>CM077676.1:238160865-240825865 GCA_039707655.1 Elymus sibiricus
GGGTGGTTCTTCAACCATTGGGTTAGCAAGTAGAACTAATTTTTTTGGTATTTTACGTTTCCTACCCATAACTAAAGATAGAAAACAAGAGCACAAAATAAAAACTACTTAGAGATAAAGCAAACAAGCACACACGAGAATATCAACCCCACGCTATTTCTCCCTGGCAACTGCACCAGAAAAAGGTCTTGATAACCCACAAGTATAGGGGATTGTTTGTAGCCTTTTTCGATAAGTAAGAGTGTCGAACCCAATGAGGAGCTAAAGGTGGAATTAATATTCTCTCAAGTTCTATCGACCACCGATACAACTCAACGCACCCCGACGTTTGCTTTACCTAGAAACAAGTAATAAAACAAGAAGTACTTTGTAGGTGTAGTAGGATAAGTTTGCAAGATAATAAAGAACGTGAAAATAAAAATTAGGTGATGTCTAATTAAATTACAATTAAGTTAGTATAGTGAGTGTGGAAAAGTGGTGGTAGGATTTGCGGAATTGTCCCTAAGCAATTGGCTAGGTTACTAGACCGATAGCAAGTTTTTATGTGGGAGAGGCCACTGCTAGCATGTCATACCTTACATGGAATTCTATGCACTTATGATTGGAACTATTAGCAAGCATCCGCAACTACTAAAGTTCATTAAGGTAAAACCCAACCATAGCAATAAGATATATTGGCCCCCCTTCAATCCCGTATGAATCAATTTCTATGGTAGGAAGAAGCTTCTGTCACTCTTGCCCTCCAATCCATAGTCCTATCAACATACAACTAACCCTATGGTGTGATCCACGCGCGCTCGCATATGATGGGCACCAAAGGACAGCAACATAACCACAAGCAATTTAAACCAATCATAGCAATTCACCGATTACCCATAGGACAACAAAAATCTACTCAAACATCTCAGGATGGCAACACATCATTGGAAAATAATATGAAGCATAAAGCACCATGTTCAATTAGGGGGTATAGCGGGTTGCAGGAGAGTGGACCGCTAAAAATAGATGAGGGAAGGTGATGGAGGTGTTGATGAAGATGACGGAGTTGTTGGAGTAGATTGCCGTCACACGATGTTTCCCCCGGCGGCGTTCCGGCACCACCGGAAGAGAGGGGGAGAGAGCCCCCCTCCTTCTTCTTCTTCCTTGGCCTCCCCCCTAGATGGGAGGATGGTTTCCCCTCTTGTCCTTGGCCGTCATGGCTCCCAGAGGGAGGAGCCCCTTCGAGATTGGATCTCTCTCTCTCTCTCTTTCTCTCTCTCTCTATTCTCTTCTGTTTCTCGTCTGTTTTCTAGCCCTTCACCGTTTCTTATATTCCCGGAGATCTGTAAATCCGACTGGGCTGAAATTTTAACATGATTTTTTCCCAGATATTATCATTCTTGCGGCGAAAGAAGGGCCCCAACTGACTTACGGAGGAGTCACAAGCTCACACGGCGCGCCCCTACCCCCCAGGGCGCGCCGTCTGAGCTTGTGGCTCCCTCGAGCATCGTCTCGCGTTGATTCTTTTTCCTAAAATCTCATATATTCCAAAAAAATCATAAAAGTTTATCGCGTTTGGACTTTGTTTGATATGGATTTTCTACGAAACAAAAAAACATGCAACAAACAGGAACTGGCACTAGGCACTGGATCAATTTGTTAGTGCAAGAAAATTATATAAATTGTTGCCAAAAGTATGTGAAGGTAGTAAAATATTGACATGAAA
Organism: Elymus sibiricus; assembly: GCA_039707655.1. Taxonomy (NCBI): domain Eukaryota; kingdom Viridiplantae; phylum Streptophyta; class Magnoliopsida; order Poales; family Poaceae; genus Elymus; species Elymus sibiricus. Next base: position 238,162,571 of record CM077676.1, read on the forward strand.
CAATCAAAAATTATAGATACGACGGACACGTATCACTGCTCTGCTCTTGCTCTCATTCGTGTTGCTGCTCTACTCTGCTCTTTCTCTCGCTCGCGCTACTGTTGCTGCTACACGACCTGGTGAAGCTACACAAGTTGCTGCTCTAGGTCTCGCTCGTGCTGCTGCTCTGGGCGCTGTTGCTGCTGCTGCACGAGCTACTGCTCCAGCTGCTCTCTGCTAGTGTGTTCCCTACTCGAGCGGCTACTGATTTAGATCACTGCTTCTTTAATACTAGTGCTCGAGCGGCCTAAACTACTAGTGCAGTGCTATGCTACTAGTGCAATCAGTTTCGATAGTAAAATTTAGTTTCATCAATTAAGTTCAGAGTCAACAGTTTTTACATCATTTGTTGGAGCGGCCGCCGCGTGGCTGATGCATTTTACATCTAGCTCTTTTTGGTGATATATTTTACATCATCTATGACATGTGTCGACGTATCATAGGAGCCTTTCGTCCATTGAATGGATGACACCTGTCGCAATGCCGAGCTGACACGTGGTTCCTTTGGCCAATAAGAATTTTACATGTGGAAAAACGCCATTGGTCGTGGCTGTTAACGGGTTATCGGCTCCAAAACTGGACCTGATAGCTTAATGGCGACCCGCTATGGTGGATGCCACGTGTCAGTTAACCTTGACTAAACTCATCCATGACGCACCGTTTATCATCATGGAAGTGGACACTTCCGTGATGATAATTTGAGTATTGTCATCGAACACTTCTACGACAGCACAGGTGTCGGAATCGGGGCTCCAGGGACCCTGGTTCGAACTCTGGGGCGCGCTCGTTCCTATCCGCTCCACGGTGACCACGGCGAGACTATGGCGAGAACACGCTAAGCACAGGGCACGACAGGGGACACCGAAGCTACCCAGGTTCGGGCCACCTCACGGTGTAAAACCCTACTCCTGCTTGTGGTTTGGATTATGGTGGGCAAGAAGGTTCTCGCGTACAAGGTTGAAGACAAAGGGATCGATCCAAGCCCCTCTCTACGGTGGCAGCACTGCCCCTTTTATAGCCGCCTTTGTCCTCTTCACCCGAAAACGTTGGCAGGAAGGGTGGCCACACACAACGACAATTTGAAGGGGGACAGGCACTTGGGCTTATCCTGACAAAAGGCGGTCTTTGCCTACAAAAGTGTTATTCATGACGCGCCGGTGGGCTCAGTGATGACCTCCACCCTGCGTGCCTTATCGCCCTGGTCTCCATGCACCAAACAGGCAAGCTTTGGGACTTGCTTTGGAGGTGGGTAGCTGGTGCTGCCCCTTTAGCACCAAAGAGGAAAACCTCTCTGTCCGCGCCTGCTTGTACGGTTCCTGTCGTTGTTCATCGCCAAGCGCGTCACCCATGTGGTGGGCACCACACCGCATGGCCAGCGCCAGACGTCGCTCGCCTCGGGTGGACTCGGGAGGCCGCCTCGCGAGGCCTGCTGCAGCCGCCGCTGCTGCTAAGTCCTGGTGGTCTGCTCCGTGCGGAGGGGTCCTCATGAGGCTGGCGCCTCGCGAGGTGTCTTGCTTCACGTCGCCCACTGCTGGGCCGCCTCTTGGCCCTTGCCAAGCATTGCATCCTGGGCCGCAGGTAGACGGGCCGTGGTACCCTTGTTCCCACTGGCCCGACAGTAGCCCCCGAGCCCGTGGCGCGCACGTTCCCGCCCGTTCGGAGCGAAACGGCGTGGGCCCTGACAGACTGCGGGGCCCAGGTTCAACGCGTGGCGCACGATGGGACGTGGGACGTCCCCACTTCCTCCACTACGCCTCGGTAACTGCCCGTGCTGCCATAAAATGGGCCCGCGCGTTGCCTTCCTTCACACTCCTCGCCTCCTAGCACCTGACTCCTCGCATCTCCTTCCTTGATTCCCATTATTGAAGAAAGTGAAGCGGCAGGGAGAGTGACCCCCTAGGGTGTTATAAAAGGAGCAGGGGGTAGAGACCTTCCTCACTCATCTTCTACCCTTGCCTCTTCGCTTCTTCAACCTTTCACCCTTCCTTGCCTTCCTCGAGGACCACCGCTGTGATGGCGAGAGGTAGAGGTCGAGCCCATGCATCCGCTGCTGCCACGAGGGTTCCCCTTCAAGGCCGAACGCGCTCCTCGGCGGCTGCCGCGGGAGCCAGCCCTAGTGCCCGTGGAAGGGTCGCCCCCCGCGGCCGTGGAGGGCGCGACGCTCGTGGTCGAGGCGGGTGTGGCGGAGCACCCACCCCTCCTCCCCAGGCGGAGGCCCACATGGTGGTGGCGGCGCACGAGTTCGTCATGGGGCTGCACCGTCGGCCCCGCAGCTGGCTTTGGCTCCCAGACTCCTTTGCGAGAGCGATGGAGGACAGCAGGCCCTCGGGCCTGTGGCTATAGGTGGATGGCTGCTACAACAGCCCCTCCTGGGTGGTGGCTGAGTTCTCCCCCACTGGCTTCTTGTTCCTGACACGGGGGTGGAAGTCGTTCGCGTGGCCTAAGGCGGGGGCAGCTCCTCCAGTTTAGGTACGACGGAGCTGCCACACTCTTTGTGAAGTTCTTCGAGGTCTCCGGTGGCCATAAGGAGTGCTGCGTGGAGAGCGAGAACAGCAGCGACACCGATTCCACCAGCGGGGGCGAAGTGACGAAAGCTCCCCGGGCATCAAGAGTGAGGGCGACGATTCCGACTAGGCGTAGGTAGTGCCCGAGTCAGATCTTGAAGATGAGCCGCGCTCCGCCTAAGCTCCCCTCTTTTGCTCCTGTATCAGAACCAATGTAGCCCCGTGGGGGCGTGAAAACAATGTCTTTTGCGCTTAAGTACTTAATGATTTGTTGTAATTCATGTTCCTCGTGAGGCTTGCTTTCCACTTCTTGCATGCTTTGGTGCTCTACGTCGTCAGGACCCAGCCCCCGAGCGGGCTACAACCATCGCTGGTATGTTAGGACGCATGCCTAGACAAGGCCAGAGGGTGTAGGGCTCTGAGGGGTGGTAAGGGCTCCTCAGGCGCGATGCTTAGGAAGCCCCCCTTTGACGTGCAAGCGGCTTGTGCGAAGTAGAAAACATCAGCACTCAGTGAGGTTGCGGGGAGAGGAGAGCCTGAGGGTGCTGAGAGTGGCTCGCGAGATGTTTTTTAGACTTAGCTTTTCGCGGTGTGTGGCACCTACCATGTCGCAGTTGTGGAGTGCACCTCGTGAGGCTCTTGCTTGCAAGGCCTCCTGTTGGCACTTGGTGAGGATGGCCACCGCAGGCCCCCTCGCGAGGCAGCGCTCTTGAGGCTTCCTGTGGACTTGAGAGGCGCCCTGTCGTAGGCTACCTCGCAACGCAGCGCTCGCGAGGCCTTCTGTGTGCCTTGTTCCTATGACAACTGCATACCGACAGGTTTTGCACAAGGAGGAGTAGTGCATGCTTGCTAGCTTGCTCATGGGCGCCACGTACGGAGACAAGGTACCAAGGACCTTGGTGAGGTGGCATGCACGGGAGCAGGCCCATGAGCCAGAGCTCGGTCACTTGAGTTTTTTGGCGCTGCTGGGACTGACCCGAGCACAGGCACACCGTGTCTAGCCCCCACCGCATGATGCGCAGGAGGGAGACCGCGAGCATGCACGACTCCTGAAGCAGACAACTTACCAAACACATATAATATCTTAAGAAATAAAGCTTTATCGTAGCATAATAAAGTTCTTTACACAACCAAAAAGATGAGGATGCCGTGTCTGGCACGGGTCAGCTTGAGGATGGTGCAGCCATGTATAGCCCTCGGTTTCACATCCAAAAAGCAGAGGCTGCCGTGACGAACACGAGACAGCTTGAGGATGGTGCAGCCAGGCGGCGCCCTCAGTTCAATCGATCTGCCAGCGCTGAGCATGGGGCTTCCACTGGGTTGTGGGAGGGAGCTCTCGTGGGCCCATCAGGCTGATGCAAGGAGAGCTCTGGAGCGTGTACACCTCCATTTCGTTCGTACACGTGAGGTCATGGGTAGAACTTGCAGAGGTGTTGGATGTTCCATGTGTTGGGCACAGGAACACCCTCCTCCGTCTCCAGCCGAGCGGCGCCAGGCCGGGAGACATGGGTAATCCTGAATGGGCCTTCCCACATGGGTGAGAGCTTGTGGAGTCCCACTCTGGAGAGGATCCTTCGTAAGACGAGATCGCCCGTTTCAAGAGTGCAGGGGCATATGTTGCGGCAGTGATAGCGATGCAGAGCCTGCTACTATCGGGCAACATGTAGAGCGGCCTGGCGACGGGCTTCCTTGAGGAGCAGTAGGTCAGCCTCTCGCAAGCCGTCCTGACAAGCTTCGTTGAAGGCGAGTACTCGCGGAGAGACGTGTTTGATTTCAGAAGGGAGGACTGCTTCGGCTCCGTAAACGAGGAAGAAAGGAGTCTCGCAAGTAGGCTTGGTGGCCGTCGTGCGGATTGACCATAGCACGGAATGGAGCTCATTGAGCCAGCCTTTGTCGCAGGCGTCGACTTTTTCTTGAAGCTTCTTGTCTTGAGGCCCTTGAGGACTTCAGCGTTAGCGCGCTCGGCCTGGCCATTGCTTTGCGGGTGCACCACGGAGGCATAGCAGATCTGCGTGCCGAGGCTGGCGTAGTATGACTTGAAGAGGCCGCTGGTGAACTGCGAGCCGTTGTCAGTGATGATGCGGTTGGGGATGCCAACGTGGCTCACGAGGCCCTTGATGAACTTGACGGCTGAGGCTGCCGAGATGGTGCGGGCTGGCTCGACCTCCGCCCATTTGGTGAACTTGTCGATGGCGACATAGAGGTAGCGGTAGCCGCCTGCCGCATGAGGGAAGGGGCCCAAGATGTCCAGCCCCCAGACTGCGAAGGTCCATGAGAGTGGGATTGTCTGGAGGCCTTGCACCGGCTGGTGGATTTGCTTGGTGTGGAATTGGCCAGCTTCACATGATTGGACCAGCTTGGTGGCGTCTTGAAGCGCGGTGGGCCAGTAGAAGCCACTACGAAACACCTTGCCAGCGAGGCTACACGATGAAGAGTGGTGGCCGTAGTCTTCGACGTGAATGTCAGCAAGCAGCTCACGACCTTGTTCTTTGGAGATGCACCGCAGCGCGAGGCCATTGGGGCGCCTGCGGTAGAGCGCACCATCCTGCAAGCAGTAGGTGGTGGCCTGGCGAGCCACGCGCTCTGCCTCTGAGTCCTTCTCCGGGAGGGTGCCGCTTTGCAAGTAGGCCTTGAACTCCGCGACCCAACTGTCTGGTTTAGGCTCCAGTGCGAGCAGCAAGCGAGCGCCCAAAGATGGGCCGCAATCAGGTGCGCCTATGGGTGGTGCGGGAGCGAGCTCCTCATGAGGCGCCGTGGCGCTCGTGGCAGGTGGTGCACCTGATGGCTTCAGGAGCCTTTCTTCGAAGATGCCGGGGTTCCGCGGCTCGCGGTGAGATGCCCGCTTGGCGATGTCATCTGCCTCTTTGTTGCTGCCGCGAGGGACGTGCTGGAGCTCCAGGCCAAGGAAGCGCTTCTCGAGCTTGCGAACTTCGTCCAAGTAGGCGGCCATGTGCTCGTCCTTGGGCTTGTAGCCTTTGTTGGAGAAGTTGACGAGGAGCTGACAGTCACCCTTGATGATGATGCACTTGATACCCAGAGCAGAGGCAACCTTGAGCCCAGCGATGAGGCCTTCGTACTCTGTGATGTTGTTGGAGACCTTGTCGTCATGCTTGAAGCAAAGTTGGACAGCGTAGTGGAGCTTGTCTACTGTCGGCGAGATGAGCACGATGCCAGCTCCCGTGCCCTGTCGCGAGAACGCGTCGTCGAAGTGCATGGTCCAGCCGCCAGGTGATTCGTCTTTAGGCAGTAGGGATTTGTCCTCGCGAGGCTCTTCTTCGTGCGCGTCCGTCCATGCCGCCACGAAGTCCGCCAAGGTTGCGCCCTTGATCACTCGTGTGGTGCAGAATTCCTGTTCAAAGACCTGCAGCTCGATGTTCCACTCGGCGACGCGGCCTGCGGCATTGGGGTTGCGCAGGACATGCTCCAAGGGATAGGATGTGATCACCTTGATGGGATAACCCTGGAAGTAGTGGCGTAGCTCCCTAGAGGCGATGAGGAGCGTGAGGAGGAGCTTCTGCTGCATGGGGTAGCGCTCGCGCGCATCCCGCAGCACCGTGCTGATGAAGTACACAGGGTGCTCGATAAGGCGCGTGGTTGTGGTAGTATCTTGCTCTCCGTAGGGCCCTGGGGGCTCATGAGACTCGGAAGGCTCGGGAGGCGGGTCGCGAGGCGGCTCATCAAGGGCCTCCTGAGGAGGGCCCTCGGCAGGTGACGGCGCGACCTCGGCAGGCAAAGGCGCCGCCTCGGCAGGCGCTGATGCGGCCTCAGCAGGCTTCTTCTGGGCACAGACGCACTCCTGTCGTACCGCCACCAAGAACGCGCTGGCCGTTTGGGGAGTGGCTGCCAAGTACAGGAGCAGGGGCTCACGAGAGCATGGCATGACCATGATGGGCGGGCTCGTCAGGTACCTCTTGAGGTCCTCGAAGGTAGCATCAGCCTCAGGAGTCCATTTGAAGAGGACGGATCTCTTCATGAGCTTGAAGAATGGTAGGGCTCGCTCGCTGAACTTGGAGATGAAGCGCCCAAGTGAGGCCATGCATCCTGTCAGGCGCTGCATTTGCTTGAGGTTCTAGGGAGGGCGCATCTTCTCGATGGCGTTGATCTTCTCGGGATTGGCCTCAATGCCGCAGTGGGAGACCAGGAAGCCCAGCAGCTTGCCAGAAGGGACTCCGAAGACGCACTTGTCGGGATTGAGCTTGAGGTTGACTTTGTGCAGGTTGTTGAAAGTTTCCTCGAGGTCCGTGAGGATGGACCAGGCCTCGCGAGTCTTGATAACGATGTCGTCGACGTAGGCTTCAGCGTTCCTTCCCATCTGAGGCCCCAGGGCGATGCGTATCAGCCTTTGGAAAGTGGCTCCGACACTCCTCAGGCTGAAGGGCATGCAGATGTAGCAGTATATCCCGCATGGGGTGATGAAGGTCGTTTTCTCCACATCTTCTGTTGCCATCTTGATCTAGTGGTAGCCTGAGAAGGCGTCTAGGAAGCACAACAACACACACCCAGTGGTGAAGTCCACAATCTGGTCAATGAGAGGCAGTGGGAAAGGATCTTGAGGGCAGGATTTGTTAAGGCTCGTGAAGTCGACACACATTCGCTCCTTGGCGCACTTCTTGGGCACTACGACTAGGTTGGCAAGCCATTCGGGATGGCGCACCTCACGGATGACTCCTGCTTCTTGCAGCTTCTGGACTTCCTTGACAATGAACTCTTGTTTCTCTGGTGCTTGGCGTCGTGCCTTCTGTTTCACGGGGCATGCATTAGGGCACACTACTAAGTGGTGCTCGATCACCTCCCTCGGCACACCGGACAAATTGGATGCTGTCCAAGCGAACACATCCGCATTTGCCCGAAGGAAGGTGACGAGCGCGTCTTCCTATGCAGGAGAGAGGCCCATGCCGATGGTGAAGGCAGGGCCTGAGCCGCTGCCGTCCACCGACACCTTCTTCGTCTCGGCGTGCGCCTGAGAGAACAGCTGCTTCTTCTTCACGGGTGCGGCCTCAGGAGGCTCGACGTCGTCTTCATCAGCAGGGTGGGCGGTGGCGGCAGCCTTGTAGGCACTCACGAGGGTGCGGACTGCTTCCTTCTCGTTGAGGTGGACGGTGATGATGTCGCTGCAGCCAGGCATCTTGAGGACGTTGTAGGCGTGATGGGTCACGGCCATGAACTTGGCGAGCGCAGGGTAGCCCAAGATGGCGTTGTACGGCAGGCCGATGTGCGCCACATCGAAGTTGATGAGCTCAGAGCGGTAGTTCTTATGGGTGCCGAAGGTGACGGGGAGGTGCACCTGCCCCAGAGGCAGCGTGGAGCCATCAGTGACCCAAGAGAAGGGCCTCATCGGCATCAGCTGCTCGTAGGGTACTTGGAGCTTCTCGAAGGTCTCGATGGAGATCACGTTGAGGTCTGCACCTCCGTCGACAAGCATCTTGGTGACAGCAACGTTGCTGATGGTGGGGGTGCACAGCATGGGGATTGCGCCCACTGCCTCCGTGGACTTGGGGTGGTCCTTGGAGTCGAAGGAAATGGCGTACTGCGACCACTTGAGGGGCTGAGAAGCCTCAGGCCTTGGGAGGGCTGCGTTCACCTCGTGAGCGAATTGCTTGAAGTGGCGGTTGGATGGGAGGGCCTGGGCCCTGCCAAGGATGCAAGCCACCTCGCGAGGCTCCTGGTAGCCCCCGGCGCCCTCGTCAGGCTGGTTGCCATTGTTCCTTCGGGGCGGTGGTGGCAGCTGTGGCAGAGCGGCATTGGCCTGAGGATTGGCCTGCCGTGGCTGGTCGCGCCAGCCCTGCCTGAAGTTGCCGTTGCCATTGTTGCCGCGGTTGCCCCAGCGGTTGTTGTTGCGGCCGCCTCCACGGCCGGCGCCGCGATCGTTGCGGCTGCCACGCCCGTCCTGGCGGCTCTAGCGAAAAAGCTTGAGCTCATGGCAGTCTTCGGTGTTGTGGGAGAACATGTCATGGTAGGCGCAAGACGGGCGGCCATCCTTCTTGGGCTCGGCACGGTCGTGGCCGCGCTTCTGCTCAGGCTCCACCGTGAGCATGGCAGGGCCCTTGTGCTTGGTGTCTTTGCTCTTAGCCCTGGCGGTGTCGGGCGCCTGGTCTGGGTCATTGTGGATGAAGAGGCGGCCCTCTTCAGCCTTGGCGCACTTGTCGGCAAGGTCGAACAGCTCAACCATGGTGTCAAGCTCGTCGTTGATGGCGAGCTTCTCGCGCATCTGGACGTCTGTGATGCCAGAGGAGAATGCAGAGATGATGGCGGCGTCGGAGGCGCGTGGGATCTTGTTGTGCACTTGGCTGAAGCACTGGATGTACTTGCGGAGAGTCTCGTCAGGGCGCTGGCGCACGGCGCGCAAGTCGTTGAGCGTGAGGGGGCGCTCGTGCGTGCCCTTGAAGTTGGCGACGAACTGCTTGCATAGGTCGGCCCACGAGGAGATCGACGCCTCGGGGAGGTTCATGAGCCAGGAGCGCGGCACGTCCTTGAGGGCCATGGGGTTGCCATGACCTTGTCGTCACCGTTCGCCATGACCTTGTCGTCACCGTTCGCTGCCTCGATGCTCAAAGTGTAAAGCTGCAGGAACTCCGTGGGGTTGGGGGTGCCGTCGTAACGAGCAGGCAGGTCCGGCTTGAACTTCGTGGGCCACACCATGCGGCGCAGCTCACGAGTGAAGGCGCGGTAGCCCCCGATGCTGAAGGTGATACCGCCAGCGAGGGTGGCACGGTTCTGGCGACTGGCAGCTGCGACCTCCTGGATGGTACAGTCCTGACATTGGCGCTACTGCTCGATGAGCATGCGCGCGTCGGGTGGGGCGTGCCTAACGATCTGGCAGCTCTCATTGTTGGGGTCTGGCGAAGAGGCGTTGCGGGATGGCTCCCGCCCTCGCGCGCCGCCGTGGTGCCCGGCATCCCCGTTCGACGAAGGAGGCGGCGGATGTGCGACATGTGCCACTTCCCCAACACGTGGCGATGGAGGGAGGAGCGAGTGAGAGGCCGCAGGGGCGTCTCCGGCGGCGTTGACGAGCTCGGTGATGCGGCCAAGCCAGGCGTCGTAGCCGGCTACGGTGGGACGGTAGCGCAGCAGCTCGCGCGCCATGAGCAGCGCGGCCTGCGGGCCCGGCGGCTCACGGCGGGCGAGCGAGGACGCGGTGGCGGTGTGGCCGGCCGCTTGCACAGACAGATGGAGGGAGGAGGCCTGCTGCTCTCTAGCAGCAGGGTTGGTGGCGGCACCGGCATGGTGACGGCGGTTGTCACGGGCGACCGGCTCTGTCTGGGCCACACTGACCGCCCTGCGCTCCGCGCGCTCGCGGCGAGCGTCGGCCATGGCGATGGCGGAGCAGATGAAACGGAAGCATGCCCCTACCTGGCGCGCCAAATGTCGGAATCAGGGCTCCAGGGACCCTGGTTCGAACTCCATGGCGCGCTCGTTCCAATCTGCTCCGCGGTTACCACGGCGAGACTACGGCGAGAACACGCTAAGCACAGGGCACGACAGGGGACACAGTAGCTACCCAGGTTCGGGCCACCTCGCGGTGTAAAACCCTACTCCTGCTTGTGGTTTGGATTATGGTGGGCAAGAAGGTTCTCGTGTACAAGGTTGAAGACAAAGGGATCGTTCCAAGCCCCTCTCTATGGTGGCAGCACTGCCCCTTTTATAGCTACCTTGGTCCTCTTCCCCCGAAAACGTTGGTGGGAAGGGTGGCCACACAAAATGGCAATTTGAAGGGGGACAGGCACCCGGGCTTATCCTGACAAAAGGCGGTCTTCGCCTGCAAAACTGTTATCCATGACGCACCGGTGGCCTCGATTATGACCTCTGCCCTGCGCGCCTTATCGCCCTGGTCTCCATGCACCAAATGGGCAAGCTTTGGGACTTGCTTTGGAGGTGGGCAGCTGGTGCTGGCCCTTTAGCACCAAAGAGGAAAACCTCTCTGTCCACGCCTGCTGGTACAGTTCCTACCGCTGTTCATCGCCAAGCGCGTCACCCACGTGGTGGGCACCGCACCACGTGGCCAGCGCCAGACGGTGCTCGCCTCAGGTGGACTCGAGAGGCCGCCTCGCGAGGGGGCCTTGTCAGGCCTTCTGCAGCCGCTGCTGCTACTAAGTCCTGGTGGTCTGCTCCATTCCTAGGGGTCCTCGTGAGGCCAGCGCCTTGCGAGGTGTCTTGCTCCATGGCGCCCACTGCTGGGCCGCCTCTTGGGCCTTGCCAGGCATTGCATCCTGGGCCGCAGGCAGACGGGCCGTGGTATCCTGGTTCCCACTGGCCCGACAACAGGAATGACTATCTTGATTCTGTCATAAAATCGTCGTGGATGTACATGCAAGACAGAAAACGTGACCTACTGTGACAAACACGTATCATCACGGAAGTGTTTTTTTGTGACAGCAGATGGCCCCCCTTCGGTAGTTCTTCATTCCAGTATTTTTTATATATGCAATAAAATATCTCTGTAAAGTTTCAGGTCATTTGGAGCTCCGTAGAATAGCTATCTCTGCTATAGCTCTTTTAGGTCCAGAATTCCAGCTGCTGGCAATCTCCCTCTTCATGTTGATCTTGCAAATTAAGAGAGAAAAGGCATTAGAATTGCATCATAAAGTGAAATAATGACCCAAAAATTATAAATAACATTAGGAAAATATGATGCAAAATGGACGTATCAACTCCCCCAAGCTTAGACCTCGCTTGTCCTCAAGCGAAAGCCGAACTCGACAATCATGACCACATGTTTAGAGAGAGAGGTGTCGATCAAACAAAATATGGACATGGAAGCATCATGATCATTATTATAACATCAATTATTCATCATATAACTTCTCATAATCAAGTAGCAATTCATCCACGATATCGAAGTATGAGGCATAAACTTTCTTGAAAACAAACAAACTGTGTTCTTAGTCACTGAAACAATTACAATCTATCATATTGCCAGGAAGAGTCTATGTAAGAGCTTTTGTTTTAGCTAGTCCCACATACTCAACTATCATATAGTCAAAGCATATTTTAGGAACAAACGTTTCCGTCAGACACATAGGAAGATGGGGGTTTATTGTTTTCACCTCCGAACTCATTTACCTCAAGGATAATGTCAACAATAATAACTCATGATTACCTACATCCAACTGAATATATGTGCCTGGATCTTTCCCCGCCACATGATCCTTGCCAAATGGAGAATAATTAAGTATGGAATATGGATGAACATTATTGACTCTTGCATGAAAGTAAAAACTGAAAAGTAAAAGATAGGCCCATCGCAGAGGGTAGCAGAGGTTGTCATGCGCTTTTTCATTGGGGTGTGCAAGCTCATAATGTAAAGGAATGTCACTTTATATTGCCCCTTGTGATAGCAACCTTTATTATGCAATATGTCGCTTTTATTTCTTTACTATCACAAGTTCGTACAAAGCTTATTTTCCCTTACAATAAAAGATCATACATATTTAGGGGCAATTTTTATTGCTTTTTGCACCGATGACAACTTACTTGAAGGATCTTATTCAATCCATAGGTAGATATGGTGGACTCTCATGGCAAGAAACTCGGTTTAAGGGTTTTCGGATGCACAAGCAGTATCTCTACTTATGAAGTTTGGCTAGCAAAAGATTATAAGCAAGCACCACATGTTAGAGGATCCATGACAATATAACTTCTATGTGAATATAAGCAAACATAACTCATTACGTTGTCTTCCTTGTCCAACATCAACTATTTGGCAAAACAGAAAATATTTGATGGGGGCTCACAATCAGAGAAGTTCCAAGATAGTGTATTTATATGTGAATCCTCTCTTACTTTATTAATTTTTCATGAATTGCATCAATGACCAATGCTATATTTGTTAATCTCCAATAAATTTTATCAACTATACTTCTTCCACGTGAGTCATTACTCCCCATGGGATTAGCATATGATCTTTTATTCTTTTCATTGCTAAGATTGAAACAAAGAAGTAAAATATCAAAACTCAAACTACTCTTTATTATATAACTCTCACACACGATTACATAGATAGATAGATCATGAAACAAGCACTCAAAACTAATTCATACTAAAGCTTTATTTTTCTAAATCATGAAATACTAAAGATCGAACTAAGATAGATAATGATAAAAGTGATGATACGATACTGAGGCACCTCCCCAAGCTTGGAACAAGCTAAGGGTGGTGCTCATACCCGTATACTCAAGTTTCCTTCTTTGGTGATGTTGTGGTGGACTTATTCTCCATAAAATTCATCAAGATCTCCTTCAGGCTCTGGATCTCATGAAGAAAACGCTAGATCATGGCAGCATTCTTCTGTACTTCAGCCATTATGTGCTTATTCTTTGGCCCCCAGGAATTTTTGCCTGCATCACTTTCACTTGGACGAGATATGTCCCAATTGGATGGTATATGTATATGGGAAGTATTATCAACTCCATAGTTATGAATCAAATTATGAAAGTTATTGCCATGTAACCTGCCCTAGGGTCTCTTCCTAATAGACCCCTCGATTACCTCATCGCCTTGCTGGTTTCCTGTCGCCCTCATAGCTTGACATGGGTTTGGAGAGGTGGAGATGCCAGCTAGAGTACCACGCTCCGAAGCGGGAGGGTGAACTCCCATGGAATCTCCCGAGTCTTCCTCCATCGTGACCTCCTCCATTAGCTCCCTTTTCAGCTCCATCTTCAGCAAATAAGCATCGTCCCCCACGTTGTTGGAGGAAGAGGACAACATTACTCCTAGAAGCTTGAAACCCTGACAGACAAACAGCCCGAAATAAGAACAGAGGAGAAACTTGCGATACAGTGGTCAAAACATCTGGGAGTTTATATAATGAATTTTTATCTTGCAAAACAAGTATTCGGGAAGAAAACGGAGTCGAGAAGGCACACGAGGGACCCACAAGACATCATGGCGTGTCCAGGGGGTAGGGCGCGCCCTGTTGCCTTGTGGCCTCCTCATGGGCCCCCTCGGCTGTTTCTTATTTTTGTAAATTTTCTAATATTCCAAAACGGACAGAAATTATTTTTATGGAATTTTTGGAGTCAGTTTACTTACCGAATCACATACCTACTCCTTTTCAGGGTTTTGGAATGTTCCGGAAGGTCTCTTTTATATGTTCCTCTGGTGTAATTGTTTGAATAATATTGGTTTCAATATTAAGGTACATACCTGAAATATATTGTTTAATTCATTGCCCATTAACCACCTTCGGATTAGTGCGCTCGGCATTATTAATCTTAATAGCTCCGGAACGACAAACTTCTTCGACAATGTACGGTTCTTCCCATTTGGAGAGAAGTTTTCCTGCAAAGAATCTAAAATGAGAATTGTATAATAGAACTTGATCACCGATTTTGAATTCTTGTTTTTGAATTCTTTTATCATGCCATCTTATAACCTTTTCTTTAAATAACTTGGCATTTCCTTAAGCTTGTGTTCTCCACTCATCTAGAGAACTAATGTCAAACAACCTCTTTTCACCGGCAAGTTTGAAATCATAATTGAGGTCTTTAATAGCCCAATAAGCGTTGTGTTCTAATTCAAGAGGTAAATGACATGCTTTTCCATAGACCATTTTATATGGGGACATACCCATAGGGTTTTTATAAGCAGTTCTATATGACCACAATGCATCATCAAGTTTCTTGGACTAATTCTTCCTAGATCGGTTAATGGTCTTTTGCAAAATTAGCTTTATTACCCTATTACTCAATTCAACTTGACCACTAGACTGAGGATGATATGGTGATGCAATTCTATGATTCACATCATACTTAGCTAGAATTTTATGGAATGTGCCATGAATAAATGTGAACCACCATCAGTCATCAAGTATCTAGGGACTCCAAACCTCGGAAAGATGACTTCTTTAAGCATTTTAATAGATGTTTTGTGATCTGCACTACTAGTTGGAATAGCTTCTACCCACTTATTAATGTAATCAACAGCAACTAAAATATGAGTATTTCCATTAGAGGAAGGACAAGGTCCCATATAATCAAATCCCCAAACATCAAATGGTTTGATAACAAGTGAATAACTCATAGGCATTTCTTGACGTTTATCAATATTACCAATTCTTTGGCATTCATCATAAGAGAGGACAAACTTATGTGCATCCTTGAAGAGCGTATGCCAGTAAAAACCAGATTGTAATACCTTATGTGCCGTCATGTCTCGCGCGTGGTGCCCTCCGTATGCCTTGGAATGACACTTCCGTGGGATTTGTTCCTATTCATGCTCAGGTACACAACGCCTAATAACACCATCTACTCCTTCTTTATATAAATGTGGGTCATCCCAAAAGTGATGTCTTAAATCAAAGAAGAAATTTTTCTTTTTTTGATATGTGTAACTAGGTGGTATATATTTGGCAACAATGAAATTAGCATAGTCTGCATACCAAGGATTATTGCGTGAAGTAGAAGCATTTTTAACAGCTAATTGTTCACCAGGAAAACTGTCATCAATAGGCAGTGGGTCATCAAGAACATTCTCCATCCTAGACAAATTATCTGCTACAGGGTTTTCCGCTCCTTTTCTATCAACAACATGCAAGTCAAATTCTTGTAGCAAAAGAACCCATCTAATCAATCTAGGTTTAGCATCTTTCTTTTCCATAAGATATTTAATAGCAGCATGATCAGTGTGAATAGTAACTTTAGAGTCAACAATATAAGGTCTGAATTGATCACATGCAAACACAACTGCTAAAAAATTCTTTCTCAGTGGTAGCATAATTCCTTTGAGCACTATCCCAGCTCTTACTAGCATAATGAATAACATTTAGTTCCTTATCAACTCTTTGACCTAAAATAGCACCAATAGCATAATCACTAGCATCACACATAATTTCAAAGGGTAGGTTCCAGTCAGGTGGTTGAACAATAGGTGCAGAAATTAAGGCTTTCTTAAGTATTTCAAAGGCTTCTACGCAATCATCATCAAAAACAAATGGAACATCTTTTTGCAGGAGATTAGTTAGAGGCCTAGAAATTTTAGAGAAGTCTTTAATGAACCTACTATAAAAACCAGCATGACCAAGGAAGCTTCTTATACCTTTGATATCTTTAGGACATGGAATTTTTCTCAATTGCATCAACTTTAGCTTTATCTACCTCGATGCCTCTTTCGGAAATTTTATGACCAAGGACTATACCTTCATTCACCATAAAGTGGCACTTCTCCCAATTCAAGACGAGATTGGTCTCTTCACATCTCTACAAAACTCGGTCAAGGTTGCTCAAGCAATCATCAAAAGAAGTTCCGTAAACGGAAAAATCATCCATGAAAACTTCAATAATCTTTTCACAAAAATTAGAGAATATAGCAGTCATACATCTTTGAAAGGTAGCAGGTGCATTACATAAACCAAAAGGCATACGTCTATACGCATAAGTTCCAAAAGGACTAGTAAAGGTAGTTTTCTCTTAATCTTCTTGTGAAACAGGTATTTGAGAAAAACCCAAAATATCTATCTAGAAAGAAAAAGTGTGTGTGCTTAGAAAATCTTTCTAACATTTGATCAATGAAAGGCAAAGGATAATGATCTTTCCTGGTGGCTTTATTTAATTTTCTGAAGTCAATTACCATCCTATAGCCGGTTACAATTCTTTGTGGGATAAGTTTATTTTTATCATTAGGAACAACAGTAATGCCTCCTTTCTTAGGAACACAATGAACATGACTTACCCATGTACTATCAGCTATAGGATAAATTATACTTGCCTCCAGAAGCTTTAATATTTCAGTTCTTACCAAATCCTTCATTTTAGGATTTAGATGGTGTTGATCATCACCTACTGGCTTAGCGTCAGGCTCCAAATTGATCTTGTGTTGACATAAAGTGGGCCTAATGCCCTTAAGATCATCAAGAGTATATCCAATTGCAGCATGATGCTTCCTTAAAGTTTTAAGTAATCTCTTTTCTTCACGCACTGAAAGGTTAGCATTGATAATAACGGGATATATCTTCTTTTCATCAAGATAAGCATATTTCAATGTATCAGGGAGTTTCTTTAATTCAAACACAGGATCACTCTTAGGTGGGAGAGATCTCCCAAAGTTTCGCCAGGTAAATTATGTTTAAGGATAGGTACTTGCCTAAAGAATATCTTGTCTATTTCATTTCTTTCATTCGTATGCATATCATTTTCATGGTCTAGCAGATATTGTTCTAATGGATCAGTAGGAGGCACAGCAATAGAAGCAAGACCAATAGTTTCATATTTACTAGGAAATTCTTTATCATGAGGTTGTCTACGAAACTTGGAGAAATTAAATTCATGAGATACATCACCAAATTTAACATTGACCTTCTCTTTAGCACAATCAATTTCAGCATTAACAGTATTCAAGAAAGGTCTACCGAATATAATAGGACAAAAATCATCTTGCGGTGATCGAAGAACTAGGAAATTAGTACGGTATTTGATCTTACCACACAAGACTTTAACATCTCTAACGATCCCAAGTGGTGAAATAGTATCTCTGTTTGCAAGCTTAATAGTGACATCAATATCTTCTATCTCAGCAGGTGCAATATCATGCATAACTTCTTGATATAAAGTAAATGAAATAGCCCTTATGCTAGCACCGATATCATGTAAACCATGATAGCAATGATCTCCAATCTTAACTGAAACAACAGGCATGCCAACTATAGGTTTGCTCTTACCTATTTTATCTTGTTTTGTATTAACTTGTTTAGCAATCCTAGTTGCCTCCTCACAGAAATAAATGACATGACCATCAATATTATCAACCAAGAGATCTTTAACCATTGCAATATTAGGTTCCACTTTAATTTGTTCACAGGGTTTAGGAGATTTAACATTACTCTTATGAACCATAGTTGTAGCTTTAACATGTTCCTTAATCCTAACACGGAAAGGGGGTTTCTCAATATAATCAATTGGTACAACTGGATCAACATTATAAGTAATTGTTTCAATTTTAGCTATATCTGGTTCATCACAAATTTCTTCAATAGGTGGATGAAATTTAAACCATTTCTCCTCTGGGAGAACAACATGAGCAGCAAAGGATTCACAGAAATAGCTATTTCTCAGAGTCAAGTCCATATTTTGCACTAAACGTATGAAAAGCATCTGTTTCTGTAAAAGATTTAACGCAATCATACTCAAGGTTTATTCCTAACTCATTACCTGTGTCGGTTTCCCAATCTTCAGAGTTACATTTAATTCTTTCTAGAAGATCCCATTTGAATTCTATAGTTCTATTTATGAAGGAACCGGCGGAAGAAGTATCCAGCATTGATCGATCATTATGAGAAAGCCGAGCATAATTTTTTTTGTATAATCAATTCACTTGAGAGCTCATGATTGGGGCATGTGTGCATCATATATTCAAGCCTCCCCCAAGCTTGAGTGATGCTTTCTCCTTCACGAGGCCAATATATATATATATATATATATATATATATATATATATATATATATATAGGGTGGGTCTATTCCAACAACACCCTTAAGAGTCTTATTCTAACAACAAATCCTTATTCTGCACACACCCCCACCTGAGCGCCATCGCCCCTCCCCTCCCCGTCTCCTACCGCGGGAGCGGCCTGGAGCACCTCCGCCCTCTCCTCCCCGCCTTCTTCCGCGGCAGCGGCCATCATCGATGCGGCCCCTCTCCTCCTCGCTTTCTCCCGCGGCAGCGGCCTGGGAGCACTGCCGCCCCACACCTTCCGGCCTTCTCCGTGGCGGCGGCCTGGGTAGTGGCCTCGGAGCGCCGTCGCCCCTTCCCTCCCGGCCTTCTTCCGTGGCAGCGGCCTGGGAGCGCCGCCCCCTCACTCCACCCGGCCTTCTTCCGCGGTAGCGGCCTCGGAGAACGGCGGCGCGTCAGGAACCAGTGGTGGCACATCCACTGCATTCGATCCATCGCCAGATCCGATTTGGTGTTGCCTCGACATTGCACCAGTTCGACGAAGAAGAAGTGCTCGCAGGGCTCCTTCCTCCGCGGCTAGTTCTTGGATGCAAGCTTCGACGAGGTTCTTCTCAAAACCTCCATGTCCACTGACCTTGAGCCAGGTTCAAATCACGCATGAACTACTGAAGAGGGCAAGGTCAAGTGGACTGCAAGGGCAAGTGGACTGCGTACGGAAGTGAAGGAAACTCCTTGCAAACGCAAAGACACACTGCAACATGAGGTAAGCAGTTCACTTCTTCTCCGCGATCAGTTTAGTTATTCAGCCAACGCAGTACATGAAGTCCAGTACGTCTCTAAAGCCGATGCAGTGCGTTTAGTTTAGTTCACCATGAGTAAAATTGCAGTCCGGTAGCTCAATTATGCAGTACGGTTACATAGGTTCACCTTGAATAATGATGCAGTGTGGTTGCTTCAGTTTGCCCTGCGCGATGATGCAGTCCGTCTGCATTAGTTTGCAGTGCCATTTTTAAGGCAATGCAGTTTGCATAATTCAGTTCAATTCACCTGACAATGCAGCTCGGCCATTTTGTGCAGGAAATGACGTTCACTAGACAAAAAATGCCACGGATGATTCACAACCCAAAGCACCTAAACTGCAAGATGAGCCAAGCTTCTGGAAACACTGGATGGGTAACTCCTGAGATACCTCGAGGATTCTACACTACAACAAACAGGATGCAATACTCTTCGGAAGAAGATTTTTTCCAGGAAGAAGAGGTAGTGGAAGATGGCGACGATGTCACCTTCATGTGGGAAGGCACTCATCAACAGGATGATGACGATGCTGTTGATGACGATGACGATGAGCCAATAATAGTTCTCAAGCCAGATTACAAGCACGAGTTCACTACATTTGGACAGCATGTGCAAACAAACAACGATGATGTTGTTGACCATGATGGTGAAGATGATGATGTGCCGCCGCCCCGACAATTTCAAACAAATCCAGTGAGACATCACCACAACACTGGATTACCACCACGTGCACCTGCTGCACAAAATAGAGCTGCACCTGCAACATCAAGTTCAATGCAGCGACCACCAAGGGTGCCTCGGCCAGAAGTCAACGGCAGGAACAAGTCTTCCTCGCTACTGCCACCGCGAGATCCTCAACTACATAGATCTGTTATAACCCCACCAAGTCCAATACAACCCGGCGACCTACAAACGCCATCGGATGAAATACAGTACACGCATGTAAGTTTTCTGGCATGAAAAATTATAATATTCTAGCCCATTTAGAAAAGCAGCGCACTTACATTCCCAGTGAAGTTTGTTGCAATATCTAATGCAGTAAACTATTCGAAAACTTAATAATATGCAGTCCTCTTAGTCTGATAGAGCAGTGCACTTAGTCTCTAACAATGTGACAAAAGAAAATTCAGTCATAAACAAATTCAGTAAAAGATAATGATGGAATTTTTTACTAATATGGTTTACCACAATGCTATCTTGCAGTATAAAAACATGCCGCCAAACCTCGTACCTGTCACTGGAATGAAGTTCAGCTCGTACGAAAAAGCAAGGGAGTTTTACAACACTTATGCAAGACATGCAGGGTTTGGCACACGCAAAAGATCGCGCCACAAGACAAATAACTACATTGTCTACTCCAGAGAAGGGATGCACAAGCAGACTGTGGCAGAATATGAGCGGAAACATGGGAAGACATAAAAAAGGATTGGTTACAAAGCAAGAATTAGAGTGAAACAAAGGACAAATCGGAGCTTTGTGATAGAGAAGGTTGAGCTCAAGCACAATCACAAGATGATAGTTAGCCCCGGGATGCTTTTGCAGCCGCACTCACACAAAAGAGATGATCCTTTGATTGACCAGTTGGTGAAGGACATGCAGCTGGACAACCACACACACGCACAGATGATGTCAACACTGTCACGTATGTCCGGTGGTCCGCACTTCATGGGACATACTAGCCGCGACTAGGTCAACAAGTAAGCACATCACAGAACATCTCACTTGAGCATTCTGTGGGTAATTATTTCCTGTTTTGAGCAGATATGTTTGCATTGTGTTTGAAATGCAGGAAACAGCAGTTTGCAAGAGAAGAGTCTCAAGATGACGTCAAGAAACTTCTAGATTTCTTCGAGAAGATGAAAAATATCAACCCAGAGTTCTTCTATGATTACGACCTCAATGCAGATAAACGTGTAAGAAACATCTTCTGGGCCAACACAAGTTGCAGAGGATCGTATGAAGATTTTGGAGAGTGCATCACGTTCGACACGACATATAAAACGAACAAATTCCACATGCCGATGGGGGTGTTTGTGGGAGTGAACCATCATCTCCAGAGCACGATCTTTGCCGTCGACCTCATGCGAGATGAAATGATCCCATCGTTCGAATGGGTTTTCAAAAGATTCTTGAGGTGCATGAACGACAGGTCGCCAATCTGCATACTCACAGGTACAATACAACACCTGTATATTTACATTTGTTCGGTCCACTTCTATTTCTTCCGTCTTTCTTGCGCATAGCCAACTTAATAAAAATACACTACTTATGCCTCTCAGACCAATGTTCCTCGATGAAGGCAACATAAAAAACTAGCCTCCCAGATACATTGCATAAGTTGTGTCACTGGCACATCCTGAAGAAGTACAAAGACCACCTCGCCTTACTGTATAAGGCGTACGACACATTCAAGGCTGACCTCACTGCAGTGCTGAACCATCCACTAATGCCGACAGAATTTGAACGAGCATGGAAGGATCTCATGCAGAAATACAACTTGCAAAACGACGAAGTGATGAATTCGCTATGGGATGACCGGCACGAGTGGATCTCAGCTTACTACAAAGAAATTTTCTGTGCGCGCATGACTTCCACGCAGAGAAGCGAGAGTATGAACCGTATATTGAAGAAAAACTTCGTCAAAGAGAATTATGATCTCCATCTGTTTGCTCAACAGGTGGACAAGTGCATTCAGACCAGGAAGGCCGTCGAGCACGCAGAGAGAATCGGGAATGAGGTAAATAAAATATTCATCAAACTAGTAATAACTACAAAAACAAACAATATTTCCAGTTTTGTGATGTGTAACACTAATTTTCTGATCATGCAGTTAGAGGTAAAGAGTACCACCAAATTTGGATTTGAAGTCCAGCTGTCAAAAATATACATGAGGGCAGTTTTTGCAGATTTCAAGGAGACACATTACCGCAGCTAAGCATTCAGAGCAGAGCAGTGCCCTGACAACCCAACAAAGTACCTCGTACACCACTACAACCGATCAGATGCATTTGATTGGGTAATGCATGAATTCCAAGTGGTCACCGAAGTCGAGAACAGTGTCTACGAATGCGAGTGCAAACTCTGGACACACACAGGTGCGGTTCGCTTGCACAAAAAGCTTAATATCAGCAAGTTATGCATGACTCGCCTAATAAATTTGAAGAAGTCCACTTGCAAAAAAAGCTCCCAAACCAAGTGAAGCTCCCTTGTAGTATGGTCTACTAATTTCATGCAGTTCACTTACAAATCAAATAAATCTGTGTTGTCTACAGGGCTCTTTTGCGTCCATGTGATATGGATGCTGCATCAGTTGAGGGTAGACAAGATTCCTGAAGTGTACATCTTGAAAAGATACACCAGGAACGCAAGATCAAATCCGACGTTTGATCGCAGAGACTACGAACAAACAACACCAGATGGAACTTCACTATTCTGTCGTAGAAAACTGCTGGCAGAAACAACCATGGACCTGGCAAACAGAGGGACAAAGTCTGACGCCGGGTACCACAGGGCGATGTCTGGTATGAGGGCACTGATGGAGGAGGTCGATGTGTTGAATGAAGAAGAAGAAGCAGCAAAAATTCAACAAGCACAGAACTCCATGCTTGACAACAATACTGAGCAAACGGGAGGTGTCGAATACACTGCTACTACTCAAATCAAAAAGGAAATAATCCTTCCATCTCCTATTTCAAATACAAAAGGGAGGAAGAAAGGGGGCGATGCAGCTCGAAAAAAGGCTGCATCCAAGGAGAAAAATGCTGAAACAAATAGTAAGCCACAGCCTGAGCTAGACAGTGATGGTCGGCCGCTGGGAATAAGAAGGTGCAAGACATGTAATGCCATCAACGGACACAATTCCAGGACATGTAAAAAAAAACATGAACAAGAAAACCCTGGCCCTGGCGATGCGCAACAAAACAGGGATGCAGCACCAAGACAGCAGAATAATAGCCATACCATTTCTGCTGCCAACACTGAAAAATTGCCAAAACCGAGACTCTGCAGCATCTGCAAGAAGAGGGAGAGACACAATGCGAGAACTTGCCCCGAAAGAACAAGATCACAAAATGAAGAAGAGGATGAAAATGAAAAATGTAGAAGAAGATAGTGATGGAACTGAAGAAGATGCGGCTTATGGAGAAGAAGGAGACGAAGAAGAGGAGGAAGAAGAAGAAGAGAGTGAAGAGGATGAAGAACCTGAAGAAAAAATGCCTACAAGACCACCAAACAAAAGACAGAAAATAGAGGGGAAAGCTGTACAAAAACAAGCAACGACGACACGACATCCAAAAAACAGGACATGATCGCGAAAGGATGCAGTTCAAAGTGGTGCAAAACCAGCACCGCCATCAACTAGCACGCGAGGAGCGACAAAGATTGTAGTTCACAGCAGTGCAAAACAAAACCGCCATCAACCACCAGGCAAGGTGGTACAAACAATACAGTGCGAAGAGAAGAATCTGCAACACCGCCAAGAACAACACAACAAACTGCAACAAGAGACGTGCTCCAGTCGCCAAGAAGAAGCAGCAGGTTAACAACAAAATAGATACGTTCACTATAGTAATCATTTACCAGTTTGCATATCTATTATAAACACAAATTTCACACTGACTTTGAGCTTCCACTACACAACGTGAGTAAATTGATGTATATGAGAAAATGATGTATGGAGTAAAACATTGACACATGTTGACCGTCAAACAAAACACACAATGTAGTTCGCCCGTAGACAGCACAAAGTTCTGTCCTACAAGCCAGGTGGTTTGTATTAGGTAAAAAAACTACAAACTGATTTAAAAAAGCAAACACGCATGTCTCGTAGATAAAAACACAAAAATGAGTTGTTATTACAGACCACATAACAGAATAAGATGAAGCATTCGATACGCAAAAAGTACTTATTACAATCCACCTCAAATATTAACCAATCACGTCAAACGTGATTTCAATAATATGGTCCCCAACTTCAAAAAAGTTGAGGATAGCAACTTGACGAGACCTCAGGCCACTCTCAATGACGAATTCCTTCCAGCCTTTCTGTAGATACAGCCGCCCATCAACGCCAACACGGTACTCAGCTGGTTTGGGGTGACCTTCACCGAGAACAACTTGGAGAATACCCGCCTTCTTAAGGCAGAGATACCTAATAGCTCGATGGGGGATTTTCTACAGAAATAATAATAAAAGTATTAGAGGACAATAATAGCAATACACTTCTAATATGACTCAACACGGTACTCAGCTGGTTTGGGGTGCACACAGCAGAACGAACCAGCATGCAGTGCTGACGGTAGCTAGATGAAGTGCACAATGGAGCCAAAAGAAGTACAGAGCAAATGTACATGCAGTTCACGACCCTCTTATACGAAGTGCACAAAAGGAGGCACATGAAGTGTGCAACATGCTAATATGCAGTACAAGTCTCACTTACATGCAGTTCACGGAAAGATGCATGTAGTGCATATCTGATATTAAAAAAAAGGTGCAAACCAGTAGTGCACATCACATATCTACGCAGTGCATATCTTGTAACCATGTAGTTCATACAAAAAAAATAAACGAGATCTATCTACCCTATCAAAAACTGAAAACATGATACAAGAACATTGTGCAGTACACTTCAATAGACAAAAGAGGTGCGCTTCTAAAGAAATAGCAGTTCAGTCTTGTGTGGGAATTATACATAATAATAAAAGACACAAAAAATAATCAGATCAAAACGAAATTTACCATCTTGTAATGAGTCTCCACATCTGTGGGCGTGAAGCGATGGTCAAATGGGCTGGTGCGGCCAAGGCCACGGCGAAGCAGAGCAGAATGGAACTCAACGAGATTGATCTCGTCCAGATCCAATCCCTCGGTGAAAACCATGCCATATGCAAGCTGCTGAGCTCGCCCATATCGGCACAAGACCTTGCCTCTTCGACGAGCATGCCGGGCCTCACTGCAAGCTGAGCAGTCGCAGTGCATCGGCACACCACAACCATGGCCGTAGCAGGAGAGTTTCGCACAGGGGCCTGGCGCCATGGCAAAAAACCCTAGAAACCGAAAAGAAACAAAGGGCACTTTGAAAAGGAGAGTAGATGCGGCTACAGGGGAAATGAACTGCAAAGGAGAGTTAAATATATAGAAGAGGAATGCAAACGGTCTAGGCACACCGGAAAAAAAAGAATTAATGAAAGTTACGTTACCCAAAAAAAGAGGACAATCAATAAAATTAACATTACATAGAAAAAGGGAAGACGCAAAAAACGATGTCGCGGACTGCTGAATGGACTTCTGTGTCACACACCCCACAAACGCACCTCATTTATATATATATTTTTAAATACATAATTCAATAAACGATTAAACAACCCTATAGAAAGGTGCATGCAGTTCACAATATTGACTAACACAGTGCACAAGATGGGTACGTGCAGTGCAGTACCTGCTTAAATGAAGTGCTCAAAAGTATTGTACATGCAGTACAGTGCGCAACGTTGGTAAAAGCAGTACACAAATATATCCGAGACAATTAAAAAAGGTACAAAGAGTATGGAAAATTAATTGCATACCGAAAAAAAGGTGACCGCACAGCTGCATCGTCGCCACAGCCAGTCTCGTACTAAGTCAGTGCCCACAGAGGCGAGTCAGTTCTGAGCCACGATGCATCGGGCGAGGAGCACATGGGCCAACAGGTCAGAAGGGTGTGGCAGCCAGCGCCGTGTGTAAGCGCCCAAATAAGTGTCAAGAGGAGTTCGGTAGGGTTGCCTTGCCAGGTTTTATAAACCGGTGCTACGCTCTCTCAGCAGGCGAGGTGGGACTAAACTTTAGCGCATACCCACTACACAGAGCAAAACAGTCGTGCAGGCAGGCCTACTTGGGCTGGATGTGACTTACTCCCCAACAGGCCTAACACATTCTCACATTCCACGGCCCACTAAAGAGAACAAAGACTCGGAAAAAAAGAGAGGCATTACAATGCGTTTATCACCAACAACAAATTAAAAAAGTTTTTTAAAAAAGAATAACCACAAAAAAATGTGTGCTGGTATTCCCCCACCCCACCCCCAACCCCCACCCCCCACCCTCCCACCCATCGAGGAACTGCAGTTCACTCACATAAAAGATGCAGGAAGCTGCAAAGTCACAGCAGGGATGCAGTCCGTAGGATTCGACAATGCAGTGCGCTATGCTGACGCAAGAAGTGCGGTCAGTTTCGCATTGCAGTCCGTTTTCAACTAAATTGCAGTGCGGTTACCTACAAGATTGCAGACCCACAAATTTAGATCGCTATTATTTATAAAAATTAAAAAATAAAAATCCAGTCCATGAAAAAAGCAATGCACTTACATTTGTATGAAATTTGGTATCTGATCTAATGCAGTGTACTCAGAAAAAAATTAGTTACATGCAGTGCAGTTTCTCAACATAGGCAGTCCTTTTATATTTTCCAAGCGGTGCAATTAGTATGAAAAAAGACCAAACAAAAACATGTCAGTTCTAGCAGTTGTGTGCGAAAAAAAAAGAGGCGAGGCCATTTCAGATTTTGAGGCCACTAACAGAGCCTCCACGACGCAGAGCCTCTCTGCAGTTGCCACGAAATATCTCACACCACCAGCCCACCATGTCCTGTAGCAAACCGCCATAGAAAACCCCATTCAGAAGAACTTCATTCGTCCCCAAAATACCCATTGCCACTTCTTCACCCACTCTCTTTCATCAACCTCTCTCTCCAAAACCAACGCGAGAGAACAGAGGACAGCCATGGCTGATGCACCTCTGTACATGTGGCACCGCAGGTACACAAGGGACCTCCACGACGTCGAACTCCACGGCAACCACAAGCTCCACGTTGTCTGCACAAGAAAGGGTCACGACGTGGACAAGATGCCGTCCATGCTCAGGAGGAAGCTCGGCGGCATGCCCGTCAAAACCGTCGGCGTTGATGTCGAGTACACGCACTACGAGGGCCACAAAAGGCAGCCGTCCTCCAGCTATGCGTAGAACATGAATGCCTTGTCTACCACATCTCTGCGGCTAAAGACAGGTGAGAATGATTATCAATCTGTAGTATTGGTTATCAATTTTGATTTTTTATTTTCTTCATCGCAAATGCCCTTATAGAATGATACAGATACAATTTATAGAAGGATAAAGAAACCTGGATTCTCACTACTTTAAAGCACTGCATAGCCTTTGGTGGTACCGAATAACTTGTACAGTCTCACTATGAACAACACTCATATTCAGTCTATACCAACAACTTGCAGGCTCTTGGAACTGCAGGAATTCCTCATGAATAAAGAATACACCTTCGCCGGATTCGCCATTCAAGGAGACAAAAGAAAGCTGAAGCTATCTTTCTTGGAGATCAACTCCGATAACTACATGGATATTCAAGTGGAATGGAGAGATCCATACAACAAAAAGAAATATGACTCTTTGGCTGATGTTGTCAGCAGGGTGATAGACAATCACTACATGGACATGAAGAACAAAATCAACCGTCAGGAAGACCATACTTTGTGGGGGTTCTGCCCGCTGCCAGACAAGCTTATCAAGTATGTAGCAATAGATGCATTCGCCAGCTATGATTCATGGAAACGCACCGACGATATCGTCATGGGACTACAGAGGGCAAATGAAGAAAAAGAAAAGAAGAAGAAGAAGAACAAGGAAGTAATTCCATACATCAACTAGAAATGAACAAACAAAAGAAGTCTGAGAGGTGCTAGGTATAGTTTCATTTTGCTTAAATTGTGTTGTCCCTTGTTTCTTGTTGCCAGGTTTTGCTTATGTCAGCTCCAACAAGCTTGCTAGTTTGCGAACAGAAAAATGCCGCTGAACTTCGGCACTAGTTAAGGAGTTTGTATTCAGACAAGTATGTTCAATTCAAGGTGATTAAAAACACGTTTGCAAACAATGATGTGTGACACACAAACATACTACATACATCCCAACAGATTCAAAAATATCATTCCACAAAATATTAAACACATACGTTGAAACAACATTGGACAGTCAGCACAGAACGAAAGGAACGTGCAGTGCACAAGCAGAGTACAAGCAGTTCACACTATAGACAGATGTTGTGCGCAAGAAGAAGTACATGCAGTGCACCAAAAGAGTTCCACATATGCATTGCACAAAGAAGGCACATGTATACCAGAACGATAATAAACGAAGAGCATAACAATTTGTACAAAAATGCGCAGAAATAAAATGGGAGACAATACAAAACATATACGTGGAGAAAGTCATGTCACGGGCTTGCTTCCAACTCGACCCCCCCCTCCCCCACCCCCGACGAGGCCGAGCCGCTAATGCGGCAATGCGCTTGGTTGATAGGCCTGGTGCGGTTATTCTGTCCCCCCCCCCCCACACCACCAACCTGGACAACCCCCCCACCCCTAAGATAGATAGTGGGGTCACGGATGTCACGGACTCGCCTACGCATGCGATGCCGCGGCACGCCGCGTCGTCGCCTGCTCCGGCTCATTCCTGGCTCGACCTCGTCGGGGGTGGGGGAGGGGGATCCCGACCCCCCCTCCCCCACCCCCGGATCGGCCTCACGCTAACGCGGCAATGCGCTTGGTTGACAGGTGCAGTGCGGTTATTCTATTCCCCCCAACAACCTGAACAACCCCCCACCCCACCCCTAAGATAGATAGTGGGGTCACGGAAGTCACGGACTCACCTACGCATACGACGCCCCACCCCCGGCTCGGCCTCGCACTAACGCGGCAGTGCGCTTGGTTGACAGGCGCAGTGCGGTTATTCTGTTCCCTCCCACCAACCTGAATAACCCCCCATCCCTAAGATACATAGTGGGGTCACGGATGTCACGGACTCGCCTACGCATGCGACGCCGTGACACGCCGTGTCGTCGCCTGCTCCAGCTCGTTCTTGGCTCGGCCTCGCCGGGGGTGGGGGAGGGGTGTCCCGAACCCCCTCCCCCACCCACGACTCAGCCTCACGCTAACGTGGCAGTGCGCTTGGTTGACAGACGCAGTGCGGTTATTCTGTTTCCCCCCACCAACCTGAACAACCCCCTCCCCCCACCCCTAAGATAGATAGTGGGGTCACGGATGTCACGGACTCGCCTACGCATGCGACGCTGCGGCACACCGCGTCGTCGCCAGCTTCGGCTTGTTCCTGGCTCGGCCTCGTCTGAGGTGGGGAAGGGGGGTCCCGCTAACGCGGCAGTGTACTTGGTTGAAAGGCGCAGTGCGGTTATTCTGTCCTCTCGCACCGACCTGAGCAATCCCCTCCCAGCCCTAAGATAGATAGTGGGGTCACGGATGTCACGGACTCGCCCACGCAAGCGACGCCGCGGCACACCGCGTCGTCGCCTGCTCTGGCTCGTTCCTGGCTCGGCCTCGCCGGGGGTGGGGAGGGGGGTCCCGACCCCCTCCCCCGCCCTCGGCTCGGCCTCGCGCTAACGCGGCAGTGCGCTTTGTTGACAGGCGCAGTGCGGTTATTCTGTTTCCCCCCACCAACCTGAACAACCCCCTCCCCCCACCCCTAAGATAGATAGTGGGGTCACGGATGTCACGGACTCGCCTACGCATGCGACGCCGCGGCACACCGCGTCGTCGCCAGCTTCGGCTTGTTCCTGGCTCGGCCTCGTCTGAGGTGGGGGAGGGGGGTGCCGCTAACGCTGCAGTGCACTTGGTTGAAAGCCGCAGTGTGGTTATTCTGTCCTCCCGCACCGACCTGAGCAATCCCCTCCCACCCCTAAGATAGATAGTGGGGTCACGGATGTCACGGACTCGCCCACGCATGCGACACCGCGGCACACCGCGTCGTCGCCTGCTCTGGCTCGTTCCTGGCTCGGCCTCGCCGGGGGTGGGGAGGGAGGTCCCGACCCCTCTCCCCCGCCCCCGGCTCGGCCTCGCGCTAACGCGGCAGTGCGCTTTGTTGACAGGCGCAATGCGGTTATTCTGTTCCCCCCACCAACCTGAGCAAGCCCCCCCACCCCTAAGATAGATAGTGGGGTCACGGATGTCACGGACTCGCCTACGCATGCGACGCTGTGGCACGCCGCGCCGTCGCCTGCTCCGGCTCGTTCCTAGCTCGGCCTCGCCCGGGGTGGGGGAGGGGGGGTCCCGACCCCCCTCCCCCACTCCCGGCTCGACCTCGCGCTAACGCGGCAATGCGCTTGGTTGACAGGCGCAGTGCGGTTATTCTGTTTCCCCCCCCCACCACCAACCTGAACAACCCCCACCCACCCCTAAGATAGATAGTGGGGTCACGGATGTCACGGACTCGCCTACGCTTGCGATGCCACGGCACGCCGCGTGGTCGCCTACTCCGGCTCGTTCCTGGCTCGGCCTCGCCGAGGGTGGGTGAGTGGGGGTCCCGAGCCCGCCTCCCATATCCCCGACTCGGCCTCTCGCTAACGCGGTACTGCGCTTGGTTGATAGGCGCAGTGCGTTTATTCTGTTTCCCCCCACCAACCTGAACAACCCCCCACCCCTAATATAGATAGGGGGGTCACAGATATCACAGACTCGCCTACGCATGCGACGCCACGGCACGCCGCATCGTCGCCTGCTCCGGCTCGTTCCTGGCTCGGCCTCGCCGGGGGTGGCGGGGTCCCGACCCCCCTCTCCCACCCCCGGCTCGGCATCGCGCTAACGCGACAGTGCAGAGCTACTTTGGTTCGTTCCTGGCACAGGAGAATACCGTTCATTTTCTATTCCCAAACCCATGCTTGATTAAATAAATGTTTTCCAAAAAATTTAATTCCCACACAACGTTCGTTAAAAAATAGGAAATCAAAAAATATGAGGAGGGACTACAGTTCAGTTATATACAGAAATGAAGCGCGGATCAAAAAAAAACAACGCGGAAATGTAGTGCCATTCCTTTAATTTTTTCACATAAAAACTAAAGATGAAAAAAGAGACGGCAACAACAGCACTGTTGCATGTAGGACACACGTTGACGAACCGGATTTCACAAAAAAAAGTCATGTGCGTAAATAAAAGACAACCAGTTTCATCAAAGTACTGCTGCAAAAAACAGACGCTACACATGCCATAAAAAGTAGCCTTCATACACATTATTTGCACAAACATGATCTACCTTTAGATAGCACACAGTACACACCCTAAAAACTAGCTTTCGTCCAAATCATTAACATGGCTATGCCTAAGACTATTACTGCGAACACTACTGCGACTGGGAAGAAAGCCCAAGGCTATTGATGAGCTTGCGGAGCTCAGGCGGCATGTCTTCAACGCACAACATGTTGGAAGGATGGAAAATTAGCTGGTAAAGGTACTCCGCCTTCCAATCTTTGACAGCAGCCTGAAAAAATTGAAAATGCAGATAAATGATTGAAGGACATGATGTAAAACAAAAATTAAAACGTAAAGAAAAAACACTAAAAAAAGGAGAAACAGAAAAGTATTACATCGCATTTAGATTTTTTTTGACCATGCACATGCCGTCAAACTGCTGCGACATCCTGAGAACATATAATCCACACTCAATTGCCCCCTGTTCTGGCGTGGCCGGGAAAAAGGGCTTCTCTGACAATTTAAGCCAGTCAAGGAGCTTCTTTGTGACACCCTGGTTTTTTTTCCAACTTTTCTTCTCAAAAATCCATTTGAATTTTATTTGGAATTTAGTGTGATTTTCAATTTGAATGGCTCTATGGACTTAAAACTTGGGAATATATTTACTTTCCTTTCCCAAGTGACTCAAGCTTCCAAAAACTTCTCCCAAGTCATGTCATCTTCATTGTTGCCCAATTTCAACTTTATTCCAATTTCATAATTCCTTTTTTCTATTAAAGAATAGCTCCTTTTGCTCTAGGTTGTGAAGCAACCTATATTTCTGTCTTCGCCAAAATTCTAAGAAAATTCTCATAAATTCTTTGGACCATGTGAACCTTGAATATGTAAAAATATTCAAGATTCCACCTTCATGGTGAGCACATCATCCAATCTTTGCTTCTGGTCATAATTTCAGTTTGTGAAGCAACTATACTTTATATTGCTCCATTAATGATGAAATTAATCCAGGACCCAAATATCACTATATCCTTGGGGCATGCTAAAATTCACATTATTTTGTCAAGCTATTTTCTCCACAAAATTCCCCCAAGTTTCTGTCCAGTGGGAGGCATTGTGAAGGAAGTACCATTTATATGTATCCAAATGGTATGAATTTTTTATAGAATCTTGCCACCCCCAAATGATTCACAAATACCAAATTTCAGCTCAAGGAGCCCAACTATGTGAGTGCATCATCTTCAACAATTTTCTGGACCAGAGAGGCAGTTGTGAAGCAACTGTATTTAAAACTTGTCCATTCGGTCTGAAATTTTTCCAGCAAGGGCACCTTCCTACTACACTTCAGTGTGAAAAGCTTTTTCTCTCAAAACCCTAACCTTTTCTTCCCAGTTTCTTGCTAAAGTTGCTGACCAGAAACTTGTCTGGAAGCTAGCTAGCTGTCCAAGCCACCTCTTGTCAAACCATTTGCACAGGAAGATCACTGAAGGGAAGGACTACCACGTAGACATGACCAGGCGAGCCAGAGCGCACCACGTGCGCCAATGCACGCGGTGACCACGCATCGGCCATGGTCAGGGTCGCGCTCTGAGCGCCGAACACTCTCGGGCCTCGCCGATTCTGTGCGTCTGCGTCACCACGCCGTGTCCTCTGGTGCCGACGCCCTCCCAACCGTCCACCTGTCCCTTCTGGAGACTCCTCGTCGCCGGCAGCGAGCTCACCGGACACAACCAAGCCTCGCCACTGTAGCCGCCGTACTGGCACTGTGGCCGCGTTGGCTGGCGTCGTCCTCACCGCTCCGCGCCAACACCATCAAGCCTCTGCCCTCTCCCGACACCTCCCCATGCGGTCTGGCCGCCAGCGCGACGGCCAGCTCAACGCGGGACACCGGCGTTTTCTCCTCGGCGGCATCTGGCTCGAGCCCCGCCCTCTGCCTATAAAAGCCAACCCCGAGCCTCCCTCTCCTCACCACTCGCCTCCTGCACCTCTCAATCGACCCCCAAGGCCACTAGACCGAGCCGGAGAGCTCTCCTTCCCCATCTCCGGTGAGGTACTCCGCCGCTCTGCCCCTGCTTCTCCAGCTCGACTCCGTCCACCCCAGCCCCAGCTAAGACCACCGATGAGCTTGTGGAGCTCCACTGGCCCTCACCAACCTCTTGCGCGAGCCATCGACCGCCGGAATCATCAGATCGATCGACACCCGCGGCTCGCCGCCGCCTGAGAAGAAGGGGCCGACGTCGTCCGGCCGCCTCCCGACGAGCTGCGGGTATGGGCATGCTCGCCGTTGAGTGGCCGTTCCATCCCCGCCCTTTCCCAGCCTCGCCGTCGTCTCAACGCCGGCGAATGGTTTCCGGTACGCCGCCGTCTCTCTGGTCTCTCTCTTTTTCTTTTAAATTTGATAGGGGGCCCCACCTGTCGGCGACTCCCTTCGCTCCTGGAGGCGTATTTCCACTTTACGCCTTCGACGTGGCCGCTCCTGGGATTTTCTGAAATTCGGGTTAAATTCAATTTAAATCAGAAGTTTGACTCAACTTTGACCACCAATATCTTTTAAACCATAAGTCCAAATGAGTTCATTCTTTTTGCATTATTTTTCTTATGAGCTCCTCTGTTTGCTGGAAAATTTTGGTATTTTTCTCTGCTGTCTAGAATTTCTGGACAGAGAAAAATGCTTTATGTGATATTCATAAATGCTTTTAAAAATGGTTTTTCAGAGTGATTTAAGTGTTTGGTGGAGACCAGGAGTACTCCCACCCTCCCTTGGTGCCAGGCAAGCCACAACTTTCAATTGCATGATTGCATTGCAATGTCATAATTTTAAATGAATATTTAGGCTAAGATTTGAATTATTCATAAATGGGATTGTTCATGCAACACTTGAGGAAGCTCTTGGATATGCTACTACTATGTTAATGAATGGATTGTTGGTAACTAGTAGTCTACAAGTTTGATCATGCCAAGACTCTGTTGAGATTACCGTCTATGATTACTTTGTGATTCCGTCCGATATCCGGACTATGGAACCAGTAGCAGTAGCTTATTCAGGTAACTCATTGAGTTACTAGTTGGTTGTTGTTACAACTTGAATCACTGTGATGTCAGAACATCAGTTATGATAGAGGAGTCACTCGGGGATAAATTCCTTCATTGTTGATCAAGTGCCACCGAACCGAGCTTTCCAGTGCAGCCACATCTGCCGGAATAGGACGTCCTTGACTTGGTCTATCCATGTGCTCTTGTATCAGTTTCACAAAAGAGGGAAGGTTATGCGTGCGTGCTACCCTGATCAGGTAGACGGCGATAACCTTGTGAGCCCAGTTTGGTTAATGAGCTCAGGTCCCCGTTTGGGACAGTTTGGTTGGCCACGACGATGGCAGGTGTCAGGAGTGACACAGGGGCCACCCAGGGCATGACCCGAGAGGGGAGTGATTTGTGGTGGTACGATAGAGGAGTCACGGGTTAGACAAGTTTCGTTGGACGAATGTCCATGGTGTGGGTAAAGTGCGCAACCTCTGTAGAGTAAGAATCTATTCGAATAGCCGCGTCCACGGTATTGGACACAGTTCCTACTAAGTCACACTGTCTGATCAACACCAATGATGGAATGACTGGATAATGATGGAAGAACTCGTCTCAATATAAGTAACTGCTTGGCATTGGGGCCATTGATAATCTTGAAGAGGATCTCGGGAATGGTTGTTAGGTGGCCGTGAGTTGGTCACGAGGGTAGATGGTTCGATAGGGTGGTAACTATTGTAGCTAGTCGAGATAACATGTTACCATTCTCTCCTGTGTTTTTTTTAATAATTTAGCCTGATAAAATCTTGAATTGCTATGATGTTGCTTGCCTTGATGCTTTTGTTTGTTGTGAGCTTGCGAGTACATTCAAAGTACTCACCTGGCGTGTCATGCCAGTTTGCAGGTGCTGCCATGTTTGCATAGCCCAAGGATTCCAAGTTGCGTGCTAGGACGTGTCCCAGTCAGAGTCCCTGCAGAGTGGAGTCCATCGCAGTCATCATCGTTCCGTTGCCAGAAGAGGTTCCGCTGCTAGCATAGAGCTACTCTTGAGGCATAGTGCCACCATGCCAATGTACCCCTTTGTAATACCCCAAACCCTTGTACCCCAACTATTTGTAATAAAGAGCTGATTTGTTCTATGCCAAGCAGTGCCGTATTCCAGAAGACTTGACCTCTGGGCTGGAATACGGGGTACTCCGGTCCCTCTGAGCCGGGGTGCCACAAGGTTTGGTATCAGAGCAGGTTTGGCTATAGGACACCCTAGCCAACCCGGACGTTAGAAAACCGTTCATCTAGAGCCCAGCTTACTTGTGTGCTGCATTTGTTTGTCGCATAACATGCATATAGATTCAGCACTAACCAGTTGATTTTGTAGATGGCATCCGTTCCGATTGACTACGACTCAACCCTTGCACCACTCAGCTTCACATCCTTGCTTCGTGATGTTTGGCGTCTTCTCTATCCCAGTGGAGAGATGCCAAGGTACCACGTGTCCCAGACCCCGCTTGCAGGCCTGGTGCTTGAGTATCATGCCAATATCCTCCTATCAGTTGACCTACCTTTGGGGAAGCGCACCTATAGTCTCCATGGTGGCTATGCCTCTACACCAGAACGCGCTATCCAGCTTGCCGCTCTGGCATGCCTTACCGTTCTTCGTCATCAGGAGAGCGCGATGCAAGAGAATCGAGCCTTCCACTACTATCCCACAATGGCCACCACCCCCAGACGGGTTAGATTTCCTCCTGTCCGCTCGGATGACAATGCAGCTGTAGCCTTCATGTCCCGTTACATGGTTGCAGAGTATGTCCTCATCACTGAGCTAGCCAGAGATGCAACCCGAGCCCGAAGAGCGCTTGGGATGGCTTTGGCTCCGTCAACTCCGCCACTAGCTCCTTCGCTCTCCAGCAATCCGCCGTCCGATCCTAGCACCTAAGCACTTGTGAGGTTCATGTGCATAAGTTGTAGTAATACTAGGTAATGTAAATTGCCCTGAGTAGCAATAAAGTGTGGTTTTTGTAAATCTGGTGCATTTCATCGAGCAGTTTACATTTGCCTTTTCGTTTGGCTCCTCGGTGTCACATTACTTTCCCTTATGGAAGTTGCTCATCAACCGCCGTCAGACTCAAAGAATCAACAAGGATTTCAAGGATTTGAAAGCTCAGTTGAATGTTATGGAATTATCAGTTGACTACCTTGTATTGGGAATATCCGGTTTGAATGCAAAAAATATATATCCTGGATTGGTTATCAGTGTCCAGTCTGCCACGGTGTGTAACCATTACAGCCGTAAGGAACCAGCAGGAAGATAATCAAGGTGCAAGACCAACGGGGTTGAAGGTAAGGATCATGTACAAAGTTTGGTTCCGCTTGAGTAAAATCAGCAATATAATATGCCTTGGAAGAAAACAAGAATGTGCCATACTCAGCAAGAAGGGTAGTCCGACAAATCCTGCCCATACAAGTAATCAACAACAGGAGTTGTGAGGAAGTACAACACAAAGAGAAACCTCTGGTATAAGCAACCCAGGTTTCCTCAGCACGCCAGAGAAGCTACGATGCAAGGCTCCTCAAATCTTCCTCAGTACGATATGTGGATAGCATCCAGCATAAGATACTATGTCTTCTTCAATAAGCTACCGTGAAAAGCTTCTGGCATAAGGCACTAAATCTTCCCCGGTAAGCAACCAGGAGGAGAAGCTTCTGAAGCACGGTACCCAGTCTTCTTCAACACGCCAGCCCGGCAGAAGCTTTGAACATAAGCTACCCAGTCTTCTTCAGCACGATACTTTCAATGGCTTTCAACACAAGCTATCCAATTTTCGTCAGCACGATACTACAAATAGTGTCAACGTTGGTACAATTAATTACACAGTTCAATAGCGGTGCACCTCAACAGTCCAGCCCACAACCATTTGGTCATGCAAGGAGCAACTAGGTTCAAGCAGGATTACCGAAGGAAGGCGAGGATCTAACATCTGCATAGGTCATGCAAGAAGAAGAAGGTCAGTATACACCTCAGTATGCTGCAAAGACGGACAAGCTATGAAGTAATACTACTTGGAACAAGAATCTTGACAGTAGATATTAAGGCCAGTTTCCTCCCAACCGACAAAGTGATACCATTAACATTGGTCACCATCTTGCAAGATGAATCACAACAGGGAGCTCTATACAAGTAATTCTGAACCTGATAAATGATTCGGATGAACCCTTGCTTCGCTTTTCTTGGTGACGGCACCACGCCTGTGTTCCGAGCTGTTTTCAGCCATCCGGGGTGGATGCCGATTTTATATTTCTCTGTTCAACAACTGGTCCGTGTTCTGAGCTGCTTTTCGGCCGTCTTGAGCCATAGTTGAGCTATTCCAGTAATGTACCACATCTGAGTTATAAAGACCGTTCTGGTGGCTACTGATTTATTTGCCGATTTCATGCAAGGGGTTCGGATAATCATTGCCCTACAGGTATCGCCTGTGAGATGACAAACTTGCCAGTTAAGGGTGATGGCACCAGGATAAGGATCAGGTATGCCTGCCGGAACCATGTACCTGAAGGCACCCGTGATCATACGGAGAATTAAGGAGTATCCCTGTCGAAGCTTCTTCGACAAGGGAGTCAGGCGAAAATAATGAAGGAACAAGACCGACAAGTCGGTGTACTAAAGTTTGGGTCTTTTAGTACCCCATACTTGTGCACGAACGGTTGTAGCCATACCAGCGGCAAGACCGCCGGAGGATAGCTGGAAACAAATACAAGATTATCAAGAAGGCGTTCAAGCCAACGATCAGAAGACAGAAGGCCGAAGGCTGGGTTCCCGGCAAGATCTTGCCGGGAAAGCTCATGAGGACCCGGCAAGGACTCGCACCCGGCAAGATCCCACCGCCCTGCCGCCGCTCCAGCGCAGCGACCAGCCTGTCGTTTAGGGTTTGTCCTCCTGGATGCGTGTCATGGCACTAGCGGCAGATGGGATTAAGCAGTGCTGATGGGACGGGCTCTTTTTCCATCCCCAAGAAAGTAAGGGACACCTAAGTTGTCAGGGATAAGCATGTTAACACTGTAGTAACTTTACACCTCTTGTACTTGCTGTTCGCCACTGTTGGTAACCCCTTTGTCATATAAAAGGAGGCCCAAGGCGAAGCTACAGGGAGGAGGGAAGGCTTTTCTAGCCCAGCTGCATGCGTAGCCGCCCTTCTTGTGTACTGTTCACCAAGAAGCGCCCCGTGTACCTGAGCTCAAACACCCACAATAAACCAAAGCAGGAGTAGGGTTTTACGCTACTCAGCGGCCCGAACCTGGGTAAAAGATCCCCGCGTTGATCATTGGATCCGCTCTTTGTGTACATCTTCTCCCTACCCAAACCGTAAAAGGGATCCGCATGATCCCATAGGTGTCATACGCCGACATCTTTGGCGCGCCAGGTAGGGGAGAAGGTTGCGCGAACCCGATCTAGCGGTCAGTGCGCCAGTTCTTGATCACTTTCGTTGCCATGGCTCCCAAGAAGAAGGGCGCTACGACGGTTGATCCATCCGCGTCCGGCCCGCCCGTACCCACGCAGATGGGCGACGGCGTGGGCGCTGGTGGAGGAGGTGGAGGTCTCGAGCCTCCACGACGTTCTGGCGATCAGAGCCAGGCGAGCGGCGTCGTTCGCAACAGCGACAACAACCCGCATACTGCCAGTTCTAAGGACGGAGCCGTGCTACCTACGGGTGGCGCAGAGAACTCCAAGGACGGGACGACGCCTTCCAAGACACCCACGCCGGCGCATGAGCCGCGGCCTTCTCAGGTCGTGTGCGACGTGCAGCGCCGTGACGTTGGTGGTTCCAGGCGCCCCCATGGAAAAACCCCTACGCATCACTCCCAAGATGCGCGGGGCCAGCATGCACGCCAACACGCCGGTGGAAGCGGGGCGCGACCGCAAGACCGTGATGGAGCTCCTTCTAACACAGTTAGGAGTCAGAGCACCTCACGTTCTTCGCACCTTTCGCCGCCGCCAACACCGGCAGAAGCGTTGGCACGAGCGCAGCTGCTCCTAGATTTCCCTCCCGCTGCAGAGAAGCTAGAAGAGTGGAAATCTGCTATTCAGAGCCTCATCAGCTTGGCTAATGATGACAGGCCGCAGCAGGCGGGGCCTTCGCGGCGGCAGTCCACCGAGCCGGTGCGTGCTGATGACGAAAAGACCGGAGGCGGTACAACTACGATGCGCTCCCCTCCGCAACGACACCATCGGTCGCTAACTCGGTGGATCGACGCCTGTGATGACGATTCCATAGCGTCGTCTGATCCGCGGGTTCGCCGCGATCAACGTCAAGTTCTTCGGGAAAGGAACAAAGAAGACGCTCGAACTACCATCGAGCGGCGGCGGGAAGTGCCTCGTCAATCTGACAGGCGCGCGGGACCCACTGTGGATGAGCCTGCGCCAGGGTATTCTGGTAACTTGCCTTACGAGGTGGGTTGTCCAGCGTTTACCCATGAGCAGCGACGAGTCCAGTGGCCCAATTCCCGAACTTTCAAACCGGAGGTGCCGGAGAAATACGACGGCAAGACTCACCGGTCAGAGTTCCTGAGCATCTACACCATTGCGGTGCAGGCTGCCGGGGCTCGAGATGACAAGATACTTGCCAACTACTTCCCGTTGGTGCTTAAACCCAACGTCAGGTCGTGGTTGATGCATTTGCCGGAGAATTCCATTTCCTCCTGGGTAGATTTGCGTCATGAGTTTGTTGGCTCCTTTATTGGAGGCCACCAGGCTCCTGGCCAGGAAAACGATTTACATCTCATCCCCCAGAAAGAGGGCGAAACCTTGCGCAAGTACATATAGAGATTCAGCCGTATACAGCACAATATCCCAGTCGTTCATCCTGCCGCGGTTATCAGCGCCTTTCATCAGAACGTGCGCAACCGCAAGATGCGGGAAGAGCTGGCGATGAACAAAGTCAGGGATATCGCCGAGCTCTATGCCCTGGCTGATAAATGTGCTCTGGCTGAAGAGGGAAGGAGATTCCCCGGCGAGGATGCTGGCGCAGAAATCGACTCTGAAGGCGAAGACGCCACCACCCCGACGAAGAAAGGCCGACGGCGGAACTGGAAGCGCAAGGGCAAGGCCGTGCTTGCCGTCGAGGGATCCGGCAACAGCAGCACCGCCAAGAAGGTCAAGACTGATGACCCCGGCAAGGAGGTTGCCGGGTGTGCTTTATGTCAGGCTTTGGCGGCTGTCGACAAGCCGGAGGGCTCCGGCAAGCAGTACTGCAAGATCCATCGCACCAAGGGTCACGATCTCCAAAACTGCCGGCAAGTTGAGCAGCTTGTCGAGAAGCAGAAAGCTGAGTATGAGAGGCGAGACAAGGAGAAGGCCCAGGATGGTGCTGAAGGGTCTAGCAAGAAACGCGGTGGTCGAGGAGGTCACCGCGGCAAGGCCAAGCAACAAAAGGAGAGGCCAGCTCGAGGCCGCGACAAGGAGCAGGGGGGTGACGATGATGACGAAGAGGGCGACGAGTCCAGCGAGCACGAGTTTCAGAAAGCTACAGAAGCCATGTGCGTTGACGGAGGCACCTCGTTGCATTCCTCTCACTGCCGACTCAAACAGTGGGCGCGCGAGATTAATGCGACAGAGCCGTCGGTAGATGCCCAGAAACCATTGAAATGGTCCAACACGCCTATCATTTTTGACACTGAGGATCACCCTGATCGCACAATTG
The DNA here is from genome assembly GCA_039707655.1 of Elymus sibiricus. Lineage (NCBI taxonomy): Eukaryota > Viridiplantae > Streptophyta > Magnoliopsida > Poales > Poaceae > Elymus > Elymus sibiricus. The sequence goes on from CM077676.1 coordinate 238,203,017, forward strand.
CGGTCGGGTGTTTGCCATTGTTGGTTTCACCAACGATCCGCAACCTCAAGGTGACAAAAATGTTAGTTGACGGTGGGGCCGGTTTGGACTTGATCTCGCCTGATGTGATCAAGAAATTGCAAATTCCTGACGAAGATCTCGAGGAAACGGGCACGTTCCAAGGGATCAACCCAGGAAGGAGCCAGCCAAAGGGCAAGATCACACTACCACTAACATTTGGTACTGAGCTGAACTTCAGAATAGAAAAGATCGTCTTCGACGTCGCCAAGATTCCATTGCCGTATAATGGGATTCTTGGTCGACCGGCGCTGGCCAAGTTCATGGCGGCATCACACTACACCTACAATACCTTAAAGATGCCCGGGCCGATGAGCGTCATTACTATGCACTCCGACAAGAAGGATGCGCTTATCTGCACCGACCAACTCTACCGGGAGGCAGTCGCAGTACCTGCCGCCAAGGCACTTGCTCTTGCCGCCGAAGCTCCCGGGGGGAAGAATACCGGCAAGACCTCTAGCACACACTCCGGCAAGCGCACCTCCTCAGAGTGCTGCGCTCCCATTGAGGATGTGCCGGAGAGCTCCACCGACAAGAGCAATTAATCCAAGGCAGCTCCACCAGCAACTAAGAAGGTGCCCGTCAAGGAGGATGGTACGGGAGGAACTTTCACCATGAGTTCCACCCTCGATGACAAATAGGAAAGCGCGCTCATTGCCTTCCTGCGGGCGAATGTTTATTTGTTTGCGTGGCAACCATCCGATATCCCCGGTGTTCCCAGGGAGGTAATTGAGCACCACCTTGCTGTTTGTCCTCATGCACGGCCCGTCAAGTGGACAGTTAGGAAGCAAGCTTTGGAGCGGCAAGAATTTATTGCCGAAGAAATCAGGAAGCTGGAAGCGGCAGGTTTGGTTAGAGGAGTGCTCCATCCAACATAGTTGGCCAATCCAGTTGTAGTGCGCAAGGCGAATGGAAAATGGAGGCTGTGTATCGACTATACAGATGTCAATAAAGCCTGTCCAAAAGATTCTTTTCCCTTGCCACGCATCGACCAGATTGTGGACTCCACTGCTGGCTGCGATTTGCTGTCGTTTCTTGATGCTTATTCAGGGTATCATCAGATTTTCATGTCAAAGGAAGACGAAGAGAAAACCGCATTTATCACCCCATGTGGCACATATTGCTTCATACGCATGCCTTTCGGGTTGAAAAGTCCTGGTTCAACGTTTGCAAGAGCGGTCCAGATCGGTTTTGAGCCCCAGCTACATAGAAATATGGAAGCTTATATGGATGACATAGTGGTAAAAACCAAGGACAAGGCAACGCTCATAAAAGATTTAGAAGAGACATTTGCAAATCTGCGCAGGATCAATCTGAAGCTCAACCCTGAGAAGTGTGTGTTTGGCGTTCCATCCAGCAAGCTTCTCGGGTTCTTTGTGTCTCAACGTGGAATCGAAGCAAATCCCGACAAGATCAAGGCAATTGAGCAGATTGAAGCACCAAGACGTGTCAAAAGTGTGCGTCGACTTGCCGGCTGCGTTGCTGCTCTGAGCAGGTTCATCTCCAAATCTGCTGAGCGCGCCCTGCCTTTTTTCAAAATCTTGAAGAAGGCGGGTCCAATGAAATGTACTCTGGAAGCGGAGGCAACGCTACAGGACTTGAAGAGGTACCTCTCCTCTCCGCCGACACTAGTCGCGCCTAAACCACAAGAGCCGTTGCTGCTATATCTAGCAGCGACGAATCAAGTGGTTAGTGCTGCGTTAGTGGTGCAGAGAGAGGTCGATGAAGAAGCAGCGGCAGCGACAAGCCCATCAAGCGACAAGCCGGGATTCTCCCCGGCAGAGTCTGGTGCCGACAAGGCAGGATCTGCGCAATCAAATGAAGCAACGCAAAAGAAGAAGATGGTGCAGTGCCTAGTCTATTTTGTCAGCTCCCTGTTGCAGGGGGCTAGGTCAAGATATTCTGGCATGCAGAAGTTGCTCTTCGGCCTCCTTAAGGCCTGGAGGAAGCTGTGGGATTATTTCCAGGCACATGAGATCACCGTCGTCACTCGCTTCCCGTTGCAGCGGATTTTGCGGAATCCAGATGCAACCGGCAGAATTGTAGAGTGGGCGTTGGAACTGTCAAGCTTTGGTCTCAAATTTGAAAGCACTTTGACTATTCAGAGCAGAGCCTTGGCGGAATTCATTGCAGAATGGACGCCGACACCAGACGAAGAAATTCAAGAGACAACTATTCCCGGCAAGGAAACAGATCGAGAATGGATTATGTACTTTGATGGGGCTTTCTCGCTGCAAGGCGCCGGTGCCGGCGTGCCGCTTGTCGTACCCACTGGAGAGCACCTCAAGTAAGTAATTCAGATGCACTTTCCCCGGGAGAGATCAACAAACAACACTGCAGAATATGAAGGCCTGCTTGCCGGTCTCAGGATCGCGACGGACCTTGGAATTAAGAAGCTCATCGTTAGAGGTGATTCACAGCTTGTCGTCAGGCAGGTTAACAAGGACTATCAGAGCCCGTTGATGGAAGCATATGTAGATGAAGTGAGAAAGTTGGAGGAGCGTTTTCACGGTTTGCAAACAAAGCATGTTCCTCGTGCAGAGAACAATATTGCCGACGACCTGTCAAAGCGTGCTACCCTCAAGTTACCTGTGGAACCAGGAACTTTTGTGCTCTGCTTGACTCAGCCATCCGTAACACCATCGACGAGGCAAGACAAAAGAAGGAAGTCGAGTTCCGGCCAGTACTTTCCTACAGAGCTTCCTGAAGCCGCCGACAAGGAAGTTGCCGGGAACGACGCCAAGCTTGCCGGGGAGCAACTGGCTCCGGGAGGGCCTCAAGCCCTTGCCGTAGAGACAAATGCTCCCACGGCCGAAGATATGCCTTTGGGCCTTGTTGTCGAGCTACAGGCTCCAACATGGGCACAGCACATCGTCCAATTCCTTCAAACAGGAGAACTCCCTGAAGAATAGGAAGAAGCGGAGAAAGTAGCCCGTCGGTCTAATATGTACCAGTTCGTGGACAATGTCCTGTACAGAAAGAGACCGAACGGTGTGAAATTGATGTGTATTCCTCGGGAGGATGGACTGGAGCTGTTGGCAGAGATACATGGAGGCATATGTGGCTCCCACATAGGCTCAAGAGCTCTTGTCGGCAAGGCATTCCGACAAGGTTTCTTTTGGCCCACTGCTCTCCAAGATGCAACTGCACTAGTAACCAAGTGTGAAGCGTGCCAGTTCCATTCAAAGAAATTGCATCAGCCAGCTCAAGTTCTTCAGACAATCCCTCTTTCCTGGCCATTTTCGGTCTGGGGGCTCGACATATTGGGCCCTTTTCCCCGCGCTGCCGGGGGCTTCGAGTACTTGTACGTTGCTATCGACAAGTTCACGAAGTGGCCGGAAGTGGAAGCAGTGAGAAAGGTGACATCACAGTCAGCCGTCAAGTTCTTCAAGGGACTAGTGTGCCGTTTTGGTGTGCCAAACAGGATCATCACTGGCAATGGCACGCAGTTCACGAGCCGCACCTTCATGAAGTACGTCCAAGACCTTGGTGGTAAAATGTGTTTTGCTTCTGTTGCTCACCCGAGGAGCAACGGCCAAGCGGAAAGGGCAAATGCTGAAGTGTTGCGAGGTCTCAGGACAAGGACTTTCGACAAGCTGCGCAAGTGCGGAAGACGCTGGATTGATGAGCTGCCGACGGTTCTTTGGTCAATCAGAACGACACCAAATCGAGCTACTGGCCAGAAACCCTTGTCCCTAGTCTACGGGGTAGAAGCAGTTCTCCCCATGGAACTCATATACGGGTCGCCTCGAGTGCTCGCTTATGATGAGCTCGATCAAGAGCAGCTACGCCAAGATGGCGCCACGCTCCTTAAGGAAGATCGTCTTCGGGCTGCTGTGCGAGCTGCACGCTACCAGCAAGCTTTACGCCGCTATCATAGCCGCAAGGTTCATGACCGAAGCCTTGAGGAAGGCGACCTTGTTCTTCGGCGCGTTCAGTTGGCCAAGAATTCTAACAAGTTGACGCCGAAGTGGGAAGGCCCTTATCGGGTAGTACGAGTCACTAGGCCCGGTGCAGTCCGCCTGGAGACCAAAGATGGCATTCCAGTGAGCAATTCCTGGAATATTGAACACCTTCGTAAGTTCTACCCATAAGGCGCGGTTGCCGGGTCTCCCGGCAACCACCTTTTGTACGAGTTTTGCCGCCAAGGCATATGATCCTTTGTACAAAGCCAGGCGCAGACCCTGTGCATAGTTGAATAAACTTAAGTGTTTTACAATTCTTGTCGATTTTCATGTCAATCTATATGCATGCTTGTCTGAGATATTATATTACACCTGCTTCCGGTAAGCATTAATGAACCGCCAAGGTTCCATATCTCTATTTTCTCTTCTTTCTTTTTCTCAAAGGACAGAAGGTTTCCTCGCGTGCAAGTTTGCCGGGGGGGATGATGGTATGGACACCGACAGGCGACGTTCGAGTTGACATTTTGCAATAAGGAGTACAGCAATGAAAAGCTAAGTTGCAAAACTCTTAATCAAATTTTTATTTTAGACTTATTTTCCTTGAACGATTTCGGCTTTTGTGTGGAAAACCTGCACACGAAGGAACCTTGTCGTGATCGGTTGCGCCCTTACTTTGTTTCGAGTCCGCTCAACAGCTTAAGTGGCTGCACTGAAAACATCAAGGTATCTTGTCGGCAGCGACACCTCCAGCAGGCTGCTAAGGATCCATTCCTCAAAGCGTTCGCGGCAAGGGTGCGTGCACCGACAAGTTCCCGATAAGCGTAGGGCATGGACCATACAGAAAGAAATCAGACAAGGGAAATAGCATGCATTCATCCAAAACATAGCAATTTATATCACATTGACGGTCGCCGCGATTCTAACTTAAGATAAAACTATCTTTGACATGGAATGGTGGCGACAAAATGGAGCGAAGCGGCTAGTCCCTACGCTGGCCTTCGACCCTCTTGACTTGGCTCACTCTGTCGACGATGGGCACGACAAGCTCTTCGAGGGTCTTGAGGTCTGCATCCTCCGGCAAGCTAGCAAGAACGTTGGTAAGGTTGATGCCAGGGTTCTTGTGCACCACTTTGACGAGCACCTTGTGGAGGACGGCCCGACAGAGTTTGCGGGATTCGTTGGCCAGATGGGCTGCTCGGTCAGACCGGAGCAACTTGAGGGCGTCGACGATGCTCTCGAAGAACATGGTTAGCTTGGCACTCGAAGACACCCTATCATCTGAAGAGTAGTTGAAGTTTTCCAAACCCATGGTGGACAGTTCTGCGGCAAGCCTTTCCGCGACGTCAACAAGGCGCTCATTCCAGATCTTCACACCTTTCTCAAAGTCATTATAAGTGGCAGCGGCGCTGTTGAGCTGGCTCTTCTCACTCTGGAGATCTTTGATCAAAGCCCTCTCGCGAGCTTTGCCGTTCTCAAGGGACTCCTCCAGCGTCGCCAGCTTTAGTTTCAGATCAGCGATGGATTCATTGGCTGAGACGAGCTCCTTGGTCTTGCCGGACATGGCGGTTTGCATCTCTGCCAGGCTGTAGAGAGTCTTCTCTCTGTCAGCTTTGAGCGTCGAGATCTCCTTGCCATGGCCCTCGAGATCCGCTTCCAGCCTCTTCACTTTATCGCCCAGCTCGTTCTTGGCGGCCTCTGCAGCTTCGGCGGCATCGATGGCTTCCTTTAACTTGCCGGCATGGTCTATGGCTAGAGCTTCGAGTGTTTCCTTGTGTCTCTGCTCCAGCTCCTGGGTTCGCCGCGCGACAAGCTTCTCGATCTCTTCGTCCTTGCTGTGGAGCTTGGCCGCAAGCGCCTCCTCGTGAGCGGCAAGGTCTTCTTCATAAGCATCGAGCCCGACGCGGCGTTCCGTTAAGTGAGCTTCCTCTGCAGCAGCCTGCTGCGCGGCCTCCTCCTGTGCCTTCTCGGCATCAGCCTGCTTTAAGAGGAACTCACTCCAACTTTGATTCAGTTGTTCTCGGCCAGCCGTCAGTTCCTGGAAAGCCTCGGCGTACCAGACTTGCGTCTCCTCGACGCGCTTCTGGAAATCTGCCTCCGCTGCTTCAACAACTGTCGCCCTGGAGTCTAACCTCTCCTTTCGGGTGCGGTGAAGCGCTTGAAGCTTTTGGAAGTTGTCGCTCATGGCTTGGAGGAGCTGTTCTTCTCTGGACCCGCTACTGCTAGCGCGTGGCTCGTCGACGATCTTGAGTCCAGCGGAGGCGATGATGTCTTCATCAAAAATTTCTCCTTCGGTTGGCACCCCGATGCTTGCCGTCCCTGGTATGCTGACGAACAGGTTGTTGGCAACCTTAAGGTATCTGCTTGACGGGGGGCGTCGGATGTTGACGGTTGATCCTCGACAATCGCCTCGCCGGCAGTTGGGGGCTCCGCGACCGGTGTAGCGCCAGGCGCTCCTGTGGCAGGAATGCCCTCAGTATGGTCGCCGGTCTCCTTGCCGCCCCCCTCAGCAAACCCCTTGGTGGTTTCTTCCTGTGCGGCCTTGGCGGCCTCGTCAGCTGTGACTCTGTCGGCCTCGACGGCAGCATCCTTGGCGGTCTCTTCGATGACGATATCAACATTCATTTGTTCCATCGAAGGGAGATCTGAAGACCAAGAAAGGAAACAAGATGAGACCGAAGTTGAAGTTCAAGAAGACAAAAATAAAGAAAGAATGACAAGTGCACCAAGGCGAACGGTTTACCTGTGTCGAGCTGTTGAGAGGTGGTTTCTCCTTTCCCGGCAACATTGGTTGCCGATGTAGGATTGCCAGTGCCCGTGCTTGCCGGCTCCTCTTCAACGTGAATGGGCTCGCCAGTGCAAGCCCTTGCCGAAGGTTCATCTCTAGGCGGCGTAGTTGACGGAGGCGGCACGTCAGGGACGGCGTCCAATGGCTCTCCTTGTTGCCTTTCTTCTCCTACAAGCCCGGTGATGTCAATAGCGAAGATATTCTCCCCAACGCTCGCCAGCGGAAAATGGGTAGTGAGCTCACGCTGGGGGCTGGGTTGTAGGCTGCGTTGAGGGCTGGGCTCCGGGCTGATGACGATGGGCTCCGACGCACCTGTGGTGCTTGCCGAAGGCTCATCACCTGTCGAAGTCTTCGCCTTCTTCGCCATCCTTTGCGTCAACGTTTCCGTATCTCTGTGGGGACAGGCCAAAGCAAGACAAATGAGTTAAGCAAAACCAGGAATTCAAAAGTTGAAAGATGCGGCAAGGGCCCTTACTCTTCTCTTTCCGGACTAAAAGCGAAGATGTCAAAGTCAACCTCCGCTGCAGTGTCCGTGCGAGGGGGTGGAGAAGGGGTCCTGGGACGCTTGGCTGTGGCAGAAGCAGTAGGTTGATATGATCCTGCTGCTCCAGCCGTTGATGCCGTCGTATGAGACGCCCCCGCCGCTCCAATTGTTGCCGCGGTCGTGCGTCTCGTACGTCACGCGGGTTGCTGTTAGGCTCCTTGCCGCTGCGCAGCCTTGCCGGCCGTCCCCTTGCCGGGAACTTCACCGCTCGAGGAAGGCTGATGTGTTGGGACGCCAGAGACGGCTTTCCGAAGAACACGTTTCTTCTTCTATGGAGCTGCTCCTCGGCTGTGTCTTCGACAAAAGAGCTCCGGCAACCATGCCACTCTGCTCCCCGGCAACTTCGCCTTGCTCGGCAAGGGTCTCCTCTAATATTATCTCTTCTTCGCTGGCTTCCTCTTCTGCGAAGCCAAAGCTGCCGGCCTCCGCAGTTAAATTCACCTCTTCCGCCCTGCTGGCAATGTAAGCCACTTCTTCATCAGTGGTGGGGCGGATGAGGGTTGGCTCTTCCCGGATGGCTTTTTCTGACAAGTTATCAAAAAAAACTCCTGTGCGTGCTCCGAGGATGGCTCTTCCCAAGTTCCGTCAGGGCCGTGAGCATTACACGCCAGCATCATGGTGATGATTGAGCTCAAAGCAGAGTTGTTGCACAGGGGAATTACGCCAGCCGGCAACTTATACTTCCCGTCAGGCCTGAACAGTTTGTGGCAGAGAGCTGTGTGCTGCAAGACCGTCAAGTTGTTGTTCAGACTAGGGCGCAGCCTCATGATATCTGTTGCATTCTTGGATTCCCAGGCTGGCCTCCCTTTGTTCTGCAAAGGAGCGATGCGGCGGCGGAGGAAATCAGCGCCAATCATTTCTATTGTGAGCCCGGCAACCCTGAGACGGTGGATTCTGGTAACTGCGATTGCGAGCTTCTCATCCTGAGGATCGAGGCTGCTCCAGTCCTTGCCGCGAACCACTTTCGTTTGTCGGGGCGAACAGAACGGCTGAGGATCTTTCTCCTTAATCCAGCACCACTCGGACCGCCATTCATCCCACTTCTTATGGTAGAGACCGTCTGGGTATATATCCTTATTCCATGCCCTTGGAATCCAGGTGATAGAACCAGAAAGGGCGTCTCCTGTTTCGATACGGGGAATGAAGTAATGGCGAAAGAGGGTTGTGCTGGGAATTACCCCGGCAAAATTTTCACAGAGATGGGCAAAGACCGACATGCATGTCACGGCATTCGGCGTGAAATCCAAGAGACGGAAGTTGTATGGGTACATGATGTCGATGAATAAATCAGAAAATGGAGTGCAGAGTCCGCAGTAAAAGTAAGCGACGAAGAAGGGGAATTTATCTGGGCCGCCCTTGACGGAAGCTGGGAGCACGCGAGTTGCAGGGTGAGCCCTCGTCTCCTTCCCCCACATACACATGTACCGCTCAACCAGGGCGCGCATGTCGAGCGTCGGGGCGAAGACGACGTGTTCCTTCCACATCTCCACCAGATCGATCTTTTCCGTCTCTGCATCCGAGTCGACGGCTTTCACCGCTTTGCCCTTGCTTGCTTTCGGCGGCATGGCGACTGTGGAAGCGGAGGCCGAGGATGAAGAGGGTGTGGAGGTGGCGAATGGATGGGGGAGGCTCTGTTTCAAGCTCGAGGAAGAAGGCGACGGCGGTTTCCAGATTGGAAAAGACGAGAGGTAAATGAGCAGCGCCTCTGCGGATTCCCTTTTATGGGGAAGGCGCGGGGCTGCCTCTTTACTAAACCAATGTGAATGTGCTTTTACGAGCGCACTGCTACTGCGGCCATTCCGCGCACGCGTCCCACGTACCGCATTTAACGCGCGTTGTGGGGGGGGGGGCGCGGTAAATAAGAAGATTACGACAGTTAACCCTTGCCACGCGTGCCCGTGCAATGTTTGGGCCTAGCCCAACAACGCCTCGCACCCGTGTATGGCCTAGGCCCGGAGGCTCCTGTCGGTGTACTAAAGTTTGGGTCTTTTAGTACCCCATACTTGTGCACGGACGGTTGTAGCCATACCAGCGGCAAGACCGCCGGAGGACAGCTGGAAACAAATACAAGATTATCAAGAAGGCGTTCAAGCCAACGATCAGAAGACAGAAGGCCAAAGGCTGGGTTCCCGGCAAGATCTTGCCGGGAAAGCTCACGAGGACCCAACAAGGAATCGCACCCGGCAAGATCCCACCGCCCTGCCACCGCTCCAGCGCAGCGACGAGCCTGTCATTTAGGGTTTGTCCTCCTGGATGCGTGTCATGGCACTAGCGGCGGATGGGATTAAGCGGTGCTGATGGGACGGGCTCTTTTTCCATCCCCAAGAAAGTAAGGGACACCTAAGTAGACCATTTCATGCGCTTGTCCTAAGTTGTCAGGGATAAGCATGTTAGCACTGTAGTAACTTTACTCCTCTTGTACTTGCTGTTCGCCACTGTTGGTGACCCCTTTGTCATATAAAAGGAAGCCCAAGGCGAAGCTACAGGGAGGAGGGAAGGCTTTTCTAGCCGAGCTGCATGCGTAGCCGCCCTTCTTGTGTACTGTTCACCAAGAAGCGCTCCGTGTACCTGAGCTCAAACACCCACAATAAACCAAAGCAGGAGTAGGGTTTTACGCTACTCAGCAGCCCGAACCTGGGTAAAAGATCCCCGCGTTGATCATTGGATCCGCTCTTTGTGTACATCTTCTCCCTAGCCGAACCGTAAAAGGGATCCGCATGATCCCATAGGTGTCGTATGCCGACACGACAATACCAGAATCTCATATCGATGAAAACCTTCTAACCAACCGCATACGCTCGAAGTTGTCGGTAAAACATATCCAAGTCTGTCATGTCATATCAAGGATTTATTAGCCAGCTCGGCAGTGCGACTCCAGCGACCATGATAAAGTATCGCACGGCTTATGGATATACCGACATAATGAGTACTCGACATGCTCTCACATATGGTACTTTACCGTAAGCAAGGTCCTTCCGCCAGAACCCTTGCCTATCAAGTCCCCAAAAATTGTTGCTGCAAAGTATTATTCCTTTATACTTGCCATAACAGCTGACAGTCAAGTTGCCGATATGGATTCGAAACCAAAGGTCGGTCCAGATGATTCAGACACCCTACAAGTGGTCAGATTCAGCCGAGAGGAACGTTGTAGTTCTAGGGCTATTCCAAACCCGGGAAGCATGCAAGGATTAAATGTCTCACAGAAGGTATCTGTTAATGACTTCATGGAATACTATCGGTACTGGATGAAAGAATGACGTGCCAACCGGAAACCCTCCCGGACATATGGAAGGATCACATATTCCAGTCATGACAACATCTCGGATGAGCCAGCAGGTATGACAAAAGTGGAGACAGCATAAAGATGACCATATAAGGGGAGAACTGTCAGAATGTGGGTGCGGTGAAGCAAACCACCCCAGAGCAAGGTAGACAGGTCATACGAGATTCGGTGGGAACAAGTTATAACAGGAAAAGGATAGCGAGCTGGAACCGGTTTCCTTAGGTCAGAATATTCATACTTGTTCTCTGAGCAACCAAATCTCGAGGACGAGATTTTTGTAAGGTGGTAGGTTTGTGACACCCTGGTTTTTTTCCAACTTTTCTTCTCAAAAATCCATTTGAATTTTATTTGGAATTTAGTGTGATTTTCAATTTGAATGGCTCTATGGACTTAAAACTTGGGAATATTTTTACTTTCCTTTCCCAAGTGACTCAAGCTTCCAAAAACTTCTCCCAAGTCATGTCATCTTCATTCTTGCCCAATTTCAACTTTATTCCAATTTCATAATTCCTTTTTTCTATTAAAGAATAGCTCCTTTTGCTCTAGGTTGTCAAGCAACCTATATTTCTATCTTTCCCAAAATTCTAAGAAAATTCTCATAAATTCTTTGGACCATGTGAACCATGAATATGTAAAAATATTCAAGATTCCACCTTCATGGTGAGCACATCATCCAATCTTTGCTTCTGGTCATAATTTCAGTTTGTGAAGCAACTATATTTTATATTGCTCCATTAATTCTGAAATTAATCCAGGACCCAAATATCACTATATCCTTGGGGCATGCAAAATTCACATTATTTTGTCAAGCTATTTTCTCCACAAAATTCCCCCAAGTTTTTGTCCAGTGGGAGGCATTGTGAAGGAAGTACCATTTATATGTATCCAAATGGTATGATATTTTTATAGCATCTTGCCACCCCCAAATGATTCACAAATACCAAATTTCAGCTCAAGGAGCCCAACTATGTGAGTGCATCATCTTCAACAATTTTCTGGACCAGAGAGGCAGTTGTGAAGCAACTATATTTAAAACTTGTCCATTCGGTTTGAAAATTTTCCAGCAATGGCATCTTCCTACAACACTTCAGTGTGACAAGCTTTTTCTCTCACAACCCTAGCCATTTCTTCCCAGTTTCTTGCTTAAGTTGCTGACCAGAAACTTGTCTGGAAGCTAGCTAGCTGTCCAAGCCACCTCTTGTCAAACCAGTTGCACAGGAAGATCACTGGAGGGAAGGACTACCACTTAGACACGACCAGGCGGGCCAGAGCGCACCACGTGCGCCAATGCACGTGGTGACCACGCGTCTGCCAGGGTCAGGGTCACGCTCTGAGTGCCGAACCCTCTCGGGCCTCACCGGTTCTGTGCGTCCGCGTCACCTCACCGTGTCCTCTGGTGCCAACGCCCTCCCCACAGTCCACCTGTCCCTTCTGGAGACTCCTCGTCACCGGCAGCGAGCTCGCGGGACAAGGCCAAGCCTTGCCCCTATAGCCGCCGTACTGGCACTGTGGCTGCGTTGGCTGGCGTCTTCCTCGCCGCTCCGCACCAATGCCATCAAGCCTCTGCCCTCTCCCGTCACCTCCCCACGCGGTCTGGCCGCCAGCGTGACGGCCAGCTCAACGCGGGACGCCGACGCTTTCTCCTTGGCGGCATCTGGCTCGAGCCCCGCCCTCCGCCTATAAAAGCCAGCCCCGAGCCTCCCTCTCCTCACCACTCACCTCCTGCACCTCTCAATCGACCCCCAAGGCCGCTAGACCGAGCCGGAGAGCTCTCCTTCCCCATTTCCGGCGAGGTACTCCGCCGCTCTGCCCCTGCTTCTCCAGCTCGACTGCGTCCATCCTTAAAGCGCGGAATCAAAGTCTGTCGGGGGGAGATACATACGGGAAGGGACAACAAAAAGAAAATCAATGAAGTTCATTCCACACATAGCACTAGGGCCACTGCTGAAAAATAACTATATGGAAATGCAACAAGGAAGAAGAAGAAAATGATGGAAATAGTGGCCTTACTTGTTTTGCGTCGAGCAGGTTCTCATCACCAACAAAAAACTTGAACTGATTAGCCGCATCATCTAAAATAAATGGGCTATGCACAACCGGCAACACAGGGTATCCTTCTTCATTTTTCTTCACAACAGTTTCCATTTGAAGAACATACTACATAGAAAAATAATAAAATGAGACATGCAAAAAAATGCATGCACGCACAGACATAAAAAATTTAGTACGAAAGAAAAAAAATGCACAAAAGCAAAAAAAGATGACATCATACACATTTACTGTGATGAATAAAGGTGAAAGTAGCACACGTTCGCCAGAACGATAAACTAAACTCATCTCAGGATCTTGCTTCCAGTACTTAATGACAAAATCCATGAGATACGAGTCCAGGAAAGCTCCTTTGCCAAATGTGTGAAACATATAGTCAACACTGGTTGATTCGTTTTCATCAAAAGAACCTTTCACCATGAAGAGCGCGCTTCTGCGGAAAAGATATCACAAGAGACACATACACATATGGGGTCAAAAATAAAGTTCAAAACAAAAATTAAACAAACAAAAGGATGAAGGACAGGCACATAGAACTTACTCTTTGTACTTGGTCCTGAAATCTTGGCTGAGAACGAGATCCTTTATTTTCCTTGCCTCATTAAGATGTCTGAACCTGGGAGGATTCAACTTATGAGGCCTCTCTACTGCCCTCTTGTTCGAAATTACGACAACCTCACCACTCGTGTTAGGATTGACCGCTGCACTCCTAGTCCTCCTAGTGATGCGTGGCAGCGGCGTCACGAAATCGTCATCATCAAGATCAGATACCTCACGTGAAGAGCCAGGTGGAGCTTCCTTTCCACCATTAGGTCCAGATGAAACACCCGTGTTCACACCAACTCCTGCCAAAGAACCAGATTTATCAGGAGAGATCTCAACAACACAATCCTCCATAGCTGCCTCAGAAACCTGGGTCTCAAACAGTGATGTAGAGACTCCATGAAGGCCTCCATCAAAACCTGCAAAAAAGAGGGGAAACAACACAGGAACACTCAGCTAACTTGCCGAACGCTGACAAAATACCCATTTACAAAACCAAAAAAGTCAAATGCAGCTCACTCATGTACTGAACTGCAGTTCACTACAGAACGGAATGCAGCACACTCACGTAAAACGAGTACAGCTCACATATCAAAAACAATGCAGTTCACTCATCCAAAACAATGCAGCTCACTTATACAGAAACTGAAGCTCACTTATCCAGAAACTGAAGCTCGCTTATCGAGAAACTGAATCTCGCTAACACAACAAATACGTAGCTCGCCACTCTAAAAAAATGCAGTTCACTGGCACACTAAAAACTAATGCCTAAGAAGTGGAAGCAAGCAGTAAACAAAATTAAAGGAGAGGAATCACAACCTTTATCTTCAAAAATTAAAAGTAACGATAGATCCAAGGAACACTTTGATGATGTTAGCCAGCTGTAGAGCATGGCCTTTCTGATGTAGCCAATGTGCTCCACCCCAAACTGAGGAACTCGAATCACATCCCATGTCTGCAAGAATTGGAACATATAGAATCAACAATCACGCCTGCAAAAGAACAAAACCATTAGTTTCACATACATATAAAAAAACAGTTGAGGAATACAAGGAGCAGGGGGGCCAAACATACCCATTTGGCTGCATTGGGACAATCACATGTTTCAACGTAAAGCCATCAAGTGTCGGAGGATTTAGCGGCTCATCAGAACTTGCCCTACCTTCTTTCCATGCATGCTTGATATTTTTAACCATCCACCTGAAAACCCTGTTTGCTTCAGGGCTGCCAGGTGCATTGTGCGAGTCAGGAAATACAAACCGCCTTTCCTTCAGATTCAAGGCAACTACACAATAATGGCCAATAGTTTCGCCTTGCTTCGTGTTTGGGGGATCAAACCTTGCAAACAGGATCTTTTGGAAGTAAATATATATATATATATATATATATATATATATATATATATATATATATATATATATATATAGCCATTTATGCATTACAAAAACAAAAAATAGAACACTATAAAACCAACAGACACAAAATGATTTTGTCCACATAAAACATTACTCACCGTATCTTTTTTATCAACACGTTCCTCAGCTCTTGACGAGAACATCAATTTCAGCGTCTTGCCTACACTACCGCCATTCCAAATACTTGTCTGCCAAACAAAACAAAACAAAAAAAGGTGGAAAACCAAACAGGTTATCACACGAAAACAGAAGAGGGAATCAAAGAACAAACAAAAGTTCTGCATGCTTACACAAATAATGTACGGGACAACCATCGTCGAAGATGCCTTAAACTTATCTACCAGCAACGAAACCCCAAAATCTACAAGGTGGGTAGTCAGCATCCCTTTCGCCCAAAAAGATTCACCAACTTCAGCAATGGGAATATCACCCAACTCAGTTACAAAAGCAATCAGGTCCTTGATTTTTTTTTAAAAAACTGCAACATAAGATACTACCAAAAATAATAAGAGTGAAAAAGGGCAAAAACTGCGATTAGAAAAATACATATTAACAGAAAAATTTTAGAGTTCAAAAAATGTCATACTTCTTCTTTCTGTCCATCCGAGCCCTGGAAACAACAGTGTACAACTCATTGTATCTTTTGAGAAGAGCTGGATCATTGCTCGAGGGTGTCACAACAGCAAGTTCATCATCTGCAATAAAACAAAGAAACAAGTAAAAAGATGAAGTTCACTTATAGAAATTGAAATTTTTCATACCGATGCCAACTTAAGAAAGATGAAGTTCACTTGTATGAAAAGGAAAAAAATGCTACCTAGCAACGACTTCGGAAACAGTAACAAAAGAAGAACTTCACTTATCATAAAACATGTGATATGTAGCTACCATAGTAATTAAAAATGATTGATAAAAACGTGAAGTTCACTTTTGGAAACAAAATACTTGCCTTCAGTGTCAGAGTCTTCGTGTTGTTGCTCTTCAGAGGAGACCAAAACAGTTCCATCAGTAGGCTGCGCTGAAATCACCGTATCCTCACTGGACTGGCCTACTACGTCAACATCAGCGTTGTATGCATTTTGAATAGTCCGGACAACCGCAACGTCCTCAGATAACTCATCCACATGAGGCTCCACACTAAAAACACCAGGAACATCGTCGGCGGCCAGAGAAACAGGAGAACCAGCAACACTATCAACAGAAACAACATTCTCCTGCAGCTTTTCAATATCAACATCAACATCTTCATGCCGACTAGGGGCAACAGCCAGATTTGATTCCTAAGCTACAGAAGCTTCTATGCTCTCACCAGCTGCCGATACAGAAACCCTTACACTGTCACCACCACCAACACCGCAACCCTCTTGGTTCACATCAGCATGAACAACGCCAACCGATCCATGAACTTCTACATTTTTCTCTCCAGACCACAAAAAGTTTTTTTAAAAAAAGTGGCGAGAACAAAAATGAGCAAGAGAGGAATTAACACAACAACATGTAGCTCACTTATGTCAAACAATGCAGTTCACAAACAGAACAACATGCAGCCCACGTATGTCAAAGACTGCAGCTCACTTATGCCAAAGAATGCAACTCACTTATGTAAAACAATGCAGTTCACTATCTGAACAACATGCAGCTCACTTATGTAAAACAAATGCAGTTCACTATCTAAACAACATGCAGCTCACTTATGCCAAAGAATGCAGCTCACTTATCTAAAACAAATGCATTTGAGTAAACAAAACAACATGCATCTATCTTCTACCAACAAGATAAATATGTTACAAGACACTAGTACAAAAAGTCATTCCACTAAACCTTCTCAGCTACAACATCCAGAGGGGACGACGCAGCAGCCAAGTGATCGTCCTTCCCAAAGCCATCATGACGATCCTGGTGCGCATCACAATCTGCAGCTCTAGTCTACGACACAGAACAAAACAACACGAAAATAAGATGGTAACGAACATAAAAACAAACAAAACTTCAACTATGCAAAAGCAGTTCACATATTACACTCATGAGGTACACAAAATAAAGAAAAAATAAAGCAAAAAACACAAGTTTGACAAGAGAAAACACAGCACACTAGTCATAAGTGATGGGAGAAGAACTTATACCTGATCAATCCCATCATCCCGAGATGCATGAACATCAGAAGATTCAACTCCAGCCTACAACAAAAAACATCACAGACACATGATAAGAAAATATATAACTGGCGAAAAAACTACAGATTGAGGAGCAGTCCACATAATACACAAATGAGGTACGAAGGAAAAAATAAAGGGAAAACGTACATTATCAGCGTCAGCACCAGCGTCCTGTCGATCCATTTCATTCAAAAGGTGCTCCGCATCCTTCTCAAACCGACCACATTTTTCATCTTGCGACTGCTTTAACTGAGCATACGAAGACCGAATATTCATCACCGCAATCTTCAAGCCTTCAACCACACCACGATCAAAGTTGTGTGCTGCCACAATTTCTTCTTCACGGGGGTCGTGGCCAGCAGGAAAAAATCCAGCAACTGTCCTCAACCTATCACCAGAGGTTGGCAAATCTTCTATTAACTTGGTAACCTTCTGAAGAAGCTCATCAATCTCCTCGTGTTTTTTGCCGCCAACAAATGTCTGATCAGACGTGCTTCTATTATTAGAGATCCGACCACCCATGAAACCCCGGGTAGGCGGCGGCTGGCTACAGATAGGCTCATGGAACCTAGCAGGACTGCTAGGCCCTGCACCAGAGATGTCACATAAAAGTGCAACTGGACGATTGTAGACAATATCCCCTGACGCCTTCCAATGCAAAAAAGGAAAAAAGGGAAAGAAGTCCACATGTTAATACTAGAAAGTTCGGATTTCTTATGACTGCAAAAAATAGAAAGACGCTGTTCCTAAAACAAGGATAAAAGGAAAAAAAATTAAAAAACGAATGCACTAACCGGCAGCTTCCCAAATTTGTAAGTTTCTAGATAAATCTTTCCCTTGACAATCATATCTTCGTTGTATATCTTCAACAGGTCTTTATTCGTCAGGTACGACGCGCGTGGCGTCAATGTGTGCATAACTGAAAATTTGCAAAGGTTCAAGCAATCCAGATACATAATCTGGGGGACAATGGCACAACCCTCAGCGCAATTCTGCGCGCTACCTTCTCACCGCGACTTCACCAGAGCTATCTGGAGCTCATCAACAACAAGCTGACCAAAGTCCATCTGCGCCATAGCCGCATAATCCATGTTCTCAACCATGGCAGCGACCCTGCCCAAACGAACAGTAGGCCCGGGGCATAGCAAATTCTGATAAAGTATCAGGAAGAGAACCTTGACAACAAGATCAACAGTCTCAGTGTCCTCGCCCTCCACCAACACCGCCAGCAATTCAAGCAAGTCCTTAACACCTATACTTTTTGAACGGTCAAAGCCAAGCTCATCCTTGAGAGCAGACAACGAATCGTCATGGCCACTGGTAGCAGGCGTGGGAGCAGTGTGAGTTCCCATAGGAAAATCAAATATCTGATGAACAACAGCACGAGTGATTCGAAGAACCCTGTCAGGCCCCAAGTTGATTTTCATTGTGGAAGGGTCAATAAGTCCCATCAGATAGCACATAAGAATGCGGGACACTTTTTCTGTATTGTCAAGTTGAAGACAGCACCAAAACCAGCGTTCCGAACACGATTACGGTGTGGATCTTTCAATAAACCAGCAGCTTTGCACACAGTGGGGAGTGAAAAACGTACGGTCTTATTAAATCAAACATCGTCTCCTTCCTCGCCGTCATCTTCAGTTCTCTTCCACTTACTAATCTTCTTCTTCTTCTGTGTAAAGGAAAATGAAGTCCACATTAATAAATTAGGCATATAAGAGACAAAAAAGGTAAATACCATAACAATTGAAGAAACAAAGGCAACACTTCAACAAACCTTTGGAACAACATCCGCCTCCCCACCCGACACAGCATCCACATCTTCGTCAGCATCAACACGCGGCAGCTTATGTTGACTCTTAGATGGACCAGAATCTTTCCGTCTCCCAGACTGAGCATTCCTCACAACATCGGCAAGCACAAAATCATCATCGTCGGACTCGGGCTCATCGTCGACATGTGGTCGCTTTCGTTGTGGATCCTCTGCACCAGCTTCAACAGTTCTCTTACCGAGGTTCTTGTCCATGCAAGCAACACGAGGACTCCGCCGAGGAGTACCACCTTGCTCAGCAACAGAACTTAGTCTCTTCTTCTGCAAAACACGCTCCCCGACTTTACCAAATTTGGAACTCTTGGCAGCATCTGCAACCCTCGTCTGCTTCTCTTTCTCCTCATACTGCTTTGTATCACTCTCAAACCTCAACAGCTTCTTGCGTTTCTTCGATTCATATGCATCAAGCTATGCCGGGACCATCCACTCCTGCGTAACTTGCTCCGTACCGTCAACAAATTGTTACTGTGTTTCAGACAACACGGGCCGCCTAAAACTCTGGTCAGAGCTCACACCAACGACACCCTCTATGAAATAATGGTCAATCAAGTGAGTAACCTCCTCAAACCCAGGCGCCCCAGCAGAAAAATCAGTCGCTGCGTCAAAATGAAGTTTAACTATGGTCAGTAAGAAGTGCGTAAAATGAACAAATGCAGTTCACCTATCCATTTAATGCAGTGCTTCATACAAAAAACATAATAAAGGAAATAATATCCTTTAAAAAAACACCAAGTCCATGTTTGTTCCCAAAAAATTGCTGACTAACTTCAGAAACCCATTAGCAGTTTGTACAACATCGAACAAAGAAGCATATACAATAAACAAAAGCATGCACATCAAAAATAACAACTATATAAATGAATAATAATGCAGTTCACAATTCACACACGCGATTATTTTGAAGTTTGCACAACATCAAATAAGCAGCACATACAATAAACAAAAGAATGCACATCAAAAATAGCAAGTATATAAAATCAACAATAAAGCAGTTCACAATTCACACACAGGAATGTAGTTCACAAGAAACACAGCGATACAAACAAGTTGCCAAAACTAAAATAAGGAAAAGAACAAGAACATACCAGAAGGAGGGGCCACACTAATAGGGGAGGTTTCAATTGCTGAATTCACTTTAGGGCTAGCCTGACCACGATGATCCTTACCACCAGGACAATGCGAGCCAATCAGCGAATCATAAACAGCATCATTAGGGCCAGTGCCAACAAAATTACCTAGTGCATTCAATAAAGCAGAAACAAAATTAATAAAATTAAAATGACAAAAATGTCAGGAATGCTGAGAACTAACACAGCAAAAACAAATCTACAGGATGACCAAGACAACTAGAGAAACAAGACACAAAATAAACAAGGGGAAGCAAGCAGTCCACATACCTTGATATCCTACATCTGCTTTGCTTGGCGAAGACATGGTGTTTGCGTGGCGAGCAAGGACGGCGTGACGAATACCAGCAACAAAAAATGAGGAAATCCGATGAAACCCTAGATACACCTTGCTCTGCCCACGGAACCCACGCGAGTACCGGCTCCAAATCGAGAAGAAATCACCTGCTTACGAAAACAAACTACATCAGCAAAAATCACAGCCGCTACGAGAATCGAACAACTAGATTTGGGGACGATCACGACCGAGGGGATGAGCGGCAGCGGTGGCGGACGGGGGGGAGCGGAGCGGGGCGCGGAATAAAGGAATCTGCAGCAATGTACCGATAAAAGGAATCCCGGGCGCAGACGGATGCTGTGGAGGACGGCGGTTGCCGCGGACGACGACGGTTGCTGCACGCGATGGCGGTTTCTACGGGGGTGGCGGGTTGCTCCGGGCGACACTGGAAGAGAGGGGAGAGCAGAGAAGTGGGAGTGCGTGGGAGGGACGCATGAGAGCGGCACGTGGAGAGAGCTGCACAAACGGGCCGGCCTGTAACGGCCCGGCTAATTTAGAAGGGGCCGTACCTAGCCCATCAACAAAAGCCGAGTAACAGCACACATGAGGGCCGATATGACAGGCTGGGCCAAAGTAATTGAGGCTCACTTGTAGGGAAGTAGTAGTCCGCCTCTATAATATCACACTTGCAGTTCACATTTATTTCCAGTTAAAACATTATAATATCACACAGTTATGTGTGAGAAAACAAAATGCGAGTTCTCTGGAAAATACAGTCAGACCTCACATAAAAAAAATTAAGTAAAAAATGGATGAAACTAGATGCAGTTCGCTCTGCACGTCAATGATGCTCGGACAAACACAGAATGAAGTACACATAGTTCATAAAAACAGTTCCGTTGATAAAAACTATACGCGTGTGGAGATAGCGCGTCCGAAAAAAAAGACTTTCTTTAAATGAATGTACACAACAACAAAAAATATGGGGGGGACCCCCCCAACCCCCCCCCCCTCATGGCCAGGAACTGCAGTTCGTTCACATAAAATATCCAGTCCGCAAAAGTCAATAATGCAGGGCGTCGTGTTCTACAAAGAAGTTCGGTTACATCTAAAATGTAGTTTGGCAACTGAATCAGGTTCTCTCTACCACCCACCACATACTAAAACATTGCACATTTGCAGATACAACGGTGGTTAACAATATTGCTGATGAAAATTATAAAAAAACGATCAAAAACCCACGATCACAAACGACCCCCACTCCGAGCGGTTGCATCGCTAAAAAGCCACGATCGCAGACGCAACCCAACCCACTATTTGCACAACCGCATCATCAGGGAGATAGTGCAGTTCATCCTTTGCCGCCATCCCGCCCTTAAATTCAGACCTCCGCCAGGGCATTCTCATCCACAACACCCGAAATCGCCATTGCACTGCCACCACTTCCCTCCCTCTCATCGATCTCCACAAAACATCAAGTTCATCCAGACGATGGTGTTCACCAAGGAGTTCAAGCAGGTGCAGGCCCACGGCAACACCATGTTGCTCATGATCCACACCAACAACTTGCAGAAGACGGCGACCACCATCGAGCAGTACGAGCGCCACCTCTAGTTCCAGCACCACAAGATCGTCGGAGTTGATGTGGAGTACACCAACGAGGAAGATCCGATGCAGAAAGCCGCCCTCGTTCAGCTCTTCGTCGGCAAGGATCATCTGATGCTGCTCTTCCAACTAAGCGCCGCCCACGACAACTGCACGAAGTTCGACAACTTCCTCGCCAACCCCAAGTACACGTTTGCTGGCTTCTCCATCAATGGCGACATAGAGAAGCACTAGCGAGTCGGGCTAGAGATCACCCACTTCGTCGACATCCAGAAGGAATGGAGGGTGCCTGCAGCGACCAAGCCGCTGGACTCCCTTGCATACGTCTCCGGCATCCTCGTCGACGACTACTACAACAACATGAAGAAGAAGATGATGGACGCAGAACACAAGCACTGGGAGTGCATGCCCCTAACCATGAGGCACATCGAGTACGTGGCAAAGGATGCTTACGCTGCGTACGAGATATGGAACCACCTCACCATCACCCAGGAAGGGTTCCGCCGGGAAAAACTCGAGAAGGAGAAGTCCAAGAAGCGCGCCAAGTCCTGGGGCGACTACGACTACTGAAGAAAGAGGTGGTGCCGGCCAAGAAAGTATCTAGAAGATTGTTCGTGCCATTTTAGATTTCTCATCAGATTTGCTTTCTGTCAAGTTTGTAGTTTGCTTGTGGTAAATTTAGGTTTGCTTGTGTTGCAGTTTCCTTTGTAATCATGCAGTTTGCTTATGTTATGAACAAGTTTATTTCCAGTACAATGTTGCAGTTCTCTGTTAGAATATGCTGCAGTCCACTAAAAAATATAAACATACCACAGAGTGTGTGATTCGGATACCGCACAAAGCAGGTGCACATGGCAGTGCACAAACGAACGAACATGCAGTGCACAAATGAAGATCCATGAAGTGCACAAACCGTCATGTACAGGCAGGCAGTGCGGAAATGTAGGGACATGCAGTACAGAATGTTCATAGATACAGTTCACAATGTTCTAACAAAGCAGTGCACAATCTATAATATAAAAACACAAGTATGTAACGTACGAAAAAAAAGGTGGCTGCCCAGGTGCAACATGGCCCCAGCCAGTCTCGTACTAAGACAACTCCCACAGAGATCCGTAGGCGAGTCCATTCTGAGCCATGATTCATGGGGCCAAGAAGACTTGGGCCCACAGGTCAGCGGGCGTGGAGCAGCGAGCGCCGTGTGTAAGCGCCCAATCAGTATCAAGAGGAGTTCAAACGGGTTGCCTCGCCAGGGCTTATAAACCGGTCGTGGGCGCTCTCGGCAGGCGAGGTGGGACTAAACTTTGGCGCACGCCCACACCGCAGAGCTAAGAAGCCGTGCAGGCAGGCCTACCTGGGCCGAATGTTACTTACTCCCCAACAGGCCCAACCCGCGACAACATGGATATCTGCTTCTAATATAAATATTCTCACATTCCACCGCACAATAAGAAAACTAAGACTCAAAAAATAAAAAAAAGAGGCATTACAATGAGTTTATCAACAACAACAAAATAGGAAAAAATTTAAATGAATAACCACAACAAAAAAATGTGCCCCCCCACACCCAGCCAGCAACTGTAGTTCGTTCACACAAAAAATGCAGGGAGCTGGAATTCACAACTGAAGTGCAGTTCGCAGCCTCCAATAATGCAGTGCTTTATGATCAATGAAGAAGTGCTGTTACTTCTGAAATGTAGTTCGGCAAACAGAAACAGATTCCTTCTACCGCCTACCACCTACCGCAACATTTATTACTTTCATTGAAAAACCGGCAGTCATCCTGGCTGCATAAAACCTATCCATTCATCCTCTGAGCTCACAAAACTCCTCCATTTTTTTCTCTTCTCCAAAGCCCAAATCTAGGGTTCCGCCCATTCCCCCCTGTTATCTGCCTTTCCCCTATTATCTGCCTTTCCACTAAGCCTACCATGGACTATTCGTGTGGCTGCCTCGCAAGGATGGTGCCGATAGCGGAGGCATGCGTGTACTCTGATGATCTGGAGCTCACCGAGTCTGAGCGGCGCAGTCAGTTCTCCTGCCTGCTGACCACAAACCATGGGTTTCGGGTCCCATTTCTTTATCGCCTCACAACTGAAGACATTCAGGAATCATGGGTATGTCTTCCCCCTCTTAGTTTTTGACCATATCAGGTTGCAAATACACATCTGAATGTATATTTCCATCACTTTCTTCAGTCTTATCATCAATGCAAGATCTGAGTTTTTGTTCAGATTTGTCAGAAATTAACACTAGTTAAATACAAAACTGAATAGACGATCCACAACACCCGAACATAAGCAGTTCAATCGCCTAGTGCTGCAGTGTTGTTGCTATTCGAGAGCAGTACATCAGACCTGAACTTGCAGTGCCAAAGTGTTAGCAGAATAGTATATATTCTACTAAAGTTAGTGGTCAAGTCCATATATATTTTAGTTCATATATTGCAACTACTTTATTAATAGTAGTCATATATCTATACATATTTAAGTCAATATAAACAGATCATATTAAGATATAGCAAACCGTGTGGTGTTTACTTATACATATTCTTTTTCCATGCATGCCAAAATGCAGAAACTGCCATCCACAATAAGGTTTGCTGCTCTGACTTCAGGGAAGCTTATTTTGGAGATAGTTCACAAGAACGGGTATGAATACATGCAAGCTGACTACCACATTGACTCTGATGGCTGCTTCAACATAACTGCTGGCTGGAAGGAGTTTGTCTCCCAGAATGTGTTTGAGGTCGGAGAAGTGGCGATGGTGATGTTCTACAGGGAAAAAGGCTCCCTGTTATTTAGAATTTTTGCACTGTAGGCTGTCTAAAATAAAGCAAGCCCTTTATGCTATATGCTTTTAAAATTTAGTCCATCAGACAATGCAACTCTATATTCTTCAAATGGTCTGAACCGTCCCTTTTTAATGTATGTGAGCTCATCTGCATCAGTTTATCATTCTTTTGCCAAGTTGGTGGGAGAAATGCAGTTCTCTAATACATATAGTGAGGTGGGCTATATTAAAGAGTGCAGTGCTCTACGTAGTAACAATGCAGTGTGAATGGACGAAACTTTTGCACTTCACCTCTGCTGTTTAAAAACTTGTCATATTATGCAGTTCTGTTCAGTATAACAATGCAGTACGAGAGTGCAAACTTTGCAGTTCGCTCAACCACAGAATGCATTTACAAGAATGAGAAATCTCAGAGGCTATCATCTACACTGTAATGCAATTCCAGTGTAGTCCACTACTTACAAACATGCCGTACACTACAACATATGAAAGAACTGCAACAATGAAAAAAAAGCAACAGAGATCCAGACATGCTTTGAGACTACCAGAGGTCAGCAAATACAGTCGCTGTTCGATAGCTCGCCTAATCGATGTGCAAACACTCAATTTTGAAGAACGGGCCGCAAAAAATTCAATCGAGCTCACGGGCCAAACAAAAGTAACGGATGAACAACAGACGCTGTTCTCAAAAAATTGACAATAAAATATACCGATTACAGATGCAATAGAGTTGATTCAAATGAAAGAAAGACACTAGTTACAAGAATCAAAACGCATCAACGCGGAAAATACAAAAAACAAAAAAAAAACAGAGGAGCGGACGAAGCTCATCACGCCCGCATAAACGATTTCGCAAAAATGATACCAGATTACAAACAAAAACGTAGATTATAGCTAAATGGGAGCGATTAAATGAACGCAAGCTAAGAATTCCCACTAACAAACCACATCCGAGCGCAAAAAAATCGAATCGCACACAAACACGAACGAACAAAGGAAAGCTCGTCCGCCAAATCGGTCGATTTTTGTAGATTTTAGCTGGGATTCCAGTAAAGTACAAAGAATAAAGGACAACGGGCGTCCAGAAAGAACTACAATCATCCCGCAACACCCGATTGCATCCAGAACACACGGATGGGCTACAAGTGACGAAGCAGTTCTCTCGCCTAGCATTGCAGTGCCCTTGATACAGAGATACAGTGCACTCGCGTTGAGCGTGCAGTTCGGAAGTGTTAGCAGAATAGACGGGTTATATATATATATATATATATATATATTCTGCCAGCACCCCAGCCTTAGCCGCTGTACCGACCGGACCCCCAGCGGCGAACCCCTATGACACCCCGAGACCGATTCTTTCCATTATTATTATTATATTGGTTGCTCTATCTTTTTTTTTGCATTGCATCATTTCATCATGCCATCATGTCATTAATTTTTCCAACTCAAAAAATTAATTGCATAGATCTTTTGATCTATTTAAATTGAGGGAATTCACATGGTGATTTCTCTTTATAACATATCCTCCCAATATTTTAGGGAGCTATTATAAAATATTCCATTAATTTGGAATCACCCATAAACACACTTGCAATTTAATTCTCATGTCTTTTCTACTTCAAGTTTGGTCCTCAAACTTTGCCAATAAATTCTTTCATCATTTTCCCGAGCTCCACCTAAAATCTCAACATTTTGGGGCACTTCTAAAACCTAGTCCTAGTTCAAACCCATTTGAATTAAATTCAAATGAATTTGAATTTGAATCTTGCAATCCTTCCACCTCTAATTTTCTTGAGACAAGCTCATTTTTGTGAGTCCAGGGAAATTTAGCCCATGCCCAAATTCCTTCCCTAATCCTTTCTCTTCTCTCATTTTCTTTCTTCCTATTTTCTGTTTTTGGCAAAGAAGAAAGAGAGAGGGAGCAACCCTGTCCAGCCGGCCCAAGGCCGAGCACCAGCCCAGCCGCCCTCTGTTATAACCCTAGCCTCCCCGATCCTCTCTCTTCTCTCGATCTCTCCCATCGATCCCTCCTCCTCCCGTTCGTTTCCTTAGCGCCGCCACACACACACACACAACTCGATCCCCTCGCCTCTTCCTCACCCGCTCGGTCCCCTGGCCGCGCCTCCCTATCGCCGCTGCTGTTCTGTCCGCCGGCGAGCCGACGACCCTCCATCAGCGACGCCTCCTCTCCTAATGCAGCGCCGCCGGCCTCAACCTCCTCCCTCACGCGACTCTTCTCCTCTGGATCGAGGCAGCCTTCGCCTTCCTCTGCCTCGAGTGGCTCCCTGCTCGCGCCACCGTCTTCCCTCACGTCGGCGACCAGCGACGCCTCTGCTACCCTGCCGTCGCGCCACCTCGCCCTCCATGCCTCCCATGGCTCCGCACAAGCCAGACAACACCACCATGAGCTCCTCTGCCACGAGCCGCTGCCATGCGTCTCCTCCGACCAGCTCCCTTCAGCGAGCAACCCCGCGCGACCTCCACCGGGCCCTCTGTTGCCTCATCCAGCAGTGCTGCTGCACCGCCTGACCTGCCTCCGCTGCAAGCCACCTCTGACCTGGGCGCTGCCCTCCTTCTCCAACCAACCGGAGCAGCTCATTCCGCCCATCACGTGCTCCAGCGAGGCCGCGTCGCCCACCACCTCGTCCGAGCTCCTGACCATCATTCCTTGTGGGACGCCAAGGCCAGCAGCTTCATCACGGTTTCATCATCACACCTAGAGCGTCGCTGCTGCCTTGTTTGAATACTTCACCATGCTCCTGTCCATGTGGTTGCAACAGCCGCATCTGGGCACCACCTCTATGACCACCGACCTGAGACCAGGATTTTCGCCAAGTCCCTCGAAGACCACTGATGCCAAGTACGAGTACATGATACGTCTCCAACGTATCTATAATTTTTGATTGTTCCATGTTGTTATACTATCAATCTTGGATGTTTTTATATGCATTTACAGCAATTATATATCATTTTTGGAGACTAACCTATTAACTTAGTGCCCAGTGCCAGTTGTTGTTTTCTGCCCTGTTTTTGTTTTACAGAAAATCAATACCAAACGAAGTCCAAATGCCACGAAAGTTTTTGGAGATTTTTTCTGGACAAGATAAACACTTGAAGCTTCAGGAGAAGACTAGACGCCAGAGGAGGTGGCCACAAGCCACCAGGTCATGCCTGGGGGGGGGGGGCAGGCGTGCCCTGGTGCCTCATGGGCCCACCTCAGCTCCGTTTGGCCTAATTCCACCACTATAAATTCAGGAAAAATCAGAAACCCTCAGAGGAGTCCTCGAAATACTTTTTCCGCCGCCGCAAGTTTCCGTTCCAAAGAGATCCCATTTGGAGGCCTTCTCCGGTACTCTGCCGGAGGGGGAATAGATCACGGAGGGGCTCTACATCAACCTTGCTGCCCTTCCGATGATGCGTGAGTAGTTTACCACAGACCTTCGGGTCCATAGTTAGTAGCTAGATGGCTTCTTCTCTCTTTTTGATCTTCAATATAATGTTCTCCTCGATGTTCTTGGAGTTCTATCCGATGTAATCACTTTTTGCGTTGTGTTTGTTGGGATCCAATGAATTGTGAGTTTATGATCAGATTATCCATGAATATATTTGAGTCTTTGCTGCACTCTTTTATGCATGATTATTATAGCCTCGTATTTCTTCTCCGATCTATTGATTTGGTTTGGCGAACTGAGTTGATTTATCTTGCCATGGGAAGAGGTGCTTTGTAATGGGTTCGATCTTGTGGTGCTCAATCCCAGTGACAGAAAGGTACATGACACGTATGTATCATTGCTATTAAGGGTAAAAAGATGGGGTTTATTCATGCGTGAGTTTATCTTGTCTACATCATGTCATCGTTCTTAAGGCGTTACTCCGTTCTTTATGGACTTAATACACTAGATGCATGCTGGATAGCGGTCAATGTGTGGAGTAATAGTAGTAGATGTAGGCAGGAGTCGGTCTACTTGTCTCGGACGTGATGCCTATATACATGATCATTGCCTTGGATATGATCATGATTATTTCTTTTCTATCAATTGCCCAACAGTAATTTGTCTACCCACCATATGCTATTTTCTCGAGAGAAGCCTCTAGTGAAAACTATGGCCCGCGGGTCTATCTAAATCATATTACTAAAACCCTAAAAATATTGCTGCCATTTTCTTTTATTTATTTTATTTTGTATTTTTTCAATCTATCTATCTATCACATACAATTTAATCTTGCAATTGACCACCGAGGGATTGACAACCCCTAGTTTGCGTTGGGTGCAAGGATTTGTTGTCTATGTGCAGGTGCTGCTAACGAGGTGTTGCGTGATTCTCCTACTGGTTCGATAACCTTGGTTTCATAACTGAGGGAAGTACTTATCTCTACTGTGCTGCATCATCCCTTCCTCTTCGGGGAAAATACCAACGCAAGCTACAAGTAGCAGGAAGAATTTCTGGCGCCGTTGCCGGGGAGACATCATCAACATCTATCAAGTACCTTTGCATAAACTCTCATCTCCTTGCATTTATTTTATTTGCCATTTGCCTCTCATTTTCACCTCCCCCACTTCTAAAATGTTTTTACAAAAATACAAAAATATTTTCCGTTTGCCTTTTTTCTTGTTTGCTTGTTTGCTTGCTTGTTATCTTGTTTGCGTAGTCACGATGTCTCAAGAAAATACAAAATTGTGTGATTTTTCTAATACTAATAATAATGATTTTATTAGTACTCCGATTGCTCCTCCCGCCGCTTGTGCGGAGACTTGTGATATTAATGCCGCTTTGTTAAATCTTGTTATGAAAGAACAACTTTCTGGTAGTCCTAATGAAGATGCTGCATCCCATCTTAACACTTTCGTAGAATTGTGTGACATGCAAAATAAAAAAGATGTGGATAATGATATTGTGAAATTAAAATTATTCCCATTCTCATTACGAGATCGTGCAAAAATTTGGTTTTCATCTTTACCACGAAATAGTATCGATTCTTGGGATAGGTGTAAAGATGCTTTTATTACCAAGTATTTTCCTCCCGCGAAAATTATTTCTCTTAGAAATCAAATTATGAAGTTTAAACAACTTGATCATGAACATGTTGCCCAATCTTGGGAGAGGATGAAATTAATGATAAGAAATTGCCCTACTCATGGTTTAAATTTATGGATGATCATAAAAAAAAATTATGAGGGATTGAATTTTGTTTCTAGAAATCATTTAGATTCCGCAGCGGGTGGTACTTTTATGGAAATTACTTTGGGGGAAGTTACTAAATTGCTTGATAATATTATGGCAAATTATTCACAATGGCATACTAAAAGAACTCCTACTAGTAAAAAAGTGAATTCGGTTGAAGAAATTAATACTTTGAGTGATAAAGTTGATGCGCTTATGAAATTGGTTGCTAGTAAAAATGCTCATATTGATCCTAATGATGTACCATTATCCACTTTGATTGAGCAAAATAATGATCCCGTAGATGTGAATTTTGTCTCGCGAAACAATTTTAATAATAATGCTTATAGAGGTAATTTCAACGCTAGACCGTTTCCTGGAAATTCCTCTAATAATTATGGCAATCCTTATGGTAATTACTATAATAATAATAATAGGATGCCCTTTGATCTTGAAATTAATATTAAAGAATTTATTAATTCTCAAAAGGTTTTCAACACTACGATAGAAGAAAAATTGAGTAAACTTGATGATATGTCTAGGAGCATTGATAGAATTATTCATGATGTGGAAAATCTTAAGACTAAAATTTTGCCACCCAAAATTGATATTAGTGAATCAATTAAAGCTTTATATGTCTCCATGGATGAGAGTAAGAAAAGAACCGCCATTCTAAAAGCTAAACGAGAATTTTTAGAAAAAGTGATTCCTCCCGGTTTCTATCGTAGTAATGATGAGGATATTAAAATGATTGGTGTTTCATATATTGATTCTTTGTTTAGGAATATAAAACTTGATGAAAAGGGGACTGAAGAAGAGTCAACTTTAGCTAGTAGGCCTTCCCACAATTCGGAGGGTGAAAATCTTAATGAAAAAATTGCTAAAAGTGGGTTTGGAGAGGTAAAGACTTTAAATAGAGATGTGCCCACTCTCTTGGATTACAAAGATTTTAATTATGATAATTGTTCTTTGATTGAGTGCATTTCTTTGTCACAATCCATGCTAAATTCACCCAACGCTTAAGAGCAAAACAAGGCTTTTACTAAACACATCGTAGAAGCAATGATGAAAGCGTTAGAAGAAAAGCTAGAACTAGAAATTTCAATTCCTAGAAAATTATATGAATGGGAACCCACCATTAAAGTTAAAATAAAAAATTATGAGTGCCATTCTTTATGTGATCTGGGTGCTAGCGTTTCCACAATTCCAAAATCTCTATGTGATGTGATAGGTTTTACCAATATAGATGAATGTTCTCTTAATTTGCATCTTGCGGATTCTACTATTAAAAAACCAATGGGTAGAATTAATGATGTTCTTATTCTTGCAAATAGAAATTATGTGCCCGTTGATTTTATTGTTCTTGATATTTAATGAAATTCTTCTTGCCCCATAATACTTGGTAGACCGTTCTTACGAACTATAGGTGCCGTTATTGATATGAAAGAAGGGAATATAAAATTTCAGTTTCCACTAAAAAAGGGTATGGAACATTTCCCTAGGAAGAAAATTAAAGCACCATATGAATCCATCATGACGGCACTTATGGAATCAACATGAAAGATGACAATACTTGAAACTATGCATTATGCCTAGCTAGGGGCATAAAACCATAGCGCTTGTTGGGAGGCAACCCAATGAATAAAATAAATTTTTTCTGTTATCGTGTGTTTTTACTTTCATGCTACTGTTATGATTGAGTTTTTGTGTTTTTAATTAGTGTTTGTGCCAAGTAAAGCCTTTAGGATGATTTGGAAGATAATATAATTGATGCTGTTTGGAAAACACAAAGTTTTGCGTCCAGTGCCCGGATTTTTTTTCTGTACTGGAGCATCAGAAATATCTGAAATTTTTACACAATATTGGTATATGAATTTACCACGTTGTACTAATTTTTCAGAATTTTTGGAGTTACAGAAGTATGTATTTTAAATAGATTGCTACAGACTGTTCTGTTCTTGACAGATTCTGTTTTTGATGCACTACTTGCTTGTTTTGATGAATCTATGGATTGTATCGGGGGGTATAAGCCATGGTGAAGTTAGAGTACAGTAGGTATAATGCACAAATAAAATATGAATGGGTTTGCAAAAGTACTTAAAGTAGTGATTTATTTTGTTATACTAACGGATCTCACGAAGGTTTTGTTGAGTTTTGTGTGATTGAAGTTTTCAAGTTTTGGGTGAGATCACGATGGATGAAGGAATAAGGAGTAGCAAAAGCCAAATCTTGGGGATGCCCAAGGCACCCGAAGGTAATATTCTAGGAATACTCAAGCGTCTAAGCTTGGGGATGCCCCAGAAGGCATCCCCTCTTTCTTCTACCAACCATCGGC
Organism: Elymus sibiricus; assembly: GCA_039707655.1. NCBI lineage: Eukaryota > Viridiplantae > Streptophyta > Magnoliopsida > Poales > Poaceae > Elymus > Elymus sibiricus. Next base: position 238,234,884 of record CM077676.1, read on the forward strand.
AATTTTACTTGGAGATATATTTTTATTCGTCACATGATATGTGTTTTGCTTGGAACGTCTTGTATATTATGAGTCTTTGATTTGTTTGCTTTTTAGTTTGTCACAATCATCCTTGCTGAACACACCTATCTTGAGAGAGCCACACGTTTATCATCATTTGTTAGAATACTCTATGTGCTTGACTTAAATTTTTTGAGCTAGGCAGTTGCTCTAGTGCTTCACTTATATCTTTTTTAGCACGGTGGTGGCTATATTTTAAAGAAATAAACTCTCATGCTTCACTTATATTATTTTGAGAGTTGATTGAAATTTTGAAGAAATAAATTCTCATGCTTCACTTATATTATTTTTAGAATTGATAAGATTGAAATTTTGAAGAAATATTTGCACTATCATGCTTCACTTAAATCTTTTTGAGAGTTGAAGATAGTAATGGTAATTTGCACAAGATATGAATTTGGTCCCAAAGTGATGAATATTCAAGAGGGATATAATAAAAACTTTCATATAGATCATTGGATATGATAAGTGTGATTCCTTGCAATAGTTTTGCGATATGGAAATGATAATATGTGAGTCATGTTAGTGACTAATTGTGATTTAGTAAGAACATTAGTGTTAAGGTTTGTGATTCCCTATGCATGCACATTAAGTCAATAGTTATGCAAAGAAATTATATCCTACTTATCGTGCATTATTCGGTGTTAGTTATGTTTAATGCATGTTTATGACCGTTTTCGTTTTTGGTTGGTTGCTTCTCAATCTATTTGCTAGCCTTCATTTGTACTAAGCGGAAATACTGCTTGTGCATCCAAAATCCTTAAATCCAAGTTGTGCCAAATGAGTCCACTATATCTACCTATATGCGGTATTTCAATCCCGTTCCAAGTAAATTTGCGTGTGCCAACTCTAATTTTCAAAATAATTTTTCTGTTTTGTGTGCCTGTACCGCTCATGAAGCGGCAGGGGGTGGCCATTATTTTCCATGCTAGGTGTGTTATTCTCACGATGAGTGTTTATTCACTTGTCATTGCACGAGAGTGGCTGGTAATAGGGATGCCCAGTCCCACAATGAAATCAAAATTAATAACAACAAAATTCCTTGGAAAGTGTTGGTATGGAGGGCACCCGTGGATACGGCTAGCCATGGACTGTGAAAGAATGGTGGAAAGGAAATGAACTTTACTTTTTGTTTGGGAACCGCCTATGATGTGTCTAGCATGGAAAATATTGGGAATTCTCGGTCGTTTTCATTGTCAGGAAAAGCATGCCTCTCAAAATATTTTATCTCTTTAATTTCAGTCTTGAGCTCTGGCACATTTGACAAATCTCTGCTTCCCTCTGTGAAGGGCCTATCTATTTACTTTTATGCAATTTTTATTTTTATTTGAGTCTCCATCTTCTCTTATAAAGCACCAACTAGAGAGCACTATTGTCATACTTGTGCATTGGATGTAGCTAATATTTGAGTGTGTTTCATGAATGGATCAATGATTGAGCATAATGGGCTAGGGATAACTTTCTTTAGCATTGATATTTTGAAAGACATGGTTGCTTGTTAGCATGCTTGAGTATTTATATCTTCATGTCAAATTATAGACTATTTCTTTTAATCATTCAAGTCCAATGTCCATGCTATAAAAGAAAAGAATATGTGATGAATATGATAGGCAGCATTCCACATCAAAAATTCTGTTTTTATCATTTACCTACTTGAGGACGAGGAGGAATTAACCTTGGGGATGCTGATACGTCTCCAACGTATCTATAATTTTTGATTGTTCCATGCTGTTATATTATCAATCTTGGATGTTTTTATATGCATTTACAGCAATTATTTATCATTTTTGGAGACTAACCTATTAACTTAGTGCCCAGTGACAGTTGCTGTTTTCTGCCCTGTTTTTGTTTTACAGAAAATCAATACCAAACGAAGTCCAAATGCCACGAAACTTTTTGGAGATTTTTTTCTGGACAAGATAAACACTAGAAGCTTTGGGAGAAGACCAGACGCCTGAGGAGGTGGCCACGAGCCACCAGGGCACGCCTGGGGGGGCAGGCACGCCCTGGTGCCTCGTGGGCCCAACTCAGCTCCGTTTGACCTAATTCCACCACTATAAATTCAGGAAAAATCAGAAACCCTCAGGGGAGTCCAAGAAATACTTTTTCCGCCGCCGGAAGTTTCTGTTCGAGAGAGATCCCATCTGGAGGCCTTCTCCGGTACTCCGCCGGAGGGGGAATCGATCACGGAGGGGCTCTACATCAACCTTGCTGCCCTTCCGATGATGCGTCAGTAGTTTACCACCGACCTTCGGGTCCATAGTTAGTAGCTAGATGGCTTCTTCTCTCTTTTTGCTCTTCAATACAATGTTCTCCTCGATGTTCTTGGAGTTCTATCCAATGTAATCACTTTTTGCGGTGTGTTTGTTGGGATCCGATGAATTGTGAGTTTATGATCAGATTATCCTTGAATATATTTGAGTCTTTGCTGCACTCTTTTATGCATGATTATTATAGCCTTGTATTTGTTCTCCGATCTTTTGATTTGGTTTGGCCAACTGAGTTGATTTATCTTGCCATGGGAAGAGGTGCTTTGTAATGGGTTTGATCTTGCGGTGCTCAATCCCAGTGACAGAAAGGGACATGACACGTATGTATCAATGCTATTAAGGGTAAAAAGATGGGGTTTATTCATGCGTGAGTTTATCTTGTCTACATCATGTCATCGTTCTTAAGGCGTTACTCCATTCTTTATGGACTTAATACACTAGATGCATGCTGGATAGCGGTCGATGTGTGGAGTAATAGTAGTAGATGCAGGCAGGAGTCGGTCCACTTGTCTCGGACGTGATGCCTATATACATGATCATTGCCTTGGATATCCTTATGATTATTTGCTTTTCTATCAATTGCCCAACAGTAATTTGTCTACCCACCGTATGCTACTTTCTCGAGAGAAGCCTCTAGTGAAAACTATGGCCCCCGGGTCTATCTAAATCATATTACTAAAACCCTAAAAATATTGCTGCCATTTTCTTTTATTTATTTTATTTTGTATTTTTTTTCAATCTATCTATCGTCACATACAATTTAATCTTGCAATTGACCGCCGAGGGATTGACAACCCCTCGTTTGCGTTGGGTGCAAGGATTTGTTGTTTGTGTGCAGGTGCTGCTAACGAGGTGTTGCGTGATTCTCCTACTGGTTCGATAACCTTGGTTTCATAACTGAGAGAAATACTTATCTCTACTGTGCTTCATCATACCTTCCTCTTCGGGGAAAATTCCAATGCAAGCTACAAGTAGCAGTACACGAACGGAATGCGCAAGTATCACGACGACCATGTACAACTACTGTTCCCGTGGATTTCGCCAAGTACCCCTTCGTTTTGTCAAGACCGACAAGGCAGGCACACTGGAACGACAAGTACAACTACATCGACTACGAACGATGACGACCCCGAGGAACTTGGCATTGTCAAGATGTCTCTCCGACCGGTGTACAACTCTGGTCGTGGCGCATTTCGCCAAGTCGGACTACAACGTGAATGACTACCCTTGACACCCGAAGACCTCGGGTTCACCAAGTACCACTACCGTCGCAAGAATGACTACTTCCCTCGAAACTCGAACCGTCCCGAATGCATGCTTCGAAGGTATAACGCTGAGACGACCGCTCATGGACGAATGCATGTGTGATGTGAGATGCACCGTGTGTTTTCACCGTATGGGATTGTTCGTTGCACGTTGCCCCTCTTTTGCCATGCAACCGACATGTGGGACACCCGGTAGCGGGATCACTCCCCGTCATCTTTTGCATGACACGCTCACACCCACACTTGTTCCTTTGCACCGGTATCTCAATCGATTTACCGGAACCAGAATGTTGCCGTGGCACCATTTCCGTTTTTGCCACCGTGGCACCCCTTTCTTCCGTCATGGCGACAAATGCTTCATGTCATATTATATGCCAACTTTTTCATAAAATTGCACATAACTTGAATATGTCATCCTCATGCATGTTAACCACATTTAAATTGTTGTTTGCATTAAAATTGCTAAATGACTTGCTAAAATGGTTTATTTCATAACTAAGTAACTGTAGCTCCGAATTAAATGAACTTTATATGTAAGTGGTCTAGAAAAATGTGTAGATTAACATGGTGCTATTAATTTGCATGTTTAACAACTTTAAAATTGTGTTTTACTCAGAACAGTCCCAAATTCGAAAATTACATGTGGGGATTTTCCGGAATTGTTGTTTGTTGTTTCCGGCCTCATTTAAATTGCCTAGATAGGTAGATTAATTATGCTTCACCTCTTGCCATGTTTAACAACATTTAACCTTGTCATGCACATAAACGGGAGTTAACTAACTAATCGAATGTGGAGTTTGCTTCACTTAATATGTAGTATTGTTTGTTGCACTCTTGCCATGCCATGCCTCATTAAACTGGACATGCATCATACATGATTGTGCATCATGCCATGATACGCTTGTTTGTTTACGTTATTGTTTGCTTCTTTCCGGTTGTGCTTTTTCTCGATAGTTCTGGCTATGTTGCGAAGTGTGAGGATTCGTTCGACTACGCTTGTTCGTCTTCTTCATGGATTCGGTCTTCTTCCTAGCGGGATTTCAGGCAAGATGACCATTACCTTGGATATCACTACTATCTTTGCTTGCTAGTTGTCCCGATGCTATCGCTATGTCTCGCTACCTACCACTTGTTTGTCAGCCTCCCAAATTGCCATGAAACAGCCTCTAACCTTCCACCATCCCAACAAACCGTTGTTTGGCTATGCTACCGCTTTGCTCAGCCCCTCTTATAGCATTGCTAGTTGCAGGTGCAGTTTCAGGTTGTTCCATGTTGGGACATGGATATCATGGGATATCACAATATCTCTTATTTAATTAATGCATCTATATACTTGGTAATGGGTGGAAGTCTCGGCCTTTTGCCTGGTGTTTTGTTCCACTCATGCCGCCCTAGTTTCCATAATACCGGTGTTATGTTCCTGGATGAGCGCTTCTAACACATGTGGGGCATATGGGAACCCCCCTGATCATTCGTTTTAGGATAAACTTCTCCAGCAAGGCCCAACATTGGTTTTATCATTTGCCAACATAATAATACTGAAATTAATTAATTAACTCATAGGGCGTCATGAACCCGCGGATTCTTAATTCCACATAATCCAGGTGGGCCAGTGCTGATGGTGCTGGTCCAAACTAGAGCCACTTGCGGCGCCACCTGGGGCAACTCGGGTTCTTGGCTGTCGTACATAGTGTTCATCCGCCGTGTCCTGAGAACGAGATACGCGGCTCCTATCGGGATCGTTGACACGTCGGGAGGTCTTGTTGGTTTAGTTTTACCTTTTATGAGTGGCTTGTCCACCGGGATTCCTTATCGTAAGCATCGTATTATCATGGTGTGAGGATGTTCCATCGGATGCATGTGGTAATTTATAATGGACTACTTGGAGCACCCCTGAAGGGTTAAATCTTTTCGAGAGCCATGCCCGCGGTTATGTGGCGACTTGGAAATTTATAACCTCCGGTTGTAGAGAACTCGACACTAAATCTAATTAAAATACACCAACCGCGTGCGTAACCGTGATCGTCTCTTCTTGTGAGGTTTGAACCAAGAAGTTAACACGGTGGGGTTATGTTTGACTCGTAAGTTGGTGTTCAAGATCACTTCTTGATCATTACTAGATTGAGACTGTTTATGCGTAGTTACTCTTCTTATACTTGTACTCGTAAGTTAGCCACTTAAACATGCTTAGTGCTTGCTGCAACCTCACCACTTAACCATTCCATACCCATTAAGCTTTGATAGTGTTGCTACCCATGGTTATGGGATTGCTGAGTCCTCGTGGCTCACACTTTACTACAACAACAGGTGCAGGTACAGGTAAAGCGATGATTTGACATGAGAGCGATGCTTGTGCTATTTGGAGTTCTTCTTCTGCTTCTTCTTCTTCGTCGATCATAGGATGGGTTCCTGCTTGGCAGCCTGGGATTAGTAGATTGGATGTCATTCTTCTTTTTCGTTTGATTTCATCCATAGTCGCATCCTGCTCTTCTGTATGATGATTGCTATGTATTGATGTATTGATGTATTCATGCTATAGCTTGTGGCGAGTGTAATCCTTTATCTGGTATTTTTATCTATTCAGTACATGGTATGTTGTAATGATATCCACCTTGCGAAGCGTCTTCGATATGTGCTTCTATCCTTGGTGGAACATCCGAGTTCCTTGAGGATAGACCCGCATATTGGGCGTGACATGTTGGTATCAGAGCCTATACCGACCGTAGGAGCCCCCTTGATTGATCGAACCGTTGGCGAGTATAGAAGAAAAACTATTTTGAGTCTAGTTATATATCGGAGAGTAGGAATTCTTTTACTTCTTATCCCCTTCATCGCTCTGGTGAGGAATTGTGACGTAGGTGTTTTGATTCTACTACTCTTCTGACTCAAATTTTTTTTAGGACCACGCGGGTATTTTTGGAATCGTTGTCATATCGGTGTGATAGAATTCTGTTATTGGTGCCTCCTGACCGTATGGATAGGACCCGGGGAGTTGAGCTCCAAGGGGTTCTTGTCACGTTCGCTATTGTTTCAGTTCCTAAAAAGCAGAGGACGCCGACATCGAAACGCTACTATACTTTTTGTGGTGGCAAATAGTGCCGTGACTTTTCCCCAGTACTGGAGGAGATAGATCGGAAGATCCACCGTGACTAGTATCGCTATGTTTTTGAAGGTCTGAGGTAGACGAATTTGCGAAGTTTCTCGGTTGTGTGTTAAGGGTTGTGGATGCAATTGAAGCTGATTAGGTTGTTGATTGCTGAGTAGGTTCCTGGACCCGCAACCTGATCACATAACCAAGAAGTTTCGGGAGTTCTTAGGTGGGAATTCAAGTAGTTACCTAGGATATCTTTTCGACAGATGCATGATATTAGATTGGGGTTCGACGTCTAGTGGTCCGCCTACTCACGGTCGTTTTTACAGTGGTCTCGTGGTATCTTAAAGAGCCCTTGTAGCTTTGCTACGGCTCGGGGATGCTTCGTATGTCAAGGGCAGCAATGTACTTGATGGTCACTGTAAGATCGAGCCCGTGTGGGCCCCACCACGAAAATTTCGGCCGAAATCTCTATCATATGTTTGTTCCGACTTATTCTCCAAGCCAAATCCTTTTTTTGTTTTGAGTTGCGGTATTCGAGTTGCTTCGAAATCAAGTGTGAATTCCATATCTTTCCTAAGTGGTGTTCTCATATTTCTATGTGAATAGTAATCCTTTTGATCGATCGAGATTGTCATGACAATTCTTTTCAACCGGTGTGCTTTTTCTTCAAGTTAATCTGATCCTTTCAACGTTCGCAAGATCAATTCTCACATTTCTCAACGGCGTTTGTTTCACCCGTCCCAAGTTTTCTTTGTTTTCCCCACCCTCCCGCCCTTTTTCTTCGCGGAGTTAGCGATCTCAAATCAAGTATCCATTTTATTCACGTGAAGTCACTTCATTCCTTTCTTTCAATGTTCTTAGTCGGTGATTTCTCATGAAGATGCTCAGGAGCTACAAGTTCATCATTCTTCGTTCTCGTTTCTTCTCCGGTGGTCTAAATTCAAGCTTTCGGTAATGATCATATCGTTCCCATTTTGTTCACATGTTTTCCCATGTTGTAATTTCTTGTCCAAGTATGTCTTATTTATTTCACCTCTCTATTCGCATCCGGAGTGTAGAAGATATCTCAGAGGATTTGTGTTTCCATTCAAGATCCGTTCGAGCTATTTCATGGTTCTTATTTCATTTAAGCCATTTAAATCAACCGGTGCAATCTCTCTTTCAAGCAATCATTCCAACGGTGTTTCTTTTGAGTGGCCCCATAACCCACAGGTCTTTTCCCAGGATCTTACCTGATGCTTCTAATTTTTCGGTTATTCTCAAATTCTTTCAAAGTTTGACATAAGAATGAATTCTCATCAGTCAATTGCCTCCTCCAAGATCTCTTTCAAATTCTTTTCATCTTTGGCTCAACCTTTCTATTATTCATTGTTCCGGAGTGTCTCAATAATTTTGGGGGTGTTCCTCGTCGTCATTCTCAGCTTTGAAGACCAAAGAAGAGTTTCTCTTAAATCCATATCCGTTCTCTTGAAGATTCGTGGTGCAAGCTTGTTGCCATCCTCTCAATTGTTTTCATTCGTGAGAAATTCTTTTCATACCCATCCAGAGTATTTTAGGAGTTGTTTTAATTTTGATTCTCCGGAGGCCATCATTTCAGAAGAATTTGTTCATTCTTAACGTTCATCTCTCGTTATCAATTTCTTCCGGTGGATCGTTCAAGTACCCTCTAATCAGCTCGTGATCTCTTCGTTCTCTTGTATCTAAATTCCCTCAAGTATCTTCGTGTGTTTTCTAATTCTTCACGGTGACTCCTTCTCTTTTCTTTGTTCATTGTCATTTCTTATGGTGGTTTGTTCAAGATTCCTCTTTCGTTGTTATCGTATCAATTCATTCGTTCTTTTTAAAAATCCTATCGGTGTTTCCTCGAAGACTTCGTCAAGTTGGCGCTATATCTCTCTTCAATCTTTTCAAGTAGAATAAGTAGTATGCAAATCCATTGCTTTTCATCAATTTAAATTGATGGAGGATAAGCATAACATAATTCTTATTTCATGGAGGTGATTTAATTCCTTCTTCCGGAGTCCGTTCATGATATCATGTCTCAATTCGATTCGCTTCATCTTTTCTTCTCCGGAGTTTCCAAGTTTTCACAGTTGTCTCATCACAAAGCTTCATCTAAATCATTGCAATACTTCATATTGTTCTTTTCAACCTTCGTTTCTATCATCCTTTTGTTTACCGGAGTTCTTCATGGTGGTTTGTCAAGGATGTAATTCATTCTCGAAGTGTTCTTCAAGATTCTTGTTGAAGCTCCAGTATTCTTCACCTTGCATTCCTAAGTGCTATTCCTTCTCCCTTGTCTTTTGAGGTGGTGTTATGTCTTTCTTGAGAATGTCTCTTCGTGTTTCATAATCCACGAGTTGTCAGGAACGAGATACTTAAACCCATCATTTTGCTCTTCGTTCGGGAATGAGTTATCTTGGGTTATATTTCACCTAAAGCCTTCCCTAAGGAATGTTGCTATTGTGGTGCTTATCAATGATCCAAGCTTCTCCTTCTCTTCTCCATGAAAGAGGTTTTCATCTCTTCGAGATCTCAAGCAAGCAAATTCTTTCCGTTAGTGGCAGAAATTCACCTCAAGCATTGAGATGTTTTCCATCAGCCCACAACAAGCTTCTTATTTTCGTTGTTGATTTTCCAACAACTCCATTCAATCCTTCTTTGTAAGGATGCTTTTCAAATTCAATTGTGGTAGAAGTTGTCACTTCCTTCCCCGTTCTTTTCTTTCCAATGATTTAGTTTATATTCTTTCGTTCCGGAGGCATTGTGATGTTTCTCTCTTCGACCCATATCCCGTTTCGCCAAGATCATGTTCTTTCCTTCCTTATCCATTTTACCGGAGTGTTGTTCTGACGCCCCGAGACCGATGCTCCAGATGCCTTCCATTTATTTTCCGTCGTTGCTGTGTGATTCATTTGCCTATTGCACTTTGCCATGTCATCATGTGCATTTCATCCGCATGTTTTCGTCAAACTTGCATCCGTTCATAGTTGTCTTTCTCCCCGTTCTTTCTGTTATCCGTTTTGAGTCCAACCACACTCGCACGCGCCCGTGGCACCTCCGAAATATTATTTTATAAGTGGGATAAAAATGTTCTTCGAATGGAGTGAAAGTTGGCGTGCGGTCTTGTTATACCGTAGGTAGACCACTTGCCAAATTTCATTCCATTCGGAGATCGTTTGATGCCCCAACGGTTAACTATAGCGGCACTATAGCCGGTTAAATTGTCGGACGTTTTCTGTTGCCGGGTCGCTCGTTTGTTTCCCTCTCATCTCAACCCAAGCCCTCTTACACAGCCATTGCAGCCCACCTAACCTCCGCTCTGCCCGGAGCCGTCCGATTGCGATCAGAGGGTCCGAAAACGGACTAAATCCCCTAATCCCTAGCCCCCTGTCTATAAATAGACAGCCTCCCTGCCCAAAACGGAACCCTAACCTGCCCCCACCTTCCTCCTGTAGCCGCCGCCACCCTCGTCCTCGTTTTCTGGTGCTAGCCCGCCCGTCCTCGCCACAGGCCGCGCCGCCACCTGACTGCCGCCTCCAGCCATCCGGGAGCCGCCAAGTGTCGCCCAAGCCACCACCAGCCGCCGCCGGCCCGCCCACGCCCGCGAGGGGCCCAAAAAGCCCATCGGGGCCCGCCCCGAGCCCGCGTGCGCCCAGCCGCCAGCGCCGCCCGGCTCCCGAGCCGCACCCCGTCGCGCGCCGCCACCGTACGTCCTCCCCGCGCCGCAGAGCCGCCGCCCCGCCGGAGTGCCGCCTGCCGGAGCTGCGCCGCTGCCGAGTGCCTCCGCACTGGAACGACAAGTACCACTACATCAACTACGAACGATGACGACCCCGAGGAACTTGGCGTTGTCAAGATGTCTCTCCGACCGGTGTACAACTCCGGTCGTGGCGCATTTCGCCAAGTCCGAATACAATGTGAACGACTACCCTTGACCCCCGAAGACCGTCGCGAGAACGACTACCTCCCTCGAAACTGGAACCGTCTCGAATGCATGCTTCGAAGGTATAACGCTGAGACGACCGCTCGTGGACGAATGCATGTGTGATCTGAGATGCACTGCGTGTTTGCACCGTATGCGATTGTTCGTTGCACGTTGCCCCTCTTTTGCCAGGCAACCGACACGTGGGACACCCGGTAGCAGGATCACTCCCCATCATCTTTTGCATGACACGCTCACAACCACACTTGTTCCTTTGCACCGGTATCTCAATCGAGTTACCGGAACCGGAATGTTGCCGTGGCACCATTTCCGTTTTCGCCGTCGTGGCACCCGTATCTTCCGTCATGGCGACAAATGCTTCATATCACATTATATGCCAAATTTTTCATAAAATTGCACATAACTTGAATATGTCATCCTCATGCATGTTAACCACATTTAAATTGTTGTTTGCATTAAAATTGCTAAATGACTTGCTAAAATGATTTATTTCATAACTAAGTAACCGTAGCTCCGAATTAAATAAACTTTATATGTAAGTGGTCTAGAAAAATGTGTAGATTAACATGGTGCTATTAATTTGCATGTTTAACAACTTTAAAATTGTGTTTTAGTCAGAACAGTACCAAATTCGAAAATTACATATGGGGATTTTCCGGAATTGTTGTTTGTTGTTTCCGGCCTCATTTAAATTGCCTAGATAGGTAGATTAATTATGCTTCACCTCTTGCCATGTTTAACAACATTTAACCTTGTCATGCACATAAACGGGAGCGAACTAACTAATCGAATGTGGAGTTTGCTTCACTTAGTATGTAGTATTGTTTATTGCACTCTTGCCATGCCATGCCTCATTAAACCGGACATGCATCATACTTGATTGTGCATCATGCCATGATATGCTTGTTTGTATACCTTATTCTTTGCTTCTTTCCGGTTGTGCTTCTTCTCGATAGTTCCGGCTATGTTGTGAAGTGTGAGGATTCGTTCGACTACGTTTGTTCGTCTTCTTCATGGATTCGGTCTTCTTCCTAGCGGGATTTCAGGCAAGATGACCATTACCTTGGATATCACTAGTATCTTTGCTTGCGAGTTGTCTCGATGCTATCGCTATGTCTCGCTACCTACCACTTGTTTATCAGCCTCCCAAATTGCCATGAAACAGCCTCTAACCTTCCACCATCCCAGCAAACCGTTGTTTGGCTATGTTACCGCTTTGCTCAGCCCCTCTTATAGCGTTGCTAGTTGCAGGTGCAGTTTCAGGTTGTTCCATGTTGGGACAGGATATCATGGGATATCACAATATCTCTTATTTCATTAATGCATCTATATACTTGGTAATGGGTGGAAGGCTCGGCCTTTTGCCTGGTGTTTTGTTCCACTCATGCCGCCCTAGTTTCCGTAATACCGTTGTTATGTTCCTTGATGAGCACTTCTAACAAATGTGGGGCATATGGGAACCCCCCTGATCATTCGTTTTAGGATAAACTTCTCCAGCAAGGCCCAACATTGGTTTTATCATTTGCCAACATAATAATACTGAAATTAATTAATTAACTCATAGGGCGTCATGAACCCGCGGATTCTTAATTCCACATAATCCAGGTGGGCCAGTGCTGATGGTACTGGTCCAAACTAGAGCCACTTGCGGCGCCACCTGGGGCAACTCGGGTTCTTGGCTGTCGTACGTAGTGTTCATCCGCTGTGTCCTGAGAATGAGATACGCGGCTCCTATCGGGATCGTCGACACGTCAGGAGGTCTTGCTGGTTTAGTTTTACCTTTTACGAGTGGTTTGTCCACCGGGATTCCTTATCGTAAGCATCGTGTTATCATGGTATGAGGATGTTCCATCGGATGCGTGTGGTAATTTATAATGGACTACTTGGAGCACCCCTGCAGGGTTAAATCTTTTTGAGAGCCGTGCCCGCGGTTATGTGGCGACTTGGAAATTTATAACCTCTAGTTGTAGAGAAATTGAAACTAAATCTAATTAAAATACACCAACCGTGTGCGTAACCGTGATCGTCTCTTCTTGTGAGGTTTGAACGAAGAAGTGAACACGGTGGGGTTATGTTTGACTCATAAGTAGGTGTTCAGGATCACTTGATCATTACTAGATTGCGACCGCTTATGCGTAGTTGCTCTTCTTATTCTTGTACTCGTAAGTTAGCCACTTAAACATGCTTAGTGCTTGCTGCAACCTCACCACTTAACCATTCCATACCCATTAAGCTTTGATAGTCTTGCTACCCATGGTTATGGGAATGCTGAGTCCTCGTGGCTCACAGTTTACTACAACAACAGGTGCAGTTACAGGTAAAGCGATGATTTGATGTGAGAGCGATGCTTGTGCTATTTGGAGTTCTTCTTCTACTTCTTCTTCTTCGTCGATCATAGGATGGGTTCTTGGTTGGTAGCCTGGGATTAGCAGGGTGGATGTCGTTCTTCTTTTTCGTTTGATTTCATCCGTAGTCGGATCCTGCTCTTCTGTATGATGATTGCTATGTATTGATGTATTGATGTATTCATGCTGTAGCTTGTGGCGAGTGTAAGCCTTTATCTGGTATTCTCATCTATTCAGTACATGGTATGTTGTAATGATATCCACCTTGCAAAGCGTCTTCGATATGCGCTTCTATCCTTGGTGGAACTTCCGAGTTCCTTGAGGATAGACCCGCGTATTGGGCGTGACAACCCCCTTCCCCCTACCTTCGGATCTAGCCAGCCGCGTCCTCCTGCGACGCGCAGCTGCCGCGGCAAGACCCATCCGGCCGCCGCAACGCCGCCCCACCTCCTCACCTTCTTCGCACCAGCCCCGCCACCGCGACGGCAGGCCTCCACGGAGTAGTCCAAGACCCCTCGCCCCGGACCAAGCCTGACGGCGCCGCCACGAGCCTCTGCTCCTTCCTCCACCAAGGAGAGGGCGAGCGCGGCAAGATGGGGCGCCCGAGCACCATGGGCACAGGGAGGTGGAGGGAAGGTGCGGCCGGTGACCCCTCGAGCCTCCGGTGACCACTAGCTCACGGGAGAATCTCCCCGTCTCCTCTTCCTCGCGCGCGTCGGTGAGATCTGGCTTCCCTTCCTCCGGATCCACGTCCATGGCCTCCGCCGACTCCTCTGTTGCTTCCCTCGTCCTTTGCTGACGACGAGGACGACGCCCGTGGTGGCCGCCATGGCTACCCCTCCATGCCGGTAGTGCACACTGGCGCACGAGCAGTCTGCCCCTCGATGGCGTGCAGTACGGGATCGATGGATTGGGGGAGCTACGGTTATCGTCTACCTCACCTCCCCTCCACCCCTCTGTCCAGTTTGACAGAGCTCCGGCCACTCTCTGTCAACGGATTTTGCCGCCCCTGATGCAGTACATTCCCCGCGCGGTGGTTCGTTCCCCCGCGCGACGGTGTTCGTGAGATGTCAGCGTATTTTTTTCTTGCGTTTTGTTGCAGTTCGCTTTCCAACGCACTGCAAATTGTCTATTCTTGTTCTTGCGGTTCAATTTTCAGATTTTTGCAGGAGAGGGATGAAACATCGAAATGTGAGAGAGAAAATTGAACTGCGCCCTCGAGTGACCAGTATAGATGCGCTCCTGATGCACTTTGAATGGTTTGCCGGAGCAGTCCACTTCGCCCAAACGGCCATGCCCGACATGCAGTCCACCACGACTTCTTGCGTTCGTGTGCATAGCTCTTGTGTATGTTTGTTTATTTGGAGAAAATATCAAGTAGACTTCAGTTCGCTATTGGCCATTTGCAGTGCACTCAGTAAGAAAAGAGAAGAGACCATTCGCAGTGCATTATTTTTTGATACACTTCACTCGGTTGCCATGTGCAGTAAAAAGACTATAAAAAGAAAATGCAGTGCACTCTGGTTTAAGAAAAAGTCCACTCCGAAGGACTCTACAGTACACTCAATTTTAAAAAACTGTATTTAAAAAGTGTATTTGTTTTTGAGGGATGAATTGTGTTGTTTTTTAGGCACATGTATATGATTTTATTTAAAAAGCAGTGCATCCAACATTGTGGTGCGGTTCATTTTTCTCGACCATGCGGTTAGCTTTTTTTGCCCCTGTAAACAACCCTCTCCAATCAGTTCATTATCTTTGCGCATGCAGTAAAAAAGAAAAGCAAAAATAAAATTATGCAGTCCGCTCGCTAAGTCCATGCGGTCCACTCGCCAGGCCTAGCGTGTACAAAAAATAATATGTATGAAAAAAAGACAACAAAAAGTCATGTGGTTCACTTTTGGGAATGTCGCGGTTCACTTACTTCTAATGTGAAGTGCAATTTTTTTTACCGAAACGACAAAAAAGTAATGCGGTTTACTTCTTGATAGTGTTGCGGTTCACTTACGCTCGATGTGAGGTGCGGTCCACTTTCTCGTCTGAGAAAATTTACGTCTAGCAAAAAGAAACCATGCAGTGCACTTGCCCGTCTGATGCAGTGCAGATTTCCGTCTGATGCAGTGCGTTCTTCTGTCTGATGCGGTTCACTCGTCGATTTTGGTGTCGCGAAAAACAGAGTGTCCGCATTTCGGTAAAATCAAAACTGCTCTTAAACCGTAAGGAATTAGAGAGAGTGTTCTACATAAAAAAGTTGTGCCTCGTCGATATCTTTCCAGCGACATATCATTTGAATCATTCCGACAAGCGGTTTGTAAAAATTCGCGAAAAAACGGTCGCTTCACTCGTCGTCCGCCGCACCATTTTCAAAATTAATTTAAAACCGTAAGGAATCTCAAAACAAATTTTACATATGAAAGTTGCGCCTCGTCCGTAGATTTCCAACGGCATATCACACGCCTCATTTCGACAAACAGTTAAAAAACTGGAGCGAAAACAGTACCGAAAATTTGCAAAAATTTGAAAAACAGAATTCCGCGATTTAGTAAATTTGAAACTGCTCTTAAACCGTAAGGAATTAGAGAAAGTAATATATATAAAAAAGCTGCGCCTCAACGATATCTTTCCAACGGCGTATTATTTGCTTCATTCCGAGGAGCGGTTTAGAAAAAAAAGCGAAAATACGCTCGCTGCCATTCGTCGTGCGCCGCACAATTTTCGAAACTGCTCTTAAACCGTGAGGAATCTCGAAAAAAATTCAACATGGCGAAGTTGCGCCTAATCCATAGCTTTCCAACGGTATATTACACACCTCATTCCGACAAACGGTTTAAAAAATGGAGCAAAACCAGTACAAAAAAAGTCATGTACAGTTTTTTCGACGAGAAGTTCACTCGTCTCAGTACTGCAGTGCGCTTGCTTCAGAAAGTGCAGTGCCCTCGCGTTGAGCTTGCAGTTCGAAAGTGTGGGCAGAATAACTATTCTGCCAATATTGGTAGAATAGACCGGTATATATATATATATATATATATATATATATATATATATATATATATATATAATTCTGATAACGATGAACCAAGTGCATAGGATAGAATTTTTGATGTAATTCCAGCTTCAACTGGTTCCAGTCCCATGTTCCGGTGTCATCCAATAGCCTATACCATGCCAATGTTTTTCCCCCCAAAGATAAAGAGAATACTTTCTTCTTAACTCCATCCTCGAATAAACCTGCAAGCTTAAACAATCCACAAATTTCATCTAGATAAATTAGGTGCATATCAGGATGTATTGTTCCATCTCCTGCATAAGGATTAGCTAGAAATTTTTCCAACATACCCAAGGGAATTTCGTAGTAAATATTTTCAGTAGCTTCAGTAGGTTGAGGAACGGCTCTTACCACTTCCGATCGAGGTGAAGATACCCCGAACAAGCCCCTCAATGGATTATTTTCCATAGCGACAAGCAACAGTAAATTTCAGCACGTAATAAAAATGTTTCCTTACCAAATTCCACATACCAAAGGCACTTTCGCTCCCCGGCAATGGCGCCAAAAAAGAGTCTTGATGACCCACAAGTGTAGGGGATCAATTGTAGTCCTTTCGATAAGTAAGAGTGTCGAACCCAACGAGGAGCAGAAGGAAATGACAAGCGGTTTTCAGCAAGGTATTCTCTGCAAGTGATGTAAGTAGTGATAACAGATAGTTTTGTAGCAAGGTGATTTGTAAAAAGTAACAAGTAATAATAGTAACAAAAGTGCAGCAAGGTGGCCCAATCCTTTTTATAGCAAAGGACAAGCTGAACGTACTTCTTATAGTGATCAAAGCGTTCTCGAGGACACATGAGAATTCTCGTCTAATCACATTCATCATGTTTAGTTGATTCGCGTTCACTACTTTGATAATTTCATATGTGGGTGGACCGGTGCTAGGGTGCTGTTCTTACTTGAACAAGCAGCCCTCTTATGATTACCCCCTTGTAACGCCCAATATGCGATCCTATCCTCGAGGGACTCGAAGGCCCCACCAAGGATAGAAGCGCATATCGTAGACACTTGCAAGGTGGATATCATTACATCATACCGTGTACATAATAGATGGGGATACATACAAATACATACAGTCATCACAGGAATACATCAATATATATCAAACACCATACAGAAGAGCAGCATCCGACTACGGATGAAACACAAACGAAAAACACGAACGACATCCACCCTGCTAGCCCAGGCTGCCGACCAGGAACCTATCCCAAGATCGACGAAGAAGAAGAACTCCAAAAGCAGACACGCATCGCTCTCACGTCAAATCATCGCGTTACCTATACCTGCATCTATTGTTGTAGTAATCTATGAGCCACGAGGACTCAGCATTCCCATAACCATGGGTAACAAGACTATCAAAGCTTAATGGGTATGGAAGGGTAAGGTGGTGAGGTTGCAGCAAGCACTAAGCATTGTATGGTGGCTAACTTACGAGTACAAGAATAAGAAGAGTAACTACGCATAACGGTCGCAAACTAATAATGATCAAGAAGTGATCCTGAACTCCTACTTACGAGTCAAACATAACCCCACCGTGTTCCCTTCTCGAACTTCCTTGAAAAGAGACGATCACGGTTACGCACGCGGTAACTAGCAACGCTATGAGAGGGGTTGAGCAAAGCGGTAACATAGCCAAACAACGGTTTGCTGGGTAGGGTGGTTAGAGGCTGTATCATGGCATATGAGAGGCTGACATATATGTGGTAGGAAGCGTGACATAGCGATAGAAACGAGACAACTAGCAAGCAAAGATAGTAGAGATATCCAAGGTCATGATCATCTTCCCTGAAATCCTGCTTGGAAAAAGAACGAGTCCATGAAGAAGACGAACCAACGTAGTCGAACGAATCCTCACAATTGCAACGAAATCGGAACTATCGAGATGAAGCACAACCGGAAAGAAGCAAACAATATGGTAAACACACAAGCATAAACATGGCATGATGCACAACCAAATATGATGCATGACAAGATTAAGTGTTGTTAAACATGGCAAGAGATGAAGCATAAGCAATCCATACAACTAGGCAAGTTTAAATGAGGCCGGAAACACAAATAACCATTTCGGAAGGTCCCCATATGCAAAATTCGAAATTGGTACTGATCTGAGTTAAACACAATGTTAAAGTTGATAAACAGCAACTTAACATGCACCATGACGATCTACACATTTTTCTAATCAAGTTACATATGTAGAACATTTAATTCGAAGCTACGGTCTAGAAGATATGAGCTAAACAAGTTTAACATGGCAATAGTGCAAAATGCATGCAAACATCAACCACAACACTCAAATCGAGGATGCAACATGACAATGTGAAACTACACATAATTCTAAGCAAGTTTCATGTAGGACATGATCAAAACGGATCAACGGTTCAACAATTACAAGCCACACAAGTTGTATTAACAATCTGCCCCAAAACAGCAACATAGCACTTTGCAAGCATCAAAACAAACATGCTACAATGCTAGAACATAGCATCTAATGACACATCATGGTAGCACATAGCATGGAGCTCAAATCATTCAACATGGGCATAAACATAGGAGCAACAGATTAATTACTATGATTTTTGCAAAATGGAACATTCTGTTAACAGGTGGACAGTTTTATCATGATAGCAACTTGAGAGCAACAAAGAGACATGTTACAGCAAGATTACATGGCAACCAAGGGCATGGCATCAAAGTAGACATTACATAGACCAAATCACATGAAGGAATCACAAGCATATGAGCTATAGATTAGTGGCAACCATCAACCAAAGTTGGCAACTTTTATCACAGACAGCTTTTACTCAGAATAGCAACATTAACTAGGTATGTTTACAAGCTCATGGCACTCACATCAAGGCATATCATGGCATGAAATAAATACTAGCAGCAATAAGACATGAAAATGCCCCAAAGTCATGTTGACAAGTTGCTTATATGGTGCATGTATTAAATCACACAAAAATGACAAAGTGACAAATATTAACAGTTTTCTGCAGTAACATCATGAGGCACTTTTGCAAGAGAGATTATGACATGTAGATGGATCCTAACGTGAATGCAAATGCAACCATCATGTAGAGCACGAAGAGTAGATCAATTTACATATGACGATCATTTAATTCGGATGAACAGATGCAAAGACATAGCCAATACAAAATGCATATATGCTGAGAAAATAGACAACGTGTTATACCCTGACGGGACGAAGCGGGACGGGACGAGTAGATCTAGGCGGCTGTTTGGATCGAGGGATCCCCTAGATCCGGGACGGGGCGGTGCAGGACGGCGCGGAGCGGGACGGTAGGGTACGGCGCCCCCGTTTGGTTCCTCGGGCGAAGTGGGTCCGGTACGACGGGATCCCGCCACGGGGAGGCAGAGGCCATGGCAATGGCGGCGAGGACCGGCGAGGCCGGCTCTCCGGCGGGGCGGCAGGGGCTGGATCCGGTCCGGCCCGGCCGGACCCGAGGCGGCGGCGAGCTAGGGGCAGCGCGGCGGCTCTGGCGAGCGGCGCGAGGCGGCGGCGCGGGAGGACGCTGGCGATGGCGTGCGGCAAGGCGGGAGGAGGAGGGCGGCTCCCGGGCGGAGCAGGGACTACGGGCGCGAGTGGGCTCGCCTGGGCCCAGATGGGCCCAGATGGGCTCGGGCGGGCCGCGGATGGGCTTCCCCGGGCCGCGGTGGCTGGTGGGCTGGGAGGCGATGTGGCGACGTGGGGATGGTGGAGGCGGCGGCTCAGGTGGCGGCTGGCGAGCGGCGCTGCGCCAAGTGGCGGCGGAGGAGTGGGGCGGCGTGGAAAACAAGGAGGAGGTGGGAGGTGACTGGAGGCTGGTAGGGAAGGATAGGGTTAGGCTAGGTTTTCGCCCAAAAATGGAAGGGGAGGCTGGCTATTTATAGAAAGGGGGGCTAGGAAGAGGGTTTTAGGGTGATTCGGAGCCCTCCGATCGTGATCCGACGGTTCCGGTCGGAAGGGGGGCTAGGCTGGGCTAGGTGGGTTGTGTAGAGTGGTGTGGGCTGAGAAGAGAGGGAGAATGGCAGCCCGGCACAAGTTTCGGCACACCGAAACGTCCGACGTTTTGACCGGCTATAGTGCCGCTATAGATTATCCGTTGGGGCATCAAACGACCTCCGAATGGGACGAAATTTGGCAGGCGGTCTACCTACAATATAATAAGACCGCACACCAACTTTCAACTCATTCTGAGAACATTTTTATCCCACTTATAAAATAATATTTTGGAGGTACCGCGGGCGTGTGCGAGTGTGTCGGGTCTCGAAACGGACAACGGAAGGAACGGAGAGAAAGACAACTACGAACGGATGCAAGTTTATGAACACATGCGGATGAAACGCACACGATGACATGGCAAAATGCAACAAGCAAACGAATCACACGGCAACGACGGAAATAAATGGAAGGAATCTGAAGCATCGGTCTCGGGGCGTCACACCCCTCTCGCAAGCATCCGCAACTACAAAAGAAGAATTAAGATAAATCTAACCATAGCATGAAACATATGGGTCCAAATCAGCCCCTTACGAGAATAGCACAAAAACTAGGGTTTAAGCTTCTGTCACTCTCGCAACCCATCATCTACTTATTACTCCCCAATGTCTTCCCCTAGGCCCAAATATGGTGAAGTGTCATGTAGTCGACGTTCACATGACACCACTATAGGAATAACAACATACACATCATCAAAATATTGGACGAATATTAACTTCACATGATTACTTATAACAAGACTTCTCCCATGTCCTCAAGAACAAAAGTAACTACTCAAATATCATGTTCATGTTCAAGATCAGAGGGGTATTGTATATGATTAAGGATCTAAACGTATAATCTTCCACCAAATAAACCAACTAGCATCAACTACAAGATGTAATCAACACTACTAGCAACCCACAGGTACCAATCTGAGGTTTTGAGACAAAGATTGAATACAAGAGATGAACTAGGGTTTGAGAGAAGATGGTGCTGGTGAAGATGTTGATGAAGATTGGTCCTCCCTCGATGAGAGGAACATTGGTGATGTCGATGGCTTCGATTTCCCCCTCTCGGAGGGAAGTATCCCTGGCGGAGTCACTCCGACAAAGAGCAAAAGTTCTCCTACCTAGGTTCCGCCTCGAGACGGCGGCGCTTCATCCCAAAAGTCTTCTCTTATTTATTTTCTAGGGCAAAAGGCCTCATATAGCAGAAGGAGGGCACCGGAGGGCTGCTGTGGGCCCCACGAGACATCAGGGCACGCCCTGTTGTCTTGTGGACAGCAGGTGGCCCCCCTTCGGTAGTTCTTTGTTCCTGTATTTTTTATATATTCAATAAAAAATTTGCGTAAAGTTTTAGGTCATTTGGAGCTCCGTAGAATAGCTATCTCTGCTGTAGCTCTTTTAGGTCCAAAATTCCGGCTGCCGGCAATCTCCCTCTTCATGTAGATATTGCAAATTAAGAGAGAAAAGACATTATAAATAACAGTAGAAAAACATGATGCAAAATGGACGTATCACTACCCTATCTACATTATTATGTCTTATTATCTGTGTGTGTGGAGCTATGCTTATATTGTTGCCCTTTATTTTCATGCTCACATGCTCATGCTTGCAACCATTCTTAGTGTCTATATTATGTTTGTTGCAAGTATTGCCTAGTCTATAAAATATAGGCGGAGTGTTGATCCTAGTGTGTGTGATTTGCATTCCAAAGCATATTCAAAATAGTGCACACACCTAGGGGGAGCCCTTCTATATTTTGTAAATTGTCGGTTTTCACTACATTCTTTGTTATCCTTTGTGCAAATCGGGTGTTGTCATCAATCCACCAAAAAGGGGGAGATTGTTAGGGCATATTTCTCTCTAATGGTTTTGGTGATTGATGACAATGCTATTTATAGACTAACCGTGTGCATTGAGCATTTTGGATAATCTTACATATGGCACAAGACAGTTTTATTCCCCTCGGTGATAGAAAGAGCAAAGACGGTTTTCCGGCGTTTGTTTTCGGTTGAATTGAGTCGTAGGAAACCCATACTATTAAGAGGGGGTCCGCTTTGGAAAGGTTTGGGTGGAATCAACACATACACAACCCCATATGTGCCAACATACCCTTCCAGCAACATGGAGGATCCATATGTTTTTTCTTGGGCAAATTTGCAGCACCCAAGCGGCAGTACTGCTCAGGCCCGC
Organism: Elymus sibiricus; assembly: GCA_039707655.1. Taxonomy (NCBI): domain Eukaryota; kingdom Viridiplantae; phylum Streptophyta; class Magnoliopsida; order Poales; family Poaceae; genus Elymus; species Elymus sibiricus. Next base: position 238,257,081 of record CM077676.1, read on the forward strand.
GGTTATACCGCTTCAGCGGTACTTCCGCAGGTCTATGCCGCTCGAACTACCACTTGTTTTCAGGCTTCTATTGTCTCTAGTTTATTAGTGGAAGTTGGGCGGTAGTAGCACTGTAGTACCGCTCTCACGGTACTTCTGCGCTACGACTGCCTCACTACCGTTGATTCTTTGTAGCCTGTGACAATTAGTGGTAGTATCGCAGAAGAATGGTAATACCGCTTGCATGGTACTTCCGATTCTTTCTACTGCAACCACTACCACCTATTTTGTCGCTGCTATTGCCCATTCTGCATAAACGGTTGTTGGGCGGTTGTTAAACGGTAGTACCACTTCTTGTAGTACTTCCGCCCTGGCACCACTCTAACACCGTGGTTTCCCCTGTGCCTGAGACCAGTTGTGGTAGTACCGCACTGATGGACGGTAGTACCGCTCCGGCGGCACTACCGCTCTAGTGCTTGCTGCACTCTGATACGTCTCTGTTGTATCTCTAATTTTTGATTGTTTCATGCCAATATTCTACAACTTTCACATACTTTTGGCAACAATTTATATGATTTTCTTGGACTAACATATTGATCTAGTGCCCAATGCTAGTTCCTATTTGTTACATGTTTTTTGTTTCGCAGAAAATCCATATCAATCAAAGTCCAAACGCGATAAAATTTTACAGAGATTTTTTTTGGAATATATGTGATTTTTGGGAAAAAGAAACAATGCGAGACGATGCTCGAGGGGACCACAAGCTCACAGGGCGCACCTGGTAGGCTTGTGGCTACCCCGTAAGTCGGTTGGACGTGTCCTGCAACAAATCTAACATCCGAATAAAAATCGTGTTAAAATTTCAGCCCAATCGGAGTTACGGATCTCCGGGAATATAAGAAACGATGAGAGGCCAGAAAACAGGAACGCGAAACAGAAGAGAAACATAGAGAGAGATCCAATCTCGGAGGGGCTCCTGCCCTCCGGGAGCCATGGCAGCTAAGGACCAGAGGGGAAACCCTCCTCCCATCTAGGGGGGACGCCAAGCAAGAAGAATAAGGAGAGGGGCTCTCTCCCCCTCTCTTCCGGTGGCGCCGGAGTGCCGCCGGGGGAACCATTGTGATGGCGATCTACACCAACAACTTCGCCGCCGTCACCACCAAGTTTCTCCCCCTCTATGCAGCAGTGTAACATGTTTTTTCCTGCTATAATCTCTACTTAAATATGGTGCTTAATGCTATATATTATTATCCAATGATGTGTGGCAATCCTAGGATGTTTGAGTAGGTTTATTTTGTCCTACGGGTTAATTGTGGTATGATGTGATTGATATAAGTTGTATGTTAAATTGGTGATGTCCTATGGTGCCCTCCATGTCGTGCAAGTGTGTGGGATTACCACTATAGGGTTTTGCAATACGTTCATGATTCCCTTATAGTGGGTGGCGAGAGTGACAGAAGCTTATACCCGAGTAAGGGGGTTGTTGTGTATGGGAGTAAAGGGGACTTGTTACTTAATGCTATGGTTGCAGATGCTTGCTAGAATTCCAATCATAAGTGCATATGATCCAAGTACGGAAAGTATGTTAGTGTATGCCTCTCCCTCATTGCATATGATAAGTATCTATCGTGTTATATTCAATTGCCTATGGACAATCTTTCTCATCGTTCTACAAAAAGCTTTCTACTAAACAACCAACTTTTATTATCTCGCAAAGAACTCCTAGTTTTATTCTTGCAAAGTAGTTCTAGCATTACACCTACAAAGTACTTCTAGTTTCATACATGTTCTAGTTAAAGAAAACGTTAAGTGTGCGTAGAGTTGTATCGTTGGTCGATAGAACTTGAAGAGAATATAAATTCTACCTTTAGCTCCTCGTTGGGTTTGACACTCTTATTTATTGAAAAAGCTACAATTGATCCCCTACACTTGTGGGTTATCAAGACCTTTTTCTGCCGCCGTTGCCTGGGAGCAATAGCGTGGGGTTGATATTCTCGTGTGTGCTTGTTTGCTTTATCACTAAGTAGTTTTTATGTTCTGTTCTAAGTTGTTTTATATCTTTAGTTATGGATACGGAACACGAAATTTCAAAAAAAATTAGTTGTACTTGCGACTCATGGAGATCGGGAACCTCCTAAAACCCTCGATGTTGGTTATGTGGAAAACATTAAACTTTGATAATCCTGATAAATCTCCATTCAACTTGATAATGGGAGATACTTTGGATTAACGGGAATACTTGAGGGATTATCGCTTGTCTCAAAAAGGGAAACACTTATGGGATCAAATTAAAATTTTGTGTTGGTATGCTTGGGATTTATGCTTAAGATATGATTATACTTGTTGCTCACGGGTGAAGGCTCCATACCTTCCCTTTCAATGTGAATTTAATGATAATGAAACCTTGGCTTCTTATGCTAATGGTGTATATGATTACTATGATGTGGAACAAATAGAAGAATTGGTTGGTTTTAACGGTGCTTATGAAATTGAATGTTTGTTTGAAAAGTATGAAGATTGTGATGATGCTCTTTACAGATCTGAAAATTATGCTATACTTAAATATTGTTATGAAAATTATAAATACAATGCTGATATTGATGAATTTATTGATAAAGTCTCCACTATGCAAGAAGAGACTAATATTTTGCAAGAATCTATCGAAGAAGAAATTGATGAAACTGTGAGCTCACTAGATGAAAAAGATGAGGAGGAGAGCGAAGAACAAAGGAAGGAAGAGCGGATTAGCTACCCGTGCCCACCTTCTAATGAGAGTAACTCTTCAACTCATACATTGTTTAATTTCCCTTCATGCTTACTGAAGGATGAATGCTATGCTAATTGCTATGATCCCTTAGATTCGTTTGAAATATCCCTTTTTGATGAACTTGATGCTTGCTATGCTTGTGGCCATGATGCCAATATGAATGATGCTTATGGATATGAACTTGATGCTTGCTATGCTTGTGGCCATGATGCCAATATGAATGATGCTTATGGATATGAACTTGCTATAGTTCCTTATGTTAAGAATGAAATTGTTGTTATTGCACCCACACATGATAGTCCTATTATCTTTTTGAATTCTCCCAACTACACTATATCGGAGAAGTTTGCGCTTATTAAGGATTATGTTGATGGGTTGCATTTTACTGTTGCACATGATAATTTTAATGAGTATAATATGCATGTGCTTGATGCTCCTAATTGCAATTATTATGAAAGAGGAACTACATCTCCACCTCTCTATGTTTCCAATACGATAAAATTGCAAGAAACTATTTATACTATGCATTGGCCTTTACTTGATGTGCATGAATTGTTCTTTGATGACATGCCGATGCATAGGAAGAGAGTTCGACTCCGTTTTTCCATGATATATGTTGCTTTGTGCTCACTACTAAATTACAAATCATTTTTAATTAAAATTGGCTTTGATATACCTTGGGATCCGGGTGGATCAATTACTTGAGCACTATATGCCTAGCTTAATGGCTTTAAGGAAAGCGCTACCTGGGAGACAACCCGGAAGTTTTAGAGAGTCATTTTATTCTCTTGTGTGCTTTTAAAAATTTTAAAAACAAAAAATATAAAGGGGAGCCTAAAACTTTTTCAAAAAGAAAGGTGAAAGTGACAAAGACGAGCACCGTTGAAGTGGGGGACGTCCTTGAATTTTGTTCATGCCCATGGAAACTTTATGAATCTTGATTATAGAAACTTTTCAATAAAAATAATTATCCTCTTGTACAACTCCATTGTATTATAAAAATAGTGTGCCAAGATTTACCTTTAGGGTGTTTAAATTGCTTGTTTGGTGTGTGCTGTGCAAAAACATAAACTTTTGCTGTAGTGTTTGAATTTCTATATTTTACTAGAACTAGAAAAAATACTGAAATTTTTACACAGTACTTCTATACAAATTCTTTATTACATCCTAATTTTTCAGAATTTTTGGAGTTACATAAGTATATGTTTCATCTACGTCTTTACAGACTATCTTGTTTTCACAGATTGCTGTTATAGTTTCTTTACTTGCTTATGTTTAAAATCTTGTTGAGCCCCATTGACTTCGGAGCCATATAATTATGATAGCATACAGTGGGTAATGTTTGATTATAATTATACAATAATGTTACAGCAGGACATGATGGGATTTGATGTTATATGTACTAACCCTTCTAACAAAAAAGGGTTTGGTTAAGTTTTGTGTGGATGAAGTGTTCGAAGATTAAGGATGTATCGATATGAGAAGAATAAGGAGAGGCAAGAGTTCAAGATTGAGGATGCCCAAGTCACCCCAAGTAAATATTCAAGGACACTCAAGCATCTAAGCATCCCATATTTCTTCTTCGACAATTATCGGTATGTTTCGGTTTTTGTTTTGTTCACATGATATGCGTAAATTCTTGGGGCGTTGTGTGCTTTTTATTTTTCCTTTAGTAATGCACCATGCTGGTATGGTATAGTCCTTGGTTGATTTATAGAATGATCTTTGCACTTCACTTATATCTTTTGAGTATGGCTTTATAGAATGCGTCGTGTGCTTCACTTATATCATTTGAAGTTTGGATGCTCGTTTCTCTACATTTAGAAAACCGTTATTTGTAGAATGCTCTTTTGCTTCACTTATATTTTTAGAGCTTATCTGAGTCTTTTGTAGAAAGAATTAAACTCTCATGCTTCACTTATATCTATTTAGAGAGTTAATAGGAATTGGTCATTCACATGGTTAGTCATAAAATCCTACATAAAACTTGTAGATCACTGAATATGATATGTTTGATTCCTTGTAATAGTTTTGCAATATTGAGGTGGTAATATTGGGGCATGATAGTAAAAGAATTAAAGTTGAGTATTAATAAAGGTGTTAAGGGAAGTAAGTCTTTACGCAAGTAAATCCTCACGCATGTAAAGTGGTGGCCGCTGACATTAGCAGTGAGGTCGGAGCATATTTTATCATTGATTGATCCTTTGTGTTGTTCGAATCGGGGACGGGCGATGGTTAACTCCTCCCAACCTCCCCCCTAGGGGCATGCGAGTAATACTTTGCTTCGAGGGCTTTGAAATTTTCACAATAAGTATATGAGTTCTTTATGACTAATGTGGGTTCATGGACTATACGCACTCTCACCTTTCCGCATATTGCTAGCCTCTTCGGTACAGTACATTGCCCTTTCTCACCTCGAGAGTCGGTGCAAACTTCGCCAGTGCATCCAAACATCGTGATATGATACGCTCTATCACACATAAGCCTCCTTATATCATCCTCAAAACAGCCACCATACCTATCTATCATGGCATTTCCATAGCCATTCCGAGATATATTGCCATGCAACTTCCATCATCATTATATACATGACTTGAGAATTCATTGTCATATTGCTTTGCATGATCATAAGATAGCTAGCATGATATATTCATGGCTTGTCCATTTTTTATATCTTTGCTATGCTAGATCATTGCACATCCTGGTACACTGCCAGAGGCATTCATATATAATCATATTCTTTCAGTTTATCGAGTTGTAAGTAAATAAAAGTGTGATGCATTCTAGAGTGTTGCCCCTATCCGTGAGGATATAAAAAATGAAAAAAGATAGGACAAAAAGAGCCCACCAAAAAAAAGAAAAACAAAGAGAAAAAAAATGAGAGAAAAAGAGAGAGGGGGCACACTACTATCCTTTTACCACACTTGTGCTTCAAAGTAGCACCATGTTCTTCATATAGAGAGTCTCCATCAGTCGTCACTTTCATATACTAGTGGGAATTTTTTACATTAAAGAACTTGGCTTGTGTATTCCGATGATGGGCTTCCACAAATGCCTAGGGTCTTCATGAGCAAACAAGTTGGATGCACACCCACTTAGTTTCCATAGTGAGATTTCATACACTTATAGCTCTAGTGCATCCGTTGCATGGCAATCCCTACTCCTTGCATTGATATCGATTGATAGGCCTCTCCACTGCATATCGAGTCGCCGAGTTGATGCGAGCCTTTCTTCCTTTTTGACTTCCCTTATTGATCTCTATTCCACACATAGTGCTATGTCCATGGCTCACACTCATGTATTGAGTGAGGTTGAAAATGCCGAAGCACGTGAAAAAGTATGATACAATTGCTTAGTTTGTCACCGGGGTACTCTTGATTTGATATATCTATGCAAGGAAGAACGAGCGTGTCATGCTTACCACAACTAAGTGTATAGAGGATGTTTCCTTTAGCTCCATTATTATGAAAGGCAATGATGAATTACATGCATGTTTTGTACTATTCTTTCAATATCAAATTGATAGACTATTGCCTTGAATCACTCGTATCTTAATATTCATGCCATGATTAGATTACATGATCAAGATTATGCTAGGTAGCATTCCACATAAAAAATTATCTTTTTATCATTTACCTACTCGAGGACGAGCAGGAATTAAGCTTGGGGATGCAGATACGTCTCCGTCGTATCTATAATTTTTGATTGTTTCATGCCAATATTCTACAACTTTCACATACTTTTGGCAACAATTTATATGATTTTCTTGGAATAACATATTGATCCAGTGCCTAGTGCTAGTTCCTCTTTGTTGCATGTTTTTTGTTTCGTAGAAAATCCATATCAGACGAAGTCCAAACGCGATAAAATTTACGGACATTTTTTTTGGCATATATGTGATTTTTGGGACAAAGAATCAACGCGAGACGATGCTCGAGGGGCCCACAAGCTCACAGAGCGCGCCCCCTACCCTAGGGCGCGCCTGGCAGGCTTGTGGCTACCTTGTAAGTCGGTTGGACGTGTCCTTCGTCCGCAACAAATCTAACATCCGGATAAAAATCATGTTAAAATTTCAGCCCAATCGGAGTTACAGATCTCCGGGAATATAAGAAACGGTGAAAGGCCAGAAAGAGTGAACGTGAAACAGAGGAGAAACATAGAGAGAGATCCAATCTCGGAGGGGCTCCTGCGCTCCGGGAGCCATGGCGGCTAAGGATCAGAGGGGAAACCCTCCTCCCATCTAGGGCGGGGGGCAAGCAAGAAGAAGAAGAAGGAGGGGGCTCTCTCCCCCTCTCTTCCGGTGGCGCCGGAGTGTCGTCGGGGGAACCATCGTGACGGCGATCTACACCAACTTCTTCACCGCCGTCACCACCAAGTTTCTCCCCCTCTATGCAGCGGTGTAACACCTTTTTTTCCCGTTGTAATCTCTACTTAAACATGGTACTTAATGCTATATATTATTATCCAATGATGTGTGGCAATCCTATTGTGTGATTGATATAAGTTGTATGTTAAATTGGTGCTGTCCTATGGTGCCCTCCATGTCGCGCAAGCGTGTGGGATTACCGCTGTAGGGTTTTGCAATACGTTCATGATTCTCTTATAGTGGGTGGCGAGAGTGACAGAAGCTTATACCCAAGTAAGCGGGTTGTTGCGTATGGGAGTAAAGGGGACTTGTTACTTAATGCCATGGACAATCTTTCTCATCGTTCTACAAAAAGCTTTCTACTAAACAACAAACTTTTATTATCTCGCAAAGTACTCCTTGTTTTATTCTTGCAAAGTAGTTCTAGCATTACACCTACAAAGTACTTCTAGTTTCATACTTGTTCTAGGTAAAGCAAATGTTAAGTGTGCGTTGAGTTGTATCGGTTGTCGATAGAACTTGAAGAGAATATAAATTCTACATTTAGCTCCTCATTGGGTTCAACACTCTTATTATCAGAAAAGCTACAATTGATCCCCTACACTTGTGGGTTATCACACTCCTAGGCTACAGCTGAAACTACCACACCAAGCGGTAGTACCGCTCCCTTGAGCGGTAGTACCACTTGAGCACGGGCAGAGCAGATAACGGTTGGATTTGAGCCCCCACTATATAAAGGGGGTCTTCTTCCCCCAAGAAGATCCACCTCTTATTCCCTTGCTCCATTGTTGCCCCGAAGCTCATTTTCGCCCAATCTCTCTCCCTAGCCATCAAAACTTGTTGATTCTCTAGGGTTTGGAGGAGAGGGCCTCGATCTACACTTCCACCAAGAGAAATTTGATTCCCCCCACTAATCCCTTGCGGATCTTGTTACTCTTGGGTGTTTGGGCACCCTAGATGGAAGAGGTCACCTCGGAGCCACATTCCATTATGGTGAAGCTTCATGGTGGTGTTGGGAGCCTCCAATTAAGTTGTGGAGAGAGCCCCAACCTTGTTTGTAAAGGTTCGGTCACCGCCTTCAAAGGCACCACTAGTGGAATCGCAAAAACTTGCATTGTGCCTAGGCGTGAGGAGAATACGGTGGACCTAGTGGGTTCTTGGGGAGCATTGTGCCTCCACACCGCTCCAACAGAGACGTACCTCCCCTAAAGGGAGGGAACTTAGGTAACACATCCTCATCTCCATCAACTCCACTTGTGGTTATTTCTATCCTTTACTTTGTGCAAGCTATATTGTGTTTATATCTTGTGCTTGCTTGTGTTGCTATTGTTGTGGTCATCATATAGGTTGTCCACCTAGTTGCATATCTAGACAACCTTTTTTTGTTAACCCTAATTTATTAAAATGAGCTAAAAATTGGTAGTTGCCTATCCCCCCCCCCCCCTCTAGTCAACTATATCGATCCTTTCAAAGGTGGTGGAGAAAGGGACTCCATGGGTGACCTTGCAGCGGCCATCATCGACCCCTCATACAAGAACATGAAGAAATCATTCCCAAAGGACAAGCACAAATCCTAGGAGTGGAAGCCGCTTTCCCCGTAGCACCTCAAGTACGCAGCAAAAGACGGGTATGTTACCTACGAGTTATACCGTAGGATCCTAATCATTAAGGACGGGCTACATCACCTTCTCCAACCACCATTGAGGGAACGGCTCCGCCCCCGTAAGAACAAAGATGAGGGATCTTTGAGCAGCTGGAAGCGCCGGAAGGGAAACTACGGGTGGTCAACTGCTAAAACTTGGATGCGTACATTCAACTAGTAGTCTGTTAATTTAGATTGAGCGAACATATGTTCTAACTATGATTGTAGTAGGTCAAAGATGTCGTGTGTATTGTATTACTTATTTATGTTGAACATAGTGGTGTGGTGATGTACAAATGCATGGTACTTTATGTAAAAATATGTGCTTGTATCCTTGTTAACTTTCTGTAAATGCTTTTCGTTGATGGTGTGAACACTTTCGGAAATATTTGTAAGGACTTTTAGATACAGTGTGAGGGCTTTCAGAAAATTCATGACCGACTTTTGGAAACAGTTATAGCGATTTAAGAACTTTGAGTACTCATTTCAGAAATAGTGTGAGCACTGTTTGAAATATGAAAAGTAGGTCGATTATTGTTAGTCATCAGAATTTTAAACGGAGACACTTTGGATGCAACGACCACATGGTGTACAGGTTTGGTATGGAAATTTTTGAATGTAAACTCTTTGTATGTAAAATCTCTTGTATTTTTCTATTACTATTGCAACACCGAACGAGTGATGAACACAAGCATGATGAAGTTATTTTTGAAAAGTATAACAAAAAAAGCAAATGGAAGCAATGTACGGTCACGTCTTCGTGCTACCGTCAGATCTGGACAACACGGCGCACGCTCGGTATGGCTCGTCCTTCAAACTGTTTCTGCAACCTCCTCATCTCCAACCACGATTTAAGCAGTTGCCAAATCCCCTCTCCAATACAACCAACCCACCATCGTCCTCATTCAACTCTATCTATCTCTCTCTCTCTCTCCGTCAACCTCTCTCGCTTTGTATCAGTAGCATCCATGTCTCGCGTTAGATCTTTTGACCACCTCGGCGGCGACAGGATGGTGTAGCCGGGCTTGGCAGCCCCGTTGACGGAGGAACACCGCGTCTCAATACATGAAGGTGACAGCATCCACACCGTGTACACCAACAACAATAGCGTCGTCCAGCACTGGATAGCATAGGTTGAAGAGTTTATGGATATCTTTTGAGTATCGTTCGACAACATAGACATCGAGTACACCCGCCACTAGATGAAGGGACAGTTTCCTGTTGAAGAACAGAAGGCAGCCCTCATCCATATCTCGTAAGCCACGAATTGTCTCCTTTACCAGGTATGCCGGTCGCAAGGTGTGAGCATGTCTCTTCGCCAATTTCTCCTCAAGGACAGATACACTTTCATTGGTTTTTGCATCAAGGGCGACATAGACATGCTGCAGCCCTGGGACATCAGGGTCAGAAACTACAAGGACATCCAGGTCGAATGGGCTGACCCAAAGGGATCCATGGATTTGGATTCGCTCGCCGACGTCGCCAGATTGCACATTGATAAGTACTACCTCGCTAAGAAGAATGGTTTCGGTAAGGCCTATCATGAAAGCTGGGCTGAGAAACTGTGTGATGAGCAGATTGAGTACGCAGCAAGGGACGCGTATGCATGCTACACTGTATGGAGTCGGATCGATCTCATCAAGCAGGGTCTGAAAGAAGCAAAAGATAGACAAGTGATGAGGGCTATTCATGTAAGCATCAAGAAGACAGGGAAGAAGAAAATCAAACTCAAGAAGGCACAGCATCGAAAACAAATTTGGATAGATTAGTACTTGTATTACATATTTTAAATTAAGCTAAAGTTGTGTGTTTCATTGTTCTGGACATTTGTGTTACGTGCCTGTTAATTTAATGGGGTTTATATGTGTTAACTGAAGCTTCAAATGTTCAACGTGATTCTTACGTGCTTGACCTCATGTTTAATGTGAATCTTAGAGGTTTCACCACATGTTGAAGTCGAATCTAAGAAGTTTGCAATGCAATACTTTTAAATAATTAATTAGCATGTCATTGTCATTAGTGTTTACACATCGATGATAGTATAACTTGAAGTTTGTGATGCAATATTTGAGTGATGTAATGGCTAGTCTATCTACCTTGTGTGTGTCACGCACAATTCAAATGGAGATGCCACGGGTCCTGCTTCACATAGGCCAAGAGGTGTCATGCAAGTTGATGGGATGCGTGTGAGCACACCGCTGCGCATGCTCACAGGGAGGCAAGCGCTTTGACCACCCTCCGCTGCCCGGCTGCCTTCCTCCCAATTACCCACTTAATGCCACCCGAGCTGCTATATAATAGGCCGCGTACTCGCCGCTCTCGCTACAATCCTCTTCCCGCCTCCGATTCCCCTCTCATCCGCCTCCAATCAGCCAGACCTCGTCGTACGCCATGGCGCATCACAATGATCTATCCCCACTCTTCCAATTTCCAGAGGAATACCCCAAGCCGGAGGAGCAAGAACAGAATGAGCTTCGGGACATGCCAGCACGAGCACGTGCACAACCACCCGCACATGTGCTCGTGCACACGCCTATCCCCGCGCCGGTGCCAATGCCCGCCTCAGCTGCATGGGACTCCGCCCTCAACCGCAACCTTGCATCATCTGTGCCCGTGCGCCTTATGTCTACTACGCAACTTTTATTCTTGTAGACGTTGTTGGGCCTCCAAGTGCAGAGTTTTGTATGATAGCGGCAAATTTCCCTCAAGTGGATGACCTAAGGTTTATCAATCCATGGGAGGCGTAGAATGAAGATGGTCTCTCTCAAACAACCCTGCAATCAAATACAAGAAATCTCTTGTGTCCCCAACACACCCAATACAATGGTAAATTGTATAGGTGCACTAGTTCGGCAAAGAGATGGTGATACAAGTGTAGTATGTATAGTAGATATAGGTTTTTGTAATCTGAAAATATAAAAATAGTAATGTAGCAAGTAACAAAAGTGAGCACGAACGGTATTGCAATGCTTGAAAACAAGGCCTAGGGTTCATACTTTCACTAGTGCAATCTCTCAACAGTGCTAACATAATTGAATCATATAACAATCCCTCAACGTGCGACAAAGAATCACTCCAAAGTTTCTATCGGAGAACATAGGATGAAAACGTGTATCAACCTATGTGCTTAGATTACCCCAATGTCACCACAGGAATCCGCAAGTTAAATACCAAAACATACATGAAGTAACTCAATAGAATACCCCATTGTCACCACGGGTATCCACATGCAAGACATATATCACGTGATCTCAAATCCAATATTCAATCCAACATAACGAAACCTCAAAGAGCAAGACTCAATTCATCACAACAAGATAGAGAGAGGGAAGAAAAACCATATGACCCAACTATATTAACAAAGCTCGCGGTACATCAAGATCGTGCCAAATCAAGAACACGAGAGAGAGATCAAACACATAGCTACTGGTACATACCCTCAGCCCCGAGGGTGAACTACTCCCTCCTCGTCATGGAGACTGCCGGGATGATGAAGATGGCCTGCGGTGATGATTCCCCCCTCTGGCGGAGTGCCGGAACAGGTCTCCAGATGAGATCTCTTCGGTACAGAGGCTTGCGGTGGCGGCGTGGGAGTTCTTGCTTTAGTTTCGGGGTTTTCTATATTTATAGGATTTTTTAGCGTTGGAATCACGCCAGGGGGGCCCACGAGGGAGCGACAAGCTCGGTAGGCGCGCTCTGGGGGGAGGGCGCACCCCCCAGGCTTGTCGCTTCCTCGTGAGGCTTCTAGTCCTTCCTCGAAGCTTCGGGGTCTCTGTTGGTCTATAAAAAATCACTGTAAAATTTCAGCCCAATCCGAGAACTTTTATTTCTGCACAAAAAACAACACCACAGTAGTTCTGCTGAAAAACAACATCAGTCCGGGTTAGTTCTAATCAAATCATATCAAAACCATATAAAATTGTTGTAAACATGGCATGAATACTTCATAAATTATAGATACATTGGAGACGTATCAGCATCTCCAAGCTTAATTCCTGCTCGTCCTCGAGTAGGTAAATGATAAAAGAGATAATTTATGAAGTGTGAATGCTAGCATAGTTCATAAGTTCGATCAATGATAATTTCAATCACTTTTCCTAGCATCATAACAACAACTCTTTCTCATAAAACTCATCATGATAAAGTAGCAATCAATTCACAGGTTATGGTTTAAACAATACATTCTCTTGAAACTTAACAAGCTATGTTCTTAGTCACCAAACAATTTCAATGCATCTCATTTTCAACAAAGTCTAAGTAAGAGCTCCACATACTCAATTATCATATAGTCTTCTATGATTGTTAATACTCAAAGCATATATTTAGATTAAATGGAATCCATCGAACACAGAGAAAGATAGGAGCTTAATGTTTCGCCTCCCAACTCATTTATCATAGAGATAATTGTCAACAATAATAATTCATGATCAAATATATTTGAATGGCCATATGTTCCTGGATCTTTCCCCACCACATGATGCTTGCCAACTATAGAATAGGTTGGAATAAGAAGTTGACTCAAAAAAAAAATAACATGAAAGTAAATAGCATAAAAGTAAATAGAATGTCCCTTCGCAGGGTGAAGTAGGGATTTGCAGAGGTGCCAGAGCTCATTGCTTAAAACAGAGATGAATACATTTTGAGTGGTGTGCCTTTCCTATCAATGTCACGACTAAGGTATTCAATATCTTCTATGCTAAACACATTATTGGTGGTTCCCATGCAGAAATGAAAAGTTTAACTCCCCCTCAACCATTCAAACACAAGCCATGGCTAGACGAATTCACGGGTGCCCTCCAAACTTTCAACTTTCCAGCGGGAGATTTTGTTTTATTATATATTGTTTCCTTTTTTTATTTAAGGGACTCGACATCCTGATTACCAGCCTCTCTCGTGCAATGACAAGTGAATAAACACCCATCATGAGAATAACCCACTTAACATGGAAGATATTGACCGCCCCGTCGCTCCATGAGCGGTACGGGCACACAAAACAGATGTTTATTTGAAGGTATTAGAGATGGCACATGCAAATTTACTTGGAATGGCAGGGTAATACCGTATATAGGTAGGTATGGTGGACACTCATGGAAGAAACTTGGCTCAAGGATTTTGGATGCACAAGCAGTATTCCGCTTAGTACAAATTTTTTGGCTAGCAAAGATCCTAAACAAGCACCACATGTTGGAGGATCCATAACAATATAATTTCTATGCAAATATACCCAAACATAACTCATTACATTGTCTTCCTTGTCCAACTTCAACTAATTTGCTCAAGTTTGAAAATAATTAATGGGTATTCACAATCATAAAAGATGTCCAAGATAATATATTTGCATGTGAAAGTTCTCTTCCATATACTCTCTTTCATGAATTGCTTGTATGACTAATATTGTGATTGCCAAACTTCAATAGATTTTACTTTCTAAACCAAATGTGAAATATTACTAAGCATATGGAACAATATAATTTGAGATTTATTCTATTCAATTCATTCAAACATTTTCTCTTAGGATATAAGTGAAGCACGAGAATGAATGACAAACTACTCCAAAAGATATAAGTGAAGATCAATGAGTAGTCAAACAATTAAGTAGCTATGTGAAGACTCTATCCAAATAAAGATTTCAGGTTTGATAATTTTATTCAAACAGAAAACAAAATGAAAATAAAAGGACACTCCAAGAATAGCACATATCATGTGAACAAGTAAAAACTTAGGCTAACCGATAGGTGTTGATGAAGAAAGGTGGGATGCCCATCGGGGCATCCCCAAGCTTAGTTGCTTGAGACTTCTTGGAATGTTATCTTGGGATTCCTTGGGCATCCCCAAGCTTGAGTTCTTGTGTCTCCTTAATTCCTCTCATATCATGGCTTCTCCTAAATCTTAAAAACTTCATCCACACAAAACTCAACAAGAACTCGTGAGATAAGTTAGTATAAATCAACTCAAAACCTTAACATTATCTACTGTAGTAAATCACTAAAATTGTAATAAAACATTGCATCCTAAATGCCTCTGCATATTTAATACCCCTATCCACAAATAGAAACATTAAATGGGCAAACATATGCAAACAATGCATCTATAACAGCAATTTGCCAAAACAGAACAGTTTGTAAAGGGGGAATAAAAGTTCATACTTCCCTAACTCCAAAAATTCTGAAACATTACCACATGACAGAGAACTCATGCATGCTCACTATGTAAAAATTTCAGATTTTTATCATGTTCTGACAATTCACATAAATTCAGGACATAATAGAAAACTTTCTGTTTTCAAACAGCAACACATAAACTTGCAAACTGAGCATGGTAAAGGCTATAATTGGCATTTTATTGAAATAAAAGATACAAAAAATGATTCTAAATAACAGCAAGCAAATAAAACTAAAATAAAATGACGCTCCAAGCAAAACACATATTCTGTGACGAATAAAAATATAGCTCCGAGTGAGGTTACCGATAGTGTTGAAGACGAAAGAGGGGATGCCTTCCGGGGCATCCCCAAGCTTAGCCGCTTGATTCTTACTTGA
Organism: Elymus sibiricus; assembly: GCA_039707655.1. Taxonomy (NCBI): domain Eukaryota; kingdom Viridiplantae; phylum Streptophyta; class Magnoliopsida; order Poales; family Poaceae; genus Elymus; species Elymus sibiricus. The sequence goes on from CM077676.1 coordinate 238,272,374, forward strand.
ATATTACCTTGGGGTGCCTTGGGCATCCCCAATATTAGGGTCTTGCCGCTCCTTATTCTACTCATATCGTTATCTCACCCAAAGCTTGAAAACTTCAATCACATAAAATTTAAAGGAACTTCGTGAGATAGGTTAGTACAATAAAAATAAATCATCCACTTAGGTACTGTCAAGACAAGATTCATAATTGTTATCACATAATACCTACTGTATTATATCATTTCCACAATTTATATTACTCAACATAAGCTATGGAAACACTAAAACAAGCGAACTATGCAATAAAAACATAACAGCATGTAGTGAGCGAATTCAAAGGCATACTTCTGTACCTCCAAAAATTCTGAAAAGTTAGGAAAACATAAACAATTTGTAACCCAATACTGTGTAAAAATTTCATAATTTTATCACGCTCCACTACAGAACAGAAATTCCAGAACTAGACGCAAAAGTTTCTGTTTTTGCACAGAATCAAATCAACAAGTATCCACACTATCCCAAAGGCTTTACTTGGCACATTCTTGAAAGAAAACATATAAAACATGATTAATACAGTATCTTAATCATGTGAACACACAAAAATAGTAGGTATAAATGTTGGGTTGTCTCCCAACAAGCGCTTTTCTTTCATGCCTTTTTAGCTAGGCATGATGATTTCAATGATGCTCACATAAAAGTAAAGAATTGAAACACAAAGATAGCATCATGAAACATATGACTAGCACATTTAGGCCTAACCCACTTCCTATGCATAGGGATTTTGTGAGCAAACAACTTTTGGGAGCAATAATCAACTAGCATAGGAAGGCAAAACAAGTATAACTTTGAAACTTTCAACATATAGAGAGGAAACTTGATGTTATTGCAACACCTACAAGCAAATGATCCTCTCTCATAATAATTTTCAGTTGCATCATGAATGAATTCAACAATATATCTATCACATAAAGCATTCTTTTCATGACCTACAAGCATAGGATTTTTATTACTCTCCACATAAGCAAATTTATTCTCATTCATAATAGTGGGAGTATCATATGAAACTTGAATACTATAAATTGTTTCCACATTAAAAGAGTAATGTTCAGTAAAAGGGTATTCATAGTTATGACAAGTTTTATAATAATTATCATCACTACTTTTTATAACATAAGTATCATCACAATAATCATCATAAGTAGCAACTTCGTTCTGATCATAATCAATTGAAACCTCTTCCAAAGTAGTGGATTCAACATTAAATAAAGTCATGACCTCTCCAAATTCACTTTTATTATTATAATAAGATTTATCACCCTCCAAAATAGTGGGATAATTATTATCTAAAGTTGACACTCTTCCAAAACCACTTTCATAAATATTGCAATCATCATAAATAGGAGGCATGCAATCATTATAACAAATTTGATCATTGAAAGTAGGGGGACTAAAAAGATCATCTTCATTAAGCATAGCATCCCCAAGCTTAGGACAAACACTAATTGCAGCAAATAAATCTTCAAACATGTCATTCTCATCAAACATAGCATCCCCAAGCTTGTGGCTTTGCATATCATTAGCATAATCACTCTTATCATTAATAGTATGAATAGCACCAATAGTATAGCAATTACTATCATCATAATTTTCCGAGTTGGCGCCAAAAAGATTCTCAAGATTATAAGAATTGTCACTATATTCCCAATCGTAATTATCACAACAAGTAATAGGCATAACAAAGTCATCCTCAATAGTTCCTTCGGACATCGTGCCATAGGACCAAGAAACAATATCATCATCAAGTGTATCATCTTCCACAATTATTTTTCATTCATTCTCATGAGGCACAACAATAATAGGAGCAACTTTATTTGGGAGAGATACCTTTTTACCTTTGCTCCTCCTTCTTTTCTTATTCTTCTTCTTCACCACATTAAGTGTGGGTTCAATAAATTTTTCTGACCTTCTTATTGAAGAGATTGGTTGGGTAGGATGCTCCTCCTCGTCACCTGATTCATCATGAGAAACAATAGGAGGGTATTAGGAAATCTTTTTCCTTTCATTATTATTCTCTTCATATTCCATTGGTTTTCCCGTCTTTATATAATTGGCAAGATAAACATTCTCATTGCAATTTACCAGACAATACATATAAATTTCCCTTAGATCAAGCTCAAAAGTTTTCGAGGGAACTAATACTTCAAAAAAATTATTTCTATTTGCCACTTCTTCATACCCCAAAAATAGAGTAAGTTCATTATAATGTTCAAGGGTGATCATGTCATCACAATATTTGAACGCAATTCGATAATAAAATTGCATGCATTGAAAATTGAGATGACCACATTCATTGCAAAGTTCACAAGTAATGAGAAGAATGGAACATAATTCTCTAGCATAACCATCTAATATATTAAGCAACCATTGGGTTCTTTGATATTTATGATTCTTACAAAATCTATCATCCATTCTTGGCATGTTTTCACAAGATCTATCCTCACCACAATAATTGACATGCTTATAAGAAACCTTTTTATCATGACCAGTACAATCATCATTAGTATCATGGATATTCATAGAAAGCATACTAACAACATTGCAATCATGCTTATCATTCAAAGGACTCACATAAAACATTTTATTAAATTCTTCCTCTAACAATTGAGCACAATTATCGGAATCCATATTTTCAAGAAAGACATCATAAAGGTAAAGCATTTGATGCAACTTCAATTCCATTTTTTTTGTAATTTTCTTTTATAAACCAAACTAGTGAAAAACAAGAAACTTAAAGATTCAATTGCAAGATCTAAAGCACTCACCTCCCCGACAATGGCGCCAGAAAAGAGCTTGATGTCTACTACGCAACTTTTATTATTGTAGACGTTGTTGGCCCTCCAAGTGCAGAGTTTTGTAGGACAACAGCAAATTTCCCTCAAGTGGATGACCTAAGGTTTATCAATCCGTGGGAGGCATAGGATGAAGATGGTCTCTCTCAAACAACCCTGCAATCAAATACAAGAAATCTCTTGTGTCCCCAACACACCCAATACAATGGTAAATTGTATAGGTGCACTAGTTTAGCGAAGAGATGGTGATACAAGTGTAGTATGGATAGTAGATATAGGTTTTTGTAATCTAAAAATATAAAAACATCAAGGTAGCAAGTAACAAAAGTGAGCACAAACGGTATTGCAATGCTTGAAAACAAGGCCTAGGGTTCATACTTTCACTAGTGCAATCTCTCAACAGTGCTAACATAATTGAATCATATAACAATCCCTCAACGTGCGACAAAGAATCACTCCAAAGTTTCTATCGGACAACATAGGATGAAAATGTGTATCAACCTATGTGCTTAGATTACCCCAATGTCACCATGGGAATCCGCAAGTTGAATACCAAAACATACATCAAGTAACTCAATAGAATACCCCATTGTCACCACGGGTATCCACATGCAAGACATACATCAAGTCATCTCAAATCTAATATTCAATCCAACATAATGAAACCTCAAAGAGCAAGACTCAATTCATCACAACAAGATAGAGAGAGGGAAGAAACTTCACAGGATCCAACTATATTAACAAAGCTCGCGGTACATCAAGATCATGCCAAATCAAGAACACACGAGAGAGAGATCAAACACATAGCTACTGGTACATACCATCAGCCCCGAGGGTGAACTACTCCCTCCTCGTCATGGAGACCACCGGGATATTGAAGATGGCCTGCGGTGATGATTCCCCCCTCGGGCAGAGTGCCGGAACAGGGCTCCGGATGAGATCGCTTCCATACAGAGGGTTGCGGCGGCGGCGTGGGAGTTTTTGGTTTAGTTTCGGGGTTTTCTATATTTATAGGATTTTTCAGCATTGGAATCACACCAGGGGGCCCACGAGGGAGCGACAAGCTCGGTAGGCGTGCCCCAGGCTTGTCGCTTCCTCGTGAGGCTTCTGGTCCTTCCTCGAAGCTTCGGGGGTCTCTTTTGGTCCATAAAAAATCACCGTAAATTTTCAGCCCAATCCAAGAACTTTTATTTCTGCACAAAAAACAACACCACGGTAGTTCTGCTGAAAACGGCGTCAGTCCGGGTTAGTTCTAATCAAATCATACCAAAACCATATAAAATTATTGTAAACATGGCATGAATACTTCATAAATTATAGATACGTTGGAGACGTATCAGCGCACGCCTGTCCCCACGCTGGTGCCAGTGCCCGCCTCAGCGGCATGGGACACTGCCCTCGACCGCTTCCTTGCATCGCCTTTGCCCATGCATGCATCTGTCCCGCGCCGGTGCCAGTGCCCGCCTTAGCGGCATGGGACGCTGCCGTCGACCACTTCCTAGCATCACCTTTGCCAGTGCATGCGCCTGTCCCCGTGCCGATGGTTGTGTCCATCTCAGCGGCATTGGATGTCGCCCTCCTTCGCATCCTTGCTGCGCCGCCAGTCGCCACCCCGTCACCCTCAGCGGCATGGGATTGGCTCCAGCAGGAGGCATGGGACTGGCTACTAGAGGCGGAAGTCCGGAACATTCTAGCCTTACTTGAAGCTTGGCCCGATGTCCCGGACTACGCCAATGCCGATGCAAGACGCCACCGCCGCCACAATTAGTTTTTTCGCTTAAATATTGTAGTTCGATCGTATGATGTAAAGTCACAACGTGAATGAATGAAATCTATTGTTTGATCAATCAAGTGTTGTGCTACAGTGAATAAGGGTAGTACACTTGTTTTTTCTTTATTTTTTTCATTTACTGAAATGTACATGTAGTACAACTGAACATAGTACTCCCTCCGATCCAAAAAAATGTCTTGGCTTTAGTTCAATTCAAATTTGAACAAAAGCCATGACATTTCTTTTTGATCAGAGGGAGTACAAAACAATTTTGCTACAAAGTACTATCACTAATCAAACACTAGCACACCAGTAAGCTTCTTAGTCTTACGTGTATGGAAGGGAAAGCTCATGCTTACGAATCTCACAGAGTCAATTTTTATATATTACATTCACTAATCCATCGATGATTTTTGGTGACAACAAAATGTTCTTTTGGCAACTCTGAATAATAGATACACTATGCCATGGTGTCATGTTATGGGAGCATGCACATCATCTTTGAAGGAAAAATAAAAGAACCTCAGCATGAAAGAAAAACAAGGTAAACTTTGACATTCTGACATGGTACTTATATTACCTTTATATAAGTACCCGGCGGGCGTGGGGAAATTTCCCCAATCTCGCCCCTACTCTGCTCGAACCCTAAGCCGCCGTGGCGACGTGCCTTCACCTCAGCGGCCGCCATCGGGATGCGTCGGATTCCCTGCGACCACCGCGTCACGCGTTCACCACAGGCGCCGCAGCGTTGCGCCTCGCCGTAGGTGCTACCGCTTCGCAGCTTCGTCCTAGGCCCGCATCGCGCCTTCACATGAGCCACCAAGTCGCTCGAGCCCCGTACCTCGTCGTGCCGCCGCTCGTCTATGAGGTTAAAATTACTACCATATTTGTTTTCTTGCTTAGATTTGCAATGTATATAAGACTATAAAATTAAAGCTAGAGTGTAATAAAAAAATCAGCAACTTTTCATTGAGTGGTTCGATTTTTGAGTAAGTATTCCTTGATTTGCAATTCATATTAAGACCGTGCAATTAAACGCAAAGTGTAATAAAAACTTAGCACCTCTTATATTAAGATGTTCTATATCAATGTTTATTTTCACTAAGGATTGTTTAGGGCTTAGGGGCCATGTGTCACCATCGTTATCTGACTTGTGTGTTGACTTCTAGTTCAATGGGGCTCTCCTTATGATAGTATGATGTTCTTGGAGGAATGGTATCGACGGTTGTTGTAGGTGGGTCGTTCTTTTTTTTTCTTCCTCTGCCCACCTTGGTAACAAGTTAGGAAAAGAAGGAACGACCATCACTGACTATCGAAATACCTGTGAGGTCGATTGTTGAGAGCTGGTTGAAGTACGCCGACTTCTATCATAGGGGGTCACTATTGTACTTCTCCTCCTGTGAGACAATTAATAGTAAAGTAGGGGAGGGGAAGTACAATAGTGACCATCACCGACAATCGAAATACCCGTGAGGGAGATCCCACCATATATATACACCATCACGTGAGAGATAGAGTTGTTGAAGGAGCCTCGATGGACCGAAAGTCAACGCACATACCAAATCATTAATTGATTAATTACTGTCAATCAAGTGGTAATGTAGATGTCCTCTGTTCTACTATTTCTTTTGTACATGTTTGCATAATTTGTTGGCTCCGGAGTCCCATTGCGTGCTCCATCTCGATCTAATATTGTTCTACATTTGTTAAGAATCCAATTAATTTAATTGCGTCATGCTAGTACTACAATTGCTGCCCTTTGCTGATTTTTCAGGACGTCCGCCATCGACTCCATGCCTCGTCGTCACTATCAGGCCTCTCGTACCGTACCATGATCCTCCCCTCCTCCGCGAGAGGAGCCACGAGGGTGTCCTCAATGGGTGCCTCCTCAATGGATCGTGGCATGGATAGTGGATTATGGACGTGGTAGATAAATGGTGGGAGTGCTGGAAGGAGCTGAAGAAGATGGAGGCTCTCACACATGAGAGCACGGACATGGCGGACTTGCAAGTTTTCAAAAATCGCATGATTAGTGAATTGAGAAATGCAGCAGACGTTGTTAGATTGGAGGTCAACGACGAAGAGCGTGCACGGATGCCGGTTCAAAGCAGACTAGAATTGGTCCTTAGATGGGCAGAAAACAAGATGAAATCTCTTATTCGGGTTCAAAGAGCCCGATGGCGATGTATGTTAGGGCTAATGCCGCCAAGAACGCCCCACCCACCACCATGGAGGATGGATAGAATGCCCCAACCAGCACCGGTCGTCCAACTAGTAGGTGTTTCAAGAGTGCAGCTTTGACAACATTGCTATTTGGTATGCATGTTAGTTAAGTGTGTTGAACTTATGCGAGATAACGTTCCATTATATTTCGGTGGCTCGAAAAGGTGTCATGGAAGCATAATTAACCTTTTGGATCATAAAAGCTCCCATGGCACCATGTTGGGTGATACGTCTCCAACGTATCTATAATTTTCTACTGTTTCATGCTATTATATTATCAATCTTGGATGCTTTATATGCTATTTTATATCATTTTTTGGGACTAACCAATTAACCCAGTGCCTAGTGCCAGTTCCTATTTTTTGCTTGTTTTTGGCTTTTCAGAAAATCAATATCAAATAGAGTCCAAACGGAAAAAAAATCTTTAGATCATTTTTTCTGGACCAGAACGGACCCTAGAAGCTTCGGGACGTGGCCAAAAGAGATACGAGAGGGCCACAAACTCAAGGGGCACGCCCCAGGGGGGTAGGCGCGCCCCCTGAGCTTGTGGGCCCCACACAGCTCCGTTTGACCTAATTCCAGGCCTATAAATACCCAAATATTCCCAAACCAACAAAACGCAAGATGATATAACTTTTCCACCGCCGCAAGCCTTTGTTCTTCCGAGATCCCATCTGGAGGCCTTTTCCGGTAATCTGCCGGAGGGGGAATCGGTCACGGAGGGCTTCTACATCAACCTTGCTGCCCTTCCGATGATGTGTGAGTAGTTCACCACAGACCTACGGGTCCATAGCTAGTAGCTAGATGGCTTCTGCTCTCTCTTTGATCTTCAATACCATGTTCTCCTCGATCTTCTTGGAGTTCTATCCGATGTAATCTTCTTTTGCGGTGTGTTTATTGGGATCCGATGAATTGTGGGTTTATGATCAAATTATTCATTGAAAATAATTGAGTCTTTTCTGAATTTTATTATGCATGATTGTTATAGCTTTGTATTTCTCTCCAATCTATCCATTTGGTATGGCCAACTAGATTGATTTATCTTCAGCGGGAGAGGTGCTTTGTAATGGGTTCAATCTTGCAGTGTTCTTTATCCCAGTGACAAAGTAGGGGACAAGACATGTATTTGTATTGTTGCCATTAAGGATAAAACGATGGGGTTTATTCATATTAATTGAGTTTAGTTTGTCTACATCATGTCATCTTGCTTAAGGCGTTACTCTGTTTGTCATGAACTTAATACCATATATGCATGCTGGATAGCGGTCGATTGGTGGAGTAATAATAGTAGATGCAAGCAGGAGTCGGTCTACTTGTCTCGGACGTGATGCCTACATACATGATCATTGCCGTGAATAATGTCATAACTATGCGCTTTTCTATCAATTGCCCAACAGTAATTTGTTTACCTACCGTATGCTATGTGTCCGAGAGAGAAGCCTCTAGTGAAAACTATGGCCCCCGGGTCTATCTTAAATATAAAAAGAAAACCTAAAAACCTTTGCTGCAATTTATTTACTTTTCTTTATTTTCCAATTTATACTTTTGCCTTTACAAGATTTAATCCTTGCAATTAACGAGTTCGAGGGGATTGACAACCCTCTTGCCGCGTTGTGTCGGTGTACTAAAGTTTGGGTCTTTTTAGTACCCCATACTTGTGCACGGATGGTTGTAGCCATACCAGTGGCAAGGCTTGCCGGAGAACAGCTGGAAACAAATACAAGATTATCAAGAAGGCATTCAAGCTAATGATCAGAAGACAGGAGACCGAAGGCTGGATTCCCAGCAAGATACTTGCCGAGAAGGCTCGCGAAGGCCCAGCAAGGCCTCGCACCCGGCAAGATCCCACCGCCCTGCCACCGCTCCAGCGCAGCGACCAGCCTGTCGTTTAGGGTTTGTCCTCCTGGATGCGTGTCATGGCACTAGCGGCGGATGGGGTTAAGCGGCGCTGATGGGACGGGCTCTTTTTCCATCCCCAAGAAAGTAAGGGACACCTAAGTGGAGCATTTAATGCGTTTGTCCTAAGTCATCAGTGATAAGCATGTAAACACTGTAGCAACTTTACACCTCTTGTACGTGCTGTTCTCCACTGTTGGTGACCCCTTGGACATATAAAAGGAGGCCCAAGGCGAAGCTATAGGGGGGAGAAGCTTTCTGGGCCAGTTGCATGCGTAGCCGCCCTTCTTGCGTACTGTTCACCAAGAAGCGCTCCATGTACCTGAGCTTAAACACCCACAATAAACCAAAGCAGGAGTAGGGTTTTACGCTACTCAGCGGCCCGAACCTGGGTCAAAAATCCCCGCGTTGATCGTTGGATCCGCTCTTTGTGTACATCTTTTCCCCAGCCGAACCGTAAAAGGGATCCTCATGGTCCCATAGGTGTCGTGCTCTGACATCTTTGGCGCGCCAGGTAGGGGGAGAGGTTGCGTGAACCCGATCTAGAGGTCAGCGCGCCAGTTTTTGATCACTTTCGTCGCCATGGCTCCCAAGAAGAAGGGTGCGACGGCGGTTGATCGATCCGCGTCCGGCCCGCCCGTACCCACACAGACGGGCGCCGGCGTGGGCGCTGGTGGAGGAGGTGGAGGTCTTGAGCCTCCACGATGTTCTGGCAATCAGAGCCAGGTGAGCAGCGTCGTTCGCAATGGCGACAACAACCCGCATACTGCCAGGTCTAAGGACGGAGCCGTGCTACCTACGGGTGGCGCAGCGAACTCCAAGGACGGGACGGCGCCTTCCAAGACCCCCACGCCGGCGCATGCACCGCGGCCTTCTCAGGTCGTGCGCGACGGGCAGCGCCGCGACGTTGGTGGTTCCAGGCGCCCCCATGGAAAGACCCTTGCGCATCACTCCCAAGATTCACGGGGCCAGTATGCATGCCAACACGCCAGTGGAAGCAGGGCGCGATCGCCAGACCGTGATGGAGCTCCTTCTAACACAGTTAGGAGTCAGAGCACCTCACGTTCTTCGCACCTTTCACCGCCGCCTACACCGACAGAAGCGTTGGCACGAGCGCAGCTACTCCTAGATTTCCCTCCCGCTGCGGAGAAGCTAGAAGAATGGAGATCTGCTATTCAGAGCCTCATCAGCTTGGCTAATGATGACAGGCCGCAGCAGGCGGGGCCTTCGCGGCGGCAGTCTACTGAGCCGGTGCGTGCTGATGGCGAAAAGACCGAAGGCGGTACGACTACGATGCACTTACCCTCCGCAACGACAATAGCGGTCGCTAACTCGGCGGGTCGACGCCTGTGATGGCGATTCCATGGCGTCGTCTGATCCGCGAGCTCGCCGCGATCAACGTCAGGTTCTTCGGGAACGGAACAAAGAAGATGCTCGAACTACCATCGAGCGGCGGCGGGAAGCGCGCCGTCAATCCGACAGGCGCGCGGGGCCCACTATGGACAAGCCTGCGCCAGGGTATTCTGGTAGCTTGCCTTACGCGGTGGGCGGTCCAGCGTTTACTCGTGAGCTGCGGTGGGTCCAGTGGCCCAATTCCTGAACTTTCAAGCCGGAGGTGCCGGAGAAATACGATGGCAAGACTCACCCGTCAGAGTACCTGAGCATCTACACCATTGCGGTGCAGGCTACCGGGGCTCGAGACGACAAGATACTCGCCAACTACTTCCCATTGGTGCTTAAGCCCAACGTCAAGTCGTGGTTGATGCATTTGCTGGAGAATTCCATTTCCTCCTGGGTAGATTTGTGTCATGAGTTTGTCGGCGCCTTTACTGGTGGCCACCAGGCTCCTGGCCAGGAAAGCGATTTACATCTCATCCCCCAGAAAGAGGGCGAAGCCTTGCACAAGTACATACAGAGATTCAGCCATATACAGCACAACATCCCAGACGTTCATCCTGCCGCAATTATCAGCGCGTTTCATCAGAATGTGCGCAACCGCAAGATGCGGGAAGAGCTGGCAATGAACAAGGTCAGGGAGGTCGCCGAGCTCTATGCTCTGGCCGACAAATGTGCTCGGGCCGAGGAGGGAAGGAGATTCCCCGGCGAGGATGGTGGCGCAGAAATCGACTCTGAAGGCGAAGACGCCACGACCTCGACGAAGAAAGGCTGACGGCATAACAAGAAGCGCAAGGGCAAGGCCGTGCTTGCCGTCGAGGGATCCGGCAACACCAGCACCGTCAAGAAGATCAAGACTGATGGCCCCGGCAAGGAGGTTGCCGGGTGTGCCTCATGTCAGGCCTTGGCGGCTGCCGACAAGCCGGAGAGCTCCGACAAGCAATACTGCAAGATCCATCGCACCAAGGGTCATGATCTCCAAAACTGCCGGCAAGTTGAGCAGCTTGTTGAGAAGCAGAAATCTGAGTATGAGAGGCGAGACAAGGAGAAGGCCCAGGATGGTGCTGAGGGGTTTGGCAAGAAACGCGGTGGTCGAGGAGGTCGCCGCGGCAAGGCCAAGCAACAAAAGGAGAGGCCCGCTCGAGGCCGCGACAAAGAACAGGGGGGTGACGATGATGACGAAAAGGGCGACGAGTCCAGTGAACACGAGTTCCGGAAAGCTACAGAAGCCATGTGCATTGACGGAGGTGCCTCGTTGCATTCCTCTCACCGCTGACTGAAACAGTGGGCACGCGAGATTAACGCAACAGAGCCGTCGGTCGATGCCCGGAAACCATTGAAATGGTCCAACACGCCTATCATTTTTGATGCTGAGGATCACCCTGATCGCACAACTGCGGTCGGGTGTTTGCCATTGTTGGTTTCACCAATGATCCGCAACCTCAAGGTGACAAAGATGTTAGTTTACAGTGGGGCCGGTTTGAACTTGATCTCGCCTGATGTGATCAAGAAGTTGCAAATTCCTGACGAAGATCTCAAGGAAACGGGCATGTTCCAAGGGGTCAACCCAGGAAGGAGCCAACCCAAGGGCAAGATCACACTACCAGTAACATTTGGTAGTGAGCTGAACTACAGAACAGAAAAGATCGTCTTCGACGTCGTCAAGATTCCATTGCCATATAATGGGATTCTTGGTCGTCCGGCGCTGGCCAAGTTCTTGGCGGCATCACACTACACCTATAATACGTTAAAGATGCCCGGGCCGATGAGCGTCATCACTATCAACTCCGACAAGAAGGATGCGCTTATCTGCACCGACCAACCCTACCGGGAGGCAGTCGCAGCACCTGCCGCCAAGGCACTTGCTCCTGCAGCTGAAGCTCCCGGGGGGAAGAAGACCGGCAAGACCTCTAGCACACACTTCGGCAAGCGCACCTCCTCGGAGTGCTGCGCTCCCGTTGAGGATGTGCCGGAGAGCTCCACCGGCAAGAGAAGGAAATCCAAGGCAGCTCCACCAGCAACTAAGAAGGTGCCCGTCAAGGAGGATGGTACGGGAGGAACTTTCACCGTGAGTTCCACCCTCGATAGCAAATAGGAAAGCGCTCTCATTGCCTTCCTGCGGGCGAATGTCGATGTGTTTGCATGGCAACCATCTGACATCCCCGGCATTCCCAGGGAGGTAATTGAGCACCACCTTGCTGTCTGTCCTCATGCACGGCCCGTCAAACAGAAAGTTAGGAAGCAAGCTTTGGAGTGGCAAGAATTTATTGCCGAAGAAATCAGGAAGCTAGAAGCGGCAGGTTTGGTCAGAGGAGTGCTCCATCCAACATGGTTGGCCAATCCAGTTGTAGTGCGCAAGGCGAATGGAAAATGGAGGCTGTGTATCGACTATACAGATATCAATAAAGCCTGTACAAAAGATCCTTTTCCCTTGCCGCGCATCGACCAGATTGTGACCTCCACTGCTGGCTGCGATTTGCTGTCGTTTCTTGACGCTTATTCAGGGTATCATCAGATTTTCATGTCAAAGGAAGACGAAGAGAAAACCGCATTTATCACCCCATGTGGCACGTATTGCTTCATACGCATGCCTTTCGGGTTGAAAAGTGCTGGTTCAACGTTTGCAAGAGCGGTCCAGATCGGTTTTGAGCCCCAACTACATAGAAATATGGAAGCTTATATGGATGACATAGTGGTTAAAACCAAGGACAAGGCAACGCTCATACAAGATTTAGAAGAGACATTTGCAAATCTGCGCAGGATCAATCTGAAGCTCAATCCTGAGAAGTGTGTGTTTGGCGTTTCATCCGGCAAGCTTCTCGGGTTCTTTGTGTCTCAACGTGGAATCGAAGCAAATCCCGACAAGATCAAGGCAATTGAGCAGATTGAAGCACCAAGACGTGTCAAAGATGTGCGTCGACTTGCCGGCTGCGTTGCTGCTCTGAGCAGGTTCATCTCCAAATCCGCTGAGCGCGCCCTGCCTTTTTTCAAAATCTTGAAGAAGGTCGGTCCAATAAAATGGACTCCGGAAGCGGAGGCAGCGCTGCAGGACTTGAAGAGGTACCTCTCCTCTCCGCCAACGCTAGTCGCGCCTAAACCACAAGAGCCATTGCTGCTATATCTAGCGGCAACGAATCAAGTGGTTAGTGCTGCCTTAGTGGCGCAGAGAGAAGTCGACGAAGAAGCAGCGGCAGCAGCAAGCCCGTCAAGCGACAAGCTGGGATTCTCCCCGGCAGAGTCTGGTGCCAATAAGGCAGGATCTGCGCAATCGAATGAAGCAACGCAGAAGAAGAAGATGGTGCAGCGCCCAGTCTATTTTGTCAGCTCCCTGTTGCAGGGGGCTAGGTCAAGATATTCTGGCGTGCAGAAGTTGCTCTTCGGCCTCCTTATGGCCTCGAGGAAACTGCGCCATTATTTCCAGGCACAGGAAATCACCGTCGTCACTCGCTTCCCGTTGCAGTGGATTTTACGAAATCCAGATGCGACTGGCAGAATTGTGGAGTGGGCGTTGGAACTGTCAAGCTTTGATCTCAAATTTGAAAGCACTTCGACTATTCAGAGCAGAGCCTTGGCGGAGTTCATTGCAGAATGAACACCGACGCTAGACGAAGAAATTCAAGAGACAACTATCCCCGGCAAGGAAACAAATCGAGAATGGATTATGTACTTTGACGGGGCTTTCTCGCTGCAAGGCGCCGGTGCTGGCGTGCTGCTTGTCGCACCCACCGGAGAGCACCTCAAGTATGTAATTCAGATGCACTTTCCCCGGGAGAGATCAACAAACAACACTGCAGAATATGAAGGGCTGCTTGCCGGTCTCAGGATCGCGGTGGACCTTGGAATTAAGAAGCTCATCGTCAGAGGTGACTCACAGCTTGTCGTTAGGTAAGTTAACAAAGACTATCAGAGCCCGTTGATGGAAGCATATGTATATGATGTGAGAAAGTTGGAGGAGCGTTTTGACGGGTTGCAAATAGAGCATGTTCCTCGTGCGGAGAACAATATTGCCGATGACCTGTCAAAACATGCTGCCCTCAAGTTACCTGTGGAACCAGGAACTTTTGTGCTCCGCTTAACTCAGCCATCCGTAACACCATCGACGAGGCAAGACAAGAGAAGGAAGTTGAGTTCCGGCCAGTACTTTCCGGCAGAGCTCCCAGAAGTCGCCGACAAGGAAGTTGCCGAGAACAACGCCAAGCTTGCCGGGGAGCAACAGGCTCCAGCAGGGCCTCAAGCCCTTGCCGTAGAGACAAACGCTCCCACGGCCGAAGATATGCCTTTGGTCCTTGTTGTCAAGCCACAGGCTCCAACATGGGCACAGCACATCATCCAATTCCTTCAAATAGGAGAACTCCCCGAAGAACAGGAAGAAGCGGAGAAAGTAGCCCGTCGGTCTAATATGTACCAGATCGTGGACAATGTCCTGTACAGAAAGAGACCGAACGGTGTGAAATTGAAGTGTATTCCTCGGGAGGACGGACTGGAGCTGTTGGCAGAGATACATGGAGGCACATGTGGCTCCCACATAGGCTCAAGAGTTCTTGTCGGCAAGGCATTCCGACAAGGTTTCTTCTGGTCCACTGCTCTCCAACATGCAACTGCACTAGTAACCAAGTGTGAAGCGTGCCAGTTCCATTCAAAGCAATTGCATCAGCCAGCTCAAGCTCTTCAGACAATCCCTCTTTCCTGGCCATTTTTGGTCTGGGGGCTCTACATATTGGGCCCTTTTCCCCGCGCTGCCGGGCGCTTCGAGTACTTGTACGTTGCTATCAACAAGTTCATGAAGTGGCCAGAAGTGGAAGCAGTGAGAAAGGTGACAGCATAATCAGCCGTCAAGTTCTTCAAGGGACTACTGTGCCGTTTTGGTGTGCCAAAAAGGATCATCACCGACAATGGCACGCGGGTCATGAGCCGCACCTTCATGCAGTACGTCCAAGACCTTGGCGGCAAAATCTGTTTTGCTTCTGTTGCTCACCCGAGGAGCAACGGCCAAGCGGAGAGGGCAAATGCTGAAGTGTTGCGAGGTCTCAGAACAAGGACTTTCGACAAGCTACGCAAGTGCGGAAGACGCTGGATTGATGAGCTGCCGGCGGTTCTTTGGTCAATCAGAACGACCCCAAATCGAGCTACTGGCCAGACACCCTTCTCCCTAGTCTACGGGGCAGAAGCAGTTCTCCCCACAGAACTCATATATGGGTCACCTCGAGTACTCGCTTATGATGAGCTTGAGCAAGAGCAGCTGCGCCAAGATGACGCCACGCTCCTTGAGGAAGATCGTCTTCGGGCTGTTGTGCGAGCTGCACGCTACCAGCGAGCCTTGCGCCGCTATCATAGCCGCAAGGTTCATGCCCGAAGCCTTGAGAAAGGCGACCTTGTTCTTCGGCACATTCAGTCGGCCAAGAATTCTAACAAGTTGATGCCGAAGTGGGAAGGCCCTTATCGGGTAGTACGAGTCACCAGGCCCGGCGTAGTCCGCCTGGAGACCGAAGATGGCATTCCAGTGAGCAATTCCTGGAATATCGAACACCTTCGTAAGTTCTACCCATAAGGCGCGGTTGCCGGGCCTCCCGGCAACGACCTTTTGTACAAGTTTTGCCGGCAAGGCATATGATCCTTTGTACAAAGCCAGGCGCAGACCCTGTGCATAGTTGAATAAACTTAAGCGTTTTACAATTCTTGTCGATTTTCATGTCAATCTATATGCATGCTTGTCTGAGATATTGTATTACACTTGCTTCCGGTAAGCGTTAATGAACCGCCAAGGTTCCATATCTCTATTTTCTCTTCTTTCTTTTTCTCAAAGGACAGAAGGTTTCCTCGCGTGCAAGTTTGCCGGGGGGGGGGGGGATGATGGTATGGATACCAACAGGCGACGTTCAAGTCGACATATTGCGATAAGGAGTACAGCAACGAAAAGCTAAGTTGCAAAACTTTTAAGAATTTTTTTATTGTAGACTTATTTTCCTTGAACGATTTCGACTGTTGGATGGAAAACCTGCACGCGAAGGAACCTTGTCGTGATTGGTTGCGCCCTTACTTTGTTTCGAGTCCGCTCAACATCTTAAGTGGCTGCACTGAAAACGTCAAGGTATCTTGTCGGCAGCAACACCTCCAGCAGGCTGCTAAAGATCCGTTCCTCAAAGCGCTCGCGGCAAGGGTGCGCGCACCGGCATGTTCCCAATAAGCGTAGGGCATGGACCATACAGAAAGAAATCAGACAAGGGAAATAGCATGCATTCATCCAAAACATAGCAAGTTATATTACATTGATGGTCGCCGCGATTCTAACTTAAGATAAAACTGTCTTTGGCATGGAATGGTGGCGACAAAATGGAGTGGAGCGGCTAGTCCCTGCGCTGGCCTTCGACCCTCTTGACTTGGCTCACTCTGTCGACGATGGGCGCGACCAGCTTTTCGAGTGCCTTGAGGTCTAAATCCTCCGGCAAGCTAGCAAGAACGTTGGTAAGGTTGATGCCAGGGTTTTTATGCACCACTTTGACGAGCACCTTGAGGAGGACGGCCCGGCAGAGTTTGCGGGATTCGTTGGCCAGATGGGTTTCTCGATTAGACTGGAGCAGCTTGAGGGCGTCAACGATGCTCTCGAAGAACATGGCCGGCCTGGCGCTCGAACACACCCTATCGTCAGAAGAGTAGTTTAAGTCTTGCAGGCCCATGGTGGACAGTTCTGCGGCAAGCCTTTCCACGACGTCGACAAGGCGCTCAGTCCTGACCTTCACACCTTTCTCAAAGTCGTTATAAGTGGCGGCGGCGTGGTTGAGTAGGCTCTTCTCACTCTGGAGATCTTTGATCAAAGCCCTCTCGCGAGCTTTGCTGTTCTTAAGGGACTCCTCCAGCGTTGCCAGCTTTAGTTTCAGATCAGCGATGGATTCATTGGCTGAGATGAGCTCCTTGGTCTTGTCGGACATGGCGGTTTGCATCTCCGCCAGGCTGTAGAGAGTTTTCTCTTTGTTGGCTCTGAGCGTTGAGATTTCCTTGCCATGGCCCTCGAGATCTGCTTCCAGCCTCTTCACTTTATCGCTCAGCTCGTTCTTGGCGGCCTCTGCAGCTTCGGCGGCGTCGCTGGCTCCCTTCAACTTGCCGGCATGGTCTATGGCCAGAGCTTCGAGAGTTTCCTTGTGTCTCTGCTCCAGCTCCTGAGTTCACCGCGCGACAAGCTTCTCGATCTCCTCGTCCTTGCCGCGGAGCTTGGCGGCAAGCGCCTCCTCATGAGCGGCAAGGTCTTCTTCATAAGCATCGAGCCCGACGCGGCGTTCCGTTAAGCGAGCTTCCTCTGCAGCAGCCTGCTGCGCGGCCTCCTCCTGTGCCTTCTCGGCATCGGACTGCTTTAAGAGGAAATCGCTCCAACTTTGATTCAGTTGCTCCCGGCCAGCCGTCAGTTCCTGGAAAGCCTCGGCATACCAGACTTGCATCTCCTCGACGCGCTTCTGGAAATCTACCTCCGCTGCTTCAACAACTGCCGCCCCGGAGTCCAACCTCTCCTTTCGGGTGCGGTGAAGCGCCTAAAGCTTTTGGAAGTCGTTGCTCATGGCTTGGAGGAGCTGTTCTTCCCTAGACCCACTGCTGCTAGCGCATGGCTCATCAACGATCTTGAGTCCAGCGGCGGAGATGACGTCTTCATCAAAAATTTCTCCTTCGGTTGGCACCCCAGTGCTTGCCGTCCTTGGTATGCTGACGAACAGGTTGTCGCCAACCTTAAGGTATCTACTTGACTGGGGGGCATCGGATGTTGAGAGTTGATCCTCGACAACCGCCTCACCGGCAACTGGGGGCTCCGCGACCGGTGTAGCGCCAGGCGCTCCTGCGGCAGGAATGCCGTCAGCATGGTCGCCGGTCTCCTTGCCGGCCCCCTCAGCAGACCCCTTGGTGGTTTCTTCCTGTGCGGCCTTGGCGGCCTCGTCAGCTGCGACTCTGTCGGCCTCAATGGCAGCATCCTTGGCGGTCTCTTCGATGACAATATCAACATCCATTTGTTCCATCGAAGGGAGATCTGAAGAACAAGAAAGGAAACAAGATGAGGCCGAGGTTGAAGTTCAAGAAGACAAAAATAAAGAAAGAATGACAAGTGCACCAAGGCAAACGGTTTACCTGTGTCGAGCTGTTGAGAAGTGGTTTCTCCTTTCCCGGCAACATTGGTTGCCGATGTAGGATTGCCAGTGCCCGTGCTTGCCGGCTCCTCTTCTACGCGAATGGGCTCGCCAGTGGAAGCCCTTGCCGAAGGTTCATCTCTGGGCGGCGTGGTCGACGGAGGCGGCACGTCGGGGACGGCCTCCGATGACTCTCCTTGTTGCCGTTCTTCTCCTACAAGCCTGGTGATGTCAATAGCGAAGATATTTTCCCCAACGCTCGCCAGCGGAAAATTGGTAGTGGGCTCACGCTGGGGGCTGGGTTGGAGGCTGCGTTGAGGGCTGGGCTCCGGGCTGATGACGATGGGCTCTGGCGCACCTACGGTGCTTGTCGGAGGCTCATCACCCGTTGAAGTCTTCGCCTTCTTCGCCATCCTTTGCGCCAACATTTCCGTATCTCTGTGGGGACAGGCCAAGGCAAACCAAATGAGTTAAGCAAAACCAGGAATTCAGAAGTTGAAAGATGCGGCGAGGACCCTTGCTCTTCTCTTTCCGGACTAAAAGCGGAGATGTCAAAGTCAACCTCCGCTCCAGTGTCCGTGCGAGGGGGTGGAGATGGGGTCCTGGGACGCTTGGCTGCGGCAGAAGCAGTAGGTTGATATGATCCTGCTGCTCCAGCCATTGGTGCTGTCGTATGAGACGCCCCCGCCGCTCCAGTTGCTGCCGCGGTCGTGCGTCTCGTACGTCGCACGGGTTGCTGTTGGGCCCCTTGCCGCTACGCAGCCTTGCCGGCCGCCCCCTTGCCGGGAACCTCACCACTCGAGGAAGGCCGATGTGTTGGGACGCCAGATATGGCTTTCCGAAGAACATGTTTCCTCTGCTCTGGAGCTGGGGGCTCCTCGTGCAGCTGCTCCTCGGCTGTGTCTTCGACAGAAGAGCTCCCGGCAACCATGCCACTCTGCTCCCCGGCAATTTCACCTTGCTCGGCAAGGGCCTCCTTTGACCTTATTTCTTCTTCACTGGCTTCCTCTTCCGTGAAGCCAAAGTTGCCGGCCTCCACGGCTAGATTTGCCTCTTCCGCCCTGCTGGCGATATAAGCCACTTCTTCATCAGTGGTGGGGCGGATAAGGGTTGGCTCTTCCCGGATGGTTTTCTCCGACAAGTTATCAAAGAACTCCTATACGCGCTCTGAGGATGGCTCGTCCCAAGTTCCGTCAAGGCCGTGAGCATTACACACCGGCATCATGGCGATGATTGAACTCAAAGCGGAGTTGTTGCACAGGGGAATTACGCCAGCCGGCAACGTATATTTCCCGTCAGGCCTGAACAGTTTGTGGAAGAGAGCTGTGTGCTGCAAGACTGTTAAGTTGTTGTTCAGACCAGGACGCAGCCTCTTGATATCTGCTGCATTCTGGAACTCCCAGGCTGGTCTCCCTTTGTTCTACAGAGGGGCGATGCGACGGCGGAGGAAATCAGCGCCAATCATTTCTATTGTGAGCCCGGCAACCCTGAGACGGTGGATCCTGGTAATTGCGATTGTGAGCTTCTCATCTTGAGGATCGAGGTTGCTCCAGTCCTTGCCGCGAACCACTTTCGTTTGTCGGGGCGAACAAAATGGCTGAGGATCTTTCTCCTTAATCCAGCACCACTCGGCCCGCCATTCATCCCACTTCTTACGGTAGAGACCGTCTGGGTATATCTCTTTATTCCATGCCCTTGGAATCCAGGTGATAGAACCAGAAAGGGCGTCTCCTGTTTCGATACGGGGAATGAAGTAGTGGCGAAAGAGGGCTGTGCTGGGAACTACTCTAGCGAAATTTTCACAGAGATGGGCAAAGACTGACATGCATGTCACGGCATTCGGCGTGAAATCCAAGATACGGAAGCCGTATGTGTACATGATGTCGATGAAGAAATCAGAAAACGGAGGGTAGAGTCCGCAGTAAAAGTAAGCGACGAAGAGGGGGAATTTATCTCGACCGCCCTTGACGGAAGCTGGGAACACGCGAGTTGTAGGGTGAGCCCTCGTCTTCTTCCCCCACATACACATGTACCGCTCAATCAGTGCGCGCATGTCGAGCGTCGGGGCGAAGACGGCGTGTTCCTTCCGCATCTCCACCAGATCGATCTTCTCCGTCTCTGCATCCGAGTCGACGGCTTTCGCCGCTTTGCCCTTGCTTGCTTTGGGCGACATGACGACTGTGGAAGCGGAGGCCGAGAATGTTGAGGGCGTGGGGGTGGCGGATGGATGGGAGAGGCTCTGTTTCAAGCTCGAGGAAGAAGGCGATGGTGGTTTCCAGATTGGAAAGGACGAGAGGTAAATGAGCAGCGCCTCTGCGGATTCCCTTTTATGGGGAAGGCGCGGGGCTGCCTCTTTACTAACCAATGTGAATGCATTTTTACAAGCACACTACTACTGCGGCCGTTCCGCGCACGTATCCCACGTCCCGCATTTAATGCGCGTCGTGGGGGAGCGTGGTAAATAAGATGATTACGACAGTTAACTCCTGCCACGCGTGCCCGTGCATTGTTTGGGCCTAGCCCAACATCGCCTCGCACCCGTGTATGGCCTAGGCCCGGGGGCTCCTGTCGGTGTACTAAAGTTTAGGTCTTTTTAGTACCCCATACTTCTGCACGGACGGTTGTAGCCATACCAGTGGCAAGGCCTGCCGGAGAACAGCTGGAAACAAATACAAGATTATCAAGAAGGCATTCAAGCTAATGATCAGAAGACAGGAGACCGAAGGCTGGATTCCCGGCAAGATACTTGCCGGGAAGGCTCGCGAAGGCCCGGCAAGGCCTCGCACCCGGCAAGATCCCACTGCCCTGCCACCGCTCCAGCGCAGCGACCAGCCTGTCGTTTAGGGTTTGTCCTCCTGGATGCATGTCATGGCACCAGCGGTGGATGGGGTTAAGCGGCGCTGATGGGACGGGCTCTTTTTCCGTCCCCAAGAAAGTAAGGGACACCTATGTGGAGCATTTAATGCGTTTGTCCTAAGTCATCAGTGATAAGCATGTAAACACTGTAGCAACTTTACACCTCTTGTACGTGCTGTTCGCCACTGTTGGTGACCCCTTGGACATATAAAAGGAGGCCCAAGGCGAAGCTACAGGGGGAAGAAGCTTTCTGGGCCAGTTGCATGCGTAGCCGCCCTTCTTGCATACTGTTCACCAAGAAGTGCTCCGTGTACCTGAGCTTAAACACCCACAATAAACCAAAGCAGGAGTAGGGTTTATGCTACTCAGCGGCCCGAACCTGGGTAAAAAATCCCCGCGTTGATCATTGGATCCGCTCTTTGTGTACATCTTTTCCCCAGCCGAACCGTAAAAGGGATCCTCGCGGTCCCATAGGTGTCGTGCTCCGACACGTTGGGTGCAAGTATTTGCTTTTGTGTGTGCAGGTGCTGCTCACGAGGGTTTGCATGATTCTCCTATTGGTTCGATAAACCTTGGTTCTCACTGAGGGAAATACTTATCTTTGTTGTACTGCATATCCCCTCCTCTTCGGGGAAAATCCCAACGCAGCTCACAAGTAGCAGGAAGAATTTCTGGCGCCGTTGCCGGGCAGACATCATCAAATCCTATCAAGTTCCTTCACTCGAACTATCATCTACTTTCTCTACTTTTTATTTACCTTTTTATTTGCCTGCATTGGGTGCAAGTATTTGCTTTTGTGTGTGCAGGTGCTGCTCATGAGGGTTTGCGTGATTCTCCTATTGGTTCGATAAACCTTGGTTCTCACTGAGGGAAATACTTATCTCTGTTGTACTGCATATCCCCTCCTCTTCGGGGAAAATCCCAACGCAGCTCACATGTAGCAGGAAGAATTTCTGGCGCCATTGCCGGGAAGACATCATCAAATCCTATCAAGTTCCTTCACTCAAACTATCATCTACTTTCTCTACTTTTTTTTTGCCTTTTTATTTGCCTCTCTTTTTCATCTCCCCCACTTCTCTAAAAATCGAAAAACACAAAAATATTTTTGTTTGCTTGCTTTGTCGATATGTCTCAAGAAAACACCAAGTTGTGTGACCTTTCAAATACTAATAATAATGATTTTATTAGCACTCCAATTGCTCCTCCCGCCACAAGTGCGGAGACTTATGATATTAATGCCGCTTTGCTAAATCTTGTTATGAAAGAACATTTTTCTGGAACTCCCAATGAGGATGTTGCATCCCATCTTAATACTTTCGTTGAATTATGTGATATGCAAAAGAAAAAAGATGTGGACAATGATATTATTAAGTTGAAATTATTTCTGTTCTCACTAAGAGATCGTGCTAAAACTTGGTTTTCATCCTTGCCTCGCAATAGTATTGATTCTTGGGATAAGTGTAAGGATGCTTTCATTGCCAAGATTTTCCTCCTGCTAAGATTATTTCTCTTAGAAATCAAATAATGAATTTAAGCAACTTGAACAAGAACATGTTGCACAAGCTTTGGAGAGAATGAAATTAATGATTAAAAATTGTCCCACTCATGGTTTAAGCTTATGGTTGATTATACAAAATTTATATGCGGGACTAAACTTTGTTTCTAGAAATCTTCTAGACTCTGCTACAGGTGGTACCTTTATGGGAATTACATTAGGAGAGGCTACAAAGCTTCTTGATAATATGATGACAAATTATTCTCAATGGCACACCGAACAAGCTCCAACTGGTAAGAAGGTAAACTCTGTCGAAGAAATTGCTACTTTGAGTGATAAGATGGATGCTCTTATGAATATATTTACTAGCAATAGTGCTAAAGTTGATCCTAATGATGTGCCACTATCTACTTTGATTGAGAAAATTAATGATGCTATTGATGTGAATTTTGTTGCTAGAAATAATTTCAACAACAATGCTTATAAAGGAAATTTTAATCCTAGACCGTATCCCGAAAATTCCTCTAATAATTATGGTCATTCCTATGGTAATTCTTATAATAATAATAATAGGATACCTACTAATCTTGAGAACAACATTAAAGAATTTATTAATTCTCAAAAGATTTTTAAGGCTATGGTAGAAGAAAAACTACATAAAATTGATGATGTGGCTAGAAACATGGATAGAATTGCTCATGATGTGGAAACTCTTAAAATTAAAACTTTGCCACCTAAGCATGATATTAATGAGTCTATTAAATCTATCCAAATCTCCATTAATGAAAGTAAAGAGAGAACCGCTAGGTTGAGAGCTAAGCGAGAATTCCTAGAAAAGGCTATTCCGCCCGGTTTTTACCGTGATCATGATGAATATATTAAAATGATTGGTGTGACACCCATTGAATCTTTGCTTAGTAATATAAAACTTCATTAAAAAGGGAGTGTAGATGAGTCAACTTTAGCTAGAAGGAGTCCCAATTGTTTGGAGTGTGATGATCTTAATGATAAAATTGATAAAGTGGGTTTGGAGAGGTCAAAACTTTAAATAATGATGTGCCCACTACTTTGGATTACAAGGAATTTAATTATGATAATTGTTCTTTGATTGAATGTATTTCCTTGTTGCAATCTATGATAAATTCACCCAATTCTTATGAACAAAATAAAGCTTTTACAAAACATATTGTAGAAGCTATGATAAAAGCTCATGAAGAAAAGCTTGAATTGGAAGTTTCTATACCTAGGAAATTGCATGATGAATGGGAACATACTATTAAATTGAAAATTAAAGATTATGAATGCAATTCTTAGAGTGATCTAGGTGCTAGCGTCTCTACTATACCAAAATCTTTATGTGACGTGCTAGGTCTCACCGATATGAATGAATGTTCCCTTAATTTGCATTTAGCGGATTCAACTATTAAAAAACCATTGGGTCCAATAAATGATGTGCTTATTCTTGCTAATAGAAATTATGTGCCCATGGATTTCATTGTGCTTGATATTGAATGCAAAACGCCTTGTCCTATAATACTTGGTAGGCCCTTCCTACGAATCATAGGTGCTATTATTGATATGAAAGAACAGAATATAAGATTCCAATTTTCATTAATGAAAGGGATGGAACACTTACCTAGGAAGAGAATTAAACCACCATATGAATACATTATGAGGGCTACCTATGGAATTAATTTGAAGGATGATAATACTTGAAACTATGCATTATGCCTAGCTAGGGGCATAAAACAATAGCGCTTGTTGGGAGGCAACCCAATATGTATCATAAAATTTTGCTTTTATTTTCTGTTTTGTGTGTTTGCACAATTATAGCTACTATTATGATTGTGTTTTATCTTTTAATTAGTGTTTGTGCCAAGTAATGCCTTTGGGATGATTTGGATGATGGTATAATTGATGCTGTTTGAAAACAAAAAGTTTTGCGCCCAGTTATGGAATTTTATTCGGTACTGGAACGTCAGAAAAATATGAAATTTTTACAAAGCATTGGAATACAAATGGTTTACGTTGTACTAATTGTTCAGAATTTTTGGAGTTACAGAAGTATAGATAATATTCTATCATTACGTACTGTTCGGTTTTAGACATATTCTATTTTTTATTGCATAGTGTGCTTGTTTTAATGAAACTATGGATTATATCGGGGGGATATAAATCATGGAAGAGTTAGAATACAGTAGGTATTATGCAAGAACAATTATTAATGAGTTTATAACAGTACCTAAAGTGGATGATTGATTTATTATACTAACGGATCTCACGAAGTTTCTGTTGAGTTTTGTGTGCTGAAGTTTTCAAGTTTTGGGTGAGATTACGATGGATGAAGGAATAAGGAGCGGCAAGACCCTAAGCTTGGGGATGCCCAAGGCACCCCAAGGTAATATTCAAGGATGACCCAACCGTCTAAGCTTGTGGATGCCCCGGATGGCATCCCCTCTTTCGTCTACAATCTATCGATAACTCACTTGGAGCTATATTTTTATTCATCACATGATATGTGTTTTACTTGGAGCACCTTGTGCCATAGTTTTATTTTCTTTGTTTGCTTTTTAGTTTTGCACAATCATCTTTTGAACACACCTTTTTGAGAGGGACACACATTTATCGTGATTTGTTAGAATACTCTATGTGCTTCACTTATATCTTTTGAGCTAGGCAGTTGCTCTAGTGCTTCACTTATATCTTTTAGAGCACGGCGGTGGTTATATTTTAAAGAAATAGTTGCACTCTCATGCTTCACTTATATCTTTTTGAGAGTCTCATGATAGCAATGGTAATATGCACGGGTTATAGGCCTTACAATAAGTATGTGAGTTCTTTATGACTAATGTGAGTCCATGGATTATACGCACTCTCACCCTTCCGCAATTTGCTAGCCTCTTCGGTACCGTGCATTGCCCGATCTCAACTCGAGAGTTGGTGCGAACTTCGTCGGTGCATCCAAACCCCGTGATATGATACGCTCTATCACACATAAGCCCTTATATCTTCCTCAAAACAGCCACTATACCTACCTATTATTGCATTTCCATAGCCATTCCGAGATATATTGCCATGCAACTTCCACCATTCCGTCATATGACCTGTGTTCATTGTCATATTGCTTTGCATGATCATATAGAGCTGACATGATATTTGTGGCACAGCCACCGTTCATCATTATCATACATGTTATGCTAGATCATTGCACATCCTGGTACACTGCCAGAGGCATTCATATAGAGTCATTCTGTTTAGTTTTTATCGAGTTGTAATATCGAGTTGAAAGTAAATAAAAATGTGATGATCATCATTATTAGAGCATTGTCCCAGTTAGGAAAGGATTATGGAGACTATGATTCCCCCACAAGTCGGGATGAGACTCCGGACGGAAAAAAATAAAAATAAAAGAGGCCAAAAAAAGCCCAACAAAAAAGAAAAAAAGAGAGAAAATAAATAAAAATGAGAGATAAAGAGAGAAGGGGCAATGTTACTATCCTTTTCCACACTTGTGCTTTATAGTGGCACCATGTTCTTCATATAGAGAGTCTCCTATTTTGTCACTTTCATATACTAGTGGGAATGTTTCGTTATCGAACTTGGCTTGTATATTCCGATGACGGGCTTCCTCAAATGCCCGAGGTCTTCATGAGCAAGCAAGTTGGATGCACACCCACTTAGTTTCAGTTGAGCGTTCATACACTTATAGCTCTTAGTGCATCCGTTGCATGGCAATCCCTACTCCTTGCATTGATATCGATTGATGGACATCTCCATAGTCCGTTGATCCGCCGAGTTGATGCGAGACTTTCTTCCTTTTTGACTTCTCCTATTGATCCCTACCACTGCATTCTATTCCACCTATAGTGCTATATCCATGGCTCACGCTCATGTATTGCGTGAAGTTGAAAATGATGAAGCGTGTTAGAAGTACGATCCAATTGCCTGGTTTAACACCGGGGTGCTCATGATTTATATTCATGCAGTGAAGGCGGAGTCATGCCATGCTAACATGATAAAATGAGTGGGGATAACATTCGTTAAGGATCGTATATTTTGAAAGTTTAATGATTATACTTCTTATATTCATGGATATTATTATGTTGATGTTGTTACTTCATCGTTTCTCAATATTTTTACCGTAAAAGAGATTACATGATACACATGTTAGGTAGCATTCAACATCAAAAATTCTGTTTTTATCATTTACCTACTCGAGGACGAGCAGGAATTAAGCTTGGGGGTGTTGATACGGCTCCAACATATCTATAATTTTTGATTGTTTCATGCTATTATATTATCAATCTTGGATGCTTTATATGCAATTATATGCTATTTATATCAATTTTTGGGACTAACCTATTAACTCAGTGCCCATTGCTAGTTCCTGTTTTTTGCTTGTTTTTGCCTTTTCAGAAAATCAATGTCAAATAAAGTCCAAATGAAAAAAATCTTTATATTAATTTTTTCTGGACTAGAGGGGACCCTAGAAGCTTCGGGAGGTGGCCAGAAGAGATACAAGAGAGCCACAAGATCAAGGGGCACGCCCTAGGGGGGGTAGGCGCGCCCCCTGAGCTTGTGTGCCCCCACGCAGCTCCGTTTGACCTTATTCCAGGCCTATAAATTCCCAAATATTCCCAAACCAACATAACACAAGACAATATAACTTTTTCGCCGCCGCAAGCCTCTGTTCTTCCGCGATCCCATCTGGAGGCCTTTTCCGGTAATCTGCCAGAGGGGGAATCGATCACGGAGGGCTTCAACATCAACCTTGCTGCCCTTCCGATGATGTGTGAGTAGTTCACCACGGACCTACAGGTCCAAAGCTAGTAGCTAGATGGGTTCTTCTCTCTCTTTTATCTCCAATACCATGTTCTCCTCGATCTTCTTGGAGTTCTATCCAATGTAATCTTCTTTTGCAGTGTGTTTGTTGGGATCCGATGAATTGTGGGTTTCTGATTAGATTATTCATTGAAAGTAATTGAGTATTTTCTGAACTTTATTATGCATGATTGTTATAGCTTTGTATTTCTCTCTGATCTGTTCATTTGGTTTGGCCAACTAGATTGATTTATCTTCAGCGGGAGAGGTGCTTTGTAATGGGTTCAATCTTGCGGTGCTCTATATCCCAGTGACAAAGTAGGGGACAAGACATGTATTTGTATTGTTGCCATTAAGGATAAAAAGATGGGGTTTATTCATATTGATTGAGTTTACTTTGTCTACATCATGTCATCTTGCTTAAGGTGTTACTCTGTTTGTGATGAACTTAATACCATAGATGCATGCTGGATAGCGGTCGATTGGTGGAGTAATAATAGTAGATGCAGGCAGGAGTCGGTCTACTTGTCTTGGACGTGATGCCTATATACATGATCATTGCCGTGAATAACGTCATAACTATGCGCATTTCTATCAATTGCCCAACAGTAATTTCTTTACCCACCGTATGCTATGTGTTCGAGAGAGAAGCCTCTAGTGAAAACTATGGCCCACGAGTCTATCTTAAATATAAAAATAAAACCTAAAAACCTTTGCTGCAATTTATTTACTTTTCTTTTACTTTCCAATTTATACTTTTGCCTTTACAAGATTTAATCCTTGCAATTAACGAGTTCAAGGGGATTGACAACCCTGTTGCCCGCGTTGGGTGCAAGTATTTGCTTTTCTGTGTGCGGGTGCTGCTCACGAGGGTTTGCGTGATTCTCCTATTGGTTCGATAAACCTTGGTTCTCACCGAGGGAAATACTTATCTCTAATGTATTGCATCTCCCCTCCTCTTCGGGGAAAATCCCAACGCAGCTCACAAGTAGCATTGGGATACAAAAGGAGGTCTTTGTTGGCTCATAGAGGATGCCATGGCAGAAAAATCCTCCTATGGAATGACTACAATGTGTGGTTGCTAATTAATTACATTTTCGCTATGTGGTAGAACTTGAATGAAACCTACTAATTGTATCAACTGGGTTACATTATTTTGTTTGGCAGCAAACTAGGATCAAAATGCTGCGAGACAAAATAAATGATTTCATTTTTTTAATTGGGAAATTTAAACTGATTCGCGCCAGCCATGTACGGTGGTGTCAGCCTCGTTCCATGAGTAATCCATCCACGATCCATTGCATGTACAACATGAAAAGTAAATAGAACGCACCTGAAATTTGCTATGATGTTTTTCAGTAAACAGGTCTCACCTGAAATCGCCCATGTTTCACACTGCCGCAGTCGCGCGTGACTTCTCCCTTCAACATTGGCGTGTGGCCTCGCCGTTCCGTTGGAGCCGCATTCACCTCTTTATGCTGGCCTCTTGACTCGCCGGGGATGTGGTATGAGAGGAGGGCCCTAAGCCGACGATCCCAATTCCCTTTGTTAGGAGGAAACTGGACGATCCCAATTCCAAGTTCTCCCTATTATGAAAAGAGATCCCGCTAAATGAGTTAGCTGAAAAACAATTACTTGTTATTTTTCAATTAACGTTTACAAAAAAGGACCCACCAACATTTACTGTGACACTGAGACTCATCGTAGAAAATGGACATGCCTAATGACGGTCCGATTCGTCGCCAAAAATCTGCCAGGAACGTCACCAAAGTTGCCGAGGGCGCTGCCCCGGGAGGAAAAGACCTCGTGACGGTGGACCGTCTAGAAAATAATTTTAGGCAACGTTTCCTATTTCGTTGCTAGGGTTTTTTTCACTGAATAGAGCAGATTTTGTAGTGCTTTGTCTACATTATGTTATATTGCTTAATGTGTTACTCTATTTATCATGAACTTAATACTTTGAGATGCATGTTGTATAGCGGTCTTGGGGTGGAGTAATAGTAGTAGATGTCAGTAAGTTTAACGGTCTACTTGTCACGAATGTAATGCATATATATTGATTATGCCATGAAGAATCACAATCGAAACTATGCGCAATTCTGCCAATTGCCTAACAGTAATTCGTTTACCCATCGATGCTATGTTCATGAGTGAGATGCCTCTAGTGAAACTAGGGCCCCCGGGTCCATTTTCCATTACTGGTAAGAATCCTACAATTGCTCGCTATTTTCCTTTATTTTATTTTACTTGTTTACCTATCACTACCAGATTTAATCCTTGCAACTGGCGAGAACAAGGGGGTTGACAACCCCCTTGCCTTAGTTGGGTGCAAGCATTTGCTTTGCGTGTGTGCAGGTGCTGTTTACATTGTTTGTGTGCCATCTCCTTCTGGTTCAATAAACCTTCGTTCTTAACTGAGGGAAATACTATCTGCTACTATACTACTTCACCCTTCCTCTTTAGGGAAGCCCAACAACTCTACATAGAGTAGCAATGAACCCGGGTGATTGTGACACATATACCTCCTCTTGTAGAGGACTGT
The DNA here is from genome assembly GCA_039707655.1 of Elymus sibiricus. Lineage (NCBI taxonomy): Eukaryota > Viridiplantae > Streptophyta > Magnoliopsida > Poales > Poaceae > Elymus > Elymus sibiricus. The sequence continues at coordinate 238,302,306 of CM077676.1, forward strand.
TAAGAAAAGCACTATTCGCATTCCATTTGATATAGACTGAAGGCGGCATACGCAAGCAAGATGCGGATGGACTGAAGATGGGCAACAAGAGCAAAGGTCTCATCAGAGTACAAACCTTCAACTTGAGAGTACCCTTGTGCTACTAACCTTGCCTTGTTTCTAATGATGGTACCATGCTCATCTTGCTTATTCTTGAAGATCCACTTCGTTCCAATGACATTGTGTTCCTTGTCGGTTGGACTCTTGACCAAGGACCATACTTTGTTGTATTTGAAGTTGTTCAGCTCTTACTGCATGGCAACAAGCCAATCATTTTCCATCATCGCTTCTTGGACCTTGAGTGGCTCAATACTAGAAACAAGTGAGAAGTGAGCGCAAAAGTTTGTCACGAGTGGCCCTACCTTCCGATAATCCGGTAAGTATTTGGTCAATGTCCATGCACCTGGCTACTCGAGGCATGATGGAAGTTAGGGTTTCATGAGGTTCAACTTCATTTCCATCATCCACATCCTCAACATATGGTTCTGAAATGTGTGGTGGAATATCATCATCTTCACCTTGAACTTGTTGAGGTGCATCATCTTCTTCTTCATTTTCTTCTACATGTGCTTGTGGAGGGTCTTGTTCTTGTTCTTGGATAATGGGATCATCTTGAGCGATGGGATCTTGTGGTGGTGTAGGGGTTGTAGTTGTTTGGACATGGATGGAGCTTCTGTCTTCTTCATCATCTTGATGACGCACTTGTTCCATAGGAAGAAGAGCACCAACAACCATGGAAAAAATGTGTTGAGAAGGATCTTCATCACCTACATCACTTATATCAACTTGCTCACCATGGGAGCCATTAAATTCATCGAACACCATGTCACAAGTTTCTACAAATCCGGTGGATTTGTTGTAGACCCTATAGGCATGAGAGTTTGACCCATAACCAACAAATTATTGGAAATATGCCCTACAGGCAATAATATTGTATTATTATATCTCCAGGTTTATAATTAAGAGTTACATTCTATGCTATAACTTCTATGATCCTGGAATATGTAATTCAGTGGAAAACTCATATGCACGTGTGGAATGATCAACGGTAACACCTGATTCCTAGTCTCGCCTCTAAGACTAGCTTAAGTGTTTTTTTATCATGTTTTCCGGATCTTAGGATATCGCTAAGTGTAATGATAGTCCTAAAACAACTTTGAGAATATGACGTTGGAAGAACATCATATTGAATCGACCCAAACTTGTTTGTTATACTTTGAGATACAATCGTCACAAGTCAATTGTTATAACATGGAGAGTTAACATGTGATTTAATTCCTAAGACTATGAGAGCATCATAGTCACTTCTTACCGTACGTTGGACTTTGGGGTTGCTCAAACGTCATCTGTAACACGATGATCATAACGACAACTTACAAGTTCATCGGAAAGTTTGACAAGGGGCTAGATAGCTCAAGAGTGGGATTTGCTCCTCCGGCGATGGAGAGATATTCTTAGGGCCCTCTCGGTGTGATGGCATCCATCATCGTCTGGCGAAACACAGGTGACTAGGTCACGGGGATGCCGGAACATGTCAATGAGAAAGAAGAACAAAACTGGTAACGAGGAGACCGGTATAGTCAGCACGTGAATGACTCAAGAGGATACCGATATATCTCACCTCCGGTTTTGTAAAGTATCGCAAAGCAAAGGGAATAGCACATGATAACCAAAGTCTCACTCGAATGTCATTCGTGTACTCATAGGGATTGATATGGATGTCCACTGTTCCGCAATCGATCATTGAACGAAAGGGGTTTTGTTCATGTCTATGTTTTACCGAACCTATAGGGTCACAAGCTTAAGGTAATCACGATATGCTGAGTGTTAGTGGAGTAAGATATAAGAGGAAATATTTATGAAATAGTTTCATTGATATTAGAAATAGTTTCGAGAGAAACCGGAAGCGTTCCGGGGTTATCGGAAGGGTTTCGGGGTTTACCGGGTAATACTGAAAATGTTTCCGGAGATGTTAAATTAATAATAAAAGGCTCTAATAATGATTAGGAGGCTTTTATATTTAATTAAATATCAACGGGCCTTAAAAGGCCAAGTGGTGGAAGGATATTGGGCCTATGTGGCCCAATAGGAGGTGGCGCCCCCCTAGCTTGTTGGAGAAGCTATGGGAGGCCGAATTGGAGGGGGATTCCACCTCCTTGGCTAGCGCAAGGGGGAAGGAGTCCTTCCCCCCATGTGTTTCCCCCTCCCCTCTCCTCCAACCTATATATACTTGAGGATTTGGCCCTTGGGACACACAAGTTTTGGAGCCTTCTCTAGTTCTAGTTGATCTAGTTAGAGCAAGATCTAATCCTCTCTAGTCCTCGTAATTAGAAGCCCGGTGTGGTTTTAATCTTCTTCCTCTAATTCTCCGGCATCAATTAGCTCTAGACGGCAAAGCGTTGCCAGATTGTGAAGACCGTACGCTTGCAACTGTGGAGAGGCCGTGCTTTCGGTCTTCCGTTTGAGGGATCGTTCGTGAACGGTTCGAGGGACTTCAAGTACGATCTACACCAACTCTTCTTCCGCTGCAACTTGGAGTTGGTAACGATCCGATCTAAACCATTAATGCATCTTCATTGTGTTCCTGGTTTGATCGTAGGACAATTTTTTTCTACTACGTTTCCCGACACAAATAAACCCTCAATTGTTTTAGATTGAAATTTTACTAACCGGTCTTTCTTGTTGAGAAAGAAGCACTTAAAAACAAATACATGGAAGTACTTAACATTTGGTTTATTCCTGGTTAGGAGCTCATAAGGAGTCTTCTCCAAGATATTGTGAACATAGAGCTAGTTTGATGCATGACATGCAGTGTTGACGGCCTCGGCCCCAAAAGCTATGTGGTGACTTGTACTCATCCAACATGGACCTTGCCATCTCCACAAGTGTCCGGTTCTTCCTCTAGACTACAACATTTTTTCCTCTAGACTACAACAATTTTTTGATGGGTGTAATGGTGCAGAGCACCCTATGGCCATCCCCATGGACATGCCACCAACTCCACAAGTGCCAAGTGGACTGATGACAAGAGCACGTGCTAGAGCTATCGAAACCAAGGTTACCTCTCTCCCTTCCCTTTGGTTCGCTTAAGACATGGCTACTACCTCAAGCGGAGACATTGTGCATCCTTAGGTACCAAGAGGGCGGCCATGGAGAAGGCCCTTACCAAGGCCAAGCTTGGACGGAAGCGGAACAAGAACGGGGAGAGGAGAAGTGCCGGCGCCTACAGATGGCCGGACGTCCGGGACCCTACCCGGACGATTCGGGCTTAGCCGAAAGAAAAGGGCCCCTGACTAAGTGTCCCGGCCAGGCATCCGGGCGCCAACTGGATCATCCGGGCAGCCACCCGGATCACCCGAGCATCAGCCAAATCAACTGGGAAGCCCCCTGGACCGTCTGGTTACACCACCAGGAGACACCTGAAGGCCAACCCCGAAGTCGAATCGTCCAGGACCCAGCCCGGATCATCCGGAAGATGCCTGGATGTCCGGTCCCCCGTCAGCTGCTACGACTAGCCGGAGCATCCAGGTAGCTACCTAGATCATCCGGCCGATGCCCGGATCGTCCGGCCTTGCATGCGCACAAGTAGGCCTAAGTGGCCATGTATCCCCTCCTTTCATACCTAATTGTACTAGCACTATAAATAGACGACCCCACCTCTATTCTAGGGTTAGTAAAGTGTATGAACACACTTAGAGAGAGCTTTGCTCCTTGTGCCTCCCTCTTGGGGATCAAGACCTTCCATGGACGAAGAATCCTTAGGATTACAAGGCCTCCTAAGGGAGAACGATTGCCATCATAGGATCATCAACACCTCCCATGCGAGAAGGATCTCTTAGATCTCAAGGCCTCATCTCCTTTGGATTTGAGAAGAACTCTTCCTAGTGTTTTTCCCTTGACTTGATCTTGTAAACTTGTGGATCTCATGTGTGCTATCTTAGTGGATGTGTTATTTGGGATTGTTTGAGAGATTTTCCCTTTGTGTTCTTGCTTGTTCTTATTTTCCCACCTCCAAGTGTGAAAAGATTGGCCATCTGGGGTTCCACCCTACATCATGTAAGGTGTGGAATATTGATGCTCAATCCCCTCATCACTAAGGAACTCTTCCAAGGTGTATGTTGGAAGCTGGGCTCCGGGAACCTTGGTCCGAACACTGGGGTCAAGCTCATTCCTACCGGCTAGACGGTGACCACGGCGAGGCTACGGTGAGAGCACACTCACACACAAGGCACGACAGGGGACACAGCAGCTACCCAGGTTCGGGCCACCTTGCGGTGTAAAACCATACTCCTGCTTGGTTGGGATTGCTCTGGTGAGATTGTGCGTACAAGCGTACAAGGTAGGAGAAGGTGGAAGAATGGCCGACCTCCTCTAAGGGTGCACCCTGCCCTCTTTTATGGCTGCCTTGGTCCTCTTCCCCCGAAAATATTGGTGGGAAGGGTTGCCACACAACAGCAGTTTGAAGGGGGACATGGGCACAATCTTATCCTGACAAAAGGTGGTCTTCGCCTGCAAAGGTGCTATCCATGACACGTTGGTGGGCTCGGTGATGTAATCTACCCTGCGCGCCTTATCGTCCTGGTCTTCATACACCAAACGGGCAAGCTTTGGGACTTTCTTTGCAGGTGGGTAGCTAGTGCTGCTCCTTTATCACCAAGGAGGAAATCCTCCCTGGCCGCGCCTGTTGGTACAGCCCTGCCGCTGTCGTCGTCTTGCGGGGGTGCGTCACCCACATGGCGGGCACGTGACCGCGAGGCTGGAGCCAGGCAACGACCTGCTCGGGTGGCTTCGGGAGGCTGCCTCGGGAGGCCAGCTCGCGAGGGGGCCTCGCGAGGCTTCTTGCTGGTGCTGAGACTTCGGTGGGTCCGCCCCTGGTGGAGGGGGGTCCTCGAGAGGCCGGGGCCTCGCGAGGTGTCCTGCCTCGCGGCGCACATAGCTGGGCCGCCTCTTGGGCCTTCGTCAGGCGTTGCTCCCTGGGCCGTAGGAAGACGGGCCGTGGTTCCCCGGTTCCCACTGGCCCGACAGTAGCCCCTGGGCCCGCGGCGCACACTTTCCCGCCCGTTGGGAGCGAAACGGCGCGGGGCCTAATGGACTGCGGGCCCCAGGTAGGGACACGTGGCACACGATGGGACGGGGGACGCCCCCGCTTCCCCACTACGCCTTGGAAACCGCCTGCGCTGCCATAAAACTGACCCGCGCGGGGCGCAGAGCCATCATTACCTTCCTTCGCTCCTCCCCGCCTCCTAGCGCCCGACTCCTTGCATCCTCTTCCTCCTCTCACCTCCAAAGCTCCTTCGCGCGTCAATGGCGCCCGCTGGCAAGAAGGGCAGGCCGGCGGCCACGGCCCCGACCGTGGCGGCCTTGGAGCCGACCCTGCGGCGCTCGCTCATCTGCAACCAGGAGGGGTTGTATAAGGTGCTGCCGATGACCGCCGGCGAGAACAACGAGTGGAAAGCGACGCGGATCTGGCCAGGGTTGCATGCGCCGCGCGACCTGGAGGTGACGACCTTCCCCTTCTTCCTCCACACCGTCTTCGCCGGCCTAGTGCCGCCCTTCTCTGACTTCTTCAATGCCATCCTTTCTCATTACCAGATCCATGCGCTCCATCTCCAGCCAAACTCCATAGTCCTCCTCTCCAGCTTCGCCTATTTCTGCGAGGCATTCGTGTGACACCCTGGTTTTCGCTCCTTGTTTTTTTCCCTTCGCGGGAATGGACTCCCGTCTTTTTTTCGATGTTATCGGATTTTCTCTCGCTCTTGGGTATATGAAGATGGTCATTTAGCCTTGCCTTTCCTATCAGACCAGATATTCTCTCCAACCCAACTTGGCCACCCAAACTATGTTCCCAGGGTTTTGCCGCCGAAACCCTACTTTCCGAGTTACCGGAAGGGAAACCCTAATTCCTGCAGTTACAAAGGAACCCCAATTTCCTTTGATCTGTTGCCTCCCAAACTTTTCCTAGTGATCATTCCACATCTATAAACCCTGTATATGTAAAAATATTGCCAAGTCATTTGCAATATTTTCATTGAAAATTAATTCCTTTTTTTGCTGTTTAAAGGAATTAAATCCAAGAAAATATCTATCCATCTCCAAAGTTCATGAAAACTTGTGGAGATATTCATTGTGATCATATTGAGCTCTCATAAAAACATTGGCCATGATTAAATAAGGGAAATTGCATTTTCCTATTTAAAGCCAATATTGCAATTTGGGCACTTTCCAAAGGAGCCACTACTTTGGTAGCCAGGAAAAATCCCAAATAATTTGTGGAGCTACTCCTATCCATATCTTCACCATTTCCATCAAGAACCCAAATTCCATAGTTCAAATTTTGAGTGAAGCATCCATTTGCAAATTGTGTCCAGTTGGGCAATTTGCAAAGGAAGTGCTTGAAACCTGGATCCATTTGAGTTGAAATTTTGCAAGGTGGTTAACCTTGATAAATCACTCATGTAAACCAAGAATCAGCTCAAACCATTCATCTAATAGTCCCCAGCAATTTTCTCAAGTTTCTATCTAGATTGTAGTATTGTGAAGGAAGTACCACTTTGGTATGTCCAAATGAGATGAAATTTTACCAGTGCCTCCATACCACCAAATAATCCCTCTAAACCAAGTTTGAGCCAAATTAATTTAGCCATTTTGTCCTAGCAATTCAAATCCATTTCTGTCCAGATTTCCAATTTGTGAAGGAAGTCCCCTCAGTACTTATCCAAATAACCTGAAAATTTACCAGGGCCTTCACCTTGGTAGATCATCACCCTACACCAAAAATAGGCTTAACCTATCTAGCTATTCTTCCCCAGCATCCTCATTTGCATTTTTGGCCAGTTTGCAAGTTTGCAAAGGAGGTGCCATCTAGAGCTACCCATTTGTGCTCAATTTTGGTCAGGATGGTCACCCTAGTAAGTGATAACTCTCAGCCAAGGACCATGCCAAGAGGAGCACTATGGTAGCCACACGACATGTCAAACACATGTCTGCTATTTGCTGTTTAACCATCGTTCAGTCACACCAGAGCTCCCTGTTCTTGTTTGAGAGGTCAGGTCAACTCAGTGTAGTGTGTAGAACACCTTAGACATAGTTTGGCTTTGTGTGGGGCGTGGCAATGTCGTGGCCACGTGGTGACCATGCACAGAGCGCTCCAAACTAGTGCACTGTGCTCTGGATCCTTCGGGTGGTTGCCTCCGGCCAGCTCCAGCTCATCCGCGAGCGCTGGCGAGCTCTCCACCGCTCGCGTGTATCTTCTGGAGCCCTCTCCCCCTCGTCCCCTAGCCCCTGTCCGCGTATGCCGACCACAGGGTGCCCCGCCGATGTGCCGCCATGGCAACCCACACCTAGGAGCTTCGACCGTCATCCAGTGCGAGCCTTGTGGCTATATAAGCATACCCCCGAGCTCTTCTCTCCCACCAGCAAGCACCAGCCCCTCCCTCGAGCTCGCGAAGCTCCTTTCCTCCAACAATGGCCGAAGGCCACCGCCCAGCCACCTCTGCAATCGAGCCCCGTGGCTCTTCCCCTTCCCCTCTTCAGCGGCCAGAGCGTCCCAAGGGTTCTGCCGAGTCGCCGCCGTCCCCAAGTCCGGTGGAGGAGTCCTGCCGGCGCGGCTCCCCTCTGTCACGCCCAATATGCGATCCTATCCTCGAGGAACTTGGAGGTCCCACCAGGGATAGAAGCGCATATTGAAGACGCTTGCAAGGTGGATATCCTTACATCGTACCATGTACATAATAGATGGGGATACAAACAAATACATACAATCATCACATGAATACATCAATACATACCAAACTCCATACAAAAGAGCAAAATCCGACTACGGATGAAATCAAATGAAAAGAAGAACGACATCCACCCTGCTAGCCCAGGCTGCCGACCAGGAACCTATCCCAAGATCGACGAAGAAGAAGAAGCAGAAGAAGAACTTCAAACACAAACGAGCATCGCTCTCACGTCAAATCATCGCATTACCTGTACCTGCATCTGTTGTTGTAGTAATCTGTGAGCCATGAGGACTCAGCAATCCCATAACCATGGGTAGCAAGACTATCAAAGCTTAATGGGTATGGAAGGGTAAGGTGGTGAGGTTGCAGCAAGCACTAAGCATTATATGGTGGCTAACTTACGAGTACAAGAGTAAGAAGAGTAAACTACGCATAACGGTCGCAAACTAATAATGATCAAGAAGTGATCCTGAACACATGAGTCAAACATAACCCCATCGTGTTCTCTTCCCGAACTCTCTCGAAAAGAGACGATCACGGTTACGCACACGGTTGGTGTATTTTAATTAGAATTAGTGTCAAGTTCTCTACAACCAGAGGTTACAAATATGCAAGTCGCCACATAACCGCAGGCACGGCTTCGCGTAAGATTTAACCCTGAAAGGGTGTTCCAACCTGTTCCATCACAAACCAACACAAGCTGCGGTGGAAGATCTCAACCTCAAGAAAACCCGATCAACCTTGAGTCAACCCGAAGTATCCTCGGAATCCCGGTGCACAAGACATTTCGACAATGGTAACGCAAGTCTAGCAAGACCTCCCGGCGTGCCGACACCCTGATAGTAGCCGCGCGTATCTCATCTCAGGCCACGACCAGATGGGACATCCTACGAGTAAAACCAATGCCTCGGGTTTCCCCGTGGTGGCCCCGCAGTCTACCCGTTTCGGACCAACACCATCGGCACTGGCCCACCTATATTATGTTGAATTAAGAATCCTCGGGTAGCGCTAACTCCCTATGCAAATTAATTATTTAATTCAGTATTATTATGTTGGCAAATGTTAAAACCAAAGTTGGGCCTTGCTGGAAGCGGTTATTCAAAGCGAACTGTCAAGAGGGTCCCATACCTCTGAGCATGTTAGGAACGCTAATCAAGGATCATAACACCGGTATTACAGAAACTAGGGCGGCATGAGTGGAACAAAACACCAGGCAAAAGGCCGAGCCTTCCACCCAAAACCAAGTATATAGATGCATTAATTAAATAAAAGATATTGTGATATCCCATGTTATCCATGTCCCAACCTGGAACAACCTGCACTGCACCTGCAACTAGCAACGCTATAAGAAAGGGGCTGAGCAAAGTGGTAACATAGCCAAACAACGGTTTGCTGGGTAAGGGTGGTTAGAGGTTGTATCATGGCATATGGGAGGCTGACATATATGTGGTAGGAAGCGCGACATAGCGATAGCAACGAGACAACTAGCAAGCAAAGATAGTAAAGATATCCAAGGTCGTGATCATCTTGCCTATAATCCCGCTCGGAAGAAGATTGAGTCCATGAATAAGATGAACCAACGTAGTCGAACGAATCCTCACAATCGCAACGAAACCGGAACTATCGAGATGAAGCTCAACCGGAAAGAAGCAAACAACATGGTAAACACAAAAGCATAAACATGGCATGATGCACAACCAAATATGATGCATGACAAGATTAAATGTTGTTGAACATGGCAAGAGATGAAGCATAACCAATCCATACAACTAGGCAAGTTTAAATGAGGCCGGAAACACAAACAACAATTCCGGTATTTCCCCATATGCAAATTTCGAATTTAGTATTGTTCTGCCTAAAACACCATTTTAATGTTGTTAATCATGCAAAATAAGTGCACCATGTTAATCTACATGTTTTTCTAGTCAATTTACATATGTAGTTTATTTAATTCGAAGCTACGGTAATTTAGTTATGAAATAAACCATTTTAATTGTTATTTATGCAAAGTAACGCAAACAGCAATTTTAGACATTTTTAACATGGATGAAAGTTGCATATTGTGGAACTACAAGAAATTCCACCCAAGTTACATATATGACATGTTTTATTTGGACGCACAGTTTTTTAGTTATTATCAATTTAAAGCTGTGGCATTTTGGTAATTATGCATGCGCTGGAAAATGTTAAACCACAAAGTAGGAAAAAATAATGCATGGGCCAAAACAACTGTAACAGTGGTGGCCCAACAAGGATTGTGGCCCAGCGGCTGCGTGTGTGTGTGCAAAAATAAATAGAACCGAGGAAACAAAAAGGGGTGAGCCTGGGAATCGAACCCAGGTCTCCTCGATGGAGGCGCAGCAAGACGACCAACTGGACTACAGGTGTGCTCGTGCACTGGAAGGAGCTCGGTTCATTTTGAACTAGCCAAAAGCTGAGCTTCATCTTCCCTGGTGTTCACCGGCGATGCAACCTAGCTTAGCGGCGGCTCCGGCGGGATATGCTACTAGCAGGCGATGGTGGGGGTGCGGGATTGGGTGTGCGTGCAGGTGAACCGAGTGGCTGCTGCTGCAGGCATGCGTGTGTGGGGGAGCGGCCTGAGCAAGGGCCCGAGAACGAGCTCGAGCAAGAGCTCGTCTCGGCCGCGACAGCGAGGCATGGCGAGGCGCTGGCTGTGTGCATGAGCGCATGCGTTGCACATCGCACAGGAGCATGGAGGCAGACACTTGCGGGGAGTGCGTGGTGCGGACAGAAGTGGTGTGCAGCGAAGTGCACGAGCACGAGCACACTCATGGGCGAACGACTCGAGGTCATGCAGATCGGTGACTACGACGATGGAAACGACAGCGGGAAGAGGCGAGGAGGTGCGGTTGCTCACTGCGGGGGTGCTGCTGGAGTCGTACAAGGTCGAGGGTGGCCGGAGACGGCAGGGGGGGGACGCGCTGAGTGTCGGAGATGGAGCTCGGTCCATGAAGCAGAGGAAGCAGGGGATGAAATCAATGAGGAGGAAGCTTGCTGGGGTCCTTGGTCATGTGCGAGGTTGAGGAAGACGACGACGAGGATCGCGACCCTCCCGAGGAAGAAGACGGTGGCTGCAGGGTTGAATCACGATGGGGAGGAGCTTGGCTTCCCCTCGGCCATGGCATTGGCGACGGCTATGGTGGCGTGCGCTCGGGCGTGAGCTAGAGGAAAAAGAAAAGAAGGGTAAGGGGTGTAGCCGTGACACTGACGGGTGGGGCCAGAGGCGCCACGTGGCTGAGTGGCTGCGTGGGTGGCTGGGTAAATTGGTTCAAAAGAGCCAGAGGGGCAGGTGGGCTGATCTGCGGCCGGGCTGGTTCTGTCTCTCGCCCAGCCTCTTTTCTTTTCCATTTTCCGCAAACAAAAATTTGGAAGAAAGAAAGGGAGGGTTATATTTGGAATTTCGCCACGGAAGATATTTTCCTGCACTCAGAAAAATATAGGGGATTTTATAAAAATGCTTAGAGAAGTTTTGGAAGATAAAATATGAGACAAGTTTGAATTTTAATTCAAACTGTTTGAATTTTGAAACCCATTCAAATGAACTATGATTGGGCTGGAATTAAAATAGGTGACCCTACACATGAAATGTGATTTACGGGTAGAAGTTGGACATTTATTGAGTAATTAAATATGGAACTCAAATATCCCATTCAAGAGGCATCAATGAGCACGAATGCATGACATATTCTTGACTATCGACTAGTAGATGAAAGTCAGAATACAACAGAAGAGAGACAACTCAAAGAAACACATGATTCTATGAGTTGTGGATGCATGGATTAGCATGTTGAACAAGTCCAACAAATTTCTTCCGGACACCCATGCAGAAGGAGAGGATTGGCAGATTCACAATGTAGAATGGAGAACTCATCAGGAGCACTCTTGTTGTGATCTTTTGGTTCAAAAGAACTTATGCCATGCATGGTTCATGGTATTGGAAGAATGATATACCACAGACCTCGAGGATTATCGCAAAGGTACTAATAACCTAAAGGAACGAACAAACACTATCAACACGAAGTAAGTAGAATGAATCTTGGGTTCAGGAACCCAGGAATGGAATACCTACTAACTAAATGTCATCACAAGATGCTTTCGAAAATGATGGCCAGAATTATCACACTGGGAATACAACACAAGGGCTGAGCCTCTGGGTGGTTCTCTGAGATATCCTAGTTTCCTCTTAACTTCCGCATATATGTCGAGGCAACGGAGTACCTCAACGCAATGATTAGTGTGGTTAGTCTGGCCCAAAAGACATCGAAAACGGGGGAAAAGAGTTTGCAAATGCATCAGATTATTTAGAAATCTGGGACAACTCGGACAGCATAACGGCTGTAAGGGCATGGAAAATGGAACAACCTGCAAGACAACTGACAACATATCAACTGAATTCTTATGGAAACACCGATCCGAGAAGACAACAACTTTCCGATAAGTCTCCGGCATAGTAACTCGTCATCCTAATAGATAGATGAGAAGCCTAGTTCTTAACCCCGTAGAAGAGAAAAAGGTGTCTCGGAATCAGAATGACACAAGATGAGGAGTAAAAAGAGCCTTACGTTCCCTTCCACAATCAATTCCCTTATATAACTAAAGCAGTTCTAGACACGACTTTGACCAGTTGGCTGGGTAATCCTACAGGCAGCCAGGCTCTGATACCAAAGCTGTCAGGACCTCGATCCTAAGTCACACCTATCTAGCATGCAACATATCATATCACTTTGCGGCCTCACGCACGGTAACCCACGGCTGCCGCCTTTACCTGGGCCGGGACCGTTTGCACCTTTTGGCTCACGTATATGATTATGTCGCTAGCATCCATATGACCGAGAACCCGGGCCGACATGACTAGTCGTAAACCAAGGTGGCACAAACTTACAGGGGCAGGCATACATGACCTAGCAATGCACGTGTCGGTCATCAACGTATGAACCCAAGTCGTAGCAAGCTACAAGGACTTAAAGGAACACCGCGTGACATTTCCCCATAGGGACAGACAAGGAGCAAGGAAGGACACATGCCGGTCAATCCATGTGTTCCGGATGGAAGCACTAGGAGGCATTTCCCCATAAGGAAGGCTACCAAGAATAAACAACTAGGTGTCGGATCCCACACATACCAAAGCATTTCAATAACATACACACAATATGCTCGATATGTGTAGATACAACATGGCATCACAACATAACTCTACGACACAAAGTATTTCTTTAACAGGCTCCAAGGAGCCTTACATAGCATGATATTACAAACAAGGGTCTCATGACCCAACATCCAAGTCATACAAGCAACAAGCGGAAGCATAACCTGTCTGAGTACAGATAGCTGAAAAGAAAGAAGGCTAGCAAGCCTGTCTATCTACAAGACCCTCCATAGGAACCAGACCTCTATCTGGGATTCCCACGCTAATCGTCGAAGCCCACGTGAAACCACTAGTGAGACTGAAGTCTCTCTGCAAAACATAGATAAGCAACCGTGAGTACAAAGGTACTCAGCAAGACTTACATCAGAACTATCTACATATGCATCATTATCAACAAGGGGGTTGTGGAGTTTAACTGCAGCAAGCCAGCTTTGACTCAGTGGCTATCCTATACTACGACTACCAGTATTTTCCTTGAGGTGAGACAGCGCACATGAGTCCACATATTCACCATAACAATACACCACTATGGATCCGCTCCCGTCTCCCTACGAGAAGGCCATCCATAGCACTGACACTTATCTTGCGCATTTTAGAGTATCCATTTCAACTTGTCTATGAACAATGTAAGCTTCCAAGTAGTCCATATCCGCGGACGCGGCTATTCGAATAGATCATTAACCCTGCAGGGGTGTACTTCTTCACACACGCTTTCCCCACTTACCGCCATGTACACGTCATGTATCTCGGCAACCTTCAAGTGGAAGCCTGGCGAGGGTGTCGTCCACGACCTGACTAACCACGCAAGACTCTAGTCCAGGTTTATCGCCTATTTGAGTTCCATCCGCAAGGAAGTCCGGCCGAGGTTTCCACTACGGCCCCAAACGATGTGTGCAGGGTTCCCAAGTCCACCATCCGGGTGCCACTTGGTACACCGGGCCACGGTGCCTAGTCTGTCCCAAGCCCACCTGGCCGGGTGACACTTGGTAGACTACTAGCACTACCTACAAACACCAGAAACTAGTTGCAACTCCTGGATAGAGATCGAGGCGATTAATAAGTCGAGAGAGTCAATTAAGGATCCCAATGTGTGGTAGTAACTGTATTGGATCACAAAAACAGAACTCAGTTCCTGTGGACGGTCCCAATGAGACAACCCACCATGTACTCCTACATGGCCTCTCATCGCTACCTTTACCAAATCGTGTTCACACACTTAGCTCTCACACAGTAGGACATGTTCACCACCATTCCAATCCATCCCAGATGAATCAGATCAACTCAACTCTAAGCATAGTAGGCATGACAAACAAGCATGAATGAGTAGGCACATCATGGCTCAAACAACTCTTACTCATGCTAGTGGGTTTCAACTATTTACTGTGGCAAAGACAGGTCATGCAGAGGAATGGGTTCAACTACCGCAAAAAGTAACAGCTGAATCGTTGTTGTCCTAATGTAGTAAAAGAGAGCAAGAGCGAGGAAGTGGGATTGTATCGGAATGCTCAATGGGGGTTTGCTTGCCTGGCACTTCTGAAGACAGTACTGCTCTTCATCAGTGACAACGATCACAACGTCGGAAACATCGGCTACCGAGAAGAAACAACACTGACTAGTAAAGAAGGAACACAATCAATGCAATGCACAATCACATGAATGACATGTCATATTAAGGTACTGAATAAACCTAATGCAATATTTAGCCAAATTAATTGAAGTGGAATTCAAACAGGATCAAATTCCAACTCCAAATGTTATTTCAAAAATTGCCCTAATCATCATTTGTATTATTCAGTGAGGTTAACTTGTTCAAACATGCATGAAAGTACCATAAACAGATTATTCATATTTTTCTGATAATTTTTCATACATAAATTATTTCATTCTGAGCTACGGTTAAATTTCTATGATTTTTAGAAGTTTTAAACATTTTCTGGAATTTCCTGGATTATTTTAATCCAGAAAATCATTAATGACGTTAGCATGATGACAGCATGACATCAGCAGGTCAACCGAGCTGACCAGGGTAAAACCTGACGTGTGGGGTCCACATGTCAGTGTAACAGGACCAGCTACAGAGGCTGACCCGTGGGCCCAAGTCAACGCTGACTGTGCAAGGTCAAGCTGACACGTGGGGCCACTGGATTAACTTAATCCTAAACAGAAAACTAAAACGGCATTTAGTTAAGTGGTAGGGCCTACTGTCAGTGACACACCGCTAAACTAAACGCGTGATTAGGCTGTTAATTAAGGTGGCCACGTCAGCACGGCCGGAATGAGGCCGCCGGCGACCAGCCGGCGCGGCGGAGACACGCCGGAATCGCGCTTTGGCATCGGCTAGACGTGCCGAAGGCATGTGCGAGGAGCTCCTGCTCGCCTGCATCCGTTGGACCGGACGAGAGGACGCGGGGTGGCCGGAAACAGCGCCGGCGGCGAGCCCTTGCAGCGGTGGGATTCGGCCTCGGTGAGGCTACGTCCTAGAGGACGCGGGGAGGCCGGGGAAGAGGGGGAAACGGTTCAGGGGTTCACGGCGGGGTCGTTGAGCGGCTTAGCGTGCTCGGGGACGGCTCGGGGGCGACGGAACCATGGCGGCGATCAACGGCATCCGAGGAGGAAGATGAGGTCGATGGTGGCGATACGGCGCGTCCCCAGTTGGGTGGTTCGGCTAGGACGAGGAAGACGGTGAGGCGGTGCTCCCAGACACAACAGAGAGGCGAGGGGGTGGCTCTGGCTATGTGTGCGACAAGCGGCAACGACGGCAGCGCTCGGCCAGGGTTAGGAGAGGGCGAGAGAGGAACCGAGGGAGGAAGAGAGCGGTCCAGAGGGTCAAGGGCATCTCCAGGTGCGGGGTAGGGATGAAGGGGAGCTCGCCAGCGCGAAGCAGGAGGTGGAGGTCTCCCAGCGCGCGCGTGCGCCTTCGCCTCTGCCTACTGGTAGAGGTGGAAGAAGACACAGCTGCCTGGTGGGCAGGGCCGGCTTCTCTCCTGGGCCAGGTAAGCCAGGTGAGGTTTCTGCTCTCTCTCTCTTTTCTAATATCTTTTCTGTTTTTCTATTTTTATTCCTCTGTTTGGATTTAGTAAAAATACTAAATCATTTTTAAAACTTCTGAAAATAATTGTGGGCGCTATTTGAATTATTCCAAAAGCCCTCAAGAGTTTTCAGAATATTTGGAGCATTTAAGATAATTATAGCAATTGAATGCTCCAATTCAAATACATTATGGCTTAATTCAAAAATCCAGAAATGTTCCAAAAATGTGTGCATCATTTTTAGCAGAGGTTTGCACCTTTTCCAAAAATGATGAACTTTTCTGAAAGGCATTTTGGATTCATTGAACATATTTTTATTTTGATCCTAGTTGAAATTCATTTGGTGCTAGGGTTTATCAGTCCCCATTTCAAATTTATTCGAATTAAACATGATGCATTGATGCTCTGATGCAACTATTTACAACCATTAATCTAGGGCTGTGACACATGTTGTTTCTGTTAAAATTGGAGACCATTGCTATCATGGTTTATGCGATATTGGTGCTAGTGTAAGTGCTATTCCATTTTCTCTTTATCAAGAAGTCATGAATGATATTGCACCTGTTGAGATTGAAGATATTGATGTTACAATTAAGCATGCAAACAGAGACACTATTACACCACTTGGGATTGTTTAGAGATGTTGAAGTCTTGTGTGGGAAGATCAAATACCCTACTAATTTTCTTGTTCTTGGATCACCACAAGATGATTTTTGTCCCATTATATTTGGTAGACCTTTCTTGAATACGCTTAATGCTAAGATTGATTGCAATAGAGAAATGGTCAGTGTTAATTTTGGTGATGTATCTCATGAGTTTAATTTCTCTAAGTTTCGTAGACAACCTCATGATAAAGAATTACCTAATAAAGATGAAATTATTGGTCTTGCTTCTATTGCCGTGCCTCCTACCGATCCTTTAGAACAATACTTGCTAGACCATGAAAATGATATGCACATGAATGAAAGAAATGAAATAGATGAAATATTCTTTAGACAAGGACCTATTCTTAAACATAATTTGCCTGTTAAAACCTTGGGAGATCCTCTTCCACCCAAGAGTGATCCCATGTTTGACTGAAAGAAACTACCCGATACACTTAAATATGCCTATCTTGATGAAAAGAAGATATATTTTGTTATTATCAGTGCTAACCTTTCAGAGCATGAAGAAAAGAGGTTACTTAGAACTCTAAGGAAGCACCATGCTGCTATTGGATATACTCTTGATGCTCTTAAGGGCATTAGTCCCACCTTATGTCAGCACAAGATTAATATGGAGCCAGATGCTAAACCAGTTGTTGATCATCAACGACGTCTGAATCCCAAAATGAAGGATGTGGTAAGAACTGAAATATTAAAGCTTCTGGAAGCAGGTATAATTTATCCTATAGCTGATAGTAGATGGGTAAGTCCTGTTCATTGTGTCCCTAAGAAAGGAGGCATTACTGTTGTTCCTAATGATAAAAATGAACTTATCCCACAAAGAATTGTAACTCGCTATAGGATGGTAATTGATTTTAGGAAATTAAATAAAGCTACTAGGAAAGATCATTACCCTTTGCCTTTTATTGATCAAATGCTAGAAAGATTATCTAAACATACGCACTTTTGCTTCCTAGATGGATATTCTGGTTTCTCTGAAATACCTGTATCAAAAGAAGATCAAGAGAAAACCACTTTTACTTGTCCTTTTGGAACCTATGCTTATAGATGTATGCATTTTGCTTTATGCAATGCACCTGCTACCTTTCAAAGATGTATGACTTCTATATTCTCTTACTTATGTGAAAAGATTGTTGAGGTATTCATGGATGATTTTTTCGTTTACGGAACTTCTTTTGATGATTGCTTAAGCAACCTTGATCGAGTTTTGTAGAGATGTGAAGAAACTAATCTTGTCTTGAATTGGGAGAAGTGCCACTTTATGGTGAACGAAGGTATAGTCCTTGGGCATAAAATTTCTGAAAGAGGTATTGAAGTAGACAAGGCTAAAGTTGATGCAATTGAGAAAATGCCATGTCCCAAAGATATCAAAGGTATAAGAAGTTTCCTTGGTCATGCTGGTTTCTATAGAAGGTTCATAAAAGCTTTCTCTAAAATTTATAGGCCTCTTACTAATCTCTTGCAAAAAGATGTTCCATTTGGTTTGATGATGATTGCATAGAAGCCTTTGAAATACTTAAGAAAGCCTTAATATCTACACCCATTGTTCAACCACCTGATTGGAACCTACCATTTGAAATTATGTGTGATGCTAGTGATTATGCTATTGGTGTTGTTCTAGGTCAAAGAGTTGACAAGAAATTGAATGTTATTCATTATGCTAGTAAGACTCTTGACAGTGCTCAAAGAAATTATGCTACAACTGAGAAAAAAAATTTAGCAGTTGTGTTTGCATGTGATAAATTCAGATCTTATATCGTTGATTCTAAAGTAACTATTCACATTGATCATGCTGCTATTAAATATTTTATGGAAAAGAAAGATGCTAAACCTAGACTTACTAGGTGGTTCTTTTACTACAAGAATTTGATTTGCATATTGTTGATAGAAAAGGAGTTGAAAATCCAGTAGCTAATAATTTGTCTAGGATGGAAAATGTTCTTGATGACCCACTTCCTATTAATGATAATTTTCCTGATGAGTAATTAGCTATGGTAAATGCTTCTCGTAATCGTCCTTGGTATGAAGACTATGCTAATTACATTGTTGCTAAATATATCCCACCTAGTTTCACATACCAACAAAAGAGAAAGTTCTTATTTGATTTAAGACATTACTTTTGGGATGACCCACATTTATATAAAGAAGGGTAGATGCTGTTATTAGACGTTGTGTACCTAAGCATGAACAAGAACAAATCCTACGGAAATGTCACTTCGAGGAATACAGAGGACACCATGCGGGAGACAGAACTGCGCATAAGGTATTACAGTCAGGTTTTTATTGGCCTACTCTTTTCAAAGATGCATGTAAGTTTGTCCTTTCTTGTGATGAATGTCAAAGAATTGGTAATGTTGGTAGACGTCAGGAAATGCCTATGAATTATTCACTTGTTATTGAACCATTTGATGTTTGGGGTTTTGATTATATGGGACCTTTTCCTAAATCCAATGGGTATACACATATTCTTATTGCTGTTGATTATGTCACTAAGTGGGTCGAAGCTATTCCAACAAGTAGTGCTTCTCTCAAAAAAAACTAGTAGTGCTGATCACAACACCTCTATTACAATGCTTAAAGAAGTTATATTCCCAAGGTTTGGAGTCCCTAGATACTTGATGACTGATGGTGGTTCACATTTTATTCATGGTGCTTTCCGTAAACTTCTTGCTAAATATGATGTTAACCACAGAATTGCATCGCCTTATCATCCTCAGTCTAGTGGTCAAGTTGAATTAAGCAATAGAGAAATGAAGTTAATTTTGCAAAAGACCGTTAATAGATCTAGAAAAAACTCGTCTAAGAAACTTGATGATGCACTGTGGGCCTACATAACTTCTTATAAAAAGCCCATGGGTATGTCCCCGTATAAAATGGTTTACGGAAAAGCATGTCATTTACCTCTTGAATTAGAACATAAAGCTTATTGGGCAATTAAGGAACTTAACTATGGTTTCAAACTTGCTAGTGAGAAGAGGTTATTTGATGTTAGCTCTCTAGATGAATGGAGAACCCAAGCCTATGAAAATGCTAAGTTGTTTAAAGAAAAAGTCAAAAGATGGCATGAAAAAAGAATTCAAAAACAAGAATTCAAAGTTGGTGAGCATGTTCTATAGTACAATTCTCATTTTAGATTTTTTGTAGGAAAACTTCTCTCTAAATGGGAAGGGCCATATATCATCGAAGAAGTTTATCGCTCCGGAGCTATCAAAATCAACAACTCCGAGGGCATTAACCCGAGAGTGGTTAATGGGGAAAGAATTAAACATTATATTTCAGGTACGCCCATTAATGTCGAAACTAATATTATTCAAACTATGACACCGGAGGAACACATAAAAGAGACCTTCCGGAACGCTCCAGAACCCTAAAAAGGAGAAGGTATGTGATACGGTAAGTAAATTGACTACAAAAATTCCATACAAAATATTTCTATCCGTTTTGGAATATTAGAAAAAAATACAAAAATCAGAAACAGCTGAGGGGACCCACGAGGAGGTCACAAGGCAGCATGGCGTGCCGGGTTGCCTTGTGGGCCCCTCATGTGCCTTCCCGACTCCGTTTTCCTCTCGTATACTTGTTTTGCAAGATAAAAAT
Organism: Elymus sibiricus; assembly: GCA_039707655.1. NCBI lineage: Eukaryota > Viridiplantae > Streptophyta > Magnoliopsida > Poales > Poaceae > Elymus > Elymus sibiricus. Next base: position 238,322,527 of record CM077676.1, read on the forward strand.
TCTTTATATATACTCCCGGGTGTTTTGACCACCGTATCACAAGTTTCTCCTCTGTTCTTGTTTTGGCCTGTTTTTCTGACAGATTTAGATCGCCATGGCGCTCCCAAGTTCGTCCAAGGACAAGTTCTACGAGAAGGTCATCAACCCTTACCAACCGGAGGTGATGAAGCACCCTCAAGCCATTGAGATGCGTGAGGAGGTGCTCCACATCCGGGATGTTCAAGGACCTAAGAAGACCGGAAGCGAGAAGGGCCAGGCTTGAAGCAGTGGAGCAGGAGATCTTCAAGTGCCAGGGGATGGTGGAGCGTGGACTCAATGCCAACCACTCCATGATCACGGAATTCATCCGTGAAAACAAACTAGACAACAAGGATATTGGGGACATCATCTTCAAGCTCAATGACCGGATTGATCATCTTCAAGCCCAGATCTATGACCTACAAAATCAAAACTGTGAGTATGAATCCAGATTTAAGAGGATGAGCCTAGCTGCAGATTTCAAGATTCTGGAAACTCATTCTTCTTTCTATGATGGAGAACCCATGCCTTGGAAGACGGAGGACAAGCCCACTACTTCATCACCACCATCGCCAAAGAAGGACACTTGAGTACACGGGTATGGGCACCATCCTTGGCTTGTTCCAAGCTTGGGGGAGGTGCCCTGGTATCGTATCACCATCACCTTTTTACTATCATTATATATCTTAGTTTGATCCTTAGTTATTTCGTGATTTAGAAGAATAAAGTTTAGTATGATCCAATTTTGAGTGCTTGTTTCGTGATCTATCTATCTATGTAATCGTGTGTGAAAGTTATATAATAAAGAGTAGTTTGAATTGTGCTTCTTTACTTCTATGTTTCAATCTTAGCAATAAAGAATGAAAAGATCATATGCTAAATCCCTTGGGGAAGTAATGACTTTATATTCACATAAAGAATGAAAGGAAGACAACGTAATGAGTTATGTTTGCTTATATTCACATAGAAGTTATATTGTCATAGATCCTCTAACATGTGGTGCTTGCTCACTATCTTTTGCTAGCCAAAAATTCGCACTAAGTAGAGATACCACTTGTGCATCCGAAACCCTTGAACCCAGTTTCATGTCATGAGAGTCCACTATATGTACCTATGTATTGAATAAGATCCTTCAAGTAAGTTGTCATCGATGCAAAAAGTAATAAAAATTGCTCTTAAATATGTATGATCTTTTATTGTAAGGGAAAATAAGCTTTGTACGAACTTGTGATGGTGAAGAAATAAAAGCGACATACTGCATAATAAAGGTTGCTATCACAAGGGGCAATATAAAGTGATGTTCCTTTGCATTAAGAGTTTGCACATTCAAAAATAAAAAAGCGCATGACAACCTCTGCTTCCCTCTACGAAGGGCCTATCTTTTACCTTTTTGTATTTACTTTTATGCAAGAGTCAATAGCATTCCTCTCTACTCCATTTTTATTTTTTTCTCTTGGCAAGCATCATGTGGTGGGGAAATGTCTAGGCACATATACCCAGTTGGATGTAAGTAATCATGAGTTATTATTGTTGACTTTACCCTTGAGGTGAATTGGTTGGGAGGTGAAACTACAAACCCCCATCTTCCTATGTGTCTGATTGAAGCTTTCGCCCCATAAATATGCCGTGAGTGTCAGCAATCATAGAAGACTAAATGATAGTTGAGTATGTGTACTTGCTAAACAAAAAGCTCTTACATAGACTCTTCCTGAAAATATGATGAATTGTGATTGTTTCATTGACTAAGAACATAGTTTGTTAGTTTTCAAGAAATTTTATGCTTTATACTTCGATGTTGTAATGAATTATTACTTGTTCATGAGAAGTTTTATGATAATATATTGCTGTTATAGTATTGATCATGATGCTTTCTTGTCCGTATTTTGTTTTATCGACACCTCTCTCTCTCTCTAAACATGTGGTCATGATTATCGATTTTGGCTTTCGCTTGAGGACAAGCGAGGTCTAAGCTTGGGGGAGTTGATACATCCAATTTGCATCATGTTTTTCCTATTGATGTTTATAATGTATTTGGTCATTATTTCAATTTATAATACAATTCTTACGCCTTTTCTCTCTTAATTTGCAAGATTTATATGAAGAGGGAGATTACCGGCAGCTGAAATTCTGGACCTGAAATAGCTATAGCAGAGATACCTATTCTATAGAGCTCCAAATGACCTGAAACTTCATGGAGATTTTTAATTGAATATATAAAAAAATACTGGAGGAAAGAAATACCAGAGGGAGCCCACCAGTTGCCCACAGCAAGCCTCTGGCCCCCTCCTTTTGCTATATATGGCCGTTTACCCTAAAAAAATAAAGAGAGGACTTTCGGGATGAAGCGCCGCCGTCTCGAGGCGGAACTAGGGCAGGAGCACTTTTGCCCTCCGACAGAGCGATTCTGCCGGGGATACTTCCCTCCGGGCGGGGGAAATCGAAGCCATCGACATCACCAATGATCCTCTCATCATGGGAGGACCAATCTTCATCAACATCTTCACCAGAACCTTCTCATCTCAAACCCTAGTTCATCTCTTGTATTCAATCTTTGTCTCAAAACCTTAGATTGGAACCTGTGGGTTGCTAGTAGTGTTGATTACATCTTGTAGTTGATGCTAGTTGGTTCATTTGGTGAAAGATTATAAGTTCAGATCCTTAATGATATTCAATACTCCTCTGACCTTGAACATGAATATGATTTGTGAGTAGTTACGTTTGTTCTTGAGGACATGGGAGAAGTCTTGTTATAAGTAATCATGTGAATTTGGTATTCGTTCGATATTTTGATGAATTGTATGTTGCTGCTTCCTTTAGTAGTGTCATGTGAACGTCGACTACATGAAACTTCACCATACTTGGTCCTAAGGGAACGCATTGTGGAGTAATAAGTAGATGATGGGTTGCTAGACTGACAGAAGCTTAAACCCTAGGTTATGTGTTATTCCGTAAGGGGCTGATTTGGATCCATATGTTTCATGCTATGGTTAGATTTATCTTAATTCTTCTTTCGTAGTTGCAGATGCTTGTGAGAGGGGGTAATCATAACAGGGTTGCTTGTTCAAGTAAGAACAGCACCCTAGCACCGGTCCACCCACATATCAAATTATCAAAGTAGCGAACACGAATCAACTAAACATGATGAAAGTGGCTAGACGGTAATTCCCATGTGTCCTCGAGAACGTTTTTCTTTATATAAGAGACCGTTCCAGCTTGTCCTTTGCTATAAAAAAGGATTGGGCCACCTTGCTGCACTTTTTTTACACTTGTTACTTTTTGCTTGTTTTGAATCACCATGCTGTCAAACAATCTGTTACTGCTACTTTCAGTACTTGTAGAGAATACCTTGCTGAAAACCGTCTATCTTTTCCTTCTGCTCCTCGTTGGGTTTGACACTCTTACTTATCGAAAGGACTATGATTGATCCCCTATACTTGTGGGTCATCAGCAGTAGTCGATTATAAAGACAACGATGCATCCACTCACAAGAAGAAGGGCCGCAAGCGCAACCGCAAGCGCAAAGGAAAAGTTGTTTTGGCGGTAGAGGGATCAGGGAATCCCAGCAAGAAGCCCAAGGCTGAGAGCAACGACAAGGAGGTTGTCATCTGCACCTGTGGCCATGAGGCGGCTGCCAGTGAGAAGACTGATGGCCCTTACTGCAAGATCCACCTTACTGCAGGCCACGACCTCCAGGAGTGCTGACAAGTCGAATAGCTTGTCGAGAAGCAAAAGCAAGAGTATGAGAAGTGCGACAAGGAGAAGGCCAAAGACGGTGCTGGTGGATCCGGCAAGAAGAACCGTGGTGGTCACGGAGGCCACCGCAGCAAGGCCAAGCAGTAGAAGGAGAAACCTGCTCGTGGCCATGAGAAGAAAGAAGATGAAGATGGTGATGATGAGGACGACGAGGAATCCGAAAATGAGTTCCAGAATGCGGTAGATGCCATGTGTGTTGATGGAGGCACATCTTTGCATTCCTCACACCGGCAGCTCAAACTGTGGGTCCGCAAAGTCAATGCAGCGGTGCCGACAATGGAAGCACAGAAGCCACTAAAGTGGTCACACACGCCCATCATTTTTGACACTGAGGATCACCCTGATCGCACAACTACGGTTGGGTGTTTGTCGTTGTTGGTTTCGCCAACAATCCGCAACCTCAAGGTCACCAAGATGTTGGTTGATGGTGGGGCCGGCCTGAACTTGATCTCACCTGATGTGATCAAGAGGCTGCAAATTCCCGATGAGGATCTGGAGGAAACATGCACATTCCAGTGGATCAATCCGGGAAGGAGCAAGCCTAAGGGCCAGAGTACATTGCCGGTCACGTTTGGAAGCAAGCTCAACTACAGGACAAAGAAGATTGTCTTTGATGTCGTCAAGATGCCGCTACCATACAATGGGATTCTAGACCGCCTGGCACTGGCGAAGTTCATGGCTGCATTGCACTATGCTTATAATGTGCTCAAGATGCCAGGGCCAATGGGCGTACTCACCATAAAATCCAACCAAAAAGATGCAATCATCTGTGCCAACAAGCTCTACCAGGAGGTAGTAGCAGCATCTGCCGCCAAGGCACCTGCTCTTATCGACAAAGCTCCCGGGGGGGAGAAGAACAAGAAGATCGGCAAGATCTCTCGAAAGGACTCCGGGAAGCGCGCTGCAGAGTGCAACATGCCTGCTGAGGCCATACTAGAGAGCTCTGCCAGCAAGAGCAAGAAGTCCAAGGAAGCTCCACCTGCAACAAAAAAAGTTTCTGCAAGGGAGGATGGCACGAGTGGCACTTTCACCATAAGTGCCGCTCCTGACAGCAAATAGGAAAGCGTGCTTGTCACCTTCCTGTGGGTGAATGTCGATGTGCTTGCATGGCAACCATCTGACATCCCTGGTGTTCCCAGGGAGGTGATTGAGCACCACCTTGCCGTCTGCCCTCATGCAAGACCCATCAAGCAGAAGGTCAGAAAGCAAGCCTTGGAGAGACAAGAGTTCATTGCCGAAGAAATCAATAAGTTAGAAGCAGCAGGACTGGTCAGAGGAGTACTACATCCCACGTGGTTAGCCAATCTAGTTGTAGTGTGTAAAGAAAATGGAAAATGGAGGCTTTGCATCGACTTCACTGATATAAATAAAGCTTGTCCAAAAGACCATTTTCCTTTGCCGCGCATCAATCAGATTGTGGACTCCATTGCCGGCTCTGATTTACTCTCTTTTCTTGATGCCTACTCTGGTTATCATCAGATCTTTATGGCCAAGGAAGACGAGGAGAAAACAGCTTTCATCACTCCATGTGGCACGTATTGTTTTATACACATGCCTTTCAGATTGAAGAGTGCCGGAGCAACATTTGCTAGGGCAGTCCAGATTGGTTTTGAGACCCAATTACACAGAAATGTGGAGGCTTAAATGGATGATATTATGGTCAAAACCAAGGACAAATCAACACTGATACAAGATCTGGAAGAAACATTTGCAACTTTGCGCATAATCAACTTGAAGCTCAATCCCAAGAGGTGTGTGTTTGGTGTTTCATCCGGCAAGCTTCTCGGGTTCTTTGTATCTTAGGGAGGAATTGAAGCCAATCCCAACAAGATCAAAGCAATTGAGCAGATTGAAGCACCGAATCGCGTCAAGGACGTCAGGCGTCTTGCTGGTTGCGTTGCCACATTAAGCAGGTTCATCTCCAAATCGGCAGAGCGCGCCTTGCCGTTTTTCAAAATCTTGAAAAAGGCAGGTCCAATGAAATGGACTCCGGAAGTGGAGGTTGCTCTCCAAGATTTGAAGGGATGCCTGTCCTCTCTGTCGGTCTTAGTTGCGCCTAAGCCACAAGAGTCGTTGTTGCTATACCTAGCGACAACCAATCAAGTGGTAAGTTCTGCACTAGTGGCTAAAAGAGAGGCTGATGATGAAGAAGCAGCAACTGCAGAGCCACAGACCGACAAGCCAGAATCTTCTCCGGCAGGGTCAGGGGCTGACAAGTCTGAAATTGTGCAAGCAAATGAGCCAGATCAACCAGTTGTGTAGAAGAAGAAGATGGTGCAGCGCGTAGTTTACTTTGTCAGCTCTCTACTGCAGGGGGCTAGGTCAAGGTATTCTGGCGTGCAGAAGCTACTCTTTAGTCTCCTTATGGCCTCAAGGAAGCTATGCCACTACTTTGAAGCACATCAAATCACCGTCGTCACTCGCTTTCCTTTGCAGCGTATTCTGAGAAATCCAGAAGCCACCGGCAGGATTGTGGAGTGGGCGTTGGAGCTGTCAAGCTTTGACTTGAAGTTTGAAAGTACATCAACGATTCAGAGCAGAGCCTTGGTGGAATTCATTGCTGAATGGACGCCAACACTAGACGAAGAAGTGCAAGAGACCTCTCTCCCCGGCAAGGAAACCGTTGACAACTGGATCATGTACTTTGATGGTGCTTTCACGCTGAAAGGCGCAGGTGCTGGCGTGCTGCTTGTTGCACCCACTAGAGAGCATCTCAAGTACGTGGTTCAGATGCACTTTCCCGGGGAGCAGGCCACCAACAACACTACTGAGTACGAGGTATTACTTGCCGGTCTGCGCATTGCAATCAACCATGGTATTCGAAAGTTGATTATCAGAGGTGACTCGCATCTTGTGGTGAAACAGATTAACAAAGATTATCAGAGCCTGTTGATGGAAGCATACGTCAATGAAGTGAGGAAGTTGGAATAGCACTTTGATGGTTTGCAAATGGAGCACATCCCCCGTGCTCAAAATGACATTGCAGACGAACTATCAAAGCTTGCCACCAAGAGATCTCCTGTGGAACCAGGAACTTTTGTGCTACAACTGAATCAGCCATCTGTTACACCATCAACGAAGGCAGCAAAGAAAAGAAAGCTTAACACTGGTGGGTATTTTCTGGCAGAGCTGCCAGCAGCCACCAAGAAAAGCAACTCCACCAACAAGAAACCTCTTCCCAGTGAGCAGCAGCCTCCGACAGTCCAAGTCCTTGCCGTCGAAGCAAGCGCTCCCGCGGAGGAAGAAATGCCTTTTGTCCTTGCCATCGAGCCGTAGGCTCCGACATGGGTGCAGCCGATCGTCCAGTACCTCCAAATAGAGGAACTTTCTGATGAGCAAGAAGAAGCTGAAAGAGTAGCCTGTCAATCAAGTATGTATCAATTTGTTGACAACACTTTGTATGGAAAGAGACCAAATGGGGTGAAATTGAAGTGCATTTACCGGCAAGATGGACAGAAGCTGTTGGCAGAGATACATGAAGGGATGTGTGGCTCTCATATTGGGTCATGCACGCTTGTCGGCAAGGCGTTCTGACAAGGATTCTATTGTCCGACAGGCCTTCAAGACGCCTTGGCGATAGTGACCAGATGTGAAGCATGTCTGTTCCACGCCAAGGACATACACCAGCCAGCTCAAGCTCTTCAAACCATCCCTCTTTCCTGGCCCTTCTTTGTCTGGGCGCTTGACATCCTCGGCCCCTTTCCCTGTGCTACCGGGGGCTTTGAATTCTTGTACGTCACAATCGACAAGTTTACAAAGTGGCCTGAGGTAGAGCCAGTGAGAAAGGTGATGGCATAGTCAGCTATCAAGTTCCTCAAAGGATTGGTGGCCCGTTTTGGCATTCCAAACAGGATCATCACCGACAACGGCACCCAATTCACAAGTCGCGCCTTCACAGCATACTGTCAAGACCTTGGAAGCAAGATCTGCTACGCTTCTGTTGCTCACCCGAGAAGCAATGGACAGGCAGAGAGGGCAAATGCAGAAGTGCTGCGTGGTCTCAAGACCAGAACTTTCGACAAGCTGCACAAGTGTGGAAGATGCTGGGTGGAAGAGTTGCCAGCGGTTCTTTGGTCACTCAGGACGAAACCAAATCGAACCACATGCCAGATGCACTTCTCCCTTGTATATGGTGCAGAAGCGGTGCTCCCCACAGAACTCAGATACGGGTCACCTCGAGTCTTGGCCTTTGATGAAGAGGATCAAGAAGAGCTACGGCAAGATGATACCACGCTCCTTGAGGAAGATCGTTTCCGAGCTGCGGTCCATGCTGCACGGTACCAGCAAGCTTTGTGCCGCAACCATGGCCCCAAAGTTCATGCCAGGAACCTTGAGGAAGGCGACCGTGTTCTTCATTGGATCCAATCTGCGAAGGGAAGAAACAAGTTGACGCCGAAGTGGGAAGGCCCTTATCGGGTAGTGCGAGTCACTAGACCTGGCGCAGTCCGTCTAGAGATCGAAGATGGTACTCCGGTGCTCAACTCATGGAATATTGAGCATCTTTGCAAGTTCTATCCATAAGGCGCAGTTACCGGGCTGCCTAGCAACCTCTTTTGTACAAGTAGGCCGGCAAGGCACGTAAACCTTTGTACAGAGCCGGGCGCAGACCCCGTCCATAGTTAAATAAAGCTAAGTGTTTCACAACTTTTTGTCAAAGTACATATTTATGTATATTGCATGTGATGTTGTGTTACATTTTGCCTTGTATGAAATGATTAATGAACCGTCAAGGTTCCAGCCTCCTCTTTTCTCTCCTTTTTTTTCTCAAAGGACAGAAGTGTTCCTCACTTGCAAGTTTCCCGGGGGGAGTGACGATATGGATACCAAATGACGTTCAAGATATCATTCACGACAAGAAGTACACCGAAGAAAGCTAAGTTGCAAAACTTTGAAACAAAATTTCTTTGTTGTAGTTGTTTTCCTTGAACGATTTTTGTCTTTGTATAAAAAACCTGCACGCGAAGGAACCTTGTCGGGGTTGATCATGCTCTTATTTCTGTTTCGAGTCCGCTCAGCAGTATAAGTTAGCTGCACCAGAACAGATAAGTGATATCTTGCCGGAAAGCGGCACCACTGGCAAGCTGCGAAGGACCCATTCCTCAAGCGCTAAAGGCAAGGTTGTGCGCACCGGCAAGTTTCTGGCAAGCGTAGGGTACAAAACATACAAAGGCAGAATCATATAAGGTAAAGTGCATACATTCATTCAAACACAAATCATATTACATCAAAAGCATAGTGCTGATCTAACTTAAGATAATTTGTCTTTTGTACATGGATGGCATTTGCGACAAGATATGACGACAAGGCTAGTTCTTGAGCCCGCCCTAGAACCTGGAGAGTTGGCCAACCCTGTCGACGATCGGAGCGACAAGCGCTTTGGCGGCGCTGGTGTCTGTCCCTTCCGGCAAGCTCGAGAAGGACCTGGAGATGTTGATGCCGGGGTTGCGGTGCACAATCTTGACTAGCACCTTGGAGAGCACATCCTGGCAAAGCTTGCGGGATTCACTGGCAAAGGAGGCGGCCCGTTCTTGATGGTGCTTCTCCAATGCTTCGATGAGGTTCTCGAAGGAGAAAGTTAACCTGATGCTTGCGGCTTCTTGTGCATTGGTGGAGTAACTGTAGTCCTTCATGCCCATGATTGCTAGCTAAGCACTAAGTTGCTCTGCAGCTTCGACAAGGCGGCTGGTCCAGAGTTGCAAGCTACCCTTCAGCACATTGAAAGAATTTTCAGCATCGGCAAGCAAGGCTTTCTCCTTATCAAGATCCTTCGACAAGATTTTCTCCTTGGCCCGGGCGCCCTCGAGATTTTCTTCCAAAGTAGTGTGCTTCAGCTTGAGATCGGCATTGATGTTGGCGGCATCCGTTAACTCCTTGGTCTTGGATGACAGCAACGTTTGCAACTCCGCCAAGGTGAAAGTTGTTTTCTGTGCTGACTCTTGGAGATCACGGATTTTCTTGTTGTTGCCGGCAAGGTCCTCCTCAAGCTTCGTCACATTGGTCTCCAGTTCCACTTTTACGGCCTCGGCGGCTTTGGCAGCTTTGATGGCCTCCTGGAGCTTGCCAGCGTGAACCGGAGCTTGAGCTTCGATAGCCTCCTTATGGTTTCGCTCTAGCTCTTGGGTCCGCTATGCTAGCAAGGTCTGGATTTCGTCATCCTTGCCGCGAAGCTTGGCAGCAAACGCCTCTTCTCTGGTGGCAAGATCCTTCTCTCTTGCGTCAAGCTGCGCTTCACGCTCCGCGAGCTTGCCATCCAGAGCTGCTGCTTCTTCCTTAGTAGCGGCAAGCTTATCTTCTTGACCCTTGATGCTTTGGATTTTATCTTCATACCATTTGCGGGTCTCTTCCACCTTCTTGTTTAGCTTCTGCTTAGCCAACTCCATGGTTTGCTGCTGCGTGTGGACTCTATCCCAATGCTTGCTATATCGCTCTTGCACATCTTTGAAGCCAGGAACCATGGTCTTCAGGAAGGCAAGATCAGCAGAGTTGTCATCGGAGGTGTCTGTTACTGTGATGCTACGAGACAAAGGTGCAATGATCCCCGCAATTGCATCTTCAAGGGCAAGTTCCCCGGCACCAGATGAGCTGGGGGCTTCAGATTCTTGCTGCTGGTTGATGGGATCCAAAGGACCTGCCAAGGTTTGCGTCTCAGATGTACTGGGATGGTTGTCAGCAGTTGGCTTGTCATTACCAGCTTCTCCCATCTCAACATCTGCCGTTATGGAGGCAGATGTGTTGCCGGAGGGTCTGTTAGATTCCTCGGCAGCTTTCCTAGCATCCTCAACATCAGATGCAACAGCGGCCTCTTCGGCAGAAATTTTGGCGCCCTCTTCAGCAACGCTCTTTGCAATTCCTTCCACGTCCACGGTGATTTCTCCCTCTTTCGAAGAGGTTGGATCTATAAAACAAAGAAGAAGAAGAAGCAAAGTGTAGAATGAAATTAAAATTTCAGATCAAGTTCAAAGGAATAGATAAAAGGAATGATAAGGATAAGATGACGCTTGAATTTTTTTTTACCTTGATGAGCATGTGGAGGAGATGTTGTTCCTCCTCTGGCAACGTCAGTTGTTGTCCCTCGGTCCCCGATAACATCAGTTGTCGGTGGGTCCTCCACGCGGACAGGCTCTTCTTCGTGCTCCTCGGGAGGAGGACTGCTTCTTGTCGGCGAGCTTCTTGGCGGAGATTCTGAGGTTGAGGGTGCTGTCAAGGGGTCCGTCCCCTGGCGCTCTCCTTCTGGCTGATCATCCTCCACCTCCTTGTCAGTCTCCATTATTGAAGTATCAGTGGTAATGCTTGCCAGCGGAAACTGGACGTGAGCCTCACGCTGGGGGCTGGAGCCGGCAATGTTAGAAGAAACTGCGCCTTGATCAGTATCCATTACCGTGTCGCCCTCTTCAGTGGTTCCGGCCTTCTTCTGGTACCTTTCTGCCAGTGGCACTTCATTCCTGCAAAACCAAGACAATCAAGATGGTTAATTCAATGGCAATAATATCAAGATAATCACAAGATTGGCTGAAGAAAGATGAAGCACTTACTCCACCTCTTCTTCATGATCATTGAGGGGGGACAGGTCCCAGTGTACTGTGTCCTCAGCGCCGGAAGATGTGGATGGTGGTGGCGTCTTTCTGGTACGCTTTGTCCCCGAAGAGGCTGGGGGCTGTGAAGCACCCACCTCTTCCGTGGTTGACGAAGTCAGTTGCCGGGAAGCAGCGCCACAAGGAGGTTGTCACCTAGAAGGCTGGGCTCGAGAAGTCTTGGCAGCTGCCTCTGTGCCAGCAAGCTCATCGCTTGTCGGTTCGATGTGCGCTACCTTCTTCCGTCCAGGCTTCTTCGCGATTGCGGTCTTCACTCAAGTAGGAGGAGCGTGAGGTTCTCCCTCCTCTCTTTCCTCTTCTTCAACCTCTTCAGGGTGCTCTTTGTCACCCTCATGCGCCTCAGCATGTTCTTCTTCGCCAACATGCTCTTCAGCATGTTCTTCGGCGCCTACATGCTCTTCGGCCTCTTCTTCGGTGCGCTCTTCCCCTTCTTCGCTGGTGCTCCTAGCTGCCCTCTTTGCCTCCTCAACCCTTGCGGCAAGGAACTACTCTTTGTCATCCTTCGTACGATGGACCATGTCATCTTCAACTCTGACAACTTCTTCCACAAAGCCGTCAAGCCAGTCTTGCACCTCTTTCTTGGTGAGCACCTTCCAAGTATCAACAACACTCTTGGAATAGCAGTCTGGCATCATAGCCAAGATGGAATCCTTGGCGGTGTTGTGATACGTCTCCAACGTATCTATAATTTTTTATTGTTCCATGCTATTATATTATCAATCTTGGATGTTTTTATATACATTTATAGCAATTATATATCATTTTTTGGGACTAACCTATTAACTTAGTGCCCAGTGCCAGTTGTTGTTTTTTGTCTGTTTTTGGTTTTCCAGAATATCAGTACCAAACGAAGTCCAAATGCCACGAAACTTTTTGGAGATTTTTTTCTGGACATAACAAACACTAGAAGCTTCGGGAGAAGGCCAGAAGACAGAGGAGGTGGCCACGAGCCACCAGGGCGCGCCTGGGGGGGCAGGCGCGCCCTGGTGCCTCGTGGGCCCACCTCTGCCCCTTTTGACCTAACTCCACCACTATAAATTCTCTAAAATCAGGAAACCAACAGAGAAGTCCACGAAATACTTTTTCCACCGCCTTAAGCTTCTGTTCTCGAGAAATCCCATCTAGAGGCCTTTTCCGGTACTCCGTTGGAGGGGGAATCGATCACGGAGGGGCTCTACATCAACCTTGCTGCCCTTCCGATGATGCGTGAGTAGTTTACCACAGACCTTCGGGTCCATAGTTATTAGCTAGATGGCTTCTTCTCTCTTTTTGATCTTCAATACAATGTTCTCCTCGATGTTCTTGGAGTTCTATCCGATGTAATCACTTTTTGCGGTGTGTTTGTTGGGATCCGATGAATTGTTAGTTTATGATCAGATTATCCATGAATATTATTTGAGTCTTCTCTGAACTCTTTTATGCATGATTATTATAGCTTCGTATTTCTCTCCAATCTATTGATTTGGTTTGGCCAACTAGATTGATTTATCTTGCAATGGGAGAGGTGCTTTGTAATGGGTTCGATCTTGCGGTGCTCAATCCCAGTGACAGAAAGGGACATGACACGTATGTATCATTGCTATTAAGGTTAAAAAGATGGGCTTTATTCATGCGTGAGTTTACTTTGTCTACATCATGTCATCTTGCTTAAGGCGTTACTCCGTTCTTCATGAACTTAATACACTAGATGCATGCTGGATAGCGGTCGATGTGTGGAGTAATAGTAGTAGATGCAGGCAGGAGTTGGTCTACTTGTCTCGGACGTGATGCCTATATACATGATCATTGCCTTGGATATCGTCATGATTATTTGCTTTCCTATGAATTGCCCAACAGTAATTTGTTCACCCACTGTATGCTATTTTCATGAGAGAAGCCTCTAGTGAAAACTATGGCCCCCGGGTCTATCCAAATCATATATTAAAAATCCTAAAAATACCTTGCTGCACTTTTACTTTATTTATTTTATTTTGTATTTTTGTTCGATCTATTTATCTATCACCATACAATTTAATCTTGCAATTAACCGCCAAGGGATTGACAGCCCCTTGTTTACGTTGGGTGCAAGGATTTGTTGTTTTGTGTGCAGGTACTGTTAATGAGGTGTTGCTTGATTCTCCTACTGGATTAATAACCTTGGTTTCATAACTGAGGGAAATACTTATCTCTACTGTACTGCATCATCCCCTCCTCTTCGAGGAAGTCCCAACGCAGCTCACAAGTAGCATGTTGTTGCAGAGCGGGACTATCTTTGACGGCAGGTGGAAGTTGCAACCTTTGTTGAAGAGCTGACAGATGAGCCAATAGTGCTCCATGACCGTCAAGTTGTTGTCGAGGCCTGGATGCAAGCGCATCGTATCGGTAGGGTTCTTGTACTCCCATGCTTTTCGGTATCCTCTCTGCTGCAGCGGAGCAATTCGGTGGCGGAGCGATTCAAGCCAGATTCCCTGAGACTGATGAGCCTATACAGTGCAATCCCGAGCTTGCTGTCGTTGGGGTCAACATTGCTCCAATTGGCATTCTTCTTAATCTTCTCGGTTCTGAGATGACAGAAGGCCGGGAAGTGTTGCTGCTTGATCCAGCACCAATCTACCCTCCACTCATTCCATTTGATGTGCAGTTTGCCGTCAAGATAGTGCTTCTTCATCCCTGTCCTTGGAATCCAAGTGACACTGCCGGAGAGAGCGTCGCCTTCGATCCGGGGGATGAAAAAGTGCCAGAACAGAGCAACATTGGGCACTACTCCTAAGAAATTCTCACATAGATGTGGGAAGACTGACATGCAAGTGATTGCATTTGGAGCAAAGTCTAGCAATCTAAATCCATAGGACAACATCACTTCTATGAAGAAATCTGAGAAGGGTGGGCATAATCCACATTAAAAATACCCAACCAAGAAGTGGAACTGGTCGTCTGCTTGGGGAATGGATCCTGGAAGCACCACCGTGACTTCATGGTCTTTCGTTTTCCTCGCATACATGTACGAGTACCTCTTCTTCAGATCGCTGGCTGTCAACACCGGCAGAAAGACGGCGTTCTCCCGCCGCTGTGCTGCTTTGGCGGCCTTCCTTTCCTCCACCGCTGGATCAACTGGTTTGGCGGCCCTCTTCGGCACCATGGCAGTTTCTGGAGAAGGAATCTAATGGAAAGGACAAGCGGAGTGGCGCGGAGGTGCTATGCTCTGTTCTTGCACAAGGAAGAAGATGGAGACGGCTAGCGAGATTGGGGAGGAAGGAGGTAAATGAGCAGCGCTGATGAGGACATCCCAGGTTCATCGCGTTTGTCATCTTCTCCTCATGATAATAACCAGCTCTGAAATGAAGCTTCTACAAAGAAGACCTATTTGGGTCCCATGACAAGGAGCCGTGCCAAACAAATAGAACAAGAGGTGAACGCGCTCCTAACTGATCATACTTCAACTATCCATGAGAGCATTATACTGCTTAAATCTTGTCTGCTGATTTTACTCGGGTACAAAGTTGAGGACAACCAACAACTTTCAGCACATGAAGAAACAAGTTCTGAAGCCCATATAACAAATTTGAAGAGAACAAGTTTCAACTCTGATGTAAACCATGTTTTGGTGACAAGGTCAACTAGTTACACCTCAAGGAAGAATAGCAAGTCATCTCAACACTCTGTTGTTGCATGCACAGTTCCAGAATTCGTCCCGGAACTTTCTGCATCATGCAACACAAATATATGAGTATCCGGCATGTGTGGGAGTACAAAATGGACAGCATATGAAGTCTACTTTCAGGAAAATCAAATGATGCATCATTTGGAGTCCGGAGTCAAAGGATATGAGAGTTCCAATGCAAGCTGTCAAGAGCATAAACTGCTACGCGAGGCTCCATGGGTTTGCTCCCTTGACCAGCTAGTTAGCACGAATTTGAGCCCCTCTTTTGGACTTGTTTCACACCCAAGCTAGGAGGGCTGTTCCTAGTATAAATACCCCTTCCCCCACTTCAGCCACAACTCTTTGGTATTTGATTTCAGAATAGGTTAGCTAAGTGCAACCAGAATCTTGTTTGAGAGTTCACTTCCTCCTTAGCTCTTGTAATCTTGCCTTGTGAGAGGGTAAACTCACTTTGTGAATTTACAACAGTAGCCGTTGAGGCGGCGATCAGTTCGTGCTTCCAACTTCATGCGTGGTTGCGTGGATTGGAATCCTAAAAGTGTGGTTGGGCGAATACTTGTTGCTGGTTGTTGCATATGCAGTAGCTTGCTTTGGTCTCATCAGGTTGCACCAGTTATCCATTAGACGACAACGTTGTTGGCTGGGATCAAGGGTTTCCTTCGTACCCTTCAGGTGGCGTTGATTCGTTCCTCAAGCAGATCCTCTGTGAAGATCGGGCAACCCCGTATCTTCTTGGCTTCAGAGCTTCGGTTGACATGGTAGAATCTTGTATCCCTAGTTTAGTTCATGTTCTTGTTCATCCTAAAGTCCAGAAAATAGCCCCACAAAAAAAATACCTTTACCTAGCCTTTTGCAGCCTTTAATCTATTATTTGGTGAGTTTTATCAAGTTTTTGTCCACTAGATCGTTGTTTTTAGTTGCTGAGTTTTCCCCCATCCAATCTTGTGTATTTGTGTTCATTTTCGTGCACAGATTTCAGATCTGCGTCCTCCACCAAATCATGTGTATCTTTGTCATCCGGAGTCCGTTTTGGGTATTTTTGTGCATTTTGGAAAGCCCACACCGTGTACTTTCCATCCATCCTTGTTAGATCTAATTCCCACCATATTTTCCACCCAGAAAAATCAGATCAGTTCGTGTGTGTTTTCTGCCAAAGTTTCAGCTGCATGTTCTTGTTGTTTGAGCTCATCCATTGTAATTTTCGTAATTCCCCCAAAGTGTGTGTTCAGATCCAAGTCCCTTGTTGAAAGTTTGTAAAAAAAATCAAAAAAAAGAGGAAAAAAAGGGAGATCTGCCCAAAGAAAAGGAAGTTTGTGAAAGAAACAAAAGAGAGAAATTTGGGACTGTTCTTCACTTATATCTTGAGAAATCCCTATTTGTGTTGTGAGCTGAAATGTGTCAAGTGTGCAAATTCATAAATCCTTGCTTTCTAGCAAATCTGATTCCTTGGTGCGAGTTGCATGTACCCCACTTATATCTCATTCAGCAACTAAGGGCATTAGAATCTTGTGTGGATGATTACTTGGTTCAACAATATCTTGATTGCAGATTAGTGCATCTTTTGCTCCATACATATCCCACCCAAGCTCCACCAAACAGCCCCCGCATGTGCAACCCTAGACTTGTATTCGCTTGATTCATCAGTCTTTGTATACCAACCATCGTCACCACGGTTGAGCATGATTCTGCCCTCACTTGGAAGTTACATGAGCTTCGGTTGGTAAGTGAGGTGAGCTTGAGTTGTTACCCACATATATGCTTCTAGTACTATAGGGCTTTTGGAAAACTAACCATAGCAGGTGATGAAGACGAATATGATGTTAAAGGACATGGGCATCTCAATTAGCCCGTCACACGGTTTCACTTCAATGCATTACGTGATCATCTATGTTGAGAATTCAGAAACAGCCATGATCCAATTGAATAGAAGCAAGAGAAGTTGTCAAGAGATTTGCAGCAACTTATGGGTAATGTTAATGAGTAGCTCACTCAAAACATGGCAACCATGAGGGCTGATATTGTTGCTAATATTGTGCGAGAGCTTCATCAAAACCGAGAAGAAGCAAGTGTCCATGGTGATGAACATAATTAATGCAACTGATGGGGAAGGTGCTGCATCCAATGCACAAGCTAGAAGAAACCGTGCTCCTACTCCCTATGCCATGAGACCTCTCGGTCCCGGACGTGGAAATGCTCATGCTAATGGACGTGGTCGTCATGAAGCTGCTGCTGGTAGTGGTCTTAGAGGAGGCCACCAGAGAGCAAATCTGCACCATGAAGTTAGTGAAGATGAGTTTGACGAAGATGAAGATGGTATGCACCAGAATGTTAGATTTCATCATCGAAGAAACAATGGTCGTGAACGAGAGGAAGAGGAGAGGTTTGGAAAGCTGAAATTTACCATGCCCAAGTTTGATGGTGGATCTGATCCAGAAAGTTATCTAAAATGGGAATTGAAGGTTGACAAGATTTTCCGCATGCACAACTACTCTGAAGAGAAGAAGTTAGCAATGGCCTCACTTGAGTTTGAAGATTATGCTCTAATATGGTGGGAGCAAGTTCAGATTCAGCGAGAAGAAGAAGGAGAACCTGCTGTTGCTACATGGGCAGAAATGAAAAGAGAGATGAGGGCAAGATTTGTCCCAAGGCATTATAGGCGTGATATCTTTGATAAGCTCCAAAATTTGAGGCAAGGAAAGTTATCTGTTGAGGAGTTTCATAAGGAGATAGAGAAGGCAATGATAAGAGCCAACATACATGAAGATGAGGAGCAGTCCATGGCAAGGTTTCTCTATGGGCTGAATCCTAATGTCAAATGAGTGGTTGATCTGCAGCCATATCGTAATGTGGTAGAGCTTGTACATCTGGCTTCTAAGGTTGAACGTCAGTTGCAAGAAGACTCAAAGCAAAGCAGAACTACATCCTTCACAGCTCAAACTACATCAAGTGGGAGTAAATTTGTACCTCAATTCAATGTTGGTCGAGGTATCATGACTACTTGTGGTTGTGGAAATCAGCACCATACACGTGCAGCCATGAGCAGAAATGATGCATCAAATTTGAAGGAGAAGAGCAAATTTGTAGCTCCTAGTTCATCCTCAATTGGCTCCAAAGGGAAAACTAGTGAAATAGAATGCTTTACATGTAAGGGACGTGGCCACATGAAGAAAGATTGTCCCAACAAGCGTACCATGCTGATCACAGAGAATGGAGAATATGAGTCTTGCAGTGAACTAGAAGAAGAAACCGAAGATGGTGATGGTTCACATGGTGATGAGCACACCTATTGTGATTATGAGCAAGGTGCTTCTCTTGTTGTCACTAAAGTTTTGAGTGTGCAGATCAAAGAAGCTGAGAATGGACAATGACACAATTTGTTTCAAACAAGAGCCAAAGTGCAAGACAAGGTATGCAAAGTAATTGTTGATGGTGGAAGTTGTCACAATCTTGCTAGTAAAGAAATGTGTGATAAGCTTGGGCTGAAGCTGCTGCAACACCCCCACCCATATCATATCCAATGGTTGAGTGAATGTGAAGAGATTAAGGTCACACATATGGTACATGTGCAATTCAAGAATGGAGATTATAATGACACCGTTGAGTGTGATGTGGTGCCCATGAAGGTGTGTCACATGCTGTTGGGCAGACCGTGGCAATATGATCTTTCAGCTCAACATTGTGGCGGAACCAATCAATACACCGTCTAGTGGAAAGGCAAAGACTTGGTGCTAAGGCCCATGACTCCCCAACAAATTATGGCTGAGCACATGCAAAAAGTTTCTGAAGTAAAAGTAGTGAGTAAGAAAGAGGGACAGAAAAAGAGTGAGAGAGAGAGAGATCCACAAATCTATGAGTGAGCGCCACAAGTCAAATCTGACAGATAAAAATAAAAGAGAGGGAGAGAACATGGTCATGTTAGCCATCAAATCAGAACTGAGAGATGTGAGACTCAACCCAAATCAAGTGGTCGTTGTAGTTGTGTACAAAGACGCTTTGCTTTCAGCTAATGACCTAACTTGTCTCCCTAGTGCTGTTTGTGATGTCTTGCAGGATTTCAAGGATGTTTTTTCGGAGGAAGTACCCACTGGTCTACCTCCCTTGCGTGGCATAGAACATCAGATTGACCTCATTCCAGGAGCATCACTTCCAAATCAAGCTCCCTACCGCACCAATCCTGAAGAAACAAAGGAGATAGAAAGGCAGGTACAAGAACTTTTAAAGAAAGGTTATGTTCATGAAAGTTTAAGTCCTTGTGATGTACCTATGATTTTGGTGCCTAAGAAAGATGCAACATGGTGAATGGTAATGGACTGTAGGCCTATCAATATTATTACTATTAGGTATCATCATCCTATTCCTAGGTTAGATGATATGCTTGATGAATTGAGTGGCTCTATAGTTTTTTCTAAAATTGATTTGAGAAGTGGATACCATCAGATTAGAATGAAAGAAGGAGATGAATGGAAAACTGCTTTCAAAACAAAATTTGGGTTGTATGAGTGGTTAGTCATGCCTTTTGGGTTAACTAATGCGCCAAGTACATTCATGAGATTGACGAACCATGTTTTGAGAGCTTACATTGGCAAATTTGTTGTTGTGTACTTTGATGACATCCTAATCTATAGCAGATCCATTGAGGAACATATTGAACATCTAAAACAAGTGCTGAATGTGCTAAGGACAGAAAAACTATATGCTAACATTGAGAAGTGCTCCTTTCGCACAAACAAGGTTGTTTTTCCTGGCTATGTTGTTTCAGGACAGGGAATTGAAGTGGATGAATCTAAGGTGGAAGCAATCAAGAATTGGCCAACTTCGGTGAATGTAAGCCAGGAATCACATGCAGGAGGATTAATGGGACACTTTCGTCGTTAGAAGACTTATGAGCTGTTGGCTTATCATTTTTATTGGCCAAAGATAAGGAAGGACGTTGAGAGATTTGTGCAGCGATGCATCACATGCCACAAAGCTAAGTCCAAACTAAACCCCCATGGTTTATATACTCCCCTACCTGTTCCAAATGCTCCTTGGGAAGATATTAGCATGGATTTTGTTTTAGGACTATCTAGGACTAAGAGGGGGAGGGATTCTCAAAAATGGCACATTTCATTCCGTGCCACAAGAACGACGATGCTTCACATGTTGCTGATTTGTTTTTCAGGGAAGTTGTTCGCTTGCATGGAATGTCGAGGACCATTGTTTCAGATCGTGATGTGAAGTTCATCAGCTATTTCTGGAAAACATTATGGGCAAAGTTGGGAACCAAGCTGCTATTTTCAACGACAAGTCACCCACAAACTGATGGGCAAACAGAGATGGTGAACCGCACACTCTCAGCCTTGCTGCGTACGATGATCAAGAAGAATTTGAAAGAGTGGGAAGAGTGTTTGCCGCATGTGGAGTTTGCTTACAATAGAGCAACGCACTGCACAACAAGCATGTGCCCGTTTGAGGTGGTATACGGATTCAAACCACTTGCACCAATCGATTTGTTGCCACTTCCATTGCAAGAGAGATGTAACATGGAGGCTTCGAAGCGTGCTGCATATGTGAAGAAGATTCATGAGAAGACCAGAGAAGAGATAGAGAAGAAGTCCAAGTACTATGCAGCTAAGGCAATCAAAAATCGCAAGAAGGTGACTTTTGAGCACAGAGATCTTGTTTGGATCAATTTGCGCAAAGATAGGTTCCCAGAGAAGCGCAAATCCAAGCTAATGCCTCGTGGAGATGGACTGTTCAAAGTCTTGGCCAAGATCAATGACAATGCTTACAAGATCGAGCTTCCTGAAGACTATAATGTGAGTCCCACATTCAACGTTGCTGATTTGTCTCCATGCTTCGATCAAGAGTCGAGGGCGAATCCTTTTGAAGAGGGGGAGGATGATGAGGACATCCCAGGTTCACCGCGTTTGTCATCTTCTCCTCATGATAATAACCAGCTCTCAAATGAAGCTTCTACAAAGAAGACCTATTTGGGTCCCATGACAAGGAGTCGTGCCAAACAAATAGAACAAGAGGTGAACGCGCTCCTAGCTGATCATACTTCAACTATCCATGAGAACTTTATACTGCCTAAATCTTGTGTGCTGATTTTACTCAGGTACAAAATTGAGGACAACCAACAACTTTCAGCACATGAAGAAACAAGTTCTGAAGCCCATATAACAAGTTTGAAGAGAACAAGTTTCAACTCTGATGTAAACCATGTTTTGGTGACAAGGTCAACTAGTTACACCTCAAGGAAGAATAGCAAGTCATCTCAACACTCTGTTGTTGCATGCACAGTTCTAGAATTCGTCCCAGAACTTGCTGCATCATGCAACACAAATATATGAGTATCCAGCATGTGTGAGAGTACAAAATGGACAACATATGAAGTCTACTTTCAGGAAAATCAAACAGTGCATCATTTGGAGTCCGGAGTCAAAGGATATGAGAGTTCCAATGCAAGATGTCCAGAGCATTAACTGCTGCGCGAGGCTCCATGGGTTTGCTACCTTGACCAACTGGTTAGCACGAATTTGAGCCCCTCTTTTGGACTAGTTTCACACCCAAGCTAGGAGGGCTGTTCCTAGTATAAATACCCCTTCCCCCACTTCAGCCACAACTCTTTGGCAATTTGATTTCAAAATAGGTTAGCTAAGTGCAACCAGAATCTTGTTTGAGAGTTCACTTCCTCCTTAGCTCTTGTAATCTTGCCTTGTGAGAGGGTAAACTCACTTTGTGACTTTACAACAGTAGCCGTTGAGGTGGCGACCAGTTCGTGCTTCCAACTTCATGCGTGGTTGCGTGCATTGGAATCCTAAGAGTGTGGTTGGGCGAATACTTGTTGCTGGTTGTTGCATATGTAGTAGCTTGCTTCGGTCTTGTCAGGTTTGTCAGGACCCCGATCCTAAGTCTCACTGATCTAGCATAAGACACATCATATCACTTTGCGGCCTCACGCACAGTAACCCACGGCTACCGCCTTTTACCTTGGCCGGGACCATTTGCGTCTTTTGGCTCACGTATATGATTGTGATGCTAGCATCCATATGACAGAGAACCAGGGTCGACATGACTAGTCATAAACCAAGGTGGCACAAATGTACAGGGATAGACATAGGTAACCCAGCAATGCACGTGTCGGTCATCAGCGTGTGTAACCGAGCTGTAGCAAGCTGTCAGGACTCTAGTAACACCGCGTGACATTTCCCCATAGGGACAGACACAGGAGCAAAGATGGATACATGTCGGTCAATCCATGTGTTCCAGAGCAGTAGCGAACTACCAAGGCTCAGTGGAAGCACTAGGAGGCATTTCCCTGTGGGAAAGGCTACCAAAGCAGATAACTAGGTGTCGAATCCCACACATACCAAAGCATTTCAAACATACACACAATATGCTCGATATGTGTAGATACAACATGGCATCACAACAAAACTCTACGACTCAAGTATTTATTTAAGAGGCTTCAAAGAGCCATATATTTCATGATATTACAAACATGAGTCTCATGACCCAACATACAAAGTCATACAAGCAACGGAAGCATAAATCTGTCTGAGTACAGACAACTGAAAAGAAAGAAGGCTAGAAAGCCTGTCTATCTACAAGACCCTCCATAGGAGCCAGACCTCTGTCTAGGATTCCCAAGCTACTCGTCGAAGCCCACACGGAACTACTAGTGAGACTGAAGTCTCCTCTGAAAAACATAAATTAAGCAACCGTGAGTACAAAGGTACTCAGCAAGACTTACATCAGAACTAACTACATATGCATCAGTATCAACAATGGGGTTGTGGAGTTTAACTGCAGCAAGCCAGCTTTGACTCAGTGGCTATCCTGAACTACGACTACCAGTAACTTCTTTGGGGTGAGAGAGCGCACACGAGTCCACATATTCACCATATCAATACACCACTATGGATCCTCTCCCGTCTTCCTACGAGAAGGCCATGCATAGCACTCACACTTATCTTGCGCATTTTAGAGTATCCATTTCAACTTATCTATGAACAACGTAAGCTTTCCAAGTAGTCCATATCCGCGGACGCGGCTATTCGAATAGATAATTAACCCTGCAAGGGTGTACTTCTTCACACATGTTTCCACCACTTAGCGCCTGTACGCAAAATGTACTTGGCAGACTTCAAGCGAAAGCCGGCGTGGGTGTAGACCACGACCTGACTAACCACACAAGACTCTAATCCAGGTTTATCGCCTATTTGAGGTTGTATCCGCAAAGGAAGTCCGGCCGAAGTTTCTATCACGGCCCCAAACAATGAGTGCAAGGTTCCCAAGAGCACCATTTGGGTGTCACTTGGTACACCGTGCCTCAGTGTCTCTACCGCATCATAGCCCACCCCTGAGGTCAGTGCTATGTACGGCCGCCAACACATATCCTATAAACACCAGAAACTAGTTGCGACTCCTGGACAGAGATCAAGGCGATTAATAAGTCGAGCGGGGTCATATTTCAGGGCCCAATGTGTGGTAGTAGCTATCTTGGATCACAAACACAGAACTCAGTTCCTGAGGACGGTCTCAATGAGACAACCCACCATGTACTCCTACATGGCCTCTCATCGCTACCTTTACCAAATCGTGTTCACACACTTAGCTCTCAACAGTAGGACATGTTCAGCCCCATTCCAATCTATCCCAGATGAAACAGACCTCACACCACTCTAAGCATAGCAGGCATAATAAGCAAGCATGAATGAGTAGGCACATCATGGCTCAAACAACTCCTACTCATGCTAGTGGGTTTTACTAATTACTGTGGCAAAGACAGGTCATGCAGAGGAATGGGTTCAACAACCGCGACAGGTAACAGTTGAATCATTGTTGTCCTAATGCAATAAAAGAGAGCAAGAGCGAGAGAGTGGGATTGTATCGAAATTTTCAATGGGGGTTACTTGCCTGGCACTTCTGAAGATAGTATAGCTATTAGCTCTTCATTAGTGTCAACAATCCCAACGTCGGAATCGTCTTCTACCGAGAAGGAACAAACACCGGCAACATAGAAGGAACACAATCAATGCAATGTGACAATATGATGCATGATCATGACATGGAAACATGTTGATGATTTGGGCTAATGCAACTAGCAGCAATTTAAATGATGTTGGTTTGAACCCAAGGTTCAAATTCAAACTCCATATAAGGCATTTCAAATGCCATTTATTCAAATTGTCATATACAGCAACTTTAGGTTGTTCAAGCATGCATGAAAATGCCATAAACAGATTCTTCATATTTTTCTGATAATTTTTCATATATAAATTATTTCAATCTGAGTTACGGTTGAATTTATATGAATTTTGGAAGTTTATAACATTTTCTGGAATTTCCTGGTTATTCTAAAAAAAATCCAGAAAATGATTTACTGCATCAGCATTGCATCACTGTGACGTCTGCAGGTCAACAGGACCGTTCCTGGTCAAATCTGACCAGTGGGTCCCGCATGTCAGTGGCACATCTAATTAACAGAGTTAATTAGCACTAAACTTAATCCTAAACCTAATTTAGTTAGGGGCCTGGGCCCACATGTTAGTGACTCAGTGGGGAGTCAAACCCGGTTAATCGGGGTCAAACTCGTCAGAGTTGACCCGCGGCTCATCGCCGGCGAAGCCAGAGACGGCGGAGGTGCTCGGGATTCGTTCTCCGGCGACCAAAACAACGGCGGAGGGCATCTACATGAAGCTGGTGCTCGGCCACATCGAGTGGTGGTGGTGGACGGGCCTGAGGTGGCCGGAGTTGACGGCGGCGAGCTTGACAGCGGCGGCCGGCGTTCGATCGAGGTCGGGTATGGCGCTGGGGTGTGCGGGAGGAGGAGATGGTGGGTGTGCTCGGCTCCTGGAAGTGTTCCGAGCACGATGACGCGCTCGGGCGTAAGCTCCAGAGGCTGCAGCGACGGCGGCGACATGGCCGGCGTCGACGAGCTCTCGGCTCTAGTGGTTTACATGGCTAGGGGATGCAAATCACGTGGGGAGGAGAGGGGTTAGGATCAGGAGCTCACGGCGGTCACAATGAGCTGCTCAGCGGGCTCGGGGAAGGTCTGGTGCGGCTAGAACGGCGGTGGCAATCTCGGCGGCCGGAGGTTGAAGACGACGGCGTGGAGGCATTGCGGTGGTCCCGGCGTTGCATGGCTCAATGAAGAGGACGAGGACGAAGCGGCGGAGCTCGTGGACGACTCGAGGGGGCGAGGGGTGGCCGGTGGCCGCGGCAACAGTGAGCGGCGGCGATGGCTACGCTCGGGTGGCGCTCGGCTACGAGAGAGAGGGGGCTAGAGGAGGGGAGGAGCACGGGGAGAGTGAGAGGAGGTCGAGGGGGTCGCGCGGCGACGTCCAGGGCATCGGGGATGCACGCAGGCAGGGAAGAGGTGGCGAGCGCGTGCTCGCGCGCGCCGGCCACGTGCGCGATCTGCCTACTGGCCTGAGGAGGAAGACGATAGGGGCTACAGTGGTGGGCTGGGCTGAAACAGCAGCAGGCCAACAGTGCCAGGTAATTCCTTCTCTCTCTCATTTTTCTATTTTGTTTTCTGTTTTCTGTTTATTCTTTTCTGTTTTTATTTAGTATAAATACCAAATCATTTTTAAAACTCCTGAAATTAATTGTGGGCACAATTTGAATTATTTCCAACAGCCCTCAACTATTTTCAGAATTATTTGAGCATTTAAAATAATTATAGCAATTAAATGCCCAAATTCAAATACTTTATGATTTAATTCAAAAATCCAAGATGACCTAGAAAAATGTGAACCATTTTAGGCAGAGGTTTTCACCCATCTCAAAAATGATGAACTTTTCTGAATGGCATTTTGGGTTCATTAAAATTATTTTCAGTTGATCCTAGTTTTTCACAGGGGTGCTAGGGCTTGCTGAATCCCCATTTCAAATTTCCTTTGAATTTAACATGATGCATTGATGCTCTGATGCAACTAATTACAATCATTATTCTAGGGCTATGACAACTCACCACCACTAAACAAGAATCTCGTCCCGAGATTTAGGCGTAGGGTAAGAGGAAGAGGGGACACTAGCTATCACAATCTTCATGATCCAATTGTCCTTCTCGGAGATGTTGATTCATTGCATCATGTTGATCTTGACGTGTTTTCTTTCGAGATCTTCATCCAAAAATGACGACGGAAAGGGAGGGGAGATCTACATGATTCGATCTTTACGAAGATCGAGCAACTCACGATCAACTCGTGGAATGAGACATAATAACATCGCTCGAGCTGAGACACAAAACACACAACAGGACTGATGGAAAGGAGTAGATGACAAAGGTTTAATTTGGCAGGCAACGGTTCCACGCTTTAAGAAGATGGTGAGTGGGTTTCAAAGTAGCGAGGAGTTAGTTAACCTTAATACCTTAACGGAACACCTTAGGGGAGGTGGCTCGTAGAGTTATTCCCTTAAGTAGCAAAAAGAATTACTTTTGATACATAGATCATTGAAACTCTCTATACCAGCCTAAGGCAAATCACAAACGATCGTTTGAAGGAGTTCAAAAGAATGGCATACTCAGACTAGAATGGATGATGTGGGCTATCTTGTTGAAGACAACGCAATGGATGATTTTTTTTGCTTATCATCGGAAATGGATGGGACCCATGGTAAGCCCACTTTTGAAGATGATCCTGAATAGCAATTACTGAGAAGGGCAGCCCATGGGAAAATGGCACAATGGTGGGTGCAAGCTGGGAACAAAATGCAAATGCTGGAAATGATTCTGGTAACTGGGGAGGAGGCTCAATAGCAGAGAATGATTCCACTGATTGAATGGCTATAGAATAACCAGGGAAAAAAACTAAGGGCACATTCCAATTAATGCCGACGATAAAACCTAGTGCCTGAGCATGCTCTCAAGAACTTGAGCATTTCCATATTCATTAGGGCTTTACCAGCAACTATGCCAAGGATTCTGGTAACACCTCATACTACCACGATGGATATAGATGGAGGATGCAGATGCAAAGGAAGACAACACTTTCTCAGATTTCTACCTTGGCTATGCCAAGGAAGCAAAACTGGATAATCGACCGAGAGACATCTAGCACTCCGCTTCTAATGTTCTCCTCGATGTACTAGTGTAACCCAATTATAGGGATTGTTTGGTATCTAGGACATCAAGTAAAGGTCGGACTTCGGAAACACAAAATCCATAAGGAACAACTTCTGGAATAAGTCATAGAAAATCCTCGTGGAGAAGATGGCCGAATTGCTCAATCAAGATACTACAATAATAGATCTTCCAGCTGGGTGAGTCGGCCAAAACATCAACCTTGCCGGAAATCGACGAGATTCAGATCTGGTTGGTGACAGGATACTTCAGACTCAGCATGTCTGAAAAAGAAAATTTGCAACACAAATCGATGAGATGACGTTGCGAGATTCTCGGGAAATGAACTATGGAAGCAAGCTCCAATATGATTTGGATTGCAAGACACAGGTGAGCACACTGTCCATGACAAGCATGACCACATAGAGATCTTATATCAAAATATAGCTGAGTTCTGGTTGGGAACCATCATCGAGGATATCGAAGTCCCTGCATAAGGCATGCTCTTAAGAAGGAACTTCTTCTCCTGGAGCAAGTCAATCAGTGGCTTGGTGTGCTAGGAATTACATATGGAATGGAGGTTGCAAGTCTATCAAACCATAGAATACTTCGCACATGCATGACTGACTTGGGACAATTCCAATTGAAGCCAAACAACTTTCTCAAATTCACTGCGGCAACTTACATCAAATGCACATGGATTAGAGGAAGTCGCATCTTTCATCCAAACATATGCTTCACGAAGAAGATAATTGTAACACCCCAAGAGTGCTCCTTCCATATTTGTACTCCCCAACATTGCCATTTATGGAATTGTCATGATGATCTTGATGGATGGGCTCCTTCTCATGTTGTGTTTTTGCCTTTCTTTTCTCTTTGCATTTCATTTTTATAATATTTTTCATGTGCTTGCATGATCATATTCATTTATGTTGTTCATGAGCATTGCACCCATTGATATGTTATGTTCATCATGTATGCATGAGGTGTGTCATCATCTTCTTCTTGCCTCACCCAACTCTTGGATTTCACCTATGCAAGCCATCTACCATCACCTCTCTCTCAATCCCTTCTTTTCCCAAGTAATTCTTGATGCTATATTTCTGTCCCAAATTAATGTTCACTAGTTTCCTATAATTCTTGCATCATGCCATCAAGCTCTCTGCCAAATTTCATCATTTTTGGAATTGATTTGGTTGGGATCAAAAATGCCTCAAGTTTGAATTCAATTCAAACTTGTGACATTTTTTTCTTCCTCTAAAAATGCCCAAACCATTTTATTCAAATAGTGCATAATTCTTGGAGTCCAGAGGTATTTTCATTTCCCTCTCACTCCCCTCTAAACTCCCTCTGTGGTTTTTCCTTCTTTTCTATTTTTGTAAATGGAAAAGAAGCGAGAGAGGGCAGCAGCCCAGCAGTAGCCCAGCATCAACAGCCTAGCGGCCCAGCACCCGCGCGGCCCAGCTCGCCCACGCGCCCCCCTTTTCTTTTCTCACCCGCGAGCCCACATACCCCCGCTGCCGCCTTGCCGCATGGCACGTCTGGCCCCGCCTGCCAGCGATGGGCTACAGGCCACCCGCCTCCCCCCCTTTTCGTCCTCCTCGGGCCCTCGCCATGGGGACCACGAGCGAGAGAGCGTCGCTGCGCCGTCCCGACGCCCTGGCCCTTCATAAAGCCCCCCACCTTGTCCCTTGCCTCGCTAGGGTTTCCCTCTCCTCCATCTGCCGCCGCCAGTTGAGCCTCGCCCACCGGATCCACCGCACTGACCGCGTCCCGAGCGCATCTGGGAGCGCGTCCTCGTCGCCAACGCGCTCACCGTCGAAGCCCGCCGCCAGGACCGTGTCCCTCTTCCTCCTCGACATCGACTACGTCCACGACGTCGACTACGTCACGCCGGGAGCTCCAAGTCCACCATCGTCTTCCTCTTCTTCCCCGACGGCCTCCGCGAGCTTCTCCGGCGAAGTTCCGGCGACCCCGACCTCATATCCGCCGTCCGAACACGTGCGCGTGTTCGTGGTGAGCATGCGCACATCCCCGACCATTTTTCCCCTTCGTTAGTGTCCTTTGTCCATGTTTGCCATGAGCGCCGCCCTCACCGCCGTCGGGCGTCGTCTCTGGCGAGTGCCCCGACCTTCTCTAGCGTTTCCCGCGTGTCCATCGTGTCCGCCTCATGCCGTAGAGCGATCCTGCGTCTTACCCGTCTTGTTTACCCACTGTAGCGTCCGATCCGAGCTCGCCGTCGCCGTTTCTCTCACCTCAACGCCGGCGATGTTCCCGTCGTCGTTTGGCGTCGTGGATGCCATGCGGGTGTGCGGGATGTACCCCCGCTTCGATCCGTTCCCTCCGCCATACCTAGAGGTCACCGGAGACAACTCCGGCGAGCCTCCGCCGTGCTCCTGCCATCGCCGCGCGCCCTCCCCTGTTTTCCTCTGTCGCCGCATACATGCACCAGCCATGGGTCCCGCTGGTCAGTCACACACACGCACGCAACCCCACTTGTCATACACAGCCGCGCGCCGCCCCACAAGTCAGCCAACGCACGTGCAGCCGCCTGCCGCGTGGGCCCGGTCCCACCTATCAGCCACAGAGGCTAGGAACCCCCTGGGTACGCGTAGCCGCGCCGCCGTTTTTTTCTTTTTCCATTTTCTGTCCTTTCCGTTTTCGGCAGTATTCCGTTTTGGGCCATTTCCATTTTTGGCATATGCCAAATCTGGAATATGTTTTAATTCAGTTTCTGTCCTATGTGTTCTTGTGGCATTTTGAGCATTTTCCATACAGTAACATATGCATATTATATATGATTTTGGGGTAGAAAAATCCAACTAATCCATCTGTGGCATTAGATTTATCATTTGAGCATTTTTGCAAGCATGCCATTTTTACATAATATGCCATTTTGTCATTTTTGTGAGAATTAATGCATGTGTCATATGAGCATCTTGTCAACATGAGTTTGGAGCATTTTCATTTCTTCTTACTGCTAGTATTTATTTCATGCCATGATATGCCATGATAGGAGTGCTACAAGCTTGTAAACATGCTTAGTCATTGTTACTGTTTTGAACTTGTTAAAATTCTGCTGAACGTTGCTATGTTTCCTTGATGGTAGCCACTAATCTATGCCTCTTTTGGACATGTCCAGTAAACATGATTTGGTCTTTGTCATTAGTAAATTCATGCCATGCCAATTGATGCCATGTTAAACTCCTGTAGCATATATAAATGTTGCTCTAAACATGCCTAGTCAATGTAGCAGTTTTCTGTCAACATTAAGTTGCAATGTTGTGACCTCATTTCTGATGAATCCATGCTTCATATGAATTTGTGCCATTATAATGAAATGATCTATGACATGTGTACTATAGGTGCATTCCAATTTCCTGCATTTTAGAGTTGTTTTGCCTACTATAACAAACATGTGAATACTGCCTGTCAATGTTTCTGCCAGCCTACACTGTCGTAACATTTTCTTTGCATCTTGTTGTCCTCATTCCATATAATCTGTGATGCTAATAAATTTGAACCTATGGAACGTATTACTGTGCATTTAGAGTACTACAGCCACATATCTGGTATGAGCATTTTAGAGTACTGTAGCATGCTGTTTTGATGTGCATAAGATGACATGTTGGTGTTAACTGCAGTTTTGCATTCCATATTGTTTTGCACACCATTTAAGTTACGTGCATCCGTTCTTCGTGATCTTTATATAGATTTCAATCGAAATCCTCCATTTTCTCCAAAGGCATACTTGGATTGCCAAGATTTTTCCCATATCCATCTTTTGCTTCACCGTTCACATCTCGTTATCATTTCTGTCGTCCCGGTAGCACCTTTACTTCATTCATGACATGCTCGTTATTCCACCAGGCAATTTCATGCATCATTTTGTTTATGCATCTATGCCATGATTGTTTGTTTATTTCGGTGCTTCTTCTTTCTTTTGGGTAGTTCCGGGAGACGAGTCCGAGTTTGAGGAACCTGTTGAGAACGTGTTCGAGGAGCAGTCTTACTATACTACCAAAGAGACTTCAGGCAAGATGATCATTACCCTTGATAACACTACTATCTTTGCTTGCTAGTTGTCTCGTTGCTATCGCTATGTCATGCTTCCTACCACATACATGTCAGCCTCTCATATGCCATGATACAACCTCTAACTACCCTACCCAGCAAACCGTTGTTTGGCTATGTTACCGCTTTGCTCAGCCCCTCTTATAGGGTTACTAGTTGCAGGTGCAGTGCAGGTTGTTCCATGTTATGACATGGATATGTTGGGATATCACAATATCTCGTATTTAATTAATGCATCTATATACTTGGTTGTGTGTGGAAGGCTCGACCTTTTGCCTAGTGTTTTGTTCCACTCATGCCGCCTTAGTTTCCGTAATGCCGGTGTTATGATCCTTGATTAGCGTACCTAACATGCTCAGGGGAATGGGACCCTCTTGATAGTTCGCTTTGAATAACCGCTTCCAGCAAGGCCCAACTTTGGTTTTACCATTTGCCTAATAACAACTAAAACTTGCATTGGGAGTAATTAACCCGAGGATTCTTAATCAACAACCCGGGGCAGTGCTCCTCATGAGTGTTGATCCAAACTAGAGCAGCTTGCGACGCCGCCCGGGGCAACCCGTGGAGTTGGTCGTTGTAACCATAGCTCATCCGTCGTGGCCTGATTTCGAGATACGCGCGGCTCCAGTCGGGGTGTCGGCACGTCGGGAGGTCTTGCTGGACTTGTGTTACCATTGTCGAAATGTCTTGTGCACCGGGATTCCGAGGATACTTCGGGCTATCTCGAGGTTGAGGTATTTCCACCGCAGCTTGTGTTGGTTTATGATGGACCAGGTTGGAACACCCCTGCAGGGTTAAATCTTACGTGAAGCCGTGCCTGCGGTTATGTGGCGACTTGGATATTTTTAACCTCCGGTTGTAGAGAACTTGACACTAATTCTAATAAAATACACCAACCGTGTGCGTAACCGTGATGGTCTCTTTTCGAGCAAGTTCGAGAAGAGAACACGGTGGGGTTATGATTGAACCGTAACTAGGTGTTCAGGATCACTTCTTGATCATATTAAACCTGCGACCGTTATGCGTAGTATGCCCATCTTTATTCTTGTACTCGTAAGTTAGCCACTTAAACATGCTTAGTGCTTGCTGCAACCACACTGCATTACCCCTTCCATTCCTATAAGCTTAAATAGTTTTGTTACCTTGGGTGATGAGATTGCTGAGTCCCTGTGGCTCACAGATTACTATAAACACCAGTTGCAGGTACGCTTGAGACAGACACAGGTGAGCCCGAGATGCTACATTGGGAGTATGACGATGAGCGCGGACGTATGTACGTCACGATGCCAGACGATCAGTAGTGGGCCTAGTCGGTAGATCTGGGGATGATAGCAGGGTGGTGTTTTCTCGTTTGATTTCGTCTGTAGTCGGACCCTGTCTTTTATTCGGATGATTGTATTATGATTTATGATATTTATGCTGTAGCATGTGGCGACTGTAAGCCTTTATCTGGTACACTCATCTGTTCATTTGGTTTTATGTATTTGAGAACCACCTTGCTATGCGATCCAAAATGGGGTTCTGTCACGATCTCGACTTCATCACGAGATTGCGATAGAGCTTCATATTGGGCGTTACAAGTTGGTAATCAGAGCCATACCGACTATAGGAGCCCCTTGATTGATCGAACCGTTGACGAGTCTAGAAGAAAAATTATTTTGAGTCCTAGTTATATATATCGGAGAGTAGGAATTCTTTTTACTCCTTATCCCCTTCGTCGCTCTGGTGAGGAATTGTGGCATAGGTGTTTTTATTCTACTACCTCTTCTCACACAAATTTTTTTTTAGGATCACGCGGGTATTGTTCGAATGGTTGCGATATCGGTGTGACGTGACTCTGTTCTTGGTGCCTCCTGACCGTATGGATTGGACCCGGGGAGTTGAGCTCCAAGGGGTTTTGTCACACTCGCTATCGTTTCGGTTCCGGAATACCCGAGGACGCCGACATCAAAACGCTTCTATACTTTTTGTGGTGGCAAATAGTGCCATGACTTTTCCCCAGTACTTGAGGAGATAGCTCGGATGATCCACCATGGCCAGTTTCGTTGTGTTTTCAAAGGTCTGAGGTAGACGAATTTGCGAAGTTTCTCGGTCATGTGTTGAGGGTTGCGGATGCGGTTGCAGCTGATTAGGTTGTTGTTTGATGAGTAGGTTCCTGGGTCCGCAACCTGATCTCATAACCAAGAAGTTTCGGAAGTTCCTAGGGGAATTCAAGTATTACCTAGGATATCTTTCCAACACACACATGATACGATATGGGGTCTATCACATGTTTGTTTCCACCTTCGTTACCTTGTGCATTATTCTAACATTCTTTCCAGGTGGCTTCTCAATCTTTGGTGTATCATCTATCTTTCTGAATGCATGCGTTCATATATGTTCAGATGTTAGCCTGTGAAGACTTATGTTGCAATATCTAGCCGTTGATTCAGCTTTTCAATTGTCTCATTGAAGATTCTAACGGTTGTTTCCATCTTCAGGATGGCTCCCGCAACCCGTGGGAATCCGACCCGTGATGATGGGGAGCAGTCAGACCCTCCACCTCCACCTCCGCCTCCGGAGGCATGGCAAGCTTTGATGGCAGCAACCAATGCCAATACTCAGATGCTGCTCCAGTTTATGCAAGAGCGGAATCAAGGGTATCAAGGCAATCAAGGCTAAGGCAACTTCAACAATCAACCTCAATATGCAACTCTCAACCAGTTTCTCAGCAACCAGCCCAAGTCCTTCAGTTCGTGCACTCAGCCTCTTGATGCTGATGATTGGTTACTGGATATCAACAAACACTTCGAGTGTAGCAATGTCAGACCTAAGGACAATGTCAAGTTTGCTTCTTTCCAGCTCAAGGACCAGGCAGCAGAGTGGTGGCAGCAGTACAAAGATTCAAGAGGTGGTCGAGTCATCACTTGGACCGATTTCTGTCATGATTTCAGAGCACATCACATTTCGTCAAGTGTGTTTGAGGAGATGCGTGAGAAATTCAGAAATCTCAAGCAAGGAAGCATGTCTCTCTATTAGTATAATATCGAGTTCCAGAATCTCGCTCGTTATGCCAAGCAAGACATTCCAGATGACAAGAGCAAGATTTACCAGTTCCGAGGTGGTCTCAGGGAGGACCTGCAGCTTGCTCTCATCCTAGTCGATCTGCCTGAGTTTGATCAGTTCTATAACATGGCTCTCAAGCAAGAATCAGCTCAAATCAAGTTTGATGCTTCTAAGAAGAGAATCAGAGATGCAGTTCACTCTTCTTCATTGTCTCAAGTGGTTGCCAAGCAGCAGAAGTTCTGGTTACCTCCTCCTCCTCAGTTTCGTCCTCAGCATCAGCAGAAGCAGTTTGGTGGTCGTGGTTCTTCCCACCCGCCCAGCCCAGTGTACCACCAGAGACCTCAGGCTCCCAGGATAGTTGTTCCTCCTCCTCGTTCGCTCTTGGAGGTTACTTGTCACAAGTGTGGTCAGAAAGGACACTATGCCAACAAGTGCACTCAGAAGTGCCTTCCACCTCCTCATCCCGGCAAGCCTCCAAGTAATGCTATTGTCAAACATAATCCCAAGTCTGCAAGAGTGAACATGATGAATTCAGCTCAAGCAGAGGAGTCTTCTGAAGTGATCATGGGTAATCTCGTGGTTAACTCTATTCCGGCTAAAGTTCTTTTTGATACTGGTGCATCGCATTGTTTCATGTCAAGACCTTTTGTTTCCAAGCATGAATTGCCTACAGAGTTATTGCAAGATCCTTTTCGTGTGGTTTCTCCGGGTATGCGTATGAGCTCTCATATGATAGTTCCTGACATCAACATCAAGATGGGCAATTATTCTTTTCTGTCTGATCCGATTGTCCTTGGAAATTCTGATATTGATCTTATTCTCGACATGAATTGGCTTTCTAAGCACAAGGCTTCTCTTGATTGTGCGGCCAAGGAAGTTAAATTGACTCATCCTTCTGAAGAGGTCATTATCTTTGCTGCTCGTGATGATACTATTCGGTTATTCTCCCTCAATGAGAAAGGCGAGATTAATGCCATATCTCAAATTCCAGTGGTATGTGAATATGAGGATGTTTTTCCAGAAGAGTTGCCAGGAATGCCTCCTCACCGACCTGTTGAGTTTGTCATTGAGCTCTAGCCCGGCACAGAACCCGTATGCAAATGCCCCTACAAGCTTGGGCCAGAAGAGCTGAAAGAATTGAAGAGACAGCTCGATGAACAAGAGCGTCTGGGCTTGATCAGACCGAGTTCATCTCCTAGGGGTTGTGGAGTTCTTTTTGTCAAGAAGAAAGATGGCACGGAAAGACTTTGCGTTGATTACCGCCGATTGAATAAAAAGACAATCAAGAACAAATATCCACTTCCCAATATCAATGAATTGTTCAAGCAACTCAAAGGTGCAAAGGTGTTCTCAAAGCTCGATCTTCGGATGGGATATCACCAAATCTGTATTCGCGAAGAAGACATTCCCAAAATAGCTTTCAGGATGAGCTTTGGTTCTTATGAATACACAGTGATGTCCGTCGGCCTTGCAAATGCACCTCCTACTTTCTCTCGTGTGATGAACTATGTGTTCAATCCATACACCAATGAGTTCGTTCTTGTCTATCTCGATGACATCTTGGTTTTCTCCAAGACTGAAGAGGATCATGCAAAGCATTTGCGCTTGGTACTTGATAAGCTCAGAGAGCATCGGTTCTATGCAAAGTTCTCTAAGTGTGAATTCTGGCTTGATGAAGTTCTTTACCTCGGTCACATTATCTCTGCCAAGGGCATCTCGGTAAATCCTGAAAAGGTTGAAGCTATTGTCAATTGGCAGCCTCCTCAAAATTGTCAAGCAACGTCGAAGCTTTCTTGGGCTTGCAAGTTATTGCAAAAGATTCATGGAGAACTTCTCCAAGATTGCCAAGCCTTTGTCTAACCTCCTCCAGAAGAATGTCAAATATTCTTGGACTCCTGAGTGTGATGTTGCGTTCAAGACACTCAAGGAGAAGCTCATAACTTCTCCAGTTCTCACTCCTCCAGATGAATCCAAGACCTACCAAGTGTTCTGTGATGCTTCTCTGCAAGGTCTCGATGGAGTACTAATACAAGAGAAGAAAGTGGTGGCTTATACCTCTCAGAAGTTGAAGCCGAATGAGAGGAACTATCCTACTCATGACTTGGAGTTGGCAGCCATCGTTCATGCCTTAATCACATGGAGACATCTCTTGTTGGGCAGGCAGGTGGACATTTTCACCGATCACAAGAGCCTCAAGTACATATTCACTCAGCCCAACCTTAATCTCCGTCAGACCCGATGGGTGGAGATGAATCAAGAGTACAACCCGAGCATTGAATACACTCCAGGCAAGGCTAATGTTATCGCGGATGCTTTGAGCAGAAAAGCGTATTGCAACAGTCTTATTCTCAAGCCGGTCCAGCCTGATCTGTGTGAGGCCTTCAGAAAGCTCAATCTCCAAGTTGTTCCGCAAGGATTTCTCGCAAACCTCCAGATCACTCCCACATTGGACGATCAAATTCGTGAAGCTCAGCTCTTAGATGCCATGGTGAAGAAGGTGAAACTCGGCGTTGCAAAGAGCATTCCCAAATATAAGTGCTATCGAGTGGATGACAGGGATACCTTGTTCTTTGAGGACAGGCTAGTTGTGCCAAAAGGGGATCTCAGGAAGGTCATAATGAACGAAGCACACAATTCTCTCTTGTCCATCCATCAAGGCAGCTCCAAGATGTACCGCGATCTCAAGTCAACTTATTGGTGGACTCGTATGAAGCGTGAGATCGCTCAGTTCGTAAATGAGTGCGATGTGTGCCGCAGACTGAAGGCGGAACATCAGCGTCCAACAGGACTTCTTCAGCCTCCACCCATTCCCAAGTGGAAATTCGATCACATTGAGATGGACTTTGTCACCGGTTTTCCCAAGTCCAAGAAAGGGAATGATGCTATCGTTGTGGTCATTGACAAGCTCACTAAAGTCGCTCACTTCCTTCCAGTCAAGGAGTCTATCACTGCAGCCCAGTTGGCAGAGCTGTACACTTCTAGAGTGGTCTCCTTGCATGGTGTTCCTCAGTTGATGTCCACAGATCATGGAAGCATCTTCACTTCCAGATTCTGGGACTCTTTCCAGCAGGCCATGGGCACAAAGATTCGCTTCAGCACAGCTTTTCATCCTCAGACTAGTGGCCAAGTCGAAGGAGTCAACCAAATTCTCAAGGATATGCTGAGAGCGTGTGTCATCTCTTTCGGCATGAAGTGGGAAGATTGCCTCCCATTTGCCGAGTTCTCCTACAACAATAGTTTCCAAGCAAGCTCGGGCAAGGCCCCATTCGAGATTCTCTATGGCAGAAAGTGCCGTACTCCTCTCAACTGGTCCGAAACCGGTGAACGCCACCTTCTTGGCAATGATATGATTTCTGAAGCTGAAGAGATGTGTCGTATCATCCGTGAAAATCTGAAAGCAGCGCAATCGCGCCAGAAGAGCTACTATGATAGTAAGCACCGTGACTTGGCTTTCGAGATTGGAGACCATGTCTATCTCCGTGTTTCTCCTATGAAAGGCACCCAATGATTCGGTATCAAAGGAAAGCTTGCTCCAAGATACGTGGGCCCTTTCAAGATAGTTGGCAGAAGAGGCGATCTAACCTACCAACTCGAGCTACCTTCCAACTTCTCAAATGTGCATGATGTGTTTCACGTGTCACAGCTCCGCAAGTGCTTCAAGACTCCCGATCGCACCATTGACTTCCAAGACATTGAGCTCCAAGATGACTTGTCTTACCGGGACCATCCCATTGCCATTCTCGAAGAAACTGAGCGCAAGACTCGCAACAAGTCAATCAAGTTCCTGAAAGTGAAGTGGTCACATCATTCTAACCAAGAAGCCACATGGGAGCGCGAGGATCACCTCCGTTCCAAATATCCGAAGTTCTTTCGTTCCTAGATCTCGGGACGAGATCCTCTTGTAGTAGGGGAGAGTTGTAACACCCCAAGAGTGCTCCTTCCATATTTGTACTCCCCAACATTGCCATTTATGGAATTGTCATGATGATCTTGATGGATGGGCTCCTTCTCATGTTGTGTTTTTGCCTTTCTTTTCTCTTTGCATTTCATTTTTATATTATTTGTCATGTGCTTGCATCATCATATTCATTTATGTTGTTCATGAGCATTGCACCCATTGATATGTTATGTTCATCATGTATGCATGAGGTGTGTCATCATCTTCTTCTCGCCTCACCCAACTCTTGGGTTTCACCTATGCAAGCCATCTACCATCACCTCTCTCTCAATCCCTTCTTTTCCCAAGTAATTCTTGATGCTATATTTATGTCCCAAATTAATGTTCACTAGTTTCCTATAATTCTTGCATCATGCCATCAAGCTCTCTGCCAAATTTCATCATTTTTGGAATTGATTTGGTTGGGATCAAAAATGTCTCAAGTTTGAATTCAATTCAAACTTGTGATATTTTTTCTTCCTCTAAAAATGCCCAAACCATTTTATTCAAATAGTGCATAATTCTTGGAGTCCAGAGGTATTTTTATTTCCCTCTCACTCCCCTCTGAACTCCCTCTATGGTTTTTCCTTCTTTTCTGTTTTTGTAAATGGAAAAGAAGCGAGAGAGGGCAACAGAGGCCAGCAGCCCAGCAGCAACAGCCTAGCGGCCCAGCACCCGCGCGGCCCAGCTCGCCTGCGCCCCTCCCCCCTTTTCTTTTCTCGCCTGCGAGCCCGCATACCCCCACTGCCGCCTTGCCGCGTGGCACGTCTGGCCCTGCCTGCCAGGGACGGGCTACAGGCCACCCGCACCCCCCCTTTTCGTCCTCCTCGCGCCCTCGCCATGGGGACCGTGAGCGAGAGAGCGTCGCCGCGCCGTCCCGACGCCCTGGCCCTCCATAAAGCCCCCCACCTTGTCCGTCGCCTCGCTAGGGTTTCCCTTTCCTCCATCCGCCGCCGCCAGGTGAGCCTCGCCCACCAGATCCGCCACATCGACCGCGTCCCGAGCGCATCTGGGAGCGCGTCCTTGTCGCCGGCGCGCTCTCCGTCGAAGCCAGCCGCCAGGACCGTGTCCCTCTTCCTCCTCGACGTCGACTATGTCCACAACGTCGACTACGTCACGCCGGGAGCTCCAAGTCCACCGTCGTCTTCCTCTTCTTCCCCGTCGGCCTCCGCGAGCTTCTCCGGTGAAGTTCCGGCGACCCTGACCTCGTATCCGCCGTCCGAACGTGTGCACGTGTTCGTGGTGAGCATGCGCACATCCCCGACCGCTTTTCCCTTTCGTTAGCGTCCTTTGTCCATGTTTGCCATAAGCGCCTCCCTCACTGCCATCGGGCCTCGTCTCCGGCGAGTGCCCCGACCTTCTCTAGCATTTCCCGCGTGTCCATCATGTCTGCCTCGCGCCGTAGAGCGATCCCGCGTCTTACCCGTCTTGTTTAGCCATTGTAGCGTCCGATCCGAGCTCGCCGTCGCCGTTTCTGTCACCTCGACGCCGGCGACGTTCCTGTCGTCGTTTGGCACCATGGATGCCACGCGGGTGTGCGGGATGTACCCCCGCTTCGATCCGTTCCCTCCGTCATACCTAGAGGTCACCGGAGACAACTCCGGCGAGCCTCCGCCGTGCTCCTGCCGTCGCCGCACGCCCTCCCCTGTTTTCCTCTGTCGCCGCATACACGCGCCAGCCATGGGTCCCGCTGGTCAGTCACACACACGCGCGCGACGCCACTTGTCATACACAGCCGTGCGCCGCCCCACTAGTCAGCCACCGGACGCGCAGCCGCCTGCCATGTGGGCCCGGTCCCACCTGTCAGCCACAGAGGCTAGGTACCCCCTGGGTACGCATAGCCGCGCCGCCGTTTTTGTCTTTTTCCGTTTTCTGTCCTTTCCGTTTTCGGCAGTATTCCGTTTCGGGTCGTTTCCATTTTTGGAATATGCCAAATCTGGAATCTGTTTTAATTCAGTTTCTGTCCTATGTGTTCTTGTGGCATTTTGAGCATTTTCCATACAGTAACATATGCATATTATATATGATTTTGTGGTAGAAAAATCCTACTAATCCATATGTGGCATTAGATTTATCATTTGAGCATTTTTGCATGCATGCCATTTTTGCATAATATGCCATTTTGTCATTTTTGTGAGAATTAATTCATGTGTCATATGAGCATCTTGTCAACATGAGTTTGGAGCATTTTCACGTCTTCTTACTGCTAGTATTTATTTCATGCCATGATATGCCATGATAGGAGTGCTACAAGCCTGTAAACATGCTTAGTCATTGTTATTGTTTTGAACTTGTTAAAATTCTGCTGAACGTTGCTATGATTCCTTGATGGTAGCCACTAATCTGTGCCTCTTTTGGACATGTCCATTAAACATGATTGGGTCTTTGTCATTAGTAAATTCATGCCATGCCAATTGATGCCATGTTAAACTCCTGTAGCATATATAAATGTTGCTCTAAACATACCTAGTCAATGTAGCAGTTTTCTGTCAACATTAAGTTGCAACGTTGTGAGCACATTTCTGATGAATCCATGCTTCATATGAATTTGTGCCAATGTAATGAAATGATCTATGCCATGTGTACTATACGTGCATTCCAATTTCCTGCATTTTAGAGTTGTTTTGCCTACTGTAACATCCATGTGAATACTGCCTATCAATGTTTATGCCAGCCTACACTGCTGTAACATTTTCTTTGCATCTTGTTGTCCTCCCTCCAATTAATCTGTGATGCTAATAAATTTGAACCTATGGAATGTATTGCTGTGCATTTTGAGTACTACAGCCACATATCTGGTATGAGCATTTTAGAGTACTGTAGCATGCTGTTTTGATGTGCATAAGATGCCATGTTGCTGTTAACTGTAGTTTTGCATTGCATATTGTTTTGCACACCATTTGAGTTACGTGCATCCGTTCTACGTGATCTTTATATCGATTTCAATCGAAATCCTCCATTTTCTCCAAAGGAATACTTGGATTGCCAAGATTTTGCCCATATCCATCTTTTGCTTCACCGTTCACATCTCGTTATCATTTCTGTCGTCCCGGTAGCACCGTTACTTCATTCATGACATGCTCATTATTCCACCATGCCATTTCATGCATCATTTTGTTTGTGCATCCATGCCATGATTGTTTGTTTATTTTGGTGCCTGTTCTTTCTTTTGGGCAGTTCCGGGAGACGAGTCCGAGTTCGAGGAACCGGTTGAGAACGTGTTCGAGGAGCAGTCTTACTATCCTACCGAAGAGACTTCAGGCAAGATGATCATTACCCTTGATAACACTACTATCTTTGCTTTCTAGTTGTCTCGTTGCTATCGCTATGTCACGCTTCCTACCACATACATGTCAGCCTCTCATATGCCATGATACAGCCTCTAACTACCCTACCCAGCAAACTGTTGTTTGGCTATGTTACCGCTTTGCTCAGCCCCTCTTATAGCATTGCTAGTTGCAGGTGCATTGCAGGTTGTTCCATGTTGGGACATGGATATGTTGGGATATCACAATATCTCGTATTTAATTAATGCATCTATATACTTGGTTGTGTGTGGAAGGCTCGGTCTTTTGCCTAGTGTTTTGTTCCACTCATGCCGCCTTAGTTTT
This sequence comes from Elymus sibiricus, assembly GCA_039707655.1. Taxonomy (NCBI): domain Eukaryota; kingdom Viridiplantae; phylum Streptophyta; class Magnoliopsida; order Poales; family Poaceae; genus Elymus; species Elymus sibiricus. The sequence continues at coordinate 238,364,252 of CM077676.1, forward strand.
CGTAATGCCAGTGTTATGATCCTTGATTAGCGTTCCTAACATGCTCAGGGGAATGGGACCCTCTTGATAGTTTGCTTTGAATAACCGCTTCCAGCAAGGCCCAACTTTGGTTTTACCATTTAACTAATAACAACTAAAACTTGCATAGGGAGTTATTAACCCGAGGATTCTTAATCAACAACCCGGGCCAGTGCTCCTCATGAGTGTTGGTCCAAACTAGATCAGCTTGCGACGCCACCCGGGGCATCCCGTGGAGTTGGTCGTTGTAACCATAGCTCATCCATCGTGGCCTGATTTTGAGATACGCGCAGCTCCAGTCGGGGTGTCGGCACATCGGGAGGTCTTGCTGGACTAGTGTTACCATTGTCAAAATGTCTTGTGCACCGGGATTCCGAGGATACTTCGGGCTATCTCGAGGTTGAGGTATTTTCACCGCAGCTTGTGTTGGTTTATGATGGACCAGGTTGGAACACCCCTGCAGGGGTAAATCTTACGCGAAGCCGTGCCCGCGGTTATGTGGCGAGTTGGATATTTTTAACCTCCGGTTGTAGAGAACTTGACACTAATTCTAATAAAATACACCAACCGTGTGTGTAACCGTGATGGTCTCTTTTCGAGCAAGTTTGAGAAGAGAACACGGTGGGGTTATGATTGAACCATAAGTAGGTGTTCAGGATCACTTCTTGATCATATTAAACCTGCGACCGTTATGCGTAGTATGCTCATCTTTATTCTTGTACTCGTAAGTTAGCCACTTAAACATGCTTAGTGCTTGCTGCAACCACACTACATTACCCCTTTCATTCCTATAAGCTTAAATAGTTTTGTTATCTTGGGTGATAAGATTGCTGAGTCCCTGTGGCTCACAGATTACTATAAACACCAGTTGCAGGTACGCTTGAGACAGACATGGGTGAGCCCGGGATGCTCCATTGGGAGTATGACGATGAGAGCAGACGTATGTACGTCACGATGCCAGACGATCAGTAGTGGGCCTAGTCGGTTGATCCGGGGATGATAGCAGGGTGGTGTTTTCTCGTTTGATTTCGTCCGTAGTCGGACCCTATCTTTTATTTGGATGATTGTATTATGATTTATTATATTTATGCTGTAGCATGTGGCGAGTGTAAGCCTTTATCGGTACACTCATCTGTTCATTTGGTTGTATGTATTTGAGAACCACCTTGCTATGCGATCCAAAATGGGGTTCTGTCACGATCTCGACTTCATCACGAGATTGCTATAGAGCTTCATATTGGGCGTTACAATAATGCTTACAAAAGTTTCCAACACTAGCTTAAATGTTCAACACGAATCATGGAGAAGATAGAAATGTTGTCAATAGGCTCAACAACAATCCATCCAGGTTTCCTTATAGATGGGATTCCACAATTATGTGAACAAGGTGATAGCATTGGTCGGACCAAAAGATATAATGGTGTATGCTCGAGGAATCAACCACGAGTAAGCAACATTACGAAATTCGTTGGCACTGATTTTGATTTGACGATAGCCAATACTCAAATCAAAGCTTGGATAAGACAATAGATCCAACAATGGACCACGAAGGTCAATCGATGAAGATATCATCTTGCTTCAACACACACACAAAAGATATCCCTTTGGAATGAACTAAGTCAGGCAAGCTTTTATCTTCCAACTCTCCAAGTTATTGTTTAGCTTACCCAACCAGCTCAGGGGTATCCAACACAGATCCTTGGAAAAGGGTGGTTTATTGGGAAAACCAACTTGATCACGAGCTCAACATAACGGTCAGGGGAACCTGGTGATACTTCCGAGAAGATATTCGAAAAATCATGAACCACCGACATGTTATTAAGCTCGAGAACAATCTTGCTGTTCAGGGAAAGACGATATGATGAAAAGAGTGAGGATTGATACAATCCTAACTCATTGATCGAAAAGTGCACTAAGAAAAATGAACTAGGTAGCACGATCAATCTTAGAGTGATAATTCAATAACCAACACGCTAAGAATGAGATTATTGTCCATTAACTACCAAGCAACAGGGTTGCTACGAGTATTGATTTCACACATCATAGTTCACTTGTCGGCATTTCGGTTGCAACGACACGGAAACCGAGAAATAAATGATGATGGCGAGAAGTATCACTATATCAAGAATTCATAAGATGGTGTGCAATTCCTATGATATTCTTGACATGAAAGAGGGTAACACTCCAGGGTAGAGTAGACTAGAAGCTGGATTGGCTTTCTCGATCCGCGGAATACAACTACTTTGACCCAATCCTAGTAATGGATGAGGTACTGGAGTTTGTTTCTCCTGGTCATTCCGAAATAGAATGGCTTGACGGACCATAAGAATAAGAGGCATCGATGAGCACGAATGCATGACATATTCTTGACTACCAACTGGTACATGAAAGTCAGAACACAACTGAGGAAAGACAACTCAAAGGAACATATGATTTTCTGAGTTGTAGATGCATAGATTAGCATGTCGAGCAAGGCTCAACATAATTCTTCCGGATAACCTATGCAGAATGGTAGGATTGGCAAAGTCACAAATATAGGATGGAGAACTTGTCAAGAGCACTTTTGTTGTGATCTTTTGGTTCAAAAGAACTCCTGCCATACTGGTTCATGGTATTGGAAGAATGATATACCACGAACCTTGAGGACTAAGCAAGGTTACTAACCAACCTACAGGAGCTACAATCTCTATCAACATGAAATAAGTAGAGTGAATCTTGGGTTCAGGAACCCAGGAATGGAATACCTACTAACTAAATAACATCAGGAGATGCTTTCGAAAATGATGGCTAGAATTATCACACTGGGGACACAACACAAAGGCTGAACCTCTGGGTGGTTCTCTGGGATATCCTAGTTTCCTGAGAACTTCATGTTGGAAATATGCCCTAGAGGCAATAATAAATTAGTTATTATTATATTTCCTTGTTCATGATAATCGTTTATTATCCATGCTATAATTGTATTGATTGGAAACTCAAATACATGTCTGGGTACATAGACAACACTGTGTCCCTAGTAAGCCTCTAGTTGACTAGCTCGTTGATCAAAAGATGGTTAAGGTTTCCTAGCCATTGACATGAGATGTCATTTGATAACAGGATCACATCATTAGGAGAATGATGTGATGGACAAGACCCAAACTATAAACGTAGCATATGATCGTGTCAGTTTATTGCTATTGTTTTCTGCATGTCAAGTATCTGTTCCTATGACCATGAGATCATGCAACTCCCTGACATCGGAGGAGTACCTTGTGTGTATCAAACGTCGCAACGTAACTGGGTGACTATAAAGGTGCTCTACAGGTATCTCCGAGGGTGTCTGTTGGGTTGGCATGGATCAAGACTGGGATTTGTTACTCCGTGTGACGGAGAGGTATCTCAGGGCCCACACGGTAATACAACATCACAATGAGCCTTGCAAGCAATGTGACTAAAGTGTTAGCCACGAGATCTTGTATTACGGAACGAGTAAAGAGACTTGCCGGTAACGAGATTGAACTAGGTATAGAGATACCGACGATCGAATCTCGGGCAAGTAACATACCGAAGAACAAAGGGAACAGCATACGGGATTAACTGAATCCTTGACATAGAGGTTCAACCGATAAAGATCTTCGTAGAATATGTAGGAGCCAATATGGGCATCTAGGTCCCGCTATTGGTTATTGATCGTAGAGGTGTCTCGGTCATGTCTACATAGTTCTCGAACCCGCGGGGTCTACACACTTAACGTTTGGTAACGATAAGTATAGTTGAGTTATTTTGTTGGTGACCGAAAGTTGTTCGGAGTCCCGGATAAGATCCCGGACATGACGAGGATGTCCGGAATAGTCCGGAGGTAAAGATTGATATATGTGATAATAGTGTTTTGATCTCCGGAAGGGTTCCGGAATTCACCGGAAGGGGTTCCGGATGTTTACCGAAGTGTTCGGGTGCAGCAACACTTTATATGAGCCAAAGGGGTAAAGCCCACGAGGTATTGGAAAGTGCAAAAGGAAGTTTTGCTGCTGCCTTATGCGGTACTACCGCTGGTAAGGCAGTACTACCGCGTAAGCGGTACTACCGCTTGTGTGAAGCAGTACTACCGCATAAGCGGTACTACCGCTTGTGTGAAGCGGTACTACCGCTCAAGCGGTACTACCGCTCGTGAGCGGTACTACCGCTTGTGCGCGATACTGCAGGGATCCGAGTTGGACTCTTTCCCTGCGGGCCAAACCGACCTTGTGCGGGCAAAAACGACCTGGAGGAGGCTTTTACTCCAAGTTTAGACCCCAAGGCTCAACATATAAATAGAGGGGCAGGGCTAGCACACGGTACACGTTAAGATTTCCCAAGCCGTGTGTCGGCAACCCTAACCCTCTAGTTCTCCCGTCATAATCTCCGTAGTGCTTGACGAAGCCCTGCAGAGATTGTTCCTCACCACCATCACCACGCCGTCGTGCTGCCGGAACTCATCTACTACATCATCATCACTCGCTGGATCGAGGAGGTGAAGGCGTCATCATGCCGTACGTGTGTTGAACGCGGAGGTGCCGTCCGTTCGGCACTAGTTCGTGATCGGATCGAGGGACTACTTGCAATTTGGATCGCGGAGACGTTCGACTACATCAACCGCGTTTCTTAACGATTCCGCTTAGCGATCTACAAGGGTATGTAGATTCACTCTCCCTCTCGTAGATGCTCATCACCATGGATAGATCTTGTGTGTGAGTAGGAAAATTTTTGTTTCCCATGCAACGTTCCCCAACAGTGGCATCTGAGCTAGGTCTATGCGTAGATGGGATCTCGAGTAGAACACAAACGAGTTGTGGGCGTGGGTGTATACATATTGCTTGCCGTTACTAGTTGATACTTGATTCGGCGGTATTGTGAGATGAAGCGGCCCGGACCGACATTACGCGTACGCTTACGCGAGACAGGTTCCTTCAACTGACATGTAACTTCGTTGCATAAAGATGGCTAGCGGGTGTCTGTCTCTCTCACTTTAGTTGAATCGATTTCAATGAAGAGGGTTCTTTTAGAAGATCAAAAATCAATCACTACACCACGTTGTGGTTTTGCGTAGGTAAGAACGGTTCTTGCAAACCCGTAGCAGCCACATAAAATTTGCAACAACAATTAGAGGACGTCTAACTTGTTTTTGCAGGGTATGTTGTGATGTGATATGGCCAATTACATGATGAGATATATGTGATGTATGAGATGATCATGTGTTGTATAGAATATCACGACTTGCATGTCGATGAGTACGGCAACTGGCAGGAGCCATAGAGTTGTCTTTAAATATTTTCGCCGTTTTGCTTTACTTTATCGCTATGAGTTAGCAATAGTCGTGGAAGCAACAGTCGGCGCGACAACCTCATGGCGACACATTGATGGAGATCAAGATGATGGAGATCATGGTGTCATGCCGGTGACGATGGAGATCATGTCGGTGCTTTGGAGATGGAGATCAAAAGCACGAGTTCATGGCCATATCATGTCACTTATGATTTGCATGTGATGTTAATCCTTTTATGCATCTTATTTTGCTTAGGACGACGGTAGCATTATAAGGTGATCCCTCACTTAAATTTCAAGATAAAATTGTGTTCTTCCCGATGTGCACCATTGCGAAAGTTCGTCGTTTCGAGACACGCCGTGATGATCGGGTGTGATAGACTCTACGTTCACATACAACGGGTGTAAGCCATGTTACACGTGCGGAACACTCGGGTTAAACTTGACGAGCCTAGCATGTACAGACATGGCCTCGGAACACAAGAGACCGAAAGGTCGAACATGAGTCATATAGTAGATATGATCAACATGAAGATGTTCACCATTGAAACCACCTCAACTCACGTGATGATCGGACTTGAGTTGGTGGATTTGGATCATGTTACACTCGAATGACCGGAGGGATGTCAATTTGAGTGGGAGTTTTTAAGTAATATGATTAACTAAACTCATTATCTAGAACAATAGTCTAAGTTGTCTTTGCTATATTTATGTTGTAGATCATGGCTCGCGCAGTAGCACCCCTGAATTTTAATGCATTCCTAGAGAAAGCTAAGTTGAGAGATGATGGAAGTAACTTTGTGGACTGGGCCCGTAATCTAAGGATTATCCTTACGGCTTCCCAGAAGGCTTATGTCCTTGATGCACCGCTTGGTGATCCACCCGCTCCAGTTGAGTCTCTAGACGTTGTGAACGCCTGGCAGGCTCGTTCTGAAGATTACTCAATAGTTCAATGTGCAATATTGTATGGCTTAGAACTGGGACTTCAAAGACGTTTTGAACGTCATGGAGCATATGAGATGTTCCAGGAGTTGAAGTTTATCTTTCAGAAAAATGCCCGGATCGAGAGATATGAGATCTCCGATAAGTTCTATGCTTGCAAGATGGAGGAGAACGGGTCTATCAGTGATCACGTACTCAGAATGTCTGGGTACTCCACCCGTCTGGCTGAATTGGGGATGCCCCTTCCGCCAGAGGCTATCACTGACAGAGTTCTTCAATCATTGCCACCTAGCTACAAGAGCTTCGTGTTGAACTATAACATGCACGGGATGAACAAGTCAGTCGCCGAGCTGTTTGCGATGCTGAAAGCCGCTGAGTCTGAAATTCAGAAGGAGCATCAAGTGTTGATGGTCAATAAAACCACTAGTTTCAAGAAAAATGGCAAGGGTAAGAAGGGTAACTCCAAGAAGAGTGGCAAAGCAGTTGCTCCTCTCGTGAAGAAACCCAAGGCTGGATCCAAACCAGAAACTGTGTGTTTTCATTGCAAGGGAACTGGACACTGGAAGCGAAACTGCCCCAAGTATTTGGCTGACAAGAAGGCGGCCAACAACAAACAAGGTATATATGATATACATGTTATTGATGTGTACCTTACCAACTCTCGTTGTAGTGCCTGGGTATTTGATACCGGTGCGGTTGCTCATATTTGCAACTCAAAACAGGAACTGCGGAATAGACGGAGGCTGCCAAAGGACGAAGTGACGATGCGTGTGGGAAATGGTTCCAAGGTTGATGTGATCGCCGTCGGCACGCTCGCTCTTCGATTACCATCGGGATTAGTGATGAACCTGAATAATTGTTATTTAGTGCATGCGTTAAGCATGGACATTATATCTGGATCTTGTTTATTGCGAGACGGTTACTCATTTAAATCAGAGAATAATGGTTGTTCTATTTATATGAGTAATATCTTTTATGGTCATGCACCCGATGTGAGGGGTTTATTCTTATTGAATCTCGATAGTAATGATACACATGTTCATAACATTGATGCCAAAAGATGTAGAATTAATAAATGATAATACCACTTTCTTGTGGCACTGCCGTTTAGGTCATATTGGCGTAAAACGCATGAGGAAGCTCCATGCTGATGGACTTTTAGAGTCACTTGATTTTGAATCACTTGACACATGTGAGCCATGCCTCATGGGCAAGATGACTAAAACGCCGTTCTCCGGTACAATGGAACGGGCAAGTGACTTATTGGAAATCATACATACTGATGTATGCGGTCCGATGAGCATTGAGGCGCGCGGTGGTTATCGTTACTTTCTCACCTTCACTGATGACTTAAGTAGATATGGGTATATTTACTTAATGAAACACAAGTCTGAAACGTTTGAAAAGTTCAAACAATTTCAGAGTGAAGTTGAGAATCATCGTAACAAGAAGATTAAATTCCTACGATCTGATCGAGGAGGAGAATATCTGAGTTATGAGTTTGGCAGTCACTTAAGACAATGTGGAATTGTTTCACAATTGACACCGCCTGGAACACCACAGCGTAATGGTGTGTCCAAACGTCGTAATCGAACCTTATTGGATATGGTGCGATCTATGATGTCTCTTGCCGATTTGCCACTATCGTTTTGGGGTTATGCATTAGAGACAGCTGCATTCACTTTAAATAGGGCACCATCGAAATCCGTTGAGACGACGCCATATGAACTTTGGTTTGGCAAGAAGCCAAAGCTGTCGTTTCTTAAAGTTTGGGGATGTGATGCTTATGTCAAAAAGCTTCAGCCTGAAAAGCTGGAACCCAAAGCGGAGAAATGCGTCTTCATAGGATACCCAAAAGAGACAGTTGGGTATACCTTCTACCTCAGATCCGAAGGCAAAGTGTTTGTTGCTAAAAACGGAACATTTCTTGAGAAAGAGTTTCTCTCGAAAGAATTGAGTGGGAGGAAGATAGAACTTGATGAGGTTGTTGAACCTTTACTTCAACCTGAAAGTAGCGCAGCGCAGAAAGATGTTTCTGTAGAGCCTACAACAGCTGAAGAGGAAGTTAATGATGATGATCATGAAGCTTTGGATCAAGTTGCTATCGAACCTCGTAGGTCGACAAGGACGCGTATTGCTCCTGAGTGGTACGGCAACCATGTCTTAGAAGTCATGTTGTTAGACAACGATGAACCTACGAGCTATGGAGAAGCGATGATGGGCCTGGATTCCGAGAAGTGGTTAGAGGCCATGAAATCCGAGATGGGATCCATGTATGAAAACAAAGTGTGGACTTTGGAAGTATTACCTGAAGGGCGTAAGGCCATTCAGAACAAATGGATCTTTAAGAGGAAGACGGACGCGGACGGTAATGTCACCGTCTATAAAGCTCGGTTTGTGGCAAAGGGTTTTTCACAAGTTCAAGCAGTTGACTACGATGAGACCTTCTCACCCGTAGCGATGCTTAAGTCCGTCAGAATCATGTTAGCAATAGCTGCCTTTTTCGATTATGAAATTTGGCAGATGGATGTCAAAACAGCGTTCCTTAACGGTTTCCTTAAGGAAGAGTTGTATATGATACAACCAAAAGGTTTTGTCGATCCAGAGAATGCTGACAAAGTTTGCAAACTCCAGCGATCCATTTATGGACTGGTGCAAGCATCTCGGAGTTGGAATCTTCGCTTTGATGAGGTGATCAAAGCGTTCGAGTTTATACAAGTTTACGGAGAAGCTTGTATTTACAAGAAAGTGAGTGGGAGCTCTATAGCGTTTCTAATATTATATGTGGATGACATATTACTGATTAGAAACAATATAGAAATGTTGGAAAGCGTGAAGGAATATTTGAACAAGAGTTTTTCAATGAAGGACCTAGGAGAAGCTGCTTTCATATTAGGCATCAAGATCTATAGAGATAGATCGAGACGCTTAATAGGACTTTCACAAAGCACATACCTTGACAAAGTTTTGAAGAAGTTCAAAATGGATCAGTCCAAGAAGGGGTTCTTGCCTGTACTGCAAGGTGTGAAGTTGAGTAAGACTCAATGCCCAGTGACTGCAGAAGATAGAGAAAAGATGAGTGTCATCCCCTATGCTTCAGCCATAGGCTCTATCATGTATGCAATGCTGTGCACAAGACCCGATGTCAGCCTTGCCATAAGTATGGCCGGAAGGTTTCAAAGTGATCCAGGAGTGGAACACTGGACGGCGGTCAAGAATATCCTGAAGTACCTGAAAAGGACTAAGGACATGTTTCTCGTTTATGGAGGTGATCAAGAGCTCGTCGTAAAGGGTTACGTCGATGCAAGCTTTGACACTGATCCGGATGACTCTAAGTCGCAAACCGGATACGTATTTATTCTTAATGGGGGTGCGGTTAGCTGGTGCAGTTCCAAGCAAAGCGTGATAGCTGATTCTACATGCGAAGCGGAGTACATCGCTGCCTCGGAGGCGGCGAAGGAAGGTGTCTGGATGAAGGAGTTCATGACAGATCTTGGAGTAGTGCCTAGTGCGCTTTACCCAATGACTCTGTTTTGTGATAATACTGGTGCCATTGCTCTAGCCAAGGAACCAAGATTTCACAAGAGGACCAGACACATAAAGCGACGTTTCAATTCCATCCGCGATTACATCAAGGAGGACAACATTAATATTTGCAAAGTACACACGGATCTGAATGTTGCAGATCCGATGACTAAACCTCTTCCAAGGGCTAAACATGAACAACACCAGAACTGCATGGGTGTTCGATTCATTACAATGTAAATCACATAGTGATGTGAACTAGATTATTGACTCTAGTGCAAGTGGGAGACTGTTGGAAATATGCCCTAGAGGCAATAATAAATTAGTTATTATTATATTTCCTTGTTCATGATAATCGTTTATTATTCATGCTATAATTGTATTGATTGGAAACTCAAATACATGTGTGGGTACATAGACAACACTGTGTCCCTAGTAAGCCTCTAGTTGACTAGCTCGTTGATCAAAAGATGGTTAAGGTTTCCTAGCCATTGACATGAGATGTCATTTGATAACAGGATCACATCATTAGGAGAATGATGTGATGGACAAGACCCAAACTATAAACGTAGCATATGATCGTGTCAGTTTATTGCTATTGTTTTCTGCATGTCAAGTATCTGTTCCTATGACCATGAGATCATGCAACTCCCTGACATCGGAGGAGTACCTTGTGTGTATCAAACGTGGCAACGTAACTGGGTGACTATAAAGGTGCTCTACAGGTATCTCCGAGGGTGTCTGTTGGGTTGGCATGGATCAAGACTGGGATTTGTTACTCCGTGTGACGGAGAGGTATCTCAGGGCCCACTCGGTAATACAACATCACAATGAGCCTTGCAAGCAATGTGACTAAAGTGTTAGCCACGAGATCTTGTATTACGGAACGAGTAAAGAGACTTGCCGGTAACGAGATTGAACTAGGTATATAGATACCGACGATCGAATCTCGGGCAAGTAACATACCGAAGAACAAAGGGAACAGCATACGGGATTAACTGAATCCTTGACATAGAGGTTCAACCGATAAAGATCTTCGTAGAATATGTAGGAGCCAATATGGGCATCCAGGTCCCGCTATTGGTTATTGATCGTAGAGGTGTCTCGGTCATGTCTACATAGTTCTCGAACCCGCAGGGTCTACACACTTAACGTTTGGTGACGATTAGTATAGTTGAGTTATTTTGTTGGTGACCGAAAGTTGTTCGGAGTCCCGGATAAGATCCCGGACATGACGAGGATCTCCGGAATAGTCCGGAGGTAAAGATTGATATATGTGATAATAGTGTTTTGATCTCCGGAAGGGTTCCGGAATTCACCGGAAGGGGTTCCGGATGTTTACCGAAGTGTTCGGGTGCAGCAACACTTTATATGAGCCAAAGGGGTAAAGCCCACGAGGTATTGGAAAGTGCAAAAGGAAGTTTTGCTGCTGCCTTATGCGGTACTACCGCTGGTAAGGCAGTACTACCGCGTAAGCGGTACTACCGCTTGTGTGAAGCGGTACTACCGCTTGTGTGAAGCGGTACTACCGCTCGTGAGCGGTACTACCGCTTGTGTGAAGCGGTACTACCGCTCGTGAGCGGTACTACCGCTTGTGCGCGATACTGTAGGGATCCGAGTTGGACTCTTTCCCTGCGGGCCAAACCGACCTTGTGCGGGCAAAAACGACCTGGAGGAGGCTTTTACTCCAAGTTTAGACCCCAAGGCTCAACATATAAATAGAGGGGCAGGACTAGCACACGGGACACGTTAAGATTTCCCAAGCCGTGTGTCGGCAACCCTAACCCTCTAGTTCTCCCGTCATAATCTCCGTAGTGCTTGGCGAAGCCCAGCAGAGATTGTTCCTCACCACCGTCACCACGCCGTCGTGCTGCCGGAACTCATCTACTACTTCATCATCGCTCGCTGGATCGAGGAGGTGAAGGCGTCATCAAGCCGTACGTGTGTTGAACGTGGAGGTGCCGTCCGTTCGGCACAAGTTCGTGATCGGATCGAGGGACGACTTGCGATTTGGATCACGGAGACGTTCGACTACATCAACCGCGTTTCTTAACGCTTCCGCTTAGCGATCTACAAGGGTATGTAGATTCACTCTCCCTCTCGTAGATGCTCATCACCATGGATAGATCTTGTGTGTGCGTAGGAAAATTTTTGTTTCCCATGCAACGTTCCCCAACACTTCAACAATTATGTCAAGGTAATGGAATACCTCAACACAATGTTTAGTGTGGTTAGTCTGGCCAAAAGACATCGGGAACGGGGAGAAAAGAGGTTGCAAATGCATCAGGTTATTTAGAAACCTGGGACAACGCGGACAGCATAAGGACTGTGCGGGCATGAAAAATGTGACAACCTGCAAGACAACTGACAACATAACAACTGAATTATTATGGAAACACCGATCCGAGAAGACAACACCTTTCCTATAAGTCTCCACCATCGTAACTCGTCATCCTGATAGATAGATGAGAAAGCCTAGTTTCTTAACCCCGTAGAAAAGAGGAGGGTGACTCAGAATAGAATGACACGAGAAGAGAAGTAAAAAGAGCCTTACGTTCCCTCCCACAATCAATTCCCCTATATAACTAAAGCATTTCTAGACTCGACTTCGACCAGTTTGGCTTGGTAATCCTACAAGCAGTCAGGCTCTGATACCAAAGCAGTCAGGACCCCGAACCTAAGTCACACAGATCTAGCATAAGACACATCATATCACTTTGCGGCCTCACGCACGGAAACCCACGGCTGCTGCCTTTACCTTGGCCGGGACCGTTTGCATCTTTTGGCTCACTTATATGATTGTGATGCTAGCATCCATATGACAGAGAACCCGGGTCAACATGACTAGTCATAAACCAAGGTGGCACAAACGTACAGGGACACACATAGGTAACCCAGCAATGCACGTGTCGGTCATCAGCGTGTGTAACCGGGCTGTAGCAAGCTATCAGGACTCCAGTAACACCGTTTGACATTTCCCCGTAGGTACAGACACAGGAGCAAAGAAGGATACATGTCGGTCAATCCATGTCTTCCGGAGCAGTAGCGAACTACCAAGGCTCAGTGGAAGCACTAGGAGGCATTTCCCCGTGGGAAAGGCTACCAAAGCAGATAACTAGGTGTCGAATCCCACACATACCAAAGCATTTCAAACATACACACAATATGCTCGATATGTGTAGATACAACATGGCATCACAACAAAACTCTACGACTCAAGTATTTATTTAAGAGGCTTTGAAGAGCCATATATAGCATGATATTACAAACATGAGTCTCATGACCCAACATACAAAGTCATACAAGCAACGGAAGCATAAATATGTCTGAGTACAGACAGCTGAAAAGAAAGAACGCTAGAAAGCCTGTCTATCTACAAGACCCTCCATAGGAGCCAGACCTCTGTCTAGGATTACCAAGCTACTCGTCGAAGCCCACACGGAACTACTAGTGAGACTGAAGTCTCCTCTGCAAAACATAAATTAAGCAACCGTGAGTACAAAGGTACTCAGCAAGACTTACATCAGAACTAACTAAATATGCTTCAGTATCAACAATGGGGTTGTGGAGTTTAACTGCAGCAAGCCAGCTTTGACTCAGTGGCTATCCTGAACTACGACTAGCAGTAACTTCTTTGGGGTGAGAGAGCACACACGAGTCCACATATTCACCATATCAATACACCACTATGAATCCTCTCCCGTCTTCCTACGAGAAGGCCATCCATAGCACTCACACTTATCTTGCGCATTTTAGAGTATCCATTTCAACTTATCAATGAACAATGTAAGCTTTCCAAGTAGTCCATATCCGCGGACGCGGCTATTCGAATAGATAATTAACCCTGCAAGGGTGTACTTCTTCTGTAACACCCCGATTTTTGGCCCTTTCTTTTTTTTTGGATTTCTTCGAATTTTTATTTGAAATTCTTTTTCCGTGGCTATGTGGTCTTGAAACCTGGGAAGATCTTCTCTCCTGCCACTTCCAAGTGGCTTTTCATTCTCAAATCTATCCCAAGGCCATGTCATTTCCATCTTAGCCCAACCCCAATATTTATTTCTTGGCAATATTTCTTTTTCTATTAAAGGAATAACCCTGTTAACTTTAGGTTGTGAAGCAACCTATATTTCTGCCATTCCAAAAATTCCCAAAATATTCTCATAAATTCTTTGGATCATATATCCCACCAATATGCCAAAACCCATCCTTTCCTAGTTCAAAAATAATTCTGGAATATTCATTTTTCCATTCTGTCCAGGATGGCACTTTGTGAAGGAAGTGCTATTTATATTTTCTTGATTTCCCTCAAAAATTTTGGGCACTCTCTCATATCCAATATATTGCCACATGCCAAAATTCAACTTCATTTGCCTAGTAAATCTTCGTCAGCAAATTTCCAAAGTTTCTGTCCTGAGAGAAGCTTTGTGAAGGAAGTACTAGCTAGGCTTATCCAAATGAGTTGAAATTTAGGTAGGTCATTTATATGGGAAAATAATTGCTCTCCACCAGATTTCATCTCCATCCAACAATCTATGTGAGCACACCATCCAATCTTGGTTTCTGGTCACAATTTCAGTTTGTGAAGCAACTATATTTTATATTGCTTCACAAATTCTAAAATTAATCCAGGACCTAAATATCCCTGAATAATGTGAGAATGCCAAAAATCACATTATTTTGCCAAGCCATTTTCAATGAAAAATTCTCCCAAGTTTCTGCCCAGTGTGGAGCATTGTGAAGGAAGTACCATTTTGGTGTATCCAAATGGGATGAAATTTTTATGGTCAAATGATCATCCTACACCAATTTTCAGCCCAACCCAATCATCCATGTGAGATCTACTTCATGATCTTCTTTCTGGACCAGAAGATGTGGTTGTTAAGCAACTATGTCAAATATTGGTCCAAATCTTTTCAAAATCCCGAGGATCATATTCGTTCCTACCCTAAACCCCTAAGACATTCTGGTTAGCTCTTATCCCATCTCAGCTGATCACTATTTCATGCCCAAGTTGGATACAGCGAACTTCAGTCGATCATTCCCATCATATCACAGTGTTTTTAGCCGAACCATCGCATCAGTAGGACTGTAGGTTGGAGGGACAACACGGTAGACATCTCTTTGCAGGCCATCGTGCCCTCTCCTCGCCATGCCACGCGGTGACCACGCCGTTGGCATGCGTTTGGCACGCTCTGCGCGTCGGCTAGGTCCAAGCACTGTCCTCCCGGCCGCTCTCGCTCGTCTCACCATGTCTACCGCGTCGCCCAAAGTCCCCCGCGTCCGCTCGTGTCCGGGCCCCCTCCTCCTTTGCCCTCCTCGTGCCACGGTGGTCGCGGCCGCGTGCTCATAGTGTCCGGGTGGCCGACCGGACTCCGCGCCGCCCGCGTCTGCCCTCCTCTGCGCCTCCACTACCCCTCTCCCATCGCCATCCGAGCCAGTACACGTGTGCACGCGTACGCGGGCGTGTTAGTGCGTCCCCCCGAGCGCCATGGCGGCATCCGGCGAGAGCATCTCCGCCGCGGCTATTTAAGCCCTCCCCGAGACCTCCCGACCTCACCAGCGGCCTCTCCTCTCCCCTAGCATCATCCCAAGCCACCCCTTTGAGCTCGAGCAGCTCCTCTTGCTCTCCCTTGCTGCCTCGTCCGTCGCCGTCCTCGGCCCAAATTCGAGCAAGGCCGAGCCTCTCCCTCCCTCTCCTCACCACCTTCGAGATCCCCAAGACCCGGCGCACACCCCCACCCCTTCATCTCGTCTCCGGAGCAACCAGTGGCCTCGCCCCCAAATCCGGCCGACGCCCTCGCCGCGGGTGCTCAGGCCGCCACTGCTCCAGCCATCATCGGTGTCCGTGCGGTGCGGGGATGGATGCGGTGCTCTCTCCAGAGCTCGCCGGTGGCCGGAGTACCTCGAGAGGTGGTTGGAGTTGGCCGGACGAACGCCGGCGCCGGCGACCTCCCTGTGTCCACGGGCGCGCGTGAGGATGAAGAAAGGGAGTGGGAGGAGAGAGAGAGGTCAACGCGGGGCCCGCGTGTCATAGACTCAGCGCCCGGGCCCGCCGTTTTTAAGTGAAGATGGCTTTTCCAAAATATGCTTTCGGCTTCAGAAAGCGTACTCCGCCACTTCTTCGGTCTGGATTACGCTTTCGTTGTTCTGAAAGCGTATTTCAGAAAGTGCGTTTTCTATTTAAACCGGCCGGCCGAAACTTTTATATTGCGAACGTTCACTGGTTAAGAGCAGAAATGAATAAGTTTTTATTTGATTTCTGCCTAACGAACGAACGTCCGTAACTTTTCAACCGAGACTCCGATTCAGGTGATTCCAAAGCACACGATCTCAGTTCGTCGAGCCCGTCCCGATGGTACCATTTTCATGAGGTTGTCACACTATGAAAATGACCATTTTTCCCTTGCCCTTAAAACAGCTCCGCCGAGAGGGAAATTTTTCCGGCGATTCTTTTCGCGAGTTCATCGCACTTCTCCCCGGTGACTCCTCCACCCCCAGGCAAGCCACAACAGCCACTTGCATGATGGCATTGCTGTAGCCATGGTTTCCACTTGAATATTTAATAATTGTTTGCGCATTTAATTATTTTGTGAATGCCTCGAATATGCTTGTGAATCCATGCTCATTGCTTATGCCATGTTCATTTTCATCTAGTGAGTGATATGATTAATTGCTAAGGATATTCTTATCATGATTTATTCTTGTAATCCTTTCTAATGCTAGTACTAATGTTAAGCTCACATTTGTAGTTACGGTTTGATATGAAAGTACTTGTGATATTCATGATCATCGTTATGCTATGCTCATTTGCATCTAGTAGATTAAATGATTTATTATTGTCGATGTTATGTTGTTAAATGATTATGTTGCCCATCCATGGTTACACTAGCGTCATGTTCATATGCATTGGCATTTCATCATGTTATTTTGTTATGACTCAGCTCATCACCATTCAAGTTACACCTGACATTAATCGAACTTGAACAAATCTGTTGGCTGAGTCATGGTGCCACCGAATCGAGCTCACCAGTGCAACCACACTTGCCTGTATGGGGAGGCCCTAATGCGGTCTATTGTCATGCCTCTCGCTGGTGCCTCCTACGAGGGAAGGTTATGGGTGCGCGCTACCCTGATCAGGTAGGCTACCATAGCCTTGAGAACCCGAGTTTTGATGGTACCGAGGTCCCCGTTTGGGACGATGTTGATGTTTGGCCACGACGGTGGCAGCCACAGAGGTGGCGGATGTCACATGTTGGCATCAGGGTCACCCAGGACATAGCCCAAAGGGGAGTTTGTCGGAGTGGCCGGGAGAGTGTCATGTAATAGACTGGTTTTGTCGGAACGTCGTTGGTCCACCCGAATGGGAGCACGAGGCCATGAGTTCCGTAGTGTGGGTACAGTGTACTAACCTCTGCAGAGTGTATAATCTATCGATAGCCGCGTCCTCGGTCATGGACACAGTTCGTAGTAGGTCACACTATGGGTCAATAGAAATAATAATCTGAATAATAACAACCCCGGTTCAAATGAGAAAAGAAGTTGGTTGATCTTTATGTGATCATGAGAGGATCACGATGGTATCGTGGATACCGATGTTGGCTGATTATGAGGTGACCACGTGGTGGTCCCGATGGTAAGTAAGTTGATATTCATGGTGGTTACGAGTTAACCTCCGAGCAGAGTAAGTTGGTCCATGAGACCTTAAATGTCGAACCCCTTGCATGCTAGTGCTAGTCTCATCATGTTCATGTCATGAATTATATGTACCTGCCATGCTCATGTTGTTGCCATGCTCATGTTATTGCCATGCTCATGTTGTTGCCATGTAGTATCATGTTCATCATGGATAATTAACCTGTAAATGCCATGCTGTTGTATGTCTTGATTGCTTTGGTTGCTGTGAGCTTGCGAGTACATTCAAAGTACTCACCCGGCATGTCATGCCAGATTGTAGGTCATGCCGTGATTGCTTGTTTGTCGAGGATCCCGAGGTTGCGCTCTAGGATACGTCCCAGCCAGAGTCCCTGCGGAGTGGAGTTCATCACCGTCGCCGATGTTCCGCTGCTAGATTTTATTCCGCTGCTAGCATAGAGCTACCTTAGCATGCGAAGTGTCGCCGTGCCCCTATAACCTTTGTTATATCGGACCCTTGTAGCCCGAGTATTTGTAATAAAGAGCTGATTTGTTCTATGCCAAGCAGTGCCGTATTCCAGAAGACTTGATCTCTGGGCTGGAATATGGGGTGTCCGGTCTCTCTGAGCCGGGGTGCAATAAGGCTTGGTATCAGAGCAGGTCTGGCTGTAGGATGCCTAGTCAGCGCGAGCATTAGAAACCGGTAGTTCAGAGTCCGCTTGCTTGTTGCATTTGTTTGCTGCATAGCATGCATGTAGACTTATTATCTTGTCGCTAACGGATGATCTTGTGAGTGTAGGTGGCATCGGTTTCGATCCACTACCTGCACCCTCCAGCTTTGCATACGTGTTCTTTGGTGTTTGGTGTCATCTTTGTCCCAGCGGAGTGATGCCGAGGTACCTTGTGGTGTCGATCACTTGCAGGATTGATACACAGGTATCACACCAATATTTTCTCTTCAGCCCCACCTATCGTTTCGGTGGTAGACATGTTTCTACCCCGGATCTGGCCATCCAACCCGCCACTTTGGCAACCCTTACTGGTCTTTGTTACCAAAAGAAAGGGAAATGCTAGCAGACCCTGTTTTTCACCACTATCCTACCCTATCACCCATTCCCTGGACAAGTACGGTTTCCGTCCGTACGCTTGATGATGATGTGGTCGTGACATCCGTGTCTCGCTACATGATCACCAAGTCCGTCCTCATTCATAAGCCCGTCCAGATGCAACCGGTGCTGAGCCAGCGTTTGGTGTAGCTCTGTTTGCACCAACCTCTCCACACGTTGATTCACTTTCGTGCACACCGCCACAGCATATTAGATCGTAGTACCAGAGTTTCCTCGAGAATTGCGTGCTTAAGTAGGCATGCATAGTGAGGTGAATAGCTGTGAAATGTGATGTTGCATGTATGTAATCTTAATGCTGTGTGTGCTTTTGTTCAGTCGTTTCTTTTGTTTCTTTCTTTGGGCCTTCGGTGTTACCTTATTTTCCCCTTATGAAAGTTGCTCATCAACCGACAACGGACTCGAAGAATCAGTGAGGATTTCAAATATTTTGAAGCTCAGCTAAATAGAATGAAATTATCAGTGGACGGCATTATATTGGGAATATCTGGTTTCAATACAAATGATATTCTGGAATGATTATCAACGTCAAGTTTACATCAGTGTGCAACCATCACCATCGTAATGAACCAGCTAGAACACAATTTGTGTGCAAGGCAACAGTATATTATCGGTCAAAGGAATATCAAAGGTGTATATATATGGCATTCAGTCCGCATATCGGAGAGAAAAGCTTCTGGAGTAAGCAACCTAGTCTCCTCCGCACGCTACCAGAGAAGCTTACAACGCAAGTTTCCGCAGTCTTCCTCGGTATGATATGTGGATGACTTCCAGCATAAGATACTCAGTCTTCTTCGGTAAGCCACCGCAGAAAGCTTCCGGCATAAGACACCGAATCTTCTCCAGTAAGCAACCAGGAGGAAAAGCTTATGAAGTATGATATCCAGTCTTCTTCAACACGCCATCCCGGCAAAAGCTTCGAGTGCAAGATATCCAGCCTTTCTCAGCACGCTACTCTCGATGGCTTCCAACACAAGCTATCCAATCTTTGTCAGTACGGCACTACAAACGGTCATCGGCATTGGTACAAGAGATTACATAGTGGGTTGGCAGCATATGGCAGTGCATCCCAAGAATCAGACCCGCAACAGTTTGTCAGAAGCAAGAATCAGTCAAGACACAAGTGTCTGCCTTGGGAACCAAATGCTCAGATACACATGCTTCCATATATAGTGAGAACATGCTGCCAAGGTCATGCAAGTCACTCGTACGATAATGCAAGCACGGTGAGAATCCAACAAATCCGTGAGTATGTAAGAGGAAGAAAGCCAATTACACACCTCAGTGTGATGCAATGACTATTAAGCTATGAAGCAAGACAACCTTGGAACAACAATCTTGACAGTGGATATCAAGGACAGCTTCCTCCCAACCGACAAAGTGATATCATTAATCTTGTCACCAGCTTGTATGATGGACCACAACAGTGAGCTCTATGCAAATAAATGTGAACCTGGTATATGATCCTGATGAACCCTTGCTTACCTCTTCCTGGTAACAGCACCATGCCTGTGTTCTGAGCTGCTTTCGGCCGTCCAGGGTGGATGTCGCCTTTACATTTCTCTTTTCAACAACTGGCCGTGTTCTGAGCTGCTTTTTGGCCGTCTCGGGCAGCTGTTGAGTTTATTTTTGTAGCAGTGACCCTATGTTCTTAGCTGTTCTTCGGCCGTCTTAGGGAACTGCTACATTCTTCTTATCAACACTGCCTCATGCTCTGAGCTGCCTTTCAGCCGTCGTGAGCCATGGTTGAGTTATTTCAGTAATGTCTCAGATCTGAGTTGTAAAGACCGTTCTGGTGGCTACTGATTTATTTGCCGATTTTATGCAAAGGTTCGGATGATCATTGCCATACAGTTAGAGCTTAAGACATGATAAACTTGCCAGTTAAACGTTGCTGCACTGCCTGAGGATAAGGATAAGGTATGATTGCTGGAATAGTGCACCTGACAGCACCTATGGTCACACAAAGAATTAAAGATATTTATGGCCAAGCTCTTTCAGGAAAAGATTCGGACAAAAGAAAACGATAATGAAGGAGCAAGACCGGCAACACAGGTATGATAATTGTGGCATGAACAACATGGTACGGATAACCAAGACAGTCTGATTCCGTATTAATCACCATGAACACACATCCAAGGGGTCTACTCTGTTTGGACCTCATATCAAGGTGACAGTCGAATCATCGGTATGGATTCGAGACAGTGGAGCCAGCCAAGGTAATTCAGAACTACCTTCTAGCAGTCAGATCCCGCCAAAAGAACGGCTATGATTCTCAGCATTGTTTTGAACCCAAAGGACATGCATCTACTCGAGTAACCCGATGCAAGGAATAAATGTTTCATGTCCACCGAGAAAATTTGTTCCCGACTTCATTGATACTATCAGTGCTGGATATAAGAATGACACGTCAATGGGGAAATTCCTCCCGGACTTATGGAAATCCCGGTCATGATAATATCAGACAAGCCAGCAGACATAAAAGAGTTGAAGTCAGAGCAAGGATGAACATATGAAGAAAGACTTGTCAGAATGTTGGATACAGTGAAGCAAACCACCCCAGAGCAAGGCAGTCAGTCAGATGAAATTCAGTGGGAACATCATATGAAGGAAAAAGGATACCCGAGTTGGAAACGGTTTCCTTAAGTCAGAATATTCATACTGGTTCCCTGAGCAACCAAATCTCGAGGACGAGATTTATCGTAAGGGGGGTAGGTTTGTAACACCCCGATTTTTGGCCCTTTCTTTTTCTTTTGGATTTCTTCGAATTTTTATTTGGAATTCTTTTTCCGTGGCTATGTGGTCTCGAAACCTGGGAAGATCTTCTCTCCTGCCACTTCCAAGTGGCTTTTCATTCTCAAATCTATCCCAAGGCCATGTCATTTCCATCTTAGCCCAACCCCATTATTTATTTCTTGGGAATATTCCTTTTTCTATTAAAGGAATAACCCTGTTAACTTTAGGTTGTGAAGCAAGCTATATTTCTGCCATTACAAAAATTCCCAAAATATTCTCATAAATTCTTTGGATCATATCTCCCACCAATATGCCAAAACCCATCCTTTCCTAGTTCAAAAATAATTCTGGAATATTCATTTTCCATTCTGTCCAGAATGGCACTTTGTGAAGGAAGTGCTATTTATATTTTCTTGATTGCCCTCAAAAATTTTGGGCACTCTATCATATCCAGATTATTGCCACATGCCAAAATTCAACTAAATTTGCCTAGTAAATCTTCCTCAGCAAATTTCCAAAGTTTCTGTCCTGAGAGAAGCTTTGTGAAGGAAGTACTAGCTAGGCTTATCCAAATGAGTTGAAATTTAGGTAGGTCATTTATATTGTCAAATAATTGCTGTCCACCAAATTGCATCTCCATCCAACAATCTATGTGAGCACACCATCCAGTCTTGGTTTCTGGTCACAATTTCAGTTTGTGAAGCAACTATATTTTATATTGCTTCAAAACTTCTGAAATTAATCCAGGACCTAAATATCCCTAAATAATGTGAGCATGCCAAAACTCACATTATTTTGCCAAGCCATTTTCTCTGAAACATTCTCCCAAGTTTCTGTCCAGTGTGGAGCATTGTGAAGGAAGTACCATTTTGGTGTATCCAAATAGGATGAAATTTTTATGGAATTTTCATATGCCCAAATGATCATCCTACACCAATTTTCAGCCCAACCCAATCATCCATGTGAGTGCTACTTCATGATCTTTTTTCTGGACCAGAAGATGTGGTTGTTAAGCAACTATGTCAAATATTGGTCCAAATCTTTTCAAAAATCCCCAGGATCATAGTCCTTCCTACCCTAAACCCCTGAGACATTTTGGTTAGCTCTTATCCCATCTCATCTGATCACTATTTCATGCCCAAGTTGGATACAGCGAACTTCAGTCGATCATTCCCATCATATCACAGTGTTTTTAGCCGAACCATTGCATCAGTAGGACTGTAGGTTGGAGGGACAACAAGGTAGACATCTTTTTGCAGGCCATCGTGCCCTCTCCTCGCCATGCCATGCGGTGACCACGCCGTTGGCATGCATTTGGCGCGCTCTGCGCGTCGGCTGGCTCCAAGCACTGTCCTCCCGGCCGCTCTCGCTCGTCTCACCATGTCTACCGCGTCGCCCACAGTCCCCCGCGTCCGCTCATGTCCGGTCCCCCTCCTTCTTTGCCCTCCTTGTGCCATGGTGGCCGCGGCCGCGTGCGCACAGTGGCCGGGTGGCCGACCGGACTCCGCGCCGCCCGCGTCTGCCCTCCTCTGCGCCTCCACTACCCCTCTCCCGTTGCCGTCCGAGCCAGTACACGGGTGCACGCGTACGCGGGCGTGTCAGTGCGTCCCCCCGAGCGTCGTGGCAGCATCCGGCGAGAGCATCTCCACCGCGGCTATTTAAGCCCTCCCCGAGACCTCCCGACCTCACCAGCGGCCTCTCCTGTCCCCTAGCATCATCCCAAGCCACCCCTTTGAGCTCGAGCAGCTCCTCTCGCTCTCCCTTGCCACCTCGGCCGTCGTCGTCCTCGGCCCAAATTCGGGCAAGGCCGAGCCTCTCCCTCCCTCTCCTAACCACCTTCGAGATCCCCAAGGCCCGGCGCACACCCCCACCTCTTCATCTCGTCTCCGAAGCAACCAGTGGCCTCGCCCCCAAATTCGGCCGACGCCCTCGCCGCGGGTGCTCAGGCTGCCACTGCTCCAGCCATCCTCGGTGTCCGTGCAGTGCGGGGATGGATGCGGTGCTCTCTCCTGAGCTCGCCGGTGGCCGGAGTACCACGAGAGGTGGTCGGAGTCGGCCGGACGAACGCCGGCGCCGGCGACCTCCCTGTGTCCACGGGCGTGCGTGAGGATGAAGAAAGCGAGCGGGAGGAGAGAGAGAGGGTCAACGCGGGGCCCGCGTGTCATAGACTCAGCGCCCGGGCCCGCCGTTTTTAAGTGAAGACGGCTTTTCCAAAATACGCTTTCGGCTTCGGAAAGCGTACTCCGCCACTTCTTTGGTCTGGATTACACTTTCGTTGTTCTGAAAGCGTATTTCAGAAAGTGTGTTTTCTGTTTAAACCGGCCGGCCGAAACCCTTATATTGCGAACGTTCACTGGTTAAGAGCAGAAATGAATAAGTTTGTATTTGATTTCTGCCTAACGAACGAACGTCCGTAACTTTTCAACCGAGACTCCGATTAAGGTGATTCCAAAGCCCACGATCTCAGTTCGTCGAGCCCGTTCCGATGGTTCCATTTTCATGAGGTTGTCACACTGTGAAAATGACCATTTTGCCCTTGCCCTTAAAATAGCTCCGCCGGGGGGGAAATTTTTCCGGCGATTCACTACAGGAATCAGGCACTTTGCCGTCTACCATGGCAGACGGCAAAGGAATGTCTGGTGGACGGCAAAGCCCTTTGCCGTCAGCCAGCAGACGGCCCCACG
Source organism: Elymus sibiricus (assembly GCA_039707655.1). Classification (NCBI taxonomy): domain Eukaryota; kingdom Viridiplantae; phylum Streptophyta; class Magnoliopsida; order Poales; family Poaceae; genus Elymus; species Elymus sibiricus. The sequence goes on from CM077676.1 coordinate 238,388,196, forward strand.
TCCGGCTAAATGAACTACGGCAGAGGGCTACTTTGCCGTCTACTTAAATAAAGTGGACGGCAAAGAAGTTTGCCGTCAGCCATACTAAGCAAGCAGACGGCAAATGCCTTGGACGGCAGAGGGATAGGGTTAGGCCCGTTAGGTGGCTAACGGCGTAATTTCCCGTCTGCCAGCAGACAGCAAAGGCGCAAAGTTCTTTGCCGTCTGTCAACTGACGTCAGGCGTCAGCTGGGGCCAATGCATGCCCTTTGTCGTCTGCCAGCAGATGGCAAAGCACACCAGCCTTTGCCGTCTGCTGGCAGACGGCGAAGTGCCCAAATAGGCCAGCCCAGGTGCCCCCAGGTTGCACAGGTAGCTGCCACGTGGCAGCTTTGCCATCCGCTGGCAGACGGCAAAGTGCCTGTATTGCCCCTGTTAATTCTGTTTTTTCTTAAATTCAATCAATTTCACAGATATATATATATATATATATTCATTTGAAAATACTTTGAACAAGCATACATATCCCTACCATATGGATATGATCATCCAACACATATATATACCAAATCAAAAGTCCATATCCAACATATATATAGCCAACATATCCAACAATTAAGCAAAAAGTCCATATACAATGGTTTCATCCATACATACATATATAGGTAGCAAGTTTCACATTGTTCATCCTACAAAATCAAAACAAAAAGGAAGGACAAGGAGAAGAGTAGACTCCATCAACGCAAGCTTCCGTGATCTGAAGCAAATCTGCAAAATGGGAAAGCAGAAAGTTAGAAGAAGAAGACTAGAAGAAGAAGAAGAAGAAGAAGAAGAAGAAGACTAGAAGAAGAAGAAGAAGAAGAAGAAGAAGAGAAAAAGAATTTCTCGTTCTTTTTCTCTTCTTCTTCTTCTTCTTCTTATTGCTTACTTGTGTCATTTTAGAGCTAACCTAGGTAAATAGGTCATTTTGGAGCCAAGTAAGGTTATTATGTCATTTTCGAGGAAAATAAGCTAAGTATATCACATTTTGGAGGTAACCAAGGTTATTATGCCATTTTTGACCTAAGTATGCTAAGTATGTCATAAATGAACTAAATAAGCTAAGTATAGGTCATTATTGAGCTAACCTAGGTAATTATGCCATTTTTGAGCTAACTAAGCATATTAAGTCATTTTGGAGGAAAAAATGCTAAGTGTAGGTCATTTTAGAGCTAACCTAGGTAAATAGGTCATTTTGGAGCTAAACCAAGGTTATTATGCCATTTTTTACCTAAGTAAGCTAATTATATCATAAATGAACTAGCTAAGCTAAGTATACGTCATTATTGAGCTATCTTAGGTAGTTATGCCATTTTTTAGCTAACTAAGCATATTAAGTCATTTTGGAGGAAAAAATGCTAAGTATAGGTCATTTTAGAGCTATCCTAGGTAAAATAGGTCATTTTGGAGCTAAGTAAGGTTATTATGTCATTTTCGAGGAAAATAAGCTAAGTATATGACATTTTGGAGCTACACCAAGGTTATTATGCCATTTTTTACCTAAGTAAGCTAATTATGTCATAAATGAACTAGCTAAGCTAAGTATAGGTCATTTGAGAGCTAACCTAGGTAAAATAGGTCATTTTGGAGCTAAGTAAGGTTATTATGTCATTTTCGAGGAAAATAAGCTAAGTATATGACATTTTGGAGCTAAACCAAGGTTATTATGCCATTTTTGACCTAAGTAAGCTAATTATGTCAGAAATGAACTACCTAAGCTAAGTATAGGTCATTTTTGAGCTAGCCTAGGTAGTTATGCCATTTTTGAGCTAACTAAGCATATTAAGTCATTTTGGAGGAAAAAAATGCTAAGTGTAGGTCGTTTTAGAGCTATCCTAGGTAAAATAGGTCATTTTGGAGCTAAGTAAGGTTATTATGTCATTTTCGAGGAAAATAAGCTAAGTATATGACATTTTGGAGCTAAACCAAGGTTATTATGCCATTTTTGACCTAAGTAAGCTAATTATGTCATAAATGAACTAATTAAGCTAAGTATAGGTCATTATTGAGCAAGCCTAGGTAAAATAGGTCATTTTGGAGCTAAGTATGCTTATTATGTCATTTTCGAGGAAAATAAGCTAACTATATGACATTTTGGAGCTAAATAGGTCATTTCTTAAACTAAGTATGCATTTGTTAAGCAAAACACTAGGGAAAACGTACCGTCATCACGGAGGTGAAGGACCGGTCGCGCCAGTGGCAGACGCAGAAGGATCGGTCGATGCTTGTCGGGAGTTACGCTGCACCAAAGATCATTTGAAATGTCTCGTTAGCATGATGCAACTCAAATGTGAAGACTAGTAACTAATGACCAGTCAAATGAAACTCACCGTGCCCACCGGAGCAATGACTGGCATCGGCGGAGGGGTCTGACCGTTGCTCTGGCACATGGTCTGCACATTTGGTTTTCACGAGTCAGTCATATTAGTTAGTAATGAAACGAACATTACGTGCATGATTTGGCTAATATGCAGAAGAAACTTACCACGAAGTGCTCGTATAAGGCCCGGTGAAACGCGTCGTTCCGGTTCCTCTCCTCCTCCAACAGCGTAGCAGTCCTCTCCTCCAACTCCCTCTCCCTCTCCGCCGCCTGCCTCTTTGCCTCCGCCAGAAGCTCCTGGGTCTTCGCTCTCTCTTTCTCAAGAGCAGCCTGCAACACCACTCCTCGTTAGCATTGTAATCATCGACGGCCGCAAACACAATGTAATGGAGGAAAGGTATCTGAGTCCGTATAACTAACCTCGATTTGGAGCTCCATTGGCCGTGGACGAGGCCTTATCTCAGGATCGGAGCTCGTCTGGCGCTTCTTGATCTCCGGGAGAGTGCTAGGACAACGTATCAGTCCATTCCCAATGGCTATCGAGCCATGGGGCCTCCCGCCACCAGATTTCATCACCAGCTCTGGATCAAGAGGTTGCCGGCTCGGGTTAAAGTCCTCCCCTTTCATCGCCTTCCCCTCGTCTCTGTACCTCACGAGCTTGTTGTGGGAGGAGATGTTGGTGAAGCTCTCTGGATGATCAAGGTCAGACTCAGAGAATGCCTTGGCCTTCTTGTACTTTGTAGTATGGGCCATGGCATAGAGGTCGAACACCTCTGTCTTGTTGTGTTGCGCCTAAAAGAGAGGAACAAAGTATTAGTTAAGGGCTCAAGCTAGCATCAAGAATGAAATTGCATGAATCATGAAGCAAACCACATACCCAGTTATTCCCGTACTCATATAGGTTGGCGCTCCCTTGATGGTGTGGCACACCAACCATTTTGGCACGCCGCTCCTTGGCATTGTTGTGGACGTGAAAGCACATTTGCTCCCTTGGTGGTTTTGGTAATTCATAACAACATATATCTCATTGAACTAATGTCCATTCAAGATTAAGATTTCAGGATGTTCAATGATTGGCATGGCATGGACTAGAGACGTGGACCCCTCAAAATGCTAAGGACAAGGATTGGCAAAAGATCAAGACTCTACATTTTTGGTTTAGTGATCCAAGATCACATTGAGTCCATAGGAAAGCCAATACTATTAAAAGGGGGTGAGGTGTTGCTTAATGGTCTTTTCGCTGAAGTGCTTACTGACAGTATTCCTAAACCCTCAACCACTCTCTCTACCCAAATATGTCCTAAACCTAAAGTCCAACTCAGCCCCACCGAAATTTCCAATCCGGCCCCACCGAGTTCATCCAAGACTTAGCCACTGCCAAAACCCTAACAAATCGGATCCACCAAAATGGATCTCGGTCCCACCGAGATGGCCTTGCCAACTCTCTGTAATCGGTTGCATTCACTTCGGTCTCACCGAGTTATGCATATCGGTCTCACCGAGATGGCTTGCCAACTCTCTGTTGCCTTATTGCTTCACTTCGGTCCTACCGAGTTGATGCAATCGGTGCCACCGAGATGAGGATTGCCCTAAGCCATTGCACTTCGGTCCATCCGAGTTGTCCGTATCGGTCCCACCGAGATTCCTAAAGTTCATATCTTTTACACAGTTCGGTGCTACCGAGATGATCGTTTCGGTGCCACCGAGTTGGGTCAAAAGTGTGTAACGGTTGGATTTTGTGTGGAGGCTATATATACCCCTCCACCCCATCCTTCTCAGTAAGGAGAGCCATCAGAACGTGCCTACACTTCCACCATTCATTTTCTGAGAGAGAACCACCTACTCATGTGTTGAGATCAAGATATTCCATTCCTACCATTTGAACCTTGATCTCTAGCCTTTCCCAAGTTGCTTTCCACTCAAATTCTTCTTCCACCATAGCCAAATCTGTGAGGAGTGTTTGAGTGCTGGGAAGACTATCATTTGAAGCACAAGAGCAAGGAGTTCATCAACAACACATCGTCTATTACCTTTTGGAGAGTGGTGTCTCCTAGATTGGTTAGGTGTCACTTGGGAGCCTCCAACCTGATGTGGAGTTGAACCAAGCAGTTTGTAAGGGCAAGGAGATCGCCTACTTCGTGAAGATCTACCCCGAGTGAGGCTAGTCCTTCGTGGACGTAAGCCATGGTGGAATAGACAAGGTTGCTTCTTCATGGACCCTTCGTGGGTGGAGCCCTCCGTGGACTCGCACAGCCGTTACCCTTCGTGGGTTGAAGTCTCCATCAACGTGGACGTACGATAGCACCACCTATTGGAACCACGCCAAAAATCCACCGTGTCTTCATTGCGTTTGATATATCCAACCCCCTCTCTACTTACATATGCAATTGCTTATATTCCGCTGCAATACTCTTAGAATTGCATGTGTAGGGTGATGCTTGACATGTATTATTGCTAAAATCTGCCTACAACTAAAATTTGGGAAAAGGTTAGGTTTTATTTGGTCGAGTAGTCTAATCACCCCCCTCTAGACATACTTTCGATCCTACAGGACGGCTAGCCATTGGGGAGAGCACCACTCATCCACCAACGCCTCCCAACAGTCCATCCTATCCGCACACCATCTCGGGGGCACCTAAGTTAGTCAAGAGAAATTTCAGCGCTACGCCTATGAATCAAATCAAGGAAACTAAGTACAAGGCCTTAAGAATAGGTATTTACCTTTATGTACTTCTCCTTACTCATAAACTTGCCGCGGCACTTCGTCTTGGACCTCTTAATACCAGTCGAGGAGTAGTAGTCTCGAACAGCCTGCACCCGAGCCTCGTGCCGTAAGTTCTGAAGTAGGCGCCCGCACTCGGCTTCGATAACCATAGACGCGGCCTACTCCTCTCCCTCAAGACACCTGTAGAAGGTCTGCAATCAAACAAGACAACACTGATTAGTACAATAACTCGGTACTGTCGATTTTGAATTCTGTAAAGGAGAAATTACCCAAAACGTCTGGATCACCATCTCGGCCCTCGTGCGGCACAAGACACCGTCGATCCTCTCCTACGGCGGGGCCGGGGCAACCAAGTACAGCTCCTAGCTCAGTCCGAGCTGTCAAACCTGACCCTCACCGGGCAACATGACCCACCCTGGGAAGTTCTGCCGGCAAAGCACACCAAGGACAAAGTTGGGCTTGCAGATACCAGGGCCGTGTATCCAACCCCTACAGTATGACAAGGCCAATGCATTAGATTTTCAAGAAACGTGAAGGCAAAAGGTTAAAAAAGAGTAAATGCACTTACTTCTCCCCATTAGGCGCAATCAACCACCTCTGCTTGCGGGTCGCCGGCACGGGCGGGAGCTTTGTACCACCACGCTGGTAGACGTTGCCCCCCCTCAACCAGCTCGCCCTTGCTATAGCTATCATCCAAAAAGCGATCCTCGCCACCATCAGCATGGCCACTCGCCTCCGGCGACCAGTCCCCCCATCGGGTCGACTACGACGTAGCCTGGTCCGTGCTCTGCTCCGGAGTCTCGTGGGACTAAGCCTCTGGGACCGGAGTCTCGTGGGGCGAAGGCTCGTGGACCGGAGTCTCGTGGGGCGAAGGCTCGGCGACCCGAGGCTCGTCGGCCCGAGGCTTGTGGACCGGAGTCCGAGACGGGTCCACCTCAGACGGAGCAGTCTTGTGGTCGGGTGAATCAGCTGGGGGTGGCGGCGAGGAAGGCGTAGCAGCCTTCCTACCTCTCCCGCCGCCACGGCCACCTCTAGTACCCCTCTTCTTCCCCCGACCTCTCCCGGCCGAAGAAGAAGCGCCCGCCGGTGGTGTCTGCATACTGAGATGCAGCGCTCTCCGGAGGTGCTGGGGTGGAATGGAAGCACCCCTCCCACCGCGCGCCGAGGAAGGAGCCTCGGAGCGCTCTGGACCCGCGCCCACCATCTGTCAACACCTGCAATGACAAAGAGTAAACGAAATTAGTACAACATAAAAAAATTGAATACCCGACATGAATAATAATATGTATATAATTTAAGTGTATCATCATCATGAACATAATAAAAAATGGAATACCTAACATGAACTAATTAATAATATATATGTACATAATAATAATTGAATACCTGACATGAACTAATATTAATCTTCATCGTCTATATATGCTCCGGGGTCAATAAATGCATCATCATCATCACTATCAGTAATGACGTGCTCATCATCATCATCAATAAATGCATCAACATGTGGAAGGCCTCCTTTACGTAATCGGTCAAGCATTGACAGGTCATCCGCAGCAGTAACCTCTTCTTGTTTCGGCTCTTCTTGTTCCGGCTCAGGGGTGAAGTCGGATTCACTGTCGCTGTCTACTTCAATGTTCTGGGGTGAAGTAGAGCGGTTCTTGAAACATTTTTTGGAAAGACGTGTTTCTTGGAAGAATTCTCCTTCATATGTGTCTGGGTTAATGTGAGGTTCATAATCCTCTCCATTGGGGGGAGGTGGTCTAACATGTGGTGGCACTTCATAAACGACATCCCAACCATTGAGATTTGGATCACTTTGACAGGCCCACGGTAGATAAAAATCTTGGGTTGCCTGTTGAGCCGTAATATAGACATCGGGAACATCCAAATGGGTGCTTCGTTTGATTTTGACTAGCCCTATATGTTCATGAGTCCTTCTAGTCTCCTTCGGCTGGAACCAAAAACATTTGAAGACTACGACGTTCGGTGGGTCCAAATAGTGTCATCATCGCGTCGTAGCATTCTCTGCCCAAGTTGAATTGAGCCTTCAGAGCCATTACTTGTGCGATGGCATCCAGCTGACAAAGCTCAGTGTGCTCGTGGAGAGGACGTTTTGAAGACTCCAACATATCATTGAAGGCCTTTGCAGATTCCTCCATCTCATCGTTCGAATCCCGAGCATCATCAAAGTCTTCCACCATGTCTTCGATCCGGTACCATGCTCGTCGGTGCGACGACGGCCCACCTCAGCTCTAGCATGTTGGACAGACTCACCATGAAATGTCCAGACCGTATAAGTAGGCGTAAAACCCTAGTTTTGCAGGTGTTTACTCATTTCAAGCTCTGTCCTCTTATGATAGTTGTCGCACCGGACACAGGGGCACCAGGTTTTTCTCTGGCCATTTGCAAATGCGGCTCTCACAAACCCCTTGGTTTTTGTTAACCATTCATCGGTCATGTCTTTCTGACTAGTGTGACCGGTGTACATCCACGCACGATCACTCATCTTGCCTAGCTACTGGACACACAAGAAATATATACATAATTCAGCAAACCATATTCATCAGTTAATGGAGTTTGTCAGTTTTATTACGTCCATGCAACCTAGACGCTAATAGGTAAAGATAGGTCCTAATCCCACCCGAGTATGTGTAGAATGGGTTTGTTTTCCCATGCTCTGCTCCGGATCCAACGCAAAATTTCGGCAGCACCTCCCCGCTGTTCTCCTGATACACGTCTCGGCAATAAGAAGAGAGGATGTGTACCCGGAGAACAACAGGGAGGCACTGACGAAATTCTGCATTGGATCCGGAGCAGAGCATATGGGAAAACGAACCCAATCTACACATACTCAGGCTGTCCATGGATAACGTTGGACAATTCAAAAGAATCACGGTTATAAATATGCAAATGCATGCATATTTATAGATGTAACCCTTTCGAACGGGAGACGCATAGTGGTCACGCATACTGATGATTTAAGACACCTATAGCTAGCAAGTTTCATCGGCACGAAGACCGGAACAGAGCAAATGAAGGGGGGAGGAGGAGATGTCATTTGTGCTCACCCACGAACGCAGGGGCGGAGCTCGTCGAACGCACGGGGAGGTCGTCGAACACCAGACCCTCGCAGCGACGAAACAACTGCACATTTAAATCCACCCGATCAACACAAATATATATGATGTTTTTCACAACAAAATCAGAAAATATATGACCTATCTCACAATTCACAAATATATGATGGGGTGTCAGGTCGGGGTGTCGGGTTGTCGGGTCGGGGTGTCGGGGTGTCGTGGTGTCGGAGTGTCGGGTCGGCGTGTCGGGGTGTCGTGTCTTGGTGTCGGTGTGTCGGGGTGTCAGGGTGTCGTGTCAGGGTGTCGGGGTGTCGAGGTGTCGTGTCGGGCTGTCGGGGTGTCGGGCTGTCGGGGTGTCGGGGTGTCGGGGTGTCGGGGTGTCGTGTCGGGGTGTCGTGCTCTCGGGTCGGGGTGTCGGGGTGTCGGGGTCTTTTTTTTTCTCTTTTTCCTTTTCTTCTTCTTCCTCTTCTTCCTTTTCTTCCTTTTCTTCTTCTTCTTCTCTTCTTCTTCTTCTTCTTCTTCTTCTTCTTGTTCTTCTTCTTCTTCTTCCTTTCCTTTTTCCTCTTCTTCTTCTCCTCCTCTCCTCTTTCTTCTTCTTCTTCTTCTTCTTCTTCTTCTTCTTCTTCTTCTTTTTTCTTCTCCTCCTCCTCTTCTTCTTCTTCTTCCTTTCCTTTTTCCTCTTCTTCTTCTCCTCCTCTCCTCTTTTTTTCTTCTTCTTCTTCTTCTTCTTTTCTCTTCTCCTCCTCCTCCTCTTCTTTTTCTTCTTCTTCTTCTTCTTCTTCTTCTTCTTCTTCTTCTTCTTCTTCTTCTTATTTTTTCTTCTTTTCCTTTTTTTCTATTTACCTAAACATCTAAACATCTATTTACCTAAACATCTAATTTTTTTACTATAAAAACAGAAAAAAAAAACTAAAAAAACAAAACAAAATAGAGGGGCAGGAGGGGGGAGCTCACCAGAGGGGGGGCAGGGGGGTCTGGGCCGCCAGGGTGGCCGGCCGGCGGGGGCGGCCGGGCAGCGGGGGCGGCCGGGGCTTCGGGGGCGGCCGGGCCGGGCTTCGGGGGCGGCGGGGCGGCGACGGGGCGACAGGGAGGGGTGGCGACGGGGCAGGGTGGCAGGGAGGGGCGGCGACGGGGCGGGGTGGCAGGGAGGGGGCGGCGACAGGGCGGCGACGGGGCGGCGGCGGCGGATGAGAGAGAGAGAGAGAGAGAGAGGGGTGCGCGGGAGTGGGGGTTTCGGGCGGGGTGCACAGCCGTTAAGGTAACCCCCCCTCTTTGCCGTTTGCTGGCAGACGGCAAAGAATTCTTTGCCGTTAGCTAGCCAGCGCCGTGACCCTGTGGGCCCCACCCTCACCTCTTTGCCGTCTGCCTAGCCCTTCTTTGCCATCTGCTAGCAGACGGCAAAGAGGTGGCAGACAGCAAAGAAGGTGCCCTAGCCAACGCCGTGCCACGGGGGGCCCACCAGACTCTTTGTCGTCTGCCATTGGCCTCTTTGTCGTCAGCTGGCAGACGGCAAAGAGACAGCTGACGGCAAAGACCCTCTTTGCCATCAGCTGGTTCTTTGACGTCTGCTTTGCCAAAGCAGACGGCAAAGAGCCTCTTTGCCGTCAGCTGGCAGACGGCAAAGACGGGACAGATGGCAAAATGCCAGATTCCAGTAGTGATTCTTTTCGCGAGTTCATCGCACTTCTCCCCGGTGACTCCTCCACCCCCAGGCAAGCCACAACAGCCACTTGCATGATGGCATTGCAGTAGCCATGGTTTCCACTTGAATATTTAATAATTGTTTGCGCATTTAATTATTTTGTGAATGCTTCGAATATGCTTGTGAATCCATGCTCATTGCTTATGCCATGTTCATTTTCATCTAGTGAGTGATATGATTAATTGCTAAGGATATTCTTATCATGATTTATTCTTGTAATCATTTCTGATGCTAGTACTAATGTTAAGCTCACATGAGTAGTAACGGTTTGATATGAAAGTACTTGTGATATTCATGATCATCGTTATGCCATGCTCATTTGCATCTAGTAGATTAAATGATTTATTATTGTCGATGTTATGTTGTTAAATGATTATGTTGCCCATCCATGGTTACACTGGCGTCATGTTCATATGCATTGGCATTTCATCATGTTATTTTGTTATGACTCAGCTCATCACCATTCAAGTTACACCTGACATTAATCGAACTTGAATAAATCTGTTGGCTGAGTCATGGTGCCACCGAATCGAGCTCACCAGTGCAACCACACTTGCCTGGATGGGGAGGCCCTAATGCGGTCTATTGTCATGCCTCTCGCCGGTGCCTCCTACGAGGGAAGGTTATGGGTGCGCGCTACCCTGATCAGGTAGGCTACCATAGCCTTGAGGACCCGAGTTTTGATGGTACCGAGGTCCCCGTTTGGGACGATGTTGATGTTTGGCCACGACGGTGGCAGCCACAGAGGTGGCGGATGTCACATGTTGACATCAGGGTCACCCAGGACATAGCCCAAAGGGGAGTTTGTCGGAGTGGCCGGGAGAGTGTCATGCAATAGACTGGCTTTGTCGGCACGTCGTTGGTCCACCCGAATGGGAGCACGAGGCCATGAGTTCCGTAGTGTGGGTACAGTGTACTAACCTCTGCAGAGTGTATAATCTATCGATAGCCGCGTCCTCGGTCATGGACACAGTTCGTAGTAGGTCACACTATGGGTCAACAGAAATAATAATCTGAATAATAACAACCCCGGTTCAAATGAGAAAATAAGTTGGTTGATCTTTATGTGATCATGAGAGGATCATGATGGTATCGTGGATACCGATGTTGGTTGATTATGAGGTGACCACGTGGTGGTCCCGATGGTAAGTAAGTTGATATTCATGGTGGTTACGAGTTAACCTCCGAGCAGAGTAAGTTGGTCCATGAGACATTAAATGTCGAACCCCTTGCATGCTAGTGCTAGTCTCATCATGTTCATGTCATGAATTATATGTACCTGCCATGCTCATGTTGTTGCCATGCTCATGTTGTTGCCATGTAGTATCATGTTCATCATGGATAATTAACCTGTAAATGCCATGCTGTTGTATGTCTTGATTGCTTTGGTTGCTGTGAGCTTGCGAGTACATTCAAAGTACTCACCTGGCATGTCATGCCAGATTGCAGGTCATGCCGTGATTGCTTGTTTGTCGAGGATCCCGAGGTTGCGCTCTAGGATACGTCCCAGCCAGAGTCCCTGCGGAGTGGAGTGCATCACCGTCGCCGCTGTTCCGCTGCTAGATTTTATTCCGCTTCGAGTTGTTCCGCTGCTAGCATAGAGCTACCGTAGCAGGCGAAGTGTCGTCGTGCCCCTGTAACCTTTGTTATATCGGACCCTTGTACCCCGAGTATTTGTAATAAAGAGCTGATTTGTTCTATGCCAAGCAGTGCCGTATTCCAGAAGACTTGATCTCTGGGCTGGAATACGGGGTGTCCGGTCTCTCTGAGCCGGGGTGCCACATCTTCACACATGTTTCCACCACTTAGCGCATGTACGCGAAATGTACTCGGCAGACTTCAAGCGAAAGTCGGCGTGGGTGTAGACCACGACCTGACTAACCACACAAGACTCTAATCCAGGTTTATCGCCTATTTGAGGTTGTATCCACAAAGGAAGTCCGGCCGAAGTTTCTATCACAGCCCCAAACAATGAGAGCAGTGTTCCCAAGAGCACCATTCGGGTGTCACTTGGTACACCGTGCCTCAGTGTCTCTACCGCATCATAGCCCACCCTGAGGTCAGTGCTATGCACGGCCGCCAACACATATCCTACAAACACCAGAAACTAGTTGCGACTCCTGGATAGAGATCAAGGCGATTAATAAGTCGAGCGGGGTCATATTTCAGGGCCCAATGTGTGGTAGTAGCTATCTTGGATCACAAACAACAGAACTCAGTTCCTGAGGACAGTCTCAATGAGACAACCCACCATGTAATCCTACATGGCCTCTCATCGCTACCTTTACCAAATCGTGTTCACACACTTAGCTCTCAACAGTAGGACATGTTCACCCCCATTCCAATCTATCCCTGATGAAACAGACCTGACACCACTCTAAGCATAGCAGGCATAACAAGCAAGCATGAATGAGTAGGCACATCATGGCTCAAATAACTCCTACTCATGCTAGTGGGTTTTACTAATTACTGTGGCAAAGACAGGTCATGCAGAGGAATGGGTTCAACAACCGCGACAGGTAACAGTTGAATCGTTGTTGTCCTAATGCAATAAAAGAGAGCAAGAGCGAGAGAGTGGGATTGTATCGAAATTTTCAATGGGGGTTGCTTGCCTGGCACTTCTGAAGATAGTATAGCTATTGGCTCTTCATCGGTGTCAACGATCACAACATCGGAATCGTCTTCTACCGAGAAGGAACAAACACCGGCAACATAGAAGGAACACAATCAATGCAATGCGACAATATGATGCATGATCATGACATGGAAACATGCTGATGATTTGGGCTAATGCAACTAGCAGCAATTTAAATGAAGTTGGTTTGAACCCAAGGTTCAAATTCAAACTCCATATAAGGCATTTCAAATGCCATTTATTCAAATTGTCATATGCGGCATTTGTAGGTTGTTCAAGCATGCATGAAAATGCCATAACCAGATTCTTCATATTTTTCTGATAATTTTTCATATATAAATTATTTCAATCTGAGTTACAGTTGAATTTATATGAATTTTTGAAGTTTATAACATTTTCTGGAATTTCCTCGTTATTCTAAAATAAATTAAATCTAGAAAATGATTTACTGCATCAGCATTGCATCACTTTGACGTCTGCAGGTCAACAGGACCGTTCCTGGTCAAATCTGGCCAGTGGGTCCCGCATGTCAATGGCACATCTAATTAACAGAGTTAATTAGCACTAAACTTAATCCTAAACCTAATTTAGTTAGGGGCCTAGGCCCACATGTCAGTGACTTAGTGGGGAGTCAAACCCGGTCAACCGGGGTCAAACTCGCCAGAGTTGACCCGCGGCTCGTCGCTGGCGAAGCCAGAGACGGCGGAGGTGCTCGGGATTCGTCCTCCGGCGACCAAAACGACGGCGGAGGGCATCTACGTGAAGCTGGTGCTCGGTTGCATCAAGTGGTGGTGGTGGATGGGCCTAAGGTGGCGGGAGTTGACGGCGGCGAGCTCGACAGCGGCGGCCGGCGTTCGGGTGAGGTCGGGTTTGGCGCTGGGGTGTACGGGAGGAGGAGCTGGTGGGTGTGCTCGGCTCCTGGAAGTGTTCCGAGCACGATGACGTGCTCGGGCGTAAGCTCCAGAGGCTACAGCGACGGCGGCGACATGGCCGACGTTGAGGACCTCTCGGCTCCGGTGGTTTACGCAGCTAGGGGATGCAAATCACGCGGGGAGGAGAGGGGTTAGGATCAGGAGCTCACGGCGGTCACGATGAGCTGCTCAGCGTGCTCGGGGAAGGTCTGGTCCGGCTAGAACGGAGGTGGCGATCTCGGCGGACGGAGGTTGAAGACGACGGCATGGAGGCGTTGCGGTGCTCCCGGCGTTGCATGGCTCGACGAGGAGGACGAGGACGAAGCGGCGGAGCTCGTGGATGGCTCGAGGGGTCGAGGGGTGGCCGGTGGCCGCGGCAACAGTGAGCGGCGGCGACGGCTATGCTCGGGTGGCGCTCGGCTGCGAGAGAGAGGGAGCTAGAGGAGGGGAGGAGCACGGGGAGAGTGAGAGGGGGTCGAGGGGGTCGCTTGGCGACGTCCAGGGCGTCAGGGGTGCGCGCAGGCAGGCAGGAGGTGGCGAGCGCGTGCTCGCGCGCGCCGGCCACGCGCGCGCGCGCTCTGCCTACTGGCCTGAGGAGGAAGACGACAGGGGCTACAGTGGTGGGCTGGGCCGAAACAGTAGCAGGCCAACAGTGCCAGGTAATTCCTTCTCTCTCTCTCTTTTCTATTTTGTTATCTGTTTTCTGTTTATTCTTTTCTGTTTTGATTTAGTATAAATACCAAATCATTTTTAAAACTCCTGAAATTAATTGTGGGCACAATTTGAATTATTTCCAACAGCCCTCAAATGTTTTTAGAATTATTTGAGCATTTAAAATAATTATAGCAATTAAATGCCCAAATTCAAATACTTTATGATTTAATTCAAAAATCCAAGATGACCTAGAAAAATGTGAACCATTTTTGGCAGAGGTTTTCACCCATCTCAAAAATGATGAACTTTTCTGAAGGGCATTTTGGGTTCATTGAAATTATTTTCAGTTGATCCTAGTTTTTCAGAGGGGTGCTAGGGCATGCTGAATCCCCATTTCAAATTTCCTTTGAATTTAACATGATGCATTGATGCTCTGATGCAACTAATTACAATCATTATTCTAGGGTTGTGACAAGGTTGCACTAGTTATCCATTACCCGACAACGTTGTTGGCTAGGATCGAGGGTTTCCTTCGTACCCTTCAGGTGGCATTGATTCGTTCCTCAAGCAGATCCTCCGTGAAGATCGAGCAACCCGGTATCAAGCACCCTTCATGAGTGCCCTTTTTATGGGGAAGGCGTGAGGGGCTGGCTCTTTACTGTCAGACGTGGGTGCGCTTTTGCAGGCGCACTGCCCGAGCTACCATTTCAATCCACCCCTCCCATGTCCTGCATTCAACGTGCGTCATGGGTATCTAGTAAAAATGATGATTACGGTAGTAATTCTTCGCCACATCTGTCTGTGCATTGATTTGGTCCTAGCCCAATGACGCCTCGCATACGTGTGTGGCCCAGGCCCGGGGGCTCCTGTCGGTGTATAAAACATGGGTGTTTCCATAATCTGACTTATGCACAGACAATTGCAGCCTTCCTGATGGCAAAGTCTTGCCGAAGGATTGCTTCTGTCAAGACTCAAGTCCTAGTTGATAAAACCATATAGAAGACCTCCAGGCAGGTCATCGAGAAGTACTAAAGAAGTACTGAAGATCAAGACTACACTTGCCGGCAAGCTCTACGCCGGCAAGAGAAGGCCCGACAAGCTCCCTGCCGGCAAACTCCTTCTACTGCTCCACCGCTCCACCTCAGCGACCAGCTAGTCGCTTGTCAATGGGTGTCGAGCAGGCAGGCAGTTAGGTGAAGTTTGTCGGGGCACGTGTCAGCATGGCGCCTGAAAATTAACTTTAATGGCACCCGTCCTGGAGGCGTGTCAAGATAATAGAAGGTAGCTGGGCAAGCGGTGCAGGATCCTTGCCGGAGCTCATCCCCAGCATGACACCTAACGGCGCATTGAATGCCTTTGTCCTAACCCATCCGGTTAGGTATGATAGCATTGTACACACTATCTAGATCATGTAATTACTATTTTGCCATTGTGGTGACCCCTTCTATCTATAAAAGGAGGCCATGGCAACCTTAACAAAGGTCGACACTTTGCACAAGTTCACTACGTAGCCGCACTTCCCGCGCACCTTGCCGGCAAGCTGCGCTCTCTTGTACTTGTGCTTCCACAGATAATATAATCAAAGCAGGAGTAGGGTTTTACACCTCACGGTGGCCCGAACCTGGGTAAACTTGCTGTGTGTTCTTGCATTGCTGAAACTGCTCTTTGTGCACGTCGATTCCCACAGCCGAACCGCAAAGGGATCATCTTGATCCCATAGATTGTCGTACGTATGACAATGGCCTTTTCATCGATTTCGTCCATAGCTTATTATTGGTGCAGCGCCACCTTATTTTTGGCTAGGCCCATGTAATTCAAAATACTACTTCATAGGCGTTTTTAGAGTCCGTATTGTAGGGGACTTGGGAGGTGTTTTAGTCCCACCTTGCAAGGGTGGATGAAATCCCTTCTCTTTTCCCCTATAAATACAGCCTTAAGGCATTGTTTAGACTTGGGATTTATTTAGTTAAAAGTTAGCCATTGCTGCAACTTTGTGTACTTAGTTTGTGTCCAACGACCATGCCGAGACCGCTTTTGGAACCCCATTTTATCAATACTTCATCTATATTCGCAATATTCAGATTGTTTTATCATATCTTGCTTTATTTGCATGCAAGAATAGACCTTCGTGGTCAGGCTGATCGTGCTTCCGGCATTGTCAGTAACCTCAGGAGATTGGTTTAGTGATTGCTAAGGCGCAACGTCGTGCACGTTTGTAGTCGGATCGTCAAAGTCGACTCCACCAAATCGATAGTTATCATCTCATCGAAAGATCGGGACATCTTCGCCTCTATCAAGTGGTATTAGTTTTCAGGTTGCTCGGTGAGAATTTCCAGTTATCCCTATATTAGATTTATTTTCTTACCTATTGTCCAAGAAAAAAGCTACCCCCAAAAATTGTTTATTAGTTCATCCGTATCCCAGACAGTCTGAGCCCTTTCACCATTACCGCTTAATTTTTGTTTTGTTGAATTTTCAGTTGCATCGTGTGTCGAGTTGCCGGTTTTTAGTGTCTAGATTTTTAGAGCTTCGAGTTCTTGTCACGTTTTACTCACGCCGCATCCACACACACCATCATCCACGTTATTGTCATCTTCCGCTGCCACTTCTTTTGTTCCGCCGTCACCACCATCCATCCACTTTCGTCGTTCATCGTCATCATCTTCTCGGTTCATCTTGCAGCTTGATTCATCTTAGAGGGAGAGATGTGAAAAAAGGCAAGTGTCGATTGGTTTGGTTGGTGGCAGATTTGCTGCGCAGGTTTCGTTTGGAAAAAGAAAGGAAAGTAAGAGAGAAAAACAAGGAGAAGATATGACTAGTACTACTTCCTTTGGGCACGCTATTTTTATAAAGGAAAGCACACACATGACCTATTTATTAGGAAGATATTCAGTATCCTGTTTGGCTTTGTTGCCTAGTTGGAAACAGTTTTGGGTTAGGAGAGATCCACACGGATGCATGTTTAATTAATAGAGAGAAGGAAAGCTGATTTGAGCATGTGGGAGATTGGATAGGCCAGAAAAAAAAGATTGAAAAAAACAAGAGGCTGATCGGTTGGGCTTTGGGTTGTGATCCCTATGAAAGTTGTTTGGTTTTGGAAGGAGACAAAGAGTTGAAAGAAACCTGTACGTCAATCAAAGGAATTTTCACGTTTGGGAAGTTTGCTGATCCGTTTCTTTTCCTTGGACTTGGTCCTTTTCGTGGTAAACAAGGAGAGAAGAAAAGAAGAAAGGAAGAAAGAGAGAGAGAAAAGGGAAAGCCTGATTCTGGTGCACAAGTCAGAAATATCAGATCGGTAAAAAAAAAAAGAAGGGAAAGTGCCGATCCGTTGCTGGAGGTGGAGATCCGTACGAGATTGGCTTGCTATTAGTTTAAACTCCTTAATATTCGTTCAAGTATTTTTTTGAGCGTGAACGGCAGGAGCTCTGCCTTTGCATTATAGAAGAGGGAAAATGGTCCAGTTAATAGGGAAACCGGACCCGAAAACCATACAACGCGCGGTTAATATGGGAAACCGGCAAAAACCACACCCAACAACTCATGGCACATCATCTGTGCCGGAAACAAGAGCCCCCAGACCTAGGAACGGAGGCCATGCCTTGTATCCAACAAAGACGAACTCCGCAAACACCCACAAACTCTCTACAATGGCAGCACACCGAAGTGCACCCTCGCAACAGAAGTGGTCAAGCATTGGCCTGAACTAATGCGCGCACCGCCTCGATCGCCTTGGGCGTGTCTTCCTTCTTGTACATCTGCAGATAGTGTTGCATCTTCTCATTCAGGTCTTCCTCAGATGCTTTTCCTTTGCTCTTGAGTGTTGGAACCTCTCCAAAGGCCTCCGCCCGCCTATATTCCGCGCGCTTGGCTACAGGAATGTCGCAATCTTTGTTTTTCTTATCCAAACGGCAGCTTCGTCGCTCTAAGAGAGAAGGGGCAGCCTCTCCCACCTGCAAAACTTGCGGCGAGCTCGACACAGTGAGAGCAAGCTCTTCGAGGAACTCCCCCCACGGAGAGGAGGCTCTCCCAAGAGGCTCAACTGCATCCATCTGGATCAACTCTTTGAAAGCTTCCCGGTGCAAGGAGCACTGGAAACCTTCGGCTCCTCCAGTGTCGACTGCTCAACAGGCTCCCCCTCAGACATAACCATGTCAAAGCAAGAAGACACCTTGGCCCGCTCCTCCACGCCTTGACTCACCATCCCGGGTAGGACAGAAGCCAAGTCAGGAGGATCATCCTCGAGCATGACCTTTTCCAAGGCAGGCGGATCATCAACGGACTGAGCCTTCTCACTCAACTCAGCTGAGCAGCCAGCCACAACAAGTGCACTGCAATCCTCACCATCGCTCACAGCAGGAGGAGCAGATTCAACATTGGCAAGGTCTTGGCTGCCCCCGATAGCTTCCATAGGTTCCCATAGGCTTGAGACTTGAGCAGTCCAACTCTCCACAGCAGCAACCAAGTCTTGAAGAGGCTTGAACAGCACCTCAAGACGAGCAGCGAACAAGGCCTGTAGCTCAGCGCCGAGCGCCTCCGCCTGAGCTGCAAGGAGAGGCCGCAAGGGCTCCAAAACAGCAGGAGGCACGCCGGGGTCAGCCGCCGGCACAACACCAACAGTCGCAGGGCTGTCTTGATGAGAAACCACCGAAGCCCAAGTGCGACCAGGTCGATGAAGTGGGGCTGGAGGCGATCCGCTGCAGGGGGGAGGCCGCTGACGAGGCCCGGTAGGCGCGAGAGGGGGACGGCGAGGTTCTGAACCGGCAGGATGCCGTGCCAAGCACTCTCGCTCGCGATGGCCGGAGTGGCCACATCCCAAGCACCGGACAGGGCCGCGGCAGCCCGCGACGAAGTGGTCCGACGCCAAGCATCGAAAGCAGAGGCCGAAAGTCCTCTGCTTGAAAGTGCGAGGCAGTCCAGCATCCTTCCTGGGAGGGGGAGCAGCCACCTTCTCCAGGCTCGGGCGGCGCCGTCTCCCAACCTCCACCCAAGCTGGGGCGGCCGGGGCCAGAGCGGCGGGCGCCGGGGTCGGAGCCGCAGGGGCCGGAGCGGCCAGGTCCGGGGCGGCCGGGGCCAGAGCGGCGGGCGCCGGGGTCGGAGCCGCAGGGGCCGGAACGGCCGGTGCCGGTGCCGGAGCAGCAGGGGCCGGAGCGGCCGGCGCCAGGGCCGGAGCAGCAGGGGCGAAAAGAACGACCGCCGGAGAGGGGCGCGGGTCGGGATCCGGGTCAGGGCCTTCATCCCCGGCCGGGCTGGGAGGGGGAGGGGGAGGGGCGGCGGCGGGGGAAGCGGCGGGGGCTACGGGGGCCATGGGTGAGGGCGGCGGGGGGGGGGGGGGGGGGGGGCTGCGCGGTGGCGGCGGCGGCGGCCGCCAGCGGAGTCGCGGGAGGCTAGGGTTTGTCGCGGGAGGCTAGGGTTTTCAGGCTCTCTTCTTGTGGTTTGATATTCGTTCAAGTATTACCAGCAAGAAATCCGCTGGGAAGGTTTTGATCGGTAAAAAAAGCAATTGTTGAGTTTGGATTCCCGAGGAAATTAAATATGGAAGGGCCATTATCTGTTGGCACTTGGGAGGTTGAGATTAAAGATAGCATGGTTGTTGCGTACTAGTTTGCAAAGTGTGAGATCTGTTTCTTTTGGAGAGACAGAGAGTTTAGAAGAAAATAATAATAGAAAAAAGAGTCCAAATTTGTTTGATCCTATAGCAAAAAAAAAGAGGGAACCAGACTTGGTGCGCATTTAAGTGATACGTGGAGAAGGAAGCAAGAAAAAAATAGAAGGAAATATTAAAGGAAAGAGGTCCACGGTTGGAAGGATGATTCCTTCTATTGGCATTGGAACATTGGTTACAT
The DNA here is from genome assembly GCA_039707655.1 of Elymus sibiricus. Taxonomy (NCBI): domain Eukaryota; kingdom Viridiplantae; phylum Streptophyta; class Magnoliopsida; order Poales; family Poaceae; genus Elymus; species Elymus sibiricus. Next base: position 238,408,084 of record CM077676.1, read on the forward strand.
CATTTTAAATTCTGGTTTGGTACAAGGAAGGGAATACTACTCTTGTTGTGTCAAAGGGTCTCACGTAACCATATTGGGCTGCAGATCAGACTCATTGTGTGCATTTGTTACCTTGTCTTTGCACTGCTTTTATCCGGAACTACATTTTGCCAGATATATCTATCCACTGTTTTGCATACACATCTTGTCGCGTTGAGGAATATTTTTTCCTTGCATTACATATTTTGCCTCTCTCGACGCTCGTTGCTGTCTCGCGTGATTTTATTTGTGTCTTAGGCTTGCGTCTCTAATATAGTCTAGCCCATGACCAGCACTCGACCACTTTGAGTGAATTTTCAGCTTACATTAATGAACATGGTTGTAGCATTTTTTCCACATATATAGAGCCAACCGAGCTCCACATATTTTTACACCGTGCATACATACATTCACCTGGCAATAGCTTTACCCATCTTTTGGAGTTATTTGACGCTGCTGGTAGCCGGTCACCACCTGCTACATGGTAAGAACTTGAAAGACTTTGATATTTGCTATACTGTGAGCAATTTACCACCACATCCCAGTAGTTCATAGGAACATTATTCTTGGATTTTGTTTCTTGTTTCTACTAATCATGACAGGATCCAGAGTCAGTTCATGGGCTTTGTCGATCATGGGAGACGTGCCACCACCTAAGCAAATACCACAACCGTCACAAGAGGTGCAAAGAGATCCAAATGCACATGATCAGGTTAATGTTTCTATACAAACATTTAATGGCTGTTTTAGACCTTCTTTATATATTGAATGGGAGTTCAAAAAATGATATATTTGCTTCCCATAATTTTGCTGAACGTAAAAAAGTTGAGGTCGTGGTTGGTTCATTCACTGGTTTTGCTTCTATTTGGTGGAGTGAATATTGTCGTTTATACCCTTATTACATACCTACTACTTGGGATGATTTAAAACTTTCCATGAGACATACATTTGTCCCCGCTTATTATACTCGTGACATGATTAAAAACCTAGAACATTTAAAACAAGGTAGTGACACCGTAATGAAATATTATGAGGATTTACAAACTACCTTGTTGCATTCCTCTTTTGCAGAAAGTGAAGAAGATATTATGGATAGATTTTGCGGAGGATTAAACTGTGGTATTCAGGAGATACTAATTCATGAGAAGTGTTATCCTATGGATCATTTGTTTCGTCTTGTTTGCAAAACTGAATAGGAAATGAAAGACGTGTTTCCCACATGATAAACCAGAGCAATGTGCAAATCCCAAGAGTTGAGACGGTTGTTCATTCAACCACTACGCGCACTCCGACAACCACATCCAGTGTTGTGAGCATGACATCACCTCCACCATGTGACCCATCTCCACCGAAAGGTAATACACATGTATCGATCTTCCCCCTCCACAGGAGAACGATGAATGCCTTGTCGATTCACATGCACCACGTGTTGAGCTATCAACTAATTTGATCACACTACCTATTTTAGAGGACTATGTTGCTAATTTGACTTTGCCATGACATCAAACCTCTCAAATAACAACCGTTTTGAGTGCACCCTCCGAAAATAATTGTTGATGAGTGCGAACCTTGTGACTCGGTAACTGAATCTGATTTAGACAAAGTACCATTGATTAAGCAATGCTGAGGACGGCTTTGTTTTCAAGAAGGGGACGATGATGAGGACAGCTACTTGTGATAGGCATTGGGGATTTCCCAGAAGAGGAAGGGTGATGTAGTATAGTAGCGAAAGTATTTCCCTTAATTGAGAACCAAGGTTTATCGAACCAGTAGGAGATTCATGCAAACAAAGATAAACGGTACCTGCACACACACAAACCAAATACTTGCACCCAACGCGGGCAAGAGGGTTTATCGAACCAGTAGGAGATTCACATCGTTAATTGCAAGGATTAATTCTGGTAATGGTAGATAGATAAATTGGAAAACAAAAAAAGTAAATAAATTGCAGCAAGGTGTTTAGGGTTTTAGTAATATGATGTGAATGGACCCGGGGGCCATAGCTTTCACTAGAGTCATCCCTCTCATGAGCATAGTAACGGTGGGTACACAAATTACTGTTGGGCAATTGATAGAAAAGCGCATAGTTATGATGTTATTCATGGCATGATCAATACATAGGCATTACATCCGTGACAAGTAGACTGAAACGATTCTGCATCTACTACTATTACTACACCCCTCAACTGCTATCCAGCAAACATCTTAAAGTGTTAAGTTCATAACAAACAGAGTAATTCTTGGAGCATGATGACATCATGTAGACAAAGTAAGACCAAATAATATGTTTGAACCCCGTCGTTTTACCCTTAGTAGCAACAATACAAACACGTGCCTCGCTACCCCTTCTGTCACTGGGTGAGGACACCACAAGATTGAACTACCACAAAGCACCTCTCCCACTGAAGATAAATCAATCTAATTGGCGAAATTAGGCGGATAGATCGGGGAGAAATACAAAGCTATAGAAATCACACATAGTAAAGTTCAAAAAGGACTCAGTTACTTTCAATGAATAATCTGGTCATAAACCCACAATTTATCCGATCCCAATAAATGCAGCGAAAAAAGATTACATCTAATTGATCTCCAAAGATAACATTGTATTGAAGATCAAAAAGAGATAGATAGCCATCTAGCTACTGATATGGACCCGTAGGTCCTGTGGGAACAACTCACGCATCATTGAAGAGGCAGCAAGGTTGATGTACAAGCCCTCCGTGATCGATTTCCCCTCCGACAGAGTACCGGCGGAGGCCTCCAGATGGGATCGCGGAAGAACAGAGGCTTGCGGCGATGGAATAATTGTTTCGGGTCTCGCTCTAGGGGTTTTGGAATATATGTGAATTTATAGGCCAGGAATTAATTAGGTCAATCGGAGCAACAGGGGGCCCACCATGGGGCATGGCATGCCCCCTGCCTTGTCCCTTCCTCGTCCATCGTCTGGTCTCCCCCCGAAGCTTTTAGGATTTGTTTTGGTCCTGAAAATCATCAAAAAGTTTCATCATGTTTGGACTTCGTTTGGTAGGGATTTTCTGTAAAACCAAAAACAAGTACAACAACTGGCACTGGGCATTGAGTTAATAGGTTAGTTCCCAAAAATGATATAAAATAGTGTATAAAGCATACAAGATTGATAATATAATAGCATGAAACAATAAAAAATTATAGATATATTGGAGACGTATCAGCATGCCCAAGCTTAATTCCTACTCGTCCTCGAGTATGTAAATGATAAAAACAGAAATTTTGATGTTGAATGCTACCTAGCATGTCTTAATCATGTAATCTCTTTTAGGTATGAATGTTGACAAACGATGAAGTAATAGATATTAACATAATAATATCCATGAATACTAGAAAATAATCATTACTCTTCGAAATATATGATGCTTAACGAATGTTACCCCTACTCATTGAATTATATAAGCATGGCATGACCCCGTCTTCCTAACATAAGTACAAAGCATGACCACCCCAGTGCCAAACCAAGCAGTTGCATCATACTTTTTCTCAGTTCACCATTTTCAACTTCACTCAATATATGACCGTGAGACATGGTGATGAGGACATCACTACCACAGTTACACCTGCAATCCCTGCTGCTACACATACTGGACCAATTACTAGAGCTCGTGCATGCCAGTTAAATTACCAGGTACTTCCGTTTCTTGGTAATGATTCTAATGTTCATGAGAATATGATGCTCCCTAAATTGGATACATTTGTTTTGCTTACAAATGAAGGAGCCAGCATGGACAAGAAGGATGAACATTGGAGCATGATCAAGCATGGAGATGATGGCGCGCGCAAGGGGAACAAGAACGGAGTTTCTGGTGGAGTTTTCAGCACTTTGGAGCCAACATGATGACATACAAAGGACATGGACAAAATATACAAGATGGTCTTTCATAAATTTTGTCCATAGCTTATTATAGGTGATGTGCCACCTTATTTTTGGGCCATGCCCATGTAATTTCAAAATACACTTAATAGGTTGTTTTTAGAGTCTGTATTAATAGGGAAAATGACTTAGGACATAATTTAGTCCCACCTTGCCAAGGTTGGATGAAATTCCCCTCTATCTCCCTATAAATACAGTCCTTAGGGTATCGTTTTAGACTTGGGTTTTGTTTAGATTAAAGTTTTCCATAGTTGCAACTCGCGTCCTTTGTTTGTGTTCAACGACCAGACCAAGGCGTCACAGAACCGCACTTGATCAGTAAAGTTTTCCTCTTAAATTTTCAATATCCAGATTGCAATCTCAGTTTCTTGCTTGTTCTTCGTTTGCCTGCAGGAAATAGACCCTCGTGGTCAGGTTGATCATGCTCCGGCGTGGTCAATAACCTCTTGGAGTTGGTTTAGCGATTGATAAGGCGCGACGTCTTTGCACGTTCGTAGTCGGATCGTCAAAGTCAACTTCCACTGAAAACGATAGCTACCTCTCATCGAAACATCGGGACACCTTTGCCTCGATCAATTGGTATCAGATTTCTAGGTTGCTCGATGAGATTTTCTAGGTTTTCGTAGTTTAGATCGCATTTGTTCTTCATACCTACAGTCCACGAAAAAGCCACAAAAAAGGGCTAGATCATCATATCCGAACCAATCTGAGCCTTTTGCAATTTTCTGTTCGGTGTTTTGCTTTGTTGAATTTGCGGTTGCATCGTCGTGTCAAGTTGCTGGTCTTAGCGTCTAGTTACCTTAGAGTTTCGAGTTTTGGTCACAGGTTTTCTCGGCACTGCCACACCATCTTCATCACCACTTCCATATACCATCACCACATATCCACTGCCAATCCGAGTCCATATACAACCACCGCATATCCGCCGCCAATCCGAGTCCATATCCAACCACCGCATATCCGCCGCCAATCTGAGTCATATACATCCATCACCTATCCACCGCCAATCCGAGTCATATACATCCATCACGTCACCATCACATCAATTCGAGTCCACCTCCAAAACATACTCGCCACCAGTCCGTGTTCCACCGCCGCTACATATATCCGCCACCAGTCCGAGTTCCATCTGATAACATCTCCACCACCAATACTAGTCCGAGTTGATTATTCACCTCTCTATTTTTGATTTCCAGATCACACTTCAGTACGTGTCATGATCAAGTTGGACTCCCCAACTTTTGTGTCGCCCACAGAAGAAAAATAGTTCCAAACTCAAATAAAAATCTGAAAAATTCTGGCTATGTAGTTTTTAGACCATTTGTAGACTTTTTCGGAAAAAAATTGTTGCTGCGCAAAAAAAAAGAGGAAAAAGGAGAAAAAATGAGCGAAAAAGTGAAAAAAAGAGATTCAGAGCGTGCTTCTCCCTTGTTTACATGTCGCGCCATGATTTTGTTAGTGTTCTAGGCTCACGTCTCTAGTATGGTCTAGCCTAGGACCAATACAGTACCGTCGTGGCGTGTTTATTTCACTTTGCATCTCTGAATTGATTATTGCTGACATTTTTTCTACCATATATAAGCCTTCCCAGCTCCACATATCATCTACATCGTGCGTTTGACACCACCTAGCAATCGCTTTATCCAAGCTTTGAGAGTTTTGACTACAACGGTTGCCGATCACCACCTACTGCTTGGTAAGAACGCGTAAGAATTTGTGATTTGCTTTCAGATTTGTGACTGTTCACCACACCACATCCTGTTAGTAGTCTGTAGGACATATTCTTGTGTGTTTCTATTGCTACTAACCATTCCAGGATCACAAGAGAATGAGCTGGAGTGGGAGAACCTGAAGAAAAAGGAGCTACACGATAAATTTCAACAAATGTTGGGTGAACAGGTGCAAGACGTGCTGAATAGCTTTGGACAAGTGATGGAGGGGATAGATGGCATTGAGGACACAATTGACACCAAGTTGGAGGCCAAGTTCAATGAAGTGCTCGCGCATCTACCACAACCACCGGCCGCACCCGTCGCACCATTGCAACAACAACAACAACAACAACAACAACAACAACAACAACAACAACAACCACCTCCACGTCACTCCGATCAAGTAGGACAAGCGAAGCATGTTCCCCTTGAGCACGGCCAACATTCTGGTGCCACTGCTCCTGCTGCTAATGCTTCTGCAGCTCCTGCTGCTACTGCCGAGGAGTACGATGAATACGAAGGTGATTACGAGGATGAGGTTAATCCAAATCAGAACTACGTGCAACCACCAGCACCAGCACCAGGTCGTCCACATGCATACAATCCTCATGGTTTATATATGCCTTTACCTGTACCTAGTGTTCCATGGGAGGACATATCTATGGACTTTGTTCTAGGTTTACCTCGAACAAAGAAGGGGAGGGATAGCATATTTGTTGTCATTGATAGATTTTCGAAAATGGCACACTTTATACCATGTCATAAAAGCAATGATGCTACTAATGTTGTTGATTTGTTCTTTCATGAAATTATTCGCTTGCATGGTGTGTAAAATACTATTGTTTCAGATCGTGATACTAAATTTCTTAGCCACTTTTGGAGATGCTTATGGGCTAAGTTGGGGACGAAATTGCTTATTAGTACTACATGTCACCCCCAAATTGATGGACAAACTGAAGTAGTCAATAGAACATTGTCTACTATGCTTTTGGTAGTTTTGAAGAATAACCTGAAAATGTGGGAAGAATGCTTGCCTCATATTGAATTTGCTTATAATCGTTCGATGCATTCTACTACTAAGATGTGCTCTTTTGAAATTGTGTATGGTTTCCTACCTCGTGCACCCATTGATTTGTTGCCTCTTCCAACTTCGGAGAAGGTTAATTTTGATGCTAAACAACATGCTGAATTGATCTTAAAAATGCATGAGTTAACTAAGGAAAACATTGAGCGCATGAATGCTAAATACAAACTTGCTGGCGATAAGGGTAGAAGACATATTGTGTTTGAACCAAGAGATCTTGTTTGGTTACATTTACGCAAATATAGGTTTCCTAATTTGCGCAAATCTAAGCTAATGCCACGTGCTGATGGTCCATTTAAGGTGTTAGAGAAATAAGTGATAATGCATACAAACTTGAGCTGCCTCCAGATTTTGTGGTTAGTCCCACTTTTAACATTGCAGATTTGAAGCCTTATTTGGGTGAGGAAGATGACCTTCCAACGAGGACGACTTCTATTCAAGAAGGGGGGAATGATGAGGACATCCCAACCACAGTTACACCCACTACCCCGGCTGCTACACATACTGGACAAATTACTAGAGCTCGCGCACACCAATTAAATTACGAGGTACTTTCGTTTCTTGGTAATGATTCTAATGTTCATCCGAATATGATGGTGCCTAAATTGGATACATTTGTTTTGCTTACAAATGAAGGAGCCAGCATGGACAAGAAGGATGAACATTGGAGCATGATCAAGCATGGAGATGATGGCGCACACAAGGGAAACTAGAACAGAGTTTCTGGTGGAGTTTTCAGCACTTTGGAGCCACCATGATGACATACAAAGGACATGGACGAAATATACAAGATGGCCTTTCATAAATTTCGTCCATAGCTTACTATAGGTGTTGCGCCACCTTATTTTTAGGCCAGGCCCATGTAATTTCAAAATACACTTAATAGGCTATTTTAGAGTCCGTATTAATAGGGAAAATGACTTAGGACAGAATTTAGTCCCACCTTGCCAAGGGTGGATGATATTCCCCTCTGTCTCCTTATAAATACAGCCCTTAGGGTGTCATTTTACACTTGGGTTTTGTTTAGATTAAAGTCTGTCATAGCTGCAAATCGCGTCCTTCGTTTGTGTTTGTCGAAGTACGACAATCTATGGGACCAGCGAGGTCCCTTTGCGGTCGGGCTGTGGGAATCGCAGTGCACAAAGAGCAGATCCACCAGCAAAGCACACGAGGATTTACCCAGGTTTGGGCCACCGCGAGGTGTAAAACCCTACTCCTGCTTTGGTGGATTATGATTGTGGAATGCCCAAGTTACAAGAGAGCGTGACCTTGGCGGCACAGAGCTTGGGAGGTGTAGCTACGTAGTGCAAATGGGCAGGGTGTCGACCCTTGTAAAGGTTGCCATGGGCCTCCTTTTATAGACAAAAGGGGCTACCACAGTGGCAAAATAGTAATTACATAGTGAAATGATAGCAACAGTGCTATCATACCTAACACAGATGGACTAGGACAAAGTCATTAAATGCGCCGTTAGGTGTCATGCTGGGGATGAATGCCGGCAAGGGAGTCCAGCTCCACATGTACCGCTCGCCCAGCTACCTCCTATTTCTTTGCCACGCCCACTGGACGGTGGCAATAAAGTTGCTTCTTCAGCGACGGGTCGCCACGTGTCCCGACATGCTCTACCAACCAGCCTGCCCGCTCGACACTTGTCGGCAAGTGTCTGACAACTGCCACGGTGGAGCGGTGGGATGGAGCTCGCCGGTCTTGAGGTCTTCGGCCCGAAGCTTGCCGGCTCGATGCTTGCCGGCTCCTCGAGTATTCATCTTCAGTACTCCTTTAGTAGTCCTCAATGACCTGTCTCGAGGTTTTCTTCATGGTTTTCATTACCAAGTCTTGAGTGTTTAGAAATGATATCCTCCGACAAGCCTTTGCCATCGGGAAGGCTACAACTAGTCTGTGCATCGTTAGGGTATGAACACCCATGTTCAATACACCGACAGAAGCCCCAGGGCCTGGGCCACACACGCGTGCAAAGCGTTGTTGGGCTAGGCCCATAACAATGCTCAGACGCATGTGGCAGACGTTAACTATCGTCATGATTTCTTTTACTATACGCCCACGATGGCGCAGTAAATGCAGACGTGGGAGAGGAGGATGGAAATGGTAACTTGTGGTTATGCTCCTGAAAAAGCGCGACCATGTCGAGCAGCAAAGAGCTAGCCCCCGCGCCTTCCCCATAAAAGGGAATCTGCGGGTGTGGTGCTCGATTCACTACTTCCTTCACATGCAATCCGCCTCCCAGGGCCCATCTTCTTCTTCCTCTCAGAAAAACAGAGCTCTCCGCCACCACGCCGCTCTGCCTGCACTAACCACCAAATCTCACCCCCTCCTAGTCGCCATGGCTCCGAAGAAGGCCGACCAGGAGGTGGAGAAGAGGAAGGCTGCTATTGCCAAGCAGTGAAGGGAAAGCATCGTCTTCCTGCCGACTCTGAAGGTCGATGAACTCACAAGAAGATACTCATATCTGTGGGCAAGTGATATGTCTCCATCGTATCTATAATTTTTGATTGTTTCATGCTATTATATTATCAATCTTGGATGCTTTATATGCAATTATATGCCATTTTATATAATGTTTTGGGACTAACCTATTAACCCAGTGCCCAGTGCCAGTTCCTGTTTTTTGCTTGTTTTTGGCTTTTCATAAAATCAATATCAAACGAAGTCCAAACGGAAAAAAAATCTTTAGTTTAATTTTTCTAGACCAGAAGGGACCCTAGAAGCTTCAGGAGGAGACCATACGAGATACGAGAGAGCCACAAGCTCGAGGGGCGCGCCCCCTGAGCTTGTGGGCCCCACGCAGCTCCATTTGACCTAATTCCAAGCCTATAAATTCACATATATTCCCAAACCAATAGAGAGCCAGACAATATAACTTTTTCGCCACCGCAAGCTTTTGTTCTTCCGCGATCCCATCTGGAGGCCTTTGCCGAAGGGGGAATCGATCACGGAGGGCTTCTACATCAACGTTGCTACCCTTCCGATGTGTGAGTAGTTCACCATAGACCTACGGGTCTATAGCTAGTAGCTAGATGGCTTCTTCTCTCTCGTTGATCTTCAATATAATGTTCTCCTCGATCTTCCTGGAGTTCTATCCAATGTAATCTTCTTTTGTGGTGTGTTTATTGGGATCCGATGAATTGTGGGTTTATGATCAGATTATTCATTAAAAGTAATTGAGTCTTTTCTGAACTTTATTATGCATGATTGATATAGCTTTGTATTTCTCTCCGATCTATCTGTTTGGTTTGGCCAACTAGATTGATTTATCTTTAGCAGGAGAGGTTCTTTGTAGGAGGTTCAATCTTGCAGTGTCTCCACCCAGTGGCAGAAGGGGATAGGGTACGCATAGTATTGTTGCTACTAAGGATAAAACAATGGGGTTTATTCATATTGACTGAGTTTACTTTGTCTACATCATGTCATCTTGCTTAAGGCGTTACACTGTTTGTCATGAACTTAATACCATAGATGGATGCTGGATAGCGGTCGATTGGTGGAGTAATAGTAGTAGATGCAGGCAGGAGTCAGTCTACTTGTCACGGATGTGATGCCTATATACATGATCATTGCCATGAATAACGTCATAACTATGCGCTTTTCTATCAATTGCCCAACAATAATTTGTTTACCCACCGTATGCTATGCGTTCGAGAGAGAAGCCTCTAGTGAAAACTATGGCCCCCGGGTCTACTTTAAACGTATTAAAAAACCTAAAAATCCTTTGTTGCACTTTATTTACTTTTCTTTTGTTTTGAAATTTATATATTTGCCTATACAAGATTTAATCCTTGCAAGTAACGAGTTCAAGGGGATTGACAACCCTCTTGCCCGCGTTGGGTGCAAGTATTTGCTTTTGTGTGTGCAGGTGCTGTTCACGAGGCTTTGCGTGATTCTCCTATTGGTTTGATAAACCTTGGTTCTCACTGAGGGAAATACTTATCTCTACTGTACTGCTTCACCCTTCCTCTTCGGGGGAAATCCCAACGCAGCTCACAAGTAGCAACGAGGCAAACCAAGGATCATCTGACCACAGAAGCGCTGCCAGCAGACCTCCCCCGCACAGATGATTAGTACCCGTTCTTCGTTGGCTATTTTTACTATGGGTTGTGTCCCCCTTTCTCAGATTTCTTTGATGAGATCATGCTGCCATATGGATTTAGACTTCTTGATTTTGCATGTCTGTTTTTGCTCATCTTTGTGAAAGCATCATGGGGATTATGCCCAATGTGCCCCTTTTCTACCATTTCTTCATCCCCCTGATCAAGAGTGGTGAGGCCCTCTCCGGCAGTGTCACTTGGATACCAAGCACAGGGTGGAAGAATCACTATCTTGCTGCAAGCTTCACATCAAGTGGCCTAAATGGAGGGCGGAATGGTGCTGGATAAAACAAACAAACTTCCCGGCCTACTGTGCTCCCAGAACTGAGAAGATCTAGAGAAACCAGTGATGGAGCGATGTGGGCCCCAACGACAAGAAGCTTGGCCTAGCTCTGGACAGAATCTTGATACTCAAAGCTGTCGGCTTGACCATCGAGATGGTTGGAGCAGATTTCCTCTGACGCCTGATCACTCCAGTTCAGCAAAGGGGAGGCCGACGAGCTTGGGAGTACAAGAACCCAGCTGACACGATGCGGCTACACCCAGGCCTCCACAACAATCTGACTGTGATGAAGCATTACTGGCTTGTTTGCCCGCTCTTCAACAAGGGCTGCAAGTTTGCCTTGCCGAATGCTGTGATCCCATTATGTAAAAACAATGCCAGTGATTCCATTCTGGCAATGATGCCGACATGCAATGCCAAGGGTATCAAAGGTCACTCGCAAGAGCCCAATCAAGCTGAGGTGGATGCATGGTTCACCAACTTGGCAGAGATGCAAACCAGAGAGGAAAACAACATGCTCCACCCCACCAAGGACGATGAGCTACATTTCATTCCCATGAGGGCAGAAGAGATGAAGAAGGTGGCACGCTCCAAGGAAATTGTTGAGGATGCCGAGGAGGAAGAACATGCCGGAGAGCATGAGGAACAAGAGGAACATGCTGAAGAGCGTGGAGGAGGAAAAGAACATGCCGAGGAGCATGTGGAGGAGGAAGAGCCCCCCTGCTCCTCCTGCTCGAACAAGGGCCACCATTTCGAAGAGGCTAGCCAGGAAGAAGGCGACATGCGCCGAGCCGGCAAGCGATGAACTTGTCGGTATGGAAGCCGTTGTCAAGGCTCCCCGGCAGCAAGCTACCAGGAAGCAACCTTCTCGGCGCCAAACTTCTCAGTAGCAACCGCCTCGGCGTCCATCTTCCCGGCAGCCGACTCCATCAACCATGCTTCTTCATCGATAAAGTGCGCCAGAGCACCACCCCTACCTCATGCGACTTCTGGTGCTAAAAATGAGGTTTACTTGGATTTATCCAATCTCAGTGACCACGAGGAAGAGGAGTGAGTACTTCAGTTCTTCCTTATCCATTCTTGATTTCTTGCCGCTATTGTTGTTGTTATTTAACTGTTATTTGTCTTGATCTTGTAGGGAAGAAGCACCCTTGGAGCCCAGGCCTCAGAAGAAGGCAAACACCACCAAGGAGGGCAAGCCAGCAACAAGCACTGGCCAGGGTATAGCATCTTCGGATATTGTTATGACCAGCCCCTGGCGAGAAGATACCACTCAAGCCCAGCCGGCAAGCTCCACTGCTGATGATCCCGTTGCTGGAGCTGACAAGGAAGTGGAGGGCGAGCATCATGAAGAAGAACGCCAAGGAACTGAGCCCTTGGTAACGCCCTCAACGACCATCGTTTCGAAGAGCAGCTTAGCGGAAAGGATCCTCATTGATGAGCCTGTCCGCACTGAGGACGTGCCAGCAAGTGGTGTTGCCGGCAGCCAGGCAACAGAAATAGATGTTGCCAGAGAGGAAACAATTTCCCCTCAACAGACAAATACAGGTAATCCACTTCACTTGAGTGCTTTTCTTCCTTTGCTAGTTTCTTCTTTTTTTGTCTTCTTGAACTTGAATCTTGATCTTTATTTCTATCCTTCCTCCAATCTTCACAGATCCACCTCCACCAGAAGATATGGATATCTTTGTCAATGTAGAGGGGATCGCAAAGAACGCCGCCGAAGAGGCCGCCAGGATTGCTGTAGAGGAGGCCACCAAGATTGCTGTAGAGGAGACCACCAAGGTGGCCACAGATGAGGCCGCCAAGGCCACTAGTGGCACTTCTGCCCTAGGAGCACCAAGCGTTGGCAAGGATGTGAGTATGGGAGCTACCGACAACACAGTGCCAGCCGCTAGCGACCATCCGTCAACATCAACTGCTCCTCCGAGCAGGGATTTCTTGATGATCTTGGGCCAGCAGCAAGGATTTGAAGCCCCCGGCTCGTCTGACGCCAGGGATCGGGCCCTTGAAAGGGTGAACGATGAAGTAGTCATCCCCATATCTCCGAGCACAGAAAAGGTGCCTGCCACCAATGACAACGCTGTTGATCTTGCCTTTTTGAAGGCCATGGGCGATGGCTTCAAGGATGTGCAGGAGCACTACAGCAAGCATTGGGAGAAGCTCCAGACATGACAGCTTGTCGTGGAGATGGCCGAACAGAAGCTGAAAGAGAGGATTGAGGAGGCCCACATGTGGTATGAGGACTGAGTATTGATAATCAAAGAACATGAAGCCTAGCTTGCCACTCCCAGGGAAGCTTTTATTCTGGAGAAGGCTGCAGCTGAGATGGCACAGGAAGAAGCCGCCAAGAAAACCGCAGCACTTTATAGCAAACTGACTCAGCTTAAAGTTCAACTTGACGCTCAAGAAGAGGACCTTGCCGGCAGGGAAAGCGCACTAGCTTCCACTCTCCAACCCAAGGATGATGAGATCCAAGCTCTTCTTGCCCAATAGACCCAAGAGCTGGAGCATTCCCAAAAGGAGGCCATCGAAACTCAACCACTGGACTACGCCGGCAAGCTCAAGGGAGCCATCGATGCTGCTAAAGCTGTTGAGGCCGCCAAGGTGAACTTGGAAGCTCAGGTGAAGAACTTTGAAGAAGAGCTTGCCGCCAACAACAAGGAGATCTTGGCTCTCAAAGAATCAGCGCAGAAGGCAACTCACACGTTAGCCGAGCTGCAAACTTCGCTATCATCCAAGAATAAAGAACTCTAGACTGCTGCAGAAGCCAAGGCTGATCTGCAATTAAAGCTCTCTAGTTTGGAAGAATGTCTTGACGTCGCCAAGGCCAGAGAGAGGATCTTGGCGAAAGATCTGGAGAACGTGAAGGTCTTGCTATCTGACGCCGAGGAGAACTTCACAGAGCTAAAAGAGTCGCTCCCCCTCTGGACCAATCGGCTGGTCGACATCGCAGAGCATATCAATGTGCAATTGGCAACCATGAACATGAGGAGCTGGAGCTTCACCGCCAACCCCAAGCAAGCCACGAGTGCCACGCTAACCCTGTTCTTCGAGGGCCTCATTGCCGCACTGGATGCACACCACAAGGAACGAGCTGCCAAGTTTGCCAGTGAGTCTCACCTTCTTGCTCGCAACGTGCTCTTCAAGGTTCTCGTCAAAATTGTACACCGCAATCCTGGCATCAATCTCTCCAAGCCCTTTGCCAGCCTCCCAGCAGGGACGGACACCAGTGAAGCCGAGAAGCTTTAGCTCCAATCGCCGACAGGGCCACTAGGGGCACCGTGAGAGTCCAAGGTCAGCTCAGGAACTAGTCTCCTTGCGCTTGTTTGTAGCAGACGTGACCCATGTGAAAAGACAAATTTATCTTTAATTAGACCAGTCTTGTCGTCTATGTAATATATAATTCATGTGCTTGAACGAATGAATGAATGTACCTTCCTTGTATAATTTTTTTCTTTTGTATTCATTGTGCCCCACACTTGCCGGAAAAACTTTCCCGGTGCGCACATTCTAGCCAACAACGCTTGAGGAACGGGTCCTTAGCAGCTTGCCGGAATGCCGCTTCTCGGTACACTTCCCGGTCTTGGCGCAGCTACTTGTATTGCTGAGAGGACTCAAAACAAACAAGAGCACAACCAATCCCAACAAGGTTCCTTTGCGTGCAGGTTTTTCAGACAAAGACATAAATCATTCAAGGAAAACAGAAATAACAACAAAGAAATTTGTTTCAAAGTTTTGCAATTTAGCTTTCTTTGTTGTACTTCTTGTAATCGATGATAACTTGAATGTCATTGGGTTTCTACACCACTACTCCCCCCGAGAAACTTGCACACGGAGGAACTCTTCTTCCTTTTAGAAAAAGAGAGAAAAGAAATGAGTAGGCTAGAACCCATGTCGGTTCGTTAATCATTTCATACAAGACAAAATGTAACACAACATTGCATTTGACATACACAAGTAAATATGTACTTTGGCAAGGAGTTGTGAAACACTTAGCTTTATTTCACTATGCACGGGTTCTGTGCCCGACTCTGTACAAAGGATTACATGCCTTGCCGGCCAACTTGTACAAAAGAGGTTGCTGGGAGGCCCGGCAACTGCGCCTCATGGGTAGAACTTTCGAAGATGCTCAATGTTCCTTACTCCTATATAATTCGAGTTTCAAATAGTGTAGCCCCCAAGTGCCGGGTTGTGTGCCTACAGCAACCTGGGACTTTTACTATTGATTTGCAACTCTTGATCTTTATAAAAAATGATATGTCATAGCCTCCAAGTGCCAAGTTATTATGCCTGGAACAGCTCGGGGCTTTGGGCAGTATAATTTATTCTTGGTTCTGTATACTTGTAGGTCATGACAGCTCAAGCCAGCCAGGAGATTGCTGAGCTAGAGGAAAACTCATTGCAGAAGTCGAAAAGCATGAGCCGGCTGAAAAACGATCATCTGACTTTTATGAATCTCTGCTGAGAATAACTGACAACTTGGAAAAGGCAGAACCGACTTTGCCACTCAAAAAGAATCCCTGACCCGGTGAGCGGAGGAGGCGGAGGCTGAATGATGTGGAGCATCCTACGGTCATCCCCATGTACACTTCAACTACTCCCCAAGACCCAAGTGGGCCTACGATGAGAGCTCGAGCATGTGCCATTGGACATAAGGTGAACTCTCTCCTTGTTAAACTTCCCTTGGAACCACATGAGACATGGCTACTACCTCAAACGAAGACACTTTGTGTGCTTAGGTAAGAAGGAACCAACAAGGAGAAGGAAAGAAGCAAGGTGGACCCCAAGAGCATGGAAAGGACTTGTGCCCAGCCCAGAAATACCGGTACAACCGGTCCACTACCGGTCCACCAGTACAACCGGTCCACTACCGTCCAACTACCAGTTCGCATTCTATAATCGAGCGGCACAAGACCGGTACCACCCCGGTTGTTCCTACAGCTGCAGCCTGACCAGTACAACCGGTCCCTACTTCCACGAACACCTCCAGGAACCGGTACTTGAGCTCCCAGCGGTACAACCGGTTGGGTGACCGGTACAACCGGACTGCCTGCGTGCAGTGAAAGGGCAACGACCCATGTATTCCCCAACTTACCCCTTGGACTATAAGTACTCGTCTCCTAGCTCTAAATTAGGGTCAGCAAAGGTTTGGCTCTTTGAGATAGAGCTTTGCTCATCCACTACCTCTCCCATGGAGATCAAGACCTCCATGTGAGCATGTGAGAAGATCCTCTCAAGGATTCAAGACCTCAACTCCTCTAAGGATTGGGATGAACTAGTTACCCTTTGTATCCTCTTGTGTTGACTTTGGATCTTGCATCTCCCTCTTATGTGTATGTGGATCTAGTGCATGTGTGATTGGATTTGTGTCAATTGAGTGTTTGTTCTTGTGTTCTTCTCTCAATTTTCCCTTTTCCCCCTCCAAGTGTGAAAAGATCATCACCATAGGGTTTCACCCTACATCACCAAACTTGGCCCTGTAATGGAAGAGTTGAACATGCTGAAAGGCCACGTGAGCCGGCTGTGCGAGGCCACCTTTGGTAAGTCTGTGTTTCTTTGACTATGCAGCTAAATGTTGCCATGTGGCTTCATAGAAAAAGTGCGGCTTTCACTGTGCTAACTCATTTGCATAATAACAGGCAAGAGGTGTTCTCTCAATGTTGAAATCCCCAAAATAAATCTGCAGGCAGTCTATACCTTGTTGGAGCAACTGTATGTGGGAGGAGTCAATGCCATAAAAGTTGTGAGGAATGTTGAAGGGCCGCCACGGAAGATAACTGATATGCTAAATGAATTGTCCATACTTCCAGCATGGATCAAAGAATTGAAATTGTCTACTTGTAGGAAAGAAACTATGAGCGCCCTTGCTCTGGCCAAGGCCTATCACCCAGAAATGAATCCGGCTCTTCTGGTAGGTGGGTTCCCTGAGTTTAATGCAGAAAACACTCCATTTGCGAAGGCCGACTATTTGCGAGTAATCAGGGAAACCCGGCCACAAGCTACAACCATTGCACATGACTTGGATTTATCAAGCTTCCAAGTTGGATATGATAATGAGAATAAATGCATGGGTCTGCCAAATCCAGAGCCGTTTGAGCTACTGCCACCACGCAAGCAGAGAACTTCTTCTGTAGCTCCACCAAGTTCAAGCACACCCTCGATCAACACTCCTCCCAGGGCCCTTGGAGATGATATGGTGTTTGAGTCACTGTCTCCAATATGGTGGCTTAAGGAGGATGCAAGAAAAGCCAGCGATGGTGAAGCTTCGCAAGCTCAGATGCAGCAAGAGAAGACACCTGAGCCTAAGAAAAATAACCCAGCCGCCGCTGGGACTGAGACATAGAAGAGCCTGGCAGATCGTGTCACCGGGTCATAGCCACCACCTGTGATGGAGTGATTCAGCCCTAGGGGCTTATAATAGATCGTTAGAAAACATTTAAGTCTTTTCCCTTGGTGGTACGATGAACTTGTGCGATTGTCTCATTGGAAATTTGTGTGTTTGATGACACTTTCATACTTCTGTGCTTTTAATGAAGCCGGCTTATGTCCTTTGCCTAGATTTTTCCTCTGCCTTGAGTTGTTGTTCTTTGAAACATTATCTGTGTTGAACCCATCCTGGCCCAAGACTTACTTGCTTGTAAATCACAATGCTAACCCGGTGCTTAACTGTAAGCCGTTTGTCGAAGTACGACAATCTATGGGACCAGCAAGGTCCCTTTGCGGTTCGGTTGTGGGAATCGCAGTGCACAAAGAGCAGATCCAGCAGCAAAGCACACAAGAATTTACCCAGGTTCGGGCCGCCGTGAGGCATAAAACCCTACTCCTGCTTTGGTGGATTATCTGTGGAAATGCCCAAGTTACAAGAGAGTGCGACCTTGCCGGCAAGGAGCTTAGAAGGTGCAGCCACGTAATGCAATTGGGCATGGTGTCGACCTTTATAAAGGTTGCCATGGACCTCCTTTTATAGATGAAAGGGGTAACCACAGTGGCAAAACAGTAATTTCATAGTGACATGACAGCAAGAGTGCTATCATACGTAACACAGTTGGATTAGGACAAAAGCAATAAATGCTCCGTTAGGTGTCATGCTGGGGATGAATGCCGGCAAGGGAGTCCAACTCCACTTTTACCGCTCACCCAGCTACCTCCTATTCTTCGGCCACGCCCTCTCAACGGGTGGCAATAAAGTTGCTTCTTCAGTGATGGGTCGCCACATGCCCCGACAAACTCTACCAACCTGCCTGCCCGCTCGACACCTGTCGGCAAGTCTATGGCAACTACCACGGTGGAGCGGTGGAATGGAGCTTGCCGGTCCTGAGGTCTTCGGCCCGAAGCTTGCCGGCTCGACGCTTGCCGGCTACTTGAATCTTGTTCTTCAGTACCTCTTTAGTACTTCTCGATGACCTGCCTGGAGGTCTTCTGCATGGTTTTGATTACCAAGTCTTGGGTGTTGTTGAACTGCTATCCTCCGACAAGCCCTTGCCGTTGGGAAGGCTGCAACTAGTCTGTGCATCGTCACGGTATGAACACCCATGTTCGATACACCGACAGGAGCCCTCGGGACTGGGCCACACACGCGTGCGAGGCGTTGTTGGGCTAGGCCCATAACAATGCACAGACACACGTGGCAGAGGATAACTACCGTAATGATTGTGTTTTCTGCACGCCCATGATGGCGCAGTAAATGCGGACATGGGAGTAGTGGATAGAAACGGTAACTTGTGGTCGTGCGCATGTAAAAGCGCGGCCACGTCGAGCAGCGAAGGGCCAGCCCCCACGCCTTCCCCATAAAAAGGAATCTGCGGGTGCGGTGCTCAATCCACTGCTTCCTTCGCTCGCAATCCACCTTCTTCTTCCTTGCACCAGAACAGAGCCCTCCGCCACCGCTCTGCCTCGCTTGCGCTTTCCACCAAATATCTTCATTTCCAGTCTGCCATGGCTCCGAAGAAGGCCGACCCGGAGGCGGAGAAGAGGAAAGCCACCATCGCCAAGCAGTAGAGGGAGAGCGTCGTCTTCTCACCGACTCTGAAAGTCGACGAACTCACCAGAAGATACTCATATGTGTGGGCGAGGCAGACCAAGGATCATCCAACCACTGAAGCGCTGCCAGCAGACCTCCCTCGCACAGATGATAAGTACCCGTTCTTTGTTGGCTATTTTTACTATGAGCTGTGTCCCCTCTACTCAGATTTCTTCGATGAGATCATGCTGTCGTATGGATTCAGATTGCTTGATTTTGCTCCGAATGCCATCACTTGGATGTCTCTGTTTGCTCATCTTTGCGAAAACTTCGTGGAGATTGTGCCCAATGTGCCTCTCTTTCGCCACTTCTTCATCCCCCAAATTGAGGGCGGTGACGCCCTGTCCGGTAGTGTCACTTGGATTCCAAGGACAGGTATGAAGAAATAGTACCTTGACGGCAAACTTCACATCAAGTGGCCTGAATGGAGGGCAGAATGGTGCTAGATCAAACAGGCGAACTTCCCGGCGTACTGCACTCCTAGAACCGAGAAGATCCAAAGGAACCAGCGCTGGGGTGATGTGGGCCCCAAGGATAACATGTTTGTCCTGGCTCTGGACAGAATTGCAATGCTCAAGACTATCGGCTTGACCATCAAAATGGTGGGTGCAGATTTCCTTCGGCGCCGCATTGCTCCACTCCAGTAGAGGGGAGGCCGACTGTCGGCGTCAGTAAAACCAGGGTATTACTAACCCGGTAAGAAGAGCCTTGGAGATGAAGCCATGGACGTTTCTCCATCCGAAGAACGTCTGGCGAATACCTTGATGTGACCATTGGACTAAGAATTATGTCGACGGCGATGAAACATGAAGATACAATGCCCCAAGGGTGGCCTTCACGGGGCTTTCCTGGGAAGCCACATTGGGGCCTCACCAGCCCGCTCGGGAGGAGCGGGTCTTGACTTCGGAGGCTGCACACGGGCCAGTACCAGAAGGCACTGCTGCCTGGGTCAGGAGGAGGACAACGGTCGAATGACTAGTCTACACACGTGACCACCGGAAGGACCCGTGCGACCCAAGCCATCTACGGTGACTACAGTAAGATTCACCTACCGCCTACGCTGCTACAGTGGTGGTACCTCACCACCGCCCGACGAATGCCAAGAGAGGCAGGTAAGTGCCCTGGGGGTAACACGCTTCCCCAGAAGGATGTCATCATCACGCGCGCCAGCGTGCAATGGGAGCCCATGCTACCCGGGTACATGCTACGATGGCCTACTCCAATGTATATTCGGCCAATCGGAAGTCTCGGCAAGGCCTTCCCTCAACACTATAAATAGGGGAGACCAAGGCTTCACAGAGGGTCGATCTTTTAATCTTGTAACATACACATTGTAGCTCTCTCCATTGAAATACAAACAACACAAGAGTAGGATATTACACCAAGAAGGTGGCCCGAACCTGGGTAGTTCCTCGTGTTCGTCTGTAGTTCATCCACACATCTCATCCATGACTTAGGATCGTTGGACGTGTTCAGTCCCTGGCCGAACTCTCAAAGTGTTGTTGCTCAAAACTCATATGTAGGTTCTTAGAAACTGACATTTGGCGCGCCAGGTAGGGGACTGAGGCGTTTTTAGCGATCTTCGTCCATTTCTCCTGTGCTCCCAGACACTTGACCCAACAAGCATTTTGCTGAAGATGGTCCGAGGCAGGATCCCTCGTCCTACGGTGCGTGCCTAGGCGCATCGGCCTGGGCAAGGTCCATTCCTGCTGTGCCGCGACATCGCACTGCCCACCTAGGCGGCGCGGGGTCATAGGGGCGCTCCGGGGGGCCCCGAGCCCGAGGAACCACGGGTCGTTGAGGCCCTCACAGACTTCCCTCCTGCACCTCCGGCAGAGGACCGGGGAGCAGATCAGGAGCTACGTCGCCCATTTCTGCTAGCTCCCTACGCGGACCCGAGGCATTCTAGAGGTTGTAGTCATTGCGGCATTCTTTGAGAACGTCAACAGCCTTGGGGTACATGTGGATCTTGAGCACAGGCGGTGATAACCGTGGCAGATCTCTACCACGTGGCGCGTCAATGCGTCCGGTCCCTGGAGGCTGGTATTCTTCCGGGGTCCCACCGCTTCCATTGCACCAGGCCAGTTCTCCCAGGAGTGGTCATTCCCGCGAACGGGATTGAGCAAGCCTAGTCGACGTCACCGGAGGGCCCCGCCATCTCGAGCGCGCCTGCTCGGGTCATATCGGTCACCGCACCGGCCTCCCCGCAGGACCGGCCGTGGCGCCACCCCTGAAGGAGCCTGAGAAGTCTTCTTTCACCGTCGAGATCACCTTTGGCGGGGACGTGTCCCGCAATGTCTCCGTCAAAGCGGCCTTCTCCGTCGTGTAGGCCCGGGGGCTGTGCTCGGCCTCCTGGAACATGGCGGCATGCTGCTTCACTAGACGATGCGCCGCCAGGAGGTCACTGATCGTTGGGTATTCAGCTACCCGCGGCAAGTCCAGAGCAGAACTCGTTGTTTTGTATATAAAAAGCTAAGTACTCTACTGGCCATGTACTCGGGTTCTCACCCGTCAAAAGGAGCGTCATGGCATACCCTAGCTATGTACTGTTGTAGCCTTGTTCCCTCCCCCTGCACTTGTACACCCCGCGTGTTATCACCGAGTCGGGAAAAAGGGACACAAGCACCCCAGCGCTCTCGCGCTTAAGTTGTTTCCTTTCCGAATTCCTTCAATGTGTAATCAGTACCGACCGTGAAACGGGGGCTTCGCGGGAAACATCACCACGTGACCCGCTCCCGGGAACTCTCGGTCATCTCGAGAAGCAAAACATACACGCTGCGTTCCGGACCAGCTCCAACGTATCTGCGTCGCATTGTTCTTGTCGTCGGTGGCAGTTACTCTAGCTACGTGGGATCATACTAGTTACGCTATAGGTTTCGGGAAGAGCAGCATACGCACGCACTTAGTAAAAAGATATTCAGGATTCCAACCAACAATCCTTTAAACTCTTACAGACTAAGACAAGCGTACTTAACAAAACATGCTATACTACTATGCATCTCTGCCACAGAACCTGCCTCCAAGACCAACGGAGGGCTCGCCCCAATGCGAAGCCCGCGTTCCAGCCGAAGATCCAAGGTTTACTCCAGCTGAGCACAGAGGCCGCTGTAGTCCCCGCTCTTCTCCTCCCGCACCACCGCAGACACATGGCTCACCATGGCTCTCAACGACCGTGCCCGGTCCTCGGGTGCTAGGTCCTCCATGATGGCGTCCTCGGGGAAGAGGGGGTCTCGATGATGAAGCGAGGAGAGGATGCGCGAGGCCACCGCCATGGCAGCCCGAGATTTCTCCTTCTCCAGGCTCGCGCCCATCTCCTCGCGGAGGTGTGCGAGCTCGTTGGCCAGATGACAGAACAAGCTGACAAAATCCGCCACCTGGTGCTCATTGAAGCTGTCATCATGGTGGTACGGATTGAGCCCGAGGGCGGGCATCAACCCACTCACAAGGTGGTAGACCTCACAAAGGGACATGTGATGCTTGCCGGCCTCCGCCAACGTGCCGCTGAGGCACTCCTGGACTTCTTCCCGCAGAAGGTTCTCTCGCGCCGCCAGGTAGGCCATCCAGAGCGTCTCCTGGGTGAGGTTGTCCCCCACCTCCCGAAGCACCTCTGTGGTCTTGTGGAGCCAAGCGCGAAGCTACCCATTCTCCTACTCGTGCCGCGTTAGCACGTCGAGGGCACAGGAACGGACGTCGGCCAAGACGGCGTCCGTCTCCGCCATTGCTTCGTCCTTCCCCACCAGTTCGTCCTCCTTAGCGGCCAGCTCGCGGTGCAGCCGCGCCACCTCACTAGTGAGAAAGCGAGCAGATGACATGGCTGCCGAGCTCGGAGCTGGTCAAATGGCTTGGGGGCTTTCTGAACAAAGGGCGCAGAGGGAGAAGAAGAAGATGAAGGAGAAGAAGGGGCTGCGACGTGAAAACTCCCCTCCCCACGTCTTATATAAGCGGCAAAAGGCAAACGGCCGTGACCCAAAAGTTACTTCGGAGCCTCCCACCCTCCCGCTTCCCCAAGCACTGAGGCGCGGGAACCAAGGAGTCGTCCGCTTTTCACGATGATTTACTACGGTCGTAAATTCGACGTGACTGCGCGGCGAAATGACCGGACGGCAAGGCTACACTTCCCCAACAAAGGGCAAAGGGCGCCACGTGTCTAGCCTCTGTGGACTCTAGGCCCCACCCCCTCCGGCGATTCTTGCTAATCGCTTGAAGGGCCTGGGCCCAGGGGCTACACGTGATGTCCACAGGCCCAAAGATGGGACAACCCATCATTTGAAGAAAAGCCATTTCGTCCCAGCAGCATGAATTTGCAAGCAGAACGGGCAAAACAAAATAATATAGTTCAAGGGCGGCCACCATGCGTGTGTCAAAAGAAGCACCAAAGTACATGATTACAAGAATAAGGCCCGGGGGCTCCAAGCAGACAACCTATGGATCTACACCCGCGTCAGTAGGACCGGCGGCAAGCACGGGTTCTTCCAGGGCCTCCTCCTCCTCCTCCTCTTCGCCTCGGACGTACAGGCCGACAAGCTCCTCCACGAAGCCTGTCACGGCGGTCCGGGAGGCCTACGCCCACAACACGTCGGCAAAAGGGAACTCGGCATTGGCAAGGTGAAGGTTGGCCAGGACACGCTCGCAGATCTTCGTCCCCAACTCCCGGCACTCGTCCTTGATGGTCTTCTCGAAGTCCTTCGCCGCCTCGACCACCTTGTCGACGAACTTCTCGAAGAACACAGCATAGCCCCCCATGTCATCATCCTGAAAGTTGGCAAGGGCCAGGAGGGTCATGCCAAACGACCAGGCAGCCTCAAAGATGCGGGTATAAGCCCCCTTGAAGATCTGGTACTGCGACCTCCGCTGCCCTCCGAGCCTGAGTATCTCCTCTATGCGCTGGGAGTTGGACTCTACCAGCTGGGCGTTCAACCCTTCAAGGTGCGTCAGCTCGTCCTGGAGCTTCCCGCGCCTCTCCTCGGCTGCGGTCCGTGCCCTGTCATTCTCGGCCGTGAGAGATCGGGCTTCTTCAAGGGAGCTCCTCGCCACCTTGAGCTCCCAATCCAATGATGCGCATTTGGCCTCGAGGGTCTGCTTTTCCTAACGGGGGACTCCAGGGTCGAGATGCCTTCGGCAGGAATCTCCTCCAAGGCCTCTTGGACATCTCAGTCAGCGCCCTCATCCCTTCCAACAGTGCCATCAGGGGCCGTCGCTTCTGAGGAGGCATCCTCTCGAATAGGCACGCCTGCTGCAAGATGATCTATCTCGCCCATGGCATCCTGGGTGGCCTCTCGGGACGCCTCTACGCCCTCGGGCCGACAGACTGCTCCTCGGTCACCAGCTTTGGCCTCCGCTGCCGCGCGGTTGTCTTGGCCCTCTCCGGCCGTCTTCTCGGACGCCGCCCGCTTCGCCTTCCTCGATGGGTGACCAGAACGTGAGGGGCTGCGCACACAGCAAAGCAACGATTAGACAACGGCTCGGGGGGCTATAGCTTACACCCCCAAGGAATAACCCACATACTCGTCCTTGGCTGTCCACGACCTCTTGAGCCGATCAGGACGGAAAGAGACGCTCGGGATCGGCCCTCCGACAGGGCCACCAGTGTTCTCCTAAGAATTGCGAGCCTGGCCAGGCTCGGGGGCTGCCGGAGTCTCCGTCACGTACCCCGGGGGAACGGTGCTGGCCAGAGGAGGCGCTACCTCCACGTCGTCCTCCGCGGTCGACGAACTGAAGACAAAGGCCGACAGTAAACGAGGTTGTGTCTATAAGAAGACAACCAATTCAAACATTTACCTGGCACCGTCAGCACGGCATTGTCGACGAGCTTGGGTAGCAAGACCAGGGGCTGCGGGAGATAAGGCACGTTTCCGGCCGGGCAGTGGAGGTGCGTCCCCCCTGATCGGTGTGCTGGAGGAGCCCTCGGAGTCGTTTCTGTCCTCCTCCTTCTCCGTTGCGCCCTCTTATGCTACCTCCTCCAAGGCATTAGGTGGCAAAAAGGGGTTTGCCCTCGCAGGGTTCGCCTGACCCGCTGGGACAAGCCCCCACCGGTCACACAACGGCATCTGCTTCAGAATGGCGCCGCGCGACTGGCTGTTATGCAGCATTCCTATCGCGGCCGGCAAGCCGGGGACCTCGTTGGAGTTGAACAGTATCTCCATCACCAACGACAACTTCTCCACCGAGAGAGCGTCCTGGTGCATGCGCAGGGCGTCCTCCTCGCCCGCGAGCGTCCAAGTTGGCTCCTTCCAGAACTGAAGAGGGGCAATCCGAAGGCGGGCAAAGCTGCACGCCACCATGCGGCCATCCAACCCCACTCCGCAAACAACTTGATACACTGGAGGACTGGCTCAAAAGCCTTGCCGGCGATACACTGCTTCCATCCCGGGCGTGTCTTCACGGGCGTGGGAGCCTCTTGTTCCTGAAGCAGATGGGAGCCTCGTAGGGTCTTCACCAACAACCAGCTTCGGCGCCACTCCTTCACATGGCAGTACAGATCTGTCGAGATGTAACTCATGTCCGTATTCTTCACCGCAAGACAAAAGGTCACACACCCTGAGGTCTTCCGTTCAATGGAGTTCAGGTGCGGGGAGTAGAAATGCCGAAAAAGCTCCAGCGATGGCCGCACCCCAAAAGAGCCTTCGCATAGATGGGCGAAGATGGCCAAGACTGTCACCGCGTTTGGATGGAAATGTAACATGTGCAGCCTGTAGTGCTCCAGCACCACCATGAAGAAATGAGAGAAGGAGGGCACTAGGCCAGCGGCGAGGAAGTTGACAAAGATGGGAACCACATCCTCATCCACTTTCTGGCTTTCGGCTGGCAACAGTGCCGTGGGGCCCCATTCATTCCCTTCACCACCGACCAAGAACCGGAGCACTTTCACGCTGTCGGTGTCCACAAAATCTGAGTCGTGCAAGGCCGGCTCCGACGGCGCCTCCGCCGCCACCTCCTTGCTCTTCTTTCCTTTGCCCGCGGCGGTCCTGGATCTGTGCGAATCCATGGGAGAAGGATCCCGAGTGGAGGCCTATGTAAGGAAAGTGGAAAAAGCCTGAAGCAAAGGCGAAGAGAATGGATGGGGGTGAAAGCAATGGAACGGGTTAACGGCGCCCTAAATCCTCACCCTTATAAATTAGGGGGCGGACGGAAGAGAAACCGCCCGCCTCTCGGCTGCATCTGCCCACGTTCTCCGCTTCCCGAGGACGCGCCGCGAGCGTGGGCTGGAATCGAGGCGCCCCCGTGGTCTGATAAAACCACCTACCAAGTCATCTGTCAACATCGCACAGGAAAAATCTCTAACGTCTGGTCCCGTCATAATCAGATGATTGCCGCATGTCAAGGCTCTAGAAAGGCATGGCCCACTTCCCCGCCTCGGCTCCGACAGACGCCTTGACGGGTAACGGGCATGGGGGCTACTGTCGGCGTCAGTAAAACCAGGGTATTACTAACACGGTAAGAAGAGCCTTGGAGACAAAGACATGGACGTTTCTCCATCTCGGGAACGTCTGGCGAATACCTTGATGTGACCATTGGACTAAGAATTGGGTCGACAGGGATGAAACATGAAGATACAACGCCCCAAGGGTGGCCTTCATGAGGCCTTCCCGGGAAGCCATATTGGGGCCTCACCAGCCCGCTTGGGAGGAGTGGGTCTTGACTTCTGAAACTGCACACGGGCCCGTTCCAGAAGGCACTGCTGCCTAGGTCAGGAGGAGGACAAGGGTCGAATGACTAGTCTACACACGTGACCTCCGGAAGGACCCATGCGACCCAAGCCATCTACGGTGACTACAGTAAGATTCACCTACCGCCTACGCTGCTACAGTGGTGGTACCTCGCCACCGCCCGATGAATGCCAAGAGAGGCAGGTAAGTGCCCTGGGGGTAACACGCTTCCCCGGAAGGACGTCATCATCACGTGCGCCAGCGTGCAATGGGAGCCCATGCTACCCGGGTACATGCTACGCTGGCCTACTCCAATGTATATTCGGCCAATCAGAAGTCCCAGCAAGGCCTTTCGTCAACACTATAAATAGGGGAGACCAAGGCTTCGCAGAGAGTCGATCTTTTCATCTTGTAACAGACACATTGTAGCTCTCTCCATTGAAAAACAAACACAGCAAGAGTAGGGTATTACACCAAGAAGGTGGTCTGAACCTGGGTAGTTCCTCGTGTTCGTCTGTAGTTCATCCACACATCTCATCCATGACTTAGGATCGTTGGACGTGTTCAGTCCCTGGCCGAACTCCCAAAGGGTTTTTGCTCACAACTCATATGTAGGTTCTTAGAAACCGACACCGACGAGCTTGGGAGTACAAGAACCCAGCCGACACAATGCGGCTACACCCAGGCTTCCACAACAATCTGACCGTGATGGAGCACTATTGGCTTATCTGCCGACTCTTCAACAAGGGTTGTCAGTTTGCCTTGCCGGCAGCAGTGATCCCATTGTGCAACAACAAAGCCAGAGATTCTATTCTGGCGATGATGCTGGCATGCAACGCCAAAGGCATTGAGGCTCACTAGATGGTGGCCGACAAAGCCGAGGTGGAGGCATGGCTCACCAATTTGACAGAGGCGCCAAGCAGAGATGAAAATGATATGATCCACCCCACCAAGGACGATGAGTTGGAGTTCTTGACCCTGCGGGCAGAGGAAGTGAAGAAAGCAGCATGCTCCAAGGCTGTTGTTGAGGATGCCGAGGAAGAAGAACACGCCGGAGAGCATGTGGACGAGGAAGGACATGTCGAAGTGCTTGGAGAGGAAGAGGAACATGCCGACGAGCATGCGGACGAAGAAGAGAAACATGCCGAAGAGCATGTGGACGAGGGAAAAGAGGAGGAAGAGCTCCCAGCTCCTCCTGCTCGAACCAGGGCCAGTACCTCAAAGAGGCGAGCCAGGAACAAGGTGACATGCACCGAACCGGCAAGTGACGAACTTGTCGGCACGGAAGCTGCCATCAAGGCTCCCCGACAGCGAGCTACCCGGAAGCAACCTTCTCGTGGCCAAACTTCGCAGCAGCAACCGTCCCGGCATCCATCTTCCCGGCAGCCGACTCCATCAACTGTGGAAGAAGCGGGAGCTTCACAGCCCCCGGCTTCTTCATTGATGAAGTGCACCAGAGCACCACCTCCACCTCCTACGACTTCTGGTGCTGAAAATGAGGTTTACTCAGACTTATCCAACCTCAGCGACCGCGAATAAGAGGAGTAAGTACTTCAGTCCCTCCTTATCCATTCTTGATTTCTTGCTGCTATTGTTGCTATTATTTATCTTGTTATTTGTCATGGTCTTGTAGGGAAGAAGCACCCTTGGAACCCAGGCCTCCGAAGAAGGCAAAAACCACCAAGGAGGGCGAGCCGGTAATGAGCACTGGCCAGGGCACGTCGTCTTTGGATGTTGTTATGGCCAGCCCCCGGTGAGAGGAGACCACTCAAGTCCAGCCGGCAAGCAACATCATTGCTGATCCCATTGCTGAAGCTAACAAAGGAGTGGAAGGCGAATGTCACGAAGATGAGCGTCAAGGAACTAACCCCTTGACGACGCCCATCCCAGAGAGTAGCTTGCCAGAAGGGATCTTTGCTGACGAGCCTGTACAAAGATGTCGAAGTAAGACAATCTATGGGACCAGCAAGGTCCCTTTGCGGTTTGGCTGTGGGAATCACAGTGCACAAAGAGCAGATCCAGCAGCAAAGCACACAAGAATTTACCCAGGTTCGGGCCACCATGAGGCGTAAAACCCTACTCCTGCTTTGGTGGATTATCTGTGGAAATGCCCAAGTTACAAGGGAGCGCGACCTTGCCAGCAAGGAGCTCGGAAGGTGCAGCTATGTAGTGCAATTGGGCAGGGTGTCGACCTTTGTAAAGGTTGCCATGGACCTCCTCTTATAGATGAAAGGGGTTACCACAATGGCAAAACAGTAATTACATAGTGACATGACAGCAACAGTACTATCATACCTAACACAGATGGATTAGGACAAAAGCATTAGGTGTCATGCTGGGGATGAATGCCGGCAAGGGAGTCCAACTCTACCTGTACCGCTCGCCCAGCTACCTCCTATTCTTCTGCCACGTCCTATGGACAGGTGGCAATAAAGTTGCTTCTTCAGCGATGGGTCGCCACGTGCCCCGACAAACTCTACCAACATGCCTGCCTGCTCGACACCTGTCGGCAAGTCTCTGACAATTGCCACGGTGGAGAGGTGGAATGGAGCTTGCCGGTCCTGAGGTCTTCGACCCGAAGCTTGCCGACTCGACGCTTGACGGCTACTTAAATCTTGTTCTTCAGTACCTCTTTAGTACTTCTCGATGACCTACATGGAGATCATCCTCATCGTTTTTATTATCAAGTCTTGGGTGTTGTTGAACTGCTATCCTCCGACAAGCCCTTGCCGTCGAGAAGGCTGCAACTAGTATGTGCATCATCAGGGTATGAACACCCATGTTCGATACACCGACACTGTTTTTTATAGATGTCTTAGATAGGTACCAGAAATTTTGACAGACACAGCTGTTGATAGCCAAATTATTGGACATTGGTTATGATAAACAATGTAGGAGACCCGACGACGTATCGTCAGCCGGTTTGGAGAGACCATATGGTCGTTTTGTTATGGAAAGCCGGCTTTCGAAGCCTATCGCTTTATATTTGCTTCATTGTGAAGCAGGCTTTGATAGCCATGTGGTTTGTCCTTGCTATACTGTAAAGCTGGCTTTCGCATGACATATGCCGATGTAATCAGCTTTGATAGTTCAGGGTTAATAAAGTCCATCGTAGGCATTAGAGTTGATTGACATATCAGGCACACAATCGGGTCACATAATTGTGAGTGGCATCAAGCTTACATGCAGGTGTAACCAGATAATATTGTTGGCATATGTCTGGTTCAAGGGTGATTAGCTGAACTCGGTGAGCTACAAGCCCCCAGGTAACCAATGATCAATGATAAGAAAATAAAGACTCAACACACAACAATTTGAGGTGAAACGACAAAACTCTGGGGTCCAGAGGTGCCGGCTTTATTCCATTGATCATAATATATACATGATGATATGAAAATATAGGCAGAATATAAACTAAGCTATGACTCATAAAACTCTGGTAAAGACATGACTTATGGAAATAGACCAAGTGCATAAACTTATGTATAATAAGGACGCATATAAGCGATGTTCCAGTGTCATTTTGTTTCTTCCTCGGAGGTACGTGACTTATTTGCATCATGTATATCAAAGAGGCAGTAAGACCCATTGTGCAACTGACGACGAAGGGTCCTTCCCACGGTGGAGATAGATTATGCATTCCTGTCTGCTGTTGTATCTGACAGACCACCAAGTCACCTTCTTGGAAAGTATGACTTCTAACTCTTGTTGAAATATTGCTGACCTTGATGCTGCAAGATCACGTTCTTCTTCTTGGCATCGAGGGAGTCTTGACAAGCCACCTCATTATTTGCTTCGATATATGCAGCAAGCCTCGGAGAATCATGGCAGATATCACTTGGCAATACGGCTTCTGCACCATAGACTAGGAAAAATGACATATAGCCCATAGACCTGTTGGGAGTAGTCTGTATGCTCCATAAGATAGCGGGAAGCTCTTCCACCCAACAGCCTGGGGTGCGCTCGAGGGGAACTTGGAGGCGGGGTTTTATACCGCGCAACAACTCTTGGTTTGCATGTTCTGCCTGCCCATTGGACTGTGGATGTGCTACTGAAGCGAGATCAAGTCGGATATGTTCCTTCTGGTAGAATTTTTCCATTGCTCCTTCAGAGAGATTACTGCCATTATTTGTGATGATGTTGTGAGGATATCCAAACCAATAGATGATCTTCTGTAGGAATTTGACTGCTGTCTCCGCATCACAATTGCTGACGGGTTCTGCCTCTACCCACTTGCTGAATTTATAAACAGCGACTAAGAGGTGGGTCTTCTTGCAAGATGATGGCTTGAAGGGTCCAACCATGTCGAGCCCCCAGACCACAAATGGCTAGGTAATTGGAATCATCTGGAGTTCCTGGGCCAGCACATGAGCATGCCTCGCATATCTCTGACATCCATCGCACTTACGAACAATATCTTCTGTGTCAACATGTGCGGTAAGCCAGAAAAATCCATGCCGGAAAGCCTTTGCGACTAAAGACTTGGAGCATGAATGTGACCACAATCGCCAGAATGAATTTCATGAAGGTTCTCTTTGCCTTCTTCCGGAGAAACACAGTGCTAGAAAACGCCTATGGTACTTTGCCTGTGAAGCTCTCCATTGACTATTGTGAACGTCTTGGAACGTCTGACAATCTGCCTGGTGATGATTTCCTCAGCAGGGAGCTCGCCTCGCATCAGATAAGCCAGATAAGGCACTGTCCACTCTGGTGTCGCATGAAGTGCAGCGACCAACTCTGATTCTAGGTCTGGGATAGCAATGTCCTCCTCCGTTAGTAGCTTGATCGATGGGTTATGCAGAACATCCAGAAAAACATTGGGCGGAACTGGCTTTCGCTAAGAATCCAGCCGAGATAGTGCATCTGCTACTTTGTTCTGCCAGCGATCTATGTGATCAAAGTGATATCCCTTCAAATGACCAGCGGCAATTGTAACAGCACGCCTATAAGCTGCCATGACCGGGTCCTTGGAATCCCAGATTTCGGTAAGTTGCTGTGCGACGTGGTCTGAATCGCCAAGGCATCTAATTCCACTGATGTTCATCTCCTTGGCTATGCACAGTCCATGAAGTAGAGCCTCATATTCTGCTGCATTGTTAGTGCAAGTAAACATAAGCCGCAAAACATAACTGAACTTATCATCTCGTGGGGAAGTTAAAACTACTCCAGCCCCCGAGCCCTCCAACTGCCTGAATCCATCAAAGTGTAACGTCCAATACTTGGAGTCGGGCTGCTCATGAGGGGCTTGCAGTTCTGTCCAGTCATTGATGAAATCAACCAAGGCTTGTGTCGAAGTACGACTGTCGGGACCCCGATACTAAGTCACACTGATCTAGCATAAGACACATCATATCACTTTGCGGCCTCATGCACGGTAACCCACGGCTGCCGCCTTTACCTTGGCCCGGACCGTTTGCGTCTTTTGGCTCACGTATATGACCGTGATGCTAGCACCCATATGACAGAGAACCCGGGTCGACATGACTAGTCATAAACCAAGGTGGCACAAACGTACAGGGACAGGCATACGTAACCCAGCAATGCACGTGTCAGTCAGTAGCGAGTGTAACCAAGTCGTAGCAAAGCTACAAGGACTATAGTAAACACCGCGATACATTTCCCCATAGGGACAGACACGGGAGCAAAGAAGGATACAAGCCGGTCAATGCATGTGTTCCGGAGCAGTAGCGAACTACCATGGCTCAGTGGAAGCACTAGGAGGCATTTCCCTGTAAGGAAGTATACCAAAGTAGATAAATAGGTGTCGAATCCCGCACATACTAATGCATTTCAAAACATACACACAATATGCACGATATGTGTAGATACAACATGGCATCACAACATAACTCTACGACTTAAAGTATTTATTTAAGAGGCTCCGAAGAGCCATACATAACATGATATTACAAACATGGGTCTCATGACCCAGCATACAAAGTCATACAAGCAACAAGCGGAAGCATAACCTGTCTGATTACAGACAGCTGAAAAGAAAGAAAGCTAGTAAGCATGTCTATCTACAAGACCCTCCAAAGGAGCCAGACCTCTGTCTAGGATTCCCAAGCTACTCGTCGAAGCCCACATAGAACTACTATTGAGATTGAAATCTCCTCTCCAAAACATAAATTAAGCAACCGTGAGTACAAAGGTACTCAGCAAGACTTACATCAGAACTAACTACATATGCATCAGTATCAAGAAGGGTGTTGCGGGGTTTAACTGCAGTAAGCCAGCTTTGACTGTGTGGCTATCCTGTACTACGACTACCAGTAATTTCTTGAGGTGAGAAAGAGCACACGAGTCCACATATTCACCATATCAATACTCCACTATGGATCCTCTCCCGTCTCCCTACGAGAAGGCCATCCATAGCGCTCATACCTATCTTGCGCATTTTAGGGTATCCACTTCCAGTTATCTATGAACCATATAAGTCCCCAAGTAGTCCATATCTGCGGACGCGGCTATTTGAATAGATCATATTACCATGACTCAAAGGAACCAACGTCCTCGTCCCATTAGCAACGTTACCTCTTGGAACATGTATCTGCGTCTAGCCCGGACACTGTGCCATGCCGTGTGCCACCCGGGCACACGCACCATGCGCCACCTGCCCGCACACCTGACCCGCACATGTCCGTGTAACCGCAAGCTAGGTTCTGATAGCCACGAAACCCAGTTCCTATGAGCCGTATCATAACACAATCCACCATGTTCTCCAACACGGCCTCTCATCACTATCCATACCAAAACAGGTCAGGACACTTAAGTCTCATCATTAGGACATGATCATTCCAAATCATCACCCAGATGGATCAGACCCGACACGACTCTAAGCATAGCAAGCATAGCATGGATGAGGTCACAACAAAGCTCAAGCAACTCCTAAGCATGCTAGGATGGTATAGCTATTGGGTGACAATGACAGGTCATGCAAAGGAATGGGTTCAACTACCGAGAACAGGTAACAGTTGAATCGTTGTTGTCCTAATGCAATAAAAGAGAGCAAGAGCGAGAGAGTGGGATAGTATCAGAGTGATCAAGGGGGGTTTGCTTGCCTGGCACTTCTGAAGATAGCAATGCTCTTCATCGCTGTAAACGATCAGAACATCGGAATCGTCTTCTACCGAGAAGGAACAACCACCGACAAACAAGAAGGAACACAATCAATGCAATGCAACAATATGATGCATTATCATGACATGGCAATATGCTGTGACTTGGGCTAATGCAACTAGCAACCAGATTAAATGAAGTTGGTTTGAACCAAAGGTTCAAATTCAAACTCCACATGTGGTTATTTAAATGTCCTTTATTTGATTTGTCCTAAAATGTAGCCAAAAGTTATTCTAACATGCATGCAAATGTCATAAACAGATTCTTCATATTTTCTGATAATTTTTCATATATAATTTATTTTCATTGGAGTTACGGTTTAATTTCTATGATTTTTCAAAGTTTGGAGTATTTTCTGGAATTCATAAATCATTTTCTGATTTATTAAAAACCAGAAATCATTTATGACGTTAGCACTACATCAGCATTACGTCATCATGTCAACTAGGCTGTCCAGAGTCAAACCTGGCCTGTGGGGTCCACACGTCAGTGGCACAGTGGGTAAACAGGTTTCATTAAAACCTGACTAAAAAACAGGGAACGGGGCCCACCTATCAAGCTCACACGGGTTGATTAGCGTAGTATTAGCCCTAAGCTAATGACGCCGCGTCAGCACACAGGAGTTTGGCCGGCGGCGACCTCAAGGCGCAGCGATGTCCGCTCGGGATTGAGCTACGGGCGATGGTTTTGAGCGCGGTTTGCAGCTACGAGACGCTGGGACTCACGCGCATCTATTGCAGGAAGCAGCAACAGCTGGGGTGGCTGGAGTTCACCGGAAACGAGCTCGCAGTGGTGGCCGGAGTTCGGGCTTCGACCGAATCGACGCCACAGAGCACGGTAGGAGCAGCGATTGGGTGTTTGGGCTCCTGGAGATGCACTGAGCACGTTGGTACGCTCGGCTGCGAGCGGGAGAGCTCAGGAGCGCGGGGCTTGCCGGCCATGGCGGCAATGCGGTGCGTCCCACGTAGCGTGGGTCGACAAGGAGGAAGACGGCGATGAGGCGGATCTTCTTGACATGGCGAGGCGACGAGGGAACGGCGGTGGCTGCGCGGCCATGGAGGCTTCGGCCATGGCGTCGAGAGGCGAGGGGGAAGGGAAAATGAGGGGAGAGAGGTGGACGCGATGCGGATGGCTCTGGGGAGCTATCCCTGGCGTCGCGCTAGCGGGGGAGGAGGCAGGAAAGCTGCTGATGGCATGGCGCGCGCGCGTGCGTGCGGCGAGCGCGTGCCCGCGTCCTTCTGTCAAGAGGAGGACGATGACTGGCACTGACCAGTTGGGCCGTCTGGGCTAGGTCAGTTTCTCTCTCTCTGTCTTTTCTATTTTTCTTTTCTATTTTTCTTTTCTGTTTTGATTTAGTTCTAGCACTAAATCATTTTAATTACTTCTGAAAATACAGTTGGATGCATTATGGACTAATCCAAAGCCCCACATTGATTTTCACAATTATTGGAGTTACAAATATATTTATAGGAATTTATAACCCCAATCAAATACATTATGAGTTAATTCAAAGTTCATAAATGCCATGGAAAAATGTGCATCATCTCTGGTTAGAGTTGCCACCTTTTTCCATAAATAAGGAACATTTTTGAAGGGCATTTTGGGTTCATTGAAAATATTTTAAGTTGAACCTACTTGAATTAATTTGGTGCTAGGGTTTGAGCATCCCCATTTCAACTTCCATTTGAATTTAAACATGATGCATGTATTATTCTAAATTCAACTAATTACACTCAATATTCTAGGGCTGTGACAACTCACCCCCACTAAACAAGAATCTCGTCCCGAGATTCAAGACGTAGGGTAAGAGGAAGGGGGACACAGAACTGACACGGTCTTCATGACCTAATCTGCACTTCTTGAGGATGTTGACTCATTGCATCATCTTGATCTTGACGTCTTTGCTTTTGAGATCTTCACATAACACGATGACGACATAGAGAAACTCTATAGGAATCGATCTTCATGAAGATCGAGCAACTCACGATCAACTCATGGGATGAGACATAATAACATCTCTCGAGCTGAGACACAGAACCTACATCGAGAGGAATGGAAAGAAACAGATGACGAAGGTTCAATTTGGTAGGCAACAATTCCATGCTTAATTAAGATAGTGCATGGGTTTCAAAGTAGCGAGGAGTTAATTGGCCTCCATACCAAATGGGGCACCTTAGAGGAGGTGACTCATAGAATTATCTCCTAAGTCCGGCAAAAAGAATTACTTTTGATACAAGGATAATTGAAACTCTTTATACCAGATTGAGGCAAATTTACAAATGATCATTTGAAGGAATTCGAAAGAAGGGCATACTCAGATTAGAATGGAAACTATGGTTATAGAGCAACTCGGCAAATGGAAGGCACATTCCAATTGATACTGAGGATATAACCTAGTGTCTGAGCATGCTTTCAAGAACTTGAGCATTTCCATATTCATCAGGGTTTACGAACATCTATGCCAAAGATCTTGGTGACACCTCATACTACCATGATGAATAATGATGGAGGATGCAGATGCAAAGGAAGAAAAACACGTTCTCAGATTTTTTTTCTTAGCAATGCCAAGGAAACAAAATCTGGATGATCGACCGAGAGACATTTAGCACTCCGCTTCTAATGTTCTCGTTGATGTTCAGGATACCACAGTCATGCTTAAAAGCATCATCGATATGGTCATCAGGTAAAGATCAGACTTTGGGAGCACAAAGAATCCATGAGAAACAACTTCTAGAATAAGTCGTATGAAATCCTCACGGGGAAGTTGCTAATGTTGCTAATACAAGATATTGTAATAACAGGTCTTCCGGCTAGGTGTGTTAGCCACAACATCCACTTTACCGGGTTACATAGAGACCAGTATTATAATTCTTGGGAAATGTTCCAACCATTGTATCTGCCTAAGATTTATATTGATTGGTAACAGGATATTTCAGACTCGGCATGCCTAAAAAACAAAGCTTGCAACACAAATCGATGAGATGACGTTGCGAGATTCTCGGGAAATGAACTATGGAAGCAAGCTCCAAAACATGAGATGGTTCGCAAGACACACGTGAACACACTGTCCAAGACAAGCATGAGCACATAGAAATCTTACAACAAAACACTACTGAGTTCTGGTTGGGAACCATCATCGTGGATAACGAAGTCCTTGTATACTTATCGATGAACTTCTTTTCCTTGAACAATTCAATTAGTGGCTTGGTGTGCTAGGGATTACATATGGCATGAAGATGATCAGTCAATTAGACCATAGAATACTTCGCACCTGCATGACTGACTTGGGACGATTCCAAATGAAGCAAAACAACTTTCTCGAATTCATGACGGCAACTTGCATCGAATGTACATGAACTTAGAGGAAGTCACTTCTTTCACCATGACATATACTTCATGGGCTGGCCCGAAGATAATGCTTACAAAAGTTTCCAACACTAGCTTAAATGTTAATCATGAGTCATGGAGAAGATAAAAATGTTGCCGATGGGCTCAACAACAATTCATCAAGATATCCACAAAGATGGAATTCCACAACTAAGTGAACAAGGTGGTAGCATTGGTCAGACCAAAAGAATATAATGATGCGTGCTCGAGGAAACAACCACGAGTAAGACAACATTACGAGAATCGTTGGTTCTGATTTTGATTTGACGATAGCCCACTCTCAAATCAAAAGATTGGATAAGACAATAGATCTGACAACTGGTCACGAAGATCAATCGATGGAAATATCATATTTCATCAACACACACACACAACAGATATCCCTTCGGAATGAACTAAGTTATGCAAAGCTTTTATCTTCCAATTCTCCAAGTTGTTGTTTAGCTTAACCAACTAGTTCAGGGTATCCCACATGCTAAGAATGATATTATTGTCCCTTAACTACCAAGCAACAGGGTTGCTAGGAGTATTGATTTCACACATCACAGTTCACTTGTCGGCATTCCGGTTACAATAACGTGGGAACCGAGGAATGAACGATGATGGCGAGAAGTATCACTGCATCAAGAATTCATAAGAGGTGGTGCAATTCTCATGACAATCCTGACATAAAGGGGGTAATACTCCAGGGTAGAACAGAACAAAAAGTTGGATTGGCATTTTGATCTGTGAAATACAACTTCTTTGACCCAACACTAGAAATGGATGAGGTACTGGAGTTTGTTTCTCCTAAGCATCCTGGAATAGGATGACTTGATGGACCACAAGAGTAATAGGCATCGAGGAATGAATGCATGATATACTCTTGACTATCAACTGATAAACGAAGGTCGGAGTACAAATGAATAGGGACAACTCAAAGGAACATATGATTTTTCTGAGTTGTGGATGCATAGATTAGCATGTCGAACAAGGCTCAACATATTTCTTCCGGATAACCCATGCAGAAAGCAAGATCGGCAGAGTCACAAATATTGAATGGAGAATTCATCAAGAGCACTCTTGTTGTGATCTTTTGGTTCAAAAGAACTTCTGCCAAGGATGGTTCAAGGTATTGGAAGAATGATAAACCACGAACCTTGAAGACTATCACAAAGGTTAATAATATCCTAAAGGAACGAGCAAACACTATCAACAGGAATGAATGGAATGAATCATGGGTTCAAGAACCCAGAAATAGAATACCTACTAACTAACTAACATCATGGAACACCTTCAAGAATGGTGGCCAGATTATAACACTAGTAACGCGAAACAAAGCTAGAATAATGGGTGGTTCTCTAAAACATCATGGTTTCCTCATAACTCCAACATATATGTCGAGGCAACGAAGTACCTCAACACAATGGTTAGTGTGTCTAGTCTGGCCAAAAAGACATCGAATCAGGACGATAGGATTTGCAAATGCATCAGATTATTTAGAAACCTTGGATAACTCGGACAGCATAACGGCTGTATGGCATGGAATGTAAGACAACCTGCAAGACAACTGACATCATAACACTGAATTCTATGGAAACATCGATCCAAGAAGACAACAACTTTCTATAAGTCTCCAGCATAGTAACTCGTCATCCTAATAGATAGATGAAAAGCCTAGTTCACCCGTAGAAAAGAAGAGGGTGACTCAGAATTAGAAGGACACAAGATGAGGAGTAAAAGAGCCTTACGTTCCCTTCCAAAATCAATTCCCTTATATAACTAAAGCATTTCTAGACTCAACTACGACCAGTTTGGCTTGGTAATCCTACAGGCGGTCTGGCTCTGATACCAAAGCTGTCGGGACCCCGATCCTAAGTCACACCGATCTAGCATAAGACACATCATATCACTTTGCGGCCTCACGCACGGTAACCCATGGCTGCCGCCTTTACCTTGGCCGGGACCATTTGCGTCTTTTGGCTCACGTATTTGACCGTGATGCTAGCATCCATATGACAAAGAACCCGAGTAGACATGACTAGTCATAAACCAAGGTGGCACAAACGTACAGGGACAGGCATACGTAACCCAGCAATGCACGTGTCGGTCAGCAGCGAGTGTAACCAAGTCGTAGCAAAGCTACAAGGAATATACTAAACACCGCGTGACATTTCCCCGTAGGGATAGACACAGGAGCAAAGAATGATACATGTCGGTCAATCCATGTGTTCCGGAGCAGTAGCGAACTACCATGGCTCAGTGGAAGCACTAGGAGGCATTTCCCTGTAAGGAAGGCTACCAAAGCAGATAACTAGGTGTCGAATCCCACACATACCAATGCATTTCAAAACATACACACAATATGCACGATATGTGTAGATACAACGTGGCATCACAACATAACTCTACGACTCAAAGTATTAATTTAAGAGGCTCCGAAGAGCCATACATAACATGATATTACAAACATGGGTCTCATGACCCAGCATACAAAGTCATACAAGCAACAAGCGGAAGCATAACTTGTCTTATTACAGACAGCTAAAAAGAAAGAAAGCTAGTAAGCCTGTCTATCTACAAGACCCTCCAAAAGAACCAGACCTCTGTCTGGGATTCCCAAGCTACTCGTCGAAGCCCACATAAAACTACTATTGAGACTGAAGTCTCCTCTGCAAAACATAAATTAAGCAACCGTGAGTACAAAGGTACTCAGCAAGACTTACATCAGAACTAACTACATATGCATCAGTATCAAGAAGGGTGTTGTGGGGTTTAACTGCAGCAAGCCAGCTTTGACTCTGTGGCTATCCTGTACTACGACTACCAGTAATTTCTTGAGGTGAGAAAGCACACACGAGTCAACATATTCACCATATCAATACTCCACTATGGATCCTCTCACGTCTCCCTACGAGAAGGCCATCCATAGCACTCACGCTTATCTTGCGCATTTTAGGGTATCCACTTCCAATTATCTATGAACCATATAAGTCTCCAAGTAGTCCATATCCGTGGACGCGGCTATTCGAATAGATCATATTACCATGACTCAAAGGAACCAA
The DNA here is from genome assembly GCA_039707655.1 of Elymus sibiricus. Taxonomy (NCBI): domain Eukaryota; kingdom Viridiplantae; phylum Streptophyta; class Magnoliopsida; order Poales; family Poaceae; genus Elymus; species Elymus sibiricus. The sequence continues at coordinate 238,448,407 of CM077676.1, forward strand.
CGTCCTCGTCCCATCAGCAACATTCCCTATTGGAACACGTATCTGCGTCCAGCCCGGACACTGTGCCATGCCATGTGCCACCCAGGCACACGCGCCATGCGCCACCTGCCCGCACACCTGACCCGCACATGTCCGTGTAACAGCAAGGTAGGTTCTGATAGCCACAAAACCCAGTTCATATGAGCCGTATCACAACACAACCCACCATGTTCTCCAACACGGCCTCTCATCACTATCCATACCAAAACAGGCCAAGACACTTAAGTCTCATCATTAGGACATGATCATTCCAATTCATCACCCAGATGGATCAGACCCGACATGACTCTAAGCATAGTAAGCATAGCATGGATGAGGTCACAACAAAGCTCAAGCAACTCCTAAGCATGCTAGGATGGTTTAGCTATTTGGTGACAATGACAAGTCATGCAAAGGAATGGGTTCAACTACCGAGAACTGGTAATAGTTGAATCATTGTTGTCCTAATGCAATAAAAGAGAGCAAGAGCGAGAGAGTGGGATTGTATCGGAGTGATCAAGGGGGGTTTGCTCGCCTGGCACTTCTGAAGATAGCAATGCTCTTCATCGGTGTCAACGATCACAATGTCGGAATCGTCTTCTACCGAGAAGGAACAACCACCGACAAACAAGAAGGAACACAATCAATGGAATGCAATAATATGATGCATTATCCTGACATGGCAATATGCTATGACTTGGGCTAATGCAACTAGCAACCAGATTAAATGAAGTTGGTTTGAACCAAAGGTTCAAATTCAAACTCCACATGTTGTTATTTAAATGTCCTTTATTTAATTTGTCCTAAACAGTAGCCAAAAATTGTTCTAACATGCATGCAAATGCCATAAATAGATTCTTCATATTTTTCTGATAATTTTTCATAGATAATTTATTTTCATTGGAGTTACCGTTTAATTTCTATGATTTTTCAAAGTTTGGAGTATTTTTTGGAATTCATAAATCATTTTTTGATTTATTAAAAACCAGAAATCATTTATGACGTCAGCACTGCATCAGCATTACGTCATCAGGTCAACTGGGCTATCTAGAGTCAAACCTGATGTGTGGGGTCCACACGTTAGTGGCACAGTGGGTAAACAGGTTTCATTAAAACCTGACTAAAAAAACAGGGGACGGGGCCCACCTGTCATGCTCACACGGGTTGATTAGCTTGGTATTAGTCCTAAGCTAATGACGCCGCATTAGCACGTCGGAGTTTGGCCCACGGTGACCTCAAGCCGCGGCAGTGTCCGCTCGGGATTGTGCTACGGGCGATGGTTTTGAGCGCGGTTTGCAGCTACGGGACGCTGGGACTCGCGCGCATCTATTGTAGCAAGCGACAGTAGCTGGGGTGGCCGGAGCTCTGTCAGGACCCTGATCCTAAGTCACACCAATCTAGCATGTAACACATCATATCACTTTGCGGCCTCACGCACGGTAACCCACGGCTGCCGCCTTTACCTGGGCCGGGACCGTTTGCGTCTTTTGGCTCACGTATATGATTGTGTCGCTAGCATCCATATGACAGAGAACCCGGGCCGACATGACTAGTCGTAAACCAAGGTGGCACAAACTTACAAGGACAGGCATACATGACCCAGCAATGCATGTGTCGGTCATCAGCGTGTGCAACCGAGTCGTAGCAAGCTACAAGGATTCCAGTAAAACACCGCGTGACATTTCCCCGAGGGGACAGACACAGGAGCAAGGAAGTACACATGCCGGTCAATCCATGTGTTTCGGGTGGAAGCACTTGGAGGCATTTCCCCATAAGAAAGGCTACCAAGAATAAACAACTAGGTGTCGGATCCCACACATACCAGTGAATTTCAAACATACACACAATATGCACGATATGTGTAAATACAACATGGCATCACAACATAACTCTATGACTCAAAGTATTCATTTAAAAGGGCTCTGAGGAGCCTTACATAGCATGATATTACAAACATGGATCTCATGACCCAACATTCAAGTCATACAAGCAACAAGCGGAAGCATAACCTGTCTGAGTATAGACAGCTAAAAGAAAGAAGGCTGGAAAGCATGTCTATCTACAAGACCCTCCAGAGGAGCCAGACCTCTGTCTGGGATTACCAAGCTAATCGGTCAACATCGAACTTGTTGTTGAAAACACTAGTGAGACTAACGTCTCCTCTGCAAAAACATAAATTAAGCAACCGTGAGTACCAAGGTACTCAGCAAGGTTTACATCAGAACTAACTACGTATGCATCAGTATCAATAAAGGGGTTGAGGAGTTTAACTGCAGCAAGCCAGCTTTGACTCAGTGGCTATCCTGAACTACGACTACGGGTAACTTCTTTGAGGTGAGAAAGCGCACACGAGTCCACATATTCACCATATCAATACACCACTATGGATCCGCTCCCGTCTCCCTACGAGAAGGCCATCCATAGCACTCACGCTTATCTTGCGCATTTTAGAGTATCCATTTCAACTTGTGTATGAACAATGCAAGCTTTCGAAGTAGTCCATATCCGCGGAGGCGGCTATTCGAAGAGATCATAATACCCTGTAGGGGTGTACTTCTTCACACACGCTTTTGCCACTTACCGCCATGTACACGTCATGTATCTCGGCAACCTTCAAGCGGAAGCCTGGCGAGGGTGTCGGCCATGACCTGACTAACCACGCAAGACTCTAGTCCAGGTTTATCGCCTATTTGAGTTCCATCTACAAAGAAGTCTGGCCGAAGTTTCCAGTACAGCCCCAAACGATGAGTGCAGGGTTCCCAAGAGCACCATTCGGGTGTCACTTGGTACACCGTGCCTTGTGTCTCTACCGCATCATAGCCCACACCTAGGGTCAGCGCTACGCACGGCCCCCAACACATATCCTACAAACACCAGAAACTAGTTGCAACTCCTGAACAGAGATCAAGGCGGTTAATAAGTCAAGAGAGCTTGGAGCGCCCGGAGCCCAATGTGTGGTAGTAACTGTCTTGGATCACAAACACGGAACTTAGTTCCTGAGGACGGTCCCAATGAGACAACCCACCATGTACTCCTACATGGCCTCTCATCGCTACCTTTACCAAATCACGTTCACACACTTAGCTCTCACACAGTAGGACATGTTCACCACCACTCCAATCCATCCCAGATGAATCAGACCTGACACAACTCTAAGCATAGCAGGCATAACAAGCAAGCATGAATGAGTAGGCACATCATGTCTCAAACAACTCCTACTCATGCTAGTGGGTTTCAACTATTTACTGTGGCAAAGACAGGTCATGCAGAGGAATGGGTTCAACTACTGCAACAAGTAACAGTTGAATCGTTGTTGTCCTAGTGTAGTAAAAGAGAGCAAGAGCGAGAGAGTGGGGTTGTATCGGAATGCTCAATGGGGGTTTGCTTGCCTGGCACTTCTGAAGATAGTATAGCTCTTCGTCAGTGTCAACGATCACATCGTCGGAATCGTCTGCTACCGAGAGGGGACAAACACCGGCAATAGAGAATGAACACAATCAATGCAATGCAACAATATGATGCATGATCATTACATGGCAACATGCTATGATTTGGGCTAATGCAACTAGCAACGATTTAAATGAGGTTGGTTTGAACCCAGGGTTCAAATTCAAACTCCATATAAGACATTTCAAATGCCATTTATTCAAATTGTCATATACAGTAGCTTTAAGTTGTTCAAACATGCATGAAAATGCCATAAACAGATTCTTCATATTTTTCTGATAATTTTTCATATATAAATTATTTCATTCTGAGCTACGGTTGATTTTCTGAGATTTTTCTAAGTTTAAACAATTTTCTGGAATTTATAAATAATTTCTAAAATATAAAAACGCCAAAAAATCATTATGACATCAGCATGACATCAACCTAGCGTCAGCAGGTCAACTGGGCCGTTCCAGGTCAAACTTGACCAGTGGGACCCACTGGTCAGTGACTGGGCTAGTTAACAGGGTTAATTAGCATTAGGTTAACCCTAACTAAAAAGTCAGTGGGGCCTCGTGTAGGAACGAAGTATGTCTACCAGAGGGGGGGTGAATGGGAGTTTTAAATTTTCTTCGGAAATATCAAAACTCTCGGAACCCAGCAGCGGAATGAATGAAAACAGTATGCAGTGAGCGAATACGAACTACCGAATGGAAACTAACAGCATGCATCGAGGTAAATCACATGTTTGAAATATGTCATAAGTCACAGTTCGAATGTAAAGGAGGGTAGCAGAGGTGACCAGTGATGCTCGATGGCGACAAGGTATTTGGTAGACCAGTTCGCCCTTTTGCAAAAGGACTACGTCTGGTTGGAGGGGTCGTGATTTAACATAGAAGATAAACTCAAATTTTTCGGAGAGGGGGTTGCTCAACAATCTTCTCAGAATCAAACGGAGCAGCCACCGGACATTGCCGATGCGGGGTGGCTATTTATAGCCGCAGCCTTCCCTGATGGGAAATGACCATTTTGGACACGTGGTCCAGCTAATGGCCAACCGACACATTCACAACGGTCGGATTTCAAGAGCAACGGTATCATTACTTGAGGAGCAAGTAATGCTAACTCCTCGGTCAGAGACAAATCTCTCGCAGCGAAGAAGATCACAGTCTCTTGCTGGCAAGCATTTGCTCGGAACACAAAGAGATTTCTCTCACAGCTTTCATAGGATTTGGGTTTAGCATCAGAGAATCAAAGCTTCGAACGCTACACCCCTCTTAATAGTATGGTGGTCCTGTGACTCAATAAAGAGAAGAGAAACAACGAAATGAATGCTACGTCTTCACTTCGTCTTCAATCTCCTCGGCTGGAGTCACTTTCTTCGGATGCACTCCGAATGAATTGCTTTGCATCAACCATTTTTGAGGGGTCACTCTTGTCATCATAATCTTCGGTGATAACCTTCACTGCCACGCAGGGAATATTCTTCGGAGTTTGAATCCAAACTCCTCTTGACTCTAGGGACCTGTTACTCTGTGTGCACTAGCAAACACATCAGTCCCTTACTGTTTGTCAACAATCTCCAAAACATAAGGAGGCAAATTATTGCACCAACAATCTCTCCCTTTTTGGACGCTTGATGACAAAACAGATAATCATCGAAGTGAAGATAGATAAGTGAAAAGCAATTCCAACAAGAGTTAGTGAGGGTTATTATGCTCGAAGATGAAATAGACTCCCCCTAAATGTATGCAGGGAAGAAGGATATGAGATAAATTCTCCTGCAAGTTCTGAAAAATATGGAGGAAATTTCAATCATTCGAGACATTTTGATTCGCACTGATGAGATTTAATCCATCGAGATCGTAGTGCAATCATTTATAACTTCTGATAATAATTCCACCTGCAAGACAAATGCTTCGAGAGAAATGGTGCAGCAGCAGGGATTATAGACATTAAGGCACAGAAGTTAACGAGTTTTACAACATAGTACAGATAAGCTTAAAAACCAGAAGTTGCAAACTCGCACGAAACCAAAACCAATCGAAACACTGAAAGCAAATATATCGAGACTCGATGTAATTCTCCCCCTTTTTGTCAACAAGTGTCAAAAAGGTGACGAATAACATGAGTGCAAAAGCGCAGAACGGTTTAGTCGGTGGCATCTCCAGAGGAACTATCTGAGGAGAGTTCTTCTTCGGAAGTGATAGGATTGTCTTCGTCTTCAGTAGCAGCAGATTTTCCTTCAGGAATAAGGACTTGGGGCTGAGCAGACGAGGGAACAGGTGGAGTGGCCGCAGGAGGAACACGGGAGTGCACATTGCCGTCGGTAGGTTTCTCGGTCGGTGAGGTGACTTCAGACTCGTCAAGCAATTTGCAAAGCTTGAGATGAAGAAAATCAGTGGTTGGCTCACGAACAGGTAGAGGAGGAGTACTCCGATCTTGAAAATCTTCAACACTGAAGCCTTTGTCAATGTAGTCATAGAGCTCTTGCAGATTGAGATTCAGGAGTTGTTTCTCGATGAAGAACTTGCGAAGCAATTTCCAGAGCCTCTTCTTGTTTTCATCCGCTATAAGATGCATTATCCTCGTGCGATTGTTGAGAGCATTTAGCTCAGAGGCGAGATGTTCTTTCTCGTGTCGATCCTCAGCGATATGCTGCAGCAGCAGTTGTTGTGTGCGCAAACTGACTTCGAGTTGCGATGGAGGTTGAGGTGAAATCTTTCGGTTGCGCTGAGGCAGACGTGGCCCATCAAATTTCTTGTGATAGTCTTGGAACTTGACGCAGGCGACTTGCCCGAAGAAATATCTTCCATGACTTGCAGGGTAACGCGAACAGGAGGAATGAAGCTTTTATGGCTTTCCTTCGCAAGATACACTGTGCGCATTGCATGATCAACAACTTTCTAAATCCAGGGCGCGAACATTTTGATGCAGAAGGGATATTGAGCAGAATCCTTTAGAATGCACAGGAACATGTCTTCCACGTTGAAGATATATCGCTCAGAGATGGCATAAATGGCATTGCGAAGAACATCTGAGATGGATTTGTCCGGATTCATACCAGCCAGAGGAAAAATGGTGTAGGAAAGCATGTGGAATAGCGTCTGATTTTCGAAGGTTAAGTGCTCAGGGCGAGGAGGACCAGTGTAGTCACAAATCTTTTCTTGATCCATTGTGCACTGGAAATTTTCATCCATATGACATCAATGTTGTGGACCCGAATTTCAGTGTTACCATGCTCAAAGCGAGGGAAATGGAAGTGCGAGACAAAATCTGTTGAAGTGCATTTGATGCGTTTTCCTTCGGTCATCCATTCCAAAATCCATTTGGAGCTATCAGATCCATCGCCATACATATACAGTGTCGCATAGAACTGAAGAATAATCTCTCTGTTCCAAGGATGCTCGAATTCAAAGACTTTGGTGAGGCAGAAATCATCCAAATCCTGAAGCAATTGATTGAAGCAGCCAATATTGCGCATAGCAGGAATGTCGAGATATTCGTGAGGAAATATCTTTCTGCACTCATAGAGAACCCGAGAATAATAGATGGCCTGTTCCTTAGTCCAGAAGCGAGGCGATTCCGAAGTGCGTGGCCCATCATAAGGACTAGCTTGAAAGAATTTTGGATGCGCATTCCGATTGAAAAGAGGGCCTTTGGCGCCTGCTCCTGACGAGAACAAGGGCAGTTATTCACGAGGGTACGGGTACTTGAGTTCTTCTTCAGGAGAAAGATATTCATCACCATATACAACCGAGTCAGTGCGGCGAGCAGAGACAGATTTTCGTTCGGAAGGTCCAACATCTGGTATTCATGTTGCTGTGTCGATGGATAACTTGAGTGGAGACGGAGCAGGTGTTGCAACAGAGAGAGGTGCTGAGGCAGTAGGTAGCAGGGCAGGTTCATCCCGTGTAGGCACTGAGGCCAAATGCTGCACTGGAGGTGGTTGCGGTTGTGCCACGGGAATCTGTTGTTGCTCGACAATAGGAGGTGACGAGACGTTTGGAGCTTCGGGAGCAGGAGAAGCTTGGGGCTCGGAGCGAGCAATTTCACCTTCCTCAGAAACCAGGGGTGGCGAGGGAATATCAGCCCGAGCAGGGGAGGCCACAGGCACTGATTCAGTTGGCATTGGCGAGAGAGGACCATTCGAGTCTTTGACTGATGGGTTTGAAAGAATGACGGGCTTAGGAGATTTTTCTTTCGGGGCAAGAGGAGACTGAGTAGCTTGGGGAACAGGCGACGGTTCCTTCAGAGCAGGAGGTACATTCTTCTTTGCCATTCTCTTTCGTTGCTTTTTCTTTTGCTGAGCAACTTGATCAATGTGACCCTTGACCAAATCATTATATCCAGTGCTTTGGCTTGATGTTCATCACAGATTTTTCGAACAATTTCATCTAGATCCGTGTGAAAGCGTAACCTTTGGTGACGAAGGAGAGTCATAGCACGATTAATGTCCTTGTATGAATCCTCGAGTGCTTTAATGACAAATTTTGAAGAGGCAATTTTCATTCGATTATCAAGGTCCATTAGCTCGGCAGAGAGAGAGTTTATCTCAACTGCGTCATCTCGAAGTTCTTGAACTACGGAAGTGGCTTGAGTAATGACTTCGGCAGGAATAGGTAGAGATGCCACTTCTCCATCGAATGGATTGTCCACAAATTTATCGAGCTGTTCCATGATGAATATGTGATCATAATAATGAGGAGCATCAGACTTGACTGAGGGAGTAGTCGGGACAGGAACTTGCTCGGAGGGAGGCTTAGAAGCCAATGGCTGAGTCAAGGTAGGGGCAAACTTAGCAGCCTTCTCCTTCGGAGCAGTAGTGGGTGGAGAAAATTTCTCGGTAGGCGCCTTGATTTTCTTCAAGTCGGGCTTGGGAATATATTCGCCTGGCTTTGCAGAACTCACAGGAGTGTCAACAACTAAATCCTTCAAATTTATAGCATCTGGATGAGGAGTTGTGTTCACATGCTGTTTCATAGTGACAGTGGTAGCAGGGGTTTTTCTCGCTGGTATCTTCTTTGGTGGTACTTGTGGAACCAAATTAACCCGAAGATCAGGCAGCACAGTGGATGTGGTAATATTGACTTCCTCGCTGAGAGTAGCATCAACTTCTTCTTTGGTGAGCGGAGGGTCATCATCATCAGCCGAAGAATCATTCATGTTCATGTCATCAGTAGGATCAGCCTTTTTCTTCTTTGGTGCGCTCTTTTTCTTTGCAGCAGCGCTGGGATCATGCTTTCGTTTAGAACGACCTTCAGATTTTCCTTCAGCCTTTTTCTTCTCCACGTCATCTTTCAGAAGGCGAAGGTTTTCCTCTTCACGAGCCTTTTGCTTTTCAGCCCTCTGAGCTCGCTTGATGGCATTGCGCTGACGCTTGGCAAGCTCATCAGGATAAGATGTGGGTGTATGAAGAGATGACTCATGAGCATTCGGTGGAGGAGGTGGTCTTTCCTGGGGACCATTTGGCTTGGTGAGAGAAATTTCCCGGCAGTCACCCCATGGTGGATAAATGCAAAGTTCTGAGCAAACCGAGGATGAACAAATTCATAGTTGAACCACTTTCGCACCCAGTGACGGCGAATCCATTGTTGACGCGTATCTCTCTGGTGTTTGGTTTCTCCTGGAACAGTATCATACCGATCATGAGAGATATACTCGGATGTGTTTGTGTATGCCTGTCTGCCACCCCTCTTCTTCTTCGGAGCATTTTCTTCTTGCTCATCAGCATTTTGCTCGGTTCTTTTTCGCTTGCTGGTTGATGGGCCTACCGTTGGGCCCTTAGCATTCGGAGCTTTGGATTCATCAGCAGTACCCAGAACAGCATCATCTTGGTCAGCCATGCTAACTGGTTTAGCCGAATCCTCTACTGACTGCATTTTCCCTAACTCGGTGATGTGCAGCGACTACGGCGGCGCGGAGAGGAAGATGATCCGCGGCGGCGAGGAATGACTCCGGCGACCTCTTTCCGGCAGCGAAGCAGCGAAGATGGTCGACGTCGTCGAGCTCGAGGAGGAGCAGTGCGGTAGGGCTTCGGAAGGTGGCAACGGTGAAGATGCGAAGTGAAACAAGGAGGGTGGCGGCGCAGTATTTATATGCGAGGAGGAAATAACTGCACCCGGTGAATCTGATCGGACGGCCACGGTCTGAGGACTATTGCGATTCAACGGACCAGATAACCTGGCAGTTGATGCGGAGCACGTGGCAACCGTCACCAAAGAACGTGGTCCAGACTTGAGCGGGAAACCCCAAATTTTGGACGGCTTTTGCCAAAACAGATTAAGTTCGGACCGAGACTTTAACGTGGTCAAGGACACTAGATAAAGTTTTGTTTCCAGATGAATTTGTTCATTCATAACGGAACAGCATAGACTGGATGAGATAGAATAGAGGGAAAACAGGGTCCTAGGTATTTCACTCAGACGAAGAAACACAAGCACACGAGAGAAAAGCTATGAGTGAAATACATTCGGACTAACACAAAAGATTCAAATCCAACTTCAACAAAGAGAAATTGTGGTGGCGTTACCCACCGTATAAGAACTATATGACCCCGAGCATCGCACAATTATCGTGGCACCCGGTTAGTCTAGTTCTTCGTTAATGTATTCACTCTCAGAAAGAAAATTTCACTTTGTCGAAATTTTCAAACTCTTCGAGTGTTATGCACCCATTCCTTCTAAGATGTGGAAGTGATGGTACGGGTGCCGAGTCCAGCTTACTGCACGTTCGCGGAATCTAGGATATTTAGCTCACACCGTAACGCACAGAATCTTTTCTCATCGAGAGGCTTGGTGAAGATGTCGGTGAGATTCTCTTCGGTATTGACGTGACTGATAACAATATCCTCTCGAGCAACATGATCACGTAGGAAATGATGTCTGATCTCAATATGCTTGGTGCGAGAGTGCTGCACAGGATTGTGTGCAATTTTGATCGCGCTTTCATTGTCGCACAATAGAGGAATCTTCTTGACCTTGATGCCATAATCCTTCAGAGTCTGCTTCATCCATAATAACTGAGTGCAACAAGCGCCAGCAGCAATATATTCGGCCTCAGTCGTAGAGAGCGAGACATAATTCTGCTTCCTTGACGACCAACATACCAATGATCTACCGAGGAAATGGCATGTCCCCGAGGTAGATTTCCTGTCAACCCGGTCACCTGCATAATCCGAGTCTGAATATCCAACGAGGTCAAACTGTGCTCCCTTAGGATACCATAAACCTAAGGTGGGGGTGTGAGCCAAATATCTCAGAATACGCTTGACCGCTTGGTGATGCGATTCTTTCGGTGCAGCTTGAAAACGAGCACACATACAAACACTCAACATAATATCAGGTCTGGATGCACATAAATAAAGCAAGGAACCAATCATCGAACAATAAGCTTTCTGATCGTAATCTTTACTGTACACATCTGCGTCCAGCTGGCCATTTGTGGGCATGGGAGTTTTGTAGCCCTTCTGTTTGCAGTCTTGCATCTTGAACTTCTTCAGACAATCTCTAAGATATTTCTCCTGAGATATGAAAATTCCATTGTCCTGTTGACGAATTTGGAGTCCGAGAAAGAACTTGAGTTCACCCATCATAGACATTTGATATTTCTCGGACATCATTCGCCCGAATTCCATGTTGCAGGCATTGTTAGTACAGCCGAAAATAATATCATCCACATAGATTTGACATACGAATAGATCGCCATCAATAGCACGAGTGAAAAGAGTGGAATCAGTGGATCCTGGCTTAAACTCTTTGTCGAGCAGAAACCTCTTCAGTGTGTCATACCAGGCTCGAGGGGCTTGCTTCAGCCCATACAGAGCCTTTTTCAACCTGAAAACTTTGTTAGGAAACTGAGGGTTTTCAAAGCCAGGTGGCTGCCTAACATATACTTCCTCTTCAATTTCAGCATTGAGGAAAGCACTTTTCACATCCATTTGATAAAGCAGAATATCATTGTAATTTGCATAAGCGAGAAGAATACAAATTGCCTCAAGGCGAGCAACAGGAGCATATGTTTCACCAAAATCAATACCTTCTACCTGTGTATACCCTTGAGCGACAAGACGTGCTTTGTTTCTCACAACAATGCCATTTTCATCTTGCTTGTTCCGGAAAATCCATTTTGTGCCAATGATATTGTGCTTCTTAGGATTGGGTTTGTCAACCAATTCCCACACATCATTCAATTCGAATTGCACCAACTCTTCTTGCACAGCATTCATCCAATCGGGATCATTCATAGATTCTTCATACTTGGTAGGTTCTGTCAATGAGACGAAAGAGAAACTGCCACAGTAGTTAGCCAAATGAGTGCGAGAGCGAGTTGTAGGTCGGTAACCTGGATTCTCGAGATCTTCGAGGATTAATGCAGGATCAACTCGATTTGCCACTCGTGGGAGAGGATTTCCTTCTTGATGATCATTTTCATTTTCCTCAGTATCAGCATCAGGATTGGCATTAGTATCGCCATTTTCATCATGATTGCCATTTTGATTGGCATGTGCATTTGCATTTGGGTTGCCATTTGTGTTCGGTGCGGCGTTTTCTTCAGCAGTAGATTGGCGTGTTCGTCGAGCTATGGGAGCATCATCATCGGAAGAGTGTGGTGTATTTCCTTCGACTGGCCTGACGTCCCCAATAGCCATTTGCCGAATAGCATCCGAAATCGGAGGTTCATCAATCACATTAGGCAGGTGCTCCTTTTGGGAGCCGTTAGATTCATCAAACCACACATTTACCGTTTCCATAACTTTCTCGTGGTGAGAGTTAGAGACACGATAAGTATGCGAGTTCGAGCCATAACCAAGAAGAAAACCTTCATGTGCCTTAGGTGCAAACTTAGAATTATGATTCATGTCACGAATATAGCAAGGTGCACCAAAAACACGTAAATAAGAAACATTCGGTTTCTTGCCAGTGATAAGCTCATATGAAGTTTTCTTAAGGAATTTGTGAAGATAAACACGATTCACAACATGGCAAGCAGTGTTAATAGCATCAGCCCAGAAACGAATGGGAGTTTAATACTCACTAAGCATTGTTCTCGCCATTTCAATGAGAGTTCTATTCTTACGCTCAACAACTCCATTCTGTTGGGGAGTGTATGCAGCAGAGAATTCATGAGTGATACCATTTTCGTCGAGAAAATCTTCGATATGAGTATTTTTGAACTCAGTACCATTGTCGCTTCTAACATGCTTAATTCGCACATCATATTCATTTTGAACCTTCTTGGCGAATCTTTTGAAGATGTCTTGGGTGCAGGTTTTGTCTTCGAGAAAGAATACCCAAGTGTATCGAGAGAAATCATCAACAATAGCCAGACCATAGTGACTGCCTCCGAAACTTGCATAGTTTTGAGGCCCGAATAAATCCATATGAAGAATTTCCAGTGGTCTTGTTGTGGTCATGACAGTTTTTGAAGAATGGTGCTTCTTTGCCAATTTGCCAGCTTCGCATGCAGCACAGAGATGATCCTTATCGAATTTCACATCAGGAATACCACGAAGATGATTTTTCTTCACGAGAGTCTGCAAATTTCTCATACCTGCATGACCAAGTCTTCGGTGCCACAGCCATCCTTCGGTTGCTTTTGCAAGCAAGCAAGTTCGGACTGAGGGACCCTTAGAGAAATCCACAATATATAAATCACCTTTTCTATTTCCCTCAAAGACGAAGGAATTTTCAGTGGCCATAAAGACGATGCATTTGGATTTAGAAAATAGAACTAGCATGCCTAGATCACAAAGCTTGCCAACTGACATGAGATTGAATCCAAGAGACTGAACAAGTAGAACATCATCAATGTTCTTGTCCTTGGATATAGCAATTTTACCTAACCCAATTACCTTTCCTTTGTTGTTGTCGCCGAAACTAATATACTTCTCAGATGAAGCAGTTAAGTTGGGGTCGACAAACAACGACTTGTCTCCGGTCATATGACTAGTGCATCCACTATCCATTATCCATTCGGTACACCCGGAGACATAGTCCTGCAGAGAAATCAGGCTTTCTTAACCACCCACATCTTTGTAGGTGGCTTCAAAACATATGAGCGAGCAGGATATGATTTCTTTCAATAATTAAAGGAATTGTGACTTGAATGAGTACGAGCATAATCGAAAGAGTATGCATTGAAATTTCTTCTAGACGAATGAGTATAACGGTTAGGTGAGGCAAGTATGTACTCATTCTGTCGAATCTTTTCAAGGATATATCGAGCATTTTCTTCCTGCATGGTTAGTAGCCTAGTAACAGGTAATGCATCGATTGTTTTCCTGGGCACCCAGATAGCTTCCTTAGGAGGGTCATTCCTGCTGTTAGGTCCAACGTAGCGAGCAACAGCCTCACCACGTTGATTTTTGAACAGCTTAAAGTTGTCCAGAGAATCATCATATGAGTATTCAGGAATAGGTGAGTCATATCCCGAAAGTAAAGCTGGATCGAGCGTTTTGCTCTTAGCAGGTACCCACACAGTGCGAGGATATTGATCAGGTTCCCAGTAGGAGCCATTCTCATTCTGTTTCCTTTCAAAACCGATACCTTCCTTCCTGGGATTTTTGTGAAGAATGGATTTCTTCAGAACATCACACAGGGTTTGAAGCCCTTTGAGAGACTTGAACATTCCTGTCTGAAGAAGATCCGTCAACCTAGCATTTTCATCAGAAACAGAACCATTTTCCTCGACCGAGGGGTTAGCATTCACAGAAGATTCAGCATTTGATTCAGCGTTACTGCGTTCAAGGCATTTTAAGCAACGAGGTACAAACACTTCAGGTTTCGCTTTGAGTTGTTGGGTGAGAAGAGAATTTTCTCTGATCAAATCATCATGAGCCTCTCTCAGCGACTCGAGTTCCTGTTTCCGTTTCAGGTAATCATAAGTCAATCTTTCGTGGTCAGCTGAGAGAAAATCATGACGATCTGATAGTTCTTTCATTCGAGACTCGAGAGCGGAATGCTCTTCGGTCAATGACTGATTTTTCTCCATCTCCTCAACCAACAACCCTTCTGATTTCCTGAGGGTTTTCTCAATTTTCTCGAGAGAGTTTTGTTGCATATTGGCAATTTTGATCATTTTAGCATGGTCATCCTCATCAGAAAAATATTGATCACTAGAGTGAACCTTGTGATGTTTGGAGGATACCTTTTCTTTAGAAGCTTTGGCCATGAAGCAATACGCCGGAGACTCGTTGTCACTCGAATGATTCTCGAAGAAGTTTGATGCAGGAGTAGAGGCACATGCTATGCCAGCCATGCCGGAATCAGAACCCTCATCGGATTCTTCAACCTCTTCGTTGTCAGATGATGCTTCTTCTTCGGAATCCATCTCCTTGCCGATGTACGCCTAGGCCTTGCGAGAGGTGTTCTTGCGGTTGGATGAGGACTTGGAGGGATTCCTTGAGGAAGATCTTGATGAGGACTTGGAGGAGCTATCCTTCTTCTTGAAGAACTTCATCGTTTTCTTCTCATCATCGAAGTCGTAGCTTATGCTCTTGCCTTTGCCATGGTTGTTTCCTGAATCATATCTTCCACTTGCACGGATTTCAGCTTCCCAGAGAGGGCAGTCCGAAATGAAATGCCCTGGCTTTTTGCACTTGAAGCAGGTGTAATCTCCAGTCGGTTTTGGAGAAGATTTGGAGCCGCCAGAGTTGCTGGATCCTTTCTTCTGAAACTGATTTTTCCTTTGAAGGCGCTGGAATTTTTTCGTGATCAATGTGAGATCATTGCTGATCCTTTCGGGGTCATCTGAATCTTCATCGGCAATTCCTTCTGAGGAAGAATCAGCCGCAGCCTTGAGAGCATGATTTTTTCGGTGACTTGAACCATAGAGATCTCTCTTTTCTTCTTCTTGTTCTTCGTGGGTGTTTAGCCTTTCCATAATATCAGTAGAGTTGAGAACTTTGAAATCAGCTCATTCCCGAATCATCAGGACTAGAGTGTCGAACGAACTGTCAAGGGATCGGAGCAGTTTCTTTACAACTTCGTGATCAGTGATGTCTTTGGCGCCGAGACCTTGTAGCTCGTTTGCAATGTCACTCAGACGATCGAAGGTTTGCTGGCAGCTTTCTTTTCCGATACGTTTGAACCTATTGAACTTGGCCCGAAGAGTATCAATGCGAGCTTCTTTCTGAGTTGAAACGCCCTCATTTATCTTCTCAAGAATGTCCCACAATTCCTTAGCAGTTTCACACTGATGATAGCGAAGAAATTGAGCACAAGAGAGATGGCCACCAATTTCATCTTTAGCTTGAGCATCCATCTGAATGAGTTTCTTCTCGTGGTCAGTGGGGACCTGGGGCACTTCAACCGTGAATCCATTTTGCACCACATTCCACATATCATCATCAATGGCTCGGAGATGGATCTTCATCTTCTCCTTCCAGAAGGGATAGTCCGTCCCATCGAAGATGGGAATCTTGAGGTGCGACTTGTAGCTCACTGAAGACATACTTAAACTCCAAGGTGGTTAGACCAAAATGAGCAGAGTCAAGGAGTACCTTGCTCTGATACCAATTGTAGGAACGAAGTATGTCTACCAGAGGGGGGTGAATGGGAGTTTTAAATTTTCTTCAGAAATATCAAAACTCTCGGAACCCAGCAGCGGAATGAATGAAAACAGTATACAGTGAGCGAATACGAACTACCGAATGGAAACTAACAGCATGCATCGAGGTAAATCACATGTTTGAAATATGTCATAAGTCACAGTTCGAATGTAAAGGAGGGTAGCAGAGGTGACCAGTGATGCTCGATGGCGACAAGGTATTTGGTAGACCAGTTCACCCTTCTGCAAAAGGACTACGTCTGGTTGGAGGGGTCGTGATTTAACACAGAAGATAAACTCTCTTCGCCCTATTCTCCTCGACAATTGGTTCGTCAACCAATGCCGATTACGCGTGGTAGATGCTTGAGGCGATCTCCGAACCTTTACAGACATCTTCTTCGAGAACCACAATTACTCTTGGTCTCTGAAGAAATTGACACCTAACCGTCTAGAGAGATCGCAGCTCTCAAGAGTAATAGGCAGAGCGTACTGGACTTAGATTCCAGTGATGCTGAACCACTATCTAATTTTTTGGCTCTAGGGTTTTCTCTCGGTGGATTTTAAACTCAAATCTTTCAGAGAGGGGGTTGCTCAACAATCTTCTCAGAATCAAATGGAGCAGCCACCGGACAACGCCGGTGCGGGGTGGCTATTTATAGCCGCAACCTTCCCTCATGGGAAATGACCATTTTGGACGCGCGGTCCAGCCAATGGCCAACCGACATGTTCACAACAGTCGGATTTCAAGAGCAACGGTAACATTACTTGAGGAGCAAGTAATGCTAAGTCCTCGGTCAGAGACAAATCTCTCGCAGCGAAGAAGATCACAGTCTCTTGCTGGCAAGCATTTGCTCGGAACACAAAGAGATTTCTCTCACAGCTTTCATAAGATTTGGGTTTAGCATCAGAGAATCAAAGCTTCGAACGCTACATCCCTCTTAATAGTACGGTGGTCCTGTGACTCAATAAAGAGAAGAGAAACAACGAAATGAATGCTACGTCTTCATTCATCTTCAATCTCCTCGGCTGCAGTCACTTTCTTCGGATGCACACTGAATGAATTGCTTTGCATCAACCATTTTTGAGGGGTCACTCTTGTCATCATATTCTTCGGTGATAACCTTCACTGCCACGCAGGGAATATTCTTCGGAGTTTGAATCCAAACTCCTCTTGACTCCAGGGACCTGTTACTCTGTGTGCACTAACAAACACATCAGTCCCTTACTGTTTGTCAACAATCTCCAAAACATAAGGAGGCAAATTGTTGCACCAACACCTGGGCCCACATGTCAGCGTCACTGGAGTTAACTAGAACGGTGATTAGCCCTAAGCTAATCACCTGGCCACTTGGGCCCACCTGTCATAGACTCAGGGGAGTCAAACCCCTGGTCAAATGGGGTCAACCCCACCGGTCAAACCGGTCAGACTCACCGGCATTTAGCCGCCGGCGAGGCCAAACGCGGCGGCGAGCTTCGGAAATTGCCGTCCGGCGACGGTTTGTCACGCGGAGACCTCCTACGGGTAGCTGGTGCACGTGCGCGTCGAGTGGTGCCATTAGTTTCACTGGGGACAGCCTAAAACGACGGTGGTGACCTCGGGTGCGGTGGCCGGAGTTCGGTCAGGTGCGGGCGTGGGGCTGCAGCCCATTAGCGAGCAAACTGAGCATCTCAGGAGAACCAGGGGGTCTCCAGGAGCAGACTCGACGCACGGGAGCGAGCAAAAGTGCACGACACCGAGGACTACGATGACCATGGTGGACGGCGGCCTCGGAGCTTGTGGGGACGGTGGCTACGGCATGGGAATGGCGACAAAAAGAGAGGGGAAAAGAAGGCAGGCTCACGGCGAAGCTTCCGGGATGGTCAGCTTGTACGGGGAGGTGCAGGTGGTCGTGAATTGACGGTGGCGACCACCGAACAGGGACAGTGGGGAGGACGGCGATGGCGAGGCTGCAGGGCCTCCGGGCTTGCGAGCGTCGGCTGGTCGACGTGCGGCGACGAGGCGGTTCTTTTGGGCCTGACGGCGGGGCAAAACGGTGGTGGTGGCTGTGGCAACGACGGAGACGCGCTCCGGTCGCTCTCGGCCATGCGAGCGAGAGGGAGCCAGAGGAAAGGAGAGCGAGAGCTGGGTGAGGGAAAAGAACAGAGGAGTCCTAGGTGGTCCAGGGCGAGCGGATTAGGACGAGGGGAAGCAGGAGGTGGCGTGGGGACGTGGCCGCGGCCGGCTGTGCTGCAGGCACACACAGCCGCTCCTACGGGCAGGAGCTTGAAGAAGCTCCTGGCAGTTGGGCTCTGGCGGGCTGCTACAGAGGTAGCCCGGGTAAGTTTCTCTCTCTGACTTTTCCTATTTTGTTTACTGTTTTTCTGTTTTTGCTGTTTGTTTTGATTTAGTAGAAATACTAAACCATTTTATAAACTTCTGAAATTTAATATGTGGACTTATGGAACTAGTCCAGAGCCACATACCAACTTTCACAATTATTGGACTTATATTTATTTAATAGTAAATATAAACCCAATTCAAATAGCTAGTGAATTAATTCAAAGGCCCAAAATAAATATTTCTGAGATTCCAAAAATACTGGTTTCAATTTTACCTCTTGCCAATATTTTCAGAGATTAACAGGAACATTTTCTTGGACTTGTTTGAAGAGATTTTTAATGTTGGCCATTTTTAAAAAGTTTCTGAGGCTTTGAAAATTCCCTCAATTCAATTTCACTGAAAATAATATGATGCATGAATGATTATGCCACTAATTACAAACATTAATCTAGCGTTGTGACAACTCACCCCCACTAAACAAGAATCTCGTCCCGAGATTCAAGACGTGAGGTGAGAGGAAGGGAGGTCACGGAACTGGCACAGTCTTCATGGTCCATTTGCACTTCTTGAGGATGTTGATTCATTTCATCATGATGATCTTGACATCTTTGCGTTCGAGATCTTCACCCAACACAATGACGACAAAAGGAACTCTACAGGAATTGATCTTCTCGAAGATCGAGCAACTCAAGATCAACTCATGGAGTGAGACATAATAACATCTCTCGAGCTGAGACACAAAACACACATCAGGAATGATGGAAGAGGGCAAATGACAAAGGTTCAATTTGGTAGGCAACAATTCTACGCTTAGGTAAGATGGTGCATGGTTTCAATGTATTGCGGAGTTAATTGCCATGATTCCATGATGGGGCACCTTAGGGAAGGAGACTCGTAGAATTATTCCCTTAAGTGGCAAAAAGAATTACTTTTGATACTGAGATCATTGAAACTCTCTATACCAGCCCAAGGCAATTCACAAACGATCGTTTGAAGGAGTTTGAAAGAATGGCATACTCGGACTAGAATGGATGATGTGGACTACCTTGTTGAAGACAACACAATGGATGATTTTTGCTTATCATTGGAAATGGATGGGACCCATGGTAGGACCACTTTTGAAGATGATCCTAAACAGCATTTACTGAGAAGGGCAGCCCATGGGAAATTGGCACAATGGCGGGTGCAGGCTGGGAACAAAATGCAAATGCTGGGAATGATTCTAGTAACTGGGGAGAAGGCTGAACCGTAGAGAATGATTCCACTGTTTGGATGTCTATAGAATAATTGAAAGAAGTGAGGGCACATTCCAATTAATGCCGACGATAAGACCTAGTGCATGAGCGTGCTCTCAAGAACTTGAGCAATTCCATATTCATTAGGGTTTTACCAGCAACTATGCCAAGGATTCTGGTAACACCTCATACTACCACGATGGATATAGATGGAGGATGCAGATGCAAAGGAAGACAACACATTCTCAGATTTCACCCTGGCTAAGCCTAGAGAACGAAATCTGGATGATCGACCGAGAGACATTTAGCACTCCGCTTCTAATGTTCTCCTTGATGTTCTAGCTACCATGATCATACTTAGAAGCATTAACATGGCCATCAAGTATAGGTCGGACTTTGGAAGCACAAAAATCCATAAGGAACAACTTCTAGAATAAGTCGTAAGGAATCCTCATGGGAAAGTGGATGATATCTTGACTCGGCAAGAAGGCCACTACATTGACGTATCGGGTTTACAGAGCAACCAAGAGCATAAACCTTTGAAACGTCCCAACCATCATATCTGCCTGAGATTCAGATCTGGTTGGTGACAAGATGCTTCAGACTCAACATGTCTGAAAAGGAAAGTTTGCAACCCAAATCGACGAGATGACGTTGCGAGATTCTCAGGAAATGAACTACGAAAGCAAGCTCCAAAACATGAGCTGGTTTGCAATATACATGTGAACACCCTGTCCAAGACAAATGTGTTCACGTAGAAATCTTACAAGAAAACACTACTGAGTTCTGATTGGGAACCATCATCGAGGATTTCGAAGTCTTGCACGCTTAAATTAGACTTCTTTTCCTTAAACAAATCAATCAGTGGCTTGGTGTGCTAGGAATACATATAGAGTGAAGGTTGCAACTCTCCAAACCACAGAATACTTCGCACGTGCATGACTGACTTGGGACGATTCCAAATGAAGCAAAACAACTTTCTCGAATTCACGGCGGTAACTTGCTTCGAATGCACATGAACTAGAGGAAGTCACTTCTTTCTCCATGACATATACTTCATGGGCTAGCGCGAAGATAATGCTTTCAAAAGTTTCCAACACTAGCTTGATGTTCAACATGAATCATGGAGAAGACAAAATGATGTTGATGGGCTCAACAACAAATCATCGAGATTTCCATGAAGATGGAATTCCACAACTATGTGAACAAAGCGATTGCATTGGTCAGACCAAAAGATATAATAGTGTATGCTCGAGGGGACAACCACGAGTAAGACAACATCACGAGAATTGTTGGTACTGATTTTGATTTGATGATAGCCCATGCTCAAATCAAAGTTTGGACAAGATAATAGATCCAACAACTGCTCACAAGGGTCAATCGATGGATATATCATCTTTCTTCAACACACACACACACAAACACAAAGATATCCCTTTAGGATGAACTAAGCTAGATCAAGCTTTTATCTTCCAACTCTCCAAGTTGTTGTTTAGCTTAACCAACTAGCTCAGGGGTATCCAACACAGATTCTTGGAGAAGGGGTGGTTTAAAGGAAAACCAACTTGATCACAAACTCAACATAACGGTCAGGGAACAACCTGGTAATACTTCCACGAAGATATCCGGAATATCATTAACCACCGATATGCTATGAAGCTCGAGATCAATCTTGCTTTTCACGGCAAGACGATATGATCAAAAGAGCGAGGATTGATACAATCCGAACTCATTAATCGAAAAGTGCACCAAGAAAAATGAACTAGGTAGCACGATCAATCTTAGAGTGATAATTCAATAACCAACACGCTAAGAATGGGATTATTGTCCATTAACTACCAAGCAATAGGGTTGCTAGGAGTATTGATTACACACATCACGGTTCATTTGTCGGCATTCCGGTTACAACAACACGGAGATCAAGCAATGAATGATGATGGCGAGGAGTATCACTTCATCAAGAATTCATAAGATGGTGTGCAATTCCCCTGACATTCTTGACATAAAGATGGTAACACTCCAAGTTAGAACAGACTAGAAGCTGGATTGGCCTTCTTAATCTGCGAGGTACAACTGTTTTAACCCAATCCTAGATATGGATGAGGTACTGGAGTTTGTTTCTCCTAGATACTCTGAAATAGAATGGCTTGACAGACCATAGGAATAATAGGCACTGATGAACACGAATGCACAACTACTCCTGACTATCAACTGATAGACGATGGTCGGAATACAACTGAAGAGGGACAACTCAAAGGAACATATGATTTTTCTGAGTTGTGGACGCATAGATTAGCATGTCGAACAAGTCCAACATATTTCTTCCAGATAACCCATGCAGAAAGATAGGACTGGCAGATTCACAATGTAGAATGGAGAACTCATCAGAAGCACTCTTATCGTGATCTTTTCGTTCAAGGAGAACGTCTGCCATGGATGGTTCATGGTATTGGAAGAATGATATACCACGGACCTCGAGGACTATCACAAGGTTACTAATATCCTAAAGGTATGGGCAAACACTATCAACAGGGATAAGCAGATCGAATCTTGGGTCCAAGAACCCAGGAATAGAATACCTACTAACTAAATAACATCACAAGATGCTTTCGAGAATGGTGGCCAGAATCATCACACTGGGAGCACAAGACATGGCTAGAGTACTAGGTGGTTCTACAAGGTATCCTAGTTTCCTGACACCTGCAACATATATGTCGAGGCAACGGAGTACCTCAACACACCGATTAGTGTGGTTAATCTGGCCCAAAAGGACATCGGAAACAGGGAGGAAGATCTGCAAATGCATCAGATTATTTAGAAACCTGGGACAACTCAGACAGCATAACGGCTGTACGGGCATGAAAAGGAGGCAACCTGCAAGACAACTGACTACACCACTACTGAATTCTTATGGAAACACCGATCCGAGAGGACAACACCTTTCCTATGAGTCTGCAGCATAGTAACTCGCCATCCTAACAGATAGATGAGTAAGCCAAGTTTCTTAACCCCGTAGAAAAGAAGAGGGTGACTCAGAATCATAAGGACACAGGATAAGGAGTAAAAAGAGCCTTACGTTCCCTTCCACAATCAATTCCCTTATATAACTAAAGCAGTTCTAGACTCAACATCGACCAGTTTGGCTTGGTAATCCTACAGGCAGTCAAGCTCTGATACCAACGCTGTCAGGACCCCGATCCAAAGTCACACTGGTCTAGGATGTAACACATCATATCACTTTGCGGCCTCACGCACGGTAACCCACGGCTACCGCCTTTACCTGGGCCGGGACCGTTTGCGTCTTTTGGCTCACGTATATGATTGTGTCGCTAGCATCCATATGACAGAGAACCCGGGCCGACATGACTAGTCATAAACCAAGGTGGCACAAACTTACAGGGACAGGCATATATGACCCAGCAATGCACGTGTCGGTCACCAGCATGTGCAACCGAGTCGTAGCAAGCTACAAGAACTCCAGTAAAACACCGCGTGACATTTCCCCGAGGGGACAGACACGGGAGCAAGGAAGGACACATGCCGGTCAATCTATGTGTTCCGGGTGGAAGCACTAGGAGGCATTTCCCCATAAGAAAGGCTACCAAGAATAAACAACTAGGTGTCGGATCCCACACATACCGGTGCATTTTAAACATACACACAATATGCACGATATGTGTAAATACAACATGGCATCACAACATAACTCTATGACTCAAAGTATTCATTTAAAAGGGCTCTGAGGAGCCTTACATAGCATGATATTACAAACATGGGTATCATGACCCAACATTCAAGTCATACAAGCAACAAGCGGAAGCATAACCTGTCTGAGTACAGACAGCTAAAAGAAAGAAGGCTGGAAAGCCTGTCTATCTACATGACCCTCCAGAGGAGCCAGACCCCTGTCTGGGATTCCCAAGCTAATCGGTCAACATCGAACTTGTCATTGAAAACACTAGTGAGACTAACGTCTCCTCTGCACAAACATAAATTAAGCAACCGTGAGTACGAAGGTACTCAGCAAGGCTTACATCAGAACTAACTACATATGCATCAGTATCAACAAAGGGGTTGTGGAGTTTAACTGCAACAAGCCAGCTTTGACTCAGTGGCTATCCTGAACTACGACTACCGGTAACTTCTTTGAGGTGAGAAAGCGCACACGAGTCCACATATTCACCATATCAATACACCACTATGGATCTGCTCCCGTCTCCCTACGAGAAGGCCATC
This sequence comes from Elymus sibiricus, assembly GCA_039707655.1. NCBI lineage: Eukaryota > Viridiplantae > Streptophyta > Magnoliopsida > Poales > Poaceae > Elymus > Elymus sibiricus. Next base: position 238,472,194 of record CM077676.1, read on the forward strand.
CATAGCACTCACGCTTATCTTGCGCATTTTAGAGTATCCATTTCAACTTGTCTATGAACAATGTAAGCTTTCCAAGTAGTCCATATCCGCGGACGCGACTATTCGAATAGATCATAATACCCTGCAGGGGTGTACTTCTTCACACACGCTTTTCCCACTTACCGCCATGTACACATCATGTATCTTGGCAACCTTCAAACGGAATCCTGGCGAGGGTGTCGGCCACGACTTGACTAACCACGCAAGACTCTAGTCCAGGTTTATCGCCTATTTGAGTTCCATCCGCTAGGAAGTCCGGCCGAAGTTTCCAGTACGGCCCCAAACGATGAGTGCAGGGTTCCCAAGAGCACCATTTGGGTGTCACTTGGTACACCGTGCCTCGTGTCTCTATCGCATCATAGCCCACCCCTAGGGTCAGCGCTACACACGTCCCCCAACACATATCCTACAAACACCAGAAACTAGTTGCAACTCCTCGACAAAGATCAAGGCGGTTAATAAGTCGAGAGAGCTTGGAGCGCCCGGAGCCCAATGTGTGGTAGTAACTGTCTTGGATCACAAACACAGAACTCAGTTCCTGAGGACGGTCCCAATGAGACAACCCACCATGTACTACTACATGGCCTCTCATCGCTACCTTTACCAAATTCCGTTCACACACTTAGCTCTCACACAGTAGGACATGTTCACCACCACTCCAATCCATCCCAGATGAATCAAACCTGACACAACTCTAAGCATAGCAGGCATAACAAGCAAGCATGAATGAGTTGGCACATCATGGCTCAAACAAATCCTACTCATGCTAGTGGGTTTCAACTATTTACTTTGGCAAAGACAGGTCATGCAGAGGAATGGGTTCAACTACCGCAACAAGTAACAGTTGAATCGTTGTTGTCCTAATGCAGTAAAAGAGAGCAAGAGTGAGAGAGTGGGGTTGTATCGGAATGCTCAATGGGGGTTTGCTTGCCTAGCACTTCTGAAGATAGTATAACTCTTCGTCAGTGTCAACGATCACATCGTCGGAATCGTCTGCTACCGATAGGGGACAAACACGGGCAACAGAGAATGAACACAATCAATGCAATGCAACAATATGATGCATGATCATTACATGGCAACATGCTGTGATTTGGGCTAATGCAACTAGCAACGATTTAAATGAGGTTGGTTTGAACCCAGGGTTCAAACTCCATATAAGACATTTCAAATGCCATTTATTCAAATTGTCATATACAGCAGCTTTAAGTTGTTCAAACATGCATGAAAATGCCATAAACAGATTCTTCATATTTTTCTGATAATTTTTCATATATAAATTATTTCATTCTGAGCTACGGTTGATTTTCTGAGATTTTTCTAAGTTTAAACAATTTTCTGGAATTTATAAATCATTTCTGAAATATAAAAACGCCAGAAAAGCATTATGACATCAGCATGACGTCAACCTAGCGTCAGCAGGTCAACTGGGCCGTTCCGGGTCAAACTTGACCAGCGGGACCCACTGGTCAGTGACTGGGCTTGTTAACAGGGTTAATTAGCATTAGGTTAACCCTAACTAAAAAGTCAGTGGGGCCTGGGCCCACATGTCAGCATCACTGGAGTTAACTAGTACGGTGATTAGCCCTAAGCTAATCACCTGGCCACTTGGGCCCACCTGTCATAGACTCAGGGGAGTCAAACCCCTGGTCAAACGGGGTCAACCCCACCGGTCAGACTCGCCGGCGTTTAGCCGCCGGCGAGGCCAAACGCGGCAGCGAGCTTCGGAAATCGCCGTCCGGCGATGGTTTGTCGCGTGGAGACCACCTACGAGTAGCTGGTGCACGTGCGCGTCGAGTGGTGCCATTAGTTTCGCCGGGGACGGCCTAAAATGACGGCGGTGACCTCGGGTGCGGCGGCCGGAATTCTTTCAGGTGCGGGCGTGGGGCTGCAGTGCGTTAGCAAGCAAACTGAGCATCTCAGGAGAACCAGGGGGTCTCCAGGAGCAGACTCGACGCACGGGAGCGAGCAAAAGAGCACGACACCGAGGACTACGACGACCATGGTGGACGGCGGCCTCGGAGCTCATGGGGATGGCGGCTACGGCATGGGAACAGCGGCGAAAAGAGAGGCGAAAAGAAGGCAGGCTCACGGCGAAGCTTCCGGGACGGTCGGCTTGTTCGGGAAGGCGCAGGTGGCCGCGAATCGACGGTGGCGACCACCGAACAGGGGCAGCGGGGAGGACGGCGATGGCGAGGCTGCAGGGCCTCCGGGCTTGCGAGCGTCAGCTGGTCGACGTGCGGCGACAAGGCGGTTCTTTTGGGCCTGACGGCGAGGCAAAACGGTGGTGGTGGCTGTGGCAACGACGGAGACGCGCTCCGGTCGCTCTCGGGCATGCGAGCGACAGGGAGCCAGAGGAAAGGAGAGCGAGAGCTAGGTGAGGGAAAAGAACAGAGGAGGCCTAGACGGTCCAGTGCGAGCGGATTAGGACGAGGGGAAGCAGGAGGTGGCGTGGGCACGTGGCCGCGGCCGGCTGTGCTGCAGGCACACACAGCCGCTCCTACTGGCAGGAGCTTGAAGAAGCTCCTGGCAGTTGGGCTCTGGTGGGCTGCTACAGAGGTAGCCCAGGTAAGTTTCTCTCTCTGACTTTTCCTATTTTGTTTACTGTTTTTCTATTTTTGCTGTTTGTTTTGATTTAGTAGAAATACTAAACCATTTTATAAACTTCTAAAATTTAATATGTGGACTTATGGAACTAGTCGAGAGCCACATACCAACTTTCACAATTATTGGACTTATATTTATTTAATAGTAAATATAGACCCAATTCAAATAGCTAGTGAATTAATTCAAAGGCCCAAAATAAATATTTCTGAGATTCCAAAAATACTGGTTTCAATTTTACCTCTTTCCAATATTTTCAGAGATTAACAGGAACATTTTCTTGGACTTGTTTGAAGAGATTTTTAATGGTTACCATTTTTAAAAAGTTTTTGAGGCTTTGAAAATTCCCTCAATTCAATTTCACTGAAAATAATAGGATGCATGAATGATTATGCCACTAATTACAAACATTAATCTAGGGTTGTGACAAGCTCGCAGGAAACGAGTTCGCGGCGGCGGCCGGAGTTCGGGCATCGACCAAATCGACGCCACAGAGCACGGTAGGAGCAGCGGTTGGGTGTTTTGGGCTCCTGGAGACGCACTGAGCGCGTTGGTATGCTCGGCTGCGAGCGGGAGAGCTCGGGAGCGCGGGGCTTGCCGGCCATGGCGGCGATGCGGTGCGTCCCGCGTAGCGTGGGTCGACGAGGAGGAAGACGACGACGAGGCAGATCTTCTTGACACGGCGAGGCAACGAGGGAACGGCGGTGGCTGCACCTACGGCGGCTGCGCGACCATGGAGGCTTCGGCCATGGCGTGGAGAGGCGGGGGGAGAGGGAAAATGAGGGGAGAGAGGTGGATGCGATGCGGACGGCTCTGGGGAGCTATCCCTGGCGTCACGCTAGTGGGGGAGGAGGCAGGCAAGCTGTTGGTGGTGTGGCGCGCGCGCGTGCATGCGGCAAGCGCGTGCCCGTGTCCTTCAGTCAAGAGGAGGTCGATGACTGGCACTGACCAGTTGGGCCGGCTGGACCAGGTCAATTTATCTCTCTCTATCTTTTCTATATTTGTTTTCTGTTTTCTATTTTTCTTTTCTGTTTTGATTTAGTTCTAGCACTAAATCATTTTAGTTACTTCTGAAAATACATTTGGATGCATTATGGACTAATCCAAAGCCCCACATTGATTTTCACAATTATTGGAGTTACAAATATATTTATAGGAATTTATAACCCCAATTCAAATACATTATGAGTTAATTCAAAGTTCATAAATGCCATGGAAAAATGTGCATCATCTCTGGTTAGGGTTGTCACCTTTTTCCATAAATAAGGAACATTTTTTAAGGGCATTTTGGGTTCATTGAAAATATTTTAAGTTGAACCTACTTGAATTAATTTGGTGCTAGGGTTTGAGCATCCCCATTTCAACTTCCATTTGAATTTAAACATGATGCATGTATTATTCTAAATGCAACTAATTACACTCAATATTCTAGGGCTGTGTCAACGACAATCTACGGGATCGGCGTGGTCCCTTTGGGGTTCAGCTGTGGGAATCACAGAACGCAAAGAGCAGATCCAGCATCAAGCACACAAGGATTTACCCAGGTTCGGGCCGCCATGAGGCGTAAAACCCAATTCCTGCTTTTAGTGGATTATGGTGGTGAAATACCCAAGTTACAAGAGTGCGCAACCTTGCCGGCAAGAAGCTCGGATGTGCAACTACTTAGTGCAATTGGGCAGGGTGTCGACCTTGTAATGGTTGCCATGGGCCTCCTTTTATAGATGGAAGGGGCTACCATAGTGGCAAAACCGTAATTACATAGTGAAGTGATAGCAACAGTGCTATCATACCTAATACAGATGGATTAGGACAAAAGCAATAAATGCTCAGTTAGGTGTCACGCTGAGGAACAATGCCAACAAGGGAACCTGCACCGCTGGCCCAGCTACCTCCTATTCTATCGACACACCACTTAGACGGGTGTCCATAAAGTTGTATCTTCAGCGCCAGGCCGCCACGTGCCCCGACAAGCTCTACCAACCTGCCTGCCCTCTCGACACCTGTCGGCAAGTCTCTGACGACTACCACGGTGGAGCGGTGTGATGACGCTTGCCGGTCTTGAGGTCTTCGACCCAATGCTTGCCGGCAACTTGAACCTTGTTCTTCAGTACTTCTTTAGTACTTCTCGATGACCTGTCTGGAGGTCTTCTTCATGGTTTTGATTACCAAGTCTTGAGTGTTGTTGAAATGCTATCCTCCGACAAGCCCTTGCCGTCGGGAAGGCTACAACCAGTCTGTGCATCGTCAGGGTATGAACACCCATGTTCAATACACCGACATGAACCCCCGGGCCTGGGCCACACACGCGTACGAGGCGCTGTTGGGCTAGGCCCAAACCAATGCGCATACACACGTGGCAGAGGTTATCTGTTGTGATGATTACGTTTACTGCATGCCCATGATGGTGCAGTAAATGCGAACGTGGGAGAGGTGGAGATCGGGGTCGCCACCGAGGCCCGGCTGCGGGCGGTGGGGCACGGCATGAGCCGGCTCCGAGATGCCAGCCTGGCGGTGGTGGGCGCGCTGTGGCCGAACACGGTGCAGCCCTAGACCGTTAGCCGGCTGGCACGGTGGCTCGAGGCCGGCTCGGCGCGGCTCGACGCCTAGAGGGCCTCCGCGGCCCGAGCCGGCGCGGAGATGGCGCTGTCCTTCGTGCTGTCCTGGTACCTGAGCGTCAACCTGGACCGGCTGGCCGCTCGGTGGGCCGGGGCAGAGGACGACCTGGCGCAGCGGGCGACTCTGATCGCCGTGTGGGCCAGCGACATCGCGTCGTTCACCCCGCATGATGAGTTCGTTCTGGAGAGGGCGGCAGATGACACGGCACTCCCTGCGGACGAGTTCGGCCTGGCCTTCGAGGACCCGGAGGGCAGCGCAGGCGAGACGGACGATGAGGGGACCGACTCCAGCGCCGGGGCCTACACCGATGCCGCCAGAGAGGAGGACACCGGCGCCACGGGGGAGCCGGTGCAGCCCGGGGCTGACGCGCCCGTAGCTTAGGGCCTTTATCTTTCCTACTTTTTGCTTTTGAACTTTGAACTTTTGTTAGTTGGCAAGTCCACCCACTAGGGGTGTAGATTCATGTAATGAACTTCTGGCCATGGGCCTTTTGCTGTATATATGCATGGAACGCGAGGGGCTTGATCTTTTTGCTGTGGTAGTGGCACAGGTTCTGCTGGTATATGGCCGACCGGCTGAGGGCCAGCAGGCGCTCTTCCTCGAGGAGGTCGACGCCGTCTTCACGTGCGGCCTTTGCTTTCGCCTCCGTGTACAGGGTAACCCGAGGCGAGTCGAACTCGAGGTCCGTGGGGATGACCGCGTCGGCCCCGTAGACGATGAAGAAGAGAGTGAAGCCTATGGACCGGTTGGGCGTGGTCCAGAGACTCCACAAGACAGCCGACAACTCGTCGATCCAGCTGTCGGGTGAACGCACGAGCGGCTCGACGAGCTGGGGCCTGATGCCAGCTAGGATGAGGCCGTTCGCCCGCTCCGCCTGGCCGTTCGACTGGGGTGCGCGACAGAGGCCAGGTCGAGCCGGATGCAGGAGACGAAGCAGTAACGAGCCAGCGCGCCCTTGGCGAAGTTGGTGCCGCTGTCGGTGATGATGCTCTTGGGGACGCCTTAGTAGACAGCGATGTCTTTGATGAACTTGACGGCTGTGGGACCATCGAGCTTCTTGATCAGCCTCGCCTCGATCCACTTGATGAACTTGTCGACGGCCACCAACAGGTGCGTCATGCCACCTCGAGCGGTCTTGAAAGGTCCCACCATGTCGAGGCCCCAGACGGCAAAGGGCCACGTGATGGGGATGGTCTGGAGAGCCGAAGCCGGCTGGTGGCTTCGGGAGCTGAAGTGCTGGCAACCCTTGCACTTGAGGACCAACTGCTCTACGTCCTTCGGAGCAGTCGGCCAGTAGAAACCGTGGCGGAAGGCTTTGGCCACGAGGGACCGGGAGGCGGCGTGATGCCTGCACTCGCCCTGGTGGATGTCGCGTAGGATCTCGAGCCCCTTGGCCGTCTCGACGCAGCGCTGAAATACACTGGTTGTGTTGCGCTTGACGAGCTCGTTGTTGATGATGTTGTAGGCAGAGGCCCGGCGCTGCACCTGCCGGGCCTCGACCGCGTCGATGGAGAGTTCGCCACTCACCAAGAAGGTGAGGATCGGCTGTGCCCATGACGGTGCCTCCACCACCGTGAGGACGGCAGCTTGCATAGGGCCGGCTGGGTCGGGAGGTGGCGGGCCGGAGCCGGCAGCCCCCGGAACTGAGGCGGCAGTCCCCGAGCCAGAGCCAGCAGCCCCTGGGGCTGAGGGGGCAGTCCCCGAGCCGGAGCCGGCAGTCCCCGGGTCTGGGTCAGAGCCGGCAGCCCCCGGGACCGGAGCGGCAGTCCCCGAGCCAGAGCCAGCTGCCCCCGAGACTGGGACGGGAGCTATTGGGTCGGCTGGGATGAAGATGGACTCCGAGTTGGGAGACGGCTTGATGGAGGGTTTGCGCAGGTGCTCGAGGGAGACGCCGGCTAGGATGGCCTGCCGGGTGGAGCCAATCTTGGCTAGCGTGTCGGCCGCCTCGTTGTCGGCTCGAGGGACGTGAAGGAATTCGCAGCCATCGAAGCCACCGGTCATCTGCTGGACTAGGAAGCGGTAGCTGGCCATGTTGGCGTCATTGGCGTCCCACTCACCAGAAACCTGCTGCACCACCAGGTTGGAGTCGCCGTAGCAGAGGATGCGTCGGATGCCGATGTCCTTGGCCAGCCAGAGGCCATGGACAAGGGCTTCGTACTTGGCGACATTGTTGGAGGCGGGCAAAGTGGATCTAGAGCGCGTAGCTCTACCACCAGCACCACGCTGACCACGTGGGTGGTCGCCGCGATGTACATCAGCAGGGGCTCCTTCTCAGCCGGCGCAGCCAAGACGGGTGCGGTGGAGAGCATGCGCTTGAGGTCGCAGAAGGCTTCATCCGCCTTGTCGGTCCACTCGAACGCCGTCGTCTTCTTCATCAGCTAATACAGGGGCAGGGCCCTCTCCCCCAGTCGGCTGACGAACTGGCTGAGAGAGGCCTAGCAGCTGGTGAACTTCTGGACATCGCGCAGCTGAGCCGGCTTGCGCATGCGCTCGATCGCCTTGATCTTCTCTGGGTTTGCCTCGATGCCGCGCTCCGAGACGAGGAAGCCAAGGAGTTGGCCAGCCGGCACACCGAAGACGCACTTCTCTGGGTCGAGCTTGATCTGGAACCAGCGTAGGTTGGCGAATGTCTCCTTGAGGTCCTCCAGGAGGGTGAGGTGCTGCTTGGTCTTCACCACGATGTCGTCGACGTAGACGTGCACATTCCTGCCAATCTGTGGCAGGAGGCACTTTTGCATGCAGCGCTGGAAGGTGGCGACAGCATTCTTCAAGCCGAACGACATGGTGATGTAGCAATACACCCCGAAGGGCGTGATGAAGGACGTCTTGAGGGCGTCGGTCGGGTCCAGCTTGATCTGGAGGTAGCCGGAGTAGGCGTCCAGGAAGGATAGGAGCTCGCAGCCGGCGATGGAGTCGATGACTTGGTCGATCTGGGGTAGAGCAAACAGGTCCTTGGCGCATGCCTTGTTCAGGCTCGTGTAGTCGATACACATGCGCCAAGTACCGTTCTTCTTCAGGACGAGGACTGGGTTGGCCAGCCACTCGGGGTGGAACACTTCCATGATGGAGCCACTTCCATGATGGAGCCGGCTGCGAGCAGCCGGGCGATCTCCTCATCAATGGTTCTTTGCTTCTCCTCGGAGAAGTGGCATAGCGGCTGCCGGACCAGCTTGGCATCTGGCCGGACATGGAGTTTGTGCTCGGCGAACTTCCTCGGAACACCCGACATGTCTTTGGGGGACCATGCGAAGATATCCCAATTCTCATGGAGGAAGTCGACGAGCTCGCCTTCCTATTTGCTGTCGAGGCCAGAGCCCACGACAACGTACTGGTCGGAGTCGGGGTTGGCCGGGTCGAGCGAAACCTTCTTCGTGCCCTCGGCCGGCTTGAAGGACGCCTCGTTGGCCGGCTGCTTGAGCGGAGCCGGCATGGCCGACTGCTCGTTAGCCAGCGCCACAAGACGGTCGAGCTGGCGCCTCTCCTCGGCGATGACCAGTGACTCGGCCAGCTTGGAGCCGGCTTGGGCGCACTCCAGGGGCTTCTTGTAGTCGCCGGTGATGGCGATGATGCCCTTGGGGCCCGGCAGCTTCATCTTCAGGTAGGCGTAGTGGGGGACCGCCATGAACTTGGCTAGGGCGGGCCGGCCCAAAAGCGCGTGGTAGGGGCTGGCCAGGTTGACCACCTCGAACTAGATCGGCTCGTGGTGGAAGTGGACGCTGGTGCCGAACAGCACATCCAGCCGAACCTTGCCGATCGGGGAGCAAGAGGCACCCGGCATGATGCCGTGGAACACCGTCCGGGTGGGCTGTAGCTGGCTCTTCTCGATGCCGAGCTTGATCATGGTGTCGCGGTAGAGGATGTTGATGCTGCTGCCACTGTAGACCAGTACCCACGAAAAGCGGCAGGTGCGCTTCTCAGCGATGAAGGTGGGGTCGAGAACGAGAGCGTAGCCACCCGGCGTGGGCATCATGGCCGGGTGGTCCTCCCGGGTCCAACTGATGGGACGGTCGGACCAGTGCATGAACTGGGGAACCGAGGGGACGACGACGTTCACCTCGTGTTGGTACTTACGCTTGTTGTGCTTGTCGTCGCCCTCGCTGGTGAAGACGATGTAGGCCGCATCCTAGCGAGGGAAGGCGTTGTTGGTGAGGGCGCCGGCTGCCAGAGGGGCAGGGGAGGCGGCGGAAATGCCGGGCCGGGAGGCGGAGGCGGGAGGTCGCCCCGCATCAGGCGCTGGATGATGCTGCAGTTCCGGAGCATGTGCGTTGACGGCTTCGTGCCACTGTGGTGCTTGCAGGGGGCGTCGAGCATCTACTCGAAGGTGAGCTTGGGCTGCCAGGCGACCTTGCCGGTACGCTGGCGCCGGTTGCTGCCCTGCTTGGCCGGTTGCTCTTCCTCCACAGCGGCGACTTGCTGGTTGTCGTAGCGGGGGGCCGGCTGCTCGCCCTTCCGCTTGTTGTTGTTGTTGTTGTTGTTGTTGTTGTCTTGCCGGCACTGGTTGTTGTCGCCAGCCGGCCGATGGTTGGCCGGCTGGACTTGGACGGGCTTGCCACCTGCGTCGAGCGGGACCTTCACGCGCATTGCGGAGTCGGCCGTGGCGTACTTGTCCTCCATGGCCATGAGTGCCGCCAAGGTGTCTGGCTCGTCACACATCAGCTGGTGCTTGAGGAGGGTGCCGTCTCGGCATCCGTCGACGAAGTACTAGATGACCTGCACCTCGTGGACCCCCTCGCAGGAGTTGCGCAGCTCCGTCCACCGCGTGAGGAAGTCGCGGAGGGACTCATCCGGGCCCTGAACGCACATGGAGAGCTGGCGAGGCCGACCCGGATGCTTGTACGTGCTGGTGAAGTTGCGCACAAACGCCTCCTCGAAGAACAGCCAGGAGTTCACGCTGCCGGCCTGCAGGCTGTTCAGCCATGTCTAGGCCGAGCCGAGCAGCATGAGGGGGACGTAGCGGACCGCCACGCGCCTGTTGCCGCCGGCTATGCCGACAGCCGTGGTGTAGTCGACCAGCCAGTCCTCCGGCTTGGTGACGCCGTTGTACTTGGGGGTGTCGTGGGCCAAAACAGGCGGGACCGACGGAGCTCTCCTCCTCAAGGGCCATGGACCGCGCCAGCCGATCGATGCGATGGAGGGCATCGTTGTCATCGTAGGGCTCGCGAGGGCCCAGTAGGTTGGCGACGGGACCGCGTGGCACAGCGCCGGCAGAGGCCGGCTGGGACCGCCGAGCCGGCGGCACGGGGCACTCCGGCTGCTGGAGCCCACCGTCTCCAGCCGACTCGTCAGCGACGCCGTCACCGGCCGTCGTGGCGTGGTTGCGCCGGCTCCGGCCTGCGCGGTGCCGACCAGAACGGCTTGTGTTGGCGTGTGGGGAAGAGGCCTGCTACGTGTCCTGAAGGACTTTGTCCGGGTCCCCGGTGTTCCTCGACGCAGAGGCGGCGGGCGGGGCCGGCTCGAACCGCTTCTGGTGCAGGTTCGCAGCGGTGATGATGTCGCGGACGCGTTGCTGCTGCTACAGCAGCTCTTCGCCCTCCAGAAACTCGAGATCCGCCATGGCCTCCTGTGCGGCGCGCATGTTCATGATGGGGTCTCGTAGGTGGGCCGGCCTGCGCCTAGCGCACAGCCGATGGCGCCACCATGAAGCCGCACCTCGGCAACCCGGCTCGGCTCTGCACCAGCCGGCGTGAGGCCGTGGGCGGTGTCATACTCCCGCTGGGTGGACTCCAGCCGGTGCCGTGCCGCAGCGAGTGCCGTGGCCTCGTCCAGCAGGTGCTGACGGTCTTCGTTGAGCTGGACCACAGCGGCAGCCGGATCGGCGTTAGGCGTGATGGGGGCGTGCAAACTCTGCAGCATCGCAAGCAGCAGGTCGCCCCGGCTGGTGTGAGCTGCAGCAGCTGCAGCGGCCATAGCAGCCTTATTCTTGCCGCGCGAGGAGCCGAGGCTGGAGCCGGTGGTCAGCACCTCTACGCGAGTGCAGAGGTCCGCAACATCGCTGGAGACGGCGCAGCCGACAGGGACGAGCGAGTCGAAGAAGCTGTGTACCTCGCTAGGGTACTCGTCGGGGATGAGCGCGACAAAGACGCGCAGCACGCCGAAGGGGACGACAGAGCAGCCTGCGGGGCAGGCAGCATCCGCGCCAGGCGCTGCGTCGCAGCTGGCCGGGTTGGCCGCGCAAGGCGTGCGGACCAAGCCGTGCGCAATGCGCTCGCCGGAGCTGGTGAAGGGCCTCGTCTGGAACTTGACTCCGGCCGACTCCGCGAGCAGCCCCACGGTGGGCGCCAACTGTCATGGTGAAATCACGGCAGATGCCATGAGATGGCTAAAAGTGGGGGGCTGCGTGAGGACGCCGGTGGGTTCTGGAAACGAGGTCAGCACGCGTGGGTGTGAGACACAAGACGTACCCAGGTTCGGGGCCCTCCGTGGGAGATAACACCCCTAGTCCTGCCGAAATGGTATGATATGCACAAGGGCTACAATGGTGCTCCTGGAGCTGTTGGGCGCAGGAGGAGGAAGGAGCTAGCTCTCCATTCTACCTCTCCTGTGAGCGGGTGTGTGTGTGTGTGGTGCGAGGGGCTCAAGATCGTCTGCATGGAGGAGTCCCGGGGGGTCTTATAGACTAGCCCCCCGGGGTTACAATGGTAAATCTATGCGGGGGCGGGGCCCTGCTGTCGGCGTCTGGAGCCGACAATGGGGCCGGCCGGCTGCTGGGACCCGCCGGCTACTCGGTACTGTTGCCCGTCACCTCCCGCGTCACGGAGTGGTTGGCGTCGTGGGGCTACAGTGGCACGCCGCGCTGACGTCGGTTGCCCGGGTCAGCAGGGTTGGCGGCACTGTAGCCATGCTCTCCCATCGTGGAGATCCGTCTTGTCGTACGGATGGATGGGACGGCCGCTGACCCGTTGCCAGCCGGCTTGCGGCCAGCCGGGCTGGATGCGGGACCGCGCCCAGCTGGCCCACGTCGGGGAGCCGGCCAGACGGCCAGCCGGATTGAGGGGCGCGGACCGCCCCGATGTTTTGAAAGAGGCTTTGGGCACCGTTGCCTACCCGGGGGTCATCCCCCCGACAAGTTGTGGCACCCCGATAGAGGGCCGACGCACGCCAGTCCCAGGATAAGACCTGGCACACGCCTGAGACATGATACAGCAATTCCAGGCACAAAAATGGCTTTATTATATGAAATGGAGTTTTACAATACTGTTGCTTACAACAATATTACATGGCTCCAAGGCTAACTAAATGGCAGCGGAGGTCTTGGTTCAGTGGCAACGACGTCTCTGGCTGGGCTCCGCAACGCACAGGACTGGCTGGGTTATGATCTAGCACGGCGGATCTTCTCCTGCAACTGGCCACGTGCAAGGCCAGGTGAGTACTTTGAATGTAAGCATCCAAACAAGTAGATGACAAAGCGAGCCCTATGCTTACATAAGAATTTATTCTAAACATGGCATGGAATTAACAAGAAATCATGGATCAAACATGGCATACATGGATCAGATATACCAACTACATATCATAGCATGGCATGGCTACTCCTACGAAGTATGGCATCCAAGATTAAACTGAAATCTACACTTACCCTTGGTAAATCATTAAAATACTATGTTGTGATATCACCCAGCTTTACTGCCCTGCTGGGCTAACTCATGACTCACCGAGATCCCATCTCGTGATCATGTCAGAACAACATGGTGACTGCTCACAATTATCCTATATTCCAAGTTACCACATTACCTAGTAGCACATTCTTTAGCAAGTTTATGACAGGTTTATCCTCCAGATCGACAAAGACCAAATAGTGGTCTAGTACGAACTGTCCATGACCGAGGACGCGGCTATTTGAATAGATTTACACTCTGCAGAGGTTGCGCACTTTACCCACACCATGGAGCTCCTGGCCTCGTACTTTAGTACATGTTCCCATTCGGGTGGACCGGTGCTGCTCCAACGAAACTTGCCTAACCCGTGACTCTCCCACCGTACCACCGACAATCATACCCTCCCAGGGTCATGTCCTGGGTGGCCCCTGTGTCACCTCATGACACCTACCACCGTCGTGGCCAAACAAAACTGTCCCAAACGGGGACTCCCTGGCTAAACAAACAACTGGGCTCACAAGGTTATCGCCGCCTACCTGATCAGGGCAGCACGCGCACATAACCTTCCCTAGTTGGTGGTACCGATAAAAGAGCACAAAGCTAGACCAAGTCAAGGTCGTCCCATACCGGCAATTGTGGCTCCATGGGTAAGTCCGGATAGGTGACACTATGACTCGATCCCATCGATGACGGAGGAGGTTTAATTTATATGTTCAATTTAATATTTCCATCATCTCATCATAACATCAACATTTATGAGCAAGAACAATTACTTAGCAACAGCATAGCAAAATCATAATGGTACTGACCATCATGGCATGAGATCAAATCATAGCACTAACATGATAATGGTACTAGAAATATTATTACTAGCATGGGAAAATATGACATGAAAGCAATTCATGATATCACATGGTAAATAACACTAGTATCTAGCACAGATGAAATAACAGGGCTACGGCACTGCAGACTAACAGATGATCTAAAATATAATGCAACACACACACAGGGTGCAAGCAAAGTCATCACGCAAGTCCGGAGCTCATGATAATAGGTTGGCTTGCCTTGGGGTAGAGGAATACACCGGGACGAAGTGCGATGAAACTCTGGAAAGATTTGCCGGAAAAGTTCCCTCTCGGAGGGGGCTGATTAAGGGCAAGGGCAAAATGGTCATTTTCACAGTGTGAAAAAATTATGAAAATGATACCATCGGAACAGGCTCGATGAACTGATGACATGGGCGTTGGTTTTACCTCAATCGGAGTTACGGTCACGGAGAAATGGCCGTTCGTTCGTTAAGCGGAGAAACGGACAGAAACTGTCCATTCCAGCTCCTAACGGGTGAACGTCCACTAATTAAGCATTTCGGCCGGCGGCTGGAAAATGAAAGCGTATTTTCCATATTACGCTTTCGGTAACAGAAAGCGTACTTTCTTCTATAGCCGCGACCGAATACGCCTTGTCAAGTGGAAGACGTATTTTTGAAAATACGCTTCCACTTAAGCTGACGCGCGGGCCCGGCTGGGTCAACTCCTAGTGGCTTACACGTGGGCCCCCCTTATCTCTCCTCTCTCTCCTCCCTAGGTCGTCCTCTGCCTCGACCGAATAGAGGAATGGCCGCGGTGGCTCGGGCCCGGCCGGCTGCCAGCGTTCCCCTGCACAGTCGCGCCTGCTGACGAGTCAGACGGGCACGCGGCGCCGTCCCGTGCCCATGAGGGGTCGCAGGGGAGCTCGGAGGGCCTGGAGGGGAGATGCCCACGAGCGGCAGGAGCAGCGGCCAAGGCCGTTCGAGGCACTGCTCGGCGGCGCTTCCCTGGAGGAATCGAAGATGGCGGCGGTGCCGTGAGCTACTGGAGAGGTCTCGGACGCCAACAGGGAGAAGGGGGAGGGCCAGGGCGCCGGAATTTCTCGCGGGCGCCGGCGGCAGAGCTTCGGCTGTGGGCAGAGAGAAGAGCTCGGGGAGCTCGAGGGGGAGGGCTGGGGAGTTGCTGGTGGAGAGAAGGGGCTCGGGGACGCCTTAAATAGGCTCGGGGGAGGGCTCGGGAAGGAGCTGGACGACGGCCGGAGCTTCAAGAGATTCACCACCGTGGCGGCACTCCGGCAGTTGGCAGAAGCGGCCAACAAGCTACGGGACAAGGGGGAGAAGGCTCCAGGCGGTTCACGCGCGCGGTGGAGAGCTTGCCGGCGCTCGCGGACAACCCAGAGCTCACTGGAGAGGGCTCCCGAAGCCTTTTGGCACGCAGTGCACTGCCTTGGCGTGCACTGCACGCGGTCACCGCGTGGCCACGGCGTTGCCACGCCGCACGCGATGCCAAAACATGTCTGGGATGATCTACATACTTCGCTGAGTTGAACTACGTGGTTGAGATGCAATGAACCCCTCTGGTGTGACCACACCTAGGTCAAACAGTTTCGAGCAGCAAACTGTTGACATGTGGTGTGGTCAGCACAGACCTCCTCTTGGCCTGATCTCGGGCTGGGGTTAATAATCTACTAAGGTGATCATTCTGGCCAAAATTCAGCACAAATGGACAAGTGTAGCTAGCACTTCCTTTGCAAACCTGAATTCTGTCTAGAACAGAAGATGATGATGCTGGGGTCAAATGGCTAGATGGAATTAGCTGATTTTTGGTGGGGAGAGATGATTTGGTCATTAGAGATATCTGGAAAAGTTTCAGCACAAATTGATCCTCTATGAGGGTACTTCCTTCAGAGAGATGCAATCTGAACAGAAACTTAGATAAATTACTGGGGAAAATTGGATAGATGAAATGGGCTGATTTTTGGGATCCAGTGGTTATTTATCAATGTTAACCACCCTGAAAAATCTCAGCCGAAAAAGATCAAGGGAACAAGCACTTCCTTTGCAAACTGGAAATCTGGACAGAAGTTGCAAATGGATATTGTGCTCAAAATTTGAATTGTGGAACTTGGGATTTTGATGGAAATGGTGAATATATAGATAAGAGAAGCTCCACAAATTATTTGGGATTTTTCCTAGCTACCAAAATGGTAGTCCCTTTGGAAAGGCCCCAAATTGAATTATTGGCTTTAAATAGGAAAATGCAATTTCCCTTATTTAATTATGGCCAATATTTTTGTGGGAGCTCAATATGATCACAAAGAATATCTCCACAAGTTTTCATGAACTTTGGAGATGGATAGATATTTTCCTGGATTTAATTCCTCAGAAAGGCAGAAAGAGGAATTAATTCTAGATGAGAAATATTGCATATGACTTAGCAATATTTTTGCACATCTAGGATTTATGGATGAAGAAGGATCTCTGGAAATTTTTGGAGGATCAACCGAGCAAGGAAATGATAGCTCCTTTGTAAACACAAAGGCAGGATTTCCAGTTCTGAAACTTTGGAACTAGGGTTTGAATGAGGTTCGGGGTTTACTGACAGAAGCTTGGCTGGCACAAGAACATGGGAAAGGCACTGAGATGCTGAGGATTGTATGGATTCACCTGGTCACTCACCAGGTTCCAGAGGAAAAAATTTGGGAGAGAAAAGCTAGGAAGGAATAACAGCTCAAAAATCGATAACCCGATTTTTGGGGTGTTACACAAGTCGCAACTAGTTTCTGGTGTTTCTAGGTCGTGTTATTTGTCTACCAACTGGCACCCGGCAGGGTGGGCTTGGGACAGACTAGGCACAGTGGCCCGGTGTACCAAGTGATACCCGGATGGTGGACTTAGGAACCCTGCACACATCGTTTGGGGCCGTGATGGAAACTTTGGCCGGACTTCCCTTGGGGGTTCAGCCTCAGATAGGCGATAAACCTGGACTAGAGTCTTGCATGGTTAGTCAGGTTGTGGCCGACACCCTCGCCAGGATTCCACTTGAAGGTTGCCGAGATACATGACGTGTATATGGTGGTAAGTGGTGAGAGCGTGTGTGAAGAAGTACACCCCTGCAGGGTTATAAATGATCTATTCGAATAGCCGCGTCCGCTCATATGGACTACTTGGAAGCTTACATTGTTCATAGACAAGTTGAAATGGATACTCTAAAATGCGCAAGATAAGTGTGAGTGCTATGGATAGCCTTCTCGTAGGGAGACGGGAGAGGATCCATAGTGGTGTATTGATGTGGTGACTATGTGAACTCGTGTGTGCTCTCTCACCCCAAAGAAATTACTCGTAGCCGTAGTACAGGATAGCCACTGAGTCAAAGCTGGCTTGTTGCAGTTAAACCCCACAACACCCTTCTTGATACTGATGCATATGTAGTTAGTTCTGATGTAAGTCTTGCTGAGTACCTTTGTACTCACGGTTGCTTAATTTATGTTTTGGAGAGGAGACTTCAGTCTTTCTAGTAGTTCCACGTGGGCTTCGACGAGTAGCTTGGGAATCCCAGACAGAGGTCTAGTTCCTATGGAGGGTCTTGTGGATAGTCAGCCTTCTCATCCTTTTCCTTTTGTAGTTGTATGTACTCGGACATGTTTATGCTTCCGTTGCTTGTATGCTTTGTATGATGGGTCATGTGACCCCTGCTTGTAATATCATGTTATGTATGGCTCTTCGGAGCCTCTTAAGTAAATACTTGAGTCGTAGAGTTTTGTTGTGATGCCATGTTGTATCTACACATATCGTGCATATTGTGTGTATGTTTCAAATGCATTGGTATGTGTGGGGTTCGACACCTATTTGTATGCCTATGGTAGCCTTCCTTACAGGGAAATGTCTCCTAGTGCTTCCACTGTGCTCCTGTGTCCAGAACACATGGATTGACCGACATGTATCCTTCTTTGCTCCTATGTCTGTCCCTACGGGGAAATGTCACACGTTGTTCCTTTAAGTTCTTGTAGCATGCTACGACTTAGGTTCATATGTTGATGACCGACACGTGCATTGCCGGGTTACCTATGTCTGTCCCTATACGTTTGTGCCACTTTGGTCTATTACTAGTCATGTCGACCCGGGTTCTCTGTCATATGGATGCTAGAGACATAATCATATACATGAGCCAAAAGGCGCAAACGTTCCCGACAAGGTAAAGGTGGCAGTCGTGGTATAACGCCCCGGACCCACCTGCCGGTGGTCGTTACTCCTGGTGGGATCTAGACTAGCCCCACAGATCAATACTAGTCTTTCCTGCACACTTTGTCCTCACTCGTGCGCACCCGGGACCAACTTCCCGGTCGGTCACCCATCCTGAAATTACTCCAAGTTGAGCACGCTTAACTTTGGAGTTCTTTCCGAATGGGCTTCCGGGAAAGAAGGAATCCTTATTGATATGAGTAGTCTATCATCCCTAATAAGCCAGGCTCTCACATACACCCCCACTCAGAGGAACCGACGTCCTCGTCGGCCCACAGGAACGTCCCCTCTTGGCACATACGTCTGTGCATCCAGTCCGGCACATGTGCCATGTCGTGTTCCACGATGGGTCACAAACGTCATGAACAACATGACCGCGCACCTGGCCTGCAAACATCCGTGTAACCGCGAGGGTCGGCTCTGATACCAACTTGTAACGTCCCGGACACACCCGCCGGTGGTCGTTACTCCTGGCGGGATCTAGACTGGCCCCACAGATCAATACCAGTCTTTCCTGCGCACTTTGTCCTCACTCGTGCGCACCCGGGACCAACTTCCCGGTCGGTCACCCATCCTGAAATTACTCCAAGCTGAGCACGCTTAACTTTGGAGTTCTTTCCGAATGGGCTTCCGGAAAAGAAGGAATTCCTTATTGATATGAGTAGTCTATCATCCCTAATAAGCCAGGCTCTCACACGTGGGTTACCGTGCCTGAGGCTGCAAAGCGATATGATGTGTTACATGCTAGATCTGTGTGGCTTAGGATCGGGGTCCTGACAGCGACCACTCAGAGCAGTGAAGAGCTAGCCCCCACGCCTTCCCCATAAAAGGGAATCTACGGGTGCGGCGCTCAATCCACGCTTCCTTCGCCTGCAATCCATCTCCCAGCGCCCCTCTTCTTCTTCCTCGCGCAAGAACAGAGCCCTCCGCCACCGCGCTGCCCGCTTGAGCCCTTCACCAAATCCCACCTCCTCCTAGTCGCCATGGATCCGAAGAAGACCGACCCGGATGCAGAGAAGAGGAAGGCCGCCATCGCCAAGCAGCGGAGGGAAAACGTCGTCTTCCCGCCGGCGCTGACAGAGAACGATCTCGTCTCCAGATACGCGTATGTGTGGACGGGGAAGACCAAGGACCACGAACCCACGGAAGTGCTTCCAAGAACAGCCCCCGAACCAATGATAAGTACCACTTCTTCGCCTGGTACTTTTACTGTGGTCTGTGTCCCCCCTTCTCAGATTTCTTCAAAGAGGTCATGCATTCGTATGTATTCAGATTGCTCGATTTTGCTCCGCATGCCATCACTTGAATGTCAGTTTTTGCCCACCTTTGTGAAATTTTGTGGGCGTAGTACCCAATGTGCCCCTTTTCCGCCACTTCTTAATTCCTTGGATTGAGAGCGGTGAAGCCTTGTCCGGCAGCGTCACTTGGATACCAAGGATAGGGATGAAGAAGCATTATCTTGATGGCAAGCTGCACATCAAGTGGAACGAATGGAGGGCAGATTCGTGCTGGATCAAACAGAAGGACTTCCCGGCATACTGCGCTCCCTGAACTGAGAAGATTGTGAGAAACCAACACTGGGTGACGTAGGCCCCAATGACGGCAAGCTCGGCCTCATCTTGGATAGGATCCTTAGTCTTCAAGCTGCTGGGTTGACCATTGAGATGGTGGGCGCAGATTTCATCTAGCGCCAGATTGCCCCTTTGTAGCAGAGAGGAGGCCGACGAGCCTGGGAGTACAAGAACCCAGTCGACACGATGTGGCTGTATCCTGGGCTCCACAATAACTTGACAGTCATGGAGCATTACCGGTTGATCTGTCAACTCTTCAACAAGGGTTGTCAGTATACTTTGCCGGCAACGGTAATTCCATTGTGCAACAATGCCGCCAAGGACTCCATCCTGGCCATGATGCCGGCATGCAACGCCAGGGGTGTCCTAGTAGATTGGAGGGTGCCCGACAAAGCTGAAGTCAAGGCATGGTTCACCAACTTGACGGAGACGTCCGTTAGAGAAGAGGATGACAAGGTCCACTCCACCAAGGACGACGAACTTCAGTTCATCACCTTAAGGGCAGAAGAGTTGAAGAAGGCAGCAGGCTCCAAGGCTGTGGTTGCCGACACCGATGAGGGGGAGCATGCCGACGAGCATGAAGGCAACGAGGAGCGCCCAGAGACGCAGGAGGGTGGAGAAGAGCTTGCCGATGAGCGATAAGGCGAAGTGGAACGCGCCGAGGAGCATGTAGAGGAGGAAAACCAAGAGGAAGAGCCCCCTGCTCCTCCTGCTCGAACAAGGTATACCGCAGCAAGGAGGCAAACAAGGAAGAAACAGACGCACGACGAACCGGCAAGCAGCGAGCTTGCCGGAACAGACGCAACAGTCCAAACTCCCCGGCAACAACCTCCTCGGCAACAGCGCAAGCGTCCAGCTTCCCGACGTCGGACTCCTTCAACTGCGGAGCAAGCGGGAACTTCACAGCCCCCAGCTTCTGCAGCAGGAGAGCGCACTGAGTCTTCTCCACCTCCAGCCCCAGCCCCCGATAGTAGAAATCAGACATACTAGGACCTCTCTCGCCTATCAGAGGAGGATGAAGAGTAAGTACTTGCTTCTTCCTCTACTCATTGCATTTCTTGACTATTGTTGTTTGTCTATTTGACATGTTGTCTTCTTTGTCCTGGTAGGGATGAGGAGTCGTTGCAGTAGAGGTCTTGAAATAGGCCAAGGACTGCTGAGACAAGCGAGTCGGCGGCAAGCACCAAACAGGGAATGTCAACTCTAGAAGTTGTTGTTCAATACCCGCTGGCAAGCACCACGACTGAAGCTCCTACCACCGAGGCTGACAAGGAGACGGAAGGTGGCCGTCAAGAAGAAGAACGCCGAGAGGCTAACCCCTTAGCGATGTCTTCATCAACTGCCATCCCGGAGAGCAGCTCGCTTGGAAGGATCACCACTGAAGAGCCTGTCCGCACCGAGGGCGCGTCGGCAAGCGGATCTGCCGGCAACCAGGTGACAGCAACAAACATTGCCGGAGAAGGAACTGTCCCTTCTCTACAGACCATCATAGGTAATCAACTTCCTTCGAGTGCTTTTCTTCCATTATTAATCTCTATTTTTTTGTCTTCTTGAACTTGAATCTTGAATTTAGTTTCTATCTTCTCCATCTTCGCACATCCATCTTCACCAGAAGAGATGGATACTTCTGTTGACGTTGAAGGGATTGCGAAGAGCGCCGCCGAAGAGACCACCAGAGTCGCCGCAGAGGAGGCCGCCAAGGTGGCCATAGATGAGACCACCGAGGCCAGTGGTGACATTCCCGTCTCAGGAGAGACAAGTGCTGACATGGATGTAGATGCGGGAGCAGCCGACAACACCTTGCCGGCTACTGGTGACCAACCATCTACATCCACTGCTCCTCCGACAAGAGACTTCTTGATTCTCTTGGGCCAGCCACCTGAATCTGAAGCCCCCAGCTCATCTGGTGTTGGAAAGGACGTCCTCGAAAATGTGGATGGCGAGGTCGTCGTGCCCATGTCATGGAGCACCGAAGAGGTACGCACCACCAACGATGACGTTGCAGATCTTGCCTTCCTGAAGGCCATGGGTGATGGCTTCAAGGCCGTGCAAGAGCGCTACAGCAAGCGCTGGGAGAAGCTCCAAACCCGGCAAACCATCATGGAGATGGCCGAGGAGAAGCTAAAGGAGAAGATCGAGGAGGCCAACAAGCTGTATGAGGACCGGATGTTGAGCATTAAGGAACATGAGGCCCAGCTTGCCGCTGCAAGAGAAGCCTTTATCCTTGAGCAAGCTGTTGCTGACATGGCCAGAGAAGAGGCCGACAAGATAGCTGCTGCAACCAATGCCAACTTGGTCGAACGTAAGATTGCCCTCGACTCACATGAGGAGGATCTTGCTGCCAGAGAAGCAGATCTTGCCGCCAAGCTTCGCGCCAAGGATGAAGAAATCCAAACTCTCTTGGCCAAGCGCACCGAGGAACTGGAGCAGAAACACCAAGAAGCCCTTCAAGCTCAAGCCACAAAACATGCCGGCAAGCTCAAAGAGGCCCTTGATGCTGTTGATGATGTAGATGCCATCAAGGTCCAGCTTGAATCCAAGATCAAAGAGCTTGAAGCAGAGCTGGCTGCCAAGAACGAGGATATTGCTGTTCTCAAGGAGTCATCTCAGAAGGACACCCACACCTTGGCGGAACTCCAAACCTCACTGGCAACCAAAACCAAAGAGCTCCAAGCTACTGCAAACGGCAAAGAAGACCTACTGTCTAGGCTCTCCGGCTCAGAGAAATCCCTTAACGACGCCACCGCCAAGACCCGGCTCCTAACCAAGGAGTTGGAGGAGATAAAGGTGCTTTTAACTGACGCCGAAGAGAAGTTTGTGCAGCTATAGGACTCTGTGGCCATCTGGACCAGCCGGCTTGTTGATATAGCTGAGCGCATCACCAAGTAGCTGGCAGTCATGGATATGGGAAGCTGGAGCTTCGAGCAGAGCTCCCACCAACTGGCAAGCGTGACACTAACTTTGTTCTTCGAGGGCCTCTTGACGGCATTGGATGCACATCATAAGGGCCGCGCACAGAAGTTTGCTGATGAGGCGCGCATACTCGTGCGCAGTGCCTTCCTGAGGATCTTCATGAAAGTGGTGCACTTCAACCCTGGCATTGATATCTCCATGATCCTCAAGAGGACTCCCGATAACGTCGACACCTCGGCTGCACGAGAACTTGTGACGCCCCTTGCCATTGAAATCGCCGAGAGATGTAGCCAGCGCCAAGGCCAACTTAGGAATTAAACTTGTGCCTTTGTTCCGGCAGCTGTCATATAAAGACACAATTATCCTTAAGTTAGCTCTGTTTTGTTATATGTATGATATAACTTTTATGCCTGAAATGAATGAATGTATGCGCTCACGGGCCACTGCCACGTCAGCCCGCTGCTGGGCATGAACTGCGGCAGCAAGTTCACGATGGTGCTCCTACTGGCTCTGCCAGGAGTAGAGCGACGTCCCGTTCTTCGCTCCCAGCCATCTCAGCCACGGTAGCAGAGGCCATGGCGCGGGAGCAGATGCTGCTAAACATCCCGCCGGCACCTGAGAAGATGGATGAGTGGAGAACCACTATCCAGAGCCTCATCGGTTTTGCCGAGTCATGCAAGACGCAGCTGGCGGGACCATCACACCATCCAGAGATAGCGCCAGTAGCTCTAGCTGGCGGCCGTGCCAGAGATGTTGCGCCAACGGTGCAGTCCCCTCCACGGCAACAACCAAGACAGCAGCGGCAAGATCACCGATCCGATGAGCCCAACAAAATGTCGATGGCGTCTTCGGATCCGCGAGACCGCCAAGACCAGCGCCAAGTGCTGCGTGACAGGCGGGTGGAGGACGCTCGCACCACCATTGAGCGGCGCCGGGAAGCGTGTCGTCAGTCTGACGTGCGCAACTGCCCAGTCGTTGATGAACCAGCGCCAGGGGGCTCTGGGTACTTGCCTTACAAGGTGGGGTGCCCAGCATTTACCCGTGAGCTGCGGCAAGTCCGCTGGCCGTCTTTCCAGGCCTTCAAGCCAGAGCTGCCGGAGAAGTACGACGACAAGCTCAACCCGGCAGAGTTTCTGGGCATTTACACGATTGTCGTTCAAGCTGCCGGAGGGCGAGACAAGAAGATCCTCGCAAACTACTTCCCATTGGCACTCAAGCCCAATGTGAGGACTTGGTTGATGAACCTGCCAGAGGGCTCCATCTCTTCGTGGTCCGATTTGTGCAACTAGTTTATTGGTGCGTACATTGGAGGCCACAAGCTTCCTGGTAAGCCTAGTGACTTGCACGTAATCCCGCAAAGAGACGGAGAGCCCCTCTGCAAATACATTCAAAGATTCAGCCGTGTGCACCACAACATTCCAGACATTCATCCTGCAGCTGTCATCGCCGCGTTCCACACAAACGTGCGTAACCACAGAATGCGAGCAGAGATGAACATAGAACAGGTCAAGACCATCAATGAACTGTATGCCTTGGCGGATAAGTGTGCACGTGCTGAGGAGGGGAGGAGACTTCCCGGGGAAGATGCTGGAGCCGAAGTTGATTCTGAGGATGATGACGCATCAACCCCGAAGAAGAAAGGCCGTAAGCGCAATCGCAAGCGCAAGGGCAAGGCAGTGATGGCTATGGAAGGTTCAGGAACGCCCGGCAAGAAATCCAAGACTGAAGATACCGGTAAGGAGATTGCCGTGTGTACCTGCGGTCACGAGGCTGCCGCTGGCGACAAATCTGACAATACCAAAGGGCCATACTGCAAGATCCACCGCACCAAGGGCCATGATATCCAGGAGTACCGGCAAGTTGAGCAGCTTGCCGAAAAACAAATGCAAGAATATGAAAAGTGTGACAAGGAGAAGGGCCAAGATGGTGCTAGTGGATCTAGAAAAAAGAACCGTGGTGGCCGTGGAGGCCGCCGTGGCAAGGGAAAGCAACAGAAAGAGAAACCGGCAAGAGGCCATGACAAGAAAGAAGGAGAAGAGGATGATGATGAGGACGAGGACGATGATGAGTCCAATGGGAATGAATTTCAGCAAGCTGTTGACGCCATGTGCATTGACGGAGCCGCATCTTTGCACTCCTCTCACCAGCAGCTCAAGAATTGGGCCCATGAGGTTAATGCGGCGGAACCGGCAGTGGGAGCCCAAAAACCACTCAAGTGGTCTCACACGCCTATCATCTTTAACGCCGAGGACAATCCTGATTGCACAACTGCGTTCGGATGTTTACCGTTGCTGGTTTCACCAATGATTCGCAACCTCAAGGTGACAAAGATGTTAGTTGACAGTGGGGCTGGCTTAAATCTCATCTCACCAGAGGTGATCAAGAGGCTGCAAATCCCCGACGAGGATCTCAAGGAGACAAGACACTTTTCAGGGTGTTAATCCGAGGAGGACCAAACCGAAGGGCCAAATCACGCTGCCAGTAACATTTGGCAGTGAGCTGAACTACCGGACGGAGAAAATTGTCTTCGACGTCGTCAAGATTCCATTGCCTTA
The DNA here is from genome assembly GCA_039707655.1 of Elymus sibiricus. NCBI lineage: Eukaryota > Viridiplantae > Streptophyta > Magnoliopsida > Poales > Poaceae > Elymus > Elymus sibiricus. The sequence goes on from CM077676.1 coordinate 238,497,134, forward strand.
TAATGGAATTCTTGGTCGCCCAGCCCTAGCAAAATTCATGGCGGCATCCCATTACGCCTACAACACACTGAAGATGCCAGGGCCGATGAGCGTCATCACCATCCACTCCGATAAAAAGGATGCAGTCATCTACATTGATAAGCTCTACCGGGAGGCAGCGGCAGCGTCCGCTGGCAAGGCTCTTTTCCTGCCGACAAAGCTCCCGCGGGAGGGAAGAAGAAGAAGAGCGACAAGACCTCTGACAAGTCTTCAGGGAAGTGCACTGCAGAGTGCAGCACGCCTGTTGAGGACGAGCCAGAGAGCTCTGTCGGCAAGAAACAGAAGACCAAAGCTACTGCACCTATGACAAAACAGGTTTCTGCAAAGGAGGATGGCACGGGAGGCACTTTCACCATAAGTGCCACCCATAATGATAAATAGGAAAGCGCGCTCGTCACCTTCCTGTGGTCGAATGTGGATGTGTTTGCATGGCAACTGTCTAACATTCCCAGTGTTCCTAGGGAAGTGATTAAGCACCACCTTGCCGTCTGTCCTAATGCAAGACCCATCAAGCAGAAGGCCAGGAAGCAAGCATTGGAACGCCAAGAGTTCATAGCTCAGGAAATACAAAAACTTGAAGTTGCCGGTTTAGTTAGAGGAGTCCTACATCCAACCTGGTTGCCTAATCCTATTGTAGTTTGCAAGTCAAATGGAAAATGGAGACTTTGTATTGATTTCACTGATATCAACAAAGCTTGTCCAAAGGATCCTTTTCCTTTGTCGTGGATCGATCAAATTGTGGACTCAACTACCGGCTGTGACTTGCTCTCTTTCCTTGACGCCTACTCTGGTTATCATCAGATTTTCATGGCCAAGGAAGATGAGGAGAAGACGGCATTCATAACCCCATGTGGCACATACTGCTTTGTGCGTATGCCTTTCGGGCTAAAGAGTGCCGGATCAACATTTGCGAGAGTTGTGCAGATGGGATTTGGCCCACAGCTGCATAGAAATGTGGAAGCATATATGGATGATATAGTGGTTAAAACCAAGCACGCAAAAACCTTGATTCAAGACTTAGAAGAAACATTTGTAAATATGCGCAAGATCAATTTGAAGCTCAATCCCGAGAAGTGTGTGTTTGGCGTCCCATCCGGCAAACTTCTTGGGTTCTTTATATCTCAACGTGGAATTTAAGCCAATCCCGACAAGATTAAGGCTATTGAGCAGATAGAACCACCCAGGACCGTCAAGGATGTGAGGCGTCTTGCTGGTTGAGTTGCCGCCTTAAGCAGATTCATTCCCAAGTCAGCTGAGCGCGCCTTGCCGTTTTTCAAAATTTTGAAAAAGGCAGGTCCTATGAAATGGACCCCCGAAGCGGAGGCCACACTCCAAGACTTGAAGAAATACTTGTCCTCTCCGCCAGTTCTAGTTGCGCCTAAGCCACAAGAGCCGTTGCTACTTTATTTAGCGGCAACCAATCAAGTGGTTAGTGTTGCACTAGTGGCGCAGAGGGAAGTTGACGATGAGGAAGCAGCAACCACAGAGCCTAGACCCGACAAGCCAGAATCTTCTCCGGCAAGGTCAGGTGCCGAAAAAGCAGATCAAGTGCAGGCAAATGAAACAGAATAGCAGATTGTGCTGAAGAAGAAAGTGGTGCAGCGCCCAGTTTATTTTGTCAACTCTCTTCTGCAGGGGGCTAGGTCAAGATATTCTGGTGTGCAGAAATTGCTTTTTGGCCTTCTCATGGCCTCAAGGAAGCTGTGTCACTACTTCCAAGCACATGAGATTACCGTCGTCACTCGCTTTCCACTACAGCGCATCTTGAGAAATCCAGAAGCCACCGGCAGGATAGTGGAGTGGGCGTTGGAACTGTCAAGCTTTGATTTGAAGTTTGAAAGCACTTCAACAATTCAGAGTAGAGCCTTGGCAGAATTCATTGCAGAATGGACACCAACGAAAGATGAAGAAAAACTAGAGACAAGCCTCCCCGACAAGGAAACAGCAGAAGAATGGATCATGTACTTTGATGGTGCTTTCTCGTTGCAAGGCGCCGGTGCTGGCGTGCTACTTGTCGCACCCACCGGAGAGCACCTCAAGTATGTAATTCAAATGCATTTCCCCAAGGAGCAGGCCACTAACAACTCTGCTGAGTATGAAGGATTGCTTGCCGGACTCCGCATTGCAATCGATCTAGGTATCAGGAAACTGATGACTCGCAGCTTGTTGTGAGGCAAGTGAATAAATATTACTAGAGCCCTTTGATGGAAGCATATGTTGATGAAGTGAGGAAGTTGGAGGAGCACTTTGACAGTTTGCAGCTTGAGCATGTCCCCCGTGCCCAAAATGAAGTTGTAGATCACTTGTCGAAGCTTGCCGCTGAAAGGATCCCTGTGGAACCAGGAACTTTTGTGCTACAACTGACTCATCCATCTGTTACACCATCAATGAGGCCGTCAAAAAGGAGAAAATCAAATTTTTGTGGTTACTTCTCGGCAGAGCTATGCTACTTGTAGACTGCATTGGTATTTCCCCGAAGAGGAGAGGATGATGCAGTATAGTAGAGATAAGTATTTCCCTTAGTTAAGAACCAAGGTTATCAATCCAGTAGGAGAACCAAGCAAAATTCCGTTAAGCGCACCTGCACACACAAGAGCAAACACTTGCACCCAACGCAAATAAGAGGGTTGTCAATCCTCTTAGCGGTTATTTGCAAGGATTAAATCTTATAGAGGTAAATAGATAAACTAAAATACTAATTAAAATAAAAGTACATAAATTGCAGCAAGGTATTTTTAGGTTTTTTATATATGATAAAGTAGACCGGGGGGCATAGTTTTCACTAGAGGCTTCTCTCTCGAACACATAGCATACGGTGGGTAAACAAATTACTGTTGGGCAATTGATAGAAAAGAAAAATAATTATGACGGATTCATGGCAATGATCATGTATATAGGCATCACGTCCGAGACAAGTAGACCGACTCCTGCCTGCATCTACTACTATTACTCCACCCATCGACCGCTATCCAGCATGCATCTAGGGTATTAAGTATGAAACAGAGTAACGCCTTAAGCAAGATGACATGATGTAGACAAAGTAAACTCAAGCAATATGATTAAACCCCATCTTTTTATCCTTAATGGCAACAATACAAATAGGTGTCATGTCCCTTTCTTTCACTGGGATTGAGCACTGCAAGATTGAACCCATCACAAAGCACCTCTCCCAATGCAAGACAAATCAATCTAGTAGGCCAAACCAAATCGACAGATCAGAGAGAAATACAAAGCTATAATAATCATGCATAAAAGAGTTCAGAGAAGACTCAAATATTTCTCATGAATAATCTGATCATAAACTCACAATTCATCGGATCCCAACAAACACACCGCAAAAGAAGATTACATCGGATAGAACTCCAAGAACATCGAGGAGAACATGGTATTGAAGATCAAAGGGAGAGAAGAAGCCATCTAGCTACTAGCTATGGACCTGTAGGTCTATGGTAAACTACTCACACATCATCGGAAGGGCAGCAAGGTTGATGAAGAAGCCCTCCGTGATCGATTCCCCCTCCGGCAGAGTAACGGAAAAGGCCTCCAGATGGGATCGCGGAAGAAGAGAGGCTTGCGGCGGCGGAAAGATTTTATCTTCTGTCTCTCTGGTATATTGGAAATATTTGGGAATTAGATCAGGAGGGGCAACGAGGGGCCTACAAGCCTGGGGGGCGCGCCCTACCCCCCTGGGCGCGCCCTCCAGGCTTGTCGCCTCCTCGTGGCCCTTCTGGTCTTCTCCCGAAGCTTCGTGGGTCTCTTCTGGTCCAGAAAAAATTAATCCAAAGTTTTTTTCTCGTTTGGACACTTTATGATAATGATTTTCTGAAAAGGCAAAAACAAGCAGAAAACAGCAACTGGCACTAGGCACTGAGTTAATAGGTTAGTCCCAAAAAATGGTATATAATGGCATATAAAACATCCAAGATTGATACTATAATAGCATGGAACAATGAAAAATTATAGATACGTTGGAGACATATCAAGCATCCCCAAGCTTAATTCCTGCTCGTCCTTGAGTAGGTAAATGATAAAAACAGAATTTTTGATGTGGAATGCTACCTATCATGTTTCATCATGTAATCTTTCTCTTATGGTATGAATAATAAGATCCGAATGATTCAAAGCAATAGTCTATAATTTGATATAAAGACATCAATACTCATGCATACTAATAAACAATCATGTCTTTCAAAATAAAAATGCTAAAGAACGTTATCCCTACAAAATCATATAATCATGTCATGCTCCATCTTCTTAACACAAAGTATTTATCATGAACAACCCCAGTTTTAGCCAAGAAATTGGTTCATACTTTTTAACGCGCTTCAGCTTTTTCAACCCCCACGCAATACATGAGCGCAAGCCATGGATATAGCACTATGGGTGGAATAGAGTGTGGTGGTAGAGATAAATAAGAGAAGTCAAAAATAAGAAGATAGTCTCACACCGACGAGGCTAATCAACGAGCTATGGAGATGCCCATCAATTGATGTCGATGCGAGGAGTAGGGATTGTCATGCAACGGATGCACTAAGAGCTATAAGTGTATGAAAGCTCAACATGAAAACTAAGTGGGTGTGCATCCAACTTGCTTGCTCATGAAGACCTTGGGCATTTGAGGAAGCCCATCATCGGAATATACAAGCCAAGTTCTATAATGAAAATTCCCACTAGTATACGAAAGTGAAGAAATAGGAGACTCTATATGAACAACATGGTGCTACTTTGAAGCACAAGTGTGGAAAAAGGATAGTAACATTGCCCCTTCTCTCTTTTTCTCTCATTTTTTTCATGGCTCTTTTTGGCCTCTCTTTTTTTCTTTTTTTCTTTTTTTTTATTTTTCGTCCGGAGTCTCATCCCAACTTGTGGGGGAATCATGGTCTCCATCATCCTTTCCTCACTGGGACAATGCTCTAATAATGATGATCATCACACTTTTATTTACTTACAACTCAATATTACAACTCGATACTAGAACAAAAATATGACTCCATATGAATGCCTCTGGTAGTGTACCAGGATGTGCAATGATGCTAGCGTAACATGTATAAAAATGATGAACGGTGGCTGAGCCACAAATACTATGTCAGCTATATGATCATGCAAAGCAATATGACAATGACGATGTGTGTCATAAAAACGAAACGGTGGAAGTTGCATGGCAATATATCTCGGAATGGCTATGGAAATGCCATGATAGGTTGGTATGGTGGCTGTTTTGAGGAAGATATAAGGAGGCTTATGTGTGATAGAGCGTATCATATCATGGGGTTTGGATGCACCGGCGAAGTTTGCACCAACTCTCAATGTGAGAAAGGGCAATGCACGGTACCGAAGAGGCTAGCAAATTGCGGAAGGGTGAGAGTGCGTATAATCCATGGACTCACATTAGTCATAAAGAACTCACATACTTATTGCGAAAGTTTATTAGCCCTCGAAGCAAAGTACTACTATGCATGCCCCTAGGGGGGAGGTTGGTAGGAGTTAACCATCGTGCACCCCCGACCGCCACACAAAGGAAGACAATCAAGAATAAATCGTGCTCCAACTTCTTAGCATAATGACAGACCATACGTGCATGCTTCGGGAATCACAAACCTTAACACCAATATTCTTACTAAACCACAATTATCTACTAGCACCTCCCACATATTACCATCTTAATATCGCAAAACTATTGCAAGGAATCAAACTTATCATATTCAGTGATCTACATGAAAGTTTTTATTATATCCCTCTTGAATACCTATCATATCAGAACCAAATTCATAACCCATGCATATTACCATTGCTATTCATTAGAATCTCAAAAATATATAAGTGAATCATAAGAGTGCAACTATTTCTTTAAAATATAACCACCGTCGTGCTCTAAAAGATATAAGTGAAGCACTAGAGCAACTGCCTAGCTCAAAAGATATAAGTGAAGCACATAGAGTATTCTAATAAATCATGAATAATGTGTGCCCCTCTCAAAAAGGTGTGTTCAAAAAAGATGATTGTGACAAACTAAAAAGTAAACAAACTATATCACAGGACGCTCCAAGTAAAACACATATCATGTGATGAATAAAAATATAGCTCCAAGTGAGTTGCCGATAGATTGTAGACGAAAGAGGGGATGCCTTCCGGGGCATCCCCAAGCTTAGACGCTTGAGTCTTCCTTGAATATTACCTTGGGTGCCTTGGGCATCCCCAAGCTTAGGCTCTTGCCGCTCCTTATTCCTTTGTCCATCATAGTCTCACCCAAAACTTGAAAACTTCAGCACACAAAACTCAACAGAAACCTCGTGAGATCCGTTAGTATAACAAACAAATCTTAAAATTTAGGTACTGTTACAAATTGATTCATATTTAATATTGGCATAATGCTACTGTACTCCAACTTCTCCATGACTCATACCCCCCAATACGATCCATAGATTCATCAAAATAAGCAAACTATGCAACAAAAACAGAATCTGTCTAAAACAGAATAGTCTGTAAAGATCTGAATTAACGTCATACTTCTGTTACTCCAAAAATTCTGAAAAATTAGGACAACGTGGGAAATTCATATATAAATACTGTGTAAAAAATTCAGAATTTTATCACGCTCCAGAAAAAAATCAAATTCCAGCACTGGACGCAAAAGTTTCTGTTTTCCAACAGCACCAATCATACTATCTTCCAAATCATCCCAAAGGCATTAGTTGGCACAAACACTAATTAAAAGATAAAAATACAATCATAATAGAGGCTATAATTGTGTAAACACTCAAGAACAAAAAGTAAAAGCAAAAATTTAGTTTATTCATTGGGCTGCCTCCCAACAAGCGCTATTGTTTTATGCCCCTAGCTAGGCATAATGCATAGTTTCAAGTGTTGTCATCCTTCAAGTTAATTCCATAGGTGGCCCTCATAATAAATTCATAAGGTGCTTTAATTCTCTTTCCAGGGAAGTGTTCCATCCCTTTCTTTAAAGGAAATTGAAATCTTATATTACCTTCTTTCATATCAATAATAGCACCTGTTGTTTGTAGAAAAGGCCTACCAAGTATTATGGGGCAAGAAGGATTGCATTCAATATCAAGAACAATAAAGTCCATGGACACATAATTTCTATTTGCAAGAATAATCACATCATTTATTCTACCCAATGGCTTTTTAATACTGCAATCCGCAAGATGCAAATTAAGGGAACAAGGATCCATGTCGGTGAGACCTAGCACATCACACAAAGACTTTGGTATAGTGGAAATGCTAGCACCAAGATTACATAGAGAATTAAATTCATAATCTTTAATTTTGACTTTAATAGTAGGTTCCCATTCATCTTGTAACTTTCTAGGAATTGAAACTTCCAACTCAAGTTTTTCTTCATGCGCTTTCATCATGGCTTCTACAATATATTTAGTGAAAGCTTTATTTTGTTCATATGCATTTGGTGAATTAATCATGGATTGCAACAAGGAAATACACTCAATTAAAGAACAACTATCATAATTAAAGTCCTTGTAATCCAAAGTAGTGGGTACATTACTATTTAAAGTTTTGACCTCTCCAAAGCCACTTTTTTCAATTTTTTCATTAAGATTATCACCCTCCAAGCAATCGGGACTCCTTCTATTTAAAGTTGACTCTTCTTTAGTCCCTTTTTCATCAAGTTTTATGTTACTAAATAATGATTCAATAGGGTTGACACCAATCATTTTAATATCTTCATCATTACTACGATAGAAACCGGGTGGAATCGCTTTTTCTAGAAATTCTCGCTTAGCTCTCAACCTAGCGGTCCTTTCTTTACTTTCATTAATGGAGACATATATAGCTTTAGTAGACTCATTTACATCATGCTTGGGTGGCAAAATTTTAGTTTTGAGATTTTCCACATCATGAGCAATTCTATCCATATTCCTAGCCAATTCATCAACTCTATTCAATTTTTCTTCTATCATAGCATTGAAATTCTTGTGCGAATTAATAACTTCTTTAATATTACTTTCAAGATCAGAGGGCATCCTTTTATTATTATTATAAGAATTACCATAAGGATTGCCATAATTATTAGAGGAATTTCCAGGAAACGGTCTAGGATTGAAATTACCCCTATAAGCATTGTTGTTCAAATTATTTCTAGAGACAAAATTCACATCAATAGCATCATTATTTTGCTCAATCAAGGTAGACAATGGCACATCATTAGGATCAATATGAGCATTTTTACTAGCAACCAATTTCAATAAAGCATACATCTTATCACTCAAAGTATTAATTTCTTCAACATAATTTACCTTCTTACCAGTTGGAGTTCGTTCAGTGTGCCATTGAGAATAATTTGTCATGATATTATCAAGAAGTTGTGTAGCTTCTCCCAATGTAATTTCCATAAAAGTACCACCTGCGATAGAGTCTAGCAAATTTCTAGAGACAAAGTTTAGTCCCGCATAAATTTTTTGTATGATCATCCATAAATTTAAGCTATGAGTTGAGCAATTTCTTATCATTAATTTCATTCTCTCCCAAGATTGTGCAACATGTTCATGCTCAAGTTGCTTAAAATTCATAATTTGATTTCTTAGAGAATTAATCTTAGCGGGAGGGAAATACTTGGTAATAAAAGCATCCTTACACTTATCCCAAGAATCAATACTATTTCTAGGCAAGGATGAAAACCAAGTTTTAGCACGGTCTCGTAGTGAGAACGGAAATAATTTTAATTTGGCAATATCATTATCCACATCTTTCTTATTTTGCATATCACAAAGCTCAACGAAAGTATTTAGATGGGATGCAGCATCTTCATTAGGACTACCAGAAAATTGTTCTTTCATAACAAGATTAAGCAAAGCAGCATTAATGTCACATGACTCCGCACTAGTGGCGGGAGGAGCAATAGGAGTACTAATAAAACCATTATTATTAGTATTGGAAAAGTCACATAATTTTGTATTTTCTTGAGACATCGTGACGAAGCAAGCAAACAAGCAAATAAAAATATTTTTGTGTTTTTATAAAAAATTTAGAAGTGGGGGAGATGAAAACGAGAGGCAAATGCAAAGAAAAGGCAAATAAAGTAAATTCAAGTGGATGATAGTTTGTGCGAAGGTACTTGGTAATTTTGATGATGTCTCCCCGGTAACGGCGCCAGAAATTCTTCCTGCTACTTGTAGACTGCGTTGGTATTTCCCCGAAGAGGAGAGGATGATGCAGTATAGTAGAGATAAGTATTTCCCTCAGTTAAGAACCAAGGTTTTCAATCCAGTAGGAGAACCAAGCAAAATTCCATTAAGCGCACATGCACACACAAGAGCAAACACTTGCACCCAACGCAAATAAGAGGGTTGTCAATCCTCTTAGCGGTTATTTGCAAGGATTAAATCTTATAGAGGTAAATAGATAAACTAAAATACTAATTAAAATAAAAGTAAATAAATTGTAGCAAGGTATTTTTAGGTTTTTTATATATGATAAAATTGAACGGGGGCCATAGTTTTCACTAGAGGCTTCTCTCTCGAACACATAGCATACGATGGGTAAACAAATTACTGTTGGGCAATTGATAGAAAAGAAAAATAATTATGACGGATTCATGGCAATGATCATATATATAGGCATCATGTATGAGACAAGTAGACCGACTCCTGCCTGCATCTACTACTATTACTCCACCCATCGATCGCTATCCAGCATGCATCTAGGGTATTAAGTATGAAACAGAGTAACGCCTTAAGCAAAATGACATGATGTAGACAAAGTAAACTCAAGCAATATGATTAAACCCCAACTTTTTATCCTTAACGGCAACAATACAAATATGTGTCATGTCCCTTTCTGTCACTGGGATTGAGCACCGCAAGATTGAACCCATCACAAAGCACCTTTCCCATTACAAGATAAACCAATCTAGTTGGCCAAACCAAATCGATAGATCGGAGAGAAATACAAAGCTATAATAATCATGCATAAAAGAGTTCAGAGAAGACTCAAATATTTCTCATGAATAATCTGATCATAAACTCACAATTCATCGGATCCCAACAAACACACCGCAAAAGAAGATTACATCGGATAGAACTCCAAGAATATCGAGTAGACACATGGTATTGAAGATCAAAGAGAGAGAAGAAGCCATCTAGCTACTAGCTATGGACCCGTAGGTCTGTGGTAAACTACTCACACATCATCAGAAGGGCAACAAGGTTGATGAAGAAGCCCTCCATGATCGATTCCCCCTCCGGCAGAGTACCGGAAAAGGCCTCCAGATGGGATCGCAGAAGAACACGGGCCTGCGGCGGCGGAAAGGTTTTCTCTTCTGTCTCTCTAGTATATTGGGAATATTTGGGAATTTATAGCACTAGAATTAGGCCAGGAGGGGCAACGAGGGGCCCACAAGCCTGGGAGGCGCGCCCTACCCCCTTGGGCGCTCCCTCCAGGCTTGTCGCCTCCTCGTGGCTCTTCTGGTCATCTCCCGAAGCTTCGTGGGTCTCTTCTGGTCCAGAAAAAATTAATCCAAAGTTTTTTTCTCGTTTGGACACTTTTTGATAATGATTTTCTGAAAAGGCAAAAATAGCAGAAAATAGCAACTGGCACTGGGCACTGGGTTAATAGGTTAGTCCCAAAAAATGATATATAATGGCATATAATTGCTTATAAAACATCCAAGATTGATACTATAATAGCATGGAACAATCAAAAATTATAGATACGTTGGAGACGTATGAAGCTACCAATAGCCGCCGAACAGGTTGGCGCCGCCAACAAGACCTCTCTTGCTGGTGAGCAGTAATCTCCGGAGAACCAAGCTCTTGCCGTCGAGACATGCGCTCCCGGGGAGGGAGAAGAGCCATTGCTCCTTATCGTCGAGCCACAGGCTCCGATATGGGCGCAACTAATTGTCGATTACCTTCAAACATGTGATCTTCCCAACGAACGAGAAGAAGCTGAAAGAGTAGCACGACAGTCGAGTATGTACCAGTTTGTTGATAGCATTCTGCACAGAAAGAGGCCAAATGGTGTGAAATTGAAGTGTATATCCCGGGAAGATGGATAAGCACTGCTGGCAGAGATACACGGAGGCGTATGTGGCTCCCACATTGGGTCACGCGCCCTTGTCGGGAAAGCTTTTCGACAAGGTTTTTATTGGCCCACTGCCCTCCAGGATGCGACTGCACTAGTAACCAAGTGTGAAGCGTGTCAGTTCCATTCCAAAAACATACACCAACTAGCTCAAGCTCTTCAAACGATTCCTCTCTCGTGGCCTTTTGCGGTCTGGGGGCTGGACATTCTCGGCCCTTTCCCCCGTGCGATGGGAGGCTTTGAGTTCTTGTACGCAGCAATCGACAAGTTCACAAAGTGGCCTGAGGTGGAACTAGTAAGGAAAGTTACAGCATAGTCAGCCGTCAAGTTTTTCAAGGGTCTGGTTTGCCGTTTTGGAGTGCCCAACAGGATCATCACCGACAACGGCACCCAGTTTACCAGTCGCACCTTCATAGCATACTGCCAAGAACATGGAAGCAAGATCTGCTACACCTCCGTTGCTCACCCGAGAAGCAATGGACGGGCGGAGAGAGCAAATGCTGAAGTGTTGCATGGGCTCAAGACAAGAACTTTTGATAGGGTGCACAAGTGTCGAAGACGCTGGGTTGACGAGTTGCCGGCAGTTCTTTGGTCACTCAGGACGACACCAAATCGAGCTACCGGCAAGACACCCTTCTCCCTTGTTTACGGTGCAGAAGCAGTGCTCCCCACAGAACTCAAGTACGGATCACCTTGAGTGCAAGCTTTTGATGAAGCTAATCAAGAAGAAGCGAGGCATGACGATGCTATGCTCCATGAGGAGGACCGTTTCTGGGCTGCCATGTGTGCTGGACGATACCAGCAAGCTTTGCGCCGCTATCATAGCTACAAAGTGCACCCCCGGCAACTTGAGGAAGGTGACCTTGTCCTTCGATGGATCTAGTCCGGCAAGGGTTCAAACAAGTTGACACCAAAGTGGGAAGGCCCTTATCGGGTAGTTCAAGTTACCAGACCTGGCTTAGTTCGTCTGGCGACCGAAGATGGCATCCGTCTGCAAAACTCATGGACTATTGAGCATCTTCGCAAGTTCTACCCATAAGGCGCAGTTGCCGGGCCTCCCGGCAACATCTTTTGTACAAGTTGGCCACCAAGGCATGTAATCCTTTGTACAAAGCTGGGTGCAGATCCCGTGCACGGTTAATAAAGCTAAGTGTTTCACAACTTTTTGTCAAAGTACATATTTATTTGTGTATATTGCATGTATTACTGTGTTACATGTGCCTTGTATGAAATGATTGATGAACCATCAAGGTTCCAACCTCCTCTTTTCTCTTCTTTCTTTTTCTCAAAGGAATGAAGTGTTCCTCGCGTGCAAGTTTCTCGGGGGGAGTGACGGTATGGATACCAAATGACTTTCAAGATATCATTCACGGCAATAAGTGCAGCAAAGAAAGAAAGTTAAGTTGCAAGACTTTGAAACAAAAATTTCTTTGTTGTAATTGCTAAATTCCCTTGAACGATTTACGTCTTTGTATGAAAAACCTGCACGCGAAGGAGCCTTATCGGGATTGCTCGCGCTCTTATTTCTGTTTTGAGTCCACTCAACAGTGTAAGTAAGCTGCGTCAAGACTTGTAAGTGTACCTTGCCAGAAAGCTACACCTCCGACAAGCTGCTAAGGATCCGTTCCTCAAGCGCTAGCGACAGGCTGAGCGCACCGGCAAGTTTCCGGCAAGCGTAGGGAATAAAACATACAAGGACAGGATCACAAGAGGGAAAGAGCATACATTCATTAAAATACACAAGTCATATTACATCAAAACACAGTGCATATCTAACTTAAGATTAATCTGTCTTTTACATGACCGCACTCTTGGAGAAATGTAGCGGTGGCAAGACTAGTTCTTCAGATGGCCTTCCATTATGGAGACTTGGCCAACACGATCAACAATCAGAGCAACAAGCTTTTCGATGACGGTGATGTCAGTGTTTTTTGGCAAGCTCATGAAGGCCCCGGAGAGATCAATGCTGGGATTGTGGTACACCAGCTTGACGAGCACCTTGTAAAGAATATCATGGGCAAGCTTCCGGGACTCGTTGGCGAAGCTAGCAATGCGCTCCTCCTGATACGTCTCCAGTGCTTCAATCAAGCCCTTGAAGAACTTTGTCAGCCTGACGCTTGCGGCCACCTTGTCGTTGACAGTGAAGCTCTAGCTCTTCATATCCATAACAGCGAGTTGTCGGGTCAGGCGTTCGGCTGCGTCTACAAGCCCCTCAGTCCAAAGCACGAGGGAGTTTTTCAATTGGTTGAACTTGGTTTTGGCATCCGTCAGATGAATTTGCGCCTTTTCAAGGTCTTTCACCAAGATTGCCTCCCTGGTCTTGCCGGATTCTAAACTTTCCTCCAAAGTGGCAAGCTTCGTTTTCAGATCCTCGACAGCATCGGTGGCCTACTGAGTTCCTAGTTTTTGGATGACAGTCGTGTCTGCAACTCCCCTAGGGTATGAGTTGCTTTCTGCGCTGCGTCCTTAAGAGCCACGACCTCCTTATGGCTATCGGCAAGATCTTCTTCTAGTTTGCTCACTTTGGCTTCCAAATCTGTCTTGGCGGTGGTAGCAGCAGCAACGGCGTCAGTAGATTCCTTAAGCTTGGCGGCATGCTCTTGAACTTGAGTGGCAAGGATTTCCTTATGGACCTGCTCTAGCTCTTGAGTTCATTTGGCGAGTAGTGCCTGGACCTCGTCGTCCTTGGCCTTAAGCTTGGCAGCAAGGGAAGCTTCCCGGGCAGCAAGATCCTCTTCATGAGCGTCAAGATTGACCTTACGCTCTATCAAAGCCCGATCGGCTGCTTCGGCTTCCTTGGCGGCTGCTTCTTGTGCCATCTCAAATTCTGCCTTCTCCAAGATAAAGCCATTCTTGTCGGCGGCAAGCTCAACATGCTGGTCCTTAATTTCTTGGATCCGTTCAGCGTACCAAGACCGGGCCTCATCTGCGCGTTGCAAGAGTTCTTGCCGGCCTCCTTCAACAAGTTGCTTCTGAAGCTGAAGTTTTTCCCACCGTTTGCTGAAGCATCGTTGGGCAGCTTTGAAGCCTTCTTCCATATCTACCAGAAAAAGATAATCCTCAGTGTCATCATCCTTGTTGTGCTCCTCTTCGGTCGTGTTGGATGGAGGAATGATGAGTTCCTCTTCAACATCTGTGCCTTCTGATGCTACGACGGTAGATGAGCTGGGAGCGTCCTTCCATTGGATGCTGGCAAGCCTGCGGGATCTTCTTGTCGGAGGTTCGTCTGGTGTTGTTGAAGGATGGGCAACAGTTGCTCCCACCTCCTCACCTGTGCTAGCCATTAGCGCTCCTGAAACTGGAGTGCCAGAAGTGGCCTCGCCGGTTTCAGTGGCAGCGACCTTGGCGGTTTCCTCCATTGCGATCTTGTCGGCCTCTGTTGCGGCAACCTTGGCGGCCTCTTCAGCGGCAGCCCTGCCAGTTTCGGCCGCGGCAAGCTTGGTGACTTCGTCATCAGCAATCTTCGTAGCTTCTTCGGCGGCAACCTTGGCGGCTTCATCAGCCATGCTTTTTGCGATCCCCTCAACATCATTGTCAATCTCTATGTCATTAGTAGGAGGTGGATCTGAAAAGTAGAAGGAATGAAGATAAATCAAGATCAAGTTCAAGAAAACAAAACAAAAAAAGAGAGAAAATTGATAAGGATAGGAAGCGCTTGAAAGTAAGTGGATTACCTGTCGGATTTTGTTGAGAAGAGATGTTCTCTTCTCTGACAACTTCGGTTGTCGTCGCCTGGCTGCTGGTAGCTTCGCTTGCCGGTATGTCCATAGTGCGGACAAGGTCGTCAGCGGAGGCCCTTGCCGGTGAGTTGCTTTCCGGAATGATGGTTGACGGAGGCGTTGTAGAAGGATCCGCCTCCAGGCGCTCTTCCTCTTGACGATCTTCTCCCATCTCTTTGTCAGGCTCAGAGATAGGAGCATCAGCACCGGAACTTGCAAGTGGTTACTGCGTCACAGTCTTACGTTGGGGGCTGGGCTGGGGGCTGGAAACGACAACATCAGGAGATGTCGTGCCCCGCCCAGCACTCGTCGTGGGTTCACCCTCTGCGATAGCTTTGGCCCATTTCGTTCTGTGCACCAATGGCTCCCTATCTCTGCAAAGTCGAGAAAGAAAAATTCAGTCAAAATAACAATTATGAAGAAAGAAAGAAGCTGATGAAGATAATCAAAGATGCTCACTCTTCATCTTCTTGGTCACTGAGGACGGAGAGGTCCCACGTGACCAGCGGTGGAGATGCCCTGGGCCGTTTGATTGCCGGGGAAGTTGTTGCCGCAGGATGTGAAGCTCCAGCCTCATCAGCGAAAGATGTTATTCGCCGCCTTGACGGGGTGCGCCTAGTCGTCTGAGTCTGGGAACTTTGCCGGTGAGTGCTTTGCTGCCGGGTGACTCTGGTGGCTACCTCCTTGTCGGAAGACTCATCCTCTAGCGATGAAGGGTGCACTGGTTCCTGGCTGGCAGCCTTCTTAAGGATTCGGCGTCTCTTTTTCGGGACGGGAGCAACTGGGGGCTCCTCTTCCTCCCTTTGCTTTGTAGCGGCTTCACCACCATGTTCCTCGGCAGGTTCCTCCTGATGCTCTTCGGCAGGATCTTCATCGGCACGCTCTTCTTCATTTTCAGCAGCCGCAGACTGGGAACTGCTAGCACCGGCAAGCCTCTTGGCCTCTTCGGCCCTGCTGGCAATGTATGCCAGCTCTTCGTCGGTGGTGCTACGGATGATGTCCT
The DNA here is from genome assembly GCA_039707655.1 of Elymus sibiricus. NCBI lineage: Eukaryota > Viridiplantae > Streptophyta > Magnoliopsida > Poales > Poaceae > Elymus > Elymus sibiricus. The sequence continues at coordinate 238,512,953 of CM077676.1, forward strand.
TCTCCTCTCGAATGGCCCTCTTCGTTATGTTGGCAAGCCATGCCATTTCATTTTCAACAGTGGGTTTCTACCAAAGGGCCTCGACTCCTTGGGCGTTGCACTCCGGCATCATCGCCAAGATTGAGTCCTTGGCGGAATTGATACATAAGGGAACCACTGTGGTCGGCAAGTGAAACTTGCCGGAGGGTCAAAAAAGCTAGTGGCAGAGGCTGATGTGCTCCAATACGGTTAAGTTGTTGTCGAGTCCAGTATGCATCCGCATGATGTCAGCAGCATTTTGGTACTCCCAGGTGTATCGCTTCCTCTTCTGCAGCGGCGCAATGCGCCGCCGGAGGAAATCTGCTCCTACCATCTCGATAGTTAGGCCGGCAGCCCTGAGACGGATGATGCGGTTCAGTGCCGGGGTGAGCTTGTCGTCGTCCTTGCCGTAATCACTCCAATCCTTGCCACGCTGAACCTTCTCCTTCCAGGGCACACAGAATTCGGGGAAGTCCTTCTCTTGGATCCAACACCACTCCGCCCGCCATTCCTCCCATTTCAGGTGCAGCTGGCCTGTGAGATATGCGTCTTTGGCCCCGCCTCTGGGAATCTAGGTGATGCTTCCACAAAGGGCATCTCCTTCGATACGGGGAATGAAGAAGTGGCGAAAGAGAGAGACGTTGGAGACGACTCCGACGAAATTTTCGCACATATGGGCGAAGACTGACATACAGGTCACGGCGTTTGGAGTGAAATCCAGAAGCTGGAACCCATAGGTGTACATCAGTTCGGAGAAGAAGTCAGAAAAAAGAGGGCAGAGCCCGCAATAGAAATACGCATAGAAGAATGGGAATTTGTCGGTAGAAGGCTTGAGGTTGACAGGCAGTATAACTTGGGCGATGTGGTCTTTGGTATCCTTCCCCCACATGTACGTGTACCTGTCGATGAGCATGCTCTTATCCAACGCCGGCGGACGGAAAACGATGTTTGCCCTTCACCGCGTGGCTACGACCTGCTTTCTCTTCTCCGCCTCCGGGTCGACGAGCTTGGCAGCCTTCTTCGCCTCAGCCTCGGCTGGATTGGCGGCTTTCTTGGGTGCCATGATGCTCTCAAGAGAGGGATGAGAGGGTGGTCGCTGCAATGGAGTGGCGCCGGTGGATTTTTGTTCTGGCGCGAGGAGGAAGATGATGGGCGGCGGCTAGGTTGGGAAGATTGGAGTGAATGAGCAGCGCCCCCTCGCGACTGCCTTTTTATGGGGAAGGCACGGGGGGCTGGCTCTTTACTGTCTAGTGTGGCAGCGTTTTTGCAGGCGCACCACCGCAAACCGCCGTTCCAGCACACCTCTCCCACGTCTCGCATTAAATGCGCGTCGTGGGCGTGCAGAAGAAACCACCATCACATCATCATCGCCGCACGAAGCACATCAAGCTCGATATACACTTCGTGCGTGAGCAGGTGGCTCTCGAGCACATCCGCGTCCTGCATGTTCCCACCGCGCAGCAGTTTGCCGATGTCATGACCAAGGGGTTACCGACGTCTACCTTCGAGGAGTTTCGGTCCAGTCTATGCGTCACCGGTGACGTATCGACTGCCGGGGGGGGGGGGAGGATGTTGAGCATGATCATTATCGCATGTACATTAGGCAACTAGGATTTCATTTTATTATTTCCTAGTCTAGAGATATCTCCCGATCCTTTCCTTCTATACTGGATACGGTTGAGATATTATTGCCCATGTACTCTATATATGCTACGGCATACAATCAATGCAAATATTGACAATCCACAGTTTGTAGCGATCTGAGTTGCCGTGTCGAGTAGCGCGTGCGCTCGTCCTCCCTGTATAGTGCGCCACACGATTAAGAATTTTAGGTTAATTTTGTGATCCCACGGCAATGCAAGGTCATTCAGCTAATCCTTTGTAAGGTCAAAATTACGTTGGCAATTTCCGCATCGAGCAGCGAAAAGGGAACACCATGTCGCGGTCAAATGCTTCGTGGCCGACTTTTATCTGTTATAGTAGAACGCCCGTGCGTTGCTACGGGCCATCGATATATTTTTGCCGGTAACAATCGAAAAGTAATTAAAATCCACTTCACTTGCGATGTAAGTTGATCCAAAATCTAATAGAATGTTGTGTAGAGCTAATTATTTTTCACAAACTAAGATTCGCTTGATGTGTTTAAGATATTTACGTATAATGTGAGGAATTGTCTTTAGCTTTATTTGCATGGTACAATGTGAGTCGCATCATGATTTTAGTGAGCTTTAAATTGTAGGCTACCTATAGATAACTTGGTTGGTATTTTTCCTAAAACTGACTTTTTAGGCTATGTGATCCAACTAATTATCTCTTAGAAACTAACATCTACTTGATGTGCTTAAGATGTTCCTATGCAATGTTAGGAATGTTTTTCTTTAGCTTCATTCACAAGGTACATTATCACTCTTGCAATGCGCGTCGAAGCTCCTGAGTCTGTGGGACTTTTTGAAGCATCTAGTGAAGGTTGTATGGTGTGCCCAATATTGCCGACGTTATGCTTGCATCATCATGTGTTGAGCTGCAAACAATGGTGAAGTCGGTACTCCGCCCGCTTCGTAGGCTAGAGCAGTCTTTTGTGCTTATGTTAGCATGGGCGACCAACTTATTGGAGCGAAAAGAGGTGTCTGATGGTGTGCAGGGGTCGATGCTCATCGCGCAGGCACCATTGGTGGCAAAAGATGGGGTCCATGGTGTCATGGACAATGTTCGGTTGTTGCCTTCGGAGTTGCTCCCGTGGAGTTTGCTAGACAACTTGCGTTAGTCCGACGTATGGTCTTCATCGACAAGGTGGATTATGAGTTTAGCCTAGCTACTTCTATCTCTGATGATATCTAAGCTGCTACAAAGGGATGTGCTTTGGCGACCGAGGACGAGGGCACTTCACATGACTTAACCGAGTTGAGCACAAGCCTCATTGACATGCCTTTGATCACGGAGAGGTTGAATCGCCTTATTAATGTGAAGAATATCAACAGCGTCAACCAACTGGTGAGCACCGCCATGGATGAAAACCGTGCAATATGTTAGACGCGACAATGTGTTTCCTTCTTTGGTGCTTTTTATTTTGAGAGTAGTTCGCATGAGGTTTCACCGGTTGGCTTTTTTTTACATGCCGTCAGTGGTGTCCTTGTTAGATGTTTGCAGTTGGTGTGGGCTTGGCCCTAAACATATCGGTTTTCGTCTGATTTTGCATCAATTAACTGGGCAACTATCTTCTTCTTAATTAATGAAAAGGGAAACCTTTTGCTTCTATCTCTAAAAAATGTTAAGAAGAAAAGAAATGAACCATGTTCATAAAAAAACGCAAATACCCCTGTTCTAAATAAACAAATAAAAAACCTACCCTCAAAGAAAAGAAAAAAAGACATCCACCCATCTCCTCTCACCACACAGCCACACCAGCCACTCACATGGCATCGGCTGCCGCTCCTCTTCCCTCCACAGCCCCTCCTATCCCGCCACGGCCTCGATCGCCGCCTCCTCTCCCGCCACGGCTAGCCAACCCTGAACCATGTCCACCCTCTGTACGGGCACTGCAGCCGGAGCCCCATTGAGAAAATTCCAAAATCCATTGTTACTTGTTTATGAGACTGAAAATGGCCAGGATATCCCATCCAAAATGTATAGGAGAAATTGACTTTAAATTTACAATAGAAAATATAAGATTGAAGCATCTTGATTAGACTGAATATGAAAGCCTTTAGTACAGCCTATTGCTTTGGTTCCATCAGACTATCATGCGGTCAGATTTCAGATGACTAATTGTTTTTCAAGGTGAACATCACAGATCTTTGAACTACAGGATTGTGATTCTATAGCTGCAATGATGCTATTCTTTATCACTTGGTATGCCATTACTTCCTACCTACTTGAATTCCCCTATTCCCAGTTAACGGGATTTTGAGTTTTTTGACATTTCCTTAAATGATTATATGGAACTTCTGATAACACACCACACACAGTTTTCATTCTCTACAAGAACTGGAGAAGTACAGGTGCACTTAACTACAAGCTACTCCCTCCGATCCAAAAAGTGTCGTGGTTTGAGTATTAGGGAATGCAAAGGTTAATGTAGCTATACAATTGATAAAAATAGCATGCTCAAGTGTTCCAGGAACTAAACTGGGATTAGTGTCGTCACTGCAAATTGGGTTTGTTTTTGCTAGACATTTTTCCATCAATTGCGAGAAGCTGAACTTTAATGCCTGGAATCTACAGCAAAATTAAATCAGTTAGTCCCTAATCAGCTCACCTTATGTTGAGCAGTTCAACTACTACAATGGACTCTTTAGAGTTCAGATTTTGTATTGTTAATGGATGTTCGTTAATATGAAAATAATCCATGATAGGTTGTCGTGTCAACAAAGTGTCAGCCCAAGGCCAGAAGAGTAATAAGTTTGGGAATCATAAGCAGAATCTAATAATTCTTATACCTTTAGATAGAGAAGATAAAGGTCTGGAGATGCTCATACCTAGGGGTACTCGCAATACTTCTAGATAGTGTTTGGTTACTTCACGTGTTCTTCGCCATTTCTCTCTCCAGACCAACCTATGCAATTTTTAAAATCCATCCTCATAAGATAGATGGGCCTTTTAGTGTGAAATGCACATATGTGAAATATGTTTATTATATTACTGCCCATGCATTACAACGGGGGCTATATGTATCCAGCTGGTTCAGCACAAACCGTATGTAACATGTACCTTTAGGATTTATATATCACCCTTCTTCATCTTCTGCTTCCACTACCCCAATCCAAGCTCGCTGTCAGTATTTACTAAAGAACCGATGCACTTTTGTGAGGCTTTGCTGAGAGGATTCAGACCTTGCATTGCTCAATTATCAGACTGTGGCATCCTGGCTCAGAGAGACCGGAACACCCCGTATTCTAGCCCAGAGATCAAGTCTTCTGGAATACGGCACTGCTTGGCATAGAACAAACCAGCTCTTTATTATGAATAAACGGGGTACAAGGGTCTGATAGAATAAAGGTTACAGAGGGCACGACGACACTTCGCCTGCTAAGGTAGCTCTATGCTAGCAGCGGAACAACTCGAAGCGGAATAACTTCTAGCAGCGGAACAACGACGACGGTGATGAACTCCACTCCACAGGGACTCTGGCTGGGACGCGTCCTAGAGCACAACCTCGGGATCCTCGACAAACAAGCAATCACGGCATCACCTGCAATCTGGCATGACACGCCAGGTGAGTACTTTGAATGTACTCGCAAGCTCACAGCAACCAAAGCAATCAAGACATACAACAGCATGGCATTTACAGGTTAATCATCAAAGATGAACACGATACTACTAGAACAACATGAGCATGGCAACAACATGAGCATGGCAACAACATGAGCATGGCATGTACATATAATTCATGATATGAACAGGATGATACTAGCACTAGCATGCACGGGGGTCGACATTTAAGGTCTCATGGACCAACTTACTCTGCTCGGAGGTTACCTCATAACCACCATCTGTATCAATCTTTCTTACCATCGTGATCATCACACGATCACCTCATGATCCACCATCATCATGAACACCATCGTGATCATCTCGTGACCACATAAAGATCAACCAACTTCTTTCCTCATCGAACCAGGGTTGTTATTATTTAGATTTATTATTTCTGTTGACCCATAGTGTGACCTACTACGAACTGTGTCCATGACCGAGGACGCGGCTATCGATAGATTATACACTCTGCAGAGGTTAGTACACTGTACCCACACCACGGAACTCATGGCCTCGTGCTCCCATTTGGGTGGACCAACGACATTCTGACAAAACCAATCTATTGCATGACACTCTCCCGGCCACTCCGACAAACTCCCCTTTGGGCTATGTCCTGGGTTACCCTGATGCCAACATGTGACATCCGCCACCTTTGTGGCTGCCACCGTCGTGGCCAAACATAAACATCGTCCCAACGGGGACCTCGGATCCATACAACTCGGGTACTCAAGGCTTATGGTAGCCTACCTGATCAGGGTAACGCGCACCCATAACCTTCCCTAGTAGGAGGCACCGGCGAGAGGCATGACAATAGACCGCATTAGGGCCTCCCTATCCAGGCAAGTGTGGTTGCACTGGTGAGCTCGATTCGGTGGCACCATGACTCAGCCAACAGATTTATTCAAGTTCGATTAATGTCAGGTTTAACTTGAATGGTGATGAGCTGAGTCATAACAACATAATGAAATAACAATGCATATGAGCATGATATCAGTGTAACCATGGATGGGCAACATAACCATTTAACAACATAGCATCAAAAATGATAACTCATTTATTCTACGGGATGCAAATGAGCATGGCATACTGACAATCATGAATAAAACAAGTATTTTCATAATAAACCCTAACTATTCAAATGAGCATATCGTTATCACTAGCATCGGAAAATAAATCCGAGAACTAACCTGATAATAATAATACTAGCAAATAATCATTTAACTTACTAGATGCAAATGAGCAAGGCATAAGAACGAGCATGGATTCACAAGCATATAATATTCACAAAATAATTAAATGAGCAAACATTTATTTAAATATTGGAGTGAAAACCATGGCTACTGCAAGGCCATCATGCAAGTGGCTGTCGTGGCTTGCCTGGGGATGAAAGATTCACCGGGGAGAAGTGCGGAGACACTCGCGAAAAAATTGCCGAAAAAGTTTCCCTCCCGGCGGAGCTGTTTTAAGGGCAAGGGCAAAATGGTCATTTTCACAGTGTGGCAACCTCATGAAAATGATACCATCGGAACGGGCTCGACGAACTGAGATCGTGGGCTTTGGAATCACCTGAATCGGAGTTACGGTCGCGAAGTTACGGTCGTTCGTTCGTTAGGCAGAAAAAGAATAAAAATGTGTTCATTTCTGCTGCTAACGGACGAACGTCCGCAATATAAGGGTTTCGGCGGCGGCTGCTGAAAACAGAAAGCGCCTTTCAGGAAATGCGCTTTCAAACGGGGAAAGCGTATTTTGGTCCGAAGAAAAAATGGATTACGCTTTCTTTAACTGAAAACGTATTTTAGTCAAAACCGTTTCCACTTATCCACGTCAGCGCTGGCTGGGCAACCCTGGGTGTGACCGACAGGTGGGGGCCGCGGTGGGGTCCACGGCCAGCTGGAGGGGTCGCCGTCTTCCTCCTCTCGCCCACGCACGACCGGAGCAGAGGCGGGTTCCGGTGATGGCCGCCGGCGGCTCCGGCCACCGTTCGCCGTGCTCCGACCACCGGCGAGCTCGTGGAACTGAGCCGCACCCATCCCCGCATAGCACGGACACCGGGAAGGGCTGGAGCGGCGGCGGCTCGAGGTGGCCGTGGGCAGGGGCGGCGGCCGTTCTTGGGGTCGAGGCTACTGGCGTCCCGGCGACCGAACGAGTAGGTGGGGAGGGTTATGGAGGCTAGGGGAGGTCCTTGGTGGGGCCAGGAGGGAGAGGGAGGGCTCGGTTCACCGGAATTTTAGAGGAGGTCGGCGGCGGCCATGGCGGCCATTGGAGAGTAGGGGGAGCTCTCGAGCTCGGTTGAGTGGCGGGGGTGGGCTAGGGGAGAGCGGTGAGGAAGCTTGTGAGGTCGGGAGGGCTCGGGGTGGCTTTATATAGCCGAGGCAGCGATGCCCTCGCTGGAAGCCGACGGGAGCTCGCGGTTGATGCTTCTGGCACGACCACGTGCGCGCGCGCACGCGCGGAGGGGGAGAGAGGGCTAGGGGAGGTGCATTCGGTGCAAAGGTGCCGCGGGGAGCAAGAGGACAAATGCAACGCGACGACGGCCGCGGGCATCCCGGGACGGCGTGCTCGCCGGAGAGGAAAGAGGAGAGGGGGAGGGGTCCAGAGGGTACACGCGGACGCATGGGAGTGGGAGCAACTCAGAGGACATGGTGCGGTGGCGAGAGCTCGGCGTTTGGGCGGCGGCAGAGGGACCCGAAGTCCAGAGCACGCTTTCGGCGTGCCAGACCGCGTGGTCACTGCGTGAACAGGCGCACGCGGTGCACTCTGGCCAACCAAACGATGTCTAGCGTCTTGTCCTTCCTAATTGGGTCCTACCTGAGGTGATAGCTCAAAGAAAGTCACTGTGAGTTGATGGGAGGGATCGACTGAACTTGGCTGTTGCAAACTTAAGCAGGAAGTAGAGATCAAATGGGAGGGGATAAGGAGTAACCAGGATTTTTCAGGGGTTTAGGGTAGGAAGGACTATGATCCTGGGGATTTTGAAAAGATTTGGACTAATATTCATCATAGTTGCTTTACAACCACATATTCTGGTCCAGAAAGAAGATCATGAAGTAGCACTCACATGGTTGCTTGGGTTGAGCTAAAAATTTGTGGAGCATGATCATATGGGCATATGAAGGTACCATAAAAATTTCATCCCATTTCAATAAATATAAATGGTACTTCCTTCACAATGATCCACACTGGACAGAAACTTGGGGGAATTTTGTGGAGAAAAAGTTTTGGCAAAATAATGTGAGTTTTGGCATTCTCACATTATTTAGGGATATTTAAGTCCTGGATTAATTTCAGAATTTTTGAAGTAATAGAAAATATATTTGCTTCACAAACTGAAATTGTGACCAGAAACCAAGATTGGATGGTGTGCTCACACAGATTGTTGGATGGAGATGAAATTTGGTGGAGAGTAATGATTTGATCATATAAATGACCTACCAAAATTTTAACTCATTTGGATTAGCCTAGATAGTACTTCCTTCACAAAGCTTCTCTCTGGACAGAAACTTTGGAAATTTGCTGAGGAAGATTTACTAGGCAAATGGATGAATTTTGGCATGTGGCAATTATTTGGATAGGAAAGAGTGCCCAAAAACTTTGAGGGCAATAAAGAAAATATAAATAGCACCTCCTTCACAAAGTGCCATTCTGGACAGAATGGAAAATGAATATTCCAGAATTATTTTTGAACTAGGCAAGGATGGGTTTTGACATATTAGTGGAAGATATTATCCAAAGAATTTATGAGAATTTTGTGGGAATTTTATGGAAGACAGAAATATAGGTTGCTTCACAACCTAGGGCAAACAGGGTTATTCCTTTAATAGAAAAAGGAATATTCCCAAGGAATAAATATTGGGGTTGGGCTAAGATGGAAATGAAATGGCCTCGGGATAGATTTGAGAGTGACAAGCCACTTGGAAGTGGCAGGAGAGAAGATCTTCCCAGGTTTCAAGACCACATAGCCACGGAAAAAGAACTCCAAATAAAAAATTCGAAGAAATCCAAAAGAAAAAGAAAGGGCCAAAAATCGGGGTGTTACACAGACGTCAAGTAAATGAAATTGAAACATACAGTTGTAGTAAGCAAAGGAATCAAGCAGGTAATCATGATTGACTCACCAACAAATAGATCAGAGTCCCTTCATCGTACCTCGGTCTGTGTCATTTCGGGGAGCACACGTCTGGATCATCTTCCTCCCCTCGATCAACATATGAGGTTTGTAACAGGAAAAAACCTACCTGGGCAATGATTTTTTTATAGGAAAACACTGACAATGGCATTTTTACATATACAGCGCAACTAAATTGTCCGCTACTTGTTCAGTCACAACAGATGAAAGTATGATGGTACAATATTTTCTCCTACATTTAAACTACATCCATGGGCAGTTAGGGAATGTGCTACTTATTTCAATCTCCACTGCGGTACACAAATTTAAAGTTTTAGAAGCTTTGCTAGAGAAAATCCTTAAGTTCCAGCATAGCAGTGCAGACTGCTTCCCCTTCATACTGCTCCCCCTTCATGTTCCGTGCCTTATTTCAGTATCACAGAGTAACCAGAGTAAGTCTCGAAAGCAATATTACTTATACCTCAACTCACAGGTCACAGCCAACTGTACCCATTTTTTAGCCCCCACAATTTGACCATGCAAGGGATTCAGGGTGTTCACAAATTTTCCCATCTCACAAGGGACTACATCTCATTTATCATCTCTAATGATAATTCCCAACTACCATTAGAATTTTCTGTAGAAGAAAGCTCCATCACAGTTTACCTTCAAAGTTACACTTTCAATTCGTTGCAATTCCCTTTGTTTTGTTTTCAGGTCTTCTTCTCTGTTATTGAAAAAAGTGCCCTCCATCTTTTGGTACTTTCATTCATGCAGAGTTGCAGACAGGGAATTTCTGTTCCACATGCATTCCCCTCCTGTACAGACTCATATAGATAGCCAAAAATCGTTTTAACCAAACTTGTTCTCATCAAAATTTTACAACAACTTGTGGACAAGTAACCAAATATAAAACCTCACCGTAATATTTTGGTCACCTATCTTGACCACCTATTCATACAGATAGCCAACAAATAATGCGAAAGCCTCCATAAAAATCATTTTAGTCAAACTTGTTCTGATACTGCACTTGATTTTATGTTCTGTCCAAGCACCATTTGGGACAACAACCACTAATCTGAGGAAATTTTTGTGGGTCACATAGTGGATCTCAAGTCAGGTAAGTCAACCTTGCCAACTCTTTGGGCAAATAGGAAGAGTCGTGGTAAGATCAAACTATACTGTGTCAAAGCATAAAAACAAGATGCCTCCAACATAACTATATAAGATTTCCATACTTGTGGCGACTTTGTAGGCGTGATTGTGTATCCTGTAATAAAAAATAAATTGCTTGAGTCTAATAATGTACTACCATTCTCAGAAAAACCTTTAGCACACATTCGATCGGCGGTTTGGTACGCACCAATGCACTTGCCAAAGCTCTCATGGCCAGCTCTATACAACCTCTTTGGGATCTCTACTTGGTTCACTGTTGTGTTCAAGCTGGAAAAAATAATAAAAAACATACTGGGTATTCCTGAGATTTTGATCTAGAAATTTTAACAATTAGATGAACTGCAAATAATCAACTTAAAAAGGGAAGGAAAGAGTGAAAACCAGTAGAGTATATCACCAGTTCACATGTTTTTCTCGTAGATCCAATCTGGAATGAGCTCTTGCAGCAACTTCCGCTATTATTATATTTCACCTAGAACCATGGCAACTCGAATCCAGGATGCTCAGGAAGAGATACATAAGGTATGAGAAATTCAGAGACATACTGAACTACTGCTCAAGTGCTCTTGCTGCATACCTCTATCAAAATCATAGGGGTTACTTGTGATTATCATGTGAATGAGCTCCTGCTTTGACTGATAGATAAGAAAGATGGTGTCAAAAGTGCTATGCAAGAATTTGAGATAATATATGCGAAGCCAGCTTCCTTCTCAAGTTCTCATGCAAAGATATGTTCTCCTTCTGCTTTCTCTGCAAAAAACGCAAGCATGTTAATATACTTCATCGGTTAACAAACAAGCAAATTAATATAAAGCTGTCAATAGATTTACATATTGCAGGAGGGAGCTTGGAAGAAAGCAAAGAGAATTGTCGACGTTATCAGTAGCAATTAGTAGATTGGTTGGAGACGTCGGCCGCCCTGGTCAACTGAACTCGTCGAAGCGGCGCTCGATGGCCTTCCAGCTCTCCTTGCTCTCCTCATACCTGACTGCATCCGCGACAACCACCCGCCGCCAGGCCAGATGCAAGCAACTCCGCACCTTCATCGATACCCGGGGCACGAACTGACGCACCCCCTAGGCCAGACGGGAACCCCGCTTCATCAACCCCCGCGCGAATCCAGGAGGCCCCGATAGCCTCGTCGACTGCTGCGACATCATGCAGTCTCCTCAACAATGGATGTAAGGTGGAGGCGGCAGACGCACAAGAAGAAGTCGGCGGCGGCGTCAGGCATGAGGGTGCGTGAGAGGGAGAGGTAGTAGGAGAAATGGCGGTGGGCACGAGGAAGAGAGAGAGCAAGGGGAGGCGGCGACGGGCGCGTGGAGGAGAGAAGTATGGAATGCGCTGTGGGAGGCGGCCAATGGTGAGGACTTGGGCTTTTGCTTCGGGAGGTTAGCGGCGGCGTGCGAGCAGGGTGGGGACAGGTGGACGGCGGCGGGGTGCGAGCGCGATGGGGACGGGCGGACGGCGGCGGCGTGCGAGCGGGATGGGGATGGGCGGACGGCGGCGACGTGTAGCTCTTGCTCGGGAGTCTGAAAAGGGATGCGGCGTTGATTTGGTGGAGAGAAAATTGGAAACTGGAGGAGAAGAACGTTTCCTTTTTGCGCACGAATAGAGAGGTGGGACCGAATGAACGAAGGGAGCGGAGCGAAAGAAAAGAACTATCACAAAACTGAACATCACGACGGCAAACTCCCCCTTTAGAATTAGAAGTAGAGATACCCACGTCCACCTCCAGGCTCCAGGGGTAATCCGGTCCATCCAACCCGGATACGTGTCCTTACCCACCAAACGAGAGGAAATCGAGTATTAATTGGACGGCCCTCCAAAATCACTGGAAAATATTATGGTCTTCGTCTTCTCCTCCCACCCTCCGCAGCCGGCGAAGTAGAACAAGGAAAAGGTCCAATAGAAAAGTCTGGAGCAGCTGTGGCGACGGCCACGGCCAGGCCACTTTGGACGCAGGCAACGGCAGCCGGGAGTCACCGCCGATCGTTTCGTCGCGTGCCTGGCCAGGCAGGGTGAAAAAGGTCGAAAAGTAGCGGGGAATTTCTTCCAACCGCAGCGCACGCAACGAATCCAGCCACCAAAGGAACGGAGCGAATGGGAAGGAAGGGTTTGGATTCAAGCTGAGCCCGGTGCGCGCACCCACGCGCAGGACGGAGAGCGGAGGCAGCCGGAGGCGGCGGTGCTGTGTTTGATGAGCAAGTCTGGAACAAAAGGTATACGCAACCCTAGATCTTAGAAATCTCACTAGTCTCTCTACCTGCTGCTTTGCTAGCTCCCCTGCCGCCCGGATCAGGTCGGTTTTACAGGTCAGCTTGGGTCTGGCGGCGGCCGCCGCCACGGTGACCACTCCGTTTCTCGCTGGTTCCGCCACGAGCTACGGATGGGGGACATGTTCTCGCCGTTCGGGTGTTAGATCTGCTTTGTCCGAGGATTTTGGACTTCTGGCAGCGCAGTTTGTCTCAGGTCAATCTGGGGCCTGTAGCTCTTGTTTATCCTTTCTGTGCATCTGGCAGCGACAGGTTCTCCTCGGAAATTCCTCATCTTTCAGATCTACCTGCTTGCTGTGGTTCTCTATGCGGCGGAGGAGGCCAATGGCTCAAGGATGAAGGCAGTTGACTTGACTCGTGGTGGTCTTGTTCTGGTACCAAGGGTGTTCAGTCCTGGCAGGAGAAACCACATAGTTTAGCTTCTGGCGTGCTGTTGATGCTGCAGGACAAATGTGCTTGTTTGTAGCCTGTCCGGAAGCTCAAAGTTTCTTATTTTGCCACTGAAAACTGACTCAGAAACTCAATGTTTTCCTTAATTTGGTGCTGATTTGGTTCAAGGAAGTGGCTGTTGATGGTTGCCAGGGGGGCAGTGGCATTGCTGAGGAATCCTCTTTTAGTTTTTACTCTTGCTTATGTGCATACTCTGTGGACTGTCACACTATTATTCTTCAAACAGTATCCTAAGCATTGGTGGTATGGTGCTCAACAACAACCTTCTGTTGTTTTTGTTTTCCAGAGGGTATCGAGGGATCTATTGGATTTAAGCATGGGATTGATGTGAACCCATCTTCTGTTTCTACTCAAACAGGAGGAACACGATCTGATTTGATGGTATGCACGTGATTTTCCAGCACTTTGGAGCTTGCCATTGTCTTGAGTTTGTTATAAACATCTATGTTTTGCCTCATCTTTGATTTCTAACTTCTGCTGTTCGGTTCTCTTGCCAGATTCGAGTGTGCAGTTGTACTGGAAGGTCCTCGTCACTTCATTATCCTAATACCAGAAGTATTATGATGACCTGCAAAAGCTGTGGTGGCGAATCAACAGTGGACAGAGGTGGGCCATCATGTAGCAGCAACCTTAACACCAGCGGCTTGGAGCTCCCCAGACCTATAGATCCTGAGGTGAGATGGAAGACTGTAAACAGAAGGCAAAGAGCTGCAAGGAGAGCAAGGACCTTTTCTGGAGGAGACAGATTGAAGGATGAAATTAGATCTTTCTATGCATGTGGCAATGCCACGAGTCTAGAAGTGGCACAAGAAGAGGCTTCAACCTCTGAATCTGAGAAGGTATTTATTTCCTCCTTGAGAATATGGTGAAATGAGAGTCAATTGCCCTATTTAATGAAATATCAGTATTCTTGACTATTTAATTATCTGTCTGCAGCTTGGGGTATCCATTCTTGGTCGGCGCTTTGGTGATCCCATGGAAAATGTTCCAATAAAAAAGAGAAGAGTTCATATGGATTGTTCTCCATCTCCTCCATCCACCCCACTGCTAGTGGATCCTTATGAAAAAATACCGAGCAGATCTGGTGGAGGCATCTCATCATATGGCAAGCACCGCAAGGTCAAAACACTAAGAAGCAAGCACATGGAAGAAAAGAGAGGACCTCTTGAAGCTGCTGATTTTTCTGGTATATCAATACTGGCTGCTGCTGCCTGTGAAAGTGAGATGGATGTTGCTACGTTAAATGGTGAATGCTCGAAGTCAGCCCGCTCTCTTGATGAAAGAAAGCCAGAAATTATCTCTGGCAGTTCACTGTTGGATCCTCTACATGAAATTAAGGGGGATAAGCTAGATATCCCAGACAGGGCTCTGAAATTATCTGAAACTGCTCCTGACATGAAGCCTTTGTTTCCCACTACATTAAATAGCTCTGAGTCTGCTCCTGACATGAAGCCCTTGTTCCCCACAACATTAAATGGCCCAGAGAATCTTGTTGAATCTGCAGCTGCTCTGGAGGGTAATACTGCACTTTATTCTTTGTTGAGCAATGCAAACAAAACCGATGTTTTTTCATCTGTTTCTGATGCTAAATCTTCGGATGTTACCATGTCAACTAACTCAAGCAATCCAGGCAAATCAGTAGGCTGCTTTGGAGATACAGTTGTGCACACCAAGCATTCCAATGCGGCTCATGATTCTAGACTGCACTGGGATCTTAACATTGCGATGGAGGCGTGGGACACCCATTGTGGTGATGATGATAATCATGATATGGTTGGTCCTGATCCTGTAGCTTCTGTAAGTGATTGTAATGATGCTCAAAAGGAGATGAACAAATCACAGGTGTGTCAGGATCTTTCTCAGTCAACAGTTGCTGAGGTCATACTTCGTCATTCTGTTGATAAAATTCACGTGGCTGATGCAGCAAAAGATGGTAACACAAAGGGTGAAAGTGATTTCCCAGGTGATGGTTCATTTCATCCTTTGTGCAGTCGGTCTCCCCAAAAAGTTCAGCTATTGGAATCTGAATGTTTAGATGGAAATGATTCCTCTGCCGAAACAAACAATTTGCTTGATCCGCAGAAGAATAGTTATGTTTCTAAAGTGGAGTTGCATATCGGATCTAATCCAGACTTGAGTTCTCTGTCTCTTACTACGGAACATTTCACTTTCGCTGCAAATGTGGAGAAACTTGATGTGTCACACACTTCACCCCTTGATTGTGAAGGTTTGTCTCACTTGACTTCTGAGGATGCTCATGCTGGAGGTAGTTCAATTCAAACAAGTGTTCTGGGCTCCAGAGTGAAGCCTATGACAAGCAGATTAGTTTCTGAGGAAAGCACAAATATTGCAACAGTTTCCAGTAAAAGTTTTACTGACGCTGGGTGGAGCGATGATAAACTTGGGCAAGCTTCACTACAAAGCATATATGAATTTAAAAACCATGAACTTTTGGATGTTGATTCAGGAACTAGTAAAATTGATCAGTCTGTCAATGAGAAGGCTGAACATGGCACTGATGTATTGTGCGTTGCCAAGAAAGCAGCAGATGCAGACAATGATTCAGACCTCCCTGATTCTCATCCAGAGGATAACCTAGGCGCTTCTGATTGCGTTATGTCCTATGCGCATATAGAGGGTGGTGTAGACGCAACAATTGATTACAGAAATCGTTTACTTACTTGTGCCAACGCTACCAGTGCAGAAACATGTTACATCACCAGTGATATTCATGCTCATGGTCTCAATTCAGAGTGCACTAAACAAGCAGCTACTGACATGGACAATATTCTGGATTCAAAATCTAGAGCACAAAGCCAACCAAGTGGTTACAAACATGATCTTCAGAAGGTCAGACACTGCTATCGGACAGACACGTCTCGTTTTAGCAAAGATCTTTCTGTGACCGGAAAAGTTGATGTTGAGGAAGATGATTCTCAGTATGAGGATGGGGAACTTAGGGAATCTGGTGACCGTTATTGGGCCGATGACATTTATGAAGAAGTTAAATGTGCTAATTATCAGGTATCAGATTACAAGGATGAAAAAGCTGCCCCAGATATTCATCATGTACCTGTTGGCTCTGTTTCAAACAATATGGTTTTGCCAGTTGCTAATTACAATGGAACATTATCCAGGAAGGAAGATTGTGATGTTTCACCCGTCTCATCGAAGCGCTCATGGTCAAGTAACTGCTTGGATGGTGGATCTGGAATGATGTGTGCTGCAAGTGCTCGGAGCATTCATGTGAATATGAAAAAAGAGACTCGAATGTATGACAACCTAGGCCTTATCATAGCTCGATCTGCTGGGACCGTTAGCCAGTCTGAAAGGGGTGGTGATGGTTTAGGTGCGGATCCATTGAATATCAGATCAAAGCCCGTGGGATGGGATATGTTGCCTGAAGATCAGAGGCACTCTCGACAAGATTCAAGAGACAGAGTTGATTCTTCTAACCTGTGTGTTTTAGGTACATTAGAGGCAGCTGAAGCCTGTGAATCATTTCGACAAATGGGGTTACCGAATAGAGACGTGCAATCACGACTTGATCGGCCAAGATCATTTGACAGACCCCACAGAAATGAGCACTGCAGGTAAATTTGAGTTAATTAGTTTAGCTGTCATCTTACACATAATTAAATCCTTGTTTGTGCAGTATCATAATCCTAATGACTAATGCCGCATACTCTCTTCTTTAATCCAGATCTGATGATGGTTATGGTTCTGGCTCAAAAGCTGAAAGGTCTGTTGATAGGCCACATGGCAGGGGTGGAGCATCTCGGCATATTCAAGCAAACATCCGAGGGGAGCAGTGGGCTGAAAATTCAAATAGTTCTCGTTCTACCCAGCGAAGATCACCTGATTATAATAATTATGGCCCAGCTGGTCCAAGAAATGCTGCTGAAGCTGCTGTTGCAAAGATGGAGAGCAGTGGCTTTGTTGTTGCAGCTGATGGCACTTTGGTAAGAGCTGTTGATGCAGCAAATACAAGTACCATGTCCAGAAGGATGAGAAACAAAAGTAGCTTCTATCACCCTTTGTCTAGACGGCGTTCCCCAGTTGACAGAGATGGAAGTCGTGGGTTGTCCAGAGAACCTGCACATGCTAGGGAAGCACCTCCAGAACGATGCTTTGGTGCTAGTGGCAACCGGTCTGGTCGATATGGTCCTCAGATGGATAAAGATCATGCCATTGATGAAAATTTGAGTTCAGTTCATAGCTCACTGTCTAATAGACAACGGATGTTCCCAGCGCATAGAGCCTCACTCGACCTTTCACGTGCTCACAGCAGATCTCCTTCAGGATCTAGATCTCGATCACCACATGCTTGGACATCCAACGGAGGCTCAAGTATACGGAGGCATAGTAGATCTCCTAATTACATGACTGAAGTTAGAATTGGTAGAATGACTTCACCTCAAAGACAACATCGATTCAATGATCGAGTTATGCATGGTAGTCCATCAAGAAATCCCACTTACTCTCAACATGATTCAACATGGGTTGAAGGAAGGAGCTGCTCAACACTAGATATTTCTTATCACAAGAAACGATATTCTCGGAGGAGCCCACCTCCGAGAATCACCTCAAGAAATGACATGTTCGATTTAATGGATTCCCAAGGACGGTCAAGATCTCGAGAATTCCACCGCCCGACACGTGACTTCAAAAGGGGAAATAAGCATGATGGGAATGGTGATGATAAAAGATGTAATGATAGATATGGAACTGTCAAACCATATGAACGTAATGGTGCTGTGAAGCAGTTCAGGAGTCATGCTGGAGATAAACTTCATCCACACATTTCTGCACCCAGATCACCTGAACCGCAAAGGGGAAGCCCTTGGAGATTTTGACGAGGACTTTGAGAGGAAGCTGGTTGTGTATTTGCCTCGTTGTTGTGGAACTAAAGCAGATAAGAATCCTCGAGTTTTGATTGAACTGGAAAGGACAGTACTGCAAATCCATGATATCAGTCATTAGTATTTGACAAAGGGATGTCTGTTCAAGCCACATAAGAGCTGAAATTATGCACCTCTCGGAGTGAAATGCAGATTAACTTCACAATTTTCCAGTTTTCCCTTGTAAATATTTATATCAGTAGTAGGACCACAGTTTCATGTTTCAGCCTTTTGGCTTTTCTTTTTATTTGATATTTTTTCTCACTTTGCAATCTTATTTAATGGGCATTATCCCTGTATGAGATTCACTTAAACAGGTTCAATCAATTGAAGCATCCTGCATCCTGGCATCTCTTCTGCCATTTTGCATCACGGAACTGTCAATGCTCTAAGTTGTACGTGTGACTGGAGGTTGTATTCGTTTGACACATATTTGGCCACCAGAACCGAGGTCTGGATTTTTTTTATTGAAAGGAACACCACATGTTAAGTACAAACTGTGGTAGATGGCCAACTCACACCTCACGATCGCCATCACCCAACAGAGCGCCATGCACAGCTAGTTCATGAGCTACTATATTGCATGATCTTACAACAGATATTCTGAGGATTCCAAACCCAACATACAACATGACTTTTATTTCTCTAAATAAAACACCTAGCAGCGCTAGATCATAATCAATTGATCTAATAGCTTCAGTACTGTTGAATCTGTCTCCAGAATCATGTGGTTACACCCCATTGATGAGGTGATTTGCTGAGACCATTTAATCTTCTGTCCTCGATGGTAAGACTTCTTTCCAGTGATACTCTTCTTTTGTCCTAGTACTCCCGACTTCTGTCAAGCAAGAAAACAATCAAAGCAAATTTCTATATAAAAAAAATAATACTCCCTCCATAACATAATATAAGACGTTTTTTTGACATAGTTTTCTTGCTTGAGAAGTCGGAATTGCACCTGGTTTCTTACCCCTACTCCCCCCTTTTTTGTGTGGGGACAAGGTTTGGACCTGGCAACTAGACACCCATGTGTCCGGGCTGTTTGATACCCCTCAAACCAAGCATATATGTGGGGCGGATTTGAGGCTGTCCGGATGTGAACGCCACGTTGGACACGACATGCCAGACCCACCCCAAATCTCATCAAATTTGGCAAAATCGACCCCTCTCCCATGCAAGTCCTCCATTTCCTGCGTCCGAGTTGTTGCCCTCGTTCGTGTCGCGTTCACGCCGCAACCCTCCTTCATCCTAGCCGTCAACGCTTGCTTAGCCTTGCGACCGCCGCCATGGACACTAGGTCAGTGTTGTTCGTGGGTGTCTCCACCGTTCCAGTGGCCAACGCGGAGAGCCTCGCCAGCAAGGATCGGCATGTTCGGTAGCGCGACCGCCGCCATGGACACTGGGTCAGTGTAGTCCGTGGGTGTCTCCACCGTTTCGGCGGCTAACGCGGAGAGCGTCACCCACAAGGATCGGCATGTTTGGTAGCGCCCGTGGGAAGGACGAGATGGCCGAGAGACCGGTTGCGGCGAAGGAGATCATCGACATGGAGTCTGCTCCGATGGCATCCGCCACGCTCGCGCCCTCGGCTTCAACGGTCGTGGACGACATTTGGAATTCTGCTGGTGGACATGCCCGCGAATTGTTCGAGGATATTTCTCAACCAAATTTCACTTAACTTGTAACAAAATATCCTTAAATGTTGCATTTGATCTTGCCATAACTATTGCATGTTAATTCAACTTAACTTGCATCATGATGCATTAAATTAGTACTCCCTCAGATCCATATTAGTTTGCCACTGAAATGGATGTATGTAGATGTATTTCTGTGCTAGATACATCCTTTTGAGCGACAACTAATATGGATTGGAGGAAGTATTACACATCATCTATGCTATGTCATTCAGTGCATGTCATGAGCATGTTGGATCTTTTCCGTAGTAGTAAGATTGCATCCGTAGTGTTTGTGCTTCTTCCTCGCAATAAGACCCGAAGATGATGTGAGCAATGATGCAAGGTCTGAGAATGTACCAAGTGCGGAATACAAGAAAGCAAAACCTCCTTGAACATTCTGACACATCCTCTGCTTTCTCCCTTATTGATGCATTAGTGTAGCGATGCTATAGTGAGTCGTCGATGCCTATTCTTATGCATAGGCTTAATATTGTCACTTGATATTGTCTTTACCTTCCATTCCTAGCATGCTTAACCCTGCTAATGTCGTAGTATGAATGCTTAGGGTGTTGCTTGAGTCATGTATATCTATCTCATGCTGTTTAACCTCTCTCTGGTACACTCTTTTTATTTGTTATGCCATTACTCCTATAAAGGATGCTGGAGTACCCGCCTCCCCGCGAAGAGCGCCTCCGAGCCGTCCATTGCTCGGTGGCGTGCGGCGGGAGCCTCTTGGGGGTGCTCCGAGCCGTCCGATCTTCCTGGACGGCTCGGACCTGGGCGATCCGGCTGGAGGGTCCATGGCGGGTGGACCACCCAGCGCGCTGATGAGTGATATTTTTACACTAATTTACCCTTTGTTTAAACCGATATATTTCAATTAAACCGAGATATTCGCTCCGATATTTCTACTAATGACTAATGAATGCAAAGGAAACCACAAATCCTCTCTTCGATGTGTTTCCATAGGAAATGGGCTAAATATGGATGAAATCAAGTGAGAACATGGAAAGAAGTGAAGGAGGAGGTAGAAGAAATCAGGAGGAGGCGCAACAGGAGTCACAGAGCAAAAGACGGTGTTCAATGCGACCGCGACCGCTCGCATGAGCGGTCGTATGGCGTGGAAACCGAGGCCTCTCATCCACCTGAACAACTTTTATAAAGGGGTCGAGGCCGAAATGTCAACAGAACATCCACGAGCGAAGCCAGAACAAAGTCATCTTCATCCATCTCCATCAACCCTAGCCGCAGCCATTTCCATCTCCATAGCCACCATAACCACCATAGTTCATCTTCCTCTAGATCATACTTGTAATCGTGCATCGCACACGGCATTCATTGTAAGACATATTACCAATCAATCAATCTCCATGATGTGTTCTTCGTGTGATCTGATCTCCATGTGTGAGTAGTTCGGTAAGGTATGGGTTGAGGCAAGGGCCTTGCAACCCTCTGTATTTGTTGTGGGGATCAATGGAAGTGCTTTGAATTAACGTTCGTATGTATGAAATAAAATTGTTCCGTAGATGTCTCTTGTCTCGTATGCGTTCTTCATCCCTGCAGGTACCCAGGTTCATGGAGAGCGAGCCACGGAGAGGCTAAGAGCAGGGAGACCGTGAAGTGTTAATCTGAACAGCAGTGACAGAAAGGTTTAGTATGGTAACACGGATCCAATCTCTGGGGTGCATGAGGTGTAGTCATTAAACGCCCAAAGCTCTTGTCTGATTATTATAATCTTAATTATCGAGGCAACCTCGCACGACGGATAGGGCCTTCGGTTGGACGACTGATTCTTGTTGTAGGACTTGTGCCGGTCAAGATGTTATTTGGACACATCCCCCGCTTCGGTTCGTAACAAGCACATCACAATGGGTGAGTTCCAGTGCACAAATTAAGATCATATCTGGTCCCAACACAAATGCATGGTTGTAAGTATTAAGACCGTACCTCTTTGTATTATAAGTGTTTTATTCCAGTTTGCTTGATTTTGATCCGGTCAAAAGATGGAATTGTGATGTAGGGTGGAACCCTAATTGATGATCTTTTCACACTTGGAGGGGGGAAAGGGGAAGAACAACAAGATCAACAAGGGGAATCACTCAAACAAAACCCAAATCACACATCCACTAGAATATCATACATGAGATCCACAAGTACGACTTGAACAATTAAGGGAAAATATCACAAAGGTAAGGTTCTTCTCAAATCCAAAGGAGATGAGGTCTTGTAGATAGTCTTCTCCAAAAGGAGGTCTTGATATCCACTTGGGGATCTTCTCCTAAGAGGTCTTGATCTCCAAGAGGAGGGGTAGATGAGCAAAGCTCTCTCTAGATAATCTCATATGCTTTGCTAACCCTAATTCATCCAAGTGAAGGGGTATATATAGTCTAGGGAGAGAGAGGGGGATACATGGGTCAAAACTCGAGTGGCTGTGCACAGGCGATTTCGGACGTCCGGTGGTTATAGGTTGTCCCGTGGCTCGCGAGGGATCGGACGTCCGGTACAGGTCGGACTTCCGACGTTTGGGCTCTGTTGGGTCGGCGTCGGATTTCCAGAGGCGGTCGGTCGTCCGGTGGATCGGTCGTCCGGAGGGCGTCGGTCTTCTGGCATTTTGGTACCGGACCGTGTGCATCGGATTTCCGGCGGGGTGCAGTCGTCCGGAGGCTGGGACGTGTCGGACGTCCGGTACTTGCCGGTCGTCTGGCCGCTGTAGAGTTCCTCGGCTAGTCCTTCTGGCTGGCTGATCCTCGGGTCGCCGGACATCCGGTGGCTGTAGCTTGCCAGCAACTTCTTCTCTTGCTTCTCGCGCTTGGCGTCCTCGCCGTCTTGTCCATTGTTCGTAGCAGCTCCATGGCCTTCCTCCAAGTACCTGATCACACATAGTGTCTCCGCTTGAGGTAGTAGCCATGTCTCGCATGTGGAATGTGTAAGTTCGGAGAGGAGTGAGTTTACCTCGGTTTCGATAGCCCTTGCACGAGCTCTAGTCATTGGTCCGCTTGGTGTCTTGGGAGATGAAGGCACGTCCATGGGGATGACCGTAAGATGCTCCGCATCATATCCCCCCTTGGGAAAGATCTGTCCTCGGATCTATAACTCCATCACCATGGAAGGGAGATAGGTCCTTGGTGTTGAAGAAGTCGCTCACGTTGTACCTGTCGCGCGGTATGGCGATCTTGTAGGCATTGTTGTTATAGCGTGCTAGCACCTTGAATGGTCCGTCGGGGCGAGGTAGGAGCTTTGAATTGCGCACGTTGGGGAAGCGTTCTTTGCGTAGGTGTAGCCACTCAAGGTCTCCGGGGTTGAGCACCATGGGGTGTTTGTTGGTGTTGAGCTTGGTAGCGAGGCAGTGCACTTGGTTCTCGATCGTGCGTCATGTATCTTCATGCACCTTCTTGAGGTAACTTG
Source organism: Elymus sibiricus (assembly GCA_039707655.1). Classification (NCBI taxonomy): domain Eukaryota; kingdom Viridiplantae; phylum Streptophyta; class Magnoliopsida; order Poales; family Poaceae; genus Elymus; species Elymus sibiricus. The sequence continues at coordinate 238,536,207 of CM077676.1, forward strand.
CCCTTGCGCTCATGTCCATGTTGGTTCTTTCTTGTAGTGGTAGCGGAAGGGTGTCCAATGGTGACAACGGGTTGAAGCCGTAGACGACCTCGAAGGGGACTTGCTGGTTGTAGAGTGTCGTGCTTGATTGTAGGCGTACTCGGCTATTGGCAAGCATTCTTCCCACTCCTTGATGTTCTTCTTGATCAACATGCGGAGGAGTGTAGAGAGTGTCCGGTTGGTGACCTCCGTTTGGCCGTCGGTTTATGGGTGATATGCCGAAGAAAATAAGAGCTTGATACCGAGCTTGGCGCATAGTGTCTTCCAAAAGTAGCTCAAGAACTTGATGTCGCGGTCCGACACAATCGTCTTGGGCACTCCATGTAAACGCAAGATTTCCCTACAAAAGAGATTTGCAAAATGTGAAGCATCGTCTATCTTGTTGCATGGAATAAAATGTGCCATCTTAGAGAAATGGTTCACAACGACAAATACCGAATCCTTGCCATTTTTAGTTCTAGGCAAACCAAGCACAAAGTCCATACTAATATCTTCCCATGGGTGGTACGGAATAGGAAGTGGCATATGTAAGCCATGAGATTGATCTTGGGACTTAGCTTTGTGACATGTGATACACCGGTTGGTGTAGCGTGCGACATCGTGAAACATCTTTGGCCAAAAGTAGTTCTTTGAGAGCGTGGCGAAGGTCTTGTCGTGGCCGAAGTGTCCCATAAGTCCTCCACCGTGAGCTTCTTGCAAAAGCAACAAACGAAGAGAAGACTCGGGTATACAAAGTTTGTTAGTCTGCATAAGATAGCCATCTTTGAGATAATATCGCTCCAAAAAATTGTTAGCTTGACATTTGGCAAAAGGAATCACAAACGAAGCATCATGCACATACAAGTCTTTAATGTGCTCAAAGCCAACAACATTCAACTCAAGTTGAGTAACCAACATGCACCTGCGGGAAAGAGCATCCGCTACTACATTCTCTCTACCCTTGATGTACTTAATGACATAAGGAAAAGACTCAATGAATTCACTCCATTTGGCTTGCTGTTTATTCAACTTGGTTTGACCTTTAAGGTATTTTAGCGTCTCGTGATCAGTATGTATGACAAACTCACGTGGTCGAAGATAATGCTCCCATACATGCAAGACCCTCACCAAAGCATATAACTCTTTGTCATAGATGGGATAATTAAGTTGCGCTCTGGAGAGTTTCTCGCTAAAATATGCAATGGGTCGTTTCTCTTGCATTAACACACCACGTATGCCATTACCGCTTGCATCGCAATGCACTTCAAAAGTTTTCTCAAAATTGGGTAAGGCAAGTAATGGGGCATGAATAAGCAAAGTTTGAAGTTCATTAAATGTGGCATCTTGGGAAGGTCCCCAAACAAATGGTGCATTCTTCTTACTCAATGCGTGCAATGGTGATGCAATAGTGCTAAAATCCTTAACAAAGTGATGATAAAATCTAGCTAAGCCAAGGAAACTATGCACTTGAAGCAAGTTGGTTGGTTGTGGCCAAGATTTAATAGCATCAATTTTAGTTTCATCTACTTGAACACTTTTAGAGGAGACTACAAATCCCAAGAAAACAAGCTTATCAACACCAAAAGTGCATTTTTCCATGTTCGCATAAAGTCACTCATTTCTAAGAATTTGCAAAACGTCTCTAAGATGTGTGACATGATCTTCAAGAGATTGGCTAAAAACAAGTATATCATCAAAGTATACCACAACACAAATGCCAATGAGTTTTCGAAGAACATAGTGCATCACACACATAAAAGTGCTAGGCGCTTGAGATAAGCCCATAGGCATGACTAACCATTCCTATAGACCAAACTTGGTTTTAAACGCTGTTTTCCATTTGTCACCCTCTTGCATGCGAATTTGATAGTAACCACTTTTAGGATTAATTTTTGAGAAAATAGTGGCACCACTAAGTTCATCTAGCATGTCATCAAGGCGTGGAATGGGATGGCGATACCGAACGGTGATAACATTAATGGGGCGGCAATCGGAGCACATATGGTAACTACCATCTTTCTTAGGCACAAGAATAACCGGAATGGCACATGGGCTTAAGCTCCCGCGTACATACCTGTTCTCGAGAAGGTGTTGTACTTGCCTTTCAATCTCTTTGGTCTCGTCGGGGTTGACGCGGTAAGGTGCCTTGCTTGGTAGAGGTGCGCTGGGAATGAGGTCGATGAGGTCCGTGCAAAGGAGGCTGACCCGGAGGTAGCTCATCGGGGAACACGTCCGTGAATTCCTACAATAGATGAGACAAAACCAAAGGAAGATGTTGTGAAGTATTAGTCCTCACCGCTTCATCTTTGCACACAAGTACAAAGTGAAGAACACTCGATGGGCTCTCACTCACATCCCTCATGTATCTTTTGGTGGCTAAAAGCACTAAATCTTGCTTGTCGCTCATCGTGGAGTCACTCATTTTGGGCTTGTGGCGCTCACTCTCTTTGTGGTGGCTCACTCTCTCGATAGTCTCTCCACGGTGGTTTGAAGCTTGCTTGTCGGCGATCACTTGACTTGGAGACATGGGTCGAAGCACGTAGTCCTTGCCCTTCATCTTGAAGCTATAGTGATTGGTTCGTCCATTGTGGATGACGCCGCGGTCGAATTGCTAAGGTCTTCCTAAGAGGAGATGGCACACGGACATTGGTACCACATCACACTCCAAGGTGTCTTCGTGTGCTCCAATCTTGAAGGACACTTGAACGGTGTGCTCCACTTGAATGGTGCCGGAGTCGCTTAACCATTGGACCTTGTAAGGGCGAGGGTGCTTCTTCTTGAGCAATTGTAGCTTGTGTAATACCCCAAAAATTTAATTATGTTTCTTATTAAGTAAAATTTGGCCAGAAATAAAATTTTGATTTATATTAGGTCTTTTAATAAATTCAGAGTCTCTTCTGTTTTCTGTTTTCCAAAACTCTTCCCTCCATATAGAAATTTTTGGAAAAATATTATGGGATTTGGTAGTTTTCTTAAAACATTTCATTTATATTTTAAATAACAATAGGAAATATTTTCATAATAAAATTTGCCCCAAAATATTTCTTTTAATGTCATTTTCCAACTCTGAATAGCTCCTGTTGCACTAAAACTATTTCATATAATTTTCCTAAAATTGCCACAAAAATTTGGGAGACCCTATTAGGCTTATAGATCACTTTTATGCAAAAACCCATCATGGCCATTTGGAAATTTTGACCACAACCTCCAATTTTCAAATCTGGTCCAAATTGAGCATTGAACTACAACCCCATTAAATATTGCTCAAATCATTCTAAAATTTTTACACCCTGTATTCCTTCCTACCAAACACTTAAGTCCAGAAGCACAGCCCAATTTGAGCTCTGTAAGGTCATCAAATTAACACCTGTATTTTTGGTCCAGAACTGATTTTTTGTAAAACTTGCACTAACAAGTTTCTCCTTTTACCAAACCAACTCCACTATCATCACTACCATCCAAAGAGACCTCAGCATGCCAATTCTCAAGCCTAACAAATTCTCCTAGATCACCCTATCATTCTGTCGAACACCTTGAGCTAATGACAGAATTGGGCAACCTATCTGGACTCCATGTGACAGTAGCTCCTCCTGCTAAAATAACTTGTCCACCATCCTTTTCATCCAAGGTAGCACTATCCTGCCAAATCTCATCTTGATTGGACCACTGTAGCCCACCCTGGCATTCGGTCGAGCACATGGTGTGCGTGTCCAGAGCGCGGCCAGAGTGTGCATATTGCAGCCGCTGGCATCGAGCTGCTGCCGTGCTCCTGCTGCTGCCCTCGCTCGCCATAGCCCCCATATGGATGGCCCCGACCACCTAGAAGCCCGCCGACGCCCTGCCTTAGCTGCTAGCGCTGGCCAGCCACCGTCCAGAGCCGCCGACTCGGGCACGTCACTGTCCAGGACGCGTGGCTCGCCTCCTCGCCAGCTAGCGCGCCCCTGGAGTAACTCCGGACAGCCACCGCCCTTACCTAACACCGCCGACCTCCAACTCCCCCTCACCGGCCTCGCCACCGCCTCTCCTCGCCATTAATGGCCGGCCGCTGTCGTGTCTTCTTCGGGAAGCCACGGCACCGCCTCTTTCTCCCTATAAAAGCAACCCCGAGCACCTTCAAGCAACCACGACACTCCCCTCTCCCTCTCAGCTCCCTCCTGGCCGAGTCCCTCAAGTTCTCGTGCCCCAACTTCTCCTCACTATCGCCATGGTCTCCGCCTCGGCCTCGGTCGATTCGACCACCTCCTTGCCTCCCTGCTCCACCCAGCCACCATGCCCGACCCCCACCGCCACCATGACACCCTTCCTTCGCTCCGTTCGGCCTAGGGCAAGCCCGACCCCATCCTCGAGCATCACCACCGCCGCCGTCCGGCTCCACCCGCGCCTGCCGCTACAGAGCCTCCCCGTCGCCGCCACGGGTACTCACCGGCGCGGCTCAGAGCGCAGCGTCCATCCCCACCCTTGACCAGCCCCCTAGAGCAACGGAGAGGTAGCAACGCCGGCGACTTGAGCCCCTGTGCCCACCGGCGAGAGAAAGAAGAAGAGAAAGGAGGGGGATGGTCGGTTGGACCAGAGTCAAACCTGACAGGTGGGCCCGGCGGGACCCACTATGACAGCCCGAGACCGACGCTCTAGATGCCTTCCATGTTTTTCGTGAGAGCCGCGTTAATTATTTGTTTGTTGCATTCATCATCGCATCATTCGCATTGCATCGGCACTCCTTTGCCGTCATTTTTTCAAAAACTTGCATCCGTTCGTAGTTGCCGTTTCTCTGTGTTGCCGTCGTTGACCGTTTCGAGACCAAACCACACTTGCACGTGACCGCCTTGTCTCTCTGCACAGTGCACCGACCCCTCGCAGCCTAGTCCAAAACTGCCCCAGACCTGAACCGGGATGTCGTGACCAGTGGGTCCGGATCAACCCCAAATACGCCAAACATCTTCGGTTCTCTGTTTGGACTTCTCTAGCCTATTTATCTCGACCGTCCGATCTCGATCGAATGTCTCGAAGCTATCCCTTAAAACACTATGTGCTATAAATAGTGGGCAACCCTAAATTTTAGGGAGATGTCCCATCCTCCCCGCCGCCGCAATCTTCTCCCACCTCAGGACCCCCTTCGCACCAACCCAAAGCCGCCGCCTTCTCCTCCTTGTTTTTGGCAGCGAGCCATCCAGCAGCGCCCGATCCCCTCGATCCCCATCGCAAGAAGCTCCCTGCGCATCCACGCCCGAGGCCGCAGCCTCCTCCTCGTCCAGGATCCTCGCGCCGCCCTCCTTCACGCTCGGACGGGAGAGGAGCTCCCGATCAACCCAACCCCTTCGTCCTCGCTCGATCCCGAGAAGGGGAGCAGCCACGCCGGGCGTCCTCTGCCATGGAGCTCGCCTCCACCGCCAGCAGCAGCTGTACCCAGCGCCCGGAGCTCCCCGAGTCCCTCGAGCACGTCGCCGGAGCTCTTCTTCAGTGCGCCACGCCGCCCCGGCCACCTCGCCTCCACTGAACGTCGCCGGCGACCACCTTCAGCTGGCCCCTCTGCCGAGCCCTTCCTTCTCCTTCCTTCCTTCCTTCCCTTCCTCGAGTCCCTCAAGCTCTCTCTGTTTCGCTATCACAGGAACCCCGCCATGGATGCAGGCTTCAAGCCACCACCGCCGCTTCAAGCTCCTCCCGTTCCAGCCAGCTCCACCACCGGCCGGAGCCCCGCAGGTCGCCGTGTGCCCCTGCTCCTCCTTCTCTTTTTCCCTCTTCCTCCCTGACTCTTTCTCACGCCCGTGTCCTCCAGGAGCTCATCGAGCAGCCGCCATGGACGCCTGCAGGATCTTCACACCAAGGGACTGCACCGCCGCACCGGAGCTCTTTCCCGCGATGCCCTTGCCGCCTCAAGTCCCAGCCGCGCCGCTGCCGCCCGGATCCACCACCTGCTGCCGCCCTGGACCTCGCGTCTGCTACATCCCGCGCCGCCGCTGACTTCCCCTGCTCGCTACGCTCGTTTTGTTCGAGCGTTGACCGCAGCCAGCCCAACTCCTTCTCCTCCTGGGCCACCAGCAACCGCCCCGAGCCGGCCTAGTGACCCGTGGTGAGCAGCCCAGTTCGATCCAGATTCCGGCCCAGTGCATATATTTTTTCCTGCCTGCGATTTTAACATTTTTTTTTCGAGAAACTGCATAATTACAGAAAAATGCCATTAATTTGCATTGCTCATAATTAAATAACCATGCATCCAAATAAAACATGTCATATATGTAAAATGCTTAGAATTTCATGTAGTTTCACAATTTGCAACTTTCATCCATGATAAAAATGTTTAAAATTGTTGTTTGCATTAATTTGCATAAATGACATGCTAAAGTGGTTTATTTCATAACTAAATAACCGTAGCTCCGAATTAAATAAACTTTATATGTAAATGGTCTAGAAAAATGTGTAGATTAACATGGTGCACTTACTTTTGCTGTTTAACAATATTAAAATTATGTTTTAGGCAGAACAGTACCAAATTCGAAAATTGCATATGGGGATTTTCCGGAATTGTTATTTGTTGTTTCTGGCCTCATTTAAATTGCCTAGATAGGTAGTTTAATTATGCTTCACCCCTTGCCATGGTTAACAACATTTAATATTGTTGAGTAGCATAAACGGGAGTGAACTAAACATTTGAATATGGAGTTTCGTCAATATGCAACTCGTTGCATATTGAGCTTCACTTAATGTGTAGTATTTGACTGTTGCATTTTTGCCATGCCATGCATATTTTAAACCGAACATGCATCATACTTGGTTGAGCATCATGGCATGATTATGTTTGTGTGTTTACCATGTTGTTTGCTTCTTTCCGGTTGCGCTTCTTCTCGATAGTTCCGGTTATGTTGAGAAGTGTGAGGATTCGTCCGACTAAGCTGGTTCGGCTTCTTCATGGACTCGATCTTCTTCCGAGCGGGATTTCAGGCAAGATGATCATGACCTTGGATATCTCTACTATCTTTGCTTGCTAGTTGTCTCGTTGCTATCGCTTTGTCGCGCTTCCTACCACATATATGTCAGCCTCCCATATGCCATGATACAGCCTCTAACCTTCCACCATCCCAGCAAACCATTGTTTGGCTATGTTACCGCTTTGCTCAGCTCCTTTCTTATAGCGTTGCTAGTTGCAGGTGCAGTTGCGGTTTGTTCCATGTTGGGACATGGATATCGTGGGATATCACAATATCTATTATTTAATTAATGCATCTATATACTTGGTTGTGTGTGGAAGGCTCGGCCTTTTGCCTAAGTGTTTTGTTCCACTCATGCCACCCTAATTTCCGTAATACCGGTGTTATGTTCCTTGATTAGCATTCCTAACATGCTCAGGGGTTAAGGGACCCTCTTGACAGTTCGCATTGAATAAACGCTTCCAGCAAGGCCCAACTTTGGTTTTAACATTTGCCAACATAATAATACTGAATTAATTAATTAATTTTGCATAGGGGGTTACGTCCCCGGGGATTCTTAATTCAACATAATACAGGTGGACCAGTGCCGATGGTGTTGGTCCGAACTAGAGCACCGTGCGGGCTACCTGGGGCAACTCGGGACATCAGTTACTGTATGCTTCGCTCATCCGGTCGTGGCCTGAGACGAGATACGCGCGGCTACTATTAGGGTGTCGGCACGCCGGGAGGTCTTGCTGGACTTGTTTACCATTGTCGAAATGTCTTGTGCACCGGGATTCCGAGGATACTTCGGGCTGACTCGAGGTTGATCGGGTTTTCTTGAGGTTGAGGTCTTCCACCGCAGCTTGTGTTGGTTTGTGATGGACCAGGTTGGAACACCCCTGCAGGGTTAAATCTTTCGCGAAGCCGTGCCTGCGGTTATGTGGCGACTTGGAAATTTATAACCTCCGGTTGTAGAGAGCTTGACACTAATTCTAATTAAAATACACCAACCGCGTGCGTAACCGTGATCGTCTCTTTTCGAGTGAGTTCGGGAAGAGAACACGGTGGGGTTATGTTTGACTCGTAAGTAGGTGTTCAGGATCACTTCTTGATCATTATTAGTTTGCGACCGTTATGCGTAGTTTACTCTTCTTATTATTGTACTCGTAAGTTAGCCACCATACAATGCTTAGTGCTTGCTGCAACCTCACCACCTTACCCTTCCATACCCATTTAAGCTTTGATAGTCTTGTTACCCATGGTTATGGGATTGCCGAGTCCTCGTGGCTCACAGATTACTACAACAACAGGTGCAGGTACAGGTAAAGCGATGCTTTGATGTGAGAGCGATGCATGTTTGCTTTTGGAGTTCTTCTTCTGCTTCTTCTTCTTCGTCGATCATAGGATGGGTTCCCGGTTGGCAGCCTGGCATTAGCAGGGTGGATGTCGTTCTTCTTTTTCATTTGATTTCATCCGTAGTCGGATTCTGCTGTTCTGTATGATGATTGTTATGTATTGTTGTATTCATGTATTCATGCTATAGCTTGTGGCGAGTGTAAGCCTTTATCTGGTATTCTCATCTATTCAGTACATGGTATGTTGTAATGATATCCACCTTGCAAAGCGTCTTTGATATGCGATTCTATCCTTAGTGGAACTTCCGAGTTCCTTGGGGATAGGACCGCATATTGGGCGTGACACCCACCGTCAGTGACCCTAAGGTCACGCCGAAGCGGTATGAGTGGAGACGTACTTTCAGAAATATGTTTTTTGTTTTTGATAGAGTAATTCAGCCAAACCGTTTTCCTTTTTATAGTTTTAATAAAAATCAGAGTTTGACCGCAACTTTGACTGCCTCTAGTTTTTAAACTACAACTCCAAATTAATTAATTCTTTTTCTAAAATTATTTATTTTTCATCTAGTTTATTTTAGTATTTATTTCAAAATTTTCCAAACAAATTTTTTGTACTGTTTCAAATTTATGTGATTTTAGCAATCTTTTGAAAATAGGAAAAAATGGAGGGGAGATTATTTTTGCAAATTTGCGGAGTAAGCCAACAGAATTTCATACCCAAGGCAAGCATCTTGGACACTTGATATGATGAATGTTTGGTAGTTTGCTCGCTAGAATATCTGAATCATGATTCTGGAAAGTTTGAATGAAATTTGCATATTGCTATTTTTGCATGCATGATCCATTGATACTTTGTTAAACATGAAATATGAGTGAGGGTGATTGTTCGCACCTGCCAGAGATGTCCATGTTGGTCCAAACTAATCTGCAGGAAAGAATCAGTCATGAGAGAAAAGTGACCGTGAGGCTGAAATCTCGTTATGACGAGAGTGATCAGTGATGGCATGTTGGGACATGCCAGACGGTGACACTGTTGGGTACTACCAAGGAAATATATTGTGCTAACCACTGTAGGAAAACTTAAACCTCCTGAGTCGACCGTAGATCGAGTCTTGTTCCGGTAACCCCCATACTTGATCCGTGCTGCCACTTGTCCCTGCCACAGGTAGGGTATGATTTAGTAAGTTGTTAACCCTTTCCTTGCACACACTGTACATTGAGGCCATGGTGAAAGATACCAAAGGCCTCTGGTAGGAATGTCACCTGATCAGGGGGCATGGGTGTTTCCGGCTGGGCCGAGAGGGGGGCACCCCTTGTATTTGCGCGCGTTATAAATTTTGTGATCGCATGCTAGTCGAGGGGTTGGCCTTCCCGTCTTAGAGTTTTTCTTGAATGATGCCTTGGGTGATTCCGAGCGTCAAAAAAGTTAAGCTGGTGTGTGCTGGTTGGGTGTGTTTTCAACCCACAGGCCGTAATTGGAATTAGTCAGCATCTCGGTGTTGGCTAAAGAAATCCTTTACTTGTGGGTAAAGAGTACACCCTCTGCAGAGTTTTATAACCTATTCGAATAGCCGTGTCCGCGGTTAAGGACTACAATCTGGGTTAGTCAAGTGTCGGTCTTAGTGTCGGTCTTCGGAGGAAATAATTAAAATTGAGCATGATTCACTTTTGCAGGATGATTATTATCACTACGGATGCTATCATGAATATTATTGTTAACATGAATATTACTGTGAACTAACCTTTTTCTCTTATGTGCATTTTTGAGTATCTCTTGGGAAGGTTATGCCATCTGGATACTCATGTTATTACTTTCTTCTCAAGACCTCTCGAGGCGTCGCATTCAGACACCCGTTTGGCATTTCTTTTCAAGACCACTCGAGGCGTCGCATTCAGACACCCGTTTGGCATTTCTTTACAAGACCTCTCGAGGCGTTGCATTTAGACACCCGTTTGGCATTACTTTCAAGACCTTTCGAGGCGTCGCATTCAGACACCCGACTGGCGTTTTATTTTGGAATCCTTGGGCGGTCTAACGCCCGATATTCCATTTTAGTCTCTTAGAATCCTCGGGCGGTCTAACGCCTGATATTCCATTTTATTTTCTTGGAATCATCGGGCGGTCTAATGCCCGATGTTTCATTTTATTTTTCTTGGAATTTTTCGGGCGGTCTAACGCCCGATGTTCCATTTTATTTTCTTGATTATTACTTGAATGACATAATTAGCCATTTACACCGTATTAATATTTATCATGCCATGCTATAATATCAATCAAGATATGCATATAATTTAGTCCGTCATGAACATATGCACTCTATTGTATTCGGTATATCTTTTGTTCATAATGTTTGCGAGTACATTCAAACGTACTCACATGCTTGTCCCTGGCTATTATCTTGGCCAGATCATGATTCGGAGGAGAGCGCTATGAAGACACCCCTGCAACCTAGGAATCGGAGATAGCTGCCACGCGAGATAGGAGTTACCCAGGTCAGCTGTTCCTGTGGGAATGGAGCCCATCGACGTTGGAGATCCACGAGTCACTTCCGTCATCCGCCACTAGAAATCATTGTGGTACTCAATGGAACTTTATGGTCTTGTATCCAAATCCTTGTAATAGCTTGGAAATCTGTATCAAGGATGTGTCCACCAGCGAACAGTAATCCTGGGGCTGGTGATGACACGAGGGTCATTTGCTGGGATTTTATGTCCCGGAAAACCGGCCCTGACAACCTTGGTATCAGAGCCAGGCTGACCATTGGCTAATCCTATCTTAGCCTGGTCGCTATCCCTAGGTTTCCACACCATCCAAATCTTTTCCTGTCCGTAGCCAAGTCCATCCCATCCGATAAGCCTACACAGTGGCTAGCCGACATCTTTTGACAGTCGGTGCCCAACCTATCAGCCCTGCCCATAGGCCGTGTGCCTGTGGCCGACACCTGAGTTGTCCCATCCACAAGCGTGTGATGGAAGACTCTGCTGACTTATAAAGGAAGCCTTGCCCCAACTCAGTACATCACAGCCTTCACTCTCAGTTTGATATCCAACCACCAAGATGCCTGGCCCCATCGTTCGCAACGAGACCACCACAGCCGAGCTTGGAGACTTTGTAGCCATCCTCGCCAATCTTACCCGTCGTGCCTTTGGCATAGAAGAGCCCCCGGAATATGTTGTGTACCAAGAGCACACGAGTGATGCCATCTATCACTTCTGGGCCACGGTGCACATCTACGGGAGGGGCACCACATTAGAACGCCCTACCGGTTCACCGGGAGGACGACCTCCGAGGAGCCCCAAGCTATTCAGCTCGCAGCCCGAGAGGCTGTAGTTCATCTCTGGCATTTGTCGCCGAGGGTTAACATCCATCCTTTCTACTACTACCCTAGTCGTGAAGGCTATGGTAGCCCAACCCAAGTCGCCAACGGAGACCATGAGACGGATCCTGCTCTAGTGCATCTGGTGCACTACCTGAGAGCGCAAGAGGCACTATTCGATCAGGTCACCCTTGATCTGATTACGACCCGCAGGACGCTTGCTCTCCTGACCCCGGTGAGAAGAGAAGCCGCACCCGCCACCGACACCCCGCTAGTGTTGTTCGGGAGACCGATCGAGCCCTCAGAGTCTGCTCCTGTTATCCACCCGGGCAATGCATTCACCTCCCCGGGGGAACTCCATCGCCTCCTGGAGGCCTACTCCAACGGAACTATGGCCTCGATACCTCGCGAAGGGCACCACCGCTATTCCAGCCCTGTAGCTCCCCACCCTACCCCGGCCAACTCCGACACTGAAGCACACGGAGAAGCCTCGACATATGTGGGACACGCCCGGCTAGATGTCAACGAGGTGGACTGAGTCCACCAGAATTGTTATAGAGCCTTAGTGGCCCTGTTGCCCAGTATTTTCGTAGTAGCAGTTGTATGGCGGGGTAAGTTTGTAAATTACTTGTGTGCCATTGTCTTAATAGTAGTATGTGTGATCTAGCATAAATTGTTGGCGTGTGGTGGCAGAGTAAACTCTAGACGTGACTGCCGAACCCCCCCTAACCGACACGCACAATAATACGTCACATTCCTTTTGAGGATTGAGGTCCGAGAATTTGACTTGGACAACCCTATGCCGGAACTGATACACAAGTCGTACCAGCGCCGCATCATATTTCCTAAGCCAGGTACTTTATAAGAGGCCATATCCGTAAACAACACCAGCAACCATCAACCTTGAGTACCACTTTTTCCCCATCCATCACTCCATGTCTCACACCGGAGCCTACCTAAGAACTCCAGATGCAAGCCCTGGTAGTTTTGTTAAGGTTTTGTGGGATTTTACCCGCAATACTCTTGGTTGTAGCCACCCACCCCAGTATGAGTTGTTCAAATTGAGGATCACCCTTGATTCCTCGAAGTACTGGGCAGTTGTGCAAATCCCACCAGAAGATTTAATCCAAGGTCCTGCATATGTTGTCTTCATCGGGAGATCCATGCCAACCTCAAGCATGGCCATTGAGGCTGCTGCTTACGAAGCAGTTACCCATCTTCGATTCGCGGTACCCTGTGCCAGTGAAAGAAAATACTGCTATTTTCCGAGCCGCACAGCTTTTGGGGCAGAAGCTACATTCCGCTGTGAACGTATAGAAAGAGATCCAGCTCTGGCCAATCTCATTCAGTATGTGATGGCCTAGGAGCATTTGACCCAACAACTAATGGATTATCTCCATTATCTTGCTGTCCTGAATCCCCAGATCGCCATTGGCGGACCACCTCTGCCAACTCAGGAAGGACATGTTCTTCATCTGCTTCCTCCACTTCCTCCAAAAGAAGAAGAATGTGCTCCAGCACCAGGAACCCTTCCGCAAGGCCACGTAGATCTTACCTTCGAACCGTAGACGATCATAAGTATGGTTGTTACTGTGTCTTGCACTTGTTTACATGATGCAATCTTTGCGATGTATTTTAGGGCATATGTCATGAATGCATTAATACGATTGCAGTTTGTCTATGAATATTCGATTATGGTGATCTGCATTTGGTTCATCCGCCCTTAGGGGAGAAAAATTTCTTAAGGGCCATTATCATAAAATTTTCCCCAGCATAAATTTAATTTGTGTGCAGCCACGGCATCCGGCTTACAGCCACACCATCACTACTACATGCCCTAAGTGCAGAAACCACACACACACACACACACACTTAGCACCAAATCAGCTGCTTCATCCACTGGACCACTATCACCACACCATAGTTCTCTCGAAGAAAAACTCGTGGGTTTTTATTTCTACGGAGCTTGCTACAAAGCGCACTAGCACTCGCTCATAACCAACACTGATGCCTAGTCCCCATGATCACCGCCGCCTCGAAAAGCCACAACCCGAGCAGTGGCGTCACGGCGATCATCGAGGATCATCACACACAGCAGCAGCAAAAAACCAACCAACACCGCTAGCATACCGGCCAGAAGGATCGTGATCAGCTCCGGAACCACATCCTCCATTAATGCCTTGTCTCGAGCTCCTGCGACCAGAGGGAGAAGAAGGAGAAGTAAGGTGAGGCGTGAGGTAGAAGGAAGAAAAACCGCGGTCGTTTTTATAGCTTGAGCTCGGTGCACGGTGAGCGAAGCCCACCAGCGCCGCTCGTCGCTTGATCGCCGGTGTTCGAAGGCGAATCCGCGAGCAGTGCCGATAGGGTGCTGGCCCGCGAGGTGAGTGCACGCTGCGACGACAACTAGCATGTCGCGCACTACCACAGTATGGTCCTAGATGCCCTACGCGCTAGACGCCACGGGCGGAGAAAGTGCGAGATAGCACGCGAGAGAAAGAAGAGAAAGGAGAGCCGGAGGAAGAAGAAGAGACTGACAGTGGGCCCTGGGTCCACCTGTCAGCTGGAGAGAACACTGTGCACTGGAGTACGGCAAGCGAAATTTGGAATTTAGAAATTATAATTTTTCCAAATTTGTCATAGCAGTAGATCCTTAGCTGCCCTAATAGTAGAACCTCAACACCAGTACCTCACTGTAGCTGCACCAATTACCAGTAGCCCCGCATCAACTATGCCTAATTAGGTTATTTAAATAAGTAGCTCAGAAAAAAAATTCTCCTCGAAAAGGTGGGCTTAATTCTGATGACCACTTTAATAAATCTCGAGGACGAGATTTTCTTAAGGGGGGTAGAGTTTGTAACACCCCAAAAATTTAATTATGTTTCTTATTAAGTAAAATTTGACCAGAAATAAAATTTTGATTTATATTAGGTCTTTTAATAAATTCAGAGTCTCTTCTGTTTTCTGTTTTCCAAAACTCTTCCCTCCATATAGAAAATTTTGGAAAAATATTATGGGCTTTGGTAGTTTTCTTAAAACATTTCATTTATTTTTTAAATAACAATAGGAAATATTTTCATAATAAAATTTACCCCAAAATATTTCTTTTAATGTCATGTTCCAACTCTGAATAGCTCCTGTTGCAATAAAACTATTTCATATAATTTTTCTAAAATTGCCACAAAAATTTGGGAGACCCTATTAGGCCTATAGATCACTTTTATGCAAAAACCCATCATGGCCATTTGGAAATTTTGACCACAACCTCCAATTTTCAAATCTGGTCCAAATTGAGCATTGAACTACAACCCCATTAAATATTGCTCAAATCAATCTAAATTTTTTACACCCTGTATTCCTTCCTACCAAACACTTAAGTCCAGAAGCACAACCCAATTTGAGCTTTGTAAGGTCATCAAAATAACACCTGTAATTTTGGTCCAGAACTGAATTTTTTGTAAAACTTGCACTAACAAGTTTCTCCTTTTACCAAACCAACTCCACTATCATCACTACCGTCCAAAGAGACCTCGGCATGCCAATTCTCAAGCCTAACAAGTTCTCCTAGATCACCCTAACATTCTGTCGAACACCTTGAGCTCATGACAGAATTGGGCAACCTATCTGGACTCCATGTGACAGTAGCTCCTCCTGCTAAAATAACTTGTCCACCATCCTTTTCATCCAAGGTAGCACTATCCTGCCAAATCTCATCTTGATTGGACCACTGTAGCCCACCCTGGCATTCGGTCGAGCACATGGTGTGCGTGTCCAGAGCGCGGCCAGAGCGCGCATATTGCAGCCGCTGGCATCGAGCTACTGCCACGCTCCTGCTGCTGCCCTCGCTCGCCCTAGCCCCCATATGGATAGCCCCGACCACCTAGAAGCCCACCGACACCCTGCCTTGGCTGCTAGCGCCGGCCAGTGCCGGCCAGCCACCGTCCAGAGCCGCCGATTCGGGCACAGCACCGCCCAGGACGCGTGGCTTGCCTCCTCGCCAGCCAACGCGCCCCTGGAGTAACTCCGGACGGCCACCGCCCTTACCAAACACCGCCGACCTCCAACGCCCCCTCACCGGCCTCGCCACCGCGTCTCCTCGCCATTAATGGCCGGCCGCTGTCGTGTCTTCTTCGGGAAGCC
This sequence comes from Elymus sibiricus, assembly GCA_039707655.1. Lineage (NCBI taxonomy): Eukaryota > Viridiplantae > Streptophyta > Magnoliopsida > Poales > Poaceae > Elymus > Elymus sibiricus. The sequence continues at coordinate 238,551,939 of CM077676.1, forward strand.
GCGGCACCGCCTCTTTCTCCCTATAAAAGCCACCCTGAGCACCTTCAAGCAACCACGGCACTCCCCTCTCCCTCTTAGCTCCCTCCTGGCCTAGTCCCTCAAGCTCTCGTGCCCCAACTTCTCCTCACTGTCGCCATGGTCTCCACCTCGGCCTCGGTCGATTCGACCACCTCCTCGCCTCCCCGCTCCACCCAGCCACCATGGCCGCCCCCCACCGCCACCACGATGCCCTTCCTTCACTTTGTTCGGCCTAGGGCAAGCCACGGCCCCATACTCAAGCATCACCACCGCCGCCGTCTGCCTCCACCCGTGCCCGCCGCTACAGAGCCTCCCCGTCGCCGCCACGGGTACTCACCGGCGCGGCTCGGAGCGCAGCGTCCATCCCCACCCTCGACCGTCCCCCTAGAGTAACAGAGAGGCAGCAACGCCGGCGACCCGAGCCCCTGTGCCCACTGGCGAGAGAAAGAAGAAGAGAAAGGAGGGGGATGGTCGGTTGGACCATAGTCAAACCTGACAGGTGGGCCCGGCGGGACCCACCGTCAGTGAGCCTAAGGTCACGCCGAAGTGGTATGACTGGAGACGTACTTTCAGAAGTACATTTTCTATTTTTGATAGCGTAATTCAGCCGAACCGTTTTCCTTTTTATAGTTTTAATAAAAATCAGAGTTTGACTGCCTCTAGTTTTTAAACTACAACTCCAAATTAATTAATTCCTTTTCTGAAATTCTTTATTTTTCATCTAGTTTATTTTAGTATTTATTTAAAAAAATTCCAAACAACTTTTTTTGTACTGTTTCAAATTTATGTGATTTTTGCAATCTTTTGAAAATAGGAAAAAATGGAGGGGAGATTATTTTTGCAAATTTGCGGAGTAAGCCAACACCATTTCATACCCAAGGCAAGCATCTTGGACACTTGATATGATGAATGTTTGGTAGTTTGCTAGCTAGAATATCTGAATCATGATTATGGAAAGTTTGAATGAAATTTGCATATTGCTATTTTTGCATGCATGATCCATTGATACTTTGTTAAACATGAAATATGAGTGAGGGTGATTGTTCTCACCAACCATAGATGTCCATGTTGGTCCAAACTAATCTGCAGGAAAGAATCAGTCATTAGAGAAAAGTGACCGTGAGGCTGAAATCTCGTTATGAAGAGAGTGATCAGTGATGGCATGTTGGGACATGCCAGACGGTGACCCTGTTGGGTACTACAGAGGAAATATATTGTGCTAACCACTGCAGGAAAACTTAAACCTCCTGAGTCAACGGTAGATCGAGTCTTGTTCCGGTAACCCCCATACTTGATCCGTGCTGCCACTTGTCGCTGCCACAGGTAGGGTATGGTTTAGTAAGTTGTTAACCCTTTCCTTGCACACACTGTACAGAGAGGCCATGGTGAAAGATACCAGATGCCTCTGGTAGGCATGTCACCTGGTCAGGGGGCATGGGTGTTTCCGGCTGGGCCGAGAGGGGGGCACCCCTTGTATTTGCGCGCGTTATAAATTTTGTGATCCCATGCTAGTCGAGGTGTTGGCCTCCCCGTCTTAGAGTTTTTCTTGAATGATGCCTTGGGTGATTCCGAGCATCAAAAAAGTTAAGCTGGTGTGTGCTGGTTGGGTGTGTTTTCAACCCAAAGGCCGTAATTGGAATTAGTCAGCGTCTCGGTGTTGGCTCAAGAAATCCTTTACTTGTGGGTAAAGAGTACACCCTCTGCAGAGTTTTATAACCTATTCGAATAGCCGTGTTCGCGGTTAAGGACTATAGTCTGGGTTGGTCAAGTGTCGGTCTTCGGAGGAAATAATTAAAATTGAGCATGATTCACTAGTGCAGGATGATTATTATTACTACGGATGCTATCATGAATATTATTGTTAACATGAATATTACTATGAACTAACCTTTTTCTCTTATGTGCATTTTTGAGTATCTCTTGGGAAGGTGATGCCACCTGGATACTCATGTTATTACTTTCTTTTCAAGACCTCTCGAGGCGTCGCATTCATACACCCGTTTTGCATTTCTTTTCAAGACCTCTCGAGGCGTCACATTCAGACACCCGTTTGGCATTTCTTTTCAAGACCTCTCAAGGTGTCGCATTCAGACACCCGTTTGGCATTTATTTTCAAGACCTCTCGAGGCATCGCATTCAGACACCCGTTTGGCATTACTTTCAAGACCTTTCGAGGCGTCGCATTCAGACACCCGACTAGCGTTTTATTTTGGAATCCTCGGGCAGTCTAACGCCCGATATTCCATTTTATTCTCTTAGAATCCTCGGGCGGTCTAACGCCCGATATTCCATTTTATTTTCTTGGAATCATCGGGCGGTCTAACGCCCGATGTTTCATTTTATTTTTCTTGGAATTTTTCGGGCGGTCTAACGCCTGATGTTCCATTTTATTTTCTTGATTATTTCTTGAATGACATAATTATCCATTTACTCCATATTAATATTTATCATGCCATGCTATAATATCAATCAAGATATGCATATGATTTAGTCCGTCATGAACATATGCACTCTATTGCATTCGGTATATCTTTTGTTCATAATGTTTGCAAGTACATTCAAACGTACTCACAGGCTTGTCGCTGGCTATTGTCTTGGCCAGATCATGATTCGGAGGAGAGAGCTATGAAGACACGCCCGCAACCTAGGAATCGGAGATAGCAGCCATGTGAGATAGGAGTTACCCAGGTCAGCTGTTCCTGTGGGAATGGAGCCCATCGACGTTGGAGATCCACGAGTCGCTTCCGTCATCCGCCAGTAGAAATCATTGTGGTACTCAATGGACCTTTATGGTCTTGTATCCAAATCCTTGTAATAGCTTGGAAATCTGTATCAAGGATGTGTCCACTAGCGAACAGTAATCCTGGGGTTGGTGATGACACGAGGGTCATTTGCTGGGATTTTATGTCCCGGAAAACCGGCCCTGACAGCTTGGAACAAAGTTCTTCACTTGCCAAGTTGTGGCAACTTCTACTGTCGATGATCACCTTGACGAAACGTCCTTGGATGCCCGCTTTGGTAAGGAAGATGTGGCAACGTTGGTCTTCATCTTGTTGTTGTTGAAGTGTCAAAATCTTGGAGACAACGAGAGCGGGGTTTGGATCATTGTCGCAAAAGATTTGCGCAGCTTCATCGTCATTCACTTGGCGATGCATGGCCACGTGCTCTAGTGCTTTCATGCCTTCTTCGCTCATGGATTCATAGGTGCCGTCATCATTGGCATCATGGTGCGCTATGTGGGGCACTCAAATGACTTGTGGCCTTGGCCCTTGCAAGTGAAACATTGGATGGAACTTGTCTTGGCGGTAGCATCCATTGGAATTGTAGATGAAGCTCTTGACTTGTAGGTGCTTGTAGGAGGATGACTTGAATATGTCGAAGGTTTCTTGGAGCTTGACTTGTCACCGGTAGTGGGGGTAGCTCGAGTAGGAGGTGTAGGAGTCATAGTTGTTAAAGTTTGAACATAGGAGCCATAGGTCTTGGAAGATTACTTGGCGTACTTGAAGTCATCTTGCACTTGTTGCTCTGCCTTGGTCGCTTGGTGCACTAGCTCGAGGAGGTTGGAGTATGGTTGGAAACCCGCAATTTTCTTGATTGGGTGGTTAAGGCCATTCAAGAAGTGTGCCATTGTTTGTTCGTCAACTTCCTTGACGTTGGCTCGTATCATGGCAATTTCCATCTCTTGGTAGTATTCTTCAACTGACTTTGTGCCTTGCTTGAGGAGTTGTAGCTTCTTGAAGAGATCATGGCTATAGTGTGTAGGCACAAAACGAGCTCACATTAGTTCCTTCATTTGGTTCCAAGTCATGATGGGTGGGTCGCCTTTCTCCCTTCGTCGCTCAATCACTTGCTCCCACCAAATGAGGACATAGTCTTGAAACTCGAGGGAGGCCATGGCGATCTTGTTTTCCTCTTCATAATTGTATCTTGTCGACCTTCAATGCCCATGAGAGGTAGTCTTCGAGATCGTTGCTATCGGAGAACTTTGGCATGGTGAACTTGAGCTTGCCATAGCATTGTTCTTCATCATGGTGGCGATGGTGATGTAGATCTTGTCTTGGAGGTGGGTCTTCATCCTCTTGCTCGTCATGATTGGTTGACGTTGGGGCCTAGGGTACGTGCCCGGTTCCTCCTTTCGTGGCGCTCCTCAAGACGAGCGGCTTCAACTTGTTGCTCTTGTCAGAGCGCTTCTTCTTGTTCACACACTTGTCAGTATCGCACATTGACGGCGCTAGTGGCTTCTTGGAGAGCATGTTGTGCTGCAAGTGGTTGTTCCTCACGATGTTGTTACTCTTGCTGTAGTGTGTCGCTGTCTTGGTTTTCTTGGTGTTGGCGTTGTCGAGCTTGTCCTTGGTCCATGGCATCATGTTCTTGGCGGCGATGTCGTTCGCGCTCTCGAAGGCGGTCCTGCAACCCATTGCCATGGAATGGATTTGTAGAGCTTGATGATCTTCACGGTCATCGCGACGATGTGAACACGCTCGGGGAAGACTTGCATCGGAAGAAGAGTCCGAGGAGTGTCGACTCGAGTGGTGCCGTCTTGAAGACGAAGTTGTGGAAGAAGCGCGGCTGACCATCAAGGCACGAAATTCTTCCATTTGAGTGGATAGCTTGGCGTCAAGGTAGTCCCGGGTTCTTGCTTCCGATTGGCGTAAGTCGGTGGCGAGTTGCTCGATGCGTTCACCCAGGGCTTCACTTTCTTGATGTAGAGCTCGTTGAACACTGAAGAGATGACGTTTGGTGACGTAGTGGTTCGTTTCATCTTGCTCCTCGAAGAGCAGGTTTGATGTTCTTGGCCTAGACATCATGGTCAAGTAGAGGTGAGTAGGAAATGAGAGAAAAATACCAAAGTTACCTTTTGCGAAGATTGAGGATGTATCGAGTATCACTCAATGTAATGCTATAATAGGAGAATTGGTATCGGGTTTGTTTCTCACACCTACAAAATTAAAGGCTTGTCGAGGAGCTTGGTTAGGATAGTGGCACAAAATTGATGCAACTGTTAGCAAGATGTCAATAATGTTGAAAGAGATTCACAAATTCACAAGTGAAACAAGTAGACTAATCGCAATGAGTGTGTCGTGGGGAAAACGACGATCTATGGGATCGAGAGGATACCTTTGCGGTTCGGCCGTGGGATCTATGTACTACAAAGAGCAGGGCTAATAGATGTGAGAACAAGCAACGATTTATCCAGGTTCGAGCCGCTGTGAGCGTAAACCCTACTCCTGTTCTTGCGGTTTGATTGTGTATGAGCTCAAAGGTTACAAAGAGCGCAGCTTGCCGGCAAGGTGCGTAGGAAGTGCAACTACAACGTGTAACTGAACTAAGAGTCGACCGTTCTAACTGTAGCCATGGGCCTCCTTTTATAGGCCAAGGGGTTACCACAGTGGCTAATACGGTCATTTACAGGGTATGAATAGTGACTTGCACCGTCACCAAGTATATCTCCTAAAGGGGTAGGACAAATGCATTGAATGCACCGTTAGGTGCTACGTCGGGGAGGCGAGGCTTTGGGTAAAAGATCTGTACCACCGGTCCTGGCGCCCTCCTGTTACCTTGACACGTCCTAGGGACGGGTGTCATTAAAGTTAATCCTTGCGTGGCATGCTGACACGTGCCTTGTCCAGCTATGTTGACTGCCTGCCTGCTCGACACCTATCATACATGCTTATCTAGCCGATGATGAGGTGGAGCGGTAACGGGACATAACGAGCCTGCTGGCGCGGAGCTTGCTGGGCCTTCGCTTGCCGGCAACCAAAGTCTTGGTCTTCACCTTGCCGGCACGAAGCATGCCGGCAAGGGCAGTCTTGATCTTCAGTACTAGAATGGTACTTCTCAATGACCTGCCTAGAGGTCTTCTTCATGGTCTTGTTTAATCTAAGTCTTGAGTCACAGTACCCCTCCGGCAAGCCCTTGCCGTCAGGAAGGCTACAAATGCAGGTGCATAAGTCAGGGTACGAGGGCACCCATGCTTTAGTACACCGACAGGAGCCCCTGGGCCTGGGCCACACACGCATGCGAGGCATCGTTGGGCTAGGACTGAACAGTGCACAGGCACGCGTGGCAGAGGATAACTGCCGTAATCTTCTCTTTTACCATGCCCCCACGAAGCGCATTAAATGTGGGCGTGGGAGAGGTGGAATGGAACGGGCGCGGGGAGGTAGTGCACCTGAAAAGCGCAGCCACGTAGGACGGTAAAGAGCCAGCCCCCGCGCCTTCCCCATAAAAAGGAATCCGCGAGGGGCGCTGCACATTTATCCTCCTTCTCCCAATCTCGCCATTGCAGTCGTCTTCTTCCTCGCGCAAGAACAGAGAGCGCCATTTGCTTCCGCCGCTGCTCGCTAGACCCCCCCCCCCACAAAATCTCGCCATGGCACCGAAGAGAGGCGCGAAGCTCTCCAGTTCGACGGCAGATGAGAGGAAGGCCACCAAAGCCTTACGGCGGCAGGTCAATGCTGTCTTCCTGCCGGCGCTTACAGAAGACGATTTGACGAAGAACTACTCGTATGCGTATGCGAGCGAGAAGCAGGATCACGAGGCCACATTGGTGCTCCCAGGATCCCTTCCTCCCGCCGACGACCAATTTCATTTCTTTGCCAGGTACTTTTACTGTGGGCTATGCCCGCCCTTCTCTGATTTTTTCGTTGAGGTGATGAACACTTTTGGATTCAGACTGCTGGACTTCACACCCAACGCAGTCACCTGCCTGTCAGTCTTCGCGCACTTGTGTGAGAACTTTGTGGGAATAGCCCCAAATGTTGCTCTGTTCCGGCACTTCTTCATCCCTCGGGTTGAAAATGATGCTCTTTCCGGCAGCGTGATTTGGATCCCAAGGGGGAATCACAAGAAGTACTACCTGGAGGGCAAGCTGCACATCAAGTGGAATGAATGGAGGGCCGATTGGTGCTGGGTCCAACAGAAGGACTTCCCGGAATTCTACCATCTCAGGATGGAGAAGATCTGATGCGGAGCATCCTACGGTCATCCCCATGTACACTACGACTACTCCCCAAGCGCCAAGTGGCCCTACGACAAGAGCTCGAGAATGCGCCATTCGACACAAGGTGAACTCGCTCCTTAATGCCCCTCTTCTCCGTTCATGCAAGACATGGTTGCTACCTAAGACAAAGACACTTTGTGTGCTCAGGAACCGAGGAGACGACCATGGAGATGCTTGAAGCATAGGACAAGTCCCCGTGGATGCTGATCAAGAAGATCCTCAAGTGGAGTCGCCGTAGAGCTACAGCGGCCGGACATCCGGCAGGAGCCCGGACATCCGGCGCCACCATCACCGAGTAGACCAGCAGAAGACAGGTGTCAGGTGACTCTATAGCGGCCGGACATCCGGCCGACCCCCGGACATCCGGTGCCCAGTGAAGGGCCGGACATCCGGCACCTCCCCGGAAATCCGGCCGAGGCATACAGAAGCTAGGACCCGCATCGGGCCGGACATCCGACCCCTGGCCAGACATCCAGCGACTCCTGTCGGGCCGGACATCCGGCGTCCCGCCCGGACATCCGGCACCCCTCTGCGCAGCCTTGGCCATTCGGCCGTGTAACCCCTTTCTCTCACCCCCACTTCGCCCTAGACTATAAATATACCACCCCCTCCTCTTGTTAGGGTTAGCATTGTGATAGCTCTTGAGATAGAGCTTTGCTCATCCACTACCTCTCCCATGGAGATCAAGACCTCCATGAGACCCATGTGAGAAGATCCTCTCCGGATTCAAGACCTCGACTCCTTCGCGGATCGGGATGAACTAGCTACCTCTTTACCTTCTTGTGTTGGATTTGGACCCTTGTATCCCCCTTATGTGTATGTGGATCTAGCACATGTGTGATTGGATCTTGTCTATTTGAGTGTTCTTCTTGTGTTCTGCTCCTTTTTCCCCTCCTAAGTGTGAAAAGATCGTCATCTAGGGTTCCACCCTACATCATTCTTGGATCAGAGCTTAGGTTGATTCACATCTTGGAGTCCCTACCCCCCACTTTCTAGCCTAATTTTGCTTGTTTTTGTCCAATTTCAAAAATCCCCACAAAAAATAGCCATACCAATTTTTTTGTGATTTGTTTGTTTGATGATGTTTTGTTGATTTTGATCCATGGATTCGAAGTGTTTCAAGTGGATCTAGCTTCCCCCAACCTTCCACCCCTTTCCCCACCACGAAATCCACCCAATTTTTCTTCCAATCTGAGCTTCAAATCGCGAAATTCCGCCACCCCCATGCACACGGGCCCCAGACCCCGTGCCCATGGGCCCCCGCGAAGTCTCTGGAGACCCCGTGCCCATGGCCTTGTACCATACGCATGGGACCCCGTGCACACGGGCCCCCAACCCCGTGCACACGACCCCCCCAGGCCAGCCAGCACTCCTTCACCATTTCGGCCATAACTTTCACATCCGGAGTCCGATTTCGGCGTTCTTTAGCTCCTTGAGTAGCTATTGACATCTACCATCCATCTAGATAGGATCCAACACCAGTTGACTCCATCAAATTTTTGGAACTTTGGCATCTTTGCCTAGGCCTTCCACCATAACTTCCGCAATACCACCACCGACTTCCGCAACCTAACCCATTTTGGTTCCCATTGCATTTGTGGTTGTTTGAGTTGTGATTTGAGTCTCCTAAGGTGTTTCGGCTACTTAGGGATGGTTACATCTTCATCACCACCGACGACATGGAGTGATACGAGTATTGACTAGTTCCATCGACTACATCCACCACGACATTTCGCATCGACGACGGCCATCCATCCTTTGAGACCATCTTCAACCGGAAGCAAGGCCGGTTACCCCCGACTTCGTGAAAGGTTAAGTGTGATGAAGGTATCCATTCCATCATAAACTTTTCCTTCCTTGCCATTACATCTTGATAGCCCCACCATCTTTGCGATTACCTTCATACCTATTGAGACTAGCTATCCGAGTATTGCCGGGCTTCGCGAAAACTTGTGCACCTTAGTGATACGATATCATATTGTTGCATCATTTGATATATCTTGCTCCCGTGCATATCTTGTGATACTTACCTCATGTTTGTGGTTGAGCCTCATTAAGCATAGTGGAAAGGAAGAGAAAAAAAACTTTTAAGCAAAGAGAAAAAGAAAGCAAAGAGCTTGTAAGCAATAGCCATAGCATCATAGCAATAGCATATCATATACCATCATTGATCATCTTGGATCATTGTGTGCGACACACCGGGAACCATACATACATAGCATACTTGGGATAGAAGTCGACATGTTTTGCTTCTATAGGTTGTACACAAGTTCGTATCACGCCCAATAGTGCAATCGTGCTAGCGTCTCTCTAGCGTTGTGCAACATGAGCGTTTTCCGTGGATTCCACATTTTGTGCTCATTCCTTGGTTGCACGACCCCATCTATCTATCCGTGTGTGTGTTTCCGTGTGCTACCCACTTGCTATTGGTCTACTTGTTGCATTTGCGAATTTGTGAATCTTTTTCAACATTATTGACTCTTGCTAACAATTGCATCAAATTTTGTGCCACTATCCTCACCAAGCTACTCCATAAGCTTTAGTGTGTAGGTGTGAGAATTGACAATATCCGGTACCAATTGTGCTATTTCCATAATACCATATTGGGTGATCATTGATCCATCTTCAACATTGGAAAGGTACACTTGGTCTAGTTCTTCCCTTTCTTCCACTCACATTTGCTCTAGTCTTGTGATGGATAGGCAAAGCACATCATCTCCGGTCTTCGACGACAACGACGGCGAGAACAACTACATCACCAAAACTCCCCGCTTCGGACTACAACGACAAATGCAAGGTGCACAACATGCCTTGCGAGAGCGCATCGAGAACCTCGCCACCGACTTGCGCCAAACACTCGACGACAAGCTATCATCTCAAATGGAAGAGTTTCGAGATATGTTGTCCAACTACAAGTCTTCTTCCCCTTCGTCATCTTCAAGGCGACGACGAGCAAGTCGCACATCTTCGGAGTGCCCTTTCGACACAAGCGCAATTCGACCACGTCCTCATCTTCGAGACGACGAACAACATCGACATCAAGGTCAAGCGCGGCAACGTCACCATCCACACGAAGACGCTCGATATGAGCAATCCTACAAGTCCCAACGAGCTCTACATCAAGCTACGACCAACCTTCATGAGCACAAGAGAAGACCGCGAGACGACCACCACCAAGACGAAGCTTCGGCGCCATGTCCAAGGCAACCAACTACAAGTGAGAGTGACCCTTCCATCTTCGGAAGTACCTCAAGGAAGATGGCCGAGCATGGGAAATTCCCTTCGGTCATGACAACGAACAATGAGGTGCCACATCTTATGGGCCTCCTACAACAAGACGGCAATAAGACGGTCGAGCATGGACCATTCCCTTCGACCAAGGCGGTGAGCACGAACCTCTTCGACAACATGAAGACGACGCCCACATGGGACTCCTACTCGGACTCAAGCTACGCAACCGCAAATGAGACCCTCTCTTTGGTCTCGGAAGAGAGCGATGATTTGCCACACCCTATGGCATTCATCTTTGGAGGCGTTATGGATGATGAGGTTGAGCATGGGACTACTCCCACAACCACGACGGCGAAAGAAGTTGAGTATGGAGACATTTGCACCTACATCTCTCCGACACACACATATGACGAGATGACCCAATTGCCATGTGAGGAGAGCCACCACCACATGAGTGAGATGAGTGACTCCACCATATGTGACATTGAGTGCATTTCCTATGAGAGAATGAGTGTGACCACCACTAGCCCCACACATGAGTACATGCCGCATATCCTATGTGAGGTTGAGAGCCATCACCACCCTTTGAGTGACTCAACCAACCATATGAGTGAAAGCATCATAGCGGGAGTGAGTGAGCCACAACACTTAGTGAGTGAGGTAGTTGATAGGGCATGTGAGGCCACTATGATTTCTAACGACTTAACCTCTATTCCGAGTGTATTTTCTTGTTTGGTGCTAGATCCCCTACAAGACGAAGCACCAATCCTCGACGAGTCCATACCTACAATGGGCAATACGATGGCTATGGTGGACGATGATGCACCCCCACATAGTTCCATCCAGACGACCATGTTGATCAAGCTTCAATTTTTGCCACCTCACCTACACCACATGAGTGGAGCTCCAAAGGTAACATAGGTGAAGGTGCTTTGCTTGTCCCACTAGTGGACTATCTTGACATTGATTGCTTGCATGATGTTGATCACCTTATGGATTCACCACATACTATGTCTTCTACATGCTTAGATATGCCACCCATTTATGATGAATATGATGATGAGCATGTTGAATTACCTAGTTGTGATACTATGCTCCATAGGATATCATGTGAAGATTCTATTGGTCACGTCATGTTTGACAATACATTAAACTTGTCATATGCTATGAGTGAGATTTCCCATATTGCATTATTGCAAACTCACCGTAGTAACTATGCATACCCCATTAAAATCAATCCCATTTGCACTTATGGCATAGATGACGAGATCATGGTCATTGGAATTTGCTTTTCTTGTGATGATATTGCTATGCTCCCTTTACATAATTTGTGCAATTCATCTACTATGCCATGCCATGTGAATGATTGGCCATCAAATGATTCCATTCCTTGTGCGCACCATATGCATACCATTCATGACAATGCTCTAGATATTACTCGTGATGCATTAGACCCTTTGAGTCTCCATTATGCTATACATAACAACAAACCTATCATGATGGATGACATGTTTGTATATCATGCATCTCATTTGTTTGAGCATTGGATATTTTGTGCTAACCGACACATGCACGTGCGCATCATAATGGATGATGTGTACATATACCACACGCACACAATTTTCCCTTTGCCTTTGTTTTGTGTAGGTACTCATGCATATTTGTCAACTTCACAATCCCATGAGTTGACGAAACGGCCTCTTGAGAGCAACGATGCTTTGGGATTCCTTGGAATGCTTCTCCGACCGTTTCCCTCGTGCAAGGACTACGCGCTTTGCTTTTACTTGGCTCTCACACGGCTATGGGCTATTTACCACTTGTCACCTTATGCTCATTTTACCGTGTTCACTTTGCATGTTATGCCTCCTCCTATGCCTTTGCCATGCAATCGTGACCCTTGCTTGCATTTACTCATGATCCACCATTCTACTATTTCTATGTGTACTTGCATGCTTGGTGGAGATACTAGTTGCCATTACCATGTTTACCATGCGCCCTATGCTATTGTTGCTTATTGTGTTGGGAGAGTCATGTTGTTCAATTGCTATTTACATAGGACTTCTTGCCAATACAATGATGCTACTTTGCTCATATCTTGTTTTCCTCCTTATGCCATGTCATGTGCATTATGTATGCCCACTATTTGCACACATGACATGATTGCCATGATTACCTATAGTATGTTGCATCTTCGCACTACTAGCTTGCATGACCTGATTCATATGATCACTTACTTTGTTGCATCACCCATAATTCATCCTTGCTCGTTTCATTGGGTTGATGGCATTCATGTTCATGCCTCTCACATGATTTATTTTGATCATTGTCAATTGTCTCCGTTAGTTGCCTCTCTCATATTCTCTTGTAGTAAGTGCAACAATGCTATGCTTATTGATTTTGAGATTGCTCTACCTTTCTCATCTATGATTGGAGACTTGAACATCTCACTTGTGATGCATGCTTGTTTGAATGAGCTTAATGTCTTTGGTTGTACTCGCATCATATGCTTCCATACGATGCCACATTATCTTGTTCCTTCCTATGATATGAATGATGAAGACACTTGTTCGGTATCTCACCACACGAATGATAGGTTTTGCATTCATGCTAACCTCATTTGTTTTTCAAGTGTTTTTCATGGTCTTTCATTTTGAAGGATTCACAAGGCGGTACCGTCATGAGACATATTGGTCATACAAAGACGTACATGATGCGCGACACCACCATTTTAGAAAACCTTATAGAGGTGAACTCCTTCCTTGTGAGCCTTCCTCATATACGCATATTGGTTCGGCTATACTTTCATTGTTGTTTGCTCCTTCTTGTCTACATGATACATCTATTGGAGGGATGACCGACATTGGAGATGGGCCCTATGGACCTTCAAGTTGAGGAGTGCTCGGAAGTAGCGGATGCACCACTGGACCACGACTCATGCCACGACATCGGGCAATGGTATGCCATGAAACTTTTGCCATATTGCACCGACACTTCCATATTTGTTGATGAGCATGCTAATTGGACACATCACACCCATGAGAAATTTGCACCTTATGAATGGATTGACTTACATTATGATTGTCTTGTTGCATCTTGTATTCCCATGTCATCAATGATATATGAGCTTGTGCACTTTCTTAGCAAATTTGTTGTGATCTTCCTTGATGGCATATTCATCCATAATGATCATATTACCCACCATCAATTGCATGATAACATAATCATTTTGAACATCACTTGCCATGTTCATGCTCTTGATAAACCGTCACTTTATGACATCATTTTGCACAATGGTCACATTGATCAAATTAGCAATACCTTTGTGTGCACAACCAATGAATTTGCTCCCATGAATGCTTTACATATCATTCAATATCATTTTGCGAAGCTTCATGCCCCTCGTCATAAACCATATTGTCGGATGAACTCATGCTTACTTGATGGACACCTTGTGTGCGCTAACCATTCTATTTCCAAGTGTCCTTTGTGTTTGCTCTTTTTACATGTATACCATTACGGAGACACCTTGGAGTACTTGGATTGCGCTATGACTTGCACTCCGTCCAACTACAAGTCCGTCCACGACAACCGTTTCCATGGTGATGAGGTTTTTGATCCGAGGACGGATCTCTCCCAAGGAGGGGGGGGAGATGATTCGGAGTATCCTACGGTCATCCCTATGTACACTACGACTACTCCCCAAGCGCCAAGTGGACCTACGACAAGAGCTCGAGCATGCGCCATTCGACACAAGGTGAACTCGCTCCTTAATGCCCCTCTTCTCCGTTCATGCAAGACATGGTTGCTACCTAAGACAAAGACACTGCGTGTGCTCAGGAACCGAGGAGACGACCATGGAGATGCTCGAAGCATAGGACAAGTCCCCGTGGATCCGGATCAAGAAGAGCCTCAAGTGGAGTCGCCGCAAAGCTACAGCGGCCGGACATCCGGCGCCACCATCACCGAGTAGACCAGCAGAAGACAGGCGTCAGGCGACTCTACAGCGGCCGGACATCTGGCCGACCCCCGGACATCCGGTGCCCAGCGAAGGGCCGGACATCCGGCGCCTCCCCGGAAATCCGGCCGAGGCATACAGAAGCTAGGACCCGCATTGGGCCGGACATCCGGCCCCTGGCCAGACATCCGGTGACTCCTGTCGGGCCGGACATCCGGCGTCCCGCCCGGACATCCGGCACCCCTCCACGCAGCCTTGGCCATTCGGCCATGTAACCCCTTTCTCTCACCCCCACTTCGCCCTAGACTATAAATAGACCATCCCCCTCCTCTTGTTAGGGTTAGCATTGTGATAGCTCTTGAGATAGAGCTTTGCTCATCCACTACCTCTCCCATGGAGATCAACACCTCCATGAGACCCATGTGAGAAGATCCTCTCCGGATTTAAGACCTCGACTCCTTCGCGGATCGGGATGAACTAACTACCTCTTTACCTTCTTTTGTTGGATTTGGACCCTTGTATCCCCCTTATGTGTATGTGGATCTAGCACATGTGTGATTGGATCTTGTCTATTTGAGTGTTCTTCTTGTGTTCTTGGATTTGCTCCTTTTCCTCCTCCTAAGTGTGAAAAGATCGTCATCTAGGGTTCCACCCTACATCAAGATCGAGAAGGCCAACAGCTGGGGCAATGTTGACCCCGATGATGCCAAGCTTGGGCTGGATTTGTACCGGATCATTGCCCTTAAGGAGGCCGGCTTGACGGTCGAGATGGTGGGGGCGGACTTCACCCACCGCCGGATTGCTCCGCTGCAGAACAGAGGAGGCCGGCAAGCGTGGGATTACCAGGGGCCTGCTGATCCAATGCCTCTGGACCCAGGCCTGAACAACAACCTGTCGGTGATGGAACACTACCGGCTCATCTATCAGCTCTTCAACAGGGGCTGCACCTTCCATCTACCGGCAAAGGTAACCCCACTGTGTAACAACACCGCCAAGGCCTCCATACTGGCAATGATGCCGACCTATGATGCCAAGACGGTACTGAGCACATGGAACGTACCCGGCAAGAAGGCAGTGGATGATTGGCTTGCCGGCCTGAAGGAAGCAGCTGTCCGAGTCGAGGATGACATGGTTCACCCGACAAGGAACGATGAAGAGGAGTTTCGTGCCGCCAGAGCCCAGGAACTGAAGAGAACGCACCGCACCCAGACCGCTAAGGGTTCCAACAAGGGAAAACAGGCCAAGGAGCACACCGAGGAGCACCCCAGCGAGCACACCGAGTAGCACACGGGAGAGACCTCAGCGGATGATGAGCATTCCGACGAGCATGAGAGCGATGACGTGGATCACGCCGAAGAGACCGAAGGGGATGAGGAAAAGGGAGAGGAAGAGGAGGAGGAGGAAGCGCCTCGCCCTCCTCCCGCCAAGGTGAAGGTGACCGTCGCCAAGAAGCCCGCTCGAAAGAGGGAATCGCATACCGAGTCGGCAAGCCAGGAGCTTGCCACCGTCAAGGTAGCAGCCGCAACCTCCCGGGCATAGCCTTCCTGGCAACAACCTTCCCGCGCTGCTGCTCCTCGTCGACCCACCCCGTCAACCATGGAGGGGGCGGGCATTTCGCAGCCCCCAGCTCTCCTAGGGACGAAGCGTCCCAGGAGTTCACCGCCATCACCTAGAACTGCAGGCATCGGGAACACAGTTCTCTATGATCTGTCAGTCCTTAGTGATCCCGACGAGGACGAAGAGTAAGCACCTCATTCTTCCTCCATGTTTTTCTAACCATTAATTTGCATATATTGCTGGTCTTGACTGCAACGAATATCTTGGCTTCATAGGGAAGAAACGCTGTTGACAGAGGGACATTGGAAGAGAGCCAGGGCGACCGAGGAAGGCGAAGCGGCAACGAACATCCGCCAGGATCCAATCCTTCCTGATGTTGTCGGCTCCAGCCCCCAACGTACATCCAACCTTCAACCCCCGTTGACGGGCGCCACCATTGAGACCACCATCATGGAAACCGGCAAGGAGACGGGGGGCATCTCGCCGGAGGGAGAGCACCAGGGATCGGATCCCTTGACGGCACCCTCGACCTCTACTCCACCGCCAAGTATTTCTCTGGCAAGGTCCACTCCCCCTCTGGAAGAGCGGCAAGAGGGGCTCGTCCACATCGAGAACCCGCCGTCCATGGACGTTGTGGGGACCCGAGCGACAACAACTATCGTTGTCGGATAAGGAATGACATCTTCTCCACAAGCCCGTCAAGGTAAACCGTCACCCAAGTGTTACTTTACCCTTACCATTTCCTCTTTGTCTTCTTGAACTTGATCTGGATTTTGATCTTTCGATCTCATCTTGCTTCCCGCCTCTTCCCTGTCCTGCAAAACCAACCGCTCCGGAGGAGAGGGAGGTACCTGTGGAGGAAATTGCGAAGAGCGCCGCTGACGAGGCTGCCAGGGTTTCTGCCATGGAGGCCACCGCGCCCGCTACTGAGGAGGCCACGAAAACCCCCGAAGAGCCTGCTATGCCCTCTGGCAGTGCATCTGAGCTCGCCATAAAAGACGCTGAGATGGGGAAGGCTGGTAATGATAGGCCAAGCATCGATGTCCACCCCAGTGCGACTGAGGCGCAGGCTCTGACGGGACCCTTGGGGCCAACCGACCAGCGGCAGGGATATGAAGCCCCTAGCACATCTGGTTCCGGGGAGCCTACTTTCGACGAAGCCATTGCAGAGATCTTGGCGCCCTTCTCTAGCAGCGTCACAGCATCAAACGGCTCCAATGATGGTGCCGTGGACCTTGCCTTCTTGACGGCGATGGCCACCAGATTCAAGGATGTGCAGCAGCGCTACAGCCAGTGTTGGGAGGAGCTCCATTCACGATGTCAAGCTATATAGCTAGTCGAAGGGAAGCTAAAGGAGAAGGCAGAGGAGCTCTGTACTTGGTACAATGGCAAATTCCATAGCCTCAAGAGGCAGGAGGAGAAGCTTGACGCTACCAAGGAGAAGGTAGTGGCCCTGGATGGCAAGTTGACGGAGCGCGAGGCGTAGCTCATCGTCAAGGAAAAAGACCTTGCCGCCCGAGAGGAGGCACTTGCCGCCAAGCTACGCGGCAAGGACAAGGAGATCCAGACTCTGCTCGTGCAGCGGACCCAAGAGCTAGAGGAGGGCCACAAAGAGGCCATCGAGACTCAAGCTCAGGCTCACGCCGCCAAGCTCTTGGAAGCTGTCAAGGCTGCAGAGAGCGCTGAGGCCGCCAAGGTAGAGTTGGAGTCCAAGGTAGCGAAGCTTGAAGAGGACCTGGCCGGCAATAGAAAAGAGCTCTTGATTCTCCAAGCGTCAGCGCAGACGGCTGCTCACACTCTGGGTGACCTGCAGACGCAACTATATGGCAAGAGCCAAGAACTTAGCCAACGAGCGCACGCACTCTTGCCGTGAGCGCTTGAGGAATGGGTCCTTAGCAGCTTGCCGGGAGTGCCACTGCCGGCAAGGATACACTTGACGATCTCAACACAACCACTTAAGTGGTTGAGCGGACTCGAAACAAAGTAAGGGCGTAGCTGATTACGACAAGGTTCCTTAGCGTGCCGGTTTCTCATACAAAGGCCAAAATCGTTCAAGGAGAAATTGCAACTACAACAAAGAATTTATTTTGAAGTTTCTCAACTTAACTTTTTCTTTGCTGTGCTTCTTGCCGTAGGACGATATCTTAAACAACATTTGGTATCCATACCGTCACTCCCCCCGGGAAATTTGCACACGAGGAACCCTTCTGTCCTTTGAGAAAAAGATTGAAGAGAAAAGAGGAGGCTGGAACCTTGATGGTTCATTAATCATCCTATGCAAGGTAAAATGTAACACAAGGCTGCCTGCAACACATAAACAAATATGTACTTTGACAAAGAGTTGTGAAACACTTAGCTTTATTTATGTGCACGGGACTTGCGCCCGGCTCTTTACAAAGGTTTACATGCCTTGCCGGAAAACTTGTACAAAAGAGGTTGCCGGGCAGCCCGGCAACCGCGCCTTATGGGTAAAACTTTCGAAGATGCTCAATATTCCATGAGTTGAGCACCGGAGTGCCATCTTCGGTCTCTAGGCGGACTGTGCCGGGCCTAGTGACTCGTACAACCCGGTAAGGGCCTTCCCACTTCGGCATCAACTTGTTTTGACCCTTCGTGGACTGAATCCGACGAAGAACAAGGTCGCCTTCCTCAAGGTTCCTGGCGTTCACTTTGCGGCTATGGTAGCGGCGCAAAGCTTGCTGGTACCGTGCAGCACGGACAGCAGCCCGGAAACGATCTTCCACAAGGAGCGTGGCATCATCTTGCCGCAGGTCATCTTGATCCACCTCATCGAAGGCCAAGACTCGAGGTGACCCGTATCTGAGTTCTATGGGGAGCACCGCTTCTGCACCATAAACAAGGGAGAAGGGTGTTTGGCCAGTGGCTCGACTTGGTGTTGTCCTGATCGACAAAAGAACCGCCGGCAACTCTTCCACCCAACGCCTTCCATACTTGTGCAGCCTGTCGAAAGTTCTGGTCTTGAGACCACGCAGCACTTCTGCATTTGCCCTCTCTACTTGCCCATTGCTCCTTGGGTGAGCAACAAAGGCGTAGCAAATCTTATTTTCAAGTTCTTGGCAATATGCTGTGAAGGCGCGACTCGTGAATTGGGTGCCGTTGTCGGTGATGATCCTGTTGGGGACACCAAAACAAGCAACCAATCCTTTGAGGAACTTGATGGCTGACTGTGCCGTCACCTTCCTCACTGGCTCCACCTCAGGCCACTTTGTAAACTTGTCGATTGCAACGTACAAGAATTCAAAGCCCCCGGTAGCACGGGGGAAGGGGCCGACGATGTCGAGCCCCCAGACCGAGAAAGGCCAGGAGAGAGGGATGGTTTGGAGGGCTTGAGCTGGCTGGTGTATGTCCTTGGAGTGGAACTGGCATGCTTCACATCTGATTACCACCACCAAGGCGTCTTGAAGGGCTGTCGGCCAATAGAATCCTTGACGGAACGCCTTGCTGACAAGCGTGCGTGACCCAATATGAGAGCCACACATCCCTTCATGCATTTCTTCCAACAGCCTCTGTCCATCTTCCCGACAGATGCACTTCAATTTCACCCCATTTGGTCTCTTTCTGTACAGAATGTTGTCAACAAACTTGTACATCCTTGATTGACGGTTACTCTTTCTGCACCTTCTTGCTCATCAGGAAGATCTCCCTACTGAAGGTACTGGACAATTGGCTGTGCCAATGCCGGAGCTTGTGGCTCGATGACAAGGACTAAAGGTACTTCTTCCTCTGCGGGAGCGCTTGCTTCGATGGCAAGGACCTGGCTTGCCAGAAGTTGCGGCTGACCGGCCAAGGGTGTCTTGTCGGTGGTATCTACTTTGTTGGTGGCTGCCGGCAGCTCTGCCGGAAAGTAACCACTAACATCTTGCTTTCTCTTCTTCGACAGCCTTGATGGTGTAACAGATGGCTGAGTCCGATGGAGCACAAAAGTTCCCGGTTCCACATGCATCTTTTGGGCGGCAAGCTTTGATAGGTCGTCGGCAATCCAATTCTGGGCACGGGGAACGTGCTCCGCGTGCAGACCGTCAAAGTGCTCTTCCAACTTCCTCACTTCATCGACGTAGGCCTCCATCAAAGGGCCCTAGTAATCCTTGTTGACCTGCCTCACCACAAGCTGCGAGTCGCCTCTGATAATCGGCTTTCGAATACCAAGGTCGATTGCAATGCGCAGGCCGGCAAGAAATCCCTCGTACTCAGCAGTGTTGTTGGTGGCCTGCTCCCTGGGAAAGTGCATCTGAAGCATGTACTTGAGGTGTTCTCCGGTGGGTGCTATAAGCAGCACGCCGGCATCGGCGCCTTTCAGAGTGAAAGCACCGTCAAAGTACATGAGCCAATCATCAACCGTTTCCTTGCCGGGGAGAGAGGTCTCTGGAATTTCTTCGTCTGGCATTGGGGTCCATTCTGCAATGAATTCCGCCAAGGCTCTGCTCTAAATTGTTGAGGTACTCTCAAACTTCAAATCAAAGCTTGACAACTCCAATGCCCACTCCACAATCCTGCCGGTTGCTTCTGGATTTCTCAAGATGCGTTGCAAGGGAAAGCGAGTGACGATGGTGACTAGGTGTGCTTGAAAGTAATGGCGCAGCTTCCTTGAGCCCATGAGGAGGCCAAAGAGCAATTTCTGCACACCAGAGTACCTTGATCTAGACCCTTGTAGGAGGGAACTGACAAAGTAGACTGGGTGCTGCACCATCTTCTTCTTCACAACTTGCTGATCTGGCTTGCCGGCTTGCACAATCTCTGGCTTGTCGGCACCTGACCTTGCTGGAGAAGATTCTGGCTCATCGGGTCGTGGCTCTGCGGCTGTACCTCCTCTTTATCTGCCTCTCTTTCAGCCACAAGTGCAACACTAACCACTTGATTCATTGCTGCTAAGTATAGCAGCAACGTCTCTTGTGGCCTAGGCACAACTAGGACTGGCGGAGAGGACAAGTACCCCTTCAAATTTTGGAGCACGGCCTCCGCTTCCGGAGTCCAGTTCACTGGACCTGCCTTTTTCAATATCTTGAAAAATGGCAAGGCATACTCTACCAATTTGGAGATGAACCTGCTAAGGGCGGCAACGCAGCCGGCAAGATGCCTGGCATCCTTGACGCGTCTTGGTGCTTCAATCTGCTCAATTGCTTTGATCTTGTCGGGGTTGGCTTCAATCCCTCTCTGAGACACAAAGAACCCAAGAAGCTTGCCGGACGGAACACCGAACACACACTTCTCGGGGTTGAGCTTCAAGTTGAGTTTACGCAAGTTTGACTTGTCTCTGGTTTTGACCATAATGTCATCCATGTAGGCTTCCACATTTCTATGCAACTGTGGCTCAAAACCGATCTGAACTGCTATGGCAAAGGTTGCCACGGCACTCTTGAATCCGAAAGGCATACACAAAAAGCAGTATGTGCCACATGGAGTGATGAATGCGGTTTTCTCCTCATCTTCCTTGGCCATAAAGATCTGATGATAACCAGAATAGGCGTCAAGAAAAGAGAGTAACTCACAGCCGGCAGTGGAGTCTACAATCTGGTCAATGCGTGACAAAGGGAAAGGGTCCTTTGGACATGCTTTATTTATATCAGTGAAGTCTATACAAAGCCTCCACTTCCCATTCACCTTGCGCACTATGACTGGATTGGCTAACCACGTAGGGTGTAGCAGTCCTCTGACTAGGCCTGCTGCTTCCAACTTTTTGATTTCCTCGGCAATGAACTCTTGCCGTTCCAAGGCTTGCTTCCTGACCTTCTGCTTGATGGGTCTCGCATGAGGGCAGACAGCAAGGTGGTGCTCAATTACCTCCCTAGGAACACCGGGGATGTCAGATGCTTGCCAAGGAAACACATCGACATTCGCCCGTAGGAAGGCAACGAGCTCGCTTTCCTATTTGTCACTGAGAGTGGCACTTACAGAAAAAGTGCCACTTGTCCCATCTTCCCTTGCGGAAACTTGCTTGGTCGCCAGCGTAGAGGCCTTGGCTTTCTTGCTCTTACCGGTAGAGCTTTCAGGTATGTCCTCAACGGGCGTGCTGCACTCTAAAGTGCGCTTCCCAAAGTCCTTATCAGAGGTCTTGCCGGACTTCTTCTTCTTCTTCTTGTTTCCTCCCCCGGGAGCTTTGCTGGCAGGAGCAGGTGCCTTGACGGCAGGTGGTGCCACTGCCTCCCGGTAGAGCTTGTCGGCGCAAATGATTGCGTCCTTCTGGTTGAACTTGATGGCGAGGACGCCCATCGGCCCTGGCATCTTGATGACATTGTAGGCGAAGTGCGACGCAGCCATGAACTTGGCTAGCGCCGGACGGCCTAGAATCCCATTGTATGGCAGCGGCATCTTGACGACATCGAAGACGATCTTCTCCGTCCGGTAGTTGAGGTCGCTGCCAAATGTGACCGGCAGCGTGATCTGGCCCTTCGGCTTGTTCCTCCCTGGACTGATCCCTTGGAATGTGCCGGTCTCCGCAAGATCCTTGTCGGGGATCTGCAGCCTCTTGATCACGTCAGGAGAGATCAAGTTCAAGCCGGCCCCATTGTCAACCAACATCTTCGTCACCTTGAGGTTGCGGATTGTTGGTGAAACCAACAACGGCAAACACCCGACCGCAGTGGTGCTATCAGGGTGATCCTCGGCGTCAAAGATGATGGGCGTGTGCGACCACTTGAGTGGCTTATGCGCCCCCATCATGGGCTGCGCGGCATTCACCTCGCGGACCCATTGCTTCAGTTGCCGGTGCGAGGAGTGCAAAGATGAGCCTCGATCAACACACATGGCCTCCACTGCATTCTGGAACTCATTCTCGGACCCATCTTCGTCCTCATCACCCTCATCTTCTTTCTGGCCTTGAGCGGCCTTCTCTTTTGGCTGCTTGGCCTTGCCGCGGCGGCCCCCTCGGCCACCACGTTTCTGCTTGCCGGACCCACCGGCACCATCCTGGCCCTTCTACTTGTCGCGCTTCTCGTACTCTTGCTTTCGCTTCTCGGCAAGCTGCTCCACTTGCCGGCACTCCTGGAGATCGTGGCCCTTGGTACGATGGATCTTGCAGTACGGCCCACCGGTCTTGCCGCCCTTGTCGCCTGCCGCAGCCTCCCGGTGGTCAGTGCATCCGGCAACCTCCTTGCCGGGGCTTTCTGCCTTAGACTTCTTGGCGGCGTTGGCGTCACCGGGGCTCTCAACCGGCCTCACTGACTTGCCTTTGCGCTTCCTGTTGCGCTTTCGGCTCTTCTTCTGCGAGGTCGATGCGTCATCTGCGTCGTCGTCCTCAGAGTCGACTTCGGCACCAACATCTTCCCCAGGGAGTCGCCTCCCTTCCTCAGCACGTGCACACTTGTCCGCCAAGACGTACAACTCGTTGATGGTCCTAACCTTCACGATATTCATCTCAGACCGCATTCTGCGGTTGTGCACGTTCGTTTGGAACGCGGTGCAAACAGCTGCGGGATGAACATCGGGGATGTTGTCGTGCACACGGCTGAACCTCTGTATATACTTGTGGAGGGGCTCGCCATCTCTCTAGGGGATCACATGCAAATCGCTCACCTGACCAGGGAGCTTGTGGCCACCCTGGTAGGCACCCACGAATTGATGGCATAGATCTGACCAAGAGGAAATGGAGCCCTCCGGCAAGTTCATCAACCATGATCTGACGATGGGCTTGAGCGCCAACGGAAAGTAGTTGGCCAACAGCTTGTCGTCGCGCCCCCCGGCAGCCTGCACCGCGATGGTGGTGTAGATGCCGATGAACTCTGCTGGACTGAGCGTGCCGTTGTATCCGTCGGGTAGCTCTGGCTTGAAGGGACGGGCGGATGGCCAGCAAACCTGCCGCAGCTCATGAGTAAACGCTGGGCAGCCCACCTCATAAGGTAAGCACCCAGGGTACCCTGGCACTGGCACGTATGCTGCCGGCCCGGCATGACCGTCTGATAGACGGCGTGCCTCCCGACGCCGCTCAATCTTTGTACGGGCGTCTTCGTCGCGCCATTCGTGGAGCACTTGGTGTTGGTCTTGGCGGCCCCGCGGATCCGACGATGCCATGGATATAGTGTCCTGGTCATCCGATCGGCGAGCTTGCCGCCGCTGTGGTTGTTGACATGGAGGTGACTGCACCGTTGGTGCACCGTCTCCGGCACGGCAGCCAGTTGGTCTTGTCGGCACTGCGAGTGGTCGTCTTGAGGGGCCCACATCCTGTGTTTTGCCGGGATCGGCAAAACTGATGAGGCTCTGAATGGTGGCCCTCCATTCGTCCATCTTGTCGGGAGCTGGCGGGATGTTCAAAAGCATTTGAACCCATGCCATGGCTTCTGCCGCCGTGGTTGGCATGGCGGGGAACATGGAACGGGATGGCGTTTGACTCCTGGCAGGGCCAGGAGGGAGCTCGTCGCATACCGGTTGCCACAGCGCATGCTCACCAACGGGCTGGCATGGTGGTGGTACCTGAACATCACGAGGATGATGCTCAGGGTCGGCTTGACGCTGTCCAGGACCACTAGCACCACGGGCAAGCGTGGCGTGCCCATCTTGCGATGGTCGCAGCACACGTCCCGCCGCAGCGTTGTTGGACGTCGCGGCGGCGGGGTCCTGGCTTGCACCGGTCCGATTTGTATTACTGCGATGATCGTGCTCACCTGAGCGTTGTTGGAGTCGGCCGTCTGCGCCATCTCCGGTGTGCTGACTGCGATCGCCGGAACGGTGGGGATGCTGGACACCCGCACCGCCGGTGCCTCCTGCCCCGGCCGTCCCAGACGTAGCGCCTGCGCCGGCTGTGCCTCCTGCGGACGCCTGGGAAGGCCGCTTGGAGGTGGTGGGAGCTGTCGTGGCTCCGGTCTTCTTCTTCGGCGCCATCGATGAAGGTGATGGGGCGGAAGATCACACTACGAACACTAATTCGTAATACAAGACCCCCTACATGACGCGCCAAAGATGGTGGGGAAAACGATGATCTATGGGATTGAGAGGATCCCTTTGCGGTTCGGCTGTGGGATCTATGTACTACAAAGAGCAGGACTAATAGATGTGAGAACAAGCAATGATTTATCCAGGTTCGGGCTGCTGTGAGCGTAAAACCCTACTCCTATTCTTGCGGTTTGATTGTGTATGAGCTCAAAGGTTACAAAGAGCGTAGCTTGCCGGCAAGGTGCGCGGGAAGTGCATCTACAACGTGTAATTGAACTAAGAGTCGACCGTTCTAACTGTAGCCGTGGGCCTCCTTTTATAGGCCAAGGGGTTACCACAGTTACTAATACGATCATTTACAGGGTATGAATAGTGACTTGCACCATCACCAAGTATATCTCCTAATGGGGTAGGACAAATGCATTGAATGCACCGTTAGGTGCTATGCCGGGGAGGCGAGGCTTTGGGTAAAAGATCTGTACCACCGGTCCTGGCGCCCTCCTATTTCCTTGACACGTCCCAGGGATGGGTGTCATTAAAGTTAATCCTTGTGTGGCATGCTGACACGTGCCTTGGCCAGCTATGTTGACTGCCTGCCCACTTGACACCTATCATACGTGCTTATCTAGCCGATGATGAGGTTGAGCGTTAACGAGACAGAATGAGCCTGCTGGCGCGGAGCTTGCCGGGCCTTCGCTTGCCGGCAAGGAGCTTGCCAGCAACCAAAGTCTTGGTCTTCACCTTGCCGGCATGAAGCTTGCCGTCAAGGGCAGTCTTGATCTTCAGTACTAGAATAGTACTTCTCAATGACCTGGTTGGAGGTCTTCTTCACGGTCTTGTTTAATCTAAGTGTTGAGTCACAGTACCCCTCCGGCAAGCCCTTGCCGTCAGGAAGAGTACAACTGCCTGTGCACAAGTCAGGGTATGAGGGCACGCATGCTTTAGTACACCGACAGGAGCCCCTAGCCCTGGGCCACACGCGCATGCGAGCATCATTGGGCTAGGCCCGAACAGTGCATAGGCACGCGTGGCAGAGGATAACTGCCATAATCTTCTCTTTTACCATGCCCCCACGATGCGCATTAAATGCGGTCGTGGGAGAGGTGGAATGGAACGGGCGCGGGGAGGTAGTGCGCCTGAAAAGCACAGCCACTTAGGACGGTAAAGAGCTGATGACCCACAAGTATAGGGGATCAATCGTAGTCCTTTCGATAAGTAAGAGTGTCGAACCCAACGAGGAGCAGAAGGAAATGACTAGCGGTTTTCAGCAAGGTATTCTCTGCAAGTACTAAAAGTAGCGGTAACAGATAGTTTTGATAGCAAGATAATTCGTAACAAGTAACAAGTAACAAGTATAATAAAGTACAGCAAGGTGGCCCAATCCTTTTTATAGCAAAGGACAAGCCAGAACGAACTCTTATAATAAGCAAAGCATTCTCGAGGACACATGGGAATTTCATCTAGTCACTTTCATCATGTTTGTTCGATTCGCGTTCGCTACTTTGATAATTTGATATGTGGGTGGACCGGTGCTTGGGTGCTGTTCTTACTTGAACAAGCCTCCCACTTATGATTACCCCCTCGCAAGCATCCGCAACTACGAAAGAAGAATTAAGATAACTCTAACCATAGCATGAAACATATGGATCCAAATCAGCCCCTTACGGAGTAGCGCATAAACGAGGGTTTAAGCTTCTGTCACTCTAGCAACCCATCATCTAATTACTACTCCACAATGCCTTCCCTTAGGCCCAAAGATGGTGAAGTGTCATGTAGTCAACGTTCACACGACACCACTAAAGGAAGCACAACATACATAGCATCAAAATATCGAACGAATACCAAATTCACTTGATTACTTATGACAAGACTTCTCCCATGTCCTGAAGAACAAAAGTAACTACTCACAAATCATATGCATGTTCAATATCAAAGGGGTATTGAATATCATTAAGGATCTGAACATATAATCTTCCACCAAATAAACCAACTAGCATCAACTACAAGATGTAATCAACACTACTAGCAACCCACATGTACCAATCTGAGGTTTTGAGACAAAGATTGAATACAAGAGATGAACTAGGGTTTGAGATGAGATGGTGCTGATGAAGATGTTGATGAAGATTGGTCCTCCCACGATGAGAGGATCGTTGGTGATGTCGATGGCTTCGATTCCCCCCTCCCGGAGGGAAGTATCCCCGGCGGAATCGTTCCGCCGGAGAGCAAAATAGCTCCTGCCCAAGTTCCGTCTCGAGACGGTGGTGCTTCATACCGAAAGTCTTTTTCTGATTTTTTCTAGGGCAAATGGCTTCATATAGTAGAAGGAGGGGGCCAGAGGCCTGCCAGGGGCCCCACAAGCCAGGGGGGCGCACCCAGGGGGTAGGGCGTGCCCCCCAGGCTTGTGGCTTCCTGGTGGGCCACCTTCTATTGATTCTTCGCCAGTATTTTTTATATATCCCAAAATAATTCTCCGTAAATTTTTAGGTCATTTGGAGTTGTGCAGAATAGGTATCTCTATTTCACCCCTTTCTGGTCCAGAATTCCAGCTGCCGGCATTCTCCCTCTTCATGTGAATCTTGCAAAATAAGAGAGAAAAGGCATAAGAATTGTACCATAAAGTGAAATAATGATCAAAAACATAATAATTATTAGTAGGAAATCATGATGCAAATTGGACGTATCAAGAGCCAGCCCCCGCGCCTTCCCCATAAAAAGGAATCCGCGAGGGGCGCTGCTCATTTACCCCCTTCTCCCAATCTCGCCATTGCTGCCGTCTTCTCGGAGTTGGCAATGCGGAAGTGGAGGTGGCAGCTGAATTTTTCTTCAATTTTTTTTAGTTTCGTCAGGGTTTGTCAGACGTCCGGAAGTTGTTGGACGACCGCTGGCTGGTAGGTGTCTGGACGTCCGGTAAAGTCCGGTTGTCTGGTGGCTGGGCAATTTCGGGCTGAAGATGAACTTGAGGGTATGATGGCGGCGAAGATTTTTTTTGGCAAAATTGGGATGATTTCGTGGACGGAAATGATGGGAAAGGTGTGGAGAAGCTAGATCCACCTGATACACTTCGAATCCATGGATCAAAATCAACAAAACATCATCAAAACCAACAAATCACAAAAGTTTTGGTATGGCTCTTTTTGTGGGGATTTTTGAAATTGGGCCAAAAACAAACAAAATTAGGCTAGTAAGTGGGGGTAGAGACTCCAAGATGTGAATCAACCTTGCTCTGATCCAAGATGATGTAGGGTGGAACCCTAATTGATGATCTTTTCACACTTGGAGGGGGAAAAGGGGAAGAACTACAAGAACAACAAGGGGAATCATTCAAACAAAACCCAAATCAGACATCCACTAGAATAGCATACATGAGATCCACAAGTATGACATGAACAATCAAGGGAAAATAGCACAAAGGTAAGGTTCTTCTCAAATCCAAAGGAGATGAGGTCTTGAAGATAGTCTTCTCCAAAAGGAGGTCTTGATATCCACTTGGGGATCTTCTCCTAAGATGTCTTGATCTCCAAGAGGAGGGGTAGATGAGCAAAGCTCTCTCTAGATAATCTCATATGCTTTGCTAACCCTAATTCGTCCAAGTGAAGGGGTATATATAGTCTAGGGAGAGAGAGGGGGATACATGGGTCAAAACCCAAGTGGCTACGCACAGGTGGTTCCGGACGTCCGGTGGCTGGCGAGGGGCCGGACGTCCGGTACTGGTTTGACTTCTGACGTTTGGGCTCTGTTGGGTCGGCGTAAGATTTCCAGAGGTGGTCGGTCGTCCGATGGATCGGTCGTCCGGAGGGCGTCGGTCTTCTGATATTTTGGTACTGGACCGTGTGCATCGGATTTCCGACAGGGTGCGGTTGTCCGAGGGCTGGGATGTGTCGGACATCCGGTACTTGCCGGTCGTCCGGCCGCTGTAGAGTTCCTTAGCTGGTCCTTCTGGCTGGCTGATCCTCGGGTCGTCGGACGTCCGGTAAGGACCGGTCGTCCGGTGGCTGTAGCTTGTCGTCAACTTCTTCTCTTGCTTGTCGCGCTTGGCGTCCTCGTCGTCTTGTCCATTGTTCGTAGCAGCTCCATGGCCTTCACCTCAGTTTTGATAGCCCTTGCACGAGCTCTAGTCATTGGTCCTCTTGGTGTCTTGGGAGATGAAGATATGCCCATGGGGATGACCGTAGGATGCTCTGCATCAAATTGTTTCATTAACAAAAGCTTGCTAGAGACCCTAGCTTCAAGGAGACCTTCCTCTCGTGGGTTCGATAACCCAGGGCCACTTCCGGGGAAATAGGTGTGGGGTACTTTCTGTTCCATTTCCGGGTGACTAAAAGGAAGTATCAAGCCCTTTTTCTGGCACCGTTGCCGGGGTGGAGTTGAGTGGTCCTAGTCTTTGTGTTTAGAGTTTTTGTTAAAGTTTAGTTTCAGTATTTGTTTAAGTTTTAGTTTTATTTTTTGTTGCAGGTCTCGTCAGTTGAAAACCCCTCAAAAGATTACCATGGCTCGTAATCTTGGAAGTTTTGCTACTCCCACCAATAACTATATGCGTGAACCCATAGCACAACCTGAGGTTGCTGCCGCTGAGTATGAGATCAAACCGAACTTAGTTTCCATGGTTCAACAGGACCAATTTGGAGGCTCTGCTTCTAAAGATGCCGGTATGCACTTGCATAACTTTACTGAATTGTACAACATGACACGCATTAGAGATTATGACCCTGACACTTTGAAGTTGCGTCTATTTCCTTTCTCTTTTAGAGGAAAAGCAAAAGAATGGCTTCTAGCTTTACCTAGAGGCAATATAACTTCTTGGGCTGATTGTTGCAGCAAATTCTTATCTAAGTTTTGTCCACCTACAAAAATTATGCAACTTCGTTCTCATATTACTGGTTTCAAGCAGGAAGAACGTGAGCCACTTGTGCTTGCGTGGGATAGAATGAAAGAAGCCATAAGGAACTGTCCTAACCATGGAATGGAGGAATGGTTAATCCTTAATATGTTTTATAATGGTTTAAATCATATGTCAAAAACTATGCTTGATATAGCTGCAGGAGGAACATGTGACGCCCCGAGACCGATGCTCTAGATGTCTTCCATTTATTCGTCGTCGTTGCCATGTCATTCGCTTGCGTGTTGCACTTGGCCATGTCATCATGTGCATTTCATCCGCATGTTTTTCAAAACTTGCATCCGTTCATAGTTGGCGTTCTTCCCGTTCCTTCCGTTGTCTGTTTCGAGACCCAACACACTCGCACGCGCTCGCGGCACCTCCGAAATATTATTTTATAACTGGGATAAAAATGTTCTCGGAATGGGGTGAAAGTGGGCGTGCGGTCTTATTATATTGAAGGTAGACCGCCTGCCAAATTTCGTCCCATTCGGAGGTCGTTTGATGCCCCAACAGATAACTATAGCGGCACTATAGCCAGTAAAACGTCGAACGTTTTTGGTGTTCCGAAGACCGTGCCAGGCTGCTATCCTCTCTCTTCTCTCAGCCCAATTCACTCCCACACAGCCCACCTAGCCCAGCTAGCCCTTCCCCTCTCGCTGGAGCCGTCCGATCCGGATCGGAGGGTCCGAAAACGGCCTCAAATCCCTCCATCTAGCCCCCTGCCTATAAAAGGAAGACCTAACCCTCCATTTCTGGAAAACCCTAGCCTCCCTCGTTTTCCGTGCTGCCCCAACCACCAGCCGCCACCTCCTCCACCGTGCGGGCCCGTCAGGCCCGAGCACGGCCCGCCCGTGAAGCCCATCCGCCGCCGCCTCCTTCGATCTGGATCGGGAGAGCCCCAAGCTCCTCCCGTCCGCCTGAGCGCCATCGCCTCGCGACCTCGTTGGCCACCGGATCCGCCCTGCCGGCGACCAACTCCGGCGACCACGACCCCGAATCCGGCCGCCCTCACCCGCACCCTGCTCCTCCCATGGCGCCCAAGCTCCCTGCCACCTCACGCCCGTGCCTCCCTGCCCGAGGCCCCTGCGTCCATGGCCTCGCGTCCCCGCCATCCAAGCAGCAGCGGCAGCGCCGCCCGATGTCGCCACCAGGTTACGCCGCCAGCGACCACGGCGAGCGCCCCGTCGCCCTCCTCCTTCCTCCGTTTTCCTCCTCTCTGGCTCACGATCTCCATCTCTCTGCCTCTGTTTCTCTCACAGGATGCCACCACCATGGCCTCAAGCACAACCGCGCCACCAAGTCCTCCCGCCGGTGAAGCCCCGCAGGTCGCCGCACCCCGCCGTCCTCGTCCCGTTCCCGACCTCTGCCTCGCCGCAGTCGCCCTCTGCTGCGACGAGCGCCGCCGCGCCAAGTTCCCCTGCTTCTTCTGCCTCCCGCGCCTGGACCGCTCCGACCCAGGACCTCCTCGTCCCCCGAACCAAACATGCACCGCCCTGGAGACCGCCGTCCCGCTCCGCTCCGACCCGACACCGCATCGTCCGCTTGGACCTTCCCGTCCCTCGATCCAAACAGTACAGCTCGTCCGCTGCACCGTCAGATCCAGTTACCCAATGTGAGCGCTCCCAGTTTCCAACGCCCCGTGCACAGTATACTATCCTGCACCGATCTGTTACGGCCCATAACCTGTTTTTTTTTCTGTCCAGCCAATTTCCAAATTATTCAGGGAATTTCTGTTTTGCAAAAAGTTCCTAGTCTTCATGCATTTAATAACTCACCAACCGTGCATCGGATTAAAATAAATTATATATGAAAAATGCTTAGAATTTCTTGTAGTTTCATAATATGCAACTTTCATCCATGTTTAAAATGTTTAAACTTGCTGTTTGCATTAATTTGCATAAATGACATGCCAAATTGTTTATTTCATAGCAATTTAACCATAGCTCCGAATTAAATAAACTTTATATGTAAATGGGGTAGAAAAATGTGTAGATTAACATGGTGCACTTTATTTTGCGGTTTAACAACATTAAAATTGTGTTTTAGGCAGAACAGTACCAAATTCGAAAATTGCATATGAGGTTTTTCCGGAATTGTTATTTGTTGTTTCCGGCCTCATTTAAATTGCCTAGATAGGTAGTTTAGTTTTGCTTCACCTCTTGCCATGATTAGCAACATTTAATATTGTTGAGTAGCATAAACAAGAGTGAACTAAACATTGGAATGTGGAGTTTCGTCAATATGCAACTCGCTGCATATTGAGCTTCACTTAATGTGTAGTATTTGGTTGTGCATCTTGCCATGTCATGCATTCTTAAACTTGACATGCTTCATACTTGGTTGTGCATTATGCCATGTTTATGTGATGTTTGTTTACCATATTGTTTGCTTCTTTCCGGTTGTGCTTCTTCTCGATAGTTCCCGGTTACGTTGCGAAGTGTGAGGATTCGTTCAACTATGTTCCGTTCGACTACTTCATGAACTCGTTCTTCTTTCGAGCGGGATTTCAGGCAAGATGATCATGACCTTGGATATCTTTACTATCTTTGCTTGCCAGTTGTCTCGTTGCTATCGCTATGTCGCGCTTCCTACCACATATATGTCAGCCTCCCATATGCCATGATACAGCCTCTAACCACCCTTACCCAGCAAACCGTTGTTTGGCTATGTTACCGCTTTTCTCAGCCCCTTTCTTATAGCGTTGCTAGTTGCAGGTGCTCTTGCAGATTGTTCCATGTTGGGACATGGATATGTTGGGATATCACAATATCTCTTATTTAATTAATGCATCTATATACATGGTATTGGGTGGAAGGCTCGGCCTTTTGCCTAGTGTTTTGTTCCACTCAAGCCGCCCTAGTTTCCGTAATGCTGGTGTTATGATCCATGTTTAGCGTTCCTAACATGCTCAGGGGAATGGGACCCTCTTGACAGTTCGCTTTGAATAACCGCTTCCAGCAAGGCCCAACATTGGTTTTAACTTTGCCAACATAATCATACTGAACTAAATAATTAATTGGCATAGGGCGTCATGAACCCGAGGATTCTTTTAATTCAACATAATACAGGTGGGCCAGTGCCGATGGTGTTGGTCCGAATCGGGCAGACTGCGGGGCCACCACGAGGAAACTCGAGGATCTGGTTTTACTCGTAGGCTGACCAATCCGGTCGTGGCCTGAGACGAGATACGCGCGGCTACTATCAGGGTGTCGGCACGCCAGGAGGTCTTGCTGGAATTGTGTTACCATTGTCGAAATGTCTTGTGCACCGGGATTCCGAGGATACTTCGGGCTATCTCGAGGTTGAGGTATTTCCACCGCAGCTTGTGTAGGTTTATGATGGGCCAGGTTGGAACACCCCTACAGGGTTAAATCTTACGTGAAGCCGCGCCCGCGGTTATGTGGCACTTGGATATTTATAACCTCCGGTTGTAGAGAACTTGACACTAAATCCTAATTAAAATACACCAGCCGTGTGCGTAACCGTGACCGTCTCTTTTCGAGGAAGTTCAAGAAGAGAACACGGTGGGGTTATGTTTGACTCGTAAGTAGGTGTTCAGGATCACTTAGTGATCATTTGTAGTTTGCGACCGTTTTGCGTAGATGCTCTTATTATTCTTGTACTCGTAAGTTAGCCACCATATATTGCTTAGTGCTTGCTGCAACCTCACCACCTTACCCTTCCATACCCATTTAAGCTTTGATAGTCTTGCTACCCATGGTTATGGGATTGCTGAGTCCTCGTGGCTCACAGATTACTACAACAACAGATGCAGGTACAGGTAATGCGATGACCTGACGCGAGAGCGATGCGCGTTTGCTTTTGGAGTTCTTCTTCTGCTTCTTCCTCTTCGTCGATCTTGGGATAGGTTCCTGGTCGGCAGCCTGGGCTAGCAGGGTGGATGTCGTTCGTGTTTTTCATTTGTGTTTCATCCGTAGTCGAATTCTGCTCTTATGTATGGTGTCTGCTATGTATTGATGTATTCCTGCGATGACTGTATGTATTTGAATGCATCCCCATCTAATATGTACATGGTACGATGTAATGATATCCACCTTGCAAGCGTCTTCGATATGCGCTTCTATCCCTGGTGGGGCCTCCGAGTCCCTCGAGGATAGGATCGCATATTGGGCGTGACAGAACAATCATGGGAAGGCCCATAGATGATGTCAAGAAACTACTTGATGATATGTGTCAGCGTACAATAATCTATGGGGCCGGAGAGCCCCTTTACGTTCGGTGTGGGCTCGCAGCACACAAATAGCAACAACAACCACAACAACACACGAGTGTTTTACCCAGGTTCGGGCCGCAATACGAGTAAAACCCCACTCCTACTTTGGTGGATTATGAGTATGAAGATCCATGTGTTTCAGAGAGTGCGACCTTGCCGGCAAGGATCTCAGGAGGTGCTGCTAAGCTACAGCAAATGGACAGGGTTTCGACCCTTGTAAAGGTTGCCCTGGCCCTCCTTTTATAGATGAAAGGGGTCACTAGGACGTCCCAAACGTATCTACTTTTCCAAACACTTTTGCTCTTGTTTTGGACTCTAATTTGCATGATTTGAATGAAACTAACCCGGACTGATGCTGTTTCAAGCAGAACAACCATGGTGTTGTTGTTGTGCAGAGATAAAAGCTCTCGGATTGAGCTGAAAATTTACGGAGAATATTTCCAGAATATATAAAAAATATTATCGAAGAGAACTACTGGAGGGAGTCTACCCAAGAGCCACAAGCTCAGTGGGCGCACCCCCCCCCCAGGGCGCGCCCTGTGAGCTTGTGGGCCCCATAGGCCTCCGTTTGCCCTAATTCCAACTCTATAAGTACCGTCTCGTGGAGAAAAAAATCAGAGAGAAAGTTTCATCGTGTTTTACGATATGGAGCCGGCGCCACCTCCTGTTCTTCAACGGGAGGGCTGATCTAGAGTCCGTTAAGGGCTCCGGAGAGGGGGATTCATCGCCGTCATCATCATCAACCCTTCTCCATCAACAATTTCATGATGCTCATCATCGGGTGTGAGTAATTCCTTTGTAGCCTTGCTGGACAGTGATGGAGTTGGATGAGATTTGTCATGTAATCGAGTCAATTTGTTAGGGCTTGATCCCTAGTATCCACTATGTTCTGAGATTGATGTTGCTATGACTTTGCTATGCTTAATGCTTGTCACTAGGGACTGAGTGCCATGATTTTAGATCCAAACCCTCTATGTTTTCATGAATATATTTGAGTTCTTGATCCTATCTGCTAGTTATATGCACTTGTTATTGTTCTGATCCATAGACCCCAAAGTGAAAATAGTTGGGATACTCTCCGGGGACAACTGTAATTCGAGGATTTCATGTATTCATCATGTGTTAATGCTTTGTTCTGGTTCTCTATTAAAAGGAGGCCTTAATATCCCTTAGTTTCCTTATGGCCCCACTTCCACGGGAGGGTAGGACAAAAAATGTCATGCAAGTTCTAATTATAAACACGTATGACTATATACGGAATAGATGTGTAGTGACCTGACCCAAATGGATCGGTGCCTCCATGCTTTCTGTGCTATCCCTGGATCAGTATGCTAGCACACACAGTACATCGATGAAATACCATAACATCACATGTTAAAAAGGTAATGTAAATCCGGAGTATACCTCATATAACACAACAGAAACAATCACAAGGGTGTGGAGTCCCATCAACGCCAACGGCAAGTTGAGTGTAGACTGTAACCCTACAACGTAACTCTTACTTGTCGGAATAATTCCTTCAACATGATAAGTTGCAGCCATGTAGGTCAGTACATTGAATGTACTAGCAAAGTCACATGAAAGCAGATGAAAAGTCTATATCTAAATGCAATATGGCTGTGGTGGCTCTAAGTCAAAGTTTTTGCATAAAAGCTAATTTTTCCCTACATCAAAGGAATGCCAAAAATCTTTACTACAAAGTTATTAATGAGATGGTTCTGCCAACCAATGTCTCATAACCCAAAGTCATTATTAAACCGAATAATCAAATTTATTGTGCGGTGTTGAGAGTTCCATGATAGATCCAATTCCAGAGACTCAAGTTGTCCATAGCCGGGGACACGGCTAATCGATTAGGTTAATACTCTGCAGAGTTTTGCGCACTTTACCCACAAGATTCGATCCCTCCTTTTACATTATCGTACTACCTGGTGTTTGAGAACAGGATGACCGAAACATGGTCTTTCAGAGAGTTTCCCTAACCACTGACAGTGCCCATCCAATCTTATGGTTCGTCTACATCTCGCAGCACTGTCCAGTCAGAGTCAGAACTAAGATCAACCAAGCCAAAGCCCATATTGACTTGTGGTTGCAGAGGTAAGCTTTCGGTCTTGAAGTACCCTTCTGTCTCTTTGAGCCTGGGTGGAGCTTTCCTCGTGATATCTGGCCTTCTCCAGGGTGCCCTTCAACCATTCCACCCAGAGGTGTATTGAAGTCTTGTCTTGAAGTCTTGGATCTTGAGGTTGTAGTCTTGATCAAAAATTATTCACTCTCACAACTCCCATGTATCACTCAACCAATCCCCGTCTATTAAAGCGTAGTGTCAAAGTAAATTTATCGTTTCCCGGGCATTGGTAACAGGGGTGTGGGGTTTCCTACCTCATGATACTACTCAAGAACAAGTTCAATATAACCTACTTGATGCATGGTGGAAAGTTCAATCTAATGCAATAAAAATCATGGGTATTGAAAAAAAAAATGATCAAAGTGACTTGCCTTAGTGACGTCCTTATAACTCTAATGACTCATAGTAGCAAGCTTCGCACTCCGGATAATCTAACGAAGCAAACAATGACATACATAAGCAATCATACTAATAATCAAGGAAAACAACAAGTAAACTTTATAAAGAAAAACATAAAGAAACCCAAAAAAAATCCAAAAGAAAACTAAAGAAAGCCTCATAAAAACTTAAAGAAAACTCAAGTGATTAACAAACTAAACAGAAATAGTTTTCTGATCTAAATAATTTTTTTAACAGAAAAGAAAATATAAAAGTTTAACTTAAACAAAAAGTATTTTATAATATCTTTCACCAGCAAAACGAATCAAATTAAAAGCTTTTATATAAGTAAAGTTATGGCCTAAATAATATTCGACTTAGAATTGAACAAAAATAATTTTAATAAATTATAAAATTTTATTCCTGTTAACTAACAGAAACTAAACTTAATTTAACTAAAGTGGCAAAAAGAATTACCTTTTAATAATAGAAAATCAATTCTATTATAAACTAGAACAAGCATAAAAGGGTACTGTTTTTTAATCTGCTTAAAAACTAAACTCATTAATTTACAAAAAATATTTTTATTGCTCTACTGGATAAACAAAACAAATACAAAATAGTAGCAAAAAGAAACAATCAAAAACCAATTTTCACTAGAAGTTATTAGCAAACTAGGGTTTAAAGCAAATTTGATCAAATTCAAATTTTAAAACTTCAAACATGATTTTTGTGGGATCTACAGAAACTACATAAATTTGTGAAACTCTAGCAATTTGAATCACTCAATTTGGATTAAAAATATAAAAGATATAAGGAAATAAAAAACAGAAACAAAACTGAAAAACAAAATAAAAATACAAAAAGAAAATTCGCTAGGGGTCGGTCAGGGGCTACGTGGCAGCTTCTGGTTGGCCGGAAGTGTGCGTTGCAGTTGCTAACGGGCGGACAACCGGTGAGTAAGGAAAAACGATTCAGAAAATAAAAAAACAAACGCGATCTAATCTGGGCCGTTGATGGAGATCGAACGGCAGAGAACGTACCACGGCGGCGGAGACGTGAATGACGGCGAGGGCGGCTCGGGTCCGGTGGTGGTGACGGCTTCGGTGATCTTCGGTGGTGGAGGAGATGTCGTGAGGATGCGGCGGAGCAAGGCAGTCTTGGGGATGGTGAAGATGGTGCTCGGGGACGACGAACGGCGACGTAATGACGGCGACAGAGCTTCGGTGCTCCAAGTGCTCCGACGAGGTCGAGGCGGTGGCTCCGATGGCTCCTGTGCGTCGAAACCGTGTCAAACGGGAGCACAAAGAAGAGAGAAGACGACAGTCAGAGATTGGGGAGTCGAGGGTTCTCACCGGTATCGGATTTTCCCGTCGAACTTGCGCCGGCCGACGAGATTGGATCGGCGAGGGCAGTGGTTTGGGGTGGACTCGAGCGTCGTTTTGAGGGGAAAACGAGAGAGGAGGTTGCAGGGTTTTATAGGGGTGTGGCATGGATCAGGGGCAACGATAGAAGGACAAGAATTGGCGAACGATTCGGTGCCGCGGCTGTGCTCCGGCGAAAGAAGGAAGGAGGGAGAAGAAAGGAAGGCAGGGTCGGGTTGGACGGTGGGGTCCACCTATCAGCGGGAGAGAGAGAAGAAGGAAGGGGCGGGCAACCGGTCGAAAAGAAATCGGGCACGGGCGATGGCTGGGTGGGCCGCGGCGGTTGCTGGGCCGCTGGCTCGCCCAGTTCGGCCGTTGTGTTTATTTAAACATTTTTTTCACAGAAGAACTAAAACCAGGAAAAACTAAATCAAATCAACTCCAAATTAAATTAAATTTTGCATATAAATCCTTGGGCATATATAGATCCTTGTGCACATTTTATTTTGGCCAAATAAACTCTAAATAAAATCCAAAAAAATACAAAAGCATTCTGTGGCTATTAAAATAATTCAAATTGATTTTTTTGAAATATTCTAAATGACCACAAAATGATTTTCTCCTATTTTTCCATTGGAGGGAGTCATTTTACCCTCACGCTCATATTTTTTCTTTTTCAGGAGAAAATAGATTGCAGAAAACTTAATAAAAGCAATATTCAATAATTTAAGAAATGGCTATGCAAATGATTTCAAATATGTTTCAAATATACCCCTATTGGTTTCATAATTCATTTTCCACATTTTCTTTCTGATATTTGAAGCAGTCATATTTCCTTCTCTCTTTATCTTATTTGAATAAATGGAAATGAATTTGAAACTCAAAATGGAAAACTCTCCAAAAGTGATTCAAATAAATTTTGAAAGTGGTCCTCATCACTTCCCACTCTATTTCATATATTTTGAAGAAGTCATGTTATCTTCCCTCATGAAAATCCTTGAGTGGCATAAGTTTCTGATTTGAAATATTTTCAAAATGAAATTCAAATCTTCTCAAACCCCTTTTTTCATTTCTTTAATGGAAGAAGTCATATTGTCTTCACTCTAGGTATTGTGTTGAAATGAATTTGAATTGATGGAAACCAAATGCAAGAATGAAGCTTTAGGAAAGTCCTTTTATTCCCTCTCATTTAACTTTCAAAAAGTTTCAAATTCCACTCAATTTCACACAACAATCACACAAGCAATCATTATTACTTAATTAATATAACATTCCAAAATTTAGAATTTTGGGATGTTACAAACCTACCACCCTTAAAATGAATCTCGCCCTCAAGATTCGAAGAGGCTAGAAATAATAGGTTAGGTTCGGGGTCTTCTTGAAAATCCATTGGTCAGAAAAGGTCTGGGGTGCTACTACCCTTAGAATCAAAGTTATGGTTCCATCAAAACTCATGTACTTCCTCCTTAGTGTTGACAACAACGGAATTCTCACATATCTTGTAGTAATTCTTTTATTGATGCTCGTCTGGTATATAGGCATAATGTTTTTTTCTCAAAATCTTGGGTCCTTTCATCAAAATAAGGTTCTTTCAAGACTGGATCTTCTTGGCTAACAGGTCTGGCGCCAATACTTAACTACTATCGATAATCTCATGGTGGTCATCAATTTAGGGTTCCTGAACAAAACATGGTATTGGCTTATCCTCACCATATAACCTACTGTTGGCAATGGTTGCCTTGTAAAAGGGTTAATCGTCATACCATTTCTAAGGTTTAAACAGGGTTTGATAATCGTCGTCTCTCTACTATGGGTAAGTCACTCTAGATTTACCATTTCAAATAGCAAGAGAAATGACAAGAGTAAGTCGTCATGGTGGCCAAGCCATGTCGCACCCAAGTCATTACGTTGTTTATGGTTTAGCGAATCTCGCATTCTAACACTCGGGCATCCTCACAAGCATTGCATAATTTCTCCTGTCCACGAACTGGGTTCGGGTAAATCCATTGATTCTGCAAGCTGAACAAAACATCTATCATTTCTTCATAACTCTCAGGTTTTCATAACCTGCTATGAAACATCTGTTGATGAAGTCGTAGCTTCTTCTAGAGTTCTTCCATCAGTAAGATTGTGCTTGCTTCTTGTTGGATCCTAATGCTTGGGGTTAACTTGAGCTCACCACTGTGTTGCATCCATCTTCATTCCATTCTCGACATTTGTAACCATTGTAGTAAATCCTTCGGTGCAGGTCTTGGGTTTAGAGGGAGATAGAATGCAGAGAGAGATATAGGTACCCATACAAACAATATAGTTTTGAAAATAGGTTTTATTTATTGCTGTCAGGAAAACCACAAAAATGACAGCTCACAAATCACCGCATCCAACGTGAGTATACAACAGGGGTTTAGTCTTCTAAAGGTCATATAAATCTTGGAATTCTTCAAGGTCTTCAAATTCTTTGAGTCTTTGGAATCTTCAACTGTTGTTGCTTTAATTCTCCGAAATGCATAGTGTAATCCTCTTTACTATGAATTGGTCATCAGTTGTCCAATATCTTGTCCTTCTCAGAGTCTACTCAGTTGATCCTCCGTGTGGTCAAAGGGGAAAGGGGTCTTGTCTAACATTTTGAGGTTAGAGAGAATATTTGATAAAACTCAGAAAAGATGAGAGGTAAAGGATCTTTTTGAAAATAAAGTTTTAGAGAGATCCTTTCCTAAGGGCTTTCCAGTTTCTAGGGTCATGTCCTATAGTCAACATGTGCTCTGATACCACCTGTGTAGTGACCCGACCCAAATGGATCGGTGTGGATCGGTGCCTCTGTGCTTTCTGTGCTATCCCTAGATCAGTATGCTAGCACACACAGTACATCAACCATAACATCACATGTTAAAAAGGTAATGCAGATCCAGAGTATACATCAAAGAACACAACGGAAACAATCACAAGGGTGTGGAGTCCCATCAATGCCAACGACAAGTTGAGTGTAGACCGTAACCCTACAACGTAACTCTTACTCGTTGGAATAATTCCTGCAACATGATAAGTTGCAGCCGTGTAGGTCAGTACATTGAATGTACTGGCAAAGTCACATGAAAGCAGATGAAAAGTCTATATCTAATGCAATATGGCTGTGGTAGCTCTAAGTCTGAGTTTTTGCATAAAAGCTGATTTTCCCTACATTAAAGGAATGTCAAAAATCTTTACTACAAAGTTATTAATGAGCCGGTTCCACCAACAAATGTCTCATAACCCCAAGTCATTATTAAACCAAATAATCAAATTTATTGTGCGGTGTTTAGAGTTCCATGATAGATCCAATTCCAGAGGCTCAAGTTGTCTGTAACCGGGGACACGGCTAATCGATTAGGTTAATACTCTGTAGAGTTTTGCACACTTTACCCACAGGATTCGATCCCTCCTTTTACGTCCTCGCACTGCCTGGTGTTTGAGAACAGGATGACCGAAACATGGTCTTTCAGAGAGTTTCCCTAACCACTGACGGTGCCCATCCAATCCTACGGTTCGTCTACAACTCGTAGCACTTTCCAGTCAGAGTCACAACTAAGATCAACCAAGCCAGAGCCCATATTGACTTGTGGTTGCATAGGTAAGCTTTTGGTCTTGAAGTACCCTTCCGTCTCTTTGAGCCTGGGTGGAGCTTTCCTCGTGATATCTGGCGTACTCCAGCATCACATAGGCTGACCTCTGGTTTCTCCAGGGTGCCCTTCAACCATTCCACCCAGAGGTGTATTGAAGTCTTGTCTTGAAGTCTTGGTCTTGAGGTTGTAGTCTTGATCAAAAATTATTCACTCTCACAACTCCCATGTATCACTCAACCAATCCCCGTCTACTACAGCGTAGCATCAAAGCAAATTTATCATTTCCTGGGCATTGGTAACAGGGGTGTGGGGTTTCCTACCTCATGATACTACTCAAGAACAAGTTCAATATAACCTACTTGATGCATGATGGAAAGTTGAATCTCATGCAATAAAAATCATGGGTACTGAAAAAAACATGATCAAAGTGACTTGCCTTGGTTACGTACTTCAAACTCTAATGACTCATAGTAGCAAACTTTGCACTCCGATAATCTAACGAAGCAAACAATGACATACATAAGCAATCATACTAACAATCAAGGAAAACAACAAGTACACTTTATAAAGAAAAAAAAAATAAAGAAACCCAAAAGAAAATCCAAAGGAAAACTAAAGAAAGCCTCATAAAAACTTAAAGAAAACTCAAGTGATTAACAAACAAAACAGAAATAGTTTTCTGATGTAAATAAATTTTTTAGCAGAAAAGAAAATATAAAAGTTTTAGTTAAACAGAAAGTATTTTATAATATCTTTCACTAGAAAAAATAATCAAATTAACAGCTTTTATATAACTAAAGTTATGGCCTGAACAATATTCAACTTAGAATTGAAGAAAAATAATTTTAATTAATTATAAATAATTTACAAACTCTAAAGACTCATAGTAGCAAGCTTCGCACTCCGGATAATCTAACGAAGCAAACATTGATATATATGAGCAATCGTACTAACAATCAAGGAAAACAACAAGTAAACTTTATAAAGAAAGACAAAAGAAACACAAAAGAAAATCCAAAAGAAAACAAAAGAAAGCCTCATAAAAACTTAAAGAAAACTCAAGTGATTAACAAACAAAACAGAAATAGTTTTCTGATATAAATAAATTTTTTAACAGAAAAGAAAATATAAAAGTTTTAGTCAAACAAAAAGTATTTTATAATATCTTTCACTAGCAAAAAAAATCAAATTAAAATCTTTAATATAACTAAAGTTATGGCATAAACAATATTCAACTTAGAATTGAACAAAAATAATTTTAATTAATTATAAAATTTTATTCCTGTTAACTAATGGAAATTAAACTTAATTTAACTAAAGTGGCAAAAATAATTACTTTTTAATAAAGGAAAATCAATTCTATTCTAAGCTAAAACAAGCATAAAAGGGTACTGTTTTTTAATCTGCTTAAAAACTAATCTAATTAATTTACAAAAAATAGTTTTATTGCTCTACTAGATAAACAAAACTAATACAATACAGTAGCAAAAAGAAACAATCAAAAACCTATTTTTAACTAGAAGTTATTAGCAATCTAGTGTTTAAAGCAAATTTGATCAAATTCAAATTTAAAAACTTCAAACATAATTTTTTTGGGATCTACAGAATCTACAGAAAATTGTGAAACTCTAGAAATTTGAATCACTCAATTTGGATTAAAAACATAAAAGATATAAGGAAATAAAAAACAGAAACAAAACTTAAAAAGAAAAAAAACAGAAAAAGAAAATTCGCTACGGGTCGGTCAGGGGCTACGTGGTAGCTTCTGGTTGGCTGGAAGTGTGCGCTGCGGTTGCTAATGGGCGGACGACCGGTGAGTAAGAAAAAAATGATTTAGAAAATAAAAAAGCAAACGCGATCAAATCTGGACCGTTGATGGAGATCGAACGACGGAGAACGTACCGCGGCGGCGGAGACGTGAACGACAACGAGGGCAGCTCGGGTCCGGTGGTGGCGACGGCTCCGGTGATCTTCGGCGGTGGAGGAGATGTCGTGAGGATGCGGCGGAGCGAGGCGGTCTTGGGGATGGTGAAGATGGTACTCGGGGATGACGGACGTCGACATAACGACGGCGTCAGAGCATCGGTGCTCCGGGTGCTCCGGCGAGAGCGAGCGAGGTCGAGGCGGTGGCTCCGGTGGCTCCTGTGCATTGAAACCGTGTCAAATGGGATTGCGAAGAAGAGAGAAGACGACAGCCGGAGATTGGGGAATCGAGGGTTCTCACTGGCGTCAGATTTTCCCGTCGAACTTGTGTCGGCCGGCGAGATTGGATCGGCGAGGGCGGTGGTTTGGGGTGGACTCGGGCGTTGTTTTGAGGGGGAAACGAGATAGGAGGGTGCGGGGTTTATAGGGGTGTGGCGTGGAGCAGTGGCGACGATAGAACGCAAGAATCGGCGAACGATTCGGTGTCGCGGCGGTGCTCCGGTGAAAGAAGGAAGGAGGGAGAAGAAAGGAAGGCGGGGTCGGGTCGGACGGTGGGGTCCACCTGTCAGCTAGAGAGAGAGAAGAAGGAAGGGGCGGGCGACCGGTCGGAAAGAAATCGGGCGCGAGCGATGGATAGGTGGGCCGCAGCGGTTGCTGGGCCGCTGGCTAACCCAGTTCGGCCGTTCTATTTATTTAAACATTTCTTTTCACAAAAGAACTAAAACCAAGAAAAACTAAATCAATTCAACTCCAAATTAAATGAAATTTTGCACATAAACCCTTGGGCATACAAAGGTCCTTGTACACATTTTAGTTTGGCCAAATAAAATCTAAATAAAATCCAAAAAAATACAAAAGCATTATGTGGCTATTAAAATAATTCAAATTGGATTTTTTGAAATATTCTAAATGACCTCAAAATGAGTTTTTTATTTTTCCATTGGAGGGAGTCATTTTACCCTCA
The DNA here is from genome assembly GCA_039707655.1 of Elymus sibiricus. Lineage (NCBI taxonomy): Eukaryota > Viridiplantae > Streptophyta > Magnoliopsida > Poales > Poaceae > Elymus > Elymus sibiricus. The sequence continues at coordinate 238,596,055 of CM077676.1, forward strand.
TGCTCATATTTTTTCTTTTTCAGGAGAAAATAAATTGCATAAAACCTAATAAAAGCAATATTTTCCAAAATTTAGAATTTTGGGATGTTACAACATGCCTACATTATATTGATGAATTAGAGCTATTGTGTATCGCTCTCGGTTGTGACTGTTTTATGATGAGTGTCATCCAACACAAGTATCCATCACTGATCCAATGCCTACGCTTTTCTCATATTGATCTTTGCTAAGTTACTGCTGCTGCTGCTGCTGTTACAATCATCACAAACTGCTTTTGTTACTGTTCCTGTTACTATTGCTACTGTTACTGAAACTATCAAAACTATCAAACTATTGTGCTACTAAACACTTTGCTGCAGTGATATTATATCCCAGGTGTGGTTGAAATGACAACTCAACTTCTAAGGCGCATAAATATTCTTTGGCTCCCCTTGTGTCGAATCAACAAATTTGGGTGAGATACTACCCTCGAAGACTGTCGCGATCCCCTATACTTGTGGGTTATCAAGACCTTTTTCTGGCGCCATTCCCGGGGAGCATAGCTCTATATATTGAGTTCAATTGGGATTTTACACTATGAAGAATATGAAAGATGCTAAGACTAAGATCGTACCCTCTAAGACGAGAGGAGGTAAGGAATTGCCATCTAGCTCCGCACTTGATTCACCTTTTGTTTTAAGTAGGCTTGCGACACCACCACCTGCTATTCATTCTGATATGTCGCAAGTAATTGATGATACTACTTCTGCTATAAATGAAACTTGTGATGATGCTAGTACTCTGCTTGATAATACTGTGCCACTAGGTGAATTTCTTGATGAACAAATTATTAAAGCTAAAGAAATTGAGAATGCTGAAACTTCTGAAAACTATGATTCACCTATTATGACTAGCTCTCCTACTAGAGTTGAAATGCCTAAGATACCTGATGGTTATGTTATGGATGGGGAGATAGCTAGATAATTTCTTGCTTGTAATGATAGAGATGATGTTAAGAAATTACTGAGTAAGCTGAAGGAAAAAGCTATGATAGAGAGAATGAAATACGATGCTAAGTTTGCTACTTCTCCTATCTTTGTTACTGATAAGGATTATGAATTCTCTATTGATCCTGAGTTAATTACTTTGGTAGAATCTGATCCTTTTCATGGTTATGAAACTGAAACTGTTGTGGCACACCTTACCAAATTGAATGATATAGCCACCCTATTTGCTCATGAGGAAAAAAATCGCTATTACTATATTCTTAAGTTGTTTCCTTTCTCATTAAAGGTTGATGCTAAGAAATGGTTTAATACTCTTGCTCCTCGTTGTGTGCGTAGTCCCCAGGATATGATATATTACTTCTCTGAAAAATATTTTCCTGCTCATAAGAAACAAGCGGCCTTGCAGGAAATATTTAACTTTGTGCAATCTGAAGAAGAGAATCTCCCTCAAGCTAGGGGGAGGCTTCTCCAATTACTTAATGCTTTGCCTGATCATCCTCTTAAGAAAAATGAAATACTTGATATCTTTTATAATGGACTAACTGATGCTTCTAGGGACTACCTAGATAGTTGTGCTGATTGTGTTTTCAGGGAACAAACCGTTGGACAGGTTGAAGAACTATTAAATAATATGCTAAGGAATGCCAATGATTGGACACTTCCAGAACCACCACCTAAACCAACTCTGAAGAAGAGGGGTATTCTATTCCTCAGTCCAGAAGATATGCAAGAAGCCAAGAAATCTATGAAAGAAAAGGGTATTCAATCTGAAGATGTTAAGAATTTACCACCTATTGAAGAAATACATGGACTTGATATCCCGACACAGTAAAGGTAAATTCTCTTTATAGATTCGATGAAGGAGATATTCCCTATAATAAATCTGCTAGTCGATGCGTGGATGAATTTGATAATTACATTGTTAAGCAAGAGAATTTCAATATGTATGTTAGCAATCAATTGAAACAAAATGCTATTATGATTGATCGCTTGAGTGACTTGATGTTTAGGATTGCTAATGATGTTAAAGGTTTAAGTAAACATTCATCCATGGTTCATACTCAGTTAGAACAAGTTTCTAAGTCATAAAATGATTTGCTTAATGAAATGAATAATAGAATGAATGATCGTGCTATTAGAGTTGTGACTAGAGGGGGTAGAATGACTCAGGAGCCTCTTTATCCTGAAGGTCATCCTAAAAGAATTGAGCAAGATTCTCAGAGAATTAATGTTGATGCACCTAGTTCATCTAAGAAGAAAAAGAAAAAGAAAAATGATAAAACTTTGCATGCTTCTAGTGAACCTGTGATAGAAAAACCTTGTGAGAATCATAATGATGTTTCTATTTCTGATGCTGAGACACAATCTGGTAATGAACATCCACCTAGTGATAATGATAATGATGATGTTCATGATGATGCCCAACCAGACAATGATAAAGAACTTGATAATGATGTAGAGATAGAACCTGCTGTTGATCTTTATAACCCACCTCCTAAAAATAAAAGATATGATAAAAGAGATTTCATTGCTAGAAAATATGGTAAAGAAAGAGAACCATGGGTCAAAAACCCATGCCTTTTAGTAAACCTCCAAAAAATAAGGATGAGGAGGATTTTGAACGCTTTGTTGAAATGCTTAGGCCAGTCTTCTTGAGAACACGTTTGACAGATATTTTGAAAATGCCTCCATATGCTAAATACATGAAAGATATTGTTACTAATAAAAGGAAGATACATGAAGCTGAAATTTCCACTATGCATGCAAATTATTCTTTTAAGGGTGGAGTACCTAAGAAGTTAGTACATCCAGGAATACCTACTATACCATGCTCCATTAAAAGAAGTTATGTTAAAACTGCTTTATGTGATTTAGGAGCCGGTGTTAGTGTTATGCCTTTCTCGTTATATAGAAGACTTGATTTGAATAAGTTGACACCTACTGAAATATCTTTGCAAATGGCTAATAAATCAACTGCTATACCTATTGGAATTTGTGAGGACGTTCCTGTTGTTGTTGCAAATGTCATTATCTTGATAGACTTTGTTATTCTTGATATGCCCGAGGACGACAGTATGTCGATGATGTGGCCACTAGTGCAAGAGATAATCTTCTGAATGTTTACAAGTTGGTTCTTTTAGCTTTGAAGTTCCACCAACTGAACTGAAGAAGGATGAAGTTAAACCCACCTTCAAAACGCCATGTGCTACATAAATTATTGCAGGAGCTATGCCGGTCAATTGATATGAGACGGTCAAGTCATTTGTTCTAGGTACTACTAGTTACGTACTAGTTTTCTTTGGAGTCTAGGTTAGTTACTAGGTGATCAGCGTGCCGGATAATTAATCATTTAATTCCTTGTTTTGTTGGGATAGGAAAGAAAGAGAATCCAGATTAGGTAGGTCTTGTACGCAAGTCGGTTTACTACATGCGTGTCGCTTATATAAAAGGCCGGCTACGGCCATGTACAGGGCCATGTTGTTTTGAGATTAGTTTAATCGAGAGTTGAATAAAACAAAGAAAAGGCACTAGGTTGGGGACGCCCAGTTGCTGTGCTTCTGCAATCTCACCGATCGGTTTCTGCTGTATTGAGATTGATCCTTGTCAATCTTGTTGCAGGTTAATTTTTGTTCTTGTTAAATTGCAAGGGCAAAAATCTATTTATTCCTAATTTAATATCTACATCGACTAGAATATTTTCTTGTGGCTGTTCAAACATCTCATTGCTGTTTCTAGTACCGTGAAATATCGGGCCACGACTCGCACCATTTAGCATCTTGTTTGATTCTGCCTTATCAGTTGGTATTCCGAGCTAAGGTTGTTCATGGTACTGCATTGATCAAGATGTCATCCTCGGTCAACAAGGATGGAGAGGCTATTGCTGATTCTGAGGAAGTTGTACGTCCAGTCTATCCCGATGATATTCCTCAAAATATCCGGGATGGTTTTGACCACACATGCAACTACATCAAGCAATGTCATGATGCGCTCAGCAACAGGATAGATGTCCTGATCACTCGGTTCGATGGTTTGGCAGACATCATCAATATGACGGCGACGAATTTTGCACCACCACAGGCTGCTCCGGCTGCTCCACTGCGTTATGCACCACCGGCTCGCGACAGACATACCGGCGTGCATGATCGCCGTTTGGCGGCACAACCTCATGCTAGAGATGATGGTCTCAATGACGGCGTTGACCAGGCAGTGGGGTACGCGCCACGACACTATGAGCCTCGTCCTGAAACTTCCGTTCGTGGCGGAGTGCATGACCGAGTTGGTCAAGCTGTGCGTGTGCCTTTGGATGATGGAATTGGGCATATAAAAATTTCAATTCCTTCGTTCTCTGGTAAATGCGAACCAGAAGGCTATTTAGAGTGGGAGATGCGTGTTGATCAAATTTTTGACGCCCATCATTATAGTGAAGAGAAGAAAGTTCAACTTGCTGGAATTGAGTTCACCGGTGATGCGCTAATTTGGTGAAATCAAATTTGTCGTTCAAGACATCGCCCGATGACTTGGCGAGGGATGAAAGAATTCATGAGGCGACATTTTGTTACTAAGCACTATAAAAGAGATATGTACAACAAGTTGCAGCGTCTCTCTCAAGGTAATGTGAGTGTTGATGGATATTACAAGGAGATGGAATTGCTTATGATACGTCCAGGGACAACGGAGTACCTGGAGGCAACCATGGCTGGTTTCTTTAACGTGCTGAACGTAGAGGTGCAGGATCGTGTGGAGATGGTTGTTTATTATAACATACAAGATCTTGTGCACCAAGCTGTGCGTGCAGAGCAGCAAATTAAGCGACGCCAAACCAATATTTTTCACAGCACCACTTCTAACTCATGGCGACGTCCTCAGCCAAAAATCTGATGATGGTAGCACCAGTTCCAAGATGGCGTCATCAAATCGATCTACTGGTTTAGTTTAGAAGGATGTTCCACAAATAGGAGCACCGAGAGTTGATCCAGGCGCATAGTTGACCACACGTACTAGTGATATAGAGTGCTACAAGTGTGGAGGAAGGCGGCATATGAGGCGGGAATGTCCTAATGAGAAAAGAGTGTTGCTAACAAGAGATGGCTATGCATCCGCTAGTGATGAAGAGGCAGTTTCTGACACTTCTAGTGAAAAATCCAAAGATGCTGAAAAGGTGACTCCGAGTTTTGAAGCTGCTGAATCATACCCATCTTTGATGGTGTAGCGAGTGCAAGAGGATTGCATTGAGGAGAAGGGGCAGCGTTGGAATATTTTTCAGACTCAGTGCAAGGTCAACAACACCAATTGTAAGATGATCATCAATGGTGGAAGCTACACTAATGCTACCAGCAAGGAATTGGTGGATGCTTTAGCGTTACCTATGTGGAAACACCTGCAACCACATTGCATTTAGTGGTTATATCAGTCTGGCAAACTCAATGTTACTCACAAGGTGCGCGTGAATTTTTCAGTTGGTGACTACAAAGACACAGTAATTTGTGATGTCTTGCTAGTGGATGCATGCCGCTTGTTATTGGGGAGGCTGTCTGTTCTAAATCCGGCATATCTCGTAGTAGGGGTCCTAAGCTAGGCGTCTTGGAGCGATGGTAACATGGACACATGATTTTACCCAGGTTCGGGCTCTCTCGAAGAGATAATACCCTACGTCCTGCTTTTGATTGTATTCATATGGGGTGTAGTGTATTTACCACGAGATTGTTCTAATGAATATGAGTCATTCTATTGACTAGCTTGGCCTCGGTTTATATATGCACCGGAGGCCTAGGGTTTAGGAGAGTCCTCGGCTTGGGCGCCAAGTCTTGTGGAGTCTTCCTTGTATTCGTCATGGGCTGCCCGAAGTGGCCCATTAGTGAACCGCTATGGGGGTCCTCGGCCCGACCCACTGGTCGGGAGACGACCTGATGAGTACCCCCTAGTCCAGGACACCGTCAGTAGCCCCCTGAACCGGTCTTCAAGTTGGGGACGCTCCTCGGTTCTTCCGAACTGTTCTTCGTCTTCGGTCGTCGGTCATGAAAACTGGTTCAACAAATCTTCCCATCTTCGATCTTGAGGATCGCCGAGCTGTATCCAAAGAGTTTACCCGTCGGGCATCCGAGGAGTTTGTACGTCGGGCGTTCGAGGAACCCCTTTAAATTCTTGGCCTTTATCAATGCCTTGTTACTTAACGCCACACCTCGGGTTCAATGTTTTTCCCATGCGGCGGTGTCCTCTTGGATCCGAGCTCCAACGCCGGACTGCATCCGAGGTGTCTTTTGCAGCTGAGCTCCAACGCCAGTCTGTATCCAAGGTGTATTTTTGCAGCCGAGCTCCAACGCCGGTCTGTATCCGAGGTACATTTTAGCAGCCGAACTCCAATGCCGGACTGCATCCGAGGTACATTTTAGCATCCGAACTCCAACGCCGGTCTGTATCCGAGCTCCAGTGCCGGACTGCAGCCGAGGAGGCATAGGGTACCTCATCTTTGAAAAAGTTTGAAGGAGGTTATCCGAGCTTAACGCCGAAAAAGTTCTCTATGAAGCCAGCCACTCACAGTCGAGCTTTATGCCGGACTGCTTCCGAGGTGGTGCACCACCTCGACCGTGAGCTGATTTTTTGTGGATTGGTGCAATTTATTCTCTGCCGAGATGTATCACCAGTAGCCCTCAAGGTGTGTGCCGGCCTAAAATCCGGGATGCACCTGAAGGATATAACAAAACCGCTGATCCCAGTAGCCCCTGAGACTCAGGTCGATTTGCGAAATCGGCCTGAGGATCAACTCCTAGCTCGGCGGCATACGTAGGAATAGAAACGCGGTGTGCAGTAACCCCCGAGACTCAGGCTGGGTGCAGCTGACCAACCTGAGGATCGTAATCTCCTCGGAAACTGTTTTGCACTTTTTTTTAAATTGTCTGCGTTGAATAGGCAATGCAGTAGCCCCCGAGACACTGGTCAGGTGGCAACACCTGATCAGGGGATCGATGTAACCCGTTAATGGCTTTTACGCGAGAAGCGCGAAGCCCAGTAGCCCCCGAGCCTTAAGTTGGGCAAGGGTGGCCGAATTAAGGATCGATATCCGGAGTAAATTGACTTTAGTCATAATTTATGTGTAATGATTCTATGTATCCAAGTACTTTACATCAGTAATGCTCGGATCCATATTGTACAAAACTTTGTTGACCGACCATCGGCTTCAACCTCCTCGGCCAGTAGCCGAGGAGTGTTTGTCCTACTTTATAAAGCCTTTATAAGGGCAAAGATTTACGGCAAACAAGGCAATCCGGCCATAGGGTTTTATAAACAAAGGTACATGGAGAGATATGTTATATTACTATTTAACGTAAGAAACATCTTCTGGGAAAAATAATTCCTTTATAAATTCCTTTTCCCGGGTTGTCATGTTGACCATGATCGTGAAACCTCAACTCCGATCAATGTGGGAGAAAAATATTGAGGATTTAGTTTGGGAAAAGTTTCCGAACTCTGTGGTCTTTAATGAACCAAAATTTTCACTTCCGTCTTTGCCGACCAATTATATTCTTAAGATGGCTAGCTTTCGGCTTCACCCAGTCTGAGGTACTAGCCCGGATGACCCGGAAGTAACAATCACAGAGGTGCTCCCTTTACCCCCTAGCCGAACAATCGGGAACGTAGGGTGTAAACACAGGAGCCAGGCAACCCAGCTTGGCCAAAATCTTAAGTCAAATTGATGCATATTTATGGCTTTATAATGATAATTACGGAAGTCAGCGCTCGTATATTGAATACAAACGCTTTTATGCTATATGCTATTTTGACTCCTTTTTGACCGATTATCATTTGAGAGTGGCCCATCGTCGGCTTCTACCCCTTTGTAGATGCTACGCAGGGTGTTTCCGCAGTAACAAGACAACCCTTAGCCGACGTCTCAGTGCCCGGAGGCGGTTGTGTTAGCGGAAACGAGGCAATCAGATATCCAGGCTTTATAACTTTCACTTAGTCATAGGAGCTTAAAGTTGGGAGGCCAGTTACTAGCCCCCGGTTAGTGTTCGGCGTCAGCCGAGGTCAAGCCATTAACACTTCAGCCAATTTTATGAAAGGCCCACGGGGTAACCTCTATCGATCTATAGGTTGATACAGTCATCGGATCGCTAACCAGTTTGCGCTCATTGTGACAATCAGTTTTCGGCTTTCTCCACTGAGGTACTTGACCAGTTAAATTGGAAGTACAATCGCAGTGGTTCTCCCTTTGCACACCTAGCCGAACAAAGCGGAACGTAGGAGGCAAGCACAGGAGCCGGGCAACCCAACTATTGACTGAAGACACAATTCAAAACTGATGCATATAAAGCAATATCCGAGAACGTTTTGCCGAGGACTCCGCGGAGTACCTTGGCTTTTGGTGGGTTCGGCTCTAGTCGCAGCCCCCCGTTGATATTGCTGATGCTTTAAAGGCATCCGACGTTGTACTGCGAGAGTTATGTTGAAGACGCACAGTATCCCCCGAGACTCAGGTTGGGTGCGGCCGACCAACCTGAGGATCGAATCTCCTCGGGAACTAGTCCAGATGTCATGTGCGTTTCGCCAACGCCGAGGTGTAGGTCGGCAGGAAAGATGCCGAGCTGCGGGTCGGAAAAGATCTCCCGAGCTGAATTATTACGCAGGGCACCTCGGTCATGAGGATGTCCCGCCTCCTGAAAGAAAAACATACAAATAGCTTAAAAGTGCCATAAGCTCAAAAAGCCAAAAAACTTATGTAAAAACTTGACGTCCGAACTAAATCAAGTTTTTAATGTCGATCCAAAAATTGGTCTTAAAATTAAATTATGCTTCCGTCGTGCTTTAACATGATACATCCGATCTCCAGACTTCAAGCGGGTCAGCCTTCTGCTTCAACCTCCTATCCCGAAGGCGGAGTGCTTCTCAGGCCAGTTTAGCAAACTAAACTCAAGCGGCTTTAGAGAGAAACCAGGCTATCCGGCTATTGACCACACACTCACGTTGGAAAAAGGAGTAGTAGAAAAAGACTTTGCAACGACCAAGAAGAAAACACATTTATTATAAAAATGACTCATATAAATTTTAGAGCCCCCCGTTAACATGGGAAAAAGAAGCGGTTTTTAACGAACCTCATTTTTAACAAACAGATTTTAACAGAAATATAATGCTCGGTCGAACCGAACAAAAATTGAACATTTAAAAAAGTTGAGCATGAAAGCGACTTAGCTGGTTAATGTGCTCGGCGTTGATGACGTGGTGTTGGCTTGTGGCGGGACGAAGACGCATAGTCCTCGGCTTGATCGAGGTCCCAGATCCCAAGCCCGAGGTGGCCGAGCGAGGAGCTCGGCACTCCGAAGTAACGACACAGTACGGTCGATGTGGCGAGGCGAAGCCCCCGGTCCAGCCGAGGTGACGAAGCTGATCGGCTGGTGATGCCGAAGTCTCCGGAGTAGGTTGATGAAGAGATGGCGAAGCCCTTGGTCTAGCCGAGGTGTCGGAGCAGGTCGGTAAGGTGATGTTGCAACCTCCATGCCAGCCGAGGTGTCGAAGCAGGTCGGCGAGGTGGACGTCGGCTCGAAGAAGCAACGGCACGGCGATGCCGACGCAGGTCAAAACTTTGTGACGCGCTCAATGCTGGCTTGAGAAGTGACCGCGCGGCGATGCTGGCGCGCCCGACCCGTGCAATCCGTAAGGTGACGATGTGATCTTGACGATCATTAGGGAGAGCGGTGCCGAACTCTTGGTCGGCTCGCCGAGGTGATGATCCGAGGTGGTTGTCATCGGCTCGATAAAGCGACGGCGCAGTCGATGCTGGCGTAGGTCGGCAGCCATGGAGCAACGTGGCCAGGCTGGTTTGACACCGGCGCGACGACGAAGATCGCCTCGGAAAAGGCTTAAAATATGCTGGCACGTGCTTGAAAACAAAACACAATACCCTATAAAAAATTCCCTTCAAAAATGATGTCCAATAATCGGTTCATGAAAAAGATGAACTCGGGCTGGATTCGTTTTCGCGAAGAAAACAGATCCGAAAATTGATTCACTCATCGGACGCTTCCCGGAGTTTGAACGGTCGGATCGAGCTGAAATTTTGAGGGGTTGTCGATATGGGAATTCCGCGCAATTCCACCGAAGCAATCGTCAAAGCGACGCTCGAGGAGACAGGGACGGCGAACACGAATCCGCTGTCCAGAAAAAACTGCATCATTGCGCAAGGGCAGTGTTGACGTTGAGCCCTCGACCACCATGGACGATTTTTCCATGATCCCGGATGAGATCAGAGTTGATGATGATGAAGACATCCGTACGATCTTGACGATCCGAAGAGAAGCCTAGTCCTCGGCCTAGCCGAGGTGACCAGTCGAGCCGGCGACGAAGATGCCGACGTTGACGATGTAGTTCGGTTCCGATGCGTAGATCGCGGTGGAGCCGATCTGAATTCCTATCGCACCGCGGCGACTACCCAGCAGGCTCTCAATGAAAGCACAAATGTCGGTTCTAAATCCAGCATATCTCGTAGTAGGGGTCCTAAGCTAGGCGTCTTGGAGCGATGGTAATATGGACACAAGATTTTACCCAGGTTCGGGCTCTCTCGAAGAGATAATACCCTACGTCCTGCTTTTGATTGTATTCATATGGGGTGTAGTGTATCTACCACGAGATTGTTCTAATGAATATGAGTCGTTCTATTGACTAGCCTGGCCTCGGTTTATATATGCACCGGAGGCCTAGGGTTTAGGAGAGTCCTCGGCTTGGGCGCCAAGTCTTGTGGAGTCTTCCTTGTATTCGTCACGGGCTGCCCGAAGTGGCCCATTAGTTAACCGCCATGGGGGTCCTCGGCCCGACCCACTGGTCGGGAGACGACCTGATGAGTACCCCCTAGTCCAAGACACCATCAGAGGCCATGGCAATATGATCATTGTGCCACACATGATGGCAGGTCCAATACTTATTCTTTTTGGGACGCTGGGAGGCGATGTATATTGCGGCCAATGTATGCCAATGCTATCAAAGAGGATATTTTTTCAGTTCAAAAGAGGGTCGCGAAAGCTACCACGAAACCGCGGACGGCTTCGTTTCAAGGAGGAGGGGATGATGTGGCCACTAGTAAAAGAGATAATCTTTGGAATGTTTTACAAGTTGGTTCTTTTAGCTTTGAAGTTCCACCAACTGAACCGAAGAAGGATGAAGTTAAACCCACCTTCAGAAGGCCATATGCTACATAAATTATTCCAGGAGCTGTGCCAATCAATTGATATGAGAGGGTCAAGTCGTTTGTTCTAGGTACTACTAGTTACGTACTAGTTTTCTTTGGAGTCTAGGTTAGTTACTAGGTGATCAACGTGTCGAATAATTAATCGTTTAATTCCTTGTTTTGTTGGGATAGGAAAGAGAGAGAGAGTCCAGATTAGGTAGGTCTTGTATGCAAGTCGGTTTACTATGTGCACATCGCTTATATAAAAGGCCTATTACGGCCGTGTACAGGACCAGGTTGTTTTGAGATTAGTTTGATTGAGAGTTGAATAAAACAAAGAAATGGCCCCAGGTTGGGGACGCCCTATTGCTGTGCTTCTACGATCTCAGCGATCAGTTTCTACTGTATTGATATTCATCCTCATCAATCTTGTTGCAGGTTAATTTTTGTTCTTCTTAAATTGCAATGGCAGAAATCTGTTTATTCCTGATTTAATATCTACATCGACTAGAATATTGTCTTGTGGCTGTTGAAAGATCTTGTTGCTGTTTCTAGTACCGTGAAAGATCAGGCCACGACTCGCACAATTTAGCATCTTGATAGATTGTGCCTTATCAGTCGATCATCCTTGGTAGACCCTTTTTGAATACCGCAGGGGCTGTTATTGATTGCAACAAAAGCAAGGTTACTTTTCATGTCAATGGTAATGAACATACGGTATACTTCTGAAAGAAGCAAAGTTCAGTGAATAGTATCAACTCCACTGAAAAAATTGCGACAGTTACTATTGGAGCGGTCGCATGAGGTACACACAGACACAGATACGACATCAGAGTGGACAACGACCTTCCATACGAGCGCTCCAGCTCGCATGGCCGGTCGTATGGCACCCTGGCGGCCACAAATTGCCCGAGGAAGGAGGTATTTCACCCCCATCTCTCTCTTTTCTTCTTCTTCTTCGTCCAAATCTCTCCAAACCCTAGCAAAACTTTGCCCGATCTCTCTACTCGTTCGATTTTACTTCAAATCCTTCCGTGTGATCCATCTACGATATGTTTCTCTTCCGATCCCCACCTTATTTTTCACAGATCCATGTTTTACATGCCTAGCATTGCCATGTCTAGGAAATGCATATTTTTGATCCAAATTTGAGTTTGGCTTGGATTTGTTGATGTTTTTACAGGAGTATGTTGCTATGACTACCGTAGTATCAATATTGTTTCATTGTATTGGAATGAAAAATTAATTTGTAGATGTTTACTAGGAGGTCCACTCATGTTCGTGGTGCTTCGAGTTTGTCCACCGCACAACCACAACAAGTTTTCACTCAGGGGATCGTCTTCACCGACCATGAAGCAAGGAAGAAATACCAGAAGGTTAGTGCAAGGAAGATCAAAGCAACCAAATGGGCTTGCGAGTCAATGATACGTCTCCAACGTATCTATAATTTTTGATTGTTCCATGCTATTATAGTATCAATCTTGGATGTTTTTATATACAATTATATATCATTTTTTGGGACTAACCTATTAACCTAGTGCCCTGTGCCAGTTGCTGTTTTTTGCTTGTTTTTGGCTTTTCAGAGAATCAGTACCAAACGAAGTCCAAATGCCACGAAACTTTTTGGATATTTTTTCTGGACAAAAGAGACCCTGGAGACTTGGAGAGGAGGCCAGAAGGTTTGCGAAGCCTTCACAAGGCAACAGGGCGCGGCCCCGGGGGGGCGCGCCCTGATGCCTTGTGGGGCCCACATGGCTCCGTTTGACCTAATTCCACTCCTATAAATTCACAAATATTCGGAAACCATCAGAGAGCCAGAAGAGAAAACCTTTCCACCGCCGCAATCCTCTGTTCTTCCGCGATCCCATCCGGAGGCCTTTTCCGGTACTCTACCAGAGAGGGAATCGATCACGAAGGGCATCTACATCAACCTTGCTGCCCTTCCGATGATGTGTGAGTAGTTTACCATGGACCTACGGGTCCATAGCTAGTAGCTAGATGGCTTCTTCTCTCTCTTTGATCTTCAATACCATGTTCTCCTTGATGTTCTTGGAGTTCTATCCGATGTAATCTTCTTTTGCGGTGTGTTTGTTGGGATCCGATGAATTGTGAGTTTATGATCAGATTATTCATGAGAAATATTTGAGTCTTCTCTGAACTCTTTTATGTATGATTAAGTATAGCTTTGTATTTCTCTCCGATCTATCGATTTGGTTTGGCCAACTAGATTGGTTTATCTTGCAATGGGAGAGGTGCTTTGTGATGGGTTCAATCTTGCGGTGCTCAATCTTAGTGACAGAAGGGGACATGACACGTATTTGTATTGTTGCCATTAAGGATAAAAAGATGGGGTTTATTCATATTGCTTGAATTTGCTTCTCTACATCATGTCATCTTGCTTAAGCGTTACTTTGTTTTTATTAACTTAATAGTCTAGATGCATGCTGGATAGCGGTCGATTAGTGGAGTAATAGTAGTAGATGCAGGTAGGAGTCGGTCTACTTGTCTCGGACGTGATGCCTATATAAATGATCATTGCCATGAATCCGTCATAATTATTTGCTTTTCTATCAATTGCCCAACAGTAATTTGTTCACCCACCGTATGTTTCTGTGCTCAAGAGAGAAGCCTCTAGTGAAAACTATGGCCCCTGGGTCTATCTTTATCATATAAAAAACCTAAAAATACCTTGCTGCAATTTATTTACTTTTATTTAGTTTAGTAATTTACTTTATCAATTTATCTCTATCAGACTTAATCCTTGCAAGTAGCCGCTAAGAGAATTGACAACCCTCTTATTTGCGTTGGTGCAAGTGTTTGCTTTTGTGTCTGTAGGTGCTGTTCACTGGATCTTGCTTGGTTCTCCTACTAGATTGATAACCTTGGTTCTTAACTGAGGGAAATACTTATCTCTACTATACTGCATCATCCTCTCCTCTTCGGGGAAATACCAACGCAGTCTACAAGTAGCATGAAGAATTTCTGACGCCGTTGCCGGGGAGACATCTTCAAAATCTATCAAGTACCTTCACACAAACTATCAATCACTTGCATTTATTTTATTTACATTTTAAGTTGCATTTGCCTCTCATTTTCATCTCCCCACTTCTAATTTTTTTTTACAAAACCACAAAAATATTTTATTTGCTTGTTCGCTAGTTCGGTCACTATGTCGTTAGAGGAATTTTCGTGATAGTTTCTATAACAGAAGATTGTCTGAAATTGAAAATGTTACTAAAAGTTTTATGACTTCATAATTTGAGAAAAATAAATTCTTTTCTGAAGAGCTTAAGGAACATTCTAGCTTGTTGGATGCCATTAATAAACAACTTGAAGATGTTAATCTAGAAGTATCAAACCTTCAGGCTCAACTTGCTAATACTGAAAATTTACTAGGAAAAAGTTCGGATAAACAAACAACTCTAATGAATAGGGTGGCTGCCAAACCAGAGTCACTATCTAGTAATGATGAAGATATTAAAATGATTGGTGTTACTCCTATTGAATCATTATTTAGTAACATAAAACTTGATGAAAAAGGGACTGGAGAAGAGTCAACTTTAGATAGAAGGAGTCCCACTTGCTTGGAGGGTGATAATCTTGATCATAAAAATGAAAAAAAGTGGGTTTGGAGAGGTCAAAACTTTAAATAATAATGCACCCACTACTTTGGATTACAAGGACTTTAATTATGATAGTTGTTCTTTAATAGAGTGTATTTCCTTGTTGCAATCCATGATTAATTCACCAAATGCATATGAACAAAATAAAGCTTTCCCTAAACATATCGTAGAAGCCATGATGAAAGCACATGAAGAAAGGCTTGGGTTGGAAGTATCAATTCCTAGAAAATTACAAGATGAATGGGAACCTACTATTAAAGTAAAAATTAAAGATTATGAATGTAATGCTCTTTGTGATCTTGGTGCTAGCGTTTCCACTATACCGAAGTCTTTGTGTGATGTGTTAGGTCTCACCGACATGGATCCTTGTTCCCTTAATTTGCACCTTGCGGATTCCACTATTAAAAAGCCATTGGGTAGAATAAATGATGTGCTTATTCTTGCAAATATAAATTATGTTCCCGTGGACTTTATTGTTCTTGACATTGAATGCAATCCTTCTTGCCCCATAATACTTGGTAGGCCTTTTCTTCGAACAATTGGTGCTTTTATTGATATGAAAGAAGGTAATATAAGATTTCAATTTCCACTAAAGAAAGGGATGGAACACTTCCCTAGAAAAAGAATTAAAGCACCTTATGAATCCATTATGAGGGCCACTTATGGAATTAACTTGAAGGATGACAACACTTGAAACTATGCATTATGCCTAGCTAGGGGCATAAAACAATAGCGCTTGTTCGGAGGCAACCCAATGAATAAAATAATTTTTTTCTTTTACCTTCTGTTTTTGAGTGTTTGCACAATTATAGCTTCTGTTATGATTGTATTTTTATGTTTTAATTAGTGTTTGTGCCAAGTAATGCCTTTGGGATGATTTGGAAGATAGTATGATAGATGCTGTTGGAAAACAGAAACTTTCGCGTCTAGTGCTGGAATTTCTAATATTCGCGGGAGTGTCATAACCTTCTAATTTTTTTTAAAAAGTATTGATATATGAGTTGCCCACGTTTTCTAATTTTTCAGAATTTTTGGAGTTAGGGAAGTATGACCATAATTCAGATCTTTACAGACTGTTCTGTTTTAGACAGATTCTGTTTTTGTTGCATAGTTTGCTTATTTTGATGAATCTATGGATCGTATCGGGGGGTATGAGTCATGGAGAAGTTGGAGTACAGTAGCATTATGCCAATATTAAATATGAATCAATTTATAACAGCACCTAAAGTTTAAGATTTATTTGTTATACTAACGGATCTCACGAGGTTTCTGTTGAGTTTTGTGTGCTGAAGTTTTCAAGTTTTGGGTGAGACTATGATGGATAAAGGAATAAGGAGCGGCAAGAGCCTAAGCTTGGGGATGCCCAAGGCACCACAAGGTAATATTCAAGGAAGACTCAAGCGTCTAAGCTTGGGGATGCCCCGGAAGGCATCCCCTCTTTCGTATACAATTTATCGGTAACTCACTTGGAGCTATATTTTTATTCATCACATGATATGTGTTTTACTTGGAGCGTCTTGTGATATAGTTTGTTTCCTTTTGTTTGCTTTTTAGTTTGTCACAATCATCTTTGCGGAACATACCTTTTTGAGAGGGACACACATTATTCGTGATTTGTTAGAATACTCTATGTGCTTCACTTATATCTTTTGAGCTAGGCAGTTGCTCTAGTGCTTCACTTATATCTTTTAGAGCACGGCGGTGGTTATATTTTAAAGAAATAGTTGCACTCTCATGCTTCACTTATATCTTTTTGAGAGTCTCATGATAGCAATGGTAATATGCACGGGTTATGAATTTGGTCCTGATATGATAGGTATTCAAGAGGGATATAATAAAAACTTTCATGTAGATCACTGAATATGATAATTTGATTCCTTGCAATAGTTTTGCGATATTAAGATGGTAATATGGGGGAGGTACTAGCAGATGATTGTGGTTTAGTAAGAATAATTGTGTTAAGGTTTGTGATTCCCGAAGTATGCACGTATGATCTGTCGTTATGCTAAGAAGTTGGAGCATGATTTATTATTGATTGTCTACCTTATGAGTGGCGGTCGGGGACGAGCGATGGCCCATGTCCTACCAATCTATCCCTCTAGGGGCATGCATAGTAGTACTTTGCTTTGAGGGCTAATAAACTTTCGCAATAAGTATGTGAGTTCTTTATGACTAATGTGAGTCCATGGATTATACGCACTCTCACCCTTCCGCAATTTGCTAGCCTCTTCGGTACCGTGCATTGCCTTTTCTCACATCGAGAGTTGGTTCAAACTTCGCCAGTGCATCCAAACCCCGTGATAAGATACTCTCTATCACACATAAGCCTCCTTATATCTTCCTCAAAACAGCCACCATACCTACCTATCATGGCATTTCCATAGCCATTCCGAGATATATTGCCATGCAAC
This sequence comes from Elymus sibiricus, assembly GCA_039707655.1. Taxonomy (NCBI): domain Eukaryota; kingdom Viridiplantae; phylum Streptophyta; class Magnoliopsida; order Poales; family Poaceae; genus Elymus; species Elymus sibiricus. The sequence goes on from CM077676.1 coordinate 238,613,231, forward strand.
TTCCACCGTTCCATTTTTATGACATACATCATCATTGTCATATTGCTTTGCATGATCATATAGCTGACATAGTATTTGTGGCTCAGCCACCGTTCATCATTTTTATACATGTTACGCTAGCATCATTGCACATCCTGGTACACTGCCAGGCATTCATATAGAGTCATATTTTTGTTCTAGTATCAAGTTGTAATGTTGAGTTGTAAGTAAATAGAAGTGTCATGATCATCATTATTAGAGCATTGTCCCAGTGATGAAAGAATGGTGGAGACTAATGAGTCCTCGAAAAAGTGGGGATGAGGTCCATGAGACCGTTCTAAATAAAAAAAAAGAGGCAAAAAAGAGCCATGGAAAAAATGAGAGAAAAAGAGAGAAGGGGCAATGTTACTATCCTTTTTCCACACTGGTGCTTCAGAGTAGCACCATGTTTTTCATATAGAGAGTCTCCTATTTTTTCACTTTCATATATTAGTGGGAATTTTTCATTATAGAACTTGGCTTGTATATTCCAATGACGGGCTTCCTCAAATGCCCGAGGACTTCATGAGCAAGCAAGTTGGATGCACACCCACTTAGTTTTCATGTTGAGCTTTCATACACTTATAGCTCTTAGAGCATCCGTTGCATGGCAATCCCTACTCCTTGCATTGACATCAATTGATGGGCATCTCCATAGCCCGTTGATTAGCCTCGTCGATGTGAGACTATCTTCTTATTTTTGACTTCTCTTATTTACCTCTACCACTACACTCTATTCCAGCCATAGTGCTATATCCATGGCTTGTGCTCATGTATTGAGTGGGAGTTGAAAAAGCTAAAGCGCGTTAAAAAGTATGAACCAATTGCTCGGCTTGTCATCGAGGTAGTGCATGATAAATACTTTGTGTGAAGAAGATGGAGCATGACAGGATTATATGATTTTGTAGGGATAATGTTCTTTAGCATTTTTATTTTGAAAGACATGATTGTTTATTAGTATGCCTGAGTATTGATGTCTTTATATCAAATTATAGACTATTGTTTTGAATCATTTGGATCTTATTATTCATACCGTAAGAGAAAGATTACATGATGAAACATGATAGGTAGCATTCCACATCAAAAATTCTGTTTTTATCATTTACCTACTTGAGGACGAGCAGGAATTAAGCTTGGGGATGCTTGATACGTCTCCAATGTATCTATAATTTTTGATTGTTCCAAGCTATTATAGTATCAATCTTGGATCTTTTTATATGCAATTATATATCATGTTTTGGGACTAACCTATTAACCTAGTGCCCAGTGCCAGTTGCTGTTTTCTGCTTGTTTTTGGCTTTTCATATAATCAGTACCAAACGAAGTCCAAATGCCATGAAACTTTTTGGAGATTTTTTTCTGGACAAAAGAGACCCTGGAGACTTGGAGAGGAGGCAGAAGGTTCGCGAAGCCTCCACAAGGCAACAGGGCGCGGCCCCAGGGGGTTCGCGCCCTGATGCCTTGTGGGGCCCACGTGGCTCCGTTTGGCCTAATTCCACTCCTATAAATTCACAAATATTCGGAAACCATCAGAGAGCCAGAAGAGAAAACCTTTCCGCCGCCGCAAGCCTCTGTTCTTCCGCTATCCCATCTGGAGGCCTTTTCCGGTACTCTGTCGAAGGGGGAATTGATCACGGAGGGCTTCTACATCAACCTTGCTGCCCTTCCGATGATGTGTGAGTAGTTTACCACAGACCTACAGGTCCATAGCTAGTAGCTAGATGGCTTCTTCTCTCTCTTTGATCTGCAATACCATGTTCTCCTTGATGTTCTTGGAGTTCTATCCGATGTAATCTTCTTTTGCGGTGTGTTTGTTGGGATCCGATGAATTGTGAGATTATGATCAGATTATTCATGAGAAATATTTGAGTCTTCTCTGAACTCTTTTATGCATGATTAAATATAGCTTTGTATTTCTCTCCGATCTATCGATTTGGTTTGGCCAACTAGATTGGTTTATCTTGCAATGGGAGAGGTGCTTTGTGATGGGTTCAATCTTGCGGTGCTCAATCCTAGGGACAGAAGGGGACATGACACATATTTGTATTGTTGCCATTAAGGGTAAAAAGATAGGGTTTATTCATATTGCTTGAATTTGCTTCTCTACATCATGTCATCTTGCTTAAGGCGTTACTCTATTTTTATTAACTTAACACTCTAGATGCATGCTGGATAGCGGTCGATGAGTGGAGTAATAGTAGTAGATGCAGGCAGGAGTCGGTCTACTTGTCTCGGACGTGATGCCTATATACATGATCATTGCCATGAATCCATCATAATTATTTGCTTTTCTGTCAATTTCCCAACAGTAATTTGTTCACCCACCGTCTGTTTCTGCGTTCGGGAGAGAAGCCTCTAGTGAAAACTATGGCCCCCGGGTCTATCTTTATCATATAAAAAACCTAAAAATACCTTGCTGCAATTTATTTACTTTTATTTAGTTTAGTAATTTACTTTATCAATTTATCTCTATCAAACTTAATCCTTGCAAGTAACCGCTAAGAGGATTGACAACTCTCTTATTCGCGTTGGGTGCAAGTGTTTGCTGTTGTGTGTGTAGGTGCTGTTCACTGGATCTTGCTTGGTTCTCCTACTGGATTGATAACCTTGGTTCTTAACTGAGGGAAATACTTATCTCTACTATACTACATCATCCTCTCCTCTTCGGGGAAATACCAACGCAGTCTACAAGTAGCAGTCAACGCTCGCCAAACTAGGTATTACTAATGATTTCAATTTGCTTTGTGATAATGCCGGGTTGCATCATTTTGTTTATCTGGGATGTGAGACATATGAACACATGACGCTTGACTTTCTTAGCACTCTCTCGCATAATGTTGGTTTGGTGCTAAATGCATATGTGGAGGAGCAGATCACTTTCCATCTCTTGGACCAAGACTTCAACGTCACTCTTGATGAGTGATGTAGTCACTTTGGCTTCACCAACAATAATGAACATCTTCGATATGTTTATGATTTCACTGACCCGCACCCAAGGCAATCCTTCTATCAGATTAGTCGTCCTGGCTCTAGGCAAAGAGCCAGTTGAATTGAAAGTCCTGCTATACGTTATTTCTATTATGTTATCACTAACTCGTTGCAGGCACGAGGAGAAGTTTCTAAGGTGAATGATGAGAACATGCTAATTCTAGGGAAAACAACAAACCTTCATGTCAGATATTCGCCCAACTTAGGGGCAATACTTTTTCTACACCGCGCGTATCAAGCAAATCATGCACAAGGAGATATTGTGTGTGGAGGAGTGATCACCGTGTTGGCCAACTCCCTTGGTCTCAACTACAATCACCTTCACCTCATTGGCGGTAACAACCTTGTTAATATTTGCGTTCTTACTAGCACTGGAATGGTAGTAGTTAGCTGTGGTCGACATTGCATCAAAATTCCTGGAGTGGCATATTTGTTGCTTACTCCTATGCCTAACCGTTTCTCCATAGAAAATGGGCAATTGCATTATGTGCCACAAGAAGGAGATGCAGCTTTTGACCAAGAAGGCCCGGAACCTGAACAAGTAGATGAAGAAGAACTCGCCACCGACGAAGAGGAGGAGCAGCCCCAAGAGCAGCCACAACAAGAAGCCTACACCACCTACTCGGACCTCTACAGTCTCCAGGGCTCTATCAATGATATGAGCAACCTCGTTGAGTCCCTTCGAGACACGTCCGCCTACATGAGTTCAAGCTTTCTCCAACTGGAGCCAAGGATGGGCTCCTGACCAACCGCCACAATGACCCCGCCGGTTTGGGCTTGCAAAAGCTTAAGCTTGGGGGAGGTCATCACCACGTTTACATCAATATGTGGTGGTATTATTTGAATAAATTGTAATGAGGTTGTACTTCAGCTCATTGAGCTTCAAAACACTCATGTTGGTTTGTTCCAACACTTTGTTTTTATTTCTTTTTGCCGTTGCAATTTTATTTGTTTGCAAGTTAGTTTTCAAAAACCAAAAAATAGAATAAGCTTTGCTTTGTTTTTTTTCTTTTTTACCCTTGGAGTTCGTTTGCATTTTTGTTTTCAGAGGAGTTGATCTACGCCACACAACGAGGAATGAAAGCATAAGGAAGAGAAGTGTGTAAATTCATGACCATGAAGGTATGTCCTACGAATCCCGTCTTTTGCACTTGAATACTTAGAGTAGATGCAGTAGTAGTATGTGTGATGTGCGCAAGAAGGAGTAAGTCTTGATAATTAAAACAAAGGTTTTGTTCTAGTGGATGAAATAATTCTGTAGCCTTTGTTCTATTTAATCTAGATAACCAAGACTTGCCATGGGACTATTTTTAAAAGAAATTGATCATAACTAAGAATAACCATGCACAAGAGAAAGTCTTCAAAGACTTGGGTGTTGAGAAAAATTGTAGAGAAGATGATGCTAGAAATGCTCAACCCTATGTTGTTAATTTTAATAGACTTGATAGCACTTGTGGATTAAATTGTCTAGATGAACTTAGTTGAAGGGTGCACGAGATTATGCCAAAAATCTGCGTTGTATCTCTTACATGGTGCTTCAGCTTCTCGCTGGTGCCATGGCCCTGCTACTATATGCACGTGTACATGTGTAACTATGGTTTCATCTCCTTTCTTGATGTTATGCCGAGGACTCCACTGGCCAATGAACGATCCACCAGAGCTACAGCTCGGATTTTGACTATGAGTTTGTTACCGTATGTAGTGGCAACACTACAAACGAATATTATTCAGCTTTCTCTTGAATGTGTGTGTATGTGCTAAATGAAGGGGACTGATCAAAAGAGCTCGAAAGAGACAAATATCAAAGGTCCATAGTTCCCAAAAATCAAGCCACAACGAAACTCTATGCATGATCACTTATTTGGCATAATCCCTCACTAAAAATTTTGGACTATTTAGTGACAAAAACCCTGGTGACGAAATAGGAAACGTCGCCTAAAATCATTTTCTGTGACGGTCCACCGTCACGAGGTGTTTTCCTCCCGGGGCAGCACCCTCGGCAACTTTGGCGACGTTCTGGCCTGATTTTCGGCGACACTTTTGGGCGTCACTAGGCGTGCCCATTTTCTGGGACGATTCGTAGTGTCACATAAAATGTTGAGCGAGGCAATGTCTTCAAATATAATAAGAAAAATAACCGATTCTTTTTTAAGTTGACTAATGTAGTGGTGAAAGTCTATGTAGATATTTTCTGAAAGTAGTCGATCTCCTTTCTGACAGTATTCCTAATTTTTTTGGTGAACCCCTACACTATATAATTTAAAACAGGGAAAAAAGTGTGCTTCCTGTGGTTTGAATGCAGGAAGTCGAGCACGCAGTACACACTGCATTGCCAGTATGACATTCATAAGTTATCGATCAAAATGCTGATACTTGCTCACTTATAGGATGTCTAGTAGCGTCTACAGGTCCGCGCGGCTCATCTCATCGCCTGACGAAGGCAGACGCCATGTTTCAGTGCTGCAACGTGTCGATTAATGGCGGTCGGCGCATGCCAACTGCCATCGGCCATTGACACCACTTTTCCCCACCGCCCACCAACTTTTGCCGCCTTTTTTTCCCGCCAGGCACCCGCCGCTCGCGGCTATAAGAAGACCCTCGCCATGATGTGATAGCCTGGCTTAATAGGGATGATAGACTACTCATATCAATAAGGAATTCCTTCTTTTCTGGGAGCCCATTCGGATAGAACTCCAAAGTTAAGCGTGCTCAGCTTGGAGTAATTTTAGGATGGGTGACCGACCGGGAAGTTGCTCCCGGGTGCGCATGAGTGAGGACAAAGTGCGCAGGAAAGACTAGTATTGATCTGTGAGGCCAGTCTAGATGTCGCCAGGAGTAACGACCACCGGCGGGTGTGTCCGGGGCGTTACACATGACCAAATAGCTCATCCTCTATCCTCGCAGCCTCCACATCCCTCCACATTGACATGGCTAAATAGATGACCGCCTCCATGACCAGTTAGCAGTTAACTTCCAACAAGTTTTATCAATTATACTTCTTTTATGTGAAGTCATCATCCCCATGGGATTAGCATATGATCTCTCTTTTCTTTATTCTCTTTATTTTATTTCTAGGCTTGAATCAACAAAAGTAAAACAACACAACTCAAACTACTCTTTATTATATAACTCTCACACTCGATTACATAGATAGATAGATCACAAAGCAAACACTCGAAACTAAATCATACTAAAACTTTATTCTTCTAAATCACGAAATGAGTAAGGATCAAACTAAGATAGATAATTATGATAAAAGTGATGGTGATATGATACCGGGGCACCTCCCCCAAGCTTGGCACAAGCCAAGGGTGGTGCCCATCCCCATGTACTCAAGTCTCCTTCTTCGGTGATGGTGGTGATGATGAGGTAGTAGGCTTGTTTTTTATTACATCATTTAGGATCTCCCTTAGGCTTTGAATTTCCCGAAGTACATGCTGGATCATATCTGCATTCTTCCGGACCTCGGCCATAATATGTTTATTCTCTGGCCCCCATGCTTTCTTCCCTGCATCACTTTCACTTGGACGAGAGATGTCCCAATTGGAAGGTATGTGCGTGCGAGGAGTATTCTCAAACCCATAATTGTGAACCAGATTATGAATATTGTTCCGATGTAACCTTTGTAAGGGCCTCTTAGGGGGAAGGCCTTCTTGTACCTCTGGACTCCCATGGCTTGTTGTGCTTCTCATGGCTTGATAGGGATTTGGGGTTGTGGAGATGCCGGCAAGGGTACCCCTCTCGGAAGCAGGAGGGTGGACCTCCAGCGAATCTCCATCATCCTCTTCCATGGTGACCTCTTCTTCCTCCTCTCTCTTGAGTTCCATCTGAAGCAACCAGGCGTCGTCTCCCACGTTGTTGGAAGAAGAGGAAGACATGATGCCTGGGCTCGAAAATCTGACAGAAAACAGCACGAAACAAGAACAGAGGAGAAACTTGCGATACGGTGGTCAAAACATCTGAGAGTATATATGATGAATTTTTTTCGTGCAGAACAAGTAATATGGAAGAAAAACGGAGTCAGGAAAGTCCACGGGGCAGCCACAAGATCGGTAGGCGCGCCCTGGGGGTAGGGCGCGCCCCCCAGGCTTGTCGCTCCCTCGTGCACTTTTCGGACTGTTTATTATTTTCCTAATTTTTTATATATTCCAAAACGAACAAAAAGTGCTTTTATGGAATTTTTGGAGTTGGTTTACTTACCGTACCACATATCTATTCCTTTTCAGGGTTCTGGACCATTCCGGAAGGTTTCTTCTATGTACTCCTCCGGTGTCAAGGTTTGAATAAAATTGGTTTCAACATTAATGGGCATACCTGAGATATAATGTTAATTCTTTGCCCATTAACCACTCTCGGATTAGTGCCTTCGGAGTTGTTTATCTTAATAGCTCCAGAGCGATAAACTTCTTCGATGATATATGGTCCTTCCCATTTAGAGAGAAGTTTTCCTGCAAAGAATCTTAAATGAGAATTGTATAATAGAACATGCTCACCTACTTTGAATTCCCTTTTCTGAATTCTTTTATCATGCCATCTTTTAACCTTTTCTTTAAACAACTTGGCATTTTCATATGCTTGTGTTCTCCATTCATCTAGAGAGCTAATATTGAATAACCTCTTTTCACCGGAAAGTTTAAAATCATAGTTGAGTTCTTTAATGGCCCAATAAGCTTTATGTTCTAACTCAAGAGGTAAATGACATGCTTTTCCATAGACCATTTTATATGGAGACATACCCATATGATTTTTATAAGCAGTTCTATAAGCCCATAATGCATCATCAAGTTTCTTAGACCAATTCTTTCTGGATCTATTAACGGTCTTTGGCAAAATTAACTTTATTTCTCTATTACTCAATTCAACTGGACCACTAGATTGAGGATGATAAGGAGATGCAATTCTATGATTAACATCATATTTAGCAAGAAGTTTACGGAAAGCACCATGAATAAAATGTGAACCACCATCAGTCATTAAATATCTAGGGACTCCAAACCTCGGAAATATAACTTCTTTAAGCATTTGAATAGAAGTGTTATGATAAGCACTACTAGTTGGAATAGCTTCTACCCACTTAGTAACGTAATCAACAGCAACTAAAATATGAGTATACTCGTTAGAGGAAGGAAAAGGTCCCATATAATCAAAACCCCAAACATCAAATGGTTCAATAACAAGTGAATAATTCATAGGCATTTCCTGACGTCTACCAATATTACCAATTCTTTGACATTCATCACAAGAAAGGACAAACTTACGTGCATCTTTGAAAAGAGTAGGCCAATAAAACCCAGATTGTAATACCTTATGTGTAGTTCTGTCTCCCGCATGGTGTCCTCCGTATGCCTCGGAGTGACAATTCCGTAGGATTTGTTCCTGTTCATGCTCACGTACACAACGTCTAATAATACCATCTACTCCTTTATATAAATGTGGGTCATCCCAAAAGTAATGTCTTAAATCAAAGAAGAATTTTTTCTTTTGTTGGTAGGTAAAACTAGGTGGAATATATTTAGCAACGATATAATTAGCATAGTCTGCATACCAAGGAGTATTACGAGAAGCATTTATAACAGCTAATTGTTCATCAGGAAAACTATCATCAATAGGAAGTGGGTCATCAAGAACATTTTCCATTCTAGACAAATTATCAGCTACGGGATTCTCAGCTCCCTTTCTGTCAACAATAAGCAAATCAAATTCTTGTAGCAAAAGAACCCACCTAATAAGTCTTTGTTTAGCATCCTTCTTATCCATAAGGTATTTAATAGCAGCATGATCGGTGTGAATAGTTACTTTAGAATCAACAATATAAGATCTAAAGTTATCACATGCAAACACAACTGCTAAAAATTCTTTCTCAGTAGTGGCGTAATTTCTTTGAGCACTGTCTAGAGTTTTACTAGCATAATGAATAACATTTAATTTCTTATCAACTCTTTGTCCTAGAACAGCACCAACAGGATAATCACTAGCATCACACATAATTTCAAAAGGTAAGTTCCAATCAGGTGGTTGAACAATAGGTGCAGAAATTAAGACTTTCTTAAGTATTTCAAAGGCTTCTACACAATCATCATCAAAAACAAATGGAACATCTTTTTGCAAGAGATTAGTAAGAGGCCTAGAACTTTTAGAGAAATCTTTTATAAACCTTCTATAGAAACCAGCATGACCAAGGAAACTTCTTATACCTTTGATATCTTTAGGACATGGCATTTTCTCAATTGCATCAACTTTAGCTTTATCAACTTCAATACCTCTTTTAGAAATTTTATGCCCAAGGACTATACCTTCGTTCACCATAAAGTGGCACTTCTCCCAATTCAAGACAAGATTAATTTCTTCACATCTCTGCAAAACTCGATCAAGGTTGCTTAAGCAATCATCAAAAGAAGTTCCGTAAACGGAGAAGTCATCCATGAATACCTCAACAATCTTTTCGCAAAAGTTAGAGAATATAGCAGTCATACATCTTTGAAAGGTAGAAGGTGCATTACATAAACCGAAAGGCATACGAAGATAAGCATAAGTTCCAAAAGGACAAGTAAAAGTGGTTTTCTCTTGATCTTCTTATGATACAGGTATTTGAGAGAAACCAGAATATCCATCTAGGAAGCAAAAGTGTGTATGCTTAGACAATCTTTCTAACATTTGATCAATAAAAGGCAAGGGGTAATGATCTTTCCTAGTAGCTTTATTTAATTTCCTAAAATCAATTACCATCCTATAATCAGTTATAATTCTTTGTGGGATAAGTTCATTTTTATCATTAGGGACAACGGTAATACCTCCTTTCTTAGGAACACAATGAACGAGACTTACCCATCTACTATCAGCTATAGGATAAATTATACCTGCCTCCAGAAGCATTAATATTTTAGTTCTTACCACATCCTTCATCTTAGGATTCAGCCGTCATTGATGATCAATGACTGGCTTAGCATCGGGCTCCATATTAATCTTGTGCTGACATAGAGTGGGACTAATGCCCTTAAGATCATCAAGAGTATACCCAATAGCTGCATGGTGCTTCCTCAGACACTGATAATAACAAGATATATCTTCTCTTTTCTTCATGCTCTGAAAGGTTAGCACTGATAATAACAAGATATATCTTCTTTTCATCAAGATAAGCATATTTAAGTGTATCAGGTAGTTGCTTTAATTCAAACACATGATCACTCTTTGGTGGGAGAGGGTCTCCAAGAGTTTCAACAGGCAAATTATGTTTAAGGATAGGTTCTTGTTTAAAGAATATCTCATCTATTTCATTTCTTTCATTCATATGCATATCATTTTCATGTTCTAGAAAATATTGTTCTAATGGATCAGTAGGAGGTACAACAATAGAAGCAAGACCAATAATTTCATCTTTATTAGATAATTCTTTCTCATGTGGTGTAATAGTATCTCTATTTGCAAGCTTAATAGTGACATCAATATCTTCAATCTCAACAGGTGCAATATCATTCATGACTTCTTGATATAAAGAGAAAGGGATAGCACTCACACTAGCACCCATATCACATAAACCATGATAGCAATGGTCTCCAATTTTAACAGAAACAACAGGCTTGCCAACTACGGGCTTGTTCTTATCTAACATGTCTCGTTCATTTCTAACCGGTTTAGCAATTGTAGCAGCCTCTTCGCAAAAGTAAATAACATGTCCATCAATATTATCAACTAATAAATCTTTTACCATTGCAATATTAGGTTCAACTTTAATGTGTTCAGAAGGTTTAGGTGTTCTAATATTACTTTTATTAACCACAGTCGTAGCTTTAGCATGTTCTTTTATCCTAACAGGGAAAGGTGGTTTCTCCATATAAGCAGTAGCACAACTGGAACAACATTGTAAACAATTGTTTCTTCTTTAACACTAACATGCTCTTCATTTAATTCAATAGGTGGATGAAACTTAAACCATTTCTCCTTAGGGAGATCAACATGAGCAGCAAATGATTCACAAAAAGTGGCTACTATCTCAGAGTCAAGTCCATATTTAGTACTAAACTTATGAAAAGCATCAGTTTCCATAAAAAGATTTAACACAATCAAACTTAAGATTTATACCTGACTCTTTACCTTTGTCGATTTCCCAATCTTCAGAGTTGCATTTAATTCTTTCTAGAAGATCCCATTTGAATTCAACAGTCCTCTTCATAAAGGAACCAGTAGAAGAAGTATCGAGCATGGATTGATCATTATGAGAAAGCCGAGCATAAAAGTTTTGTATAATTATTTATCTTGAGAGCTAATGATTGGGGCATGTGTGCAACATATGCTTAAGCCTCCCCCAAGCTTGAGTGATACTTTCTCCTTCAAGAGGCCAAAAATTATATATATAATTCCGATCACGATGAACCAAAAGCATAGGATAAAACTTCTGGTAAAATTTCAGCTTCAACCGGTTCCAATCCCATGTTCCAGTATCATCCAATAGCCTATACCATGTCAATGCCTTTCCCTCCAAAGATAAAGGGAATACCTTCTTCTTAACTCCATCCTCGGATAGACCTGCAAGCTAAAACAATCCACAAATTTCATCTATATATATCAAGTGCATATCCGGATGTGCTACTTGTAGACTGCATTGGTATTTCCCCGAAGAGGAGAGGATGATGCAGTATAGTAGAGATAAGTATTTCCCTCAGTTAAGAACCAAGGTTATCAATCCAGTAGGAGAACCAAGCAAGATCCAGTGAACAGCACCTACACACACAAAAGCAAACACTTGCACCCAACGCGAATAAGAGGGTTGTCAATCCTCTTAGCGGTTACTTGCAAGGATTAAGTCTGATAGAGATAAATTGATAAAGAAATTTACTAAACTAAATAAAAGTAAATAAATTGCAGCAAGGTATTTTTAGGTTTTTTATATGATAAAGATAGACCCGGGGCCATAGTTTTCACTAGAGGATTCTCTCTCGAGCGCAGAAACATACGGTGGGTGAACAAATTACTGTTGGGCAATTGATAGAAAACCAAATAATTATGACGGATTCATGGCAATGATCATGTATATAGGCATCATGTCCAAGACAAGTAGACCGACTCCTGCCTGCATCTACTACTATTACTCCACTCATCGACCTCTCTCCAGCATGCATCTAGAGTATTAAGTTAATAAAAACAGAGTAATGCCTTAAGCAAGATGACATGATGTAGAGAAGCAAATTCAAGCAATATGAATAAACCCCATCTTTTTATCCTTAATGGCAACAATACAAATACGTGTCATGTCCCCTTCTGTCACTAGGATTGAGCACCGCAAGATTGAACCCATCACAAAGCACCTCTCCCATTGCAAGATAAACCAATCTAGTTGGCCAAACCAAATCGATAGATCGGAGAGAAATACAAAGCTATATATACTCATGCATAAAAGAGTTTAGAGAAGACTCAAATATTTCTCATGAATAATCTGATCATAAACTCACAATTCATCGGATCCCAACAAACACACCGCAAAAGAAGATTACATCGGATCCCAACAATTCATCGGAGAACATGATATTGAATATCAAAGAGAGAGAAGAAGCCATCTAGCTACTAGCTATGGACCCGTAGGTCTGTGGTAAACTACTCACACATCATCGGAAGGGTAGCAAGGTTGATGTAGAAGCCCTCCGTGATCATTTCCCCCTCCGGCATAGTACCGGAAAAGGCCTCCAGATGGGATCGCGGAAGAACAGAGGCTTGCGGCGGCGGAAATGTTTTCTCTTCTGGCTCTCTGATGGTTTCCGAATATTTTTGAATTTATAGGAGTGGAATTAGGTCAAACGAAGCCATGTGGGCCCCACAAGGCATCAGGGCGTGCCCCCTGGGGCCGCGCCCTATTGCCTTGTGGAGGCTTCGCGAACCTTCTGGCCTCCTCTCCAAGTCTCCAGGGTCTCTTTTGTCCAAAAAAAAATCTCCATAAAGTTTCATGGCATTTGGACTTCGTTTGGTACTGATTCTCTGAAAAGCCAAAAACAAGCAGAAAACAGCAACTGGCACTGGGCACTAGGTGATGCGGAGCATCCTTCGATCATCTCCATGGATACCTCACCAACTCACCAAGCACCAAGTGGACCTATGACAAGAGCTCGCGCATGTGCCATCGAGAACGAGGTGAACTCACTCCTTTACAACTTTCATATGGATATGGATGGAACTTGGATGCTACCTCACAAAGAAACTCTGTGTATCATTAGGAATGATGGACTCGACCGTCAAGAGGCTAAGGACAATCGCCAAGGCCAAGGGGAACCAAGCCAAGAGCACGAGGACGATGGAGGAAGAATTACCAAAGGAAACAACACCTCCCAGGCGACCCCGTGCGCACGGGCCCTCTAGACCCCGTGCCCACGGGATAGGGCAAATCTACTGGACACCCCGTGCGCACGGGCCCCCTGGACCCCGTGCACATGGGCCTCGCCGCTGTAGAACCCCGTGCGCACGGGCCTGTACCGTGCACACGGGACCCCGTGCGCACGGGCCCCACTTACCCCGTGCGCACGGGCCACCCAGCGTGGTGGCTGACTTCTGCCTGTTTTGCCCCCACTTCGTCCCTTACCTCTCACCTACTATATATTCCAAGGATAGACCATTTTTTAGGGTTAGCAAAGTGTATTGATATATTCATAGAGGACTTTGCTCATCTACCACTCCTCTTGGAGATCAAGACCTCCTAGAGAGAAGATCCCCTAGTGGATTCAAGGCCCCTTCTAGGGAAGGATCCCCATCATAGTATCATCAAGACCTCACCTCCTTTGGAGTGGGAAGAACCTTATCTTTGTGCTATTTTCCTTTGATTGTCTATGTATGCTTGTGGATCTATGTATGCTACTCTAGTGGATGTGTGATTTGGGTTTGTTTGAGTGATTTCTCACTTGTGTTCTTGTGAGTTCATCCCTCTTGCACTCCAAGTGTGAAAAGATCTTCACTTAGGGTCTCTACCCTACAACATCTTGGTATCATGAGCCACGTTGATTCACATCTCGGAGTCCCTAACCCCCACTTTCTAGCCTGATTTTGCTTTGTTTTGTCCCAATTTCGAAAATCCCCACAAAAATAGCCATACCAATTTTTTTTGCTTTTGTTAGATCTCGTGAGATTTTGTTGATTTGGTCCACAAATTTCGTGTTTGGCAACTGGATCTACCCCTTACCCACCATCCCCCATCTTTCCCATCACCAATTTCCCCAGAATTTTGCAATTTTGCCGCGGATCTCGCGCTGTTCATCCGCAGCCGCTGACCCCATGCGCACGGGCCCCAGATACCCCGTGCACACGGGCCCAACTGACCCCGTGCGCACGGCCTCACCAGAGATCTATCACATCCTGTTTTACACCAGTTTTGACACACACTTGCAACACTTTCGTTTTCCGCACTAACACACGTGTTTCCTTGAGAGTTTGAGTTGCGGTTGCCGTGTCCTAAGGTGTTTCGGCTACTTAGGGACGGTTCTACATCATCATCACCGCAATTCATCATCGCCCCGACCTCGACATCGACAAGTTCATTCCATACCAATCGAGGACGGTAACCTCGATGACACCTTGTATTTACCATTGCCATTGCATTGATAGCCTTGAGCCTATTGCGTCACTTACCCATCGAGACTAGCGAGTTGAGAATTGCCGGGCCACGTATTTGTGCACCACAGTGATATGCCTACTCCGCATAGCTACATTCAGCATGCATTTATCTTGCTATCATCATCGTGCCATTAGTCTCTCCCGTGCATATCTTACTTGTCTTAGATATCGGCTCTAGCATCAAGCATTTTGGCATAGTAAAAAAACACATAAAAAGCTTTTAAGCAAAAGAGAAGAAACAAAGAGCTTGTAAGCAATAGCATTGAGCCTTTTTGCATAGTAGATCATATAGGACCATACATACATATCATACGTGGGATTGAAGACAAGCACGTTACTCTCTTAGGTTGGTGCACAAGCGTATCTAGCCCATTTGAGCAATTGAGCTAGTGTCTCTCTAGCATCCGTGCAACAAGAGCCTTTTCCGTGGTTCCACATTTTGAGCTCATTCCTTGGTTGTGCGGATCCCATTCATCTTCGTGTGTGTGTTCCAAGTGTTCTCCTAGGGTGTTGATCTAATTGTCTTACTTGCAATTTGTGAATCTTCTCAACATTTTCGATATCTTGACTAACACTTGCTTGAATTTTGTGCCACTCTCCTAACCAAACTCCTCCATAAGCCTCACTTTGTAGGTGTGAGAAGCAAACCCGGTACCAATTCTACTATTGTTGCATTACATTGAGTGATACTTCATACATACGCAATCATCGGAAAAGGCACCTTTGGTATTGTTCTCTCATTTCCTTCTCACCACCACTCGACTACGATGGATATGACAAGTCCATCGGAGAACCCGCTCTTTGAAGAGCAAGAGGAGAAGCACGACTACGTCACCAAGGGTCATCTCTTCCGCGTCCAACGAGCGCTACACCAAGAAAGTGAAGCTTTGGGAGATCGTATCGAGCAACTCACCACCGACTTGCGCCACTCCAAAACACGAACAAGGGACTACTTTGACACCAAGCTTTCATCTCAAATGGAGGAATTGTGAGACATGATGGCTAGCCGCGCTACTTCCATGACTTCATCCTAAAGACGGCGTCACTCAAGTCGACACTCTTCGGATTCTTCTTCACGCTCAAGTCCCTCTCGAGCACGTCCTCATCGGCGCAACAATCATGACGATCATCAAGCTCCACAAAATCCATTCCATGGCAATGGGCTACAAGACCGACTCCAAGCACGAGAACGTCAAGTGAGCCAAGGCCAAGCAACACCACGTCCAAGACAAAATGACCAAGATGGCGACGCCCTCCAGCAAGAACTCCTACGCCGAGAAGAGCAAGCACTTGAAGCGCAACGTGCTCTCCGAGAAGCAACTCTTGCCGTGAACGACCGCAACCGTCGTGTGCGTGAACAAGAAGAAGCGCTACGACATGAACAACGAGACGAAGAAGCTCACCTTGAGGAGCGCCAAGAAAGAAGAAATCGAGCTCGGATTCCACCTCCAAGATCACTGCGCCAAGCAAATCGAGCGGAGCATGAGGATGACAATCCACCTCCAAGACAACTGCGCCAAGCAAATCAAGCGGAGCACGAGGATGACAATCCACCACGACGGCAAGATCGACCTCACCAACGACGACATGATGAGGAACAACGTTTTGGCAAGCTCAAGTTCACCATGCCCAAGTTCCACGGCAGCAACGATCCCGAAGAATATCTCTCATGGGCATTGAAGGTCGACAAAATATTTCGCCTTCACAACTACGACGAAGAAAAGAAGATCGCCATGGAATCTCTCGAGTTCCAAGACTATGTTCTCATTTGGTGGGAGCAAGTGATTGCAAAGCGTCAAGAGAAGGGCAAGCCACCCATCGCGACTTGGAATCAAATGAAAGATGTCATGAGAGCTCGTTTTGTTCCTACACATTACAACCGCTACCTCTTCAAGAAACTCCATCTCCTCAAGCAAGGAACCAAGACGGTTGAAGAATACTATCAAGAAATGGAAGTTTCCATGATACGAGCCAATGTCAAGGAAGATGATGAACAAACTATGGCGCATTTCTTGAATGGCCTCAACCATCCCATCAAGAGGATAGCGGACTACCAACCATACTCCAACCTCCTCGAGCTAGTGCACCAAGCGACCAAGGCAGAGCGACAAATGCAAGAGGACTACAAGTACTCAAAGTACTCTTCCAAGACCTACGGTTCATACACTCAAGCTTCAACGACTACGACAATTCCTTCCACGACTTGATCTACCACAAGTACCGGCGACAAGTCAAGCTCCAAGCAACCTTCGACTTCTTCGAGTCGTCTTCCTACTACTACAAGCAGCTCCAAGCAAAAGCCTTCGTCATCGACACCTCCTACGGATGGCAACAAAACAAGTGACATCAAGTGCTTCACTTGCAAGGACCGATGCCACAAGTCTTTCGAGTGTCCAACTCGTCGCACAATGATCCTCAACGACGACGGCACCTACGACTCAATGAGCGAAGATGAAATGGAAGCCCTCGAGCATGTGGCTATGCACCGACAAGTGAATGATGATGAAGACGCACAAATCTATTGCGACAATGATGCGAGCCCCGCTCTTGTTGTCTCCAAGGTCTTGACACTTCAACAACATCAAGACGAGGACCAACGTTGCCACATCTTCCATACCAAAGCGGGCATCCAAGGACGTTCCGTCAAGGTCATCATCGACGGTGGAAGTTGCCACAATTTGGCAAGTGAAGAATTATGCTCCAAGCTACAATTCGTCAAGAAGAAGCACCCTCGCCCCTACAAGGTCCAATGGCTTAGCGACTCTGGCACAATCCAAGTGGAGCACACCGTCCAAGTCTCCTTCAAGATCGGCGCCTACGAAGATACCTTGGAATGTGATGTGGTTCCCATGTCCGTATGCTACCTCCTACTTGGGCGACCTTGGCAATTCATTCACGACGTCACCCATAACGGACGGACCAACCACTATAGCTTCAAGATGAAGGGCAAGGAATTCGTTCTTCGACCAATGTCTCCAAGTCAAGTCGTCGCCGACAATCAAGCATCGGGCCATCGTGGAGAGACTAGTGAGAGAGAGAACCACCACAAGGAGAGTGAGCGCCACAAGCCAAAATTGAGTGACTCCATGATGAGCGACAAGAAAAACTTAGTTCTACTAGCCACCAAAAGAGATTTGAGGGATGTGAGTGAGAGCCCATCTAGTGTTGTTCACTTTGTGCTTTTATGCAAAGGTGAAGCTGAGCGGACTAATACTTCACAACATCTTCCTCTAGTGTTGTCTCATCTCTTGCAGGAATACAAGGACGTGTTTCCCGATGAGCTACCTCCCGGACTACCTCCTCTACGCGGAATCGAACACCGCATCGACCTCATCCCCGGCGCACCTCTACCGAACAAGGCACCATACCGCGTCAACACCGACGAGACCAAAGAAATCCAACGGCAAGTCCAACATCTCATGGAGAATGGGTATGTACGCGAGAGCTTGAGTCCATGTGCCGTTCCGGTAATTCTTGTGCCTAAGAAAGACGGTACCTATCGCATGTGTTCCGATTGCCATCCCATAAATGCTATCACCGTTAGATATCATCATCCCATTCGACGCCTTGATGACATGCTTGATGAACTTAGTGGAGCCACCATTTTCTCAAAAAATGATCTTAAACGTGGTTACTATCAAATACGCATGCAAGAAGGTGATGAATGGAAAACGGCTTTCAAAACCAAATTTGGCTTGTATGAATGGTTAGTCATGCCTATGGGTTTATCGCAAGCTCCTAGCACTTTTATGCGTGTGATGCATTATGTTCTTCGCAAATACATTGGCATTTGTGTTGTGGTCTATTTTGATGACATTCTTGTGTTTAGTGAAACTCTTGAAGATCATGTCACACACCTTCGAGACGTATTGCAAGTTCTTAGAGACGAGAGACTTTATGCTAACATGGAAAAATGCACTTTTGGTGTTGATAAGCTTGTTTTCTTGGGCTTTGTTGTCTCTTCTAAGGGTGTTGAAGTTGATGAGTCTAAAATTGCTGCTATTAAAACTTGGCCACAACCAACCAACTTGCAACAAGTGCGTAGCTTCCTTGGTCTAGCCGGATTTTACCGTCGCTTTGTTAAGGACTTTAGCACTATTGCTTCACCATTACATGCTTTGAGTAAGAAGAACGCTCCTTTTGTTTGGGGACCTTCCCAAGATACCGCATTTCATGAGCTTAAAAATTTGCTTACACATGCTCCAATTCTTGCCTTACCAAACTTTGAGAAAACATTTGAAGTGCATTGTGACGCTAGTGGTAATGGCATAGGTGGTGTTTTAATGCAAGAAAAGCGACCCATTGCATATTTTAGTGAAAAGCTTTCCGGTGCTCAACTTAATTATCCCATCTATGACAAAGAGTTGTATGCTTTGGTGAGAGTCTTGCATGTTTGGGAGCATTATCTCCGACCTCGTGAATTTGTCATCCATACCGATCATGAAACGCTTAAGTACCTGAGAGGTCAAACAAAATTGAACAAACGGCATGCTAAATGGAGTGAATTTATTGAGTCCTTCTCTTACATCATCAAATATATCAAGGGAAAGGAGAATGTTGTAGCGGACGCTCTTTCACACAAGTGCATGATAGTTACTCAACTTGAATTGAATGTTATTGGCTTTGAGCACATTAAAGATTTATATGAGCATGATGATTCATTTGCAACTCCTTATGCCAAATGTCTTGCTAACACTTATTGGGAGCGATATTATATCAAGGATGGATACCTTATGCGTGCTAACAAACTTTGTGTTCCCAAGTCTTCTCTTCGTTTGTCGCTTTTGCAAGAGGCTCACGGCGGTGGACTTATGGGACATTTCGGTCGCGACAAGACCTTTGCCACGCTCTCCAACAAGTACTTTTGGCCCAAGATGTTTCGCGATGTCGCACGCTACACCAATCGATGCTCCACATGTCGCAAAGCTAAGTCACAAGCTCAATCTCATGGGTTACATATGCCACTTCCTATACCATATCACCCATGGGAAGACATTAGTATGGATTTTGTGCTTGGCTTGCCTAGAACGAAAAATGGAAAAGACTCGGTTTTTGTAGTTGTTGACCGTTTCTCTAAAATGGCACATTTTATTCGATGTCATAAGAACGACGATGCTTCACATATTGCAAATTTGTTTTGTAGGGAAATCTTGCGACTTCATGGAATGCCCAAGACGATTGTATCGGACCGCGACGTCAAGTTCCTAAGCTACTTTTTGAAGACACTATGCGGCAAGCTCGGGATCAAGCTCCTCTTCACGTCGGCCTATCACCCACAAACCGATGGTCAAACGGAAGTCACCAACTGGACGTTCTCTACACTACTTCGCGTGTTGATTAAGAAGAACCTCACGGAATGGGAAGAATGCCTACCGATCGCCGAGTACGCCTACAATCGAACAAGACACTCAACCACGGCAAGTCTCCCTTCGAAGTGGTCTATGGCTTCAACCCTTTGTCGCCATTGGGCATCCTACCGCTACCACTACAAGAGCGAGCGAACTTGGACGCAAGCGCAAGAGCAACATACATCAAGAAGGTGCATGAAGACACAAGGCTCACGATCGAACGCCAAGTACAACGACTCGCCAACAAGCTCAATGCAAACAAGAATCCCATGGTGTTCAACCCCGGTGATCTCGTGTGGCTACACCTTCGCAAGTATAGCTTCCCCAACGAACGCAAGTCAAAGCTTCTGCCTCGCGCCGATGGGCCATTCAAGGTGCTAGCACGCATCAACGACAATGCCTACAAGATCGACATCCCATGAGACAAGTACAACGTGAGTGACACCTTCAACGTCAAGGATCTATCCCCCTACCATGGTGATGAAGATATTGATCCGAGGGCGGATCTTTCCCAAGGGGGGGAGATGATGCGGAGCATCCTTCGATCATCCCCATGGATACCTCACCAACTCACCAAGCACCAAGTGGACCTATGACAAGAGCTCGCGCACGTGCCATCAAGAATGAGGTGAACTCACTCCTTTACAACTTTCATATGGATATGGATGGAACTTGGATGCTACCTCACAAAGGAACTCTGTGTGTCATTAGGAATGATGGACTCGACCGTCAAGAGGCTAAGGACAATCGCCAAGGCCAAGGGGAACCAAGCCAAGAGCACGAGGACGATGGAGGAAGAATTACCAAAGGAAACAACACCTCCCAGGCGACCCCGTGCGCACGGGCCCTCCAGACCCCGTGCCCACGGGATAGGGAAAATCTACTGGACACCCCGTGCGCACGGGCCCCCTGGACCCCGTGCACACGGGCCTCGCCGCTGTAGAACCCCGTGCGCACGGGCCTGTACCGTGCACACGGGACCCCGTGCGCACGGGCCCCACTTACCCCGTGCGCACGGGCCACCTAGCGTGGTGGCTGGCTTCTGCCTGTTTTGCCCCCACTTCGTCCCTTACCTCCCACCTACTATATATTCCGAGGATAGACCATTTGTTAGGGTTAGCAAATTGTATTGAGATATTCATAGAGGGCTTTGCTCATCTACCACTCCTCTTGGAGATCAAGAGCTCCTAGAGAGAAGATCCCCTAGTGGATTCAAGGCCCCTTCTAGGGAAGGATCCCCATCATAGGATCATCAAGACCTCACCTCCTTTGGAGTGGGAAGAACCTTATCTTTGTGCTATTTTCCTTTGATTGTCTATGTATGCTTGTGGATCTATGTATGCTACTCTAGTGGATGTGTGATTTGGATTTGTTTGAGTGATTTCTCTCTTGTGTTCTTGTGAGTTCATCCCTCTTGCACTCCAAGGGTGAAAAGATCTTCACTTAGGGTCTCAAACCTACAACACTAGGTTAATAGGTTAGTCCCAAAAAATGATATATAATTGCATATAAAAACATCCAAGATTGATACTATAATAGCATGGAACAATAAAAAAATATAGATACGCTGGAGACGTATCAAGCATCCTCAAGCTTAATTCCTGCTCGTCCTCGAGTAGGTAAATGATAAAAACAGAATTTTTAATGTGGAATGCTACCTATCATGTTTCATCAAGTAATCTTTCTCTTACGGTATAAATAATAAGTTCCAAATGATTCAAAGCAATAGTCTATAATTTGATATAAAGACATCAATACTCAGGCATACTAATAAACAATCATGTCTTTCAAAATAAAAATGCTAAAGAACATTATCCCAACAAAATCATATAATCCTGTCATGCTCCATCTTCTTCACACAAAGTATTTATCATGCACTACCCCGATGACAAGCCAAGTAATTGGTTCATACTTTTTAACACGCTTCAGCTTTTTCAACTCCCACTCAATACATGAGCGCAAGCCATGGATATAGCACTATGGGTGAAATAGAGTGTGGTGGTAGAGGTAAATAAGAGAAGTCAAAAATAAGAAGATAGTCTCACATCGATGAGGCTAATCAACAGGCTATGGAGATGCCCATCAATTGATGTCAATGCAAGGAGTACGGATTGCCATGCAACAGATGCACTAAGAGCTATAAGTGTATGAAAGCTCAACATGAAAACTAAGTGGGTGTGCATCCAACTTGCTTGCTCATGAAGACCTCGGGCATTTGAGGAAGCCAGTCATCGGAATATACAAGCCAAGTTCTATAATGAAAAATTCCCACTAGTATATGAAAGTGACAAAATAGGAGACTCTCTATATGGAAAACATGGTGCTACAATGAAGCACAAGTGTGGAAAAAGGATAGTAACATTGCCCCTTCTCTCTTTTTCTCTCATTTTTTTTCATGGCTCTTTTTCGCCTCCTTTTTTTTATTTAGAACGGTCTCATGGACCTCATCCCCACTTTTTCGAGGACTCATTAGTCTCCACCATTCTTCTCACTGGGACAATGCTCTAATAATGATGATCATGACACTTCTATTTACTTACAACTTAACATTACAACTCGATACTAGAACAAAAATATGACTCTATATGAATGCCTCTGGCAGTGTACCAGGATGTGCAATGATGCTAGCGTAACATGTATAAAAATGATGAACGGTGGCTGAGCCACAAATACTATGTCAGCTATATCATCATGCAAAGCAATATGACAATGATGATGTATGTCATAAAAACGGAACGGTGGAAGTTGCATGGCAATATATCTCGGAATGGCTATGGAAATGCCATGATAGGTAGGTATGGTGGTTATTTTGAGGAAGATATAAGGAGGCTTATGTGTGATAGAGCGTATCGTATCACGGGGTTTGGATGCACCGGCGAAGCTTGCACCAACTCTCGATGTGAGAAAGGGCAATGCACGGTACCGAAGAGGCTAGCAAATTGTGGAAGGGTGAGAGTGTGTATAATCCATGGACTCACATTAGTCAAAAATAACTCACATACTTATTGCGAGTTTATTAGCCCTCGAAGCAAAGTACTACTATGCATGCCCCTAGAGGGATAGATTGGTAGGACAAGGTCCATCACTCATCCCTGACCGCCACACATAAGGTAGATAATCAATAATAAATCATGCTCCAACTTCTTAGCATAACGACATATCATACGTGCATGCTACGGGAATCACAAACCTTAACACAATTATTCTTACTAAACCACAATCTTCTACTAGTACCTCCCCCATACTACCATCTTAATATCGCAAAACTATTGCAAGGAATCAAATTTATCATATTCAGTGATCTACATGAAAGTTTTTATTATATCCCTCTTGAATACCTATCATATCAAGACCAAATTCATAACCTGTGCATATTACCGTTGCTATCATGAGACTCTCAAAAAGATATAAGTGAAGCATGAGAGTGCAACTATTTCTTTAAAATATAACCACCACCGTGCTCTAAAAGATATAAGTGAAGCACTAGAGCAACTGCCTAGCTCAAAAGATATAAGTGAAGCACATAGAGTATTCTAACAAATCACGAATAATGTGTGTCCCTCTCAAAAAGGTGTGTTCAGCAAAGATGATTGTGACAAACTAAAAAGCAAACAAAAGCAAACAAACTATATCACAAGACGCTCCAAGTAAAACACATATCATGTGATGAATAAAAATATAGCTCCAAGTGAGTTACCGATAAATTGTAGAAAAAAGAGGGGATGCCTTCCGCGGCGTCCCCAAGCTTAGACGCTTGATTCTTCCTTGAATATGACCTTGGGGTGCCTTGGGCATCCCCAAACTTAGGCTCTTGCCGCTCCTTATTCCTTCATCCATCGTAGTCTCACCCAAAACTTGAAAACTTCAGCACACAAAACTCAACAGAAACCTCGTGAGATCCGTTAGTATAACAAATAAATCTTAAACTTTAGGTGCTGTTATAAATTGATTCAAATTTAATATTGGCATAATGCTACTGTACTCCAACTTCTCCATGACTCATACCCCCCCGATACGATCCATAGATTCATCAAAATAAGCGAACTATGCACCAAAAATAGAATCTGTCTAAAACAGAACAGCCTGTAAAGATCTGAATTATGGTCATACTTCTGTAACTCCAAAAATTCTGAAATATTAGGGCAATGTGGGAAATTCATATATCAATACTGTGTAAAACATTCAAAAGGTTCTGACACTCCAGCGAAAATTAGATATTCCAGCACTGGACGCAAAAATTTCTGTTTTCCAACAACATCTATCATACTATCTTCCAAATCATCCCAAAGGCATTACTTGGCACAAACACTAATTAAAACATAAAAATACAATCATAACAGAAGCTATAATTGTGCAAACACACAAGAACAGAATAAAAATTTATTGGGTTGTCTCCCAACAAGCTCTTTCATTATAGCCATTAAGATAGGCTTGAGATTTCAATGATGCTCACATGAAAGATAGTAATTGAAACACGAAGAGAGCATCATGAAACATGTGAAAAACACGTTTAAGTCTAACATACTTCCTATGCATAGGCATTTTATAGGAAAACAAATTATCAAGACAAGCAATATCTAGCATATGCAAATAGGAAGAATGAAACATTAATAATTTCAACATCAAGAGAGGTAATTGAGTGACATGAAAATTCCTATAACCATACTTGCCTCTCTCATAATAATTACATGTAGGGTCATAATCAAACTCAACAATATAGCTATCATGTAAAATATTCTCTTCCTGTTCCACATGCATAAAAGTTTTATACTCTTCCAAAATAGTGGGATTAACATCAACTAAAGTCATGACCTCTCCAAACCCACTTTTATCAAAAAATTCATAAGACTGAACACTCTCCAAATATGTGGGATTATTTTTACCTAAAGTTGACACTCTTCCAAACCCACTTTCAATATTATTGCAAACATTATTATCAATGACATATTCATCATGAGGCTTAAATAAATTTTCAAGATCATAAGAAGCATCATCACCCCAATCATGATCATTGCACTAAGTAGTGGACATGACAAAATCATCATCCCCAAGCTTGTAGTTTTGCATATTATTAACACAATTGACATTAATAGAATTTATAATAACATCACTGCAATGATGCTTTTCAATCAAAGAGCTATCATGAATCACTTTATAAATTTCTTCTTCTAACACTTCATCACAATTTTCAGATTCATGATTTTCAAGCAAAACTTCATAGAGATAATCAAGTGCACTCAACTCACTAGCAATTGGTTCATCATAATTGGATTTTTTGAAAAGACTAGAAAGTGGATGAGGATCCATATCAATAGATTTTTAGCAAGCGAAGATGCAAGCAAATAGTGGGCGCATGGCAACACAAGCAAAGATAGCACACAAAATATTTTTGTATTTTTTGTAATTTTTTATGAGAAGTGGGGGAGCTGAACACAAGAGGCAAATGCAAATGAAAAGGCAAATAAAATAAATGCATGTGATTGATAGTTTGTGCGAAGGTACTTGATAGATTTTGATGATGTCTCCCCGGCAACGGCGCCAGAAATTCTTCCAGCTACTTGTAGACTGCGTTGGTATTTCCCCGAAGAGGAGAGGATGATGCAGTATAGTAGAGATAAGTATTTCCCTCAGTTAAGAACCAAGGTTATCAATCCAGTAGGAGAACCAAGCAAGATCCAGTGAACAGCACCGACACACACAAAAGCAAACACTTGCACCCAACGCGAATAAGAGGGTTGTCAGTCCTCTTAGCGGTTACCTGAAGGATTAAGTCTGATAGAGATAAATTGATAAAGTAAATTACTAAACTAAATAAATTGTTACAAGGTATTTTTAGGTTTTTTATATGATAAAGATAGACCCGGGGGCCATAGTTTTCACTAGAGGATTCTCTCTCGAGCGCAGAAACATACGGTGGGTGAACAAATTACTGTTGGGCAATTGATAGAAAACCAAATAATTATGACGGATTCATGGCAATGATCATGTATATAGGCATCACGTCCGAGACAAGTAGACCAACTCCTGCCTGCATCTACTACTATTACTCCACTCATCGACCTCTCTCCAGCATGCATCTAGAGTATTAAGTTAATAAAAACAGAGTAACGCCTTAAGCAAGATGACATGATGTAGAGAAGCAAATTCAAGCAATATGAATAAACCCCATCTTTTTATCCTTAATGGCAACAATACAAATACGTGTCATGTCCCCTTCTGTCACTGGGATTGAGCACCGCAAGATTGAACCCATCACAAAGCACCTCTCCCATTGCAAGATAAACCAATCTAGTTGGCCAAACCAAATCGATAGATCGGAGAGAAATACAAAGCTATATTTAATCATGCATAAAAGAGTTCAAAGAAGATTCAAATATTTCTCATGAATAATCTGATCATAAACTCACAATTCATCGGATCCCAACAAACACACCGCAAAAGAAGATTAGATCGGATAGAACTCCAAGAACATCAAGGAGAACATGGTATTGAAGATCAAAGAGAGAGAAGAAGCCATCTAGCTACTAGCTATGGACCCGTAGGTCTGTGGTAAACTACTCACACATCATCGGAAGGGCAGCAAGGTTGATGTAGAAGCCCTCCGTGATCGATTCCCCCTCCGGCAGAGTACCGAAAAAGGCCTCCAGATGGGATCACGGAAGAACAGAGGCTTGCGGCGGCGGAAAGGTTTTCTCTTCTGGCTCTCTGATGGTTTCCGAATATTTGTGAATTTATAGGAGTGGAATTAGGTCAAACAGAGCCATGTGGGCCCCATAAGGCATCAAGGCGCGCCCCCCTGGGGCCGCGCCCTATTGCCTTGTGGAGGCTTTGCGAACCTTCTGGCCTCCTCTCCAAGTCTCTAGGTTCTCTTTTGTCCAGAAAAAAATCTCCAAATTTTTTTGTGGCATTTGGACTTCGTTTGGTACTGATTCTCTGAAAAGCCAAAAACAAGCAGAAAACAGCAATTGGAACTGGGCACTAGGTTAATACGTTAGTCCCAAAAATGATATATAATTGCATATAAAAACATCCAAGATTGATACTATAATAGCATGGAACAATAAAAAATTGTAGATACGTTGGAGACGTATCAGGATGTACCTTTCCATCTCCCGCATAAGGATTAGCCAGCAGTTTCTCTATCATACCCGAAGGAATTTCATAATAAATATTTTTAGTAGGTTCAATAGGTTGAGGGGAAACTCTTAATGCTTCCGGTCAAGGTGAAGATACTCTGAACAAACCCCTCAAAGGATTACTTTCCATAGTGACAAGTGACAGTAAATTTCAGCACGTAATAAAAGTGTTTCCTTACCAAATTCCACTTACGAAAGGCGCTTCACTCCCCGGCAATGGCGCCAGAAAAGAGTCTTGATGACCCACAAGTATAGGGGATCAATTGTAGTCCTTTAGATAAGTAAGAGTGTTGAACCCAATGAGTAGCAGAAGGAAATGATAAGCGGTTTTCAGCAAGGTATTCTATGCAAGCACTGAAATTATCGGTAACAGATAGTTTGATAGCAAGGTAATTCGTAACATGTAACAATAGTAACAAAGGTGCAGCAAGGTGGCCCCATCCTTTTTATAGCAAAGGACAAGCCAGAAAATCTCTTATATAAAGCAAAGCGTTCTCGAGGACACACGGGAATTCTCATCTAGTCACTTTCATTATGTTTATTTGATTTGCGTTCGTTGCATTGATAATTTGATAGGTGGGTGGACCGGTGCTTGGGTGTTGTTCTTACTTGAACAAGCCTCCCACTTATGATTACCCCCTCTCGCAAGTATCTGCAACTACGAAAGAAGAATTAAGATAAATCTAACCATAGCATGAAACATATGGATCCAAATCTGCCCCATACGGAATAACGCATAAACTAGGGTTTAAGCTTCTGTCACTCTAGCAACCCATCATCTACTTATTACTCCACAATGCCTTCCCTTAGGCACAGGTATGGTGAAGTGTCATGTAGTCGACGTTCACATGACACCACTAAAGGAAGCAACAACATACATATCATCAAAATATCGAACGAATACCAAATTCACATGATTACTTATGACACGACTTCTCCCATGTCCTCAAGAACAAAAGTAACTACTCACAAAACATATTCATGTTCAAGATCATAGGGGTATTGAATATCATTAAGGATCTGAACATATAATCTTCCACCAAATAAACCAACTAGCATCAACTACAAGATGTAATCAACACTACTAGCAACCCACAAGTACCAATCTGAGGTTTTGGGACAAAGATTGAATACAAGAGATGAACTAGGGTTTGAGATGAGATGGTGCTAGTGAATATGTTGATGAAGATTGGTCCTTCCACGATGAGAGGATCGTTGGTGATGTCGATGGCTTCGATTTCCCCCTCGCAGAGGGAAGTTTCCCCGGCAGAATCGCTCCGCTGGAGAGCAAAAGTGCTCCTACCCGGGTTCCGCCTTGAGGGGCGGCGCTTCGTCCCAAAAGTCCTCTTTTTATTTTTTCTAGGGCAAATGGCCTTATATAGTAGACGGAGGGGGCCGGAGGCCTGCCAGGGGTCCCACTAGCTCGTGGGGCGCGCCCCCCAGGCTTGTGGCTTCCTGGTGGGTCCCCTCCTGGTATTTCTTTCACCAATATTTTTTGTATATTCCAAAATAACTCCGTAAATTTTCAGGTCATTTGGAGTTGTGCAGAATAGCGATCTCTGCTGTAGCCCTTTCCGGTCCAGAATTCCAGCTACCGGCAATCTCCCTCTTCATGTAAAACTTGCAAAATAAGAGAGAAAAGGCATAAGAATTGTATCATAAAGTGAAATAATGACCCAAAATATAATAAATAACAGTAGGAAAACATGATGCAAAATGGACGTATCATTAGCTCATTCTCTTTCAGCCTCCCCCAACCAACTCCATTGTCATATCGGAATAACTTATCGTGGCCTTGATGCTTAGCATCCATGAGCGGCCGGTCCTGGCACCAGTCTCGAAGGAAGATCCCTTCATCATCTTGCCGTGTTGCCATGATAAAGCAGACGCTCATTACTCTTTTCGGGCACCACCAGCTCGCCCATTCACTGCGTAATGGAGCCAAATGAGGTCCAGGGAACGCGTCATTTGGGTCCATTACACGGAGCAACATGCACACTTGGTGCGTAGATGAGGAGGCGGCTTGTCACATGTGCATGCCCCGTGTGCAGCATTCAACATCGCCGTGGTGACAAGTACAACCACTAGTGCAGTCACTTCTTCAGGTTGGCAAACGGACGTTGTTACATCTTTGATGGGCCGAAACAACTATTACAGTCTTTCCGGCGATGTTCATTTGATGGAAGGACACGTTAACGTTGAGTACAGAGTGTATGTGTGTATGCATGAGCATCTGCCAACCTGTACTGTCTTTAAAAATTAGTGCAGTCAGTGCATTTTGTAAAAAAATGTCGCAAAGTTTGTACGTACATTTCTTTTTAGAAGGAAAGGGACCATGTCCCCGGTTCCATTCATATAAATGAAACCAAGCATTCAGTAACAGACAAACAAGCGTAGAAAAACAAATTACAGTCTTATGGCAGAATGCCTAAAAGCACTCTAGCCGCATCCTAGAAGCAAATAGTCTAAACGAGGAAAACTTATTACATCACTTTCACTAATAGTACTCAGTGAAGGGGGAGGTTGCCTTTTTTGCATCAGGCAACAAACATGTCGAGTGCACAGAGGGCTCTCGTGGCCTTTATCAGGGGTGTTGTTACAAGCCGTGGAGACCATCTTGGTTCAGTACAGAGCCTGGCTGTCCACCAAGGCCCGTGCAGCAAGCTTGCTAGGAGTAGTGGTGTCGGTGTACTAAAGTTTGGGTTTTTTTAGTACCCCATACTTGTGCATGGACGGTTGTAGCCATACCAGCGGCAAGGCCTGTCAGAGAACAGCTAGAAACAAATACAAGATTATCAAGAAGGCATTCAAGCTAATTATCAGAAGACAGGAGACCAAAGGATGGATTCCCGGCAAGATGCTTGCCGGGAAGGCTCGCGAAGGCCCGGCAAGGCCTCGCACCCGGCAAGATCCCACCGCCCTGCCACCGCTCCAGCGCAGCGACCAGCCTGTCGTTTAGGGTTTGTCCTCCTGGATGCGTGTCATGGCACTAGCGGCGGATGGGGTTAAGCGGTGCTTACGGGATGGGCTCTTTTTCCATCCCCAAGAAAGTAAGGGACACCTAAGTGGAGCATTTAATGCGTTTGTCCTAAGTCGTCAGTGATAAGCATGTAAACACTATAGCAACTTTACACCTCTTGTACGTGCTGTTCGCTACAGAGGGGAGAAGTTTTCTAGCCCAGTTGCATGCGTAGCCGCCCTTCTTGCGTACTATTCACCAAGAAGCGCTCCGTGTACCTGAGCTTAAACACCCACAATAAACCAAAGCAGGAGTAGGGTTTTACGCTACTCAGCGGCCCGAACCTGGGTAAAAAATCCCCGCGTTGATCGTTGGATCCGCTCTTTGTGTACATCTTTTCCCTAGCCGAACCATAAAAGGGATCCACACGATCCCATAGGTGTCGTACGCCGACATCTTTGGCACGCCAGGTAGGGGGAGAGATTGCGCGAACCCGATCTAGCGGTCAGCGCGCCAGTTTTTGATCACTTTTGTCGCCATGGCTCCCAAGAAGAAGGGCGCTATGACGGTTGATCCATCCGCGTCCGGCCCGCCCGTACCCACGCAGACGGGCGACGGTGTGGGCGCTGGTGGAGGAGGTGGAGGTCTTGAGCCTCCACCACGTTCTGGCGATCAGAGCCAGGCGAGCGGCGTCGGTCGCAACGGCGACAACAACCCGCATACTGCCAGGTCTAAGGACGGAGCCGTGCTACCTACGGGTGGCGCAGCGAACTCCAAGGACGGGACGACACCTTCCAAGACACCCGCGCCGGCGCATGCACCGCGGCCTTCTCAGGTCGTGCGTGACGGGCAGCGCCGCGACGTTGATGGTTCCAGGCGCCCCCATGGAATGACCCCTGTGCATCACTCCCAAGATGCACGGGGCCAGTATGCACGCCAACACGCCGGTGGAAGCAGGGCGCGATCGCAAGACCGTGATGGAGCTCCTTCTAACATAGTTAGGAGTCAGAGCACCTCACGTTCTTCGCACCTTTCACCGCCGCCTACACCGGCAGAAGCGTTGGCATGAGCGCAGCTACTCCTAGATTTCCCTCCCGCTGCGGAGAAGCTAGAAGAATGGAGATCTGCTATTCAGAGCCTCATCAGCTTGGCTAATGATGACAGGCCATAGCAGGTGGGGCCTTCACGGCGTGCTGATGGCGAAAAGACCGGAGGTGGTACAACTACGATGCGCTCCCCTCCGCAACGACAACAGCGGTCGCTAACTCGGCGGGTCGATGCCTGTGATGACGATTCCACGGCGTCGTCTGATCCGCGGGTTCGCCGCGATCAACGTCAAGTTCTTCAGGAACGGAACAAAGAAGACGCTCGAACTACCATCGAGCGGCGGCGGGAAGCGCGCCGTCAATCCGACAGGCGTGCGGGACCCACTGTGGACGAGCCTGTGCCGGGGTATTCTGGTAGCTTGCCTTACGAGGTGGGCTGTCCTGCGTTTACTCGTGAGCTGCGGCGGGTCCAGTGGCCCAATTCCCGAACTTTCAAGCCGGAGGTGCCGGAGAAATACGACGGCAAGACTCACCCGTCAGAGTTCCTGAGCATCTACACCATTGCGGTGCAGGCTACCGGGGCTCGAGACGACAAGATACCTGCCAACTACTTCCCGTTGGTGCTTAAGCCCAACGTCAGGTCGTGGTTGATGCATTTGCCGGAGAATTCCATTTCCTCCTGGGCAGATTTGTGTCATGTGTTTGTCGGTGCCTTTATTGGTGGCCACCAGGCTCCTGGCCAGGAAAGCGATTTACATCTCATCCCCCAGAAAGAGGGCGAAACCTTGCGCAAGTACATATAGAGATTCAGCCGTATACAGCACAACATCCCAGACGTTCATCCTGCCGTCGTTATCAGCGCGTTTCATCAGAATGTGCGCAACCGCAAGATGCGGGAAGAGCTGGCAATGAACAGGGTCAGGGATGTCGCCGAGCTCTACGCTCTGGCCGACAAATGTGCTCGGGCCGAAGAGGGGAGGAGATTCCCCGGCGAGGATGCTGGCGCAGAAATCGACTCTGAAGGCGAAGACGCCACCACCTCGACGAAGAAAGGCCGACGGCGTAACAAGAAGCGCAAGGGCAAGGCCGTGCTTGCCGTCGAGGGATCCGGCAACACCAGCACCGCCAAGAAGATCAAGGCTGATGGCCCCGGCAAGGAGGTTGCCGGGTGTGCCTCATGTCAGGCCTTGGCGGCTGCCGACAAGCCGGAGGGCTCCGACAAGCAGTACTGCAAGATCCATCGCACCAAGGTTCATGATCTCCAAAACTGCCGGCAAGTTGAGCAGCTTGTCGAGAAGCAGAAAGCTGAGTATGAGAGGCGAGACAAGGAGAAGGCCCAGGATGGTGCTGAGGGGTCTGGCAAGAAACACGGTGGTCGAGGAGGTCGCTGCGGCAAGGCCAAGCAACAAAAGGAGAGGCCCGCTCGAGGCCGCGACAAGGAACAGGGGGGTGACGATGATGACGAAGAGGGCGACGAGTCCAGCGAGCACGAGTTCCAGAAAGCTACAGAAGCCATGTGCGTTGACGGGGGCGCCTCGTTGCATTCCTCTCACCGCCGACTCAAACAGTGGGCGCGCAAGATTAATGCAACAGAGCCGTCGGTCGATGCCCGGAAACCATTGAAATGGTCCAACACGCCTATCATTTTTGACGCTGAGGATCACCCTGATCGCACAACTGCGGTCGGGTGTTTGCCATTGTTGGTTTCACCAACGATCCGCAACCTCAAGGTGACAAAGATGTTAGTTGATGGTGGGGCCGGTTTGAACTTGATCTCTCCTGATGTGATCAAGAAGTTGCAAATTCCTGACGAAGATCTTGAGGAAACGGGCACGTTTCAAGGGATCAACCCAGGAAGGAGCCAGCCGAAGGGCAAGATCACACTACCAGTAACATTTGGTAGTGAGCTGAACTACAGAACAGAAAAGATCGTCTTCGACGTCGCCAAGATTCTATTGCCATATAATGGGATTCTTGGTCGCCCAGCGCTGGCCAAGTTCATGGCGGCATCACACTACGCCTATAATACGTTAAAGATGCCCGGGCCGATGAGCGTCATCACTATCAATTCTGACAAGAAGGATGCGCTTATCTTCACTGACCAACTCTACCGGGAGGCAATCGCAGCACCTGCCGCCAAGGCACTTGCTCCTGCCGCCGAAGCTCCCGGGGGGAAGAAGACCGGCAAGTCCTCCAGCACACACTCCGGCAAGCGCACCTCTTCGGAGTGCGGCGCTCCCGTTGAGGATGTGCCGGAGAGCTCCACCGGCAAGAGCAAGAAATCCAAGGCAGCTCCACCAGCAACTAAGAAGGTGCCCGTCAAGGAGGATGGTACGGGAGGAACTTTCACCGTGAGTTCCACCCTCGATGACAAATAGGAAAGCGCGCTCATTGCCATCCTGCGGGCGAATGTCGATGTGTTTGCATGGCAACCATCTGATATCCCCGGTGTTCCCAGGGAGGTAATCGAGCACCACCTTGCTGTCTGTCCTCATGCGCGGCCCGTCAAGCAGAAAGTTAGGAAGCAAGCTTTGGAGCGGCAAGAATTTATTGCCGAAGAAATAAGGAAGCTGGAAGCGGCAGGTTTGGTCAGAGGAGTGCTCCATCCAACATGGTTGGCCAATCCAGTTGTAGTGCGCAAGGCGAATGGAAAATGGAGGCTGTGTATTGACTATACAGATATCAATAAGGCCTGTCCAAAAGATCCTTTTCCCTTGCCGCGCATCGACCAGATTGTGGACTCCACTGCCGGCTGCGATTTGCTGTCGTTTCTTGACGCTTATTCAGGGTATCATCAGATTTTTATGTCAAAGGAAGACGAAGAGAAAACCGCATTTATCACCCCATGTGGCACGTATTGCTTCATACGCATGCCTTTCGGGTTGAAAAGTGCTGGTTCAACGTTTGCAAGAGCGGTCCAGATCGGTTTTGAGCCCTAGCTACATATAAATATGGAAGCTTATATGGATGACATAGTGGTTAAAACCAAGGACAAGGTAATGCTCATACAAGATTTAGAAGAGACATTTACAAATCTGCGCAGGATCAATCTGAAGCTCAATCCTGAGAAGTGTGTGTTTGGCATTCCATCCGGCAAGCTTCTCGGGTTCTTTGTGTCTCAACGTGGAATCGAAGCGAATCCCGACAAGATCAAGGCAATTGAGCAGATTGAAGCACCAAGACGTGTCAAAGATGTGCGTCGACTTGCCGGCTGTGTTGCTGCTCTGAGCAGGTTCATCTCCAAATCCGCTGAGCGCGCCCTGCCTTTTTTCAAAATCTTGAAGAAGGCCGATCCAATGAAATGGACTCCGGAGGCGGAGGCAGCGCTGCAGGACTTGAAGAGGTACCTTTCCTCTCTGCCAACACTAGTCGTGCCTAAACCACAAGAGCCGTTGCTGCTATATTTAGCGACGACGAATCAAGTGGTTAGTGTTGCATTAGTGGCGCAGAGAGAA
Source organism: Elymus sibiricus (assembly GCA_039707655.1). Lineage (NCBI taxonomy): Eukaryota > Viridiplantae > Streptophyta > Magnoliopsida > Poales > Poaceae > Elymus > Elymus sibiricus. The sequence continues at coordinate 238,647,770 of CM077676.1, forward strand.
GTCGACGAAGAAGCAGCGGCAGCGACAAGCCCGTCAAGTGACAAGCTGGGATTCTCCCCGGCAGAGTCTGGTGCCGACAAGGCAGGATCTGCGCAGTCGAATGAAGCAACGTAGAAGAAGAAGATGGTGCAGTGCCTAGTCTATTTTGTCAGCGCCCGTCAAGCAGAAAGTTAGGAGGCAAGCTTTGGAGCAGCAAGAATTTATTGCCGAAGAAATCAGGAAGCTGGAAGCGGCAGGTTTGGTCAGAGGAGTGCTCCATCCAACATGGTTGGCCAATCCAGTTGTAGTGCGAAAGGCGAATGGAAAATGGAGGCTGTGTATTGACTATACAGATATCAATAAGGCCTGTACAAAAGATCCTTTTCCCTTGCCGCGCATCGACCATATTGTGGACTCCACTGCCGGCTATGATTTGCTGTCGTTTCTTGACGCTTATTCAGGGTATCATCAGATTTTCATGTCAAAGGAAGACGAAGAGAAAACCGCATTTATCACCCCATGTGGCACGTATTGCTTCATACGCATGCCTTTCGGGTTGAAAAGTGCTGGTTCAACGTTTGCAAGAGCGGTCCAGATCAGTTTTGAGCCCCAGCTACATAGAAATATGGAAGCTTATATGGATGACATAGTGGTTAAAACCAAGGACAAGGCAACGCTCATACAAGATTTAGAAGAGACATTTGCAAATCTGCGCAGGATCAATCTGAAGCTCAATCCTGAGAAGTGTGTGTTTGGCGTTCTATCCGGCAAGCTTCTCGGGTTCTTTGTGTCTCAACATGGAATCGAAGCGAATCCCGACAAGATCAAGGCAATTGAGCAGATTGAAGCACGAAGACGTGTCAAAGATGTGCGTCGACTTGCCGGCTGTGTTGCTACTCTGAGCAGGTTCATCTCCAAATCCGCCGAGCGCGCCCTGCCTTTTTTCAAAATCTTGAAGAAGGCCGGTCCAATGAAATGGACTCCGGAGGCGGAGGCAGCGCTGCAGGACTTGAAGAGGTACCTTTCCTCTCCGCCAACACTAGTCGCGCCTAAACCACAAGAGCCATTGCTGCTATATTTAGCGGCGACGAATCAAGTGGTTAGTGCTGCATTAGTGGCGCAGAGAGAAGTCGAAGAAGAAGCAGCGGCAGCGACAAGCCCGTCAAGTGACAAGCTGGGATTCACCCCGGCAGAGTTTGGTGCCGACAAGGCAGGATCTGCGCAATCAAATGAAGCAACGCAGAAGAAGAAGATGGTGCAGCGCCCAGTCTATTTTTTCAGCTCCCTATTGCAGGGGGCTAGGTCAAGATATTCTGGCGTGCAGAAGTTGCTCTTCGGCCTTCTTATGGCCTCAAGGAAGCTGCGCCATTATTTCCAGGCACATGAAATCACCGTCATCACTCACTTCCCGTTGCAGCGGATTTTACGAAATCCAGATGCGACCGGCAGAATTGTGGAGTGGGCGTTGGAGTTGTCAAGCTTTGGTCTCAAATTTGAAAGCACTTCGACTATTCAGAGCAGAGCCTTGGCGGAGTTCATTGCAGAATGGACACCGACGCCAGACGAAAAAATTCAAGAGACAACTATCCCCGGCAAGGAAACAAATCGAGAATGGATTATGTACTTTGACGGGGCTTTCTCGCTGCAAGGCACCGGTGCTGGCGTGCTGCTTGTCGCACCCACCGGAGAGCACCTCAAGTATGTAATTCAGATGCACTTTCCCCGGGAGAGATCAACAAACAACACTGCAGAATAAGAAGGGCTGCTTGCCGGTCTCAGGATCGCGGCGGACCTTGGAATTAAGAAGCTCATCGTCAGAGGTGACTCACAGCTTGTCGTCAGGCAAGTTAACAAAGACTATCAGAGCCCGTTGATGGAAGCATATGTAGATGAAGTGAGAAAGTTGGAGGAGCATTTTGACGGGTTGCAAACAGAGCATGTTCCTCGTGCGGAGAACAATATTGCCGACGACCTATCAAAACGTGCTGCCCTCAAGTTACCTGTGGAACCAGGAACTTTTGTGCTCCGCTTAACTCAGCCATCCGTAACACCATCGACGAGGCAAGACAAAAGAAGGAAGTTGAGTTCCGGCCAGTACTTTCCTGCAGAGCTTCCAGAAGCCGCCAGCAAGGAAGTTGCCGGGAACGACGCCAAGCTTGCCGGGGAGCCACAGGCTCCGGCAGGGCCTCAAGCCCTTGCCGTAGAGACAAACGCTCCCACGGCCGATGATATGCCTTTGGTCCTTGTTGTCGAGCCACAGGCTCCAACATGGGCACAACACATCGTCCAATTCCTTCAAACAGGAGAACTCCCCGAAGAACAGGAAGAAGCGGAGAAAGTAGCCCGTCGGTCTAATATGTACCAGTTCATGGACAATGTCCTGTACAGAAAGAGACCGAACGGTGTGAAATTGAAGTGTATTCCTCGGGAGGATGGACTGGAGCTGTTGGCAGAGATACATGGAGGCATATGTGGCTCCCACATAGGCTCAAGAGCTCTTGTCGGCAAGGCATTCCGGCAAGGTTTCTTCTGGCCCACTGCTCTCCAAGATGCAACTGCACTAGTAACCAAGTGTGAAGCGTGCCAGTTCCATTCAAAGCAATTGCATCAGCCAGCTCAAGCTCTTCAGACAATCCCTCTTTCCTGGCCATTTTTGGTCTGGGGGCTCGACATATTGGGCCCTTTTCCCCGCGCTGCCGGGGGCTTCGAGTACTTGTACGTTGCTATCGACAAGTTCACGAAGTGGCCGGAAGTGGAAGCAGTGAGAAAGGTGACAACACAATCAGCCGTCAAGTTCTTCAAGGGACTAGTGTGCCGTTTTGGTGTGCCAAACAGGATCATCACCGACAATGGCACGCAGTTCACGAGCCGCACCTTCATGCAGTACGTCCAAGACCTTGGCGGCAAAATCTGTTTTGCTTCTGTTGCTCACCCGAGGAGCAACGGCCAAGTGGAGAGGGCAAATGCTGTAGTGTTGCGAGGTCTCAGAACAAGGACTTTCGACAAGCTGCGCAAGTGCGGAAGACGCTGGATTGCTGAGCTGCCTGCGGTTCTTTGGTCAATCAGAACGACACCAAATCGAGCTACTGGCCAGACACCCTTCTCCCTAGTCTACGGGGCAGAAGCAGTTCTCCCCACAGAACTCATATATGGGTCACCTCGAGTACTCGCTTATGATGAGCTTGAGCAAGAGCAGCTACGCCAAGATGGCGCCACGCTCCTTGAGGAAGATCGTCTTCGGGCTGCTGTGCGAGCTGCACGCTACCAGCAAGCTTTGCGCCGCTATCATAGCCGCAAGGTTCATGCCCGAAGCCTTGAGGAAGGCGACCTTGTTCTTCGGTGCGTTCAGTCGGCCAAGAATTCTAACAAGTTGACACCGAAGTGGGAAGGCCCTTATCGGGTAGTACGAGTCACCAGGCCTGACACAGTCCGCCTGGAGACCGAAGATGGCATTCCAGTGAGCAATTCCTGGAATATCGAACACCTTCGTAAGTTCTACCCATAAGGCGCGGTTGCCGGGCCTCCCGGCAACCACCGTTTGTACAAGTTTTGCCGGCAAGGCATATGATCCTTTGTACAAAGCCAGGCGCAGACCCTGTGCATACTTGAATAAACTTAAGCGTTTTACAATTCTTGTCGATTTTCATGTCAATCTATATGCATGCTTGTCTGAGATATTGTATTACACCTGCTTCCGGTAAGCATTAATGAACCGCCAAGGTTCCATATCTCTATTTTCTCTTCTTTCTTTTTCTCAAAGGACAGAAGGTTTCCTCGCGTGCAACTTTGCCGGGGGGAATGATGGTATGGACACCAACAGGCGACGTTCAAGTTGACATATTGCGATAAGGAGTACAACAATGAAAAGCTAAGTTGCAAAACTTTTAAGCAAATTTTTACTGTAGACTTATTTTCCTTGAACGATTTCAGCTTTTGTATGGAAAACCTACACGCGAAGGAACCTTATCGTGATTGGTTGCGCCCTTACTTTGTTTCGAGTCCGCTCAACAGCTTAAGCGGCAGCACTGAAAACGTCAAGGTATCTTGTCGGCAGTGACACCTCCAGCAGGTTGCTAAGGATCCGTTCCTCAAAGCGCTCGCGGCAAGGGTGCGCGCACCGGCAAGTTCCCAATAAGCGTAGGGCATGGACCATACAGAAAGAAATCAGACAAGGGAAATAGCATGCATTCATCCAAAACATAGCAAGTTATATTACATTGATGGTCGCCGCGATTCTAACTTAAGATAAAACTATCTTTGGCATGGAATTGTGGCGACAAAATGAAGCAAAGCGGCTAGTCCCTACGCTGGCCTTCGACCCTCTTGACTTGGCTCACTCTGTCGACGATGGGCGCGACAAGCTTTTCGAGTGCCTTGAGGTCTGCATCCTCCGGCAAGCTAGCGAGAACGTTGGTGAGGTTGATGCCAGGGTTCTTGTGCACCACTTTGACGAGCACCTTGCGGAGGACGGCACGACAGAGTTTGCGGGATTCGTTGGCCAAATGAGTTGCTCGGTCAGACTGGAGCAGCTTGAGGGCGTCAACGATGCTCTTGAAGAATATGGTTAGCTTGGCGCTCGAAGACACCCTATCATCAGAAGAGTAGTTGAAGTCTTGCAGGCCCATGGTGGACAGTTCAGCGGCAAGCCTTTCCGCGACGTCGACAAGGCGCTCAGTCTAGATCTTCACACCTTTCTCAAAGTCATTATAAGTGGCAGCGGCGCTGTTGAGTAGGCTCTTCTCACTCTGGAGATCTTTGATCAAAGCCCTCTCGCGAGCTTTGCTGTTCTCAAGGGACTCCTCTAGCGTTGCCAGCTTCAGTTTCAGATCAGCGATAGATTCATCAGCTGAGATGAGCTCCTTGGTCTTGTCGGACATGGCGGTTTGCATCTCGGCCAGGCTGTAGAGAGTCTTCTCTCTGTCGGCTTTGAGCGTCAAGATCTCCTTGCCATGGCCCTTGAGATCTGCTTCCAGCCTCTTCACTTTATCGCCCAGCTCGTTCTTGGCGGCCTCAGCAGCTTCGGTGGCGTCGATGGCTCCCTTCAACTTGCCGGCATGGTGTATGGCCAGAGCTTCGAGTGTTTCCTTGTGTCTCTGCTCCAGCTCCTGGGTTCGCCACGCGACAAGCTTCTCGATCTCTTCGTCCTTGCAGCGGAGCTTGGCGGCAAGCGCCTCCTCGCGAGCGGCAAGGTCTTCTTCATAAGCATCGAGCCCGACGCGGCGTTCCGTTAAGCGAGCTTCCTCTGCAGCAGCCTGCTACGCAGCCTCCTCCTGTGCCTTCTCGGCGTCGGACTGCTTTAAGAGGAAATCGCTCCAACTTTGATTCAGTTGCTCCCGGCCAGCCGTTAGTTCCTGGAAAGCCTCGGCGAACCAGACTTGCGTCTCCTTGACGCGCTTCCGGAAATCTGCCTCCGCTGCTTCAACAACTGCTGCCCTGGAGTCGAAGTTCTCCTTTTGGGTGCGGTGAAGCGCCTGAAGCTTTTGGAAGTCATCGCTCATGGCTTGGAGGAGCTGTTCTTCCCTGGACCCACTGCTGGTAGAATGTGGCTCATCAACGATCTTGAGTCCAGCGGCGGCGATGACATCTTCATCAAAAATTTCTCCTTCGGTTGGCACCCTAGTGCTTGCCGTCCCTGGTATGCTGACGAACAGGTTGTCGCCAACCTTAAGGTATCTCCTTGACGGGGGGGGGGGGGGGGGGGCGTCGGATGTTGACGGTTGATCCTCAACAACCGCCTCGCCGGCAACTGGGGGCTCCGCGACCGGTGTAGCGCCAGGCGCTCCTGCGGCAGGAATGCCGTCAGTATGGTCGCCGGTCTCCTTGCCAGCCCCCTCAGCAGACCCCTTGGTGGTTTCCTCCTGTGCGGCCTTGGCGGCCTCATCAGCTGCGACTCTGTCGGCCTCGACGGCAGCGTCCTTGGCGGTCTCTTCGATGACAATATCAACATCCATTTGTTCCGTCGAAGGGAGATCTAAAGACCAAGAAAGGAAACAAGATGAGACCGAGGTTGAAGTTCAAGAAGACAAAAATAAAGAAAGAATGACAAGTGCACCAAGACAAACGGTTTACCTGTGTCGAGCTGTTGAGAGGTGGTTTCTCCTTTCCGGGCAACATTAGTTGCCGATGTAGGATTGCCAGTGTCCGTGCTTGCCGGCTCCTCTTCAATGCGAATGGGCTCGCCAGTGGAAGCCCTTGCCGAAGGTTCATCTCTGGGCGGTGTGGTCGACGGAGGCGGCACGTCAGGGATGGCCTCTGATGACTCTCCTTGTTGCCGTTCTTCTCCTACAAGCCGGTGATGTCAATAGCGAAGATATTCTCCCCAACGCTCGCCAGCGGAAAATGGGTAGTGGGATCACGCTAGGGCCTGGGTTGGAGGCTGCGTTGAGGGCTGGGCTCTGGGCTGATGACGATGGGCTCTGGCGCACCTACGGTGCTTGCCGGAGGCTCATCACCCGTTGAAGTTTTCGCCTTCTTTGCCATCCTTTGCGCCAATTTTTCCATATCTCTGTGGGGACAGGCCAAAGCAAAACAAATGAGTTAAGCAAGACCAGGAATTCAGAAGTTGAAAGATGCGGCAAGGACCCTTACTCTTCTCTTTCCGAACTAAAAGCGGAGATGTCAAAGTCATCCTCCACTATAGTGTCCATGCGAGGGGGTGTAGAAGGGGTCCTGGGACGCTTGGCTGCGGCAGAAGCAGTAGGTTGATATGATCCTGCTGCTCCAGCCGTTGGTGCCGTCGTATGAGACGCCCCCACCGCTCCAGCTGTTGCCGCGGTCGTGCGTGTCGTATGTCGCACGGGTTGCTGTTGGTCTCCTTGCCGCCACGCAGCTTTGCCGGCCGCCCCCTTGCCGGGAACCTCACCACTCGAGGAAGGCTGATGTGTTGGGACGCCAGAGACGGCTTTCCGAAGAACACGTTTCTTCTTCTCTGGAGCTGGGGGCTCCTCGTGCAGCTGCTCGTCGGCTGTGTCTTCGACAGAAGAGCTCCCGGCAACCATGCCACTCTGCTCCCCGGCAACTTCACCTTGCTCGGAAAGGGTCTCCTCTAACGTTATTTCTTCTTCACTGGCTTCCTCTTCCGCGAAGCCAAAGCTGCCGGCCTCCGCGGCTAGATTCGCCTCTCCTGCCCTGCTGGCGATATAAGCCACTTCTTCATCAGTGGTGGGGCGGATAAGGGTTGGCTCTTCCTGGATGGTTTTCTCCGACAAGTTATCAAAGAACTCCTGTGCGCGCTCTGAGGATGGCTCGTCCCAAGTTCCGTCAAGGCCGTGAGCATTACACACCGGTATCATGGTGATGATTGAACTCAAAGCGGAGTTGTTGCATAGGGGAATTACGCCAGCCGGCAACGTATATTTGCCGTCAGGCCTGAACAGTTTGTGGCAGAGAGTTGTGTGCTGCAGGACTGTTAAGTTGTTGTTCAGACCAGGGCGCAGCCTCATGATATCTGCTGCATTCTGGAACTCCCTGGCTAGTCTCCCTTTGTTCTTCAGAGGGGCGATGCGACGGCGGACGAAATCAGCGCCAATCATTTCTATTGTGAGCCCGGCAACCCTGAGACGGTGGATCCTGGTAATTGCGATTGCGAGCTTCTCATCTTGAGGATCGAGGCCGCTCCAGTCCTTGCCGCGAACCACTTTCGTTTGTCGGGGCAAACAGAACGGCTGAGGATCTTTCTCCTTAATCCAGCACCACTCGGCCCGCCATTCATCCCACTTCTTACGGTAGAGACCGTCTGGGTATATATCTTTATTCCATGCCCTTTGAATCCAGGTGATAGAACCAGAAAGGGCGTCTCCTGTTTCGATACGGGGAATGAAGTAGTGGCGAAAGAGGGCTGTGCTGGGAACTACTCCGGCGAAATTTTCACAGAGATGGGCAAAGACTGACATGCATGTCACGGCATTCGGCGTGAAATCCAAGAGACGGAAGCCGTATGTGTACATGATGTCGATGAAGAAATCAGAAAACGGAGGGCAGAGTCCGCAGTAAAAGTAAGCGATGAAGAAGGGGAATTTATCTGGACCGCCCTTGACGGAAGCTGGGAGCACGCGAGTTGCAGGCTGAGCCCTCGTCTTCTTCCCCCACATACACATGTACCGCTCAATCAGGGCGCGCATGTCGAGCGTTGGGGCGAAGACGGCGTGTTCCTTCCGCATCTCCACCAGATCGATCTTCTCCGTCTCTGCATCCGAGTCGACGGCTTTCACTGCTTTGCCCTTGCTTGCTTTGGGCGGCATGGAGACTGTGGAAGCGGAGGCCGGGGCTGATGAGGGCGTGGAGGAGGCGGATGAAGGGGAGGGGCTCTGTTTTGAGCTCGAGGAAGAAGGCGACGGCGGCTTTTTCCAGATTGGAAAAGACGAGAGGTAAATGAGCAGTGCCTCTGCGGATTCCCTTTTATGGGGAAGGCGTGGGGCTGCCTTTTTACTAACCAATGTGAATGCATTTTTTTACGAGCGCACTACTACTGCGGCCGTTCCGCGCACGTATCCCACGTCCCGCATTTAATCCGCGTCATGGGGGAGCGCGGTAAATAAGATGATTACGACAGTTAACTCCTGCCACGCGTGCCCGTGCACTGTTTGGGCCTAGCCCAACAACGCCTCGCACCTGTGTATGGCCTAGGCCCGGGGGCTCCTGCCGGTGTACTAAAGTTTGGGTCTTTTTAGTACCCCATACTTGTGCATGGACGGTTGTAGCCATACCAGCGGCAAGGCCTACCGGAGAATAGCTGGAAACAAATACAAGATTATCAAGAAGGCATTCAAGCTAATGATCAGAAGACAGGAGACCGAAGGATGGATTCCCGGCAAGATGCTTGCCGGGAAGGCTCGCGAAGGCCCGGCAAGGCCTCGCACCCTGCAAGATCCCACCGCCCTGCCACCGCTCCAGCGCAGCAACCAGCCTGTCGTTTAGGTTTTGTCCTCCTGGATGCGTGTCATGGCACTAGCGGCGGATGGGGTTAAGCGGTGCTAATGGGACGGGCTCTTTTTCCATGCCCAAGAAAGTAAGGGACACCTAAGTGGAGCATTTAATGCGTTTGTCCTAAGTCGTCAGTGATAAGCATGTAAACACTGTAGCAACTTTACACCTCTTGTATGTGCTGTTCGCCACTGTTGGTGACCCCTTGGACATATAAAAGGAGGCCCAAGGCGAAGCTACAGAGGGGAGAAGCTTTCTAGCCCAGTTGCATGCGTAGCCGCCCTTCTTGCGTACTGTTCACCAAGAAGCGCTCCGTGTACCTGAGCTTAAACACCCACAATAAACCAAAGCAGGAGTAGGGTTTTACGCTACTCAGCGGCCCGAACCTGGGTAAAAAATCTCTGCGTTGATCGTTGGATCCGCTCTTTGTGTACATCTTTTCCCTAGCCGAACCGTAAAAGGGATCCACACGATCCCATAGGTGTCGTACACCGACAAGTGGGGGAGCCAAAGCCTCCTTGCTCAGCACCTATGATCTTCAACTTGTCCTAGTTCACCCACTTTCGATGGCTTAGAAAACCTTTATACATACAAACATATCGCACGTAAGTTAATATACATGTACGAACACTAATGTTCTCTAGGATTAAGAAATATAAGGAAGGGAATTCGTAGGCGAATGTAAGAAAAGATATGATGCAATTCAGATTATTGTTTGCTTGCAAGTGATTTATTGCTATTGCCGATTTATTATATTACTGTTGATTACTTTTTAGTGATAAAGAAAATGACCTGGGTAAATAGTACATGTATAAATGAGCACACATCTATATGGCATATATTTATGTGTTGCATGGTTATTTAGTTCTGAATTTTGGTAAATGGCAAGTGTTACTGAAACATGGTAAAACACAGATTAACAGCATGATGCCTACATTGAGAAAATCAAACAGTGAGTAAACAAAATGATAAAATCATTCAAATGACATGTCAATGCAGTACACAGGGCTTAACAAAACACCTACAGGATATGTAACCAAAATAGCCATGGATAAATTACAGGCACTTAAGCAAAAGGCTAAATAGCAGCGCAACATGACTAAGCCAATTCACGCCATGGTTGTAAGCACGAACAGAAGAAAAATTAGATGGAGTGCGAAGCTTACTATTCCTCATCCGCAGACCGCCGCCCCACGAGACGAGGAGAACGGCGAGGGAACCGTGGAGACCGGCGGGGAAGCGATGTCGTGAAAAATGCGTTCCTCCTACTGTGGTTGGTCGACGAAGACTCCTCCAGCTCATGCATCCATGCCACCCTCACAAACGGCACCATGTACATGCTCGGTTCTTCATCCTCTAGTTTCTTGATCTTTGATAGATAGTGCCACCACCTCCGCCTCACTGTCGGATTCGGCGAATCCGATTGCTCCATGGCCCAGAGGAGAAGCTCTATGTGCAGCCGCACGACTCCCCCTGGGTGGATCGCCACCCTTTCTCTCTTTGTCAAATATTTTCCCATCTCCTGCACCGTCGCCACTAACTGCCGCCGGTTCTCAAACCAAGAACCGATTTCCATCAGCCTGGATAACTTGACCTAGTCGCCACCAGCGATCTACACGTACTCGTCCTCTATCGAGGTTTCTGATTGGATGAAAGAGGAGAGGACGCAATGGCAGAGGAGCGGCAGCTTAGGGTTTTGGATTGGATGGAAGAGGAGAGTAGCGGCTATGGATTTAGAATGAAAGAGGAGAGGAGCGGCGGTGCTGTTGCAATGAAGAGGAGCGGCGGGCGGCGGTTTTGGATTGGACGAGAGCGGCGGCGCGCTGTGACTGGATCCTCCTAATGAATAATTTGCCCCCCTTTAAAGAGCTATTCTCGCAAGGTGATTCAAAATGATCATGTCCTGGTAAACCCCAAGTCCACATCATCACGTGGCAAGTTCAAATGTGAGGTCAAACTTGTGATCATCAATGGAATCAGACATGATCCATGTTCAATATTGTTCAAGTCACATGGAAAATGTAAAGGTCCGTTCATCGCAAACCTCTCCCGTCAAATCATGAACTAGAAAGAAAACCCCAATGGTGTGACAAAGTACAAGCAAACGAGATATGCAACGTGAGCGCGTGCGCAATACATGTACAATGTGGTTCCTACATCATGGAGACCTTGTGTGCATGCCTTTTAAACTGCTATTCTCGCAAGGTGTTTCAAAATGATCATGTCTTAGTAAACCCCGAGTCCACTTGGTCACGTCGCAAGTTCAAATCGTTGATGGGAAGGGGATTTGGGGGTTTTTCTGTAGGATTCACTAGTATTGAAGTAGATGGAACCACTTCTTATATTGTTCGGTTGCCTAGTGTGAACCGGTGCGAACTTGAACCAGTGGGAACGCAGTGGAAGTGGTTGACAAGGGACGCGAGGAGGCAGACATAGGTGAGGCATCCATCATCGATCCGACGGTCGAAAGGGTACTGAATTAGCTACTTCTTTAATATATGTTACAATCCCAGAAAATCAACACTCGAATATATAGCGTGGAGATTCAGTAATCAGTGTGTTTCACAAAAAATTAGCCCAGTCAGTGTGTTTCGTAAAATATTGTAGGAAAGTTTTCACGTGCATTTCTTTTTAGAAGTAAAGGGACCCTGTCCCCGGTTCCATTCATATAAATGAAACCAAGCATTCAGTAATAGAAAAACAAGCACAGAAAAAAAAATTACAGTCTTATGGCAGAATGCCTAAAAGGTCTCTGGCCTCAGCCCAAAAGCAAATAGTCTAAAAAGGGGGAAAACTTATTACATCATTTTCACTAAAAGTACTCAGTGAAGGGGGAGGTTGGCTTTTTGCATCAGGCAGCAAACATGTTGAGCGCACAAAGGGCTCTCCCCGCCTTCATTGGGGGTGTTGTTGCAGGCTGTGGAGACCATCTTGGTTTAGTACACAGGCTGGGCTGTCCACCACGGTTTGTGCAGCAAGCTTGTCCCAGTTCACCCACTTTGGATGTATTAGAAAACCTTTGTGCATACAAACATATTGCACGCAAGTTAATATACATATACAAACACTAACGTTCTCTGGGATTAAGAAATGTAAGGAATGGAATTCGTAGGCGAATGTAAGAAAACATATGATGCAATTCAGATTATTGTTTACTTGCAAGTGATTTATTGCTATTGCCGATTTATTATATTACTGTTGATTGCTTTGCACGGGATTTCTTATATTACTGTTGATTACTGCAGAAACGAGGATGTGGAGGTTGGTACACACAATTGCATACATATTGGAAATGTGTTTCTCCACAATTGCATACATTTTGGAACAAGAATTACACATTTTTAAAATACTTCTTTATCCAAACAAGCAGCACATTTCAAAGATGATGGCAATATATAATTTGAAACATATGATTTCCTTGTCCTCATTATTCAATGATTTGCCTGGTGCATGGCCTCTTCCCACAACGGTCGGAGAACTCCTTCTCCTCTGCCTCGCATTTGGCGAGGTGTGTGGCACCCCGTCTCAAATAAACCGAAACACCCCGTATTCCAGCCCAGAGATCAAGTCTTCTGGAATATGGCTTTGCTTGGCATAGAACAAATCAGCTCTTTATTACAAATGATACGGGTACAAGGGTTCGATATAACAAAGAATTACATTGGCACGACGACACTACGCCTGCTAAGGTAGCTCTATGCTAGCAGCGGAACATCTCGAAGCGGAATAAATTCTAGCAGCGGAACAACGACGACGGCGATGGACTCCACTCCGCAGGGACTTTGGCTGGGACGCATCCTAGAGCACAACCTCGGGATCCTCGACAAACAAGCAATCACAGCATCACCTGGAATCTGGCATGACATGCCAGGTGAGTACTTAGAATGTACTCGCAAGCTCACAGCAACCAAAGCAATCAAGACAAACAACAACATGGCATTTATAGGTTAATCACCATAGATGAACATGATATTACTAGAACAACTTGAGCATGGCATGTACATATAATTCATGATATAAACATGATGGTACTAGCACTAGCATGCAAGTGGGTCGACGTTTAAGGTCTCATGGACCAACTTACTCTGCTCGGAGGTTATCTCGTAACCACCATAGGTATCAATCTTACTTACCACCATGATCACCACGCGATCACCTCAAACCAACATCGGTATCCATGATACCAGCGTGATCCTCTCATGATCACATAAAGATCAACCAACTTCTTTTCTCACGGAACCGGGGTTGTTAATATTCAGATTATTATTACTGTTGACCCATAGTGTGACCTACTACGAACTGTGTCCATGACCAAGGACGCGGCTATCGATAGATTATACACTCTGCAGAGGTTAGCACACTGTACCCACACCACGAAACTCATGGCCTCGTGCTCCCATTCAGGTGGACCAACGATATTCCGACAAAATCAATCTATTGCATGACACTCTCCCGGCCACTCCAGAAAAACTCCCCTTTGGGCTATGTCCTGGGTGGCCCCGATGTCACGTCATGACATCCGCCACCTTTGTGGCTGCCACTATCGTGGCCAAACAAAACAAACTCATCCCAAATGGGGACACCCGCACGCAAACAACTCGGGCACACAAGGCTTATGGCCGCCTACCTGATCAGGGTAGCACGCGCACATAACCTTCCCTAGTTGGAGGCACCAGCGAGAGGCATGACAATAGACCGAATCAGGGCCCCCATAAGGCAAGTGTGGCTGCACTGGTTAGCTCGATTCGGTGGCACCATGACTCAGCCAACAGATTTGTTCAAGTTCGATTAATGTCAGGTTCAACTTGAATGGTGATGAGCTGAGTCATAATAACATAATGAAATAACAATGCACATGAGTATGATATCAGTGTAACCATGGATGGGCAACATAACCATTTAACAACACGACATCAACGATGATAAATCTTTTATTCTACGAGATGCAAATGAGCATAGCATAACGATGATCATGAATATCACAAGTAGTTTCATATCCAACCGTAACTACTCATGTGAGCAAATCATTATCACTAGCATCAAAAAATGATTACAAGAGTAAAGCATGATAATAATATCATTAACAACTAATCATGTCACTCACTAGATGAAAATGAACATGGCATGAGCATGGATCCACAAGCATATTCGAAGTATTAACAAAATCATTAAATGAACAAGCAATTATTAAATATTCTAGTGAAAACCATGGCTACTGCAAGGCCATCATGCAAGAGGCTGTTGTGGCTTGCCTGGGGATGAAGGATTCACCAGGAAGAAGTGCGAGACACTCGCGGAAAATTTTTGCCGGAAAAGTTTCTCTCTCGGAGGGGGCTGAATAAGGGCAGGGGCAAAATGGTCATTTTCAGAATGTTACAACATGGTGAAAATGATGTCAACAGAACGGGCTCGACGAACTGAGATCGTGGGCTTTGGAATCACCTGATTCGGAGTTACGGTTGCCGAGATATGGCCGTTCGTTCGTTAGGCAGAAAAAGAATAAAAATTTGTCCATTTTTGCGCTTAACGGGTGAACGTCCGCTATTTAAGGATTTCGGCCGATGACTGAAAATAGAAAACGACTTTTAGGAAAATACGCTTTCGAACTGAGAAAACATATTTTCCGAAAGCCGTCTTCACTTAGCCACGTCAGCGGCCGGGTCAACGCCTCTGTTCGGCTGACGAGTGGGGCCCAAGGGTCGTGGGACCCGCCTGGCCAAGTCAGCGTCTTCAAGCTCCTGTCTTCGCGCGTGACCAAGGGCGGAGCGGAGTCCAGCAAGGATTGCCGGCGACTCCGGCCACCATCCGCGGTGCCCGGACTACCGGAATGACCGGGAAGACGAGGCGCACCCGCCTGCTAGCTTCATGCATGCCGGGGAGCTCGGAGACGAGGAGGGCCTCGGCCGCGGTGGAAGGATGGCTTCGGTCGTCGGTGGACTCGTGGCTACAAGGCGTCGGAGGAGGAGATGAAGGGTGGTGGAGGGTCGCCGGACCTCGGGGGTCCTCCTGGTGTGAGAAGGAGGGGGAGGGAGGCTCTGCATTGCGTGAATTTAAGAGGAGGTCGGCGGCCGCCATGGCGGCCATTGGAGAGCAGGGGAGTGCCTCGGGCTCGGTGGAGTGGCTAGAGAGGCTTAGAGGAGAGTGGTGAGGAGGCTTGTGAGGTCGAAGAGGCTCAGGGGAGGCTTAAAGAGCCGAGGCGGCGATGCCCTCGCCGGGTGCCACCACGGGCAAGAAAACGATGCTCTGGCGCGACCGCGTGCGCGTGTGCACGCGCGGAGGGGGAGAGAGGCCAGGGGGACTGCACGCGGTGCGAAGATGCCACGGGGGAGGAAGAAGACAGAAGCAAGGCGACGACGGCCACGGGCACGCGAGGCGGCGTGGCTCACTGGAGAGGAAAGAGGAAGGGGAGAGGGATCCAGAGGGGACGCGTGGACACATGAGAGGCTAGGTTACGCGGTGGACAAGGTGCGGTGTCGTGAGGACGGCGTTTGGGCGGCGGCAGAGGGGTCCCGGCGGCCAAAGCACGCGTTTGGCCCGCCAGGCCGCGTCGTCACCGCGTGCACTGGCGCACGCGGGACTTTAGGACCGCCCACACTGTGTCCAGCGTGTAGTCCTTCCAAAGTGGGACCTCCCTGAGGTGATGGGTCGAAGAAAACCACTGTGTGCTGATGGGAATGATCGACTGAAGTTTGCTGTTGCAAACTTAGGCATGAAACCGTGGTGAAATGGGATGGGATAAGGGTTAACCAAGATGTCACAGAGGTTTAGGGTAGGAAGGACTATGATCCTGTGGATTATGAAAGGATTTGGACCAAAATTTAGCATAGTTGCTTCACAACTACCCAAACTGGTCTAGAAACTAGATCATGAAGTAGCACTCACATAGATGATTGGATTGATCTGAAATTTTGTGGAGGATGATGATTTGGGCATATGAAGGCACCATAAATATTTCATACCATTTAGACAAATAAAAATGGTACTTCCTTCACAATGCTCCACACTGGACAGAAACTTGGGGGAATTTTGTGGAGAAAATAACTTGGAAAAATGATGTGAATTTTGGCATGCTCAAATGATATAGTGATTTTTAGGTCCTGGATTAATTTCAGAATTTTCAAAGCAATATAAACTATAGTTGCTTCACAAACTGAAATTATGGCTAGGAACAAAGATTGGAAGGTGTGCTCACATAGATGGTTGGATGGGGATGAAATTTAGTGGAGAGTAATGATTTGATCATATTGATGATCTACAATTTTTTTACCTCATTTGGATTAGCCTAGATAGTACTTCCTTTACAAAGCTTCTCTCTGGACAGAAACTTGAGAAATTTGCTGAGGAAGATTTACTAAGCAAATGAAGTTGAATTTTGGCATGTGGCAATAATTTGGATATGAGAGAGTGCCCAATAATTTTGAGGGCAATCCAGAAAAGATAAATAGCACTTCCTTCACAAAGTGCCATTCTGGACAGAATGAAAAATGAATATTCCTGAATTATTTTTTAACTAGGCAAGGATGGATTTTGGCATATTTGTGGAAGATATGATCCAAAGGATTTATGAGAATTTTGTGGGAATTTTGCGGAAGACAGAAATATAGGTTGCTTCAGAACCTGGGGCAAACAGGGTTATTCCTTTAATAGAAAAAGGAATATTCCCAAGGAATAAAAATTAGGGGTGGGCTAAGATGGAAATGACATGGGATTGAGAAAGAGTTGAGTGTGAGAAGCCACTTGGAAGTGGCAGAAGAGAAGATCTTCCCAGGTTTCAAGACCACAGAGCCACCGAAAAGGAAATTCAAATAAAAATTCGAAGAAATCCAAAAGAAAAAGGAAAGGGCCAAAAATTGGGGTGTTACAAACCTACCCCCCTTACAAAAAATCTCGTCCTTGAGATTTGGTTGCTCAGGGAACAAGTATGAATATTCTGACGTAAGGAAACCGTTTCCAACTCGAGTATCCTTTTCATTTATGTTCCCTCTGAATTCCATATGACTGACTGCCTGACTCTGGGGTGGTTTGCTTCACTGTATCCAACATTCTGACATGCCTTCCTTCATATGTTCATCCTTGCTCTGACTCCAATTCTTTTATGTCTGCTGGCTCAACTGATATATCATCATGACTGGAATTTCCATAAGTTCGGGAGGAATTTCCCCATTGACATGTCATTCTTATATCCAGCACTGATAGTATCAATGGAGTCGTGAACAAATTTCCTCGGTGGACATGAAACATTCATTCCTTGCATCGGGTTACTCGAGTAGATGCATGTCCTCCGTGTTCAAAACAATGCTGAGAATCATAATCGTTCTCTTGGCGAAATCTGATTGCTTGTAGGTAGTTCTAAATCTTCCTGACTTCTTTGTCTCAGATCTGTACCGACGATTCAACTGTCACCTTGATATGAGGTCCTTACAAACAGAGTAGACCCCTTGGGTGCGTGTTCATGATGATCAATACGGAATTAGTCTGTCTTGGGTGTCCGTGCCCTATTGTTCATGCCACAATTATCATACCCGTATTGCCGGTCTTGCTCCTTCATTATTGTTCTCTTTTTCTGAATCCTTTGCTGGAAAGAGCTTGGCCATATATATTCTTAATTCTTTGTGTGACCATAGGTGCTGTCAGGTGCAATATTCCCGCAAGCATACCTTATCCTTATCCTTATCCTATGAACGTGCAACAATGCTTAACTGGCAAGTTTATCATCTCCCGAGCTTTAACTGTAGGGCAATGACCATCCGAACCTTTGCATAAAATTGGCAAAAAAATCAGTAGCCACCAGAATGATCTTTACAACTCAAATCTGGGACATTACTGAAATAACTCAACCATGGCTCATGACGGCTGAAAAGCAGCTTAGAGCATGAGGCAGTGTTGATAAGAAGAATGTAACAGTTCCCTAAGACGGTCGAAGAACAACTCAGAGCATAGGGTCACTGCTACAAAAAGAAACTCAACAACTGCCCGAGACCGCCGAAAAGCAGCTCAGAACACGGGCCAGTTGTTGAAATGAGAAATATAAAGTCGGCATCCACCCTGGACGGCCGAAAGCAGCTCAGAACACAGGCGTGGTGCCGTTACCAGAGAAAGGTAAGCAAGGGTTCATCAGGATCATATACCAGGTTCACAGTTACTTGTATGGAGCTCACGGTTGTGGTCAATCATACATGGCAGTGACAATGGTTAATGATATCACTTTGTGAGGAAACT
This sequence comes from Elymus sibiricus, assembly GCA_039707655.1. Lineage (NCBI taxonomy): Eukaryota > Viridiplantae > Streptophyta > Magnoliopsida > Poales > Poaceae > Elymus > Elymus sibiricus. The sequence goes on from CM077676.1 coordinate 238,665,890, forward strand.
GGCCTTGATATCCACTGTCAAGATTTGTTGTCTCAATGTTACCTTGCTTCATAGCTTGTCAGTCATTACATCACACTGAGGTGTATACTGGCTTTCTTCCTCTTACATAATTCATGTGGTTGTCGGATTCTCACCATGCTTGCATCATCGTTCGAGTGACTTGCATAACCTTGGCAACATGCTCATAATATGTATGTGGAAGTATGTGTAACTGAGCATTTGATTCCCAAAGCAAACACTTTGGCCCTGAGTAGCTCATGTTTCTGACCAAACTATTACAGTTCTGATTCTTGAGATGCACTGCCATATGCTGTCAACTCACTGTGTAATCACTTGTACCAATGACGATGACTGTTGGTAGTGCCGTACTGACAAAGGCTGGATAGCTTGTATTGGACGCTATCTGAGAGTAGCGTGCTGAGGAAGACTGGATATCTTATGATTGAAGCTTTTGCCGGGATAGCGTGCTGAAGAAGACTAGGTACTGTGCTTCAGAAGCTTCTCCCTTGGTTGCTTACTGAGGATGATTCGGTACCTTATGCTGTAAGATTCCTGCGGTGGCTTACCGAAGAAGACTGAGTATCTTGTAGTGTAAGCTATCCACATATCGTATCAAGGAAGACTGAGGAGCCTTATATCATAAGCTTCTCTGGTAGTGTGCGGAGGAAGACTGGATTTTCTTACATCAGAAGCTTCTCACTATAGTGTGCGGACTGAATGCCATATATATACACCTTTGATATTTCTTTGACTGATAATATACTATTGGTCTTGCACACCACTTGTCTTCTGGCTGATTTAATCATTACTGATCTGAAGGTTGCACCACTGTTGTAAATTTGATGCTGATAACCACTCCAGGATGTCACTTGTAGTCAGACCAGATATTCCCAAAATAATGCAGTCGACTGAGAAGTCCATAATGCTTAGCTGAGCTTCTAAATATTAGAACTCCTCACTATTTCTTCGGGTCCGGTGTCGGTTGATGAGCAACTTTCATAAGGGGAAATAAGGTAACACCGAAGGCCCAAAGAAAGAATCAAAAGAAACGACTGAACAACAGCACACAAAGCATTAAGATTACATACAAGCAACTTCACATTTTACAGCTATTCACCTCACTATGCATGCCTACTTAAGCACACAATTCTCGAGGAAACTCCAGTACTACGATCTAATATGCTGTGGCGGTGTGCACGAAAGTGAATCATCATGTGGGGAGGTTGGTGTAAACAGAGCTACACCAAGTGTTGGCTCAGCACCAGTTGCATCTGGATGGGGTTCAGGGGTGAGGACGGACTCGGTGATCATGTAGCGGGACACGGATGTCACGGCCACATCATCATCAAGCGGATGGAAGGGAACCGTACTCGTCCAGGGAATGGGTGATAGGGTAGGATCTGCTGGCATTGCCCTTTTCTGGTAACAAAGACCAGTAAGGGTTGCCAACGCGGCGGGTTGGAAGGCAAGCTCCGGGGTAGAAACATGACTACCACCAAAACGATAGGTGTGGCTGGAGAAAATATATTGGTGCGATACCTGTGCATCAATCCTGCAAGTGATCGACACCACTAGGTACCTCGGCATCACTCTGCTGGGACAGAGATGACACCAATAGCAAAGAGCAAGTATGCAAAACAGGAGGGTGCAGGTAGTGGATCGAAACCGATGCCACCTACACTCACAAGATCAACCGTTAGCGACAATATAATAAGTCTATATGCATGCCATGCAACAAGCCAGCTAGACACCGAACTACCGATTTCTAATACTCGCCCTGACTAGGGCATCCTACAGGCAAACCTGGCTCTGATACCAAGCTCTGTGGCACCCCGGCTCAGAGAAACCGGAACACCCCGTATTCCAGCCCAGAGATCAAGTCTTCTGGAATACGACACTGCTTGGCATAGAACAAATGAGCTCTTTATTACAAATGATACGGGTACAAGGGTTGGATATAACAAAGAATTACATCGGCACGGCGACACTACGCCTGCTAAGGTAGCTCTATGCTAGCAGCGGAACATCTCGAAGCGGAATAAATTCTAGCGGCGAAACAATGACGACGGCGATGGACTCCACTCTGCAGGGACTCTGGCTGGGACGCATCCTAGAGCGCAACCTCGGGATCCTCGACAAACAAGCAATCACGGCATCACCTGCAATCTGGCATGACACGCCAGGTGAGTACTTTGAATGTACTCGCAAGCTCACATCAACCAAAGTAATCAAGACAAACAACAGCATGGCATTTACAGGTTAATCACCATAGATGAACATGATATTACTAGAACAACTTGAGCATGGCATGTACATATCATTCATGATATGAACATGATGGTACTAGCACTAGCATGCAAGTGGGTCGACGTTTAAGGTCTCATGGACCAACTTACTCTGCTCGGAGGTTATCTCGTAACCACCATAGGTATCAATCTTACTTACCACCGTGATCACCACGCGATCACCTCAAACCAACATCGGTATCCATGATACCAGCGTGATCCTCTCATGATCACATAAAGATCAACCAACTTCTTTTCTCATGGAACCGGGGTTGTTAATATTCAGATTATTATTACTGTTGACCCATAGTGTGACCTACTACGAACTGTGTCCATGACCAAGGACGCGGCTATCGATAGATTATACACTCTGCAGAGGTTAGTACAATGTACCCACACCACGGAACTCATGGCCTCGTGCTCCCATTCGGGTGGACCAACGATATTCCGACAAAACCAATCTATTGCATGACACTCTCCCGGCCACTCCAAACAAACTCCCCTTTGGGCTATGTCCTGGGTGGCCCTGATTTCACCTCGTGACATCCGCCACCGTCGTGGCCAAACAAAACAAACTCACCCCAAACGGGGACACCCGCGCGCAAACAACTCGGGCACACAATGCTAATGCCGCCTACCTGATCAGGGTAGCGTGCGGACATAACCTTCCCTAGTTGGAGGCACCGGCGAGAGGCATGACAATAGACCGAATCAGGGCCCCCCATAAGGCAAGTGTGGCTGCACAGGTTAGCTCGATTTGGTAGCACCATGACTCAGCCAACAGGTTCAAGTTCGATTAATGTCAAGTTCAACTTGAATGGTGATGAGCTGAGTCATAATAACATAATGAAATAATAATGCACATGAGCATGATATCAGTGTAACCATGGATGGGCAACATAACCATTTAACAACATGACATCAACGATGGTAAATCTTTTATTCTACGAGATGCAAATGAGCATAGCATAACGATGATCATGAATATCACAAGTAGTTTCATATCCAACCGTAACTATTCATGTGAGCATATCATTATCACTAGCATCGGAAAATGATTACAATAGTAAAGCATGATAATAATATCATTAACAATTAATCATGTCACTCACTAGATGAAAATGAACATGGCATGAGCATGGATCCACAAGCATATTCGAAGTATTAACAAAATCATTAAATGAACAAGCAATTATTAAATATTCCAGTGAAAACCATGGCTACTGCAAGGCCATCATGCAAGAGGTTGTTGTGGCTTGCCTGGGGATGAATGATTCACCAGGAAGAAGTGCGAGACACTCGCGGAAAATTTTTGTCGGAAAAGTTTCTCTCTCGGAGGGGGCTGAATAAGGGCAGGGGCAAAATGGTCATTTTCAGAATGTTACAACATGGTGAAAATGATGTCAACAGAACGGGCTCGACGAACTGAGATCGTGGGCTTTGGAATCACCTGATTCGGAGTTACGGTTGCCGAGATACGGCCGTTCGTTCGTTAGGCAGAAAAAGAATAAAAAATTGTCCATTTCTGCGCTTAACGGGTGAACGTCCGCTATTTAAGGATTTTGGCCGGCGGCTGAAAACAGAAAATGGGTTTTAGGAAAATACGCTTTTGAACTGAGAAAACGTATTTCTGTTCGAAGAAGCAGCAGAATACGCTTTCACTAACTGAAAACGTATTTTCCGAAAGCCGTCATCACTTAGCCACGTCAGCGACCGGGTCAACGCCTCTGTTCGGCTGACGAGTGGGGCCCGAGGGGTGGTGGGACCCGCCTGGCCAAGTCAGCGTCTTCAAGCTCCTGTCTTCGCGCGTGACCGAGGGCGGAGCGGAGTCCGGCGAGGATTGCCGGCGACTCCGGCCACCATCCGCGGCGCCCGGACTACCGGAATGACCGGGAAGACGAGGCACACCCACTTGCTAGCTTCATGCACACCGGGGAGCTTGGAGACGAGGAGGGCCTCGGCCGTGGTGGAAGGATGGCTTCGGTCGTCGGTGGACTCGCGGCTACAGGGCACCGGAGGAGGAGATGAAGGGTGGTGGAGGGTCGCCGGACCTCCGGGGTCCTCCTGGTGTGAGAAGGAGCGGGAGGGAGGCTCTGCATTGCGTGAATTTAAGAGGAGGTCGGCGGCGGCCATGGCGGCTTTTGGAGAGCAGGGGAGCGCCTCGGGCTCGGTGGAGTGACTAGGGAGGCTTGGAGGAGAGTGGTGAGGAGGCTTGTGAGGTCGAAGAGGCTCGGGGGCGGCTTAAATAGCCGAGGTGGCGATGCCCTCACCGGGTGCCGCCACAGGCGAGCAAACGATGCTCTGGTGCGACCGCATGTGCGTGCGCATGCGCTGTCGGCGTACGACACCTATGGGACCGAGAGGATCCCTTTTACGGTTCGGCTAGGGAAAAGATGTACACAAAGAGCGGATCCAACGATCAACGCGGGGATCTTTACCCAGGTTCGGGCCACTGAGAAGCATAAAACCCTACTCCTGCTTTGGTTTATTGTGGGTGTTCTTATGCTCAAGTACACAGAGTGCTTGCGATGAACAGTACGTTCAAGAAGCAGCTACGCATGTAGAATGGGCCAGAAGGTCCTCCTCCTCCTGTAGCTTCGCCTTGGGCCTCCTTTTATACGTCCAAGGGGTCACCAACAGTGGCGAACAGTAAGTACAAGAGGTGTAAAGTTGCTACAGGGTTTACATGTTTATCACTGACGACTTTGGACAAACGCATTTAATGCTCCACTTAGGTGTCCCTTACTTTCTTGGGGATGGAAAAAGAGACCGTCCCATCAGCACCGCTTAACCCCATCCGCCGTTAGTGCCATGACACGCACACAGGAGTACAAGCCCTAAACGACAGGCTGGTCGCTGCGCTGGAGCGGTGACAGGGCGGTGGGATCTTGCCGGATGCGAGGTCTTGCCGGGCCTTCACGAGCCTTCCCGGCAAGATCTTGCCGGGAAGCCAGCCTTCGGTCTTCTGTCTTTTGATCATTAGATTGAGTGCCTTATTGATAATCTTGTATTTGTTTCCAGCTGTTCTCCGGCAGGCCTTGCCGCTGGTATGGCTGCAACCGTCCGTGCACAAGTATGGGGTACTAAAAGACCCAACTTTAGTACACCGACACGCGCGGAGGGGGAGAGAGGCCAGGGGGACTGCACGCGGTGCGGAGATGCCGCGGGGGAGGAAGAAGACAGAAGCAAGGCGCCGACGGCCACGGGCACGCGGGGCTGCGTGGCTCGCTGGAGAGGAAAGAGGAAGGGGAGAGAGGTCCAGAGGGGACGCGTGGACGCAGGAGAGGCTGGGCTACACGGTGGACAAGGTGCGGTGTCGCGAGGACGGCGTTTGGGTGGCGGCAAAGGGGTCCCGGCAGCCAGAGCACGTGTTTGGCCTGCCAGGCCGCGTGGTCACCGCGTGCACTGGCGCACACGGGACTTTAGGACCGCCCACACTGTGTCCAGCGTGTAGTCCTTCCAAAGTGGGACCTCCCTGAGGTGATGGGTCGAAGAAAACCACTGTGTGCTGATGGGAATGATCGAGTGAAGTTTGTTGTTGCAAACTTAGGCATGAAACCTTGGTGAAATGGGATGGGATAAGGGTTAACCAAGATGTCACAGAGGTTTAGGGTAGGAAGGACTATGATCCTGTGGATTATGAAAGGATTTGGACCAAAATTTAGCATAGTTGCTTCATAACTACACAATCTGGTCCAGAAACTAGATCATGAAGTAGCACTCACATAGATGATTGGATTGAGCTGAAATTTGGTGGAGGATGATGATTTGGGCATATGAAGGCACCATAAAAATTTCATACCATTTAGACAAATAAAAATGGTACTTCCTAAACAATGCTCCACACTGGACAGAAACTTGGGGGAATTTTGTGGAGAAATGACTTGGCAAAATGATGTGAATTTTTGCATTCTCAAATTATATATGGATGTTTAGGTCCTGGATTAATTTCAGAATTTTTGAAGCAATATAAAATATAGTTGCTTCACAAACTGAAATTATGGCCAGAAACAAAGATTGGAAGGTGTGGTCACATAGATTGTTGGATGGGGATGAAATTTAGTGGAGATTAATGATTTGATCATATTGATGATCTACCAAAATTTCAACTCATTTGGATTATCCTAGCTAGTACGTCCTTTACAAAGCTTCTCTCTTGACAGAAACTTGGGAAATTTGCTGAGGAAGATTTACTAAGCAAATGAAGTTGAATTTTGGCATGTGGTAATAATTTGGATATGAGAGACTGCCCAAAAGTTTTGAGGGCAATCCAGAAAATATAAATAGCACTTCCGTCACAAAGTGCCATTCTGGACAGAATGAAAAATGAATATTCCTGAATTATTTTTGAACTAGGCAAGGATGGATTTTGGCATATTTGTGGAAGATATGATCCAAAGAATTTATGAGAATTTTGTGGGAATTTTGTGGAAGACAGAAATATAGGTTGCTTCACAACCTAGGGCAAACAGGGTTATTCCTTTAATAGAAAAAGGAATATTCCGAAGGAATAAAAATTAGGGGTGGGCTAAGATGGAAATGACATGGTCTTGAGAAAGAGTTGAGAGTGACAAGCCACTTGGAAGTGGCAGAAGAGAAGATCTTCCCAGGTTTTAAGACCACAGAGCCACCGAAAAGGAAATCCAAATAAAAATTTGAAGAAATCCAAAAGAAAAAGGAAAGGGCCAAAAATTGGGGTGTTACAAGGTGCTCATCCGGCGCCCATAGGTAATCTTCCTCGTTAGTAGCGTACACCCGATCTTTGTACTTCCAGGCGTAGATGAGTCACCTAGACCCTTTGGCATTCAGGGCCATCCATTTGGCGTCTTCCTCCACCCTCTCAGCCTTGGCATGAGCATCCCGCCAAAGCTCCATTTCAATTTCTCTGTCGGCGGCCACATGGGCCTCCCAGGCCACCAGACGTGCGGCTCGCTCCTCCTTCTCGGTCTTAATGGTTGCCTCTCTGTCGGCGTGCACAACTAGTGGCAACGACTCCCACAGTGCGACCACCATTAGTTTCCATAGCTCCTCCTCCGTCAGGGCGGGTGCTTGGGGAAGCGAGGCATTGACCTCTGCTATGTGCGCCGGCGCGTCCTGCTTGGCTAGGCGTTGGGACGCATCCTCCTTCGAGCGAGGCAGCGAGCCGCATCGGGCAGTGATCGACAGTGCCATGGTGGGAACGTGGGTTTGCAAAAGGGAGGACGAGGCAAGCGTGAGGAATGGTATGAGGTGAATGTGACTGCTCTGCCCATCACCGTGGCGGGTGCCGTAGTTATAGTCGGCTGGAATCTGGAAGGGCGCAAGAGTGCCGAGGAGATGGTTGCGGGAGATGATTCGCGTCTCGGGAATTTAGTATCTACTCCTTTTTTGGTTTCCCACCGCATGCAACTTTTTTCACGTCTACTATTTACATTATATTAAACTTCCTACCCAGAATTCCCGGTTTCCTGAACAAATTACGGATTTTCAGTACTTTTCCCAAGAACCAAAACATGCGTCGATCATCTTTAAAAAATCATGAATCGATATGTCCTGATTCAAATCAATTTTTAGACCAACGTATGACTTACCAGTTGATGACAATTCAGCAAAAACGATATGTGAAGCACGTAGGGTGCAACTTGCAAGAGCGTCATGTCACGACAAGGCAGCTCGAAAGTGGCGACGGTCTTGTTTGGTAGCAACGCGGCCATGCTCGGTCTGCTGCGGTCAGCCAATGCTAATAAGGGGCAGAGGTGAGCGATGGGACAACTGAGGAGGTCTCCATGGCGACACATGAATAGCTGAAATGAGACATTGCACATTGGAGTAAGAGAGAGTGAAGAACAATGCACTGTAGACCATTGTTACTCGCGTCTGTCAGCTGACAAAAAGACATAATGTAACAAGAAGAAGATGTCTCTCTAGTGCACACATATGTCGTGGAGATACTACTGAAATTTGGTATCATTTGAAGCTGCCCAGCAGAAATGGCAAAAGAAAGAGAGTGCATTGCATGTTTATGGAGGTAAATACTACATATAAGGAACGCATAAATGTGGCACAACATATGACTAGGTTGGGATGGTAGTCTTATAAGATGTTTCATAATTGGTGTTAGTAGGGTCAGCATTAGACGGGATCGAGACTTCGCAAGTTCAAATGTGAGGTCCATAAACCAGTGATCACCAATGCTGTAAGATATGATCCATGTCCCTTATTATCCATGTGACATGGACAACGTGGTCGATCAACCTTTTATAATGATCATACATATTAGGTGTTATTTTCGTGAGCATTGGTCAAGATCGGGCTTGGCAAGTACAAATGTGAGGTTCATAATCTTGATATGAGCAAGGCTGCAAGACATGATCCATGTCCATTATTGTACATGTAAAATCCACAACGAAAAAGGTTCGTGCAGCATAAACCTGTCCATTTTAATCGTGCGTAACACACACAAGACGGGCGATCAAACTTTTTGAAAGCACACACGAACCAAAAAGTTGAGACTCGTAGTGAGACATTTTGACCTCAGTAATACGGTCACAATAAGATCCAACGACTAATTCCACTTTTCTAGACCAGCCTTTGTGTTACATACATCACGAAGAACCGATGCACGCACAAAGTTGGGATGGTTGACACGTTAGGTGTTGCATAAATATCGTGACTTGGCAAGTTGAAATGTGAGGTTCATAAACTTGAGATGACCAACACACTAGTAAGAAATGATCCATGGCACGTTCGCAACGAAAAATAAATGATCAAGTTGAAATGATCCATGACACGCTCGACAAATTCCACATTATTAGATCAATGTTTGTGTTGGATTCCTTTTTTCATGAAGGTGAACAAACATACTCAAATTTTTGGGTTCCCTCCAATATTTCGTTTCCCCTGCCACCACCCACCCCTGCCCCCCAATTTTCCCCCTTCCCACCTTATTTTCTAATTGTCCCACTAAATTTTCCCCACCCCGCCCTCTAAATATCTCGTTACTTGTTCACAACAACCCCCGCTCATAACTCCACACTTTCCCCTCGTCTCTATCGTCTCCTCCAGATCTAGATCCCTCCTGGTGGTAAGTTTCCCTCCCTGGCGCCGGCGTACGACATGACAAAAGGATATCACCACCTTGCCATCGCCCGCAAGGAACCGCTACCAAGAACCGCAAGGCTTTTTCGTAAAGGTAACAAATATTTCCTCCTCATTCAATACCCAAGGCCATCTCGATTACTATGGTTCACTCATGTTGTTAGTTTTATCATCATATATTCATGAATTCCTTGTTTAATTCAATACAAAAATAAAATTTGGGTTTTTATCAAGTTGTTTGCTGCGTGTGTTATAGATCTGACGCATGTCGTTATTCTAATTGCGTTAAAGACCTAAACCCGTCTTTCCCCTCCATTAGAGGCTATGTAGGAGTTTTCTTTTTCACTGCTCATGAGGAAAGTAGTCACACCCGTCTCCGCGCCGCCCCTCTCGCTCCCCCTCCCCCCACCACATCGTATCCGTCGACGCCCAAATCATCCCCTCCTAGGCCCTCCCACCTCCGACGAAGCTTCCAATCGGCCGGAGCCGTGCCAAATGGCGGGATCCAACCCTCCTGGAAAGCCGCCGCTGATTCGTACGGCGGATTCATGATGCGGCACACATTCGAGCCGCCGCCGACGCGCCGCCGACCCCCATCATGCTCCTTCGACACCGACCTGCCGATGCCGCCGCCGCCAAAAAAGAAGTACCGCGGCGTGCGGCAGCTACCGTGGGGGACGTTCGTGTCAAAAATCAGAGACACTGACACAGGCGTTCGGTACTAACTAGGCTCCCACCAATCGGTGGAGCTCGCGGCGAAGGCGTACGGCATCAAGGCGGTGGCGCTATACGGCAGCAAAGCGAAGCTCAACTTCCCATTTGGCACACCCAACGTGCCGATGGCCGTCGAAATCGACCACCAAGTGGTATCCAGACGTGATGTACAGGAGAACCGGGAGACATTCGAGCAGCTTGAGGTGGCGCGCGTAGACGAAGAGTACATGGCCGACATCTAAGGATGCATCCGGAGATCGTCGCTGAGGAGCGCCGGGTACTCGAGCTTTGCCAGAAAGGGGTTCACGATGCCGACGAGGCCAGGCCGTCCGAGAGAAGGGGGTCCGAGGCTGAAGTGATCGACCTTTCGTTGGACTAGTTTAAATTCGTAATCTAAAATGCAGTTTGAACTAAATTACGCTATCTATATCCTTGTTTGCAATGTAGTTTGAACTAAACTAAGCTATGAATGTTTAAATTTTTGTCTATATAAGTGATAAGGGTTCATATAAATGCCCTACATTTCAAGAGATTGGCCATAGATGCACTAATTTACTTTAGTTTTCATACTCATTTGAAATTATGGTTATACTTTGATTCCTGATTAACAACAAGTTCTATTTACATTAATAAAGGCAATGTACTTATTTTTTATTGTACTTCATGCACAAGGTTGTATATTTGTTGATCCTTTATTCTTTCTAATTGTATTCAGGCAAATTGACGGAGTACGAGAAGCTTAGAAATCGAACTATCAAGGATAATCCAGCTCTGATTTCGCAAAGATTGCAGGAAAAAGGCCTAGAACCTGCTGATTTAGAGCTTGTCCATTGTAAAGCATGGGTATTGGCATGTGGGACGAATGCAGTTTCGCTGGAAAAAGGGGTATCTCTTCAGATGAGGAAGCTGAAGTTACATGCAGTCTGGACAGCTCAGAAACTGGAGTTGTTGCTACTGAGATTGCATCATCTGTTGAGGACCCAAAATCTACAACAATGGTACATTTTATTTTACAATTAATTACTACCTGTGTGACATTGTTGTATACGAACATATGTCTTGTGAACTAAAATGTGTTAAGAATGCACTTGTATACATGCAGGAAGTACGTGAAGCTCTCAAGAAGACTCTGCCTCACATTCTGGATGAAATTGAGGGTCTGAATATTTCCGTGGCTGCGCTTCATCAACACATTCAATCTATCAAGACTACACTTAATATCTTATTCAAAGAACATGACATTGTCCACAAAGGCAACGAAGAGAAATTTTTTGCTCTTGAGAAGACTCTTCAAGATCTTGAGGGAGCTCTGTGCTACATCACTAGGATTCTGTCACAATAATTCATTGCCCACAGCTGAAAAAGACCGCCATCGCACTGGTGCATTGTTTGAAGGTGATGAACAGTGGCCAAGTGTCTAATTTTATTTTGTGACTCTGTGCTATGGTTGCCTATTATAAAATTTCAGTCTGGGAGACAATTATTATGTTTGTGATGTAGTCACTGGGCTGAATTTACATTGCAATTCAAATTTTGAACAAATTCATATTAAAATTCTTGAAAATAACATCAGTTTTGCATCAAATATGCCCGCCATTTGCAATACATAAAACAAATTGACCGCGCCTCCACACTGTGACGACTGTAATGGACGCCGTCATCGTCATCCACGTCAGCACAACAATGGGCCCACATGTCAGAATCATTGACCGGTCAAACGCCACATCATCACCAAAAATAGAACGCCTGGTCCCACATGTAAGCAGCCACGTCAGCATCTTCTGGGCCCATATGTCAGCAGCGTTGACTGGTCAAAACTGACGCATATTTATTACTAATGGGACCGTCGGTGATAAAACCCATGGCAAACCCACATGGAAGAAGCCACGTCAGCAACTGCTGGCCCCACCTGTCTGAATCTTTGACTGGTCAACCCCCCGGACCGATCATCGGTGACGGATTATCGTCGCCAAAATTATCTTACGTGACAGATTGGGCTATCATCGGTGACATTCTGGGCCATCACCAAAAATGACCATCGGTAACATTATTTGGTTCGTCATGTAAAATGCGATCTTGCGTGACATAAAAAGTGGTACCGTCGAAATTTTATTTTGTATGACGGCGTTTCGGTGACGGTGGGGGTGACGGCTGGAAAATGTCACGGGGGTATTTTTCGCGACGAAAAAGGGTTATACGTGACACAAGTGAAACGTCGCAGAATAGAGCAAATTTTGTAGTGCCTTCATGTGACAACTAAAGTTTCAACAGACAATGATTGAAATAAAGTGCTTAAGAGCCTTGAGGATGAGATAATTGTGGGTATGTTTATGAGCACTCTAGCATCATGTTTTTCTTTACATTCCTTTCACTCCCTAACTTATGTTTTTATGTCTCTATCAAATAAAAACTCTTCCGTGCATTCCCGGCAAGCAAGTGTTAACTAGAGGAAATAGAATTGAGTATTGCAAAGTTGTTTTATCTAGTAGATCTAAACTTTGAGTTCATTATCTTTGCTTCACTAACACTTGCATAATAACCATGCCACCGCTACAGCTATACTAAGTTTTTAGGCCAAGAAGCGGAGGGCTATCAAGGCGTACCGATCGTAAGTGAACCAAAACTTTCTCGTTATTTCGTTTTAAACAATTGAGTTCCTTATGATTCAGATTTCTCTCTATGTTGCTCGAGGACAATCATGTTTAAGCTCGGGGGAGTTGATGAGTGATATTTTTACACTCATTTACCCTTTGTTTAAACCGACATATTTCAATCAAACTGAGATATTCGCTCCCGATATTGCTAGTAATGACTAATGAATGCAAAGGATTCCACAAATCCTCTCTTTGATGTGTTTCCACAGGAAATGGGCTAAATGTGGATGAAATCTAGTGAGAACATGGAAAGAAGTGAAGGAGGAGATAGAAGAAATCAGGAGGAGGCGCAACAAGAGTCACAGAGCAAAAGATGGCGCTCCATGCAACCATAACCGCTCGCATGAGCGGTCGTATGGCGTGGAAACCGAGGTCTCTAATCCACCTGAACAACTTTTGTAAAGGGGTCGAGGCCTAAATGTTAACAGAATGTCCGCGAGCGAAGCCAGAACAGAGCCATCTTCATCCATCTCCATCAACCCTAGCCGCCGCCATTTCCATCTCCATAGCCACCATCACCATCATAGTTCATCTTCCTCTAGATCATACATGTAATCGTGTATCGCACATGGCATTCATTGTAAGACATATTACCAATCAATCAATCTCCATGATGTGTTCTTCATGTGCTCTGATCTCGATGTGTGAGTAGTTCAGTAAGGTATGGGTTGAGGCAAGGGCCTTGCAACCCTCTGTATTTGTTGTGGGGATCAATGGAAGTGCTTTGAATTAACATCTCATATGTGTGAAATAAAATTGTTCCGTAGATGTCTCTTGTCTTGTTTGCGTTCTTCATCCCTGCAGGTACCCAGGATCTGGAGAGCGAGCCACGGAGAGGCTAAGAGCAGGGAGACCGTGAAGTGTTATTCTGAGCACCAGTGACAGAAAGGTTTAGTACGGTAACTTGGATCCAATCTCTGGGGATTCATGAGGTGTAGTCTTTAAACGCCCAAAGCTCTTGTCTGATTATTATAATCTTAATTATCGTGGCAACCCCGCGCGATGAATAGGGCCTTCGATTGGACAACTGATTCTTGATGTAGGACTCGTGCCGGTCAAGATGTTATTTGGACACATCCCCCACTTCGGTTCCTAACAAGCACATCTCAATGGGTGACTTCCAGCGCACAAATTAATCATATCTGGTCCCAACACAAATGCAAGGTTGTAAGCATTAAGACCTCATACCCGTACCTCTTTTTATTATAAGTGTTTTATTCCAGGTTGCTTGATTTTGATCCGGTCAGAAGCTGGAGTTGTTTCTTTAAAAAAAGCTTGCTAGAGACCCTAGCTTCAAGGGGACGTTCCTCTTGCGGGTTCGTTAACCCTGTGTCACTTCTAGGGAAATAGGTGTGGGGTACTTTCTGTTCCATTTTCGGATCACTAAAAGGAAGTATCACGCGCCTGGGGCCACCAGCATTGGCCGGCGTCGGATGCGCCCGCGAGTTAGCACTACAAAAAAACACTTCCATGATGATACGTCTTTGTCATAGTAGGTCAAGTTTTCTGTCATGCATGTACATCTGTGACAATTTTATGACAGAATCAAGATAGTCATACCCGTGCTGTCGTAGAAGTGTTCCATGACAATAGTGAAATTATCATCATGAAAGTGTCCACTTCCATGACGATAAATGTCGCGTCATGGAAGTGTTTTCGTCAAGGGTGACCGACACGTGGCATCCACCGTAATGGGTCGCCGTTAAGCTATCGGGTGCGGGTTTGGATCCGATAACCCGTTAGCAGCCCTGATCAATGGCGATTTTCCACGTGTAAATATCTGATTCGCCGGCTGATCCACGTGTCAGCTCCCGGTGGCGACAGGTGTCAACCGTCCAATGGACAGGAGTCGCCAATGAAACACTAATACGTCTCCAACATATCTATAATTTTTGATTATTCCATGATATTATAGTATCAATCTTGGATGTTTTATATGCAATTATATGCCATTATATATCATTTTTTGGGACTAACCTATTAACCCAGTGCCCAGTGTCAGTTGCTGTTTTTTGCTTGTTTTTGTCTTTTGAGAAAATCATTATCAAAAAGAGTCCAAACGAGAAAAAAAAACTTTGGATTAATTTTTTCTGGACCAGAAGAGACCCACGAAGCTTTGGGAGAAGACCAGAGGAGCCACGAGGGAGCCACAAGCTCGGAGGGCGCGCCGTGGGGGGGTAGGGTGTGCCCCCCAGGCTTGTAGGCCCCTCGTAGCCCCTCCTGACCTAATTCCAGCGCTATAAATTCCCAAATATTCCCAATATACCAGAGAGATAGAAGAGAAAACCTTTCCGCCGCCGCAAGCCTCTGTTCTTCCGCGATCCCATCTGGAGGCCTTTTCCGGTACTCTGCCGGAGGGGGAATCGATCATGGAGGGCTTCTTCATCAACCTTGCTGCCCCTCAGATGATGTGTGAGTAGTTTACCACATACCTACGGGTCCATAGCTAGTAGCTAGATGGCTTCTTCTCTCTCTTTGATCTTCAATACCATGTTCTCCTCGATGTTCTTGGAGTTCTATCCGATGTAATCTTATTTTGTGGTGTGTTTGTTGGGATCCGATGAATTGTGAGTTTATGATCAGATTATTCATGAGAAATATTTGAGTCTTCTCTGAACTCTTTTATGCGTGATTATTATAGCTTTGTATTTCTCTCCGATCTATCGATTTGGTTTGGCCAACTAGATTGGTCTATCTTGCAATAGGAGAGGTGCTTTGTGATGGGTTCAATCTTGCGGTGCTCAATCCCAGTGATAGAAAGGGACATGACACGTATTTGTATTGTTTCCATTAAGGATAAAAAGATGGGGTTTAATCATATTGCTTGAGTTTACTTTGTCTACATCATGTCATCTTGCTTAAGGCGTTACTCTGTTTCATACTTAATACCTTAGATGCATGCTGGATAGCGGTCGATGGGTGGAGTAATAGTAGTAGATGCAGGCAGGAGTCGGTCTACTTGTCTCGGACATGATGCCCATATACATGATCATTGCCATGAATCCGTCATAAATATTTGCTTTTCTATCAATTGCCCAACAGTAATTTGTTTACCCACCGTATGCTATGTGTTCGAGAGAGAAGCCTCTAGTGAAAACTATGGCCCCTGGGTCTACTTTTATCATATATTAAAACCAAAAATACCTTGCTGCAATTTATTTACTTTTATTTTATTTAGTATTTTATTTTATCTATCTATCACTATCAGAATTAATCCTTGCAAATAACCGCTAAGAGGATTGACAACCCTCTTATTTGCGTTGGGTGCAAGTGTTTGCTTTTGTGTGTGTAGGTGCTGCTAACGGGATTTTGCGTGGTTCTCCTACTGGATTGATAACCTTGGTTCTTAACTGAGGGAAAAACTTATCTCTACTATACTGCATCATCCTCTCCTCTTCGGGGAAATACCAACGCAGTCTACATGTAGCAGGAAGAATTTCTGGCGCCGTTGCCGGGGAGACATCAACAAAATTTATTAAGTACCTTCGCATAAAACTATCATCCACTTGCATTTATTTTTTTTGACTTTTTATTTGCATTTGCCTCTCGTTTTCATCTCCCCCACTTCTAAATTTTCTACAAAAATATTTTTATTTGCTTGTTTGCTTGCTTTCCTTGAAGTTGCTATCACGTCTGAGTTTGGTATTGAAAAGAGTGAGGATGGTAAAATCCCTAAGATAGAAATTCCCTCAAATTTAGACTCAAAATTTTTTGTAGTAGGGAGTGGAAATATCATAGGGAAAACCATTATTCAAGAGTTCTTTAATTGTACGGGAACTTTGGTTTGCAATGATACTCCAATTCTTAAAAGAACCAACAGTTATGGGGAGGCTATCTCCGCACTCGTTCTTAAACTTGAAAGAAGATCTATTCATACTCATCCCACCTTGAAAAGATTGTTTTATGAGTTACCTATTATAAACAACCCTATGGTTAAAAAGATAGCTACTCTTATCCTTATGAATGAGTTTGATTACATAGTGCAAGAAGCTAGAGAGGTCTTTGATTTCTACAATATGAGCCAAGAAAATCCGGTGATAGATGAAATTTTATATAATGAGGAATATATGTTGAGATATGTTTTCCATGATCACCATGCTTTTGATGAAAATACTAAAAATGAAATTCCTCCTCTGCATATCATCCAACAAGTTTTCAATGGTATTAATCAGAAATACTCCTGGATAGTAAAAGGGAACCAACAAGGGTTTGAAGAAAGTAGCCTTAATGACCCTAAAATTTTGGTTGATGATGTGTTCCCCATTGTTCTTGAAAAACCCCCCGAAAATCACACCCCTAAGGATGTCAAAACCAAGGATGACAACACTTGAAACTATGCATTATGCCTAGCTAGGGGCATAAAACAATATCGCTTGTTGGGAGGCAACCCAATGAATAAAATAAATTTTGGTTTTACCTTCTGTGTTTTGTGTGTTTACACAATTATAGCCTATGTTATGATTGTGTTTTTATCTTTCAAGTAGTGTTTGTGCCAAGTAATGCCTTTGGGATGATTTGGATGATAGTATAATTGATGCTGTTTGGAAAATAGAAAGTTTTGCGTCCAGTATTTGATTTTTGATTCTGTACTGGAGCGTTAAAAAATCTGAAATTTTTACACAGTATTGGTATATGAATTGTTGGAGTTATAGAAGTATGGCATTTAAATAGATCTTTACCGACTGTTCTGTTTTAGACAGATTCAGTTTTTGTTGCATAGTTTGCTTATTTTGATGAATCTATGGATCATATCGGGGGGTATGAGTCATGGAGAAGTTGGAGTACAGTAGCATTATGCCAATATTAAATATGAATCAATTTACAACAGTACCTAAAGTTTAAGATTTGTTTGTTATACTAATGTATCTCACGAGGTTTCTGTTTAGTTTTGTGTGCTGAAGTTTTCAAGTTTTGGATGAGACTAGGATGGATAAAGGAATAAGGAGCGGCAAGAGCCTAAGCTTGGGGATGCCCAAGGCACCCCAAGGTAATATTCAAGGAATACTCAAGCGTCTAAGCTTGGGGATGCCCTGGAAGGCATCCCCTCTTTCGTCTACAATCTATTGGTAACTCACTTGGAGCTATATTTTTATTCATCACATGATATATGTTTTACTTGGAGCATCTTGTGATATAGTTTGTGTGCTTTTTAGTTTGTCACAATTATCTTTTCTGAACACACCTTTTTGAGAGGGACACACATTATTCGTGATTTGTTAGAATACTCTATGTGCTTCACTTATATCTTTTGAGCTAGGCAGTTGCTCTAGTGCTTCACTTATATCTTTTAGAGCACGGCGGTGGTTATATTTTAAAGAAATAGTTGCACTCTCATGCTTCACTTATATCTTTTTGAGAGTCTAATGAATAGCAATGGTAATATGCACGGGTTATGAATTTGGTCCTAATATGATAGGTATTCAAGAGGGATATAATAAAAACTTTCATGTAGATCACTGAATATGATAAGTTTGATTCCTTGCAATAGTTTTGCGATATTAAGATGGTAATATGTGGGAGGTGCTAGTAGATAATTGTGGTTTAGTAAGAATATTAGTGTTAAGGTTTGTGATTCCCGAAGCATGCATGTATGATCTGTCGTTATGCTAAGAAGTTGGAGCATGATTTATTCTTGATTGTCTACCTTATGAGTGGCGGTCGGGGACGAGCGATGGTCTTTTCCTACCAATCTATCCCCCTAGGGGCATGCGTAGTATTACTTTGCTTCGAGGGCTAATAAACTTTCGCAATAAGTATGTGAGTTCTTTATGACTAATGTGAGCCCATGGATTATACGCACTCTCACCTTTCCGCAATTTGCTAGCCTCTTCAGTACTGTGCATTGCCCTTTCTCACATCGAGAGTTGGTGCAAACTTCGCCGGTGCATCCAAACCCCGTGATATGATACGCTCTATCACACATAAGCCTCTTTATATCTTCCTCAAAACAGCCACCATACCTACCTATCATGGCATTTCCATAGCCATTCCGAGATATATTGCCATGCAACTTTCACCGTTCTATTTTTTATGACACACATCATCATTGTCATATTGCTTTGCATGATCATATAGCTGACATAGTATTTGTGGCTCATCCACCATTCATCATTTTTTATACATGTTACACTAGTATCATTGCACATCCTGGTACACCGCCAGAGGCATTCATATAGAGTCATATTTTTGTTCTAGTTTCGAGTTGTAATTTATTGAGTTGTAAGTAAATGGAAGTATGATGATCATCATTATTAGAGCATTATCGCAGTGAGGAAATAAAAAAAAGCGGCCAAAAAGAGCCCACAAAAAAATGAGAGAAAAAGAGAGAAGGGGCAGTGTTACTATCCTTTTCCATACTTGTGCTTCAAAGTAGCACCATGTTTTTCATATAGAGAGTCTCCTATTTTGTCACTTTCATATACTAGTGGGAATTTTTCATTATAGAACTTGGCTTGTATATTCCGATAATCGGCTTCCTCAAATGCCCGAGGTCTTCTTGAACAAGCAAGTTGGATGCACACCCACTTAGTTTTCATGTTGAGCTTTCATACACTTATAGCTCTTAGTGCATCCGTTGCGTGGCAATCCCTACTCCTCGCATTGACATCAATTGATGGGCATCTCCATAGCCCGTTGATTAGCCTCGTCGATGTGAGACTATCTTCTTATTTTTGACTTCCCCTTATTAATCTCTACCGCCATACTCTATTCCACCCATAGTGCTATATCCATGGCTTGCGCTCATCTATTGCGTGGGTGTTGAAAAAGCTGAAGCGCGTTAAAAAGTATGAACCAATTGCTCGGCTTGTCATCGGGGTAGTGCATGATAAATACTTTGTGTTAAGAAGATGGAGCATACAAGATTATATGATTTTGTAGGGATAACTTTCTTTAGCACTTTTATTTTGAAAGACATGATTGTTTATTAGTATGCCTGAGTATTGATGTCTTTATGTCAAACTATAGACTATTGCTTTGAATCATTCGGATCTTATTATTCATATCGTAAGAGAGATTACATGATGAAACATGTTAGGTAGCATTCCACATCAAATTTTTTGTTTTTATCATTTACCTACTCGAGGACGAGCAGGAATTAAGCTTGGGGATGCTTGATACGTCTCCAATGTATCTATAATTTTTTATTGTTCCATGCTATTATAGTATCAATCTTGGATGTTTTATATGCAACTATATGCCATTATATATCATTTTTTGGGACTAACCTATTAACACAGTGCCCAGTGCCAGTTGCTGTTTTTTGCTTGTTTTTGTCTTTTCAGAAAATCATTATCAAAAAGAGTCCAAACGAGAAAAAAACTTTGGATTAATTTTTTCTGGACCAGAAGAGACCCACGAAGCTTCGGGAGAAGACCATAGGAGCCACGAGGGAGCCACAAGCTCGGAGGGTGCGCCCTGGGGGGTAGGACGCGCCCCCAGGCTTGTGGGCCCCTCGTAGCCCCTCCTGACCTAATTCCAGCGCTATAAATTCCCAAATATTCTCAATATACCAGAGAGACAGAAGAAAACCTTTGCGCTACCGCAAGCCTCTGGAGGCCTTTCTCGGTACTCTGCCGGAGGGGGAATCGATCACGGAGGGCTTCTTCATCAACCTTGCTGCCCCTCCGATGATGTGTGAGTAGTTTACCACAGACCTACGGGTCCATAGCTAGTAGTTAGATGGCTTCTTCTCTCTCTTTGATCTTCAATACCATGTTCTCCTCGATGTTCTTGGAGTTCTATCCGATGTAATCTTCTTTTGCGGTGTGTTTGTTGGGATCCGATGAATTGTGAGTTTATGATCAGATTATTCATGAGAAATATTTGAGCCTTCTCTGAACTCTTTTATGCATGATTATTATAGCTTTGTATTTCTCTCCGATCTGTCGATTTGGTTTGGCCAACTAGATTGGTTTATCTTGCAATGGGAGAGGTGCTTTGTGATGGGTTCAATCTTGCGGTGCTCAATCCCAGTGGCAGAAAGGGATATGACACGTATTTGTATTGTTGCCATTAAGGATAAAAAGATGGAGTTTAATCATATTGCTTGAGTTTACTTTGTCTACATCATGTCATCTTGCTTAAGCCGTTACTCTGTTTCATACTTAATACCCTAGATGCATGCTGGATAGCGGTCGATGGGTGGAGTAATAGTAGTAGATGTAGGCAGGAGTCGGTCTACTTGTCTCGGACGTGATGCCTATATACATGATCATTTCCATGAATCCGTCATAATTATTTGATTTTCTACCAATTGCCCAACAGTAATTTGTTCACCCACCATATGCTATTTCGGCCTGCTGTCGGCACGTGAATTGTTCGGCACAATTCAAGCCCAATCTACTTTTCATCCTGTTAAAAGCCCATTGTATTTTTTGGCCCATCTAAGGCAAGCGGTTTAATCGACGTATAAAAGGCCTGAAACTAATAGTGGGCCAGTTTACGTCTAGGTGCCCGAGATGATTGTGGACCCACGATTAGTCCCATTTCTAGCGATTGGTGGGCTAGCCAGTTTTTGTACCGTAATTTTTTTATATAAACCTAACGATTTGGCCCATTGCGCTCGGTCTAAACTTACGGCCTTTTCAGAGAGTGACGACAGCATATACAGTAAATAAATTACAGCATCGTGACGAAGAATTAACCTAGACTATACAACAAAGAAATTACGGCATATTACATCCACTGGGCATTAAAGTTTGCCGCCAGTGATAAGAAAGCGCAACCAGACAGCAGATTACATACACTGGGCATCAAAGGTCGCCACCAGTGCAAATAAACATGCTGACAAAATAATATATAGAACCGATAACACTTCAACACAGTTCAAGAAAGGTTAGCCCTGCCCGGGAGCTGCAGCGCAAGCAGCTGAGCAAGCTGATGAGACTGCGCTTGTTTGATGCTTATATCCTCCAACTCTAGCTGCATAGCATCAATAGACGTCCTGTACTTTTGGTTAATCTTCCATAGAGATTGGAGTTCCAGTAGGAGTTGAGCTGAAGCATGTCTTTCTGCTTGAATTTGAGACTAAAGAAGTTGAACAGATTCAGGCGGCGACTTCATCGAGCTTGTGTCACTGCTATTAGCGAGTAACTTCGACACTACATCAAGACATGACTTTGGGGTTGTATTGCTATCCCCAAGATGTGTTGCCTTCTTCCCTGCAATATATGTTAGAGGGACAAGCAATGGGTTTGTCTCACTATCATTGTGGCAGTTCTTCCTGGCGTCAGAGATATCACTCTGAAAGAAAAACAAGAAAACAGATAACAAGTTTTGCACGTATAAGCATCAGTGCTGTCAATTCATCCCATTTCTTACGGGCAAATAAAGAGACACGGTTTAAAATAGCATAAACATCATATGGCATTGTTCATAGTTAAGACATGCCAGGATATGGCATTGTGCAGGAGTGGCCAGCTTCACCACACCACTAGATTACAGATCAAGAACACAAGCATACATGCGGTGCTAAAGAACGTATAAGCATCAATGGCTAGTGTGCTGTCAATTAATACCATTTTAGATTGGCAAATAAAGAGATATGATTTAAATAACATTGACAAAATATGGCATAGTTCATAGTTAAGACATAGCAGGATATGACATTGTGCTGGAGTGGGTAGTTTCACTTTCACCACACCCTTGGATTACAGATCAAGAACACAAGCATGCATGCACTCTAAAGAAGATCACTTGCTCTATTTAGTTTCATTTACATGGTATGAATAAGGAACTTGGTTGTACAACTAAAAACTGAAATTGAGAAGGACAAACTTATGTTTATGAACTTCTTCATAAGAAACTTTAAACATGCAATTTGATGCAAACGCGAAAAATAAACAGCAGTTGCAGTCATGCCTATCCAAATATACTCAACAAAGTTTGAAGGCTTGAGAAGGACAAACTTACGTTAGTAGTGAAGACGGGCTCTATAAAGCCATTGTCCATGCTAATGGGGGGGGGGGAATTCAAGCAGTTTACCACAGAATCTTCTTCATAACCATTGCCTTTATTCTACATTTTGTTAAGCGTAAATATAGATGTGATAATATAGGAACAAATGGAGAATATTTAAGCTAAGATGCAGAGTGATGATACATAATCAACTAGCTAGAAATGTAAGTACATCGGTACAGGTAGAAAGGTACTGACAAGAGCAATGCAGAGCTAAACTTCTTCAGTAGCATTTGTTTTATTCAACATTTTGGTAAGAGTAAATATAGATCTGATAAGGTCTAGAAAATGGAGGGCAAGGGGAAATAAGCTGCAGAGTGATGGTACATGAACAACTAGCTCTCAATATAAGTACAGTGATAAAGGACAACAGGTACTTACAAGAACAATGCAGAGCTAAACTTCTTCATAAGCATTGGGTTTATTCTACATTAATGTAAGCATTAATATAGATCTGATAATTTGGAGCGAACAATGGATAAGCAAGCTATCATGCACACAGATGTCACATAATCAACCAGGTATGAATGTAAGTACAGTGATACAGGGCAGCAGGTACTAACAAGAGCAAAGCAGCGAGCAGCATAGTTGCGATATCCTGTCGTCCATTTCAAACCATTATTCTTCTTCGAGCAGTTTTCCTGCAAAAGAGATCGGTAAGGCACATGCAGAAATGTAGGAGTTCAAATTGTCATGTGATCTCATAGA
Organism: Elymus sibiricus; assembly: GCA_039707655.1. Lineage (NCBI taxonomy): Eukaryota > Viridiplantae > Streptophyta > Magnoliopsida > Poales > Poaceae > Elymus > Elymus sibiricus. The sequence continues at coordinate 238,689,285 of CM077676.1, forward strand.
CAGTACCTCTTCCTGGGGACGAGAACAGTGCATAACAAGGTTTTTCCATTCAATATCTTGTAAATTTAGCACAGGAGACTTCATCGAAATTTCATTTATAGACTTGCAATCAAAGTGTGTTTGCCTCAGGTAACAGCGATACTGTTGCAACGCGTCCTTGAAAAGTGCAAGCAAGCTTTGCTTATCATGACTATCCAGATTGACGCTCTCCTATTTAGAAGAATGTAATGTAAATCATTCGTGTGTTCAATCAACAGAAAACAAGACAATAATGACCATAAATAATAGCACTTACACATAAGTGCGATAGGAAGATGTGAAAATGGTGTTTGTCTTCACTATAATCTTCCCATGATGGGAAGATACGCACATGGTTCCTAACAACATTGAAAGCATTGTCTTTTAAACTGGGAATAACTGGATTGGGGTTCCAATCTGCAGGAATTGGGGCACTCTGCAGTTGGAATAGGTCTTTGGCCTGTGGATTTGGTGTACTTTTTGCTGGATTGGGATTTTTCTGTGGTACGGCTGGTGGTTTGGCAACTGAAATCGGCATACCTTTTGCTGGAGTGCGGTTCCTATGTGGTGGGGCTAGTGGTATGGCCAATGGAGTATGGGTACAGTCTGCTAGAGTCAGGCCTAGGTTTTGTGGTGCTGGTTCTGTCACCAATATAAGTGGGGTGCTATCTGATTTCTCCGGTACCACCACCTTTTTCAAAGACTTTGTTTGTACTCCTTTAGGTTTTGCAATCACCCTCTTCCTTTTGGATGTCTGATACACAAGAACATCATTTGAATGGAAAAACATGGTATAATGACAGATGGAATAGGTATTGATAATGGATGGGCATGGCATCTTCACATATATGATGAGTAAACTAAGAAGATGGTGGTGCAACGGAGTAGAAGAAATGCAAGACACCTTATGCAAGATACGTGTAACCAATAAAACCTTGCCAAATTAGAACAGACACCTTGATGGGTGAACATAATAGGCGATCTGCCTTTGACTGCACAAGCTTTGAATAGTCATTAGGATCATATTCTGAACACAAATCTGTAGGTGGGGAGCGTCTGGGTTTCATTCCATCCAGAATGGAAATCAATCCCTTGATACCAAGTTTGTTAGCCATTGCACTTTTCCACAGTATTCCTCTGATGCGCGCAATCTCATATTCATTATGATCATGTTCAATATCTGATATGCATGAAAATAGAAATAGTAGTGAGATTATCTTTGAAATGCATAGGATATCCTAATATAATAGGGGCTCCCTGTAACCCTTGTGTGCTACCTCTGGAATTTTGAGGAGAGAGCCCATGTGTGCTGTAATTTGGTGTGTACATTAATATAATCTGGCACTACTGCTAAAAAAAAAGAGTCTCCCTATTGGGAGCTCCAGAAGTAAAGATAGTTGGCAGATGATAGGTTCAAAATATATTGTACGCAAAGTTTATTGCCAAAGCATGATGAGAAGAGCGCACAGAGAAATAGTATTCCCTCATGAGTCTATATGTGGCGCACATGCATTTCAAAACTCACATAGTAACATTAGCTGACCAATTAAATGTGTCTCAATTTTATTAGTATCTGTATCGTATCAGATTTGAATTTGATAACTAAGCTTTGGAATTATGAGTGGCATGTAGTTTAGCTTGAAGGATGGAGTGATGCTAGTACGACACGAAGCATCTAGGCAGATAGTAGTGTAGATAAAGGGGGGAAACCATAACATCATAAATATATCTGGAAAGTGGAACTGGCTCGAAAATATGGGGTTGTATTGCAGCTACTAATCGAAAGCATTTTGATCCCCTACAGGCCAGCTCTATTCAACCGAAGGCGCACTACTGTTACTATTAGTCTAGTCTCTCAAAGGCAACACAGCTCCTAGCATTTCCTGGATATTATGGCAGACCAACTCGAAGTGCTGAAATCATCTAGCAGAAGCGGCCAATAGACCTGTTCATTGCAGATCTCCCTGCTCCCCTTCCTGACAAGGAACATACTGTACTTATTAAAGAAAAACAGAAGAGGAACGTGTTAAAGAATAGAAGAGGAAGCATATTATGGAGATTCCACTTCTTTCTATACATTTGGAAACTAAGCTCATGATAAACCAGGCCACGTGCATTTGGAAACTCAAGTGGGAACATTAGCTAACCAATTAAATGTGTCTGTTAACTAATATCATTATCATGTCACATTCGGATATGAACAACTAAGCTTTGGAAATATGAGTGGTGTGTTGTTTAGCTTGAAGGGTGGAGTGCTGCTATTATGACACAAAGCACTTACGTAGCTAATAGTGTAGATAAAATGTGAAGACCCTAAGCATCACGAGTAAAATTGGGAAAGTGGAACTAGCTGGAAAATATGGGCTTGTATTGCCGGTACGGCTACAAAGGCTTTGGATCCCCTACAGGGGCAGCTCTCTTCCACTGAAGGCGCACTACAATTACTATCCGTCTAGACTATCAAAGGCAACACAGCTCTCAGCATTTCCTGGATATTATGGCAGACCAACTCGAAGAGTTGAAAGCATCGATCAGAAACGACCCAATAGACCTGTGGACTGCAAATGTCCCTGCTCCTCTTCCCGACAAGGAACATACTGTACTACTATACTTATTAAAGAACAGAAGAGGAACATGTTAAAGAAGAGCAAGCAGATTTTGGATAATACAATGTTCGTTGCCCACCCATGATGAACCAGAGCGCACAAAGAAATGCAATTCCCTGTTGTCTCTCTATATGTGGCCACATGCGTTTGGGAACTCAAGTGGAAACATTAGCTGACCAATTAAATGTGTGTCTGTTAACTAATATCATTATCATATCACATTCGTATATGAACAACTAAGCTTTGGAATTATGAGTGGTGTGTTGTTTAGCTTGAAGGGTGGAGTGCTGCTAGTATGACACAAAGCACATACAAATCATAGTGTAGATAAAATGGGAAAACCCTAAGCATCACGAGTAAAATCGGGAAAGTGGAACTAGCTGGAAAATATGGGCTTGTGTTGCTGGTACGGCTAGATAGGCTTTGGATCCCCTACAGGGGCAGCTCTCTTCAACTGAAGGTGCACTACTGTTACTACCAGTCTAGACTCTCAAAGGCGACACAACTCCCAGCATTTCCTGGATATTATGGCAGACCAACTCGAAGAGTTGAAAGCATCCATCAGAAGCAACACAATAGACCTGTCGACTACAAATGTCCCTGCTCCTCTTCCAGGCAAGGAACATACTGTACTACTATACTTAATAAAGAACAGAAGAGGAACAGGTTAAAGAAGAGCAAGCAGAGTTTGGATACTACAATGTTCGTTGCCCACCCATGATGAACCAGAGCGCACAAAGAAATGCAATTCCCTGATGTCTCTCTATATGTGGTGCACATGCTTTTTTGAAACTAAAGTAGGAACATTAGCTAACCAATTAAACGTTCTCTATTTTAGTAATATCAGCATCATATCAGATTCATATTTGAAGAACTAAGCTTTGGAAATATGAGTGGCCGGTTGTTTCGCTTGATGGGTTGAGGAGCAGTGCTGGCATGACACGAAGCACCTAGGATGATGGTAGTGAATATAAAAGGGGAAAACCATAAGCATTGCGAGTATAGTGTTGAGTGTACCATGGCGGATCTGAAGGTGCAAAGGAGACAGAGGCTACTTCGCAAACAATGTTTGCTTTCAACTAAGAAGTAAGATTCTAAGTGATGGACAAGAAACCACAGTAAAGAAGTGGCGATCTATTTTCTGGCTGAGATAAATAACTTGAGCAGATATGGAAGAGTACCGCCTCTGTTGTGGCGCCGTGTAGGCATCTGCTGAGAAGTTGAGGGTGATGCGGTAGCGATGGCTGTCGGCGGTGTGGAAGCAGATCTGGCAGGGAAGACGGTGGCGGCGGGGGATATGTCCTGGCGCGGTGTATGACACGGTCGTAGGAGCGGCCCCGGTGATGTAGGGTGGAACCCTAATTGACAATTTTTCATGAATTGGAGGACGATCCTATGAAGAACACGAAGAACACGGTGAAGAACGGGGAGAAATCACAAGAGGAACACTCAAGAACAAGTCCAATCACACATCCACTAGACTAACAAGCACACAAGATCACAAGGTACATGAACAACAAAGGGAAAGATACATGGTAGAGTTCATCCCAAATCCTAGAAGGAGATGAGGTCTTGATGATCTAGGTAGATCCTTCTCCCTTAGGAGGTCTTGTACTCCAATGGAGTCTTCTCTCTCTCAAGAGGAATCCCACAAGGGGAGATACATGAGCTATGCTCTAATGTCTAGATCTATTCTTAGCTAACCCTAGAAATGAGGTGGGGAGCAGTATATATAGGCTAGTCCACGAAGGGGTAAGTGAGAGGGGATACATGGGCCTCTGGCCCGACTCTGCGGGCAGGCAGGCGCCGGATGTCCGGGCTGGGGCCCGGATGTCCGGCCGTTCGCGAGACACCGGATGTCCGGGGCACTGGCCAGATGTTCGGCCTGGCGGTGGTCGTTCTTCTGTAGTCCTTTACCGGATTTTCGGGAGGGAGGCCGGATGTCCGGGCGGTGGTGAGGCGCCGGATGTCCGACCGCTGATGCTCTTCGGCCGCAAATTGTTGTTGCCCATCTTGTCTGCGCCGGCGCCGGATGTCCGGCCTTGGCCCAGATGTCTGGCCACTGTAACTTTAGAAGCTCCGTCTTCTTCCGTCGTCTCTTCCATGATTCCCTCGCGGATGGTGTAGTTGTTCCTTGGCGCTTGCACTCCTCCTCGACATCCGTGAAGCTCCGGCAATACCTATGCATGCACACGAGAGGAGTGTCAAGTAGTATACCATCCAAGTGAACACATGTAAAGGAGATGATTCACCTTTATGTATGTGGAGTAGATGTCGCACGTGTCACTTGCCGAACGAACTCTTGACATGGTGATGTCTTTAGGATGCTCCGCGTCATCCCCTCCCCCTTGGAAAAGATCCGTCCTCGGATCGAAATCCAAATCACCATGGGAAAGAGATGTGGTCGCCGTGTCGAAGTGGACGATCACCAAGAACTTATCATCGTGTAGCTCGAAATGGGCACTCTCCAATGTCGCGCCGTCTCGTGATTCCTTCAAAAGGAGCAAAGAAAACAAACACTTGGAAAAACAAATGTGGTTAGCGTTAGTGCAAAACCAATCATTCAAGAGGTGATTCACCCAACAAGTGTCGTCATCATGCATATCATATGGTGTGACAAAGGATAGTGGCAAGTCATGTAGGCATATCAATTGAGCACAATCAAAGGCATCATGCACAAAGGCAAGAAGCAATAGCAATCTATAGGACCAAGCATGCAAATGTGAGGTAGAGATGCAAATATATGTGACAAGTGAATAAGCATCTTCCTCGAGGTCATAGCAAGCATTCATCAAGCGCTCAACAAATGGTCTATGGTAGGCATAAGAATCATTCACAATACCAAAGAAGATGAGATGTCGAAACACATGGATTGAGTGCAAGACAATCCAAGCATAATGTGCATATGGTTTAGTGAAGATAGTGTGGCACTCAACACAATAGAAAGAGCAATTGTTCATCATGTGTGAGGCAATCAAGTCAAGCATGTAGCAATCAATGGGACATGGCATATGTGAAGAAATGACATTGTTGCAACCAAGCATATGATAGGAGCAAGTAATGCACAAGTCGGATGCAACACACAAAGGATGTATGTCATGAGGCATGGCAATGTGGTAATCATGAGTGAAAGTAGTAGCTCTAACATGTGCGCAAGGTGTCATGGTGGAAGCAACACATGAAGTATGCTCAACAATATTCATGCTCATGGTGTTGGGGTTCTCGAGAGAGAAGGATATCACCTCGAAAGCATGTCCTTGTGCGCCCTTCACAATGCCGAAGTGGTAGCAAATGCTTTGTAGAAGCTTGTGAGTCAAAAGTGGCTCACTCTCAAGAGCTCGAATGGTCAATTCACTTGAAGTGGAAGACACGGGGTCGAACGATCCTACACATGCACACAACAAAGCAAAGAACGTATGTGCATGGTAGATAAACACATCATCCATCATGATGGTTCTCTTCTCTTGCACATAACCATTAGAAGCAAAAGTGCATGAATAATATGATGCAACAATGGATATATTCATGGCACTAGGTATATGGTACAAAGAATGAAGACAAGCATGCTTCACATGAATTATGTCAAAAGCTCCAAGTATATGGGAGAAAGCTAAGGGGGCAATCTCATTATCAAGACTAAAAGCATTGTTGCAGTCAATACATGGCAAATCATATAGAATGAGAGAGGCAACATATGGAGACATATGACAGCATTCAATAGCAATCATGTGCAAAGCATGAAAATGGATGCCATCAACCACATGAAATGAGCAAGTATGAATCATCGGTGATGCAACAAGGCAAGCAATCATAGTAATCATGTCATGCAAACTAGTAGTGCGAAGATGCAACATACTAGAGGAAATCATGGCAATCATGTCATGTGAACAAATAGTAGATAGAGGCAATGCGCATGACATATTGCAAGCACGAACACAAAGCAATATCAAAATATCATCATAGGCATTGGGCACAAATGGAACATGGCAATAACAAGCAATATCTCCACCAAGCTTGCAAATACACATATAAGTACTAGAATCATGGATCATGTGAAATACAAAGCATGGGTCACAAAAGCATGTCATCCAAATGGAAATGAGCATATCATGCAAAGTGAACATGGCAAGATGGGCATAGAATATGTAATGGACAATAACCCATAACCATGTGAGGGCCATGTAGAAGAAATGCGCGAATGCTCATCACGAAGAGGGCGGGTGGAGGGTAAGCACTCCAATGTGGCACACGTCTTCATTTCTCTCTAGAGCTCATTTCGTCAACTCGTGCGCTTGCGAGGTTGACGAGTAAGTGTGATGACCTACACAAGAAAGACACAAACGAAAGAAAGTGTGTGCGTGGTAAATGTACACATCATCCATCATGATGTGTATGTGCACGTGAGAGTTAGCAGAAAACAAGCAATGCTCAAAGAAATTTGAGGCATGGTATATGTACATGTCATCTATCATGAAAGAATAGTACATGTCATCTATCATGGACAATAACCCATAACCATGTGAGGGCCATGTATAACACGATGGGGACACAAATTTAGCATGCAAGTATATGGCACATCAATAGCATTGTTATTCATGGGGAGCATATTGTGCACATAATTATCGAGATCATGCAATGGATGGGATGGATCAACATCTCCTAAAATGTATGAGGAAACTATGGGGGTCTCCTCATGATAAATAGCGGAAACATCATATGGAGAAAATTGACAAAATGGCAAATAATGCATGTCCGAAGCTAGGTGGTCATGGCATGGCATTTATGAACAATGATGCAAAGGAAGCATATCTATATCATCACAAGAAAAACAAATGCCAATAACCATGGGTTTGTCATCTATGCCATATATGCAAATTGGGTTCATTTTAATGGCATATGCATAGTTACTACGATGAGATTGCAAAGTTGCGATATGGTTGATCTCATGCATAGCATATGACAAGTTAAGCGGATTGTCAAACATGATGTGACCGAGAGAATTATCACAAGAAATCCTATGCAATATAGCATCACAACTAATAGACTCCACATGGCAATCGTCAAACTCATCATAAATGGGTAAATCATCGCATGTTGAAATCATACTAACAAGAAGCGTGTCAATAGGAGGATCATCATCATGCAAGCAATCAATGTCCACTAGTGGGACTAGCTCATCATCTTCACCTATGTTACCTTTGTCATTCCACTCGTGTGGTGTAGGTGACGTGGCAAAGACCAAATCATGATCATCATCTTCAACTTGATGGAACCATGTGGGTGGTGCATCATATTCCACCATGGCCATCATCTTTTCCATAGGAGGGACGAAGTCATCGAGGGTCGGTGCGTCATCATATATGGGACCTAGCACCAAATGAGAAGACACAATAGAGGTAGAGGTCAAGTCGTTAGAGTTCAAAATGGCCTCACAAGACCGATCAACTTCCTCTCTCAACTCTTGTGGTAGCTCACTCACTCCCTCAAAGTAGGTGCACTCAAAGTCACATATGGTGGAGTCACTCATCTCACTCAAGTGATGGGGGTTGTGGCTCTCCTCACATGGGAATTGGGGCAACTCGTCATATATGGGGCTAGTGGTGAACTCGCTCTCACTCTCAATATGGGTGCTCATGTCACTCAAGTCATCTCCAAACGCCGCCGTGGTTGAAGGGAAAATCCCATTCACAACCGTCTCGTCACCGTCGCCATGGATGAAGTCCGAAGATGGCACATCATCACTCGCCTCCAGGACCGAAGGGAAAATCCCATGCTCGATCATCTCACTTTCACCTCCAAAGATGGAAGTATCATCCTTGCTCGCCACCTTGTCGCTCGCCTCCAAAGCTTGGTCCTTGATTGGCTCCGTAGTCATAGTCGTCGCCGCGCCGTCTTCCAAAAGAGTCGTGGTAGACTCGGCATCATCAATGCCACAAAGAGGTATGGCGGTGAAGTCAAACTTGGGAGCGTCGTCTTGGAGCTCATCGGGCTTGGACATCATGGTGGTACTATCCTCATGCTCGTTGTCGTGGAGCTTGGTCGTCGCGAACTGTGCTTGGGGTGGAGAAGCCTTGGCCTTCATAAGTTCTTGTTCCGCCTTGAGAGCACCAAAGTAGATGTCGTCGAGGGACTCATAGTTGTCGAGGAAGATAGTCTTGGAGATGTCGTTGTTCAATCCCATCATGAAGAAGAACTTCATCCAAATGGGGTCGTCCATGCTGGCTCATCGCAAGGCTTTCTTCATCTCGTTGAAGTACTCATCGAGGGACTTGGATCCTTGTATGGTGTTCTCCAATTGGCATTGAAGATGTTCCGTGTAGGTGGAAGGCACAAATTCCCGCCGCATCGCTTTCTTCGTCTTGGGCCAACTCATGTTGAAGCTCTTCGAAGGTGTGTGAAGCCACCATGTCGACGCGTAGTCGTGGAAGTTACTTGTGGCGCACTTCACTTGATCTTCAGAGGGGACTTGAAGTAGCTTGAGGTAGTCGTCCATCTTGCCTTCCCACTCGAGATACTCCTCGGGGTCTTGAGTCCCATAGAAAGGAATCTCATGGTCGGTGTCGAGGTCGTAGTAGCTCATGGAAGTCACGGACTTGAGCTTCAGAAGCTTCTCTTGACCATAATCTTGAGGTGCTTGTCGGCGAAGATGCTGCGTGTCCAAAGGCGAAGATGCCTTGAAGTCGCTTGGCGAAGATGCCAAGGTAGATGGTGAAGTCGTAGAGCGGTGGTTGGTGTTGAGCTCTGGACCTTCACGTTCTTGTCGGTGATGGTGTTGATGCCGATGTGACCTTGCCGAAGATGGTAGCTCGAAATCATGTGCACTTGAGCGTCTTCTCGAAGAGGAGGAAGACCTCTTTCCGGTCTTGATGAGGGCTTTGACCTCCGCCATTTGAGCATCCATCTTGGCATCCAAGTGGTTCTTCATGGCATCAAACTCGTCGTTGTGGTTGTAGATCAAAGTAGATGTGCTTTGCCTATCCATCACAAGACTCGAGCAAAGGTGAGTGGGAAATGAGATAAACAATACCAAGATACATTTTCCCAAAGTTGAGGATGTATCTCGCGTCACTCAATGTGAATTGAGAGAATAGTGGAATTGGTACCGGACTTGTTCACTCACACCTACAAGGTAAAGCTTATCGAGTGGCTTGGTTAGGACAAGTGGCACACAATTCAAGCAAATGTTAGTCCAAGATATAAAAAATGTTGAGGAAGATTCACAAAATTGCAATGTAAAGCAAATAGATCAATAGCTATGGTGGCATAAGGAAACACACACACGAATAGATAAGTGGGATCCGGGCAACCAAGGAATGAGCACAAAATGTGTTACCATGGAAAACGCTCGTGTTGCACAGATACTAGAGAGACAATAGCTCGATTGCTCAAATGGGCTAGATATGCTTGTGCACCAACCTAAGCGAGTAAAACGTGCCGTCTTCAATCCCAAGTATGCTATGTATGTATGCTCCAAGATTATGTACTATGCAAAATGGCTTAATGCTATTTCTATTGCTTACAAGCTCTTTTGTATGTCCTCTTTTGCTTAAAAGCTTTTGCTCTTCTTTTTTTTCTTTTTTTTTGGAAGATTTGCCACAATGCTTGATGCTCGAGCCAAGTATGATATGAGACAAGTATGTAAGATATGCACGGAAGAGACTTATGGCACAATGATGATAGCAAGATGATTGCACGCTAAATGTAGCTATGCGGCGTAAGCGTATCACTAAGGTGCACAATGAGCATGGCCCGACAATTCTCAACTCGCTAGTCTCGATGGGAAAGTGACGCAATAGGCTCGGGGCGATCAAAGCAATGGCAAGGAAATGTACAATGATGTCGTCAAAGTTACCGTCCTTGCTTACGGTTATGGTGTCAAAGGGTGAAGAGGTCATTGTCGATGACGAGTCCGTGGTGATGATGAGTGGCAGTGTTGTCGATGTTGAACCGTTCCTAATTAGCCGAAACACCTTAGGAAACGGAAACCGCGAACTCAAAATCTCAAACAAAATCGATCAAAATGGGTTATGGTGGTGGAAGGGTATGGTGGGCATGCTTATGCGGAAGTTAAGGTGGTGGTTGATGAAGAAGTAACCATCCCTAAGTAGCCGAAACACCTTAGGATACTCAAATCACAACTCAAACAACCACAAATGCAATGGGGTTCAAAATGGATTAGGTTGCGGAAGTCGGTGGTGGTAATGCGGATGATATGGTGGAGGGTCTAGGCAAAGATGCCAAAATGCACAAAATTTGATGGAGTCAAATTATGGTGGTAGTATTTTTGTGGGATGGGGGATGTCAATAGCTATCCAATGAGCTAAAGAACGTCCAAATCGGACTCCGGATGAATTAGTTATGGTCAAAACGGTGAACCACGAGAGGCTAAAACTCCAGAGGCCGGATGTCCGGGGGGGAGCCCGGATTTCTGGGGCTGTATGTCCAGAACTGCGTCAGTTTTTCCACTCCAGGTGCCGGATGTCCGGCTAGGGACCCGGATGTCCGGCCGGTGGCCCGGATGTCCGGCCCGACGATTCCAGATCGGGATTTGGACTTTGAAACTCGATTTGGGGCGGATTTAGATGATTCCAAGGTCAAAATTGATGGGGGAAACGAAATTTTTGGATGGATTTCGTGGTATGGAAGCTAGATCCACTTGCCAAACAACAAAATCATGGATCAAACACAACAAAATCTCACAAGAACCAACAAAATGCAAAATTTTTGGTGAGGTTATTTTTGGTGGGGATTTTCGAAATTGGGCAAGAACAAACAAAATTAGGCTAGAAAGTGGGGGGTAGGACTCCAAATTCGTGATCAACGTGGCTCATGATACCAAAATGATGTAGGGTGGAACCCTAATTGACGATCTTTCATGAATTGGAGGGCGTTCCTACGAAGAACACGAAAAACACGGGGAAGAACAGGGAGAAATCACAAGAGGAACACTCAAGAACAAGTCTAATCACACATCCACTAGACTTACAAGCACACAAGATTACAAGGTACATGAACAATAAAGGGAAAGATACATGGTAGAGTTCATCCCAAATCTTAGAAGGAGATGAGGTCTTGATGATCTAGGTAGATCCTTCTCCCTTAGGAGGTCTTGTACTTCAATGGAGTCTTCTCTCTCTCAAGAGGAATCCCACAAGGGGAGATACATGAGCTAAGCTCTAATGTCTAGATCTATTCTTAGCTAACCCTAGAAATGAGGTGGGGAGGAGTATATATAGGCTAGTCCACGAAGGGGTAAGTGAGAGGGGATACATGGGTCTCTGGCCCGACTCTGCACGCTGGCAAGCGCCGGATGTCCGGCCGTTCACGAGAAGCCGGATGTCTGGGGCACTGGCCAGATGTCCGGCCTGGCGGTGGACGTTCTTCTGTAGTCCTTCACCGGATTTCCGGGAGGGAGGCCGGATGTCCGGGCAGTGGTGAGGCACCGGATGTCCGGGCATGCACCGGATGTCCGGCCGTTGATGCTCTTCGACCGCCAGTTGTTGCTGCCCTTCGTGTCTGCGCTGGCGCCGGATGTCCGGCCTTGGCCCAGATGTCCAGCTGCTGTAACGTTAGCAGCTCCGTCTTCTTCCGTCGTCTCTTCCATGATTCCCTCGCGGATGGTGTAGTTGTTCCTTGGTGCTTGCACTCCTCCTCGACATCCGTGAAGCTCCAGCAATACCTATGCATGCACATGAGAGGAGTGTCAAGTAGTATACCATCCTCGAAGGGGTCAAGTGAACACCTGTAATGGAGATGATTCACCTTTATGTATGTGGAGTAGATGTCGCATGTGTCACTTGCCGAACGGAATCTTGACATGGTGATGTCCGTAGGATGCTCCGCATCACCCGGCAAGGTGGACAACGGCGCGGATGAAGCGAGAGGACATGATGCAAGGATCCTGGTCTGGAACCGAGGATGAGAGACGTTGATCTCTTGTAATGGACGACGGCGTCGGGGTATCAGCTCCGGCATGGTGGAGGAGGACGGCGGCCAATGGGGTGGCGGACGGAGGAGGCTGGGGTGGAGATGGCGTTTTGGCGCCCACGGAGTACGAATGGGGAAATGGAGGGAGAGAGAGGTAGGGGGAACCATGTCTTTGGGACACGCTTGTCTCAGATGCGGGGAAAGTTACAAACTTAGCCCCCGTTTAAAATTTCAGACATCAAAGTGATATTGGTCGGTTGGGGGTAGAACGGTAATCTCGCATACCCCGAATATTGGGCGAGAGCGATTTCGGTCGAGGAGAGTTTATTTTGGCGCCCACTCTTGGCGCCCACCGTGTATGAATCGGGGTGAGAGCCGATTTCGGCCAAGGAGAGACTGTGTTTTGGCGCCCACCGTGTATGAATCGGGGTGAGAGGCGGTTATGTCATGTTTGAGTGAAATTACAAACCTACCCCTATCGAGACCTATAGAAATTGAGCCTGCAGGTTTTGCGTGTCAGGGCATAGGCAGTAATTTCCATCACCCAAAATTTGGTTTCGGGCGGTTACGGCCGATGAGGGACTCGGTGTTTCGCCGCTTCGTTCAAATTTTAGGAGAATAAGCTTGTACGTTTACCGTGTCATCTCAATTCGAATCCATTTTGTATTCTTTTTTTTCGGGCAGGATCCAGTTTGTATTCGAATACAAATATATATACATCATTTTCTTATATATACTTTCAAAAGCACAACACCCTTTATATATATAAATGGTTTACAAATGCCATAATCTCAAATTCATAAGGTTGAATTCAAATATTTGAAACCACTTTATGTTCAACTCAAGTGCTTGGATCACTAATATCAAGAAATTAAATAACATACATGTGCCCAAATTCAAATGAATATGCATGTTTGATAGATCAATTTTGGTTCAAGTATGAATTACATGTATCATCATCTCTAAATCAAATATTTGAATCCCTTTTATGTTGACATCTTTTACACACTCAACTAAATATTTGAATCTCCTTTCATGCCCATCTCTCTCTAGGTCTCTCTCGTGTGCTCCTTCATATAGCAGTATTGCAATCACACTCTTTTCTCTATCTCACCCGCACACTCAGTACATGTTTCTCTTTTTTCACAAACACAGTCTCTCGCCGTCTCTCTCGACACGTGTCACACTCTCTCTATCTTTGTAGACCACTCGGCTTTCATTATCTCTTACGTCTCTATCGTGCTCTGGTATCTCTCCTGCTACCTAGCGTTATTTTTCCCCGCCACACACACTCTCTCACTCGGCTTTCATTTTGTCTCTCTCTCTAGGGATCTATCACGCACCTCATCTCTTTCTAGATATGACTCCTACCACTAAAATGTATCTCTCTCTCACACGCACACCATTTGTCGGCGTCTCCTTTCCCTCTTCACCTCTGTTCCAAAACTGAAACTATTCCTTTGTTTACTGGTCAGACAATCTCTCTCTCTCTCTCTCTCTCTCTCTCTCTCTCTCTAACTCTCTCTCTCTCTCTCTCTCACACACACACACCTCTTTGCTTTCGCCCGCCCCTTCCCGACCCCTGTCTCCCTCACACACACACACAACTCTCCCTTTCGCACCCCCGACTCCTGTCTCTCCCACACACACTTAGCGACCAGCCTCTGGCTAGGTTTATCCATCTATTACACACTCTTGCTTCCCCTCTCTTGTATATGTCTCTCTCGTGCTCCTTGTATCTATGTAGATATCTCGTCCCTTCTTGAAACACACCCTCTCTGTGTAGTGTCTCCCGCGCTCCCTATTTGTTTGTAGCAAGAACTCTCTTTCTCCGCAGCACACATACACACGCACTCGGCATTCTTTCTCGTGCGCTGTCTCTAGGTCTCTCTCACACAATGTTTGTAGGCCCCTTTGTTCCACGCACCCCATCTCTCTCGGCCTCCCTTGCACACAATGTATCTCGCTCCCTAACCATTCATGTGTACTCCATGTAACTTCTCCCATCCTTTCTCCGTCACACACAAACGCGCTCAATCAATCACCGAGCCTTCTTCCCTACATCGCTCACACCCGCATACTCCGATGTCTCTCTCTGATCCTTGATCTTTTGTCTATCTCTATTTCTCTCGATCGTGCACACACACTAGCTACCGTCTCTCTTTATGTCGATACCTCTCGCACACACACTCTTCGTGTCTTTTCACACATGTAGTACTCCCTCCTCTCTCTCTCTCTCTCTGATCCTCGATCTTTTGTCTACCTCTATTTCTCTCGATCGTGCACACACACTAGCTACCATCTCTCTTTATGTCGATACCTCTCACACACACACTCTTCGTGTCTTTTCACACATGCAGTACTCCCTCCTCTCTCTCTCTCTCCCTCTCTCTTTCAGACACATGATCTATCTCGGGGTCGATCTCTCGTATGCATGCTCTCCCCCTCTCTCTCTAGGTTACTCTCTTTCTCTATGCCGGTTCTCACGCACACACATCATTTGTTTGTATGACGATCCCTTGTAGAAAAAAATCTAGTGCTCCAAGGCCTCCCAAGCTACCACGATACGATAGTTCTCCGGCCGTTGGATCGTGGAAAAAACATCTGGACCTGCGCAAAATTTTGAGACTCTTTGAGGGGTTTTCTGCAAACTTTTATGACCTCTACCTGTGTCCGTTTGATCGACGATCCAACGGTCCCCATGATACATCTCCAACATATCTATAATTTTTGATTGTTCCATGCTATTATAGTATCAATCTTGGATGTTTTATATGCAATTATATGCCATTATATATCATTTTTTGGGACTAACCTATTAACCCAGTGCCCAGTGCCAGTTGCTGTTTTCTGCTTGTTTTTGCCTTTTCAGAAAATCATTATCAAAAAGTGTCCAAACGAGAAAAAAACTTTGGATTAATTTTTTCTGGACCAGAAGAGACCCACGAAGCTTCGGGAGAAGACCAGAAGAGCCACAAGGAGGCGACAAGCCTGGAGGGCGTGCCCAGGGGGTAGGGCGCGCCCCCCAGGCTTGTGGACCCCTCGTTGCCCCTCCTGGCCTAATTCCAGTGCTATAAATTCCCAAATATTCCCAATATACCAGAGAGAAAGAAGGGAAAACTTTTCCACCACCGCAAGCCTCTATTCTTCCACGATCCCATCTAGAGGCCTTTTCCGGTACTCTGCCGGAGGGGGAATCGATCACGGAGGGCTTCTGCATCAACCTTGCTGCCCTTCCGATGATGTGTGAGTTGTTTACCACAGACCTACGGGTCCATAGCTAGTAGCTAGATGGCTTCTTCTCTCTCTTTGATCTTCAATACCATGTTCTCCTCGATGTTCTTGGAGTTCTATCCGATGTAATCTTCTTTTGTGGTGTGTTTGTTGGGATCCGATGAATTGCGAGTTTATGATCAGATTATTCATGAGAAATATTTGATTCTTCTCTGAACTCTTTTATAAATGATTATTATAGCTTTATATTTCTCTCCGATCTATCGATTTGATTTGGCCTACTAGATTGATTTGTCTTGCAATGGGAGAGGTGCTTTGTGATGGGTTCAATCTTGCAGTGCTCAATCCTAGTGACAGAAAGGGACATGATACATATTTGTATTGTTGCCATTCAGGATAAAAAGATGGGGTTTAATCATATTGCTTGAATTTACTTTTTCTACATCATGTCATCTTGCTTAAGGTGTTACTCTGTTTCATACTTAATACCCTAGATGCATGCTGGATAGCGGTCGATGGGTGGAGTAATAGTAGTAGATGTAGGCAAGAGTCGGTCTACTTGTCTCAGACGTGATGCCTATATACATGATCATTGCCGTGAATCCATCATAATTATTTGCTTTTCTATCAATTACCCAACAGTAATTTGTTTACCCACCGTATGCTATGTGTTCGAGAGAGAAGCCTCTAGTGAAAACTATGGCCCCCGGGTCTACTTTATCATATATAAAAAATCTAAAAATACCTTGCTGCAATTTATTTACTTTTATTTTAATTAGTATTTTAGTTTATCTATTTACCTCTATAAGATTTAATCCTTGGAAATAACCGCTAAGAGGATTGACAACCCTCTTATTTGTGTTGGGTGCAAGTGTTTGCTCTTGTGTGTGCAGGTGCGCTTAACGGAATTTTGCTTGGTTCTCCTACTGGATTGATAACCTTGGTTCTTAACTAAGGGAAATACTTATCTCTACTATACTACATCATCCTCTCCTCTTCGGGGAAATACCAACGCAGTCTACAAGTAGCAGGAAGAATTTCTGGCGCCATTGCCGGGGAGACATCATCAAAATTATCATGTACCTTCGCACAAACTATCATCCACTTGCATTTATTTTATTTGCATTTGCCTCTCGTTTTCATCTCCCCCACTTCTAATTTTTTTTTACAAAAACAAAAATATTTTTATTTGCTTGTTTGCTAGTTTGCTTGCTTCGTCACAATGTCTCAAGAAAATACAAAATTGTGTGACTTTTCCAATACTAATAATAATGATTTTATTAGTACTCCTATTGCTCCTCCCGCCACTAGTGCGGAGTCGTTTGACATTAATGCTACTTTGCTTAATCTTCTTATGAAAGAACAATTTTCTGGTAGTCCTAATGAAGATGCTGCATCCCATCTAAATACTTTCGTTGAGCTTTGTGATATGCAAAATAAAAAAGATGTGGATAATGATATTGTCAAATTAAAATTATTTCCGTTCTCACTACGAGATCATGCTAAAACTTGGTTTTCATCCTTGCCTAGAAATAGTATTGATTCTTGGGATAAGTGTAAGGATGCTTTTATTACCAAGTATTTTCCACCCGCTAAGATTATTTCTCTAAGAAATAAAATTATCAATTTTAAGCAACTTGAGCATGAACATGTTGGACAATCTTGGGAGAGGATGAAATTAATGATAAGAAAATGTCCAACTCATGGCTGAAATTTATGGATGATCATACAAAAAATTTATGCGGGACTAAACTTTGTCTCTAGAAATTTGCTAGACTCTGCCACAGGTGGTACTTTTATGGAAATTACATTGGGAGAAGCTAAAAAAATTATTGATAATATCATGACAAATTATTCTCAATGGCACATTGAACGAACTCCAACTGGTAAGAAGGTAAAATCTGTTAAAGAAATTAATACTTTGAGTGATAAAATGGATGCTTTATTGAAATTGGTTGCTAGTAAAAATTCTCATATTGATCCTAATGATGTGCCATTGTCTACCTTGATTGAGAAAATTAATGATGCTATTGATGTGAATTTTGTCTCTAGAAATAATTTCAACAACAATGCTTATAGGGGTAATTTCAATCCTAGACCATTTCCTGGAAATTCCTCTAATAATTATGGCATTCCTTATGGTAATTCTTATAATAATAATAGGATGCCCTCTGATCTTGAAAGTAATATTAAATAATTTATTAATTCACAAAATAATTTCAATGCTATGATAGAAGAAAAATTGAATAGAGTTGATGAATTGGCTAGGAACATGGATAGAATTGCTCATGATGTGGAAAATCTCAAAACTAAAATTTTGCCACTCAAGCATGATATAAATGAGTCTATTAAAGCTATCTATGTCTCCATTAATGAAAGTAAAGAAAGGACCGCTAGGTTGAGAGCTAAGCGAGAATTTCTAGAAAAAGCGATTCCACCTGGTTTCTATCGTAGTAATGATGAAGATATTAAAATGATTGGTGTCACCCCTATTGAATCATTATTTAGTAAAATAAAACTTGATGAAAAAGGGACTGAAGAAGAGTCAACTTTAGATAGAAGGAGTCCCGATTGCTTGGAGGGTGATAATCTTAATGAAAAAAAATGAAAAAAGTGGGTTTGGAGAGGTCAAAACTTTAAATAGTAATGCACCCACTACTTTGGATTACAAGGACTTTAATTATGATAGTTGTTCTTTAATTGAGTGTATTTCCTTCTTGCAATCCATGATTAATTCACCAAATGCATATGAATAAAATAAAGCTTTCACTAAACATATTGTAGAAGCCATGATGAAAGCGCATGAAGAAAAACTTGAGTTGGAAGTTTCAATTCCTAGAAAATTACAAGATGAATGGAAACCTACTATTAAAGTCAAAATTAAATATTATGAATGTAATGCTCTATGTGATCTTGGTGCTAGCGTTTCCACTATACCAAAGTCTTTGTGTGATGTGCTAGGTCTCACCGACATGGATCCTTGTTCCCTTAACTTGCATCTTACGGATTCCACTATTAAAAATCCATTGGGTAGAATAAATGATGTGCTTATTCTTGCAAATAGAAATTATGTGCCCGTGGACTTTGTTGTTCTTGATATTGAATGCAATCCTTCTTGCCCCATAATACTTGGTAGGCCTTTTCTACGAACAATAGGTGCAATTATTGATATGAAAGAAGATAATATAAGATTTCAATTTCCATTAAAGAAAGGGATGGAACACTTCCCTAGAAATAGAATTAAAGCACCTTATGAATCTATTATGAGGGCCACCTATGGAATTAACATGAAGGATGACAACACTTGAAACTATGCATTATGCCTAGCTAGGGGCATAAAACAATAGCGCTTGTTGGGAGGCAACCCAATGAATAAAATAAATTTTTGCTTTTACTTTATGTTCTTCAGTGTTTACACAATTATAGCCTCTGTTATGATTGTATTTTTATGTTTTAATTACTGTTTGTGCCAATTAATGCCTTTGGGATGATTTGGAAGATAGTGTGCTTGATGCTGTTGGAAAACAGAAACTTTTGCGTCCAGTGCTTGAATTTTGATTTTTTTTCTGGAGCATGATAAAGTTCTGAATTTTTTACACAGTGTTGATACATGAATTTCCCACGTTTTCCTAAGTTTTCAGAATTTTTGGAGTTACAGAAGTATGACGTTAATTCAGATCTTTACAGACTGTTTGTTTTAGACAGATTTTGTTTTTGTTGCATAGTTTGCTTATTTTGATGAATCTACGGATCGTATCGGTGGGTATGAGTCATGAAGAAGTTGGAGTACAGTAGCATTATGACAATATTAAATATGAATCAATTTATAACAGTACCTAAAGTTTAAGATTTGTTTGTTGCACTAACGGATCTCACGAGGTTTCTGTTGAGTTTTGTGTGCTGAAGTTTTCATGTTTTGGGTGAGACTACGATGGACAAAGGAATAAGGAGCGGCAAGAGCCTAAGCTTGGTGATGCCCAAGGCACCCCAAGGTAATATTGAAGGAAGACTCAAGCGTCTAAGCTTGGGGATGCCTCGGAAGGCATCCCCTCTTTCGTTTACAATCTATCGGTAACTCACTTGGAGCTATATTTTTATTCATCACATGATATGTGTTTTACTTGGAGCCTCTTGTGATATAGTTTGTTTGCTTTTTTTTGTTTTTTAGTTTGTCACAATCATCTTTTCTGAACACACCTTTTTGAGAGGGACACACATTATTCATGATTTGTTAGAATACTCTATGTGTTTCACTTATATCTTTTGAGCTAGGCAGTTGCTCTAGTGCTTCACTTATATCTTTTAGAGCACGGCGGTGGTTATATTTTAAAGAAATAGTTGCACTCTCATGCTTCACTTATATCTTTTTGAGAGTCTAATGAATAGCAATGGTAATATGCACGGGTTATGAATTTGGTCCTGATATGATAGGTATTCAAGAGGGATATAATAAAAACTTTCATGTAGATCACTGAATATGATAAGTTTGATTCCTTGCAATAGTTTTGCAATATTAAGATGGTAATACGTGGGAGGTGCTAGTAGATAATTGTGGTTTAGTAAGAATATTGGTGTTAAGGTTTGTGATTCCCGAAGCATGCATGTATGGTCTGTCGTTATGCTGAGAAGCTGGAGCATGATTTATTCTTGATTGTCTTCCTTTGTGTGGTGGTCGGGGAAGCGCGATGGTTAACTCCTACCAACCTCCCCCCTAGGGCATGCGTAGTAGTACTTTGCTTCGAGGGCTAATAAACTTTCGCATTAAGTATGTGAGTTCTTTATGACTAAAATTAGTCCATGGACTATACGCACTCTCACCCTTCCGCAATTTGCTAGCCTCTTCGGTAACATGCATTGCTCTTTCTCACATCGAGAGTTGGTGCAAACTTCGCCAGTGCATCCAAACCCTGTGATATGATACGCTCTATCACACATAAGCCTCCTTATATCTTCCTCAAAACAGCCACCATATCTACCTATCATGGCATTTTCATAGCCATTCCGAGATATATTGCCATGCAGCTTCCACCGTTCCATTTTTATGACACACATCGTCATTGTCATATTGCTTTGCATGATCATATAGCTGACATAGTATTTGTGGCTCAGCCACCGTTCATCATTTTTTATACATGTTACACTAGCATCATTGCACATCCTGGTACACTGCCAGAGGCATTCATATGGAGTCATATTTTTTGTTCTAGTATCGAGTTGTAATATTGAGTTGTAAGTAAATAAAAGTGTGATGGTCGTCATTATTAGAGCATTGTCCCAGTGAGGAAAGGATGATGGAGACCATGATTCCCCCACAAGTTGGGATGAGACTCCGGACGAAAAAGAAAAAGAAAAAAAAGAGGCCAAAAAGAGCCATGAAAAATAAAATATAAATGAGAGAAAAAGAGAGAAGGGGCAATGTTACTATCCTTTTTCCACACTTGTGCTTCAGAGTAGCACCATGTTGTTCATATAGAGAGTCTCCAATTTCGTCACTTTCATATACTAGTGGGAATTTTCACTATAGAACTTGGCTTGTATATTCCGATGATGGGCTTCCTCAAATGCCCGAGGTCTTCATGAGCAAGCAAGTTGGATGCACACCCACTTAGTTTTCATGTTGAGCTTTCATACACTTATAGCTCTTAGTGCATCCGTTGCATGGCAATCCCTTCTCCTCGCATTGACATCAATTGATGGGCATCCCCATAGCCTGTTGATTAGCCTTGTCGGTGTGAGACTATCTTCTTATTTTTGACTTATCTTATTTATCTCTACCACCACACTCTATTCCACCCATAGTGCTATATCCATGGCTTGCGCTCATGTATTGCGTGGGGGTTGAAAAGCTAAAGCACGTTAAAAAGTATGAACCAATTGCTTGGCTAACACTGGGGTTGTTCATGATAAATATTTTGTGTTAAGAAGATGGAGCATGAGAGGATTATATGATTTTGTAGGGATAACGTTCTTTAGCATTTTTATTTTGAAAGACATGATTGTTTATTAGTATGCCTGAGTATTGATGTCTTTATATCAAATTATAGACTATTGCTTTGAATCATTCGGATCCTATTATTCATACCGTAAGAGAGAGATTACATGATGAAACATGATAGGTAGCATTTCACATCAAAAATTCTATTTTTATCATTTACCTACTCGAGGACGAGTAGGAATTAAGCTTGGGGATGCTTGATACGTCTCCAACGTATCTATAATTTTTTATTGTTCCATGCTATTATAGTATCAATCTTGGATGTTTTATATGCAATTATATGCCATTAGATATCATTTTTTGGGACTAACCTATTAACCCAGTGCCAGTTGCTGTTTTTTTGCTTGTTTTTGCCTTCTCAGAAAATCATTATCAAAAAGTGTCCGAACGAGAAAAAAATTTGGATTAATTTTTTCTGGACCAGAAGAGACCCACGAAGCTTCGGGAGAAGACCA
Source organism: Elymus sibiricus (assembly GCA_039707655.1). NCBI lineage: Eukaryota > Viridiplantae > Streptophyta > Magnoliopsida > Poales > Poaceae > Elymus > Elymus sibiricus. The sequence continues at coordinate 238,711,520 of CM077676.1, forward strand.
AAAGAGCCACGAGGAGGCGACAAGCCTGGAGGGCGCGCCCCCCAGGATTGTGGGCCCCTCGTTACCTCTCCTGACCTAATTCCAGCGCTCCAAATTCCCAAATATTCCCAATATACCACAGAGATAGAAGAGAAAACCTTTCCGCCGCCGCAAGCCTCTGTTCTTCCGTGATCCCATCTGGAGGCCTTTTCCGGTACTTTGCCGGAGGGGGAATCGATCACGGAGGGCTTCTTCATCAACCTTGCCGCCCTTCCGATGATGTGTGAATAGTTTGCCACAGACCTACGGGTCCATAGCTAGTAGTTAGATGGCTTCTTCCCTCTCTTTGATCTTCAATACCATGTTCTCCTCGATGTTCTTGGAGTTTTATCCGATGTAATCTTCTTTTGCGGTGTGTTTGTTGGGATCCGATGAATTGTGAGTTTATGATCAGATTATTCATGAGAAATATTTGAGTCTTCTCTGAACTCTTTTATGCATGATTATTATAGCTTTGTATTTCTCTCCGATCTATCGATTTGGTTTGGCCTACTAGATTGATTTGTGTTGCAATGGGAGAGGTGCTTTGTGATGGGTTCAATCTTGCGGTGCTCAATCCCAGTGACAGAAAGGGACATGACACGTATTTGTATTGTTGCCATTGAGGATAAAAAGATGGGGTTTAATCATATTGCTTGAGTTTACTTTGTCTACATCATGTCATCTTGCTTAAGGCGTTACTCTGTTTCATACTTAATACCCTAGATGCATGCTGGATAGCGGTCAATGGGTGGAGTAATAGTAGTAGATGCAGGCAGGAGTCGGTCTACTTGTCTCGGACGTGATGCCTATATACATGATCATTGCCATGAATCCGTCATAATTATTTTCTTTTCTATCAATTGCCCGACAGTAATTTGTTTACCCACCGTATGCTATGTGTCCGAGAGAGAAGCCTCTAGTGAAAACTATGGCCCCGGGTCTACTTTATCATATATAAAAAACCTAAAAATACCTTGCTGCAATTTATTTACTTTTATTTTAGTTAGTATTTTAGTTTATCTATTTACCTCTATAAGATTTAATCCTTGCAAATAACCGCTAAGAGGATTGACAACCCTCTTATTTGCGTTGGGTGCAAGTGTTTGCTCTTGTGTGTGCAGGTGCGCTTAACGGAATTTTTCTTGGTTCTCCTACTGGATTGATAACCTTGGTTCTTAACTGAGGGAAATACTTATCTCTACTATACTGCATCATCCTCTCTTCTTCGGGGAAATACCAACGCAGTCTACAAGTAGCACCCCACAGGAACGCTGGAGTATTATAATTATTTTTTGGACATCATACAAACAGTGGGGTACATATACGAAGAGAACAGGCACACGCAGTCGGTCTCTCGCTGTCTCGCACATATGAGAGTTACGTAACGCACAGTATACAAATAAACCCATAGGTGCTTGATTTCTGCATGCGCAGGTACCGGATACGTGGTGGAGCGCACTTTTGTACGAAGAGTCAGCTCGCGTGATAATTTGATCCGCTGATGTTGACGGTCCGGGACTACACGTGAACGACCTAGAGGCGGTGGCTTGCTGCTGATTGAGTTGCCACGTTTAAAAAATACATTTTTTAGCAAGACACGAGATCCGTTTTTCAATGGCGCGTTATACTTTTTTTTGAGAATCGCGTTGTAGAATTTATTAAAATGATTGGTATGGAGCAAAAAATGAAAATCGTCACTATACACGTAGGCTGGAGTTTCAGCGCTTGCTGCTAGCCAGGGTACCTCCCTTCACACTCTCACCCTCTCCTGATCTAAACAAGACGGGCGGTAGCCATTGTCTCTCTCCTCACCAGCGGTGAAAGATCCGACCGGATCCTGTCCGCCGTGGAAGGGCGGCGATGAAGCGTTGATGCGGTCGCCGTCGGTGAGGTAGGAGACACACTGCCGGCGCATATCGATCTGCGGACCGTGCCGTCCTCTCTCACCTGGTGCCAGAGCGGACGTGATCTCTCACTGGCGCATGCATTGAACCGGCACGCCGGCCGAGAGGGCAGCACCCGCTGCACGCCAGGCTGAACACGCCTTCTTGCCGCATTATATCTTTGCTTAGTTGGAGGAGAGAGAAGAGGAGAGAGAAGGAAAGCGGGCTGTAGAATAAGATCCGGCTATAGCATGAGACCCAAGACACTTTGTCAGAATGTATGGTGGGCCAGCTATTAACAAAGTACTACATATTTAAATCTTACTATTGTACAAGCCGACTATTAGGTTGACTCTAAATGACATGGCAACTTCTTATAGCCAATTGTTGGCTATATTATTAACCATGCTCTCAACCGGCTTCAGACTGCCCCGCCTACCCCCATTGAACCCTCGCGTGTGCCGAGAAACCAACTCCACCCACACGTCTGTCCACGAGCCTACCGGCATTCAACACAATGCCGCTTCGCTCATAGCGTCCGCCCGCTAGTTAAACGAGGCCAGACGCCTGGGAAGAACTACACCACACCTCCGCTCCCCATCTCCTCCTTGCACCGTTTTCTCCACACTCTCCATAGCATCCGGCGAGCATGAAGACGAGTTCTCCGGCATAAAAGTCGGCTGAGTGCCAAGCCGAGCCTGCCGGATACAAGCCAGGCAACTCGCTGCTCCACCTCCCTCCCCGCCCCAGGCCATCAATACCATGGGCGAGGCTGCAGGTAGGCAAGCGGAGGAGCAAGCCGCCGCTCCAAGCTGGCCCCTGGTGTAGCAACTCACCGCTCCAAGCTAGCTCGCAGAGGAGTGGCCAGTTGCTCCACGCCGGCACGCGGGGGAGCACGGCGTCCAGTGCACCGTGGCCGGCCATGCCATCGGCTGCAAACGTTGGCAGAACCACGACTTGCCGGTGGAGGCGGCCAGCACCTCCGCGGCCGCCGCTGACACCGAGGAAAAGTAGACCATGGGAGCTGCCGCCGCTTGGGTCCCACAAAGGCTACCGCCACCGCGTCACAGGCATACACACCCAATATGTTGCCCGGTTTAGCACACAACACCGTTGACCCCCGCCTCGGCTTCACGGAAGAGGAGGATCCACTCTTCCCCTGGGTCATCCCCTTCAGCTGAAGTGCAGCCGGACACAGGGAAGTTATGGCGGAGGTGGAGGCCACGGAGGTGGAAGGCACAGAGGGCCGCCACGGCCGGCATTAGATTATAACTGCCTCCGGAAGCTATTCACGTTTAGTTAAAAACTGTTCGAAATGTAATTAATTTCGTAAGGTCTAGTTTTGTTGTGCTCGCACTGATATGTTTGTTGCTCTCGGCAACGAGCTCTGCCTCGACAATTTATTACATCTGTGGAGGTACTTTACATGGTGTTGGCGCGCCCAACATCGACATGCCCTTATATTGCCATTGTTTAATTGTTGTCAATCCAATGTCACTTGAAAAATGATGCAATGTCACACAACGAGTAATATGCTGCTGTCAATCTAGTGCCATCGATAAATTCAATGGCACTTGTAAAATGATGCAATGCCATCGATAACCCTTTTACATATTTTTGCAAACACGGATGTCAATCTCAGGCATGTTTGTGCAAACAAAAACAGATACCTCAATTTTAGTGGAACCACAAAATTTTACGGGAGTCCCTCCGCCATTGGTAGAAAATGCACCTTTTTCATAAATGCTCTCAGAAGGAATTTGTGTTTTGGCTGTGAACTAAATGTTGTTTTGGAGAAGCATTGATGTTGGTAGTAAGAACTATAGATTTTTCTTTATTTTTAGTTCTCCTCACTTTTTTTTAGCTTTGAAGTGAATCATTGAGATGCATAAACTATTTCAACTATGGCTATTAATTGGTTGTGGACATTATCTATGAATGTGAAGATATCTATGAACATGAGTTTGATGTGAAAGTTAAACTTGGAATGTTGGGCTTGCATGTGAACTATACCATGTCCCATGGTTTGTCTGTTATTGTTCTGGAAATAGAGTACGTTATTACCTGACCCCAAAACAATATATTATGTGCCACATCTCGGCATCAGACTTACATACATCTTGATAACCCACAAGTATAGGGGATCAGTTGTAGCCTTTCTCGATAAATAAGAGTGTCGAACCCAACAAGGAGCTAAAGGTATAATTAATATTCCCTTCAAGTTCTATCGACCACCGATACAACTCTACGCACACTTAACGTTTGCTTTACCTAGAACAAGTATGAAACTAGAAGTACTTTGTAGGTGTACTGCTAGAACTACTTTGCAAGAATAAAACTAGGAGTACTTGGTGAGAATAAAACTATGAATAATTTGCAAGATAATAAAAGTTAGTTGTTTAGTAGAAAGCTTTTGTAACACAAGAGAATGATTTGTCCCTAGGCAATCGATAACTAGACCGGTAATCATTATTGCAATTTTATATGAGGGAGAGGCATGAGCTAACATACTTTCCGTACTTGGATCATATGCATTTATGATTGGAACTCTAGCAAGCATCTGCAACTACCAAAGATCATTAAGGTAAAACCCAACCATAGCATTAAGTAACAAGTCCCCTTTACTCCCATACGTAACAACCCCCTTACTCGGGTGTAAGCTTCTGTCACTCTAGCCGCCCACTATAAGAGAATTATGAACGTATTGCACACCCTACAGTGGGAATCCCTCACACTTGCGCAACATGGAGGGCACCATAGGACAGCACCAAAATAAAACATACACCTCAAACCAATCACGATCATCAATCAACCCATAGGACAAAAGTATTCCACTCAAACATCATAGGATTGCCACATATCATTGAATAATAATATATACCGTTGAGCACCATGTTTAAGTAGAGATTACAGCGGGGAGAAGAGGTGTTACACCGCTGCATAGAGGGGGAGAGAGTTGGTGTTGGTGGCGGCAAAGTTGTTGGTGTAGATCGCCGTCACGATGATTGCCCCGGCGGCGTTCCGGCGCCACCGGGAGAGAGGGGGAGAGAGCCCCCTCCTTCTTCTTCTTCCTTGGCCCCCCCCCCTAGATGGTAGGAGAGTTCCCCCTCTAGTCCATTGCCACCATGGCTCCTGGAGGGGAGGAGCCCCTCCAAGATTGGATCTCTCTCTGTTCTCTTCTGTTTCGCGTTTGGACTTTGTTTGATATGGATTTTCTGTGAAACAAAAAACATGCAACAAACAGGAACTGGCACTGGGCACTGGATCAATATGTTAGTCCAAGAAATCATATAAAATGTTGCCAAAAGTATGTGGAAATTGTAGGATAATGGCATGAAACAATAAAAAATTATAGATACGACGGAGATGTATCAGCATCCCCAAGCTTAATTCCTACTCGTCCTCGAGTAGGTAAATGATAAAAAAGATAATTTTTGATGTGGAATGCTACCTAGCATAATCTTGATCATATAATCTAATCATGGCATGAATATTAAGATACGAGTGATTCAAATCAATAGTCTATAATTTGATATAAAGACATCAATACTCAGGCACACCAACAAACAATCATGCCTCTCAGAATAAAAATGCTAAAGAGAGCTATCCCTACAAAATCATATAGCCTTGTCATGCTCCATCTTCTTAACACAAAATATAAATCATGTACAACCCCCATGTCAGCCAAGCAATTGGTTCATACTTTTTAACGCCCTTCAGCTTTTTCAACCCCCATGCAATACATGAGCGTGAGCCATGGACATAGCACTATAGGTGGAATAGAATGCAGTGGTTGGGATCAATAAGGAGAAGTCAAAAAGGGAGAAAGTCTCGCATCAACTAGGCAGATCAACGGGCTATGGAGATGCCCATCAATCGATATCAATGTGAGGAGTAGGGATTGCCATGCAACGGATGCACTAAGAGCTATAAGTGTATGAAAGCTCAAACTGAAAACTAAGTGGGTGTGCATCCAACTTTCTTGCTCATGAAGACCTTGGGCATTTGAGGAAGCCCATCATCGGAATATACAAGCCAAGTTCTATAATGAAAAATTCCCACTAGTATATGAAAGTAACAATATAGGAGACTCTCTATATGAAAAACATGGTGCTACTATGAAGCACAAGTGTGGAAAAGGATAGTAGCATTGCCCCTTCTCTCTTTTTCTCTCATTTTTTTTGTTTTCTCTCTTTCTCTTTTTTTTCTTTTTTTTGGTGAGCTCTTTTTTTGGCCACTTTTTTTTAGAACAGTCTCATGGACCTCATCCCCACTTTTTTGAGGACTCATTAGTCTCCACCATTCTTTCCTCCCTGGGACAATGCTCTAATAAGGATGATCATCACACTTTTATTTATTTACAACTCGATATCACAACTCGATAAAAACTATACAAGATGACTCTATAGGAATGCCTCTGGCAGTGTACCAGGATGTGCAATGATCTAGCGTAGCAAAGATACCAAAAAAGGGACAAGCCATGAAAATATCATGCTAGCTATCTTACGATCATGCAAAGCAATATGACAATGAATGCTCAAGTCATGTATATGATGATGATGGAAGTTGCATGGCAATATATCTCGGAATGGCTATGGAAATGCCATAATAGGTAGGTATGGTGGCTGTTTTGAGGAAGATATAAGGGGACTTATGTGTGATAGAGTGTATCATATCACGGAGTTTGGATGCACCGGCGAAGTTTGCACCAACTCTCAAGGTGAGAAATGGCAATGCACGGTACCGAAGAGGCTAGCAAATTGCGGAAGGGTGAGAGTGCGTATAATCCATGGACTCACATTAGTCATAAAGAACTCACATACTTATTGAGAAAGTCTATTAGCCCTCGAAGCAAAGTACTACTACGCATGCCCCTAGGGGGGAGGTTGGTAGGAGTTAACCATCGCGCGCCCCCGACCTCCACGCAAAGGAAGACACTCAATAATAAGTCATGCTCCAACTTCTTAGCATTACTAAAGACTATACGTGCATGCTTCGGGAATCACAAACCTTAACACCAATATTCTTACTAAACCACAATCATTCACTAGTACACCTACATATTACCATCTTAATATTGCAAAACTATTGCAAGGAATCAAACATATCATATTCAGTGATCTACAAGTTTTATGTAGGATTTTATGACTGACATGTGAATGACCAATTCCTGTTGACTCTCTAAATAGATATAAGTGAAGCATGAGAGTTTAATTCTTCCTACAAAATACTTACCCACACTCTAATAAATATAAGTGAAGCAAAAGAGCATTCTACAAATAACGGTTTTCTATATGTAGAGAAACAGGCATCCAAACTTCAAATGATATAAGTGAAGCACATGAAGCATTCTATAAAGCCATACTCAAAAGATATAAGTGAAGTGCAAAGAGCATTCTATAAATAAACCAAGGACTGTCTCATACCAGCATGGTGCATTATTAAAAGAAAAATAAAAAACACATGATGCTCCATGAATTTACGCATAACATGTGAACGAAACAAAAACCGAAACATACCAATAATTGTCGAAGAAAGATGGGATGCCTTCCGGGGCATCCCCAAGCTTAGACGCTTGAGTCTCCTTGAATATTTACTTGGGGTACCTTGGGCATCCCCAAGCTTGAGCTCTTGCCTCTCCTTATTCTCCTCATATCGATACCTCCTCGTTCTTCGAACACTTCATCCACACAAAACTTAACCGAACTTTTTATTAGAGGGGTTAGTACATATAACATCAAATCCCATCATGTCCTGCTGTAACATTATTGTACAATTATAATCAAACATTACCCACTGTATGCCATCACAATTCTATGGCTCCCAAGTCAATGGGGCTCAACAAGATTTCAAACATACGCAAATAAAGAAACTATAACAACAATCTGTGAAAACAAGACAGTCTCTAAAGATGCAAATGAAACATATACTTCTGTAACTCAAACAATTCTGAAAAATTAGGAAAAAATAAAAAATTTGCATAGCAGTGCATTGTAAAAATTTCAGAATTTTTGCACGTTCCAGTAAAATATAGAAATTCAAACACTACAGCAAAATTTTTTATTTTTACACAACACACACCAAACAAGCAATTTAAACTTCCTAAAGGTAAATCTTGGCACATTATTTTTATAATACAATGGATTTGTACAAGGGGATAATTATTTTTGTTGAAAAGTTTCTGTAATTAAGATTCACAAAGTTTCCATGGGCATGAACAAAGTTCAGGGACGTCCCCCACTTCAACGGTGTTCGACTTTCTCACTTTCACTTTTCTTTTTGAATAGTTTTAGGTTCCCCTCTATTTTTTTTAAAAGAACTCAATAGAATAAAATGACTCTCTAAAACTTCCGGGTTGTCTCCCAGGCAGCGCTTTCTTTAAAGCCATTAAGCTAGGCATAAAGTGCTCAAGTAATTGATCCACCCGGATCCCAAGGTATATCAAAGCCAATTTTAATTAACAATGATTTGTAATTTAGTAGTGAGCACAAAGCAACATATATCACATAACAACGGAGTCTAACTCTCTTACTATGCATCGGCATGTCATAAAAGAACAATTCATGCACATCAAGTAAAGGCCAATGCATAATATAAACAGATTCTTGCAATTTTATCGTATTGGAAACATAGAAAGGTGGAGATATAGTTCCTCTCTCATAATAATTGCAATTAGGAGCAGCAAGCACATGCATGTTATATCCATCAAAATAATCATGTGCAATGGTAAAATGCAACCCATCAATGTAATTCTTAATAAGCACAAACTTCTCCAATATAGTGTAGTTGGGAGAATTCAAAAAGATAATAGGACTATCATGTGTGGGTGAAATAGCAACAATTTAATGTTTAATATAAGGAACTATAGCAAGTTCATCCCCATAAGTATAATTCAAATTGGCACCATGGCCACAAGCATAGCAAGCATCAAGTTCATCAAAAAGGGATATTTGAATCGAATCAAAGAGATCATAGCAATCAGCATAGCATTCATCCTTCGGTAAGCACGAAGGGAAATTAAACAATGTATGAGTTGAAGAGTTACTCTCATTAGAAGGTGGGCATGGGTAGCTAATCCGCTCTTCCTCCCTTTGTTCTTTACTCTCCTCGTCATCTTTTTCATCTAATGAGCTCACAGTGTCATCAATTTCTTCTTCCATAGGAGCCTGCAAAATATTAGTCTCTTCTTGGACAGCGGAGATTTTCTCAATAAATTCATCAATATAGGCATTAAATTTGTAATTCTCATGGCAATATTTAAGTATAGCATAATTATCAGATCTGTAAATAGCAGCATCACAATCTTCATACTTTTCAAATAAAGATTTAATTTCATAAGCACCCATAAAAGCAACAAATTCTTCTATTAGTTCCACATCATAGTAATCATATATACCATTAGCATAAGAAGCCAAGGTTTCATTATCATTAAATTCACATGGAAAGGAAAGGTGTGGAGCCTTAATCTTAGAGCAACAAGTATAATCACACCTTAAGCATAAATTCCAAGCATACCAACGCATCATTTTAATTTGATCCCATAAGAGTTTCCCTTTTTGAGACAAGGCTAAAGTATTCCCGTTGATCCAAAGTATCTCCCATTATCAAGTTGAATGGAGATTTATTAGGATTATCAAAGTAGTATTTAATGTTTTCCACATAACCAGCATTGAGGGTTTTAGGAGGTTCCCCATCTCCATGAGTAGCAAGTACAACTAATTTTTTTGGTGTTTCGTGTTCCATATCCATAACTAAAGATAAAGAACAACTTAAAATGGAAAATAAAAACTACTTAGTGATAAAGCAAACAAGCACACACGAGAATATCAACCCCACGCTATTGCTCCTCGGCAACGGCGCCAGAAAAAGGTCTTGATAACCCACAAGTATAGGGGATCAGTTGTAGCCTTTCTCGATAAATAAGGGTGTCGAACCCAATGAGGAGCTAAAGGTAGAATTAATATTCTATTAAAGTTCTATCGACCACCGATACAACTCTACGCACACTTAATGTTTTCTTTACCTAGAACAAGTATGAAACTAGAAGTACTGTGTAGGTGTAATGCTAGAACTACTTTGCAAGAATAAAACTAGGAGTACTTGGTGAGAATAAAACTATGAATAATTTGCAAGATAATAAAAGTTAGTTGTTTAGTAGAAAGCTTTTGTAACACAAGAGAAGGATTTGTCCCTAGGCAATCGATAACTAGACCGGTAATCATTATTGCAATTTTATATGAGGGAGAGGCATGAGCTAACATACTTTCCGTACTTGGATCATATGTACTTATGATTGGAACTCTAGCAAGCATCCGCAACTACCAAAGATCATTAAGGTAAAACCCAACCATAGCATTAAGTAACAAGTCCCCTTTACTCCCATACGCAACAACCCCCTTACTCGGGTGTAAGCTTCTGTCACTCTAGCCGCCCACTATAAGAGAATTATGAACGTATTGCACACCCTACAGCGGGAATCCCTCATGCTTGCGCGAAACGGAGGGCACCATAGGACAGCACCAAAATAAAACATACAACTCAAAGCAATCATGATCATCAATCAACCCATAGGACAAAAGAAATCTACTCAAACATCATAGGATTGCCACATATCATTGAATAATAATATATAGCATTAAGCACCATGTTTAAGTAGAGATTACAGCGGGGAGAATAGGTGTTACACCACTGCATAGAGGGAGAGAGAGTTGGTGTTGACGGCGGCGAAGTTGTTGGTGTAGATCGCCGTCACGATGATTGCCCCGGCGGCGTTCCGGCGCCACCGGGAGAGAGGGGGAGAGAGCCCCCCTCCTTCTTCTTCTTCCTTGGACTCCCCCCTAGATGGGAGGAGAGTTCCCCCTCTGGACCATGGCCGCCATGGCTCCCGGAGGGGAGGAGCCACTCCGAGATTGGATCTCTCTCTGTTCTCTTCTGTTTCGCGTTTGGACTTCGTTTGATATGGATTTTCTGCGAAACAAAAAACATGCAACAAACAGGAACTGGCACTGGGCACTGGATCAATATATTAGTCCAAGAAATCATATAAAATGTTGCCAAAAGTATGTGGAAATTTTAGGATAATGGTATGAAACAATCAAAAATTATAGATACGACGGAGACGTATCACACCTCAGTCGATGCACGAACATCACAATATGCATGCTGACTGGATCAACATTTGAACCTAGCTATTATGAATGAAAATTCGGATTGACATCAGTTTTAGATAGCAGGAGACACTTAGCCTGCTCTGCCTCTGCTAGATTCTTTCTGGCTTCTTCCATCTCTTGTTTGGCTTGGGTGAAGAGAGCATCTGATTGCTCTTTTCGCATCTTCAGGAACTCAGCTACATTCTCAAGGGCTGCTGCATGCTTTCTTTTAGCCTTTACTAGAGCCACGAGGACATGAACACTTGACGACTTCACCTGGATAGTGTGTAATCCAGCATCATTTAAGAATTGGCACCTTGTGTCTAATCTGGCATCATTAGGGAACTGGCACCTTTTGTGTAATCCGGCATCATTTGGGAACTGGCACATAGGACTAGCCTCAAAACCTGATCTTGAGGTTGACCATACTTCCCTCCTCGCACGAACTGCATCCTGACATGAAGAAGTTACTTCTTTTTAGATCAATAGTGAGAGCTCCACAGATCCATTCAGTAGAAGCCCCATAAACAGGACTAGTAGAAGTGAGTTCAGAAGGAGAAATATAAAAACAGACTCGTAGGGTGAGAACACCCACTTCCTACATCAAGCTAAGGGCCTCTTTGATTCACAGGATTTTGAAAATGTAGGAATAAGAAAAGCATAGGATTGGAGTGGCATGCCAACTTGAATCCTATAGGATTAGCAAGGAGTGTTTGATCCCACATGAAAAACAAAGGAATTGTAAAAGAGGTTGGAGTGCATGTTAGATTTCCTATAAAATGTAGTACAAAAGATTCCATAGGAAAAATTTCTATGGAATCCAATCCTATGAATCAAAGGGCCACCATAGGAAAAATTCCTATGGGTTTCAATCCTCCAGAAATCCTATAGAATTCCTTTGAATCAAAGGAGCCCTAAAAAGGAAAGCATTAGGACGATTAAGAGCGTGCTTATTACATATCGAGCAGAGCTACTTTACAGAAACTACAATATATACATCAAAGAACACAAGGCTAAGCCAAATAGGAAAACCAGCAGAGGGGTGCACTAAGCCTAGGGTAGGTGCAGAAAAACAACCGGCAACCAGACGATCTCCAGGGCCTCTGTAGCCGCATTTGACTGACTAGTTTTTAATCCGATGGCATGGTGGGTCCAGTGAGTAAATTGAGATCCTACAAATGATAGAGAGCCTAATCAAGTGTAGAGGAAATTGTTTCTCCCACCTATTACTGTTTAATAATTTGCCACACCGCTGGATTGCATGGCAAGAACCCTAGCCAAGCACACAACATTGTCTGACACCGTTTTCGGCTCGGGGCTTGCCGAGGGCCTGGCCTGGTCCTGTCTACAATACTGCTGCCAGACACATACCCTGTCAAAGTAATTGAAAGGCTGTTACTTACCAAAGCTCATTTTACAAGTTCGGTGCAACTCGTCTTTATCTTGCGATTTTCCATGAAGATGTCCCCAACATCCTGTATTTGATCTTCATTTCCCCTTTGCATGTTGGCATTAGTAGTTTTGTAAAATCCCAACATGGCAAGAAAAATATAGTAATACTCACACATCTTGTAGGCAACATTAAAGCACTCATCTGCAATGTTGGCACAAGTAATTTTTAATATCCTACTTTGTGGTTATTCAACTTTGCTACAAATACGTTGTGGTCTCATTCTGAGTCAATAGAACTGGGGGATCACCTCCCTGCTATTCTCAAAAACTTTTAACCATCTGCCACACTACTGGTTAGAGATGAAGAACCTATGCAAGCACACCAGAATACAGGAGGGACGCCCAATTACAAGATGATATTCTGTTAGATAATGCAAGCTATAACCAATTACTTTTACTGGAACAATAGCAGCTAGGAAAGGGGAACAATAGTAGCATGGAAATTTATGGGTAGGTATGAACAAAATCGAAACTGCACAAGTACAGCTAAGAGAATCAATGTACACATTACCAATCGCAGAGGAGCATAAATGTCGCGGCCTCGTCTGTGCATCATGGGCGGCAATGGGAGTCAGTTCATTGTCGCCGACGCTGCTGCTGCTTCCCTTGCCGTCGGCTACCGGGAAGCAGATCCGAGACCGTGGACGACGGTGCCGGGGAAGCGGCTCCTGCGTGGTGTACAACGGTGACGGTGGACCGGCTCCAGTGTGGCATACGACGTTCTCGATGAGGCAGATGCGCTGTGGTGGACGAGTGCGCCGATGTAGAAGGGGATGGGCAGAAAGGCCGGCTAACCGCAGCTGGCTTGTTGTCGGGTGCTGCGGTGCCGTGGAGAAGTGTATTTTGCGGTGGGGATAGAAAATGGGGATTATTTAGGTGTCCTCTGGGTGCGGGGGTGGGGGTGGATGGGCGGGGTGAACATGAAGTTACCAAAGCAACCCCCGACCCAACACCGTCCTTTGGCCAGTTGTACAAAGGGTATAATGGTCATTTCACTTTGCTCGAATCTGGGTCGCGGGAGATATCGATGGAAGCGGGAGATTTTGCCGCCGACCTGAAAATTTGTAACACTGTACTCCTCGTCCGGCGTGTTGGATGATTGGGCTAAGCAACTAGGAGTACTAGTACACATCTGTTTTCTTAGTTTACTGTTGTGACATTAATTATTTGTTGTAGTTGTCAAATAAATATATTAAGCTATTGACTTCGAATGTAATGGTTTATACAATTCAACAGTTAGAACCAATGTTGAATTGCAAGATGAATACCAAGTCTATGGTACTTCACAATATACTCAAACTCACATAATCCAAATCAAATGAAAATCTAAATGTATTTCATAATTATTAATTAGTTGGATGCAATGAAACCATCAATAACTCTACATGATCTAGTCCAAAAGAATATTTGAACACATCCCAATGTGTGAATTCCTGCGTTTGTGAATGAAGCATAGAGAGAGAGTGTGTGTGATGATGGAGCAATGGCGGGAGACTGATGTGTGCACGCAACACACAAGATATACACCCCATGGAAGAGAGAGACAGAGGGCGGGAAAGATTGTATATATGTGGGCGAGAGAGTAGGAGAGAAACCTCACGAGAGAGAGAGGAAGTGTGCGAGAGAGGGACATTTGTATAGGGAGGAAGAAGTTAGGTCTGTGAGAAAGATGGAGACATGTATATATACAGAGTGAGATTCGTGCATGCGATCAAGATTTTGTACATGTGGAAGGAGAAGAGACAAAAGCTTTGATGAGAGAGCTCAAAAAACATGGACGAGAGGAGGGGAGCTTTTGTGTGTGCTTGTGGCCTTGTGGGTTCAGGGATTGATATTTTTGTGCGGGGGAGAGAGAGAGAGAGAGAGAGAGAGCAAAGGAGTCAGTCAGCCGCTTTTATGTCAGCCTGCTTCCAACGGGCCCCGCATTCTCTAGTGCGGTCTGGTCGGCATCTTCGTTCTTCCCGATGCCCTCCTTGAAGATTGAGGTGGTGTGCATATCGGGGTGCAGAGAAGCACAAGCGATAGTGGTCGCTATATAACCTTGCACGGGGATGGATAGTGTGCGAGGGGGGGGGGTGTGCGAAATATTGAGAGAAATCAAACCTAGGGAGAGAGTGTGTGTGCATTGTGTGTAGGCAAGAGAGGCTAATGGTGCGAGATGGATACATCGTGTGCGTGAGTGTTTAAGCAATATAGAGAGATCGTGTGCAGGATACGAAGAGAGGACTGTGGGGAGTGTGTTTGTGAGGCAGAGAGACATAGCGAGAGATAAATGTGTATGCGTGGTATAGGGTGTATGTGACGGAGAGGTACATGCTAAATAGGGTTTTCGGGAAGAGATTATGTGTGTGCGAGAGAGAGAGAGAGAGAAAGAGATAGGGACCTTGAGGCGGGCAGGAGCTGGGTGAGGGTGTAAAAATGTGTGCATTGATGCATGTGTTACATGCGCTTGTGCGAGGGAGGGTCGAATCGAGAGAGATGGTTGTTGTGTTACGGATGCCTTCCTCTCTCTCACACACACACACACACACAAACACAAATACAAGACCGTTCTCTCATGCATATGCCATATCTTGGCATCTCTCTATGTCTCACTTATACACGATCATTTGCACATTCACACCTCTCTATATCACACACACACCGTCTCCACATTGCCCTTTCGCCACAACACATATAGACACAAACACACGTTCTCTCTCCGTCACACCCACAGAATCTCTCTCAAAAAAATACTATTAGGGTGCACCTAAAACATCCAAATCCAAATAAGCACGAACTGAAGCTAAATTCAAATATATGGAAATATTGTAGCGTGAAGAACTTTCCCAGCAAACAAAATGTAGCGTGATGTTCGGGGATTGTTTTCACACACACACAAAGGTTCGGTGGATGTCCTTCGAGCGCGACACCGTGACGCACCGTTCGATTGACCGCGCGGCCGCGGTGCACGCGCTTGCAGAGGATTCCATATTGATGATGTGCTAATTAATGTGGTACTGCTCTGGCCGACCATTTTTCGCCCATCACCGCCGTGTCCCCGCCATCCCGGTGCCATGAAGTCACAGGCTCGCCCGCTCATGTCGTCTGTAGTCCCTCCGGGCGATGCCGCCGCGCTGCCAAGGACGCGAGCAGCTGGAGCCACGTCTATGCCCGCAGGGTATGAAGATGAGGAGGACAAGCACGTGCTCCAGCACACCGTCGAGGAGGATGAGCTAGCAGGTCATTGTGGTCTCCGCCCACGAGGAGGAGGCCCGCATGGTTGCTGTCGCGGCAAAAGCCGGTCGCGTCCGCGCCGAGGCCGCAAACCGGGTGCGGACATGGAATCTACCCTCGAGACCTTGAACGCCACGTGGATAATCCAATCTGAAGGAACAATTTGGGTCAGTCGACTCTTAAGAGCCGTTGGATGCAACATGGACGGCCAGAAGGGCTTCTTCAACCTCCGAAAATGATGCACTCTTCATCTTCTCTCTCAAACATCGAGCTGCCACAGGCCTAACCGCCTGCTGCCGCCGCCCCGCCCTCCCCTCAACCACCTCCCACCGCCATGCTCCCCCCTTGCCATCTGTCTAACCCCGGGCATGATCCATTTTTTCCGGCGAACTGCATCCCACACCCAACACTCATAAGATAGATCACGGGCACCCTACCACCATAATATAGATACTGGGGTAGCATCTCTGCCGTCTTCTTCCTTCCCTCTGGCAAAATTCTTCTTTCACAAATCGACTGACCCAAATTGCTATAGCTGTTGTGTAAGAAATGAGTAGTACAGATGAATAGTACCAACTAGTTAGACGGATGGAAATAGTACTACTAGTACTTTTTAAGTACAGTAGGAAGGTGAAGAAACGAGTAGTAGTACCATCTACAACTTGAACTGTAAGAAATACTAGTACGTAGTAAAGAGTTCAAGTAACAAGAAAGAACATAACATAGTTTTGCTGGGGGCTCAACACAACACACCCCTGAAATAAAACTAAGCACACTGAAATAAAACTAAGCACCCTGAAATAAATCTAAGCAACTAATCCAGTTGACACTACATCAGAACCAGCATGAGCAACAACAATGCCACCTTACTTGGATTCCTCGTCCATGTCCTCGACTTCGTCCTTGTCCCTCTTCCTCTTCGCCGATACTTCCTTGCTTGAACCGGACACTAGGCTCTGCCTCTTCATCCAACCCTTGTAGATATTTAAACAAAGGTAGGCATCCAGTGCCGCGTACCTGATGTGAGCTTCATCTATATTCTTGCACTCCCATGAATAATGAAACCTATAGTGAGGTTTCTTCAGTTTACTGTATGAAGGATCAATCATGGCTTCTGCCAGGGTCAGCATTGAAGGCTAAGAGGAGGACACCAGGCGTTTCTTCTGGAGGTCGAAGGGCTGGTGTACAATGAGTCCTATCTGACCCAGGACTTCCTTGTCGTTGTTAAAGTCTACAATAACGAATTTGACTCTTTTGTCCTTGAGGAAGTCTTCAAAATTCTGGCACCTTACGTCGGCATGGCATATGTGGTACACCAAGCACAAGTTATGTACGCAAACTTGGATCATGGCGGGCTTCTTCTTCTCTTCCTCCTTTAGAAACCTCTCTTTTTCCAAGACTGTGGTGTACTCAACATCTAGCCCTGCGACCCACTCATCATTTGAATTTTGGAACATGCGTTGGAAGCGGCCAAGGCATCCTTGCACCATCGTGGAAGAACAGGTGTAGATGACGTCGAACTCATCGCCGGTGATGGTTTTAACCTTGTACTCACCGCCGATCATGGAGATTTGGGAGACCATGGAGTTTGGAGGAGGGCTAGGAGAAGTGGAACTTCTGTAATGAGAAAGGACGAGATGAGTGGGAGCGAACTACTGTAATGTTAAAGGGCGGGGACGAGTAGGAACGAACTGCTAGCAGTTTTACGATTGTAAAAATGCTGAGTAGGGCATGCGAACGGCGTGGGGTAGTGGCTTGCCCGGTGGATAAACAGCTGCATGCCCCCAAAGAGTTCTCTAGTAGTATGGGGGACCCACTAGATGTCATGTCTATTAGACCCACTTCGTAGGGCTGACAGTATAGGATCTGCGTGTTCGCACGCCATGCCGGCGTGTGCATGCAACTTTGACTTAATTCCGTCAAGCGTCGCGCCTCCCACGACCGTCGCCTCGCTCGCGCGGTCGCGCCGTTTGAGACATTGGACAGCTATAAATGAGCATTTTTTCCAATTTACCCTCTCTCTAAGGCTCATCTCCTAATGCGAATTACCCTCTACCGGTCCTTTCTCCTTTTTTCCATTGGTGGAAACGACTAGCATACCAGCGGGTGGGAATTCAATTGGTCTTCATGAGGGGGCTGCATTGACCGCACTATGAGAATACAATTACATGCATGCATATCGTGGGAAACCAACTCTATTTAATTATCTAAATAGGATCTTGATTGGAGGAAAGGAACGAGACGAGTAATCGCTACTAGCCAGTAGTAATCCACCTTGGTCATGATGCGATTCCTAGTGAGCCTTACACACCAGACCAGAGTACTACTTCCTCCGTCCAGGTGTGTTAGGCTATATGATGTTGCCATGTCATATATTGTCATCACTTATAGTCACTCATACAACAAGGTTAGCTATAAGGTTGTCTATAATAGTACTATTTTTTTACCTTCTCTCTATCTTGTTCTTCGTATTTCTTGCATTTGCCAAGGAGTACGCATATAGCTAGGCTCTTGCATGAGAGCCCAGTCCCACCATTTTTCCATTTCTCTCTACTCCACATAGGCAAAAGTGCCATGTAAGCGAGCTATAAGCTCATTATTGTACTTACTCTAAGAGAATTCAGAAAATCTTAAAGTATTAGCTGCGATGTACAGTAGTAATTAAACTGCGCCCCATTTAACTCTACCGCCTCATGCGCCCACCTCCCTCTCAATTCATTTTTCTCATTCGGCCTACCAGGAAACCCGTTCGCCTCCAAATCTTTTCCTCTCCATGTGTGAAAACAGTCTGCTGCATGACTCTCCTTCTCCCCCCCGCAGTCACACCTGTCCTCCCCGTGTGAAAACAATCTACATGCATGAGAGCAAGTAGTACAATAAAGTGATGTAGGCGGGCTGTAATGCTTTAAATACTTAATATATTTTTGCTGAGTTGGATGAGAGAGAAGAGGAGAGAGAAGAGAAGCGGGCTACAAACTTACAACCGGCTGTAGCACGAGCTCCAACACACTTTGTGAGAGAAACGCGTGGGCCATATATTAATGCTATAGCATACTAGTATAGCCGATTGTTGACTCTCCCTCCCGTGCTCGTCCAATCTCCTCCTGCCTAATAAATCGCAGATCACCTAAACCCTAAAACGTTGTGACCATCAATATGTCCACCTCGCCCCCTGAATTCAGCTCGGTGCCCCCTCATCTCCCCCTTAATTTCCTCCAACAAAAAAATGCCCACCTAGCTATTACGTTAATCACGCAACCTATCTACGTAGGTGTACCATTGCTCGCTATAAATAATGCGCCTCCCACGGCATTCCGAAGAACGCTCACATTCATCTCCTTGCCCCCCTCTCAATTACGGACCCGTCGACCACCATGGCATCGCCCCTCCCTAGCCCTAGGCGCCCCTCGCTGCCCCGGGCAGAGGGTCATGCTTTGGCGTTCCGTTCCTCGCTGACAAGATTCGAGGAGGATGCATCGGCATTCCGCTCCTCGCTGCCACGAGTCGAGGATGATGTGTTGGCGTTCCGCTCCTCGCCGTTGCCGCGACGCGTTGAGGTGGACGCGTCAGCATTCCCAGACTCGCCAGCACGTGCATCGGAGGACGTGTCGGTGCCCAGCTATGAGGAGGACGTCGCGTCGGCCCCCGAGCCGCCCAGCTTGGAAGAGCTATGGAAAGAAATGGAGGTCGCCTTGTGGGAGACTTTGCCTCCGGCGGAGCGCGCGAAAAGGAAGGCGGAGAAGAAGGCCGAGGAAGAGAAGCGTGCCGCGAGGGATGCTGCCTCGCAGGCCTATGTCGCCTCCGAGAGAGTCAGGCAATTCGCTCTTTGGCAGAAGGCTCGCGCGAGGGCCGTGTGGGTGGCGGAGGACGCCCGTGCCAAAGCCCTGAGTGCAGTCGGGTCGATGCGCCTCATCTATGCTTGGCGGTACGTCAATCGGGTGGACGCTTCTAGTGAGGAGGAGTACCTGTTGGCGCCAGATCACGAGACCGGTGAGATCGCGCTCGCCCGCTAGCAAGCCGCTAATCAGCACCTCGCGACTTGCGAGGCCGAGGAAGAGGCGTTGTCTCGCCGCGCTGGGAAGTGGCCGTGCACCAGGGCACTCGTGGCGCGCTGCAAGTGCTCCTGCGAGCGCCGTGGCTTTTATTAGGAATAATTTATTGTTGTAAGGTGTAGGAGTACTCGTAGTTTTCTATGGTATTGGGACGGAAATGATAAATCCCGAACGTTCGGGACTTATTAGCGTCCTTATAATTAATTATGTATAAAAGGAACAAGTTTGAAAACCTTTTGTATCCGTACGCTTGTTACTTTTTGTAAGTAGAGTACGTACATAGCACGATGTTCAACACTATATATCGCAGGACACATCTCTCTCTATATCTAGGCTTATGCACTAGGACAACTAGTATATACACACGTGCAAATGCACGTTTGAACATTACGATGCGGTTTTGGTAAAAGTAGTAAAATTGTAGACAATCTTGTGAAATGATTCAATGCAAAAGAAATGCAAGAATGAGAAGTGAAAACTCCATTGATTGTTTTCTGATGAGATATAAATGGTGGGACTCATTCTCATTTGATTGTTTACTTCCTTCTCTCTATAGATTTTTCTGTATCGTAGTAGTTATATCTCACTGGTCAGGAGGCATGTAAATTTTTTGGACAAGTGCCCTTGTGATTGTTCCAGAACAGTACGGATACAGCAGCTACTGTTCAAGCGAATCCTGCAGATCAGCCATTCGATCTATGCTCGATGCACCGGGGAGGGAGTAGTGGCCTTTGGCGGCACACCGTACGTACTAGCACATACTCCTACGAGTGACTCCTACCCTCTGTTTCATAATGTAGTGCATATAGACTTTTTCAAAAGTCAAACTTCACTAAATTTGACCCAGTTTTTGCAGAAAAATATTTGCATCTAGAGTGCAAAACATATTTCATTAGATTTATCACAACACATAGTTTCATAATTTATATATTCACTATTATAGATACAAGTAGTTTTCTATATAAACTTGGTCAAAGTTTGTAAAGTTTGACTTTTCAAAAAATCTATACGCATTTTTTTTGCAAGTACTGCTACCACTCCCAAATCACTTCGTACACGAAGTTGTGCCATGCAATTGGAATTCCAACTTGAGTACTACTAGTAGATAGGGATCGAGCCTGCCGCTTTAGGATCGACCGTAAATGTGGAGAGATGAACCGGACTGTAGAGAGATGAAATGCAATAAAGACAGGAGTGATATGATGGTTTCTTATCCGTTCATTTTACCGGGCCACTTATTACTGGGAGTGGTGGGGTTTTGTCGTATGACGGCTTTACTTCCGCGCCACGAGCGGGGTGAGACTCCCCTGCAGCGCCGCCCTCTACTCTAGTAGCCCCTACTACTCCTACTTCCATCCCGGTTTACTAGCACCTCTCATATGTCGATTTTTCGACATATATTTTTTACCGTAAATTTAACTAGTAGGGAAATAGTACTCCAGTATAAAGTTCGACGTCTGAACCACGTGACACATGTGGTAAGCAATCCAAACAATTCAAAAAATAATAATTCGACGTTGGATTCGGGTTAAAAAATAGTGTATGTTATATGCCCTGGCAAAAATAATATTACTGGAAAGTGCATTCAAATGCAAATTATGATGCCTGTGAGTCGAGAAACTGGTTCCAATGATCAAAGAGGATCCAGGAAGCGGTAGATTTTTTTAGAGAAAAGGCAGATCGCCCGCCCAACCAGCCAAATCACAGTGAAGCAACATGAATAGTACGACAACAAGGAAGGTTTAATATAGCCAAGCAGGCAAAAGGCACGCAGGCCGAACGAAACAAATGAAGATAAAGCAGCACAAATCACACTCGAGGGAGCTGGCTCTCACGGGCTACAGGATGAAGGCAAAGGGCAGACGTACGGATCTTGGTAATGAAACAGGTGAGAGCGTCGGTGTCCACATGCTTAGACAGCTGCTTCCATTGAGCGAAGACTAATGATGAACAGTTAACTTGGTAATGCATATGCCCAGGTGAACACGCGCGATCCAGGTGGCTGGGGTTCCGGCCATTCAGAACGCAACGCACAATAGGTCAGCGCACACGGTTCTCATAGGCAATTAGATCTCGAGTGCTCTAAAAAACCACCGCACTATACGGTTGTCCGGCCATCCCGTCCTAGAGCTCTCTCCAAGCATCGCCGTTCATGCCACCGCGCCGCAAACTAACTGGTAAGGAAGCGAAGGCATCCCGCTGCGCCGAGTTCATCGCCGCCCGTGACCACACACCTACGTGGGCGAACTTTGAAGCTGCCATGGCTGAATGGGCGGTGGAGCAACGGGTGGCCAAAGCCGCACAGAAGGAGCGGAAAAGGTAGAAAGCACTCAAGAAAAGAGAGTCCCACCGCCGCAAGAAAGAAGCTGCCGCACGCGCTGCTAAGGAGAGCCGGGCGGAGATCCAAGCACGGCGGGCTACCGCCGAGAAGGCCGGGAAGGAGAACAATGGTCTCTGGCCAGCATGGCCCGATGCCTCCACCTGCCAGGATCACGGCGGTAGCTACCGCGATGCTGAGGAGAGCTGGGCAGAGGTCCAACAAGCACGGTGGGCTGCCACCAACAAGGACGAGAAAGAGAACGATGGCGTTTGGGTCTAGCCAGCATGCGAGAAGTAGTTAGTGTGTGTGTCACCCGTATGTTTGTTTAATTAATTATGAGCATCTACCACGATAATCATCTTCTGAGCCCAGCCTCATCTACACCCGTGCTGATGAAAAAAATCAAAACAAATACTAGAAAATTCAAAAAAATCCAATTTTTTTTGCATGGTAGATAATTTGATGCGTGAGGTGCACTCCAATTTTCAAATCATTTGGACATCTGAGCAGCTGTCAGCAAAAAAGACAAATTTGGGGTATGTAAAAAAGTTCACTGTTCATGCACTGTTCTGACCCGATTTGTCTTTTTTGCCGAGAGCTGCTCAGATGTCCAAATGATTTGAAAATTGGAGTAGACCTCACGCATCAAATTTTCTACCATTCAAAAAAATGTTAAAATTTTTAATTTTTTAAAATTTTTTGTGATTTTTTTTTCTGACCGGGTGCAGATGAGCCTGGGCACCGAACCAGCACTACTTACTACTACCTCCGTCTTGGTTTATTGGTCCTCATTGTAGTTTGTAGCAACTTTTGACCAAAGATTTAACTAATAAAATATTAATGCATGTCATCAAAAATAATATCATCTGAAACTATGCTGAAATACGAATCCAATGATATAATTTTTGGTGACATGCATTAACATTTTATTAGTTAAATCTTTGGTCAAAATTTGGTACTAAATACAATGAGGACCAATAAACCAGGACAGAGGTAGTAGTTAGTAATGATACCTGGCAAATGTCCGCCACGAGCCCAATCGTGGCGAACACCCACATAACCGCCAGATTTCCATCCGATGGTGGCCATTTTTTAAGCCCATGGTATTCCACAAAACTGCCACCCTTACACATGTAACTACGACGCGGGTGTTTGCAACTGGTAGAGCAGAGTGCTACTCCACTATAGTAGGTACTGTAGTTTATAGGAGTATATTTTAGTATTACTGTAATCAGTCAAGTTGTCTCGCATCGATATGACCCTACGCTACTGGGATGTGTCTTGTAAGTCAAGCGGTGTGCTGCTGTTACATTCTCATCATCACCTGTCCACTTCCCGCAGCACATATTCACTTCTCCATCCTCGCTAGCACAAAATCTTCCAATCTTCCATCCCCGCTAGGTACCTCCCCTCTCTTCCGAAACCCAAGCAATAACAATGGCATAACCGAGTAGCGTCCGCCAAAAGAGTGGCTGAAATTCGCTCCCCATAGTGGTAATGAAACTCATTGTTTCGCGTGTGGACAATCTCAGAACCATGCCGCTCGCTGCGTGCTCGTCGGGGCTGTACCATTTACTCAAAGCCCTCACACCGAAGCTTTTTAAGCCCTCTCCCTGCTTGCTGATGCCGCCTGATCTTTAGAAACAGTGTGTCATGTAGCTTAAGGATCCTAGGGTGGTGAGCATCAACCCCCTCAACTGCGATCCGATCCTCGTCACCCTTAACTACATTAACTGTATGTACTGGGTCAGCATGAACACGTCTTGGATGGTTCTCGTCAACGGATGCGGCAGGTGGATGCTCGTCGAGGTCTACACCCAGCGATTGATACCCCTTCCTTCGATTAACAATGCACTGCTTTGGCACCACGGCCCAGAATACTCGGAATCTTACAGTAGCCAACATGATACCAAGTTTGATTTGCTCAAGGTTGTAATCTGCCAAGTGCCCACAAGATCTATGAATTATAAAGACTTCAGGCCAATTGCATTCTTCAACCGCAGTCTTGCCTATCTGACAGGTCACTGCGGTAAGTGGATAAATCTCCACGTCCATCGTAGGATCATACATCCTCCATGGCTCTCTGATGCCATTGAAGACAAGGGCTTCATTTACGCCGTGGACTCCTTCTATGGCTGGACATATTGCTGGCCTACTCCAGTCATCGCTACAAATGGCTGTACCGGACATGTTGTTTCGCAGAATACAATCACAGTCACTGCATGGTCTTTGAGCAGGATCCCAACTTCTTTGGGCCTTCAGGAATTTTTGACTAGAGGTTGGTAACTAGCCTCGGCACACGCTCTCTATTTCTCAGAAGGAATTATCCGCTTAACCAGGAGATCACCAACGTCAAGGATCCTGATGGCAGCGCGGTTCTGCTCATCAGGCAAAACTGTGTGTACACAACATACCATGCGTCTCTCCATGCACCATACCCTGATATGTGCCGCAACGCTCTGCAGCCCAAAGTAGGAGAGAGGGTCGCATGTATCAAACTTCGACCTGCTGGCTGGAATTTCCCCCGTCAGGCACCTATCTGGTTCAAGCCTTCAGCCAATCTCCACAGCTTAATAAATAGTAATGTCTAACTGAGCCAGTTAGTTAGATGCATACACTTAGTTTTTTGGTAGCCCTTCTGTAATGTTGGTTGATGTTTGGTTGGAAGAGAGAGCTGCATCTTTACTCTTCTGGCCTACTTACTGCTTCTGTTGCACCCCCACCCTTGGTGGTATCTTCAATCCCAAGGCTCCTTTGTAGGGCTCTAGTTTGCTGTGAACCTCTAGTGGTTTCTATTAACGGAAAATTGGCGGCAAACCCCTTTGACTAAAACAATATAGAGCCATGGATGCTGCTGGTGTTTTCAATGTACAATAAGTAATATATTTTCTCTGTTGGTTGAATAAACAGTGGTGTTAGAATGATAAAAACAATGTTTTGGAAGTCGTTGCACGCTCCGATCCTTTAGTGCCCCGTACGTTTTTTTAGAGGTTAGTGCCCTGTACATAGCACATACTATTTTTTTCTAGGGAACAAATCTTCCACTTGTCGAGGACATGCAGCCCAGTGATTTAGGCCTAATAGGAGAGCCCATAATTAACTGGGAGGGAGGCTCTCACATGAATCCGGCCCAGCTACATGCTCATGCTCCCCTAAATAAATAAATAAAGCTAAATGTTCATGCACATGTTGTTTAAATTTATGATTTGAAAAGTATGATTTTAACTGGAGGATATTATTTTCCTATGAGAGTATCTTTACATTCAGTCGATATAATTCTTAGGCAAAGATAGCGACCAGTCTTTTTTCTCACACCCTTTTCTTCGTGCAACCAGCGGACTGTTATTTGGTACCCACCAGGTTGAAGCCGATGCAAATCGTTGTCAACGTGGTCAACATCTAACAATTATTATTGGCAAGTTGTAATAAATATCACAATTTTTTCCGTTGTATTTGAATGTTTTATGGATTGTGCTGCCTAGGTCTCCCATTCGAATCCTGGGTACCACAAGTTTTTTGACAAGCTGAGTTTTTTTATGATAAAAAGTTCCAGCCCAACATTATTTTTTGATAAGAATGCCCAGGCCAGCACAACACATGTGGTGACCCCACTTTATCCCAGGGCTTCTGAATGTGCTCGGCTTCACACCTAAAGAAAAAAAAGTGCTCGGCTTCATTTTACAGTAAGTTGTAGCCATATAAAATTAATTCTTATTATTGAGCATGCTGAGTTTTTGGGTCTGACCGATCCAGGCACCAAAACCAAACCAGCGCCAGCTGGATGGCCTGTTCCCGCCTTCCACGGCTGGTAGCGGTGCCGTGCCCGGATCGCCGCCCTGTTGTACCATGAAATGCTGGCCAGGCCATCCATCTACTCCCCACACATCCTATTCTTCTCCGGCGACGGAAGCCCACCCCGCACCATAACCAGTCAACCCTCGTACTCCCCACCGCCTACGACCACACTGCCGCATCTTCCCCGGCTCCTGTTCATTCCCGTATGAGGCCTCGCCGTCGTCCTCTGCCTTGGTGCGCTCTCCGCGGCGCCGCCGTCCGGCCTTGTTAACATGGTCAACATGGTGAATCAGGGGAGGACTGTACTTGAGAGTATGACAGTAGGGACCCACCAGGTCCACTGTCGAACGCAAGCAAGTGCCTCCTTACTACTCAGATCCACCCCTCAATTTTTTTTACTCATATCCACCTTGCTGATACCTGGGACCGACATCATTGTCAACGTATAGTCAATTAACAACAGAATTGCACAAGGAGCGGCTGACACCAGGGATCCAGCAGCTCGAGCAGTTTTTTTGGTTGTTCAGACAGAGCAGCGTATAAACTGGGTTGTGCGGTGTCTGTGGCCCATCTAACAACATGACCAGGCCAGCTGTTTTTGAAGAACACCCAACCTAAGCCTATTTGTTTTCTCTGACTTGCTGGGCTGCAAATCTTTCAAGATGAGGAGGGATGCATTCGTCCTGGCCCGAAAATGGGCAGTAAATCATAAAAGTAATATGAAATGGGCTGCAAATGTAAAAAAAACACATCAAATGGGCAATTAGTTTCATATTAATTTTTCTTCTTTGACATTTTATATTTCATTGGATTTTAGCATTTTTTTAAATTAGTTTTAATCTTGCTCCTAATTTTAGGATTAAAAATAGTTCGGACCCTAGCAAAAATATGCGAAATTTCAAAAGTTTCGCATATTTTTTAGCAATTTTTTAACCCTGGTCTTGACCAGAAAAGGGCAACAATTCTAAAAATGGCAAATGGGCTATAAGAAATTCCATATGAATTAGCAAATGGGCTTTAAATTGTAAAAATAATAGCAAATGGGCTGTACACGCCACAGATTTCCAAGCTGACTTGTTGGCCGACTAAGTTGACGCCTACGTAAGGCTTTGTCAACTTATAGTCAACAAACGATTCTAGAAGCAGTGACTATTGGATCTCCATCCAACGGCCGTCGTGCTTCTTCAATCTCTGATCTTTCTGCTCCCACCGCCCAAACTAGCGCCGGCTTTACTGCCTGCTCCCACCCTACTCCCACCACTGGCCAGGCCATCCCTCTACCCACCCGCACCTCCTGTTATTTTCCGGCGACGGCAGCCTCACCCCGCAGCTGAACCAGTCAACCCTCGTACTCCCCTCCGTGTGGGCATCCACTGCTGTGTCTTCACTGGCTCCGGGTTGTTCCCTTCCTAGGCCTCACCGTCGTCCACCGCGTTGGTGCTCTCGGCGCGGGATGGTCAACATGGTAAACAAACGACAGTCATCGGAAGAGGGATGTAGGTGGAGAGGTTGACAGTAGGGCCCCACATGGTCCATGGCCGCACGCAAGCAAGTGCCTCCTTATTACGTGAAAAAAATGATTCTTCCCCCTAACAGGTTGGACACACAAACGACATCTTCGCACGCAAGGAAGTGCCTCCTTATTACGCGGAAAAAAAAGTTTCATGCCTCCGACAGCTGGGACCTACCAGCTGCATCTTTTTCAGGGAAGTGCCTTCTTATTAGGCGCAAGAAAAATAATTCCTCCCCCTGCTAGCTGGGTCCTACCTGATTTGGAGGCTGACTTGTGGGCCTACTAAGTTGACACATACGCAGGGCTATATCAACTTAGTCAACAAAATCTACTCTAGCAGCGTTAGACCGTTAGATGTCAATCCAACGGCCGGCGTGCTTCTTCAATCTCTGATCTTCCTACTCCAGCCGCCCAAACCAACGACGGTGTGATGGCCTGCTCCCGTTTTCCGTGGCCGGCTGTGCTGCCGCGCAGGCCTCACCGCCCCACCCTACTCCCATCGCTAGCCAGGCCATCCCTCTACTGACCCACACCTCCTTTTATTCTCTGGCGACGGTAGCCTCACACCGCAGCCGAGCCAGTAAACCCTCGTATTCCCCTCCGTGTGGGCATCCACTACCGAGTCTTCCCCGGCTCTGGTTCGTTTCCCTCCCTAGGCCTCGCCGTCGTCCACCGCCTTGGTGCTCTCGGCACGGCGTTGTAAACGTGGTCAACGAACGACAGCCAACGGAAGAGGACTGTACGTGGACAGGCTGACAGCTGGGACCCACGAGGTCCATGGTCACACGCAAGGAAGTGCCTCCTTATTACGCGAAAGAAAAATGATTCCAGTCCCTGACACCTAGGACCCACTAGCTACATCTTCGCACGCAAGGAAGCTCCTCCTTATTACATGAAAAAATGCTGCTGACACGTGGGTCCCAGTTGCTCGATCAATTTTGTTGTTGTTGTTCTTTTGTTGTTGTTGAGAGGGAGTAGGTTATCAACTGGGCTATGCGGTGTCTATGGCCCGTCTAGGCCAGGCTTTTATTTTATGCTTACAACATGATGAGCCCAACTATTTTTTTCTCGGTGAAAATGGCTAGCCCACCTCTTTTTTTCGTAGAATAGCCTACACAGGACGATTTCTTTTTCTCCTCCTGCTGGGCTACAAATCTTTCAAGATGACGAGGGATACATTCGGCCTGCCCAGACAAAAAGGGATGTAAATCTGATAAGTAATATGAAATGGGCTGTATATGTATAAAAACAAAGAAAATGGGCAATTAGTTTCAAATTGCGGATTTTCTTTTATTTTTTGATATTTGAATTTTCTTTTTTCTAACATACTTTAAATATAATTTAAATTTAGTTTTTATCGGGCTCGAAATTTCAGGATTAGAAATAGTTCGGCAATTTCAATGAAATATCGCTGAAATTTTTAATCCTGTCCTTGCGAGAAAATGGTAAGGTATTCTAAAATATAATATGGGCTGCAATAAATTACATAATAATTAGCAAATGGTTTGTAAATTTAGGAAAATAGCAAATGGGCTATATGCTGTCCGCCACAGATGTTATACTGACTTGTGGGCCGACTAAGTTGACGCTTATGCAGGGCTTTGTCAACTTAAAGTCAACAAACGATTCTTGCAGCGGTGACCGTTGGATGCTAATCCAACGGCCGTGCTATTTCTTCAATCTCTGATCTTCTTGCTCCAGCCGCCCAAACCAGCACTGGCGGGACCGCCTGCTCCTGCCTCCCATGGCCGGCTATGCTACCGCGCAGGCCTCAACGCCCCACCCTACTCCCACCGCTGGCCAGGCCTTCCCTCTACTCACTCACATCCCCCTGTTATTCTCCGGCGATGGCAGCCTCACACCGCAGCCAAACTAGTCAACCCTCGTACTCCCATCCGCGTGGGCATCCACTACCGCATCTTTCCCGGCTCCACGTCGTTCCCTTCCGAGGGCTCGCCGTCGTCCACCGCCTTGGTGCTCTCGGCACGGCATAGTCAACGTGGTCAATGAACGACGGCCATCGGAAGAGGACTTTGCGCGGTGAGGCTGATAGCTGGACCCACCAGCTACATCTTCGCACGCAAGGAAGTGCCTCCTTATTACGCGCAAAAAAAAATGATTACTCCCCATTACAGCTGGGACCCTCCAGCTATATCTTCGCACGCAAGGAAGTGCCTCCTTATCCACTGACAAATGGGACCCACCAGGTCGAAGCATACGTAGCATTGTCTGTCTGGTCGCGAACGTGTACGTACATACTGGTCGATTGGTCTCTCTGCAAGGTTGAACTGTGGCCGAGTAAGTAGTGGTACGCATCGTAGTAGAGCCCCCGACGTGGCAGTTCAGACAATCACATCTAAATCGTGTACATGTACATATAGCCACATGGCAAAGAATATGGCCACGTACGTACATACGGGCGGGGTCTCGAACGCGTACTCGCACATACGTACGACTAGGGCTCATGTACATGGAGAGGCAATAGACGGCAGCAACGGCGTCGTGTTCATCGGCAGCCAACCGGCTGGGTCGGAACGGAGGAAATAGCGTCGTGTTCATCGGGAGCCAAGCGACTGGGTCGGAACGCGTCCTGTTCATCGGGAGCCAACCGGCTTGGACGGAACAGCTGAAACGGGGTCCTGTTCATTGACTCGGGGTCTGGCGTACCACAAAACGAAGGAAACGACCTTCTGTTCGACCGCCTATGGTCGAAACGGGGTCCTATTCATCGGCTGGGGGTCTAGCGTACCGCAAAACGGAGGAAACAGACTTCTGTTTGAGTGCCTATGGTCGAAACAGTGTCTTGTTGATCGGGAGGGCTCTGGCGTACCGCAAAACGGAGGAAACGGACTTCTCCCCAACTACCTACGGTCGTAACGGGGGTCCTGTTCATCGGGAGGGGTGTGGCGCACCGCAAAACATGACTCCATGGGCTACTATTCATCCACGGTCGACCTCCTCCAGCTTCCACCAGCTACTGTTCATCCACCGTCGACTTCCTCCAGCCTCCACCGGCAACTATTCATCCAGCCTCCACGGGTTCCTGTTCATCCAGCCCTAATTGGCTAGGGTGTGGCGGCCTCCTCGGGGTCCTGTTCATCCAGCGCCAACCACCTTCACACGGCCAGGGTACTGTTCATCCACAGCCAACCCACTGGCTGGGGTGGGGCGTACGGGCGGGTGGCGGCAATGGGAACTGTTGATCCATAGCCAACCAACCGACTAGGTCAACTCACCACGTCTCGCGCAAGGGGCTCAATCGATGCGTCTCGACTCGTTCTACGTATATCGCGCGCGCGGCAACAACGGGCACTGTTCATCGAGAGGCAACCAAACACCGGCTACGTCTTGCACGTACGGGGGCTCGACCGGCTTCAGTTAGCAGCGAAGGAATCACTCGGATTCAGTTAGCAGCGAAGGAATCACTCGGTTTCAGTTAGAGGCGAATGGATCGATCGGCTTCAGTACGTAGCTAGTGCGATCGCTCGGGTTCAGTAAGCGAACGCCTCGCTCGGGTTCAGTTAGCAAACGTGTCGCACACACGCGTGCCTATGAGAGAAGTGCGCAAACCACACTGCATTGCTCGGCCCCGACCACCTGATACGTCTCTGTCGTATCTACTTTTCAAAAAAAAATTGCTCTTGTTTTGGACTCTAATTTGGATGATTTGAATGAAACTAACCCGGACTGACTGTTTTCAGCAGAACTACCATGGTGTTGTTTTTGTGCATAAATCAAAGTTCTCGGATTTGGACGAAACTTTTTGGAGAATTTTTATGGAATATATAAAAATTATTGGCGCAAGAATCAACAGAAGAGGGGCCACCTGTTGCCCACAAGGCAACATGGCGCGACCCCCTAGGGCACGCCCTGATGCCTTGTGGGGCCCACAGGCGGCCGCCTGACCTAATTCCAACGCTATAAATTATCTTTCCCCGAGAAAAAAAATAAGAGAAGAAGTTTCATCGTGTTTTACGATACGGAGCCGCCGCCACCTCCTGTTCTTCATCGGGAGGGCTGATCTGGAGTCCGTTCCGGGCTCCGGAGAGGGGGATTCGACGCCGTCGTCATCATCAACCATCCTCCATCACCAATTTCATGATGCACACCACCGGGCGTGAATAATTCCTTCATAGGCCTGCTAGACGGTGATGGGTTGGATGAGATTTATCATGTAATCGAGTCAATTTGTTAGGGCTTTGATCCCTAGTATCCACTATGTTCTGAGATTGATGTTGCTATGACTTTGCTATGCTTAATGCTTGTCACTAGGGCCCGAGTGCCATGATTTCAGATCTGAACCCTTTATGTTTTCATGAATATATTTGTGTTCTTGATTCTATCTTGCAAGTTATATGCACCTTTTACGTGTTATGATCCGCATACCACAAGGTGACAACAATTAGGACCCCGCTGCCATGGGAGGGTAGGACAAAAGATGTCCTGCAAGTTCTTATTATAAGCACGTATGACTATATATGGAATACATGCCTACATTACATTGATGAATTGGAGCTATTGTGTATCACCCTAGGTTGTGACTGTTATATGATGGATACCATCCAACATAATTATCAGCACCGATCCAATGCCTACGACTTTCTCATATTGGTTTCTGCTAAGTTACTTTGTTACTACTGCTTTACACTTGCTGCAAACTGTTACTGTTGCTGTTGCTGTTACTATTGTTACTACTGCTACTGCTATCAAAACTATCATATTACTGTGCTACTAAATATTTTGCTACAAATATTTTATCTCCAGGTGTGGTTGAATTGACAACTCAACTGCAAATACTTGCAAATATTCTTTGGCTCCCCTTGTGTCGAATCAATAAATCTGGGTGAAATACTACCCGCGAAAACTGTTGCGATCCCCTATACTTGTGGGTTATCAAGACCTTTTTTTGGCGCCATTGCCGGGGAGCATAGCTCTATTTGTTGAGTCACATGGGATTTATATCTGTTGATCACTATGAAGAATCTGAAAGACTCTAAGACCAAGATCGTTCCCTCTAAGACATGGGGAGGTAAGGATCTCCATCACACTCTGCACTTGATTCACCTTCTGTTTTGAGTAGGCTTGCGACAGCGCCACCTGCTATTCATTCTGATATGTCGCAAGTTATTGATGATACTACTTCTGCTATGAATGATACTATTGATGATGCTAGTACTATGCTTGATAATACTGTGCCACTTGGTGAATTTCTTGATGAACAACTTGCTAAAGCTAAAGAAATTGAGAATGCTGAAAATGTTGAAACCCTTGAGAATTATGATTCACCTATTATGCCTAGTCCTCCTACTGGAGTTGAATCACCTAATGAACATGTCTTTGATAGGGAGACAACTAGAGAAATTCTTGCTTGTAATGATAGGGATGAGGTTATAAAATTGCTTGCTGAAATGAAAGAAAAATCTATGAGGGAGAGAATGAAATATGATCCTAAGTTTGCTACCTCTCCCATATTTGTTACCGATAAGGATTATGAATTCTTTGTCGATCCTGAGTTAATTACTTTGGTTGAAACTGATCCTTTTCATGGTTATGAAACTGAAACTATTGTGGCACATCTTACTAAGTTGAATGATATTGCCACCCTATTTGCTCATGAGGAAAAAATTCGCTATTACTATATTCTTAAGTTGTTTCCTTTCTCATTAAAGGGTGATGCTAAGAAATGGTTTAATGCTCTTGCTCCTGGTTGTGTGCGTAGTCCCCAGGATATGATATATTACTTCTCTGAAAAATATTTTCCTGCTCATAAGAAACAAGCTGCCTTGCAGGAAATATTTAACTTTGTGCAAATTGAAGAAGAGAATCTCCCTCAAGCTTGGGGGAGGCGTCTCCAACTACTTAATGCTTTGCCTAATCATCCTCTTAAGAAAAACGAAATACTTGATATCTTTTATAATGGACTAACCGATGCTTCTAGGGACTACCTAGATAGTTGTGCTGGTTGTGTTTTTAGGGAACGAACTATTGGACAGGCTGAAGTACTATTGAATAATATATTGAGGAATGCCGATGATTGGATACTTCCTGAACCACCAGCTAAGCCAATTCCAAAGAAGAGAGGTATTCTATTCCTCAGTCCAGAAGAAATGCAAGAAGCCAAGAAATCGATGAAAGAAAAAGGTATAAAAGCTGAAGATGTTAAGAATTTACCACCTATTGAAGAAATTCATGGGCTCAACATCCTGACACAGGTAGTGGAGGTAAATTCTCTCACTAGATTTGATGAAGGTGATATTCCGTATAATAAATCTGCTAGTCAATGCCTCTATGAATTTGATAATTACATCATTAAACAGGAACACTTTAATATGTATGTTAGCAATCAATTAAAAGGGAATGCCATCATGATTGAATGCTTGAGTGATTTGATGTTTAGGACTGCTTATAATGTTAAATGCTTGAGTAAACATGCTTCTATGGTTCAAACTCAGTTAGAACAAATTGCTAAGTCACAAAATGATTTGCTTGATGAGATGAATAATAAAAAGAATGATCATGCTGTTAGAGTTGTTACTAGAGGAGGTAGAATGACTCAGGATCCTCTATATCCTGAAGGTCATCCTAAAAGAATTGAACAAGACTCTCAAAGAAATAATATTGATGCACCTAGTCCATCTAAGAAGAAAAAGAAAAAGAAAAATGATAAAACTTTGCTTGCTCCTAGTGAACCTGAGATAGAAAAACCTCCTGAGAATCAAAATGATGCTTCTATTTCTAATGCTGAGACACAATCTGGTAATGAACATACACCTAATGATAATGATAATGACAATGATAATGATAATGATTATGTTCATGTTGATGCTCAACCAGATAATGATGTAGAAATAGAACCTGCTGTTGATCTTGATAACCCACCTCCTAAGAATAAAAGATATGATAAAAGAGACTTTGTTGCTAGAAAACATGGAAAGGAAAGAGAGCCATGGGTTCAAAAACCTATGCCTTTTCCTACTAAAGCATCTAAAAACAAGGATGATGAAGATTTTGAGCGCTTTGTTGAAATGCTTAGACCTGTCTTTTTGCGCACTCGCTTGATTGATATGTTGAAAATGTCTCCTTATGCTAAATATATGAAAGATATTGCCACTAATAAAAGAAAGATACCTAAAGCTAAAATTTCCACCATGCTTGCAAATTATTCTTTTAAGGGTGGAGTACCTAAAAAACTTGGAGATCCGGGAATACCTACTATACCATGCTCCATCAAAAGAAGTTATGTTAAAACTGCCTTGTGTGATTTGGGAGCCGGTGTTAGTGTTATGCCTTTCTATTTATATAGAAGACTCGATTTGAATAAGCTCACACCTACTGAAATATCTTTGCAAATGGCTGATAAATCCACTGCTATACCTATTGGAATTTGCGAGGATGTTCCCTTTGTAGTTGCAAATGTTACTATCTTGATAGACTTTGTTATACTTTATATGCTCGAGGACGACAACATGTCGACTATCCTTGGAAGACCCGTTTTGAATACAGCAGGGGCTATTATTGATTGCAACAAAAGCAAGGTTACTTTTCATGTCAATGGTAATGAGCATACGGTTTATTTCCCAAAGAAACAAACCTCCATGAATGGTATCAATAGTATTGAGAGGGTTTCGACAATCACTATTGGGGGATTCAAATTTCCTCTTCCTACTATCAAAAGGAAATACGAGATTCTTATTGTTGGGGAGATGCAGATCCCCGTTGAGGTAACTTAGTGTTATACGAAAATTCTTCGGTTTCATGTCACTCGGAAATAGTTTGTTAATAAGACTTGATCAACCTTATTAATGGATTCTTTTTGAAGGGCATGTGGTCGATGAATTTAGTAAGCACAAATTTCTGTAATCTTAGTTTGCTCTTTGTTATTTTTAGTTTAATAAAATAAAATGCCATGATTACCCTATTTTCTGAATTATCCGTGCAATAAAAAATGGCCCAAAAATAAAAGTGCTCAGAATGCAATAAAATTTTAATATGATTTTTCTGGAATATATAAGAATTTTTGGCACTGAGAACAACCCAGGGGGGTGCACCTGTTGCCCACGAGGCAACAGGGTGCGCCAAGATGCCTTGTGGGTCCCAAAAGGACCCACTCACTTATCCATTCAGCCCACTTCATCTCCTACCTCCAGAAAAAAATCATAGTAGCTCTCTCTCTCTCGTGTTCTTGCTCCCAAACCTGAGATTTTTGATATCTTTGCTCGGAGCTCCATTTCCGAAACTGTTTTGAGGGATTGCTCCTTGGTATGTGACTCTCCCATTGCTCCAATTAATTTTTGCTTTAGTAGATTATATTTTGCATAAATTGCTGCTATTGGTGCTACTGAAAATGAGCTTGCATGTTGAATTCTTTGAGTTCTAAGTAGTTTGAATGCTTGATATAGCCTCTAGGCACTTGTAAGAGTACTTGCTATCAATCTTGTGAAGTTTTGTTAACATCTTTTTGTGGTCCAAAAATTTTCAGAAATTTGTTCTTAGGAAAATGAACTTTCTTCGGAGCGGTTCTTCGAGCCGGAGCTCCAAGGGTGTCCTAGGGGATGCCCATGACCATGACCTTAACATCCCGCGCAGGATGAAGGTCCGACCGTGCGAGTGGCCGCACAACACCTTCATGAACGAAGCCGTGTTCCGTCAAGAGTTCGCACAATTTGTTGCGAATGCCGGGCTGACCAACTTCCTCGCAGATGAGTGTGACCAGCACCACATCCTTACAAATTCCATTGTTCAAATTTTTTATTTCATGCCTAGGCTCGATATCCCCATGGTGCGTTTTGATTTATATGTTGAAAATCATGAGTTAACGCTAGATGAGTTTTGTTTTTGTGAGACATGCTTGATCCCTTCTGATGGGGATTTGAGGGAGCCTCGGCCTGAGCAGTTTGAGGACTTCCTTCGCACTTTGACTATGGGGGAATTTAGGGGCGTTTCAAAAGCCCGTGTTACTAGCTTGCATTTTTCTGTTGTGCACTACTTTGCTTTATTCACAGGGAAATGTTTGACTGCCAGGGAGGAAGGTGGTACGCTCAGTGCCCCTGACCTCGCCATGTTGCATCGCGCTATTTACGGCGATAACACTTTTAGCTTGGGAGCTATCATTGCACGCCACTTACACATCAACAGGACTAAGGGTAAAGTCCATGGCGGTATTTATGCTTCGCATGTTGTGAAACGTTTTAATGTTGCTATCCGCCCAAATGACTACTCGCTGCCCAAGGCTTACTTAGACCAATAGTGCATGATCGATCACCACTTTATTGATGAACCCGAACCTCCTCAATATATTCTTTATAACCTGGTTTTCAGCGAGAGAACTCGCGATATTATTCCGTTGCCTGCACCCTCTTTGTTTGACTCTCATGCCAGGAACGAATACACCATCATGCCGGTGGACATCACAGCTTACAGGAACGAGATGGCAGCAGCGGAGAACGAGGTCCAGCAGTGGGACCCTCAAGGGCCTCCGCCCCAGTACTATCCGCCCAGTCTTGATGGATACTACGGGTGGTGATTACCAAGCTAGGCCAAAACCCTAAGCTTGGGGGAGTACGTATCTCTCACCGACATTACATTCATGTTCACACATTCATTCCAGTTGTCGGTGTTCATCCTTTTTCATTGTATTATCCATGTTAGTTTATTTTCATTTTCTTCTTGTGTGTTTTAAAAACTTCAAAAATCCAAAAATATTTCTCGCTTCTTTTCAGTTTTTCTTTCCCGTTTATTAGCTCGTAGTATTAAAAGAAAACCCAAAAAGATTTCTCGTTTCTTCTTTTGCTTGTTGGGAGTTCTCCCGTGTAAATAATTTTTCTCGCTTTTCGTTTTTCTTCGTTAATTTGCTTTCCTTTAGAAAAACTAAAAACTCCAAAAATATTTCAGTGTGTTTCTCTGAATTTCTGTTCTTTACGTTGAGTCGTCGTAGGGAGAAGAGCACGATGAAAATGTTGAGTGGCTCTCATATGCTCTATTGTTGATCTAACGAAGAGCCAATATTACCTTGTCTTCTCCCTTGAATAAAATGTTTGCAGATTCCAGCTTAGTCCACGGCACACTTGCACTATTATTATTTTGACATCATTCGGTCATGCAAGTAAAAGGCAATAATGACGATGATTTGATGAAGTGACTGTGGCAAGGAAAAGCTGGTATGAACTCTTCTTTTTTTGTTTTTGTAAATATGTTTAACTCAGTACCCATGATTCAGCATATTATGAGTAAACATGTTTGTGATGACAATTAGAGATTATAGTTGCTCATGCCATGCTTAAGTAACTAGGAGTGGATAATGATTTATCTTGGATGTCAACATGCATTAAAATGGTTATGATGTAGTATGTTAATATGGTATCCTCCTCTGAATGTTTCAAGTGGCTTGACTTGGCACATGTTCATGCATGTAGTTGATTCAAAACCAACATAGCCTCCACGATATTTATGTTCAGGGTGTCTATATCCTACTCATGCTAGTATTCAATGTTAATTATTCTCAATGCATGATCATGACCGTTTTCGCTCTCTAGTTGGTCGCTTCTCAACCTATTTGCTAGCCTTCACTTGTACTAAGCGGGAATTCTGCTTGTGCATCCACAATACTTAAACCAAAGTTGTTATAGATGAGTCCATTATATCTACCTATATGCGGTATTACTCTGCTGCTCCAAGTAAATTTGCATGTGCCACCTCTAATCAATCAAATAAACATCCGTTTTGTGTGCCCGTACCACTCATGGAGCGACAGGGGGTGGTCAGTATCTTCCATGCTAAGCAGGTTATTCTCGAGATGAGTGTTTATTCACTTGTCATTGCACGAGAGAGGCTGGTATTTGGGATGCCCAGTCCTATGCTCGAAATCGAAAATATATAATGCAAACAAACTCCCCCGGAAAGTTGTTGGTATGGAGGGCACCCAAGGATTTGGCTTGCCATGGCTTGTGTTGGTATGGTGGAGGGGGAGTAAACTTTACCTTTCCGCTTGGGAATCGCCTATAATGTGTTTAGCATGGAAGATATTGAAAACTCTCGGTCGTGACATTGACAGGAAAAGTACACCTCCCAAAATTGTTTTTCATCTCTGATTTAAGCCTCGAGCTCTGGCACCGCAGCAAATCCTTGCTTCCCTCTGCGAAGGGCCTATCTATTTACTTTTATGTTATTTTACTTTTATTGCTGAGTCTCACCTTCTTGCACTAAGCGCCAATCCTGAGAGCACTATTGTCATCCTTATGCATTGAGTATAGTTAATGTTGTGTGCATCATGACTGGATCTTTTCTACCCTGAATTACAATGTTTAGTCACTGCTTGAACTTTGGAGGTGCTCTGCATTTATGGTTTGCGATCTCAGAAAGGGCTAGCGAGATACCATGTTATCATATTATATCATGATTGTTTAGACAAATTGTTGGCATTTGAGATATGTTATTATTGCTCGCTAGTTGATTATGCCATTGATACGAGTAAATGTAGTTTTTAAGTGTTATTATGAGCATGGTTAGTTCATGATCTTTGCTGAAAACCTGGGTACTATTTAAGCTTATATACGGATACAAGAACAAAAGAGTTCGTAAAAGTTTTTCTTTATCACTTTCAGTTTGTCAACTGAATTGCTTGAGGATAAGCAATGATTTAAGCTTTGGGGAGTTGATACGTCTCCGTCGTATCTACTTTTCCAAACACTTTTGCTCTTGTTTTGGACTCTAATTTGCATGATTTGAAAGAAACTAACCGGGACAGACATTGTTTTCAGCAGAAGTACCATGGTGTTGTTTTTGTGCAGAAATCAAAGTTCTCAGATTTGGACAAAACTTTTTGGAGAATTTTTATGGAATATATAAAAATTATTGGCGCAAGAATCAACAGAAGAGGGGCCACCTATTGCCCACAAGGCAACAGGGCACGACCCCCCTAGGGCGCGCCCTGATGCCTTCTGGGGCCCACATGCGGCCGTCTGACCTAATTCCAACGCAATAAATTTTCTTTCCCCGAGAAAAAAATAAGATAAGAAGTTTCATCATGTTTTACGGTACGGAGCCGCC
The DNA here is from genome assembly GCA_039707655.1 of Elymus sibiricus. Classification (NCBI taxonomy): domain Eukaryota; kingdom Viridiplantae; phylum Streptophyta; class Magnoliopsida; order Poales; family Poaceae; genus Elymus; species Elymus sibiricus. The sequence continues at coordinate 238,750,966 of CM077676.1, forward strand.
GCCACCTCTTGCTCTTCATCGGGAGGGCTGATCTGGAGTCCGTTCGGGGATCCGGAGAGGGGGATTCGACGCCGTCGTCATCATCAACCATCCTCCATCACCAATTTCATGATGCTCACCACCGAGCATGAGTAATTCCTTCATAGGCCTGCTGGACGGTGATGGGTTGGATGAGATTTATCATGTAATCAAGTCAATTTGTTAGGGCTTTGATCCCTAGTATCCACTATGTTCTGAGATTGATGTTGCTATGACTTTGCTATGCTTATTGCTTGTCACTAGGGCCCGAGTGCCATGATTTCAGATCTGAACCCTTTATGTTTTCATTAATATATTTGTGTTCTTGATCGTATCTTGCAAGTTATATGCACCTATTACGTGTTATGATCCACATACCCCAAGGTGACAATAATTGGGATTCTTTCCGGTGATTGCCGTAGTTTGTGGAGTTCATGTATTCACGAAGTGCTAATGCTTTGTTCCGGTTCTCTATTAAAAGGAGGCCTTAATATCCCTTAGTTTCCTTAAGGACCCCGCTGCCACGGGAGGGTAGGACAAAAGATGTCATGCAAGTTCTTATTATAAGCACGTATGACTATATATGGAATACATGCCTACATTACATTGATGAATTGGAGCTGTTGTGTATCGCCCTAGGTTGTGACTGTTATATGATGGATATCATCCAACATAATTATCATCACTGATCCAATGCCTATGACTTTCTCATATTGGTTTCTGCTAAGTTACTTTGTTACTACTGCTTTACACTTGCTGCAAACTGTTACGGTTACTGTTGCTGTTACTATTGTTACTACTGCTACTACTATCAAAACTATCATATTATTGTGCTACTAAATATTTTGTTGCAGATATTTTATCTCCTGGTGTGGTTGAATTGAAAACTCAACTGCTAATACTTGCAAATATTCTTTGGCTCCCTTTGTGTTGAATCAATAAATCTGGGTGAAATACTACCCGCGAAAACTGTTGTGATCCCCTATACTTGTGGGCTATCACCACCCACTGTAACCGGGAACTCCCCAAAATTTTCCTCGCCCTCACTTCTACCATGATTTTTTACGTCATGGACGGCCCAAAGAATGTAATGCGGGTGCGTCTCTGGCCCGCCCAGGTCGAAAAGCCCATTTTCTGTCATAATTTTTTGTCATAGAAGTAGGAGCACACCACATCTATGATGATACATGTTTTTGTCACAATTATTGTCATAGAAGTGTCACAACCATGACATAATTTTTTTCGTTTGGGCCATAATGTCACGGATGTGTCTTTTTTTTGTAGTGGAGGCCCCGCGTGCTTTCTTGCGCGTGAGCCGTGCTGGACCCGCCTAGCGGCATGTATGCCCCGCGCGGGGCGGAAGCCGCTAGGCGGAGTCGAGTCACGTCAGACCCGGGCGACCCGGCTTGAAGGTGATATAGGGAAATTCCTATGGAGGCCTAATCTTCATGAATTGGAGGTGGATTCGTGGAAGAACATGAAGAACACGAGGGGAAACACACATAGATGTAAATAAAGATACACATGGACAGATACTTGATCCAAATCATCCAAAGAGAAGAGATGGAACAAGATAGGGTTCTTCCCCAAGTCCTGGGACAAGGATGGCTTGAATCCATAGATGGATCTTCCCATATAGGGGCCTTGAATCCACTAGGGATCTTCTCCAATGGAGTCTTCTCTTTCTCAAGAGGAGTCCCACAAGGGGAGATACATGAGCTAAGCTCTAGTGTAGTTCTAATCTTAGCTAACCCTAGAAATGAGGAGGGAGAGGTCTATTTATAGTGCTAGTCACGAAGGGGTAAGTGGGAGAGAGATACAAGGCCAAAGGCCCGTGACAACACACAGTAGGTACCGAACGTCCGGTGTTTACCGGATGTCCGGTCGATCGTGAGGGACCGAGCATCTGGTGGTTCTCGGATGTCCGTTGATTCTTCTCAGGTGCAATGGGACCGGATTTCCGGTAGACGCCCGGTGTCTAGTGGCTGGGACTCATCGGACGTCCAGTGGTTCGCTGGTCATCCGTTTGCTGTAGAGCTTGGCAGCTGCTGGCCTTCTGGTCGGTTGAGTATTGTCGTGTCAGACGTCCGGTGGCTATAGATTTATTATAAGGAATATCACCCTCATCAAACCTATAAAGAGGGTTTACCTCTACTACTTGTGTCGGGATATCGAGTCCATGTATTTCTTCAATAGGTGGTAGATTTCTGACATCTTCAGCTTTAATACCTTTCACTTTCATAGATTTCTTGGCTTCTTGCATATCTTCTGGATAGAGTGTCGGAGAGCGAGACCCTCCAAAGCCCTGGTTCAAACACTGGGGGCCTTCTTCGCTACCTGTCTACTAGACGGTGACCTTGGGGAGGCTATGACGAGTGGAGCACGATGGGAACACACACACACACACACACACACACAAGGCACGACAGGGACACAAGGAGCTACCCAGGTTTGGGCCACCAAGTGGTGTAAAAGCCTACTCCTGCTTGTCTGTGATTGCTGTCGAGATAGTGCAATGGTGTTACAAGGTAGAAGAAGGTGGAATCGATCGACCCCCCTAAGGTAGCGGCACTATCCCTTATATAGCTGCCTTGGTCCTCTTCCCCGAAAATATTGGCGGGAAGGGTTGCCACACAACGGCGATTCAAAGGGGAACAGGCGCTCAGCCCTATCCTGACAAAAAGTGGTCTTTGTCTGGAAAACAAGCCGTCCATGACGCGCTGGTGGGCTCGCCGATGACATCTGCCCTAGCGCGCTGTGTCACCGTGGTCTTCTTGCACCGAAGTGGTAAGCTTTGGAAATTGCTTTGGGGAAGGCAGCTGCTGCTGCTCCTTTATCACCAAAGAGGAAATCTTCCTCGACCACGCCTGCTGGCACGGCCGCTGCTATTGTCGTCTTGTGCAGGCGCGTCACCCATGTGGTAGTCACGCAGCCACGCAACCTGTGCCACACGGCTTCCCACGTGGAGGGCCTCGCGGGAGGCTGCCTCACGAGAGAGGCCTCGCGAGGCTGCCTGCCGCAGGAGATGTTCTTCGGTTGAGCCTCCCCTTGCGGAGAGGGGCCTCGTGAGGTGTCTTGCTTCGTGACGTAAACGGCTGGGCCGCCTATTGAGCTCTTCGCCTGGTGTCGCTTCCTGGGCCGAGGGCAGATGGCCCGTGGTATCCTGGTTTCCACTGGGTTGACAGTAGCCCCCGGGCCCGCAACGCGCACGTATCCGCCCGTTGGGAACAAAATGGCATGGGGTCTAAGTAGACTGCCGGGCCCAGGTGGGGACACGTGGCAGCACGACGGGACGGAGGCGCACCCACTTCCCCCACGATGCCTTGGGAACCGCCCGGCCTGCCATAAAACTGACCCGCGTGGGGCGCGGGCACCATCATTGCCTCCCCCTCCATGACTTACCTCCTTTGTGCGCCCTCGCGCTCTGCTCCTTGCGATCTCCTCCTCTTGCTCCCAAGCTTCCTCCGCTTCCATGGGTCCCGCCGCCAAGAAGAACAAGGAGCCGGCAGCAGCAGCGCTAGAGCCATCCCTGCTAAAGTCCAACATCCTCAATGAGGAGGGGCTGGACAAGGTGCACCCCATGGTGGCCTGCGACCACAACGAGTGGAAGGCCACGCGGATCTGGCCTGCCTCACGCCGGACCCACGATCTGGAGGCCACGTCCTTCCCCTTCTTCGTCCACACCATCTTTGCTGGCTTGGTGCTGCCCTTCTCCGACTTCTTCTGTGCCGTCCTTGCCCACTACCAAATCCATGCGCTTCATCTCCAACCCAACTCCATCCTCCTCCTCGCTATCTTCGCCTATCTCTGCGAGGGCTTCTTGGGCGTGATGCCCTCGGTGGCTCTCTTCCAGACTTTCTACAGCTTGCGGCTGACCACGGTGAACCAACGCTTGGGGTGCGCCTCATTTCGCATCGTCGATGGGATGGCGCCCCACATCATCCCCATGAAGATAACGAAGAAGGTGGAGGGCTTCAGGTCGCGCTGGGTCTACATGGACGTGGGCCAGTTCAGCCCTCTTCTCCAGACCCCGACCGCGCCTGCTGTGAAGAGCTCCGGATGGGAGCACGCCAAGCTCGTGGAGAACCCTGAAGGACGCGAAGCTCACGGGGGCAATGGTCGCCAAGGAGTTCGTGCACCGACGCATTGCTCCTCTCTAGAAGCACTCGCGCCTGGTATGGGACTACACCGGCAACGAGGACCCGATGAGGCTGAGCGCCGACCGCCTTGACGGGGCGGCGGTGATCGAGATCATGAAGATCTTGTACGCCGAAAATGCAGAGAACCGGCCTGAAGGCGCGTACCCATTGTACTGCTACCATGACAGGGCCGCGACCATCGCGGTGATGCCGCGGTTTGACGAGTGGGGGCTGGTCCCTGAGGGCCAAGAGGGGCCTCGCGAGAACCCCCTCTTGGTGGTGCCCGGCTCGGGCGACCGCGAGGACTCTAGGAGCTCGGCGGGCACTGACGAGGAGAGTGGTGGAGGAACGCCCCCGCCAAGCTGCCGCCAGCTGCTAGTTGACGCTAGCAACGACAACGACGACAACGATCAGTTCATGATCGCGCCCTTCTGGCCGACGAGCACGGGGGACGGAGGAGACACCGGTGTAGAGACCGATGAACCCCGCGCGGAGGAGACCTCCACCGGCCCGATGAAGGAAGGCTCCGGCAGGCCTCGCACCGAGCCCTCCGGAGGGAGCTCGAGTGAGCCTCACGGGAGCAGCAGCGGCAGCCGCCCTCTGCCGAAGTTGAAGAAGATGCGCTGGGTCCCTACCAATGAGTAAGCTCTCGCATCTCATTCCTTGCCTTAGCTTTCTTCTTTCGCTTCCTGGGACCCAGGGCCGAGCCCTCGCGCCATGCAGGGAGCCTGTGCATAAGAAGAAGAAGTCCCTTGGCTCGAGGGGAGCCACGACGCCCACTGTGCCCTCGCGGGTGGCATAGACCGAGGAGGCCCGCGCGCCCCCTGCAGGCTTCGAGGGGTGCGAGGAGGCCGTCCACCACCCTGAGGCTAAGACGGGGCGCGTGGCGGCAGAAGAGGAACATACGGCTTCCCCCAAGCCACGCGAGGACTTTTCTCCCCAAGCTGGGTGGAGCGAGCCCTGAGAGGGAGCCTCCGGTGGAGAGACAGTGCCACCAGAGGCACCTAGCACGGGAGGCGACGCAACGATGGAGGGGGCCGAAGAGCCAAGCCCTTCACAGCAATCCACACCTGCTAGGGAGGCCAGCGCCGATGAGGGGGCTACGGCGAGCCCCTGGCATTCGCCTGTGCACCAGGCTCCTAACGCAACCGCGGTGAGCCCGCAGCACGCGCCGGTGTGGCGGGCTGAAGAGGAGGTCGCGAGGAGCCCCCAGTGCTCGACGGGGGACGCGGCCCCCGCGAGGAGCGAGGGCAAGGATCCTGGGAGTGGGTCCAACCCCGGGCCCTCACGAACCATGACGGTGGACGGCGGCGTGGAGCTGCACACCGGCTGGGCCTTGCAGCTGGTGAGCGATAGCGCCGTGCTAAAGCGCAGAGCCCTGCAGAGCGCCAGGGCGGCCCTCGACGCGCTCGAGGAGGACCTTTAGGTGGAGGAGGCGCGCCTTGCCCATGAGTGCCTGGGTCATGCGGAGGGATGGCGCCAACTCAATGTGGCCGTCAAGCTTGGCCGCTTGACGGAGGGCCGTGCGGGAGCGGCGTGACAAAGCCGTCAGGGATGCCAAGGAGGCCGGCAGGCGTCACGAAGAAGCGGAGGCCCGTGACAAGGCCATCCTGGAGCAGGCCGCCTCCAGGGAGCAAGGGCTCCAGGCGCGGGAGGATGCCGCCGCAGCCCACGAAGGGCAACTTGGCTCCCGCAAGGAGGAACTCGCCAAGCGCTAGGAGGCCCTTGCGGCCCGTGAGGGGGATGTCCAGATCCGGGAGCGGGAGCTCGCGAGGACCGCGACCGAGTAGGAGGCTGAGCGCGAGCGCCTGACGACGTTGGACCGCGAGGTGGCACCCGCCCAAGCCTCCTACAATGATCACCTCGCCAAGGCCAACGCCCACCTTGGAAAGAAGGAGAAGAAAATCCAGGCGGACGCCGAGGCGAAGTCCAAGAACGAGCATGAGGCGCTTGCTAAGGACCACCGCCAGAAGCTGAAGCTTCAGGAGGAACGCTTCACCACGAAGCGGGACGAGCTCCAGGCGGAGATTTCCCGCCTCAAGAAGCGGATGATCAAGGCGGAGGCTGGCCGGCAGCAGGCGCTGGCGGCTAAGGCGGACACCGATGGGGGGCTGGCGTCCCTTTAGGTGTAGGTGGGCGGCATCTCAGACGACGTCGAGAAGGCCAAGGACGATGCAGCTCGGGCGCGGGGGCGGCAGCACGAGCACGCTAAGATGTTCCGCGCCCATGCACGGCGTGCCCGCGCCGCCATTTCCCGCTTCACCAGTGAGAGGCTTGAGGACCCCCTCGAGGATGACGATGCCAGCTATCTGAACTTCTTCACCAAGCTCGTGGATAGGATGGAAGATGGGGCCGCGAGGATGGATGACATCATCGTGGAGGAATGTCGCGACCTCCTGAGCCAGGCGGCGACGCGCGTCTTCAGCAACCTCTTCTGTGCCGACATCAAATTCAATTTTGACAAGGTGATGAGCCCTATCCCGGTGGAGCTTCGCGACGGGCTCGAGAAGGAGGTGCGGGACCACGTGGAAGCCTTGGTCTAGCGATTCTCGCACGACAGTGAGAGCTCCAGCTAGAGCGGTGACGGCGGCAACAACGATGATGGTGGCGGCGATAGCGCCTCATCTGCTTAGGCTCCCTTCTTCTATTTATCCTGTATTCGAGTAGGTGTAGCCCCGTGAGGGCCTGAGGACATTACTTTTGTAATTATGCTAAGTTTTTAACGTTCGTTGCAATTTTCTCCTTCCTTTTTACATGCCTTTGTGCCCTAAGTCTCTAGGACCCAGCCCCCGAACGTGCTATGACCATCGCTGATATGTTAGGACGCGTGCCTAACAAGGCCAGAGGGGGTAGTGCTCCGCGAGGCGGTAAGGGCTCCCGAGGCACGATGCTGAAGGGGCCCCCCTTTGATGTGCAAGCGGCTTGTGCAAAGGAAAAACAAGTGGCACTCTGTGAGGTTGCGAGGAAAAGAGAGTTCTAGAGGCGCTGAGGAGGGTCTGTGGGGCGTTTGGACTTAGCTTTTTCACGGGGTGTGAGTCTTGGCGTGCCGCAGGCTGTGGGACGAGCCTCGCGAGGCAGTCACTCATGAGGTCTCACGCTGGCACTTGGCGGAGACGGGCGCCGCAGGTTGCCTTGCGAGGCAACGCTCGTGAGGCTTCGTGTGGGCTTCTTGAGGAGGCGACGCGCCATAGGCTACTTCGCGATTCAGCGCTCATGAGGCCTCCTGTGCTTTGTACCTATGACAGCAATTTTCCACCAAGTTTCGCAAGTAGTGCAGTGGCGCGCGCTCGCCAGTTCACTCGTGGGTGTCACGCGAGCAGACAAAGTACCAAGGACCTTGGTGAGGTGACGTGTGTGGGAGCAGGCCCGCGAGCCAGAGCTCAGTCACTTGGGTTTAGTGGCACTGCTGGGACTGACCCAAGCGCAGGCACCGTATCCAGCCCCCACTCGCGTGATAAGTAGGAGGGAAACCGCGAGCGCGCACAACTCCTGAAGTAAACTGCCTACCAAGCATGCATAACACTTAGGAAATAGAATTTTACTGCTGCATGAAAAGGTCACATTACACAACCAAAAAGATAATGCTACCGTGATGCGCACGGAGTAGCTTGCGGATGTAGTGGCCAGGCGGCGCCCTCAAGTAAACAGTCCGCCATGTCTGAGCATGGGGCCCCACTTGGTTGTGGGCGGGAGCTCTCGCGGCCTCGTGGCGACGCAAAAAGAGAGGCTCCGAAGCATGTATAGCTCCACTTGCGGAGGTGTTGGATGTCCCATCGGTTCGGCACCGGGACACCCTCCTCCGTCTCCATCCATGCTGCGCCAGGCCGGGAAACATACACGACCCTGAACGGGCCTTCCCACATGGGCGAGAGTTTGTGGAGTCCTTCCTTGGAGAGTATCCTTCGCAGGCCAAGGTCGCCAGCTTCAAGGGTGCGGGGGCATATGTTGCTCCTGTGATAAAGATGCAGCGCCTGCTGATACCGGGCGGCGTGGATGGTGGCCTAGCGGCTTGCCTCCTCGAGGAGTAGCAGATCAGCTTCCTGCGGGCCATCCTGGTGGACCTCGTTGAAGGCCAGGATGCACGGGGACCCATGCTTGAGCTGAGTAGGAAGGACTGCTTCTACCCCATAGACGAGGAAGAAGGGCGTTTCACCGGTAGGCTTGCTCGCTGTTGTGCGGATTGACCATAGCATGGACTGGAGCTTGTAGAGCCAGCCTTTGCCGCAGGCTGTGAGCTTTTTCTTGAAGCTTCTTGTCTTGAGGCCCTTGAGGACCTCAGCGTTAGCACGCTCAGCCTGGCCGTTGCTTCGCGGGTGCGCCACAGAGGCGCAGCAGATCTGCGTGCCAAGGTTGGCGCAGTATGACTTGAAGAGGCCACTGGTGAACTGCGAGCCATTGTCAGTGATGATGCGTCTGGGAACACCAAAGCGGCACACCAGGCCCTTGATGAACTTGAAGGCTGATCCTGCCGGGATGGAGCGAACAGGCTCCTCTTCCGCCCACTTGGTGAACTGTCGATGGCGACGTAGAGGTAGCGGTAGCCGCCGGCTACGCGTGGAAAGGGGCCCAGGATGTCCAGCCCCCAGACCATCAAGGGCCACAAGAGGGCGATGGTCTGGAGCCCTTGCGCTGGCTGGTGGATCTGCTTGGCATGGAACTGGCAGGCCTCGCAGGACTGGACCAGCTCAGTGGCGCCTTGAAGCACTGTGGGCCAATAGAAGCCGCTGTGGAACACCTTGCCAGCGGGAGTGCGCGATGAGGAGTGGTGGCCGGAGTCTCCACCATGTATGTCGGCGAGTAGCTCGCGCCTCTGCTCTGGAGAGATGCATCACAGCGCAACTCCATTGGGGCATTTGCGGTAGAGATCGCCATCCCTCAGGCAGTAAGGTCTGGCCTGGTGGGCCACACGCTATGCTTCTGTGTCGTCCTCCGGGAGGACGCCGCTCTCCAGGTAAGCTTTGAGCTCCGCGACCCAGCTTTCGGTCTGTGGCTCTAGTGCCAACAGCAAGCGAGCGCCTGAAGGTGGGCCGCAGTCTGGTGCGCCTGTGGAGGGTGTGGGTGAGAGTTCTTCATGGGGTGCCATGGCGCTGAGGGCAGGTGGTGCAGCTGACAGCTTCAGGAGCCTCTCCTCGAAGACGCTAGGGCTTTGAGGCTCGCGGTGAGATGCCCGCTTAGCAATGTCATCTGCTTCCTTGTTCCCACCGCGAGGGGCGTGCTGGAGTTCCATGCTGAGGAAGCACTACTCGAGCATGCACACCTCCTCTAGGTAGGCGGCCATGTGCTCGTCCTTGGGCATGTAGCTCTTGTTAGAGAAGTTGATGAGGAGCTGCGAGTCTCCCTTGATGAGGATGCGCTTGATGCCGAGAGCGATGGCAGCCTTAAGCCCAGCAATGAGGCCCTCGTACTCAGTGATATTGTTGGAGACCTTGTCGTCATGCTTGAAGCATAGCTGTACATCATAGTAGAGCTTGTCCCCTATCGGCGAGGTGAGCACGACGCCAGCCCCCGCGCCCTTGCGAGAGAACGCGCCGTCGAAGTGCATGGTCCAACCACCAAGGGTGCCCTTCCCAGGAAGGAGGGATTCTTCCTCGCGAGGCTTCTCCTTGTGCGGATCCATCCATTCCGTCGCGAAGTCTGCCAAGGCTGCGCCCTTGATTGTTCTTGTGGTGAGGAATTCCAGCTTGAAGGACTGCAGCTCGATGTTCCATTCGGCGACGTGGCCAGTGGCGTTGGGGCTGCACAGGACCTGCTCCAGTGGATAAGACATGACCACCTTGATGGGGTGGCCCTGGAAGTAGTGACACAGCTTCCTGGAGGCGATGAGGAGTGCGAAGAGAAGCTTCTGCTGCATGGGATACCGCTCGTGCGCATCCCATAGCACCGCGCTGACAAAGTCGACGGGGTGGTCGACGAGGCACGTTGTTGTAGGAGTAGCGGCTTGTTCTTCGGAGGGCTCGACAGGCGGCTCGCCAGGGGCCTCGTGAGGAAGGTCCTCGGCAGGCGCAGGTGCGGCCTCGGCAGGCGCAGGTGCATCCTCGACAGGTGCAGGAATGACGGGCCTCTTCTTGGCGCGGGTTCGCTCCTCCCGTTCCACCACAAGGGTCGCGCTGGCCGTCTAGGGGTGGCTGCCAAGTACAGGAGCAAGGGATCGCGGGGGCGCAGAGCAACCATGACAGGAGGGCTCGTCAGGTACCTCTTTAGGTCCTCGAAGGCCGCGTCAGCCTCAGGAGTCCACTTGAAGGGGCCCGATCTCTTCATGAGCTTGAAGAATGGTAGGGCTCTTTTGCCAAACTTGGAGATGAAATGCCCAAGTGAAACCATGCATCCTGCCAGGCGCTGCATTTCCTTGAGGTTCTGAGGAGTCCGCATCTGCTCGATGGCCTTGATTTCACGGGGTTGGCTTCGATGCCGCGGTGGGAGACCAGGAAGCCAAGCAGCTTGCCTGAAGGGACTCTAAAGACACACTTGGTGGGGTTGAGGTTGACCTTGCGCAGGTTGGCAAAGGTTTCTTCGAGGTCCGCGATGAGGGAGCACGATTTGCAACTCTTCACGACGATGTCGTCGATGTTGGGCTCTGCGTTCCTTCCCATCTGGGGCCCCAGGGCTATGCGCATCAGCTTTTGGAAGGTGGCTTCCATGCTCTTCAGGCCGAAAGGCATGCAGATGTAACAATACACTCTGTAGGGGGTGATGAAGGCCGTCCTCTCTTCATCTTCCTTTGCCATCTTGATCTGGTGGTAGCCTGAGAAGGCGTCCAGAAAACACAGCAACTCGCACCCAGCGGTGGAGTGCATGATCTGGTCAATTCATGGCAGCGGGTAAGGGTCCTTGGGGCAGGCCTTGTTAAGGCTGGTAAAGTTGATGCATATCCGCCCCTCGCCGCTATGCTTGGCGACCACGACAGGGTTGGCGACCTACTCAGGGTGGCGCACCTTGCGGATGACTCCTGCCTCCTGAAGCTTCTCAACTTCTCGAATGATGAACTCTTGCTTCTCGGGCGCTTGGCGTCGTGCCTTTTGTTTTACGGGGCGTGCGTTGGGGCACACCGCTAAGTGGTGCTCGATCACCTCCCTTGGCACACCGGACATATCTGATGTTGTCCATGCGAACACATCAGCATTTGCTCGGAGGAAGGCGACGAGCGCGCCTTCCTATTTTGGAGAGAGGTCATTGCCGATGGTGACGGCAGGCCCGGAGCCAGTGCCGACCAGCGACACCTTCTTCGTCTCGGCGTGTGCCTGAGTGAATAGCTGCTTCTTCTTCGCGGGTGCGGGCTCGGCAGGCTCGGCGTCATCTTCGTCGGCAGGGTGAGCGGTGGCGGCAGTCTTGTAGGCGTGCTCGAGGGAGCGCATAGCGTCCTTCTCGTCACAGCGGATGGTGATGGTGTCGCTGCAGCCTGGCATCTTGATGGTGTTGTAGGCGTGGTGGGTCACCGCCATGAACTTGGCGAGCGCGGGGTAGCCCAAGATGGGGTTGTGGGGTAGGCCGATGTGCGCCACATCAAAGTCGATGAGCACGGTGCAGTAGTTCCTGCGGGTGCCGAAGGTGACGGGAAGGTGCACTTGCCCCAGAGGCAAGGTGGAGCCATCGGTCACACCCGTGAAGGGCCTCGTTGGCATCAGGCGCTCATAGGGCACTAGAAGTTTCTCGAAGGTCTCTATGAAGAGCATGTTGAGGCCCGCGCCACCATCGATGAGCGTCTTGGTGACGGCGACATTGTTGATGGTGGGCGTGCACAACAAGGGAATGGTGCCCACGGACCTCATGGACTTGGGGTGGTCGTTGGAGTCAAAGGAGATCGGGTACTGTGACCACTTGAGGGGCCGGGAGGCCTCGACCCCCAGGAGGGCCCCGTTCACCTTGCGGGGGAACTGCTTGAAGTGGCGGTTCGATGAGGGGGCCTGGGCCCCAGCAAGGATGCATGCCACCTCGCGAGGCTCCTGATAGCCCCCAGCGTTCTCATCAGGGAGATTGCCGTCGTTCCTACCAGGGCGCGGCGGGGCTGCGTTGGCCTGAGGGTTGGCTTGCCGCGGCTGGTCCTGCCAGCCTTGCCGGTAGTTGCTATTGCGATCTCCCCAGCGGTTGCCGCTGCGGCCGCCTCCGCAGCCCGCGCCGCGCTCATTGTGCTCGCCGCACCTGCCCTGGCGATCATCGCGAAGCAGCTTGAGCTCGTGGCAGTCCTCGGTGCTATGGGAGTGCATGTTGAGATAGGCGCAGACAGGGCGACCATCCTTCTTGGCCTCATCATGGTCGCGTCCGCGCTTCTGCTCAGGCTCTGCCGCAAGCACGACGGGGCGCTTGCGCTTTGCGTCTTTCTCCTCGGCCTTGGCGGCGTCTGGCATCGCGTCAGGGTCGTTGTGGGCGAAGAGGTGGCCCTCTTCAGCCTTGGCGCACTTGTCGGCGAGGTCGAATAGCGCGACCACGGTGTCGAGCTCGTCGTTGATGGAGAGCTTCTCGAGCATCCTGACGTCCGTGACGCCGAAGGAGAACGCGGAGATGATTGCAGCATCGGAGGCGTGCGGGATCTTGTTGCGGACTTGGCTGAAGCGCTGGATGTACTTGCGGAGGGTCTCGCCAGGGCGCTGGCGCATGGCGCGTAGGTCATTGAGCATGAGAGGGCGCTCGTACGTGCCCTTGAAGTTGGCAATGAACTGCCGGCACAGTTTAGACCATGAGGAGATGGACGCCTCAGGGAGGTTCATCAGCCACGAGCGCGCGGCGTCCTTGAGGGCCATAGGGAACCAATTCGCCATGTACTTGTCATCACCGCCCGTAGCCTGGATGCCCACGGTGTAGAGCTGCAGGAACTCCATGGGGTTGGGGGTGCCATCGTAGCGAGGAGGCAGCTCTGGCTGGAACTTCACAGGCCACACCACGCGGCATAGCTCGCGAGTGAAGGCAAGGCAGCCCCCGCTGTAGGTGGCGACGCTGCCTGCATGGGCGGCTTCGTTCTGGTGCCCGGCCGCCGTGACGTCCTGGATGGTGAGGTTCTGGCGGTCGCGCTGCCGCTTGAGGATCACGTGCACGTCTGGCGCTGCTCACCGGACGATTTGGAAGCTTGCGTTGGCGTGGTGTGGTGAGGACGTGCCGTGGGATGGCTCTGGCGAGTGCGCGCCACGGCGATGTCCCGCACCATCGTCGGTCGGTGGTGGTCGAGGAGGCGCATCGTGTTCTGCCTGCCCGCCATGCGGCGACGGAGGTGACAGGGGACGGGAAGGCGCCGGGCGTCTCTGGAGGCATTGACGAGCTTGGTGATGCGCGCGAGCCAGGCATCGTACCTGGCGTCGGTGGGGCGGTAGCGCAGTAGTTTGTGCGCCATGAGCAGCGCGGCCTACGGGGCCGGTGCTTCGTGGCTGGTGAGCGAGGATGTGGTAGCGGTGCAGGCAGAAGGTTGCATGGACGGGTGGAGGGAGGAAGCTTGCTCCTCCCCCGCCGCGGGCTCGGTGGTGGCGCCGGCATGCCTACGGCGGTTGCCATTGGCGACGGGCTCCATGAGGACCCTTCCGGCCCTGCGCAGGGCGCGCTCACGTCGTGTGTCGGCCATGTCGATGTCAAGGCTGAAGGCGCAAAGACTGGCCCCCTACCCGGTGCATCAAATGTCGGAGAGCGAGACCCTCCAAAGCCCTGGTTCGAACACTGGGGGCCTGCTTCGCTACCTGTCTACTGGACGGTGACCTTGGCGACGCTACGGTGAGCGGAGCACAATGGGAACACACACACACACACACACACACACACAAAGCACGGCAGGGACACAAGGAGCTACCCAAGTTCGGGCCACCAACTGGTGTAAAAGCCTACTCCTGCTTGTCTGCGATTGCTGTCGAGATAGTGCTCTGGTGTTACAAGGTAGAAGAAGGTGGAATCGATCGACCCCCCCCCCCTAAGGTAGCGGCACTGTCCCTTATATAGCTGTCTTGGTCCTCTTCCCCGAAAATATTGGCGGGAAGGGTTGCCACACAACGGTGATTCAAAGGGGGACAGGCGCTCAGCCCTATCCTGACAAAAAGTGGTCTTCGTCTGGAAAAGAAGCCGTCCATGACGCACTCGTGGGCTCGCCGATGACATCTGCCCTAGCGCGCTGTGTCACCGTAGTCTTCTTGCACCGAAGTGGTAAGCTACTAATGCTTTGGGGACTGCTTTGGGGAAGGCAGCTACTAATGCTCCTTTATCACCAAAGAGGAAATCTTCCATGACCGCGCCTGCTGGCACGGCCTCTGCGATCTCCTTGCCCTTACAAACACCTTGGTTCAACTCCACAAGATCTTGGAGGCTCCCAAGTGTCGGTGTACCAAGACATGGGTGCCTTAGTACCCTGACTTGTGCACGGACGGTTGCAGCCTTCCCGATGGCAAGGGCTTGCCGGAGGATTGCTTTCCCTCAAGACTCAAGACTTGATGAACAAGACCATGAAGAAGACCTCCAGGCAGGTCATCGAGAAGTACTAGTTTAGTACTAAAGACCAAGACTCTGGTTGCCGGCAAGCAAAGACCCGTCAAGCTACTTGCCGGCAAGCGAAGGCCTGGCAAGCTCCGTGCCAGCATGCTCTTTCTGTCTCATTACCACTCCACCTCATCATTAACCAGATAAGCACGTATTGATAGGTGTCAAGCGGGCAGGCAGTGAAACACAGCTGGTCAGGGCAAGTGTCACCATGCCACCTAAGGATTAGCTTTAATGACACCCATCCCTGGGTCTTGTCAAGATAACAGAAGGGCGGCTAGACAGGTGGTACAGAACCTTTTGCCAAAGCATCGCCTCCCCAGCGTAGCACCTAATGGTGCATTTAATGCGTTTGTCCTACCCCGTTAGAGATAGACTTGATGACAGTGCAATCACTGTTCATACCCTGTAATGACCATCTTAACCATTGTGGTAACCCCTTGGCCTATAAAAGGAGGCCCACGACTACTGTTAGAACGGTCGACACTCAGTTCAACTACGCGTAGTAGCTGCACTTCCCGCGCACCTTGCTGGCAAGCTGCGCTCCTTGTAACTTGAGATCATCCGCAATCAAACCACCAAAGCAGGACTAGGGTTTTACGCTAACAGCGGCCCGAACCTGGATAAATTGCTGCGTACTCTTGCATCTACCGATCCTGCTCTTTGTACATGTCGACTCCCGTAGCCAAACTGCAAAGGGATCGTTTTGATCCCATAGATCATCGTTCTCCATGACACCAAGTGACACCTAACCAATCTAAGAGACACTACTCTCCAAAAGGTAATAGATGGTGTTGTTGATGATGAACTCCTTGCTCTTGTGATTCAAAAGACAGTCTCCTCAACACTCAATCACTCTCTCATATATTTGGCTTGGGTAGGAGAAGGATTGGAGTGGAAAGCAACTTGGGGAGGCTAGAAATCAAGGTTCAAATGGTTGGATTGGAATGCCTTGATCTCAATACATGAGGTGGTTCTCTCTTAGAAAATGAATGGTGGAAGTGCTGATTCATTCTGATGGCTCTCTCATAGAGTGAATGGGGGTGGAGGGGTATAAATAGCCTTCACCAATAATCCAACCATTACACCCTTTTCACTCAACTCAGTGACACCAAAATGAAAATATCGGTGAGACCCACCTTTGTAAAAGATTTGAACGTTGGACGTCTCGGTGAGACCGAATGGAACAACTCGGTGGGACCGATGTGCAACGACCTAAGTGAGACCTCATTTCGGTAGTTCCGATCAAGCCAACTCGGTCATTCTGAAGTGATATGAAAGGGTTACAGAAACTTGGTCACCTCATCTCGGTGAGACCGAAGGTATCTCGGTACAACCGATTTGCTACTAGGGTTTGACTGTGGCTCTGTCTAAGATCAACTCGGTGGGTCCGGATGTGGATGTTTTGGTGGGACCGAGTTTGGAAGTTAGGGTTTGGACAGATAAGATTTGGAGAAAATGGTTGAGGGTTTTGGAGCAATATCTTCAAGCACTTGAGCAATTAAGTCATGATCAGAACCTCATCCCCATTTAATAGTATTGGCTTTCCTGTGGACTCAATGTGATCTTTGATCACTTAACCAAAAATGTAGAGTCTTGAGGCTTTTGCCAATCCATGTCCTTAGCATTTTGAGGGGTCCATAATCACCTTTCCTTCCCATGCCAACATTGAACTTTCCTGAAATCTATCTTTGAATAGGCATTAGTTCACTGACATATATGTTCTTATAAATTACCAAACCCACCCGGGGATTAGTTGCACTTTCAATCTCCCCCTTTTTGGTAATTGAAGACAATATATAGATCAAAGCTTCTACAATAGATATAATCAATGAATGATATCGTTGCTTTGAGAAGTATGTGATAAGCAAGAGCTCCCCCTAAATTTGTGCATTATTTAAAATTTGCGTTTGAATGCAAATGCACAATCGATTAGGATTATGGGTCACTCTTCCATGTCACATACATCTTGGTGGAATGCTCAAAATGATATGAATGAAATACAACAAGCACTCATCACCAAACATACAAGTGAATGATCATACAAGAAGCATCTAGATAGATCAGGAAGCATGCATATCATGGAAGTACGGTGTAAGTGTCAAAACCGGCAGATCTTGGGTAAGGGGGGCGAGCTATGAGATCGGATCGATGGGTAACAGGAGACAAGGTGTAACGCCCATGGCTTGTTGGAAGGAGTCCCAAAACCGGGAAGTGAAGATGATTCCACGGTCTGAGGTGATCAACTGGGGAATACCGTGCAAGGAGACCACTCTGGAAGTGTATTATTCTGCCAACTGAGCTACAGTGATACTCTTTGACTGGGAGGAAGTGAGCGACTTTTGTGAGCTTGTCAATGACCACGAAGATAGCGTCCTTCCCTTTCTTGGATTTGGGAAAGCCGGTGACAAAGTCCATCTCTATGTGATCGAATTTCCACTCGGGGATAGGTAGAGGTTGAAGAAGTCCTGCTGGACGTTGTTGTTCCGCCTTCACTCTGTGGCAAACATCGCACTCGTTTACGAACTGAGTGATTTCACGTTTCATGCGAGTCCACCAGTAAGTTGACTTGAGATCATGGTACATCTTGGAACTGCCTGGATGAATGGACAAGAGAGAATTTTGTGCTTCGTTCATTATGACCTTCCTAAGATCACCTTTTGGCACAACTAGCCTATCCTCAAAACACAAGGTATCCTTGTCATCAACTCGATAGCACTTATACTTGGGAATACTCTTTGCAATGCCGTGTTTCACCTTCTTCACCATTGCATCTAAGACCTGAGCTTCGTGAATTTGATCCTCCAATGTGGGAGTGATCTGAAGCTTGGTGAGAAATCCTTGCGGAATAAATTGGAGATTGAGCTTTCTGAAAGCCTCACAAAGATCAGGCTGGACCGGCTTGAGAATAAGACTGTTGCAATACGCTTTCCTGCTCAGCGCATCTGTGATAACATTAGCCTTGCCTGGAGTGTATTCAATGCTCGAGTTGTATTCTTGAATCATCTCCACCCATCGGGTCTGCTGGAGATTAAGGTTGGGCTGAGTGAATATGTACTTGAGGCTCTTCTGATTAGTGAAAACTTCCACCTGCCTGCCCAACAAGAGATGTCTCCATGTGATCAAGCATGGACCACGACCACCAAACTGCTTCTGCTGAAAAGGTGGACGAATCTGAGGAGGGGGCGGAAGCCAAAACTTTTGCTGCTTGGCGACCACTTGAGACAAGGAAGAAAAGTGAACTGCATCTCTGAGTCTCTTCCTAGATGCTTTGAACTTGATGTGAGTTGATTCTTGCTTGAGCGCCATGTTATAGAACTGATCAAACTCAGACGGATCGACTTGGATGAGAGCAAGTTGTAGGTCCTCTCTGAGACCACCTAGGAACTGGTAGATCTTGCTCTTGTCATCTGGAATGTCTTGCTTAGCATACCGAGCGAGATTATAGAACTCGGTGTTATACTGGTAGACAGTCATGCTTCCTTGCTTGAGGTTTCTGAATTTCTCACGCATCTCCGCAAACACACTTGATGGAATGTGATGAGCTCAGAAATCACGACAGAAGTCGGTCCAAGTGATGACTCGACCACCTCTTGAATCTTTGTACTGCTGCCACCACTTGGCTGCTTGGTTCTTGAGTTGGAATGTAGCAAACTTAACATAGTCCTCAGGTCTGACATTGCTGCACTCAAAGTGTTTTTTGATGTCCCCTAACCAATCGTCAGCATCGAGAGGCTGAGTGCACTAACTGAAGGACTTGGGCTGGTTGCTAAGAAACTGGTTGAGAGTTGCATGCTGAGGTTGATTGTTGAAATGCCCCTGGCCTTGATTTGCTTGGTTGCCCTGGTTCTCCTGATACCCTTGCATGAGCTGAAGCAGTATCTGAGTATTGGCATTGGTGGCTGCCATTAGAGCTCGCCATGCCTCTGGAGGTAGAGGTGGGGAGGGTGGGCGGTCATCTTCGCCTTCACCATGATCTGGGTTAGCCCGTGTTGCGGGAGCCATCCTGAAGATGATGACAACCATTAGAATCTTCAATGAGACAATTAAAAATTTGAATCAACGGATAGATATTGGAACATAAGTTTTCATAAGCTAGCATCCGAACTGAAATGTACGAATGCATTCCGAAGGTAGATGATCACTAGTACAACGAGCTGCTTTACAAATGGTTTTTACCCCCTTTCAGCGACAGAGTTTTACACCATCGCCTTGCCTGTGTGTGCGATAGGGGGGGTCCTTTCCACACGACCCAGAAACCGTCCGTGATAGGGCCTCTGGTCACACATGTGGGGCAAAAAGAGCTCGTGTGCGATCGGGTGAGCCATCGCAGACAATTATAATGGCCCAATCGTTTCCGTTCGTATGTACATCCCACACAGTGAATCCAAGATAAACGTTTCCGTTCGTATATACATCCCACATAGTGAATCCCAGACAAACGTTTCCGTTCGTATATACAAAGCACACAGTTTTCCGCATCACATCGTTTGTGATAGTGTTGCCATTGCAGACGATAGTAATAATTTTATCATTTGTGTTATTGAATGCATCACGCACGGTGTCTAGAAGAAACTGTGTGGCATAGGCTGTACATCACACACACTTTTTATGTGCAAAACGTTTGTGTAAGGTGGCCTAACGCAAACAGTTGTCCAGAGGAAGTCGTGTGTGATTGTTCATTGATCCAACACATTTACTTCCTATAAACTGTGTGGGTTGTCTGAGATCATCGCCCACGGTGTTGTCTGAATATCCGTTTGCACTAGAAAAACCCAGTAAGCAGGCTAATTGGCCTATTATTAATAATCCATTTAGTAATCAAATTTACATTTCATAATAAAAACACAATATATTTCATTTTCGTATTACGGAACCAGGATTTCATAATTGAAATACATCAGAGTACAACATCATATAGCTTCAGCACTCACTCACACCATAAAGGCATATAGCTAGCTACCCCATTACACAATAGCACCAAGTTTCACATGAAACATCTAAAACCTTTGGAAATTAGCATCATAGACGGTAGATAGATAGATGAATCTCATCTGGAAAACTGCTGAAGCGGAAGGCGAATATTGAGCCTTCAATGATGTTGAATGTCCTTGCAACTTTAGGCCAGTGCCTGTGGATGATTGACTTCCCATCCTTCATCCTCTTGAGGAAGACTTCAATATTGTACCATGGGTGTTGTATGAACACCTTCCTCGCCTCTTGACCATACAGGTGGTTTGAGAGGTAATCATCTGTGAACTGCTTTGGAAAGGCCTGAAAACAAAGATATGCATAAATATCTTCTCTGAATTTTGAAATGGCGCAAAGGAATAAAAAAACAAGGTACTCCCTCCGGTCCTTTTTACTCCGCGCATTAGATTTGTATCAAGTCAAACTTTTTAAAGTTTCACCAAATTTATTTTAAAAAATATCAACATCCACGATACCAAATATGTAAACTATAAAATTGTATTTCATAATGCATCTAAAAATAATGATTTTGCAGTTTGAATGTTGATGTTTTTTCTATAACTTTGATCAAAGTAGAGATACTTTAACTTCGGACAAAACTTATATGCAGACTAAAAAGGACCGGAGGGAGTATAAGAGTTAGTACCATCCTGTAGTTAACTGATGTCTTCTTCATTGTGCAGACAAAGATCTTGTTGTTTTTTGTCGCTAGTTTCTTTATCCTCACAATCTTTCTGAGTTTCTAGACTTCACTGGACATCTCATTTCCCCATATGCAAAATTCCGCGGAGCCCATGATGGGAGCACAGAAGCCACTCAAGTGGTCACACACGCCCATCGTCTTTGATGCCGAGGATCACCCTGATCGCACTACTGCAGTCGGGTGTTTCCGTTGTTGGTTTCCCCAACAATCCGCAACCTCAAGGTGACAAAGATGCTGGTTGACGGTGGGGCCGGGTTGAACTTGATGTCTCCTGACGTGATCAAGAAACTGCAGATCCCCGACAAGGATCTCGAGGAGATAGGCACCTTCCAAGGGATCACCTCGGGGAGGAACAAGCCGAAGGGCCAGATCACACTGCCGGTCAGATTTGGCAGCGACCTCAACTACCGGACGAAGAAGATTGTCTTCGACGTCATCAAGATGCTGCTGCCATACAATGGAATTCTTGGCCGCCTAGCGCTAGCCAAGTTCATGGCTGCGTCACACTTTGCGTACAGCGTCATCAAGATGCCAGGGCCGATGGGCGTCCTCACCATCAAGTCCAACCAGAAGGACGCAATCATCTGCGCCGACAAGCTCTACCGGTAGGTAGTAGTAGCATCTGCCGTCAAGGCACCTGCTCCTGCCGGCAAAGCTCCCGGGGAAGGTAAGAAGAATAAGACCGGCAAGACCTCTGATAAGGGCTCCGGGAAGCGCACTTTAGAGTGCAGCACGCTTGTTGAGGACTTACCAGAGAGCTCTACTGGCAAGAGCAAGAAAGCCAAGGCTTCTGCGCCGATGACCAAGCAAGTTTCCGCAAGGGAAGATGGGATGAGTGGCACTTTCTCCGTAAGTGCCACTCTCGATGACAAATAGGAAAGCATGCTCGTTACCTTCCTACGGGCGAATGTTGATCTGTTTGCTTGGCAAGCATCTGAAATCCCCGGCGTTCCTAGGGAGGTAATTGAGCACCACCTTGCTGTCTGCCCTCATGTGAGACCCGCCAAGTAGAAGGCCATAAAGCAAGCCTTGGAGCGGCAAGAATTTATTGCCGAGGAAATCAAGAAGCTGGAAGCAGCGGGCCTAGTTAGAGGAGTGCTACACCCCACGTGGTTAGCCAATCCAGTGGTAGTGCGCAAGGCGAATGGGAAGTGGAGGCTTTGTATAGACTTCACTGATATAAATAAAGCCTATCCAAAGGACCCTTTCCCTTTGCCGCGCATCGACTAGATTGTGGACTCCACTGTCAGCTGTGAGTTACTCTCTTTTCTTGATGCCTATTCTGGTTATCATCAGATCTTTATGGCCAAGGAAGATGAGGAGAAAACCGCATTCATCACTCCATGTGGCACATACTGCTTTTTGTGTATGCCTTTCAGAGTGAAGAGTGATGGGGCAACCTTTGCCAGAGCAGTTTAGATTGGTTTTGAGCCACAGCTGCACAGAAATGTGGAAGTCGACATGGATGACATTGTGGTCAAAACCAGAGACAAGTCAACGCTGATTCAAGATTTGGAAGAAACATTTGCAAACTTGCGCAAACTCAACTTGAAGCTCAACCCCAGGAAGTGTCTGTTCGGTGTTCCGTCCGGCAAGCTTCTTGGGTTCTTTGTATCTCAGAGAGGGATTGAAGCCAACCCCGACAAGATCAAAGCAATTGAGCAGATTGAAGCACCAAGATGCGTCAAGGACGTCAGGCGTCTTGCTGGCTGTGTTGCCGCTCTCAGCAGGTTCATCTCCAAATCGGCAGAGCGCGCCTTGCCATTTTTCAAAATATTAAAAAAGGCAGGCCCAGTGAACTGGACTCCGGAAGCGGAGGCCGCGCTCCAAGATTTGAAGGAGTAGATGTTGCCAGTCCTAATTGCACCTTGTCCTAATTGCGCCTAGGCCGCAGGAGACATTGCTGCTATACTTAGCGGCAACGAATCAAGTGGTTAGTGTTGCACTTGTGGCTAAAAGAGAGGCAGATGAAGAGGAGGTAGCAGCTGCAGAGCTACGACCCGACAAGCCTGAATCTTCTCTGGCAAGGTCAGGTGCCGACAAGCCAGAGATTGTGCAAGCAAGTGAGCCAGATCAACAACTTGTGAAGAAGAGGATGGTGCAGCGCCCAGTTTACTTTGTCAGTTCTCTCCTGCAAGGGGCTAGATCAAGGTATTTTGGTGTGTAGAAGTAGCTCTTTGGCCTTCTCATGGGCTCAAGGAAGCTGCGCCACTATTTTCAAGCACACCCAGCCACCATCATCACTCGCTTTCCTTTGCAACGCATTTTGAGAAATCCAGAAGCAACCGGTAGGATTGTGGAGTGGGCATTGGAGCTGTCAAGCTTTGATTTGAAGTTTGAGAGTACCTCAACAATTCAGAGCAGGGCTTAGGCAGAATTCATTGCAGAATGGACCCAAACGCCAGATAAAGAAATTCCAGAGACCTCTGTCCCCGGCAAGGAAACTGTTGACGATTGGATCATGTACTTTGATGGTGCTTTACACTGAAAGGCGCCGGTGCCGGCTTGCTACTTATAGCACCCACCGGAGAGCACCTCAAGTACGTGCTTCAGATGCACTTTCCCAGAGAGCAGGCCACCAACAACACTACTGAGTACAAGGGATTGCTTGCCGGCTTGCACATTGCAATCGACCTTGGTATTCGAAAGTTGATTATTAGAGGCGACTCACAGCTTGTGGTGAGGCAGGTCAACAAGGATTACCAGAGCCCTTTGATGGAGGCCTATGTTGATGAAGTGAGGAAGTTGGAAGAGCACTTTGATGGTCTGCAAGCAAAGCACGTTCCCCGTGCCCAGAATTGGATTGCCGACGACCTGTCAAAGCTTGCCGCCCAAAAGATGCCTGTAGAACCGGGGACTTTTGTGCTCCATCTGACTCAGCCATCCGTTGCACCATCAAGGCTGGCGACGAAAAGAAAGCAAGATGTTGGTGGTTACTTTCTGGCAGAGCTGCCGGCAGCCGCCAAGAAAGTGGATGCGACAGACAAGATACCCTTGGCCGGTGAGCCACAGCTTCCGGCAAGCCAGATCCTTGCCGTCGAGGCAAGCGCTCCCGCAGAGGAAGAAGTACCTTTAGTCCTTGTCGTCGAGCCACAGGCTCCGGCATGGGCACAGCCAATTGTCCAGTACCTCCAGATAGGAGATCTTCCCGATGAGCAAGAAGACGCAGAAAGAGTAGCCCGTCATTCAAGGATGTACAAATTTGTTGACAACATTTTGTACAGGAAAAGACAAAACGGGGTGAAATTGAAGTACATCTGCCAGGAAGATGGATAGAGGCTGTTGGAAGAGATGCATGAAGGGATGTGTGGCTCTCATATTGGGTCGCGTGCACTTGTCAACAAAGCGTTCCGTCAAGGATTCTACTGGTAGACAGCCCTTCAAGACGCCTTGGCGGTGGTCATCAGGTGCGAAGCATGCCATTTCCACTCCAAGGACATCCACCAGCTAGCTCAAGCCCTCCAAACCATCCCTCTCTCCTGGCCTTTCTTGGTCTGGGGGCTCAACATTGTCGGCCCCTTCCCCCATGCTACCGGGGGCTTTGCATTCTTGTACGTTGCAATCAACAAGTTTACAAAGTGGCCTGAGGTAGAGCCAGTGAGGAACGTGACGGCACAATCAGCCATCAAGTTCCTCAAAGGATTGGTTGCTCATTTTAGTGTACCAAACAGGATCATCACCGACAACGGCACCCAATTCATGAGCCGCGCCTTCATAGCATATTGCCAAGAACTTGGAAACAAGATCTGCTACGCATCTGGTGCTCACCCAAGGAGCAATGGACAAGTAGAGAGGGCAACTGCAGAAGTGCTGTGTGGTCTCAAAACCAGAAATTTTGACAGGCTGCAAAAGTGTGGAAGGCGCTGGGTGGAAGAGTTGCCGGCGGTTCTTTGGTCAATCAAAACGACACCAAGTCGAGCCACTGGCTAGACACCCTTCCCCCTTGTTTATGGTGCAGAAGTAGTGCTCCCAACGGAACTCAGATATGGGTCACCTCGAGTCTTGGCCTTCGATAAGGAGGATCAAGATGAGCTACGGCAAGATGATGCAACGCTCCATGAGGAAGATCGTTTCCGGGCTGCTGTCCGTGCTGCACGGTACCAGCAAGCTTTGCACCGCTACCATAGCCGCAAAGTGAACGCTAGGAACCTTGAGGAAGGTGACCTTGTTCTTCGTCGGATTCAGTCCACGAAGGGTCAAAACAAGATGACGCCGAAGTGGGAAGGCCCTTACCGGGTAGTACGAGTCACTAGGCCCGGCGCAGTCTGCCTAGAGACCGAAGATGGCACTCCGGTGCTCAACTCATGGAATATTGAGCATCTTCGCAAGTTTTAGCTGTAAGGCGCAGTTGCCGGGCTGCCCGGCAACCTCTTTTGTACAAGTTTGCCGGCGAGGCATGTAAACCTTTGTACAGAGCCAGGCACAGATCCCATGCACAATGAATAAAAGTTAAGTGTTTCACAACTCTTTGTCAAAGTACATATTTATTTATGTGTTGCAGGCAGGCTTGTGTTACATTTTAGCTTGCACAGGATGATTAACGAACCGTCAAGATTCCAGCCTCCTCTTTTCTCTTCTTTCTTTTTCTCAAAGGACAGAAGGGTTCCTCGTGTGCAAATTTCCTGGGGGGTGACGGTATGGATACCAAGTGATGTTTAAGATATCGTTCTACGACAAGAAGTATAGCAAAGAAAAAGCTAAGTTGAAAAACTTTGAAATAAATTATTTGTTGTAGTTGCAATTTCTCCTTGAATGATTTTGGCCTTTGTATGAGAAACCTGCATGCTAAGGAACCTTGTCGTGATCAGTTACACCCTTACTTTGTTTCGAGTCCGCTCAACAACTTAAGTGGCTGCATTGTGATCGTCAAGTGTATCCTTGCCGGCAGCGGCACTTCTGGCAAGCTTCTAAGGACCTGTTCCTCAAGCGCTCGTGGCAAGAGTGCGTGCACCGGCAAGATTTCGGCAAGCGTAGGGTACAAAAATCATGCAAAGACAGAATAAAACAAGAGGAATAGCATGCATACATCCATTCAAAAGCACAATACAGTTCTAAGATAGATTTGTCTTTTACATAGACTGCACTTGCGACAAGATGGAGCGAGAAGAATTAGTGCCTGTGCTAGCCCTTTGTCCTGGGGATTTGGCTGACACTGTCAGCGATGGGTGCGACAAGCTCCTCGGCGGCCTTGGTGTCGGCTCCCTTTGGCAGCCTGATGAAGACCTTGGAGAGATCAACGCTTGGGTTCCGGTACACCACCTTGATGAGCACCTTGAAGAGGACGTCCCGGCAAAGCTTGCGGGATTCGCTGGCAAGATATGCGGCTCGAGCTTCGTGGTGCTTTTCCAGTGCCTCGATCAAGCTTTCGAAGAAGAGAGTGAGCCTGGTGCTGGCGGTGTCCCCTTCGGCGATTGAGTAGTGGTATTCCAGCAAGCCCATGGCAGATAGCTGTGCAGAAAGGTTCTCCGCGGCAACCACAAGGCGATCAGTCCAAAGCTTGTAGGTGCCTTTGAGCTCGTTGAAGGAGTTTGTGCTGCTTGTAAGCAGATCCTTCTCACTCTCAAGATCTTTCGTTAGAACTCTCTCATGCTTTTTGGCCTCATCAAGAGACTTCTCCAAGGCGGCCAGCTTCATCTTGTGATCTTCAATCGTATCATTGGCCTTGGTGAGCTCTTGGTTCTTGGTGGATACTGAAGTTTGCAGCTCCGCCAAGGTGTGAGTTGCCTTCTCTGCATCTGCTTTGAGCGCCAAGATCTCCTTGCCATTGGCGGCGATATCTACTTCGAGCACTCGCACCTTGCCTTCCAACTCGATCTTGGCGGCATCTGCGGCTTTGGCAGCATCGACAGCCTCCTTGATCTTGCTGGCATGCTCTGTGGCTTGAGCCTTGATGGCCTCTTTGTGTTTATGCTCCAGCTCCTGGGTCTGCTTTGAGATGCGGGCCTGGATCTCATTATCTTTTTGATGAAGCGTAGGGGCAAGCTCTGCTTCATGAGCGGCAAGCTCTTCTTCATGGGCGTCAAGGCCATCCTTGCGCTCGTTCAATCCTGCCTCGGTTGCCGCTATCCTCTGCTCAGCTTCCTCGTGTGCCTTGTCGACCTCAGCCTTCTCCAAGACAAACTGCTCCTTGGCCTTGGCGAGCTAGGTGTGCTGTTCTTGAAGATCCTGGAGGCATTCCACATACCAGATCTGCGTTTCCTCCACACGCTTCTTGAACTCCTCCTCTGCCTTGTCAAGGACGGCAGCCGTAGAATCCAACCTCTCGGTACGGCTGAGGTAGCATGCCTGAAGCTTCTGAAAGTTCATGCCCATAGCCTTGAGGAGCTGCTATTCCTTAGTCTTGGTGGTGTTGGCGTGCGGTTCATCGATGACCTCAAGCCCAGCGGTGGCAATGATCTCATCATCCAAAACTTCTCCTTCCGTGGGCGCCCCGATGCTTGACGACCCAGGGAGGCTGATGAACAAGTTGTCGCCAACCTTCAGATATTTGCTTGAGAAGGGCTCTTCAGATGCCGAGGGGTGGTCGTCCGCGACCGCCTTGCCGGTGAAGATCACCATCGTGGCCAAGTGAGCGCTTGGTGCTCCTGAGACAGGGATGTCCTCAGTGGCCTCGGAACTCTTGTTGCCACCCTCCTTGGCGGTGTCCTTGGCGGCCTCTTTATGAGCGGCCTTGGCGGCCTCCTCATCAGCCCTCCCGATGGCCTCATCAGCAGCAATGTTGCTGGCCTCGTCAGCAGTGTCCCTCAAGATCTCCTCGATGGTGGAGTCGATGTCCATTTCATCAGATGGAGGCGGATCTGAAAGAATGGAGAAGAGAGAAAATCAAGACTCAGATCAAGTTCAAGAAAACAAAAAAGAAGATTTAAAGAGAAAAGTGCTTGACGGCAAAAGGCTTACTAGACCGAGATTTTTGAGGGGGAACAGTTTCCTCTCCGACAACCCCGGTTGTCGTCGCCTGGTTGCCGGTGGCCTCGGTTGCTGGCACTTCATCAGTGCGAACGGGCTCGCCTGTGGACATCCTTGCCGGAGAGCCGCTTGTCGGGGCACCGGTTCATGGAGATGCCCCAGTTGGATCTGCCTTCGGGTGTTCCTCCTCACGGTGCTTTTCTCCTGCTGCTGTGCCGATGTTAGCGGTGAATATCCCAACACCAACACTTGCCAAAGGAAAGTGAATAGTAGCCTCACATTGGGGGCTGCGCCGAGGGCTGGTATCCACGACGTCGTTGCCTGGCGCCGTGCTTGTTGCCGGCTCATCCTCTAATGCGGTCCTCGCCCTCTTAGCATCCTTTGCTCCAAGGTTTCCCCATCGCTGTCAAGTCAAGGCTAGGTGGGGCAAGTCAGACTAGTAACAATAAGAAATCAAGGATTGGTGGAAGTGGATGGAGGTACTCTTCATCCTCCTCGTCGCAAGGATGGAGAGATCATATAAGCTCTCAGGCCTGGTGTTGGAGGAGGGGGCGGGGTAGAAGCTCTGGCCCCTTTGGGTGCCGTGGGCGCGGCAAGTCGAGAAGACCCGCCTCCTCCGGTAGCCAGTACGGCTGTTCTCCTCATAGAGGTACACCGCACTCGCTGCTGTTGAGGGGCTTGGTGTCGAGATCCTTGCCGTCCGGTGGTCTTGCTAGCTGCCTTCCTATCGGCTACTTTATTACCTGAAGATGCTCTGTGGACCAGCTCTCCAGAGACAGCTCTCCGGAGGACCCAAGGCCTCCTTGCCGGAACGGCGAGAGCAGGGGGCTCCTTTTGCACCTACCCTTCGGCGGTATCCTCGCCATGCTCCCCCGCAGGCTCCTCTTGCTCTCCGGGAAGTTCCTCCAGCGGCGCTTCTGCCTTTTCGTCGTCGGACCCCTCATCAGCATCGGCTGTCGCAGACCCAGAGCCACTGGCGCCTTCTGCCGCCCTGTTGGCGATGTGCGCCAACTCTTCAGGGGTAGTGTCATGCTACTTGTGAGCTGCGTTGGTAATTCCCTGAAGAGGAAGGGAGATGCGGTACAGTAGAGATAAGTATTTCCCTTAGTTATGAAACCAAGGTTATCAATCCAGTAGGAGAATCACGCAACACCTCGTTAGCAGCACCTACACACAAAACAACAAATCCTTGCACCCAACGCAAACAAGGGGTTGTCAATCCCTCGACGGTAAGTTGCAAGATTAAATTGTATGTGATAGATAGATAGATTGAAACAAAAATACAAAATAAAATAAATAAACAAAAAGTGCAGCAAGTATTTTTAGGGTTTTAGTATATGATTTAGATAGACCTGGGGGCCATAGTTTTCACTAGAGGCTTCTCTCAAGAAAATAGCATAGGGTGGGTAAACAAATTACTGTTGGGCAATTGATAGAAAAGCAAATAATCATGATGATATCCAAGGCAATGATCATGTATATAGGCATCACGTCCGAGACAAGTAGACCGACTCCTGCCTGCATTTACTATTATTACTCCACACATCGACCGCTATCCAGCATGCATCTAGTGTATTAAGTCCAAAAAGAACGGAGTAACGCCTTAAGCAAGATGACATGATATAGACAAAGTAAACTCACGCATGAATAAACCCCATCCTTTTACCCTTAATAGCAATGATACATACGTGTCATGTCCCTTTCTGTCATTAGGATTGAGCACCGCAAGATCGAACCCATTACAAAGCACCTCTTCCCATGGCAAGATAAATCAATCTAGTTGGCCAAACCAAATCAATAGATCAGAGAAGAAATATGAAGCTATAATAATCATGCATAAAAGAGATCAGAGAAGACTCAAATAATATTCTTGGATAATCTGATCATAAACTCACAATTCATCGGATCCCAACAAACACACCACAAAAAGTGATTACATCGGATAGAACTCCAAGAACATCGAGGAGAACATTGTATTGAAGATCAAAAAGAGAGAAGAAGCCATCTAGCTACTAACTATGGACTCGTAGGTCTGTGGTAAACTACTCACGCATCATCGGAAGGGCAGCAAGGTTGATGTAGAGCCCCTCCGTGATCGATTCCCCCTCCGGCAGAGTACAGAAAAAGGCCTCCAGATGGGATCTCTCGAGAACAGAAGCTTGCGGTGGCGGAAAAAGTATTTCGTGGACTCCCCTATTGGTTTCCCGATTTTTGGGAATTTATAGTGGTGGAATTAGGTCAAAAGAGGCAGAGGTGGGCCCACGAGGCACCAGGGCACGCCTGCCCCCCCCCCCAAGGCGCGCCCTGGTGGCTCGTGGCCACCTCCTGGGGCTTCTGGCCTTCTCCCGAAGCTTCTAGTGTTGGTATTGTCTAGAAAAAAATCTCCAAAAAGTTTCGTGGCATTTGGACTTTGTTTGGTATTGATTTTTCCACAAAACCAAAAACAGGCAGAAAACAACAACTTGCACTTGGCACTAAGTTAATAGGTTAGTCCCAAAAAAATGATATATAATTGCTGTAAATGCATATAAAACATCCAAGATTGATAATATAACAGCATGGAACAATAAAAAATTATAGATACGTTGGAGACGTATCATGTCGCGGATGAGGTCTTTCTCCTCCCTGACGGGCCTCTCCACCAGGGTGTCAAACCACTCCTGTACCGTGTCTTCGGGTGGGTCCTGCCAAAGCGCTTCGACGCCATGGGCATTGCAAGCCGGCATCATTGCAATGATGGAATCCCTGGCAGAGTTGTTGCACAAGGGCACCATGCTTGCCGGCAGCTTGAAGTTGCCGGTGGTGCAGAAGAGCTGCTCGCAGAGGACCTTGTGCTGCATCAATGTCAGATTGACGTGTAGTCCGGCCCGCACTCGCATGATATCTGCCGCATTCTTGTAGTCCCAAGCAGGCCTACATTTGTTCTGAAGGGGAGCGATGCGGCGGTGAAGGAAATCAGCCCACACCATTTCAATAGTGAGGACGGCAGCTTTGAGGTGGAGGATGAGTGTTGTGGCGATCGTGAGCTTCTTGTCGTCAGCGGCAATGGACTCGAATCCGTGCCGCGCTCCACCATTGTCATCCTGGGCTGGCAGAAGGCTAGGAAGTCTTTTTCTTTAATCCAACACCATTCTCCGCGCCACTCGTTCCACTTCCGGTGGAGCAGCCCCAGAAGATAGGCGTCCCTGTCCCTGAGGATCCAAGTGATGCCGCCGGAGAGGACATCTGCTTCGATGCGTGGGGTAAAATTGTGATGGAAGAGGGCTACACTAGGCATTACCCCAACGAAGTTTTCACACATGTGTGCAAAAATGGCTATACAAGTGATGGCATTGGGGGTGAAGTCTAGGAGGCGGAACCCGTAGGTGTACATGATTTCTACGAAGAATTCAGAGAAACGGGGGACGAGCCCGCAGTAAAAATACGCGGTGAAAAAGGGTTGTCTGGACTGACGGAACCAGGAAGAACCTCTGGTGCGGTGTGGGCGCTCGTCTCCTTCCCCCACATGATTGAATACCGATTCACCAAGTCGCTCTGCTCCAGCACCGGCTTGAAGGTGACATTGTCTCTCCGCGCCGCTGCCAGCTCCTCCTTCCTCGCCTCTGCTTCGGGATCGACTGCCTTCTCTGGCTTGTTTTGGTTCCTCTTGGGAGCCATGGCTGCTTTGGGGAGGGTGAATTCGGAGGCAGGCGGGGGCGCAGTGCGGCGGCGGCGGAGGCGAATGGCTGACTCTGCTTTTGCGCGAGGAAGAAGATGATGGCTAGATTGGGGGAAGGGGGTAAATGAGCAGCGCCCCTCGCGGATTCCTTTTTATGGGGAAGGCGCGGGGGCTGGCTCTTTACTGTCCTACATGGCTGCGCTTTTCAGGCGCACTACCTCCCGCGGCGGTTTCATTCCCCCTCTCCTACGTCCACATTTAATGCGCGTCGTGGGAGGCGTGGTAAAAGAGAAGATTATGACAGTTATCCTCTGCCACACGTACCTGTTCAGTATTTAGGGCCTAGCCGAACAATGCCTCGCATGCGCATGTGGCCCAGGCCCAGGGGCTCCTATCGGTGTACTAAGACATGGGTGCCTTCGTACCCTGACTTGTGCACAGGTAGTTGTAGTTTTCCTGACGGCAAGGGCTTGCCGGAGGATTGTTGTGGCTCAAGACTCAATGAACAAGACTGTGAAGAAGACCTCCAGGCAGGTCATCAAGAAGTACTATTCTAGTACTGAAGATCAAGATTGCCCTTGCCGGCAAGCATCGTGCCGGCAAGGTGAAAACAAAGACTCTGGTTGCCGGCAAGCTCCGTGCCGGCAGGCTCGTTCTGTCCCGTTACCACTCCACCTCATCATCGGCTAGATTAGCTCATGTGATAGGTGTCGAGCGGGCAGGCAGTCAAACATAGCTGGCCAAGGCACATGTCAGCATGCCACGTAAGGATTAACTTTAATGACACCCGTCCCTGGGATGTGTCAAGGTAACAGGAAGCCAGCTGGGCAGGTGGTACAGATCTTTTCGTCGAAGCCTCGCCTCCCCGGCATAGCACCTAATGGTGCATTTAATGTGCTTGTCCTACCCCGTTAGGAGATAGACTTGGTGACGGTGCAAGTACTGTTCACTTCCTATAATGACCGTATTAGCCATTGTGGTAACCCCTTGGCCCATAAAAGGAGGCCCATGGCTACAGTTAGAATGGTCGAAACCTAGTTCAATTACACGTTGTAGCTGCACTACCCGTGCACATTGCCGGCAAGCTGCACTCCTTGTAATCCTGAGTTCATACACAATCAAACCACCAAAGCAGGAGTAGGGTTTTACACTCACAGCGGCCCGAACCTGGATAAATAGTTGCTTGTTCTTACATATATTAGCCCTACTCTTCGTAGTACATTGATCCCACAGCCGAACCGCAAAGGGATCCTCTCGATTCCATAGATCATCGTTTTCCCACGACAGCTAGTGGTATGGCCAGTGGAGTATGGGTACAGTCTACTGGAGTCAGGCCTAGGTTTTGTGGCGCTCGTTCTATCACCAATATAAGTGGGGTGCTATCTGATTTCTCCGGTACCACCAGCTTTTTCGAAGACTTTGTTTGTACTCCTTCAGGTTCTGCAATCACCCTCTTCCTTTTGGATGTCTGATACACAAGAACAGCATTTGAATGGAAAAACATGGTATGATGACAGATGGAATAGGTATTGATAATGGATGGGCATGGCATCTTCACATATATGATGAGTAAACTAAGCAGATGGCGGTGCAACGAAGTAGAAGAAATGCAAGAGACCTTATGCATGATACGTGCAACCAATAAAATCTTGCCAAATTAGAACAGGCACCTTGATGGGTGAACAGGATAGGCGGTCAGCCTTTGACTCCACGAGCTCAGAATAGTCATTAGGATCATATTCTAAACATGAATCTATAGGTGGGGAGCGTGTGGGTTTATTCCATCCAGAATGGAACTTAATCCCTTGATGCGAAGTTTGTTAGTCATTACACTGTTTCGCAGTATTCTTCTGATGCGCCCATTCTCATATTCATTGTGATCATGTTCAATATCTGATATGCATGAAAACATAAATAGTAGTGAGATTATCTTTGAAATGCATAGGATATTCTAATATAATAGGGGCTCCCTGTAAACCCTTGTGTGCTATCTCTGGAATTCTGATAAGAGAGCCCATGTGTGCTATAATTTGGTGCGTACATTAATATAATCTGGCACTACTACTCAGAAATATAGGCTCCCTGTTGGGAGCTACAGAAGTAATTATAGTTGGCAGATGATAGGTTCAAAATGTACTATATACAAAGTTTCTTGCCAAGCCATGATGACGAGAGCACACATGGAAATAGTATTCCCTCATGTCTCTATATGTGGCGCACATGCATTTCAAAACTCATGTAGTAACATTAGCTGACCAATTAAATGTGTCTCTATTTTATTAGTATCTGTATCGTATCAGATTCGCATTTTGAATAACTAAGCTTTGGAATTATGAGTGCCATGTAGTTTAGCTTGAAGGAAGGAGTGCTGCTAGTAAGACACAAAGCATCTAGGCAGATCGTAGTGTAGATAAAAGGGGGAAACCATAAGCATCATAAATAAATCGGGAAAGTGGAATTGGCTGGAAAATATGGGTTTGTATTGCCGCTACTAATCAAAAGTATTTCGATCCCCTACAGGCCAGCTCTATTCTACTGAAGGGGCACTACTGTTACTATCAGTCTAGTCTCTCAAAGGCCACACAACTCCCAATATTTCCTGGATATTAAGGCAGACCTGCTCGAAGTGCTAAAAGCATCTAGCAGAAGCGACCCAATAGACCTGTCTACGACAGATGTCCCTGCTCCCCTTCCTAACAAGGAACATACTGTACTTATTAAAGAAGAACAGAAGAGGAACATGTTAAAGAATAGAAGAGGAAGCATGTTATGGAGATTCCGCTTCTTTCTATACAATGTTCGTTGCCCACTCATGATGAACTAGAGCGCACAAAGAAATGCAATTCCCTGCTGTCTCTCTATATGTGGCCACGTGCATTTGGAAACTCAAGTGGGAACATTAGCTAACCAATTAAATGTGTATCTATTAACTAATATCAGTATCATATCAAATTCGTATTTGAACAACTAAGCTTTGGAATTATGAGTGGTGTGTTGTTTAGCTTGAAGGGTGGAGTGCTGCTAGTACGACACAAAGCACCTACGCAGATCATAGTGTAAATAAAAGGGGAAAACCCTATGCATCACGAGTAAAATTGGGAAAGTGGAACTAGCTGGAAAATATGGGCTTGTATTGCCGGTACGTCTAGAAAGGCTTTGGATCCCCTACAGGGGCAGCTCTCTTCAACTGAAGGCGCACTACTGTTACTATCAGTCTAGACTCTCAAAGGCGACACAGCTCCCAGCATTTCCTGGATATTATGCAGACCAACTCGAAGAGTTGAAAGCATTGATCAAAAGCGACCTAATGGACTTGTGGACTGCAAATGCCCATGCTCCTCTTCCCGAGAAGGAACATACTATACTACTATACTTATTAAAGAAGAACAGAAGAGGAACATGTTAAAGAAGAGCAAGCGGATTTTGGATAATACAATGTTCGTTGCCCACCCATGATGAACCAAAGCGCACAAAGAAATGCAATTCCCTGCTATCTCTCTATATGTGGTGCACTTATTTTTTGAAAATGAGGATGACCCCCGGCCTCTATATGTGGCGCACATGCTTTTCGTAACTAAAGTAGGAACATTAGCTGACCAATTAAACATGTCTCTGTTTTAGTAATATCAACATCATATCAGATTCGTATTCGAACAACTAAGCTTTGGAGTAGACTAGCACTAGGATGATGGTAGTGAATATAAAAGGGGAAAACCATAAGCATTGCGAGTATTGTGTTGACCGTGCCATGGTGGATCTGAAGGTGCAAAGGGGACAAAGGCTACTTCGCAGCCAATGTTTGCTTTCAACTAACAAGTAAGATTCTAAGTGATGGACAAGAAATCACAGTAAAGCAGTGGCGATCTGTTTTCTGGCTGAGATAAATAACTTGAGTAGATATGAAAGAGTACCGCCTCCATTGCAGTGCTGTGGAAGCATCTGCTGAGACGTGGAGGGTGTTGCGGTTACGATGGCTGTCGGCGGCGTGGAAGCAGATCTAGGAGAGTTGACGGTGGCGGCGGGGGATCTGTCCCGGCGCGGTGGACGAGACGGACGTAGGAGCGGCCCTGGCAAGGTGGACGACAACGCTGATGACGCGAGAGGATGCGATGCAAGGATCCTGGTCCAGAGCCATGGATGAGAGACGTCGATCTCTTGTAATGTATGACGGCGTCGGGGTATCAGCTCCGGCATGGTGGAGGGGGACAGTGGTGGATGGGGTGGCGGACGGAGGAGGTTGGGGTGGAGAGGGTGTTTTGGCGCCCATGCAGTACGAATGGAGAAATGGAGGGAGAGAGGTAGGGGGCACCATGTCTTTGGGACGCGCTTGTCTCAGATGCGGGGAAAGTTAGAAACTTAGCCCTCGTTTAAAATTTTAGACATCAGAGCGATATTGGTCGGTTGGGAATAGGACCGTAATCTCGCATACCCCGAATATTTGCCGAGAGCAATTTCGGCCGAGGAGAGTTTGTTTTGGCACCCACTGTTGGCGCCCACCGTGTATGAATCGGGGTGAGAGGTGATTTCTGCCAAGGAGAGAATGTGTTTTGGTGCCAACTGTGTATGAATCGGGGTGAGAGGCGGTTATGTCATCTTTGAGTGAAATTACAAACCTACCCCTATTGAGACCTATAGAAATCGAGCCGATAGGCTTTGCGTGTCAGGAATAGGCAGTAATTTCCATCTCCCAAAATTTCTTTTCGGGCGGTTACGGCCGAGGAGGGACAGGGTGTTTCGCCACTTCGTTCAAACTTTAGGAGAATGTAAGTTTCACGCTTACCGTGCCAACTAAATTCGAATCCATTTTGTATTCTTTTTTTTCCGGGAAGGATCCATTTTGTATTCGAATACCAATCTATTGTTGGTGTATAAAAACATGGGTGTTTCCATACCCTGACTTATGCACAGACAGTAGCAGCCTTCCCGATGGCAAGGGCTTGCTGGAAGATATATAGCTCCTACCAAGACTCAAGACCTGGTTGATAAAACCATGAAGAAGACCTCCATCCAGGTCATCGAGAAGTACTAAGGAAGTACTGAAGATCAAGACTACACTTGCCGGCAAACTACACACTGGCAAGAGATGGCCCGGCAAGCTCTATGCCGGCAGGCTCCCTTTGCCTCTCCACCGCTCCACCTCAGCGACCAGCTAGTCGCTTGTCAATAGGTGTTGAGCGGGCAGACAGTTAGGGGAGGCTTGTCAGGGCACGTGTCCGCACGCCGCCTGAAGATCAACTTTAATGACACCCGTCCTAGAGGCGTGTCAATAGAATAAAAGGTAGCTGGGCGAGCGGTGCTGGATCCTTGCTGGAGCACGTCCCCAGCGTGACACCTAACGGCGCATTAATTGCTTTTGTCCTATCATGTCAGGGTTAGGTATGATAGCACTGTAGCCTCTATTTACCCTCTGTAATTACCATTTTGCCACTGTGGTGACCCCTTCTGTCTATAAAAGGAGGCCCATGGCAACCTTAACAAGGGTCGACACTTTGCACATTTGCACTTAGTAGCTGCACTTCCCGCGCACCTTTGCCGGCAAGCTGCGCTCACTTGTAACTTGTGCTTCCACAAATATACACCAAAGCAGGAGTAGGGTCTTACGCCTCACGGCGGCCCGAACCTGGGTAAACTCTGTGCGCTTGCATTGCTGGATCCGCTCTTTGTATACGACATCTTTGGCGTGCCAGGTAGGGGATCATGTATGCGAATCCGATCCAGCAGTGTGAGCGCCAGCTTCATCATCATCCTCGATGGCGCCCAAGAAGAAGGGCCCGGCCGCTACAGCTCCTTCCACGTCCAAGTTGTCGTCGCCAACATCCGCGGGCGGCACAGGCAGCACGGGTGGCGCGGACGGAGGTGGTAGAGTA
Source organism: Elymus sibiricus (assembly GCA_039707655.1). Lineage (NCBI taxonomy): Eukaryota > Viridiplantae > Streptophyta > Magnoliopsida > Poales > Poaceae > Elymus > Elymus sibiricus. Next base: position 238,787,671 of record CM077676.1, read on the forward strand.
GTCAGCTTCCCCGTCGTTCTGGTGACCCCAGTCACCATACTAGAGATGGCAGAGGCGGCCAAGTTACCCGTCGTTCTCGTGATCCTAGCCACTAGACCAGACTAGTTCCGAGTCATGCGAGCCAGGATCTCGGCGCTGCAAGGTCTAAGGCTGGCACGGCGATGTCCAAGAATGGCGCAATGAAGCACACATCAAGGCCATCGCAATATGGACGCAACACGCTTCCTCATGACGCTGGCAGCTCCGGACGATGACAAGACAAGACCCCTGAGCATCGTCCTCAAGACGCTCACGGGAAACCACCACGTCAGCCCGCAGGAGACCATGAGCCGCGGCGGCAGGCCTGAGATGGAGCTCCTTCTGGCTCTGTCAGAAGTCGAGCAACGTCTCGTTCCTCGCTCCCGGCCATGACAAACACGCCGGCGGAAGCCATGGAGTGGGCACAGATGCTGGTGAATTTTCCGCCGACAGCTGAAAAGATGGACAAGTGGAGGGCTACTATCCAAAGTCTCATCAGTTTTGCTAATCCTGGCAAGACACAGCAGGCGGGACCTTCACAGCGACCACCCACGGTGCCGGCAAGGCTAGTTGGGTAAAGGCCTGGAGGTACTGCGCCAACGGTACAGCCTCCTCCTCAACAACAGCGGTGATATGGGGTGTCCCGATCTTCTCAGTAAGCGGCGGTGGTGATGATGAAGATGATAGATAACTTGTATGTCGCCGATGAACTCTCCCTCGCTTGATCCCTGATGCCAATGCAAAAGGTCTCAACCCTTTGGATATTCACAACGTCACACACTTGCGCACGTAGCCGTCGACCACGAAACGGTATAATTGCAATATACTAATTCCCAATGGAACAGCAGATTACACTCAACTTGCAGTATATGATCTCCAGATCGATACGAATTGGAGATGAGGATTCAAGATGAATGCTTACAAGCAATCTCAAGAACTAGGGTTTATCTTAAACGTGGTCTAACCTTAACTAACTCTAGGGGACGGGTATTTATAGTCTAAAACGAGATCGAAGGGGTACACGGGCTGGACAGCCCAAAACCTGCGCGCAGGCAGAGCGGTACTACCGCTTATGGCAAGCGGTACTACCGTGATAAGCGGTACTACCGCTCGTACAAATATCAAGTGCCGCTTTAGTACCGCTTGGGGTCGCTTGGATTCCAGAAGAAATTTCCTAAGCGGTACTAGGACGGTAGTACTGGAGCGGTACTACTGCTAAGCGGTACTACCGCTTGTGTGGGGCGGTACTACCGCCCTGGAAACTGCAGGGTCTTCCTCCCTTAACAGCTGCAATGCCTCCTTGCTCCCCTCCTTGCTCCCTTGTGCCATGCCTTCCTCTCCAATGTACCTAATGACACATACACACAAGGATTTAGGCAATATAAAGCTCTCATTAAAATAAATAGCATTATCAACTAAGAGAGAATTCACCTGTTGTTCTAGTAACTTAGCACGAGCTCTTGTAATTGGACCAATCCTGATTTCTTCATTGGACATCTTCTTTGCAGCAACAGGTTGTTTATCTTCATGGGGTAGAGAGGAAACCATAGTAGGGATATCCTCATCATCCTCCCCCCCTTCAAAAGGCGTCGACCCCGACGCTCCAAGGTCATCGACATCACATGGGGACAAATCAGCAACGTTGAAACTGTTGCTAACGCCACCAAAGTCAGCAATAGGAATATCAATCGAGTAGGCATTGTCATTTATCTTGGCTAACGCCTTGTAAGGACCAGCACCACGCGGCCGAAGTTTAGAACGTCTCAACTGTGGAAACCTGTCCTTGCGAAGATGCACCCACACCATATCGCCAGGCTGGAACAAAACTTTCTTTCTTGATTGGTTTCGTGCAGCAGCAATGTTCTTGCCTTGCTTCTCAATAGCCTCCCGTGTCTTCTCATGAATCTTCTTCACATAATCTGCTCTGTTTGATGCCTCCATATCAACCCTCTCATGCAATGGAAGAGGCAGCAAATCGAGTGGTGTAATTGGTTTGAAACCATACACCACCTCAAAAGGACAAAGCTGGGTGGTAGAATGCACAACCCTGTTATAAGCGAACTCAACAAGTGGCAAACACTCCTCCCACTCACGCAGATTTTTCTTGATCATAACTCTCAGCAATTGGGACAATGTGCGATTCACCACCTCCGTTTGACCATCAGTTTGTGGGTGACATGTAGTGCTGAACAACAACTTTGTTCCTAGCTTTCCCCACAATGTCTTCCAGAAGTAGCTCATAAACTTCACGTCCCTGTCAGAAACAATTGTCTTTGGCACTCCATGCAAGCGTACGATGTCCCTGAAAAACAGGTTAGCAATATGCGACGCATCGTCGCTTTTGTGGCATGCAATAAAATGTGCCATCTTAGAAAATCTATCCACTACCACAAATATAGAATCATGACCCCTTTTAGTGCGTGCCAAACCTAACACAAAATCCATACTTATATCTTCCCATGGTGTGGTAGGTGTAGGTAGTGGCGTATACAAACCGTGAGGCTTCAGTTTTGACTTGGACTTGTGACATGTAATGCAGCGCCGAACAAACATGTCCACGTCGCGCCTCATCTTGGGCCAATAAAAGTGATCAGCCAGCATGAGCAACGTCTTCTCACGCCCAAAGTGACCCATCAATCCTCCTGCATGTGATTCCTGCAACAATAGCAAACGGACGGACGATTCTGGAACACAAAGTTTGTTAGCTCGAAACAAGTATCTATCATGGATGTGGTATTTCTCCCATGCATTTCGAAGCAAACATAAACGATATGGTTCAGCAAAATCATGATCAGTTGCATACAAATCACACAAACTCTCTAAACCAGGGATTTGAACATCGAGATGTGTCAAGAGCATGTTCTTCCTAGATAGAGCATCAGCAACAATGTTATCTTTTCCCTTCTTATGCTTAATGATATACGGAAAAGACTCAATAAACTCAACCCATTTAGCTAAGCGGCGATGCAGATTTGATTGAGCTTTCAAATACTTCAATGCTTCATGATCAGAATGTATGATAAATTCTTTTGGCCATAGATAATGTTGCCAAATCTCAAGAACTCTAACAAGCGCATACAATTCTTTATCATAAACAGGATAATTCAGTCTAGCACCAGAAAGTTTCTCGCTGAAATAAGCAATAGGTCTACCTTCTTGCATCAACACACCACCAATACCTATACCACTAGCATCACATTTAACCTCAAATTGTTTGGAAAAATCTGGTAGTGCAAGTAGTGGTGCAGAAGTAAGTAAACGTTTCAGCTCGTCAAAAGCATGATCTTGGGCTACGCCCCACACAAAAGGCACACCTTTCTTTGTTAATTCATTCAATGGTGCAGCAATAGTACTAAAGTCTTTCACAAAACGACGATAGAAACCAGCAAGCCCGTGAAAACTTTGTACTTGACTAACATTCATGGGAGTAGGCCAATTTTGAATTGCTTCAATCTTAGATGAATCTACTTCTACCCCATGCTTAGAAACAACGTATCCTAGAAATATCACTTTATCTTTTGCAAATGTGCACTTCTCAAGATTAGCATACAAGTTATTATCACGCAACATTTGCAAAACCTGTCTAATATGATCACAATGTTCAGATTCATTGCAGCTGTAAATAAGTATATCATCAAAATATACAACCACAAAATGACCAATAAACTTTCGCAAAACATGATTCATTAATCTCATGAAGGTACTAGGTGCATTAGTAAGACCAAAAGGCATAACTAACCACTCATATAAACCAAATTTAGTTTTGAAAGCAGTTTTCCATTCATCGCCTTCCTTCATCCGAATTTGATGGTAACCACTACGCAAATCAATCTTAGAGAAAACAGAAGCACCACTCAATTCATCTAGCATATCCTCTAAGCGTGGAATAGGATGACGATATCGAATAGTGATGTTGTTAATAGCTCTACAATCTACGCACATGCGCCATGTACCATCTTTCTTAGGCACCAAAATAACAGGAACAGCACAAGGACTAAGAGAAACACGAATATACCCTTTGTCTAGGAGTGCTTGCACTTGCTTCTGTATTTCCTTCATTTCTTCGGGATTGGTCCTGTATGGCGCTCGGTTGGGGAGGGTGGCGCCGGGTATGAGATCAATTTGGTGCTCAATTCCACGCAATGGTGGCAGCCCCGATGGTACCTCCTCCGGAAACACATCGCCATATTCCTGGAAAACAGTAGACACACCAAGAGAAACAGATTGCGTATCATTAGAAACTAAAACCTCGCCTTTGTACATAAGCACAAGAGGCAGGGCTGTAGGATCCTCTCGAAATTCTCTCATGTCTTCTTTGGTGGCTAATATAAGCAAACTAGGCTCTCTCGCACTTTTCGTTATATTATCACTCACGGCTTTTACATTGTTCTCTCGTGCAGGTGGCTGTTCGATATTCACTTCTATTTTCTGACGAGACTTAGTGACAATTTGCTGTGGTGACATAGGCTGCAGATTTATTTTCTTGCCCTTGAACTCCAAGTGATAAGTATTGGCACGGCCATTGTGTTGCACATGGCGGTCATAGAGCCATGGCCGACCCAATAAAAGATGGCAAACAGTCATAGGCACCACATCAAATTCAATGGAATCCGTGTATGGTCCTATCTCAAAATTCACGCGCACCATATGACTCACCTCCATCTCACCATTGTCACTCAACCATTGTACGTAATATGGATTGGGGTGAGGTAAATATTTCAGATTTAGCTTGGCACATAACTCCTTGCTGGCAAGATTGCGGTAGCTACCTCCATCAATGATCACCTTGCAAGCTTTGTTGGGGCCAACTAGTGCTTTTGTTTGGAACAAATTGCAACGCTGTGAATCAACATGTGGCTGCACACTAAGAGCACGCTGCGAGACAACAATAGTAGGTGCTGAAGAAGCAAAAGCATCTATGCCGTCGTCACGTGTGTACCCATCGTCATCTGAAGCATATGGATCAGCATCATCTCCAGTCTCATACTCATTGTCATCGTTCACAATCATCACTTTTCTATTTGGGCACTCTCTCTTGAAGTGTCCCTTGCCTCCACATGTATGACAGAGCATATCTCTATTACGGGCTGTAGACATATTGGAACCTGAGCTAGCAGCAGGAGCAGCAGGTTGCTTTGATTGTGGAACAGTGGAGGCTGGTTTGGTTGCAGAAAAAGAGGGGCGGCTGGCAGCGCCCTCACTAGGGGGCGGCTGTGTTCTGTTGGAGAACCGCCCAGCTGTAGTATAACGGCCTTTAATTTGAGCTTCTTCGGCCAACTGGGACTCAGCTTCTCTTGCATGATGGAGTAGCTCGTTCATTGTATTGTATTGGTGATGCCGAACAATACCCTTAATGTTATATTTTAGCCCATGGAGAAAACGTTGCATAGTCATCTCAACAGATTCTCTTACTCGAGCACGCTGCATCAACATCTCCATCTCCATGTAATATGCATCAACCGTCATGGAACCTTGCTTCAATTGTGTCAATTTATCATAAACTGTCCGCAAGTAATTAGTGGGAACAAAACGAGCTTTCATAACCGCCTTCATCTCACGCCATGTGCAAACAGGAAGTTCATTGTCATCACGACGGGTACTCACAACGCTATCCCACCAACGCAATGCATAGCCATCAAATTCAGAAGAAGCAAGCTTGACCTTCCTATCTTCAGTATAATCATGCAAACGCCATAATTTCTCCATCTTAAGCTCCCAAGTGAGATACTCTTCGACATCAGTAGAGCCTTCAAATCTAGGAATCGTGAACTTGGGCTTGCCCAAACCATCATCCTCCTGAAGCGGTACACGCCGAGCACCACGTAGTGGTAGATGACCATGCCCTTGCAAGTCACGCCCACGGCCATGATTTCCCACCATGTTGTCATTGTCGTCATGGACACTATCAGCATCGTCATGACCGTCATGTTGGCGTTGCTCAATAGCGACACGCAGCCCATTGACTGAAGTGGTCAACTGCTGTATACTTAGTTGGAGAGCATTGACTTGTGTTTGCATAGCATTGACGGTAGTGTCAGTTGCGTCCACTTTCACTTGTATAACTTGAATATCAGCCTCAATTTTTTCAGCGGATCTATCGATAACCCCTGTCAAATGAACGCGGAGAGCTTGATGGTCCTTCCAGGCAAAACACTCGTCATCAGCCTTTTTCTGCAGCACATCAACATCACTAGAAGACATGATTAGTCGGTTAGTGCAAAAATCAAAATCTGGTTGGTGGCACACTCACAACTCACTCAAAACTGACAAGAAAAGGAAATCTTACCGTTCCAAAGTGAATAGCAATGCTTACCCGTTCGGATGGATGACTAATGCACGGATGTGATGAAGTGAATACCCGGGTATAAGAGCAATCACACGACAAAGCAGGGTATATGGTGGAGCTTGGTTTGGATACCTAACAACACCGAAGACAAGTCCTAGTACTGATCGTGTGAACAAACACCCAAGGAAACACACACGGTGGAGAAAAAAATGTGGCAAAGCAACTATAAAAGCAGGATGTGTTGCAATGCACTAGAGAGACACTAGCAATGCTCAATGTAAACAGGAACAAGATTGCTCAATTCTACTAGTGCACAATCGCAAGATAATACAAATCCAACAGTGCAATAGATAGCAACTACGCAAAAAGAAAGACACAACAACCAGCAACTAAAACCAATCGACGATGCAATCTAGGCTATGGCAAACTACTAAGAACCCTAATCTTTTTGTGAGGCTTTTTCTGGATAGGAGTAAAACACAACTAATCTACGGATGATTTGGTGGATGCTTACCGAGGCAACACTGGAAATCTGATACCAAGATGATATGGGGTGTCCCGATCTTCTCAGTAAGCGGCGGTGGTGATGATGAAGATGATAGATAACTTGTATGTCGCCGATGAACTCTCCCTCGCTTGATCCCTGATGCCAATGCAAAAGGTCTCAACCCTTTGGATATTCACAACGTCACACACTTGCGCACGTAGCCGTCGACCACGAAACGGTATAATTGCAATATACTAATTCCCAATGGAACAGCAGATTACACTCAACTTGCAGTATATGATCTCCAGATCGATATGAATTGGAGATGAGGATTCAAGATGAATGCTTACAAGCAATCTCAAGAACTAGGGTTTATCTTAAACGTGGTCTAACCTTAACTAACTCTAGGGGACGGGTATTTATAGTCTAAAACGAGATCGAAGGGGTACACGGGCTGGACAGCCCAAAACCTGCGCGCAGGCAGAGCGGTACTACCGCTTATGGCAAGCGGTACTACCGTGATAAGCGGTACTACCACTCGTACAAATATCAAGTGCCGCTTTAGTACCGCTTGGGGTCGCTTGGATTCCAGAAGAAATTTCCTAAGCGGTACTAGGACGGTAGTACTGGAGCGGTACTACCGCTAAGCGGTACTACCGCTTGTGTGGGGCGGTACTACCGCCCTGGAAACTGTAGGGTCTTCCTCCCTTCCCAGCTGCAATGCCTCCTTGCTCCCTTGTGCCATGCCTTCCTCTCCAATGTACCTAATGACACATACACACAAGGATTTAGGCAGTATAAAGCTCTCATTAAAATAAATAGCATTATCAACTAAGAGAGAATTCACCTGTTGTTCTAGTAACTTAGCACGAGCTCTTGTAATTGGGCCAATCCTGATTTCATCATTGGACATCTTCTTTGCAGCAACATGTTTTTTATCTTCATGGGGTAGAGAGGAAACCATAGTAGGGATATCCTCATCAAGCGGCAACCCCCGCTGAAATGACGAGCCGGATGATGTGTCCATGGCGTCGTCCGATCCAAGGGGCCGTCAAGATCAGCGCCAAATACAACGGGACTAGCAAGTTGAGAACGCCCGCACAACCATAGAGCGGCGCCGGGAAGCACGCCGTCAATCAGACAACCGTGCGGGGCCAGCAGTGAACGAGCCTGCGCCGGGGTAACCAGGATGCTTGCCGTATGACATCGGTTGCCCAGCATTTACCCCTAAGCTGCGGCAAGTTCGCTGGCCCTCCTCGTGATGCTTCAAGCAGGAGCTCCCCGACGGCAAGCTCAACCCGTCAAAGTTCCTTGGCATCTACACCATCGCTGTGCAGGCTACCGAGGGACGAGACGACAAGGTTCTCACCAACTACTTCCTATTGGCACTCAAGCCCAATCTGAGGTCTTGGTTGATGAACTTGCCGGAAGGCTCCATTTCTTCTTGGGTGAATCTATGCCATCGGTTTATTGGTGCTTACCGGGGAGGCCACAAGCTTCCCGGCCAGCCCAGCGATCTACTTGTGATCCCGCAAAGAGATGGCAAACCCCTTCGCAAATACATTCAGAGATCAGCCACGTACAGCACAATATTCCTGATGTCCATCCCGCTGCTGTGATTGCCTCATTCCATATGAATGTATGCAATCGCAGGATGCGAGAGGAGATGGCCATTAACAAGGTCAGGGATATCGCCAAGCTATATGCTCTGGCTGACAAGTGTGCACGCGCTGAAGAAGGGAGGTGACTCCCCGGAGAGGATGCAGGAGCTGCGGTTGATTCCGAAGACGATGGCGCATCCACTCCGAAGAAGAACGGCCGCAAGCGCAAGGGCAAAGCTGTTTTAGCATTAGAGGGATCAAGGAATCCCGGCAAGAAGCCCAAGGCTGAGGGCACCGGCAAGGAAGTTGTCGTCTGTACCTATGGCCATGAGGCTGCAGCCGGTGAGATGATTGATGGACCTTATGACAATATTCACCGCACTGCAGGCCATGATCTCTAGGAGTGCCAGCAAGTTGAGCAACTTGCCGAAAAGCAGAAGCTTGAATTTGAAAAGCGCGACAAGGAGCAAGGCAAGGACGGTGCTGGTGGATCCGGCAAGAAAAACCATGGCGCTCGCAGGGGCTGCTGCGGCAAGGCCAAGCAGCAGAAGGAGAAGCCCGCTCGAGGCCGCGACAAGAAAGAGGACGAGGAAGATGGTGATGATGATGACGATGAGGAGGAGTCTGAAAACAAGTTCCAGAATGCAGTGGATGCCATGTGTGTTGACGGCGGTGCATCTTCGCACTCCTCGCATAGGAAACTGAAGAAGTGGGTTTGCGAGGTCAACACAGCAGAACCGGCAATAGAAGCACAAAAGCCACTCAAGTGCTCCCGCACGCCCATCATTTTCGACGCTGAGGATCACCCTGATTGCACAACTGCAGTCGGGTGCTTGCCGTTGTTGGTTTCCCGCAACCTCAAAGTCACTAAAAAGTTTGGTTGATGGTGGGGCTGGCTTGAACTTGATGTGGCACCCCGGCTCAGAGCAACCGGTTTACCTTGCAATGCCAGCCCAGAGATCAAGTCTTCTGGCAACACAAAACATCTTGGTATAGAAAATAACCACTTTATTGATCTCTTGTGGATACATAGGTTTGATGATTACATAAGAAAGCAAGGCCAAGCGGCACACATGGTGCGGCTGCACTTATGTACATTATTTAGTAAACAACTCAAGGGACTCGATGATAAGGGAAAGATCTACTCGGCAGCGGAAGGTCGGGTAGCGGAACTACACTCCACAAGGACACTGCTGGGACATGGCCTAGAACGCGAAGTACCGATCGACATCAACTCCTTGTACGGCTTCTCCTACGTCTGGCATGACACGCTAGGTGAGTACTTTGAATGTACTCGCAATCTCACAGCAAACAAAGCAAACACGACAAACAATAACAAGGCATTTAACAGATTTATCATGAGCAGGAACATGATGCTTTCATGATTAATGTGCACGTGGATTGTCGTCACGGTCCTCTTGGACCAACTTACCATCTCGGGGTTACCTTGTAACCACCCTCGTTATCTTACCATTGTGATCATTACTCGATCACCAACATCAACCATAGTGATCATCACACGATCACCAACTTCTGCATGTGAAATCTTGATGTTCTTAAGTGTGCAGATTAATTATTTCTGTTGACCCATAGTGTGACCTACTCCGAACTGTGTCCATGACCGAGGACGCGGCTATCAATAGTTTATACACTCTACAGAGGTTAGTACACTGTACCCACGCTATGGAACTCACGACCTCATACTTTAGTACATGCTCCCATTAGAGTGGACCAACGACGTTCCAACAAATCCAATCTATTGCATGACACTCTCCCAGCCACTCCAACAAACTCCCCTTTGGGCTATGTCATGGGTGGCCCCAAAGTCAACTTGTGACATCTGCCACCTTTGTGGCAGCCACCGTCGTGGCAAAACTAAACAAAATCGTCCCAAACGGGGACATCGGTACCATACAACTCGGGCACACAAGGTTATGGCCGCCTACCGGGCCAGGGTAGCGCGCGCACACAACCTTCCCTCGTTGGAGGCACCGGCGAGAGGCATGACAATAGACCGAATTAGGGCCTCCTCATCCAAGCAAGTGTGGTTGCACTGGTGAGCTCGAGTCGGTGGCACTATGACTCGAGCAACAGCTTGTTCAAGTTGGATTATAATCATGTTTAACTTGAATGAAAATGATTCAAGTCATAGCATGCAATATGGAATCATGATAGCATGACATAAGTAAAGAATGTATCACAACTAAATCATGGCATATCACATGAGCTCTACTGTCTACAAAGTAATATGACATGAAATGAGTTTAATGCAACAAGTATTATGTGGTAAATCATTTAAATAATGAAGCATATAATGATGTAAAATTTAAGTGGAACCATTGCCATTGCAATGCCATCCTTGCAAATGAATGTTGTGGCTTGCCTTAGTTCAGAGGTGTGTCACAATACTCCTTGTCGGGGGAATTAACCGCGGCTAGACCCGGCAGTCCAAGACATGACCCGGCTAGACCAGAAGACCCAAGCCCGGGTTATTGAGGAAAAAAATTGGACCGGCTCATTATGAGCTGGGAGCCTGCACGGAACCCGGCCAGGAATATCCAGACCCGGCAAGGGAAGCAAGACCCGGCAAGGGAAGCAAGACCCAGCATGGGAAGCAAGACCCGGTGGAGGAAGCATGACCCGGCGGAGGACAGACCCGGCCTGGGTGGATTGGTGCGGAAGAGAATACGGGTGCCCACACGGAGGAAGAACATGGTCCAACATGGGGGTGGCCCAGCAGGCCAGTTTTGGACCGTTGGTATAAGACCTGGACTAATATCCAGCTTGTAATAGAAAAGAGACTAGTTGTAGTCCTACTAGGACTCTACATGTAAGCCAGCCCCTTCAACTTATATAAGGAGGGGCAAGGCACCCCAAAAGGGACAGGTCAATTAGAGACAAGTTAGAGGCAGACAAACTAGTAGCTCTCGAGATAGAGGTAGCGAAACAACACCCATGTAATCGAGATCATCATCATCAATAGCAATCAAGCAGGATGTAGGCTTTTACCTCCACCGTGAGGGGCCGAACCTGGGTAAACTCGTGTCTCTCAATTCCGATCAACCCCGTTCAAGCTACCACATAGGTGCGATGGCCTCACCACTAAGTCCTTTCGAGGACATCTTGCCATGACAAAACCACGACAGTTGGCGCCCACCGTGGGGCCTGCGCACGGTGGTGTTGAGTTCTTCGAGGGAGCTCTCCCAGGGATCGAGAAGTTCGCGAGCCGGCCAGATGCGCCGAAGCTAGCACAGAAAGATCTACATCGACGACTCGACTCCAGAAAAATTCTGAGTTCCGAAAAAAGTTCTGCCATCCGGAAAGATTCCGAGTTCCGGAAAAATTCCGACCGTCTGGAACAGTTCTGAGTTCCGGAAAAAGTCCTGCCATCCGGAAAGATTCCGACTGTCTGGAACGGTTCCAAGTTCTAGAAAAATTATGACTGTCCGGAACGGTTTCGAGTTCCGGAAAAATTCTGACTGTTCGGAAGGTTCTGAGTTCCAAGAAAACTCCGACTTCCGGAAAAAGTTCTGCCATCCGGAAAGATTCTGTCCGTCCGGAATAATTTCCAGTTCCGGAAAAAGTCCTACCATCCGGAAAGATTCCAACCGTCCGGAACGGTTCCGAGTTCCGGAGAAATTCTTATTATCCGGAAGGTTCCGAGTTCCGAGAAAACTCCGACTTCCGGAAAAAGTCCGGCCGACCGAAAGTTCCGGGTTCCGAAAAAATTCCGCCTTCCGAGAGAAATTCAACGCATGAGGAGAAAGCCCAGCTGTCCGAGAAAGTTCCAAAATACATCAGCACATTGAAGGTCGCGCCATCGACCGCCGCTTGGTAGGTAACCCGGCGAATGAGCGTGCAATCCATCATCCCTACAGTCCGGTCTACATCAACTCGCCAGGCCATCCCCGCGGTCCGGTCTAAATCAACACATCAAAGAAATAGAAGAGCCGGCCATGGAGGAAACGTCCTCGAAAGAGATAGGAGAGCCGACCGCAGTAGAGCCGGCAATTCAAAAGCTGGCAGTGGGGAAACAGAAAAGAAAATGGCCCTGGAGGAGCCAGGAGAGCCGGACCAAGAGAGAATAACAAGGCATGGGAGGACATACGATGAGCATCGCAAAGATCATCAACTCGCCACATTGCCTCCGGCTTTAATAAATTCCAGCTCTCAGCTGTCAACTATACGTCGGTTTGTGCTACAACCAAGTATAAAGAATCTCAAGCTGGCTCCTCGAGTCGACTTAAGACTCGAGGGCTATACAAACATGACTCGGCAGATTTGGCCGGTTTCAACAAATACAAGAACCTCGGGTCGTTGCAGGGAAGATAACCCGGTCCCAAGGGTTGCTGCCTTGTTGGCGAAAAATTAAAGGTTCCAAAGAGGACTAGCTGCCATGGTGCGCAGTTCAAACATAGGTATCCTGCCTTATTGGCAAAAAATTAAGGTGCAAAGAGGACTAGCTACCACGATGCGCAGTTCAAACATAGGTATCCTGCCTTATTGGCGAAAAATTAAAGGTGCCAAAGAGGACTAGCTACCACGATGCGTAGTTGAAACATAGGTATCCTGCCTTATTGGCGAAAAATTAAAGGTTGCCAAAGAGGACTAGCTGCCATGATGCGCAGTTCAAACATAGGTATCCTGCCATATTGGCAAAACATAAAAAAGGTTACCAAAGAAGACTAGTCACCATGATGCGCAGTCTAAACATGGGTATCCTGCTCAATTATGATCAATGGAATAAAGCCGGTACCTCTGGACCCCAGAGTTTTGTCGTTTCACTTCATAATAGCGTGGTTTTTAGTCTTTATTCTTTGATCATTGGTTACTTGGGGGCTTCCAACTCATCGAGTTTAGCTATTAAAATCCCTCTTAACCCGGCATATGCCATTATATACTTGGTTATACCTGCCTGTTAGCAAGATGCTACTCACAAAAAGGTGACCCGGTTGAACGCTTGATGAGTCAATCACATTGATGACCCTGAACTCATCAAAGTTAAAACACTAGTTTAAGTCACGTGAGAGACGGCTTTCAGAGAGCTAGGACAAACCAAAAGAGGCTACAAGGCCTGCTTCCACTGGAAAGCAAAACCAAGACTCGAGCCTCGAAAGCCGGTATTATGTCGTGCCTCGAAAGCCGGCTTTTTTTATATATGTCTTATTTTCTATCATTTGTTTTTCTCTTATAAGTGTTCTTACTTATCTTACAGATCTTATCAGTATATCTTTTTTGCGGAAGCCGGCCTTATCTTCAAAAAGGCCGGGTCTCGTAATTTATACTATGAAAATAAGGGCAACATAATTTCCTGGGTTGCACCGCAACTATGATATATGATTCATCCTTATACAAATCACTTGGGTTCAATACTCATCATGATTAACGAGTTGCATCGCAACCACGGTCCGGGTTATCTATTGATAGTAAAAACAAACTGAAGTCACAAGACAGTGCATAAAATTGCCGGGTTGCACTGCAACCCGGCCATGGATTTCTTGTGATATTGCGACATCAATAGTTCAGCAAGACAAATTACTCAGTACTCGATGGCACTGCCAGACTACGGAGTTTTGCAACAGCTATTACAAAGCCACAGATGGGCCACTTTCAACAAGTTTTTTATCACAATGGATTAAGCCAGTAAAATTCATGGCTGAGAGTGGGCAGCTGGATTGTCCGGGTTGATGTTTGCTTGATTTGTTTCAGCATCAGTGGTCGCCGGTCTTTATATTTCAAGTGTCGAGCCTCGAAAAGCTGGCCTTTATTTGGTTAAGCTGCAAATCCAGTCAAGGATTCATATTGAGCAATCAAACATAACAAGTTTTGAGGATGATCTTTGGCACAAACATTTCAAAAGTGCACGATGGCACTGCCAGATAAAGCAACAAGTCCTGCTCTTTCAACTCAGCAATTTCTGAGCCGATTTGTGTCAACATAGCCTGCATAAAAATCAAGGTTATATAACGTCTTCAACAGTCCCAAGTTGCCGCAGGCTTGCAACCCGTTACTTGGAGGCTATGGAATATCAAAGTTTTTTTAAATTAACAAATCAAAGGTGCTCCTACGTGAAAGTCCCAAGTCGCTGCTGGCATGCAACCCGGCACTTGGGGGCTACATCATATGATGTTATTCTTTCCAAAAGAGAAGTACATGTAAGTCCCGAGTCGCTGCAGGCAAATGACCCGGCACTTGGGGGCTACACTACTTAGTTAAAGATCTATAAATTTTCTAAAAAGTCCCAAGTCGCTGCAGTCATGCGAACCGGCACTTGGGGGCTACAGCGTTCAGTTGTTTAAACAGATCATAAGGTCCAAATTGAAGACCTGGCCCATCACATAATGATGAGTCAGCCCTTGGGGGCTACACATGAGAAATGCAAAAACATTCAGTTTATAAATGGCGACTCAGATGAACAACCCGGATTTCTCCAAAGTTGCAACATTTATATTTAAGGAAGTCTCAAGCTATCACTACGTTCTACTCTTAAGAACTAGGGGGCTACACTGGCTGAAGTTTTATAAGTATAAGACAATTACAAGTCCCAGGTTGCTACAGGCAAGACAACCCGACACTTGGGGGCTACACAGTCAAGATATTATTTCTATGCAAAGCACCAAGTCATCATGAACTGATAAACTCGGAGCTTGGGGGCTACATGTAATATGGAGATAAAAAATAGAAGAACACCTTCAAGCTGTCAATTTGGAGCGAGTCGGGTCTCATTTTCTATGAATTTTCCTTCATAGAAGACCCAGAAGCATTAAAAGCCGGCTCAACATCATATGGATTTCTTATTCCCAATATTTTTATCAAGCCGAAGCATCAAAAGCTGGCTCAACATCATATGGATTTCTTATTCCCAATATTTTTTATCAAGCCGAAGCATCGAAAGCCGGCTCAACATCAGACGGATTTTTTGATTTTCAAAGTTTTCATCAAAATGAAAGCACTGGAAGCCGACTCAGACGTCAGATGGATTATTACTAGTAATATTTTTCTGCGTGGGACCAGCGTCAGCAAGTTGATTCTGAAACCGGCCTATTGAGATGACAAAGAGACCCAGATTTTTGAGGAGCCGGTTCATTGAGTAAGCCGGCTAGTTGAGCAAGCTAGTCCATTAACATATTGATTATTCTTATTTCAGGAGCTCAGCATGAATAAATTCAAGCTAACCTAGGGTCTAATGTCGGGGGAATTACCCGTGGCTAGACCCGGCAGTGCAAGACATGACCCGGCTAGACCAAAAGACCCAGGCCTGGGTTATCGAGGAAAAAAATTGGACCGGCTTGTTATGAGCTGGGAGCCTGCACGGAACCCGGCCAGGAATATCAAGAACCGGCAAGGGAAGCAAGAACCGGCAAGGGAAGTAAGACCCGGCAAGGGAAGCAAGACCCGGCGGAGGAAGCATGACCCAGCGGAGGATAGACTCAGCCTGGGTGGATTGGTGCAGAAAAGAATACGGGTGCCCACACGGAGGAAGAACGTGGCCCAACATGGGGGTGGCCCAGCAGGCCAGTTTTGGACCGTTCGTATAAGACCCGGACTAATATACGGCTTGTAATAGAAAAGAGACTAGTTGTAGTCCTACTAGGACTCTACATGTAAGCCAGCACCTTCAACTTATATAAGGAGGGGCAAGGCGCCCCAAGAGGGACAAGTCAATTAGAGACAAGTTAGAGGCAGACAAACTAGTAGCTCTCGAGATAGAGGTAGCGAAACAACACCCTTGTAATCGAGATCATCATCATCAATAGAAATCAAGCAGGATGTAGGCTTTTACCTCCACTGTGAGGGCCCGAACTTGGGTAAAACTCGTGTCTCTCGATTCCGATCAACCCCATTCAAGCTACCACCTAGGTGCGATGGCCTCACCACTAAGTCCTTTCACGAGGACATCTTGCCGTGACAAAACCATGACACTCCTGGTCTTCTCCAACACAACTAGTTTCTTCTGAAAATAAATTTAAATACAAAAATAAAATGTCACATAAGCATTCTATTTCACCAGAAATTCTACACAGCAAGGAAACATCTCAAATTGCACCAACAGAAACTTAAGCTCAAAACAAAATTGTTGCAAAAAGTTTCAACTCATTTGGACCTATGGTTTAGGAATTAGAGCTGGTAAAAGTTTTGGTCAAAATTTTCAATTTAAATGAATTTACTGAAATTCCAGAGGAGGCCACATCGAAGGCGTATTTGCCTAGGACGCCTCCACTTAGAAAATGATTCAGGAGGGAGAGAGAGAATGACAGGTGGGGCCCCCTGTCAGGGTTAAATGAGAGAGAGAGAGGGAACAGGGGCGCGGCGGCTCTGTCATCGGTGGTTCTCCTGCGAGGAGGCCACGCCAGTCGCCGGCGAGGGTCGGGATGGGTCTAGGGCGACGTGAGGAGCACGTAGGTACCCGAAACGTGGACGGAGGTGGATGGACGGCGAGGCTAGCCTCTTCTCCAGAGACGGCGGGCGGCGAAGCTCATCGGAGTTGGCGTTGACGACGATAATCTGACTAACTGGCTGCACCCACGCGTTCAGGAGATCACCATGAGCTTGCCTGAAGTTGAGGAGGAAGAAGAGGGAGACCAGAGCGAGTGGACGGCCAAGGTGGATCCGCGGCCAACTCTCTTCGAGGATCGGAGGTAGGAGGCCCTCCTGGCCTTGCCCCGCTTGCTGGTGAATGATTTGTGGCCAATGTGAGTGATTGTGATGGCTCGAACGGCTCGAGAGTGCTCTATTTATAGGCGGAGGAGGCGGCCGAGCACTGAGCTCCGCCGTGGTGAGGCTGCCGGCATTCTGGTTAGGAGAGGGGCTCGGGCGCGGCTTGGGAAAGAAGTAGAAGAGGGCAGGGGAGCTGTAGATGCACGCGGGCACAGTGCAGCGCACTAAGTCGGGCAGGAGCCGCACTCACGCTCACTATTCCGCCCGGATGCACCGTGTCCGCGTCCGGCATGCCGCCTGCCAGTGTCGGGGATGGACAGGTGGACATGGGGGAGCTAGCTAAGTGTCGAGGACGAGCTGCGGTGGCGCGAGGAGGAAGACTGGGCGGTGGCCGAGGGCCTCGGTGCCCAGAGCACGCGCTACGCATGTTGAACACCTCGGTTCTACGCGGTCACTGGGTGCACTGGCATACGCGGTGCTTTTGGGTCGCGCAGACCGTGTCTGGGGTGTTGTCCCTTCAACATGGTATTGCAAAACGCCCTTGGATTGCCACCTAACTCAAAGGATGTGACAGGAACTTGCTGCAAAGTTTCTGGACTAAAACTTGGGCAGGAAGTGTAGCTCAAATGGCTTAGAGAAGAAGGCTAGTTTTTGGTGGTTAAGCGACACTTTGGAAGGTAGCCATGTGGTAAAAATTTCAGCTCAAATGGGTGAAGGAAAAATGTACTTGCTTCACAAACTGCCCTTACTGTCCAGAAGGAAAAACAATTTCCCTAGCTGAAAATTTACAAAGGACCATGGCATATTTTTGCATCGAGAGGTGTAGCATGATCCAAAGTATTTTAGGGAATTTTTTGAGAATTTTTTGAGCCATAAAAATGATGGTTGCTTGATAGCAAAGAGAGAGAGAAAAGGGCTTTTCTGAGAGAAAATGAATATAATGCCATAAAGAAAAATTATGGCACATCAAGAGAGTGATGGACATGGGATTTTGGGAGGGTTTAGGATGATAGGCACCACTTGGAAGAAAATCAAAAATATTTCCAAGTGCTAAGTCCAAATGAATTGACAGAAAAGCAAATTGCAAATTGAAATACTCAATAAAACAAAAGTAAAAGAAAAAGGCAAAAACCAAGGTATCACAAACCTCCCCCACTTATGATGAATCTCGTCCTCGTGATTCGGTTGCTCAGGGAACAAGTATGGATATGCAGTCCTCAAGAAATCCTCTCTTTCCTAGGTGGCCTCATCCTCTGTATGATGCTCCCATTGTACCTTATAGAACCTTATAGCTTCGCTGCGGGTGACTCTTTCTGTCTCATCCAAAATCCTTAAAGGCATTTCCTCATTGGTCAAATCCTTTGTGAACTCTAACTGATAATCCACTTTACCAACTCTGGTCATGACTGGGAACGGACTGATATATCTTGGTGCGAGCTTTCCCAGAGTGTGAAACCTCTTAAATCCTTTCATTGGGGTGACTCGGAGATAGGCATATTCACCTGGTTCAAAGCTGATCTGTCTATGCTTCGGATCGTAGTAACCCTTTTGGCGAGATTTAGCTGCTTGCAAGCGGTCCTGAATTTCCTTAACTTGCTTTTCCGCTTCCAACATCAAATCAGTTCCAAAGATTCGACTGTCCCTGGTCTGAGACCAATTCAAGGGTGTGCGGCATTTACGTCCATATAAGGCCTCAAAAGGTGACATTTTGAGACTTGCTTGATAACTGTTGTTGTAAGAGAACTATGCATACAGCAGACTGTCTTCCCACTTGGGTCCATAAGCAAGAGCGCATGCCCGAAGCATGTCCTCCAATATTTGATTAACCCGTTCTGTCTGGCCATCTGTCTGTGGGTAATAAGCGGTACTATGCTTCAAAACGGTTCCCAAGGCTTGGTGAAGTTGTAGCCAGAACGTCGAGGTAAACAAAGAGCCTCGGTCTGAAGTGATAGTCTTGGGTACTCCATATGCAGACTGACGATCCTTGAGATATAGAGTTGAGCGAGTTGGTCTGCACGGTATGTGGTCCTTATTGGGATGAAGTGAGCCACCTTCGTAAGCATGTCGACCACAACCCAGATAGCATTATTTCCTCATGGTGTCTTTGGCAATCCCACGATGAAATCCATACAAATATCATCCCATTTCCATTGTGGAACCGACAATGGTTGCAGTAGACCGGCGGGTTTCTGATGCTCAACTTTTACTTTGTTGCAAGCATCACAACAGGCGATGTAATACGCTACATCTTTCTTCATGCCGTCCCAACAGAATATTTGCTTCAGATCTTGATACATTTTAGTGCCTTCGGGATGGATGGAGTATGCAGATTCATGAGCCTCTTTCAAAATCTGCTGCTTCAATTCACCATGGTTAGGTACACAAATTCGATTCCAAAACCGGAGGGTACCTTGGTCATCTATGTGAAAATCTTGTGTCTTCCCCTTTTGCATTCGGGCTATTACCTTGAGTAAGATTGGATCATCAGGTTGAGCCTTACGGATTTCATCTTCTAGGGTAGGGGTGACTTCCAAGGTAACTAAGCAGGTTGCATCATAAATGACCATATTGAGCTGAGCTATCTCTTCTTGAAGTGCTGGGTTCAGGGACTCAATCAGTGAGTTTGTTGTGGCCGGTTTGCGACTGAGAGCATTTGCGACCACATTAGCTTTTCCCGGATTATAATTGATGCCAAGGTCATAGTCCTTGACCAATTCAAGCCATCTTGTTTGCCGGAGATTCAAGTCTGGTTGAGTGAATATATACTTGAGACTCTTGTGATCGGTGTATATTTGACATCTTTTCCCAATGATATAATGCCTCCAAATTTTCTGAGCATGCACCACCGCGGCCATTTCCAAATCATGTGTAGGATAGTTCTCGTCATTTGGTCATAGTTGTCGAGACGCATAAGCCATGACCTTTCCGTCTTGCATAAGAACACAACCAATGCCACGCGTGGATGCGTCGCAATAGATATCGAAACTGCGGTAGATGTCTGGTAGAGTATGTACTGGAGTGGTGGTCAAACGGGTCTTGAGCTCATTGAAACTGTTTTCACAAGCTTCTGTCCATATGAATTTCTGATTCTTCTTGAGCAACTCCGTCATTGGCTTGGCGATCTTAGAGAAGCCTTCAATGAATCGACGATAATAGCCTGCCAAGCCCAAGAAGCTTCTAATTTCTGTCACTGTAATGGGTGCCTTCCAATTCAATACTTCTGTCACCTTGCTTTGGTCCATGGCCACTCCTTGTGCCGATAGAGTATGCCCGAGAAACCCTACTTCCTTAAGCCAAAATTCACATTTGCTAAATTTGGCATATAGGCGGTGGGCTCGTAATCGCTCCAATACAGCCCGAAGATGTTGTTTGTGCTCCTCTTTGCATTTGGAATAAATGAGAATATCATCAATGAATACCACCATGAACTTGTCCAAGAAGTCCATGAACACCTTGTTCATCATGTGCATGAAGAAGAAGGGGGCATTAGTCAGCCCAAATGTCATGACTGTGTATTCATATAACACGTATCGAGTAGTGAATGCTATCTTGGGAATATCTTCTTGTATGATCTTCAACTGATGATACCCGGTTCGCAAGTCAATCTTGGAGAATACTTGAGCTCCACTTAGTTGATCGAACAAATCGTTGATCCTGGGAAGCGGATATTTATTTTTGATTGTGACATCATTGAGAGCGCGGTAGTCAACACACATTTGAAGACTACCGATAAATATTGCAGGTGACCCCCAAGGAGATGAACTGGGGCGCATATATCCTTTTTGAAGCAACTCATCCAATTGCTTCTTCAATTCCTCCAATTCAAAAGAAGGCATACGATAATACTTCTTGTAGATTGGTGCTGTCCCGGGAAAAAGATCAATAGAAAACTCGAGCTCTCGGTCGGGTGGCATGCTTGGCAATTCTTCAGGAAATACATCTGGGAATTCGCTGACCACGGGAATCAACTCCATATCTGTGGTTGTAGCTGCATACGCCATACCTCTTTTTGACATGGTTCTGCTGGCAAAGAACCGAGGTGGTTGTCCAGATGGATTTATCAATGTAACTTCTCTGGTTGCACAATTTATACAGACTTGATGTGTTGTTAACCAATCCATCCCCAATATAACATCCAGTCCTGAGGATTCAATGGATACCAGGGATGCGGGGAAGATTATCCCATTGATTGATATTTCCAGGTCCCGACATATGATATTTGTCCTGAGCATGGATCCAGGGGATTGCACCACCATAATTTTGTCCAAAAGAGTATAGGAAAGATGATACTGGGCAACAAAACTTTGTGAAATAAAAGAATGGGAAGCCCCGGAATCGAATAAAATCATTGCAGGTATGTTATTAACAGGAAACATACCAAGGACCACATCGGGTGCTTCGTGGGCTTCTTCTGCAGAGATATGATGAACTTGCCCTTGAATATATCTCTGTCCCACATTGTTGATTTGAGGCTTGAGGTTCATTGGTGGCTTTCCGTTCTTGGGGCACTGTCTGGCATAGTGCCCAGTTTGACCACAAGAGTAACATGCATTGTTACGCTGACAATCTTCCTTCACAGGGTTTACAACAACAGTCTTGACTCGATTTTCAGTCTTGGTGTTACCCTGCTGCCATGTTGGCTTGAACTCGATTTGCGGTTGCTGCCAAGTACGAATCTTCTGAGAAACTTGCCCTTCCTTCTTGGGTTCAAACTTGCGTTTGCGATCTTCATACGCAGACTTATGATCGTTAGCAAGCTTGTGTTCCCTTTCTGCAATGAGTGCCTTGTTCACCAAAGTTTGGAAGTCGGGGACGTCCAACATACTGAGTGCACACTGATACGTCTCCAACGTATCTATAATTTTTGATTGTTCCATGCTATTATATTATCAATCTTGGATGTTTTTATATACATTGACAGCAATGATATATCATTTTTTGGGACTAACCTATTAACTTAGTGCCCAGTGCCAGTTGCTGTTTTTTGCCTGTTTTTGGTTTTCCAGAATATCAGTACCAAACGAAGTCCAAATGCCACGAAACTTTTTGGAGATTTTTTTCTGGATATAACAAACACTAGAAGCTTTGGGAGAGGGCCAGAAGATAGAGGAGGTGGCCACGAGCCACCAGGGCGCGCCTGGGGGGGGCAGGCGCAGGCTACTGGTGAGCTACGTTGGTAATTCCCTGAAGAGGAAGGGAGATGCAGTACAGTAGAGATAAGTATTTCCCTCAGTTATGAAACCAAGGTTATCAATCCAGGAGGAGAATCATGCAACACCTCGTTAGCAGCACCTGCACACAAAACAACAAATCCTTGCACCCAACGCAAACAAGGGGTTGTCAATCCCTCGGCGGTAAGTTGCAAGATTAAATTGTATGTGATAGATAGATAGATTGAAACAACAATACAAAATAAAATAAATAAATAAAAAGTGCAGTAAGGTATTTTAGGGTTTTTAATATATGATTTAGATAGACCCGGGGGCCATAGTTTTCACTAGAGGCTTCTCTCAAGAAAATAGCATACGGTGGGTAAACAAATTACTGTTGGGCAATTGATAGAAAAGCAAATAATCATGACGGTATCCAAGGCAATGATCATGTATATAGGCATCACGTCTGAGACAAGTAGACCGACTCCTGCCTGCATCTACTACTATTACTCCACACATCGACCGCTATCCAACATGCATCTAGTGTATTAAGTCCATAAAGAACGGAGTAACGCCTTAAGCAAGATGACATGATGTAGACAAAGTAAACTCACGCATGAATAAACCCCATCTTTTTACCCTTAATAGCAATGATACATATGTGTAATGTCCCTTTCTGTCACTGGGATTGAGCACCGCAAGATCGAACCCATTACAAAGCACCTCTTCCCATGGCAAGATAAATCAATCTAGTTGGCCAAACCAAATCAATAGATCGGAGAAGAAATACGAAGCTATAATAATCATGCATAAAAGAGATCAGAGAAGACACAAATAATATTCCTGGATAATCTGATCATAAACTCACAATTCATCGAATCCCAACAAACACACCGCAAAAAGTGATTACATCGGATAGAACTCCAAGAACATCGAGGAGAACATTGTATTGAAGATCAAAAAGAGAGAAGAAGCCATCTAGCTACTAACTATGGACCCGAAGGTCTATGGTAAACTACTCACGCATCATCGGAAGGGCAGCAAGGTTAATGTAGAGCCCCTCCGTGATCGATTCCACCTCCGGCAGAGTACCAGAAAAGGCCTCCGGATGGGATCTCTCGAGAACAGAAGCTTGCGGCAGCGGAAAAAGTATTTCGTGGACTCCCCTGTTGGTTTCCTGATTTTTGGGAATTTATAGTGGTGGAATTAGGTCAAACGGAACTGATGTGGGCCCTTGAGGCACCAGGGCGTGCCTGCCCCCCCAGGCGCGCCCTAGTGGCTCGTGGCCAGCTCCTCTGGCGTCCGGTCTTCTCCCGAAGCTTCTAGTGTTGGTATTGTCCAGAAAAATAATCTCCAAAAAGTTTCATGGCATTTGGACTTCGTTCGTATTGATATTCTGTAAAACAAAAAACAGGCAGAAAACAGCAACTGGCATTGGGCACTAAGTTAATAGGTTAGTCCCAAAAAATGATATATAATTGCAGTAAATGTATATAAAAGCATCCAAGATTGATAATATAACAGCATGGAACAATCAAAAATTATAGATACATTGGAGACGTATCAGCATCCCCAAGCTTAATTCCTGCTCGTCCTCGAGTAGGTAAGTGATAAAAACAGAATTTTTTATGTGGAATGCTGCCTATCATATTCATCATATATTCTTTTATTTTGTAGCATGGACATTTGGACTTGAATGATTCAAAGCAATAGTCTATAGTTTGACATGAAGATATAAATACTCAAGCATGCTAACAAGCAACCATGTCTTTCAAAATATCAATGCTAAAGAAAATTATCCCTATCCCATTATGCTCAATCATTGATCCATCCATGAAATACACTCAAATATTAGCTACACACAATACACAAGTATGACAATAGTTCTCTCTAGTTGGTGCTTTATAAGAGAAGAAGGAGCCTCAAAATAAAAATAGAAATTGCATAAAGTAAATAGATAGGCCCTTCGCAGAGGGAAGTAGAGATTTGCAAATGTGCCAGAGCTCAAAGCTTAAATTAGAGAGATAAAAATATTTTGAGAGGCATGCTTTTCCTATCAACAAAAATGACCGAGAATTCCCAATATCTTCCATGCTAGACACATCATAGGCGGTTCCCAAACAGAAAGTAAAGTTTATTTCCTTTCCACCATTCTTTCACAATCCATGGCTAGTCGTATCCACAGGTGCCCTCCATACCAACACTTTCCAAGGAATTTTGTTGTTATTAATTTTTGATTTCATTGTGGGACTGGGCATTCCTATTACCAGCCACTCTCTTGTGCAATGACAAGTGAATAAACACTCATCGTGAGAATAACACACCTAGCATGGAAAATATTGGCCACCCCCTGCCGCTTCATGAGCGGTACGGGCACACAAAACAGAAAAATTATTTTGAAAATTAGAGTTGGCACACGCAAATTTACTTGGAACGACATGGAAATACCGCATATAGGTAGATATAGTGGACTCATTTGGCACAACTTGGGTTTAAGGAGTTTGGATGCACAAGCAGTATTTCCGCTTAGTACAAATGAAGGCTAGCAAATAGATTGAGAAGCAACCAACCAAAAAACGAAAATGCTCATAAACATGCATTGAACATAACTAACACCGAATAATGCACCATAAGTAGGATATAATTTTTATGCATAACTATTGACTTAATGTGCATTCATAGGGAATCACAAACATTAACACTAATATTCTTACTAAATCACAATTACTCACTAGCATGACACACATATTATCATTTCCATATCGCAAAACTATTGTAAGGAATCACACTTATCATATCCAATGATCTATATGAAAGTTTTTATTATATCCCTCTTGAATATTCATCACTTTGGGACCAAATTTATATCTTGTGCAAATTACAATTACTATTATCAACTCTCAAAAAGATATAAGTGAAGCATGAGAGAGCAAATATTTCTTAAATTTTTTAATCTTATTAACTCTCAAAATAATATGAGTGAAGCACGAGAGTTTATTTCTTCAAAATATAGCCACCGCCGTGCTCAAAAAGATTTAAGTGAAGCACTAGAGCAACTGCCTAGCTCAAAAAAATTAAGTGAAGCACATAGAGTATTCTAGCAAATTATGATGAACGTGTGGCTCTCTCAAATAGGTGTGTCTAGCAAGGATGATTGTGACAAACTAAAAAGCAAACAAAGCAAAGACTCATATAATACACGACGCTCGAAGCAAAACACATATCATGTGACGAATAAAAATATAGCTCCAAGTAAAATTACCGATGGTTGATAGAAGAAAGAGGGGATGCCTTCCGGGGCATCCCCAAGCTTAGACGCTTGAGTCTTCCTTGAATATTACCTTGGGGTGCCTCGGGCATCCCCAAGCTTAGGCTCTTGCCACTCCTTATTCCTTCATCCACCGTGATCTCACCCAAAACTTGAAAACTTCAATGACACAAAACTCAACAAAACCTTCGTGAGATCCGTTAGTATAACAAAATAAATCAACAATTTAAGTACTATTGCAAACCCATTCATATTTTATTTTTGCATTATACCTACTGTATTCTAACTTCTCCATGGCTTATACCCCTCGATACAATCCATAGTTTCATCAAAAGAAGCAAGCAGTGCATCAAAAATAGAATATGTCAAATACAGAACAGTCTGTAGCAATCTATTTAAAAGATATACTTCTATAACTCCAAAAATTCTGAAAAATTAGGACAACGTGGGCAATTCATATACCAATATTGTGTAAAAAATTTAAGATTTTTCTGATGCTCCATTCCAGCACTGGACGCAAAACTTTCTGTTTTCCAAACAGCATCAATTATATTATCTTCCAAATCATCCCAAAGGTTTTACTTGGCACAAACACTAATTAAAACATAAAAACAAGCATAATAGTAGAATAAATGTGTAAACACACCATAACAGAAACAAAAAGCAAAAATTTATTTTATTCATTGGGTTGCCTCCCAATAAGCGCTATTGTTTTATGCCCCTAGCTAGGCATAATGCATAGTTTCAAGTATTGTCATCTTTGGTTTCCAACTTCTCAATCACACATCCATTTTTTGTAATAGATTTAACGTAGGTGTTTCTCACCATCACACTTCTAGGCACCAAATCAAGAATTTTACTTTTGTGAATAGGTTCCTTAATTATATCAATGAAATTGGGGTGCAAGCTAATCATTTTAAGATCCTCATTTCCCTTACTAGAAGTAGCACCATTGGTTTTAGGAACATATATGAGCTTGCAATTTCTATTGGGAGGATTTCTATCAATATTCTTAACGGAGGAAAAAGCCGACCCCAAATTATTAATAATTTCTTCTATCTTATTGATTCTAGCGGGGCTTTGTTCTATTCTTTCATTGACTACCGGTTCGTTCTCTTTTAAGGTTTTCAATGCGATTCCTACCTTAGAACCAAATTGAGTGATATGATTATGGAATTTCTTATCTAAATTCTCAATATGTTCAATAGTAGACATTTTACTTTCAATAGCCTCTAACCTTTGCATAACATGTTCCAAAGTCAAAGTTGTTTCATTAACAGTGATAGGTGGTGATCCCACTAAATTTCCCATAGCATTGAAAGCATCCATAGAGGGACACATCAAGAAATTCCCTCCAGTAATAGTATCAAGTATGAATCTATACCAAGTAGTAATACCCACATAAAAATTGCGAAGAAGGATTGTGGTGGATTGCTTACGAGTTGATCTATTATGAGCATCACAAATCCTATACCAAGTGTCTTTTAAATTCTCTCCTCCCCTTTGTTTAAAATTAAGTACTTCATTTTCAGGGCTAATAGTAATGAGCGAAGAACTAGTCATAATGATAAAGCAAGCAATCAAACAAGCAAACAAGTAAAAGGCAAACGAAAAATATTTTTGTATTTTTGCAAAAACTTTTTAGAAGTGGGGGAGATGAAAACGAGAGGCAAAGGCAAATAAAGTAAATGCAAGGAGATGTAAGTTTTATGCGTAGGTACTTGATAGATGTTGATGATGTCTCCCCGGCAACTGCGCCAGAAATTCTTCCTGCTACTTGTGAGCTGCATTGGTAATTCCCTGAAGTGGAAGGGAGATGCAGTACAGTAGAGATAAGTATTTCCCTCAGTTATGAAACCAAGGTTATCAATCCATTAGGAGAATCATGCAACACCTCGTTAGCAGCACCTGCACACAAAACAACAAATCCTTGCACCCAATGCAAACAAGGGGTTGTCAATCCCTCGGCGGTAAGTTGCAAGATTAAATTGTATGTGATAGATAGATAGATTGAAACAAAAATACAAAATAAATTAAATAAACAAAAAGTGCAGCAAGGAATTTTAGGGTTTTTAATATATGATTTAGATAGACCCGGGGGCCATAGTTTTCACTAGAGGCTTCTCTCAAGAAAATAACATACGGTGGGTAAACAAATTACTGTTGGGCAATTGATAGAAAAGCAAATAATCATGACGATATCCAAGGCAATGATCATGTATATAGGCATCACGTCCGAGACAAGTAGACTGACTCCTGCCTGCATCTACTACTATTACTCCACACATCGACCGCTATCCAGCATGCGTCTAGTGTATTAAGTCCATAAAGAACGGAGTAACGCCTGAAGCATGATGACATGATGTAGACAAAGTAAACTCACGCATGAATAAACCCCATCTTTTTACCCTTAATAGCAGCGATACATACGTGTCATGTCCCTTTCTGTCACTGGGATTGAGCACCGCAAGATCGAACCCATTACAAAGCACCTCTTCCCATGGCAAGATAAATCAATCTAGTTGGCCAAACCAAATCAATAGATCAGAGAAGAAATATGAAGCTATAATAATCATGCATAAAAGAGATCAGAGAAGACTCAAATAATATTCATGGATAATCTGATCATAAACTCACAATTCATCGGATCCCAACAAACACATCGCAAAAAGTGATTACATCGGATAGAACTCCAAGAACATTGAGGAGAACATTGTATTGAAGATCAAAAAGAGAGAAGAAGCCATCTAGCTACTAACTATGGACCCAAAGGTCTGTGGTAAACTACTCACGCATCGTCGGTAGGGCAGCAAGGTTGATGTAGAGCCCCTCCGTGATCGATTCCCCCTCCGACAGACTACCGAAAAAGGCCTCCAGATAGGATCTCTCGAGAACAGAAGCTTGCGGCGGCGGAAAAAGTATTTCGTAGACTCCCCTATTGGTTTCCTGATTTTTGGGAATTTATAGTGGTGGAATTAGGTCAAACGGAGATGAGGTGGGCCCACGAGGCACCAGGGCGCGCCCGCCTCCCCCAGGCACACCCTGGTGGCTCGTGGCCACCTCCTCTGGCATCTGGTCTTCTCCCAAAGCTTCTAGTTTTGGTATTGTCCAGAAAAAATCTCCAAAAAGTTTCGTGGCATTTGGACTTCGTTTGGTATTGATATTCTGTAAAACAAAAAACAGGCAGAAAACAGCAAGTGGCACTGGGCACTAAGTTAATAGGTTAGTCCGAAAAATGATATATAATTGCTGTAAATGTATATAAAAACATCCAAGATTGATAATATAACAGCATGGAACAATCAAAAATTATAGATACGTTGGAGACGTATCAGCGCGCCCTGGTGCCTCGTGGGCCCACCTTTGCCCCTTTTGGCCTAATTTCACCACTATAAATTCTCTAAAATCGGGAAACCAACAAAGGAGTCCACGAAATACTTTTTCCGCCACCGCAAGCTTCTGTTCTCAAGAGATCCCATCTGGAGGCCTTTTCCGGTACTCCACCGGAGGGGGAATCGATCACGGAGGGGCTCTACATCAACCTTGCTGCCCTTCCGATGATGCGTGAGTAGTTTACCACAGACCTTTGGGTCCATAGTTAGTAGTTAGATGGCTTTTTCTCTCTTTTTGATCTTCAAAACAATGTTCTCCTTGATGTTCTTGGAGTTCTATCCGATGTAATCACTTTTTGCGGTGTGTTTGTTGGGATCCGATGAATTGTGAGTTTATGATCAGATTATCCATGATTATTATTTGAGTCTTCTCCAAACTCTTTTATGCATGATTATTATAGCTTCGTATTTCTCTCCGATCTATTGATTTGGTTTGGCCAACTAGATTGATTTATCTTGCAATGGGAGAGGTGCTTTGTAATGGGTTCGATCTTGCGGTGCTCAATCCCAGTGACAGAAAGGGACATGACACGTATGTATCGTTGCTATTAAGGGTAAAAATATGGGGTTTATTCATGCGTGAGTTTACTTTGTCTACATCATGTCATCTTGCTTAAGGCGTACTCCGTTCTTCATGAACTTAATACACTAGATGCATGCTGGATAGCGGTCGATGTGTGGAGTAATAGTAGTAGATGCACGCAGGAGTCGGTCTACTTGTCTCGGATGTGATGCCTATATACATGATCATTTCCTTGGATATCGTCATGATTATTTGCTTTTCTATCAATTGCCCAACAGTAATTTGTTCACCCACCGTATGCTATTTTCATGAGAGAAGCCTCTATTGAAAACTATGGCCCCCGGGTCTATCCAAATCATATATTAAAATGCCTAAAAATACCTTGCTGCACTTTTACTTTATTTATTTTATTTTTTATTTTTTTTCGATCTATTTATCTATCACCATACAATTTAATCTTGCAATTAACCGCCAAGGGATTGACAACCCCTTGTTTGCATTGGGTGCAAGGATTTGTTGTTTTGTGTGCAGGTACTGTTAACGAGGTGTTGCATGATTCTCCTACTGGATTGATAACCATGGTTTCATAACTGAGGGAAATACTTATCTCTGTTGTACTGCATCATCCCCTCCTCTTCGGGGAAATCCCAACGCAGCTCACAAGTAGCAGGAAGAATTTCCGGCGCCGTTGCCGGGGAGACATCATCAACATCTATCAAGTACCTACACATAAAACTTTCATGTCCTTGCATTTATTTTATTTGCCTTTGCCTCTAGTTTTCATCTCCCCCACTTTTAATTTTTTCTTACAAAAATACAAAAATATTTTCCGTTTGCCTTTTTCTTGTTTGCTTCGTTGCTTGCTTGTTATGTTGTCTGCGTAGCCACGATGTCTCAAGAAAATACAAAATTGTGTGATTTTTCTAATACTAATAATAATGATTTTATTAGTACTCTGATTGCTCCTCCCGCCGCTAGTGCGAAGACTTGTGATATTAATGCCGCTTTGCTAAATCTTGTCATGAAAGAACAATTTTCTGGTAGTCCTAATGAAGATGCTGCATCCCATCTTAACACTTTCGTAGAATTGTGTGATATGCAAAAGAAAAAAGATGGGGATAATGATATTGTGAAATTAAAATTATTCCCATTCCCATTGCGGGATCATGCAAAAATTTGGTTTTCATCCTTACCACCAAATAGTACCGATTCTTGGGATAGGTGTAAAGATGCTTTTATTACCAAGTATTTTCCTCCCGCGAAAATTATTTCCCTTAGAAATCAAATTATGAATTTTAAGCAACTTGATCATGAACATGTTGCCCAATCTTGGGAAATGATGAAATTAATGATAAGAAATTTCCCTACTCATGGTTTAAATTTATGGATGATCATACAAAAAATTTATGCGGGATTAAATTTTGTTTCTAGAAATCTTTTAGATTCCGCCACGGGTGGTACTTTTATGGAGATTACATTGGGGTAAGCTACTAAATTGCTTGATAATATTATGGAAAAGTATTCACAATGGCATACTGAAAGAGTCCTACTAGTAAAAAAGTGAATTCTGTTGAAGAAATTAGTACTTTGAGTGATAAAGTTGATGCGCTTATGAAATTGGTTGCTACC
Organism: Elymus sibiricus; assembly: GCA_039707655.1. Classification (NCBI taxonomy): domain Eukaryota; kingdom Viridiplantae; phylum Streptophyta; class Magnoliopsida; order Poales; family Poaceae; genus Elymus; species Elymus sibiricus. The sequence continues at coordinate 238,818,686 of CM077676.1, forward strand.
AAAACTACTCCTATTGATCCTAATGATGTGCCTTTATCCACCTTGATTGAGCAAAATAATGATCCCGTACATGTGAATTTTGTCTCACGAAACAATTTTAATAATAATGCTTATAGAGGTAATTTTAATCCTAGGCCGTTTCCTGGAAAATCCTCTAATAATTATGGAAATTCCTATGGTAATCCTTATAATAATAATAATAATATAATTCCCTCTGATCTTGAAAGTAATATTAAAGAATTTATTAATGCTCAAAAAGTTTTCAACACTACGATAGAAGAAAATTTGAGTAAACTTGATGACATGTCTAGGAGCATTGATAGAATTATTCACGATGTGGAAAATCTTAACACTAAAATTATGCCACCCAAAATTGATATTAATGAATCAATTAAAGCTTTATATGTCTCCATGGATGAAAGTAAGAAAAGAATCGCTATGCTAAAAGCTAAACGATAATTTTTAGAAAAAGCGATTCCTCCTGGTTTTTATCGTAGTAATGATGAGGATATTAAAATGATTGGTGTTTCATCTATTGATTCTTTGTTTAGCAATATAAAACTTGATGAAAAGGGGACTGAAGAAGAGTCAACTTTAGCTAGAAGGCGTTCCCATAATTCGGAAGGTGAAAATCTTGATAAAATTTTTGATAAAAGTGGGTTTGTAGAGGTAAAAACTATAACTACCGATGTGCCCACTCTCTTGGATTACAAAGATTTTAATTATTACAATTGTTCCTTGATTGAATGTATTTCTTTGTTACAATCCATGCTAAATTCAACCAACGCTTATGAGCAAAATAAGGCTTTTACTAAACACATCGTAGAAGCAATGATGAAAGCGTTAGAAGAAAAGCTAGAACTAGATATTTCAATTCCTAGAAAATTATATGATGAATGGGAACCCACCATTAAAGTTAAAATTAAAAATTATGAGTGCAATGCTTTATGTGATTTGGGTGCTAGCGTTTCCACAATGCCAAAATCTCTATGTGATGTGCTAGGTTTGACCAATATAGATGATTGTTCTCTTAATTTGCACTTGGCGGATTCTACTATTAAAAAGCCATTGGGTAGAATTAATGATGTGCTTATTCTTGCAAATAGAAATTATGTGCCCGTTTATTTTATTGTACTTGACATTGAATGCAATCCTTCTTGCCCCATAATACTTGGTAGACCGTTCTTACGAACCATAGGTGCCGTTATTGACATGAAAGAAGGGAATATAAAATTTTAGTTTCCATTAAAGAGGGGTATGGAACATTTCCCTAGGAACAAAATTAAAGCACCATATGAATCCATTATGAGGGCCACTTATGGAATCAACTTGAAAGATGACAATACTTGAAAATATGCATTATGCCTAGCTTGGGGCATAAAACAATAGCGCTTGTTGGGAGGCAACCCAATGAATAAAATAAATTTTTACTTTTTATTTCTATTCTTGTGTGTTTTCACAATTATGCTACTGTTATGATTGAGTTTTTATGTTTTAATTAGTGTTTGTGCCAAGTAAAGCCTTTGGGATGATTTGGAAGATAGTATAATTGATGCTGTTTGGAAACCAGAAAGTTTTGCGTCCAGTGCTGGAATTTTAGTTCTGTACTGGAGTGTCATAAAAATCTAATTTTTTTTACACAGTATTTATATATGAATTTCCCACATTGTCCTAATTTTTCAGAATTTTTGGAGTTATAGAAGTATAGCTTTTAAATAGATCTTTGCAGACTGTTCTATTTTTGATGCATTGCTTGCTTGTTTTGATGAAACTATGGATTGTATCGGGGGGTATAAGCCATGGAGAAGTTAGAATACAGTAGGTATAATGAAAAAATAAAATATGAATGGGTTTGCAACAGTACTTAAAGTAGTGATTTATTTTGTTATACTAACGGATCTCACGAGGGTTTTGTTGAGTTTTGTGTGAGATCACGATGGATGAAGGAATAAGGAGTGGCAAAAGCCTAAGCTTGGGGATGCCCAAGGCACCCCAAGGTAATATTCAAGGAAGACTCAAGCGTCTAAGCTTGGGGATGCCCCGGAAGGCATCCCCTCTTTCTTCTACCAACCATCGGTAATTTTACTTGGAGCTATATTTTTATTCATCACATGATATGTGTTTTGCTTGGAGCATCGTGTATTATATGAGTCTTTGCTTTGTTTGATTTTTAGTTTGTCACAATCATCTTTGCTGGACACACCAATTTGAGATAGCCACACGTTTATCATGATTTGTTAGAATACTCTATGTGCTTCACTTAAATTTTTTGAGCTAGGCAGTTGCTCTAGTGCTTCACTTAAATCTTTTTGAGCACGGCGGTGGCTATATTTTGAAGAAATATTTGAACTCTCATGCTTCACTTATATTATTTTGAGAGTTGATAAGATAAAATTTTGAAGAAATATTTGCTCTCATGCTTCACTTATATCTTTTTGAGAGTTGATAATAGTAATGGTAATTTGCACAAGATGTGAATTTGGTCCCAAAGTGATGAATATTCAAGAGGGATATAATAAAAACTTTCATCAAAAATCATTGGATATGATAAGTTTGATTCCTTGCAATAGTTTTGCGATATGGAGATGATAATATGTGAGTCGTGTTAGTGAGTAATTATGATTTAGTAAGAATATTAGTGTTAAGGTTTGTGATTCCCTATGCATGCACATAAAGTCAATAGTTATGCAACGAAATTATATCCTACTTATGGTGCATGATTCGGTGTTAGTTATGTTCAATGCATGTTTATGACCGTTTTTGCTTTTTGGTTGGTCGCTTCTCAATCTATTTGCCAGCCTTCATTTGTACTAAGCGGGAATACTACTTGTGCATCCAAACCCTTTAAACCCAAGTTGTGCCAAATGAGTCGACCATATCTACCTATATACGGTATTTCCATGCCGTTCCAAGTAAATTTTCATGTGCCAACTCTAATTTTCAAAATAATTTTCTGTTTTGTGTGCCCGTACCGCTCATGAAGCGGCAGGGGGTGGCCAATATTTTCCATGCTAGGTGTGTTATTCTCACGATGAGTGTTTATTCACTTGTCATTGCACGAGAGAGTGGCTGGTAATAGGGATGCCCAGTCCCACAATGAATCAAAAATTAATAACAACAAAATTCCTTGGAAAGTGTTGGTATGAAGGGCACCCGTGGATACGGCTAGCCATGGATTGTGAAAGAATGGTGGAAAGGAAATAAACTTTATTTTCTGTTTGGGAACCGCCTATGATGTGTCTAGCATGGAAGATATTGGGAATTCTTGGTCGTTTTCATTGACAGGAAAAGCATACCTCTCAAAATAATTTTATCTCTCTAATTTAAGCATTGAGATCTGGCACATTTGCAAGTATCTGCTTCCCTCTGCGAAGGGCCTATCTATTTACTTTATGCAATTTTTATTTTTATTTTGAGTCTCCATCTTCTCTTACAAAGCACCAACTAGAGAGCACTATTGTCATACTTGTGCATTGTGTGTAGCTAATATTGAGTGTGTTTCATGAATGGATCAATGATTGAGCATAATGGGCTAGGGATAACTTTCTTTAGCATTGATATTTTGAAAGACATGGTTGCTTGTTAGTATGCTTGAGTATTTATGTCTTCATGTCAAACTATAGACTATTGCTTTGAATCATCCAAGTCCAAATGTCCATGCTATAAAAGAAAAGAATATATGATGAATATGATAGGTAGCATTCCACATCAAAAAATCTGTTTTTATCATTTACCTACTCGAGGACGAGCAGGAATTAAGCTTGGGGATGCTTGATACATCTCCAACGTATCTATCATTTTTTATTGTTAAATGCTATTATATTATCAATCTTGGATGTTTTTATATACATTTATAGCAATTATATATCATTTTTTGGGACTAACCTATTAACTTAGTGCCCAGTGCCAGTTGCTATTTTTTGCCTGTTTTTGGTTTTCCAGAATATCAGTACCAAACGAAGTCCAATTGCCACGAAACTTTTTGGAGATTTTTTTCTGGACATAACAAACACTAGAAGCTTCGGGAGAGGGCCAGGAGACAGAGGAGGTGGCCACGAGCCACCAGGGCACGCCTGGGGAAGGGGGGCAGGCGCGCCCTGGTGCCTCGTGGGCCCACCTCTGCCCCTTTTGACCTAATTCCACCACTATAAATTCTCTAAAATCGGGAAACCAATAGAGGAGTCCACGAAATACTTTTTCCGCCGCCGCAAGCTTCTGTTCTCGAGAGATCCCATCTGGAGGCCTTTTCCGGTACTCCGCCGGAGGGGCTCTACATCAACCTTGCTGCCCTTCCGATGATACGTGAGTAGTTTACCACAGATCTTCGGGTCCATAGTTAGTAGCTAGATGTCTTCTTCTCTCTTTTTGATCTTCAATACAATGTTCTACTCGATGTTCTTGGAGTTATATCCGATGTAATCACTTTTTGCGGTGTGTTTGTTGGGATCCGATGAATTGTGAGTTTATGATCAGATTATCCATGATTATTATTTGAGTCTTCTCCGAAATCTTTTATGCATGATTATTATAGCTTCGTATTTCTCTCCGATCTATTGATTTGGTTTGGCCAACTAGACTGATTTATCTTGCAATGGGAGAGGTGCTTTGTAATGGGTTCGATCTTGCGGTGCTCAATCCCAGTGACAGAAAGGGACATGACACGTATGTATCGTTGCTATTAAGGGTAAAAAGATGGGGTTTATTCATGCGTGAGTTTACTTTGTCTACATCATGTCATCTTGCTTAAGGCGTTACTCCGTTCTTCATGAACTTAATACACTAGATGCATGCTGGATAGCGGTCGATGTGTGGAGTAATATTAGTAGATGCAGGCAGGAGGCGGTCTACTTGTCTCGGACGTGATGCCTATATACATGATCATTGCCTTGGATATCGTCATGATTATTTGCTTTTCTATCAATTGCCCAACAGTAATTTGTTCACCCACCGTATGCTATTTTCATGAGAGAAGCCTCTAGTGAAAACTATGGCCCCCGGGTCTATCCAAATCATATATTAAAAATCCTAAAAATACCTTGCTGCACTTTTACTTTATTTATTTTATTTTGTAGTTTTGTTCGATCTATTTATCTATCACCATACAATTTAACTTGCAATTAACCGCCAAGGGATTGACAACCCCTTGTTTGCGTTGGGTGCAAGGATTTGTTGTTTTGTGTGCAGGTACTGTTAACGAGGTGTAGCGTGATTCTCCTACTGGATTGATAACCTTGGTTTCATAACTGAGGGAAATACTTATCTCTATTGTACTACATCATCCCCTCCTCTTCGGGGAAATCCCAACGCAGCTCACAAGTAGCACACACCGGAGGGTATGATTAAGCCCTCTAAGGAATCGATATATCTTCTGTTCTTCTGTGGCTACATCATGGGTGGAATAATGAGCCAAATGATTGAATTTGTTTAAGTACTCACTTACAGTTGAGTTCCCTTGAACAAGAGTAAGGAACTCGCGCTGCTTGACCTTCATGATGCCGGCTGGAATATGATACTTGCGGAATTTATCTTTGAATTTTCTCCAAGTAATTTCATCTTCAGCAGGCCACATAAGTTTGGTATTATACCACCATATAGTAGCTGGCCCTTCCAGATAATGAGTGGAAAAGGGTACCTTGTCAGCTTCTTCAGTACGGGCAATCTCTAGCTTCGTTTCAATGGTCCTTAACCAATCATCAGCTTCCATTGGATCTACTGCTTGACTAAAGGTTGGCGGTTTGGTCCTCTGAAAATCTAACAACTTGGAGTGCATACCATTATGATTGTTCTGATTCTGCCCAACCAGAGTCTGCATGCTTCTCAAGAATTCCATCAGATCCTGATTTCTCTTCTCCTCAAACATCTGCATGATCTGTTCTGTGGTGGGTGCTTGAGGTGGAGGAGGAGGTGGCTGATATGGTTCTGGAGAATGTCCTACTTGCCTGGCAGATCGACGAATTGGGGTATCGTCGCCACCATGACTGCTGCTGTCACACCTTGTCATCCTATATTTGTTCCCCAATACAATGCATCGAGATGAGCAACATCCATAAAGGGAAAAATGAGAAGGTGAAATAACGACCCCAAAAAAGAAAACAAGGAAAAACCAAAGCGAATAAAAGGAAATAACATAATTATACATAACATCACACATCATACATGGAAATACAACATCATGGATAGTACTACTCCACCACATGCATGCGGTCATACATCATCATCATAGTTGTCTACTCGCGGCTGCAGGAACCGCACTGGCAAGCTGAAGGCCCTGCTGGTGTCTCGTCGGACTCGGACTTGGAATCAGAACTAATGATGCTAATGGAAACCTCTGGAGCAAAGGAAACATGACGATGCTGACGGGATGGCTCTCGCTCAGAGTCTGGAGTAGGATGCCCCCAAAACATCGGAGCGGCTGGGGTAGCAAGAAGTAAAGCCCACTCGGCTGGAGACTCGTGAGGATTCACAATTGAGGTATCCGAGTTACTCTGGGAGGGTGCGGATGTCTCAGACATGGGTGGGGGTAAAGTAACTGGATGGATGAATGACGTAAATGAAAGTGAAGGAGGAGTAAACGCAGCTCGGGCGGCAGCGAGTGCGTCTCGAGTACGGTTCAACTCCTGAGACAAGCTGTGAATCAGCAGATACCCGGCCGTTATGTACTGGGACATGTGGCTAGCTGAACGATCACACTCTAGATCAATGATAGGATCGCGGACTCGTCCTGTGTCAAACAGGGATGGGTAAAAGTAGAAACCTGGGTGCATCTGCATCTGAATCTCGTTGTATCGCAAGTCGGTGAGAGCCTCAAATGCCGCGAACTGGATCGCCTGGTCAGGTGTAGAAGCAGTCCCGCCCTTGGAGGAGCGAGTGTATGTGCCCACCAAGGTGTTGTTATGCATAATGATCTCCGCATGGTACTCATACACGGCGTCTGCAAGCTGCTCTCGATACATCTGCTACACAGGGTCGTCACCGTCGGGGTAGAGTCGGCGCCAAATGTTGCGAAGCAGGTGCGGAAAAGTGGAAGGTGCCGGCTCAGACTGATACGGATACGCGACTGATGCCATCCACACTCACAACATTAGCTGATCAGCAACAAAAGTATACTATATGCATGCAATGCAATACCCAAGTGCAGATGCACACTGAAATCAGCAGAAAGACTTATAGCTACCATTTTCTAACACGTTGGCTGTCTAGGGTGTCCTACAGTTAGCGCGGCTCTAATACCAAGCGTTGTGGCACCTCGGCTCAGAGCAACCAGTTTAGCTTGCATTGCCAGCCCAGAGATCATGTCTTCTGGCAACACACACCATCTTGGTACAGAAAATAACCGCTTTATTGATCTCCTGCAGATACATAGGTTCGATGATTACATAAGAAAGTGAGGCTAAGCGGCACACACAGTGCGGCTACACTTATGTACATTATTTAGTAGACAACTCAAGGGCCTCGATGATAAGGGAAACATCTACTCGGCAGCGGAAGGTCAGGGTAGCGGAACTCCACTCCACAAGGACACTGCTGGGACACGGCCTAGAATGCGAAGTACCGATCGACATCAACTCCTTGTACGGCTTCTCCTGCATCTGGCATGACACGCCAGATGAGTACTTTGAATGTACTCGCAAGCTCACAGCAAACAAAGCAAACACGACAAATAATAACAAGGCATTTAACAGATTTAAGCATGAGAAGGAACATGATGCTTTCATGATTAATGTGCACGTGGATTGTCGTCACGGTCCTCTTGGACCAACCTACCATCTCGGGGTTACCTTGTAACCACCCTCGGTATCTTACCATCGTGATCATTACTCGATCACCAACATCAAACATAGTGATCATCACACGATCACCAACTTCTGCATGTGAAATCTTGATGTTCTTAAGTGTGCAGATTAATTATTTCTGTTGACCCATAGTGTGACCTACTACGAACTATGTCCATGACCGAGGACGTGGCTATCGATAGTTTATACACTCTACAGAGGTTAGTACACTGTACCCACACTATGGAACTCATGGCCTTGTACTTTAGTACATGCTCCCATTCGGGTGGACCAACGACGTTCCAACAAAACCAATCTATTGCATGACACTCTCCCGGCCACTCCAACAAACTCCCCTTTGGGCTATGTGATGGGTGGCCCCGATGTCAACTCGTGATATCCGCCACCTTTGTGGCAGCAACCGTTGTGGCAAAACTAAACAAAATAGTCCCAAACGGGGACATCGGTACCGTAAAACTCGGGCACACAAGGTTATGGCCACGGTAGCGCGCACACACAACCTTCCCTCATTGGAGGCACCGGCGAGAGGCATCACAATAGACTGAATTAGGGCGTCCCCATCCAGGCAAGTGTGGTTGCACTGGTGAGCTCGATTTGGTGGCACTATGACTCGATCAATAGGTTGTTCAAGTTGGATTATAATCATGTTTAACTTGAATGAAAATTATTCGAGTCATAGCATGCAATATGGAATCATGATAGCAAGACATAAGTAAAGAATGTATCACAACTAAATCATGGCATATCACCTGAGCTCTACTGTCTACAAAGTAATATGACATGAAATGAGTTTAATGCAACAACTATTATGAGGTAAATCATTTAAATAATGAAGCATATAATGATGTAAAATTTAAGTGGAACCATTGCCATTGCAATGCCATCCTTGCAAATGAATGTTGTGGCTTGCCTTAGTTCAGAGGAGTGTCACAATACTCCTGATGTTCTCCAACACTAGTTTCTTCTGAAAATAAATTTAAATACAAAAAGAAAATGTCACATAAGCATTCTATTTCTCCAGAAATTCTACACAGCAAGGAAAAATCTCAAATTGCACCAACAGAAACTTAAGCTCAAAACAAAACTGTAGCAAAAAAGTTTCAAGTCATTTGGACTTATGGTTTAGAAATTAGAGCTGGTCAAAGTTCTGGTCAAAATTATGAATTTAAATGAATTTACGGAAATTCCAGAGGAGGCCACGTCGAAGGCTTATTTGCCCAGGGCGCCTCCACTTAGAAAATGATTCTGGAGGGAGAGAGAGAGGATGACAGGTGGGGCCCCCTGTCAGGGTTAAATGAGAGAGAGAGAGAGAGACGGAACAGGGGCGCGACGGCTCTATCGTCGGTGGTTCTCTGGCGAGGAGGCCACGGCAGTTGCCGGCGAGGGTCGGGATGGGTCTAGGGCGACGTAAGGAGCACGTACGTACCCGAAACATTTTCTTCTCCAGAGGTGGACGGACGGCGAGGCTAGCTTCTTCTCCAGAGATGGCGGGCGGCGGAGCTCGTCGGAGTTTGCGTTGAGGGCGATAATCCGACCAACTGGCTGCACCCACGCATTCAGGAGATCACCATGAGCTTGCCCTAAGTCGAGGAGGAAGAAGAGGCAGACCGGGGCGAGTGGATGGCTAAGGTGGATCCGCGTCCAACTCCGCTTGCTGGTGAACGATTTGTGGCCAATGTGAATGATTGTGATGACTATAACAGCTCGAGGAGGGTTAGGGGTGGATAGGTGGACGTGGGGGAGCTAGCTGAGTGTCGAGGACGAGCTGCGGTGGCGCGAGGAGGAAGATTGGGCGGTGGCCGAGGGCCCCGGCGCCCAGAGCGCACGCTACACATGTCGAACACCTCAGTTCTGCGTGGTTACCACGTGCACTAGCATACGTTGTGCTTTTGGGTCACGTAGACCGTGTCTGGGGTGTTGTCCCTTCAGCTTGGAACTGTAAAATGCCCTTGGATTGCCACCTAGCTCAAAGGATGTGACAGGAGCTTGCTACAAAGTTTCTGGACTAAAACTTGGGCAGGAAGTGTAGCTCAAATGGCTTGGAGAATAAGGCTGGTTTTTGGTGGTTAAGCAACACTTAGGAAGGCAGCCATGTGGTAAAAATTTCAGCTCAAATGGGTGAAGGAAAAATTTACTTGCTTCACGAACTGCCCTTTCTGTCCAGAAGCAAAAACAATTTCCCTAGCTGAAAATTTACAAAGGACCATGGCATATTTTTGCATGGAGAGGTGCAACATGATCCAAAGTATTTTAGGGAATTTTTTCAGAATTTTCTGAGCCATAAAAATGATGGTTGCTTCATAGCACAGAGAGAGAGAGAGAAAAAAGGGCTTTTCTGAGAGAAAATGAATATAATGCCATAAAGAAAAATCATGGCGCAGCAAGAGAGTGATGGACATGGGATTTTGGGAGGGTTTAGGATGATAGGCACCACTTGGAAGAAAATCAAAAATATTTCCATGTGCTAAGTCCAAATGAATTGACAGAAAAGCAAATTGCAAATTGAAATACTCAATAAAACAAAAGTAAAAGAAAAAGGCAAAAACCAGGGTGTCACACTTGACCTCACCTGAAGTGATCAAGAGGCTGCAAATTCCCGATGGGGATCTGAAAGAAACAGGCACATTTCAGGGGATCAATCCGGGAAGGAGCAAGCCAAAGTGCCAGATTACTTTGCCAATCACGTTTAGAAGCGAGCTGAACTACAGGACAGAAAAGATTTTCTTTGATGTTGTCAAGATGCCACTGCCATACAATGGAATTCTAGGCCGCCCAGCACTGGCGAAGTTCATGGCGGCGTCACACACTCACACTACGCCTATAACACTTTGAATATGCCAGGGCCGATGGGCATGATCACCATCAAGTCCAATTAGAAGGATGCAATCATATGCTTCGATAAGCTCTACTGGGAAGCAGTTGCAGCATCTGCTGGCAAGGCACTTGCTGCTGCCGACAAAGCTCCCGGGGGAGAGAAGAAGAAAACTGGTAAGACCTCCGGCAAGAACTCCAGAAAGCGCACTTCAGAGTGCAGCACATCCGTTGAGAAGCCAGAGAGCTCTGCCGGCAAGAGCAAGAAGGCCAAGGCCACTACACCTGCAACGAAACAAGTTCCTGCGAAGGAGGATTGGACGAGAGGCACTTTCACCATAAGCTCCACCCTTGACAGCAAATAGGAAAGCGCGCCCGTTGCTTTCCTGCGGGCGAATATCAATGTGTTTGCCTGGCAAGCATCTGACATCCCTGGCGTTCCCAGGGAAGTAATTGAGCACAACCTTGCTGTCTGTCCCCATGCGAAGCCCGTCAAGCAGAAGGTCAGGAAGCAAGCCTTGGAGCGGCAAGAGTTTACTGCCCAAGAAATCCAAAAACTAGAAGCAGCAGCTTTAGTCAGAGGAGTGATACACCCAACTTGGTTAGCAAATCCAATGGTTGTTCATAAGGCAAACGGAAAGTGGAGGCTTTGTATTCATTTCACTGATCTAAATAAAGCTTGTCCAAAAGACCCCTTTCGTTTGCCGCAAATTGATCAAATTGTAGACTCTACTGCCGGCTGTGATCTACTCTCTTTTCTTGACGCCTATTCTGATTATCATCGGATTTTTATGGCCAAGGAAGATGAGGAGAAAACAGCATTCATTACTCCATGTGGCACGTATTGCTTTATACGTATGCCTTTCGGATTAAAGAGTGCCAGAGCAACATTTGCAAGAGCAGTCCAAATTGGTTTTGAGACCTAGTTACACAGAAATGTGGAAGCCTACATGGATGATATTGTGGTCAAAACCAAGGACAAATCAACACTCATACAAGATCTGGAAGAAACATTTGCAAGTTTGCGCTAGATCAACTTGAAGCTCAATCCCATGAAGTGTGTGTTTGGTGTTCCATCTGGCAAGCTTCTTGGGTTCTTTGTATCTCAGAGAGGAATTGAAGCCAATCCCGACAAGATCAAAGTGATTGAGCAAATTGAAGCACCGAAGCGCGTCAAGGACATTAGACGTCTTGCTGGTTGTGTTGCCGCATTGAGTAGGTTCATCTCTAAGTTAGCTGAGCGTGCCTTGCCGTTTTTCAAAATCTTGAAAAAGGCAGGTCCAATGAAATGGACTCCGGAAGAGGAGGCCGCACTCCAAGACTTAAAGGGATACCTCTCCTCTCCACCAGTCCTAGTTGCGCCTAAACCACAAGAGCTGTTGCTGCTATATTTGGCGGCAACCAATCAAGTGATCAGTGGTGCACTAGTGGCTAAGAGGGAAGCTAATGACGAAGAGGCAGCAACCGCAGAGCCACAAGCCGACAAGCCGGAATCTTCTCCGGCAAGGTCAAGTGCCGACAAGTCTGAACTTGTGCAAGCGAATGAGCCAGAACAACAAGTTGTGAAGAAAAAGAAGATGGTGCAGTGCCCAGTTTACTTTTTTAATTCCCTCTTGCAGGGGGCTAGGTCAAGGTATTCTGGTGTGCAGAAGTTGCTCTTTGGTCTTCTTATGGCCTCAAGGAAGCTGCACCACTATTTTCAAGCACATCAGATCACCGTCGTCACTCGTTTTCCTTTGATACATATTCTGAGAAATCCGGAAGCCACCGACAGGATAGTTGAGTGGGCGTTGGAGTTGTCAAGCTTTAATTTGAAGTTTCAAAGCACTTCAAAAATCCAGAGCAGAGCCTTGGTAGAATTCATTGCAGAATGGACACCAACGCCAGACGAAGAAGTACAAGAGACCTCTCTCCCCGGCAAGGAAACTGTTGACAATTGGATCATGTATTTTGATGGTACTTTCACGCTGCAAGGCGCCGGTGCTGGCATGCTACTTGTCGCACCCAACGGAGAGCATCTCAAGTATGTGGTTCAAATGCACTTTCCCAGGGAGAAGGCCACAAACAACACTGCTGAGTACGAGGGGTTGCTTGCCGGTCTGCGCATTGCACTCGACCTTGGTATAAGAAAATTGATTATCAGAGGTGACTCGCAGCTTGTGGTGAAACAAGTCAACAAAGATTACCAGAGCCCTTTGATGGAAGTGTATGTCAATGAAGTGAGAAAGTTGGAACAGCACTTTGACGGTTTGCAAATGGAGCACATCCCCCGTGCTCAAAATGACATTGCTGATGAACTGTCAAAGCTTGCCGCCAAAAGATCTCCTGTGGAACCGGGAACTTTTATGCTACAACTGACTTAGCCATCTGTTACTCCATCAACAGGGGCAGCAAAGAAAAGAAAGTTAAACACTGGTGGTTATTTTCTGGCAGAGCTGCCAGCAGTTACCAAGAAAAGTGACACCAACGAAAAGACACCTCTTGCCGGTGAGCAGCAGTCTCCGGCAGGCCAAGTCCTTGCTGTTGAGACAAGCTCTCTTGCAGGAGAAGAATTGTCGTTGGTCCTTGTCATCGAGTCACAGGCTCTAGCATGGGCAGAGCCGATCGTCCAGTACCTCCAAACAGGAGAACTTCCCAATGAGCAGAAAGAGTAGCCCGACAGTCAAGTATGTATCAGTTTGGGGACAACATTCTATGCAGAAGAAGGCCAAACAGGGTGAAATTGAAGTGCATTTACCAAGAAGATGGGCAGAAGCTGTTGGCAGAGATACACGAAGGGATGTGTGGCACTCATATTGGGTCACGCGCGCTTGTCGGCAAGATATTCCGGCAAGGTTTCTACTGGTCGACAGCCCTTCAAGATGCATTGGCGGTGGTGACCAGATGTGAAGCATGTCAATTCCATGCCAAGAACATTCACCAGCCAGCTCAAGCTCTTCAAACGATCCCTCTTTCTTAGCCCTTCTCGGTCTGGGGACTCGACATCCTCGGCCCCTTTCCCCGTGCAACCGGGGGCTTTGAATTCTTGTACGTTGCAATCGACAGGTTTACAAAATGGCTTGAAGTGGAGCCGGTGAGATATATGATGGCACAGTCAGCTATGAAGTTTCTCAAAGGATTGGTTGCTCATTTTGGCATACCCAACAGGATCATCACCGACAATGGCACCCAATTCATGAGTCGCGCCTTCAAAGAATACTGCCAAGAACTTGGAAGCAAGATCTGCTACGCCTCTATTGCTCAGCCGAGAAGCAATGGACAGGCGGAGAAAGCAAATGCTGAAGTGTTGCGAGGTCTCAAGACCAGAACTTTCGACAGGCTACACAAGTATGGAAGACGCTAGGTGGAAGAGTTACCAGCAGTTCTTTGGTCACTCAGAACGATATCAAATCGAGCTACCGGCCAGACACCCTTCTCCCTTGTATATGGTGCAGAAGCGGTGCTCCCACAGAACTCAGATATGGATCACCTTGAGTCTTGGCCTTTGACGAAGAGGATCAAGAAGAGCTCTGGCAAGATGATGCCACGCTCCTTGAGGAGGACTATTTCCGGGGTGCTGTACGTTCTGCACGTTACTAGCAAGCTTTGTGCCATTACCATAGCCGCAAAGTGAATGCCAGGAAACTTGAGGAAGGCGACCTTGTTCTTCGTCGGATCCAATCCGTGAAGGGATCAAACAAGTTGACGCCGAAGTGGGAAGGCCCTTATTGGGTAGTGCGAGTCACTAGACCTAGCACAGTCCGTCTAGAGACCAAAGATGGCACCCCGGTGCTAAACTCATGGAATATTGAGCATCTTCACAAGTTCTACCCATGAGGTGCGGTTGCCGGGCTGCCCGGCAACCTCTTTTCTTCAAGTAGGCCGCCAAGGCATGTAAACCTTTGTAAGTAGCCGGGAGCAGAACCCGTGCGTAGTTGAATAAACTAAGTGTTTCACAACTCTTTGTCAAAGTACATTTTTATGTATATTGCATGTGTTGTTGTGTTACATTTCTTGCCTTGTATGAGATGATTAACGAACCGTCAAGGCTTCTAGCCTCCTCTTTTCTCTTCTTTCTTTTTCACAAAGGACAGAAGGTTTCCTCGCGTGCAAGTTTCCTGGGGGGGAGTGATAGTATGTATACCAAATGACATTCAAGATATCATTCATAACAAGAAGTACAACAAAGAAATATAAGTTGCAAAACTTTGAAACAAAATTTCTTTGTTGTAGTTGCTTTTCCTTGAACTATTTTCGGCTTTGTATGAAAAACCTGCACGCGAAGGAACCCTGTTGGATTTGGTCACGCTCTTATTTTTGTTTCGAGTCCGCTCAGCACTATAATAAGCTACACTGAACCGATAAGTATTATTTTGCCGGGAAGTGGCATCTCAGGCAAGCTACTAAAGGATTCGTTCCTCAACCGCTAACGGCAAGGGTGTGCGCACTGGAATGTTTCCGGCAAGCGTAGGGTATAAAAACATACAAAGGCAGAATTATATAAGGAAAACATCATACATTCAACCAAACATAAGTTATATTACATCAAAAGCATAGTGCGGATCTAACTTAAGATAAATTATCTTTTGTACATGAATGGCACTTGTGACAAGGATTGGCGAGAAGACTAGTTTCTAAGCTCGCCTTGGGTCCTGGAGATTTGGCCAACCCCGTCGGCGATCGGAGCCACAAGCTTCTCAGCGGCACTAGTATCTGTCCCTTCCGGCAAGCTCGTGAAGGCCTTAGAGATGTTGATGCCAGGGTTGCGGTGCACAATCTTGACAAGCACCTTGAAGAGCACATCCCGGCCAAGCTTGCAGGATTCACAGGCGAAGAAAGTGGCCTGCTCCTTGTGGTGTGCTTTCAGTGCATCGAGAAGGCCCTCGAAGAATAGTGTCAACCTGACGCTTGTGGCCTCCTTGTCGTTGACGGTGAAGCCCCAGTTCTTCATACCCATGGCGGCAAGTTGCACAGTGAGCCGTTCTGCTATGTTAACGAGCTTGTTGGTCTAGAGCGAGAGGGATCCCTTTAGTTGGTTGAAACTTTCCTCGGCGTCCTCCAACGAGCTCCGCTCCTGTTCAAGCTCCTCCGTCAAGATCTTCTCCCTGGCCTTGGCGGCTTCGAGATGTTCCTACAAGGTGGAAAGCTTTAATTTTAGGTCAGCTTCGACATCGATAGCCTTGCTGAGCTCCTTGGGCTTGGAAGATAGCATGGTTTGCAGCTCCGCCAAGGTGTGGGTTGCCTTCTGCGCTGATTCTTGGAGATCAAGAATGTTCTTGTTGCAGGCGGCAAGCTCCTCTTCAAGCTTCTTTACCTTGGCTTCCAACTCCACCTTGACGGCCTCGACAGCTTCAGTAGTGTCTACAGCTTCCTTCAGCTAGCTAGCATGATCCCGAGCTTGAGCTTCGATGGCCTCCTTGTGGCCTTGCTCTAGCTCTTGGGTTTTCTGAGAGAGAAGAGCTTGAATCTCATTCTCCTGGGCGCTAAGCTTGTCAGCCAACACTGCTTCCCTAGCGGCAAGGTCTTCTTCCTGAGAGTTGAGTTGGGCTTGGAGTTGAATTAGCTTCCCGTTGAAATCTGCCATTTGCTTCCTGGCTTCATGCTGCTTCATTTCAGCTTTAGCCTTCTCCAAAACAAAAGCCTCTCTTTCAGCGGCAAGCCTGGGCTCGTGGTCCTTGATGTTCTACATCTTCTCTTCATACCACATATAGGTCCCTTCAATCTTCTCTTTGAGCCTCTCTTCTGCCATTTCCATGATGGTTTGCCGGGTTTTTAGCTTGTCCCGGCGTTTGCTATAACGCTCTTGGACGGCCTTGAAGCTGTCGCCCATGGCCTGGAGGAAGGCAAGATCTTCAACATCATCGTTGGCGGCGCGCACATCTTCAGTGCCGCGCGACATGGGGACGACAACATCGTCTTCCACAGCTTCAAGAACTCCGATGCCAGACGAGCTGGGGGCTTAGGGATTTGATTGTGGCTCAAGGAACATCAAGAAGTTCCTTGTCGGAGGGGTCTCGGATGTTGATGCTTGGTCGCCAGCTGCCGGCACTGTGTTGTTGGCTACTCCCATGCTCACATCTGTGCCAGTGCTTGGCGCTCCTGGGGCGGGATCGCCACCAGTGGCCTTGGCGGCCTCTTCTGAGGCCACCTTGGCGGCCTCCTCTATAGACTTCTTGTCGGCCTCTTCAGTAGCAACCCTGGCAGCTTCTTCAGCAGCAACATCGGCGGTGACCTTGGCGGCCTCATCTGCCACGCTCTTTACGATCCCCTGGACATCGACATCAATGTCCATGTCTTCAGACTGAGGTGGATCTGAGAAGATGAAGAAGAAAGGAAATTAAATTCAAAAACCAAGACCAAGTGCAAGAAAACACGACAAAACCTGCAATGGAAGAGAAGTGCTTGAAGGAAAAAAGGTTACCTTGATTTATCTGTTGAGAAGGAACGGTTTCTTCTCCGGCAACATTGGTTGTCGTCGCCTGGCTGCCGATAACCTCGCTTGCCGGCACGTCGATGGAGATCCTTGCCGGCAAGCCGCTCTCCGGGATAGTGGATGTCGGAGGCGCCATCAAAGGATCAATATCTTGGCGTTCTTCCTCTGCTCCCTTGACGGCTTCTGGGATGATGGTATCAGCACTGGCGCCCGCCAAAGGATATAGTAAGGTGGCCTCACGCTGGGGCTGGACTGGGGGCTAACGATCACAGCATCTGGAGATGATGTGTTCTGCCCAGCGCTTGTCGCTGGTGCCTCCTCTTCGGTAGTCCTTGGCCTCTTCTAAAGCCTTTGCGCCAGCGGCACCTCATCTCTGCAAAATCAAAACAAATCAGTCAAATCAATGCACTACAAGAGATCAGGAATTGGTGAAGAAAAATAGAAGTACTTACTCCTCCTCGCAATCGCTGAGGGCGGAGAGGTTCCAGACGGCCTCGTTCCCGGCACCAGAAGCTGGGGGCGGAGGAGGTGCTCTAGCACACTTGGCAGATGAAGAAGTCGTAGGCTGTAAAGACCCTGTTTCGCCGGCAGGAGCTGCAGTTTGCCGTCTTGAGGATCTGCACCAAGTCTGTTGTTGTTGGGAAGCTTGTCGTCGAGCACCTTGTTGCCGGGTAACCCTGGCGGTCGCTTCCTTGTCGGCAGGCTCATCGCCTGACGATGAGGGGCGCACTGGCTCCTGGCTGACGGCTTTCCTGAGGACTTGGGTTTTCTTCTTCAGAACAGGAGGACCCGGGGGTCCTCTTGCTCTTGTTCTTCGGCAACCTTGTCGCGTTGCTCTCCGGCCGGCTCATCTCATGGCTCTTCAGCAAACTCCTCTTCATGAACTTCTTCATCATCAGCTGCCGTAGATCGAGAACCGCTGGCAACCGTTGTCATCTCCGCTTCTGCCGCCATGCTGGCAATGTATGCCAACTCTTCCTCGGTGGTGTTGTGGATCAAGTCTTTTTCCTCCCTTGTGGGCTCCTCCACCAGATTATTAACCCACGTCTCCACGTCCTTGGCGGAGGGCTCTTGCCAGCTACCTTCGACTCCTTGGGTGTTGCACGACAGCATCATCTCCAAGATTGAGTCTTTGGCGGAGTTGACACACAGAGGAATCACTTTGTCTGGCAAGTGGAACTTGCTGGAGGCACGGAAAAGCTGATGGGCGAGGCTGTCGGGCTGCAACACCATCAAGTTGTTGCCTAGCCGGGCATGCAGTCGCATGACATCAGCTGCATTTTTGTACTCCAAGCACATCGCTCTCTCTTCTGTAGGGGAGCAATGCGGCAATGGAGGAAATCAGCGCCTACCATTTCAATGGTTAGGCTAGCAGCTCTGAGACGGATGATGCGGTCCAGCGCAAGGGTGAGCTTGTTGTCGCACGTACTAACGCTGCTCTAATCCTTGCCGTGCTGGACTCTCTTTGTCGAGGGCGTACAGAAATCCGGGAAGTCTTTCTCCTTGATCCAACACCAATCTGCCCCGCCACTCATCCCACTTCAGATGCAGATGGCCTTCAAGGTATACTTGTTTGCTGCCACCTCTGGGGATCCAGGTGATGCTGCCGGAGAGAGCATCTCCATCGATGCGAAGGATGAAGAAGTGGCGGAACAGAGTGACGTTGGGGAAGATACAAACGAAGTTCTCACACATGTGGGCAAACACGAACATGCAAGTGACGGCGTTTGAACGAGCCCGCAGTAGAAATAAGCTGTCGTGGGAAATGATGATCTATGGGACCTGGGGCCCCTTCCTACGTTCGGTGGGGGCGCGCGGCACGCGAAGAGCAGCAGCGGCCTTGGAGCTCTCATGGCCAGATTTACCCAGGTTCGGGCCGCCGTGAGGGTTAAAACCCTACTCCTGCCTTGGGTGTATTCATTGTGCATGAACAAGCCCCGCCATTACAGAGAGCGCGGCCTCCCGGCAAGGAGCTCGGGGGCGCAGCTAGGCTATAGCGAATGGACAGGGGTCCGACCCTTGCTCAGGTTGCCATGGGCCTCCTTTTATAGATGAAAGGGGTTACCACAGTGGCAAAATGGTAAATACATAGGGAGAATATAAACTGGAAACGCACTGGGACGGGTGTTAATAAAGCTAATCTTCAGGCGGCGAGCTGCCACGTGCCCCAACAGGCTTCACCTAACCGCCTACCCGCTCGACACCTATTGACAGTTGTCTAGCCAGTCGCTGAGGTGGAGCGGTGGAGGGGCGAAGGGAGCTTGCCGGCACGGAGCTTGCTGGGTCTTCACTTGCCGGCTCTGGCTTGCCAGCAACATGGAATCACCTTGTCGGGAAAGTAGATTGCTGGCGTCTTGAGTCTTGATCATTGCTATGGAAGAGATGTCCCCCACGCAGTAGTAGTGCTTCCCAAAGCCGGGAAGGTGTGCTGCCGGCAAGAAGCTCCTTCCCGACGTGATTTTGGTCTCCTTTAGCAGATGTAGTGCTTGCCGGCATGCTTGCCGGTGAAATGCTTGTCGGTGTTGCTGAATACTATCAATGGTCCATGTCCAGAAGGTTTGTGGGACCCTGGTTTTCACTACACCGTCAGTAGTCCCCGGGCCCAGCTTCAGCAGAGAACTTCAAGGACTCGATGCTGAAGATGGGACCAAATTTTACATGGGTCATGATAATTATATCTTTCTTCCCGGGAAGATTGCTCCCAAAAAGGCATTTTTCAAGAAAGTTGTTCCCAGAGGCGCTGCCAGCCCCCGAGCCTGTCTTTCATGAAAAACCTGTCCGGCAGAGAATTCTGAGGATCTCGATGCTAGAGTGGAGCCTTGCTTATTGTATACTTGCTTTGCTTCCGGGAAAGTTGTTTTCGGGAAGTCTTTCTATTTTAAGCAGAAAACTATGATATTCTCGATGCCGGCTTGCCAGAAAGGCTTGTTCCTGGCAAGGCTTTCTGTTTTCGGCAGAGAACTATGAAGTTCTCGATACCGGCTTGCCGGAAAGGCTTGTTCCCGGAAGTCTTTCTGTTTTCGGCCGAGAACTATGATATTCTCGATGCCCGCTTGCCGGAAGGGCTTGTTCCTGGAAAGTCTTTCTATTTTCGGTAGAGAACTATGATGTTCTCGATGCCGGCTTGCCAGAAAGACTTGTTCCCAGAAAGGCTTTGATTTCAGCGAAGAACTTTGACGTTCTCGACGCCGGAAGATCGTCAACAGGAAGGCTTACTACTCCGGCAAAGAACTCCAATGTTCTCGATGCCGGGAAGATCGTCACCGAGAAAGCTTATAGCTTCGGCAGAGAACTCTGGGGTTCTCTATGCTGGTGTTGGCTTCCGGGGACGTCGACCTGCAGCACTGCTTTGGACATGAAATGTCGCAACAGTGTTTTAACATAACAGGTTTTAATTAGCAGCTGATCCACACTCTACTTGCATGAAAGCTTATTTGTTTTTACTGAATGTTCCCTCATCCTTATGCAATTTCCCTTTATATGCACTAAATGTTGTCGGAATGCTTGTAGGTGCGCATGCTCTATTCAATGGCGCTTAGGATCGGGTCCTAGTTAGCAGCCGAAGGAGAACACCGCCTTACCGGCAAGCCTCACATTCTTAAGGTAAACACAGCTACAAATAGCGTTCCTGAGCGGATCAGTACTAGTTATGAGCGTGATTGAATCCCGTGAATGCTCCTTGATAGGTAGGACATATATAAGGTGAAATCTTAAGAAAGGGGAAACTTACTAAATCTATATCTTAAATGACTACATTTTTGCACACTATTCCCTACGCTTGCCGGAATGCTTATCGATAGCGCACGTTATGATCAATAGCACTTAAGGCTGGGTCCTAGTTAGCAGCCTATTGAGAACGCCGACTTCTTGGGAGCTTAACACTCCGAGGACAAACGTAGCTGCATCGGCGTCGCTAGGTGGACCTGAACAGCCAAGAGCGCGGAATGCTCCAGGAGCGCTACTTTGCGCACAGGTTACGTGCAAGAGTGTCATCAAGTATAAAACTTATGCAACAGAAAGCAACTAAAGTTTCAGAACTTAGCTTTTTCGGAGGCATGAGGGAGACGCCATGGTTCATCGCTCGGAGGTGAACCAAGGTTGACGAAGAAGACGCCATTGCTTAGTGAAGAAGGTGAAGTTGCCGACGAAGTCGATGCAGATTCACATGCGCGACGCCCCTACCTGGCGTGCCAAAGATGTCGTGGGAAACGATGATCTTTGGGACTGGGGGCCCCTTTCTACGTTCGGCGGGGGCGCGCAGCACGCGAAGAGCAGCAGCGGCCTCGGAGCTCTCATGGCCGGATTTACCCAGGTTCGGGCCACCGTGAGGCTTAAAACCCTACTCATGCCTTGGGTGTATTCATTGTGCATGAACAAGCCCCGCCATTACAGAGAGCGCGGCCTCCCAGCAAGGAGCTCAGGGGCGCAGTTTGGCTACTGTGAATGGACAGGGGTCCGACCCTTGCTCAGGTTGCCATGGGCCTCGTTTTATAGATGAAAGGGGTTACCATAGTGGCAAAATGGTAAATACATAGGGCAAATATAAACTGGACACGCACTGGGATGGGTGTCAATAAAGCTAATCTTCTGGTGGCGAGCTGCCATGTGCCCCGACAGGCTTCACCTAACCGCCTGCCTGCTCGACACATGTTGACAGGCGACTAGCCAGTCGCTGAGGTGGAGCGGTGGAGGGGCGAAGGGAGCTTGCCGGCACGGAGCTTGCTGGGTCTTCACTTGCCTGCTCTGGCTTGCCGGCAACATGGAATCACCTTGCCGGGAAAGTAGATTGCCGGCATCTTGAGTCTTGATCATTGCTATGGAAGAGATGTCCCCCACGCAGTAGTAGTGCTTCCCAAAGCTGGGAAGGTGCGCTGCCGGGAAGAAGCTCCTTCCCGACGCGCTTTTGGTCTGCTTTAGCAGATGTAGTGCTTGCCAGCATGCTTGCTGATGAAATGCTTGCCGGTGTTGCTGAATACTGTCAATGGCCCATGTCCAGAAGGTTTGTGGAACCCTGGTTTTCACTACACCGTCATAAGCATAGAAGAAGGGATATTTCTCTGTGGAGGGCTTGAGGTCGCTGGGAAGCACATGCTGTGCACCATGATCCTTGGACTCTTTCCCCCACATGTAAGCATACCTCTCAGTTAGGTCGCTCTTGTTCAGCGCCGGCGGCTGGAAGACAACATTTCCCTCCGCTGCTTCACTATGGCCTCCCTCCTCCTCTCCGCCTCTGGATCGACGGGCCTGGCGGCCTTCTTCACCTCCGAGTCGGCTGGCTTGGTGGCTTTCTTAGGCGCCATGATGCTCTCGAGAAGGTGGGATGGTGGATGGATGAAGGCGTAGTGCGGCGATGGCGATGGACTCCATTTCTGCGCAAGGAAGAAGAAGACAGCGGCGGCGAGATTGGGAATGCAGGAGGTGAATGAGCAGTGCCCTTCACAGATGCCTTTTTATGGGGAAGGCGCGGAGGCTGGCTCTTCACTGTCCAAACGTCTCTGCGCTTTTTCAGGCGCACGACCCCAATCTACCATCACTTTCCACTCTCCCACGTTTCGCATTTAATGCGCGTCGTGGGCGTGTAGTAAAAGTGATGATTACGGTAGTTACTCTTTGCCACATGTGTCTGTGCATTGTTTTGGGCCTAGCCCAACAACGCCTCGCATACGTGTGTGGCCTAGGCCCGGGGGCTCCTGTTGGTGTATAAAAACATGGGTGTTTCCATACCCTAACTTATGCACAGACAGTAGTAGCTTTCCCAATGGCAAGGGCTTGCCGGAAGATAGCTCTGAAAGTGCTAGTTATCGACTAGAGGGGGGTGAATAGGCGATTTTTTATGAAAGGCTTCGAAAACAAGCAATGTCTTCGAAGTAAGCGGAAGCAAGACAAGATCTAACAAAGATTATGAATATGATGAACAGATATAACAGGCATAGACATCATACATACATGCATGCGTTGAACATAAACACAAGAAGCATGAAGACAAATGGGCAAACAGATGAATGGCTTCAAGGAATATCTTCAAACACAGACAAGCATGCAAAGGCTTCACAGTATGAAACAGTAAGTATGGAAGTGAAAAGATAGAACCAGTAGCTCGGTGAAGACAATGATTTGTTTGACTAGTTCCAACTGTTGTGACAGTTGTACGTCTGGTTAGGGAGGCTGAGATTGAACTCAGAAGACCACGTCGTCACCTTATTCCCCTTGAGCTAAGACCCGCAAATCTCGCCCAATCACTCTGGTAAGTCTTCAAGGTAGACTTCCAAACCTTCATAGACTTCATTCACGGGCAATCCACAATGACTCTTGGATGCTCAGAACGAGACGCCCAACCGGCTGGTAGATCACAGTCTTCAAGTGTAATAAGTCTTCGGTTCACTCGGAACAGAATATCTTCAGTGATGCTCAATCACTTTGGGCTCTGGGTGTTTTGGGTTTGTCCTCGCCAGGATTCTCTCTCAAAGGCTTTGGAGGTGGGTTGCTCTCAAACGACAAAAGTCGTGCACTAACTCAGAGCAGCCACCAACTTACGGTGGAGGGGGTGGCTATTTATAGCCAGGAGACAACCTGACATGATTTGTCCGAAATGACTCTGGGTGATATAGGAACTGACACGTGTCCAACGGTCGTATCCCAACTCACACGGCAGCTTTACTTGGGCTCCAAGTAAAGCTGACTCAACCAGCTCTGGAAGAGGTTTTCTCTCATTTGTCTTCGCTCGAAGACATAGGTTTTTAGGTTGAGCATCACGTCAGTTTCTGACTTCGTTTACCTCGACCCCACTTAACAGTACGGTGTTTCCTATGACTCAAGAAAGAAGAAAATGAAACTACGAAAAGACTAAGTCTTCACGTTCCATTGACTTCAAGTGAATGTCTTCATGAGCCATTATCTTCAACACGAATGTCTTCGTAAACCACCATTGTCTTCAATGTCTTCATACATTTTTAGGGGTCATCTTTGATGGGTAAACCGAATCAATAGGTACTTCTACCTGTGTTCTCCTGTGAATCTCACAAACACATTAGTCCCACAACCAAGTTTGTCATCAATACTCCAAAACCAACAAGGCGTGGCACTAGATGCACTTACAATCTCCCCCTTTTTGGTGATTGATGACAAACTGGTTGATGTTTTCAACAGGGATAATAATATGTGAAAGTTAAGGAACAAGGTGTTTGGCTTCATGAATTTGAAGGGGCTCCCCCTGAAGATGTGCATATAAGTAATTTGCTTTTGAATGCAAATGCACATGGCAGGTTTCACTTGGTGGAGATCTCCCTCTTTTCATGAAGTCAAACCATAGTGCATACAAAGAAATACTTTGAAGATAATGGAATGTAATGGGATATGGGCGTATGCGAAACGATTTCATGCGCATAAGATCAAAGTTAAGTTGTGCGCAAAAGAAACAGCAGCAAATGTAGCAGACATCCATCAGGACTTAATTTTACAACCCAAATACCAAATGTTCAAGAACGAGAGTTGCAAACTTAACAAAAAATATCCAGGCCCAACCCAATATGCCCGCTTGAAGACTATCAACCCATATGTTTCTCCCCCTTTTGTCAGCGAATGACCAAAAAGGTGTGAAGACATAGGGTGTCTAAACGTCCCAAGACGGCGGTGAAGATGTTGGTGCAGGTGGGTCGATGCTGGAGTTGGGCGGTGCAGACGGGGCTGACGCAACATCGTGATGCAGGGAAGTCATCGCTGAAGAAGTGGCATCATCTTCTTCATCAACAACCCGAGCATGAACTATAGGGGCTGATGAAGAATAATTAGAATCTTCAATAGATGGTGTAGCACACCACTTCTCGGTTTCCGGGGGCTTGGAGTCAAATCTGAAGCTTTCTGTGAAGCCATCTGCCGCAAGATCATCTTTAGAGCAGAGCAGCGTGAGGGTCTTCCAAGCACGGTGACTGGCTTCATGTGCAACAAACATATTTTTGGTCGATAAGTTTCTGATGCGGTTGATGTCACTGAAGAGACTCTTGATGACCCACAAGTATAGGGGATCAATCGTAGTCCTTTCGATAAGTAAGAGTGTCGAACCCAATGAGGAGCAGAAGGAAATGACAAGTGATTTTCAGCAAGGTATTCTCTGCGAGTACTGAAAGTAGCGGTAACAGATAGTTTCGGTAGCAAGATAATTCGTAACAAGTAACAAGTATGATAAAGTGCAGCAGGGTGGCCCAATCCTTTTTATAGCAAAGGACAAGCCGGAACAAACTCGTATAATAAGCAAAGCGTTCTCGAGGACACATGGGAATTTCATCTAGTCACTTTCATCATGTTTGTTTGATTCGCGTTCGCTACTTTGATAATTTGATATGTGGGTGGACCGGTGCTTGGGTGCTGTTCTTACTTGAACAAGCCTCCCACTTATGATTACCCCCTCTCGCAAGCATCCACAACTACGAAAGAAGAATTAAGATAAATCTAACCATAGCATGAAACATATGGATCCAAATCAGCCCCTTACGGAATAGCGCATAAACTAGGGTTTAAGCTTCTGTCCCTCTAGCAACCCATCATCTAATTACTACTCCACAATGCCTTCCCTTAGGCCCAAAGATGGTGAAGTGTCATGTAGTCGACGTTCACACGACACCACTAAAGGAAGCAACAACATACATATCATCAAAATATCGAACGAATACCAAATTCACATGATTACTTATGACAAGACTTCTCCCATGTCCACAAGAACAAAAGTAACTACGCACAAATCATATTCATGTTCAAGATCAGAGGGGTATTGAATAGCATTAAGGATCTAAACATATAATCTTCCACCGATGAAACCAACTAACATCAACTACAAGATGTAATCAACACTACTAGCAACCCACAGGTACCAATCTGAGGTTTTGAGACAAAGATTGAATACAAGAGATGAACTAGGGTTTGAGATGAGATGGTGCTAGTGAAGATGTTGATGAAGATTGGTCCTCCCACGATGAGAGGATCGTTGATGATGTCGATGGCTTCGATTTCCCCCTCCCAGAGGGAAGTGTCCCCGGCGAAATCGCTCCGCCGGAGAACAAAATAGCTCCTGCCCAGGTTCCGCCTCGAGACGGTGGCGCTTCATCCTGAAAGTCTTCTCCTGATTTTTTCTAGGGAAAATGGCTACATATAGCGGAAGGAGGGGGGCGAAGGCCTGCCAGGGGCCCCACAAGCTCAGGGGGCGCGCCCAGGGGGTAGGGCGCACCCCCAGGCTTGTGGCTTCCTGGTGGGCCCCTCCTGGTAATTCTTTTGCTAGTATTTTTTATATATTCCAAAATAATTCTCCGTAAATTTTCAGGTCATTTGGAGTTGTGCAGAATAGCTATCTCTGTTTCACCCCTTTCCGGTCCAGAATTCCAGCTGCCGGCAATCTCCCTCTTCATGTAAATCTTGCAAAATAAGAGAGAAAAGGCATAAGAATTGTACCATGAAGTGAAATAATGATTTAAAACATGTTAATTAATAGTAGGAAATCATGATGCAAATTGGACGTATCAACAACCCCAAGCTTAGACCTCGCTTGTCCTCAAGCGAAAGCTGAAATCGATAATCATGACCACATGTTTAGAGAGAGAGAGCCGTCGATAAAAATAAAATACGGACATGTGGCATCATGATCTTTATTATAACAGCAATGTATCATTAGAAAACTTCTCATGAAAAAGTGACAATTCAATCACAAGTTAAAGTATGAACCATAAACCAAATTGAAAACTAACAAACTATGATCTTAGTCACTGAAGCAATTGCAATTCATCATATTATCAGAAAGAGTCTATGTAACACCCCCAGATTAAGTCCAGACATTAACCAAAAATAATGTGCCATGTCATCATGATCATTTTCATTAAATTGCATTAGGAAATAATTCAACTTCAATTCAAAATTCAAAGTGCAAGTCAAATAATTATTTCTTCAAACTGCAAAACTAAATAGTTCATAATATTGCAAATAATCCCAGAACAATTACAAAAATAAAGCCAACATTATTTGAATTCCTAAAATGACCCTAACATCCAAAAAACAGTAACTAGACAGCCCTATTTAAACCATTTCATTTAAACAAATATTCAAATGAATTCATTTAAATCCCAAACCCACTGTGGCAGTGCAGAATATTGCAGAGTATTTAATTTGGCAAGTTTCACATTTTTCTGAACTCATTTGGTGTCAAAAGAAAATGATAAACAGAAAAGAAATAAACAAACAGAAAAAGAAAAAGAGAAAAGGGCCTAACCTACTGTGCGTGTGGGCTTAAGTGTCTACAGTGCGTGGCCCAGCCCACCGCGGTCATCCTCAACCTCCTGCTCACCCCCTCCCTCGCTGTCGCCCGCGCGCGCGCTCGCCCGCAGCCGCCCCCCTGCCTGCTCGACAGCGGCGCCGCGCCTGTCGCCATGGGTGGATAAGGTCCGCACCACTCCCCCTGGACGCCTCCGCCTCTCCTCCTTCCTTCTTCCTCGCTCGCTCCCCTCGCAAATGCCATCGCCCGAGAACACCTCGCCGTGGCCACCACTGTTCTCAGGCGCACCGAGCTCCCCGCCGGCTGAGATCTCGCCTGGAGCATCGCCTGCCTTGGCCACGTTGACTGAAAGGGCTGGATCGAGCTGGACTGGACCACATCACCAGGATCAACCTAATCCCCTTCCTTCGGTCGCCGCCCTTCAACCTCGTCGATCGGCATCGTCTGCGCTTCTAAACCTTCATCGAGCCACTTGTGTGCTCCGATGTGATCTTCTGCGTGCTTTCCCCCTCTCTACTAAGCATTTTAGCTGCCGTAGCCGTCTCCCCATTCGCGACCGTCGCCGCCGTCCGCCATGGCCGCTGAGCTCGCCACTGCCGTGCCCTCCCATTTTGTCTGATGATGCACGCGAGCTCGTGGAGCTTCACTAGAGCCCGCCAGCTCATTTGCCGCTTGATAACTAGCTAGCTCGTGCGCCCGTGTGATCACCGAACTCCGGCCGCTGCTCGATCCGACGCCGCCGTCGCTACCGTCCCTCCCCGGCCTCCCCGAGACCACTGTTGGACGCGGCCGAACCCCAGCTTCCCGTAGAGCCCATCCGCGGCTCGATTCGCTGCCCGAGCACCGTTTCCGCGCGACGTCACCGCGTCTGGTGCTCGCCGGAGCAGCGCCGGCGTGCACGCCGGCGTTTAAATGTCGGTGGGCCCCGCCTGTAAGGTCATTAGCGGCTAACTGCCGGGCTAATAGCCACTGACCTGCGGGCCCTAACACTATAGCAATTAGATTAAGCTACTGTCACTGACCACTGGGCCCTACTTGCTAATTAACTTAATTAGTTTAATTAAACTCAGTTAACACTAACAGTCACTGTCAGCTGGGTCCCACTGGGCCTAGTTGACCAGTCAAACCTGCTGACTGGGCTGGTCCCAGTCAATGACAGGTGGGTCCCACTGGACCCACTGCCCAGTCAACGTTGACCCAGTCAACTGCTGACTGTGCAGTTGACTGGGCCCACTGTCAGCCACACAAGCACATCTGTGGGTACACTTTCTGTGTACCCATAGCATTTAACATTTAATTTATTTCGAAATTAAATTAAATTCCAGAAAATTCAGAAAATGAATAAAACTTTGAAAAAATCATATAAAATAAACCGTAGCTTGGATGAAAATAATTTATATATGAAAAATGATCAGAAAAATATGACGAATCCAAATATGTGATCAAAATGCTTGACCATCACTCCTAACTAGGTGAACATGGAACCTTCCTCTCCGGATCAATATACCGACAAGCACCTGGAGCTGGGAAAATATTCCCGGATATTTTCCCGCTCCGTATGTAACCCTTAACACTGCGTTAGGGCACCCCTAGCACAGCCTATTGCCATGCCAAGCATCTGTGTGCATTGTTTGCTTTATATTTACTGTTTCTTCCCCCTCTTCTCTCTGGTAGACTCCGAGACCGACGCTGCTTCTGAGTACGACTACGTCACCGACGACCCTTCCTCTTTTTCAGCAGAGCTTCCAGGCAAGCAAAACTCCCTTGATCATTCCTATATCGCCCATTCTTTCTCCCCCATGCTTGCATTAGATTTTGCTACTATATTTGATTGCTCCTATTCTGATGCATAGCCTGATTTTGTAACTGCTGTTGATACCTTACCTATTGTTCCAAATACTTAGTATAGACTGGTTAGTGATCCATCAATGGCCCCACCACCCTTGTCCTTGTTGCCATGCTTTAGCACCGATGACTCGATCAGGTGATCAATGTATAGAGACCGAACACAGCACCGCACACCCCCTTAATTGTACGACTGTGAAGAGCTACTATCGAGTGCCGAGGGTGATACCTCCTACCTCACTCCTGATGGTATCTCTGTAGCATAGCTAGTCGGTTGTGGGTTATCGAGGGTGATTCCTCTTTCACCACCTCCGATGATGCCTCTATCGTACAACCCCTCAAGTGTGAACCCATCGAGGGTGATTCCTCCAAGTTCACCTTGACAGTTGCATCGAGTGGGAATCCATCGAGGGTGATTCCTCAGATTACCCCCTTGATGTTACGGACACACGGTTACCTTTAACTGTTGCCCCCTTGTACTGTTATTGCAGGACTGAAGGGACAACCGGTACCACCTCGGTAGAGGTGGACCTGAGTTCCTGACAGTCTCTTGAGAGTCGGGTTGACCTAGTGGGTACCCGTGAGATAATTACGAGGCACGGCCGGGCAGGCAGAGACCGCCCTAGAGAGGGATGGGCCTGACCCTTGTTGCAAGTCCTCGAGACGGGGTGACAGGAGCACTGATCGTCACCGCGAGCTCCCAACACACTAACAGATTTGGGTATTTGATCTGAGTTGGCCACTGGCCTATACGCACTACCACCACGCGGGATAATGGTTTAATGGGGCCCGCGGCGCCGTATGTATCAGCCGAAAGCTCTGTCAGACGTCCAGTTCAACATTGTGAGCCGGTTGGGGCAAGTGCCATCTAGGACTGAGGTGGTTCTTGGACTTCAATCCGTGACACAACGACCCGGAGTGCAAAGGGCAATGGGCCCAAGACCCCTGAACGCTTAGGATGTAGACCGGCGGGGACCTCTCTGCGGAGCCTAGGTAGGACTACGTCGTGTCGATCAGCCGAGGCCGGGCATGACCGAGAAAAGTGTGTCCGACCAGAGTTAATCGAGCGTGTTGGGTAACAGTAGTGCACCCCTACAGGGAAGTTATCTATTCGAATAGCCGTGTCCACGGTGATAGGACGCTCAGTGTTGTATCCCGTTCTACTACAACTTGAACTGGATACATGTTAATTAATTGTAAGCTCCGGGATCGCTTTCTTGCAGGGAGTCGAGGAAGGATCTCTAGGCTTTGCTACTACATACTTATTACTTTATGTTATGCTACTAATCTGCACTCTTCTAATGCTGCAAGATGCTGTAAGATGCTAGTCTTCGATAGGCTAGGCCTTCCCTCTATTCTGGCAATTCTGCAGTTCAGTCCACAGATACAACCCCTTCATTTGATACCGATGCATGATTAGCATAGTTCTGATGTAAGTCTTGCGAGTACTTTGGATGAGTACTCACGGTTGCTTTGCTACCTCTTTTCCCCATACCCGGTTGCTGCGAGCAGATGACAGAGCCCCGGAGCCAGCTGCCCCCGTTGACGACTACTACTACCCCGACGGAGCCTACTACTACGTGGAGACCGACGACCTGGAGTAGATAGGAGGCTTCCAGGCAGGAGGCCTGCGCCTTTTCGATCTAGTGTCGTTGTTTTGCTCAGCCTTCTTAAGGCAACCTTGTTTAACTTTATGTCTGTACTCAGACTCTGATGCTTTCGCTGACTCTTGTGTAACTCAAGCTTATGTATTCGAGCCCTCGAGGCCCCTGGCTTGTAATATAAAGCTTGTATTATTTTATTTTGTGTCTAGAGTTGTGTTGTGATACCTTCCCGTGAGTCCCTAGGCTTGATTGTGTGCATTTGCGTGTATGATTAGTGCACGGTCGGGTCGGGGGCGTCACAGTCTATGTAAGTGCTTTGTTTAGCAAGTTCACATACTCAACTATCATTTAGTCTTCTATGATTGCTGACATTCACGGCATACTTATGGAGCAAAAGTTTCAGCCAGACACATAGAAAGATAGGGGATTATAATTTCACCTCCCAACGTATTTACCTCAAGGGTAATGTTAACAATAATAACTCATGATCACCTACATCCAACTTGGATATATATGCCTGGATCAATCCCCACCAAATGATGCTTGCCAAGATAGAAAAATAAAAACGGAATAGAGGAGGATACTATTGACTCTTGCATGAAAGTAAATACGTAAAGTAAAAGATAGGCCCTTCGCAGAGGGAAGCAGAGGTTGTCATGCACTTTTTGTTTTTGGATGTGCAAGCTCTTAATGTAAAGGAACGTCACTTTATATTTCCCCTTATGATAGCGACCTTTATTATGTAGTCTGTCGCTTTTATTTCTTCACCATCACAAGATCGTACAAAGCTTATTTTCCCTTACAATAAAAGATCGTACATATTTAGGAGCAATTTTTATTGCTTTGCACCGGTGACAACTTACTTGAAGGATCTTATTCAATCCATAGGTAGATATAATGGACTCTCATGGCATGAAACTGGGCTTAAGGGTTTTTGGATGCACAAGTAGTATCTCTACTTAGTGCAGAATTTTGGCTAGCAAAAGATAGGGGGCAAGCACCACATGTTAGAGGATCCAAAACAATATAACTTCTATGTGAATATAAGCAAACATAACTCATTACGTTGTCTTGTCCAACGTCGACTATTTGACATAGAATATTTAATGGGGGCTCACAATCATAAAAGATGTCCAAGATAGTGTATTTATATGTGAGACCTCTCTTCCTTTATTACTTTTTCATGAATTGCAACAATGACCAATACTATGTTTGTCAACTTCCAACAAGTTTTATCAATTGTACTCCTTTTATGTGAAGTCATCACTCCCCATGGGATTAGCATATGATCTTATTTTTCTAAGATGGGATCAACAAAAGCAAAACACTCAACTCAAACTACTCTTTATCATATAACTTCACACACGATTACATAGATAGATAGATCACAAAGCAAGCACTCGAAATTAAATCATACTAAACTTTTTTCTTCTAAATCATGAAATAGCTAAGGATCGAACTAAGAAAGATAATGATGATAAAAAGTGATGGTGATACGATACCGTGGCACCTCCCCCAAGCTTGGCAGAAGCCAAGGGTGGTGCCCATACCCGTGTACTCAAATCTCCTTATTTGGTGATGGTGGTGATGAAGTGGTGGGCTTGTCCTTCAAAATATTTAATAAGATATCTTTCAAACTCTGGACCTCCCGAAGCAACTGTTGAATCACGGTGGCGTTCTTTTGCACTTCCACCATAATATGTTTATTTTCCGGCCACCATGATCCCTTTCCTGCATCATTCTCACTTGGACGGGAAATATCCCAATTGGAAGGTATGTGCATGCGAGGAGTGTTTTCAACCCCATAATTGTCGACCAAATTATGAAAATTGCTCCGATGTAACCTGTGCAAGGGTCTCCTAGGAGGAAGCCCTTCTTATACCTCTGGACTCCCATGGCTTGTAGTGCTTCTTATGGCTTGATGAGGATTTGGAGTCGTGGAGATGCCAGCAAGGGTACCCCTCTCGGAGGCCGGGGGGTGGATTTCCAGCAAATCTCTATCATCTTCTTCCATGGTAACCTCCTCCTCCTCCTCTCTCCTGAGTTCCATCTGTAGCAACCAAGCTTCGTATCCCACGTTGTTGGAGGAAGCGGAAGACATGATGCCTGGCCTCGAAAATCTAACAGGAAACAACAGAAAACAAGAACAGAGGAGAAACTTACGATGCGGTGGTCAAAACACCCGTGAGTATATATAATGAATTTTTCCCGTGCAGGACAAGTAATATGGAAGAAAAACGAAGTCGGGAAAGTCCACGAGGGGGCCACAAGCCTGGTAGGCGCGCCACGGGGGGTAGGGTGCGCCCCCCAGGCTTGTCGCCTCCTTGTGCACTTTTCGGACTGTTTATTATTTTTCTAATTTTTATATATTCCAAAACGAACAGAAAGTACTTTTATGGAAGGTTTGGAGTCAGTTTACTTACCGTACCACATACCTACTCCTTTTCAGGATTCTGGAGTGTTCCGGAAGGTTTCTTCTGTGTGCTCTTCCAGTGTCATTGTTTGAATAATATTAGTTTCGACATTAACGGGCGTACCTGAGATATAATGTTTAATTCTTTGCCCATTAACCACCCTCGGATTATTGCCTTCGGAGTTGTTTATTTTGATGGCTCTGGAGCGATAAACTTCTTCGATGATATACGTTCCTTCCCATTTAGAGAGAAGTTTTCCTGCAAAAAATCTTAAACGAGAATTGTATAATAGAACATGATAAACTTCTTCGATTATAACCTGCTTTGAATTCCCGTTATTGAATTCTCTTATCATGCCATCTTTTAACTTTTTCTTTAAACAACTTGGCATTTTCATAAGCTTGGGTTCTCCATTCATCTAGAGAACTAATATCAAATAACCTCTTTTCACCGGTAAGTTTAAAATCATAGTTAAGTTCTTTAATTGCCCAATATGCTTTATGTTCCAGTTCAAGAGGTAAATGACATGCTTTTCCATAGACCATTTTATATGGAGACATACCCATAGGATTTTTATAAGTAGTTCTGTAAGCCCATAGTGCATCATCAAGTTTCTTAGACCAATTGTTTCTAGATCTATTAACGGTCTTTTGCAAAATTAATTTTATTTCTCTATTAGTTAACTCCACTTGACTACTAGACTAAGGATGATAAGGAGATGCAATTCTATGATTAACATCATATTTAGCAAGCAATTTACGGAAAGCACCATGAATAAAATGTGAACCACCATCAGTCATTAAATATCTAGGGACTCCAAACCTCGGGATTATAACTTCTTTAAGCATTTTAATAGAAGTGTTATGATCAGCACTACTAGTTGGAATAGCTTCTACCCACTTAGTAACGTAATCAACAGCAACTAAAATATGTGTATACGCGTTGGATTTAGGAAACGGTCCCATATAATCAAAATCCCAAACATCAAATGGTTCAATAACAAGTGAATAATTCATAGGCATTTCCTGACGTCTACCAACATTACCAATTCTTTGACATTCATCACAAGAGAGGAAAACTTACGTGCATCTTTGAAAAGAGTAGGCTAATAAAAACCAGATTGTAGTACCTTGTGTGCAGTTCTGTCTCCCGCATGGTGCCCTCCATATGCCTCGGAGTGACACTTTCATAGGATTTGTTCCTGTTCATGCTCAGGTACACAACGTCTAATAACACCATCTACTCCTTCTTTATATAAATGTGGGTCATCCCAAAAGTAATGTCTTAAATCAAAGAAGAACTTTTTCCTTTGTTGGTATGTGAAACTAGGTGGTATATATTTAGCAACAATGTAATTTGCATAGTCTGCATACCAAGGAGTATTACGAGAAGCATTTACCACAGCTAGTTGTTTATCAGGGAAATCATCATTAATAGGAAGTGGGTCATAAAAAACATTTTCCATTCTTGACAAATTATTAGCTACGGGATTCTCAGCTCCCTTTCTATCAACAATATGCAAATCAAATTCTTGTAGAAAAAGAACCCACCTAATAAGTCTAGGTTTAGCATCTTTCTTTTCCATAAGATATTTAATAGCAGCATGATCAGTATGAATAGTAACTTTGGAATCAACAATGTAAGATCTGAATTTATCACATGCAAACACAACTGCTAAAAAATCTTTCTCAGTAGTAGCATAATTTCTTTGAGCATTGTCTAGAGTTTTACAAGCATAATGAATAACATTCAATTTCTTATCAACTCTTTGTCCTAGAACAGTACCAACAGCATAATCACTAGCATCACACATAATTTCAAAGGGTAGGGTCCAATCAGGTGGTTGAACAATAGGTGCAGAAATTAAGGCTTTCTTAAGTATTTCAAAGGCTTCTACACAATCATCATCAAAAACAAATGGAACATCTTTTTGCAAAAGATTAGTAAGAGGCCTAGAAATTTTAGAGAAGTCTTTTATAAACCTTCTATAGAAACCAGCATGACAAAGGAAACTTCTTATACCTTTGATATCTTTAGGACATGGCATTTTCTCAATAGCATCAACTTTAGCTTTATCAACTTCAATACCTCTTTCGGAAATTTTATGCCCAAGGACTATACCTTCATTCACCATAAAGTGGCACTTCTCCCAATTCAAGACAAGATTAGTTTCTTCACAGCTCTGCAAAACTCGATCAAGGTTGCTCAAGCAATCATCAAAAGAAGTTCCGTAAACGGAGAAATCATCCATGAAAACCTCAACAATCTTTTCACAAAAGTCAGAGAATATAGCAGTCATACATCTTTGAAAGGTAGCAGGTGCATTACATAAACCAAAAGGCATACAACGATAAGCATAAGTTCCAAAAGGATAAGTAAATGTGGTTTTCTCTTGATCTTTAGGTGAAACAGGTATTTGAGAGAAACCAGAATAATCATCTAGGAAGCAAAAATGCGTATGCTTAGATAATCTTTCTAACATTTGATCAATAAAAGTCAAAGGGTAACGAACTTTCCTAGTAGCTTTATTTAATTTCCTGAAATCAATTACCATCCTATAACCGATTACAATTCTTTGTGGAATGAGTTCATTTTTATCATTAGGAACAACGGTAATACCTCCTTTCTTAGGAACACAATGAACAGGACTTACCCATTTACTATCAGCTATGCGATAAATTATACCTCCCTCAAGATGCTTTAATATTTCAGTTCTTACCACATCCTTCATTTTAGGATTCAACCTTCTTTGATGATCAACAACGGGTTTAGCATCTGGCTCCATATGAATTTTATGCTCACATAAAGTGGGACTAATGCCCTTAAGATCATCAAGAGTATATCCAATAGCAGCTCGGTGTTTCTTCAGAGTTTTAAGTAATCTCTTTTCTTCATGCTCTGAAAGGTTAGCACTAATAATAACAAGATATATCTTCTTTTCATCAAGATAAGCATATTTAAGTGTATCGAGTAATTGCTTTAAATCAAACACAGGATCACCCTTGGGTGGTAGAGGATTTCCCAAGGTTTCAACAGGCAGATTATGTTTAAGAATAGGTGCTTGTTTGAAGAATAACTCATCTATTTCATTTCTTTCATTCATATGCATATCATTCTCATGGTCTAGCAAATATTGTTCTAAAGGATCAGTAGGAGGCACTGCAATAGAAGCAAGACCTATAATTTCATCTTTATTGGGTAATTCCTTATCATGAGGTTGTCTACTAAACTTAGAGAAATTAAATTCATGAGATATATCACCAAACTTAATTCTAACCTTCTCTTTAAAACAATCAATTTCAGCATTAATGGTATTCAAGAAAGGTCTACCGAATATAATGGGACAAAAATTATCTTGTTGTGAACCAAGTACTAAAAACAGTAGGGTATTTGATCTTACCACACAAGACTTCAAAATCTCTAAAAATCCCAAGTGGTGTAATAGTATCTCTGGTTGCAAGCTTAATAGTAACGTCAATCTCTTCAATCTGAATAGGTGCAATATCATTCATTACTTCTTGATATAAAGAAAACGGAATAGCACTCACACTAGCACCCATATCACATAAACCATGATAACAATGATCTCCAATCTTAACAGAAACAATAGCCATGCCAACTACAGGCTTGTTCTTATCTAGCATAGCTCGTTCATTTCTAACAGGTTTAGCAATTCTAGCAGTCTCACCGCAAAAGTAAATAGCATGCCCATCAATATCATCAACCAAAAGATCTTTAACCAATGCAATATTAGGTTCAACCTTAATTTGTTCAGAAGGTCTAGTTGTTCTTATATTACTTTTGTTAACCACGGTTGAAGCTTTAGCATGTTCCTTAATCCTAACAGGGAAAGGAGGTTTCTCAATATAAGCAGTGG
The DNA here is from genome assembly GCA_039707655.1 of Elymus sibiricus. Lineage (NCBI taxonomy): Eukaryota > Viridiplantae > Streptophyta > Magnoliopsida > Poales > Poaceae > Elymus > Elymus sibiricus. The sequence goes on from CM077676.1 coordinate 238,855,694, forward strand.
GCACAACTGGATCAACATTGTAAACAATTGTTTCTTCTTTAACAATAATGGGTTCTTCATTTACTTCAATGGGTGGATGATATTTAAACCATTTCTCCTTAGGGAGATCAACATGGGCAGCAAAAGATTCACAAAAGGTAGCTACTATCTTAGTACTAAACTTCTGAAAAGCATCAGTTTCCATAAAAGATTTGCACAATCAAACTCAAGATTTATACCTGACTCTTTACCTTTGTCGATTTCCCAATATTCAGAGTTGCATTTAATTATTTCTAGAAGATCCCATTTAAATTCAATAGTCCTCTTCATAAAGGAACCATTAGAAGAAGTATAGAGCATGGATCGATCATCATGAGAAAGCCGAGCATAAAAGTTTTGAATAATTATTTCTCTTGAGAGCTCATGATTGGGGCATGTATGCAACATATACTTAAGACTCCCCCAAGCTTGAGCGATACTTTCTCCTTCACGATTCCAAAAATTATATATATAATTCCGATCATGATGAACCAAATGCATAGGATAAAATTTCTGGTGAAATTCCATCTTCAACCGGTTCCAGTCCCATGTTTCAGTATCATCACATAGCCTATACCATGTCAATGCCTTTCCCTCCAAAGATAAAGGGAATATTTTCTTCTTAAGTCCATCTCCAGATAGACCTGCAAGCTTAAACAATCCACAAATTTCATCCACATATATCAAGTGCACATCAGGATGCACCGTTCCATCTGCTGCATAAGGATTAGCTAGCAGTTTCTCTACCATACCCAAAGGAATTTCATAATAAATATTTTCAGTAGGTTCAGTAGGTTGAGGGGCAACTCTTAATGCTTACGGTTGAGGTGAAGATACCCCGAACAAGTCCCTCAAAGGATTACTTTCCATAGTGACAAGTGACAGTAAATTTCAGCACGTAATATAAATGTTTCCGTACCAAATTCCACTAACCAAACGCAGTTCACTCCCCGGCAACGGCGCCAGAAAAGAGTCTTGATGACCCAAAAGTATAGGGGATCAATTGTAGTCCTTTCGATAAGTAAGAGTGTCGAACCCAACGAGGAGCAGAAGGAAATGACAAGCGGTTTTCAGCAAGGTATTCTCTGCAAGTACTGAAAGTAGCGGTAACAGATAGTTTCGGTAGCAAGATAATTCGTAACAAGTAACAAGTATGATAAAGCTTGGCAAGGTGGCCCAATCCTTTTTATAGCAAAGGACAAGCCAGAACAAACTTGTATAATAAGCAAAGCATTCTCGAGGACACATGGGAATTTCATCTAGTCACTTTCATCATGTTTGTTTGATTCGCGTTCGCTACTTTGATAATTTGATATGTGGGTGGACCGGTGATTGGGTGTTGTTCTTACTTGAACAAGCCTCCCACTTATGATTACCCCCTCTCGCAAGCATCCGCAACTACGAAAGAAGAATTAAGATAAATCTAACCATAGCATGAAACATATGGATCCAAATCAGCCCCTTACGGAATAGCGCATAAACTAGGGTTTAAGCTTCTATAACTCTAGCAACCCATCATCTAATTACTACTCCACAATGCCTTCCCTTAGGCCCAAAGATGGTGAAGTATCATGTAGTCGACGTTCACACAACACCACTAAAGGAAGCAACAACATACATATCGTCAAAATATCGAACGAATACCAAATTCACATGATTACTTATGACAAGACTTCTCCCATGTCCTCAAGAACAAAAGTAACTACTCACAAATCATATTCATGTTCAACATCAGAGGGGTATTGAATAGCATTAAGGATCTGAACATATAATCTTCCACCGATTAAACCAACTAGCATCAACTACAAGATGTAATCAACACTACTAGCAACCCACAGGTACCAATCTGAGGTTTTCAGACGAAGATTGAATACAAGAGATGAACTGGGGTTTGAGATGAGATGGTGCTGGTGAAGATGTTGATGAAGTTTGGTCCTCCCACAATGAGAGGATCGTTGATGATGTCGATGACTTCGATTTCCCCCTCCCGGAGGGAAGTATCCCCGGCGGAATCGCTCCGCCGGAGAGCAAAATAGCTCCTGCCCAGGTTCCGCCTCGAGACGGCTTCGCTTCATCCTGAAAGTCTTCTCCTAATTTTTTCTAGGGCAAATGGCTGCATATAGCAGAAGGAGGGGGCCGGAGGCCTACCAGGGGCCCCACAAGCTCGGGGGGGTGCGCCTAGGGGATAGGGCGCGCCCCCTAGGCTTGTGGCTTCCTGGTGGGCTCCCTCTTGGTAATTCTTTCGCCAGTATTTTTTATATATTCCAAAATAATTCTCCGTAAATTTTCAGGTCATTTGGAGTTGTGCAGAATAGCTATCTCTGTTTCACCCCATTCCAGTCCACAATTCCAGCTGCTGGCAATCTCCCTCTTCATGTAAATCTTGCAAAATAAGAGAGAAAAGGCATAAGAATTGTACCATGAAGTGAAATAATGATAAAAAACATGTTAATTAATAGTAGGAAATCATGATGCAAATTGGACGTATCAACTCTGCATCTGACGCTTTTGCCATAAATGGTGCTTGTCTTGTTTTTGATGAAGGGACACAAGCAGTTCCCTATCTGTCATCACCCTGGGACGCTTCTGAGGCCTTTGAGGGACTGTGCTGGTAGTGGCTTCAGTATTTGCTTGATGTGGTTGCCAAAACTGACTAGCAAGTTCAGAAGTAGTGGCCACATTTGGAAGATGAATAGCTTCCATATAAGCAGAGTGGCTTGCCTCCACCAGTCTTGGATCTTTGTCTGCAAAAGGATAAATGACTTCATGTGGTGCATCAACTTCAGGCAGAAAGATGTGATGTGTGTGGCCAGAGGGTTCATATTGCACAGTGGAGCGGATCTTGATGAGGCGCATGATCTAGGGCGCATATAACTTGAGGCCAAATAGATCCATCCCAGAAGCAGCAAGCTGTCTGAGGAAGAAATCATGCGTGTTGAATCTGATGCCATTGACGACATAGTAGACCAATGTCTTCATGGTGCCTTCAAGCTTGACTGAAGATGAATGCCCTTTAATTGGCCATAGAGTGTTGCGAAGAATGTGATAGATAGTGCGAGGTAGGTACTCAAGGTCTTTGACAAGAAATTCCTTAGGGCAATCAGCTTCAATAGGCAATGGCTTCATCATGGTGAGCATCTCAGTCATGTTGGGCTCTGGCTTGTGGAAGATGCTCTCAACTTCCTTCTCATAGGCTTCACAACCTGGATTGTAATTGTCACCAGGAGTGGGCAGGTTGGTGAGCTCAAGCAGCTTGCGAGTGTGAGCCTTGTGGTGTACATCCCTGTCGGTGTACAAGACATGGGTGCCTTCGTACCCTGACATGTGCACAGGCAGTTATAGCCTTCCTGACGGCAAGGCCTTGCCGGAGGATTGCTGTGGCTCAAGACTCAATGAGCAAGACCGTGAAGAAGACCTCCAGGCAGGTCATTGAGAAGTACTATTCTAGTACTAAAGATCAAGATTGCCCTTGCCGGCAAGCTTCGTGTCGGTAAGGTGAAGACCAAGACTCTGGTTGCCGGCAGGCTCATTCTGTCCCGTTACTACTCCACCTCATCATCAGCCAGATAAGCTCGTGTGATAGGTGTCGAGCGGGCAGGCAGTCAAACGTAGCTAGCCAAGGCACGTGTCAGCATGCCACGCAAGGATTAACTTTAATGACACCTGTCCCTGGGACATGTCAAGGTAATAGGAAGTCGGCTGGGCAGGTGGTACAGATCTTTTCATTGAAGCCTCGCCTCCCCGGCATAGCACCTAACGGTGCATTTAATGCGCTTGTCCTACCCCGTTAGGAGATAGACTTGGTGACGATGCAAGTACTGTTCACTTCCTGTAATGACCGTATTAGCCATTGTGGTAACCCCTTGGCCTATAAAAGGAGGCCCGCGGCTACAGTTAGAACGGTCAAGACCTAGTTCAATTACACGTTGTAGCTGCACTCCCCGCGCACCTTGCCAGCAAGCTGCGCTCCTTGGAATCTTCAGTTCATACACAATCAAACGACCAAAGCAGGAGTAGGGTTTTACACTCACAGTGGCCCGAACCTGGATAAATCGTTGCTTGTTCTTACATCTATTAGCCCTGCTCTTCGTAGTACATTGAACCCACAGCCGAACCGCAAAGGGATCATCTCGATCCCATAGATTGGCGTTTTCCCATGACATCTTTGGCGCGCCAGGCAGGGGGTCTTGTATTACGAATCAGTGTTCGTAGTGTGAGTACCGGCCCCATCACCTTTGTCGATGGCGCTGAAGAAGAAGAGCGGAGCCACGACGACTCCCACCACCTCCAAGTGGCCTTCCCAAGCGTCCGCAGGTGGCGCAGCTGGCGCGGGCACTACGGCGGGGACGGCCGGGGTAGGAGGCACCGGCGGTGTGGGTGTCCAGCATCCCCACCGTTCCGGCGATCGCAGTCAGCACACCGGAGATGGCGCAGACGGCCAACTCCAACGATGTTCTGGTGAGCACAATCATCATAGCAATATGGTCCGGACCGGTGCAAGCCAGGAACCCGCCACCGCGACGTCCAAGGACGGAGCAGCGATGTCCAACAACGCTGCGGCGGGACGTGTGCCGCGACCATCGCAAGATGGGCGTGCCACGATTCCCCGCGGTGTTGGTGGTCCTGGACGGCATCAAGCCGGCCCTGAGCATTGTCCTCACTATGTTCAGGCACCACCACCACCAAGCCAACCCGTTGGTGAGCATGTGTTGCGGCAGCAGGTATGCGCTGAGCTTCCTCCTGGCCCTACCAGGAGTTGAACGCCGTCCCGTTCCATGTTCCCCACCATGCCAACCACGGCGGCAGAAGCCATGGCGCAGGTTCAAATGCTTTTGAACTTCCCGCCAGCTCCTGACAAGATGGACGAATGGAGGGCCACCATCTAGAGTCTCATCAGTTTTGCTGATCCCGACAAAACACAGGAGGTGGGACCCACCAAACGACCACCAACAGTGCCGGCAGGACCAACTGGCTGCCGTGCCGGAGACGGTGCACCAATGGTGCAGTCGCTGATCGGATGACCAGGACGCTATGTCCATGGCAACATCAGATCCACGGGGACGCCAAGACCATCACCAAGTGCTCCACGAGCGGTGCGTCATGGATGCCCGTATGAAGATCGAGCGGCGCCGGGAGGCACGCCGTCTATCAGACGACCGTGCCAGGCCGGCAGTAGACGTGCCTGTGCCAGGGTACCCTGGGTGTTTACCTTACGAGGTAGGCTACCCAGCGTTTACTCGTGAGCTGCGGAAGGTTTGCTGGCCGTCCACCCGTACCTTCAAGCCAGAGCTGCCTGGCAGATATGACAGCATGCTCAGCCCATCAGAGTTCCTTGGCATCTACACCATTGCGGTGCAGGTTGTCGGAGGGCGGGACGACAAGATACTGGCCAACTACTTTCCATTGGCGCTCAAGCCCAACGTCAGATCATGGTTGATGAACTTGTCGGAGGGCTCCATGTCTTCTTGGTCAGATCTCTGCCATTGCTTCATTTGTTCTTACCAGGGTGGCCACAAGCTCCCTGGTCAAGCTAGCGATCTGCACGTGATACCCCAGAGGGATGGTGAGCCCCTCCGCAAGTATATACAAAGGTTCAACCGTGTGCACCACAACATCCCCGATGTTCATCCTGCAGTTGTGTGTGCCGCATTCCACACGAATGTGCGCAACCGCAGAATGCAGTCTGAGATGAATATTGAGAAGGTTAGGACCATCAACGAGCTGTACGCTTTGGTGGACAAGTGTGCACGTGCTGAGGAAGGAAGGCGACTCCCTGGGGAAGATGCTGGTGCCGAGGTCGACTCCGAAGATGACGACGCAGACGACACATCAACCCCATAGAATAAGGGCTGGAAGCGTAACAGGAAGCGCAAAGGCAAGTCAGTGATGGCAGTTGAAAGCCCCGGTGGCGCCAACGCCGCCAAGAAGTCTAAGGTAGAAACCCTCGGCAAGGAGATTGCCGGATGCACTGAGTGCCGAGAGGCTGCGGCAGGCGACAAGGGTGGCAAGACCGATGGGCAGTACTGCAAGATCCACCGTACCAAGGGGCACGATCTCCAGGAGTGCCGGCAAGTGGAGCAGCTTGCCGAGAAGCAGAAAGCTGAGTACGAGAAGCGCGACAAGGAGAAGGGCCAAGATGGTGCCGGTGGGTCCGGCAAGCAAAATCGTGATGGCCGCGGAGGCCACCGTGGCAAGGCCAAGCAGCCGAAAAAGAAGGCCGCTCAGGGACAGAAAGAAGATGAGGGTGATCAGGATGAAGATGGGTCCAAAAACGAGTTCCAGAACGGAGTGGAGGCCATGTGTGTTGACAGAGGCGCATCTTTGCACTCCTCGCACCGGCTCCTAAAGCAGTGGGTCTGCGAGGTGAATGCCGTGGAGCCCATGATGGGAGCATAGAAGCCACTCAAGTGGTCACACACGCCCATCGTCTTTGACGCCGAGGATCACCCTGATCGCACTACTATGGTCGGGTGTCTGCCGTTGTTGGTTTCTGCTACTTGTAGACCGCGTTGGGATTTCCCCAAAGAGGAGGGGATGATACAGTATAGTAGAGATAAGTATTTCCCTCAGTTTAGAACCAACGTTATCAATCCAGTAGGAGAACCAGTCAAAATCCTTTAGCAGCACCTATGCACACAAAAGCAAACACTTGCACCCAACGCAAATAAGAGGGTTGTCAATCCTCTTAGCGGTTATTTGCAAGGATTAATTCTGATAGTGATAGATAGATAAAGTAAAATACTAAATAAAATATAAGTAAATAAATTGCAGCAAGGTATTTTTAGTTTTCTTTTTATATTTAAAGTAGACCTGGGGTCCATAGTTTTCACTAGAGGATTCTCTCTCGAACACATAGCATACGGTGGGTAAACAAATTACTGTTGGGCGATTGATAGAAAAGTAAAAAATTATGACGGGTTCATGGCAATGATCATGTATATAGGCATCACATCTGAGACAAGTAGACCGACTCCTGCCTGCATCTACTACTATTACTCCACCCATCGACCGCTATCCAGCATGCATCTAGGGTATTAAGTATGAAACAGAGTAACGCCTTATGCAAGATGACATGATGTAGACAAAGTAAACTCAAGCAATATGATTAAACCCCATCTTTTTATCCTTAATGGCAACAATACAAATATGTGTCATGTCCCTTTCTGTCACTGGGATTGAGCACCGCAAGATTGAACCCATCACAAAGCACCTCTCCCATTGCAAGATAAACCAATCTAGTTGGCCAAACAAAATCGATAGATCGGAGAGAAATACAAAGCTATAACAATTATGCATAAAAGAGTTCAGATAAGACTCAAATATTTTTCATGAATAATCTGATCATAAACTCACAATTCATCGGATCCCAACAAACACACCGCAAAAGAAGATTACATCGGATAGAACTCCAAGAACATCAAGGAGAACATGGTATTGAAGATCAAAGAGAGAGAAGAAGGCATCTAGCTACTAGCTATGGACCCATAGGTCTATGGTAAACTACTCACACATCATCGGAAGGGCAGCAAGGTTGATGTAGAAGCCCTCCGTGATCGATTGCCCCTCCGGCAGAGTATCGGAAAAGGCCTCCAGATGGGATCGTGGAAGAACAGAGGCTTGCGGCGGCGTAAAAGCTATTCGGGGTGGCTCTCTATTGGTTTTCGAATATTTGAGAATTTATAGAAGTGGAATTAGGTCAAACGGATCCATGAGGGCCCCACAAGGCATCAGGGCGTGCCCCCCTGGGGCCGTGCCCTGTTACCTTGTGGAGGCTTCGTGAACCTTCTCGCCTCCTCTCCAATTCTCCAGGGTCTCTTTTGTCCAAAAAAAATTCTCCAAAAAGTTTCATTGCATTTGGACTTCGTTTGGTACTGATTTCCTGAAAAACCAAAAACAAGCAGAAAACAGCAACTGGCACTGGGCACTAGGTTAATAGGTTAGTCCCAAAGAATGATATATAATTGCATATAATTGCATATAAAAACATACAAAATTGATACTATAATAGCATGGAACAATAAAAAATTATAGATACGTTGGAGACGTATCATGCATCCCCAAGCTTAATTCCTGCTCGTCCTCGAGTAGGTAAATGATAAAAACAGAATTTTTGATGTGGAATGCTACCTAACATGTTTCATCATGTAATCTCTCTTACGGTATGAATAATAAGATTCGAATGATTCAAAGCAATATTCTATAGTTTGATATAAAGACATCAATACTCAGGTATACTAATAAACAATCATGTCTTTCAAAATAAAAATGCTAAAGGAAGTTATCCCTACAAAGTCATATAATCCTGTCATGCTCCATCTTCTTAACACAAAGTATTTATCATGCACTACCCCGATGACAAGCCGAGCAATTGGTTCATACTTTTTAATGTGCTTCAGCTTTTTCAACCCCCACGCAATACATGAGCGCAAGCCATGGACATAGCACTATGGATGGAATAGAGTGTGGTGGTAGAGATTAATAAGGGAAGTCAAAAATAAGAAGATAGTCTCACATCAACGCGGCTAATCAACGAGCTATGGAGAAGCCCATCAATTGATGTTAATGCGAGGAGTAGGGATTGCCATGCAACGGATGCACTAAGAGCTATAGGTGTATGAAAGCTCAACATGAAAACTAAGTGGGTGTGCATCCAACTTGCTTGCTCATGAAGACCTCGGGCATTTGAGGAAGCCCATCATCGGAATATACAAGCCAAGTTCTATAATGAAAAATTCCCACTAGTATATGAAAGTGACAAAATAGGAGACTCTCTATATCAAAAACATGGTGCTACTTTGAAGCACAAGTATGGAAAAGGATAGTAACACTGCGCCTTCTCTCTTTTTCTCTAATTATTTTTTTTCTTTTTTTTCTTTCTTTTTTCGTGGGCGCTTTTTGGCCTCTTTTTTTTCCTTTTTTTTATTTCCTCACTGGGACAATGCTCTAATAATAATGATCATCATACTTCTATTTACTTACAACTCAAAAAAGATTACAACTCGAAACTAGAACAAAAATATGACTCTATATGAATGCCTCCGCCAGTGTACCAGGATGTGCAATGATACTAGCATAACATGTATAAAAAAGGATGAACGGTGGCTGAGCCACAAATACTATGTCAGCTATATGATCATGCAAAGCAATATGACAATGACGATGTGTGTCATTAAAACGGAACGGTGGAAGTTGCATGGCAATATATCTCGGAATGGCTATGGAAATGCCATGATAGGTAGGTATGGTGGCTGTTTTGAGGAAGATATAAGGAGGCTTATGTGTGATAGAGTGTATCATATCACGGGGTTTGGATGCACCGGCGAAGTTTGCACCGACTCTCGATGTGAGAAAGGGCAATGCACGGTACCGAAGAGGCTAGCAAATTGCGGAAAGGTGAGAGTGCGTATAATCCATGGACTCGCATTAGTCATAAAGAACTGACATACTTATTGCAAAAGTTTATTAGCCCTCGAAGCAAAGTACTACTACGCATGCCCCTAGGGGGATAGATTGGTAGGAAAAGACCATCGCTCATCCCTGACCGCCACTCATAAGGTAGACAATCAATAATAAATCATGCTCCAACTTCTTAGCATAACGACAGATCATACGTGCATGCTTCAGGAATCACAAACCTTAACACCAATATTCTTACTAAACCACAATTATCTACTAGCACCTCCCACATATTACCATCTTAATATCGCAAAACTATTGCAAGGAATCAAACTTTTCATATTCAGTGATTTACATGAAAGTTTTTGTTATATCCCTCCTGAATACCTATCATATTATGACCAAATTCATAACCCATGCATATTACCATTGCTATTCATTAGACTCTCAAAAAGATATAAGTGAAGCACTAGAGCAACTGCCTAGCTCAAAAGATATAAGTGAAGCACATAGAGTATTCCAAAAAATCACGAATAATTTGTGTCCCTCTCAAAAAGGTGTGTTCAGCAAAGATGATTGTGACAAACTAAAAAGCAAACAAACTATATCAGAAGACGCTCCAAGTAAAACACATATCATGTGATGAATAAAAATATAGCTCCAAGTGAGTTACCGATAGATTGTAGACGAAAGAGGGGATGCCTTCTGGGGCATCCCCAAGCTTAGATGCTTGAGTCTTCCTTGAATATTACCTTGGGGTGCCTTGGGCATCCCCAAGCGTATGCTCTTGCCGCTCCTTATTCCTTTATCCATCGTAGTCTCACCGAAAACATGAAAACTTCAGCACACAAAACTCAACAGAAACCTCGTGAGATCCGTTAGTATAACAAACAAATCTTAAACTTTAGGTACTGTTGTAAATTGATTCATATTTAATATTAGCATAATTATACTATACTCAAACTTCCCCATGACTCATACCCCCTGATACGATCCATAGATTCATCAAAATAAGCAAACTATGCAACAAAAATAGAATATGTCTAAAACAGAACAGTCTGTAAAGATCTATTAAAAAGCTATACTTCTGTAACTCACAAAATTCTGAAAAATTAGGACAACGTGGGAATTCATATATCAATACTGTGTAAAAAATTCAGAATTTTATCATGCTCTAGAAAAAAATCAAAATTCCAGCACTGGACGCAAAAGTTTCTGTTTTCCAACAACATCAATCATACTATCTTCCAAATCATCCCAAAGGCATTACTTGGCACAAACACTAATTAAAAGATAAAAACACAATCATAACAGAGGCTATAATTGTGTAAACACACAAAAACAGAAGGTAAAACAAAAAAATATTTTATTCATTGGGTTGCCTCCCAACAAGCGCTATTGTTTTATGCCCCTAGCTAGGCATAATGCATAGTTTCAAGTGTTGTCATCCTTGGTTTTTGCTAATTTAGGTGGGTTGCTCTCGAACCCGGGAGGCTCCTTTTGCTTCCCATTGCTTTCAGAGAATAAGGCAATTCTATTATCTAAAGTGTCTAGCCACTTGTTGCAAATAGTGAGGAGATTATTCATACAATTGAGGTTGCCACTAACATTTTTAAGGGGCTCATTAGACTTTTATAATTCAACCAATTTTTTTTGTATGTCTCCTAACTTCTCCAAAATTTGAATCCCTTCTTGGGTATAATTAGATCCTTTTTGCAATGGTGGTGTTCCCACAATTCCTTCTATTAATTAATAAGCAGTATTAGGATCACTATCAATGAAATTTCCTTTAGTAGCAAAATCCAAGAGTTGTCTATTTGGCATAGTTAGCCCTACATAAAAGTTTTGCAACAAAATTTTCATATCTCCTTTTATGGTGCAAACATGATAAGATTCCATTATCCTATACCAAGCATCTTTTAAATTTTCTCCTTGTTTCTGTTTGAAGTAAAGGACTTCAAAGTCCGGAGACAGGGGAGGGATGGTGACACTAGACATGATAACTAAACAAGCAAACGAAAATATTTTTGTGTTTTTGTAGAAAAAAATTTAGAAGTGGGGGAGATGAAAACAAGAGTAAAATGAAAATAAAAAGGCAAATAAAATAAATGCAAGTGGATGATAGTTTGTGCGAAGGTACTTGGTAATTTTGATGATGTCTCCCCGGCAACGGCGCCAGAAATTCTTCTTGCTACTTGTAGACTGCGTTGGGATTTCCCCGAAGAGGAGGGGGTGATGCAATATAGTAGAGATAAGTATTTCCCTCAGTTAAGAACCAAGGTTATCAATCCAGTAGGAGAACCAGTCAAAATCCTTTAGCAACACCTACACACACAAAAGCAAACACTTGCACCCAACGCAAATAAGAGGGTTGTCAATCCTCTTAGCGGTTATTTGCAAGGATTAATTCTGATAGTGATAGATAGATAAAGTAAAATACTAAATAAAATATAAGTAAATAAATTGCAGCAAGGTATTTTTAGTTTTATTTTTATATTTAAAGTAGACCCGGGGGCCATAGTTTTCACTAGAGGCTTCTCTCTCGAACACATAGCATACGGTGGGTAAACAAATTACTGTTAGGCAATTGATAGATAAGCAAATAATTATGATGGATTCATGGCAATGATCATGTATATAGGCAGCACGTCTGAGAAAGTAGACCGACTCCTGCCTGCATCTACTACTATTACTCCACCCATCGACCGCTATCCAGCATGCATCTAGGGTATTAAGTATGAAACAGAGTAACGCCTTATGCAAGATGACATGATGTAGACAAAGTAAACTCAAGCAATATGATTAAACCCCATCTTTTTATCCTTAATGGCAACAATACAAATACGTGTCATGTCCCTTTCTGTCACTGGGATTGAGCACCGCAAGATTGAACCCATCACAAAGCACCTCTCCCATTGCAAGATAAACCAATCTAGTTGGCCAAACCAAATCGATAGATCGGAGAGAAATACAAAGCTATAACAATCATGCATAAAAGAGTTCAGAGAAGACTCAAATATTTCTTGTGAATAATCTGATCATAAACTGACAATTCATCGGATCCCAACAAACACACCGCAAAAGAAGATTACATCGGATAGAACTCCAAGAACATCGAGGAGAACATGGTATTGAAAATCAAAGAGAGAGAAGAAGCCATCTAGCTACTAGCTATGGACCCGTAGGTATGTGGTAAACTACTCACACATCATAGGAAGGGCAGCAAGGTTGATGTAGAAGCTCTCCATGATCGATTCCCCCTCCTATAGAGTACCGAAAAAGGCCTCCAGATGGGATCGCGGAAGAACAGAGGTTTGCGGCGGCGTAAAAGTTATTCGGGGTGGCCTCTGTTGGTTTCCGAATATTTGAGAATTTATAGAAGTGGAATTAGGTCAAACGGAGCCACGAGGGCCCCACAAGGCAACAGGGCGCGACCCCAGGGTTAGTCCCAAAAAATGATATATAATTGCATATAAAAACATCCAAGATTGATACTATAATAGGATGGAACAATCAAAAATTATAGATATGTTGGAGACGTATCAGTTTCCCCAACAATCCGCAACCTCAATGTGACAAAGATGCTGGTTGACGGTGGGACCGGCTTGAACTTGATCTCTCCTGACGTGATCAAGAGGCTGCAGATCCCCGACAAGGATCTCGAGGAGACAGGCACCTTCCAAGCAATCACCCCGGGGAGGAACAAGCCGAAGGGCCAGATCACACTGCCGGTCACATTCAGCTGCGACCTCAACTACCGGACGGAGAAGATTGTCTTCGACGTCGTCAAGATGCCGCTGCCATACAATGGAATTCTTGGCCGCCCGGTGCTGGCCAAGTTCATGGCGGCGTCGCACTTTGCGTATAACGTCATCAAGATACCAGGGCCGATGGGCGTCCTCACCATCTAATCCACCCAGAAGGACGCAATCATCTGCGTCGACAAGCTCTACTGGGAGGCAGTAGCAGCATCTGCCGTGAAGGCACCTGCTCCTGCCGGCAAAGCTCCCGGGGAAGGAAAGAAGAAGAAGACCGGCAAGACCGCTGATAAGGACTCCGGGAAGCGCACTTTAGAGTGCAGCACGCCTGTTGAGGACATACCAGAGAGCTCTATCGGCAAGAGCAAGAAAGCCAAGGCTTCTGCGCAGGCGACCAAGCAAGTTTCTGCAAGGGAAGATGGGACGAGTGGCACTTTCTCCATAAGTGCCACTCTCGATGGAAAATAGGAAAGCGCGCTCGTTGCCTTCCTATGGGCGAATGTCGATGTGTTTGCTTGGCAAGCATCTGATATCCCCGGCGTTCCTAGGGAGGTCATTGAGCACCACCTTGCTGTCTGCCCTCATGCGAGACCCGTCAAGCAGAAGGTTAGAAAGCAAGCCTTGGAGCGGCAAGAGTTTATTGTCGAGGAAATCAAGAAGCTGGAAGCAGCGGGCCTGGTCAGAGGAGTGCTACACCCCACGTGGTTAGCCAATCTAGTGGTGGTGCACAAGGCGAATGGGAAGTGGAGGCTTTGTACAGACTTCACTGATATAAATAAAGCCTGTCCAAAGGACCCTTTCCCTTTGCCGCGCATTGACCAGATTGTGGACTCCACTGCCGGCTGTGAGTTACTCTCTTTTCTTGATGCCTATTCTGGTTATCATCAGATCTTTATGGCCAAGGAAGATGAAGAGAAAACCGCATTCATCACTCCATGTGGCACATACTGCTTTTTGCGTATGCCTTTCGGATTGAAGAGTGCCTGGGCAACCTTTGCCAGAGCAGTTCAGATTGGTTTTGAGCCATAGCTGCACAGAAATGTGGAAGCCTACATGGATGACATTGTGGTCAAAACCAGAGACAAGTCAACGCTGATTCAAGATTTCGAAGAAACATTTGCAAACTTGCACAAACTCAACTTGAAGCTCAACCCCAAGAAGTGTGTGTTCGATGTTCCGTCCAGCAAGCTTCTTGGGTTCTTTGTATCTCAGAGAGGGATTGAAGCCAACCCCGACAAGATCAAAGCAATTGAGCAGATTGAAGCACCAAAACGTGTCAAGGACGTGAGGCGTCTTGACGGCTATGTTGCCGCTCTCAACAGGTTCATCTCCAAATCGGCAGAGCGCGCCTTGCTGTTTTTCAAAATATTAAAAAAGGCAGGCCCAGTGAACTGGACTCCGGAAGAGGAGGCCGTGCTCCAAGATTTGAAGGAGTACTTGTCCTCTCCGCCAGTCCTAGTTGCGCCTAGGCCGTAAGAGATGTTGCTGCTATACTTAGCGGCAATGAATCAAGTGGTTAGTGCTGCACTTGTGGCTGAAAGCGAGGCAGATGAAGAGGAGGTAGCAGCCGCAGAGCCATGACCCGACAAGCCAGAATCTTCTCTGGCAAGGTCAGGTGCTGACAAGCCAGAGATTGTGCAAGCAAGTGAGCCAGATCAGCAAGTTGTGAAGAAGAGGATGGTGCAGCGCCCAGTTTACTTTGTCAGTTCTCTCCTGCAAGGGGCTAGATCAAGGTATTCTGGTGTGCAGAAGTTGCTCATTGGACTTCTCATGGGCTCAAGGAAGCTGTGCCACTATTTTCAAGCACACCCAATCACCATCGTCACTCGCTTTCCTTCGCAACGTATTCTGAGAAATCCAGAAGCAACCGGTAGGATTGTGGAATGGGCATTGGAGCTGTCGAGCTTTGATTTGAAGTTTGAGAGTACCTCAACAATTCATAGCAGGGCTTTGGCAGAATTCATTGTAGAATGGACCCCAACACCAGACAAAGAAATTCCAGAGATCTCTCTCCCCGGCAAGGAAACTGTTGATGATTGGATCATGTACTTTGACAGTGCTTTCACGCTGAAAGGCGCCAGTGCCGCCGTGCTGCTTATAGCATCCTCCGGAGAGCACCTCAAGTACGTGCTTCAGATGCACTTTCCCAGGGAGCAGGCCACCAACAACACTACTGAGTACGAGGGATTGCTTGCCGGCTTGCGCATTGCAATCGACCTTGGTATACGAAAGTTGATTATCAGAGGCGACTCACAGCTTGTGGTGTGCTACTTGTAGCTTGCGTTGGTATTTTCCCCAAAGAGGAAGGGATGATGTAGCACAGTAGAGATAAGTATTTCCCTCAGTTATGAAACCAAGGTTATCGAACCAGTAGGAGAATCACGCAACACCTCGGTAGCAGCACCTGCACACAAACAACAAACCCTTGCACCCAACGCAAACGAGGGGTTGTCAAACCCTCGGCGGTAAATTGCAAGATTAAATTGTATGTGATAGATAGATAGATTGAAACAAAAATACAAAATAAAATAAAATTCTAGCAAGTATTTTTAGGGTTTTAGTAAATGATAAAGTAGACCCGGGGGCCATAGTTTTTACTAGAGGCTTCTCTCAAGAAAATAGCATACGGTGGGTAGACAAATTACTGTTGGGCAATTGATAGAAAAGCAAATAATCATGATGATATACAAGGCAATGATCACGTATATAGGCATCATGTCTGAGACAAGTAGACCGACTCCTGCCTGCATCTACTACTATTACTCCACACATCGACCGCTATCTAGCATGCAGCTAGTGTATTATGTCCATAAAGAACGGAGTAACGCCTTAAGAACGGTGACATGATGTAGACAAAGTAAACTCACGCATGAATAAACCCCATCTTTTTACCCTTAATAGCAACGATACATACGTGTCATGTCCCTTTCTGTCACTGGGATTGAGCACCGCTAGATCGAACCCATTACAAAGCACCTCTTCCCATGGCAAGATAAATCAATCTAGTTGGCCAAACCAAATCAATAGATCGGAGAAGAAATACGAAGCTATAATAATCATGCATAAAAGAGATCAGAGAAGACTGAAATAATATTCATGGATAATCTGATCATAAACTCACAATTCATCGGATCCCAACAAACACACCGCAAAAAGTGATTACATCGGATAGAACTCCAAGAACATCGAGGAGAACATTGTATTGAAGATCAAAAAGAGAGAAGAAGCCATCTAGCTACTAACTATGGACTCGAAAGTCTGTGGTAAACTACTCACGCATCATCGGAAGGGCAGCAAGGTTGATGTAGAGCCCCTCCGTGATCGATTCCCCCTCCAGCAGAGTACCGGAGAAGGCCTCCAGTTGGGATCTCTCGAGAACAGAAACTTGCGGCGGCGGAAAAAGTATTTCGTGGACTCCCCTAAGGGTTTCTAATTTTTTCTGAATTTATAGTGGTGGAATTAGTTCAAACGGAGCTCTATGGGCCCCACGAGGTACTAGGGCGCGCCTGCCCCCCAGGCGCGCCCTGGTGCCTCGTGGGCACCCGCTCGGGCTTCTGGCCTCCTCCTGAAGCTTCTAGTGTTTATCTTGTCCAGAAAAAAATCTCCAAAAAGTTTCGTGGCATTTGGACTTCGTTTGGTATTGATTTTCTATAAAACAAAAATAGGGCAGAAAACAACAACTGGCACTGGGCACTAAGTTAATAGGTTATTCTCCAAAAATGATATATAATTGGAATAAATGTATATAAAAACATCCAAGATTGATAATATAACAGCATGGAACAATAAAAAATTATAGATACGTTGGAGACGTATCAGCATCCCCAAGCTTAATTCCTGCTCGTCCTCGAGTAGGTAAATGATAAAAACAGAAGTTTTGATGTGGAATGCTGCCTATCATATTCATCACATATTCTTTTCTTTTATAGCATGGACATTGGAGTTGAATGATTCGAAGCAATAGTCTATAATTTGACATGAAGATATAAATACTCAAGCATGCTAACAAGCAACCATGTCTTTCAAAATATCAACGCTAAAGAAAGTTATCCCTAGCTCATTATGCTCAATCATTGATCCATTCATGAAACACACTCAAATATTAGCTACATCCAATGCACAAGTATGACAATAGTGCTCTCTAGTTGGTGCTTTTGTAAGAGAAGATGGAGACTCAAGTAAAAATAAAAATTGCATAAAAGTAAATAGATAGGCCCTTCGCAGAGGGAAGCAGAGATTTGTCAAATGTACCAGAGCTCAAAGCTTAAATTAAAGAGATGAAAATATTTTGAGAGGCATGCTTTTCCTGTCAACGAAAACGACCGAGAATTCCCATTAGTTTCCATGCTAGACACATCATAGGCGGTTCCCAAACAAAAAGTAAAGTTTATTTCCTTTCCACCTTTCTTTCACAATCCATGGCTAGCCGTATCCACGGGTGCCCTCCAAACCAACACTTTCCAAGGAATTTTGTTGTTATTAATTTTGATTTCATTGTGGGACTGGGCATCCCTATTACCAACCATTCTCTCGTGTAATGACAAGTGAATAAACACTCATCGTGAGAATAACACACCTAGCATGGAAAATAATAGCCATCCCCTGCCGCTTCATGAGTGGTACGGGCACACAAAACGGAAAAATTATTTTGAAAATTAGAGTTGGCACACGTAAATTTACTTGGAACGGCATTGAAATACCACATATAGGTAGATATAGTGGACTCATCTGGCACAACTTGGGTTTAAGGATTTTGGATGCACAAGCAGTATTTCCGCTTAGTACAAATGAAGGCTAGCAAATAGATTGAGAAGCAACCAACCAAAAAGCGAAAACGGTCATAAACATGCATTGAACATAACTAACACCGAATAATGCACCATAAGTAGGATATAATTTCTTTGCCTAACTATTGACTTAATGTGCATGCATAGGGAATCACAAACCTTAACACTAATATTCTTACTAAATCACAATTACTCACTAACATGACTCACATATTATCATCTCCATATCGCAAAACTATTGCAACGAATCACACTTATCATATCCAATGATATCTATGAAAGTTTTTATTATATCCTTCTTGAATATTCATCACTTTGGGACCAAATTCATATCTTGTGCAAATTACCATTACTATTGTCAACTCTCAAAAAGATTTAAGTGAAGCATGAGAGTGCAAATATTTCTTCAAAATTTCAATCTTATCAATTCTCAAAATAATATAAGTGAAGCATGAGAATTTATTTCTTCAAAATTTTAATCAACTCTCAAAATAATATAAGTGAAGCATGAGAGTTTATTTCTTCAAAATTTAGCCACCACCGTGCTCAAAAAGATTTAAGTGAAGCACTAGAGCAACTGCCTAGCTCAAAAAATTTAAGTGAAGCACATAGAGTATTCTAACAAATGATGATGAACGTGTGGCTCTCTCAAGATAGGTGTGTTCAGCAAGGATGATTGTGACAAACTAAAAAGAAAACAAAGCAAAGACTCATATAATACAAGACGCTCCAAGTAAACCACATATCATGTGACGAATAAAAATATAGCTCCAAGTAAAATTACCGATGGTTGGTAGAAGAAAGAGGGGATGCCTTCCGGGGCATCCCCAAGCTTAGACGCTTGAGTCTTCCTTGAATATTACCTTGGGGTGCCTCAGGGATCCCCAAGCTTAGGCTCTTACTACTCATTATTCCTTCATCCATCGTGATCTCACCCAAAACTTGAAAACTTAAATCACACAAAACTCAACAAAACCTTCGTGAGATCCGTTAGTATAACAAAATAAATCACTACTTTAGGTACTGTTGCAAACCCATTCATATTTTTTGTTTTTGCATTATACCTACTGTACTCTAACTTCACCATGGCTTATACCCCCCGATACAATCCATACATTCATCAAAACAAGCAAGTAGTGCATCAAAAACAAAATCTGTCAAAAACAGAACAGTCTGTAGCAATCTATTTAAAAACCATACTTCTGTAACTCCAAAAATTCTGAAAAATTAGGACAACGTGGGCAATTCATACACCAATACTTTGTAAAAATTTCAGATGTTTTTGATGCTCGAGTAAAGAAAAAAAATTCGGGCACTGGACGCAAAACTTTCTGTTTTCCAAACAGCATCAATTATATTATCTTATAAATCATCCCAAAGGTATTACATGGCACAAACACTAATTAAAAACACAAAAACACAATCATACCAATAGCATAATTGTGAAAACACACAATAACAGAAAAAAGGTAAAAATTTATTTTATTCATTGGGTTGCCTCCCAACAAGCGCTATTGTTTTATACCCCTAGCTAAGCATAATGCATAATTTCAAGTATTGTCATCTTTCAAGTTGATTCCATAAGTGGCCCTCATAATTTATTCATATGGTGCTTTAATTCTTTTCCTAGGGAAATGCTCCATACCCTTCTTTAATGGAAACTGAAATTTTATATCCCTTCTTTCATATCAATAACGACACCTATGGTTCGTAAGAACGGTCTACCAAGTATTATGGGGCAAGAAGAATTGCATTCAATATCAAGAACAATAAAATCAACGGGCACATAGTTCCTATTTGCAAGAAAAAGAACATCATTAATTCTACCCAAAGGCTTTTTAATAGTAGAATCCGCCAAGTGCAAATTAAGAGAACATTCATCTATATTGGTGAGACCTAGCACATCACATAAAGATTTTGGAATTGTGGAAACGCTAGCACCCAAATCACATAAAGCATTGCACTCATAATTTTTAATTTTAACTTTAATGGTGGGTTCCCATTCATCATATAATTTTCTAGGAATTGAGACTTCTAGTTCTAGCTTTTCTTCTAACGCTTTCATCATTGCTTCAACGATGTGTTTAGTAAAAGCCTTGTTTTGCTCATAAGCGTTGGGTGAATTTAACATGGATTGTAACAAAGAAATGCACTCAATCAAAGAACAATTATCATAATAAAAATCTTTGTAATCCAAGAGAGTGGGCACATCGCTATTTAAAGTTTTTACCTGTCCAACCCACTTTTAGCAATTTTTTCATTAAAATTTTCACCCTCCGAATTATGGGAACGCCTACTAGCTAAAGTCGACTCTTCTTCAGTCCCCTTTTCATCAAGTTATATATTGCTAAACAAAGAATCAATATATGAAACACCAATCATTTTAATATCCTCATCATTACTACGATAGAAACCGGGAGGAATCGCTTTTTCTAAAAATTCTCGTTTAGCTTTTAGCATGGCGGTTCTTTTCTTACTCTCATCCATGGAGACATATAAAGCTTTAATTGATTCATTAATATCAATTTTAGGTGGCAAAATTTTAGTCTTAAGATTTTCCACATCATGAATAATTCTATCAATGCTCCTAGACATATCATCAAGCTTACTCAATTTTTCTTCTATCGTAGTGTTGAAATTTTTTTGAGCATTAATAAATTCTTTAATATTACTTTAAAGATCAGAGGGCATCCTATTATTATTATTATATGAATTACCATAAGGATTGCCATAATTATTAGAGGAATTTCCAGGAAACGGTCTAGCATTGAAATTACCTTTATAAGCATTATTGTTGAAATTGTTTCGCGAGACAAAATTCACATCTACGGGATCATTATTTTTCTCAATCAAAGTGGACAATGGCACATCATTAGGATCAATATGAGTATTTTTACTAGCAACCAATTTCATAAGCGCATCAACTTTATCACTCAAAGTATTAATTTTTTCAACAGAATTCACCTTTTTACTAGTAGGAACTCTTTCAGTATGCCATTGTGAATAATTTGCCATAATATTATCAAGCAATTTAATAGCTTCTCCCAAAGTAATTTCCTTAAAGGTACCACCCGCGGTGGAATCTAAAAGTTTCTAGAGACAAAATTTAATCCCGCATAAAATTTTTGTATGATCATCCATAAATTTAAACCATGAGTAGGGCAATTTCTTATCATTAATTTCATCCTCTCCCAAGATTGGGCAACATGTTCATGATCAAGTTGCTTAAAATTCATAATTTTATTTCTAAGTGAAATAATTTTCGCGAGAGGAAAATACTTAGTAATAAAAGCATCTTTACACCTATCCCAAGAATCGATACTATTTCATGGCAAAGATGAAAACCAAATTTTTGCACGATCCCGCAATGAGAACGGGAATAATTTTAATTTCAAAATATCATTATCCACATCTTTTTTCTTTTGCATATCACACAATTCTATGAAAGTGTTAGGATGGGATGCGGCATCTTCATTATGACTACCGAAAAATTGATCTTTCAAGACAAGATTTAGCAAAGCGGCATTAATATCACAAGTCTCCGCACTAGCGGCGGGAGGAGCAATCGGAGTACTAATAAAATCATTATTATTAGTATTGGAAAAATCACACAATTTTGTATTTTCTTGAGACATCGTAGCTACACAAACAAGATAACTAGCAAGCAAACAAGAAAAAGGCAAACAGAAAATATTTTTGTATTTTTGTAAAAACATTTTAGAAGTGGGGGAGATGAAAACGAGAGGAAAATAAAGTAAATGCAAGGAGATGAGAGTTTATGCAAAGGTACTTGATAGATGTTGATGATGTCTCCCCGGCAACGGCACCAGAAATTCTTCCTGCTACTTGTAGCTTGCGTTGGTATTTTCCCCGAAGAGGAAGGGATGATGCAGCACAGTAGAGATAAGTATTTCCCTCTATTATGAAACCAAGGTTATTGAACTAGTCGGAGAATCATGCAACACCTCGTTAGCAGCACCTGCACACAAACAACAAACCCTTGCACCCAACGCAAACGAGGGGTTGTCAATCCCTCGTCGGTAAATTGCAAGATTAAATTTTATGTGATAGATAGATTGATTGAAACAAAAATACAAAATAAATTAAATTAAATTAAATTGCAGCAAGTATTTTTAGGGTTTTAGTAAATGATAAAGTAGACCCGGGGGCCATAGTTTTCACTAGAGGCTTCTCTCAAGAAAATAGCATACGGTGGGTAGACTAATTACTGTTGGGCAATTGATAGAAAAGCAAATAATCATGACGATATCCAAGGCAATGATCATGTACATAGGCATCACGTCCGAGACAAGTAGACCGACTCCTGCCTGCATCTACTACTATTACTCCACACATCGACCGCTATCCAGCATGCATCTAGTGTATTAAGTCCATAAAGAACGGAGTAACGCCTTAATAACGGTGACATGATGTAGACAAAGTAAACTCACGCATGAATAACCCCATCTTTTCACCCCACTACCAGGACAAAAGGTACACCTGACTAGAAAGAGAAGGATTCAAGGTAGCTGTGTGAAAAGACAACACCTGAGCCGTCAGAAGAGGCAGTTAAAAGGCCAGTGAACCGACGAAGATAAGACAGCTGATGGATCCAAGTCACACACAGGTATGCCCCCCTTCACCGGGAGGTAAGCCCAGAAATCTCGAGGACGAGATTTTCCTAAGGGGGGTACGTTTGTGACACCCTGGTTTTTGCTCCTTGTTTTTTTCCTTCTCGGGATTGGACTCTTGTCTTTTTTTCGATGTTATCGGATTTTCTCTCGCTCTTGGGTATATGAAGATGGTCATTTAGCCTTGCCTTTCCTATCCAACCAGAGATTCTCTGCAGATCAACCTTGCCACCCAAGATATGTTCTCAGGATTTTGCCGCTAAAACCCTACCTTCTGAGTTACCGAAAGGGAAACCCTAATTCCTGTAGTTACAAAGGAACCCCAATTTCCTTTGATCTGTTGCCTCCCAAACTTTTCCCAGTGATCATCCTATATCTATAAACCCTAGATATGCAAAAATATTGCGAAGTCATTTGCAATATTTTTCATTTAGAATTAATTCCTTTTTCTGTTGTTTAAAGGAATTAAATCAAGAAAAATATCTATCCATCTCCAAAGTTCATGAAAACTTGTGGAGATATTCTTTGTGATCATATTGAGCTCTCACAAAAATATTGGTCATAATTAAATAAGGGAAATTGCATTTTTCCTATTGAAAGCCAATACTGCATTTTGGGCCCTTTCCAAAGGAGCTACCATTTTGGTAGCCAGGAAAAATCCCAAATAATTTGTGGAGCTTCTCGTATCCATATATTCACCATTTCCATCAGGAACCCAAGTTCCACAGTTCAAAGTTTGAGAGCATCATCCAGTTCTTGTTTCTGGACCTATTTTTAGATTGTGAAGCAACTATATTTAATATTACTCCATGATTCTTGAAATTAATCCAGGACCTCAAATTCCCTATCTGATGTGAGCATGCAAAAATTCACATCATTTTATCTAGCCAATTTCTCCCAAAAATTCCATCTGATTTCTGTCCAAAGAAAAGCACTGTGAAGGAAGTACCATTTTGGTGTACCCAAATGGTATGAAATTTTACTAGTGCCTTTATGCTCTTAAATCATCACTCTCCACCAAATTTTAGCTAAATCCATTCAGCCATTTGAGCACAGCTTCAAAATCTAGTTTCTGGACCAAATTTTGAAATGTGAAGGAAGTATATGCAAACAAGGTCCAAATGGTTTGAAATTCTGCCAGCACCTACACCTTCCTACCACATGTGGCTAGGACATCATTTATATCCCAATAACTCAGCCATTTCACCTCAGTAACTTGCCTAAGTTTTCATCCAGAAACTATTTTGGACAAGACTGAACCACCCAAACCTATCCTAGCCCTTCCAGTGACATAATCCATCCATTTGAGTGCTGAGTCACACACCAGACATGGTTTGGTGTCAAAGACGTGGCCTATGCACCATATGCACGTGGTGATCATGCAGAGAGCAGGCCAAATGTTGCTCCGTGCGCTGATGTCTTTGGGACTCGCCGGCCAGCCAGCTCCGGCTGTCCCTGGCTTGTCCGGGGGTGCCGACAAGCTCCCCACCACACAGCTAGACCTCTGGAACTCTCTTTCCCCTCCAGCTGCATCCTCGCCGCATCCGGCCACCGTCGATTCACGAACGGACAGTGCCGCGGTGGCCGACAACGCCATTGAATGCCTCGCGTCCTCTAGCCTTCGCCATCGTCCTCCCTACCCTCTCTAGTCCCCTCTGAAACCCCTCGAAGGCTCGCGCATCACCCAGCTCTCGCTAGAGCTCCGGCCAGCTCAGCCCGTGGCCGAGCTCATCCACCCACACTGCTCGGCTATAAATAGCCGCGGCCCGAGCCTTCGCCGAGCACCACAACGGCCGTGGCAACCTCCCCTCCCTCCTAGCTCTCTCCCCTGCCCGCAGGTGTATGCTCGAGTGCCCAATATCGCCTCCCTGGTCGCCATGGCCGCCACGGCCTCCGCTCGAATTTGAGTACACCGGCGCTCCTTCCTCCCTTCTTTCTTCTCCGGTAGAGCTCCTAAGCCATGGCGGAGCCCTGACCAATCCCCTCCTCACCTCTCCACCGGCGTAGCCCCGAGCCCATCCTCACCCGTAGCCACCGCCCGCCTCCACCCACCGTCCAGCCACCATAGACCACCCCCGCCTCTGCCGCGGGTACCTATGAGCTCGCCTAGGAGCGCTGCTTCCATCCCCACCCTCAGCGGAACCCATCGACCACCAGAGAGGCAGCAACCACGGCGACCCGAGCCCTTTGTGCTCGTCGGCAAGAGAAAGAAGAAAGGAGGGAGAGAGGAGAAGTGCGGGCCCTACCCGCCAGTGGCTCAGCACACGGGCCCGTGACTTGAGTGGACGCGGAGAAGCCAGAGTACGCTTTCTTCTGCGGAAGGCATATTTCACGGAGTACGCCTTCGACGTCGCCTCACCAGCCAAAGTGGGCTCGGCCTAGTGGCCGCAGTCCCAGCCGAGGCCCAGCTTCGCGCCACTTTTGGCCTAGTGTCGCCCAGTAAGCACAGTGTCCTTTTTCTATTTTCCCAGAAAATCGGTCAGGGACCCGATAGTAAATATTCTTTTTACCAAAAGGTCCCTGACATTCAAACTGCTATACCTTTTCATCCGTGACTCCGAATTAGGTGATTCCAAAGCCCACGTTCTCTGTTTTGTCGAGCCCGTTCTGATGATGCCACTTTCATCATGATGACACATTCTAAAAATGACCATATTACCCCTACCCTTTATTCAGCCCTTCGAGAGAGAAACCTTTCCGGCGAATCCTTCCGCGAGGTGATCGCACTTCTCTCCGGTGAATTCATCGACACCCAGGCAAGCCAACCATCTGATATATGCCCTGAAGCATTGCTCTGTGTTATTCTTGCATGTTTAATTAATGAATATGTTTGTGATAGAATATAATTAAACCCCTGACAGTTTGTATTACTGTTTGCAATACTTGCTAGTATTCGTCATATTATCGCACTAGTGACTAGTAGGTGACAATATGGAGATAGGTTGTTATATTTTCATTGTGCATTGCTACCATTATTGCAATGATCAAGGATGTGACTTAATAACAACAACCTCCTCCGTCGGCTGGATCGAGTCATAGTGCCACCGAACCGAGCTCATCAGTGCAGCCACATTTGCCTTTATGGGAAGGCCCTAACTTGGTCTATTGTCTTGCCTCTTATCGGTACCTCCAAAGAGGGAAGGTTATGCGTGCGTGCAACCCTGGCCCGGTAGGCGGCGATAACCTTGTGAGCCCAAGTTATATGATACCCGGGGTCCCCGTTTGGGACAGTTTAGTTTGGCCACGACGGTGGCAGGTGTCAGGAGTGACACAGGGGCCACCCAGGGCATGACCCGGAAGGGGTATGATTGTCGGTGGGACCGTAAGAGTGCTAGGCAGTAGACAAGTTTTGTTGGAGCAGCACCGGTCCACCCGAATGGGAACAGGTACTAAAGTACGAGGCCAGGAGCTCCATAGTGTGGGTAAAGTGCGCAACCTCTGTAGAGTGTAAATCTATTCGAATAGTCGAGTCCTCGGTCAAGGGACACAGTTCATACTAGGTCACACTGTTTGGTCTATGTCGAGTCTGGAGGAGTTAACCATATGATTGCTAAGAACGAATCAGATAAGGTAAGCCTTGCCAGATTTACTGCACAGATGCCTGGACATTGGATGATGTCAGGAAGTTGAGCTGTTAGCCATGGGATGGCTATAAAGAGTTGGTTGGATGACCGTGAGAACTGGGATACGGTTCGGAGGGATCGTTAGAGGAACTTGATAAGATACCCACACTGTGATACTTTGCTTTACTGCATTTACTTTGATAGTACCATGCTAGATAATCCTGTTATAACATGATGATTAATGTCATTAAGATAATAAGTGCATGCTTGAATGCCATAGATTGCTTTGCTTGGTGTATATATTATTTGGTTTGCTTGCGAGTACATTCAAAAGTACTCATCGGCCTTCAACGTGGCCAGGTACACCTAAGGATCCGCCGAGGAGCCAGAGCATTCGCGAGCTAGAAGAGTAACCCTGTCAGATCCCTGTGGATTGGAGCCTCTCCAAGTCTGTGTTACCTTAGCTAGTATTTTCCCCTGCCCCAGCTTTGTAACAATGATGTATTTATTGCAGCCACAATGGCTAATAGATATATTCTTATTACGGTTGCGCATGTGTTCATGATACTTGTTGTAAACGCGCACGCCGGAGTGATTTCCTGGGCTGGCGTGTGCGGCGACCGCCTGGCTACAGTGGTAATCAGGCGGGGCGCCACAATGGCCATCCTTTGCGCCAAGGTTTCCCTGTCGTTGTCAAGTCAAGGCAAGGTGGGGCAAGTCAGACTAGCAACAATAAGAAATCAACGATTGGCGGAAGTGGACGGAGATACGTACTCTTCTTCCTCCTCCTCGTCGCTAAGGATGGAGAGATCATATAAGCTCTCAGGCCTGGTGCTGGAGAAGGGGGCAGGGTAGAAGCTCTAGCCCCTTTGGGTGCTGTGGGCGCGGCAAGTCGAGAAGACCAGCCTCCTCCGGCAGCCAGTATGGCTGTTCTCCTCGTAGAGGTACGCCATACTCACTGCTGTTGAGGTGCTTGGTGTCGAGATCCTTGCCGTCTGGTGGCCTTGCTGGCTGCCTCCCTGTCGGCTACTTCATCGCCTGAAGATGCTTCGTGGACTGGCTCTCCGGAGGACGCGAGGCCTCCTTCCCGGAATGGCGGGAGCAGGGGGCTCCTTTTGCACCTGCCCTTCGGCGGTCTCCTCGCCATGCTCCCCGGCAGGCTCCTCTTGCTCTCCGGCAAGTTCCTCCAGCGGCTCTTCTGCCTTTTCATCGTCGGACTCCTCATCAGCATCGGCTGTCACGGACCCAGAGCCGCTGGTGCCTTCAGCCATCCTTGCCTCTGCCACCCTGTTGGGGATGTGCGCCAACTCTTCAATCGTGGTGTCGCGGATGAGGCCTTTCTCCTCCCTGACGGGCCTCTCCACTAGGGTGTCAAACCACTCATGTACCACGTGTTCGGGCGGCTCCTACCAACGCGCTTCGATGCCATGGGCATTGCAAGCCGACATCATCGCAATGATGGAATCCCTAGCAGAGTTGTTGCACAAGGGCACCACGCTTGCTGGCAGCTTGAAGTTGCCGGTGGTGCGGAAGAGCTGCTCGCAGAGGACCTTGTGCTGCATCACTGTCAGATTGGCGTGCAATCCGGCCCACAGCCGCATGATATCTGCCGCGTTCTTGTAGTCCTAAGCGGGCCTGCCCTTGTTCTGAAGGGGAGCGATGCGGCGGTGAAGGAAATCATCCCCCACCATTTCAATAGTGAGGCCGACAGCTTTGAGGCGGAGGATGCGTGTTGTGGCGATCGTGAGCTTCTTGTCGTCAGCGGCAACGGAGCTCCAATCCGCGCTGTGCTCCACCCTTGTCGTCCTGGGCTGGCAGAAGGCCGGGAAGTCTTTTTCTTTAATCCAACACCATTCTCCGCGCCACTCGTTCCACTTCCGGTGGAGCAGCCCCAGAAGATAGGCGTCCCTGTCCCTGGGGATCCAAGTGATGCCGCCAGAGAGGGGATCTGCTTAGATGTGTGGGGTAAAATAGTGGCGGAAGAGGGATACACTAGGCATTACCCCAACGAAGTTTTCGCACATGTGTGCAAAAATGGCCATACAAGTCATGACGTTGGGGGTGAAGTCTAGGAGACGGAACCCGTAGGTGTACATGATTTCTACGACGAATTCAGAGAAAGGGGGGACGAACCTGCAGTAAAAATACACGGTGAAAAAGGGGTTGTCTGGACCAGGCCTGATGGAGCCGGGAAGAACCTCTGGCGCGGTGTGGGCGCTCGTCTCCTTCCCCCACATGATTGAATACCGATTCACCAAGTCGCTCTACTCTAGCACCAGCTTGAAGGTGACATTGTCTCTCCGCGCTGCTGCCAGCTCCTCCTTCCTCGCCTCTGCTTCGGGATCGACTGCCTTCTCCGGCTTGTTTTGGTTCCTCTTGGGAGCCATGGCTGCTTTGGGGAGGGTGAATTCGGAGGCAGGCGGGGGCGCGGTGCGGCGGCAGCGGAGGCAAATGGCGCACTCTGCTTTTGCACGAGGAAGAAGACGATGGCTTGATTGGGGGAAGGGGGTAAATGAGCAGTGCCCCTCGCGGATTCCTTTTTATGGGGAAGACGCGGGGGCTGGCTCTTTACTGTCCTACGTGGCTGCGCTTTTCAGGCGCACTACCTCCTGCGGTCGTTTCATTCCCCCTCTCCCATGTCCGCATTTAATGCGCGTCGTGGGGTGCGTGGTAAAAGAGAAGATTATGACAGTTATCCTCTGCCACGCATACCTGTGCACTGTTTAGGGCCTAGTCCAACGACGCCTCGCATGCGCGTGTGGCCCAGGCCCAGGGGCTCCTGTCGGTGTACTAAGACATGGGTGCCTTCGTACCCTGACTTGTGCACACACAGTTGTAGTCTTCCTGATAGCAAGGGCTTGCCGGAGGATTGCTGTGGCTCAAGAATCAATGAACAAGACCGTGAAGAAGACCTCCAGGCAGGTTATCGAGAAGTACTATTCAAGTACTGAAGATCAAGATTGCCCTTGCCGGCTAGCTTCGTGCCGGCAAGGTGAAGACCAAGACTCTGGTTGCCGGCAAGCTCTTTGCTGGCAAGCAAACACCCGGCAAGCTCCGTGCCGGCAGGCTCGTTCTATCCCGTTACCACTTCACCTCATCATCGGCTAGATAAGCTTGTGTGATAGGTGTCAAGCGGGCAGACAGTCAAATGTAGCTGGCCAAGGCACGTGTCAGCATGCCACGCAAGGATCACTACAAAAAAAAGACACATCCGTGACATTATGGCCTGAACGATAACTTTTTCTGTCATGGTTGTGACACTTCTATGACAATAATTGTGACAAAAACACGTATCAGCACAGCCAGGCATGGGAGGCAGGAGAAGGCGGTCCCGCCGGCACTGGTTTGGGCGGCTGGAGCAAGAAGATCAGAGATTGAAGAAGCAGCACGGCCGTTGGATTAACATCCAATGGTCACTGCTGCTAGAATCGTTTGTTGACTAAGTTGACAAAGCCCTACGTACGTCAACTTGGTAGGCCCACAAGTCAGCCTACAAATCAGGTGGGTCCCAGCTAGCAGGGAGAGGAATCATTTTTCTTGATCGTAATAAGGAGGCACTTCCTTGCGTGCGACCATGGACCTTGTGGGTCCTAGTTGTCAGCCTCTCCGCGCACAGTCCTCTTCCGATGGCTTCCATTCGTTGACTACGTTGACGACGCCATGACGAGAGCACCAAGGTGGTGGACAACGACGAGGCCTAGTAAGGGAACGACCCAGAGACGAGGAAGACTTGGCAGTGGTTTCCCACACGGAGGGGAGTACGAGGGTTTACTGGTTCGGCTGTAGTGTGAGGCTGCCATCACCGGAGAAAAACAGGAGATGTGAGAGAGTAGAGGGATGGCCTGGCCAGCGATGGGAGTGGGGTGGGGCGGTGAGGCCTGCGCGGCAGCACAGCTGGCCACGGGAGGCGGGAGAAGGCAGTCCAGCCGGCACTGGTTTGGGCGGCTGGAGCAAGAAGATCTGAGATTGAAGAAGTAGCACTGCCGTTGGATTAACATCCAATGGTCACTGCTGCTAGAATCATTTGTTGACTAAGTTGACAAAGCCCTGCGTACGGGTCAACTTAGTAGGCCCAAGTCAGCCTCCAAATCCATGGCAAACATCATACAGCACATTTGCTATAATTTATAATAATTTACAACACATATGCTCTTTCTTAAGGATTTTTTTGCAGCACATATTCTTTTTGTTAGCATTACAGCCAATATTCTGGCCACGGTTAAAAATTTCAATGAAATTTTGCATATTTTGGTGGGCTCCGAACTGTTTTTAATCCCGATGTTTCGAGTTTGATTCAGACTAACTTGAAAAAAATTATATTAATTATAATCCAATGATATTTTCACCGCAGAAAAATCCAATGAAATTTAAAATTTCAATATCCGGATGAAATGAAATTTGAAACTAATTACCGGTTTGCTGTGTTTTTTAAAATTTACCGCCCATTTCTTATTGCTTATAGGCCATTTTCCTTTTTTTAGGGAAATAGGCCATTTTGTGGGCAAGCCGAATGAATCCCTCCTTGTCTTGAAAGATTTGAAGTCCAGCAGGGCTAAGAAAAGCATATAGGTCTTGGTTGGGTGTCGTGCAAAAGAAAATAGAACTGGGCTAGCCGTTTCAAGAAGGAAAACAAAACCGGGCTGGTGATGTGCTAAACATAAAATAAAAGACTGGTCATTGAAATTTTCGAACTATTTTTAATCCCGAAATTTCGAGACCGATAAAAACAAAATTTAAAATATATTTAAATTATGTTAAAATCCAATGAAATATGAAATATGAAAAAATAAAATAAAATTCACAATTTGAAACTAATTTCCCATTTGATGTGTTTTTTATATATTTACACCCCATTTCATATTACTCACAAAATTTACAGCCTTTTTTTTGGCCAGGCCGAATGTATCCCTCGTCGTCTTGAAAGATTTGCAGCCCAGCAGGATGGGGAAAAGGAAAACGTCCTGTGTAGGGTATTGTGTGGAAAAAAAGGTGCGCTAGTCATTTTCACAGACAAAAAAAAACAGTTGGGATCGTCATGTTGTAAATAAAGCCTGGGCTAGACGGGCCACAAACGCCGCACAGCCCAGTTGATACCCTGCTCCGTCTCAACAACAACAACAAAAAACTTCTCGAGCTACTGGGTCCCAGGTGTCAGCCGCTCCTTGTGCAATTCTTTCATTTATTGACTACATTGACAATGTCGTAGGTCCCGTAT
The DNA here is from genome assembly GCA_039707655.1 of Elymus sibiricus. NCBI lineage: Eukaryota > Viridiplantae > Streptophyta > Magnoliopsida > Poales > Poaceae > Elymus > Elymus sibiricus. The sequence continues at coordinate 238,887,062 of CM077676.1, forward strand.
GTCAGCAAACCATTAGGAGGAAGAATTTTTTTTTCATGTAATGAGGAACTTGCTTGCGTATGGCTATGGACCTGGGGGTCTCTACTATCATCCTCTCCACGTACAGTCCTTATCGATTCCTGTCATTCGTTGACGGTCACTCGTTGTGCAATTCTCTCGTTTATTGACTACGTTGACAATGGGGTAGGACATGGATGTCGGGAAACCATTAGGAGGAAGCATTTTTTGGCATGTAATAAGGACGCACTTGCTTGCGTACTGTCATGACCCTGGTGGGTCCCTACTGTCATCCTCTCCATGTACAATCATCTCCTAATTCCTCTCGGTTGTTGACCATGTTGACAACGCCAGAAGGCAGTGCCACGGCGAGGGAACCAAACCGGAGGACGACAGCGAGGCCTCTGATGGGAACGAAAAGGAGATGTGGAAGATGCGACAATGTGGTCGGAAGTGGAGGGGAGTACGAGGGTTGGTGCGGGGTGGGGATGCCATCGCCGGAAAATAACAGGAGGTGGGGGTGGGTGGGTGGGGGTGTAGAGGGATGGCCTGGCACCGGTTAGGGTACGGTGGGACAACAATGCGTGCGTGGCTGTGCAGCAAGCCGCGAAAGGCAGGAGCAGGCGATCCCGCCGGCGTTGGTTTGGTTTGGGCGGCTAGAGCCTGGAGGAAGAAGACAAGAAATTGAAAAAGCACGACAGACGTTGGATTGACATCCAACGGTTTAGGCTGCCACAATCGTTTGTTCACTAAGTTGACAAAGCCTTGTGTACGCGTCAACCTAGTAGGCCCACAAGTCAGCCTCTTAATCCGTGGCGGACAAATACAACCCATTTAAAAAAATAACTACCCATTCCAAACATTCAATCGGAAAGTTCAACATTCAGAGCAAAGTAACAGGTCTGATTCAGAGATAGAGTACTGAACTTCCACATTGACAACCACCATAGCCAACTTAACTATCTACTCCCACTAATACTCAAGTTTAGAACAACTAACATACTCTTAGCTAACTAGACAATGCCGGCCGCCATCTGCGGCACATGCTAAACACCGGCACCGACGTCCTCCTCCTCGCCTCGGACTCGCGCACGTTGGCCCTTTCCATGCCGGCGTGGTCCACCGAAGCTTCAGCTTCTAAGCGGGAAACCCACTTGACGAGCTGGTAGTAAAATTCAGCGTCGTGCACGCGTGCGTGCCCGACATCCTCTAGGGCTATTTGCCGGGCACCGGCCTCCACGTAGTCGGCCCAGTTGCGGGTGCTCTGGTCGCGACGTAGAGTAGCGGTGCGCTGCTCCTCCTCCATGCTCTGCTGGTAGCACAAATCGGCGATACGCTGCTCCTCCGCCATGCGGTCGTGCTCCAAGGCATCCTCATACTCTGCATTGCCATCTAAAGACCGCCTGAATGCCTCCTCCCCCCATTTGCCTTCCCGTGAAAACCGAACACTAACTCCGGCGGTGAGCGCCTCTGGTGGCGCCTATTTCTGCCGCGTGGGGGCATGACGGACGTGGCGAGAGGGAGGGCAAGTGGCGAGCGACGTCGGGCTAGTGGGTTCTTGTGAGGATAGGGTGCATTGGGTGAAGGTGCCACTGGAGCACGCTGGGAACCAGTAATTATAGCCGGATGGTAGGTAAACCGACGTGTCGCGGGAAACGCGACGGTCATCAGAATTCAATGCATAAGCAGGCATGGCTTAGAGCACCAGGTTGCCGTGAAAAACTGGAAAACTTGAAATTATGACTGTACCATACTCCCGTCCCGTCCCGTCAGTGCTGGGTCGCACATCGGCATGACAGTCAAACGAGTGCACTCGATTCATCCAGATGAGGTACATGCGTAGGATCGAGTCGGTCGGATAGTGTACGTGTAGGATCGCAATAGCTGATGAACGTTCGCTAGGAGAGAAGGCATTTGCGAACTTTTTTGCTGGCAGTTTCTTCATATTCGCATGGCATTTTCTTCAGAACAACATGTCAGTTTTTTCAGAGGAAGGCATTTTTATTCTAAAAACTGCCACCCTTGGATCTTGCGTTGCAACTAAAACTACCTGGAGTGTATTAGTAGGCTAGCTAGTGATCGATCAGTAACTTGTAAATAGTGAGAGAAGAGAAATAAGGAACATGTTGGACCATTTGGTGCGAGAGGAATGCTAGGGTGTTCCGGCACAAGTCTACTCTTCCGTCCATCCTGTTGTTCAACATCCAGTCTGAGGCAAAACTTTGGGTCACCGCGGGCGCAAAACATTTGGGTCACATCATGCCGGGAGAGTAGTGTCTTTGTAATTTCTGTCTCGCTTTTCTTTGTAAAAGCAACTGTGAACTCCTTCTTAATTAATGCATGAAGCAAATATTTTGCCTCCGTTTTGGAAAAAAGGAAAACACTGAGCGAAGAGGAAAAAGGAACTGCTGTGCATAGTAGTAAGAGTTGATCCACTCTAAATGTTCACACCAGACTCACAGGTCTGGCTTAGTAATATGTTCACATTAATAGCCGAAATTCACAACCAACTAGTAGGATTCCCATACATAAGATCAACATGTATATGCATCTCAATGATTCACACATCATACACAATATATCTATTCTTGCTACTAACATGGATGCTTCTCAGGGCCAACATTCAGTACAGAGTGAATGACAAATTTGTTTGTAAAGTCTACATTTCCTCTTGCAAACGTAAGTGGTTTCACCAACAGATGGAACCATGAGAATCAACCACACATGATGGAGGAACATCCACTGAAATATGTTATGGTCATCTGTCGATCACACGGCAATACTATTTTCGGAATTCAACTTTAAGTTTGGCAAGATGATGCCCATTGGATAATCAAACTAGAGAAATGAAGCACCTAGTGTTGGCCAATAAATAGTACAGTACTACTTTTGTACAGTCCATGCAGTCACTATCCAATCCTTCTGTGTCTATTTTCAAATGGCACTGCATGTAATGACTATCCTATTCTTTTGTGCAGTTCCACAAAAATTGAGGTCCCTATGTTTGTTTGCCAAATAGCAACGAGCAGACATCTGTTTGCACAAATATCAAGCAGCTAGTTAAAATATACTCCACCTTGTATTTTCGGTTTAACCACGTCTCTGCTAGTCGTTTCTGCCTAGCATCTGTCATGTTTTGCATTGGAGAATTTGATATTGAATTGATTTGCTGGTACAGAGTAGAAATATAGCGCCTATTCTTCATCAGACCAAGGATATCCATGTTTGCAGGGATGGAAGAGGTGAAATCGATACAACCGAAAGTGAGCATCCAATCGTTGATTCATGTCCTGCACCACCAATGGAGGTCCACCCTGGCAATAAATTTACATGCAAACCACTAATATTACTATCTAATGACAGTACAAAAACAGAAGCAAGAGAGTAGCAAGATAGCAGCAAACCATGTACCTTGGTAATGAATAGCTCATAGTGCCACCGATTGGATATAACAGTTTGCAGAAAATAATGGTCATAATGTTGAACCATCTGGACTTTTTGTGCAGTTCCACTAAAATTGAGCATCCCTATTTGCACAGATATTGAAAGTGTGATTAAAAGTGGCACTATTTGAAGCATAGACTCACAAATTTAAGCATTCCAAATTTCTTAATGGGAAAAGGTAGCAAGACAGTTTCTAACCACCTGTTCAACGAAATAAAGAAGGCAACAGCGACGGATGTCATGAAGGCATACATAGTATCTTGTGAAAGATTGAACCATTGCAGACCTTTCCTCTTCTTTTAAGAATTTTTTGTGTAGTTCAACTAAAATAAGATGCCATCACCGCCTTGACATTTCGGTGAAACTGTACAAAAAATTTGACTTACCATTACATCATGATGTTAGATATGTAATCAACAGGCAATAGAGACAAAAATGCAGACCTCCTCCGATAACATAATGAACATTAATTTTAACAAAGGTGTGACTAGCTTTGCCAGCATAATTTGAAGAATTCTACATTCTCTGTTCCTTAATATAAGACATTTTCGTAGTTCAATTTAATGTACCAAAACGTCTTGTATTTTGAAAGAGAGGTAGTAGTTTTCCTCCCTTTCTTTGCTTTTTCAATTTATCGGTGGCATTAGACTAACTGTGGCATTAATTAAATGTGGCATCACTTTAGCAGTAGCATAATTTTACCGGTGGCGTTACACTAACAAAACAAAAAGTGGCAATAATAGCGTGGTCTTGGCTATGCTCATCCTAGCTGTGCAGAGGCCGGGTGTGTGCTCACTATGTTACGTATCTTCTTGCTGCTCCGTTTTGAGCCAATAAAATCCACCCTTTGTCGAAAAAGTACAATGTACCTCCACGGACGCATAGAGTGGTGAAGCAGGGATGGTTGCCCAGAGCAACAAATATCCAAGCAGCATATCTGGATTATGTCCCATTTTTGGTCTCTTTAGCCACCTTTTACCTATGTGAGGACAACAAACCTATCGACCTGGTCATTCTCTATTGCGTTGTCCTGCCTTTCTTTCCTTTTTCAACCAAGAGACAAGAGACTAGTACCTCAGCTAGTACTGCTTTCCCCTTTTCAACCAAGATGCAGGTTTGATACCAAGTCTCTTCTACAGTACTACTTTCCACCCTTTCTTTCCTTATTCAACCCAGACATGGATTAGTCTGCATGAAGTAGGGTTTCCTTTAATAGTGCAAATTAAGGTTTTCGTCTGCATGACCAGCAGAGGTTAGTAACTTGGGGAGATGGGGCAGTGGAAACACAACCGCATGCAGCAACGTGGGCCTATGAGGCAATAGCACAAGGGTATGGTTCGAAAAGAGGTAGAGCGTCGGCGGGAAGCGGCTTCTCTCGTCGTCCTCCACCTCCGCCGACACTACGGCAGCGAGCTTGGGAACGGAGGCCATCCCGCACCTGCGCTTGGTCTAAGAAGACGGCCTTGTCGTCAGTGCACGTCCTCCTCTTCCCCGGCAGATGGGATCAGGCCGGATCTGTGGACACCGGTGAGGAGGGAGAGAGAGTGGCCACCGCCGTCTTTTTTAGATCTGGAGAGGGTGATAGTGTGAGAAGCAAGTGGGCAGACCTAGCAAGCAAGCGCTGAAGCTCCAACCTATATACTACTATATTATACTTGGTAGAGTACCTCCATCAAGGTTTTCTATAAGTCCCACGAGCCGGAGCAACAGGACCAATAAATGGGGCAAATTAAGGTCTTCGATCTCTCTCCCATGCATGCACTTTTTCTCTTTCCTGCATGCACCCAATGGATAGCGTGCATGTAACGTCCGGCCTAATAAATCGGGGTGACGTGTAGTAATGCTTCAAAATTGAACGGAACGCCATTAAAAAAAATTAAGTCGAGAAATAACGCGGCCCGATCACATTTTGCACGAGACATGAGAAACCATGTTTCGTTGACGTGTTGTCCCGTTCCAACGTGTCAGTGAGAACATGGCGAGTCCTTTTGTATAATTTCTGAACGGACGTCAATGTACGGCCGGGTCATCTCTTCCTATACCGTGGCAACCGTTCACTCCCCGCTCGCCTCTTCCTATACCGTGGCAACCGTCCACCTCCTCTTCCCCTTTCCCTCTCGATTTGGGAGTTGGAACTGCTGTCGCACACTCTTCCTCCCTCCATTTTCCTTGACCCTTCCTTCTGCCAATGTTCATCTTCTCGATGGAGGAAAGTAACAGGACCCGACCCCATTATTCTTGCCCCAATCTGATAGATGACGCGGTGGAGGAAATCATTGATCGGTGCGACATCATCACCGCGGCTAGCATGGCAGGTTCGTTCAAGAACATTCATGAATCAACAAATAAGATCATTACAAACAACTCAAGGGTTCAAGAGCAGTTTGATCTCCCCTATCTTCTTCGCTCTAACCCTGCTCTCTGGTCCGGGGACGACAGAAGGCTCGCCTTGTGAAAGTTGATGCCACTTGATAATGATCCGTGTGATGTTAAGATGTCATCGCTTCAGCATAAGGATTGGGCAGGTGCAACTGGAGATTGGGTTGTTTATATTGGGGACAACTATGAGTGGGAGCTTGTGAATGTATACACTCGTCACCAGATTCCAATTCCAAAAATCTCAGACTGCCCTGAGGTTGAGCACACCGATACTCTACGTACGTTCAAATACAATCATGGTGACTGTCGTCTACAGAAGATAGCAATTTGTCGAGTTCCCACACGCTCTTGGAGTTATAGGAACTATTGTGTTGTTGCTGTCTTCGACAAGCTTGTTGCCGTCTTTACTCCTGGAGGGATTGGATGCACATTGCTTAAAAACCAGTTTCTGTACACGAGTGAGTATTGTGATACAATTCAATATGAGCATCTTGTGTTTGCTGTCACCATTTGTGGCACTGTTTTTGCATGGGATCCTTTTTTCTTCGGTACATTTGTCTTCCACCTTAATTAGAATTATTTCATTCACCATGCATGCGAGTTATCCCTTTACTAATTAACCTTCAAATTTTTCAAGGTCCTGTCAACATTCTGCCACTGATACTTGGAAACTTTTATAACCAAGGGGGGGATGACGATGGTGATGATGATGATGATGATGATGATGGTGATGATCACGAGCATGAAGACGAGCAATACCTACCTACTAGATGGTACCTAGCTACTTATTTCGATGGATCACCTCTTCTTGTCTGTATACAGGGCATTGCTAATGTTACAGAGGAAGCAGGTAGTAGTATTATCTCGCATGGTCATACTCTACGGACCCGTTCCAACTTTCGTTGTAGGCTCTTCGGGATGGATACTAGAGTGCTAGCGCCAGAACCTTCTCCCTGGTTCAATATTGACAGTCTTGGAGAACACTCGCTTTTCCTTGGACTAAACTATCCAATGATGGTGAAAGGCGATCCAGCGGCTGTTGGCACAACCTTGCCGGCCATTTATGAGAAGCAACTGTATCTATACCTCGCACATTGGTATAATTCCCTACACTGGCTATCACAATTTCCATACTCCTAATATAGGCCGCTTCAGCCTGGATGGTGGGTCTTGCGTTGCTCTCGATGTTGACAATAGCTGGCCCTACCCAGAGGTTCACTTATGGTTCAAAGCAAGTGTTTCCAACGCCGAGGATTGGTTGAACTGAAGTTCATTTCATTGCTTGTTATTTGTTGTGTGATAAAAACTTTAGTATTTAGAATGTATCCTCGTTGTGGTTGTGCGTTGCTAACTTGTTGTATGTAATAAATGGCATATTTGCATATGCATGTTATAAACTTACTTAATTTATGATTGGTCACCTGAATATTTTTTGTGGTGTGGCCAGATGACAGTCGCCTGAATATTTTTTGTGACCAGTCAATTTGGCTTGGGCCGTTGGATGAAAAATGGACAGCGGGATCATCTTCCTAGACCTCCAGCCTGTCGCGTCGCACCACACACAATGGGTCAGGCACGCCGCTCACCCAGCGAATGTGCGTCGTCTTGCGTTTTCACTGACATGTGGAACCGAATGTGAGCAAACCGATGATGGGCACACTCCGCGCGTCTGCTTGCCGGCTGAGGAGGAAATTTGGCGACAGTGTGAGGTGGGCCATATGTTAATAAAACTCGTACTACTACTAGTGGTACCGTACTCCAGGAGAGATTCTAATGTGCTCGCTCTAGCCTCGCTCTATGTAACCAGCGCCTCGATATAGTGGGATGGCATGGGCCAGAACAAGCATTCACGTCCAGGAGTACGGCACATGCCACCACCATGAGTCCCATCTAACACTATATTTCTTGGAGTCCGTGCTACAGCTATCTCTTCTCCCTCCTCGTTTCTCTAACTCAGCCATCGCGCGGCGGGCGGGGTGGGGGTTTGTTGATAGTCAGTTTGCTCAACTGCGGTCCCACTTGTTAGTGAAAATGCAAGACATCGCGCGTTCCCCCTTGAGCGCCGTGTCGCACCATCCGTGTGGGGTGCGACGTGAACACGGCAGGCTTTTCCTTTTGAACTTCTAAGTTGTAACATTTGTTTCTACTCCTTGGCACGACCGATAGATAGAAATAACGATTTTCCCTCAAAAATTAGAAATAACGATTAAAAACGCTAGCGCTGGGCTTTTCCCGCGCGATAAGTGGGGGAGTTTTGCCAATTTTGGCCATCATCGCTTTCCTTGCATGCGGTCCCGCATGTAAGTGATATGCCTAGCCACTATGCGTTGAGCGGCGGGCCGGAATGACCGTCTGGGGTGCGACACGAACGGGACTGTACGTGTTCCAGTTTCTCGTTTTGAAGTTGTGAAGTGTAACACTTATTATAAGCCATCATGCAAAAGGTGAGCAAGGGATCACACACATCTTTATCAGCTGGAATGAGAATGCAATACAGTAAGAATAAAGCCCACAACGACACGATGCAATGGTGGTTACACGAGGCCAAATGAAACTTGCGAGCGACCCAACCAAACACGCCCATGGTGCTGGGTTGCTGGCTGCATGCTGCTTCTCCCATTTAGTAGTACTACTTCCCTCAGCATGTGAATTGAAGGAGGATAAACATCAATGGTCGTTCATCGGGAACCGCTACCCTCTACTTTATTTGCATTCAAGCCGTCCCGGAAACCGTACTCATTTACTAGTCCCCCTTGTATTTTGTGTCATATTTTGGCCCTTAATCTAACTAATAAAATTGTGTGACCAATATAATGTCATTGGAAAACATATTCAAATACGAATCCAACAAAAAAATGTGTGACATGCTATTCAAATAATACTACTACATAGTAATGTCATTGGAGTAGTAGGAGTAGTATGTTTGTCCATCGTTGACCCAAAATAAGATGAGACTAATAATCCAGACGCTGGTAGTTGTACTAGGGAAAATCTTGCAAAGTTTGGAGGCTTCTAGAGGGCAGGGGTGATCCTCCTTCACTAAAAAAATAAAAAAAATAAGTACTACTCCTATAACCTAACCATCTGCCCTTCTCCATTTTCTTGCATGTGCACAAGTGGGGCATTTGATTTGTTTATTGGGCGATAAGACATAAGTAGTACTCCGTCCCCTAGGACAAGGATTTATTGCACGTAGAGCCAAGCTTTTGCATGTACTACTTGTGGGATGCAAGACCGATGAACCCTCCCTCCCTCCTGAGTCATTTATCAGAGTGGGTGGTGCCACGCGGCCAAATATTTTCTAGCGCAATAGATAATTGCCCGAGCATTGCAACGAGCTATATATATTCTCTAGAACGTATGTCAGCCCATAATTTATAGGTCGATATCAATATGCATACGGATCCATAAACGACATCCTCTAGCCCTAGTGCACCGGGCCACCAACCGACGGGTGAGGAGCAGCGGCGTTGGTGGCGAGGTCAACGTGCTTCTGAACAATGCCGTCCAAGGTTGCTCTGTGGTCCAAGAAGGCCACCATCCTATCGTCCTCCTCTGGCACGTAGTGGTCCTTGTGGACGATTTCCTCGTAGATGTGGGTGATTATGTCGATGGTGTCTTGCTGGGCGAGGCGCTGCGAGGCGAGTGCGACCTCGAGGTGGACATTCTCCGGCGCGACGGCGGGTAGTCGCAGGGCCACCAGTGCGTCGAAGAGGTTGTCGCCATAGAGGCCGGTGAGGGTGGCGGGCATCGCAGAACCTGGGCACGTGGGATGGAGTCGTACATCAAGGTCGTCCGCGAGCTTCTTGACGATGGTGAACTTGTAGAGGAAGCCGACGAGAGCCTCGTTGAACAAGGGGACGAAGCTGTCGTCCAAGAGGCCTCTTGCCCTGGCGGCCTCAAGCACGACCTGGAGACGTTCCTCGGTGCTGGGCCATAGGCCGGCGTCGTGGACTATCTGGCACAGCTGGCTCATGCTCACGCTCATCGCCTCCATGGCTCTAGCTTCTGGTCAATTGATCTTGCGATTGGAGTGATCACTCTTGCCCTTGGTTAGGGTGCGTAGGTGCGTAGGATTTCGTAGATGGATTGGACTGGTGGGGAGCCTTTATATAAGAAGTGCAGACTGTGTTTGGATTCACGTGTGCGTTGCCTATCTGCTCCTCGCTCCTTAGTAGTACTCCCTCCGATCTTTTTTTCTCTGCGCCTAAGGTCGAGCGCGCATACCAAGGGTATCGCATAATTGCCCTTGTGTTTGCAGAGTATCGCATGCCTGCTGCTGCCTCAAATCCCGCTCCGCATGCACGCACTGCTCCCTGTCTCGCTGCATGCACGCATAGTTACAAGAAGATTGAGGTAAATTCTGTGTGCAATTATGTTGGAAGCTGGCGCAATTAATGCGGGGTGAATGCGGTGCAAGTACTAGTGTGGTTGATGAGATTTCATATTTGAGCCCTCAACCGGAAGGGAGAGTGTATAATATCATCAGAAACTACACTCAAATACGCCCTGTCAAAAAAAACTACACTCAAATACGAATAAAACAATACTCCATGTAGTATTATTTACGGAGGGAGTAGTAGTATATTTTTTGTGACATGCATTACTATATATTGTTAGTCAAATGCTAAATCCAAATGGAGGTGGTAGTACTACTAAATCCAGACGGAGGGAGTTGTAGTACTAGTACCAAAGTACTACCCGTTGGTCAAATTATTACGTGCTGCTCCTCATAGTGAAGTGACAAGACCCTGCGCCGGAGATGACACCAGAGTGCAGGCGGCGCGTTCGAGTTACCAATGTCAGCCTCACCGTGTGCAGTCACTATCATCAAGGCTGTAGAGCTACCCTGCTTACAACAAGCCGTGTTCTAGATATTTTCCCGTGTGTTGCCACGAGTTAGAATAAAATATTGTAATGGGTATATTGGTTACATCATTGCAGCACCTATGCATGCGAACATAATCGTAACGTAGTACCACGTGCTGGATAGTCGTAATATTACAAGGTTCAAACTGATATTACAAATGCTAGCAGTAATGCTGCACCTACGAAGAGGGAATTATTAGGAAGTTTACGTAAGAAGTTTCGTTACTTTAGGTGGATGCAGCATTATCATACAAACGAAAATCCACCGCCCCTGACAAGTCACTAATCGGCAAACAAACTTGCGCGTCTCTCGACACTTGATATTTCAAAAACAAATTCAGCTTCTGCAGAGCCTTTGCCATTCAGCTTTAGACGCTTGTGGTGATCAGCACACCATTCATTGTTGCGCCAGAGAACACCAAACCTCATTACCTTGAGCACACTTGCCTTCAGAAACAAGAACCTGGCCAATTTAATCTCGGATGGGGTGCCTCGGTAGTCGATCAAATAAATTTATGTAAGATGGAGATCAAGGCATTTGATGAGGTTGTTATATTGCCGCACATTTTTCACTTTCGGGTCTTTTTTTATCTGCAAAGAAGAGAACATATTAGAGGAGCTGGATATATAAGGTTGCTATGTCATCAAGAGCTACCAATATCATTCGCTCATACAATAGGGTTGGCTGTAAGGCTAGTGATAATTTTCACTCTCTCTCTCTTTCTATTTCCTCTCATTTACTCATTTTACGTCCGTCTTGGTTTATAGGTCCCCTTCGTATTTAGTGTAAAATTTTGACCATAGATTTACCTAACAAAATGTCAATGCATGTCACAACAAATTATACCATTGGAAATTATGTTCAAATACGAATCCAACGATATAATTTTTAGTGACATGCATTAACATTTTGTTAGTTAAATCTATGGTCAAAATTTGATACTCCAAAATACGAAGGGGGCTAGTAAACCAGGACGGAGGTAGTACTTGCTCCTAGGATAAAGTTACTTCCCACTATGACTAGCCATGGCTTCAACAACAAAAAAACGATGCAGGTGATCACGTGAGAAAAAATACTAAAAACATTTCTTTCAGTATAGTGCCTAGATGTAGTTTTGAACACTACATTTGTCATTGTTACTTGGGAAAAATTATGAAAAAATGAGCTCCGTTGTGGTTCACATTTAATAGGAAAGGAGTTTCACCTCGATGAGTAGCTTCTCCATGCACAGAAAGCATCTAAGGAATCCAACAACTTGATCCAGATTGGGGCCGATAGATTTTATTGCCAAAATCTTCACTGTGCACATAGACTGGGTCAAGCATGTGGGAATCATTTTCTGGATGACAGTCGAACATACATCAAGAAAAAAATTAAAATGTGGATTTCAGGAAGAAGAACGAGAAGAAGAAGAGTGTTGTACCTGAACAGTTATGGATCCAATAACAAGTTCGGAGAATTTGGCAGACGAGTAGGCCAACGCTGTCAATTTCGGCGCGTCAATGACCCTGATTTTTGTTGAACCTTCTAGATCAGATACAAGCAATCTCTCAAGGAAAGGCGCATTCTCAATGACCATATCGTGAAACAGCTCAACTGATCTCTTCCCAAGTAATGTCCTGTTGCGGGGCCAGCAAGACACATAAATCCATCAGAGATTCGTCGAGGCGATGTGGAGGCTAATGAACCCGTGGATCTGTTGAAGATAAAGGTACTCGAGCGCTGTACAGCCGCGGAGCAGCCGCTCCATAGCCTCCTTCGAGATACCAATGTCGAAGAGGCTGAGCTCCTTGAGTTGAGGGAGAAGAAGAGGGGGCGCGGCATCAATCTGGGGAAAATAGCAGGAGCTGAACCTGGCACGGCGCAGCATTGGTGCGTGGCAGAGCGCGGACAGCGGCAGAGAGAGACATCGTCCACCTTCAAACCCGAGCGCCTCGAGCTGATCTAGGGTGGGGGATAAGAACCACACATCGAACTTGGCTTGGACATTGCAGTTGGTACTGAACATGCGGATGTCAAGGCGTCTAGCTGGCCCAGGGTGCGATGCAAGGATCTTGGAGACTGCGGCCATGCGTTTGCAATCCCCATCACAGAGGCAGCTATCGACGGTGAGGTTGAGGGGGGCGCAACGCCAGAGGGGGCGCCACCGCCAGGAGAGAAGGGTGGTCCGCACGCCAGATTTGGTGGGGAGGAGGACGATGATGACGAGCAGCATGTCATCGGAGAGGCTGCGGATGAAGTCCGGGCTTGCCGGATACGGTTTTGGCTCGAGCCACCTCCGCTTGTTGGCTGCCTCGTCCTCCATCTCAGCCGGCAGCGATGCCGGTGTACACGTGTGCTGGTGTGTATTGTGTGCTGGGTGTGCGCGAGTGCGTCCTTGCGTGCATGCCGCGCACTGGTGTATGTGGGTTGTCATAGTTTGTGTCCGTGGTGGCGTCTAAGAAGGTGTTAAGCTAGTACTCCCTCCGTTTCTTTTTAGTCCGCATATAAAATTTGGTCAAAGTCTAACTATGCAAAGTTTAACCAACTATATATCAAAAGATATCAACATTTACAATACTGATGTAGGGTGGAACCCTAATTTGATGATCTTTCCACACTTGGAGGGGGAAAAGAGAGGAATAACAAAAACAACCAAGGGAAATCACTCAAACAAACCCAAATCACACATCCACTAGGATAGCATACATGAGATCCACAAGCATACAAGATCAATCCATGGAAACAAGCACAAAGGTAAAGTTCTTCCCACCCCAAAGGAGGTGAGGTCTTGGTGATCTAGATGAGATCCTTCTCCCTTAGGAGGTCTTGATGATCCTATGATGGGGATCCTTCTCCCTAGAGAGGTCTTGATTCCCCAAGAGGAGATACAAGGAGCAAAGCTCTACTCAATGTCTCAATATACTTTGCTAACCCTAGAAAGGATGAGGAGGAGGTCTATTTATAGTCTAGGATGAAGTGGGGGTGAGGGAGAGAGGGTACACGGCCGAAGGGCCCTTTTGGCGCTGGCAGGGGCCGGATGTCCGGCCGTCGGGCCGGATGTCCGGCGGTTCATCGGGGGGCCGGATGTCCGGGCCTGGCGCCGGATGTCCGGCCTGGAGGCGCTCCCACGTTCTGTGATGGGCGGCCGGAAATCCGGGCAGGGGCCGGATGTCCGGGCCTGGTCGGGCCGGATGTCCGGGCCCTGTAGCTTCTTCGCTGCTGGGCTGCTGCTGCTGTCCTCTCCATCAGGGGCCGGATGTTTGGGCCAGGGGCCGGATGTTTGGGCCAGGGGCCGGATGTCCGGGCGCTGATACTTTTCAGCGGTCTTCTTCCTCGCTCTTGTTCGTCTATGCACTTGTCGATTTGGTCTTCGTTCCGAGCATTCCCGATGCGGTCTTGTTCGTTCCTGATCACACATAGCATTCTGGCTTGAGGTAGTAGCCATGTTTCACATGAGTCAAATGGAAGTTCATTAAGGAGAGATGTCACCTCGGTCTCGAGAGCTCTTGCATGTGCTCGTGTCGTTGGTCCGGTTGGCACTTGAGGAGACGTTGGTAGATCCATGGGGATGACCGTAGGATGCTCCGCATCATCTCCCCCCCCCCTTGAAAAAGATCCGTCCTTGGATCGGAATCCACATCACCATGTAAGGGAGATAAGTCCTTGACGTTGAAGGTGTCGCTCATGTTGTACTTGTCGCGAGGGATGTTGATCTTGTAGGCATTGTTGTTGTAGCGTGCTAGCACCTTGAAGGGTCCGCAGGCTCGGGGTAGTAGCTTGGACTTGCGCTTGTTGGGGTAGCGGTCTTTGCGAAGGTGTAGCCACACAAGATCTCCGTGGTTGAACACCATAGGTTGCTTGTTGATGTTGACCTTGGTCATTGTACTTGGCGCTCGATCGCATGCCTTGTGTCTTCGTGCATCTTCTTAAGGTAGCTCGCTCGTGTACTCACGTCCATGTCTATGCGCTCTTGTAGTGGTAGCGGTAGAATGTCCAATGGGGACAACGGATTGAAGCCGTAGACGACCTCGAAGGGGGACTTGCCGGTAGTAGAGTGTCGTGCTCGATTGTAGGCGTACTCGGTGATGGGTAAACATTCCTCCCACTCCCTTATGTTCTTCTTGATCAACACGCGGAGGAGTGTGGATAGAGTCCGGTTCGTGACCTCCATTTGGCCGTCGGTTTGTGGGTGATATGCCGATGAGAATAGGAGCTTGATTCCGAGCTTGGCGCATAGTGTCTTCCAAAAGTGGCTAAGCAACTTGACGTCGCAGTTCGACACGATCGTCTTGGGCACTCCATGCAATCGCAAGATTTCCCTACAAAAGAGATTTGCAACATGTGAAGCATCGTCTATCTTGTTACATGGAATAAAATGTGCCATCTTAGAGAAATGGTCCATAACAACAAATACCAAATCTTTGCCGTTTTGAGTTCGAGGCAAACCAAGCACAAAATCCGTACTAATATCTTCCCATGGATGATATGGAATAGGAAGTGGCATATATAGACCATGAGATTGAGCTTTGGACTTAGCTTTGCGTCATGTAGAGCACCGGTTGGTGTAGCGTGACACATCCCGAAACATCTTGGGCCAAAAGTAGTTCTTGGAGAGCATAGCAAATGTCTTGTCGCGTCTGAAATGTCCCATGAGTCGTACACCGTGAGCCTCTTGCAAAAGCAACAAACGAAGAGAAGACTCGGGGATACAACGTTTGTTAGCTCGCATAAGATAATCATCTTTCAAATAGTATCGCTCCCAAGTGTTGTGTGATAAGCATTTGGCATATGGAATCGCAAATGAAACATCATGCGCATACAAGTCTTTAATGTGCTAAAATCCTATAACATTCAACTCAAGTTTAGTAACTAGCATGCACTTGCGGGAAAGAGCGTCCGCCACAACATTTTCCTTACCTTCGATATACTTGATAACATAAGGAAATGACTCAATGAACTCACTACATTTAGCATGACGCTTGTTCAATTTGGTTTGACCCTTAAGGTACTTAAGTGTTTCATGATCCGTATGGATGACAAACTCATGTGGTCGGAGATAATGTTCCCACACATGCAAAACTCTTACTAAAGCATATAACTCTTTGTCATAGATGGGGTAGTTAAGTTGCACACCGGAGAGTTTTTCGCTAAAGTATGCAATAGGTTGCTTCTCTTGCATCAACACACCACCAATGCCATTACCACTAGCGTCACAATGCACTTCAAAAGTTTTATCAAAGTTGGGTAATGCAAGTAATGGAGCATGAGTAAGCAAGTTCTTAAGCTCATGAAATGCGGCATCTTGAGATGGACCCCAACCAAATGGTGCATTCTTCTTACTCAATGCGTGCAATGGTGATGCAATAGTGCTAAAATCCTTCACAAAGCGACGATAAAATCCGGCTAAGCCAAGGAAACTACGCACTTGAAGCAAATTGGTTGGTTGTGGCCAATTCTTAATAGCATCAATTTTAGTTTCATCAACTTGAACACCCTTAGATGAGACAACAAAGCCTAAGAAAACAAGCTTATCAACACCAAAAGTGCATTTTTCCAAGTTAGCATAAAGTCTCTCTTTTCTAAGAACTTGTAGGACGTCTCTAAGGTGTTTCACATGATCCTCAAGAGTTTCGCTAAACACAAGGATGTCATCAAAGTAAACCACAACACAAATGCCAATGTATGGACGAAGAACATAATGCATCACATGCATAAAAGTGCTAGGAGCTTGCGATAAACCCATAGGCATGACTAACCATTCATACAAGCCAAATTTGGTTTTGAAAGCCATTTTCCATTCATCACCTTCTTGCATGCGAATTTGATAATAGCCACTTTTAAGATCAATTTTGGAGAAAATGGTGGCTCCACTAAGTTCATCTAGCATGTCATCTAGGCGTGGAATGGGATGGCGATATCTAACGGTGATAGCATTGATAGGACGGCAATTGGAACACATGCGATAGGTACCATCTTTCTTAGGCACAAGAATTACCAAAACGGCACATGGACTCAAGCTCTAGCGTACATACCCATTCTCCATGAGATGTTGGACTTGCCGTTGGATCTCTTTGGTCTCATCGGGGTTGACGCGGTAAGGTGCCTTGTTCGGTAGAGGTGCGCTGGGAATGAGGTCAATACGGTGTTCGATTCCGTGAAGTGGAGGAAGTCCGGGAGGTAGCTCATCGGGAAACACATCTGCGAATTCCTGCAATAGATGAGACAATACCAAAGGAAGATGTTGTGAAGTATTAGTCCGCACCACTTCATCTTTGCACACAAGCACAAAGTGAAGAACACTTGATGGGCTCTCACTCACATCCCTCAAATCTCTTTTGGTGGCTAAAAGAACTAGGTCTCTCTTGTCGCTCATTGTGGAGTCGCTCATTTTTGGCTTGTGGCACTCACTCTCTTTTTGGTGGTTCACTCGCTCACTTGACTCTCCACGATGGGTAGATGCTTGCTTGTCCGCGATGACTTGACTTAGTGTCATTGGTCGAAGAACCAATTCCTTTCCCTTCATCTTGAAGCTATAGTGATTGGTCCGTCCATTGTGGATGACGCCGCAGTCGAATTGCCAAGGTCGTCCAAGGAGGAGATGGCATACGGACATAGGAACCACATCACACTCCAAGGTGTTTTCGTAGGCACCGATCTTGAAGGATACTTGGACGGTGTGCTCCACTTGAATGGTGCCGGAGTCGCTAAGCCATTGGACCTTGTAGGGGCGAGGGTGCTTCTTCTTGACCAATTTTAGCTTGGAACATAACTCTTCACTTGCCAAGTTGTGACAACTTCCGCCGTCGATGATGACCTTGACGGAATGTCCTTGAATACCTGCTTTGGTATGGAAGATGTGGCAACGTTGGTCTTCGTCTTGATGTTGTTGAAGTGTCAAGATCTTGGAGACAACAACAGCGGGGCTCGAATCATTGTCGCAAAACACTTGATCATCTTCATCTTCATTCACTTGTCGATGCATGGCCACATGCTCAAGTGCTTCCATTTCTTCTTCACTCATAGAGTTGTAGGTTCCGTCCGCGTTGGTGATCATGGTACGCCGTGTGGGGCACTCAAAAGACTTGTGGCCTCGGCCTTTGTAAGTAAAGCACTTGATGTCACTTGTTTTGTCGGTGGCGTCTGTAGGAGTTGTTGACGATGAAGCTCTTGGCTTGGAGTTGCTTGTAGTAGTAGGATGACGACTCGAAGATGTGGAAGGGTTCTTGTAGCTTGACTTGTCACCAGTACTTGGTGTAGCTCGAGTCGTTGGAGGAGGTGTCGTAGTCGTTGAAGCTTGATTGTAAGAACCGTAGGTCTTGGAAGAGTACTTGGAGAACTTGTAATCCTCTTGCACTTAACGCTCTGCTTTGGTGGCTTGGTGCACTAGCTCGAGGAGGTTGGAGTAAGGTTGAAAGTCTGCTATTTTTTTGATTGGATGGTTGAGTCCATTCAAGAAACGCGCCATAGTTTGTTCATCATCTTCCTTGACGTTGGCTCGTATCATTGCAATCTCCAATCCTTTGTAATATTCTTCAACCGACTTGGTTCCTTGCTTGAGGAGTTGAAGTTTCTTGAAGAGGTCGCGGCTATAGTGTGTAGGCACAAAGCGAGCTCTCATGACTTCCTTCATTTGAGTCCACGTTGTGATAGGTGGTTCGCCTTTCTCTTGGTGTCTCTCGATCACTTGCTCCCACCAAATGAGATCATAGTCTTGGAACTCAAGCGATGCCATGGCTACCTTCTCTTCCTCGTTATAGTTGTGTAGACGGAATATCTTGTCCACCTTTAAGGCCCATGAGAGGTAGTCTTCGGGGTCGTTGATTCCGGAAAACTTGGGCATGTTGAACTTGAGCTTGCCGTAGCGTTGTTCGTCATTATGCCGATGTTGTCGTCGCTCTGTCTTGGAGGTGGGTCGTCATCCCCATTCTCTTCTTGCTCTATGCGGTTTCACATGGAGGCCTCCTATGTGCAATGGCTTGTGGGAAAAACGATAAACTAACAATACCACAAATAAAAAGTTAATTTTCCATTTTTCCTAGTGCCAAGCATGATATTTTTTTGTGAAGGAAGTGCCATAAATAAGATTGTAAATTGTGCCCTTACAATTTTCAACTAAAGTATACCACATGTGATTCCATCTGCCAATTTTTCATGAATTTTAGAGTGATATTGCCATATTTCATTGATTTATTGAATTTCTAGCGATTTACATCAAGTAATTCAAATTTGAACTGCGAGTGTGCTCTAGTTTGGTCGAATACATTCTCAAAAATCATTTTCACCTTCCACATTAGGAATGTAGGCAGCATCCACAAAGAAAACTCAATTTCCCAACCATTTTATATGATTAGTCATCCATGCAATTTTGACAACACATTGAAAGAAATTATAGAAAAATAAAAAAAGGCTCAAAAATTGAAATCCTTTCACATGGAGGCCTCCTATGTGTAATGGCTTGTGGGAAAAATGATAAACTGACAATACCACAAACTTGCAAAAAAAAACCTTCACAAACTGACCTATCTCATATGAAGATCAATGACTTTCAACAAAGATGACCATGCCCCATGGGCATCTTCATGGCATATTACATGATAACATGACTATTTTTGGAACTAACATGGGTGTTACCATAGTGATCAAGAATTTCACAAAATGATTGAAGATTTGGTTAATAAAAAGTATTTTTTTATTTTCCTAGTGCCAAGCATGACTTTTTTGTGTGAAGGAAGTGCCATAATTAATATTGTAAATTGTGCCCTTACAATTTTCAACTAAAGTATAGCACATGGGATTCCAACTGCCAATTTTTCATGAATTTCAGAGTGATATTGCCTTTTTTCATTGGTTTATTGAATTTCTGGCGATTTACATCAAGTAATTCAAATTTGAACTACAAGTTTGCTCTAGTTTGGTCGAATAAATTCTGAAAAATCATTTTCACCTGCCTCATTAGGAATGTAGGTAGTATCCACAAAGAGAACTCAATTTCCCAACGATTTTATATGATTAGTCATCCATGCAATTTTCACAACACATCAAAAGAAATTGTACAAAATGAAAAAAAAGGCTCAAAAATTGAAATCCTTTCACATGGAGGCCTCCTATGTGCAATGGCTTGTGGGAAAAATGATAAACTAAGAATACCACAAACTTGAAAAAAAACCTTCACAAACTGATCTATCACATATGAAGATCAATGACTTTCAACAAAGATGACCATGCCCCATGGGCATCTTCATGTCATATTACTTGATAACATGACTATTTTTGGAACTAACATGGGTGTTACCATAGTGATCAAGAATTTCACAAAAAGATTGAATATTTGGTTAATAAAAAGATTTTTTTTTCATTTTCCTAATGTCAAGCATGACTTTTTTTGTGAAGGAAGTGCCATACATAAGATTGTAAATTGTGCCCTTATAATTTTCAACTAAAGTATACCACATGGGATTCCAACTGCAAATTTTACATGAATTTCAGAGTGATATTGCCATATTTCATTGATTTATTGAATTTTTGGCGATTTACATCTAGTAATTCAAATTTGAACTGCAATTGTGCTCTAGTTTGGTCGAATATATTTTGAAAAATCATTTTCACCTTCCACATTAGGAATGTAGGTAGTATCCACAAAGAGAACTCAATTTCCCAACAATTTTATATGATTAGTCATCCATTTAATTTTGACAACACATCGAAAGAAATTATAGAAAATGAAAAAAAGGCTCAAAAATTGAAATCCTTTCACATGGAGGCCTCCTATGTGCAATGGCTTGTGGGAAAAAAGATAAACTGACAATACGACAAATTTGAAAAAAAAAACCTTCACAAACTAACCTATCTCATATGAAGATCAATGACTTTCAACAAAGATGACCATGCCCCATGGGCATCTTCATGTCATATTATATGATAACATGACCATTTTTGGAACTAACATGGGTGTTACCATAGTGATCAAGAATTTCATAAAAAGATTGAAGATTTGGTTAATAGAAAGTTTTTTTTTTCATCTTCCTAGTGCCAAGCACGACTTCTTTGTGAAGGATGTGCCATACAGAAGATATTAAATTGTGCCTTACAATTTTCAACTAAAGTATACCACGTGGGATTCCAACTGCCAATTTTTCATGAATTTCAGAGTGATATTGCCATATTTCATTGATTTATTGAATTTCTGGCAATTTATATCAAGTAATTCAAATTTGAAATGCAAGTGTGCTCTAGTTTGGTCGAATAAATTATGAAAAATCATTTTCACCTTCCACATTACGAATGTAGGTAGTACGCCCAAAGAAAACTCAATTTCCCAACCATTTTATATGATTAGTCATCCATGCAATTTTGACAACACATCAAAAAATTATAGAAAACGAAAAAAGGCTCAAAAATTGAAATCCTCTCACAGGGAGGTCTCCTATGTGCAATGGCTTGTGGGAAAAATGATAAACTAACAATACCACAATTTTTGGAAATAACATGGGTGTTACCATAGTGATCAAGAATTTCAGAAAAAGATTGAAGATTTGGTTAATAAAAAGTATTTTTCCATTTTTCTAGTCATCCCTGCAATGTTGACAACACATCTCGGTAGATAAGGTAGTATCCAGCTCATAAGGTAGCATAAACATCTCGGTTAACAACATTGCAACATCAACGATAAATAAACTTCAGTACATAGCGATAAATAAACTAGATTTCAGTACTTGTCAACTACAATCACACAACTACGGCCTTCCACTCATCCTCCGGCTTTGCTCTGTGCGTGAGAGCCGCTAACACGTCGCCGGCTTCGCTCATAGGCTTCACGCTGTACGAATACCTATTCTCCTCTGCATGCTCATCCTCCTGCACCATGTGCTCGTCGCCGGCCGAAGAAGGCTTTGATAACCAATCCTCGTCCTGCTCACCCTCCTCCACGACAGGGAGCAGGCCTCATCGTCCTCATAAACTCCTCTACATTATCAGGCATGATAATGTGTAGAGACATACCAGGAGGAGGCTGCACATATGTCACCACCGGAATAGCTGTGAGCTCTTGTTTGACCGCTGGATCCGGCGGGACGCGTCGAGACCCATACAAATACCAGCGAGCTCGCTGACGCGGATCCGATGACTCCATTGCCTCATGCATCGCCCAGAATAAAACCCCAATACAAGTCACCCCTTTGACTCGATCTGGGATTATTCGCCGGAGCTCATCCGGCCTTGCATCTATCAACAGTTGTAGCGCATGCTCCGCCAGAGCTTTCATGCTTGGAAACCAAGAGCAGATCTCCTTGCACTTCTCTAGTAAGACAGCGTCACCAGCGCAGAACACCTCCAATGGGGTCGTCATCGCCGACGGCGGCCGCGGGATTGGGGGTGGGGAAGAGGAAGGGGGAAGAGGATGTGGGTTGCTCGGGCCGCGGTGGATGCGAAATGAGAGTGAGAGAGATATTTTTCGTCCCCCCTATATTTTTTTTACCAATGACCGGTCCCACATGTCAGCCTTTCAGGCTGGTCCCATGCGTCACCACCGGGTGAAGTAACGGTCAAAGGCTTTGACCCAATGGCAAGGTACCATTTGGCCTCTTGTGAGGCGCGGGCGAGGGGAGGAGGGTGAAAGTGAGCAAAGCTAGACGGGCGGGGCAAAACTGAGTACAACTAAGGAAGGAAGGGCACAGAAATAGAAATCCATTTACTTAATGAAACATAAGTCTCAAACATTTGAAAAGTGCAAAGAATTTCAGAACGAAGTAGAGAATCATCGTGGAAAAAAGATAAAGTTTCTACGATCAGACCGTGGAGGAGAATATCTAAGCCATGAGTTTAGCAAACATCTAAGTGATCGTGGAATTGTTTTGCAACTTACTCCTCCCGAAACTCCGCAGAGGAACGGAGTATATGAGAGGCGTAACCGAACCTTGTTAGACATCGTGAGGTCAATGATGTCTCTTACAGATCTGCCTTTATCATTTTGGGGATATGCACTTGAGATAGCAACATATACGCTAAACAGAGCACTGTCTAAGTTTGTCGAGACTACACCATATGAGTTATGGAAAGGGAAGAAACCCAATTTGTCGCATCTCAAGATTTGGGGTTGTGATACTTATGTAAAGCGTTTACAACCAAATAAGCTTGATCCCAAAGCAGACAAATGTTACTTTGTAGGTTATCCCAAAGAAATAATTGGGTATTCCTTCTACCAAAATGTCAATGACAAAGTGTTTGTTGCAAAGAATACACTTTCTTGAGGAGTTTATCGCTAAAGAAGTAAGGGGGAGGATAGTACAGCTTGACGAGATTATTGAATCTTCGGTGAAAGTAAGCTGTACTAACGAACCAGAATTTGTTAAGCCTGTGACTGCACCACGTAGGTCAGGAAGAGTTAGCGAACCTCCTGAGTGGTTTCACAATGAAATATTCATCTTAGAGGAAGATGAACCTGCGCACTACAGAGAAGTGATGGCGGCGCCCAGCTCAAAAAAATGGCTCAAAGCCATGAAATCCAAAATGGAGTCCATGTACGAGAATCAAGTTTGGACCTTGGTTGAGCCTCCAAAGGGTGTGAAACCCATACAATGTAAATGGATCTTCAAAAGAAAAACGGACACGGATGGTAATCCTACTATCTATAAAGCAAAGCTAGTTGCAAAAAGGTTTTCGCAGATTGAGGGAGTCGATTATGATGAGACTTTCTCACGAGTAGACATGCTAAAGTCTGTGCGGATTATGATGGCAATTGCCGCATATTTCGATTACGAGATATGGCAGACGGATGTCAAAACTGCTTTCCTAAATGGAAACCTTAAAGAGGGTGTATATATGATGCAAGCAGAAGGTTTTGTCGATCCTAAGGATGTCGAAAAGGTGTGTAAGCTTCAAAGATCTATCTATGGATTGAAGCAAGCATCGAGGAGCTGGAATCAACGTTTTGATGAATGGTTAAAGAGTTTGGCTTCATAAAAAATGATGAAGAAGGTTGTGTATACAAGAAGTTTAGTGGGAGCTCTATAGCATTTCTAATCTTATATGTGGATGACATATTATTGATTGGAAATGATGTAAAGTTTCTTAGCACAGTAAAAGGTTTATTGAAAAGTGTGTTTTTGATGAAAGACTTAGGCAACGTAGCTTATATATTGGGCATTAAGATCTATAGAGATAGATCAAGCATCTAATTGCGCTTAGCCAAAGCACATACATTGACAAGGTTTTAAAGAGGTTTAAAATGGAGAATGCTAAGAAAGGTTTTCTCCCAAAGTTGCATGGCACGACACTTAGCAAGAATCTATGTCCTAAGACAGTTGATGAGCGTGTGCAGATGAATGGTGTTCCATATGCCTCGGCAATTCGATCCATCATGTATGCTTTGATATGTACAAGACTAGATGTTTCTTATGAGCTAAGTGTTAGTAGCAGGTACCAAAGTGATCCCGGAGTGGCTCACTGGGCAGCTGTTAAAAATATTCTAAAGTACCTTAGAAGAACAAAGGACATGGTCCTTGTCTATGGAGAAGATGAAGAGCTAGTTGTAAATGGTTACACCGATGCCGGCTTCATGAATGATATAGATGACTATAAATCTCAATCGGGCTATGTTTTTATCCTCAATGGTGGGGCAATGGTTTGGAAGAGTTTCAAGCAGAACACTGCTACGGATTCTACAGCGGAAGGAGAATATATTGCGGCTTTGGAAGCTTCAAAGGAGGCAGTCTAGATCAAGAAGTTTCTTGAATAAGTTAGTGTGGTCCCAAGTGTGATCAACGCAATGGCACTCTATTGTGATAATAGTGGCGCCATTGCTCAAGCAAAGTAACCGAGATCCCACATGAAGACCAGACATATAGAACGCAAGTATCACATTATCTGACAGTATGTCGACAAAGGGTTTACTCAAGATTCACACGGATTTGAATGCATTAGTCCGATGACGAAGCCTCTACCAGGAGCAAAGCATGAGCAACACCAGATAGCCATAGGTGTTAAAGAAGCTATGTAACTAGATTATTAACTCTAGTGCAAGTGGCAGTCTGTTGGAAATATGCCTTAGAGGAAATAATATTCTATTATTATATTTCCATGTTTATAATTAAGATTTTATATTCTATGCTATAACTGCTATGATCCTGGAATGTGTGATTCAGTGGAAAACTCATATGCACATGTGGAATGATAAACGGTAAAAGCTGATTCCTAGTCTCACCTCTAAGACTAGCTCAAGTGTTGTTATTGATCATGTTTTCTGGATCTTAGGATATTGTTAAGTGTAACGATAGTCCTAAAACAACTTTGAGAATATGACGTTGGAAGAACGATCATATTGAATCGACCCAAACTTGTTTGTTGTAATTTGAGATACTATCGTCACAAGTCAATTTTTATAACACGGAGAGTTAACATATGCTTTAGTTTTTTTGACTATAAACATATTCTTTAGTTCCTTAGACCATGAGAGTATTGTAGTCACTTCTTACCGTACGATGGACTTTGGGGTTACTCAAATGTCATCTGTAACACGGTGATCATAACGACAACTTACAGGTTCATCGGAAAGTTTGACAAGGGGCTAGATAGCTCAAGAGTGGGATTTGCTCCTCCAACAATGGAGAGATATTCTTAGGGCCCTCTGGATGTGACGGCATCCATCATCATTTGGCTAGACACAGGTGACTAGTTCACGAGTTTGCCGAAACATGTCAACGAGAAAAAAGAACAAAACCGGTAACAAGGAGACTGGTATAGTGAGCATGAGAATGACTCAATAGGATACCAATATATCTCACCTCTGTTTTGTAAAGTATCGCGAAGCAAAGGCAATAGCACATGATAACCAAAGGTTCACTCAAATGTCATTCATGCATTCATAGGGATTGATATGGAACGAAAGGGGTTTTGTTCATGTCTATGTTTTATTGGACCTACAGGGTCACAAGCTTTAGGTAATCATGATCTGTTGAGTGTTAGTGGAGCAAGAGTTATGAGAAAATATTTATGAAATAGTTTCATTAATATTAGAAATAGTTTCGAGAGAAACCAGTGTAGGGAATCATTGCAAGGAAAACAAAAAAAATCCTATGGATTCACCCAAGATCTAATCTAGGAGATGCTAGCAACGAGAGGGGGTGTGTCTACATACCCTTGTAGACCGAAAGCGCAAACGTGAATGTGGTTGATGTAGTCGCACTCTTCACGATCCAATCCGATCGAGCGCCGCAAGAACGGCACCTCCGAGTGAAGCACACGTATGGCTCGGTGATGTCTCCTCGTTCTTGATCCAGCAAGAGAGGGGGAAAGGTAGATGGGATCTAGGCCAGCACGACGGTGTGGTGGTGGTGGTGGAGGATTTTCTACAGGGCTTCGCCAAGCAACTGAGGTGGAGGAAGTGGAGGAAGAGAGAGAGAGGGCGGTGGCCAGGGCTTAAGGTGGTGGCGCCTAGCCCCTCCCCTTCTCTTTATATTGGGGGTGAGGGAGTGCGGCCACCTTGACTCCCCCTCCAAGCCAAGGGGGCGAGCTCCCCTCCAAGCCAAGGGGGCGGCGCTCCTCCCCTCTCCTTTTTAAGGTTTGCCCCCTCCTAGCCGCATCGGCCCTTGGGGGGACTGGTGCGCCTGGCCCATGTACGCTAGGGTGCCACCCCTCAGCCCATGCAGTCCTCCAGGACAGGTGGGACCCACTGGTGGACCCCCCCCCGACCCTTCGGTAACCCCTGATACAATACCGGGAAATTCCTGAACTCTTCTGGAACCCTGAAAACACTTCCCATATATGAAACTTTACCTCCAGACTATTCCGAATCTCCTCGTGATATCCGGGATCCCATCCGAGACTCCAAACTACCTTCGGACACACCATTATGAATATCCCGATACTACCCTAGCGTTACCGAACGTTAAGTGTGTGACCCTACGGGTTCGAGAACATGCATACATGACCAAGACACCTCTCCGATCAATAATCAATAGCGGGACCTGGATGCCCATAATGACTCCCACATATTCAATGAAGATCTTTATCAGTTTGAACCACGATGTCAAGGATTCAGATAATCTCATATACAATTCCCTTAGTCTGTCGATATTTTACTTGCCCGAGATTTGATCGTTGGTATCACCATACCTAGTTCAATCTCGTTACTGGCAAGTCTCTTTACTCATTCCGTAATATGATATCCCCATGACTAAACACATTATTCACATGCTTGCAAGCTACTTTGTATATCGTGTTATTGAGAGGGCCCAAAGATATCTCTCTGTCACATGGAGTGACAAATCCCAGTCTCGATCCATGCAACCCAATTAGTACCTTCCGAAATACCTAAAGAGCACCTTTATGATCACCCAGTTATGAAGTGACGTTGATACCCACAAAGCTTCTTTTGATATTAGGGAGTGGGACGATCTCATGATCCAAGGAATAGATACTTGACATTACGAAAGTTGTAGCAATTAAACTAAGTGACACGATCAGATGCTAAGCTTATGATTGGGTCTTTCCATCACATCATTCTCCTAATGATGCGATCCCGTTATTAAATGACAACTCATGTCTATGGTTAGAAAACCTTAACCATCTTCAATTAACGAGCTAGTATAGTAGAGGCTCACTAGGACACGGTGTCTGTTTATGTATCCACACATGTATTTGAGTTTCCGGTAAATACAATTATAGCATGGAGAATAAACATTTATCAAGAACAAGGAAATCTGATAATTACAACTTTATTATTGCCTCTAGGGTATATTTCCAACAGTCTCCCACTTGCACAAGAGTCAATAATCTAGTTTACATTCACTACAAAAAAAGACACATCCCTGACATTATGGCCCGAACGAAAACTTTTTCTGTCATGGTTGTGACACTTCTATGACGATAAATGTGACAAAAACACGTATCATCATAGATGTGGTGGGCTCCTACTTCTATGACAAAAAATTATGACAGAAATGGGCTTTTCGTCCTGGGTGGGCTGGAGACGAACCCGCATGACATTCTTTGGGCCGTCCATGACGAAAATAATTGTGGTAGAAGTGAGGCCGAGGAAATTTTCGGGGAGTTCCCGGTTATGGTGAGTGGTCGGGGCCAAGCGATACAGTGTAGTTTGCGCGTTTCTCTCGTACGCGCGCGTGTGTGCGAGGCACTCGCTAACTGAACCCCAGCGATGCGTTCGCTTACTGAACCCGAGTGATCGCACTAACTACGTACTAAAGCCGATCGATCCCTTCGCTGCTAACTGAACCCAAGCAATTCCTTCGCTGCTAACTGAACCCGAGCGATTCCTTCGCTGCTAACTAAAGCTGCTCGAGCCCCCGTACGTGCGAGATGTAGCCAGTTGGGTTGCCTCTCGATGAACAGTGCCCGTTGCTACCACGCGCGTGATACGTAGAACGAGTCGAGACGCATCGATCGAGCCCCTTGCGCTAGACGTGGTGAGTTGACCTAGCTGGTTGGTTGGCTGTGGATGAACAGTTCCTATTGCTGTCGCCCGCTCGTACGCCCCACCTCAGCTGGTGGGTCTGCTGTAGATGAACAATACCCTGGCCATGTGAAGGTGGTTGGCGCTGGATGAACAGGACCCTGAGGAGGCCGCCACACCCCAGTCGATTGGGGGTGGATGAACAGGACCCCGTGGAGGCTAGATGAACAGTAGCTGGTGGAGGCTGGAGGCAGTCGAGGCTAGATGAACAGTAGCTGGTGGAGGGCTGGAGGAAGTCGACGGTGGATGAACAATAGCCCATGGAGTCCCGTTTTGCGGTACACCACACCCCTCCCGATGAATAGGACCCCATTTCGACCGTAGGCGCTCGAAGCGAAGTCTATTTCCTCCGTTTTGCGGTACGCCACACCCCTCCCGATCAACAAGACCCCATTTCGACTGTAGGCGGTTGAACAGAAGTCTGTTTCCTCCATTTTGCGGTACACCAAACCTCGAGTCGATGAACAGGACCCCATTTCGGCTGTTCCATCCAAACCGGTTGGCTCCCGATGAACAGGACATGTTCTGACCCTGTCGCTTGGCTCCCGATGAACACGACGATGTTTCCTCTGTTCCGACCTAGCCAGTTGGCTGTCGATGAATAGGAGGCCGTTGCTGCCGTCCGTTGCCTCTCTCCATGTACATGAGCCCTGGCCGTACGTATGCGCAAGTACGCGTTCGAGACCCCGCCCGTATATGGACGTACGAGGCCGTATTTTTTCCCGTGTGGTTGTACATACGTGTACACGATTTAGACGGGGCTGCCTGAACTGCTACGTCGGGGGCTCTACTACGACACATGCCGCTCCGTACACGGCCATAGTTCATCGTGGCAGAGAGACCAATGGACATGTATGTACGTATACGCTTGTGACCAGACAGATAAAGCTATGTACGCTTCGACCTGGTGGGTCCCAGCTGTTAGGGGGATAAGGAGGCACTTCCTTGCATGCGAAGATATAGCTGGTGGGTCCCAGCTATCATGGGGAGGAATCATTTTTTCACGTAATAAGGAGGCACTTCCTTGCGTGCGAAGATGTAGCTGGTGGGTCCCAGCTGTCAAGGGGAGGAAACTTTTTTTCCAGCATAATAAGAAAGCACTTTCCTTGCGTGCGACCATGGACCTCGTGGGTCCCAGATGTCAGCCTATCCACGTACATTCCTCTTCCGATGACTCCCGTTTGTTGACCACGCCGTGCCGACCGCACGAAGGCGGTGGACGACCGCGTGGCCCCGGACGGGAATGACTAGGAGATGGGGAAGATGCGGCAGTGGAGTCACAGACGAAGAGGAGTACGACGTACGAGGGTTGACTGGTTTGGTGCATCCTAGGGCTGCAGTCGGCGGAGAATAACAGGAGGGGTGGAAGGGTGGAGGGATGGCCTGGCCGGTGGTGGGGTAGCGCTTTGCAGTAAGGCATGCGAAGCAGCGCCGCTGGCCACCGGAGGCGGGAGCAGGAGGTCCCGCCAGCGCTGGAGGAAGAAGACGAGAGATTTAAGATGCATGCCGGCCGTTGGATGTACATCCCATGACTACAGATGTCAGAATCATTTGTTGACTAAGTTGACAATGCCTTCCGTAGGCTTCGACCTATTGGCCCACATGTCAGCCTCCTTGCCTGCGAAGATATAGCTGGTGGGTCCTAGCTATCAGGAGGAGGAATAAAAATTTTTTGCCCGTAATAAGGAGGCACTTCCTTGCATGCGAAGATGTAGCTGCTGGGTCCCAGCTGTCAAGGGGATGAAACATTTTTTCCGGGTAATAAGGAGGCACTTCCTTTTGTGCGAAGATGTAGCTGGTGGGTCCCAGCTGTCAGGGGGAGGAATAAAAAAATTTCGTGTAATAAGGAGGCAGTTGCATACGTGCGTCCATGGACCTGATGCGTCCCCACTGTCGGGCCATTGGCAACTAGGGTACCACAGCCCGTCTGCCTGCGGCCCAGGAGACGATGCTTGGCAAAGGCCCAAGACGCGGCCCATCTAAGGGCGCCGCGAAGCAAAGACATCTCGCGAGGCGCCAGCGTCCCGAGGACCCCTCCTCAAGGCACGAGCCACCAACACTTAGCCGCAGGACCGGCGGAAGCCTCGCGAGGCTGCCTCCCGAGGTAACCCCCCGAGGCGTCCGCCCAAACCATCCGAGCCTGACGTCGGCTGCGCGGTCCTGTGCCCATCATGTGGGTGACGCGCGTACCGACGAACGGCGGTAGAGGCCGCGCCAGCGGGCGCGGACAGAGAGGCTTTCCTCTTTGGTGCTAAAGGGGCAGCACTTGCTGCCCTCCTCCAAAGCAAGTCCCAAGGACTGCCCGTTTGGTGAAAGAAGACCGAGGCAACAAGGCGCGCAGGGCGGAGGCCACGACCGAGCCCACCGGCACATCATGGATAGCAACTTTGTAGGCGAAGGCCGTCTTTTGTCAGGATAGCCTGGGCGCCTGCCCCCTTTCAAAACCCGCCAAGTGTGGCATCCCTTCCCGCCTATATTTTTAGGGGAAGAGGACCAGGGCGGCTATAAAAGGAACAGTGCTGCCATTGTAGAGGGGATCGATTCCTTCCTCTCCTACCTTGTACGCAAGAACACCTTCTTGCCCACTGCAATCCCAAACCACAAGCAGGAGTAGGGTTTTACAACGCAAGGTGGCCCGAACCTGGGTAAACGTCACGTCCCCTGTCGCGCTCCGCGCTAGCGCTCTCGCTGTAGCCTCACCGTGGTCACCCTTGGTCAGAAAGAACTAGCTCGCCCCCAGTGTTCGAACCTCTAGATCCCCGGAGCCATGGTTCCGACATTTGGCGCGCCAGGTAGGGGGCGACTTCATTTCTTCCCACCCCCTCGTCGCCATGGCCGACGCTCGCCGTGAGCGCTACGCGAGCTGAGCTGCCAGGGTAGCCCAGATGGAGCCCGCTGCCTGTGACGACCATCGAAGCCGCACTGCCGGCGCCGCCACCGACCCCGCTACGAGGGAGTAGCAGGCCTCTTGCCGCCACCCGTCCGTGCAGGCTGACGGCCACACCGCCACGGCCTCTTCGCTTGCCCAGCGCGCCGCGCCGGCCCCGCAGGCCGCACTGCTCATGGCGCGCGAGCTCCTGCGCTACCGCCCAACGGACGCCGGCTACGACGCTTGGGTCGGCCACATCACCGAGCTCATCAACGCCACGGAAGAAGCTCCAGCGCCTTCCAACTCACTCCCTCCTCCACCTTCCCATGCCGGAGACATGGCGCATGGCGCTCCTCCGCCGCCTCCTCCGTCCAATGAGGTCACCAGACGTCGGCGCGATGCACGGCTACGTGAGCCGTCCGCGACAAGGCCAGCTGCCAGATCGTCCGGCGTGCACCTCCCGACGCGTGCGTGCTCCTCGAGCAACAGCGCCAGTGACAAGACAAGACCATCCAAGAAGTCGCGACGGCCAGTCGCCAGAACCGCGCCGCCCTCGCCGGCGGCGTTCCCTCCAACTGTGTGGGCTGCACGCCTTCACCCGCGAGCTGCGCCGCGTGGTGTGGCCCACCAAGTTCAAGCCGGACCTGCCTCCGCGCTACAATGGCACTCCCAACCTAGCAGAGTTCTTGCAGCTCTATGCCCTGAGCATTGAGGCAGTGAACGGCGACGACAAGGTCATGGCGAACTGGTTCCCCATGGCCCTCAAGGACGGCCTGCGCTCGTGGCTCATGAACATCCCCAAGGCGTCCATCTCTTTGTGGGGCGAGCTCTGCCGGCAATTCGTTGCCAACTTCAAGGGCATGCACGAGCGCTCCCTCATGCTCAATGACCTGCGCGTCGTGCGACAGCGCCCTGACGAGACCATCCGCAAGTACATCCAGCGCTTCAGCCAAGTGCGCAACAAGATCCCGCGTGCCTCCGAGGCCTCCATCGTCTCCGCGTTCTCCAACGGAGTCACGAACGTCCGGATGCGCGAGAAGCTCGCCATCAACGATGAGCTCGATTCCATGCTCGAGTTGTTCGACCTCGCCGGCAAGTGCGCCAAGGCTGAGGAAGGTCGCCTCTTCGTCCACAACGACCCCGACGCGGCGCCAGACGCCACCAAGGCCAAGAGCAAGGACGCCAAGTGCAAGGGCCCTGCCGTGCTCGCGGCGGAGCCCGAGCAGAAGCGCAGCCTTGAGCACGACGAGCCCAAGAGGGACAACCGTCCTCTCGACGCCTACCACAATTCGCACTCCCACAGCACTGAGGACGGCCATGAGCTCAAGCTGCTTCACGATGAGCGCATGGGCCGCCGAAGGGACCGCAACGACCGTGGCACCGGCCGCGGAGGTGGCCGCACCGACAACCACTGGGGAGACTGCAACGGCAGTGGCAACTTCTGCCAGGGCTGGCGTGACCAGCCTCGCGAGGCCGCCTGGCACGACCAGCCTCCTGAGGCTAACCCTCAGGCCAACGCCGCTCTTCCGCCGCTGCCGCCGCCACCGTGAAGGAACGACGGCAACCAGTCTGACGAGGGTGCTGGGGGCTACCAAGAGCCTCGTGGCGTGGCTTGCATCCTTGGTGGAGCCCAGGCTCCCACGTCCAACCGCCACTTCAAGCTGTTCTCTCGCAAGGTGAACGTTGCCCTCCCGAGGCCGGAGGCCGCTCGGCCCCTCAAGTGGTCGCAGTACGCAATCACCTTCGACTCCAACGATCACCCCAAGTCCTCAAGCACTACAGGTACGGTCCCCATGATGTGCACCCCCACCATCAGCAACATCGCTGTTACCAAGACGCTCATCGATGGAGGTGCCGGCCTCAACGTGATCTCCATCGAGACTTTCAAGCAGCTGCAAGTGCCCTATGACCCGCTAATGCCGACCAGGCCCTTCTCCGGAGTGACTGATGGTCCACAAGCCCTCTGGGGCAAGTGTGCCTCCAAGTCACCTTTGGCACCCGCAAGAACTACCACACCGAGCTCATCGACTTTGACGTGGGGCACATCGGCCTACCGTACAACGCCATCCTGGGCTACCCGGCACTCGCCATGTTCATGGCAGCGACCCACCACGCCTACAATGTCCTCAAGATGCCGGGCTGGAGCGGCATCATCACCATCTGCTGCGACGAGAAGGACGTGGTCCGTTCCCTCGATGTCAGGGCCGGTTTTCCAACAAAAACATTTATTGAGAAACCGTCCTGAAAGTCCGGCCAGTACAGAAAATCCTTCTTACTGGTAGACAATTCCTTGATACAACAGTCCAGTAGTACTGAATATATTACAAGGTTGAGCTGAGGTTGCTCAACAATATATTACAAGCGCGCCCCTATTACACATAAGGGCGGATATGACATAAAGGGGGTGGTGGCATACTACTGACTCGCGAAATAAAAGAGTGGTGGATATGTCACAGTGGAGTAGTGACATAGCTCTGAATATCTTACAGCTCATCAAGCGTCAGAGTGAGGCTCGATGATTTATTTGGGGTAGCGGAAGCGTATATAAAGCGCATGACAAAACTCCAGGATCACAAGAGACTGACTGGAACTCCTCTAGGCATCGGACTCGCTATCGTACTCTTCATCCATAAGATCGCCTTCGTCAACATCTGGCCAAAACAATAGCCAGGGGCAAAGCCCGTGAGTACTTTGAATGTACTCGCAAACAGTTTGGACATAAGATATAACAAATGTAAACATGATGCACATGAGCAGGTTAGTAAAGCACACACAAACATTAAATATGCACTGCAGGAAAATAAAAAGGAAGTCGGGCGGTAGTCCTCCCGAAGTCCCAATAAAATAAGAAGAAGACCGATCGGGTGTCTGAAGCGACGCCTCGAAAGGTAAGAAATAAAAGACATGCCTCAGTCGGGCGTCTGGGCGACACCTCATAAAGGGCTTATGCCAAAATTTAAAGTAACAAGAATGCCACAGTCGGACGTCTGAGCGACATCACATAAAGGGCTTATATGAAAAGTAAATAACAACAATGCCACAGGCGGACGTCTGCACGACATCACAGCGAGGGCTTATATGAAAAGTAAATAACAGCAATGCCACAGGCGGACGTCTGCGCGACATCACAGCGAGGGCTTATATGAAAAGTAAATAACAGCAATGCCACAGGCGGACATCTGCGCGACATCCCAGCGAGGGCTTATATCAGTAACATTCAGAAATACGAGTAATCCAGGAGGTAGCACCATCCCAAGGAATACCCGGCAAAATAAACAGGTTAGTCCATCCACAGAAATAATATTCAGCCAATTTACTTCTGTTGTTTAACATATTAGTTCTCCAGAGACTGACACTGAGACCGACACTTGACCTGTCAACCAACGTCCTTGACCGTGGACACGGCTACTCGAATAGTTTTGACTCTGCAGAGATTGTACTCTTTACCCACAGCCGACGGATTTCAGTAGTCACAAAGGACTAGTTCCGTCTACGGTATTTTAGAAGAAAACACATCTGACCAGTACACACCCATTTTAACCTCCTGTTGCCAGGAATCACCCTAGGCAACGTTCAGGAAAAACCTTAAGACGGGGAGGCTCCAACCTCGATTAGCATGGGATCAAATTTATATTCGCGCGCTCTAAGGGGTGCCCCCCTCTCGGTCCCAGACCGGAAACACCCATGCCCCCTGACCGGATGACTGGCTTTATCCAGGGCCATGGTACCTTCATCACAGCCCCTCTACTTGGTGTGTACATGGAAAGAGGTTTGCATCCTACTAAACCGTATTCTTTGCAGAAAACATGTGGCAGCACGAAAAGAAGGTGAACGGGGACAAGACTCGATCTAGGTCAATACTGGAGTTAAAACAGTTTCTTGTTAATACCGGCATGCTCCAACAATACCGGAGTGCAACCTATCATGCCACAACATGACTAGGTTGTCTCAATCTCATCAAGTTTTTGTGGCTCACTTCCAACCCATCATGCATGAAATATAACATACTTCATATGCTTCCATAAACATGCAATGCAAAACATCATGCAAGCAAACATGCAAAACACTCATCATATCAAAGGTTCAAACATGCTTGCCTGGTTCGGAATAGTCGGAGTCTAACTCGGTGAAGTTGACGGCACCGGCTCCCTCCTCGGTATCTACGAAATTCACAAGTACGAATTCTAACGTAAATACCGCGCGTGACAGAAAGTTGTCCCAAATATTTTTCAAATAAATACTATAAAAAACTAGACAGAAAAATAAAGGTGACAGAAAAGGAATCAACTAAAAATCATTTTTAGTTTAAAAGTTATAAAGAAAATGAGTCCAGGGACCCATCTGTAATGAACAGGAATCTTTCCAGGGGCTAGACTGAGAAAACAGAAAACGTTTCGGGCGCTTTACGCCAGCCCGAAGGGAAGACGCATTCGGCCCGAATACGCCAACAGAAAACGATTCGAAATAATAACAGAGAGGCTGACAGGCGGGGCCCCTTGTCAGGTTTGAAAACAGGTCGCCGGCGCCAGAGAGCTTCCGGTGATCGCCGGCGACGAACCACGGCGAGATAGGGGAAAAGGAGAGTACCGTCGTGTTCAGGAGAGTGGGCCGCGTCGATGAGTGGAGGAAGCAGTCGACGGAGAGCTTCACGGCGACGACCAGCTCCTCTCCGGCGGACGGCGGCGTCGGGTGAGGATGGATCTCCCCGAGGAGCTCACCTAACACCGAATTGAAGTGGGGGCAGAACGGGTGGTGGAGAAGTGGGGTACTAACAGAATTTGGGAGGTGGGGAGGCTCGGACCAGAGTGAATCGACCAGAAGCCCGAGGCGGATCGGGGCGGCCGGAGTTGGAGAAGAAGGCTTCCCCGCGTCCCTCTGGTGTGCTTGGCGGAGCTATGGGAGTGGGAGGAGATGTGCTGGAGTGAGAGGAGGGGCTGGGGCTCTATTTATAGCCGGAATCGAAGAGGTACCCGAGAACGGGATAAGTCCGGCGAGCAATTACGGCGAGGCAGTGGCTTAGCAGGCGATTAGCAGATGTCGGCAGCTTCGGATTCGACCCCAGGTTCCATTCAAAGCATAAACTTGGTCTAATTTGGCCGGGAGCTCGGAAACGCGACGGAATGGCCTCACGGGCTCGTCGGCGGCAGGGAGCGTGCTCTGCGCGTCTCAGGCCACGGCGAGTGTCCCTTAGCACGCTCTGAGGATAAGATGGCCACGCGGAAGCTTGAGGAGGCTTGGGCGGTGCTGGATTTCGGTGATCTTCGCTGAACTCGTCTGACGGCCGAGGCGGGAGGCTCTGTCGTTGCTGCACTCGCCGGAGACGATGGGACGGCTCAGCACCGACACCCACGTCCAGCCAAACGACCGTGCGGCGCAAGGATAAGGAGGAGGAGCAGTGAGCAAGAGGCCAAGCGAAGAACTGGCGAGATTGACAACGATCGACTGAAGAAAACGACACTGACAGTTTCAGTTCTCTGAATTTGTCTGAACCAGAGTGTTCACCACGTGCTCGATGAAATGCTGCACGATTGCAGGAAAGTTTTCTTGGGCTGAAAATTGGAGGGGTGAAGTCTTGATGCATCTAGAGGCTACCTGAATTATCTCAGAATTTGTGGAGAAGAATAAACATGAATTTCACTCAAAACAGTAAACTTGGTCCAAACTTGCAGTGGCCAAATTTTGAAAATTTTGAACTATGGATCTGGATGTTTTTGGAGATCTTGGTTTAGGGTACTAAAGACAAGCTAGGATAATTTTCTTGGGACCAGATCTCAAAGAAAACTGGTACTTCCTTTGTAAACCAAAGGAGTGCCAGAAAATGACAGAAAAATATTTTTGGGAGAAATAAATAGAAAGAAAATATATAAGAGGTTGAAACCTACTGAAATTTGATTATTGACTAGATCCAAAGTAGGAGAGGGGTTTTTGGGAAGAATTTTTTTTAAAAATGGTTTATAATAAGAGAGATAAGAATCCTCTTTTTAGAAGGGAAAAGAATAATACCAATAAAAGAATTCTTTAAAAATATTAAAAATACTCCAGAGAAATGTTGATGACAAAAATCCCAAGAAATAGAATATCCTTAAGACCAGAACCTTATCTGAGGAAGATCTCAAAATAATTTTCAACAACAGTTTTCAGAAGAATCTTCTTTTGAGAAAATGAAAAATTCAAATAACCTCCTCAAAAAGATCAAATAAAGAATTTGCTGGAAAAATCCAAATTAAAATTTTGGGGTGTTACACTCGAGAGCGCCTACAAGGCTTCCGCCACTGCCTACCCTGCCGACGAAGACGTCGCTGAGCCTCATGAGGCCGCTCCCGTGAAGAAGAAGAAGCTGTTCTCCCAGGACCGCGCCGAGACGAAGAAAGTGTCGGTGAATGGCAGCGGCTCAGGCCCTGCCTTCACCATCGCCACCGGCCTCTGTCCTGCATAGGAAGACGTGCTCGTCACCTTCCTTCGGGCAAATTCGGATGTGTTCGCCTGGAGGGCATCTGATTTGTCCGGTGTGCTGAGGGAGGTGATCGAGCACCACTTAGCGGTCTGCCCCAACGCACGCCCCGTGAAACAGAAGGCATGGCGCCAGGCGCCAGAGAAGCAGGATTTCATCGTCAAGGAAGTACAGAAGCTCCAAGAAGCTGGAGTCATCCGTGAGGTGCATCATCCCGAATGGCTCGCCAACCCAGTCGTGGTGCCCAAGAAGTGCGGCAAAGAGCGAATGTGCGTCGACTTCACGAGCCTCAACAAGTTCTGCCCTCAAGATCCCTTTCCGCTGCCCCGCATCGACCAGATCGTGGACTCCAGAGCCGGGTGTGAGTTGCTATGCTTCCTAGATGCCTTCTCAGGCCTTCACCAGATCAAGATGGCGACTGAAGATGTGGAGAAAACGGCCTTCATCACCCCCTGCGGCATATTCTGCTACATCTGCATGCCCTTTGGCCTTAGGAGCGCCGGGGCCACC
Source organism: Elymus sibiricus (assembly GCA_039707655.1). Classification (NCBI taxonomy): domain Eukaryota; kingdom Viridiplantae; phylum Streptophyta; class Magnoliopsida; order Poales; family Poaceae; genus Elymus; species Elymus sibiricus. The sequence goes on from CM077676.1 coordinate 238,925,028, forward strand.
TTCCAGAGGCTGATGCGCATCGCCTTGGGACCCCAGATGGGAAGAAATGCTGAGGCCTACGTCGATGACATCGTCGTCAAGACTCGCGAGGCCTGGTCCCTCCTCGCGAACCTCCAGGAGACATTCGACAATCTGTGCAAGGTCAACCTCAAGTTCAACCCAGACAAGTGCGTCTTTGGGGTTCCCTCCGGCAAGCTGCATGGCTTCCTGGTCTCCCACCATGGCATTGAGGCCAATCCCGAGAAGATCATGGCCATCGAGAAGATGCGTCCTCCCCAGAGCCTCAAGGAGATGCAGCACCTGGCGGGATGCATGGCCTTGCTTGGGCAATTCATCTCCAAGTTCGGCGAGCGAGCCCTGCCATTCTTCAAGCTCATGATGAGATCCGACCCCTTCAAGTGGACTCCCGAGGCCGACGCTGCCTTCGAAGGCCTCAAGAAGTACCTCACGAGCCCGCCCATCTTGGTCATGCCACGCTCTCGCGAGCCCTTGCTCCTATACTTGTCGGCCACTCACCAGACGGCCAGGGTGGCCCTGGTGGTTGTTCGAGAAGAGCGCATCTACGCACAGAAGAAGCTGGCCGCGCCGCCTCCCGAGGCCGTATCGTCGCCTGCCGAGGGCCCGCCTCAAGAGACCTCCAGTAAGCCGCCTCGCGAGCCCCCTCCCGAGCCCCCTGAGCCTCATGAGCCCCTCGGGATCCTCGATGACCAAGCTGCTACAACAACTACACGCCTCGTCGAGCACCCGGTGTACTTTGTTAGCATAGTGCTGCGAGATGCGCGCGAGTCCTACCCCATGCAGTAGAAGCTCCTCTTCGCGCTCCTCATCACCTCCAGGAAGCTGCGCCACTACTTCCAGGGCCACCCCATCAAGGTGATCTCATCTTACCCCCTGGAGAAGGTCCTGCACAGCCCCAACGCCGCTGGCCGCGTCGCCGAGTGGAACATCGAACTGCAGACCTTCGAGCTGGAATTCTGCACCACAAGAGTGATCAAGGGGGCAGCGCTGGCTGACTTCGTAGCGGAATTGACGGATCCGCCCCAGGAGGAGCCTCGTGAGGCTGAATCCCTCTTACCTAGGGATGAGGCGCCTGGCGGATGGTGCATGCACTTCGATGGTGCCTTCTCCCGACAGGGCGCAGGGGCTGGCGTCATGCTCACCTCGCCGAAAGGAGACAAGCTCTACTATGCCATCCAGCTCTGCTTCAAGCGCGACGACAAGGTCTCCAACAACATTGCAGAGTACGAAGGCCTCATCACCGGACTCAAGGCTGCCTCTGCTCTGGGCATCAAATGCCTCACCATCAAGGGCGATTCGCAGCTCCTCGTCAACTTCTCCAACAAAAGCTACAAGCCCAAGGATGAGCACATGGCGGCCTATCTGGAAGAGGTAAGTAAGCTCAAGAAGCCTTTCCTTGGCCTAGAGCTCCAGCACGTTCCCCGCGGTGGCAACAAGGAGGCCGACGATATCGCCAAGCGAGCATCTTGCCGCGAGCCTCAGAACCCCGGCATCTTCGAGGAAAGGCTCCTCAAGCCATCAGCTGCACCACCTGCCGTGGGCACCACGCTGCTTCATGAAGAGCTCCCACCAGCACCGCCCACGGGTGCGCCAGACTGCGGCCCAGCCTGAGGAGCTCGCCTGCTGCTGGCGTTAGAGCCTCAAGTGGACTGTTGGGCCGCTGAATTCAAGGCCTACTTGCTTCACGGCACCCTCCCGGAGAAGGATTCAGAGGTAGAGCGCGTGGCTCGCCAGGCCACCGCCTACTGCTTGAAGGACGGTGAGCTGTACCGCAGGCGCCCCAATGGCGTCTCATTAAGATGCATCTCTGAAGGGCAAGGTCGCGAGCTGCTCGCCGACATCCATGGATAAGACTGTGGTCACCACTCCTCATCATGCACCCTTGCCGGCAAGGTGTTCCGCAGCGGCTTCTACTGGCCCACCACGCTTCACAACGCCACCGAGCTGGTCCAATCCTGTGAGGCCTGTCAATTCCACGCCAAGCAAATCCACCAGTTGGCTCAAGACCTCCAGACGATTCCCCTCTCGTGGCCCTTTGCGGTCTGGGGGCTGGATATCCTGGGACCCTTCCCTCGTGAAGCTGGCGGCTACCGCTACCTCTACGTCGCCATCGACAAGTTCACCAAGTGGGCAGAGGTTGAGCCCATGTGCACCATCTCGGCAGGCTCTGCCGTCAAGTTCATCAAGGGCCTTGTGAGCTGCTTTGGCGTTCCCAATCGTATCATCACCGACAACGGCTCCCAGTTCACAAGCGGCCTCTTCAAGTCATACGGTGCCAGCCTCGGCACGCAGATCTGCTACGCTTCTGAGGCGCACCCACGAAGCAACGGCCAGGCCAAGCGTGCCAACGCTGAGGTCCTCAAGGGCCTAAAGACGAGAAGCTTCAAGAAAAAGCTCGGAGCCTGCGGCAAGGGCTGGCTTGATGAGCTACAGTCTGTGATGTGGTCCATCTACACAACGGCAACCAAGCCTAACGGCGAGACTCCCATCTTCCTTGTCTACGGAGCTGAAGCGGTCCTTCCTTCTGAGCTCAAGCATGGCTCCCGGCGAGACCTCGCCTTCGACGAGGCTCGTCAGGACGGCTCATGAAAGGCCGACCTGCTGCTCCTCGAGGAAGCCCGTCGCCAGGCCGCCTTGCGCGCCACCAGATACCAGCAGGCTTTGCGTCGCTATCATAGACGCAACATATGCCCGCGCACCCTCGAAGTCGGCGATCTCGTCCTGAGAAGGATCCTCTCCAGAGAGGGACTCCATAAAATCTCACCCATGTGGGAAGGCCCTTTTTGGGTTGCTCATGTCTCCAGGCCCGGCGCCGCCCAGCGGCAGACGGAGGACGGAGTTCCTGTGCCTAACGCCTGGAACATCCAACACCTCCGCAAATTCAACCCGTGACCCTCACGCATACGAATGAAGTGGAGCTGTACACTCTCCGGAACCTCTCATTGCGTTCACCTGATGGGCCCGCGAGAGCTCCCGCCCACGTCTCAGTGGAAGCCCCATGCTCCGCGCTGGCGAAATGATCGAACAACGATCATGCCCACACTTCGGTGGAAGCCTCATGCTCAGTGCTGGTGGAACAATCAACTAAGGGCGCCCCACGGGCTGCTCCAACGTCAAGCTGACCCGTGCCGGACACGGCAGCCCTTCTTTTTGGATGTGAAACTGAGGGCACCCCACGGGCTGCACCAACCTCAAGCTGACCCGTGCCAGACATAGTAACCGCATCTCTTTTTGGTTGTGTAATGAACTTATTATTATGCTGCAGTAAAGCTCTATTTCCTAAGATATTTTATGTGTTGCTAAATTGCTTGCCTCATGAGATATGTACGCTCGTGACCTTCCTCCTGCGCATCTCGCGAGCGGGGGCTAGACACGGTGCCTGTTCTCGGGTCAGTCCCAGCAGCACTGCAAAACCCAAGTGATTGAGCTCTGGCTCGCGGGCCTGCTCCCATGCATGCCACCTCACCAAGGTCCTTGGTGTCTCGTCTCCTCGCGTGACGCCCACGAGTAAGTTAGCAAGCATGCACCGCTCCCTCCTTTTGTGAAATCGATATGAAGTTGTCTCAGGAATAAGGCACTCGAAGGCCTCGCGAACGCTGCCTCGTGAGGCGACTTGCGACAAGACGCCTTCGTAAGCCCTCAGGGAGCCTCGCGAGCCAACCTGCGGCGACCGCCTCCACCAAGTGCCAGCGGGAGGCCTCATGAGCGGGAGCCTCACGAGGCGCACTCCGCAGCCACGATATGGAAAGCGACACTCGCAAAAGAGCTAAGTACAAAACACACCTCATGAGCCGCTCTCGGTGCCTCTCAAGTTTCCTCTCCCCGCAACCTCGCTGAGTGCTGATGTTCTCTCCTCCGTGCAAGCCGCTTGCACGTCAAAGGGGGACTTCCTGAGCATCGCGCCTCAGGGGTTCTTACCACCCCTCAGTGCCCTGCACCTCCTGGCCTTGTCCAGGCAACGCGACCTGACATACCAGCGATGGCTGTAGCCTGCTTGGGGGCTGGGTCCTGATGATGTAGAGAACTAAGGGAAACAAGGAAAGGGAAATAGGCCTCACGAGAGAACCTCATGAGGATACATACATTGTAGCAAATCATAAAGTACTTAAGAAAAAAGACATTGTTTTTTCACGCCCCCACGGGGCTACCTCGGCTATTACAGGAACAAAAGAGAGAGGGGCCAGGAGGAGCACGGTGCGCCTTCAAGATCCGGCTCGGGCGCCGCTGCCGCCTAATCGGAATCTACATCTTTGCTCCCGCCGTGTGGAATCCCGCAAAGGGTGTCGGTTCCGAAGAACTTCACAAAGAGGGTGTCGGCTCCCGAAGAACTTCACAAAGAGGGTGCCGGCTCCACCGTGTGGAATCCTGCCTGGGGAGGGCGGGCGGCGCATCGCCGCGCCCGCCTCGGCCGCGGGCGCCGCGCCCTCCACGGCAGCGGGTGGTAGCCCTCCCACGAGCGCTAGGGCCAACTTCGGCGGCCGCCGAGGGGCGTCCCCGGCACCGAGGGGGAACCCTCGTGGCAGCAGTAGATGCGCGGGCTCGCCTTCTCCCCCTCGCCATCACAGCGGCGGTCCTAGAAGAAAGCAAAGAAGAGTGAAGGGTGGAAGAAGGGGGGAGGCGGAGGTAGAAGATGGCGGGGAATGCCTCTGCCTTCCCTCCGCCCCCTTTTATAACGCTGATTGGGGACTGCCCCCCTTGTCGCTCTGTCTTCTTCGATACCGGGAATCAAGGCAGCAGTGAAAGGAAGCAATGATGGCATGTGCCCCGCGCGGGAAGGCTTTATGGCAGGCGGTTACCGAGGCATAGTGGGGAAGTGGGGGCGTCCCATGTCCCATCATGCGCCATGCGTCGAACCTGGGCCCACGCCGTTTCGCTCCCAATGGGAGGGACCGTGCGTGCCACGGGCCCGGGGGCTACTGTCGGGCCATTGGGAACTAGGGTACCATGGCCCCTCTACCTGCGGCCTAGGAGACGACGCTTGGCAAAGGCCAAAGACGCGGCCCATCTAAGGGCGCCGCGAAGCGAGGAAATCTCATGAGGCTTCCTCCCGAGGTGGCCCCCCGAGGCGGCCGCCCAAACCACCCGAGCCTGACGTCGGCTACGCGGTCTTGTGCCCATCACGTCGATGATGCGCGTAGTGACGAACGGTGGCAGAGGCCGCGCCAGTGGGCACGGACAAAGAGGCTTTCCTCTCTGGTGCTAAAGGGGTAGCACCAGCTGCCCTCCTCCAAAGCAAGTCCCAAGGACTGCCCGTTTGGTGAAAGAAGACCGAGGCAGCAAGGCGCGCAGGGCGGAGGTCACCACCGAGCCCACCGGTGCGTCATGGATTGCAACTTTGCAGGTGAAGACCGTCTTTTGTCAGCATAGCCTGGGCGCCTGTCCCCTTTCAAAACCCGCCAAGTGTGGCATCCCTTCCCACCTATATTTTCAGGGAAAGAGGACTATAAAAGGGACAGTGCTGCCATTATAGAGGGGATCGATTCCTTCCTCTCCTACCTTGTACACGAGAACACCTTCTTGCCCACTGCAATCCCAAACCACAAGCAGGAGTAGGGTTTTACACCGCAAGGTGTCCCGAACCTGGGTAACCCTCGCATCTCCTGTCATGCTCCGCGCTAGCGCTCTCGCCGTAGCCTTGCCGTGGTCACCCTTGGTCAGAAAGAACTAGCTCGCCCCCATTGTTCGAACCTCTAGATCCCCGGAGCCACGGTTCCGACACCCACTGTCAGCCTCTCCACCTATAGTCCTCTTCTGATGACTCTCCTTTGTTGACCATGCCGCGCCGAGCACACCAAGGCAGTGGACGACGGTGAGGCCCCGGACGGGAACGACCAGGAGATGGGGAAGACGCAGTAGTGGCATCGCAGATGGAGAGGACTACGAGGGTTAACTGGTTCTGGTGCGGCATGGGGCTGCAGTCGACAGAGAATAATAGGAGGTGTGGAGGGTTGGAGGGATGGCCTGGCCGGCGGTGGGGTAGCGCTTCGCAGCGAGGTGTGCTAAGCAGAGCCGCTAGCCGCTGGAGGCGGGAGCAGAAGGTCCCGGCGGCGCTGGAGGAAGAAGACGAGAGATTGAAGATGCATGTCGGCCATTGGATGTAAATCCAATGGCTATGGATGTCAGAATCATTTGTTGACTAAGTTGACAACGCCTTGCGTAGGCTTCGACCTATTGGCCCACATGTCAGCCTGCAAAAATGTGGCACATATTAAACCCATGTGTTTTAGAAATTAGGGATAATCAGTTTTATGCCCCTTGTTGTGTCCCACTCGGCTGTTTTACCCCTAATTTCCAAAAGCCATCGGTTCTGTCCAAGTCACTTCGCTCCTCTTATGCTTTTGCCCTTTGACCGTTTGACCATCACTTTGAAAACTTCATAACAAATTCATACTAAATCAGGAAAATGCGAATAAGATACCAAAATGTTCAGAAAAACATCACCTATATGTCAATGTCATTTGCATTCATGACAAAAGTGTTGGAAAGTGCCCATCTGAGTTTTAGCTCTTATGATACAATAAAATCTGAAAAAGTTCAAACAATTCAAAAAACAATTGGTTTCAAAGAATGACAAATGTTTTTAAGTGCTTGCCAAATTTCATCAGGGAATGACATTCGTGGAAGTCGTGGCAAAAAAAATTCTCCAAGAATGCCGGAGATCAGTAGTCCCTGGGCAGCAATGAACTGAACTAGGCGAGCCATTGCCGAGTCGGTATCTTCGACTGTGCTGAAGAACTCGCAGCCTTCGCTGGACGCAGAGGGAAAGTAGTGAAACTCCTGCATCTCTGCTACTTGCAAGAACTGGAAACGAAGACGGGCGATGGCTTCCGCAGTAGCTGTCTGGACAGCCAACGCGGGGGGTGGGCATGGGTTTTCCCTGGAAAGTCAAGGGCTTCCCATCCTCTGCTGGACCGGGGCATATATGCGCATTCGCATAGAATCGGCAAAGGTGAGAGACGGGTTCTGATTGGAACACCAGATACACCAGGCTAATACTACAGCCAAGGGCTTGAGTGAGCATGCTCGAGAAAAATGGGCGGAAAGCCGGGATAACCATTAGCCAAGTTTCGGATATGGAAAGTGGGTGCTCTGGAAGAACTAGCCATAGCTGCTGGTTTGGAGATACAGGCCTGGGTTCTCTTGCCGGGATCTGGCTTACTGAACGGAGATGGCTGCGACTCGCAGGTGGGAGGGGTTTAAATAGGCAGCCAGGCTGGGACATACCAGCATGGCGTGGATCCTTCTCATGCCGGGTAAAGGATACGCTGGCACGGCCGGCCACTGGGTAGGGTCGCGGTCCAATCCAGGGATGGCTAAGGGGTGGATAGCTAGGTAGGGGCACGTCAATTCCGACTGCGCCGCCTGTTGATCAACAGTGGCCGTGTCGGATGCCAGTGATGGGTCAACTATATTGGGCTCACTACGGTCGAAAATAGGGGTGGTCTGATGCTAGGATAACCTACAGCCAGCCTGGCTCTGATACCACGCTCTGTGGCACCCCGATAGGGGGCCGACGCACCCCAGTCCCAGGATAAGACCTGGCGCATGCCTGAGACATGATATAGCAATTCCAGGCACAAAAATGGCTTTATTATATGAAATGGAGTTTTACAATACTGTTGCTTACAACAATTTTACATGGCTCCAAGGCTAACTAAATGGCAGCGGAGGTCTTGGTTCAGTGGCAACGACATCTCTGGCAGGGCTCCACAACGCACAGGACTGGCTGGGTTACGATCTAGCACGACGGATCTCCTCATGCAACTGGCCACGTGCAAGGCCAGGTGAGTACTTTGAATGTACTCGCAAGTCAACCAAATACATAGCATCCAAATAAGCAGATGACAAAGCAAGCCCTATGCCTCTATAAGAATTTAGTCTAAACATGGTATGGAATTAACAGGAAATCATGGATCAAACATGGCATACATGGATCAGATATACAAACTACATATCATAGCATGGCATGGCTACTTATACGAAGCATGGCATCCAAGATTAAACTCAAACCTACACTACACTTACCCCTTGCGAAGCATTAAAATATTATTATGTGACATCACCCAATTTTACTGCCCTGCTGGGCTAACTCATGACTCACCGAGATCCCATCTCGTGATCATGTCAGAACCATATGGTGACTGCTCACAATTATCCCATAGTCCAAGTTACCACATTACTTAGTAGCACATTCGTTAACAAGTTTATAATAATAGGTTTGTCCTCTAGATTGACTAAGACCAAATAGGGTGACCTAATACGAACTGTGTCCAATACCGTGGACATGGCTATTCAAATAGATTCTTACACTCTGCAGAGGTTGCGCACTTTACCCACACTATGAAGCTCATGGTCCCGTACCTCGGTACACTTCCCCTTTGGGTGGACCGGTGCTGCTCCAACGAAACTTGCCTAACCCGTGACTCCCCCACCGTACCACCGACAATCATCCTCCCCCAGAGTCATGCCCTGGGTGGCCCCTGTGTCACCCCGTGACACCTGCCACCGTCTTGGCCAAACAAAATTGTCCCAAACGGGGACTCCCGGGCTAAACAAACAACTGGGCTCACAAGGTTATCGCCGCCTACCGGGCCAGCGTAGCTCGCGCGCATAACCTTCCCTCTTTGGTGGTACCGGTAAGAGAGCACAAAGCTAGACTAAGTCAAGGCCGTCCCATACCGGCAAATGTGGCTGCACGGGTAAGCTCGGTTCGGTGGCACTATGACTCGATCCCATCGATGACGGAGGAGGTTTAATTTTAGAAATTCAATTTAACATCTTTATCATCTCATCATAACATCAACATTTATGAGCAAGAACAATTACTTAACAACAGCATAGCAAAATCATAACGGTACTGACAATCATGGCATGAGATCAAATCATAGCACTAACATGATAATGGTACTAAAATATTGTTACTAGCATGGGAAAATATGACATGAAAGCAATTCATGATATCACATGGTAAATAACACTAGTATCTAGCACAGATGAAATAACAGGGCTACGACAGTGCAGATTAACAGATGATCTGAAATATACGGCAACACACACACAGGGTGCAAGCAAAGTCATCACGCAAGTCCGGAGCTCATGATAAGAGGTTGGGTTGCCTTGGGGTAGAGGAATACACCGGGAAGAAGTGCGATGGGCTCGCGGAAAAATTTGCCGGAAAAGTTTCCCTCTCGAAGGGGCTGATTGAAGGGCAAGGGAAAAATGGTCATTTTCATAGTGTGAAAACATTATGAAAATGATGCCATCGGAGCGAGCTCGATGAACTAAAAACGTGGGCGTTGGATTTACCTCAATTGGAGTTACGGTCGTGGAGAAATGCCCGTTCGTTCGTTAAGCGGAGAAACGGACAGAAAACTATCCATTCCAGCTCCTAACAGGTGAACGTTCACTACTTAATGGATTCGGCCGCTGGTTGAAAAAAAATGAAAGCACATTTCTGGAAATGCACTTTCAGTGAACAGAAAGCGCAACGCACTAAGTGCGCTTCCACTTACAGCCGCTGGGCCCGGGTTGACTTTTCCCCTCTGGCTGACGAGTGGGCCCTGCCTTATCTCCTTTCTCTCTCTCTTCTCGGGCTGTCGTCCTCTTCCTTCCCCTGACCGGAACAGAGCAGGGGCGCCGCCGCTGTCGACGTAGCCATCGACGCACAGGACTGGCTGGGTTACGATCTAGCATGACGGATCTCCTCCTGCAACTGGCCACGTGCAAGGCCAGGTGAGTACTTTGAATGTACTCGCAAGTCAACCAAATACATAGCATCCAAACAAGCAGATGACAAAGCAAGCCCTATGCTTCTATAAGAATTTAGTATAAACATGGTATGGAATTAACAGGAAATCATGGATCAAACATGCCATACATGGATCAGATATACCAACTACATATCATAGCATGGCATGGCTACTTATACGAAGCATGGCATCCAAGATTAAACTCAAACCTACACTACACTTACCCCTTGCGAAGCATTAAAATATTATGATGTGACATCACCCAGTATTTGTCATGCCCAATATGCGATCCTATCCTCGAGGGACTCGAAGGCCCCACCAGGGATAGAAGCGCATATCGTAGATGCTTGCAAGGTAGATATCATTACATCGTACCATGTACATAATAGATGGGGATACATACAAATACATACAGTCATCACAGGAATACATCAATACATATCAAACACCATACAAAAGAGCAGAATCCGACTACTGATGAAACATAAACGAAAAACACGAATGACATCCACCCTGCTAGCCCAGGCTGCCGACCAGGAACCTATCCCAAGATCGACGAAGAAGAAGAACTCCAAAAGCAAACGCGCATCGCGCTCGCGTCAGATCATCGCATTACCTGTACCTGCAGCTGTTTTTGTAGTAATCTGTGAGCAACGAGGACTCAGCAATCCCATAACCATGGGTAACAAGACTATCAAAGCTTAATGGGTATGTAAGGGTAAGGTGGTCAGGTTGCAGCAAGCACTAAGCATTGTATGGTGGCTAGCTTACGAGTACAAGAATAAGAAGAGTAACTACGCATAACGGTCGCAAACTAATAATGATCAAGAAGTGATCCTGAACACCTACTTACGAGTCAAACATAACCCCACCGTGTTCCCTTCTCGAACTTCCTCGAAAAGAGACGGTCACGGTTACGCACGCGGTTGGTGTATTTTAATTAGAATTAGTGTCAAGTTCTCTACAACCGGAGGTTATAAATTTCCAAGTCGCCACATAACCGCGGGCACGGCTTCGCGAAAGATTTAACCCTGCAGGGGTGCTCCAAGTAATCCATTATAAATTACCACACGCATCCGATGGAACATCCTCACACCATGATAACATGATGCTTATGATAAGGAATCCCGATGGACAAGCCACTCGTAACAGGTAAAACTAAACCAGCAAGACCTCCCGGTGAGCCAGATCTGCATCTAGAGCCGCGCACTCTCTATCTACGGGCATCATCTGTCTATGCATAGTGGACGGTGGCCAAAAGAACTCGAGTAGCCCCAAGGCGGCTCCACCAACTGCTAGGTAGGTGGACCAACACTCATGAGGAGCACTGGCCCGGGTTGTTGATTAATTATCCACAGGGGCCGGCAGGTCCATATGCAAGTTTTAGTTGTTATTAGGCAAATGGTAAAACCAATGTTGGGCCTTGCTGGAGAAGTTTATCCTAAAACGAATGGACAGGGGGGTTCCCATATGCCCCACATGTGTTAGAAGCGCTCATCAAGGAACATAACACCGGTATTACGGAAACTAGGGTGGCATGAGTGGAACAAAACACTAGGCAAAAGGCCGAGCCTTCCAACCATTACCAAGTATATAGATGCATTAATTAAACTAGTCGTCAACCCGTGCGAATACACGGGCTAGATTATTGAATGTAGGATGTGAATATTTCATATTATGAGCTACCTTGTAACTTTTGTCCCAATCATATTGGTCGTTTGCATCCGATTCATCCACGGACATTTCCAAGCGGAGGAACTATCTAGCCCCTAAGCTTCATTAATTTTTTTTGAGACAAAGCTTCATTAATTAATACCATGTATTTTTTGAATGCAAGATGTGAATATTTCATATTAAGAACTACCTTGTAAGTTTTGTCCAATTTTTATTGGTCGTTCGCATCCGATTCATCGATGGACCATTTCCAAGCGTAGGAACTATCTGGTCCCTAAGCTCCATTAATTAATACCTTGTTTTTAAACAATTAATTAATTAATTAATACCTTGTTTATTATGTAATCATCCATGGATCTTCCACACTTAACCATATATCTAGGAAACCACATTCTCCATTGTCGATTTTTGATATTTTGGCACATATGTTTGTTATTACTTTTTTTATCAATTGCCTACTACATAAATTTTCTGCAAGATATTAATTGATATATACAATTTATAAGTTACATGACTTATGATTATTTAGTCTAATTGTTTTGAGCAGTAGGGTAAACCCCAACTATGACTCGTCTTCTATTAATATGATGGATAAGGTACATGTGAATATGTACAGGAGGAGAAGAAAAGAAAACATGTCTTTCTATATGTGATCCCTCCTTTAGGCTAAGTTTTGACGTCTTCATGATGATACAAAAATGCTTCTTGAAACTGAATATGCACGTCTCTATATTAGCATCTTTGTTATCAAAGATGTTTCTATGATTCCATATAGACCAACACCCACTAATCATGATCTTATTGAAACATATATGATGTTCTTCCTGTTCTTTGCTTCATTGAGCATATCAGTGTCCCATCCAATACCCAGATTCCACCGAAAAAAATCTAACTGAATGCACATGAGAAAAAAAAGGTACATCATAGTTTCATCTGTGCCTTCCTCACATAGAACACAATTTTTATACTCAACAAAAAAAATCTCTTCATCAGATCTCTATTGTTAAGTCTCTCCTGTATAAGAAGTCAGAAGAATTTTATTGTTTGGATAAGCAAGAAGATTTCCATATACATTTGTATGGTGCTGGGGTAGGTTGAGGATCACAAATAAGGGTTTGGTTCTGGTACATTATTTTCCATTACCCAAGTTATATGACTAGCTGTCATATTGCATAGCATCGTTCTCAATGTTCAAACTCTGTATAACTCCTGTAGCTGTAGCTGTTGTACAACAATGGGTAACATATGGATGTGAAATAATTCATAAATATCAGTGTCATCATGTAATCTAGCCTTGTTATGATCTTTAGCATATGAGTGCAACTGGAGGAGGTTCTAAAGTGGTTGATCCTGCCAACTGTTATGCCATAACATAATTTACTCTAATTGATGGTCAGAGTTGCATCTCAAAAATTATAAGCGGCCTCCTTTTGAAGTTGGGGGTAGTAAAATATTGCACACTACCTATAATCAAGAAAAGTCAAGTGAGGACCTAACAAACACACGTGACTTTACTTAATACATCTAAAGTTGATGTAGATGATAAAGTACTAAAAATCGAACATTTGTTAGGGGAAAATACAAAAAATCAAAAGAGCAGCAGTGAATTTTACAGAAATTTAGTTTCTATAGTAAGCAGTCTCCTGACAATGCTTATTTTGTAGCAAAACTCAAGTGTCATCACTGAAAGAAAGTATTTCCAAAATATTGCTAGACTTGCATGTAAACAACCATATATTTGTAATAAAAATAAATATTGAACCATGTAACTGCGTACAAACATTAATTTTGCAATTAGTGCGTCAGTGAATATATTTAGTAGTAAAAACTTACTAACGGAGCTCAAGTGTCCAACCGCAAGTTATTAGAATATAGAAATTATTATTACAGCAACGCCTTCTGTAGAGGAAAGTGGACATTGCAATGAGAATTACCATATATTACACTGATTTTTTTTCCAGTCCGACAATTTCATCCGCCTGAAAACAGAGCAAAATACAGTGAATCATGTGTCACCATAAGAATTCTCTCTGCCAACCAAAACGTAGTACATCAAACTACTATGAATGTATGATCTAACCAAAGGTGTGCTCTGCAGTAATGGACTGGAACCTCACCAATACCTTTCAAAACTGAAAATGAAAATCCTCGCAATTATCATGCTCTTAATCCCGACGCAATGTCTTAGCAAATTATAGATATTCACATCATAAAAACAGAGGCAAAAATCATACATTGATATCTTATCATGCTTGCAAAGTTCTAATATGAGGACATCATATAATTGTAGTAGATCTACAGAACTGCTAACGGAGCTCAAGTGTCCAACCAAAACTTATTAGAATATAGAGTAGAAATTATTATTACAGCAATACCTTTTGTAGAGGAAAGTGTACCGTTGCAATGAGAATTACCTTATATACACACTGATTTTTTTTCAGTCCAGCAATTTCATCGGCCTGAAAACAAAACAAAATACAGTGAATCATGTGTCCCCATAAGAATCCTCTCTGCCAACCAAAACGTAGTACATCAAACTACTATGAATGTATGATCGAACCAAAGGTGCGCTTTGCAGTAGTGGACTGGAACATCACCAATACCTTTCAAAACCGAAAATGAAAATCCTTGCAATTATCGTGATCTTAATCCTGACGCAAAGTCTAAGCAAATTACAGAAATTCACAACATAAAAACAGAGGCAAAAATCATATGTTGATATCTTGTCATGCTTGCAAAGTTCTGATTTGAGGACATCATATAATTGTAGTAGATCTACAGAACTGCAAGGTAAGTACAAATTAGGCATGCTGTGCAGCTCTCTGTAGAACCATACCAACACCTTGCAACACCTGAAGGAAAAATGCTCACAAAGATGATGTCTCTTATAATCCTGAGTAGTGGACTATCAGCAAAATAAAGGGAATTCACAGAAAACAATAAATTGTAAGCTTCACAATCTGATTTTCTAGATACAGATGATAAATAAAACAAAGTGTAATTGCAAACCTAATTAGATACATATGGGCAATGATAATCAAAATAAGTTGATATGAAAGAGAGAGAAAAAATGAGTGCGAACACAATGGAAAAGATACGGTCGACTGACTTACAAACCACAAGCGCTGGAAACTGAATCATGTTGAATGCTAAGTGCTTGATAAAGATTTATCAGTAGGTAAGAACAGAATATCTCAGTCTGTTTTCTCTACCAGATCAGGTGTTAAAATATTTGTTGCGTATGTAAAATATGGCAGAATGGGTACCCTAAAGTATTGTTATCAACCATCATATATATCAACTGCCAATGATTCCATGAATCATGATTTCCTAGTGCGTACTATATATGTGATAAGGACCATTTTTCTATTCTAATAAAAATTGATGGAACACCACAAGATTAGTCTAGCCTAGATTACTTACATATGCAATGCACTTACGATAAATTTAGCTTACAAAATTGCAGAAATAGCACTAACATTTCGTACAGGGTACTATTAGAGATATTATATATATATGGGTAAAATTTTGTAGTGGAGGAAATTCATGATAGATTCTTCCCTGCTGAGTGGACACAGAGGCGACCGTCACCCAAAAATAAATGGTATTAAGAAGAAGGTGAACAGCTGGTCCACCAGCCTAACATAGTTCTCTGGCTCAGCAGCCTCTCGTTCTCTGTATAAACTACCTCAAACATGAACGGATCAAGATTTGAGCTGGCAGAGGAAAGGGCCACTTTGCATAGTGTTAGTGTTGTACTGGAAGGAGTACCTTTTGTTCGATTCCATCCCCTAGGAGTCTAGCTGCTGTTAGTTGCAGGTCATATGCATGAGCATGTCACCGCTTCAGGCGACATTACTGTTCAGGATCCCACAACGAAGAAGAACGCCACTGTCCGCCTCCTGCTAGAGCTCCTCCACCAGGCGTTGTTTGCCGTTGGCATCATGCCGCCAGCCATGCGTGCCGCTCGGGGAAGGGCGCGCTGCAGCCGCTCCGCAAGGCAGTGGCGCCTTATGCACACGGGCGCCGACAACTGCACGGCTCCGTCGTTTCTGCCACCCTCGATGGTCAAGAGGTTGAAGGTGGCGAGGCAGTGGGCGCTGGGCGTTTCAGCGGGCGGCCAAGATAGGGTTTGCGGCTACCGGATGGCCATTACCGGAAGATTGGGCGAGAAGACGATGAGATAGGTCTTTTTCTTTTGTTTTAACGGAAAGGAGACGGCTGGAGTATATGAGTGGATAGAGTTTTTTTCTTGAGAGAGATAAGGATTGCTTTTAAAAGAAAAGATAAATATTGCTTTCGTTAGTAGGAATATAAACGGTGGATTTGTAATATGATCGAGTCTTAGGGGGATTCATTTTTACAACCAACACAGATGTATCGTGGGCCTTGGAGCCTTTTTTTCACGACTGAGCAAACTTTTAATCGAGAATTAGATGGATCGATCTACACCGTAATAATTTGGTCCCACCAGATTAACGGCTCCTAATTACTGATTAACATGAGAATTTCTTGGGAGTCCCTAATTAGTATAAGTATAGATAAGAGATAATGTGATATCCCATGATATCCATGTCCCAACATGGAACAACCTGAAACTGCACCTGCAACTAGCAACGCTATAAGAGGGGCCAAGCAAAGCGGTAACATAGCCAAACAACGGTTTGCTGGGTAGGGTGGTTAGACGCTGTATCATGGCATATGAGAGGCTGACATATATGTGGTAGGAAGAGTGACATAGCGATAGAAACGAGACAACTTGCAAGCAAAGATAGTAGAGATATCCAAGGTCAGGATCATCTTGCCTGAAATCCCGCTCGGAAGAAGAACGAGTCCATGAAGAAGACGAACCAACATAGTCGAACGAATCCTCACAATCGCCACGAAACCGGAACTATCGAGACGAAGCACAACCGGAAAGAAGCAAACAATATGGTAAACACACAAGCATAACCATGGCATGATGCACAACCAAATATGATGCATGACAAGATTAAGTGTTGTTAAACATGGCAAGAGATGAAGCATAAGCAATCCATACAACTAGGCAAGTTTAAATGAGGCCGGAAACACAAATAACAATTCCGGAAAATCCGCATATGCAAATTTCGAACTTGGTACTGTTCTGGATTAAACACAATGTTAAAGTTGTTAAACAGCAAGTTAACATGCACCATGACGATCTACACATTTTTCTAATCAAGTTACATATGTAGAACATTTAATTCGGAGCCTCGGTCTGGAAGATATGAGCTAAACAAGTTTAACATGGCAATAGTGCAAAATGCATGCAAACATCAACCACAACACTCAAATCGAGGATGCAACATGACAATGTGATTCTACACACAAATCTAAGCAAGTTTCATATAGGATATGATCAAAACGGAGCAACGGTTCAACAAATACAAGCAACACAAGTTATATTATCAATCTGCCCCAAAACAGAAACATAGCACTTTGCAAGCATCGAAACTACATGATACAGTGCGAGAACATGGCATCAAATGGCACCTCATGGAAGTACATAGCATGGAGCTCAAAACATACAACATGGGCATAAACATAGGAGCAGCAGATTAATTACTATGATTTTTGCAAAATGGAACATTCTGTTAACAGGTTGACAGTTATAACATGATGGCAACTTGAGAGCAACAAAGAGACATGCTACAGCAAGGTTACATAGCAACCAAGGGCATGGCATCAAAGTAGACATTACATAGACCAAATCTCATGAAGGAACCATATGCATATGAGCTCTAGATTAGTGGCTACCATCAAGCAAAGTTGGCAAGTTTTATCACAGACAGCTTTTACATAGAACATCAACATTAACAAGGCATGTTTACAAGCTCATGGCACTCACATCAAGGCATATCATGGCATCAAATAAATACTAGCAGCAAGAAGACATGAAAATGCTCCAAAGTCATGTTGACAAGTTGCTTATATGGTGCATGTATTAAATCACACAAAAATGACAAAGTGACAAATATTAACAGTTTCCAGCAATAACATTAGGATGCACTTTTGCAATAGAGATTATGGCGATTAGATGGATTCTAATATGCATGCAAATGCCACCATCATGTAGAGCATGAAGAGTAGATACTTTTACATATATACAACATTGTCATAGGATGAACAGATACAATGATACGGCCCACACAAGATGCATATATGCTGAGAAAACAGACAATGTTTTATACCCTGACGGGACGAAGTGGGACGGGACGAGGAGGTGCAGCAGATCCGTTTGGTTCGGGGGATGGCTCAGATCCGGGACGGAATTGGACGGGGCGGTCCAAGTCGTTGGTGTGCCCCCGTCTTCCTCTGCTCGAGCGCATGCAGGCGGCGCCGGGCGATGCAGAGAGCAGCAGTCGGCAAGGACGGCGGGGACCGGCTGGAACGGGTCGGTGACGCGTGGATCCGGCCATGGGGTGCCAGATCTGGCCGGAGAAGAGCGGGTCGGGGCTCCGGCGATGAGCTCTGGCGGCGGGGTAGCTTCAAGGCCATGGCCATGGCGGCTCCAAGCTAAGAGAGAGAGAGAGACAGCAAGGTTAGGGAAAGAGGAGAGGGAAGACAGGATGGGGAGGAGGAGGCAGGTGGCGGCTCATCTGCGGCGGCGGCGGTGGATTCCGGCGAGGTCCATGGCCGTGGTGAGGCGGCGGCGAGCTCGGGAGCTTGCCCTCGGGCGCGTGGGTGCGGGCGTGACGGGAGGAGCTAGTGGCGTACGGGCGGTGGCGGGATCCAGGCCCGGCCGGGCCGGATCTGGGCCTGGCGGGCCCTGGCGCGTGGGAGGAGGCCAGAGGGCGACGTGGCGGCGTGGGAGTGGTGGAGGGCGGCGGTTCGTGGCGGCGCGGCCGCTGGGACGTCGCCAAGTGGCGGCGCGGGGATCGGCCGGCGCGGAAAACGATGGGGGCGGCGGCGGCTGGCTATGGGAGGGGCTAGGCTAGGGTTTTGCCAGATTAGGAAGGGATTCGTCTGCTATTTCTAGCAGGTAGGCAATAGGAGCGGATTAGGGGTTGATTTGGAGCCCTTCGATCGCGATCCGACGGTTCCGGTTAGAGGGAGACTAGGGTAGGCTTAGTGGGTTGTGTAGATGGGGGGTTGGGCTGAGGAGAGAGGGAAGATGGCAGCCCGGCACGGTTTTCGGGACACCGAAAACGTCCGACCGGAACTATAGTTTAATGGTTGGGCTATCAAACGGACTCCGAATGCGACGAAATTTGGCACGCGGTCTACCTACCACATAACAAGACCGCACGCAAACTTTCACCCCATTCCGAGAACATTTTTATCCCACTTATAAAATAATATTTCGGAGGTACCGCGGGCGCGTGCGAGTGTGTCGGGTCTCGAAACGGACAACGGGAGGAACGGAGAGAAATACAACTACGAACGGATGCAAGTTTTATGAACACATGCGGATGAAATGCACACGATGACATGGCAAAATGTAACAAGCAAACGAATCACACGACAACGACGGAAATAAATGGAAGGAATCTGAAGCATCGGTCTCGGGGCGTCACAACTCTCCCCCACTAACAGAAGATTTCATCCCGAGAACTTAGGAAGGAAACGGAAGGGGAAGAGGAAGAGGAAAAGGAAAAAGGGAGAGGTAAAACAAAGTTGCTTCATTAACAAACGAGTGAATCCAACAATCCTTGGAGATGTTGAACAATTTGGAAAAAATAATACCACGGAGATGAATGAAGTTGAGAGCACTTCTGATAGAAAAATAGGAACAAGGAACACCATGAGAAACCTGTAGGTAGCAAAGACATGAAAAGAACACAAGAACAAGATAGAATTTGAAACCACTCAGGTTTAAACGAGATAGACAACGAATGAGAAGGATAGAATTTGGCAGCACTCTGGTAGGAAAGAGAAGGAATACTTGATAAGATGAAAAGAACTTGAAAAGAGAACACCACACTCCAGTTAATGGATAAGCAAGGAAAGAACATGATCTTGGAAAAATGAGATAATGGTTCAAAGAGAGAAACACCACAATGCCTCCGGAACAAAAGAATATGAGCTAGATCGGTGGAAAGAATAGAACGGAGAAGAAAATGACAACTTCTCCCACAATTGAATTTGAAAGGCATCCCTACAAAGTAGGATTGAACGGATTTGTTGGAAAATCAACAATGAAAAATATAAGCTTGTTGTGGGCTTATGGAAAACATCTCAAAATTATGAGGTGACAACCGTCCACTAACGGAAACGATTGATTGCTTGAGATCTCGAAAAGATGAAACCCTCTTTCACCGAGAAGAGAAGGAGAAGCTTGGATCATTGATAAACACCGCAATAGCAACAATCCTTAGGATAGGCATTATGTGAAATCTTTACCAAGATAACTCCATAAAAGATATTGATGGGTTGACAAGATCTCCTGAACGAAGAGAAAAATGATGGGTTTAACATATCTCATTCCTGACAACTTGCGAATCATGAACCACGAAGGGAAATTGTCAAGAATGACATAACACCACCTCAAAAGACAAGGTAGAGAGAATTTGCACTTTGAAATGCAAGACGAAGAATACTTGAGCTCCAACAAGAATCTTGAAGAAAATACTTCGAGAATGAATTAAATCCTTAATGAACCACCATGAAGAAACTCTCGAAGAACTCCGGATGGATA
This sequence comes from Elymus sibiricus, assembly GCA_039707655.1. Lineage (NCBI taxonomy): Eukaryota > Viridiplantae > Streptophyta > Magnoliopsida > Poales > Poaceae > Elymus > Elymus sibiricus. Next base: position 238,945,128 of record CM077676.1, read on the forward strand.
ACAAGTTGATCAAAATAACAATACGAGCCTTGCAATGATTTAGATGGAGCTTCGTGATGGGATAACCGAGCAAACTTGGAACTCCGGAAAGAAAAGATGAACAACTTGGAACCGAGAAATTGATATCATGAACGAACTCCTGAAGAAGGAATGAAATCACCTCGATGAAACAAGAATAAGAATTATGTCATGCTTACCCTTCATCAACTTAAATTGATGACAAGTAACGGACTGGCATGCCACTTATTCTTCTTGAAAAGATTGAAGAGAGATATAGCACAAACTTGGGAAGGTCTTCAACGAAACACCGGTAGGATTTGGAAAGAACGAATGAATTACTATGATAACAACGAAAGAGGAATGTAGAACGAACCACCATAATAATTAAAAACGAACAAAGAAAAGAGGACGAATCACTGGGAAGAATTAGAAAACAAATGAAGACACACGAGGGAATTTAGATACAAGAGAACGAAGAGATCACGAGCTTATTAGAGAATACTTGAACGATGCACCGGAAGAATTAGAGAATGATAGATGAACATTGAGAACGAAGAATTCTTCTGTAATGATGGCCTTCGGATAATCAAAATTGGAAAGAACTCATGAAATACTTCGGATGGGTATGAAAAGAATTTTTCATGAATAGAAATGATTTAACAGGATAACATCGAGCTTGAACCATGAATATTCAAGAGAACGGATATGATTTACAAGAAACTCTTCTTCGGTCTTCAAATGCTGAGAATGTTGACGTGAACCACCATCACAATTGTAGAGACACTCTGGAATAATGAAAAGAGGAATATTGGGATCAAAATGACAGGAATTGAAGGAAAACTCAGAGAAAGCAATTGACTGATGAAAATTCATCCTTACGTCAACATTGAAAAGATTTGAGAATAACTCCGGAAGAAGATTGGAAGAGTCAGGTAAGATCCTGGGAAAAGACCTGTGGGTTATGGGCCCACTCAAAAAGAAACACAATTGGAAAAGATTGCTTGAAAGAGAGATTGCACCGGTTAGATTTGAATGGCTTGAATGAAATAACAACCTTGAATTAGCTTGAACAGATCTTGAATGAAAACATGAGTCTTCTGAGATATCTTCAACACTCCGGATATAAATAGAGAGGTGAATATCCATGAGATTCTTGGATAATAACTTCCAACATGGGAAAATATTTGAATCAATGAAAGGGAAATGATCAACACCGAAAGCTTGAATTAAATCCACCGGAGAAGAAAACGAGAATGGCGAATGATGAACATGTAGCTCCTGAGCATCTTCACGAGAAATCACTGGCTAAAAACATTAAAGGAAAGAATGAAGAGACTTCACGTGAATATAATGGATACTTGATTTGAGATCTCTGATTCCGCTAAGAAAAAGGGTGGGAGGGTGGGAAAAAATAAAGACAACTTGGGATGGGTGAAATGAACTCCGTTGAGAAAACTGAGAATTGATCTTGCAAACATTGAAAGAATTGGATTAACTTGAAGAGAAGCACATCGGGTGAAAAGAATTTACATGAAGAATTAGCAATCCATAGAAATATGAGAACACCTCTTAGGAAAGGTATGGAATCTACACTTGACTTCGAAGCAACTTGAATACCATAACAAAACAAAACAAGGATTTGGCTTACAGAATAAGCCAGAACAAACATATGATAGACCCCAAATCGTATCATCTGTCTGTTTGAAAAGATATCCTAGGTAATACTTGAATTCCCACCTAAGAACTCCCGAAATTTCTTGTTTATAAGATCAGGTTGCGGATATGGGAACCTACTCAGCACACAACAACAATAATATCCTAATTAGCAGCAACCAATTATCAACCTTCACACACGACCAAGAAACTTCGCAAATCCGTGTACCTCAGACCTTTGAAAGCACCGCGATACTAGTCATAGTGGATCATCCGTGCTATCTCCACCAGTACTGGGGAAAAGTCACGGCACTATTTGCCACCACAAAAAGTATAGAAGTGTTTCGATGTCGGCATCCTCTGGTATTCTCGGAACCGAAACGATAGCGAGTGTGACAAGAACCCCTTGGAGCTCAACTCCCCGGGTCCAATCCATACGGTCAGGAGGCACCAAGAACAGAATTTTGTCACACCAATATCGCAACGATTCCAAAAATACCCGTGTGATCCTAAAAAAAAATTTGAGTGAGAAGAGGTAGTAGAATCGAAACACCTACGTCAAGACTCCTCACCAGAGTGACGAAGGGGATAAGGAGTAAAAAGAATTCCTACTCTCCGATAAATAGCTAGACTCAAAATAGTTTTTCTTCTAGACTCGTCAATGGTTCGATCAATCAAGGGGGCTCCTATGGTCGGTCGAGGCTCTGATACCAACTTGTCACGCCCAATATGCGATCCTATCCTCGAGGGACTCGAAGGCCCCACCAGGGATAGAAGCGCATATCGTAGACGCTTGCAAGGTGGATATCATTACATTGTACCGTGTACATAATAGATGGGGATACATACAAATACATACAGTCATCACAGGAATACATCAATACATATCAAACACCATACAGAAGAGCAGAATCCAACTACGGATGAAACACAAACGAAAAACACGAACGACATCCACCCTGCTAGCCCAGGCTGCCGACCAGGAACCTATCCCAAGATCGACGAAGAAGAAGAACTCCAAAAGCAAACGCGCATCGCTCTCGCATCAGATCATCGCATTACCTATACCTGCAGCTATTTTTGAAGTAATCTGTGAGGCACGAGGACTCAGCAAGCCCATAACCATGGGTAACAAGACTATCAAAGCTTAATGGGTAGGTAAGGGTAAGGTGGTGAGGTTGCAGCAAGCACTAAGCATTGTATGGTGGCTAACTTACGAGTACAAGAATAAGAAGAGTAACTACGCATAACGGTCGCAAACTAATAATGATCAAGAAGTGATCATGAACACCTACTTATGAGTCAAACATAACCCCACCGTGTTCCCTTCTCGAACTTCCTCGAAAAGAGACAGTCACGGTTACGCACGCGGTTGGTGTATTTTAATTAGAATTAGTGTCAAGTTCTCTACAACCGGAGGTTATAAATTTCCAAGTCGCCACATAACCGCGGGCATAGCTTCGCGAAAGATTTAACCCTGCAAGGGTGCTCCAAGTAGTCCATTATAAATTACCACAGGCATCCGATCGAACATCCTCACACCATGATAACATGATGCTTACGATAAGGAATCCCGATGGACAAGCCACTCGTAACAGGTAAAACTAAACCAGCAAGACCTCCCGGTGAGCCAGATCCGCATCTAGAGCCGCGCGCTCTCTATCTACGGGCATCATCCGTCTATGCATAGTGGACGGTAGCCAAAAGAACCCGAGTTGCCCCGAGGCGTCTTCGCCGACTGCTAGGTAGGTGGACCAACAATCATGAGGAGCACTGACCCGGGTTGTTGATTAATTATACACGGGGGCCGGCAGGTCCCTATGCAAGTTTTAGTTGTTATTAGGCAAATGGTAAAACCAATGTTGCGCCTTGCTGGAGAAGTTTATCCTAAAACGAATGGACAAGGGGGTTCCCATATGCCCCATATGTGTTAGAAGCGCCCATCAAGGAACATAACACCGGTATTACGGAAACTAGGGTGGCATGAGTGGAACAAAACACTAGGCAAAAGGCCGAGCCTTCCACCCATTACCAAGTATATAGATGCATTAATTAAATAAGAGATGATGTGATATCCCATGATATCCATGTCCCAACATGGAACAACCTGAAACTGCACCTGCAACTAGCAACGCTATAAGAGGGGCTGAGCAAAGTGGTAACATAGCCAAACAACGGTTTGCTGGGTAGGGTGGTTAGAGGCTGTATCATGGCATATGAGAGGCTGACATATATGTGGTAGGAAGCGTGACATAGCGATAGAAACGAGACAACTAGCAAGCAAAGATAGTAGACATATCCAAGGTCATGATCATCTTGCCTGAAATCCCGCTCGGAAGAAGAACGAGTCCATGAAGAAGATGAACCAACATAGTTGAACGAATCCTCACAATCGCCACGAAACCGGAACTATCGAGACGAAGCACAACCGGAAAGAAGCAAACCATATGGTAAAAACACAAGCATAACCATGGCATGATGCATGACAAGATTAAGTGTTGTTAAACATGGCAAGAGATGAAGCATAAGCAATCCATACAACTAGGCAAGTTTAAATGAGGTCGGAAACACAAACAACAATTCCGGAAAATCCCCATATGCAAATTTCGAAATTGGTACTGTTCTGGATTAAACACAATGTTAAATTAGTTAAACATGCACCATTACGATCTACACATTTTTCTAATCAAGTTACATATGTAGAACATTTAATTCGGAGCCACGGTCTAGAAGATATGAGCTAAACAAGTTTAACATGGCAATAGTGCAAAATGCATGCAAACATCAACCACAACACTCAAATCGAGGATGCAACATGACAATGTGATTCTACACACAAATCTAAGCAAGTTTCATATAGGACATGATCAAAACGGAGCAACGGTTCAACAACTACAAGCAACACAAGTTATATTAACAATCTGCCCCAAAACAGAAACATAGCACTTTGCAAGCATCGAAACTACATGATAAAGTGCGAGAACATGGCATCAAATGGCACCTCATGGAAGTACATAGCATGGAGCTCAAAACATACAACATAGGCATAAACATAGGAGCAACAGATTAATTACTATGATTTTTGCAAAATGGAACATTCTGTTAACAGGTAGACAGTTATAATATGATGGCAACTTGAGAGCAACAAAGAGACATGCTACAGCAAGGTTACATAGCAACCAAGGGCTTGGCATCAAAGTAGACATTACATGAACCAAATCTCATGAAGGAACCATATGCATATGAGCTCTAGATTAGTGGCTACCATCAAGCAAAGTTGGCAAGTTTTATCACAGACAACTTTTACTCAAAACAGCAACATTAACTAGGCATATTTACAAGCTCATGGCAGTCACATCAAGGCATATCATGGCATGAAATCAATACTAGCAGCAAGAAGACATGAAAATGCTCCAAAGTCATGTTGACAAGTTGCTTATATGGTGCACGTATTAAATCACACAAAAATGACAAAGTGACAAATATTAACAGTTTCCAGCAGTAACATTAGGATGCACTTTTGCAACAGAGATTATGGCAATTAGATGGATCCTAATATGCATGCAAATGCCACCATCATGTAGAGCACGAAGAGTAGATACTTTTACATATATACAACATTGTCATAGGATGAACAGATACAATGATATGGCCGACACAAGATGCATATATGCTGAGAAAACAGACAATGTTTTATACCCTGACGGGACGAAGCGGGACGGGACGAGGAGGTGCAGCAGATCCGTTTGGTTCGGGGAATGGCTCGGATCCGGGACGGAATTGGACGGGACGGTCCAGGTCGCTGGTGTGCCCCCGTCTTCCTCTGCTCGAGCGCATGGAGGCGGCGCCAGGCGGTGTAGAGAGCAGCAGTCAGCAAGGACGGCGGGGACCGGCCAGAACGGGTCGGTGACGCGCGGATCCGACCATGGGGTGACGGATCTGGCCGGAGAAGAGCGGGTCGGGGCTCCGGCGATGAGCTCTGGCGGCGGGGTAGCTTTAAGGCCATGGCCATGGCGGCTCCAAGCTGAGAGAGAGAGAGCAAGGTTAGGGGAAGAGGAGAGGGAAGACAGGATGGGCAGGAGAAGGCAAGCGGCGGCTCATCTGCGGTGGCGGCGGCGGATTCCGGCGAGGTCCATGGCCGTGGTGAGGCGGCGGCGAGCTTGGGAGCTCGCCCTCGGGCACGTGGGTGCGGCCGTGACGGGAGGAGCTGGTGGCGTACGGGCGGCGGCGGGATCCGGGCCCGGGCGGGCCGGATCTGGGCTTGGCGGACCCTGGCGCATGGGAGGAGTCCAGGGGCAACGTGGCGGTGCGGGAGTGGTGGAGGGCGGCGGCTGGTGGCGGCGCGGCCGCTGGGACGGTGCCAAGTGGCGGCGCGGGGTTCGGCCGGCACGGAAAACGATGAGGGCGGCGGCGGCTGGCTATGGGAGGGGCTAGGCTAGGGTTTTGCCAGATTAGGAAGGGATTCGTCTGCTATTTATAGCAGGTAGGCAATGGGAGAGAATTAGGGGTTGATTTGGAGCCCTTCGATCGCAATCCGACGGTTCCGGTCGGAGGAAGACTAGGGTAGGCTTAGTGGGCTGTGTAGATGGGGGGTTGGGCTGAGGAGAGAGGGAAGTTGGCAGCCCGGCACGGTTTTCGGGACACCGAAAACGTCCGACCGGAACTATAGTTTAACGGTTGGGCTATCAAACGGACTCCAAATGCGACAAAATTTGGCACGCGATCTACCTACCACATAACAAGACCGCACGCCAACTTTCACCCCATTCCAAGAACATTTTTATCCCACTTATAAAATGATATTTCGGAGGTGTCGCGGGCGCGTGCGAGTGTGTCGGGTCTCGAAACGGACAACGGAAGGAACAGAGAGAAAGACAACTACGAACGGATGCAAGTTTTATGAACACATGCGGATGAAATGCACACCATGACATGGCAAAATGCAACAAGCAAACGAATCACACGACAACGACGGAAATAAATGGAAGGAATCTGAAGCATCGGTCTCGAGGCGTCACAATTTTACTGCCCTGCTGGGCTAACTCATGACTCACTGAGATCCCATCTCGTGATCATGTCAGAACCACATGGTGACTGCTCACAATTATCCCATAGTCCAAGTTACCACATTACTTAGTAGCACATTCGTTAACAAGTTTATAATAATAGGTTTGTCCTCCAGATCGACTAAGACCAAATAGTGTGACCTAATACGAACTGTGTCCAATACCGTGGACGCGGCTATTCGAATAGATTCTTACACTTTGCAGAGGTTGCGCACTTTACCCACACTATGAAGCTCCTGGTCCCGTACCTCGGTACACTTCCCCTTTGGGTGGACCGGTGCTGCTCCAACGAAACCTGCCTAACCCGTGACTCCCCCACCGTACCACCGACAATCATCCCTCCCCCGGAGTCATGCCCTGGGTGGCCCCTGTGTCACCCCGTGACACCTGCCACCGTCGTGGCCAAACAAAATTGTCCCAAACGGGGACTCCTGGGCTAAACAAACAAATGGGCTCACAAGGTTATCTCCGCCTACCGGGCCAGGGTAGCACGCGCGCATAACCTTCCCTCTTTGGTGGTACCAGTAAGAGAGCACAAAGCTAGACCAAGTCAAGGCCGTCCCATACCGGCAAATGTGGTTGCACGGGTAAGCTCGGTTCGGTGGCACTATGACTCGATCCCATCAATGACGGAGGAGGTTTAATTTTAGAAATTCAATTTAACATCTCCATCATCTCATCATAACATCAACATTTATGAGCAAGAACAGTTACTTAACAACAGCATGGCAAAATCATAACGGTACTGAAAATCATGGCATGAGATCAAATCATAGCACTAAGATGATACTGGTAAAATATTGTTACTAGCATGGGAAAATATGATATGAAAGCAATTCATGATATCACATGGTAAATAACACTAGTATCTAGCACAGATGAAATAACAGGGCTACGGTAGTGCAGACTAACAGATGATCTGAAATATACGGCAACACACACAGGGTGCAAGCAAAGTCATCACGCAAGTCCGGAGCTCATGATAAGAGGTTGGCTTGCCTTGGGGTAGAGGAATACACCGGGAAGAAGTGCGATGGGCTCGCCGAAAGATTTGCCGGAAAAGTTTCCCTCTCGAAGGGGCTGATTGAAGGGCAAGGGCAAAATGGTCATTTTCATAGTGTGAAAACATTATGAAAATGATGCCATCGGAACAAGCTCGATGAAATGAAAACGTGGGCGTTGGATTTACCTTAATCGGAGTTACGGTCGCGGAGAAATGCCCGTTCATTCGTTAAGCGGAGAAACGGACAGAAAACTGTCCATTCCAGCTCCTAACGGGTGAACGTTCACTATTTAATGGATTCGGCCGCTTGCTGAAAAAAAATGAAAGCACATTTTTGGAAATGCGCTTTCAGTGAACAGAAAGCGCAACGCACTAAGTGCGCTTCCACTTACAGCCGCTGGGCCCGGGTTGACTTTTACCCTCCGGCTGATGAGTGGGCCCCGCCTTATCTCCTTTCTCTCTCTGTTCTCGGGCCGTCATCCTCTTCCTTTCAGTGAACAGAGCAGGGGCGCCGCCGCTGTCGACGTAGCCGTCGACTGGCAGCACGGGGAGGACCGCCGCGAGTCTCACCGGAACCAGGGCACCGCACCGCATCCAGGGGTGGTCGCGTGGCCTCGGGGGACGGCCTGCAGCGCCGACACCGCTGACCGGGACATGGCGGCCACACCACGGCAGGAGAGCCACGCCGGCAGAGCTTCCCCGGCGGGAATGGAGACAGCGGCGGCCTGCGGGCACTCAGGGGTGGTCGAGGGCGAGGAATGGGGAGGAGGGGGAGGGCCACACGGCCGAAATCGGGAGGGGGTTGGGCAACGGCAGAGCTTCTGCCATGGAAGAGGAAGAGCTCGGGGAGCTCGGCTGAGGGGGCGGGGAGGCTGCTAGTGAGGAGGAGGGCTCGGGGACGCGGTATTTATAGCCACGGGGAGAGCTACGCGACATCGGCCGAAGCTCCGAGAGCTCGCTACCGTGGCGGCGACCTAGCGGCAAATCGATGTCAGCAGAGGCGGCCACCGGCTAAGGGATGAGGGGGAGGCTTCCAGGCAATCCACGCGTGCGGTGGGGAGCTCGCCGGCGCTCGCGGACTAGCTGGAGCTCGCTGGAGACGGCCTCCCGAAGCGTCCAGTGCACAGAGCTCCGGTTTGGCGCGCTCCGCACGTGGTCACCGGGTGGCCACGGCGTTGCCACGCCGCACTCGAGGCCAAACATTGTCTAAGGGGTTCTCCTTGCTTCGCTGAGTTGACAAGTGCATCTGGATGGGACGGAAGAGGTCTGGTGTGACTGCACCAAGGTCAAATAGGTTCTAGCAGCAAATTTTGCACACGTGGTGTGGCCACCACAGTGCTCCTCTTGGCCTGATCTTGGGCAAAGGTCAATCATCTACCAAGTTAGTCATGCTGGCAAACTTTTAGCACAAATGGACAAGTCTAGATGGTACTTCCTTTGTAAACTAGCAATCTGACCAGAAATGAAGATGATGATGCTGGGGTCAAATGGCTAGATGGATTTGGATTATTTTTAGTGTAGAGTGATGATTTGTTCATGAGAGGTAGCTGGAAAAGTTTCAGCTCAAATTGATCATCCATGAGGGTACTTCCTTCATAGAGATTCAATCTGAACAGAAACTTAGATAATTTACTAGGGAAGATTGGCTAGATGAAATGGGCTGGTTTTTGGTATCCAGAGGTAATTTATCAATGTTAACCACCCTGAAAAATCTCAGTCCAAAAAGATCAAGGGAACAAGCACTTCCTTTGCAAACTGGAAATCTGGACAGAATTTGCAAATGGATGCTGTGCTCAAAATTTGAATTGTGGAACTTGAGATCTTGATGGAAATGGTGAATATATGGGTAGGATGACCTCCACAATTTATTTGGGATTTTTCCTAGCTACCAAAATGGTAGTTCCTTTGGAAAGGCCCCAAATTGAAATATTGGCTTTAAATAGGAAAATGCAATTTCCCTTATTTAATTATGGCCAATATTTTTGTGAGAGCTTAATATGATCACAATGAATATCTCCACAAGTTTTCATGAGCTTTGGAGATGGATAGATAATTTCCTGGATTTAATTCCTCGGAAAGGCAGAAAGAGGAATTAATTCTAGATGAAAAATATTGCATATGACTTCGCAATATTTTTGCACATCTAGGGTTTATGGATGAAGGAGGGTCTCTAGAAATTTTGGGAGGATTAACAGAGCAAGGAAAATGATAGCTCCTTTGTAAACACAAAGGCATGATTTCCAGTTCCACTATTTTGAAACTAGGGTTTGAATGAGGTTCGGGGTTTACTGACGGAAGCTTGGCTGGCACAATAGCATGGGAAAGTTATGGAGAGGCTGAGGATTGTCTGGATTCACCTGGTCACTCACCAGATTCCAGAGGAAAAATTTGGGAGAGGAAAGCTAGGAAGGATTAACAGAACAAAAATCGATAACCCGGTTTTTGGGGTGTTACATGAAACCAGTCCAGTTTATGGGCACGCATGTCAAACACCGGCAGATTAACATGTTCTGCATAAGCAGGTCACCAAGAACTTGTGGAACCATCCGAACATCTGTGTCATTCGAAGCCATGTTATTCTAGATGGTGGCACTCACACTCTGCATATGCGAGTTCCATCCGAACATTTGTGCAGTTCCACAAAATGTAGCTGAATAACCCTGTTTGCACATATAATGAAATAGCGTGATTAATATAATAGTGGCACTAGTTGATGAAACATACACTAATAAATAGAAGCAACTTCATTTTCTTAATGGGAAAAGATTGCGACACAATAAGTTTATTAAAAGAAAATACAACAGTAGCATAGTATGAAAAAGCACGATGATGTGGATGAAGGACAGGACTGACCTATGTGAGAGGACTTAGTGAGATCAAGTTATTCTTCAGGTCGCCGTATCTTGCCATGAAGGCAGTTTGTTGAAAACTATGAACAAATTCAGTGTGGCAGTAGGAGGGGCCTTGAGTCATTCCAATCTCTTTTTTTGTGCAGTTCAACTAAAATTATGGCGCCCGCCGTGCTGCGAGGGAGAGAGGGGCCATGCGCTGCCTCGACAGTAGGCCTCATAGGGACTAATAAGTGGACTCAATGGTAGGCCTAATAGGACACATCGACTCAATTCTCCCGGATACACCTTCTACAAGTGATGAACCAGGAAGGGCCTTGCGTCATTCCAATTACTCTTTTTGTGCAGTTCGACTAAAATTAAGCATCCCTGTTTGCAGAAATACTTAAACGTGTCATTACTTTAAGAATGGGACTATTTGATGAAACGTCTACTAACAAAAAGAAGCACTTTCATTATCTACATTGGAAATGAAATGATAGCAAAGACAGTAGCTCTATTTTAACTATATTATTACTTCATTTTATCAGTGGCACTAGCAGTGTTGCATTAGATTAAGGTGCGAAATAATAACATTATTGCGTTCTCATGGCAGTGCCAAAACATTAGGACAAGATCACTAGCTGCATGCAGAGTCAACATGCAGGATCGTTCTGGCAAAGGGTAGTACCAAAAAGGAACATACCTCGTCATGGGAACCATATCTGCAGTCAACGCCATAGTGGATGGGTTGACACCAGTCACCAACATGGATGATTGTATTCATGCGACCTTTTTGTGCAGTTCACCTAAAATGAAGCAATGTTTGCATCATGCAGTTAGCAAGAAGTACTTGGTCCCATGAGCTGGCAGCTTCTTCATTAGTTGCACTAAAAATGAGCAACATCAAGGTTGTTCGTCAAGCTCGTGGAATGTGCAACTATATTTTGGATATGCTTTTGTGCAGTTCAACTAAAATCAAGCGTCCATGTTCGTTACACAAATATGAGCAAAGTGCCATTGTGGTGACGGTGACGGCTAATCTTGCAAAGGCTAATTAACTATTGGAGGAGATTAACCACAGAGTTCAACGAGAAGGTTAGGAACTCCAATCACCCTTTGTGAGTTTAAACTAAAATCAAGAGACGTTGCCCGTGTGACATTTTAGTAGAATTGCACAAGACACTCTTTCCAAAAAAGAAGTGTTTTGTGTAGTTCACCAAAAGGTCGCAATAGCAACGAGGTGAAATGTATATCTCTGTTTGCACAAATAGGTAGAAAGGCGGGTGAATAACAAGTGATGAAATATATGTCAAATGAAAAGAAGCATCGTCCTTATCTTAATGGCAATCATAGAAGGACAGTAATAATTTCTAAAGCTACAACATTGCTTCGCATTACTGGGGGCATTCAGATTAACAATGACAACTGTTAAATTTGACATTACTTTAATGGTGCCATTGCTTGATTTTACCAGCTACATTAGATTAACAGGTGCTAAAGAGTTGGTATAAGGGCATGTTACATTAGGCAGACCAGGACAGTTGCATTTCTAACAAAAAGAAGCAACTTACTTATCTTAACGGGAAATATAGCAGGACATTAAAACAGTGCCATTGATTCATATTACTGGGGGCATTACATTAAAAACAACATTGGTTAAACATGTCCTTACTTTAACAGTGAGATTGCTGCATTTTACCAGCGGCATTAGATCAGCTAAATATTGCCATAAGGGCATCGGACAGTGGGCGCACCAGCACCATGTACCTCCACCGATGATAAAATGGTGATGCAAACAAACATCCAAACAGGATATCTGGGTTGGTCCCATTTTTGTACACTATAGCCACCTTTTACTATGTGAGGGCAGCAAATCTAGTGCTGGAAATACTCTGTTGACTTGTCCCCCAGTCCCCACTTTCTTTCCTTTTTCAATCAGTAGATCGGTTCTATATCTAGTTTGTACTGTGTTTTCCCTTTATTTCTCTTTTCAACCAAGAGACCGGTTGGGTAGCCAGTCTCTACTACCCCCCACCCCCAATCTTTCCTCTTTGAACCAAGCCCTAGAGTCATGCTAGAACTTTTCCGCCGTTCTTCCCGCTTTAAACCAAGTCATAGATTTGACTGCATCAAGTAGCTTTACCTCTAATAGTAATAATTTAGGTGGCTTTGGAACAACCGATCGAGCCTATCTATGAGGGGGGCTGAGAAGTAGAAAAAGATCCATATGCAGCAATGTGGGAACCTGGGGCAGTAGAGCAAGGCCGGTTTCAAAGGAAGTTATACCTGAGGTTCGTCGGGATTTGGCTAGGTGGGCGGCGGGAGGCCGAATCTGCCCACACCATGGCAGCAAGGAAGACTGGGTCGAAGGCACTCCCTAGCCGGCGCTGTGTGGGAGAGAATGACAAGGCATGCATATCGGGACGCGCCATCAATGGGTTTGCTCCATCGCCGACGAGGACTGCGTGAACGTTGCACCTTCACCCCTGCCCCGGCGGAGGGGATCTGGCTGGATCTGTGACCAGCGGTGAGCAGAGAGAGAGTGTGGCCACCGCTGTCATTTTTAGATCTGGAGAGGATGAGTGTGTGAAGAGAGCAACCCTAGAAAGCAAGAGCGGAGGCTCCTGCTTATATACATATAGTGGAGTAGTTTTCTTTTTTTTTCTCCATAAAAACAATCGTTTAAACTTGCGTACGTGTCAGGTCGCACTTTGTATTGTTCATTTCTGGTCCCCGGCCCTCCATTAATTGAACAACCACACGGGTCAAATTATCATGGGTGAAAATATAGAACAAACAAGCTCGAACTCTTTTGAACTTGAGATGTCGATGGCACCGTTTGAACACAATGCATCCATGGACTAAGTAGTTTGAATTTGAGGTAACGTGTGGCTTTTGCAGTTCACATCTAAATGGGGGCACACCATACATTTTGTTTGCTTACCATGCTATACTTATAAAACATGCACAGTTTACATTTTGAATAGCTAGCTAGAGCTTGAAATGTATTGTTTCCAACATAAAGTGAAATCGAATTTCTGAAAATTCGTGATCTTAGCATTTGCAAAAAAATGTAAGAGCCATCAATTTTTGTTCTGATTTTGAACATAAACTATACGCAACCTTTTTTGAGGGAGACCGGGTCTATTGTAAATGTTTGCAAGTGGTACATAGCATCTCTGATAAAAAATACATCCAAATTCCAAGACCCACAAACAACCAACTTCAGTCAGAAAGAGTCGTCAACGTGTTGTTGTCGCTGCTATCCTACCGGAGCCGGCTTGACCTCGTCAATGACTATCGTGGAGTCTTTGTGCACGTGCCCCTAAGGAGCAGCGCCCCGGAGGCGTAGTTGTCATCATTGATCTGAAGCACCTAATTAATATAACACCAAATTTTCCCATATGACAAGAAACGCTAACCTCACTGTCCCAAGGAGACAACATGAATCTACGTTGGAGCTCCATCGACTACGTCCCGACGGACAAACTCGACAAGGATCAAAGCTAAAAGAGCAAACTCGTAGAAAAGGCATCAATCGATGTCACCGATGTCCTAACGTAGCCGGCTTCACCTTGTTGATGGCAACCGAGTAGTCTTCGTGCATGTGCCCCTAATAACCAGTGCCCTGGAGGAACGCAGTTGTCGTTGTTTAACCCTCACATTGATTCAAAGCACATGACACCAAATCTCGCCAGATGACAAGAAACCTTAACCTCACCGCCCCAAAGGAGACGGCAAGAATCTACGCTGGAGTTCCATCGACTATGTCTAGACGAATGAAATCAAGGAGGATCGGAGCCCGGAAGACAAACTCGGAGAAGAAGCGCCGACATCGTCCGCCTGAGTGTTGCACATGCGAGGACTAAAAACCCTAACATAAACTAATAACCGGAGCATAGGCACCGGGATTCCCCTCCCCGCCACCGGCCGACGGAGCCGTGGGAAGAGGGGAGGGGTGAATCCACTGGCTCATCGTTGAAACATGGAGGGGAGAAGCTGCCCTAGCCGCCAAGGGTGAGTGGACTAGATTTGTATTCATACCGAGAATGGATTCAAATTTTATTGGTATTGCAATATACTTGGTGCTCCTACTTTTTTTAGATTTATCAACAGAACTACAGTCGTATGTTAGTACGACACAGCCTGCACGATATGTAGACGATAGCCAGTCCAGCCGTCTACTGGACTCTGGTCACATGCATGGACGAACTGATCTCCCCTGTCGTGCAGGGATCGTCCAGGCAATGACGTGTGTACAGCACTGCTCTAGTACTATCACTCGTGTCTCTCTTCTAGTAACTCAGCCGACGCATGGGGACGGGGGAGAGTGTGCCTATGGTCGGCTGCTCACTTGCGGTCCCACATGTGAGTGCAAACGCAAGATGACGCGTGTTCCATTCCGTGAGTGGCGTGCCGGACCAACCGACCGTGTGGGGTGCGACGCGAACATGACGTGTGTGATGTATACATGTACCATCGTTTTCTTTTGGTTTTGCTCCATGGCGCAATCCATTGACACAAAATTATATTTAAAAGTCGAGGGCGGGGCTTTTCCTGTGCGTTAGGCGGAGCAGTTTTGCCTAGTCGGTTCGACGGAGAGGCGAGGAGGACGAGGGAGTAGCGGATTCAACTTACTGCTGGAAAGGTGGGCTGTGTGATTTGATGGATCGTTACTGCTAGAAAGGTGGGGCCTTGTGATTTGACTGCTCATTATAGTCATTATTACTGCGGCGCTACGACCGGGGTGAGTCTACCCTACATGGTGTACAGGTGCTAAGCATGCCACATATGCAAAAAAATCTGATGTGACAAGGTAAAGAGAAGAGATTAGAGTTTGGTGACCCCAGGAAGAATCAATGCGAAGCGCGCGGACCTATGCAAAACACTTAAATGAGAGAAGTTTACGTACAACATGAAGGAGTTTAGTTGTCAAAGAATTAAACATTTATGCTAATTTTTTTAGTAGACTTTAGCACCCCATCTAAGCACGTAGTACTATGCATAATTTGGTGCTTGAAACGTCGATCCAGATGCTGGCTGTCCCACATCCAGCATCATACTACTAGTAGTGGAGTAGTATGTTATAGTAGTACATACGTATGTACTAGTATCGTTGTTCTCTCTTTCTACTATAGTAGTAACTCAGCCGACGCGCGGGGCCGGGGGAGTGTGCCTATGGTCGGTTGCTCAATTGTGGTCCCACGTGTGAAGTGCAAATGCAAGATGACGCGCGTTCCATTCCATGAGCGGCGTGCCGGACCAACCATGTAGGTGCGATGCGAACGCAATGAGCGTGTTGTATATGTACCACCTTTTTCTTTAATTTGAGCTTGTTAGTTTTGCTCCATGGCGCAATCCATCGATACATACAAAACTATATTTAAAAGGCGAGGGCGGGGCAGTTTCTCCTGGTCGGTTTGACAGAGAGGCTAGTAGGACGAGGGAGTAGCGCATTCAACTTACTACGGGAAAGGTGGGGCTTTGTGATTGGACGGCTCATTACTACTGGAAGGTGGGGCATTGTGATTTGACTGCTCATTATAGTCATTATTACTGTGAGGGGTAAGTCTCCCCTTCCGCTCCCCACTCTAATCTGGTGCATGACACGTCGACCCAGATGCTGGCTGTCCCACATGTCGGCGAAAGGAAGTATAATTATTGTAACACCCCGATTTTTGGCCCTTTCTTTTTCTTTTGGTTTTATTTGGTTTTTGCTCTGCTTTTCTTTTTGGAGCAGTTCTTTGGACTTGAAACCTGGGAGACCATCATTTCCTCCCCTTCCAAGTAGTGTTTCATCCTTGCATCTTTTCCAAGATCATGATTTTTTCCATTTAAGCCCAACTCCAAAATTCTTTCTTAGGGAATCTTCCTTTCCTTATTAAAGGAATAACCCTATTTGACCCAGTTGTGAAGCAACCTCTATTTCTGTCTTCCAAAAAATTCCCAACTAATTATCATAAATCATTTGGATTATATCTTCTCCAAATGTGCCAAGACATTTCCTTGCCTAGTTCAAAAATAATTCAGGAATATTCATTTTCAATTATGTCCTGAGTAGCACTTTTGTGAAGGAAGTGCTCTTTATCTTTTCTTGATTGCCCTCAAAAATTTTGTGCATCCGCTCATGTCCAAATCATGGTCTTATGCCAAAATTAAGCTTTATTTGCCTAGCCAAACTCCCTGAGCAAAATTCCAAAGTTTTTGTCCAGTGGAAACATTTGTGAAGGAAGTGCTGGCTAGGAATATTCAAATGAGCTGAAATTTTGCAAGATCATTGATATGCTCAGACCATTGCTCTCCACCAAATTTCCCCTCTATCCAATCATCTATGTGAGCTCAACATCAAATCTTTGTTTCTGGTGATATTTTCAGTTTGTGAAGCAACTACAATTTAGGTTGCCTCATAGTTTCTGAAAATTTACCCCAGCCTTCTTACCCTTATAAAACATCACTCCACCAAATTTGAGCTCATTTCATCAAGCCAATAATTCCTAGTAATTTTTCTAAGTTTCTGGCCAGGGGAGTCCTTTGTGAAGAAAGTACCATCTTGGCTTGAACAAATGGTGTGAAATTTTTACAGTAGCCTCTTATATCCAAATCATAGTCCTATGCCAATTTTCAGCCCAAATCAATACCCCATGTGAGTGCTACTTCCTGATCAAGTTTCTGGACCAGAAATGCAGTTGCAAAGCATCCACCCTCAAACCTTGTCCATTTAGCCTGAAACTTTGCAATCCTGTAGTCCTTCTAACCCCAAATCCTTGTGAAAAACTCTTTTACCATTCTACCTCATGATTTGACCTCAGAACTTTGCAAAAGTTTGCTGCTGCAAACTTTGGGCGATGTGCCTGATCACCCCAAAAGCTCTTTTGTTGATCTATCACCACAAAGTGTCTACACTATGGATGGACTTCTCACTGGACAGGCTTGTCTGGGCTTACTCGTCGCGCTCGCGCCCGTGCATGCGGTAACTGCGCCACTGGCATGGCCGGCGCACGTGCGCTGGCTGCAGTGCGCGTGCTCTGCGCCTCGGCCCCGCCCGGCCACTGTCCAAACCTCCTCTGTTTGCCACCAAGCTCCGCTGCAGCCCTTCCCCAGTTCCTCCTTGCCGCCCTGGTTCGTTCTCCCCCGCTAGGAGCTCGCCGGAATGAGCCAAATGCTTGGGCGCACGCGGGAACAGTGGCCGCGCGTGCATGACTGCCCCGACCGCGCGTGCCCTGCTCCTCCTGCCTCCCCGCGTGCTGGCCCGCTCTTCAGCCTCTCCCTCTCCACCGTCCCTAGTCCCTGTTGCAGCCGCTGGTGCTTGTCGCCTCGCCGGGGTTTGTTCTTCTGGCCGCGGCGGCAACCGGCCCACGCTCGCCCTCCCTCCCCTCCTATTTAAGGAGCCCCGAGCTCGCCTCTCCTCCTCAGCCATCACCTCCCTCTCCCAATCAACCCCCCCCCCGAGCAAAGAACTCGAGCCGAGGCCTCCTTCTTCCTCCTCTCTGGCCACGGCTCCTCCATTCGGCCCCCTCCTCCTCGAGCTTGCTCCAGTGCTTCTCCGACCAAACCAAGCACATCCGGGAGCTCCCCTCCTTTCCCTGGTCCTACCCAGCCCCTCTCCCTAGCCTATCCTCGCCGGAGTCGCCTAGCTCGCCAACGCCCGTGGCTCTGCTCCGCCGGAGACGAAGGGCGTGTCTCCTTCCGGCCACCATTCACGAAGCTGCGGGTACGGGCAGGTGCGCCATTGTGTGCCCGATCCATCTCCACCGTCTCCCAGCACCGCCGTGGCCTTCTCGCCACCGTTTCATCGCCGGTGAGCCCACCATCTCTGCCTCTCTCTTTCTCTCTTTAAATCTGACTGAAGGGGCCCGCTGGTCAGTGACTTCGGCGCCCTCCGAAACGTTTTGTAAGTGAAAGCGTATTCCTAAAATACGCCTTCGACATCATCCCTTCTGTGATTTTCTGGAATTTCCAGAAATTCAATTTTAAATCCAGTTTGACCTCAACTTTGACCATGAATAACTCCTAAACTACAAGTCCAAATGAACTGATTCTTTTTGCATTATTTTTCTTTTGTTCTCCTCTATTTTCTAGTAGAATTTGGTATTTTTATCTTCTGTCTAAAATTTCTGGACAGGAGTATTTGCTTTATGGTATATTCTTAAATGCTTGCAAAATATTTTCAGAGTGTTTGTGGTGAGTTGGTGAAGACCAGGAGCTCTTCCCCTCTCTTTTGGAGCCAGGCAAGCCACACCCTCCATTTGCATGATTGCAATGCAATGCCATGGTTAATTTGAATTAAATCTGCTTAATATTGCATTATTTAGGAATGATTTATTCTTGGCTTTATGATTGGATATATGTGAGTTTGTTACTGCCATGATGATGCTTGGATTTCTAGGACTAATGTTTTGTAGATTATGGATGACATGTTACTTCGGAAGTATTGATAATAGTCATACTTTATTCGCGGTCATATTGAATATTGGTGAAATTCATGCTAATGATATTGATATTTTATGCTTGGGATTTTGGATGGATATTACCATGATTTGAATCACAGGTTGATATGTAACATTGGAGTAACAGTTCTATCGCATACTTACCTTGGGGATAAATTCCGTCATTCCGTTGGTCAGGTGCCACCGAATCGAGCTCACCAGTGCAGCCACACTTGCCTGGATGGGGAGGCCCTAATTCGGTCTATTGTCATGCCTCTCCCCAGTGCCTCCAACTAGGGAAGGTTATGTGCTCGCGCTGCCCTGGCCCGGTAGGCGGTCATAACCTTGTGTGCCCAAGTTTTATTGTACCCGGGGGTCCCCGTGTGGGACAAAATTGTTGTGTTGGCCACGACGGTGGCAGCCACATAGGTGGCGGATGTCACGAGGTGACATCAGGGGCCACCCAGGACATAGCCCAAAGTGGAGTTTGTCGGGAGTGGCCGGGAGAGTGTCATGCAATAGACTGGTTTTGTCAGAACGTCGTTGGTCCACCCGAATGGGAGCACGAGGCCATGAGTTCCGTGGTGTGGGTACAGTGTACTAACCTCTGCAGAGTGTATAAACTATCGATAGCCGCGTCCTCGGTCGTGGACACAGTTCGTTGTAGGTCACACCGTTCGATCAACACTCACAATGACGGAATGACTTATATTATGATTTATAGTTGTATGTGAGCAAGTAACAGTTTGGCAGGATGCCGATGAGGTTGTGATGATGATCTTGAGACTGATCATCGGATCGTGATCACGCGGTGATCACAAAGATGTATTGATCACGAGATGATCAAGATGATATGTTGATTGGTCGGATAGCCAAGAATGTGGTGGTCCATGTGACCCAAGATAATGGTTTCACAGTGATTTTAGTCTTACCATATTACTTTGTATAATATTTACTTCCACCTCTTAGTAGTTAGTTATAAGTTAGCTGGTAAATGCTAAGTTGTTGTTTTGCCTTGATGCTTTTGGTTGTTGTGAGCTTGCGAGTACATTCAAAGTACTCACCTGGCTTATCATGCCAGTTGGCAGGTGATGCTGTGATTGATTGCTTGTCGTGGATTCCGTTCGTGCGAGCTAGGCCGTGTCCCAGCCAGAGTCCCTGCGGAGTGGAGTTCACCACTGTCGTCGTCGTTTCGCTGCTATGAGCTGGTCCGCTACTAGCATAGAGCTACCTTAGCAGGCGTAGTGTCGCTGTGCTATGTAACCTTTGTAATAGCAAACCTTTGTACCTTTATCTCCTATAATAAAAGCTGATTTGTTCTATGCCAAGCAGTGCCATATTCCAGAAGACATTTATGGGCTGGAATACGGGGGCGTTCCGGTCCCTCTGAGCCGGGGAGCCACAATTATTGCCGACGACCTAAGGAGGAGCAAAGAACCGTGCAGTATACTCTAGTTTTCCACTGGAGTACTATCCCGACGCGGAGGAGTGTGAAACACGGCAGCCCAGTGCGATATGGCGATAAAAAATGATATAGTTTGCTTGTGATCCCACGGCACCGCTCATCGTTACCACTATTTTTTTCGTGCCTCGCAGCCTACTACAAACGAAATAATATGATGACAATGGCAACGAATAATAATTGTCTTACCTATTCAGGATAATTTAGAAGGACACATGCGGAAACGCCCGAAAGACACAGTGGCAAAAGAAGAAGACACAGGGGCAAAAGAAGAAGGAAGATTACCCGGAAAAAAAGAAGGAAGACGCAGACAACGGTCTGGGTTGCTGCTCTCTACTTCATGAAGGGTTGCTGGGCGCGGAGTTCTAACTGATCTCCTCTTGCCTCTTGTCTGCCATCTTCTTCATTATTTCCATGGCGCGGGATTTCTTGAGGCGAGCGTGCATGATCTCTTTCACGTCCTCATGATGTTGCTTGACAGCAGTCACACTCTTGGTGCAGAGCTTCGCCATGTCATCCCTAAGTTCCCCGATGACGGTGGTCAGCATCTTCACCGAGGCAGTGCTCTTCTCTCGCAGCTTCTTCCAGCCAGTGATCTCCTCGTCCAGCAGCTCGAGCTCATGCCAGAGCTTCGCCTAGTCCTGCTGAAGTTCCACGATTTCGCCGGTCGCCTTCTCAGCCAAGGCATTCCTCTCCTTCAGCAGCTTCACCAAGCCGGCGATCAACTCCTTCTGCTTGTTGAGCTAAGCAGGAATGTCGTCGTGGGCTAATGACTTCAGCATTGCTAGCTCAGCATGTTCGCCTCCGCTGCGAATGCGCTTCTGAGAGCCCTCTCTTGCCCATGAGAGATCTTTCGAGGCCTCCGCGGCGCGGCGGGCCCTGTCTTTTTTTCGCGGCCTTGGTCGTCGCTCCCTTATTATTCCTTGGCCCAGAGCTCTTCCCACCAGCCATGGCAGACGCAAGGAACGACGAACAAGAAAGGCATATGAGGAGGAATGTGCAGTAATATTTGAGTAGTTAGCTTCTGTCAGGGCCGGTTTTCCGGGACACAAAATCATAGAAAAACAACCCTCGTGTCATCACCAGCCCCAGGATTACTGTTCGCTGGTGGACACTTCCTTGATACAGAATTCCAAGCAGTTACAAGAATTTGAGTACAAGACCATAAAGGTCCATTGAGTACCACAATGATTTCTAGTGGCGGATGATGGAAGCAACTCGTGGATCTCCAACGTTGATGGGGCTCCATTCCCACAGGAATAGCTGACCTGGATAACTCCTATCTCGCGTGGCTGCTATCTCCGATTCCTATGCTGCGGGGCTATCTTCATAGCGCTCTCCTCTGAATCATGATCTGGCCAAGACAATAGCCAGGGATAAGTCAGTGAGTACGTTTGAATGTAATCGCAAGCATCATGGACAAAGGATATAATAAAAGCAGGCAGAGTGCATGCAATTAACTTTAAAAATATTCAACAATATTATGACATGGTAAGAGTATAATGTAATCTTGCGGAGTATTATATTTGCATAGAAAATAAAGGTTAGCCCTCCGATATTAGCGAAGTATAAGCAATCATGTTGTTACCAAAATTAAAAGTCGGGTTTCAGAAGGTAGAACCATCCCGAAAGAATCCCAAGAGAAAAGTTATAAGAGAATGCCATAGTTGGGCGTCTTCGCGACGCCACGCAAAGGGCTTTGATCCAAATGAAATCAAAGGCAAAGGGAATTCTAGGCGGTAGAACCGCCTGGTGAATTCCAAAAGAAAATAACGTACGAGCCGGTTGGGTCTCTGAAGCGACGCCTCGAAAGGTCTTGAAAATAAATGCCATAGTCGGGTGTCTGAAGCGACTCCTCATAAAGGGATTTTAAAGAGCAGTAAAACAAAACATACAAGTATCGACCAGAGCACTAGGGTTAGTCCATAACAGCATTAGTGATAATAATCATCCATCATAATTCATGATCAATATCTGATTTAGTTATTTCCTCTAAAGACCGACACTTGACCCTTCCCAAACTGTAGTTCTTAACCATGGACACGACTATTCGAATAGGTTTTAAAACTCTGCAGAGGTTGTACTCTTTACCCACAAGTAAAGGATTTCTTTAGTCAACCCTGAGACGTTGACTAATTCCGATCACGGTCTTTGGGTTGAAAATACACCTGACCAGCACACACCAGCTTAACTTTCCCGATGCCCGGAATCACCCAAGGCATCATTCAAGAAAAACTCTAAGACGAGGAGGCCAACACCTCGAATAGCATGGGATCACAAAATATATACCGCGCGCAAACTAAGGGGTGCCCCCCTCTCGGCCTCAGCCGGAAACACCCATGCCCCCTGACCCGATGACTGGCATTATACCTGGATCCTGGAAACCCTCATCGTGGCCCCTTTGTACGATGTGTGCAGGAAAGGGGTTAACAACTTACTGAACCATACCCAACCTGTGGCAGGGACAAGTGGTAGCACAAATCAAGTATGGGGGTTACCAAAACAAGACTCGATCTACGATCGACTTAGGAGGTTTATATTTTCCTGCAATGATTAGCACAATATATTTCCTTAGTGGTACCCAACAGGGTCACCACCTGGCATGTCCCAACATGCCATCACCGATCATTGGAGTCCCGACATGCGTTGGCTCCGGTGACTGACCGCTGGGGTCTGGGAGGCATGGACGGTGCTCCGGTGATGTGATGGGTTGCCGCGTGGAGGAAGAGGAGGCCATGGACGGTGCGGGAAAGTAATGGAGTGCCGGTGGTCGTGGCTAGCTGGCGGCTGCCCATGGCTTGGCCGGCGGCCGTTGCACCGGCCTGCCACTGCTCTGGCAGCGGCGAGGGGCTGATGGGAGGGCCAGGGAGTTGCCAGGGTCGGTGGCACTTAAGGAGAGGAAGAGTGGAGTGCACGACATCAGATTCTTCTGAATTTGATCCAACCCAATTTAGTGCACTAAAGGTACTCGACGAAATGCCAAATGTAGCTAGGCATTTTTGAAATTTTTGAAAATTGTTGTGGATGCTCTCTGATGCCATTCTGAGGTACTGTAAAATTTTCAGAATTATTGGAGCAGGGGAGATAAGGTTTTGAGCAAGAAATCTGAATCTGGTCCAAATTTCATTCAAATGAAATTTGAATTATTTGAACTTAAGGATAGAATATTTTTGGAGAAATGGTTTGCTAGTACTGATATGCAGTTGTGATAATTTTTGTAGGAATAGAATTGTTATGAAGAGGGTAGTTCCTTTGTAAACTCAAAGGAGCTAAGAAGTGATGATAGTTAGTTTTGGAAATGTTTAAATTGGTAAAAGAAAATTTTGTGAAAGAAATTGAATAGGGTACTGCCATACGGCATGGGAGGTGCTTGAGGAAATTTTTGGAAATCAAATTTGAGATAGTTTTAGTGCAACAGAAACATTCTAGATTTTGAAAATACCTTTAAAAGAATTATATGGGGGCAAATTTATTATGCAAATATTAACTACTGAATTTAAGAGATAAATGCAAGGATTAAGAATTACCCACAATATTTTACAAAAGTTTTCTATATGGAGAGGAGAATTTTAGAAAACAGAATACAGAAAAGGTCTTGAAATTAATAAAAGACCTAATATAATTCAAAAATTTATTTTAATCAAAATTTTATTTAGTAAAAACATGGGTTAAAATTTTGGGGTGTTACAGCTTCCCTTTTATAACCTAGTACTAAGTACTAATATGCTGCAAAGCGGAAACACATTTAGGTTTGATCGGTGTGAACAAGTTTGCAATTAATTATAGCATGCTACTTTGGAAAGTGATGGGAAACAAGTTCGAAATGTATTTATGGTTTTGGTTTCGAAGCCCGAAATGGCTCCCGATGAGTTCTCATGACCAAGCATTCAAAAACTCGTGATAAATCAATGACCATCTTTTTCCAGATGACCAACTATTTTCATAGAAATACAACACATATACATGGAGTATTTTCATAGAAATACAATACATATATGGAGTGATTGTCACGGTTGCAAACCGCCATGGCACCGTGTGTTCACTGCAGCAAAAACTGAGCAGGTCACTGCATCACTGGCGGGGAAGGAGGTTAGGTCACATCGCGTAGGATGCATCCCCAGCGCCGCCGCAGTAGCTGGTTGAGCGATTTGGCTTCTCCTACCGCCCATTTGAACAGTTGCACCGGCCTCTCATGCCATTCCACAGGCATGCGCATTCTCTCCTCCGCAGTTGACTCCGTGAATATGATCTCTGCCATTAGCCCTAGCTCGAAATCAATGCGACGCTGCCAGATGCTGACATCCCTGGGCATCTCACCCCTGAGATCGACTTGCGCCTCCGCCTTGTGCTTCGCCAGGCGCAGCTCCTTCAAACTTATCTCCAATCGATGCAACGCTTCCTCGATCCGATTTGCCCTTGCTGCCCACCACCTGAAACACAACCCTGGCATGTCCTCTAGCGCCACCGATCAGTGATTCCAGAGCAATGGATCCCCTCTGAAACACATGTGCATTTCGCTCAAAGGCGGCAGTGCTACAGGCCACAGGGAGAGGGAAGCCCGTGGGATGCTGGGATCTAAGGGATTATCCATGGCGGAATCCGATGGTCGAGGCGGGGAGGCTAGCATAGACGGTGGGAGAGCCCTACTAGGCTAAGATAAAGATACTACTCCACTCCGTCCATATTTAAATACAAAGGGCACCAACAGTAACCGAGGCAAAAATTGATGACGTTGCCTCGTAGTACTAGCAACCCATGATTTAACTACTCGCATGCATGTAGTGGATGTTAGTAATGTCATTCTCAACTACTTCCTCCCTCACGTCCACTCAATTTGCATGCGCTGTATTAATTGACCATCCATTAAGTGAACGACTCTACACGCGTCAAATTATCACGTGGGGTGGGTCTTCGTACAAAAATGCATTCCACCATGTACCCGTGTGTGTGTGTGCGAGGGAATGAGTGCATGCGTGCACGTACTCCACCAGTGTGTGGGGGGGAGAGAGAGAGTGGTATACATAGACCTAGAGAGAGATGATGTGTGTCAGAAAGAGTACCAGCGCGTGTGTGTGAGAGAGGACGAGTGCATGCATGCACCTCTCCTCTTTGTGTACGTACTAAACCTAGAGTACAAGTGTATGTGTGTGACATCGACCTATAGAGAGATGGTGTGTGCCAGAAGTCCTGGGAGAGTCGTCAGTGTAAGTGTGTGCGTGGGGAGGAGGGAGAGAGATGATACTTATGTGTCAACACAATGCGTGTGAAAAAGAGGCTAGTCAATAGTTCGCCACGAGCCTATTCCTGGCGAACGCCGCAATAACTGTAAGATCTGCATCCGACGGTGGAAGTTATTGGACGAAAACAACACTAAAAACAGAAATGCCATGGCATTTCTTTTTTCTGCCACACCACGCCCCTCCCCTACACATGAAACTGCCACGCGACCGTTCGCAACTGCCAGTTTGCTAGAAACCTCGATAGGCCGGGCTGTTGGCGGTACGCGGGGAGCTTGGACTGTCAGTTTGCTCACATGCGGTCGCACATGTCAGTGATGTACCAAGCCGATGTGCGTCCCTTCGGTGAGCGGCGGGCCGGACCGACCGTGTGTTGGTGCGATGCAAAGATGACCGCCTACTCCTTGACGAGATTGGTCGATACAAATCCCGATTAAGAAATGGTAGGGCGGCGTATTTGTCGCGCGGGAGGCATGGGAGTTTTTTTTACAATGGGATGGACCCGGCACTGCAAAAGTCAAAGTGGTGGGCAGTACTACTACGCTTGTCGGAGGCGTACGTGGGGCCGCGTTCTCGGATGCATACGTGGCGGAGCCAGATGCCCGCCAACCTCTCGTAGCGATAGCGAGGAGCCCGCTGCTGGCTATTTTCTATATAATCAGCTTTGAAATTTTCAATCGTTCACGTGTGACGTGATATCAGTCGTTGATTGCTGTTGATCCAATGGTCTGGGTGGCTGGGATTCGCATCTATCAAAACCTAATTGTACCCTATTGTGTCTACATTCTTTTGGAACCAGCAGCACATCACTGTGATCAATCCACACAAGAAGCTCGCAACAACACCTCCCCATGTGCTACGTGGCCTCATGGGTGCCCCCACATCATTTTAATCATAATATATTGACTGAAAAAAGAGAGACATTTTGTAGTGTGCCATTGGAATTCTAACTTACGTGCTTTTGCACATACTGGAAGTACTTGTGCCACATCATCTAAAGCCTTTCTACACGCACATTTCTTATACAAATGTGCTCCACCGTGTACCCGCGCGTTTGTATGTGGGAACGAGTGCGTGCATGCACCTAGTCTATGTGTCTGAGAGAGAGAGAGAGATGGTGTGTGCAAGAAATCACGGGAGCTTCGTGAATTTGTGTGTTGGGGGAGGGAAATATAGAGGGAGTATGTGTCAATGCAATTTGTGTGGAAGAGAGGCCTATATACATATATGTATGTGCATGGTGGTGATATACAAGAAGGGAGGGGAGGGGTCGTCTGCCCGAGATATCGATAGAGACAGATAGAGGGAAGAACTCTACGAGCCTACAAGCATTGGGAGAGGGGGGTGTTGGAAGATGGTGCGAGAGGCCAACTGTACGGAGACTCGGAAGGAGTGTACAAGTGCGAGATCGATATTTAAAGAAAGAGGACGAGAACGTGCGCGGTTGCGTGCGTCTGAGAGATGAAGCGGAAGGCATGGATGATGAGAGGTGAGACGATGGATAGACAATGTGTGTGTGGTATCTAGGCAGTCCTATCTAGAGAGGTAGATTGATCGATGTGTACGTGGGAAAGAGGGCGAGACCAGACTAGATATAAATCGATCGCTTTGTGTGGAAAACAGGGAAAGACCTAGCTATTTATATACAGAGAGGAATATCGATCGGTGCGCATGCATGTGAGAGATAATTAAAGAAGGCCCGAAGTGACAAAGACGGGGAGGTGTGTGTGTGGGTGGGTGTGACAGTTCTACTAGTTAGAGGTACTGTACGCGCGTGCGTGTGTGTGTGTGTGTGGGTGTGTGTGTGTGCGCGCGCGTGCGCACGCCTCGTAGTTGGGGCATGAGGGATGGATGATGAGAGGGGGAAGGGACTGTGTGTACATGTGTGTGTGGTAGGCAGACCTGCTAGCTAGACGGGTATATCGATCGGTATGTGTGTGGGAAAAAGAGGGCGATGGAGAGATCTACCTAGCTTGAGAGATCGTGGGAGATAGACCTGAAGAAAGAGATTGTGTGTGTGTGCGATGGATAATGCCGAGTAGGAGTGTGTGTGCATGCATGCACGAGAGAAAGTTAGTGGTACAACTATAAAGAGAAGACGACTGTGTGGGTGTAAAAGACTTGGTGAGATCATAATCAATATAAAAGTGAATCTAAATATTTGAATAAGAGATCATGAAGTTTGAAACCCATGCATGCATGAATATAATTAAGATATGCGTGGTGTGGTTTTCAATTGAGCATGCTATACTATATACACATCGAACAAGGTCAAATTGATTTGAATTTGAGATACCGATGGCAGGCATCGTTTGGCCACATTGCATCCATGCATGGACACAACTATTCAAATTGGATAAAATGGGTGGCATTCACAGCTAATATATAAATGGTGTGTGTGTGTGTGTGTGTGTGCGTGCGTGCGTGTGTGTGCGTGTGCGTGTGTGTGTGTTGTGTGTGTTAAACACATTATACATATCAAACATGGTTTAGATTCCGAACATCTAGCTAGAGCATACATGTACTATGATTTGAATTCAACATAAAATGGATACACATATTTTAATTCGAGATCATATGTACATGTAGTTCATATTTAAATTGGAATTTACTACTATATTCATGTCGTGTGTTGTGAAAATAATATTTAGATGGTGGTATAACTAACCTGACAACAATCCCATTCAAATACGGAAAATGGACTCAATTTTAGTCCATATGGTAGACGGTACAAAATTGTTTTTTGTTGTTGTTGAGGGAAGTATGAATTCATTTTGTACCGTACACGTTAAGCTTGTTCTCCTAAATTTTTAAGTTGTTTGTTGTTGTTTTCGAATGGCATTTGTAGTAATTCATATAGTAAAACGGGACATGACTCTCTCTTGTGTGGTGCGAATTGTTTTTTTTTGTACACGTTAAGCTTATTCTCCCGAAATTTCAAGCCGCGCCTTGTTATCCCAAAATTTCAAGCTATCTCTTTGTGTCTTGTGCTGCGAAACTCCCGCCTCTTCAACCCGCACCTTGTTATCCTGAAATTTCAACGCGCGTGAAAACTCCCTCCTCCTCCGAAATTGGTCGCGCCGCCCCGACACGCGAAATCCCCCTTCTATCCCTCAGCCAAAAATCCTGCCTCGACGTCCCATGGTCCAAATGGGTAGGGATACTTTCGTAACTTACCCCACATTTCGGAAAAGCGTGTCCCTAAGCCATGGTTCCCCCCTCCCATCCCCTCTACCCCCCATTCGTACAACGAGGCCGCCAAAACCCGCGAAACCCCACCTTCCTCCGTCCGCCACCCGACCGCCGCCCAGCCGGAGCCTCTTCCCCGACGACATCGTAGCCACAACAACTCGACGTCCGTCATCCACCGCACTGGATGAGGATCCGTCGTTGATCTCGTCGACCCGCCGGTTCAACCGCCCCGTCCTCCACCTCCAAGGAGTTGTCTCGATGTTTGCCTCGTCTATCGCACCACCTCCAGTCCCACAGCGCTGTCTTCACTTGCACCACCGGAACCGCAGCACCATCACCGATTCCTCAGATGAAGCTAAGGCCTAGTCGACGCTACCAAAGAGGTTCTACACTAATCGCTGCATTTTCTCCTTGATTCGATCTCACGGTGCTACCGCTGCTCGATCCCGAGTCGCCATGGCGTGGCTCCATCGACGGTGTCGTCACCGGCCACTTCCTCCATGGCGTCTCTCCACCATGGCGTTGCTCCCTCGGCGGCGACGTCCACATCAGCAGGAGCTACTGCTGCTGCTCCGGCTGTCGCTGGCCGTGCTGCTCTACTCTTGCTCTCGATCGCACTGTTGCTCTACTCTTGCTCTCGGTCGTGCAGCCACTCTGCTCTTGCTCTTGCTCGCGCTACTGCTCTACTCTTGCTCGCGCTGCTGCTGCATGAGCAGCAGCTCCAGCACTTGCTTGCACTCCTGCTGCTGCTACCCGAGCTGCTGCTATGGCTCTCGCACGCACTGATGCTCCGGGCGCTTCTACTTCTGCACGACCAGCTGCCCCGGCTGCTCTTTGGTAGTTCGTTCCCTGCTAGAGCAGCTGCCGATTTAGATCACTGCTTCTCTGCCACTAGTGTTTGAGCGGCCAAAACTACTAGTGCATTGCTTCTCTACTACTAGTGCATTCAGTTTCAATAGTAAAATTCGGTTTCGACAGCAAAATTCAGTTTCGAGAGTACATTTCAGTTTCGACAGTAAAATTCAGTTTCGAGAGTTAAATTCGGTTTCGATAGTTAAGTTCAGAGATGAGCGGCTGATGTATTTTACATCTAGCACTTTTTGGTGTGTATTTTACATCATCTATTGGAGATGCTATTAGAATCCCACTTCAGGTTAATGTTGTCTCTCTTGTCCTGCTTCAGCCTCGCCATCGTACACCTCACCGGAGCTGCTCCAACGACAAAACCGTCCATCACAGTGGAGCAGTACCCTTGGCTCCATCTCCAGACGTCTAAGATCTTCTTCCCTGCCTCCGACAGCTACATCAGCCGCAGCATCCTCAGCGACCAACCCAATGATGTTGAGATCGACATGGCTTCGCCAAAGAGGTTGTACACTTGTCGCATCGCTTTTTTACTCTACATGTAATATATATTGTCCACTGAGCACACGTGGTGATGAGAAATACGAATAGTTTCTCCTATATGACAAGCAGTGAGGTACTAGGCAAGTTAGCTATCTATGGTGGACTCTCTCGAAGGCCATCATTATTTATTTCTGCGCGTTGGAGCTGTGCATGTCTATAGATGGGCCTAGGAGTTAAGCTAGTAGAGTAGTGGGCTGGGTCCAAAGTAGTAGAAGTAGTACAAAAACATTTTTGGAGTGTAGGCTTTTGCCTGTTCAAGCCTGCCTACTAGAATCGCCACTGGTTGAAAGGAAAAGTGAAGGAAAAACATAGGAATTGGAAAGTTTCCTACGGTAAAACTATTCATGCATTTGGTTCAAAGGAATGGAGCAAGAGAAAACTGTAGGATTTTTTCCTTTAGTGTCTCTTTCAAAGAAAAACCGTAGGAATTTTAATATCCACTTGGCCCTCCTTTTCAAATTCCTATTCATGAAGAACAAGACTAAGTGATAGTAGCATAATAGCATTACGACTGTACATTTTTATGTGGTTTGACTTTAATATGACCATGCTTCTTTGCATTCCTGTGATCTTCCAATTCCTGTGAACCAAACACCCAGATTGACAGAAATCCTGTGTTAGCAAATGTTCTATTTTGCACGTGCATTCCTATCCTATTCATGTGTATTTCCTATCCCTGCGTTGTTAGAATCCTCCAATTCAAATGAGCTTTTACAGAATTACTTCTGTTATAGATAGGTGTCAAAGAAAAATTTGTGTGGTTTGTCCCGCTCCTGCCGCACCATCGTCCGCCCCAGCTGAGCTGCTCCAACAACGGAAGCGTCCACCGCAGTAGAGATCCCCCTCCAGACCATATTTTGCCGCCTTAGATCTTCTTCCCCGCTGTCGGCAGCCACCACCACTGCATTACCATCATCAACTGAGCAGATGACCTTGAGGACTACACGGGTCCACAAGAGAGGTTGCACTATTTCGTGTCTGCTTACGTTATGCATCGCTTAATATTACCTGCTACTTTGTCGTCCTGTTCACCTCTTAGACTCCGAGTTAGGTCCAAACTAATAATCAAACTTGAGCTTTTAAATGGTTGTCGGGTACATATCGGGGCAGCAACGAATAGTATGTCTGTCAACTATCTGCTTAATCTTGGGTGTCTACTATGTGTTTCATGTTGGGTGGGAAACAAACTGTAAAGGAGCCATTACCTGTATTTTTTAACTGAAGCTATTATCTGCCTGCTATCATTGGTTTTGGGTCTATCCACTGGTTGCTACCATCACTCTGCATTTATGCATGCATTCCTTACATAATCTCACTATGTTTTATTCCTATGCATGTCAGTTATTGTACACAATGGTACTGAACATGTAGAGCAAAAGAGAAGAGCCTTGCGAGGCAATATAATGTCATGCGGACATCGCTCCATGGTGGCCGCAATAGCAGCCCCCCCTCCCCCCATTCCAGCTTGTAATCAAGAGGAAGATAACTGTTCATAGGGGGATTCAGAGGGAGCAGACCACTCCTATTTACCCCCTGAGGTCTTGGCTCTCACTTGGCATGTTGATGTTGGTCATATCTGTGGCACCCCGGCTCGGAGAACCGGTTTACCAGTGTTTCCAGCCCAGAGATCATGTCTTCTGGAAACACCCATCAACTTGGAACAGAACTGAACTGAACTTTATTGAAATATCTCGAGTACAAGCTCGTAATATTACATCGATAGCGAGGCCAGAAGCACTGAACGTGCTGAGACAATATCTACATTATTTATGGAACATAGCAGGGCCTCGATACTACTGGGTAGACTCCGGCGTAGCGGAACATAGCGCGGGAAACTCCATCCACAGGGACACTGCTGTGGACACGGCCTAGATAGCGTAGCACGAACCTTCGGGACCTCCGTCCTCGGCTTCTCCTGCATCTGGCATGATACGCCAGGTGAGTACTTGGAATGTACTCGCAAGCTCATGGCAACCAAAACAATGCATCAAACAATAGCATGGCAATCAACAAATTAAGTGATTAGGTTGCTCACTTACTGGTACCCAGTACCAACTTACTTTCATCTGGGTTGTCCCACAACCCTCGGAATGCTCATAATCCACAGAGCACTTCTGAACATAAGACAAGTTCTTCCATCATTATTATCTTTACGGTTGACCATCCTAGAGAGGCCTAAACGGACTGTCCAATATCGTGGACGCGGCTATTCGAATAGGTTTTTACACTCTGCAGAGGTTGCGCACTTTACCCACACCATGGAGCACCTGGCCTCGTAATCCCATTCGGGTGGACCGGGGGTGCTCCAACGAAACCTGCCTGACCCGTGACCCTTCTATCGTACCACCGACAATCATACCCTCCCAGGGTCATGTCCTGGGTGGCCCCTGTGTCACCCCGTGACACCTGCCACCGTCGTGGCCACTAACTGTCCCAAACGGGGACGCCGGCAAAATAACTCAACTGGGCTCACAGGATTATCGTCGTCTACCTAATCAGGGCAGCACGCACGCATAACCCTCCCTAGTTTGGTGGTACCGATAAATGAGCACAAAGCCAGACCAAGTCAAGGCCGTCCCATACTGGCAAATGTGGCTGCACGGAAAAGTCCGGGTAGGTGGCTCTTGATCAACCAACTAGGTTTAGTGTTGTCAAGAATTTAACCAGTATGAATATTTATCAGGAATAATTTAATATGGCAGTAGCTAAGCAATTAAATAATTTACTAGGAATTTAGCACAGATTAAAATAATGCATGAAATTCAATTAAATAACCAACACTATTGAAATGCTTCATGCAATGGATGATATGGCTTGCCTTGCTCTGTTGGGTTGTCCACAAACTCCTGGGCTTCAAATCCAAAGTTATTTCCCTCTGAAAATATTTTTTAAAAGCAGTTGAAAATGTCACATGCTACTGTTTTGAGCACCAGAAATTCTGTGAACATGGGAAAAATACCAAATTTGGCCAGAAAATAGAGGAGCTCAAGACAAACCAGATGCAAAAAAGAATCAATTGATTTGGGCTTATGGTTTAAAAGTTATGAACGGTCAAAGTTTCTGGTCAACTCTGGAAATAAACAGAAAAACAGAAAATCTCTCAGGGGGGCACGTCGAAGGCGTAATCCGCCCGGGCGTCTCCACTTACCCCTTCGACGTGTAGCTGACGAGCGGGCCCCGCGGTCAGGTTTAAACGGGAGAGGAGGGAAACAGAGAGAGAGCGGGACTCCGGTGACGATCGCCGGCGATGTGGTCGGCGGCGAGGTCGGGAGAGAGCAGGGCTGGAACGAGCGCTTAGAGACGGACACGCACGTACCAGTGGCTACACGAGAGGTGGCCGGACGAGTTCGTCCCCTTCTTCTCCGGCGGCGGCGGCGCTCGGGTGGCGTCGGAGACGGCGGTTCCAGCGAGGATTCGGTCGGGCAAGCGGTCGAGCAGAGTCAGGGGAGCGAGCTGAGCTCGATGGTGAAGTTGGTGGAGGCTGGGAGAGAGTGAATCGGCGGGGAGGCAGAGCTCGGGTGGCGGCGGTGCTCCGGCGAGATTCGAGGCCAGAGGGCCTCTCGGCCGTGGCTCGGGCTCGGGGAGGTCGATTAGGAGGTGGAGGAGGTGGGTGAGGAGCTCGGGAGAGGCCGGGGAGGGGTATCTATAGGAGGGGGCGAGCTCGGGAGATCTCTCTGGAAATGGCGGGAACCGGGACACGTCGCCGGCGTCGCGACGTTGAGCCAGCTGGCCGGGAGCGGGCGACGAGTCGGGAGAGGGCAGGCAGGAGTTAAGGCACGGCGGCAGCTAGCAGAGGAAGAGGACGTGCCGCACGCCACAGTGCAGCCACGGGCGGCACAGTGGCCGGGTGCCGTGGCGGCCGTCGAGGGCGATTCCGGTGAGGAGAAGGATCGGGAGAGGGCTACGTGGATGGCATCGGCGATATCGGCACTCCCAGACATGAAATGGCAGCACGGGGCCTCTGGAATGACCTCGGCCGTCGCCGGCAAGGTGCAGAGCACGCGTACTGGCATGCCAGTACCGTGCTCACCACGGGAAGTGATGTCTCGAGGCCATCCAAGTCCAGCGCACCACGTCTAGGGCCTTCTCCTTTGATCATCTAGCCTCTCTATGCCTCTGGTTCGACTAGGTTCACTCTGAACCGAAGTGTAGCTTCAGCTACAGTTTCTGACAGCAGAATTGAGAGAGATCTAGAGGAGTGGTGAGCTGAGGATGGAGCCAAAGGAGATGTCTGGGATGATCTATGTTGGAAGGACTATGAGCTGGCAAAGTTTGAGAAGATTTGATCAAGAATTGAATATAGTTCATGTACAAGTGCTGCTACTGGACCAGAAGAGAGATGAGCTTGATGCACTCAACTGGTTGATCTCCTGGGGCTGAAATTTGGTGTGGCAGGGTTATTTGGTGAGGAGAAGATGCCATAAAAATTTCATCTCAATTGGAAACCTCTAGCTGGTACTTTCTTCATAGAGGTTTCAACTGAACAGAAACTTGGCAGAATATTGGTGATGAAAATTTGTACTGGACAAGATGATATTTTTGGATATTGTGGAAAGATAGGTTCCCTAATATCTCAGGGAATTTTCTGGGAATTAACTGAGTAGGGAAAATATGAGCTCCTTCACAAAGGACCAGTACTGTCCAGAGAGCAAATGGAGTTTTCTGGAATAAACTTTGTACTGGACCATGAAATGTTTTTGGAGATTGTAGGAGTAGATGATGTCAAGAAGGTCCGGGATTAATTTGGGATTTTTCTGATCACCAGAACTATAGGTTGCTTTGTAACCCATAGTGATGACACATTTTCCCAAAGGAAGAAAATGAATATTTGGGAAAGATAAAGAATTGGAAATTGGTCCAGATGGTGAGTGGCAAGGTTTTGGCAAGATGATGAGGGCTTTGGATTACTGAGAGGAATTCATAAGTCCAAAGTCAACTGAAAAGGTTCAAAATCCAACCAAATTGCAAATAAAGCCGGAAAGATTTCGAAAAGAAAAAGTTGGCAAAAACCAGGGTGTCACAAACCTACCCCCCTTAGAATGAATCTCGTCCTCAAGATTCGGTTGCTCAGGGAACAAGTGTGGATATGCTGATCTTAGAAAATCCTCTCTTTCCTAGGTAGCTTCTTCCTCCGTATGATGATCCCATAGTACCTTATAAAACTTAATTGTCTTACTCCTGGTAGTCCTTTCCATCTCATCCAATATTCTGACAGGTCTTTCCTTGTATGTCAGATCTTTGGTCAATTCCAGCTCACTCATATCTGCCTGCTTGATCGGGGGTGCAATGCACTTTCTCAACTGTGATATGTGGAAGACTTCGTGAACGTCCGACAGCTCTGGTGGTAACTCTAGCTGATAGGCCACTCTGCCTCTTCTAGCCATGACCGGAAAGGGTCCGATATACCTCGGTGCAAGCTTTCCTCGGGTGTGAAACATTTTTATTCCTTTCATGGGGGTTACTCGGAGATACGCATATTCTCCGGGCTCAAAAGTTACTTCCCGATGCTTCGGGTCATAGTAGCTCTTTTGTCGGGACTTGGCTGCTCAAAGACGCTCCTGAATATCCTTGACTTGCTTCTCAGCCTCGAGCATCAAATCTGTGCCGAAGATATGGCTGTCTCCTGTCTGAGACCAATTCAAAGGAGTGCGGCATTTCCGTCCGTACAAAGCCTCAAATGGTGACATCTTGAGACTTGACTGATAGCTGTTATTGTAGGAGAATTCTGCATAGGGTAGACTATCCTCCCATTTGGGTCCATGGGCGAGAGCACAGGACCGAAGCATATCTTCCACTATCTGAGTCACACGTTCTGTCTGCCCATCTGTCTGTGGATGATATGCCGTACTATGCTTTAGCACAGTTCCCAGGGCTTGATGCAGCCGCAGCCAAAATGCTGAGATAAACAGGGAGCCTCTATCTGATGTGATAGACATGGGTACTCCATGAAGGCGGACTATCCGGGACATATAGAGCTGTGCGAGGTGATTCGCCTTGAAAGTGGTCTTTACCGGAAGGAAGTGAGCCACTTTCGTAAGTATATCCACGATGACCCAGATAGCATCATGGCCTCTTGTTGACTTGGGTAGTCCAACAATGAAGTCCATGCATATGTCATCCCATTTCCACTGGGGAACTGGTAAAGGTTGCAGTAGCCCAGCCGGTTTCTGGTGCTCAGCCTTGACTCTGTTGCAAATGTCACAACATGCGACATAGTATGCTATGTCCCTTCGCATTCCTGGCCACCAAAAGGTTTCTCGGAAGTCCTGGTACATTTTTGTTCCTCCCGGAGGGATAGAATATGCAGATTCATGTGCCTCTCTGAGTATTTGTTGTCTCGGGCAGTCTTGATCAGGCACACATATTCGGTTTTCAAACCATACCGTGTCCTGGTCATCAATTCGGAAGGACTTGGCCTTTCCTAGCGGAATGCGCTCTCTGATTTATTTTATTTCTTGGTCTGATTTCTGAGCTGCTTTAATTTCTTCCATAAGTGTTGGAATAATTTCTATTGTATCCGGGCTAGTTGGGCCGCATAACACCATATTCAACTTGGCAAAGTCTTCCTGCAGCCTCGGATGCATTCCCTGCATGAGTGCATTCAGGGTACCTTGCTTTCTGCTAAGGGCATCGGCGACCACATTGGCTTTTCCCGGATGATAATTAATCCCAAGGTCATAATCCTTGACCAATTCAAGCCATCTTCTCTGCCTGAGATTCAGGTCAGGTTGGGTGAAAATATACTTGAGACTCTTATGGTCCGTGTATATTTCACATCGTTGCCCAATGAGATGATGCCCTCAAATCTTTAGTGCATGTACCACGGCTACCAATTCCAAGTCATGAGTGGGATAATTCTCTTCATGAGGTCGTAGCTGTCTGGATGCATAGGCTAAAACCTTTCCCTCTTGCATTAACACGCAGTCGATTCCACGCCTGGAAGCATCACAATATATGTCGAAGCTCTTGTGAATGTCCGGAAGAACTAAGACAGGGGCGGTGGTTAGCCTCGTCTTTAGCTCCATAAAGCTGCTGTCACATTCTTCTGTCCAGGCAAATTTGTGGTTCTTCTTCAGCAGTTCTGTCAATGGTTTGGCTATTTTTGAGAAGCCTTCGATGAAGAGACGGTAGTAGCCTGCCAATCCCAGAAAGCTACGGACTTCCGTTACTGTGGCTGGGGTTTTCCAGTTTAATACCGCGGTCACTTTACTGGGGTCGACAGCCACACCCTGTTCTGACAGAATATGTCCCAGAAATCCCACCTCTTTTAGCCAAAATTCGCATTTACTGAATTTGGCATACAAGCGATGGGTCCTTAGTCTTTCCAGGACAGTACGGAGATGTTGCGTGTGCTCCTCTTCATGTTTGGAGTAGATGAGAATATCATCGATGAAGACTACCACAAATTTGTCCAGAAAGTCCATGAAGACCTTATTCATCATGCTCATGAAGTATGCCGGAGCATTTGTCAGCCCAAATGACATAACTGTAAATTCATACAGACCATATCTGGTGGTAAAGGCTGTCTTGGGGATATCCTCTTTTCTGATTTTTAGCTGATGATACCCCGTTCGGAGGTCAATCTTGGAGAATACCCGGGCTCCGTTCAACTGGTCGAACAAGTCATCAATGTGGGGAAGCGGATATTTATTTTTGATGGTGACCTCATTCAGCTGGCGGTAGTCCATGCACATTCGTAGGCTGCCATCCTTCTTCTTGACAAACAGCACAGGTGATCCCCACGGTGAAGTGCTTGGACGAATATACCCTTTTTGCAATAATTCATCCAACTGTTTCATCAATTCCACCAGCTCTGGGGAAGGCATGCGGTAGTACTTCTTGTATATTGGAGCAGTTCCGGGAACAACCTCAATAGCAAATTCTAGTTCCTGATCAGGTGGCATTCCCGGTATCTCTTCTGGAAATACGTCCGGGAATTCACTAACTACCGGAATCAGACTTATGTCTGTGGATGTGGCTTTGAATGCCATCCCTTTCTTTGTCATCACTCTGCTAGCAGTGAATTGCACTATTTGGCCTACCGGGTTAACCAATGTCACCTTCCTGGTGGCACAGTTGATACACACCTGGTGTGGTACCAACCAATCCATTCCTAGTATTATATCCAGTCCAGGGGACTCAATGGCAACAAGAGTAGCTGGAAACTTTACATCGTGTATCAAGATTTCCAGATTCTTGTATATCACATTTGTTTTGAGCATGGATCCAGGGGATTGTACCACCATGATTTTGTCCAAAAGAGAAGGAGAAAATTTGTGCAAGGTGGCAAAACTCCGCGAAATAAACGAATGAGAGGCCCCAGAGTCAAATAAAATTATTGCAGGTATGTTGTTAACAGAAAACATACCAAGGACCACATCTGGTGCTTCGCGGGCTTCATCAGTGGAGATATGATGGACTTGGCCGCGATAGAAGTTCGTATTGGGGCGGCGTCCAACACTGTTGACTTGTGGCTTGAAGTCGGATGGTGGCTTCCCATTTCTTGCGGGGCATTGCTTGGAGTAGTGCCCGCTCTGGCCGCAAGTGAAGCATGTGTTGTTGCGGCGGCAATCCTCCAGCACTGGTTGTTTGCCGAAGGACTTATCCTAGCTGACAGGCTTGTTGTTGTTGTTGCCATTGTTCCAGGCAGGCTTGTACTCAGATGAACTTGGCTGCCAGATACGTGGCTTCTGCACAAACTGCTCACGGTTGTCCTTCTTGGGTTCAAACTTCCGCTTGTGATCATTATATCCTGACTTATGCTCTCATTCAGCTATGAAGGCCTTGTTTACCAGAGTCTGGAAGTCAGGGAAGTCCAGCATACAAAGATGACAATGGAGGGTATGATTCAGCCCTCCGAGGAATCGGTCAATCTTCCTTTCTTCGGTGGACACATCATGGGTAGAGTACCGCGCCAGATTATTGAACTTGTTCAGATACTCACCCACTGACATATTCCCTTGGGTAAGAGCAAGAAATTCCCTCTGCTTCACTTTCATTATGCCAGTAGGAATATGATACTTGCGGAATGCCTCTTTGAACTTTTCCCAAGAAATATCTTCTCCAGAAGGCCATAGCATTTTTGTATTGTCCCACCATATAGCTGCGGGTCCCTCCAGGTAGTGAGTGAAAAAAGGAACCTTATCTGCTTCATCACAGCGGGCTATTTCCAATTTCTTTTCCATGGTCCTCAGCCAGTCATCAGCTTCCATCGGATCCACAGCTTGACCAAAACTGGGTGGCTTGGTCCGCTGAAAATCAGACAGCTTAGAGTGTGTCCCATTATGGTTGTTCTGGCCCACCAAAGTCTGCATACTTTTCAGAAATTCCATAAGATCTTGGTTTCTTTTCTCTTCAAACATTCTCATGATCTGATCAGTGGTAGGTGACTGTGGTGGTGGAGGTGGCAAATCTTCTGGTGGTTGCCCTGCCTATCTGGCGGATCGACGAATGGGAGTTCCAGCGCCGCCTTGAGTACTACACCTCTTCATCCTAAATTTTGTTCCCATTGCAAAATACCGAATCGATGAGGAAAAGCAGGGTAGTATGACACCAGAAAAGAAGCCAAATAAAAAGAGCGAATAAAGAAAGCAACATAATTATACAACGCAACCCAACATCATAGATGACAAGCTAGTAGGGGATGATCATGACTGGACTGCTCAGATGGCAGTTGACATATGCAGGGATGCTATGATGCATGCACTGAAACTCAAGCCTCCGCTCTAGTGACGCCGGTGGCACGAACACTGATAGACTGAAGACTCCTCGTCATCTGACTCTGACTCGGAATCTGAGCTAATGATGTGAACCTCGGCCTCCGGATCAAAGGAAACACGACGACGCTGACGGGAAGGTTCTCCCTCTGGAGGAGAAGAAGCACGACGTCGCAGCATCGGAGCAGCTGGAGTAGCTGGCATTCAGATAACGAGATAAAACACCAGTAGCCCGATCACTCGCCGGATCAACTGGTGCGAAAAGGACTCGCCTTGTCATAGGCGACGGGGTGGGGTAGTGAAAGAAACCTGGATGAGTCTGCATCTCAACCTCGTGGAAGCGCAAGTCAGTGATAGCCTCCATCGCAGCAAACTGGATCACCAACTCCGGAGTAGAAGCAGTTCCGCCCTTGGAAGAACGGGAGTAGCTGCCAATATCTGAACTCGTAGTCAGAAAGGCTTCCGCGTGATACTCGAATACTGAACCAGCAAGCTGCTATCGAAACACCTAGAACACTGGGTCTTCGCCGTTGGGATACAGCCGAAGCCAGACGTTACGAAGCAGTACTGGAAAAGTAAACGGTGCCGGCTCGTGATTGTAGTGGTACGGAACTGGTGCCATCTACACTCATCAAACCAGTGGTTAGCACAATAAAAACTATATGCATGCCATGCAATGCAGCAATCAGATGCAACAATCAGATGCAGCAAGCAAGACACACCAAGACTCTAAACTACTCGCGGTTCTAGGGCAGGGTTAACTAGGGTGTCCTACAGTCAGCGCGGCTCTGATACCTAGCGTTGTGGCACCCCGGCTCAGAGAACCGGTTTACCAGTGTTTCTAGCCCAGAGATCATGTCTTCTGGAAACACCCAACAACTTGGAACAGAACTGAACTGAACTTTATTGAAATATCTCGAGTACAAGCTCGTAATATTACATCGATAGCGAGGCCAGAAGCACTGCACGTGCTGAGACAATATCTACATTATTTATGGAACATAGCAGGGCCTCGATACTACTGGGTAGACTACGGTGTAGCGGAACATAGCGCGGGAAACTCCATCCACAGGGACACTGCTGTGGACACGGCCAAGATAGCGTAGCACGAACCTTCGGGACCTCCGTCCTCGGCTTCACCTGCATCTGGCATGATACGCCAGGTGAGTACTTGGAATGTACTCGCAAGCTCATGGCAACCAAAACAATGCAGCAAACAATAGCATGGCAATCAACAAATTAAGTGATTAGGTTGCTCACTTACTGGTACCCAGTACCAACTTACTTTCATCTGAGTTGTCCCACAACCCTCGGAATGCTCATAATCCACAGAGCACTTTCGAACATAAGACAAGTTCTTCCATCATTATTATCTTTACGGTTGACCATCCTAGAGAGGCCTAAACGGACTGTCCAATACCGTGGATGCGGCTATTCGAATAGGTTTTTACACTCTGCAGAGGTTCCGCACTTTACCCACACCATGGAGCACATGGCCTCGTAATCCCATTCGGGTGGACTGGGGGTGCTCCAACGAAACCTGCCTGA
Source organism: Elymus sibiricus (assembly GCA_039707655.1). Taxonomy (NCBI): domain Eukaryota; kingdom Viridiplantae; phylum Streptophyta; class Magnoliopsida; order Poales; family Poaceae; genus Elymus; species Elymus sibiricus. The sequence goes on from CM077676.1 coordinate 238,986,669, forward strand.
CCCGTGACCCTTCTATCGTACCACCGACAATCATACCCTCCTAGGGTCATGTCCTGGGTGGCCCCTGTGTCACCCCGTGACACCTGCCACTGTCGTGGCCACTAACTGTCCCAAACGGGGACACCGGCAAAATAACTCAACTGGGCTCACAGGATTATCGTCATCTACCTGATCAGGGCAGCACGCACGCATAACCCTCCCTAGTTTGGTGGTACCGATAAAAGAGCACAAAGCTAGACCAAGTCAAGGTCGTCCCATACAGGCAAATGTGGCTGCACAGAAAAGTCCGGGTAGGTGGCTCTTGATCAACCAACTAGGTTTAGTGTTGTCAAGAATTTATCCAGTATGAATATTTATCAGGAATAATTTAATATGGCAGTAGCTAAGCAATTAAATAATTTACTAGGAATTTAGCACAGATTAAAATAATGCATGAAATTCAATTAAATAACCAACACTATTGAAATGCTTCATGCAATGGATGACATGGCTTGCCTTGCTCTGTTGGGTTGTCCACAAACTCCTGGGCTTCAAATCCAAAGTTATTTCCCTCTGAAAATATTTTTAAAAAGCAATTGAAAATGTCACATGCTACTGTTTTGAGCACCAGAAATTCTGTGAACATGGGAAAAATACCAAATTTGGTCAGAAAATAGAGGAGCTCAAGACAAACCAGATGCAAAAAGAATCAATTGATTTGGGCTTATGGTTTAAAAGTTATGAACGGTCAAAGTTTCTGGTCAACTCTGGAAATAAACAGAAAAACAGAAAATCTCTCAGGGGGCCACGTCGAAGGCGTAATCCGCCCGGGCGTCTCCACTTACCCCTTCGACGTGTGGCTGACGAGCGGGCCCCGCGGTCAGGTTTAAATGGGGGAGGAGGGAAATAGAGAGAGAGCGAGACTCCGGCGACGGTCGCCGGCGATGTGGTCGGCGGCGAGGTCGGGAGAGAGCAGGGATGGAATGAGCGCTTAGAGACGGACACGCACGTACGAGTGGCTTCACGATAGGTGGCCGGACGGCATCGTCCCCTTCTGCTCCGGTGGCGGCGGCGCTCGGGTGGCGTCGGAGACGGCGGTTCCGGCAAGGATTCGGTCGGGCAAGCGGTCAAGCAGAGTCAGGGGAGTGAGCTGAGCTCGATGGTGAAGTTGGTGGAGGCTGGGAGAGAGTGAATCGGCGGGGAGGCAGAGCTCGGGTGGCGGCGGTGCTCCGGTGAGATTTGAGGCCAGAGGGCCTCTCAGCCGTGGCTCGGGCTCGGGGAGGTCGATTAGGAGGTGGAGGAGGTGGGTGAGGAGCTCGGGAGAGGCCGGTGTCGGGCCCATGGAACCCGGGGTATCCAGGCCCGTCTGCCTTTGCCCCAGGGCGCGACGCCTGGAGTGTGCCCGGCGGGCCGTCGCCACCAAGTGTCTCGCCATGCCCCCTCATGGGGCCCTAGCCTCCTGAGGCCCCCTCCTCAGGGAGTAGCAGGCAACGCTCAGCACCACCATAAGCGGCCTCGCGAGGTCCCCTCACGAGGCGACTTCCCGAGTGGCCTCACGAGGCAGCTTCCCGAGGTGGCCTTCCGAGGCCCCCTCCCGCAGGCGCTCGAGGAGAAGACCGTTCGGCGTGTCGCGCGGACTGGAGCCCATCACGTGGGTGACGCGCGCGGCGACGAGCAGCAGTAGAGGCCGCGCTAGCAGGCGCGGATGCAGATGGTTTCCTCTTTTGTGCTAAGGAAGCAGGGCCAGCTATCTACTCCCCAAAACCACCCCAAAGGTTGCCCGATCGGCGAAGAAAGACCAAGACGGCGGGCGCGCAGGGCGGAGGTCATCACCGAGCCCACCGGCGCGTCATGGATCATGCTTTGGCAGGCGAAGACCACCTTTAGTCAGGATAGCCTGAGCGTCTGTCCCCTTTCAAAACCGCCAAGTGTGGCGACCCTTCCCGCCTAAGTTTCGAGGGGGAAGAGGACCAAGGCGGCATAAAAGGGGCAGTGCAGCCATCGTAGCACGGGGGAAGGAGGGAGAGAGAGAGAGAGAGAGAGAGAGAGGGGGGATCCATCATCTTCAACCTTGTACGCAAGAACTCTCTCATCCATGATAATCTCAACCACAAAGCAAGAGTAGGGTCTTACACCGCAAGGTGGCCCGAACCTGGGTAAACAGCTATGCCCTTGCCCGTCCTACGCTAGCGCGCTCTTGCCGTAGTCTCACCGTAGCACTGTCGTGGTAGGGGAAGGAAGTAGTAGAACGAGCTCACCCCAGTGTTCGAACCTTTGGGTCCCCGGAGCCCCACTTCCGACATTTGGCGCGCCAGGTAGGAGTGCGCTACTGTTCCTCTACTCGACCTTCAGCTCCACCAGTCCCATGGCGGACGCACATCGCAAGCGCGCTGAGCGTAGGGCTGGCCGCGTGGCCCAGACGGAGCCAGTGGCCCGCGGCAATCGCCGCCGCCCCGATGCTGAGGCTGCCGCCGCCACCGACCCCGCTGCCCCACGAGCAGCAGGCCTCCTCCCTGCACCCCTCCGCGCGGGCGGACGGCCATACCGCCACGGCCTCCTCCCTCGCCCACCGTGGGCCGCCGAACCCGCAGGCCGCGCTGCTCATGGCGCGCGAGCTACTCCGCTACCGTCCTGATGACGCCGGCTACGACGCCTGGCTTGGTCGCATCACCGAGCTCGTCAACGTCGCCGGGGACGCTATGACGCCTTCTCACTCGCTCCGCCCTCCACCGTCTCGTGCTGGGGACCCAGCGTACGGCGCCCCCCCGCCGCCTCCTCTACGTGATGAGCACGCCGGGCCCCAGCGCTGCGCGCGGGCTCGTGAGCCGTCCCACGGCGTGTCTTCTCCGGACCACTTCGAGCCCAGCTGCCAGATCATCCGCCGTGCGCCCCCCGACGCGCGAGTGCTCCTCGACCGCCAGCGCCAGGACCAGGCCATTCAAGACGTTGCAGCGGCCGGGCGTCAAAACCGTGCCGCCCTCCCTGGCGGCGTCCCCTCGAGCGGCGTGGGCTGCCGTGCCTTCACCCGTGAGCTGCGTCGCGTGGTCTAGCCCGCGAAGTTCAAGCCTGAGCTGCCTCCGTGCTACAACGGCACCCCCAACCCCACGGAGTTCCTCCAGCTCTACGCGCTAAGCGTCGAGGCGGCGAACAGCGACGACAAGGTCATGGCGAACTGGTTCCCCATGGCCCTCAAGGACGGCCCGCGCTCCTGGCTCATGAACCTCACCAAGGCTTCCATCTCGTCGTGGGCCGAGCTCTGCAGCCAGTTCATCGCCAACTTCAAGGGCACATAGGACCGCTCCCTCACCATCAACGACCTACGGCACGTTCGACAGCGCCCAGACGAGACCCACCGTAAGTACATCCAGCGCTTCAGCTAGGTGCGCAACAAGATCCCGCGCGCTTCCAATGCGGCCGTCATCTCCGCGTTCTCCACCGGCGTCACGGACATCAAGATGCGCGAGAAGCTCTCCATCAACGGTGAGATCGACTCCGTGCTTGACCTTGCTGACAAGTGCGCCAAGGCTGAAGAAGGCCGCCTCTTCGTCCACAACGACTCCGACGCGGCGCTCGACGGCACCAAGGCCAAGAGCAAGGACGTCAAGCGCAAAGGCCCTGCCGTGCTTGCGGCGGAGCCCGAGCAGAAGCGCGGCCGCGACCTCGACGAGCCCAGGAAGGACAACCGGCCACTCTGCGCCTTTCACAATGTCCGCTCCCACAGCACCGAAGACTGTCATAAGCTTAAGCTGCTTCGCGACGAGCGCCAGAGCCGCCGAGACGACCGCAACGGCCGTGGCACCGGCTGCGGAGGTGGCCACAGCGGCAACCGCTGGGACAGCCGCAACAATAACAGCAACTACCGCCAGGGCTCACGCGATCAGCCTCGTGAGGCCGCCTGGCGTGACCAGCCTCGTGAGGCGAATCCTCAGGCTAATGCCGCTCTCCCGCCGCTGCCTCCGCCTCCTCGGAGGAACGACATCAACCAGCCTGACGAGGGCGCTGGGGGCTACCAGGAGCCTCGCGCGGTCGCCTACATCCTTGGCGGGTCCCAAGCCCCCGCGTCTGTCCGCCACTTCAAGCAACTCTCTCGTGAGGTGTACGACGCCCTCCCGAGGCCTGAGATCACGCGGCCCCTCAAGTGGTCACAGTACGCCATCACCTTCGACTCCAAGGACCACCCCAAGTCCACGGCCTCCATAGGCACGCTCCCCATGCTGTGCACTCCCACCATCAGCAACGTCGCGGTCACCAAGAAGCTCATCGACGGGGGTGCCGAACTCAACGTGCTCTCCATCGAAACCTTCGAGACGCTCCAGGTGCCCTACGACCAGCTGATGCCGACCAGGCCTTTCTCCGGAGTGACCGATGGCTCCACCATTCCGCTGGGGCAGGTGCGCCTCCCCGTCACCTTCGGCTCCCGCAAGAACTACCACACCGAGCTCATCGACTTCGACGTGGCGCACATTGGCCTGCCCTACAATGCCATCTTGGGCTACCCAACTCTCACCAAGTTCATGGCGGCCACTCATAACGCCTACAACGTCCTCAAGATACCCGGCTGCAACGGCATCATCACCGTCGCCTGCGACGAAAAGGACGCGGCCAGCACCCTCGAGCGCGCCTACAAGGCTGCCGCTGTCACGCACCCAGCCGACGAGGACGCGGCCGAGCCTTCCGAGGCTGCGCCGGCGAAGAAGAAGCAGCTGTTTTCTCAGGACCGCGCCGAGACGAAGAAGGTGTCGGTGGACGGCAACGGCTCCGGCCCCGCCTTCACCATCGGCACAGGCCTCCCTCCTGCATAGGAAAGCGCGCTCGTCACCTTCCTTCGGGAAAACTCGGATGTTTTTGCCTGGAAAGCATCCGACTTGTCCGGTGTGCCGAGGGAGGTGATCGAGCACCACTTAGCGGTGTGCCCCAATGCACGCCCGGTCAAGCAGAAAGCGCGGCGCCAGGCGCCAGAGAAGCAAGAGTTCATCGTCAGTGAAGTTCAGAAGCTCCAAGAAACCGGAGTCGTTCGTGAGGTGCGCCATCCCGAATGGCTCACCAACCCAGTCGTCGTCCCCAAGAAAGGCGGCAAGGAGCGCATGTGTGTCGACTTCACCAGCCTCAACAAGTCCTGCCCTCGTGACCCCTTCCAGCTGCCGCGAGGCGGTCAGGGCGTTGGTCCCACCGTCGGCGGCACGTGCATGCCCTTCGGGCTGAGGAACGCCGGCGCCTCTTTCCAGAGGCTGGCGCCCTTCGCACCAGGGCCTCGTGAGCCTCCCGCTCCTCGCGACCTCCCAGCGCCTCGCGAGCCCCCTGGCTCCGAAGGAGCAGACTCCCTTGGCGCGCCGCGCCGAGTGGTCTGACGTCACTACAGTGCGGTCCTGCCGGGCGCGCCCGGCGCGTCGCCCAGCGCGACCCGCACTCCTTCCCGCCGCGCCTCTCGAGCTTCGCTAACGGAACCTTATCCTTTTGGTCATGTAATGGATTTTACTGACTTTTACTTTGATGAATTATATGACCTACTCAATTGCCTGCTAATTTCTATGATAAATTCGACGCCGCCCGAGAGCGCCTCACGCTCGCGACCCCTCCCCTGACCAATCCCGTGAGCGGGGGCTAGGCACGGTGCCTGTGCTTGGGTCCGTCCCTGCAGCACTGCCAAATCCATGCGACTGAGCTCTGGCTCGCGGGCCTGCTACCGCGCACGTCACCTCACCAAGGTCCTTGGTGCCTTATCTCCTCACGCAACGGCCACGGGTGAGCTAGCAAGCGCGTGCCGCTCCCCCTATCGTGAGATTTTTCGACATACAGCCCTTCAGGAGGCGAGCTGCACGAGGACCTCGCGGGCAGCCTCTCACGAGCCGGCTTCACGAGGCAAAGGCACTTCGAATGCCGAGCCTTGTGCGTGCATCTCGCGAGCGCGCCTCGTGGGTGCAGCTCGGGAGCGGCAAGGGTTGGCTCGGCGAGTGGCGGTCCGTGCCATGTCCATCCGCGCGGCGACAAGCGAGCCCACCGGCGAGACCCCCGTCTTCCTCGTCTACGGCGTTGGCACGGTTCCCCTCTGAAGTTAAGCAAGGTCCCCCGTGAGCCCCTGCCTTCAACAAGGCGCGTCAGGACGGCTCGCGGGAGGTCAACCTGCCACCCATTGAGGCGGGCCGCCGCCAAACCGGCCTCGCGCCCCCATTACAGCCGCGGCGTCCGCCCTCGCACCCTCGAGGTCGGTGACCTCATCCTGCGCAAGATCCTCTCCAGAGAGGGACCACACAAACTCCCACCTATGTGGGAAGGCCCTTTCAGGGTTACTCTTGTCTCCAGGCCCGGCTCAGCCCGGCTGGAGACGGAGGACGGAGTTCCTGTGCCTAACGCCTGGAACATCCAACACCTCCGCAAGTTCTACCCGTGACCCTCACGAGTACGAACGAAACGGGGTTGTACACGCCCCGGAGCCTCTCATTGCGTTCGCCTGATGGGCCCGCGAGAGCTCCCGCCCACGCCCCAGTGGAAGCCCCATGCTCCGTGCTGGCGGAACGATCGGCCCGCGATCATGCCCACACCCCTGTGGAAGCCCCATGCTCCGCGCTGGTGGAACAATCAACCGAGGGCGCCCCACGGGTTGCACCAACCTCAAGCTGACCCGTGCCGGACACGGCAGCCGCATCTCGTTTTAATTATGTAATGGGTCGCTATCTTGCTTCAGCAAGCTCAGTTTTCTGCATGGCATTCCGCCTTGTTCTTGCCTCACGAGCCCCGCGCGCTCACGACGTCCCTCATGAGCCTCACGCGAGTGGGGGCTGGACACGGTGTCTGTGCCCGGATCAGTCCCGGCAGCGCCGAAAAGCCCAAGCAGCAGGCTCCGGCTAGGCTCTAGCTCGCGGGTCTGCTCCCCACGCATGCCACCTCGCCAAGGTTCTTGGCGTCTTATCTCCTCGCGTGATGCCCATGAGCGAATCGACAAGCATGCACCACTCCCATGTCGTTGAGTACGCTACATGCAGCTATCGCAGGAACAGGTTCGTGGAGGGGCCTCGCGAGGTGGCCCCGCCGGGCCCCCAGCATGCATGCAGGCCCCGCCTCGGGAGACCGCGTGAACGGAGCCCTCATGACCCGTCATACCGGCAGCGATTATGGGCCGCTCGGGGGCTAGGTCCTAACAGCGCAGAGCGTCGTGATGAGCAGAAAGAACAAAACGAGCTACGAGGGCGCGGGCGTTCGATACAGTCAAGAACAAAGAACTTAAAATGCAAAAGCACTGTCCCCACGCCCCCACGGGGTCACAATCAGCTATATGCAGGATATGGGGAGAGACCTAAAAAGACATGTCGCCATTGCCGCCGCTGCCACCGTCATCTTCACCCTCCTCGGCTCCGCTCGAGCTCTCGCCAGGAGCGAAGTGCTCGTGCAGGGCGTCCACATAGTCCTCCACCGCCTTCCCAAGGGTGTCACAGACCTCCTCGGGGACAGGGATTATCACCTTGCCGAAGTCAAAGTTGGGGTCGACGTTCAGAAGATGGCTGAAGATGCGCGTCGCGGCCTGAGTGAGGAGGTCGCGGCTCTTCTCCTCGACGATTCCGCCTACCTTCTTGGCGCCCACCTCGAGCCGCTCCACGAGCTTGGTGAAGAAATCGAGGTAGCTACCGTCGTGGGTCTCGAGGGGGCTGCTGACATCCTCCTTGCAAATGGAGCCCAAGGCGCGGCGGGCCCGGAGCTCGAGGGCGCGGAACATCTTAGAGCGCTGGAGTTGCCGCCCCTGCGCGTGGGCCGCCTCGTCCCTCGCTTGCTCCACGACCGCAGTGACACCCCCCACCTGCTGTCGGAGGGAGGACAGCTCAGCCTCGGCGTCGGCCTGGGCCTTCAGAGCAGTCTTCCGCCGCCCTTCAACTTCGTCTAGCATTTCCTTAAGGCCCGCGATCTCATGCCGGAGCTCCTCGCGCTTGGCCTTGAAGCGGTCCTCCTGCCGTTTCAGCTTCTTGCCGTTCTCGTCCGCAAACGCTTCGCGGCTCTCTGCGATCCTCCTGTCGGCGTCCTCCTAGATCTTCTCCGCCGTGGCCGCCAATTTGGCGTTGGCCTTGTTTAGGCGCTCGACGTAGGAGTTTTGGGCAGCGGACACCTCTCGCTCCAGCGTCTCTAGCCGCTCGCGCTCCAGGTCCTGCGTGGATGCCGAGCGTGCGAGCTCCCGCTCATGGATGTCAAGGTCCGCCTCGCGGGCCGCCAGCCCCTCTTCGAGGGCGGAGATGGCGTCCCTTCGTGCCTGGAGTTGTCATTCCAGCGAGGCGTTCTGGTCCTGGAGCTCCTTTTCGCGGGCCTCCGCCGCCTCGCGCCGCCTGTCGGCCTCGCTGGCCTCCCGGACAGTGTTCTCAAAGATCTCCTTCGTGTCCTGGGCGGCCTTCTCGTGCTTCTCCCGCGCGGTGTCGTCTTGGCGGCGGCTCAGTTTGATGGCCACATCAAGCTGGTGCCATCTCTCTGCGAGGCGCTGATGCTCCTCGATGATGCGCGCTTCTTCCGCCCGAAGGTCTGCTTCCAGCTGGTCAAGGGCAGCCCTGGCGCCTTGCAGGGGCCCGCGCTTGAGCACGGCGCTGCCGCTCACGAGCTGCAGGGCCCAACCGGTGTGCGGCCGAGCGCTGCCCTCTCGCGAGGGCCCGCCGCTGCCGGCCGGGAGCGAAGGGCTTGCAGGGGTCCCCTCTTTGTTCCGACGAGGCGACGCGCTCAGGGGGCTTAGCGACCCTCTGGCCTGCGGGGTCCCGCGCGCTGCCAAGCCCGGTTGACCCCCCGTGACACCGCCGTCGACAGCGTTCCGGGGGGTGGAAGCCGGCGCCTCCGCTTCCGTCGCCGCGTTTTTCGCCCCGGCGGTGGGCGCCCCGGGGATGGCGGAGCCGTCCCTCGACGACGCCTCCGACGGCTCGCTGGCTTGGGTCCCCCGACCCGCATCCTCCTGCGGATCAGGAGGCGCCGCCTCCTCTTCGGCCCCCGCGAGGTCGGCCCCAGCGGCGAGGCTGCTGGTGCCCTCCATGCGCCCCCCCCCCCCGGTCCTAGCAATCGGCGGTGAAGCTCCCTCCAGGACGGGGGGCCTCTCCCCCTTCTTTTTCTTCTTGCTCGAGGAAGTCCTGGAGACGGAAAGAAAAACAAGGACTCAGACGCACGCAACACACAGGGCGCAAGAGAAAGGAAAGCGAGCGCTTACTGGTCCCTGGCAAACCACCTCCTCTTCTTCAGCGGCCACGGAGGCGCGTTGCTGCCACCGCCTTCGCCGGGCCCTCCTTCGCGGTCGACCCCCCTTTCAGGAGGGCCGCGGGATCCGCCTCCACCACCGTCTCCGGGGCCCCGCGACTTCGCAGCTGCCGCGCGGGGGCTTCCCGCGCCCTCCGCCCGGACGGACGCGGCAGGCAAGGCCGCAGGCGGGGTGGTACCATCGTCGTTTCCGAGCTCGCGGATGAGTTGGCGGTGGGCCGGACGAACCAGGTGGCCTCCGCCCCCCGCTGCGCTCGCCGAAGCCGCGGCGCTGCCGTGCTCGCCTGAACCGGGGACCGCCTGAAAAGGGTTGTCACGGGGCCCTTCGAAGCCCTCTGGGAGCGGTCCCCACTGGTCGAAACGCGGCATTGAGCCCGCCAGCACCTCCTTGTTCCTGTAGCGATACAAAGGAAGCCCGTCCCTTGGTGGCTCACTCGCTTCTTCGCCGGGCAGGGTATGGAGCATCCCATTCAGCACCTCCGGCAGCAAGCTGTCCACGCTCAATCGCATCGGATCCTGTGGGCCGGTGAAGGCCCACATCGGGCGGGAGTGTCGCTGCAAGGGGGCTATGCGGCGCCAGAGGAACTCCTGCACGATCATGACCACCGTTACTTTCGCGGCCCTCAGCTCGGCCAACTTCTTCCATACCCGCGCCAGCCGCGGGTCGGCGAGCCTTTCGTGCCCCCACCCGGAGCTTCTCACGGCCGGGGATGTCGGCAGCTGCAACAAGGGACTGAATTGGGCCGCGTCCACATACAACCATTGCTGCCTGAAACCCGCGACCTCTTTGGTAAGCCTCATGTCAATACCGTCGCCCGCCGCGTCACCTGCGACGCGAAACGAGACGCACCCGGACCACTGGTTCACCGCGGTCAGCCGCAGACTGAAGAAGTGACGGAAGAGCGCCACCGAAGGCGTCACGCCCAGGAAGGCCTTGCATAAGAAGGCAAAGGCGGAAAGAAGGAGGACGGAATTCGGCTCGAGATGTAGCGCATGGACTTGGTAGTGGGAAAGAATGGCGTTGAAGAAATCGGAGAATGGAGGCAGCAGGCCCGCGAAGAGCGCAGGAAGGAAGAGGACGGCGGAGGTGGCATCGAGGTCAGCGATTGGGCGCGAAGCCAGCCAGATGCGAGTGGACCCCCACTCGTTGGAGGCGGCCGCGGTCATCGGAAGCACCTTGTCGAGCCCCTCGGCGTTGACGATTGTGGGCCTACCCAGAGCAGGCTCTGGCACCACTTCCGCGACCGACGTGTCCGCCTGTTCTTCCTCCCTGCCGGCGGGTGCCATGGCGGCACAGCAAGGGGTTAGGGCGGCGGAGCTTGGGAGAAGTAGAAGAAGCCGTGCGCAGGAAGGAAGGCGCAGGGAGGCGGGATGTGCAAGGGAAGGCAATGATGGTCTCGCGCCGCCCGCGGCAGATTTATGTCAGCACGGCAGTTCCCGAGGCGTCGTGGGAAGTGAGGGCGTCGCCCCTCACATCGTGCGCCACGCGTCGCGCCTGGCCGTAGGCGGTTAGGGCCCGCGCCGTTTTGCCCCTCCGTAGGCGGGAACGTGAGCGCCGCGGGCCTGGGGGCTACTGTCGGGCCCATGGAACCCGGGGTATCCAGGCCCGTCTGCCTTTGGCCCAGGGCGCGACGCCTGGAGTGTGCCCGGCGGGCCGTCGCCACCAAGTGTCTCGCCATGCCCCCTCATGGGTCCCTAGCCTCCTGAGGCCCCCTCCTCAGGGAGTAGCAGGCAACGCTTAGCACCACCATAAGCGGCCTCGCGAGGTCCCCACACGAGGCGGCTTCCCAAGTCCCCTCACGAGGCAGCTTCCCGACTGGCCTCACGAGGCGGCTTCCCGAGGTGGCCTTCCGAGGCCCCCTCCCGCAGGCGTTCGAGGAGAAGACCGTTCGGCGTGTCGCGCGGACTGGAGCCCATCACGTGGGTGACGCGCGCGGCGACGAGCAGCAGCAGAGGCCGTGACAGCAGGCGCGGATGCAGATGGTTTCCTCTTTTGTGCTAAGGAGGCAGGGCCAGCTATCTACTCCCCAAAGCCACCCCAAAGGTTGCCCGATCGGTGAAGAAAGACCAAGACGGCGGGCGCGCAGGGCGGAGGTCATCACCGAGCCCACCGGCGCGTCATGGATCATGCTTTGGCAGGCGAAGACCACCTTTATTTAGGATAGCCTGAGCGCCTGTCCCCTTTCAAAACCGCCAAGTGTGGCGACCCTTACCGCCTAAGTTTCGGGGGGGGAAGAGGACCAAGGCGGCATAATAGGGGCAGTGCAGCCACCGTAGCACGGGGGAAGGAGGGAGAGAGAGAGAGGGGGGATCCATCATCTTCAACCTTGTACGCAAGAACTCTCTCATCCACGATAATCTCAACCACAAAGCAGGAGTAGGGTCTTACACCGCAAGGTGGCCCGAACCTGGGTAAACCGTTGTGCCCTTGCCCGTCCTACGCTAGCGCGCTCTCACCGTAGTCTCGCCGTAGCACTGCCGTGGTAGGGGAAGAAGTAGTAGAACGAGCTCACCCCAGTGTTCGAACCTTTGGGTCCCCGGAGCCCCACTTCCGACAGTCGGGGAGGGGTATTTATAGGAGGGGGCGAGCTCGGGAGATCTCTCTAGAAATGGCGGGAACCGGGACACGTCGCCGGCATTGCGACGTAGAGCTGGCTGGCCGGGAGTGGGCGACGAGACGGGAGAGGGCAGGGAGGAGTTAAGGCGCGGCGGCAGCTAGCGGAGGGAGGAGTTAAGGCGCGGCGGCTGCTAGCACAGTGGCCGGGTGCCGTGGCGGCCGTCGAGGGCGATTCTGGCGAGGAGAAGGATCGGGAGAGGGCTACGTGGATGGCATCGGCGATGTCGGCACTCACAGACATGAAATGGCAGCACGGGGCCTCTAGAATGACCTCGGCCGTCGCCGGCGAGGTGCAGAGCACGCGTACTGGCATGCCAGTACCGTGCTCACCACGGGAAGTGATGTCTCGAGGCCGTCCATGTCCAGCGCACCGCATCTAGGGCCTTCTCCTTTGATCATCTAGCCTCTTTGTGCGTCTGGTTCGACTAGGTTCACTCTGAACCGAAGTGTAGCGTCAGCTACAGTTTCTGACAGCAGAATTGAGAGAGATCTAGAGGAGTGGTGAGCTGAGGATGGAGCCAAAGGAGATGTCTGGGATGATCTATGTTGGAAGGACTATGAGCTGGCAAAGTTTGAGAAGATTTGATCAAGAATTGAATATAGTTCATGTACAAGTGTTGCTACTGGACCAGAAGAGAGATGAGCTTGATGCACTCAACTGGTTGATCTCCTGGGGCTGAAATTTGGTGTGGCAGGGTTATTTGGTGAGGAGAAGATGCCATAAAAATTGCATCTCAATTGGAAACATCTAGCTGGTACTTCCTTCACAGAGGTTCCAACTGAACAGAAACTTGGCAGAATATTGGTGATGAAAATTTGTACTGGACAAGATGATATTTTTGTATATTGTGGAAAGATAGGTTCCCTAATATCTCAGGGAATTTTCTGGGAATTAACTGAGTAGGGAAAGGATGAGCTCCTTCACAAAGGACCAGTACTGTCCAGAGAGCAAATGGAGTTTTCTTGAATAAACTTTGTACTGGACCATGAAATGTTTTTGGAGATTGTAGGAGTAGATGATGTCAAGAAGGTCTGGGATTAATTTGGGATTTTTCTGATCACCAGAACTATAGGTTGCTTTGTAACCCATAGTGATGACACATTTTCCCAAAGGAATAAAATGAATATTTGGGAAAGATAAAGAATTGGAAATTGGTCCAGATGGTGAGTGGCAAGGTTTTGGCAAGATGCTGAGGGCTTTGTATTACTGAGAGGAATTCATAAGTCCAAAGTCAACTGAAAAGGTTCAAAATCCAACCAAATTGCAAATAAAGCCGGAAAGATTTTGAAAAGAAAAAGTTGCCAAAAACCAGGGTGTCACAATATCATATGGTGCCTTGCATTGCTTACTTTATACATCATATATGTCATCTACTTAGTTTAGACATGTTTTGTGTGAATGCCATCAGTTTAGTTTCTATATCATATATGTGAATTATGCAATGCCATCTTATTTAGCCAGGCATCATATATGGGAATTTTGCAATGCCATCTTGTTTAGCCGGTCATCCTATGTGTGAATTATATCATGCCATCCTTTTTTTCATTATGTATTACATTTGTCAACAACGTTAGTACATTCAACTACTCTTCCTGTGCATCAGCCATTTGACAGGGTGATGGAAAAATCTGGAGTGAAAACAAGGTCTTCAGAGCAGACAGTGATATCTGACGAAGCGCATATCTTGCCGGTTAGAGATAGCTCCTCAGAGGAGGATTCATAGACAGATGACCAGTCCTATTTCCCCCCCAAGGTATATGCTCTTACTTGGCAGGGTTATATTGCTCATATCATGCATATGGTGTCTAGCATTGCTATGTCATTTGCTTAGTTTAGACATGCTTTGTGTGAATGCCACCTGTTTAGTGTCTAATTACCATATATGTGAATTATGCAATGCCATCTTGTTGCGAGGCATTATATATGTGAATTATGCAATGCCATGTTGTTTAGCCAGGCATCATATGTGTGAACTATATCATGCCATCCTTTTTTGTATTACGTATTCCATTTGTCGACAATGTTTGTTTATTCAACTACTCTTCCTGTGCATTAACCATTTGAACTGGTGATGGAAAAATCTGGAGTGAAAACAAGGTCTTCAGAGCAGACAATGCTACCTGCTGAAGCAGATATCTTGCTGGTTACAGATAGCTCCTCAAAGGAGGATTCAGAGACAGATGACCAGTCCTATTTCCCCCCTGAGGTGTATGCTCAAACTTGGCAGGGTTTTATTACTCATATCATGCATATGTTGTCTTGCATTGCCTAGTTTAGACATCATATACACAATATTTAATGCCATCTGCTTAGTTTAGACATCATATACACAATATTGAATGCCATCTGCTTAGTTTAGACATCATATATGTGATTGCCATCTGCTTACTTGCTTAGTATATAAATCATATATGTGAATTATATCATGCCATCATGTTTACATAGACAGCATGTATGTGAATTATGACATGCCAACCTATTTAATAAAGACATCATATAGTTATATCATCTCATCCTGTTTACATAGTCATCATATTTTGAATTATGTCATTCTATCCGTGAATTATATCGTGCCATCATGTTTCCATAGACAGCATGTATGTGATTATGGCATGCCAACCTATTTAATAAAGACATCATATTTGAATTATGTCATTCTATCATGTTTAGTTAGCCATCATATATTTGAAATTGTGTCATGCTATCCTGTTTAGTTAGCCATCATATATGTGAAATTGTGTCAAGCTATCCTGTTTGGTTAGACAACATATATGTGAATTATTTCATGCCCTCTTTAATTCCCCACTATCCATTGCACCTGTCTATCATACAATTTATGTACATTAGATTACTTTTCTTGTTTATCAGCCATTTGAATTGGAGGGGGTGATGGCAGTATCTAAGGGAGTAAAAACACGGTCTTCAGAAAAGATAGTGCTACCCGTCGATGCAGATAGAACCACGGTTGTACTTGCCCAAGAACCAGCCCCACCACACATAACCCAGACTCTCGCAGATTGTACCCCTACCCAGTTGGACAGAGAACCAGCTACACCCCATCTAACCCCAACCCCAGTAGATAGTAACCCAGTTCCACTTGACACAGCACCATCTCCACCACAGAGCACCCAAACACAAGCAGTTAGTAAGGCAACTGCATTGCCCAAAGCACGAGAACCAGCACTGCGAACCCCAACTCAATGCTTAAAGCAGAAGAACAAATGTTCTCAGGTCAGATTCCCCTAGCTATGGTGCATACTCCTCTGCTCTTGCATCACTGTATTTACTCATACCAACTAATTTCAAATCTGAAGGATCCAATTGAAACTCCAATGGCGCAACAGGTATGTTTTAAACCTGTTTCTTTAACTGGTTTGCTTTTGTAACTTCTTGCTTTATGTTGATTTCAGTTTCAATTGTATAAACAGTTATGTTCTCATGTCATGCACATTACAAGTGTTGTTAGTGTTGTTAGTTTCCCACACTTATATTCTGTCTATGTTGCTTTGTCTTAAACAGATATGATTTGAACTGCGTCTTTATCTTGATTTGGCAACATAAACTAGGATGATATAGACAATATAGTGACCATAGTACATAAATATATGTTTGTTTCATGTTGTTATCCTGTCTACTGAACTGGTTTGCCAAAATGAGTTTCATATACTACATGCTAAACCTGTGATGTGTCTGCTTGTTCCTCTTTTAGAATGCCGGCAGAAAATTGGAGAAGAGTACCCCCCATTACGCAATCGTAAAGGAAGTAATCTAGACAAGGTTCAAGATAGTGAGACAACCCTGTTGGTCTCCAAGAAAGATGATAAAAACTATCTTGAAGACAGTGAGACAAACCCAAAGTCCTGCCTTGATGTAGTGTTTGAGTTACTGGCCACTAGCGCCGGCACAAGCTCAGCTGTGCTACTACAAGTTGAAAGACAACGATCAGCTGTGCTGCGACAAGAAGCCGAAGGACTGAGGAAGTCCCTGCAGAATTCAGATGCACACTTTCTGGTGCAACAGCAAGAGTTGGAGGATTTTAGCGCCAAACAAGAGAAAGCTAATAAGCTTGCTAAACTTCTTGCCAGCTCTTCTAAAGTGGTTTCATTTCTGGACTTGTTTTGCTGCCACATTTATTTGCACTGGTGGCCAACTTAGACGCCCAATGTTTGTAATATGCTGCTTTTTTGTTCCCTATATTTGCATTGGTCGCGAACTTTGATGCCCAGTGGATGTAATGTGTGTAATCGCCATAATAGCCTAGCGTTAGTTGCTTGCTTATTTATTTACTTATAGTCTTGTTTATTGCTTGTAGTCACTGCAGTTCTTTTTCCTCCGTTTGCTAGTGCCCGCAATAACCATGGGCCACATACGGGCCGTGGTAACCATGGGCCTCCTACGGGCTGTAGGAACCATGGGCCTCCTACGCGCCATAGGATCCATGGGCCGTACTGTTCGTGGGCCAAAACCGGACCGCAATATGGACCGTAAACGGGCCAAAATCAGAACCATCCATTTATGGGCCCAGACCATAACGGGACGTTAACAGGCCAGAAGACAGCACAGGCTTAATTCTATCAACAGGCATGACGGGTCGATAATGGGCCGGATTACAGGACAGGATGAAAACGGCCCAACGGATTAACGGGCCACAAACGGACCGATTGTTACCATGGGCTGAATTTGGCCCATTAGCATAACAGCCAGTAATGGATCATAAGTAATCGAGGGCCGGAAATGAGCCCAAGAATGTATGGGCCCTTAGAAGGCCGAAAGAAAACATGGGCTGGAAACACCCCAACTGAATCATGGGCCGTTAATGGGCTCAAAGCAGTTTACTGTTCATGATGGGCCAGATTCACCACGGGCTGTCAATGGGCCCAGAGATGCAAAAGGCCTCATTTGGGCCGAAAGACGTCACGGGCCATAGATGGGCCGAAAGTGACAACGGGCTGGAATCATATAGGACGGCCCACATGACGCTGCTGGGCCGAATATTGAAAGGCCATAACGGGCCGTGAGTACCCGGGCCGTAAATGGGCTGTATGCGAACAGGCCATTAACAGGCTTTCCATGGGTCGGCCCGCTAACTTTTGACCAAGTCAAATGGGCCAGCCTTTTTAACCTAAATGGGTCACTATTGGGCCATGCCATGTGTCTGCGTATCATAGGCGCCTCTCGTCCAATGGATGGATGACATCTGTCCCAACGCCGAGCAGACACGTGGTTCCGTTGGCGAATGAGAATTTTACACGTGGAAAATCGCCATTGGTCCGGGCTGTAAACAGGTTATCGGATCCAAACCCGCACCCGATAGCTTAACGGTGACCCGTTACGGTGGATACCACATGTCGGTTGCCCTTGACGAAATCACTTCCATGACACGACATTTATCATCATGGAAGTGGACACTTCCGTGATGATAATTTTAGTATTGTCATGCAACACTTCTATGACAGCACAGGTTTGACTATCTTGATTCTGTCATAAAATCGTCACGGATGTACATGCATGACAGAAAACGTGACCTACTATGACAAAGACGTATCATCACGGAAGTGTTTTTTTGTAGTGATTGTTATGAATCTAACACCCACAGAGTTCTGGTGCTGATCATGTTTTGCTCGTGGAAGAGGTTTAGTCACGAGTCTGCAATATTCAGATCCATGTGAACTTTGCAAATCTCTATGTCTCCTTCCTTGATGTAATCATGGATGGAGTTGAAGCGGCGTTTGGTATGCTTAGTTTTCTTGTGAAACCTTGGCTCCTTGGCAATGGCAATGGCACTAGTGTTGTCACAATAGATAGTCATGGGATCGGATGCACTAGGAACCACACCTAGATTGGACATGAACTCCTTCATCCAGACTCCTTCCTGCACCGCTTCTGAAGCAGCTATATATTCCGCTTCACATGTTGACGCTACTACAACGCTCTTCTTGGAGCTACTCCAGCTGACTGCTCCACCATTCAAAATAAATAGGTATCCGGATTGAGACTTTGAGTCATCTGGATTAGTCTCAAAGCTAGCATCGACGCAACCCTTTATGACGAGCTCTTCGTCACCTTCATAAACGAGAAACATCTCTTTAGCCCTCTGTGACACCCTGGTTTTTGGCAACTTTTTCTTTTCAAAAAATTTCTGGTTTTATTTGCAATCGGTTGGCTTTTGAATCTTTTCAGTTGACTTTGGACTTGGGAAACTTTTGAATTTCTCTCTAAGTGATCCAAAGCCCTCAACATCTTGCCAAAATCTTGTCACACACCTTCTGGATCAAATTCCAATTTTCAATTCTTTCAAAACAATCTATTTTCTTCTTTGGGAAAATCTGTCTTCACTATGGGTTGTGAAGCAACCTATAGTTCTGATGATCAGAAAAATCCCAAATTAATACCACACCTTCTTGTCATCATCTACTCCCACAATCTTCAAAAACATTTCATGGTCCAGTATAAAATTTTGTCCAGAATACTCCATTTGTCTTCTGGACAGCACTGGTCCTTTGTGAAGCAACCCATATTTCCTCAACTCAGAAAAATCTCAAATAATTCCCAGAGATATTAGGGAACATATCTTCCCACAATATCCAAAAACATCTCCTTGTCCAATACAAATTTTCAGCAAAAATATTCTGCCAAGATTCTACTCATTTCAAACCTCTGTGAAGGAAGTACCAGCTAGATGTACCCAATTGAGCTGAGATTTTTATGACATCTTGGCATTACCAAATAACCACCACACACCAAATTTCAGCTCCAGCTGACCAGCCAGGTGAGTGCAACAACCTTACCAAGTTTCTGGGCCAGAATAGCATTTGTACATGAACCATGTTCAAATCTTGGCCAAAGTCTCTCAAATTTGGCCAGCTAGTAGTCCTTCCAATGTAGATCACTCCAGACATCTCCATTGGTTTCATCTCCAACTCATCTTCTCTTTAGATCCCTCCCAAGATACTGACAGCAAACTGTTGATGATGTTATACTTCGGCTCAGTCAGTCCCTGGACGAACTAGTGGCACGAGAGGGTTCCAGTACGCAAGGTCCACGCACCAGACACGGCTTGGCACGCCAGCTCGCGCCGCGTGTACCTGTGAATGCGGTGACCACGTGGCCAGCCCTGCCAAAACTGCGCTCTGGGCGCCGCCAGGCACGGGTCTCGTCGGAGGCCGACTACCGCGTCGCCGTACCGTGTCCCCTTGTGCCGACTAACTCTCCGCCGTCCACCTAGCCGCTCCAGGTTCTTCCCCTCACCGGAATCGCTCCCGCCGGCCGCCACCGCACGCGGCCACTGTGGCGCCCGTGCTGTCATTGTGGCCTCGCTGGCCATCTTCTTCCCCGCGTGCCGCCACTGCGCGCATTAACTCCTCCTGCCCTCCTCCATCACGTCGCCCGCGCCGCGCCAGCCAGCGCGATGTCCTCACTCCGGCGACATGGCCGCGGCGTTGCCCGACTCCAGAAGCTCCGCCCCCTCCTATAAATAGGCCTCCCCGGCCTCTCCCAACTCCTCACCCCACTCCCTCCGCCTTCTATTGACCACCAGAGCACCGAGCCACGGCCGAGAGGCCCTCTGGCCTCGCAGCTCACCGGCATTCCGCCACCGATCCCCACTCCACCGTCTGCTCGATTCACTCCACCCCAGCTCTGCCCGACCGCATCCCCGAGCTTAGTGCACTCCCACGATCTCCCCTAACCTCTTCCCTAGCCGAGACTCTGCCGGATTCGCCGTCGCCGACGACACCCGAGACCAGCCGCCGCCGGAGAGGAAGGGGATGACGCCGTCAGGTCATCTCCGGAGATGCTGCGGGTACGTGGAGGACCGTCGTCATGCGCTTGTTCCAACCCTGCAGTTCCCCGACCTCACCGCCGTCGGTGAGCCGCCCTCTTACTGTTCCCCTCTTTTGCTTTTTAAATATGACAGCTGGGCGCCACCCGTCAGTGACCCGTCGCGCGCCCGAAGTGGTACCTAAGTGGAAGCGTATTCGGGAAATACGTCTTCGACGTGGCCGCTATAGGATTTTCCTATTTTTTGATTTTTGTTAATTTAAATCAACTTTGACCAGTAACTTTGACTATCCATAACTTTTTATCCACAAGTCCAAATCAATTGATTCTTTTTGCATTGGTTTTGTCTTGAGCCCCTCTATTTTCTGGTAAATTTTGGTATTTTTCTCACAACTACAGAATTTCTGGTGAACTGAAATGTGTTATGTGACATTTTCTTTTGCTATTTTAAAATATTTTTTAGAAGGAAATCATTTTGGTCTTGAAAACCAGGAGTTTGTGAACAACCCAACAGAGCAAGGCAAGCCACATCATCCATTACATGAAGCATTTCAATAGTATTGGTTTATTAATTGGATTATTTGCATTATTTTAATATGTGATAATTCATAGTAAATTATATATTATTGCATAGCTACTGCCATATTAAATTATTCATGATAAACAAACTTGCTTGTCATGTGAGTATTAAAACTAAGTTTAATGGTTGATCAAGTGCCACCGACCCGGACTTACCCGTGCAGCCACATCTGCCGGAATGGGACGGCCTTGACTTGGTCTGTCCGCGTGCTCTTTTATCGGTACCACCAAAGAGGGAGGGTTATGCGTGCGTGCTACCCTGATCAGGTAGGCGACGATAACCCTGTGAGCCAGTTGAGTTGTTTGTCGGCGTCCCCGTTTGGGACAGTTTACTTGGCCACAACGGTAGCAGGTGTCACGGGGTGACACAGAGGCCACCCAGGGTAGGACTCCGGGGGAGGATGATTGTCGGTGGTACGGTAGAGGAGTCACGGGTTAGGCAAGTTTCGTTGGAGCAGCACCGGTCCACCCAGAAGGGAAGTGTACCGAGGTACGGGACAAGGAGCTCCATGGTGTGGGAAAAGTGCACAACCTCTGCAGAGTGTAAGAATCTATTCGAATAGCCGCGTCCACGGTATTGGACACAGTCCGCACTAGGTTACACTGAGTGGTCAACCGTAATAATAATAATGATGGAAGAACTTGTCTTATGTTCGAAAGTGCTCAGTGGATCACGAGTATTCTGAGGGTTGGTGGTACAACCCAGCAGAGAGTAAGTTGATATTCGGTAACAGTAAGTAAGCAACTTGTGGTGCCCCGCCTGATTACCACTGTAGCCAGACGGTCGCCGCACATACCAGCCCAGGAAAATCACTCTGGCATGTGCTTTTACAACAAGTATCATGAACACAGACATTTCTATTAATGAAATATATCAGTCTTACATGATATATTACAAGGGTGATGGCAGCGGAAAAGCTCTATCTAAGGCAGCATGGTCCTGGTGCGGCTCCAATCCACAGGGATCTGACTGGGTTACTCTTCTAGCCCGCGAACACTCCGGCTCCTCGCTAGAGGTCGTCGAATCCTTAGGTGAACCTGGCCATATTGAAGGCCGCTGAGTACTTTTGAATGTACTCGCAAGCAAACCAAACCAACATATACACCAAGCAAAGCAATCCATGGCATTCAAGCATGTACTTGATATCTTAACAGTATTAACTATCATATCATGGAAAAATTATCTAGCAAGATTAATCATCTAGCAGCATTAATCTTCATGTCATAGCAGGATTATCTAGCATGATAATTACTGAAGTAGATGCAGTAAAGTAAAGCATATCAAGTAAATAATTCATACTCCGAGTATTCTCATGATTCAAGTTCGATCCAAGCTTTGCGGTCACCCGACCACTCATCTCATAGCCATCTCATGGCTAGCATTCATACCTCTGACATCATTTGATGTCCATGCATCTGTACTGCAAGTCTAACAACTCATACCTTACTCTGGTTCAGTCTTACAAATAACATTATATGGTTTGTTCCTCCAGACTCGACACAGACCAAATAGAGGCCTATACGAACAGTCCATGACCGAGGACGCGGCTATTAGAATAGACTTACACTCTGCAGAGGTTGCGCACTTTACCCACACCATGGAGCGCCTGGCCTCGTACTTTAGTACATGTTCCCATTCGGGTGGACCAGTGCTGCTCCAACAAAACTCGGTCTCTTGCCCCGCACTCTTACGGTCCCACCGACAATCATACCCTCCCAGGGTCATGTCCTGGGTGGCCCCTGTGTCACCCCGTGACACCTGCCACCGTTGTGGCCAAACAAAACTGTCCCAAACGGGGACGTGCGCACATAACCAAACTGGGCTCACAGGATTATGGTCGTCTACCTGATCAGGGCAGCATGCACGCATAACCCTCCCTAGTTGATGGTACCGACAAGAGGCAAGACAATAGACAAAGTCAGGGCCGTCCCATACCGGCAAATGTGGTTGCATGGGTAAGTCCGGATAGGTGGCACTATGACTCGATCCAGTCGACGGATGAGGTTGTTGTCATTATTAAGTCACATTTCTTAATATTGCAATAACTGTAACCATGCATGATGAAAATATAACAACCTATCTCCTTACTGTCATCTACGAGTCACTAGGGCGATAATATGATGAGCTTTAACAACTAATGTAAATAACAAATTCAATCTAGTAGGAGTTTAATAATTTTACCAGTCTTGGCTGTAAGTGGCAACCATCTGAACCCTTGCATGCAACCGGCAAATAAACCAGTAGCCACCAGAACGGTCTTTACAACTCAGATCTGGGACGTTACCGGAATAACTTAACCCCGGCTCAAGACGGCTGAAAAGAAGCTCAGAGCATGAGACGGTGTTGATAAAAAGAGTGTAGCGGTTCCCTAAGACGGCCGAAAAGCAGCTCAGAGCATAGGGTCACCACTACAGAAAGAAATTCAACAGCTGTAGGAGACGGCCGAAAAGCAGCTCAGAACACGAGCCAGTTGTTGAATAGAGAACAAAAAGTCGGCATCCACCCCGGACGGCTGGAAACAGCTCAGAACACAGGCGTGGTGCCGTCACCAAAGAAAGGCAAACAAGGGTTCACTGGCGTCACATACAGCTCACCACTACGCATATAAGCATATTAATTTAAACACGCAAGAATAACACAGAGCAATGCTTTAGGGCATATATCAGATGGTCGGCTTGCCTGGGGGTCGAGGAATACTCCGGGAAGAAGTGCGATCGCCTCGCGGAGAAATCGCCGGAAAGTGTTCCCTCTCGGAGGGCTAAATATAGGGCAAGGGATAAATGGTCATTTTCAGAGAGTGTGACCAAGGTGAAAGTGATGGCATCGGAACGGGCTCGACGAACTGAAGAAGTGGGCTTTGGAATCACCTTGATCGGAGTTACGGTTAAAAAGTTAGGACCGTTCGTTCGTTAGGCAGAAAAACAAAGAAAAACTGAGCTTTTCTGCGGCTAACGGGCGAACACCCGCAATTTAACCATTGGCCGGCTGAGAAGAACAGAAAGCGCCTTCCCCTGAAATATCTTTCTGTATATAGAAAACGTATTCTCGGACGAGGTAAAGGTGAAGTACGCTTCCCAAAAAGGAAAACGTATTTATGCGAATTCGCCTCCACTTACTCCCGCGCGGGCCCGTGTTGACTTCGGGTCTGCGGCTGACGGGTGGGGCTAGGGCCCACCTGGCCAGGGTCGTCGTCTTCAAGCTCTCGCGCCCATGCTCGACCGAGACAGGGCGGCGCTCGACCGGAGTTTGCCGGCGGCTCCGGCCATCCCCCGATGCGTGCGACCTACCCACGAGCTCAGGAGGACGGGCCACATCCATCCCCGCCCAGCACGGCCGCTGAGGAGGGCTGAAACGGCGACGGCATGGGCTCCGGCGGAAATGGCCATCGGCCGATCTTGATTTCGGGCATGGGTTCATTCCCGAGATGAAGCGGAGTCATGGGGAGGTTCAACGAGCTCCGGGTGGTCTTCTGGTGGTGGTAAGGCAGAGAGGGAGGGCTCGGGTGCCGCGAATTTGAGAGGGGCAGTGCGGCGGCCATGGCGGCAGAGGAGAGGGGATGGGCACGGGGGCGAGCTCCTTTCGGGCAGGGGAGGGTCTAGGAGGGAGAGGAGATGGTGGAGTGAGCTCGAGAGGGTGAGGGGAGGGCTATATATAGCCCGACCGAGGCAATGGATAGGCACGCCCGCTCAGGATGAGCTGCCGGAACTCTCAAGACTGCGGCGACGTGGCTGGCCGGTTCCCGGCGTCGGGGAGCGGCCGACCTGACGAGCTTCGGATGGACGGGACGGCTCGGGAGGGAAGAGGCCAAGGGGAGAGGAAGACGACGGAAGTCACGGGCGGACAGCACGGTGGCGGCACTCACCGCGGCGTGGAGAAGAAGAAAGAGGAGGGGAGAAGAGTCTGGAGAGGGACAGGTAGACGCCGCGGAGCCCGTAGACATGCTCGGACAAGCGGAGGCCGGCCGGAGACGACCGGACGGAGCTGACAAAGTGAAGAGCACCGTTTCTGCAAGGTGGCTGCGTGGTCACCACGCGCGCTACGAGCTCTGGCACTTTCCTGCATCTCCTACCTTATCAAACAGGTGCACCACTGCTCAAATAGATGAGATTGATCACTGGATGGACCAGGATGGCTCTAGAGGGGTCGAGGGGATCCAGAATAGTTTCTGGATAGAAACTTGGAGAGGAAGTTGTGGTCAAACAGAAATGCCAATGAGCTGGAAAAGGTGTCACATGGAAATGTGGTAGGAAGGACTAGATGCTTGACAAATTTAAGGTCATTTGGACAAGTTTTGCATACACTTCCTTTGTAATGCAAATTCTGGTCCAGAAAATGAATCTTGAATCTGCACTCATATGGCTTCATGAAATGAGCTGAATTTTGGAGGAGAGTGATGATTTGGAGGTATGAAGGTACTGGAAAATTTTCAGCTCAATTGGATATACCAAAATGGTACTTCCTTCACAGAGCTTGGATCTGGACAGAAACTAGATGGAATTTTTGGGAGAAATTAGCTAGATGAAATGACGTGAATTTTTGTATACTCACATAATCTATGCAATGTGAGGTCCTGGATTAATTTGAGAATTTTTTAAGCAATACAAAATATAGTTGCTTCACAACCTCAAAATAAGTCCAGAAACAAGAATTGGAAGATGCTCTCAAAATTTGGTCTATGTAACTTGGGATATTGATGGAAATGGTGAATATATGGATAGGAGAAGCTCCACAAATTTTTTGGGATTTTTCCTGGCTACCAAAATGGTAGCTCCTTTGGAAAGTGCCCAAATTGCAATATTGGCTTTAAATAGGAAAAGGCAATTTCCCTTATTTAATTATAGCCGATATTTTTATGGGAGCTCAATATGATCACAAAGAATATCTCCACAAGTTTTCCTGAACTTTGGAGATGGATAGATATTTTCCTGGATTTAATTCCCTTAACTGGCAGAAAAAGGAATTAATTTTAAATGAAAAATATTGCAAATGACTTGGCAATATTTTTACATATCCAGGGATTAAAAAGATAGGATGATCACTAGGAGAAATTTGGGAGGCAAAAGATCAAAGGAAATTGGGGTTCCTTTGTAACGGAAGGAATTAGAGTTTCCCTTCCGGTAAACCGGAGAGTAGGGTTTCGGTGGCAGAATCTTGAGAAAAGATTTGGGGTGGTAAGGTTGGTCTGGAGAGAGTCTCTGGTTGGATAGGGAAGGCAAGGCTAAATGACCATCTTCATATACCCAAAGGCGAGAGAAAATCCGAGAACATCGAAAAAAGACGGGAGTCAAATCCCGCGAAGAAAAAAAACAAGGAGCGAAAACCAGGGTGTCAGAAACCTACCCCCCTTAAGAAAATCTCATCCTCGAGATTTCCGGGCTTACCTCCCGGCTAAGGGGACTTACCTGTGTGCGACTTGGATCCATCAGCTATCTTGTCTTTACTTGTTTACTGACCTCTTAACTGCCTCTTTTGGATGGCTCAGGTGCTGTCTTTTTCAGACGGCTGCATTGAATCCTTCTCTTTCCTGTCAGGCAAACCCTTTGTGCTGGTAGTTTGTTGGCTGGGGTTGGTGGGTAGCTCCGAGTATCGACAAATAATCTGGTTTCCATGTCCTGAGACTAGCTGCTTCGGGTTTTATTGTGATACCTCTTACACTGACTGCCAAGGGCGAGACATTCTTTCTGGTTACCGGACTCACATGCTCGTATGACCTGGAGTGGCTAGGAGTGGCTCTCTTTTTGCCTTGTCAGAATGCCCAATCTGGATGTGGGTTCTATACGGATGCTTTCTTCCTGTCTCTTGCATTCTGACTTCGTTCTCAGGAGATTCCCAACTGAAATGTCGGGCACGATCACAAAGTAATCATAGACGGTAATCTCTGAGGTGGCTCTACCATATATAGCCTCTGTGGTCCTTGCTATGATCACTGAGCTGATGTAGGATGGCTATCATCCGTGCATTCTTCGGAGCAGAACCTCTGATCTTGGTTGATGGCCTGTATTCACGATGACATGCTGGCTACATCGTTGTGGCCGTATATGCAAGAGTCTGACAAGGATTGGCAATATCACCTTGTCTGTGGAGCTTTACTTCATTGACTGTCGCAGAGATTGTTTATTCAAGACTTCCTTGTTCTTGGGGGTTCCTTTTTGGGGAACTTGTCATGACCTACCATCATGGCTCCTTGGTCATATCCCAGCTTGTTGGGCTTGTATTCACAATTTACTCTTGCATATCTCGTAAGGATTGCTGCGTTCATATCCTTCTTTGAAGTGTGGAGCCAATGTTTCTCTGAACACAGTCATTCCCATGTACGAGTGGCTCGCATGAGCTGATCCCCTGGACTGCATGCTCACAACATATGCACGGGTAGGATAAACCCTTTCATAATCAACTGAGCTCTGAGGCGGACGTGTGTTTGGGCTAGTTCGCGCTTCTGACAGGATTGTCGTGGGCACGATGGCGTGTTGGAGAAGGCTGAATTCCTTACGCCCGAAGCTTCTGCCAAGGTAGCGTGCTGAAGAAGGCTGGATATCGTACCTCAGAAGCTTTCCCTCATGTAGCTTGCTGGGGAAGGTCAGGTGCCTTATGCCGGAAGCGTTCTGCAGTAGCATGCTGAGGAAGATTTGAGTGCCGTACTCTAGAAGATTTTCTCACCAAGGGGTGTAGCGAGAAAGGTTGGGAGTCTTGCGTCGTAAGCTCCTTCCGATAGCGTACGGAGGAAGGCTGGGTTCCTTGTACCAGAAGCCTTTTTACTGTGATATGCGGTTGGTCCTGTGGCCGGTTCTGGCTTCCTTCTGAGATATTCGGGATTTACCCATAGCGGAATCACAACTTGGCGTAGGCCATACCTTGACTGAAGATATTCCGTTGGTTATGCACACCGCTTGTCCTTCTGCTGCTCTGATCATTGTTGCTGTAGAGGTTGCACAACTAAGGCAGACTTTATATTGGTAATTAATTCAAAATACCCTTTGTCTTCAAACCAAGTGTTGCCGGTAGTAAGCAGTTGGCGGATAATTCCATTCGGTTTAACTGAACTTGAAATTCTCATTGCTTCTGGGCAGCCGTGAGCTTATCCACAATTCTCGCAAACCTTGCTCACTTTGCCCAGAAAATTTTGTATGTGCACCGGTAAATTCCAATATATGCTTTGAAATTTGTACCAACATACCAGAGTGTTGTTGTTGCTCTCGACACATTCACCTTCTTGAAATATGTCTTCTGTGGATAATAAATGATTCTTGAGTCCATTGAGAAAAGACTCCAGGTTCATCCCACTGACTGAAACAATCCTTGTGTCGAGGATGGAATAATTTATCCTTGTTGGTGTCCATTCCTGATAACTCATCTAACTTCTTCTCAAATGTGATCTGTTCTGAGTCAAACTCTCGCAGGTATAATCTGGCCTTGTCGGTTGCACTCAGATTCTGCTTCTGACCCATCCTTCATTTGGCAGATCCGGTGATGATATTCTGAATATCGAGCAGTTGGCTTGGCTTGATTCTTACTGAATTTGGATTATTGGGTATTATCCAAGTTGCATGCTGGTCTTCTTAGGCAGCCCTTGCGGATGGATCCAGTCGGAGCAAAAGAACGGAACCGACAAAAGAAACAAGAACCGCGAAAAACCAAAAAGCAAATAAAGCTCAAATTTTGCGGACCTTACACATGTGGCCGAAGATTCACTAGTATAACTAGTATAGAGCACTCGATGCACCTCTAAGGATTTAGAAGCAAAACCACACAATGCTCCTGGTAGCAATTGGGGTCGAGCTTCTACTACTTCCTTAGGGAACATCAAACTCGACGCACGACCATAGCCAGAGTGGCTTAGTCAGCGATCCTAGGGTTGTCGGGGAGAGATGGAATTTATAGGCGTTTCCCAAAGGAAACTAGATTTGAGAAGAGAAATGCCATGGTTAGAAAGCAAGGTGGGGATATCTAGTTTACCTAGGGGTTCAGGGCTCATGGGTCGTTGCCTGGTGCGGACATTTCGTACCGGAGGCAAAGGCCACGAGAGTTGGGGTCTGATGGAGCCAAAAACCTATGGGGGTTGCCTTATGATCAATAGTAGCCGTGCCGGTCTGGCAAACATGGCTGAAATCCATCTGGGCTTTCTACTGATCAAGAGGCAATGAAATCCGGCTAGGGTAACCTACAGTCAGCCTGGCTCTGATACCATCCGTTGTGGAGCCCCACCTGATTACCACTGTAGCCAGACGGTCGCCGCACATACCAGCCCAGGAAAATCACTCTGGCATGTGCTTTTACAACAAGTATCATGAACACAGACATTTCTATTAATGAAATATATCAGTCTTACATGATATATTACAAGGGTGATGGTAGCGGAAAAGCTCTATCTAAGGCAGCATGGTCCTGGTGCGGCTCCAATCCACAGGGATCTGACTGGGTTACTCTTCTAGCCCGCGAACACTCCGGCTCCTCGCTAGAGGTCGTCGAATCCTTAGGTGAACCTGGCCACATTGAAGGCCGCTGAGTACTTTTGAATGTACTCGCAAGCAAACCAAACCAACATATACACCAAGCAAAGCAATCCATGGCATTCAAGCATGTACTTGATATCTTAACAGTATTAACTATCATATCATGGAAAAATTATCTAGCAAGATTAATCATCTAGCAGCATTAATCTTCATGTCATAGCATGATTATCTAGCATGATAATTACTGAAGTAGATGCAGTAAAGTAAAGCATATCAAGTAAATAATTCATACTCCGAGTATTCTCATGATTCAAGTTCGATCCAAGCATTGCGGTCACCCGACCACTCATCTCATAGCCATCTCATGGCTAGCATTCATACCTCTGACATCATTTGATGTCCATGCATCTGTACTGCAAGTCTGACAACTCATACCTTACTCTGGTTCAGTCTTAACAATAACATTATATGGTTTGTTCCTCCAGACTCGACACAGACCAAATAGGGGCCTATACGAACTGTCCATGACCGAGGACGCGGCTATTCGAATAGATTTACACTCTGCAGAGGTTGCGCACTTTACCCACACCATGGAGCGCCTGGCCCCGTACTTTAGTACATGTTCCCATTCGGGTGGACCAGTGCTGCTCCAAGAAAACTCGGTCTATTGCCCGGCACTCTTACGGTCCCACCGACAATCATACCCTCCCAGGGTCATGTCCTGGGTGGCCCCTGTGTCACCCCGTGACACCTGCCACCATCGTGGCCAAACAAAACTGTCCCAAACGGGGACGTGCGCACATAACCAAACTGGGCTCACAAGATTATGGTCGTCTACCTGATCAGGGCAGCATGCACGCATAACCCTCCCTAGTTGGTGGTACAGACAAGAGGCAAGACAACAGACAAAGTCAGGGCCGTCCCATACCGGCAAATGTGGTTGCACGGGTAAGTCCGGATAGGTGGCACTATGACTCGATCCAGTCGACGGAGGAGGTTGTTGTCATTATTAAGTCACATTTCTTAATATTGCAATAACTGTAACCATGCATGATGAAAATATAACAACCTATCTCCATACTGTCATCTACGAGTCACTAGGGCGATAATATGATGAGCATTAACAACTAATGTAAATAACAAATTCAATCTAGCAGGAGTTTAATAATTTTACCAGTCGTGGCTGTAAGTGGCAACCATCTGAACCCTTGCATGAAACCGGCAAATAAACCAGTAGCCACCAGAACGGCCTTTACAACTCAGATCTGGGACGTTACCGGAATAACTCAACCCCGGCTCAAGACGGCTGAAAAGCAGCTCAGAGCATGAGACGGTGTTGATAAAAAGAGTGTAGCGGTTCCCTAAGACGGCCGAAAAGCAGCTCAGAGCATAGGGTCACCGCTATAGAAAGAAATTCAACAACTGTCCGAGACGGCCGAAAAGCAGCTCAGAACACGGGCCAGTTGTTGAAAAGAGAACAAAAGTCGGCATCCACCCCGGACGGCTGGAAACAGCTCAGAACACAGGCGTGGTGCCGTCACCAAAGAAAGGCAAACAAGGGTTCACTGGCGTCACATACAGCTCACCACTACGCATATAAGCATATTAATTTAAACAAGCAAGAATAACACAGAGCAATGCTTTAGGGCATATATCAGATGGTCGGCTTGCCTGGGGGTCGAGGAATACTCCGGGAAGAAGTGCGATCGCCTCGCGGAGAAATTGCCGGAAAGGGTTCCCTCTCGGTGGGCTGAATATAGGGCAAGGGCAAAATGGTCATTTTCAGAGAGTGTGACCAAGGTGAAAGTGATGGCATCGGAACGGGCTCGACAAACTGAAGATGTGGGCTTTGGAATCACCTCGATCGGAATTACGGTTAAAAAGTTAGGGCCGTTCGTTCGTTATGCAGAAAAACAAAGAAAAACTGAGCTTTTCTGCGGCTAACGGGCGAACGCCCGCAATTTAACCATTTCGGCCGGCTGAGAAGAACAGAAAGCGCCTTCCGCTGAAATACGCTTTCTGTATATAGAAAACGTATTTTAGGACGAGGTAAAGGCGAAGTACGCTTTCCAAAAAGGAAAACGTATTTATGCCAATGCGCCTCCACTTACTCCCGCGCGGGCCCGTGTTGACTTCGGCTATGCGGCTGACGGGTGGGCCCCGGGCCCACCTGGCCAGGATCGTCGTCTTCAAGCTCTCGCGCCCGCGCTCGACCAAGACAGCGCGGCGCTCGACCGGAGTTTGCCGGCGGCTCCGGCCATCCCCCGAGGCGTGCGACCTACCCACGAGCTCAGGAGGACGGGCCGCATGCATCCTCGCATAGCACGGCCGCCAAGGAGGGCTGAAACGGCGACGGCGTGGGCTCCAGCGGAAATGGCCATCGGCCGATCTTGATTTCGGGCATGGGTTCATTCCCGAGATGAAGCGGAGTCATCGGGAGGTTCAACGAGCTCCGGGTGGTCTTCTGGTGGTGGTAAGGCAGAGAGGGAGGGCTCGGGCGCCGCGAATTTGAGAGGGGCAGTGCGGCGGCCATGGTGGCAGAGGAGAGGGGATGGGCACGGGGGCGAGCTCCTTTCGGGCAGGGGAGGGTCTAGGAGGGAGAGGAGATGGTGGAGTGAGCTCGAGAGGGTGAGGGGAGGGCTATATATAGCCTGGCCGAGGCAATGGATAGGCACGGCCGCTCGGGATGAGCTGGCCGGAACTTTCGAGACTGCGGCGATGTGGCTGGCCGGTTCCCGGCGTCGGGGAGTGGCCGACCTGACGAGCTTCGGATGGACGGGACGGCTCGGGAGGGAAGAGGCCAAGGGGAGAGGAAGACGACGGCAGTCACGGGCGGACAGCACGGTGGCGGCACTCGCCGCGGCGTGGAGAAGAAGAAAGTGGAGGGGAGAAGAGTCTGGATAGGGACAGGTGGTCGCCACGGAGCCCGTAGACATGCTCGGACAAGCGGAGGCCGGCCGGAGATGACCGGACGGAGCTGACAAAGTGCAGAGCCCCGTTTCTGCACGGTGGCTGCGTGGTCACCACTAGCGCTACGAGCTCTGGCACTTTCCTGCCTGTCCGACCTTGTCAAACAGGTGCACCACTGCTCAAATAGATGAGACTGATCACTGGATGCACCAGGATGGCTCTAGAGGGGTCGAGGGGATCCAGAATAGTTTCTGGATAGAAACTTGGAGAGGAAGTTGTGGTCAAACAGAGATGCCAATGAGCTGGAAAAGGTGTCACATAGAAATGTGGTAGGAAGGAATAGATGCTTGCCAAATTTGAGGTCATTTGGACAAGTTTTGCATACACTTCCTTTGTAATGCAAATTCTGGTCCAGAAACTGAATCTTGAACCTGCACTCTTATGGCTTAATGAAATGAGCTGAATTTTGGAGGAGAGTGATTATTTGGAGGTATGAAGGTACTGGAAAAATTTCAGCTCAATTGGATATACCAAAATGGTACTTCCTTCACAGAGCTTGGATCTGGACAGAAACTAGATGGAATTTTTGGGAGAAATTGGCTAGATCAAATGATGTGAATTTTTTCATACTCACATCATATATGGAATGTGAGGTCCTGGATTAATTTGAGAAGTTTTGAAGCAATATAAAATATAGTTGCTTCACAACCTCAAAATAAGTCCAGAAACAAGAATTGGAAGATGCTCTCAAAATTTGGTCTATGTAACTTGGGATATTGATGGAAATGGTGAATATATGGATAGGAGAAGCTCCACAAATATTTTGGGATTTTTCCTGGCTACCAAAATGGTAGCTCCTTTGGAAAGTGCCCAAATTGCAATATTGGCTTTAAATAGGAAAAGGCAATTTCCCTTATTTAATTATAGCCAATATTTTTATGGGAGCTCAATATGATCACAAAGAATATCTCCACAAGTTTTCCTGAACTTTGGAGATGGATAGATATTTTCCTGGATTTAATTCCCTTAACTGGCAGAAAAAGGAATTAATTTTAAATGAAAAATATTGCAAATGACTTGGCTATATTTTTACATATCCAGGGATTAAAAAGATAGGATGATCATTGGGAGAAATTTGGGAGGCGAAAGATCAAAAGAAATTGGGGTTCCTTTGTAACAGAAGGAATTAGAGTTTCCCTTCCGGTAAACCGGAGAGTAGGGTTTCGGTGGTAGAATCTTGAGAAAAGATTTGGGGTGGTAAGGTTGGTCTCGAGAGAGTCTCTGGTTGGATAGGGAAGGCAAGGCTAAATGACCATCTTCATATACCCAAAGGCGAGAGAAAATCCGAGAACATCGAAAAAAGACGGGAGTCAAATCCCGCGAAGAAAAAAAAACAAGGAGCGAAAACCAGGGTGTCACACAACTTAAGCACTTAACATGTTCATTGCCATGCTGTTGTTTGCTGTGAGCTTGCGAGTACATTCCAAGTACTCACCTGGCGTATCATGCCAGATGCAGATGAAGCCGAGGACGGAGGTCCCGACGGTTCATGCTACGCTAACTAGGCCGTGTCCTAGCAGTGTCCCTATGGGATGGAGTTTCCCGCACGATATTTCGCTACACCGTAGAATCACCCAGTAGTGCTGAGGCCTTGCTATGTTCCATAAATAATGTAGATATTGTTATAGCACGTGTAGTGCTTCTGGCCTCGCTACCCGATGTAATTCCCGAGCTTGTACTTGTACAATATTAATAAAGATCGGTTCTGTTCTGTTCCAACTTGTTGTGTGTTTCCAGAAGACATGATCTCTGGGTTGGAAACACTGGGTAAACTGGTCCTCTGAGCCGGGGTGCCACAACGCTTGGTATCAGAGCCGCGCTGACTATAGGACACCCTAGTTAACCCCGCGCTTGAACCTCGATTAGCTTAGAGTCTTGGTTTGTGCTTTGCTTGTTGCATCTGATTGCTGCATGGCATGCATATAGTTTATTGTTGTGCTAACCGCTGGTTTGATGAGTGTAGATGGCACCAGTTCCGTACCACTACAACCATGAGCCGGCACCGTTCACTTTTCCAGTACTGCTCCGTAGCGTCTGGCTTCGGCTGTATCCCAACGGCGAAGACACAGTGTATCAGGTGTTCCGAGAGAAGCTTGCTGGTTCAGTGTATGAGTATCACGTGGAGGCTTTTCTTACTGCGAGTTCGGATATTGGCAGCTACTCCCGCTCTTCCAAGGGCGGAACTGCTTCTACTCCGGAGCTGGCAATCCAGTTTGCTGCGATGGAGGCTCTCACTGACTTGCGTTTCCACGAGGTTGAGATGCAGACACATCCAGGCTTCTTTCACTACCCCACCCTGTCTCCTACGACAGGGCGAGTCCTTTTCGCACCTGTTGACCCGACGAGTGATCGTGCTACTAGTGTGTTATCTCGTTATCTGAACGCCAGTTACCGTATGATCACTTCACTAGCTGAGGAGCTGACTCATGCCCGAGAGGCACTTGCAGCTGTTGCGGCAGCACAGTCTCCTCTTCCTCCTGCGTTTTCACCGGTGTATACTCCACCCATTCCACCTTCACTAGCACCTGAGACTCCTTCTAGCTCGTTCGGACCGCCAGGCTTTTCGTCTGGTAGCCGACGTGAGACCCCGGTAGAATGCGCCTCACTCCTATCTACTCCAGCTGCTCCGATGCTGTGGCGTCATGCTTCTTCTCCTTCAGAGGGAGAACCTTCTCGTCAGCATCGCCATGTTTCCTTTGATCCGGAGGCCGAGATTCATATCATCAGCTCAGATTCTGAGACAGGATCAGACAACGAGGAGTCTTCAGTTTGCCAGTGTCCATGCCACCCGCGCTACTAGAGTGGAGGCTTGAGTTTCAGTGCTTGCATCGTAGCATCTTTGCATGTGTCAACTGCCGTATGAGCAGTTCTAGCCATGATAACCCCCTACTAGCTTGTCATGTATGATGTTGGGTTGCCTTGTATAATTATGTTGTTCGCTTTATTCTCTTTTTATTTGGTTTCTTTTCCCTGGTGTCATATTGTGGTATTTCCCTTATGGATGTTGCTCATCGATTCGGTATTTTGCAATGGGAACAAATTTAGGATGAAGAGGTGTAGTAATCAAGGCGGTGATGGAACTCCCATTCGTCGATCCGCCAGACAAGCAGGACAATCACCAGAGGATTAGCCACCCCCACCACCACAATCACTGACCACTGATCAGATCATGAGAATGTTTGAAGAGAAAAGAAATCAAGATCTCATGGAATTTCTGAAAAGTATGCAGACTATGGTGGGTCAGAATCACAACAATGGGACACACTCTAAATTGTCTGATTTTCAGCGTACCAAGCCACCCAATTTTGGTCAAGCTGTGGATCCTATGGAAGCTGATGACTGGCTAAGGACCATGGAAAAGAAGCTGGACATAGCCTGCTGTGATGAGTCAGACAAGGTTCCTTTTGTCACTCACTACCTGGAAGGACCGGCAGCTATATGGTGGGACAATACAAAAATAATGTGGCCTCCTGGGGAAGATATTTCCTGGGAGAAATTCAAGGAGGTATTCCGCAAGTATCACATTCCTACTAGCATAATGAAGGTGAAGCAGAGGGAATTTCTTGCTCTTACTCAAGGGAATATGTCTGTGGGTGAGTATCTGAACAAGTTTAATAATCTGGCACGGTACTCCACTCACGACGTGTCCACGGAAGAGAGAAAGATAGACCGATTCCTAGGAGGACTTAATCATACCCTCCGTTGTCAGCTTTGTATGCTAGATTTTCCTGACTTCCAGACTTTGGGGAACAAGGCTTTCATAGCCGAACGAGAGCATAAGTCAGGATATGACGATCGCAAGCGGAAGTTTGAACCCAAGAAGGATAACCGTGAGCAGTTTGTGTAGAAGCCACGTATCTGGCAACCAGGTCCATCTGAGTACAAGCCTGCCTGGAACAATGGCAACAACAGCAATAAGCCCGTCAGCCAGGAAAAGACCTTTGGCTAACAGCCAATGCTGGAAGACTGCCGCCGCAAAAATACATGCTTTACTTGTGGTCAGGGCGGGCATTACTCTAGGCAATGCCCCACAAGAAATGGGAAGCCACCCTCCGACTACAAGCCACAAGTCAATAATGTTGGACACCGCCCCAATCAGAACTTCTATCGTGGCCACGTCCATCATATCTCCGCTGAGGAAGCCCGTGAAGCACCAGCCGTGGTCCTTGGTATGTTTTCTGTTAACGACATACCTGCAATAATTTTATTTGATTTTGGGGCTTCTCATTCGTTTATTTCGCGGAGTTTTGCCACCATACACAAACTTTCTCCTTCTCTTTTGGACAAAATCATGTTGGTACAATCCCCTGGCTCCATGCTCAGAACAAATGTTATATACAAGGATCTGGAAATCTTGATACATGGAGTTAAGTTTCCATCTACCCTTGTTGCCATTGAATCCCCGAGACTGGATATAATACTGGGGATGGATTGGTTGACACCACATCAGGTGTGTATCAACTTTGCCACCAGGACGGTGACATTGGTCAACCCGGCAGGCCAAACAGTGCAATTCACTGCTAGCAGAATGATGTCAAAGAAGGGAATGGCATTCAAAGTCACTGCTACAGATATAAATTTGATTCCAGTAGTCAGTGAATTTCCGAACGTATTTCCGGAAGAATTACTAGGAATTCCACCTGATCGGGAACTAGAGTTTGCTATTGATGTTGTTCCCGGAACCGCTCCAATTTATAAGAAGTACTACCGCATGCCTTCCCCAGAGCTGGTAGAATTAAAGAAACAGTTGGATGAATTATTGCAAAAAGGGTACATTCGCCCAAGCACCTCGCCATGGAGATCACCAGTACTGTTTGTTAAGAAGAAGGATGGCAGCCTACGAATGTGCGTGGACTATCGCCAATTGAATGAGGTCACCATTAAAAATAAATATCCGCTTCCCCGCATTGATGATCTGTTCGACCAGTTAAATGGGGCCCGGGTATTTTCTAAGATTGACCTTCGAACGGGGTATCATCAGCTAAAAATCAGGAAAGAGGATATCCCCAAGACAGCCTTCACTACCCGATATGGTCTGTATGAATTTACAGTCATGTCCTTCGGGCTGACAAATGCTCCAGCCTACTTCATGAGCATGATGAACAAGGTCTTCATGGACTTCTTGGACAAGTTTGTGGTAGTGTTCATCGATGATATTCTTATCTATTCCAAAGATGAAGAAGAGCACACGCAACACCTCCGTACTATCCTAGAAAGATTAAGGGCCCATCGCCTGTATGCCAAGTTTAGTAAGTGTGAATTTTGGCTAAAAGAGGTGGGATTTCTGGGACATGTTCTGTCAGAACAGGGTGTGGCCGTCGACCCCAGCAAAGTGACTGCTGTATTAAACTGGAAGACACCAGCCACGGTAACTGAAGTTCGCATCTTTCTGGGATTGGCAGGCTACTACCGTCGTTTCATTGAAGGCTTCTCAAAAATAGCCAAGCCATTGACAGAACTGTTGAAAAAGAACCACAAATTTTCCTGGACGGAAGAATGTGATAGCAGTTTCATGGAGTTAAAGACGAGGCTAACTACAGCCCCTGTCTTAGTTCTTCCAGACATCCACAAGAGCTTTGATATATATTGCGATGCTTCCAGGCATGGAATCGGTTGCGTTCTAATGCAAGAAGGAAGGGTTATAGCATATGCATCCAGACAGCTACGACCCCATGAAGAGAACTATCCCACTCATGACTTGGAATTGACAGCCGTGGTTCATGCATTAAAGATTTGGAGGCATTATCTCATTGGGCAGCGATGTGAAATATACATAGACCACAAGAGTCTCAAGTATATTTTCACCCAACCCGACCTTAATCTCAGACAGAGAAGATGGCTTGAATTGGTCAAGGACTATGACATTGGAATTAATTACCATCCGGGAAAAGCCAATGTGGTCGCCGATGCTCTCAGCAGAAAACAAGGCACCATGAATGCATTAACTGAGGGTATCCATCCCAGGCTACAAGAAGAGTTTGCCAAGCTTAATATGGTATTATGCGTCCCAATTAGCCCGGATACATTGGAAATTATTCCAACACTTATGGAAGAAATTAAGGTAGCTCAGAAATCAGATAAAAGTGTACAGGAGATCAAGGAGAACATTCAGCAAGGGAAGGCTAAGTCCTTCCGTGTTGATGACCAGGGCACCTTGTGGTTTGAGAACCGAATATGTGTGCCTGATCAAGAAAATTTGAGATAGCAAATACTCAGAGAGGCACATGAATCCGCATACTCTATCCATCCAGGAGGAATAAAAATGTACCAGGACTTAAAGGAAACCTTTTGGTGGCCAGGAATGCGAAGGGACATTGCGTACTGTGTCGCCTGTTGTGATGTCTGCAACAGAGTCAAGGCTGAACACCAGAAACCCGCTGGGTTACTGCAACCTTTACAGGTTCCCCAGTGGAAATGGGATGACATATGCATGGACTTCATTGTTGGACTACCCAAGTCAACAAGAGGCCATGATGCTATCTGGGTCATCGTGGATGTACTTACTAAAGTGGCTCACTTTGTTCCAGTAAAGACCACCTTCAGAGCTGATCAGCTTGCACAGCTCTACATGTCCCTGATAGTTAGTCTTCATGGAGTGCCCAAGTCTTTCACATCAGATAGAGGATCCTTGTTCACTTTAGCATTCTGGCTGCGATTGCACCAAGCCCTGGGAACCGTACTAAAGCATAGCACGGCATATCATCCACAGATGGATGGACAGACCGAACGAGTGAACCAGATATTGGAAGATATGCTTCGGTCTTGTGCTCTCACCTATGGACCCAAATGGGAGGATAGTCTACCCTACGCGGAATTTTCTTACAATAACAGTTATCAGTCAAGTCTCAAGGTGTCACCATTCGAAGCACTGTATGGACGGAAATGTCGCACTCCTTTAAATAGGTCCCAGACAGGAGACAACCATATCTTCGGCACGGATTTTATGCTCGAGGCTGAGAAGCAAGTTAAGGATATTCAGGAACGTCTTCGAGCAGCCAAGTCTCGTCAAAAGAGTTACTATGACCCTAAGCACCGAGAAGTAACTTTTGAGCCTGGAGAATATGCTTATCTCTGAGTCACCCCCAGGAAAGGAATAAAAGGTTTCATATCCGAGGGAAGCTTGCACCGAGATATATCGGTCCCTTTCCAGTAATTGCTAGAAGAGGCAGAGTGGCATATCAGTTAGAGTTACCACCGGAGTTGTCTGACGTTCACGATGTCTTTCACATATCACAGTTGAGAAAATGCATTGCACCTCCGATCAAGCAGGCAGATATGAGTGAACTAGAGCTGACTAAGGATTTGACCTACGAGGAAAAGCCTGTCAGAATTTTGGATGGGATGGAAAGAACTACCAGGAGTAAGATAATCAAATTTTACAAAGTGTTGTGGGATCATCATACTGAGGAAGAAGCTACCTGGGAAAGAGAAGATTTTCTGAGATCAGCATATCCGCATTTGTTCCCTGAGCAACCGAATCTCGAGTACGAGATTCATCCTAAGGGGGGTAGGTTTGTGACACCCTGGTTTTTGGCAACTTTTCCTTTGCAAAATTTTTTTGGTTTTATTTGCAATCGGTTGGCTTTTGAATCTTTTCAATTGACTTTGGACTTGGGAAACTTTTGAATTTCTCTCTAAGTGATCCAAAGCCCTCAACATCTTGCCAAAATCTTGTCACACACCTTCTGGATCAAATTCCAATTTTCAATTCTTTCAAAATAATCTATTTTCTTCTTTGGGAAAATCTGTCTTCACTATGGGTTGTGAAGCAACCTATAGTTCTGATGATCAGAAAAATCCCAAATTAATACCACACCTTCTTGTCATCATCTACTCCCACAATCTTCAAAAACATTTTATGGTCCAGTATAAAATTTTGTCCAGAATACTCCATTTGTCTTCTGGACAGCACTGGTCCTTTGTGAAGCAACCTATATTTCCTCAACTCAGAAAACTCTCAAATAATTCCCAAAGATATTAGGAACATATCTTCCCACAATATCCAAAAACATCTCCTTGTCCAATAAAAATTTTCAGCAAAAATATTCTGCCAAGATTCTGCTCATTTCAAACCTCTGTGAAGGAAGTACCAGCTAGAGGTACCCAATTGAGCTGAGATTTTTATGACATCTTGGCATTACCAAATAACCACCACACACCAAATTTCAGCTCCAGCTGACCAGCCAGGTGAGTGCAACAACTTCACCAAGTTTCTGGGCCAGAATAGCATTTGTACATGAACCATGTTCAAATCTTGGCCAAAATCTCTCAAATTTGGCCAGCTAGTAGTCCTTCCAATGTAGATCACTCCAGACATCTCCATTGGCTTCATCTCCAACTCATCTTCTCTCCAGATCCCTCCCAAGTTACTGACAGCAAACTGTTGATGATGTTATACTTCGGCTCAGTGAGTCTCTTGACGAACTAGTGGCATGAGAGGGTTCCAGTACGCAAGGTCGACGCACCAGACACGGCCTGGCAGGCCAGCTCGCGCCGCGTGTGCCTGTGCATGCGGTGACCGCGTGGCCAGCCCTGCCCAAAACTGCGCTCTGGGCGCCGCCAGGCACGGGTCTCGTCGGAGGCCGACTACCGCGTCACCGTACCGTGTCCCCTTGCGCCGACTAACTCTCTGCCGTCCACCTAGCCGCTCCAGGTTCTTCCCCTCACCGGAATCGCTCCCGCCGGCCGCCACCGCACGCGGCCACTGCGGCACCCGTGCTGTCACTGTGGCCTCGCTGGCCGTCTTCTTCCCCGCGTGCCGCCACTACGCGCATTAACTCCTCCTGCCCTCCTCCATCACGTCGCACGCGCCGCGCCAGCCAGTGCGACGTCCTCACTCCGGCGACGTGCCCGTGGCGTTGCCCGACTCCAGAAGCTCCGCCCCCTCCTATAAATAGGCCTCCCCGGCGTCTCCCAACTCCTCACCCCACTCCCTCCGCCTTCTATTGACCACCAGAGCACCGAGCCACGGCCGAGAGGCCCTCTGGCCTCGTAGCTCGCCGGCATTCCACCGCCGATCCCCACTCCACCGTTTGCTCGATTCACTCCACCCCAGCTCTGCCCGACCGCATCCCCGAGCTCAGTGCACTCCCATGATCTCCCCTGACCTCTTTCCTAGCCGAGACTCTACCGGATTCGCCGTCGCCGACGACACCCGAGAACAGCTGCCGCCGGAGAGGAAGGGGACGACACCATCAGGCCGTCTCCAGAGACGCTGCGGGTACGTGGAGGACCGCCGTCGTGCACTCGTTCCAACCCTGCAAATCCCCGACCTCGCCGCCGTCGCTAACTTCGGCTATCGCCGTCGGTGAGCCGCCCTCTTACTGTTCCCCTCTTTTTCTTTTTAAATACGACAGCTGGGCCCCACCCGTCAGTGACCCGTCGCGCGCCCGAAGCGGTACCTAAGTGGAAGTGTATTCGGGAAATACGTCTTCGACGTGGCCGCTGTAGGATTTTCATATTTTCGGATTTCTATTAATTTAAATCAACTTTGACCAGTAACTTTGACTGTCCATAACTTTTTTCCACAAGTCCAAATCAATTGATTCTTTTTGCATTGGTTTTGTCTTAAGCCCCTCTATTTTTGGGTAAATTTTGGTATTTTTCTCACAATTACAGAATTTTTGGTGAATAGAAATGTGTTATGTGACATTTTCTTTTGCTATTTTAAAATATTTTCAGAAGGAAATCATTTTGGTTTTGAAGACCAGGAGTTTGTGAACAACCCAACAGAGCAAGGCAAGCCACATCATCCATTACATGAAGCATTTCAATAGTATTGGTTTATTAATTGGATTATTCGCATTATTTTAATATGTGATAATTCATAGTAAATTATATATTGTTGCATAGCTACTGCCATATTAAATTATTCATGATAAACAAACTGGGTGACACAGAGGCCACCCAGGGCAGGACTCTGGGGGAGGACGATTGTCGGTGGTACGGTAGAGGAGTCATGGGCTAGAAAGTTTCGTTGGAGCAGCACCGGTCCACCCAGAAGGGAAGTGTACCGAGGTACGGGACAAGGAGCTCCATGGTGTGGGAAAAGTGCGCAACCTCTGCAGAGTGTAAGAATCTATTCGAATAGCCGCGTCCACGGTATTGGACACAGTCCGCACTAGGTCACACTGAGTGGTCAACCGTAATAATAATAATGATGGAAGAACTTGTCTTATGTTCGGAAGTGCTCAGTGGATCACGAGTATTCCGAGGTTTGGTGGTACAACCCAGCAGAGAGTAAGTTGATATTCGGTAATAGTAAGTAAGCAACTTAAGCACTTAACATGTTCATTGCCATGCTGTTGTTTGCTGCATTGTTGTGGTTGCTGTGAGCTTGCGAGTACATTCCAAGTACTCACCTGGCATATCATGCCAGATGCAGGAGAAGCCGAGGACGGAGGTCCCGATGGTTCATGCTACGCTAACTAGGCCGTGTCCTAGCAGTGTCCCTATGGGATGGAGTTTCCCGCACGATGTTCTGCTACGCCGTAGAATCACCCAGTAGTGCTGAGGCCTTGCTATGTTCCATAAATAATGTAGATATTGTTATAGCACGTGTAGTGCTTCTGGCCTCGCTACCCGATGTAATTCCCGAGCTTGTACTTGTACAATATTAATAAAGATCAGTTCTGTTCTATTCCAAGTTGTTGTGTGTTTCCAAAAGACATGATCTCTGGGTTGGAAATACTGGGTAAACCGGTCCTCTGAGCCGGGGTGCCACAACGCTTGGAATCAGAGCCGCGCTGACTATAGGACACCCTAGTTAACCCCGCGCTAGAACCTCGATTAGCTTAGAGTCTTGGTTTCTCCTTTGCTTGTTGCATCTGATTGTTGCATGGCATGCATATAGTTTATTGTTGTGCTAACCGCTGGTTTGATGAGTGTAGATGGAACCAGTTCCGTACCACTACAACCATGAGCCGGCACCGTTCACTTTTCCAGTACTGCTCCGTAGTATCTGGCTTCGGCTGTATCCCAACGGCGAAGACCCAGTGTATCAGGTGTTCTGAGAGATGCTTGCTGGTTCAGTGTATGAGTATCACGTGGAGGCTTTTCTTACTGCGAGTTCGGATATTGGCAGCTACTCCCGCTCTTCCAAGAGCGGAACTGCTTCTAGTAGCAAAGTTTGTACCATCAAAATATGGACCTCTACGGTGATAGTTACCCTCACTAGACGCCATACTCTCCTAGGTTGTGAAACCAAGGCTCTGATCACCAAAGCAATGGAAATCAAGGCTTACGGAGACCAAAACTCTGATACCACTTGTAGGATCAAAAGTATGTCTAGAGGGGGGGTGATTAGACTACTTGACCAAATAAAAACCTAACCTTTTCCCAATTTTAGTTGTAGGAAGATTTTAGCAACAACACAAGTCAAGCATCACCCTACACATGCAATTCTAAGAATGTGGCAGCGGAAAGTAAACAATTGCATATGTAAGTAAAGGAGAAGAGTTTGGAGAAGGCAAACGCAATGGAGACACAGTGATTTTTGGCGTGGTTCCGATAGGTGGTGCTATCGTACGTCCACGTTGATGGAGACTTCAACCCACGAAGGGTAACGGCTGCGCGAGTCCACGGAGGGCTCCACCCACGAAGGGTCCATGAAGAAGCAACCTTGTCTATTCCACCATGGCTTACGTCCACGAAGGACTAGCCTCACTCGGGGTAGATCTTCATGAAGTAGGCGATCTCCTTGCCCTTACAAACTCCTTGGTTCAACTCCACATCATGACGGAGGCTCCCAAGTAACACCTAACCAATCTAGGAGACACCACTCTCCAAAAGGAAATAGACGGTGTGTTGTTGATGAACTCCTTGCTCTTGTGCTTCAAATGATAGTCTTCCCAACACTCAAACAACTCCTCACAGATTTGGCTATGGTGGAAGAAGGATTTGAGTGGAAAGCAACTTGGGAAAGGCTAGAAATCAAGGTTCAAATGGTAGGAATGGAATAGCTTGATCTCAACACATGAGTAGGTGGTTCTCTCTCAGAAAATGTGTAGTAGAAGAGTAGGCACGTTCTGATGGCTCTCCTCCCTGAGAAGGAAGTGGTGGAGGGGTATATATAGCCTCCACACAAAATCCAACCGTTACACACTTTTGACCCAACTCAGTGACACCGAAACCATAATCTCGGTAGCACCGAACTATGTAATAGATATGAACATTAGGAATCTCGGTGGGACCGATACGAATAACTCGGATGGACCGAAGTGCAATGGCTAGGGCAAACCTCATCTCGGTGGCACCGATTGCATCATCTCGGTAGGACCGAAGTGAAGCAATAAGGCAACAGAGACTTCGCAAGCCATCTCAGTGTGACCGATTTGCAAAACTCGGTGAGACCGAAGTAGGTGCAAATGATCACAGAGAGTTGGCAAGGCCATCTCGGTGGAACCGAGATCCATATCGGTGGATCCGATTTGTTAGGGTTTTGGCAGTGGCTAAGTCTAGGTGAACTCGGTGGCTCCGGATAGGAAATTTCGGTGGGGCCGAGTTGGAATGTGGGTTTTGGACATATTTGGATAGAGAAAGTGGTTGAGGGTTTAGGAGTACTCTCACTAAGCACTTGAGCAAAAGGACCATTAAGCAACACCTCATCCCCTTTTAATAGTATTGGCCTTCCTATGGACTCAATGTGATCTTGGATCACTAAACCAAAAATGTAGAGTCTTGATCTTTTGCCAATCCTTGTCCTTAGCATTTTGAGGGGTCCACATCTCTAGTCCATGCCATGCCAATCATTGAACATCCTGAAATCTTTAACTTGAATGGACATTAGTTCAATGAGATATCTGTTGTTATGAATTACCAAAACCACCAAGGGAGCAAATGTGTTTCAATCTCGCCCTTTTTGGTAATTGATGACAACATATAGATCAAAGCTTCGATAATGATTAAATGAATGGAATACGTCGTCGCTTTGAGAAGTATGTGATAAGCAAGAGCTCCCCCTAAATTTGTGCATTATTAAAAATTTGCGTTTGAAT
Organism: Elymus sibiricus; assembly: GCA_039707655.1. Lineage (NCBI taxonomy): Eukaryota > Viridiplantae > Streptophyta > Magnoliopsida > Poales > Poaceae > Elymus > Elymus sibiricus. The sequence continues at coordinate 239,031,250 of CM077676.1, forward strand.
GCAAATGCACAATCGATTAGGCTCATGGGTCACTCTTCCATGTCACATACATCTTGGTGGAGCGCGCAAAATGATATAAGTGGAATGGTAAGCACGCATCACCAACACAAGTAAGTGATCATACAAGATAATGATAAAGATAAGCATTGATCATCACAAGAAGCATAGTACTCACAAACATAGTGTCAAGCACACACATCAAACAAAGTACCAAACAAAATAGTAGCAAAAGAACTCGAGAGAAATCCAACGGGCAAAGCAAAGCAAAACTCTCTCTCTCGAAGCTAAGATCTATACAAATTCTCCCCCTTTGGCAACAAGTACCAAAAAGATCGAATAGGTATAGGACTAATGCGGCTCTCTAAGCACGATCCTCGGAAGCTCCTGAAGGCGATCTCCTGCTGGCAGCTCCGGTGTGCGTAGACGGCGTCGAAAGAAGAGCGTCCGCGAAGGCTTCTGCAGATGTCTGTTGGACTGGTGGAGTGGACACCGGAGGTGGCACTGTAGCAGCAGCAGCAGCAGGTGTAGAGACTATGGTCCTCGGATCCATAACTGGCACTGCAGCAGATCTGGCTGCTCTGGGCACAGTCTGAAATCTCTCGGTGGTAGGTCTATCATCTCCACTATCATTAGAAGGGGCTGTCCTGATAGCATCAACATCGCTCTTCAGCTTCTCCACTGTAGTCTGGATCTCAGTGACCTTGACATCTAGATCATGAAACTTTGTCTCGATTATCCGCTCTAAGCTAGCCTGGTGCTGGGAGAGGTTGGCCAGACTTTGCTCAATCCTCAGGGTGGCTTCTAGCAGATATGTCATTTGGTCAGACTTAGACTTGAGATTTGCAACTGGAGCATTGGGAGTTGTTGCCTCCTTGGCTGCTTTGGCTTCTTTGGTTCTCGAATCTTCTGTTGGGCTTGAGCAGAAGTGGGATGCGAAGGATCCATCACGATAACATTATCCTCAAACTCTGGATGCAGTGGCAGATGCTCACGATCAAGAAGATAAGTGTTGGTTCCAACCTTGGAATTGATCAACATCTGGATGTGTGGAGCGTATCCGCACGATCTCTTCTGATCATCTGCAGTCATCTTGATAGTTTCCACAATCAAACTCATCACCTTAAATTTTTGAGGTGTGTCAAACAAATGCAGCAAGTTGATGAAGTGGCCTCGTATCATCTTATCATCACCTGATTTGGGTAATAGAGTATACCGCAAGATAGTGTTAGTGGTGGCCAGTCCTGGCAGCAGATGCTTCACTGATCCAAGCTTATGTGTCTCGATGTCCTTCTGGGGTATTGCTGTGTACATGTTGGCCATGGAGTTGTGATCCATCTTGAGCTTGGCATAGATATCATAGTCATCATCCTCTTCCTTGGGAGCACCAAGAAGACTTGGCCACTCAGAGATGGTTGACTGGTACCTGATACCCTCAGTCATCCACACAATTCGGCCATCTGGATAGAAATGAGCTGTAGAGTAGAATTGCATGACCATTTCATCATTCCACTTCGTTAACTTCTGTCCAACAAAGTCATCAACACCTGCAATCCTGAAGCTCTCAGGAACATGGGGGAAATAATCCTCATTTTGATCAATGTATTCCCAATCCACCCATCTCATGTCACTAACAATGGGTTTCTTATCCAACAGAATGGTTTCATAAAAGTCTTGTTGTTCTCGTGTGTGAAAGCGATAGTCACATGTTGTTTTCCTCCTTGCAGCATAAGGATCTGACAGTCTCCACTGACACAGTCCTTTGTCTTTCCTTAGCATCATATTTTCTGCAACTGGGTGTGCATCATCATGGTCTGGAATCTTGGGTTTCAATTTCCTGAGCACTAGTGGCTCTTCATCAACATTTGCCTCAGGCACTGGGGCCTTGTTCTTCTCAGCAGCAGAAATATTCCTTGTAGACCTCTTGGGTGCTGGAGCTTTTGGTTTGGACTTGGTGGGGGCAGCAGTCCTGATTGCATCTGACATGAGCTTCTGAGCTTTTGCTGGGGGTGCATTAGTTGCTGGCTCCTCCTCCTCCTCTGAATCATTCCTCGTGGAGGGACTTCCAAGCACATGAGCTGTAGTCTTCCTAGCTCTCTTCTTCTTTGCTCCTGCAGCTGGTTCTGTGTCACTTGGCTCTTCAAGTGTGAATTGCATTGTTTGCTTAGGAACTTTCCTCACAGTAGTTCTCTCTTTGGCAGAAGTAGGCTTGGTGCTATACTCCTTAGCAAGCACGACTCTTTTCTTCTTTGTTGCTGCTGCACTAGCAACAAAATCTTCATCCTCACTGTCTAAGGTTCTCTTCTTCCGTGTTCTAGTGGCAGCCTTAGGAAGATCTGGAGAGCTCCTCTCTCCCTCATAGAAACTTTCTGCAGGACTTGATCCTTCAGTGAGTTCTGCATTCTGCTCTGACTTGTTCTGGCTGTCGCTGTCATCTGACATCTTGCTGAGCTGACCCTGTGAATAGATGGGTATGGGCAGAGTAGATGAGTCATCACAAAAAGCAGAAGTTTTTCATAAAAATTGAGTTCAACTCTTAGTTTCAAGTTTTCACAGAAGGCGTTTCGGATGGACCGAGTTGATCATCTCGGTGATACCGAAGCACTCTACAAAAACCTTGCATTCCATTTTGGTCAGACCGAGATGGGTTTCGGTGTCTCCAAGATGCTAGGGTTTCACTGAGACTTTACTTTCGGTCTCACCGATTCGTACAACTCGGTGGCACCGAGACGTACTAGTGCTATGGCCTGAGGCCAAATCGGTGGGACCAAAAATTTCTAATCGGTCAGTCCAAGATGCGTTCGGCGGAAACTTAAACCTAAAAATTTCGCTCGAATCTAATCTACGGAATTCTTCTGGTGGAATAAGCATTGCAATCTGTGGCAAGAATAATGGCAATCCTATCGTGCATTGAATCGGAAAATGGAGCACGAGAGGGATCGAATCTCACCCTAACTCGGTGGAGATTCTCTACGGCGGCAATGGCGGGGCAGATTGCCATTGACGGCAACTGAATCCGGCGGCGAGGGCGCGCTGGAGACGACGACGAAGTCCGGAGACGAGGGCGACGGCAGCAACGGGGTGTGGGAGCGAAAGAGTCGAGAAATTTCAACCGTTCGAGCCCGCGCAATATATATACCCGTACGTTGTCGGTGGCTCCGAGTTGGACAACTCGGTGGCACCGATATGTGTAACTGTACGCAGATTAGCACATCGGTGGCTCCGAAGTGGTTCAACTCGGTGGCACCGAGATGGAAAACCTAGATCAATCTAAGTGATTTTGGTTGGACCGAGTTTGAGTGAATTGGTTCGGCCGAAATCAGATAGAGGGTTTTGGAGGTTCAGCCCTTTCAGATCGGTGGCTCCGAGTGCTCCTCACCCGGAGGGTCCGAAAATGACTTGTTCAATTTTTGTGATGCAGCAAGAATAGAATTTGAGACAAGAAAGCATAGATAGCTAGAGAAGGTACTTAGGCATTCTTGTACATCCACTTGGTCAGAAAAACCAAGACAATCAAAGCAACAAATGGATGTCCTCGAATGATGAAAACATGCAAACCAACATGCTCACACAATAAGATAGCAAATGAAATATGTGTCAAACATGCACAACCAATTCTAGCATCTATCAAGCAATGGCGATGACTAGGTCATCTATATATGAGTATATTGACTTAGGAGCCAAATGAGAACATTTGATCATAGGTCATACTCATCGTTTAAGCACAAGTGGGGTTGCCACTTTTTACATAAAGCATTGATGTGTTCACACCATTAGAGTTGCTTTAGCTCAACTGTTTAGAGCAAAGCTCCCCCTAGATGTGATATCCCCCCTAAGAGGGATGAACTAACCTTGGGTTTTGTCGATGATGACTTCATGTAGATGTTGAAGATGTGGATGCTCAATGTTGATGTAGACCATCAAGAGTTGGGAGCAATCCTTTGGAGTTTTGTGCTTTCAATACCTACATGGGTTAGTCCCACACAAGGAACATACAAGGATATCCATAGACATAGAGTGAAATACACATATGATGATGTCCATGAATGCATTGAATACCTTGTCCCTTGTCTTACCAACAAGAGGGTTTGTGACTCCATGAACTAGTGCAAAATGTGGAAGTTGGTTGCACAAGTTCTTGCCATAAAGAATGTGAGTGAAGTTTGTTGGCGGAGTCACCCTCAAGAACTCTCTAGTTCTTCTTCTTTTGGACCCACATCAACTTGATGGGAATCCTTGGAGTTGTAGTAGCACTTGATGAAGTAGAACTTGATGAAGTCTTGGGAACCCACTTGACCATGGCTTGAGGAGCTTCTTCAAAGGAATCAATCTCTTCTTGAAGCTTGTCCTTGCCTTTTAGCTTGTGGTCTTGTGGCGGAAGATCTTCTTGAGCTTGTGTTCCCTTGAAGGAAGTAGGATCATACTTCTCTTGTTGAGGAACAAACTTTGTCTTGGGGTATTGATCTTCTTCCCACTCAACTCCATTGGCATTGAACTTTCGTTCAAAACCAACACCTTGGTTCTTCCGGTGCCTTCCTTGCTTGCGTACAATTTCCTCAAATTGCTTACTCCCGGCAAGACTCTTGTAGACACCTTTTTCTATAATTCCTTTAAATAGCATATTTTCTTGCTCAAGTGTAACTTGGCTAAGAGAATCATTAGTGGAATCAATAGAACTACTAGAAGCAACAACATTGGATTTAGCATTGTTATTGTTACTACTAGAGGTAGAACCCTTGTTGCTAGTTTGCTTAGGTTTAACTTGTGGCATAAAGGTAGACAAGAGTAAACGTTTGGCAAGATATGAAGAACACTTCTTTCGAAGATCGTCATTGATAGCTTTAAGAAACTCATGCTCTTGCTCTAAATTTAGCTTCTTGAAGCGTAGCTTCTCATGAGTTCCTAGAAGTTCTCTATTATCCTCTTGAGTTGTTTCATGAGCTAACTTAAGAGCATTTAGTTCTTTAGTTAGATGCTCAATCTCCTTCATAGCATTGTCACTCATTTCCTCTTGACTATCATGATTACTAGCATTTTCATTATAGCTCACATCACTATCCTTATCAACAAGTAAATCATCATCACCAAGCAAATCATCTTCATCACTATTGAAATCAAGATACTCGGGGTGTGATACCTTGGGGCCTTTTGCCATGAAGCATCTTCCAATTCCTTCATTTGTTGAGTCAAATAGATCATAGGAGTTGGATGACACAAGAGCAAGTCCGGCAACACCTTCATCTTGACTATAGTCGGAGTTGGAGTGACAACTTCTCTCGGAGTGGTTGTCGAAATCGGAGCCGAAAACCCATTCACCAACATGAGCTTGATGTCTTCTTCTTGTGTAGCTATTGGATGACTTGTCCTTCCTCTCCGAATCCTTCCTTCTTAGAGAGTGTCTTCGTTCATAACGATCATCTCTACTCCTTCTCTCCTTATGAGGTGATTCATCTCTTCTATGTCTTCCTCTTGGTGATTCGTCTCTTTTCTTGTAGGGAGCCGTACACTCATTGGAGTAGTGTCTGGGCTTTCCACAATTGTAGCAATTACGGTCACGACTTGATGATCTTCTCTCATAGTGTCTTGAGCTAGAGCTTGTTTCTTTCCCTTTGTTCTTGTAGAACTTGTTGAACCTTTTCACCATTAGGCTTATCTCTTCATTGGATACTAGCTTGTCACTTGGAGTTGTTGGAGCATCGGTTGAGGCTTTGTAAGCACCACTTGATTTGTTATGTAGCTCCTCTTTGTCCTTAAGTGACATTTCATGAGTAACAATCCTTCCAATGACTTCCGTAGGCTTGAGATCTTTGTAATTTGGCATCATTTGAATCAATGTGCAAACGGTATCATATTTTCCATCCACAGCTCTAAGTATATTCTTGATGATGAATTTGTCGGTCATCTCTTCACTTCCTAAGCCGGCAATCTCATTTGTGATGAGAGCAAGCCTAGAGTACATCTCAGCAACTCCTTCACCATCCTTCATCTTGAACTTGTCAAGTTGACTTTGAAGCACATCCAACTTAGATTCCTTGACGGACTCGGTACCCTCATGCATATCAACCAAAGTATCCCAAATTTCCTTTGCATTCTCGAGGTGGCTGATTTTGTTGAATTCTTCGGGACACAAACCGTTGAATGGAATGTCACAAGCTTGAGGATTGTATTGCAACATCTTCAATTCTTCCGGGGTTGCTTCACGATCCGGTTCCTTGCCATCCTCAAAGAAGTCGCCTTGCAAGCCAACACGAACAACAGCCCAAACGGCGGGGTTATCACCAAGAATATGCTTTTTAATCTTATGTTTCCAACTAGCAAAGTTTGTACCATCAAAATATGGACCTCTACGGTGATAGTTACCCTCACTAGACGCCATACTCTCCTAGGTTGTGAAACCAAGGCTATGATCACCAAAGCAATGGAAAACAAGGCTTACGGAGACCAAAACTCTGATACCACTTGTAGGATCGAAAGTATGTCTAGAGGGGGGGTGATTAGACTACTTGACCAAATAAAAACCTAACCTTTTCCTAATTTTAGTTGTAGGCAGATTTTAGCAAGAACACAAGTCAAGCATCACCCTACACATGCAATTCTAAGAGTGTGGCAGCGGAAAGTAAACAATTGCATATGTAAGTAAAGGAGAAGAGTTTGGAGAAGGCAAACGCAATGGAGACACGGTGATTTTTGGCGTGGTTCCGATAGGTGGTGCTATCGTATGTCCACGTTGATGGAGACTTCAACCCACGAAGGGTAACGGCTGCGCGAGTCCACGGAGGGCTCCACCCACGAAGGGTCCACGAAGAAGCAACCTTGTCTATTCCACCATGGCTTGCGTCCACAAAGGACTAGCCTCACTCGGGGTAGATCTTCACGAAGTAGGCGATCTCCTTGCCCTTGCAAACTCCTTGGTTCAACTCCACATCATGTCGGAGGCTCCCAAGTAACACCTAACCAATCTAGGAGACACCACTCTCCAAAAGGTAATAGATGGTATGTTGTTGATGAACTCCTTGCTCTTGTGCTTCAAATGATAGTCTTCCCAACACTCAAACAACTCCTCACAGATTTGGCTATGGTGGAAGAAGGATTTGAGTGGAAAGCAACTTGGGAAAGGCCAGAAATCAAGGTTCAAATGGTAGGAATGGAATAGCTTGATCTCAACACATGAGTAGGTGGTTCTCTCTCAGAAAATGTGTAGTAGAAGAGTAGGCACGTTCTGATGGCTCTCCTCCCTGAGAAGGAAGTGGTGGAGGGGTATATATAGCCTCCACACAAAATCCAACCGTTACACACTTTTGACCCAACTCGGTGGCACCGAAACCATAATCTCGGTAGCACCGAACTGTGTAAAAGATATGAATGTTAGGAATCTCGGTGGGACCGATAGGAACAACTCGGATGGACCGAAGTGCAATGGCTAGGGCAAACCTCATCTCGGTGGCACCGATTGCATCATCTCGGTAGGACCGAAGTGAAGCAATAAGGCAACAGAGACTTGGCAAGCCATCTCGGTGAGACCGATTTGCAAAGCTCGGTGAGACCGAAGCAGGTGCAAATGATCACAGAGAGTTGGCAAGGCCATGTCGGTGGAACCGAGATCCATATCGGTGGATCCGATTTGTTAGGGTTTTGGCAGTGGCTAAGTCTAGGTGAACTCGGTGGCTCTGGATAGGAAATTTTGGTGGGGCCGAGTTGAAATGTGGGTTTTGGACATATTTGGATAGAGAAAGTGGTTGAGGGTTTAGGAGTACTGTCACTAAGCACTTGAGCAAAAGGACCATTAAGCAACACCTCATCCCCTTTTAATAGTATTGGCTTTCCTATGGACTCAATGTGATCTTGGATCACTAAACCAAAAATGTAGAGTCTTGATCTTTTGCCAATCCTTGTTCTTAGCATTTTGAGGGGTCCACATCTCTAGTCCATGCCATGCCAATCATTGAACATCCTGAAATCTTTAACTTGAATGGACATTAGTTCAATGAGATATATGTTGTTATGAATTACCAAAACCACCAAGGGAGCAAATGTGCTTTCAACATTCATGATAGAGCCTATGGCTGAGGCATAGGGGACGACTTTCATCTTTTCTCTTTCTTCTGCTGTAGCTGGACATTGAGTCTTACTCAACTTCATACCTTGCAACATGGGCAAGAACCCCTTCTTTGACTGGTCCATTTTGAACTTCTTCAAAACTTTGTCAAGGTATGTACTTTGTGAAAGTCCTATCAGGCGTCTTGATCTATCTCTATAGATCTTGATGCCCACTATGTAAGCTGCCTCACCAAGGTCTTTCATTGAAAAACTCTTGTTCAAATAACCCTTTATGATTTCTAGAAGTTCTATATCATTTCCAATCAATAATATGTCATCCACATACAATATTAGAAATGCTACAGAGCTCCCACTTACTTTCTTGTAAATACAAGCTTCTCCATAAGTTTGGGTAAATCGAAAGCGAAGATTCCAACTCCGAGATGCTTGCACCAGTCCATAAATGGATCGCTGGAGCTTGCATACCTTATTAGCATCCTTAGGATCGACAAAACCTTTGGGTTGCATCATGTACAACTCTTCCTTTAGGTAACCATTAAGGAACGCAGTTTTGACGTCCATCTGCCAGATTTCATAATCGAAAAATGCATGAATTGCTAACATAATCCTAATAGACTTAAGCATCTCTACGGGTGAGAAAGTCTCATCATAGTCAACCCCTTGAACTTGTCGAAAACCTTTTGCAACAAGTCAAGATTTATAGACGGTGACATTACCATCAGCGTCTGTCTTCTTCTTAAAGATCCATTTGTTCTCAATAGCCTTTCGGTCATCAGGTAATTCCACCAAAGTCCATACTTGGTTTTCGTACATGGATCCTATCTCGGATTTCATGGCCTCTAGCCATCTGTTAGAATCCGGGCTCATCATCGCTTCCTCATAGTTCGTAGGTTCATCGTTGTCCAACAACATGACGTCCAAGACAGGATTACCATACCATTCTGGGGCAGTATGTGTCCTGGTCGACCTATGAAGTTCAGTAGTGGCCTGGTTCAAAGTTTCATGACCATCATCATTAGCTTCCTCTCCAGTTGGTGTAGGCATCACAGGAACTTCTTTCTGTGTTGCATTACTCTCCAATTCGAGAGAAGGTTCGATAACCTCATCAAGCTCTACCTTCCACCCACTCACTTCTTTCGAGAGAATCTCCTTCTCTAGGAAGGATCCATTCTTGGCAACAAATATCTTGCCCTCTGATCTGTGATAGAAGGTATACCCAATTGTCTCTATAGGGTATCCTATGAAGACGCATTTCTCCGCTTTGGGTTCGAGCTTATCAGGCTATAGCCTCTTGACATAAGCGTCGCATCCCCAAACTTTAAGAAACAATAGCTTAGGTTTCTTGCCAAACCATAATTCATACGGTGTCGTTTCAATGGATTTAGATGGTGCCCTGTTTAAAGTGAATGCGGCTGTCTCTAATGCATGACCCCAAAACGATTGTGGAAAATCGATAAGAGACGTCATAGAACGCACCATATCCAATAGAGTACGATTACGACGTTCGGACACACCATTACGCTGTGGTGTTCCAGGTGGCGTGAGTTGTGAAACAATTCCACATTGTCTTAAATACCAAACTCGTAACTCAGATATTCACCTCCACGATCAGATCATAGAAATGTTATCTTCTTATTATGATGATTCACTACTTCACTCTGAAACTCCTTAAACTTTTCAAATGTTTCAGACTTGTGCTTCATTAAGTAAATATACCCATATCTACTTAAATCATCTGTGAAGGTTAGGAAATAACAATATCCACCACGTGCTTCAACACTCATCGGACCGCATACATCGGTGTGTATTCCAACAAGTCACTTGCCCGCTCCATTGAACCAGAAAACGGGGTTCTAGTCATCTTGCCCATGAGGCATGGCTCACATGTTTGAAATGATTCAAAGTCAAGTGATTCTACAAGTCCATCAGTATGGAGTTTCTTCATGCGCTTTACACCAATATGACCTAAGCAGCAATGCCACAAGTATGTGGCACTATCATTATTCACTTTGCATCTTTTGGCATCAATATTATGAACATGTGTATCACTACTATCGAGGTTCAACAAGAAAATATTATGACCATTGGGTGCATGACCATAAAAGATATTACTCATATAAATAGAACAACCATTATTTTCAGATTTAAATGAATAACCTTCGCAATAAACAAGATCCATATATAATGTTCATGCTCAACGCAGACACCAAATAACAATTATTAAGGTTTAAAACTAATCCCGAAGGTAGACGTAGAGGGAGCGTGCCGACGGCGATCACATCAACCTTGGAGCCATTTCCAACGCGCATCATCACCTTGTCCTTAGCTTGTCTCTGTTTATTCTGCAGCGTCTATTTTGAGTTACAAATATTTGCAACTGAACCAGTATCAAACACCCAGGCGCTACTATGAGTACTAGTAAGATACACATCAATAACATGTATATCAAATATACCTTTGTTGACGTAGCCAGCCTTCTTATGCCAAGTGCATGGGGCAGTTACGCTTCCAGTGGCCATTCCCCTTGCAGTAGAAACACTCAGTGTCAGGTTTAGGTCCAGCCTTGGGTTTCTTCACGGGAGCGGCAACTTGCTTGCCATTATTCTTGAAGTTCCCTTTCTTTCCCTTAGCCTTCTTGAAACTGGTGGTCTTCTTGACCATCAACACTTGATGCTCTTTCTTCATTTCTACTTCCACGGTTTTAAGCATCGCAAAAAGCTCAGGGAGTGTCTTCTCCATCCCTTGCATGTTATAGTTCATCACAAAGCCCTTGTAGCTTGGTGGCAGTGACTGGAGAACCCTGTCAACCGCTATTTCATCAGGAATAGCAACTCGCAATTGATTCAGCCGATTGGCGTACCCAGACATTTTGAGTAGGTGCTCGCTAACGGAGTTGTTATCCTCCATCTTACAGCTAAAGAACTTGTCTGAGGCTTCATACCTCTCCACACGAGCGTGCGCCTGAAACACCATTTTCGGCTCCTCAATCATCTCATATGCCCCGTGGTGCTCAAAACATTTTTGGAGCCTTGGTTCTAAGCCATAAAGCATGGTGCACCGAACTATCGAGTAGTCATCAGAACATGTCTACCAGATGTTCATAGCATCTACAGTCGAGGGAGCGAGTGACGGAGCGAATTCCCGTCAGATCCCTTGGTAGGGGCCCAAGCGCAGCTGGAAGTCATGGATCGGAGGTCACACGAGGGGTTTATCCAGGTTCGGGCCTCCGAAGAGTAATACCCTACGTCCTACTGGTTTTGGTTATTCATGATGGAGGGATACCTCATGCGAGGGGTTACAATAGTGTATGATATTGCTACCAAGAGTTCTCCTATCTGAGGATAGATGATCAAGAGGAACCCTAGACCCCTCCTTTATATAGACAGGAGAGGCCTAGGTTTTACATGTCAGATGCCATCTAGGGCGCCGCCGCCCTCTAGTCTTGGGCGTCAAGAAGATCGTCTGGCCTCCTAGGGTTTGCACCGTGTCGTGGGCCCACTGGGCCCCCTTGTGGTTGACGAGGCCGGGCTCCTTGGTGTTAGCCACCCCAGGTTCAGGACCCCGTCAGTAGCCCTCGAGCGTGGCGGAGGTCGTAGTGAAGGTTGCGAGACCTCTGATGGGCTCTTTTGTTGACTTGTCTTTCTGGAGCCCGGCAGTAGTGTCGCCATCTTGATAGCCTGAAGGTGTCCTTATGCCTGCCGCTTGGAGACGTCTCCGGTCGGTGCTATTACAGCCGCAGGCCTCCTCGCCCTGAGCTTGATTTTGGCCGGGCGGCCACCACCTTTTGCTCGAACTGTCGCATCAGCGAGTGGATTGAAGCGAGTCATTGCATGACTCGTCGTGGTAATTTGGCCTTGATTGCCGTGCCTGCAGGACATGAATGGGAACCGCCCACAGGTCATGGGATACGTGGCGTGCAGGGGCACCTCAATTCCCGGTTCGCCCATAGTGGGTCATAAGAGCGGCGGGGTGAACAGGCTCCATTTCACCTTCGCATGCTCCCTTGTGCCTCTGCTTCCTCACGCCTCTGCTTCCTCATGCCTCTGCTTTTACTTGCTTTACTCCGCCGCCATAGCAACGTTCATCGTCTTTGGGCCCGCCATTCCCTCCCTTGAGAGACAAGAGATGGGTCGATCAGGTCCTTCGACCGGGGCCAGTGGCGTGCAGGCGACTAGGAAGGCAGAGAAGAAGCGGAAGGCTAAAGGCTCCAGTGCCGTTGTCGAGCCGCAGCCCAGCGCCAAGGTCTTCACCAGCCATTGGACTCGCTCCATAATCTCTGACGAGGACATCAAGAAGCTGAGGGCAGAGGGGTCGTTTCCGTCCGACCTCAGGTATCAGATTCCCCTTTCCACAGAGGAATTCCCGGCGCCGCCGGATGGCGCGCGGATCCTTCATCTGGACTTCTTCGGCCAAGGCCTTGGCTTCCCCCTGCATCCCTTCGTGCAGGGGCTCCTCTTCTTCTTCGGCTTTCAGCTTCACCATCTCAATCCCAACAGCATCCTGCACCTCGCGAATTTTATCACATTGTGCGAGTACTTTCTGGGGGCTGCCCTCACTTTGACCTCTTCCGGTGTCTGTTCTGCGTCAAGGGTCAAATGAGTGGTGGCTCTATTCATGACATTGGTAAGGCTAGTCTCCAGCTGCAACCTCACTCCCCCTACTTTCCCATGGCCTTCCCAAGATCGATGGGGGCCTGGCACAGGAAGTGGTTCTATGTATTCGGCCTTGAGGCCGACTTGCCGACCTTTTCCGGCGAGCCCCCACTGCATCTTAATTCTTGGGAATCGCCAACCGACCTCCCTGAGAGCACGGGGCTGCTGTTGAAGGTGATCGTGTTGCTGAAGGACAGTGGTCTGACCGGTCTTCAGATCGCGCGGACCTGGGTGGAGCATCGAGTCCTTCCTCTGCAGGCTCACGCTGCACTGCTGAGAGATTATCGCGGGCCAGCCGACCTCTCTCAGATCTCCCCTAATGACCTAGAGGGGGGCGTCGCCTCGCCCAGTTGACGGGGTTGGAGGCCGAGAAGGTGTCCATGAAGGTCGTTGTAGAGCCCTTCAACCACGCGGCCCCGCCGAAGGAGGTATGTTATTCCGGCCTCGCCTTGTGTGAGAGGGGAGGTCGAGTTTGTTCCTGACCTCTGATATTTTGAGCGTTGCAGCAGTTTGTGGGGTTCGCTGCTTTACTCTCGGAGCCCTTGCTTCCAGGGTAGGATCTGAGCCCGGAGACACGGGTGCTCTTGCAGCCCGCCGCGGAGCACCCCCCTCCCCTTTCTCGGAAAGGAAAAAGGGTTGCGTGTTCTGCTGACAGAGGGGCAGATAGCGAGGTGCCTGATGATGGTGCCACACTGGGTGATGTCTCGTCCCCGCCCTTCGAGGGGGCGCGAAGAGGCCGACACGGTGACTCACGGGAATCCGGAGGAACCTGTCGCTACCGAGGAGGTCGCCAGGCGCGGATCTCTTAGGGGCGGCCCTTCGGAGGCTAAGCTGGCAGCCCCCGTGATCCGCCAGCCTCGTGGTGGCCCAGTTTCCCTAAGCAAAAGGTGCCGCTGGCGATGCCTACAGCCAAGAGGCGGAAGGTCACGGCGCCCGTGAAGTATGTTGGTGGTGCCTTTGCGATATCGCCATGCCTACGGCGTTCGCCGGGCTCTGACCTGTATCCTTTTGCAGGGAGCTTGCGATCGCCGAGGCTCCGGCCTCTGATGCCGCGAAGGTGACCGTGCCAAGGCCGCTTGGTGATTCTCTATTTGTTCCTCCGGAGGTCGACCTGCTTGTTACCGGTAAGTATGTCTGAGATTGTCTTTGTACTTGAGTTTTCTTCTCACCCTTCGATGTTTATTTTGCAGCTGCAGAGGTCCTTTCCGGGCCTCCCAATAACCCTGGCGCTGCACCGGCCTCTAGCAAAGCTGCCGCTACAGCCCCCGCGCTCTCCACGGTGCTTGTTGCTGTGGTGACGGGCGCACGGGAGGTCTTGAGTGCTCAGATGGATGGGCTCAACGTCGTCGCGGAGTCCAGCTGCCAGGTAATGCCTTAGCTTTTGAGTGACATAGTGTAGCTAGTAGCCCCCGAGGCCGGACGTGATGTCCATTTTGGACTTGCATTCGAGCTTGTTGTTCGTTCTTGATACTTGCCTCCTGTAGAAGGTGGCTGCTCTGGAGGGCGAGGTGGGCAACCTCAAGCGTCAGCTGGAGGCCCAGCGGCAGGAGGTCGTACGCCTCTCGACGTCGTCTGCTGGGTCCATCTGTAAGTCATCGGGCTGCGCCCGATCTGATCGGGTGTTACTGTGATGTTGTGTACTGACTGATTGCGTGCTACCCTTGTTGTGCAGCTGCCAAGGAGGCCGTGGATCTGCGGAAGAAGCTGCAGGAGTCTGAGAAGTCACGGGGCGAGCTCCAGACTACAGTGGGCGTCGCTGATGGCGAGCTCAAGGAGTATCGGTAGAAGGTAGCCGTCCTCGAGAGCATGTTGGCCAGGAAAGACGCGGAGTTGCTGAAGCAGGCAGCTGCTCTGAAGCAGAAAGAGGCCACCGCCCAACGGGCCGCTGAGTCCCGGGCTGAAGCGAAGGACCGGGTGAAGTAGTTGATGAAGAAGCTCCAGGACTTGGAGGCCGCCGCTATGCATAAGCTGCGCTTGCCTTTGTTTCTGTGTAGTTTTGCATTGCTTTAGCTGAGGTCTGATAGGGTCTGCTCTTTGTAGTGCCACTTCCGGACGTCCTCCATGTGGACGCAGTGAAGCGGCTCCAGCATGTTGCCGACCTCACGCAACGAATGCGCACTGCGCTAGGTATGACATGTGGGACGCTGTACCACGGCGAAGAGGACCTCGACGACACCTTGGATGGATTCATCAAGCTGCTGGAAAGGGCGCCTGATCAGCTCGTTGACTGGCAATACTCCGCGGCGTATGAGGGTGCTATGCAGGTACTGGCTAGTGTGAGGATGCTGCTGCCTGATGTCAACTTGGGCCTCATCATCCATGGCATTGTTGAGCGTCCTCCCCAGAGCCCTCATCTGTGGAGGTCGGGGCGGAGGCCGAATATGTCGCGGACGCCTGCAAGCTGGAGAAAATTCTGAAGCGGTGCTCAACTGATGGGGACGGTATATAGACCTCTTGTAATATGGAACAGCATAATTGTGGTACATACATTGTTTTTTGTTGTGGTTTATGTGTGTCTCTTGCCTGTGTTGGACAAGCATCCAAGTTAGCTGTCGAGAAATGTGACCCCGTTGCGCCGAAAGCGTCAATGTGTGTATGGGAGGCCCCTGTTTGAGCCCGGCAAAACGCAGAACGATCGTAAATCATTGCAAACCTTTTGGCTAGGGTAGTATTCTCAGCTTGTTAGGATATAGGCATTGTGGAACTCAAATGCGAAAGAGAGAGGGTGGCAGTAAGCCATTCCACACGGGAGGCCTTCGGGTAAGGAAGGCCCCGGTGTAGGTTGTAATGTGATACATCCCCCGAGCGTGATCTAAGTGGCCATTGGATACATCTCCTACGAGGGTCGGGGCGGTACGACAAACGATGCAGCCCCAAAACCCATCTCATAGATGGATCTCTATGACTCCCCTTAGATCTCGACACGGCGTGGTCAATACAAGGTGCTTTGTAGTACCATGGATCATGGATAGAAAGTTTGAGTTGATTAGGGCGCTATGGTGAAATTATAATGCCATCACATCAATTCTTTATATGACAAGCCAGAGGGTAGTAGAAAGCTTTTATTTCTTTGTTTGCTAGTTTGTTCGTTAAACAAATCTAATGTACTGAATGTAAAAGAGGGAAAGGATTGATGTGGCCTGCGTTGTGCCATTGTCCGTGTTGTTCTCCTGCCTCGGTGTTTGCTTCGGGCCTCCTAGCTTCGTGCTCCTTCTTCATGCCAGTTGGAGCATGAGGGGTCTGTTGGAGGCTCCTTAGCGGCTGCGGCTGGGCTACCGTTCCTTTTCTTTTTGAAGTGCTCAGAGGAGACCTCTGCTTATTCTTGTTCGTCTTCCGGGAGGTCGGCCTCTGCCTGCTCCAAGTGGGCGACCTCTATTGCGTGCGCGTTCTTGGTGTCGTTGGAGACCGTGATGACCCCGTTAGGGCTAGGCATCTTGAGCTTCATGTAGGCATAGCATGGTATGGCCCTGAATTTGACGAATGTCGGCCTTCCTAGGAGGGCGTGATATCCCCCCTTGAACGGGACCACTTCGAAACATAGTTTCTCAGCTCAGAAGTTGTCCTCCTTTCTAAAGATGACCTCCAGAGTGATTTGGCCGAGTGGTTCGGCCTTCTTCCCTGGGACGACGCCTTGGAAGTGTGTAGGTGAAGGCCGTTGGCCTGTTATGGGGAGGCCCATTTTCTGCAATGTTGCGGCATACATGATGCTAAGGCCAGAGCCACTGTCCATAAGCACTTTGGACAGCTGGCAGCCCCCGATGAAGGGGTCAACGACGAGTGCGTTTATCCCTGGGTTGGGTATGTAGTCTGGGTGGTCATTGAGCCCGAAGGAGATCGTATGGTTTGACTAGTCCAGTAGCTGTGGCACTCTGGGGACGAGGGCGTAGACCTCTCGCAATGTCTGTTTCTGGGCCCGTTTAGATTCTGGGCCTCGGAAAATCATGTTCACCACAGGCATGTCAGATTTTTTCCTTCCGGGCTCCTCTTGGGGTTCTCTGGGAGGTCGCGCGCATGCTGCGACCGTCCTCGGTGTCAGAGCTCCCTCTATCCCTTGCGTTTTTCTCTTGGGTGAGTTGCTCATTCAGGTGGCACTTGCGTGTGGAGTGTAATGCTTTGTAAGCTCCGTGGCTCTGGTATTTGCATGGGCCGCTCATGATTACCTCGTACGTGTGGGACACATGCCTTGGCCTGCGTTCATGCTTGGCTTTCTTGCTGCCTAGCAGGTCGGCCTCCTGCCCGGTCATTACCGCTGGTGGCCTCTCCTTTCGTTTGAGTCCGTGGTTCTGGCCGTGCGTTGTGCGGCCTACCTTGCCTTGCGCGCTTGCTGGCCCCTCTGGTTGCTTGTGGTGGCGACCGGCGTGTGCTGTCTCCTCGCTTGTGGCGAAGAAATTTGCGATCTTCATGAGGGATGCTTCATCAGGCAATTATCCTTGCGCCCTTTTTCTGCCGATCTTGTGTCTCAGCATGGGGTACAGTGCTCCGTTGACGAATGCTTCGATGGCTGTGCCATCGGAGATGTTTGGTATTGTGTTTTTCTTCCTGAGCCAGCGGGCGATGAAGTCGCACAGCGGTTCTTGTGCTCCTTGTGTTATATTGTAGAGGTCTACCAGGCTTCCTGGCCGGTGGTACGTCCCTTCTAAGTTGTTGAGGAACTCGTGCTCGAAATCTTGCCCAGCTGTGGATGGAGTTTGGTGGGAGCCCGTTCAGCCATGACCATGCCGATCCAGAAAGGCACAAGGGGACGTGGCGGAGGGCATTTTTTATGTCACCGTGTGCTAGCTCCACGGACGTTAGGTAGTCATTGAGCCAGAGGTCGGGTTTTGTATCACCCAAATATTTTTCGACCCCGTGCACAATAAATGGCCGAGGGAATTGGTGTGTGATGACCTCGTAGCCCAAACATGCGGGTGTGATGCTGGACCTTAGCTGAGGTATTGGGGCTTCGTATCCTAGCCCGTAGCGCTCCATGGCTCGGGCTCGTAAGTGGTCGCAAAGATCTCGGAGGAACCCAAGGCGTTCGTGAACCGACCCCTCTTGGCTTCTTGCCTTCGTGGCTTATATTGTGTGTCGGAGGTCATTGGCGCATAGCGTATTGTCGTACCTCTCGAAATCGCTTGTGTCCCGGCCTTCTGGCGCTGGCTCCTTATTGGGCGATTTTGAGGCGCCATCTGCATTGTGCATTTGTTTTCCATGGAGCTCGGCTGTCCTGTGTACGGCTTTGATGAGGTTGGCGAGGATTCCGGGATCCGCAGGTGCGGCTCTGAGCTTGTTGACCAACAGGACCGCTCCTTGTATGCTCTGAGTTGCTGTGGGGAGCTCTATGGACCCGTTTTCCTTAGTGGCTTCCTCGTTGTCTTCCCATTCACCGGCCTCTGAGTTTTGTTGATGACCTCCGCGTCATCCTTGCCTGGTGCTGTGTATTATTGCTTGTCTCTTTTCTGTGGCTGATTTTGATAGCGCGTGCCTTGCGGCCCCAGGTGTAAGGATCTCGCGGAGCCCGTCCTCCGGGGATTTGGGTGGGCTGCCTTCTTGGGAAGTTGGGTTCGGGAGTTTTGTGGATTTTTCCGGTGCCACGGTCATGGTGGTTGAGTGCGGCGTGTTATCGCTTGCCTCGACCTCCGCTTCTGCGAACATCACTTTATGTAGCGAGATTGGCTGCGAGACGTATGGTTCGACCCCGCCCTGCGTCTCCTGCTGAACACAGGATTTCGAGGTATTTTGCTGTTCGTCGTGGTCTTCATATTCCAGAGATCTGATTTTAGCTGGTGAAGTCGTGGTGTTTTCGGCCTCGACCTCTTCTGGTGAGGTCGGCTCGCCATCGGCGTCCTCATGGTCCGACAACGATAGTAGGTCTGCCGTGTCGACGCTGCAATCTGAGATCATTTCATCAAGGAAACAGTCTTCGGGCGCGTGGTCGATGTGGCAGTTGTCGCACACCTTGGCGACGAGCTGCACATTCTTCTGGAGACGTTGACGGAGCTCGCTCTGGTATGCAGCCCCCGCGTTCCTCAGTCCGAATAGGACACGATCAGTGAGATCGGTCGCCGAGGCCACCGGGATCGGGGGCCCGCCGCGTCCTCTGGGTTGGATGGGTGGCAGGCATAATCGGAGGTTGCCGCGTGTGTTGGTGATGAAGGCGACGTTGCCGATGTAGATGATGCGTGTAGGACGAACCGGTGGGTTGACGTCGACTCAGCCCGCATTGATCGCGGTGAATGTCAGGGAGCCGAAGGTTAGGCTCTCCCCCGGTGATAGGCCGCCAGAAGTGAAAAAAGATCCAATCCATGATCGGTCTCCAGCCCGTGCCGCCCGTGCCTGGCGCGCCAACTGACGGAGCGAATTCCCATCACATCCCTTGGTAGGGGTCCAAGCGCAGCTGGAAGTCATGGATCGGAGGTCACACAAGGGGTTTATCCAAGTTCGGGCCTCCGAAGAGTAATACCCTACGTCCTGCTGGTTTTGGTTATTCATGATGGAGGGATACCTCGTGCGAGGGGTTACAATGGTGTATGATATTGCTACCGAGAGTTCTCCTATCTGAGGATAGATGATCAAGAGGAACCCTAGACCCCCCTTTATACAGACAAGAGAGAACTAGGGTTTACATGTCAGATGCCATCTAGGGCGTCGCCGCCCTCTAGTCTTGGGCGTCAAGAAGATCGCCTGGCCTCCTAGGGTTTGCACCGTGTCGTGCGCCCACTGGGCCCCCTTGTGGTTGATGAGGTCAGGCTCCTTGGTGTTAGCCATGCCAGGTTTAGAACCCCGTCAGCGGGTGGCACACCTAGCGGTGCATCAAGGACGTATGCCTTGTATGCAGCAGTGAGGATTATCCTTAGATTACGGAGCCAGTCCACAAAGTTTCTTCCATCATCTTTCAGTTTTTCTTTCTCTAGGAACGCATTGAAATTGAGCAGAGCTACAGCGCGAGCCATTGATCTACAACATATTTGCAAAGAAATTTAGACTATGGTCATGATAATTTAGTTCAACTAATCAAATTACTAATGAACTCCCACTTAAGTCAACATACCTCAAGTTGTTAAGTGACACATGATCCAAATTCACTAAACCAAGTCCGATCATCACGTGAGATGGAGTAGTTTCAATGGTGAACATCTACATGTTGATCATATCTTCCATATGACTCATGTTTAACCTTTCGGTTCTCTGTATTCCGAGGCCATGTCTATACATGCTAGGCTCGTCAAGTTAACCAAAGTATTTCTGCATGTGTAAAACTGGCTTACACCCGTTGTATGTGTACGTAGAATTTATCACACCCGATCATCACGAGGTGCTTCAAAATGCGAACTTTTGCAATGGTGCATACTAAGGGAGAACACTTTTATCTTGATATTTATTGTGAAGGATCATCTTATAATGCTATCGTCGCGATAAGCAAAATAAGATGTATAACACTGGTGCAGCGACATGCTATACAAAAGGTTTTTACCCCCTTTCCACGATAGAGTTTTAAACCGTCGCCTTGCCTGTGGGTGCGATAGGGGGGTCCAACCCACATGACCCAGAAACCGTCGGCGATAGGTCCTCCGGTCACACACGCAGGGCAAAAAGAGCGCGTGTGCGATCGGGCGAGCCATCGCAGACAATTCTACAGGCCCAATCATTTTCGTTCGTATGTACATCCCACATGGTGAATCCCAGTAAAACGTTTCCGTTCGTATGTAGATCCCACACAGTGAATCCCAGACAAACGTTTCCGTTCATATGTACATCGCACACAATTTTCCGTTTGTGTGCGATCGGGGCAGATAACGTAGATGCTTTTGTAGGACAAGCCGTGTGAGATCGTCTTGCCATCCCACACAGTAATTATGGAACAAACGTTTGTGTGGCATACCACATCACAGACGCTCTGCCTCAGTTAACCGTTTGCGTTGTTCAAGTACATCACACACGCTTTTACTGCTAGAAACGTTTGTAAAATCCATGACCCATTTAGCAAGTTTATTAGTTTACTATTAATACCTCCTGTATTAAGCAAATTCCAATTTCATATCGAATAGCTGTTTACAACTGTCATATCAGGCACACAAATAAATTTTAACATTACTGTACGATAGCTACAAGAATACAACATGGTACAGCATATAGCTAGTTCACCTTCATAAGCATAAAGTATGTTGAGCACAATATTAGAACAATATATTCATTTCCCTAATCGAATGATGCATGTTCAGCCAAATTCGTCTTCTCCACCTCTGCTTTCAGTTCAGTAAGAACCTGTTTTGCACTGACCAACTAGGAAAGTGCCTCCTCCTTCGTAAACACCATCTTAGCAAAGTCTAATTTAAAAAATCTGAGCTCATTCTCCATCTTCCTCTTTTTTTCCTGTATCTTGAATTATTCTTCAGCGTTGACAACATTTTCTCTAAGCCTATCTCTATTCTCTTCCTCATACATGCTCCATAGCTTTGCTAGGCACATCTTCAGAGACGTTGGCCACTCTTGATCAACCCACTCCAGGTAAGAACACTTCCATTCATCCTATAATATTTAAAACCAATCAGTTACAATTGTAGGGAAAATGGGTTTCTAGCAACATAGAAAATCACCACATACATATTTTGAAAAACTGAAGAAACACGTTAATTATGACATATCTTCTCAAAAAGATCAATGTGCAAATGAATTAATTGCTGCTGAGACAACAACCAAATTCAGGAACATCACAAACTATAATTAACTGCAACAATGCTACAAGTTCTTAGTCATGTACTATAATAACAAATTGACCATTTTATGAGGAAACTAAATATAACTGCAACAACACAGCTGATGATGACATCACTACCATAGTTACACCCACAACCCTTGCTGTTACATACATGGGACCAATTACTAGAGCTCGGGCACGCCAATTAAATTACCAAGTACTTTCGTTTCTTGGTAACGATTCTAATGTTCATGAGAATATGATGCTGCGTAAATTGGATACATTTGTTTTGCTTACAAACGAAGGGCCTAGCTTGGACAAGAAGGATGAACATTGGAGCATGATCAAGCATGGAGATGATGGCATGCGCAAGGGGAACAAGAACGGAGTTTCTGGTGGAGTTTTTAGCACTTTGGAGCCACCATGATGACGTACAAGGACATGGACAAAATATACAAGATGCCCTTTCATAAATTTCGTCCATAGCTTAATATAGGTGCTGCGCCACCTTATTTTTGGGCCAGGACCATGTAATTTTGAAATACTACTTATAGGCTATTTTTAGAGTCCGTATTGTAGGGGAAACGACTCAGGAGGTGTTTTAGTCCCACCTTGCCAAGGGGGGACGAAATCCCCTCTCTTTCCCCCCTACAAATACAGCCCTTAAGGCACCATTTAGACTTTGGGTTTTGTTTAGATTGAAAGTTCACCATAGCTGCAACTTCGCGCCCTTCGTTTGTGTTCAACGACCAGACCAAGATGTCACAGAACCCCACTTGATTAATAAAGCTTTCCTCCTATATTCGCAATATCCAGATTGCAATCTCAGTTTCTTGCTTATTCTTCGTTTGCTTGCAGGAAATAGACCCTCGTGGTCAGGTTGATCGTGCTCCGACGTGGTCAATAACCTCTCAGAGTTGGTTTAGCGATTGCTAAGGCGCGACATCTTCGCACATTCGTAGTCGGGTCATCAAAGTCGACTTCCACCCAAAATGATAGCTACCATCTCACGAAACACGGGACACCTTTACATCTATCAAGTGGTATCAGAGCTCCAGGTTGCTCGGTGAAAATTTTCAGTTTTTCGTAGTTTAGATCGCATTTGTTCTTCATACCTATAGTCCACGAAAAATCCACAAAAAAATTAGGGTTAGTTCATCATATCCGAACCAATCTGAGCCTGTTGCAATTTTCTGTTCGGTGTTTTGCTTTGTTGAATTTGCGGTTGCACCATCGTGTCGAGTTGCTGGTCTTAGCGTCTAGTCCTTTAGAGTTTTCAGTTCTGTTCACAAGTTTTCACGCCGCCGCCGCACCATCTTCATCGTTGCCATATACCACCACCACGCCATCTACATTATCGCTGCCATATACCTCGCCCCTCCGCCCCCGATCCGAGTCCACATATACCACTGCTTATCCACCACCGATCCGAGTCCATATACCACCACCAATCCGAGTCCATATACCACCACCAATATGAGTCCATATATACCATCGCATATCCGCCACCAATCCGAGTCCATCACCAATTCGAGTTGCCTTGTCTGAGTAGGTTTCGGATTTCATCAATCTTGCTCCGTCCGTAGAAGAGAGGTGATCTCCAAAAAAGTCATGTTCTAGCCAAAAAAAATCGTGCCTATCCTGTTTTTAGACCTTGGGAAGAGTTTTGAGACACTCGCCATTATAGTGGTTTTCTGAAGAAGAAGAAAAAAGAGCGCAAAAAAAGGAGCGCCAAAAAAAATCAGAGTGTGCTTTTCCCTTGATTACGTGCCACACCGTGATTTTGTTGGTGTTCTAGGCTCGCGTCTCTAGTACGGTCTAGCCTAGGACCAGCACAGTCCCATCATTGAGCGTTTATTCAACTTTGCATCTCTGAATTGATTATTGCTAACCCCTTTTTGCTACCATATTATAAGCCTTCCCAGCTACACATACATCTATGTCGTGCGTTTGACACCACCTGGCCATCGCTCTATCCAAGCTTTGAGAGTTTTGACTATAACGGTTGTCGATTACCGCGTGCTGCTTGGTAAGAACGGGTAAGAATTTGTGATTCGCTTGATGGATTTGTGACTTTCCCCCACACCACATCCTATTAGTAGTCTATAGGACATATTATTGTGTGTTTCTATTGCTGCTAACCATGACAGGATCACAAGCTGACGAGGTTGACTGGGAGAACATGACGAACCAGGCATTACATGATAAATTTTAGCAAATGATGAGTGGACAGGTGCAAGATGTGCTGAACAGATTTGAAGAGGCCATGGAGAAGATAGATGGCATTGAGAAGACGTTCGAAACAAAGCTAGATGCTAAGTTTAATGAACTGCTTGCGCGTCTTCCACAACCACCACCGGCTGCACCTGTCACACCTCTGCAACAACGACAACAACAACAACAACAACAACAACAACAACAACAACAACAACAACAACAACAACAACAACAACAACAACAACAACAACAACAACAACAACAACAACAACAACAACAACAACAACAACAACAACAACAACAACAACAACAACAACAACAACAACAACAACAACAACAACAACAACAACAACAACAATAACAACAACAACAACAACAACAACAACAACAACAACAACAACAACAACAACAACGTCGCCTTCCAAATCATGTGGGACGAGCATAACGTGTGCCTCTCGAGCCAGGCCAACATTCTGGTGCCGCTGCACCTGCTGTTAATGCTTCTGTGGCTCCTACTACTACTGCCAAGGAGGACGATGATTACTAGGGTGATTACAAGGATGGGGTTGCTCAAAATCAGAACTACGTGCAACCACCAGCACCACCACTAGGTCGTCCACATGCATATGATTGCAATGGTAGGGCTACACCACCCCCTCAGGTACGAGAACATGACCATATCCCTAAACTAAAATTAAATATTCCGTCATTTGAGGGTAGATACATTCCTGATGTATATCTTACTTGGGAGTTAGAAACTAAACAACATTTTACATGCTTACAATATCCTAAGGATAGACGTGTTGCTGCTACTGTTTGTGCATTCACTAGTTTTGCTTGTGTTTGGTGGTCTGAACATTGTCGATTATATCATGATAATATCCCCACTACATGGGCTGCTTTGAAAATTGCTATGCGTACTCGTTGGGTTCCACCATATTATCAACGTGAATTACTTCAAAAATTGCAGTGTTTGAGACAAGGAAAAAATTTGTAGAAGAATATTATCAGGAATTACAAACTGGCATGATTAGATGTGGTATTGTTGAGGATAATGAAGCTATGCTTGCATGTTTTATGGGTGGACTAAACAGAGAAATTCAAACCATCTTAGAGTATAAGGAGTATAACAATATCACTCGTTTGTTCCATCTTGCTTGCAAAGCTGAACATGAAGTGCAGGATCGACAGGCATTGGCACGAACTAATTTTTCTGCAGGTCGATCTTCATCATGGACACCACATACATCATCTACTTCCACACGTCCGGCTGCACCACCGCCTACTTCAGCCGCCAACTCCAACCGAGATACAAGAAAATAGGCACCACCATCATCTGCCAAGAGCACACCTTCCGGTCCCGCACAGAGCTCTTCTTCATCCATGGCATCGATAGGGCAAACACATAATGTAATATGTCGTCGTTGCAGCGGTCATGGTCATTATGCGAGCAAATGCTCATCCCAGCATGTGATGGTTGTTACTGAGGATGGTGGGTATGAGTCTGCTAGTGATTATGATGAGGAGACTTTGGCTCTTATTGCTAGTGAAGAAAAAGGTAGAGATGATTCTGAACAAGAGACACAATACATGGCTGCTGAAGACGCTGATAGGTATGAAAGTTTAGTTGCTCAACGTGTTTTAAGTGTGCAGGTAACATAGGCTGAGCAAAATCAGAGGCACAATTTGTTCCATACAAAGGGAGTTGTGAAGGAATGTTCTGTTCGCGTCATCATAGATGGAGGGAGTTGCAACAACTTGGCTAGCATGGAGATGGTGGAGAAGTTGTCTCTCACCACAAGACCACATCCGCATCCTTACTACATCTAATGGTTCAACAACAGCGACAAGGTTAAGGTAACACGTATAGTTCGTGTGCATTTTAGTATCGCTACATATGCTGATTATGTTGATTGTGATGTGGTACCCATGCAAGCATGCTCCTTATTACTTGGTAGACCATGGCAATTCAATAAAAATTATGTACACCATGGTAGAAACAATCAGTATACTCTTGTTCATAAGGATAAACATATTACTTTGCTTCCTATGACTCCTGAACACATTTTGAATGATGATATGAATAGAGCTAGTAAAGCAAAACAGGAGCAAAACAAGAGTGAAAATCAGATAGTGGCAAAAGAATTTGAGCAACAAATGAAGCCTAATAACAAACCATCATCTCATGTTGCCTCTGAAATTAAATTAAAAAGTGGATGTTTGCTTGCTACCAAATCTGATATTGATGATCTAGATTTCAGCAAATCTGTTTGCTAAGATTTTGTGTGCAAAGAGGCATTATTTTCATTCGAGGACGTGCCACCCGCTTTGCCTCCTGCTATCACTAACATTTTGCAGGAGTTCACTGACGTCTTTCCACAAGACGTGCCACCGGGATTACCACCTATTCGAGGGATTGAGCATCAGATTGACTTAATTCCTGGTGCTTCGCTGCCCAACCCTGCGCCATACTGTACCAATCCAGAGGAGATGAAGGAGATTATGCGTCAAGTATAGGAGCTGCTCGACAAAGGTTATATACGTGAATCTCTTAGTCCTTGTGATGTTCCTATTATTCTAGTGCCAAAAAAGGATGGTACATCACGTATCTGTGTTGATTGTAGAGGCATTAATAATATTACTATTCTTTATCGTCATCCTATTCCTAGGCTAGATGATATGCTTGATGAATTAAGTGGCTCTACCATTTTCTCCAAAGTTGATTTGCGTAGTGGATACCATCAAATTCGTATGAAATTGGGAGATGAATGGAAAACAGCATTTAAAACTAAGTTTGGCTTATATGAGTGGTTAGTCATGCCTTTTGGGTTAACTAATGCACCTAGTACTTTCATGAGATTAATGAACGAGGTTTTATGTGCTTTCATTGGACAATTTGTGGTAGTCTATTTTGATGATATACTGATTTATAGCAAATCTTTGGAGGAACATTTGGAACATTTATGTGTTATTTTTATTGCACTACGTGATGCACGTTTGTTTGATAACCTTGGGAAGTGCACCTTTTGCACCGACCGGGTATCTTTTATTGGCTATGTTGTTACTCCACAGTGAATTGAAGTTGATAAAGCCAAGATTGAACCTATTGAGAGTTAGCCGCAGCCCAAAACAGTCACACAAGTGAGGAGTTTTCTTGGCCTCGCTGGTTTCTATAGGCGTTTTTTTGGAAATATGCCCTAGAGTCAATAATAAAATGGTTATTATTATATTTCCTTGTTCATGATAATCATTTATTATCCATGCTATAATTGTATTGGTTGGAAACACAAATACATGTGTGGATACGTAGACAACAACATGTCCCTGGTGAGCCTCTACCGGACTAGCTCGTTGATCAAAGATGGCCATGGTTTCCGGGTCATAGACATGAGTTGTCATTTGATAACGGGATCACATCATTAGGAGAATGATGTGATGGACAAGACACAAACTATGAACGTAGCATATGATTGTATCAAGTTTATTGCTATTGTTTTCCGCATGTCAAGTATTTGTTCCTATGACCATGAGATCATGCAACTCACTGACACCGGAGGAGTACCTTGTGTGTATCAAACGTCGCAACGTAACTGGGTGACTATAAAGATGCTCTACAGGTATCTCCGAGGGTGTCTGTTGAGTTGGCATGGATCAAGACTGGGATTTGTCACTCCGTATGACGGAGAGGTATCTCAGGTCCCACTCGGTAATACAGCATCACGATAAGCTTGCAAGCAATGTGACTAAAGAGTTAGCCACGGGATCTTGTATTACGGAACGAGTAAAGAGACTTGCCGGTAACGAGATTGAACTAGGTATGGAGATACCGACGATCGAATCTCGGGCAAGTAACATACTGATGGATAAAGGGAACTGCATACGGGATTGACTGAATCCTGACATCGAGGTTCGACCGATAAAGATCTTCGTAGAATATGTAGGAACTAATATGGACATCCAGGTCCCACTATTGGTTATTGACCATGGAGGTGTCTCGGTCATGTCTGCATAGTTCTCGAACCCGCAGGGTCTACAAACTTAACGTTTGGTGACGATATAAGTATAGTCGAGTTATTATGTTGGTGACCGAAGGTTGTTCGGAGTCCCGGATGAGATCCCGGACATGACGAGGGACTCCGGAATGGTCCGGAGGTGAAGATTGATATATAGGACGAAGGGTATCGGAGTCCGGAAGTGTTCCGGGGGTACCGGGGTTTTCGACGGAGTGCCGAAAAGAGTTTCGGGGGGCCCCGGCAAGTGTTGGGGGGCCTCATGGGCCAAGGGGAGGGAGCACACCAGCCCACTAAGGGGCTGTGCGCCCCCTCACCCCATCCCACGACCACCAGGAAGGGTGGTGCGCCCCCCTAGGGCTGCATCCCCCTTGCTTGGGGGGCAAGGCACTTGGGGGGGCACCTAAACCCTAGGCGCCCCATCTGTGGCCGCCACCCCCCTAGGGGAAACCCTAGGGGCGCCACCCCTCCTCCCTTCCCCCTATATATAGAGGGGTAGAGGGAGGGCAGCCGCACCCTTTCATGCCACGGCGCTGCCCCTCCTCTCTCTCGTAGCCATCTTCCTCTCCGTAGTGCTTAGCGAAGCTCTGCTGAGATTTCTCCACCACCACCGCCACCACGCTGTCGTGCTGCCGGAGGACTCAAGCTACTACTTCACCATCGCTCGCTGGATCGAGGAGGTGAAGGTGTTGTCAAGCCGTACGTGTGTTGAACGCGGAGGTGCCGTCCGTTCAGCGCTTGATCGGGAGTTCGCGGGACGGATCGTGATTGGATCACGAAGACGTTCGACTACATCAACCGCGTTTCTTAACGCTTCCGCTTAGCGATCTACAAGGGTATGTAGATGCAATCTCTCCTCTCGTAGATGTTCATCTCTTGGATCGATCTTGGTGAGCGTAGGAAAATTTTTGTTTCCCATGCAACGTTCCCGAACAGTGGCATCATGAGCTAGGTGTTTGCGTAGATGACATCATGAGTAGAACACAAAGGAGTTTGTGGGCGTTGATATTCAGATTGCTTCCTTCCTTAGTCTTTTCTTGATTCAGCGGTATTGTGGGATGAAGCGGCCTGGACCAACTTTACATGTCCACGTACATGAGACCGGTTCCATCGACTGACATGCGACTTTGTTGTGTAAGATGGCTGGCGGGTGTCTGTATCTCCCACCTTAGTTGAATCGGATTCGACGAAGGCGGTCCTTGTAGAAGGTTAAATAGCAACTTGCATATCACCAATGTGGTTTTGCGTAGGTAAGAATTGTTCTTGCTAGATACCCATAGCAGCCACGTAAAACATGCAACAACAAATTAGAGGACGTCTAACTTGTTTTTGCAGGGTATGTTGTGATATGATGTGGCCAAAGACATGATGAAATATATTTGATGTATGAGATGATCATGTTTTGTAATAGTTTATCTCGACTTGCATGTCGATGAATATGGCAACCGGCAGGAGCCATAGGGTTGTCTTTAATTATTGTATGACCTGCGTGTCAATCATTAAGCGCTATGTAATGCTTTACTTTATCGCTAAACGGTAGCAATAGTAGTAGAAGCATGGTGGGCATGACAACCCCGATGGCGACGTGATGATGGAGATCATGATGATGGAGATCATGGTGTCATGCCGGTGACGATGGAGATCATGCCGTTGCTTTGGAGATGGAGATCAAAAGCACAAGTTCATGGCCATATCATGTCACTTATGATTTGCATGTGATGTTAATCCTTTTATGCATCTTATTTTGCTTAGGACGACGGTAGCATTATAAGGTGATCCCTCTCTAAAATTTCAAGATAAAATTGTGTTCTCCCCAAGTGTGCACCGTTGCGAAAGTTCGTCGTTTCGAAGCACCACGTGATGATCGGGTGTGATAGACTCTACGTTCACATACAACGGGTGCAAGCCAGTTTTGCACATGCGGAACACTTGGGTTAAACTTGACGAACCTAGCATGTACAGACATGGCCTCGGAACACAAGAGGCCGAAAGGTCGAACATGAGTCATATAGTAGATATGATCAACATGGAGATGTTCACCATTGAAACCACCTCATCTCACGTGATGATCGGACATGGGTTGGTGAATTTGGATCATGTTACACTCAGACGACCGGAGGGATGTCGATTTGAGTGGGAGTTCTGAAGTAATATGATTAATTGAACTCTTTATCATGAACAATAGTCTAAACTATCTTTGCAAATTATGTTGTAGATCAATGGCTCGCGCAGTAGCTCCCCTGAATTTCAATGCGTTCCTAGAGAAAGCTAAGCTAAAAGATGATGGAAGTAACTTTGTAGACTGGGCCTGTAATCTGAGGATTATCCTCATGGCTGCCCAAAAGGCTTATGCCCTTGATGCACCACTTGGTGAGCAACCCCCTCCGGCGTCTGTGGACGTTATGAACGCCTGGCAGGCGCGTGTTGATGACTACTCAATAGTTCAGTGTGCCATGTTGTATGGCTTAGAACCGGGACTTCAAAGGCGTTTTGAACGTCATGGAGCATATGAGATGTTCCAGGAGTTGAAGTTTATTTTTGAGAAGAATGACCGGATCGAGAGGTATGAGACCTCCGATAAGTTCTATGCTTGCAAGATGGAGGAGAACGGGTCTGTCAGTGAACACATACTCAAAATGTCTGGGTATTACAACCGTCTGGCTGAGTTGGGAGTTGTGCTCCCGCCAGAGGCGATCAGTGACAGAGTTCTTCAATCGCTACCACCTAGCTACAAGAGCTTTGTGTTGAACTATAACATGCAAGGGATGAACAAGTCAGTCGCCGAGCTGTTTGCGATGCTGAAAGTCGCTGAGTCAGACATCCAGAAGGAGCATCAAGTGTTGATGGTCAATAAAACCACTAGTTTCAAGAAGAATGGCAAGGGCAAGAAGGGAAACTCCAAGAAGAGTGGCAAAGTAGTTGCCCCTCCCGTGAAGAAACCCAAGGCTGGGCCCAAGCCGGAAACTGAGTGCTTCTATTGCAAGGGAACTGGCCACTGGAAGCGGAATTGCCCCAAGTATCTGACTGACAAGAAGGGGGCCAACGCCAAACAAGGTATATATGATATACATGTCATTGATGTGTACCTTACCAACTCTCGTTGTAGTGCCTGGGTATTTGATACCGGTGCGGTTGCTCACATTTGCAACTCAAAGCAGGAACTGCGGAATAGACGGAGGCTGGCGAAGGACGAAGTGACGATGCGCGTGGGAAATGGTTCCAAGGTTGATGTGATCACCGTCGGCATGCTCGCTCTTCGATTACCATCGGGATTAGTGATGAACCTGAATAATTGTTATTTAGTGCCTGCGTTGAGCATGAACATTATATCTGGATCTTGTTTAATGCGAGACGGTTACTCATTTAAATCAGAGAATAATGGTTGTTCTATTTATATGGGTAATATCTTTTATGGTCATGCACCCATTGTGAGGGGTTTATTCTTATTGAATCTCGATAGTGATGATACACATGTTCATAACATTGATGCCAAAAGATGTAGAGTTGATAATGACAGTACCACTTTCTTGTGGCACTGCCGCTTAGGTCATATTGGTGTAAAACGCATGAAGAAACTCCATGTTGATGGACTTTTGGAGTCACTTGATTTTGAATCACTTGACACATGCGAACCATGCGTCAAGGGCAAGATGACTAAGACCCCGTTCTCCGGAACAATGGAATGGGCAAGTGACTTGTTGGAAATCATACATACTGATGTGTGCGGTCCGATGACCATTGAGGCGCGCGGTGGATATCGTTACTTTCTCACCTTCACCGACGATTTGAGTAGATATGGGTATGTTTACTTAATGAAACACAAGTCTGAAAAGTTTGAAAAGTTCAAGCAATTTCAGAGTGAAGTTGAGAATCATCGTAACAAGAAGATCAAATTCCTACGATCTGATCGAGGGGGAGAATATCTGAGTTATGAGTTTGGCAATCACTTAAGACAATGTGGAATTGTTTCACAGTTGACGCCACCTGGAACACCACAGCGTAATGGTGTGTCCGAACATCGTAATCGAACCTTATTGGATATGGTGCGTTCTATGATGTCTCTTGCCGATCTGCCACTATCATTTTGGGGTTATGCGTTAGAGACAGCTGCATTCACTTTAAATAGGGCACCATCTAAGTCCGTTGAGACGACACCGTATGAACTGTGGTTTGGCAAGAAACCAAAGTTGTCGTTTCTTAAAGTTTGGGGATGCGATGCTTATGTCAAAAAGCTTCAGCCAGAAAAGCTGGAACCCAAAGCGGACAAATGCGTCTTCATAGGATACCGAAAAGAGACGGTTGGGTATACCTTCTATCTCAGATCCGAAGGCAAAGTGTTTGTCGCTAAGAATGGGTCCTTTCTCGAGAAAGAGTTTCTCTCGAAAGAATTGAGTGGGTGGAAGATAGAACTTGATGAGGTTGTTGAACCTTTACTTCAACCAGAGAGTAGCATTGCGCAAAAAGATGTTTCTGTGGAACCTATGTCAGTTGAAGAGGAAGCTGATGATGGTGATCATGAAGCTTCGGATCAAGTTACTATCGAACCTCGTAGGTCAACAAGGATACGTACTGCTCCTGAGTGGTACGGTAACCCTGTCTTAAAGGTCATGTTGTTGGACAACGATGAACCTACGAGCTATGGAGAAGCGATGGTGGGCCCGGATTCCGACAAATGGTTAGAGGCCATGAAATCCGAGATGGGATCCATGTATGAAAACAAAGTATGGACTTTGGAAGTGTTACCTGAAGGGCGAAAGGTCATTCAGAATAAATGAATCTTCAAGAAGAAGACGGACGCGGACGGTAATGTCACCGTCTATAAAGCTCGACTTGTGGCAAAGGGTTTTTCACAAGTTCAAGGAGTTGACTACGATGAGACTTTCTCATTCGTAGCGATGCTTAAGTCCGTCAGAATCATGTTAGTAATAGCTGCATTTTTCGATTATGAAATTTGGCAGATGGATGTCAAAAAAGTGTTCCTTAACGGTTTTCTTAAGGAAGAGTTGTATATGATGCAACCAGAAGGTTTTGTCGATCCAGAGAATACTGACAAAGTTTGCAAACTCCAGCGATCCATTTATGGACTGGTGCAAGCGTCTCGGAGTTGGAATCTTCGCTTTGATGAGGTGATCAAAGCGTTTGGGTTTATACAAGTTTACGGAGAAGCTTGTATTTACAAGAAAGTGAGTGGGAGCTCTATAGCGTTTCTGATATTATATGTGGATGACATATTGCTGATTGGAAACAATATAGAACTTTTGGAAAGCGTGAAGGAATATTTGAACAAGAGTTTTTCAATGAAGGACCTAGGAGAAGTTGCTTTCATATTAGGCATCAAGATCTATAGAGATAGATCGAGACGCTTGATAGGACTTTCACAGAGCACATACCTAGATAAAGTTTTGAAGAAGTTCAAAATGGATCAGTCCAAGAAGGGGTTCTTGCCTGTTTTGCAAGGTGTGAAGTTGAGTAAGACTCAATGCCCAGCGACTACAGAGGATAGAGAAAAGATGAGTGTCATCCCCTATGCTTCTGCCATAGGCTCTATCATGTATGTGATGCTGTGCACAGGACCAGATGTCAGCCTTGCCATAAGTATGGCCGGAAGGTTTCAAAGTGATCCAGGAGTGGAACACTAGACAGCGGTCAAGAATATCCTTAAGTACCTGAAAAGGACTAAGGAAATGTTTCTCGTTTATGGAGGTGATCAAGAGCTCGTCGTAAAGGCTTACGTCGATGCAAGCTTTGACACTGATCCGGATGACTCTAAGTCTCAAACCAGATACGTATATATTCTAAATGGGGGAGCGGTAAGCTGGTGCAGTTCCAAGCAAAGCGTGGTAGCTGATTCTACATGCGAAGCGGAGTACATAGCTGCCTCGGAGGCAGCGAAGGAAGGTGTCTGGATGAAGCAGTTCATGACATATCTTGGAGTTGTGCCCAGTGCACTGGACCTGATGACTCGGTTCTGTGACAACACTGGTGCCATTGCTCTAGCCAAGGAACCAAGGTTTCACAAGAGGACCAGACACATAAAGCGACGCTTCAATTCCATCCGCGATGCAATCAAGGAGGAGGACATAAACATTTGCAAAGTGCACACGGATCTGAATGTTGCAGATCTGTTGACTAAACCTCTTCCACGGGCAAAACATGATCAACACCAGAACTCTATGGGTGTTAGATTTATAACCATGTAATGCTAGATTATTGACTCTAGTGCAAGTGGGAGACTATTGGAAATATGCCCTAGAGGCAATAATAAAATGGTTATTATTATATTTCCTTGTTCATGATAATCGTTTATTATCCATGCTATAATTGTATTGGTTGGAAACACAAATACATGTGTGGATACGTAGACAACAACATGTCCCTGGTGAGCCTCTACCGGACTAGCTCGTTGATCAAAGATGGCCATGGTTTCCGGGTCATAGACATGAGTTGTCATTTGATAACGGGATCACATCATTAGGAGAATGATGTGATGGACAAGACCCAAACTATGAACGTAGCATATGATCGTATCAAGTTTATTGCTATCGTTTTCCGCATGTCAAGTATCTGTTCCTATGACCATGAGATCATGCAACTCACTGACACCGGAGGAGTACCTTGTGTGTATCAAACGTTGCAACGTAACTGGGTGACTATAAATATGCTCTACGGGTATCTCCGAGGGTGTCTGTTGAGTTGGCATGGATCAAGACTGGGATTTGTCACTCCGTATGACGGAGAGGTATCTCAGGGCCCACTCGGTAATACAGCATCACGATAAGCTTGCAAGCAATGTGACTAAAGAGTTAGCCACGGGATCTTGTATTACGGAACGAGTAAAGAGACTTGCCGGTAACGAGATTGAACTAGGTATGGAGATACCGACGATCGAATCTCGGGCAAGTAACATACCGATGGATAAAGGGAACTGCATACGGGATTGACTGAATCCTGACATCGAGGTTCGACCGATAAAGATCTTCGTAGAATATGTAGGAACTAATATGGACATCCAGGTCCCGCTATTGGTTATTGACCGTGGAGGTGTCTCGGTCATGTCTGCATAGTTCTCGAACCCGCAGGGTCTACACACTTAACGTTTGGTGACGATATAAGTATAGTCGAGTTATTATGTTGGTGACCGAAGGTTGTTCGGAGTCCCGGATGAGATGCCGGACATGACGAGGGACTCCGGAATGGTCCGGAGGTGAAGATTGATATATAGGACGAAGGGTATCAGAGTCCGGAAGTGTTCTGGGGGTACCGGGGTTTTCGACGGAGTGCCGAAAAGAGTTTCGGGGGGCCCCGGCAAGTGTTGGGGGGCCTCATGGGCCAAGGGGAGGGAGCACACCAGCCCACTAAGGGGCTGTGAGCCCCCCTCACCCCATCCCACGACCACCAGGAAGGGTGGTGCGCCCCCTAGGGCTGCCTCCCCCTTGCTTGGGGGGCAAGGCTCTTGGGGGGGGCCACCCAAACCCTAGGCGTCCCATCTGTGGCCGCCACCCCCCTAGGGGAAACCCTAGGGGCGCCACCCCTCCTCCCTTCCCCCTATATATAGAGGGGTAGAGGGAGGGCAGCCGCACCCTTTCATGCCACGGCGCTGCCCCTCCTCTCACTCGTAGCCATCTTCCTCTCCGTAGTGCTTAGCGAAGCTCTACTGAGATTTTCCACCACCACCGCCACCACGTCATCGTGCTGCCGGAGGACTCGAGCTACTACTTCACCATCGCTCGCTGGATAGAAGAGGTGAAGGCGTCATCCAGCCGTACGTGTGTTGAATGCGGAGGTGCCGTCCGTTCGGCGCTTGATCGGGAGTTCGCGGGACGGATCGTGATTGGATCACGAAGACGTTCGACTACATCAACCGCGTTTCTTAACGCTTCCGCTTAGCGATCTACAAGGGTATGTAGATGCAATCTCTCCTCTCGTAGATGTTCATCTCCTAGATCGATCTTGGTGAGCGTAGGAAATTTTTTGTTTCCCATGCAACGTTCCCCAACAGTTTTTGTGTGGGATTTCAGCACCATTGCTGCACCTCTCAATGAGCTTACAAAGAAGAATGTGCCTTTTGTTTGGGGTACTGCACAGGAAGAAGCCTTCACGGTATTGAAAGATAAGTTGACACATTCTCCTTTACTCCAACTTCCTGATTTTAATAAGACTTTTGAGCTTGAATGTGATGCTAGTGGAATTGGATTAGGAGGTGTGTTATTACAAGATGGTAAACCTGTTGCATACTTTTCTGAAAAATTGGGTGGGCCTAGTCTGAACTATTCTATTTATGATAAAGAATTATATGCTCTTGTTCGGACTTTAGAAACATGGCAAAATTATTTATGGCCCAAAGAATTTGTCTTACATTCTGATCATGAATCTTTGAAACTAAGGCAGCTCCTCCGTGACGGAGGGCACCATTTTGGAGTTGCGCAGCGCGGGGTACATCCCCGCGGAGGTCCGCACTCGCACGCCGACTCCGAAGCAGCACATACCCACTCCCGAGGCTGGGGAGAGGGTCGTCTTCGCGCCCCACCTCATCAGAGGTCTGGGGTTTCCGCTGCACCCTTTCGTGCGCGGAATCATGTTCTCCTACGGGCTAGATTTTCACCATCTAGCCCCGAACTCCATCCTCCACCTCACCTCCTTCATCACGGTCTGTGAGGCCTTCCTCCGCATCGAGCCGCACTTCGGGTTGTGGCTGAAGATTTTTTGGCGTCAAGCCGAGATCCAGTGACTCCGAGCTCTTTGAATGCGGAGGCGCGATGATCAGCAAGAACCAGAGGGTGGTCTGGTTCAAAGGCACCTTTATAGAGATCGTCAAGGAGTGGCAGCGCGAGTGGTTCTACATCACCAAGCTGCTCCCTGCTGGCCAGGCCGAGGTGAAGTTCTCTGCTGGTCCTCCGAAGAAGCTCGTGTCCTGGAAGAGGAAGGGCATGGACTGGGGGAACCCGATGGAGGTGAAGGTGTTGATCCAGAAGATCGAGTTTTGGATTAACCAGAGGGACATCAAGCTGGTGGACCTGGTGAACGTCATGCTCCACCACCGCGTCCTGCCACTTCAGTCTCGGGCTACCCCGATGTGGGCGTACAGGCCCAAGGACATGGTGCCTATCCACCACTTCTTCCGCTCCACCCCGGCTGGGATGTGGAAGCTGCTATTCAAGCCATCCAAGGATGGTTTTCCCGAGGCCGGGAGCGATTTTGGCTTCGAAGCCGACCATGACGTCCCCGAGGTAAATCTCAATACTAAGTCCTACACTCTATGTTTCCTGGTCCCACACAAATTTTGGCTAACCAATCAAACATTTGCAGAAGTGGATCCCCAAGGCACAGCAGATGCTGTGCTAGGCGCCGCAGCCCGAGGGGGAGAGGACTCCCCAACTCGTGGCCCTCTTAACCGAGGAGCAACATGTGGTGATCCCCAAAGAGTCCAGACCTCCGAGGGGCAAATCAGGTGTCCGAGCTCGGGAGACCTCGGTCACCCAGTCTGAGGAGACCCACGCCTCCTCCACCCACGAAGACAAGGAGGAAGACGCGGGCGAAAGGAAATCTTCCCCTAAAGGGAAGAGGGCGGCGTCCGAGGCCGCCGAAGAGGAGGCGAGGCCAAAAGGCCCGAAGAGGCCGCACCAGGCCTCCGCCGATCCAGTCCTGCCAGAGAAGCCCAGCTTCCCCGATGATTCGGACGAGGACCTCCTTGCACTGGGGAGGAAGAAACCGCCCCCCAAAGGTATGTATTAACTACTCAATTTGGACTTCGAAAGCATGTTCTTCTTGTGAGACTCATAAGAGAATTTTTGCCAGCCCACCCAGAACTCGCCTCAGTGGCGAAACTTCGGGGGAGCTGCCCCCGTCGGACAGCGGGGAGCTGGAACCCGCCAAGACTCCCTCGGCCTTCGAGGGCCTAGGGGAGGCGTCATCCGGTCTGGCCCTCTAGCCAACACATCGGGGGCCGAGGTATCGATTGTCATGGCCGAGGTTGACACCTCGGCCGCACCAAGCCAAGGGGACTCAATCCCCGAGGTTCCCAAGGAAGGGTTGGGCCAGGCGTCGGCCAAGCCCGAACAGTCTCCGGTGCCTGCGCCGTAGCCGGAGATCCTCGTCCCCAGCACCTCAGTGGTGGGTGCAGAGGTTTTCCACCCCCGCCTCCCGCCACGGGGCGGGCTAGTGCGGGTGGCCCGAGGAGATGGAGGCAGCCTTAACGGGCTCCTCCATCGCAGAAGAGCACCGTGCCTTGATCGGCGCGGCGCTACAAGGCTTTCGGTCTGCGGAGGCCGGAATGTGCGAGGTCTTCAAGGGCCTTGTCAGGAGCTTCAAGGTACGGTTTTTGTGTTGTCATTATGAATAATATGCGAGTTTATGATTGCTTGTAGTAGCGGGCCTTTGTCCGAAGACACGTTGCCTCGCATATTGTTTATAAGAGTGTATCCAGCCAGTAGCCCCCGAGCCCAAGGCTGGTTTTGAAAAAACGGCCTTGGGATCGATGTTTGAGTATGTTTTAGGTGCTAATCCAGTAGCCCCCAAGACTTTGGCCGTTCTTTAAAAAGGAATGACCAGAGGATTGAAGTCAAAAAACAGGGACTAAGGCGTGGGTGTATGTTTTCAGGTGTCGACCTCGGCTCCGAACTCCGCCTCTGAGGAGGTGGCGGAGATGAACAGGAAACTGCAGAGGTCCGAGGAGGACCTCGATCTGATGAAAAAGCAGATCAAGCTGTCTCAAGGTAAACTTCAAGAAGTTTTGAGAGTGCCGATTTTACTTTGGGAAATGTTCTTAAAAGATTCAATTCTGACGCCGAGCTGTTTTGCATGACAGCTGCTACGGCGGAGCTTGAGACACTTAAGGCCGAGCTGGCGAAAGCTCGGCAAGAGGCCGAGCAGTAGAAGACTGCAGCTGTGAAGGCCGAAGAGGAGCTGGCTGCCGAGAAGGTGGCCAGGGGCAAGCACCAGGCATGGGTCCTGGAGGTGGAGGAGACCCTGAAGGGCATTTATCAAGAGCGCGACGTCCTTCAGGAGAAGGAGAAGGTGGCGAGCACCGAGCTCGAGAAGCTGTGCCAGGCGCACGCCGAGGTCCAAACTCAGGCCCGTGCAGACCGCAAGGTGCTTCAGCAAGTGAAGCAGATCGCTGCTGGTAAGCCATTTTTGCTTCAATGTGTTTTCGGCCGCAAGGCGTTCGTCGAGCTTACCCAGCTGTGGCGATCCACAGAGGCCTTCGCGGATCTTCTGAGGAGCGCGGTGGACGCAGGCCGCTATTACGGCGTGCGTGAGGGCCATGCTACGGAGAGGGCGTTTTGGCAACAATTCCAAGTGCCCTCGCATTCGGAACTGCTAAACAATCAGATGAAGTAGTTGATGGAGCTCCTCCGCATGGCGAAGCCAACGCTTCAGGAACTCTACGCCAATCTTTGGCCCGCGAAGGCCCTGCCGACGAGCTTCTTCGGGTTTTTTGCCCGGCTGCGAGAGACTGCCCCCCTGTTAGTGCGCTGGAAGCGATCTGCGTGCCTGGAGGGTGCTCAGCGGGTGTATGCCTGTGTGGACATGCACTACCCGCGTGTTGAAGCGGCGGTCGTGGCCGTCGGGTCCCCTGAAGGGAAGTCCCGGACCGTGGAGCAATATCTGGGCAAGGTGATGGAAGGGGCCCGGATCACCAAGGCCGAGTGTCCTAAGGACAATTTGTATTTTTAGGAAGTACTTCGGTATGCCGAAGTGTAGTTGGATGTAAAAAACTATCTTTTGTTTTGCAATGAATGCGGCTTTATTTTCCGACATGGTATTGTATGTGTTTTTATTTTTTTGACTCCTGTGTGACCGTGTTTAACTGAAAGTGACCAGTCGTCGGCTTCGACCCCTTTGTACAGTGTACAGCGGGTGTTTCCGAGGCAGTCATGACCCTTAGCCGACGTTTCGGTTCCCGAAGGCGGTCCATGCTCATGGAAACAAGGCAATCAGACTGTAGTAGTTTTATAACTTTCACCTAGTCGTAGGAGCTTGACTGTGGGGGCTGAGGACGAGCCCCCGGTCCATGAAGTGCTTTGGTTGTGTGGCCGAGGTCTATGCCGCTAACCACTTTGGCTGATTTAATAAGAAGCCCTTCATTTAACATGGGTAACCTCCAACGATACATTGCTGGACGCTGTCTTCGGATGGTCTACGCTTACCAGGACAGTCAGTTTTCGGCTTTATCCATGGAGGCGCTTTACCATTCAAGTTGGAAGTGCAATCGCAATGGTTCTCCCTTTACACCCTTAGCCGAATGGATCGGAAACGTAAGGGGTAAGCACAGGAGCCGGGCAACCCAACTATTGACAAAAATCAAGGTTCGAAACTGATTCTTATAATGCAACATCCAAGACGCCGAATAGATACTTCGGACTTGTAGGGGGGGCGCGAGATTAAAAGCGAAGCCCATGGTAATTTTAAATAACGGTTGTATCATAGATGTATGCTTTTGGCTCAAAGGCAGTAAACGTAAGGAAATGCGTAATGACCTCGATGGGTGCACTTTCTTTATTTCGTGTGGTCAAGCCGTACATGCCGAGCTTTAACAAAAGAAACTTGTAGAAGATACAACTTAAAAAGGAAAAGTAAAGGAGTAAGAATAGGGCGGACATGATAATGGGTTTATTCGCCCAAGCCCGTCGCCGTCGCACGTCTGCGTCTCCGTGCTATTGACCAGCTTGCCTTCGTTGAGAGCGAAGTAGGTATGGGCAGTCCGTGACCTCGGTCGTTTGTTTGCTTGATGCTTTCATCAGTCGAGTCCTTTTAAAAAGGTGTGCGACTGCCACTTGGATGGTTTAAGCCATGTGGACATGCTACTTCTATCTGGGCCTTTTACAGCGCCCTGCTGGTATGCAAGTCCGAAGTGCGTTGCTGTTCAGTCGAGCTGATAATGACGCATCATTTGTTTCGGCTCCTCGGTCGCCCATGGAATTTTTAGTGCAAAGTTATGCACCCTGGGGACGTAATGCCCTTCCAAGGGGAGGAGAACGAGGAGCTGGTGCCCCTATTTGGGGTGAATCGTGGCCTGACCGAGGTCAGCTCGCACGGCCCGTACGCGCTTTGAAGAGTTGGGCCTGTGACGAGCTGCCTCCTCAGTTGCCTGTACCTCGGCTGCGAAAGCCGCTGTCTGTTCCTCTGTTCGGAGGAAGCGTTCGGTGTTACCATTGACTGTAATAACACCATTTGGTCCTGGCATTTTAATCTTTAGGTATGTGTAATCCAGGACTGCGTTAAAGCGGGCGAATGCGGTGCGCCCAAGCAGCGTGTGGTATCCACTCCGAAAAGGGACGATATCAAATATTAACTCTTCGCTCCGGAAGTTCTCGGGTGATCCGAAGACTACCTCCAGCATTACTGTTCCCGTGGAGTGAGCCACGACGCTTGGTATGACACCTTTGAAGGTGGTTGTGTTGGGTTTGATCCTGGATGAGTCTATGCCCATTTTTCTGATCGTATCGGCGTAGATTAAATTGAGGCTACTGCCTCCATCCATAAGGACGCGCGTCAGATGGAATCCGTCAACGATCGGATCAAGGACCAAAGCAGCCGATCCGCCATGTCGGATGCTGGTTGGGTGATCATGTTTGTCGAATGTGATCGGGTAAGCCGACCACGGATTGAACTTCAGGGCAACAGGCTCTAGGGCATAAATGTCCCGAAGTGCTCGTTTCCTCTCCTTTTTAGGGATGTGGGTTATGTAGATCATGTTTACGTCCTTCACCTCGGGAGGGAACTACTTTTGGTTTCCATTGCTGGGTCACCGAGGTTCATCCTCATCCTCGCTGCGGGGTTGAGCCTTATTTTGGCCCTCCGTCGCTATCTTTCCGGCCTGCTTGAAGGCCCAGCAGTTCCGGTTTGTGTGGTTTGCTAGCTTGTCCGAGGTGCCATGTATTTGACATGGCCTATCAAGGATCTTGTCAAGCTGACTGGGTCCGTCTTTGCTCCCTTTAAAGGGCCTCTTTTTCTGATTGGATCTAGGTCCATTGAACCCTGCGTTTACGGCGACGTCCTCGGTGTCGCTCCCGCCATTTTTATGCCTGCGCTTATTTTTACAGTGCCTGGGCTTGCCATTGGCGTCACGTGCTTCCGAAGTGCATGCCTCACTGTTATGAGTACTGCGGGCCAGCCAACTATCCTCTCCCGCGCAAAAGCGGGTCATGAGTGAGGTGAGGGCCGCCATGGTCCTCAGCTTGTCCTGCCCGAGCTGGCGTGCAAGCCACTCGTCTCAGATACTATGCCGGAAAGCGGCGATGGCCTCGGCGTCAGGGCAGTCCATAATTTGGTTCTTTTTAGTTAAGAACCTGTTCCAGATCTTTCTTGCCGACTTGCCGGGCTGTTGAATGACATGGCTGAGGTCGTCGGCATCTGGAGGTCGGACATATGTGCCCAGGAAGTTAGCCCTGAAGGCATCCTCGAGTGCTTCCCAGCTTCCAATGGAATGAAGAGGCAGGCTATTCAGCCAATGCCTCACCGGCCCCTTTAGTTTGAGCGGCAAATATTTTATAGCGTGGAGATCGTCTCCATGCGCCATGTGGATGTGGAGAAGGAAATCTTCGATCCGCACCGCTGGGTCAGTAGTGCCATCGTATGACTCGATGTTGATGGGTTTAAACCCGTCAGGGAACTAGTGTTCCATTACCCTGTATGTAAAACAGATTGGGTGAGCGGGACCTCAGAACCGAGCAGACTCGCGTCGGACGTCGCGAGATATCTGTGTGTAAGCTTGTTCCCGAGCTCGGCCGTTCCTATCCATCCTGGTGTCGTAGCCGTCGAGCCCAGTCGGTGCACGTCCTCTTGATCCGTAGATGGACCGAGAAGGTGCCCGGTTCACCTCTGGCGTCTTGCGTCGTATGGCTCGGTGTAGTCGACGGGATCCTTGCCGTAACGGCGTGTCGTTGTCTGGGTGTGTAAATTTTCCTGCACTGGCCTGTCGCGCCCTCTAGGGGGGCGGTCAGGTTCGTCAGCCCGTCCGCGTGTTAAGAGAACATCGTCGGCTAATTCTTCGTTGAATTCGGGCAGCAAACGCCTGCGCAGGTAGGATTTAGGCGCGCTATGGCGTCGTTCTTCGAGGTCTTGTTCGGCCGAGAGTATCTCGACCCACTTTTCATTCAACGCGTCATGATTGGCTTGTAGCTGATGCTGCTTCCGCTTCATGCTTCGGGCGGTGGCTACGAGGCGTCGCCGGAACCGTTCTTGCTCAATGGGGTCCTCGGGGACTATAAAGTCATCGGTGCCTAGGCTCTCGTCCTCCTCGGACTGAGGTAAGAAATTTTATCAGCCCCTTCAAAGAGGTTATCGGGGTCCTCGTCCTCGGGGATTCCTGCGGGGCTATGTGGCCGCCCTGGGGAGGCTTGAAAGTCCTCTCCCGGGTTATCGG
The DNA here is from genome assembly GCA_039707655.1 of Elymus sibiricus. Classification (NCBI taxonomy): domain Eukaryota; kingdom Viridiplantae; phylum Streptophyta; class Magnoliopsida; order Poales; family Poaceae; genus Elymus; species Elymus sibiricus. The sequence goes on from CM077676.1 coordinate 239,074,225, forward strand.
CATTGTCTGCCGCCGCGCCGGTGTTGGTGGCAGTGGCGTCGTGCCCGCTGGGGTCCCCGTTGGCACCTCTGCCGTGCCTTCACCGATGTCTTGATGGGGGTTTCGGAGTATCCACCATGTATACGTCGTAGGTGGAGGTTGCAGTCCATCTGCCGGTGTTGACCAGCGGCGTGGTGGTTTCTGCAGGGCCGTCGACATCTTCATCCATGTCGGTGGCTTCATCATAGTCTAACACGTCGGTTAAGTCATCGATCGTGGCAACTAGATGGGTGGTGGGTGGGATATAAATTTCCCGATCGTCGGCTTTAAATCCGATCTTATCATAGACCGAAGTCTGACTGTTCGAGATTGATAAGCTCTGGATGCGATCAAGCATCTCGCTTAGGTGAGATAGCTCCTCGCAATCCATGGCCTGGCTATAAGCCGGGCTGACTTGAAGCATGACTGGTGGATCGCTTGACGCATCATTGGCCTCATGCGGGGCTAGGGTTGATTCCGGATCTGATACCCGAGCCGGCTCTAAATCCGACGTAGTATCCAAGGCTGTGTCCGGAATGGCGTCGTGGCTTGATGCCAGGACGAGGCTGTCTGAGGTGGGGGTAGTCGATTCCTCCGCAGGGCCCTGTGGGGCCAGGGGGCTTGGCCCGACATCCTCGAAGGAGATCGGTTCCGGGGCTGAGCCCCCGATGCCTGATAAGCCCTGGATCCGGCCTGACGTCCAACTGGTAAGGACGAGCTCTCCACGGGAATCTGTGGTGTACTCCAAGATTCCGAAAGTTACAACGTGATCCAGAGCGTAATTCTCGACGGGAGCTAGATGGCCCGAAGAGTCAGCACAAAAGACCATGCTGCCGAAAACGAATAACTGGCAGGGGACGAGGATGTCCCCGTAGCCGGAACCGTAGTTGATCTGCAGGTGAGCCATCGATCCTTTGCAGATCTCACAGTGGAACTCTCAATGAAAGCACCAGTGTCAGTGTGAAAACCGGCAAACCTTGGGGTAGGGGCTCCCGAGCTATGGATCTTGGATCAATGGTAACAGGCACGAAGAAGACGGTGTTTACCCAGGTTCGGGCCCTCTCAAAGAGGTAATACCCTATGTCCTGCTTTGATTATATTGATGGTGAAGTATCGAGTACAAGCTTGATCTACCTCGAGATCATAAGGAGAAGTCTAACCCTAGGGCTAGGTGGATGGTAATTGTGATTCCGTGTTCTCTACAGGCTAAACCCCCTAGCTTATATACACGCTAGGTAGGGCATCTAGGGTTACATGGTCGGTATCCAGGGATGCGTGTGGAGGCGGCAGGAGATGTCTTGGGGTATACTCCAAGTCTTCGGCAGATGCAATCTTGATCATGTCGCGGCCTCCGGAGTCCATCTGAATGAGAACGAGGGCCTTTAGGCCCAGCCCGAAGACTATGCGCTGACTAGGTTAGCACCCCCTAGTCTAGGACACCGTCAGGGACTAAACTACTTTTTAGTACTACATGTCACCCCCAAACTGATGGACAAACTAAAGTAGTCAATAGAACATTGTCTACTATGCTTAGGGCTGTTTTGAAGAATAACCTGAAAATGTGGGAAGAATGCTTGCCTCATATTGAATTTGCTTATAATCGTTCGCTGCATTCTACTACTAAGATGTGCCCTTTTGAAGTTGTGTATGGTTTCCTACATCATGCACCTATTGATTTTTTGCCTCTTCCATCTTCGGAGAAGGTTAATTTTGATGCTAAACAACGTGTTGACTTGATTTTAAAATGCATGAGTTAACTAAGGAAAAAATTGAGTGTATGAATGCTAAATATAAACTTGCTGGAGATAAGGGTAGAAAACATGTTGTCTTTGCACCTGGAGATCTTGTTTGGTTACATTTGTGTAAGGATAGGTTTCCTGATTTGTGCAAGTCAAAGCTAATGCCACGTGTTGATGGTCCTTTTAAGGTGTTAGAGAAAATAAATGATAATGCATATAAACTTGAGCTGCCTGCAGATTTTGGGGTTAGTCCCACTTTCAATATTGCAGATTTGAAGCCTTATTTGGGTGAGGAATATGAGCTTCCGTCGAGGACAACTTCAATTCAAGAAGGGGAGCATGATGAGGACATCACTACCATAGTTACACCCACAACCCCTGCTGTTACATACATGGGACCAATTACTAGAGCTCGTGCACGCCAATTAAATTACCAGGTACTTTCGTTTCTTGGTAACGATTCTAATGTTCATGAGAATATGATGCTGCCTAAATTGGATACATTTGTTTTGCTTACAAATGAAGGGCCTAGCTTGGACAAGAAGGATGAACATTGGAGCATGATCAAGCATGGAGATGATGGCATGCACAAGGGGAACAAGAACGGAGTTTCTGGTGGAGTTTTCAGCACTTTGGAGCCACCATGATGACGTACAAGGACATGGACGAAATATACAAGATGCCCTTTCATAAATTTCGTCCATAGCTTAATATAGGTGTTGCGCCACCTTATTTTTGGGCCAGGCCCATGTAATTTCAAAATACTACTTATAGGCTATTTTTTAGAGTTCGTATTGTAAGGGAAATGATTCAGGAGGTGTTTTAGTCCCACCTTGCCAAGGGGGGGACGAAATTCCCTCTCTTTCCCCCTACAAATACAGCCCTTAAGGCACCATTTAGACTTTGGGTTTGGTTTAGATTAAAAGTTCACCATAGATGCAACTTCGCGTCCTTCATTTGCGTTCAACGACCAGACCAGGACGTCACAGAACCCCACTTGATTAATAAAGCTTTCCTCTTATATTCGCAATATCCAGATTGCAATCTCAGTTTCTTGCTTGTTCTTCGTTTGCTTGCAGGAAATAGACCCTCGTGGTCAAGTTGATCGTGCTCCGGCGTGGTCAATAACCTCTCGGAGTTGGTTTAGCGATTGCTAAGGCGCGACGTCTTCACACGTTCGTAGTCGGATTGTCAAAGTCGACTTCCACCCAAAATGATAGCTACCATCTCATCGAAAGACGGAACACCTTTACCTGTATCAACAGCGATAGTGTTTCAATGACATCAAATTAATACTAACAGGTATGTACATGCACAAATTTAATAACAAATAACTAATAGCACTAAGACCCTCCACTGTGTAGGCCAAAATATGTGTCAAATCAACTGTTACTACATTTGGCACCGGTGCCCTTCACTCCCGAGTCGATGCCAGAGGAAAAATTCAGGGAACCGGGGCACCTGGTTGCTCCGATGCCCCGTTCCTTCGTGCCATAAAGTATTAGTATTTTACTGCTTGGCTGCTCGGATGTGTGGAGCAAAGTTGGGTGCACAAACCGCTGAAGCGGTGCCAAATAATTTACTCAGAGCACCATTGATGAGATGGCAACATTTTTAGATACTAGGTAGAAACTGTGACATTGTCTTAATCACATTCAGATTAACATAGCACAGTGACAGTGTCTGAATCACATCTAACAAATGATTTGTAACAACGAAAGTGGGGCTAACCTTCTCTGCACATGCCAAAAACTTCCTCTCACTGTCCACAGATTCAAAAGCCACTAACTTCATGCATGGAGATTGATGGTGACAACGAGCAGGCAGATCTTCAGCTACCCCGCTCCATTCCTTGCAAGTGATGGTCGTAGGGAGCTACAAGAGGAACAAATGGCTCAAATCGGCCGCCGGGTTAAAATCCTTTATTACAAATTAGAACCCTAAGCCTAGGGGGGCGAGAGAGAGGAGAGAGGCATACTCAGCTGGTGACATAGTCGTCAGAGGACGAGGAACCGCTGGAGACGTCATTGAAGAAGACCATGGCGTCTGTGGCGATCGGATGCGAGACGGCGAGAGTGAGGAAGCAAGCGAGGAAGTGACTATAGCTTATGAAGGAAGAAACGAGTAAACAGGGGAAATGTGGCTCGTGGTCGGGGAGAAAAGTGGGTGGGGAAGGGGGAAGAGTTAGATATTTGGGCGGTAGGCAAAAAAATTCAAAAGTTGGAGGGAAACTTGGCGCGTAGTGTCATCGGACACCATTCACTTTGACCAAATGTGTGCATCGCAAACAATTCTTCTGCTTTACACGCATGCGATGAGTTTGAGCACTCAAATTTTGGTCGAAATTTCCCTGGGTACAGTGCTCATCCACGTCATTGCATAATTTAACATCACTTGCTAATTTGGGTACACAAATGAGCCTATAGCACACAGACCACACTTACTAAATCGAGCAATTTTAGTAATTAAACAGAGCCAGTTGACCTAAACATTCCTATAACAAAAGACCAGCGTTATAAACAAAGGCTAAGTACGCATAATTTAAACAAAGCCACCGACGCGCCGCCCTATGCCTCGTCGGTGTAAGATGAGATGTCGATGACTTGTCCTGGCGACATGCCACCGCTGGTGGACTCCGCGTCCCCCAGGCTGAAGTTGACTGCATCGTCGTCCTTATCCTCGTCCTCGGCGCCGCCCTCAAGGTTGTTGTACTCATAGTAGTGGCGGCGCCAGAGCTCGCGTTGGTACTCCACCGCCAATTCCTCGACGGACAGGCGCCTCTCTACCTCCTCCTTAGCCACGTGCAACTCCTCGTCCCGACGCTCCTCGATCTCCGCCGCCTCCTGCATCTCCAGCTCCCGCTCGGCGATCTCATGAGGAAGCAGGGGCTCCATGGCCTCCGACGCCGCATCGTCGAGAAGTATCTCCGCCGCCTTTTCGGACGTGAGGTGCATGCTGGATTCTGAGGAGGCCTGGAATATCTTGGCGTGGGCGTCCTCAATCTGGGCGTGGATGGCCTCGACCCGGGCCAGGGCGACCTCCACGGCACGGACGGCTGCTTGAGCGCTCTCGGCATTTGCAGCCGCCGTCGCAGCAGCTCCTGCAGCAGTCTCGGCTGCTACAGCTGCCCTGTCGGCTGCCGCAGACGCCCTCTCAACGGATGCGACCGCGCTCAATGCGGATGCGGCCGCGCTCTCAGCGTAGGCGGCCGCGCTCTCGGCGGAGGCGGAGCCGCTCGGGGCGGGCCCGGCGACCGTACGGGCCCTCACGAAGCATCTCCACGGCGTCATTCTTTACAAGAAGGGGTTGGCGAATGGGTATCAGGTACTCGAGGATTCGGGGGTGAATGGCACTTGAGCAGACAAATCCGACGAAGCTTATGGAGGAAGACATAAAAAGACCCATGAATTTTCATCACAAACGGTTCCTATAACCAACTGTGTGCGATGTAGTCCATTTTTTCATTAGCTGCAAAACACTAATTTGGAGTACAGTGGCTATGGATGGTGATGGAAATTTTTCAAATTTTTTTGTACCGTTAACATGCACTAATACAACTGTCATGTTGAAATTTGGAAATTTTCAGGGTTCATCTGACCTTTTTAAGATATTAAGTGAGTTTCTAGCCATTTAATGGCCGTAATTCAAATTTGAACTACATGTACATGCAACAGCAAACCATCATGGGGTGGAAAATCATATTTGTGTACTTGTGTGCGAGTTAATGCCCTGTGCAGTAAATTGGAAGGAATTTTCAAACATATTGGTGTCACGGCTTGGACACAAACATTGAGAACCATGGCTTTTAAATTCTAGAATATTCAAAAATGATCAGAAATACATAAACCTTGCTTGATTTCATGAAATGGCAACAAGATGTCGTGCTACAAAAATTGGCATGTTTGTTGAAAGTTTTGGCACACACCTCTCACAAACGCATGTTTGATGACGAACCGGCGCTCGCTTCCTCCTATGACCCTGAATTTTTTTGTATTGGTAACATGCACTAATACAATGGACATGTTAAATTTTGGAATTTTTCAGGGTTCCTTTGACCTTTTTAAGACATTAGGTGAGTTTCTAGCCATATAATGGCCGTAATTCAAATTTGAACTACATGTACATGTAACAACAAACCATCATGGGTTGGAAAATCATATTTGGGTCCTTGTGTGCAAGTTAATGTCGTGTGCCATAAATTGGAAGGAATTTTCAAACATATTGGTGTCACGGCTTGGACACAAACATTGAGAACCATGGCTTTTAAATTCCAAAAAATTCAAAAATGAACAGAAATACATGAAACATTGCTTGATGTCATGTCATCGCACCAAGATGCTTTGGTAAAAGAATTGGCCACTTTGGCGAAATTTTTGACACACACCTCTCACAAATCGGAGCATCTCACGAGAAGACACGTGGTTCCGAGAGGGAACAATGCATGTTCGATGACGAACCGGCGCTCGCTTCGTCGTATGACCCTGAATTTTTTTATATCATTAACATGCAGTAATACAACGGACATGTTAAATTTTGGAATTTTTCAGGGTTCATTTGACCTTTTTAAGACATTAAGTGAGTTTCTAGCCATATAATGGTCGTAATTCAAATTTGAACTGCATGTACATGCAATAGCAAACCATCATGGGTTGGAAAATCATATTTGTGTACTTGTGTGCGAGTTAATACCCTGTGCAGTAAATTGGAAGGAATTTTCAAACATATTGGTGTCATGGCTTGGACACAAACATTGAGAACCATGGCTATTAAATTCCAAAAAAAACAAAAATGATCAGAAATACATGAAACCTTGCTTGATGTCATGTCATGGCACCAAGATGTTGTGGTAAAAGAATTGGCCACTTTGGCAAAAGTTTTGACACACACCTCTCATAAATTAGAGCTTCTCACGAGAAGACATGTGGTTCCGAGAGGGAACAATGCATGTTTGATGAGGAACCTGCGCTCGCTTCGTCGTATGACCCTGAATTTTTTGTATCTTTAACATGCACTTATACAACGGACATGTTAAATTTTGGAAATTTTCAGGGTTCATTTGACCTTTTTAAGACATTAAGTGATTTTCTAGCCATATAATGGTCGTAATTCAAATTTGAACTACATGTACATGCAATAGCAAACCATCATGGGTTGGAAAATCATATTTGTGTACTTATGTGTGAGTTAATGCCCTGTGCAGTAAATTGGAAGGAATTTTCAAACATATTGGTGTCACGGCTTGGACACAAACATTGAGAACCATGGCTTTTAAATTCCAAAAAATTCAAAAATGATCAGAAATACATGAAACTTTGCTTGATTTCATGTCATGGCACCAAGATGATGTGGTAAAAGAATTGGCTACTTTGACGAAATTTTTGACACACACCTCTCACAAATCAGAGAATCTCACGAGAAGACACGTGGTTCCTAGAGGGAACAATGCATGTTTGATGACGAACCGGCGCTTGCTTCCTCGTATGACCCTGAATTGTTTTCTATCATTAACATGCACTAATACAACGGACATGTTAAATTTTGGAATTTTTCAGGGTTCATTTGACCTTTTTAAGACATTAAGTGAGTTTCTAGCCATTTAATGGTCGTAATTCAAATTTGAACTACATGTACATGCAACAGCAAACCATCATGGGGTGAAAATCATATTTGTGTGCTTGTGTGCGAGTTAATGCCCTGAGCAGTAAATTGGAAGGAATTTTCAAACATATCGGTGTCACGGCTTGGACACAAACATTGAGAACCATGGCTTTTAAATTCCAGAATATTCAAAAATGATCAGAAATACATGAAACCTTGCTTGCTTTCATGAAATGGCACCAAAATGCCATGGTAAAAAAATTGGCATGTTTGTTGAAAGTTTTGGCACAAACCTCTCACAAATCGGAGCATCTCACGAGAAGACTCGTGGTTCCAAGAGGGAAGAATATGCATGTTTGATGACGAACCGACAGTCGCTTCCTCTTATGGCTTGGCATTTTTTCTACCGTTAACATGCACGAATACAACTTTCATGTTTAAATTTGGAAATTTTCAGGGGTGATTTGACATTTTTAAGACATTAAGTGAGTTTGTAACCATTTAATGGCCGTAATTCAAATTTGAACTACATGTACATGCAACAGCATATCATCATGGGTTGGAAAAATCATTTATGTATTACATTTTACAATAATATCATGGTAACACAAAATAAGCATTCATGCAGAACATTTGGAAAGAAAATGTAAATATCTGGCAAGACAATTGGGCCCCACATGATTGGCACCCTGTTTCGTGCCCCGAGGTTTGGAAGGTGAGTGTCGCGGGTTATTAATCAGATGTGATTCAGTCATGGAAACCTTCAGCGATTTATTTCACACACGGCTTTTGCTTCGGGAATCATGTGTGTCGGAAGCGGGGCTCCGGGGACCCTGGTTCGAACTCTGGGGGCCTGCTCACTACCTATCGACTGGACGGTGACTGTGGCGAGGCTACGGCGAGCGGAGCACGACGAGAGCGCACACAAACGCAAAGCACGGCAGGGACACAAGCATCTACCCAGGTTCGGGCCACTGAGCTATGTAAAACCCTACTCCTGCTTGGTTGGGATTGCTATGATGAAAGCTGCCTTGGTCCTCTTCCCCTAAAAATATTGGCGGGAAGGGTTGCCACACAACGGCAGTTCAAAGGGGGACATGCGCCCAGTCTTATCCTGACAAAAGTGGTCTTCTTCTACAAAGAAGCCATCCATGACGCGCTGGTGGGCTCGGCGATGACATCTGCCCTGGCGCGCCTCATCATCGGGGTCTTCATACACCAAAGTGGAAAGCTTTGGGACTTGCTTTGGGGGAGGCAGCTGCGGCAGCTCCTTTATCACCAAAGAGGAAATTTCCACCGACCGCGCCTGCTGCCATGGCCCCTGTCACTGTTGTCTTGTGTAGGCGCGTCACCCACGTGGTGGGCATGCAGCCACGCGACCGGCGTCACGCGGCTCCCCCGCGCGGAGGGCCTCGTGGGAAGCTGCCTCGCGAGGCTGCCTGCCGCGGAAGGGTGTCTTCTGTAGCGCCTCCCCTTGTGGAGAGGGCCCTCGTGAGGCTGGAGCCTCGCGAGGCGTCTTGCTTCACGGCACCCATGGCTGGGCCACCTCTTGAGCTTATCACCAGGTGTTGCTTCCTGGGCCGTAGGCAGACGGCCCGTGGTACCCTGGTTCCCACTGGGCTGACAGTAGCCCCCGAGCCCGCGGCGCGCACGGTTCCGCCCATTGGGAATGAAACGGCACAGGGCCTAAGTAGACTGTCGGGCCCAGGCAGGGACGCGTGGTGCACGATGGAACGTGGGACGCCCCCACTTCCCCCACTATGCCTGGGTAACCGCCCGCTCTGCCCTAAAACTGACCCGCGCGGGGCGCGGCATCATCATTGCCTTCCTTCTCTTCCATTCGCCTCCCTTGCGCACTGCCCCTCACAGCCTTTCTCCTCTCACTCCCAAGCTTCCTTGCGTCCATGCTCCTTCTAGCAAGAAAGGCAAGGCGGCGGCTGCGGCCGCGGATCCAGCAGATTTGGAACCAGCACTGTTGCGATCCATAATCCTCACCGAGGAGGGGCTGGACAAGGTGCACCCCATGACCGCCTGCGACCACAATGAGTGGAAGGTGACGAAGATCTAGCCGGCCTCGCGTGCGACCGGTGACCTGGAGGCGACGACCTTCCACTTCTTCCTCCACTCCGTCTTCGCTAGCCTATCCCTTCTCCGACTTCTTCTGTGCCATCCTCGCCCACTATCAGATCCATGCTCTCCACCTTGAACCCAACTCCATCCTCCTCCTCACCATCTTCGCTTACCTCTGTGAGGGCTTCCTGGGCATGATGCCCTCCATGGCCCTCTTCCGCACCTTCTACAGCCTGCGGGTGTCCGCGGGGAACCAACGCTTTAGATGCGTCTCGTTTTGCATGGTCGACGGGATGGCTGTCGGAAGTCGGGCTCCGGGGACCCAAAGGTTCGAACACTGGGGTGAGCTTGTTCTACCTACTCCGTCTCCTACCACGGTTAAGCGATGGCGAGGCAACGGCGAGAGCGCGACGGCAAGGGATAGAGCGAGGACTCGGCGATTTACCCAGGTTCGGGCCACCTTGCGGTGTCAGACCCTACTCCTACTTGTCTGGTATTGCCCTGGGAGAGAGAGAGAGAGAATACAAGGTTGGGGGCAAGGAATCGATCCCGGAATCCCCTTCTACCATGGCAGCACTGCCCTTTATATCAGCCATGGTCCTCTTCCCCCTGGAAACTTAGGCGGGAAGGGTTGCCACACTTGGCGATTTTGAAAGGGGATAGGAGCTCAGGCTATCCTGACTAAAGGTGATCTTCGCCTGCCAAAGCATGATCCATGACGCGCCGGTGGGCTCGGTGATGACCTCCGCCCCGCGCGCCCGTCGTCTTGGTCTTCCTTCGTCGATCGGGCAACCTTTGGGGTCGCTTTGGAGAGTAGATAGCTGGCCCTGCTCCCTTAACACAAAAGAGGAAACCATCTTCATCCGCGCCTTGCCGCGGCTTCTACTGCTGCTCGTCGCCGCGCGCGTCACCCACGTGATGGGCCCCAGGCCGCGCGGCAAGCCAAACGGCCTTCGTCTTGGGCGCCTGCGGGAGGGGGCCTCGGGAGGCCACCTCGGGAGGCCGCCTCGCGAGAGGGCCTCGCGAGGCCGTCGGTGGTGGTGCTGAGCGTTGCATGCCACTCCCTGAGGAGGGGGTCTCAGGAGGCCAGGCCTCATGAGGGGTCTTGGAGAGGTGCTTGGTGATGATGGCCCGCTGGGCCCACGCCAGGCGTTGCGCCCTGGGCCAAAGGCAGACGGGCCTGGGTACCCCGGGTTCCATGGGCCCGACAGTAGCCCCCGGGCCCACGGCGCGCACGTTCCCGCCTACAGGGGGGAAACGGCGCGGGCCCTAACCGCCTGCGGCCAGGCGCAACGCGTGGTGCACGATGTGACGGGGGACGCCCCCACTTCCCACAACGTCTCGGTAACCGCCGAGCTGACATAAATCCTGGCGCGGGCGGCGGGAGCTCATCATTGCCTTCCTGCTACTTCGATTCCCAGCGCTGGAGAAGGCGGAGCGACAAGGGGAGCCCCGCGCCGAGCATAAAGGGAGAGGGGGGAGAGCCGGAGTCCTCCACCCATCTTCTCCTTCCTCAGCTTCCTCCGTCTTCTTGCTAGAGCTGCCAAAGAGATGGCAAGGGCGAGAGGGCGCGGCCGTACTCCTGCTGCCGCACCGCGGGTTCCGCCCCGGGGGCGCGGGCGCTCCCCGATGGCTGCCGGCGCCGGGCCCAGCGATCGCGGGAGGAGCGCCGCTCGTGGGCGCGGAGGGCGAGGCGCGCGAGGCCGAGGCGGCCGCGGCGGAGCGGCCGCGCTTCCGCCCCAGGCGGGGAGCCACTCGGCGAAGGCGGCGCATGAGTTCACCATGAACATGCACCGCAGCCCCTTCACCTGGCTCCGGCTCCCGGACTCCTTCGCGGCGGCGATGGCAGAGCGCGCGCCCTTGGGCCTGTGGGTGCAGGCCGACGGTTGCTGCAACGGCCCCTCCTGGGTGGCGACGGAGCTCACCCCTTCGGGCTTCATGTTCCTGAGGCAGGGGTGGAAGTTGTTCGCCCTCGCCCGCGGCCTGAAGCGGGGGCACGTCCTCCAGTTCAAGTACGACGGGGCCGCCACGCTCTTCGTGAATATCTTCGGACTCTCCGGCAGCCGCCTAGAGTGCTGCGCGGAGAGCGAGGATGGCAACTACAGCGGCTCCTCCAGCGAGGACGACTCCTCCGACGGTGCCGCCCCCTCCGGTGGGGGCGGAAGCGGCGGCGACTCCCCTCGCGTCAAGAGCGAGGACGAGGACTCCGACTAGGCGCGCGCGACGACGACTCCGGAGCCGGGACGCCGCGTGTGACGACGACGGAGCTGCGTTTGCCTGCAGCACCTTCTTGGGGACGCGCGCGGCGCCCGCGCTGGAGTCTTGGGGGTGACGGCGCCTCGCCTAGGCCCCTTTTTTTATTTTCATTTCCCTGCATTGAACCGATGTAGCCCCGCGGGGGCGTGAAAACAGTATATTTTATGTTTAACTTAGAGCTTTTGTGACATGGGGTGTATGTACTCTCTCCCGAGATCCTCTCGTGAGGCTGGTTTTTTTTCTTTGCTCGCCTCAGCGCTCTACGCCGTCAGGACCCAGCCCCCGAGCGGGCCTCAGCCGTCGCTGGTATGTCCGGTCATGATGCCGGGACAAGGCCAGGAGGTGAGGGGCACCGGGAGGTAGTAAGGGCTCCAGAGGCACGATGCTCAGGAAGCCCCCCTTTGGCGTGCAAGCGGCTCACGCAGAAGAAAAACGCTAGCACTCAGCGGGATCGCGAGGTGAGAGAGCTTGAGGGACGATAGGGGCGTCTCGCGAGGTAGTCACACTTAGCTTTCGGCGGAGAGCGGTGTCGGGTGAACCACGGCTCACGAGGAGCTCACGCAGCTCGCGAGGCATGCTCACGAGGCTCGGTGCTCGAAGCGTCTTCGCCTCGCGAGGCCGGCTCGCGAGAGGCCGCCCGCGAGGTCTTCGCGTAGCTCGACTCCTGTGGGGCTGCATGTCGATAGACTTCACTAAAAGGGGGGAGCGGCACAAGCTCGCTAACTCGCCCGTGGCCGTTGCGTGAGGAGATAAGGCACCAAGGACCTTGGTGAGGTGACGTGCGCGGGAGCAGGCCCGCGAGCCAGAGCTCAGTCACTTGGATTTGCCGGCGCTGCAGGGACGGACCCAAGCACAGGCGCCATGCCTAGCCCCCGCTCATGAAAACGGTCAGGGGAGGGGTCGCGAGCGTGCGGCGCTCTCCGGTCAACACCGGACTTAACAAGCGATTAAGCAGGTAATATAACTCATCAGGGCAAAATCAGTAAAATTCATTACACAACCAAAAGGATAGGGTTCCGGGAGCGAAGCTCGAGAGGCGCGGCGAGAGGCGACGCGTCGGGCGCACCTGGCAGAACCGCGCTGTAGTGGCGTTAGACCACTTGGCGAGGCGCGCAGAGAGAGTCCGCCCCTCCGGGGCCAGGGGGCTCGCGAGGCCTCGGGAGCTCGCGAGGAGTAGGAGGCTCACGAAGCCTTGGCGAGAAGGGCGCCAGCCTTTGGAAAGAGGCACCGGCGTTCCTCAGCCCAAAGGGCATGCGCGTGATGCCAAGAGCGGGGCCAACGCCCTGGCCAATCCGCGGCAGCTGGAAGGGGTCACGAAGGCAGAGCTGGTTGAGGCTGGTGAAGTTTACACACATGCGCTCCTTGCCGCCCTTCTTGGGGACGACGACTGGGTTGGCGAGCCATTCGGGATGGCGCACTTCACGAACAACTCCAGCTTCTTGGAGCTTCTGAACTTCGTTGACGATGAACTCTTGCTTCTCTGGCGCCTGGCGCCGTGCTTTCTGCTTGACCGGGCATGCATTGGGGCACACCGCTAAGTGGTGCTCGATCACCTCCCTCGGCACACCGGACAAGTCAGATGCTTTCCAGGCAAAAACATCCGAGTTTGCCAAAGGAAGGTGACGAGCGCGCTTTCCTATGCAGGAGGGAGGCCTGTGCCGATGGTGAAGGCAGGGCCGGAGCCGCTGTCGTCCACCGACACCTTCTTCATCTCGGCGCGATCCTGAGAGAACAGCTGCTTCTTCTTCGCGGGCGCGGCCTCGGAAGCCTCGGCCGCATCCTCGTCGGCCGGGTGCATGACAGCGGCAGCCTTGTAGGCGCGCTCGAGGGTACTGGCCGGGTCCTTCTCGTCGCAAGCGACGGTGATGATGCCGCTGCAGCCGGGCATCTTGAGGACGTTGTAGGCGTGATGGGTGGCCGCCATGAACTTGGTGAGAGACGGGTAGCCCAAGATGGCGTTATAAGGAAGGCCGATGTGTGCCACGTCGAAGTCGATGAGCTCGGTGTGATAGTTCTTGCGGGTGCCGAAGGTGATGGGGAGGCGCACTTGCCCCAGCGGAATGGTGGAGCCATCGGTCACTCCGGAGAAGGGCCTGGTCGGCATCAGCTAGTCGTAGGGCACCTAGAGCGTCTCGAAGGTCTCGACGGAGAGCACGTTGAGGCCGGCACCCCCGTCGATGAGGGTCTTGGTGACCGCGACGTTGCTGATGGTGGGAGTGCACAGCATGGGGAGCGCGCCTGTGGAGGCCGTGGACTTGGGGTGGTCCTTGGAGTCGAAGGTGATGGCGTACTGCGACCACTTGAGGGGCCGCGAGGCCTCTGGCCTCGGGAGGGCGGCATACACCTCGCGAGAGAGTTGCTTGAAGTGGCGGATGGACGCGGGGGCTTGGGACCCGCCGAGGATGCAGGCGACCGCGCGAGGCTCCTGGTAGCCCCCAGCGCCCTCGTCAGGCTGGTTGACGTCGTTCCTTCAGGGTGGCGGTGGCAGCGGCGGGAGAGCGCCATTGGCCTGAGGATTCGCCTCACGAGGCTGGTCGCGGCTGGCGGCCTCACGAGGCTGATCGCGCCAGCCCTGGCGGAAGTTGCCGCTATTGTTGTGGCTGTCCCAGCGGCCACCGCTGCGGCCACCTCCGCGGCTGGCGCCGGGGCCATTGCGGTCGTCCCGGCGGCTCTGGCGTTCGTCACGGAGCAGCTTGAGCTCCTGGCAGTCTTCGGTGCTGTGGGAGCGGACGTTGTGGAAAGCACAGAGTGGCCGGTTGTCCTTCCTGGGCTCATCGTGGTCGCGGCCGCGCTTTTGCTCGGGCTCCGCCGCGAGTACGGCAGGGCCCTTGCGCTTGACGTCCTTTCTCTTGGCCTTGGCGCCGTCGAGCGCCGCATCGGGGTCGTTGTGGACGAAGAGGCGGCCTTCTTCAGCCTTGGCGCACTTGTCGGCGAGGTCGAGCAGCTCGAGCACGGAGTCGAGCTCACCGTTGATGGCGAGTTTCTCGCGCATCTTGATGTCCGTAACACCGGTGGAGAACGCGGAGATGACGGCCGCGTCGGAAGCGCGCGGGATCTTGTTGCGCACCTGACTGAAGCGCTGGATGTACTTGCGGAGGGTCTCGTCTGGGCGCTGTCGAACACGCCGCAGGTCGTTGATGGTGAGGGAGCGGTCCTGCGTGCCCTTGAAGTTGGCGATGAACTGGCTGCAGAGCTCGGCCCATGACGAGATGGAGGCCTCGGGGAGGTTCATGAGCCAGGAGCGCAGGCCGTCCTTGAGGGCCATGGGGAACCAGTTCGCCATGACCTTGTCGTCGCAGTTCGCCGCCTCGACGCTCAGCGCGTAGAGCTAGAGGAACTCCGTGGGGTTGGGGGTGCCGTCGTAGCGCGGAGGCAGCTCAGGCTTGAACTTCGCGGGCCAGACAACGCGACGCAGCTCGCGGGTGAAGGCACGGCAGCCCACGCCGCTCGAGGGGACGCCGCCAGCGAGGGCGGCGTGGTTTTGACGCCTGGCCGCTGCAACGTCCTGAGCGGCCTGGTCCTGGCGCTGACGCTGCCGCTCGAGGAGCACCCGCATGTCGGGGGGCGCGCGGCGGATGATCTGGCAGCTGGGCTCGTTCTGGCCTGGCGAGGACGCGCCGCGGGATGGCTCACGAACCCGCGCGCTGCGCTGGGGCCCGTCGCGCTCGTCGCGCAGAGGAGGCGGTGGGGGAGCGTCGTGCGCCAGGTCCCCAGCTCGAGACGGCGGCGGGCGGAGCGAGTGAGAAGGCGCTGGAGCGTCCCTGGCGACGTTGACGAGCTCGGCGATGCGACCGAGCCAGGCGTCGTAGGCGGTGTCAGCCGGACGGTAGCGGAGCAGCTCACACGCCATGAGCAGCGCTGCCTGCGGGTTCGGCGGCTCACGGTGGGCGAGGGAGGAGGCCGTGGCGGTGTGGCCGTTCACCCGCACGGAGGGGTGCAGGGAGGAGGCCTGCTGCTCGCGGGCAGCGGGGTCGGTGGCGGCGGCTTCGGCTTCGGGACGGCGGCGGTTGCCGCGGGCCACCGGCTCCGTCTGAGCCACGCGAGAGCGCGACGGCAAGGGACAGAGCGAGGACTCGGCGATTTACCCAGGTTCAGGCCACCTTGCGGTGTAAGACCCTACTCCTGCTTGTCTGGTATTGCTCTGGGAGAGAGAGAGAATACAAGGTTGGGGGCAAGGAATCGATCCCAGAATCCCCTTCTACCATGGCAGCACTGCCCTTTATATCAGCCATCGTCCTCTTCCCCCTGGAAACTTAGGCGGGAAGGGTTGCCACACTTGGCGATTTTGAAAGGGGACAGGCGCTCAGGCTATCCTGACTAAAGGTGATCTTCGCCTGCCAAAGCATGATCCATGACGCGCCGGTGGGCTCGGTGATGACCTCCGCCCCACGCGCCCGTCGTCTTGGTCTTCCTTCGTCGATCGGGCAACCTTTGGGGTCGCTTTGGAGAGTAGATATCTGGCCCTGCTCCCTTAACACAAAAGAGGAAACCATCTTCACCCGCGCCTGCTGGCGCGGCTTCTGCTGCTGCTCGTCGCCGCGCGCGTCACCCACGTGATGGGCCCCAGGCCGCGCAGCAAGCCGAACGGCCTTCGTCTTGGGCGCCTGCGGGAGGGGGCCTCGGGAGGCCACCTCGGGAGGCCGCCTCGCGAGAGGGCCTCGCGAGGCCGTCGGTGGTGGTGCTGAGCGTTGCATTCCACTCCCTGAGGAGGGGGTCTCAGGAGGCCAGGCCTCATGAGGGGTCTTGGAGAGGTGCTTGGTGATGATGGCCCGCTGGGCCCACGCCAGGCGTTGCGCCCTGGGCCAAAGGCAGACGGGCCAGGGTACCCCGGGTTCCATGGGCCCGATAATGGCCGGCAGCATCATCCCCATGAAGATCACGAAGAAGGTGGAAGACTACCGGGTGCGCTGGATCTACATGGACGTGGGGCAGTTCAGCCCCCTCCTGCTAACGCCGGCAGCCCCCTCTGTGAAGAGCTCTGGATGGGAGCACGCGAAGCTCTCTGACGATAGGCTGGCGCCGCTCGTGGGGAGGATGAGGGAGCTGAGGGCCGCGAAGCTCACGGAGGCGATGGTCGCCAGGGAATTCGTGCACCGGCACATTGCCCCCTTCCAGAAGCGCTCGCGCCCGGTGTGGACTTGCACCAGCGCCCAGGACCAGATGAGGCTGAGCGTCGACAACCTCACCACGCCGGTGTTGGAGGAGGTCATGAAGATCCTATTTGTTGACGAGGTAGGGAACGTGCCCGAGGCCGCGTATCCTCTGTACCGCTACACCAACCAGGACGAGATCATCAACGAGATGCCACAGTTTGACCAGTGGGGCCTGGTCCCTGAAGGCCACGAGGGGCCTCGCGACAACCACCTTGTGGTGGTGCCCGGCTCAGGCAGCCGCGACGACGCCGAGGCCTCGGCAAGTGCCGCGGAGGAAAGCGACGGTGGGGCGGCCCCGCGAACCTCCCGCCAGCTGTTGGCCGAGCTCAGCGACGACGGCGACGACGACGACCGGTTTGTGGTCCTGCCCTCCCGGCCCGCGAGGACAGGGGGCGAGGGAAGCACCAGCGCGGGTGCCGCCGAGCCTCATGCGGAGAAGACTGGCGCTGGCGACGAGGCCATCGAGCCCCTCGCGGAGAAGACCGGCACCGGCCCGGTGGAGGAGGACCCCGGCAGGCCCCGCGCCGAGCCCTCCGGCGGGAGCGCGAGCGAGCCTCGTGGGAGCGACAGCGGCAGCCGCCCGCCGCTGAAGCTGAGGAAGAGGCATTGGGTTCCCAATGATGAGTGAGTCTTTTCACCTTGTTCTCTTTTTCCTTACTTTGAGTCTTGCTTTCTGCCTCCTGGGGTCCGAGGCTGAGCCCTCGTCACCTCGTGCTACGTAGGGAGCCCACAAAGAAGAAGAGGAAGGCCCCCGACTCGAAGGGGGGCACGGCGTCCACCATGGGCGCCAAGGGGCTTGAGGGGGCCACCCACCGCCCTGAGACTGGAACGGGGCGCATGGAGGTGGAAAGGGAGCACGCGGCTCCTCCCGAGACGCGCGAGAACCTGCCTCCCATGGCTGAGGAGAGTAAGCCTCGGGAGGAGGCCTCCGGAGAAGGGGTCGTGCTGCCAGAGGCGCCTGGCATGAGAGGCGACGCGGCAATGGAGGAGGCTGAAGAGCCGACCCCTCCGGAGGGTACCACACCCGCCAAGGAGGCCAATGCCCCCGAGGGGGCTACGACGAGCCCCCGGCGATCGCCCGCGCACTAGGCTCCAGATGCGGGCGCGTCGAGCCCGCGGTGTGCGCCAGCACGGCAGGCGGAGGAAGGCCGCGGGGAGCCCCCTGCGCTCAACGGAGGACGCGGCCCCCACAGGGAGCGTGGGTGAGGAAGCCTGGAGGGGGCCTGACGCCAGGCCCTTGCAGGTCATGACGGTGGAGGGCGGCGCCGACACGCGCACCGGCTGGGCCCGGCAGCTCGTGAGCAACAGTGCCGTGCTCAAGCGTGGTGCCTTGCAGGGCGCCAGGGCGGCACTTGACGCTCTTGAGGAGGACCTCCAGGCGGAGGAGGCGTGCCTCGCCGACGAGCGTCTGCGCCTCGCGGAGGGGTGGCGACAGCTCAACGTCGCCCTGTAGATAGGCCGCAGGCAGGAGGCCGGCGTATGGTAGAGGCATGAGAAGGCCACCCAGGATGCCAAGGAGATCTATGAGATCACCGTCAGGGACGCTGAGGAGGCCGACAGGCATCGTGAGGCGGAGGAGGTATAGGATCGAAAGTATGTCTAGAGGGGGGGTGATTAGACTACTCGACCAAATAAAACCTAACCTTTTCCCAAATTTTAGTTGTAGGCAGATTTTAGCAATAGTACATGTCAAGCATCACCCTACACATGCAATTCTAAGAGTATAGCAGCGGAATGTAAGCAATTGCATATGTATGTAAAGGAGGGATTGGAGATTTCAAACGCAATGAAGACACGGTGGTTTTTGGCGTGGTTCCGATAGGTGGTGCTATTGTACGTCCACGTTGATGGAGACTTCAACCCACGAAGGGTAACGGCTGCGCGAGTCCACGAAGGGTCCACGAAGAAGCAACCTTGTCTATTCCACCATGGCTTACGTCCACGAAGGACTAGCCTCACTCGGGGTAGATCTTCACGAAGTAGGTGATCTCCTTGCCCTTACAAACTTCTTGGTTCAACTCCACATCAGGTTGGAGGCTCCCAAGTGACACCTGACCAATCTAGGAGACACCACTCTCCAAAAGGTAATAGACGGTGTGTTGTTGATGAACTCCTTGCTCTTGTGCTTCAAATGATAGTCTTCCCAGCACTCAATCAACTCCTCATAGATTTGGCTATGGTGGAAGAGGGATTTGAGTGGAAAGCAACTTGGGAAAGGCTAGAAATCAAGATTCAAATGGTAGGAATGGAATATCTTGATCTCAACACATGAGTAGGTGGTTCTCTCTCAGAAAATGAATGGTGGAAGTGTAGGCACGTTCTGATGGCTCTCCTTACTGAGAAGGATGGGGTGGAGGGGTATATATAGCCTCCACACAAAATCCAACCGTTACACACTTTTGACCCAACTCGGTGGCACCGAAACGATCATATCGGTAGCACCGAACTGTGTAAAAGATATGAACTTTAGGAATCTCGGTGGGACCGATACGAACAACTCGGATGGACCGAAGTGCAATGGCTTAGGGCAATCCTCATCTCGGTGGCACCGATTGCATCAACTCGGTAGGACCGAAGTGAAGCAATAAGGCAACAGAGAGTTGGCAAGCCATCTCGGTGAGACCGATATGCATAACTCGGTGAGACCGAAGTGAATGCAACCGATTACAGAGAGTTGGCAAGGCCATCTCGGTGGGACCGAGATCCATTTTGGTGGATCCGATTTGTTAGGGTTTTGGCAGTGGCTAAGTCTTGGATGAACTCGGTGGGGCCGGATTGGAAATTTCGGTGGGGCCGAGTTGGGCTTTAGGTTTAGGAAATATTTGGGTAGAGAGAGTGGTTGAGGGTTTTGGAATACTGTCACTAAGCACTTGAGCAAAAAGACCATTAAGCAACACCTCATCCCCTTTTAATAGTATTGGCTTTCCTATGGACTCAATGTGATCTTGGATCACTAAACCAAAAATGTAGAGTCTTGATCTTTTGCCAATCCTTGTCCTTAGCATTTTGAGGGGTCCACGTCTCTAGTCCATGCCATGCCAATCATTGAACATCCTGAAATCTTAATCTTGAATGGACATTAGTTCAATGAGATATATGTTGTTATGAATTACCAAAACCACCAAGGGAGCAAATGTGCTTTCAGGAGGCCCACATGAAGGTACTCCAGGAGCAGGCCGCTGCCAGGGAGCAATGGCTCCAGACGCGGGAGGACGCCATCACGGATTGTGAGGGGCAGCTTGCCTCCCGCAAGGGTGAGCTTGCCAAGCGTGAGGACGCCCTCGCGCTCCGCGTGGGGGACATCGAGATCCGGGAGCGGGAGCTCACGAGGATGGCGACCGAGCAGGAGGCCGAGCGTGAGCGCCTGGTGACGTTGGACCACCAGGTGGCGGTCGCCCAAGCCTCCTACGATGAACGCCTCGCCAAGGCCAACGCCCAGCTAACCAAGAAGGAGAAGATGATCCATGCGGATGCTAACGCCAAGTCCAAGAACGAGCGCGAAGCGCTCTCCAAGAATTACAACAAGAAGCTGAAGCTTCAGAAGGATCGCTTCACCAAGAAGTGGGGCGAGCTCAAGGACGAGATCTCCCGCCTCAAGAAGCAGGTGCAGGAGGTGGAGGCCGCCCGGCGGCTCGCGCTGAAGGCCAAGGCGGACGCCGAGGGGGAACTGGCGTCCCTACAGGCGCAGATGGGCGATGTCTCCGACGTTGTCGAGAAGGCCAAGGACGAGGTGTCCTGGGCGCGGGGGCTGCAGCATGAGCGCGCAAAGATGTTCCGCAAGCTCACGCATCGTGCTCACGCCGCCCTCTCCGGCGTCGCTGTCGAGAGGCTCGAGGACCACCTTGAGGATGATGACGCCGGCTACCTGGACTTCTTCACCAAGCTCGTGAAGAAGGTCGAGGACGGAGCTGCACGGATGGACGGCATCATCGAGGAGGGGTGCCGCGACCTCCTCAGCCAGGCGGTGACACGGGTCTTTAGCAACCTCTTCCGCGCCGACGCCACCTTCGACTTCAGCAGGATGATGAGCCATGTCCCACCGGAGCTTCGTGACGGGCTCAAGAAGGAGGTGCGGGAGCACGTGGAGGCCTTGGTACAGAAGTTCTTCCATGGCAGCGAGAGCTCTGGCAAGGGCGGCGGCGACGGCGACGGCGGAGACAATGATGGCGGCGACAGTGCCTCGTCCTCTTAGGCCCCCTTCCTCTTTCCTTTTCTCTTGTCCTATATCAGAGTAGATGTAGCCCCGTGGGGGCATCAAGACATGGCTTTTGTGATTAAGTTAAGTACTTAATGCTTTGCTGCAATTTATGCTCCTCGTGAGGCATCCTCGTGAGGCCCGTCTTTCCTTTTTACATGCTTTCACGCTCTATGTCGCTAGGACCCAGCCCCCAAGCGTGCTACGACCATCGCTGGTATGTTAGGACGCGTGCCTAGACAAGGCCAGAGGGTGTAGGGCTCCACGAGGTGGTAAGCGCTCCCGAGGCGCGATGCTTAGGAAGCCCCCCTTTGACGTGCAAGCAGCTCTCTCAAAGGAAAACACACTAGCGCTCAGCGAGGTTGCAAGGGAGAGAGAGTTTGAGAGGCGCTGAGGGAATCTCGCGAGGCGTTTAGACTTAGCTTTTTCATGGGGCACGAGGCTTGGCGTGCCATAGCTTGCTGGGTGCACCTCGCGAGGCACTCGCTCGTGAGGCCTCCCACTGATACTTGTTGGGGATGAGCGCCGCAGGCCGCCTCGCGAGGCAGCGCTCGTGAGGCTTCCTGCGGGCTCCTTGAAGAGGCGATATGCCGTGGGTCACCTCGCGAGGCAATGCTCGTGAGGCCTTCTGCACGCCCTGTTTCTGCAATAGCCGTATGTAACAAGTTTTACATGCAGTGTAGCGGTGCGCGCTCGCTAGTTCACTCATGGGTGTCGCGCGAGGAGACAAAGTACCAAGGACCTTGGTGAGGTGATGTGCACGGGAGCAGGCCCGCGAGCCAGAGCTCAGTCACTTGGGTTTAGCGGCGCTGCTGGGACTGACCCAAGCGCAGGCACCGTATCCAGCCCCCGCTCGTGTGAAACGCAGGAGGAAAGTCACGAGCGCGCACAACTCCTGGAGCAAATTGCTCACCAAGCACACATAATACTTAGGAAATAAAATTTTAAAGCTGCATAAAAAGGGGTTCATTACACAACCAAAAAGATAAGGCTACCGTGATGCGCACGGAGCAGCTTGAGGATGTAGTGGCCAGGCGGTGCCCTCAGGTAAACAGTTTGCCATGTCTGAGCATGGGGCCCCACTGGGTTGTGGGCGGGAGCTCTCGTGGCCTCAGCAAGCACCGCAAAGAGAG
Source organism: Elymus sibiricus (assembly GCA_039707655.1). NCBI lineage: Eukaryota > Viridiplantae > Streptophyta > Magnoliopsida > Poales > Poaceae > Elymus > Elymus sibiricus. Next base: position 239,096,387 of record CM077676.1, read on the forward strand.
GCTCCGGAGCGTGTACAGCTCCACTTCGTTCGTGCCCGTGAGGTCACGGGTAGAACTTGCGGAGGTGTTGGATGTTCCATGTGTTTGGTACCAGAACACCCTCCTCCGTCTCCAGCCGTGCTGCACCAGGCCGGGAAACATGCACGACCCTGAACGGGCCTTCCCACATGGGTGAGAGCTTGTGGAGTCCTTCCCTGGAGAGGATCCTTCGCAGGACAAGATCGCCAGCTTCAAGGGTGCGGGGGCGTATGTTGCGGCTGTGGTAGCGACAGAACACCTGCTGATACCGGGTGGCACGGATGGCGGCCCAGCGACGTGCCTCCTCGAGGAGGAGCAGATCAGCCTCCCACAGGCCATCCTGGTGAGCCTCATCGAAGGCGAGGCCCGCGGGGACCCGTGCTTGAGCTCTGTAGGAAGGACCGCTTCCGCCCCGTAGACGAGGAAGAAGGGTGTTTCGCCGGTTGGTTTGGTCGCTGTTGTGCGGATCGACCATAGCACGGACTGGAGTTCGTCGAGCCAGCCTTTGCCACAGGCTGTGAGCTTTTTCTTGAAGCTTCGTGTCTTGAGGCCCTTGAGGACCTCAGCGTTAGCACGCTCGACCTGGCTGTTGCTTCGCGGGTGCAACACGGAGGCGTAGCAGATCTGCGTGCCAAGGCTGGCGCAGTATGATTTGAAGAGGCCGTTGGCGAACTGTGAGCTATTGTCAGTGATGATGCGGTTGGGGACGTCAAAGCGGCACATGAGGCCTTTGATGAATTTGACGGCTGACCCTGCTGGGATGGAGCGGACGGGCTCCACTTCCGCCCACTTGTGAACTTGTCGATGGCGACGTAGAGATAGCGATAGCCGCCGGCTGCGCGTGGGGGGGCACGAGAGGGGGATGGTCTGGAGCCCTTGCGCCGGCTGGTGGTTTTGCTTGGCGTGGAACTGACAAGCTTCACATGATTGGACCAGCTCGGTGGCGTCTTGAAGCACAGTGGGCCAGTAGAAGCCGCTGCGGAACACCTTGCCGGCTAGAGTGCGCGATGAAGAGTGATGGTCGCAGTCTCCACCATGTATGTCATCAAGCAGCTCGCGCCCTTGCTCCTCAGAGATACACCGCAGCGCGACTCCATTGGGGCGCCTGCGGTAGAGATCGCCATCCCTCAGGCAGTAAGATGTGGCCTGGCGGGCCACGCGCTCAGCCTCTGAGTCCTTCTCCGGGAGGGTGCCGTCCTCCAGATAAGCCTTGAACTCGTTGGCCCAGCTGTCGGCATGTGGCTCCAGCGCCAGCAATAGGCGAGCGCCTAAAGGCGGGCCACAGTCTGGTGCGCCTGCGGGAGGTGCGGGTGGGAGTTCCTCATGAGGTTCCATGGCGCTTGTGGCGGGCGGTGTAGCTGATGGCCTCAGGAGCCTTTCCTCGAAGACACCAGGGTTCTAAGGCTCGCTGCAAGATGCCCTCTTGGCGATGTCATCTGCTTCCTTGTTGCTGCCGTGAGGGACGTGCTGGAGCTCCATGCCGAGGAAGCGCTTCTCGAGCCTGAGCACCTACTCCAGATAGGCGTCCATGTGCTCGTCCTTGGGCTTGTAGCTTTTGTTGGCAAAGTTGATGAGGAGCTGTGAGTCTCCCTTGATGAGGATGCGCTTGATGCCAAGAGCGAAGGCGGCCTTGAGCCCGGCGATGAGGCCCTCATACTCGGCGACGTTGTTGGAGACCTTGTCGTCATGCTTGAAGCAGAGCTGTACGGCGCAGTAGAGCTTGTCTCCTGCTGGCGAGGTGAGCACGACGCCAGCGCCCGCGGCCTGCCGGGAGAACGCGCTGTCGAAGTACATGGTCCAGCCGCCACGGGTGTCCTTCCCAGGCAGGAGGGATTCATCCTCGTGAGGCTCCTCTTGGTGCGGGTCCATCCATCCCGTCATGAAATCAGCTAGGGCTGCACCCTTGATCGTCCTCGTGGTGAGGAACTCCAGCTCGAAGGCTTGCAGCTCGATGTTCCACTCGGCGACACGGCCAGTGGCATTGGGGCTGTGCAGGACTTGCTCCAATGGGTAGGACGCGATCACCTTGATGGGGTGGCCCTGGAAGTAGTGGAGCAGCTTCCTGGAGGCGATGAGGAGCGTGAAGAGGAGCTTCTGTTGCATGGGGTACCGCTCGCGCGCATCCCGCAGCACCGTGCTGACGAAGTAGACGGGGTGCTCGACGAGGCGCGTAGCCGTAGGCGTGTTAGCTTGTTCTCCAGGAGGCTCGGGAGGCGGCTCGTCAGGGGCCTCCTGAGGAGGGCCCTTGGCAGGTGCAAGCGCAGCCTCGGGAGGCGCTGGCATGGCCTCGGGAGGCGCTGGCGTGGCAGGCTTCTTCTTGGCGCAAGTAGGCTCTTCTCGTTCCACCACAAGGGCCGCGCTGGCCGTCTGGGGGTGGCTGCCAAGTATAGGCGCAGAGGCTCGCGGGGACGCGGAGCAACCATTACAGGAGGGTTTGTCAGATACCTCTTGAGGTCCTCGAAGGCCGCGTCAGCTTCGGGAGTCCACTTGAAAGGGCCCGATCTCTTCATGAGCTTGAAGAAAGGCAGGGCTCTTTCGCCAGACTTGGAGATGAAGCGCCCAAGCGTGGCCATGCATCCCGCCAGGCGCTGCATGTCTTTGAGGTTCCGGGGAGGCCGCATCTGCTCGATGGCCTTGATCTTCTCGGGGTTGGCTTCGACGCCGTGGTGGGAGACCAGGAAGCCAAGTAGCTTGCCGGAAGGGACTCCGAAGACACACTTGGCGGGGTTGATCTTGAGGTTGACCTTGTGCAGGTTGGCAAAGGTTTCTTTGAGGTCCGCGATGAGGGAGCATGACTTGCGGCTCTTCACGACGATGTCGTCGACGTAGGCCTCTGCATTTCTTTCCATCTGGGGCCCAGGGCGATGCGCATCAGCCTCTGGATGGTAGCCCCTGCGCTCTTCAGGCCGAAGGGCATGCAGATGTAATAGTACACTCCGCATGGGGTGATGAAGGCCATTCTCTCTTCGTCTTTCGTCGCCGTATTGATCTGGTAGTAGCCTGAGAAGGCATCTAGGAAGCACAGCAACTCACACCCAGTGGTGGAGTCCACGATCTGGTCGATTCGCGACAGCGGGAAGGGATCCTTGGGGCAGGCCTTGTTGAGGCTGGTGAAGTCGACGCACATCTGCCCCTCGCCGCTATGCTTGGGGACCACGACTGGGTTGGCGAGCCACTCACGGTGGTGCACCTCGCGAATGACTCCTTCCTCTTGCAGCTTCTGAACTTCTTGGATGATGAACTCTTGCTTCTCGGGCGCTTGGCGCCATGCCTTTTGCTTGACGGGGCGTGCGTTGGGGCACACCGCTAAGTGGTGCTCGATCACCTCCCTCGGCACACCGGACAAATCTGATGCTATCCATGCGAACACATCAGCATTTGCCTGGAGGAAGGCGACGAGCGCGCCTTCCTATTTGGGAGAGAGAACGTTGCCGATGGTGAAGGCGGGCCCGGAGCCGCTGCCGTCCGCCGACACTTTCTTCGTCTCGGCGCGTGCCTGGGAGAACAGCTACTTCTTCTTCGCGGGTGTGGGCTCAGCAGGCTGGACGTCATCCTCGTCGGCGGGGTGAGCGGTGGTGGCAGCCTTGTAGGCGCGCTTGAGGGAGCGTACCGCGTCCTTCTCGTCGCAGCGGACGATGATGGTGTCGTTGCAACCCGGCATCTTAAGGACGTTGTAGGCGTGGTGGGTCACTGCCATGAACTTGGCGAGCGCGGGGTAGCCCAAGATGGCGTTGTAGGGCAAGCCAATGTGCGCCACATCGAAGTCGATGAGCTCAGTGCGGTAGTTCTTGCGGGTGTCGAAGGTGACAGGAAGGCGCACCTGCCCCAAGGGCAAGGTGGAGCCATCGGTCATGCCTGAGAAGGGCCTCGTCGGCATCAGGCGCTCGTAGGGCACTTGGAGCTTCTCGAAGGTCTCGATGGAGATCACGTTGAGGCCTGCGCCGCCGTCGACGAGCTTCTTGGTGACGGCGATGTTGTTGATGGTGGGAGTGCACAGCATGGCGATGGTGCCCACAGCCCTCGTGGACTTGTGGAGGTCGCTGGAGTCGAAGGAGATCGCGTACTGTGACCACTTGAGGGGCTGAGAAGCCTCAGGCCCCGGGAAAGCCACGTTCACCTCGCGAGAGAACTGCTTGAAGTGGCGGTTGGATGAGGGAGCCTGGGCCCCGCCAAGGATGCACGCCACCTCACAAGGCTCCTGATAGCCCCCAGCATTCTCGTCAGGGAGATTGCCGGTGTTCCTGCCAGGTGGTGGTGGGGCAGCGTTGGCCTGAGGGCTAGCCTACCGCGGCTGGTCACGCTAGCCCTGCCAGAAGTTGTTGCCGCCGTTGTTGTTGCGATCTCCCCAGCGGTTGCCGCTGCGGCCGCCTCCACGGCATGCCCTGCGCTCGTTGCGGACGCCACGCCCGTCCTGGCGGCTGTCGCGAAGCAGCTTGAGCTCATGGCAGTCCTCGGTCATGTGGCAGTACATGTTGTGGTAGGTGCAGAAGGGGCGACCATCTTTCTTGGCTTCGTCACGGTCGCGGCCGCGCTTCTGCTCAGGCTCCGCCGCAAGCACGGCGGGGCCCTTGCGCTTGGCGTCTTTGCTCTTGGTCTTGGCTGCGTCGGGCGCCACGTCTGGGTGATTGTGGGCGAAGAGGCGGCCCTCTTCAGCCTTGGCACACCTGTCGGCGAGGTCGAACAGCTCAACCGCGGTGTCGAGCTTGTCGTTGATGACGAGCTTCTCGCGCATCCTGACGTCCGTGACGCCGGAGGAGAACACGGAGATGATCGCTGCGTCGGAGGCGCGAGGGATCTTGTTGCGCACTTGGCTGAAGCGCTGGATGTACTTGCGGAGAGTCTCGTCAGGCCGCTGGCGCACGGCGCGTAGGTCGTTGAGCGTGAGGGGGCACTCGTACGTGCCATTGAAGTTGGTGATGACCTGCCGGCATAGTTCGGACCACGAGGAGATGGAAGCTTCGGGAAGGTTCATCAACCACGAGCGTGCGGCGTCCTTGAGGGCCATGGGGAACGAGTTCGCCATGACCTTGTCGTCACCGCCAGCAGCCTCGATGCCCAAGGTGTAGAGCGGCAGGAACTCCGTGGGGTTGGTAGCGCCATCGTAGCGGGGAGGCAGCTCCGTCTTGAACTTCACGGGCCACACTACGCAGCGTAGCTCGCGAGTGAAAGCGTGGAAGCCCCCGCTGCTGGAGTCAACGCCTCCGGCGAGAGTGGCGCGGTTCTGGCGCCCGGCCGTGGCGACGTCTTGGATGGTGCGGTCTTGGCGCTGACGTTGCTTCTCGAGGATCACGCGCGCGTCCGGCGCCGCGTGCCGAACGATCTGGCAGCTTGCGTCGTCATGGTCCGGCAAGGACGCGCCGCGGGACAGCTCCCCCGTGCGCGCGCCGTGGCGCTGGCCCGCGACATCGTCGAGCGGAGGAGGTGGAGGAGGCGCGTCGTGCTCTGCCTCCGCGCCACGCGGCGACGGAGGTGGATGAGAATGGGAGGGCGCCAGGGCGTCTCCGGCGGCGTTGACGAGCTCGGTGATGCGCGCGAGCCAAGCATCGTAACCGGCCTCGGTGGGGTGGTAGCGCAGCAGCTCACGCGCCATGAGCAGCGCGGCCTGCGGATCCGGCGGGCGAGAGAGCGAGGACGCCGTAGCGGTGCGGCCAGGCGGCCGCACAAATGGGTGAAGGGAAGAGGTTTGCTCCTCCCCCGCCACGGGCTCAGTGGCGGCGCCGGTGCGCCCACGGCGGATTCGTTGGTGACGGGCTCCATGCGGACCACCCTGGCGGCCCTGAAAGAGCGCGCTCGCGTCGGGCATCGGCCATGGCGATGTCGAGGTCAAGGAAGTGGAAGCCGGCCCCCTACCTGGCGCCAAATGTCAGAAGTGGGGCTCCGGGGACCCTGGTTCTAACTCTGGGGGCCTGCTCGCTACCTATCGACTGGACGGTGACCGTGGCGACGCTACGGCGAGCGGAGCACGACGAGAGCGCACACAAATGCAAAGCACGGCAGGGACACAAGCATCTACCTAGGTTCGGGCCACCGAGTGGTGTAAAACCCTACTCCTGCTTGGTTGGGATTGCTATGGTGAAAGTGCTCCTACGTACAAGGTAGAAGAAGGAGGAATTGCTTGACCCCTTCTAAGGTGGCAGCACTGCTCCTTTTATAGCTGCCTTGGTCCTCTTCCCCCGAAAATATTGGCGGGAAGGGTTGCCACACAACGGCAGTTCAAAGGGGGACAGGCGCCCAGTCTTATCCTGACAAAAGTGGTCTTCGTCTACAAAGAAGCCGTCCATGATGCGCTGGTGGGCTCGGCGATGACATCTGCCTTGGCGCGCCTCGTCATCGGGGTCTTCATACACCAAAGTGGTAAGCTTTGGGACTTGCTTTGGGGGAGGCAGCTGCGGCTGCTCCTTTATCACCAAAGAGGAAATTTCCACTGACCTCGTGAGGCTGCCTACTGCGGAAGGATGTCTTCGGTAGCGCATCCCCTTGTGGAGTGGACCCTCGTGAGGCTGGAGCCTCGCGAGGCGTCTTGCTTCGCGGCGCCCACGGCTGGGCCACCTCTTGAACTTATCGCCAGGTGTCGCTTCCTGGGCCGTAGGCAGACAGCCCATTGTACCCTGGTTCCCACTGGGCCGACAGTGTGTAATTCAAGCTTTAGCACTCATAAATTCTGGCGACCGGCGCGTGTACTGCTCCTGTCGATCTAGATTCCAGCCGCCAATAAATACCACCCCGCCCATGTCGTCCCGCCTGCATTCTCATCTACATTCTCTCCTCACTCGCTCCCCCCCCTCTCTCACAAAACTCTGCCATGGTGCCGCCGATCTGCACACGCGCCGAGGAGGAGGCGCCGCCCCGCGTGGACGTCAAGGCACAGAGCAGCGACGAGGAGGACCCCTATGCGCCACCAGACGAAGTTGCACCGGACCCCCCAACTTTGGAGTGGTTTTGGGGCCAGTACATTCTTTGTCTGTGGAAGGCGCTGCCGCCGGCTGAGAAAGCCAGGCAAGTGGTGTTCAAGAAGGAGATAGCGGAGGAGGAAGCCAGGTACCAGGCAGCCCGTGATGCCCGTGAGGCCGCCTGGGAAAAGGAGGTGCTAGAGCTTTGGCGGCGGGCGCGTCGATGTGCAGAGGAGGTGTACGAAGACGGCTGTTACTTCGCCAGGAAGGCCACGCCTCATCGCTGTGTGGAGGTGGGCCGATAAGCTCCAGCGTGCTACCGACGAGGAGCTTCGGTGGGCGCCCACCAAAATGGCAAGATCGTTCGCGCGCGTCCGCCAGCAAGAGGCAGATCGGCACGTCGAGCACTGCGAGGCGGAGGAGGCGGAGAACTCCGTCCATGCTGAGAAGCCGCTGCGCACTAGGGAGCTGCTGGCGAGGGGCTGCCGAAATACTGGCCCCCTAAGGAGGGATTATTAGTCAGGAGTTTTAGTATTGTTCATTTTCAATTTTATGCATTGTACGTAGTAGTTAAGTATCATCATGTGTATGTTATGAATTTCATATTTCTGTCTGTTTTCGTACTAATTTCTATCTAGCTGTTACCATCCACATGTACAGAATGGAAAGCATAGACACATTGAAACAGAACAATATATAAGAACGGAAAACAGAGTACACACATTGAAACAGAGCAATATTATTATTGTTATGAATACATAGCGATCAACGTCGAAACGACTCAACAAAATAAAACGCGTCCATGACCACCAACCCTTGCCTACGGTAGCTCTTGGCTCTACCTGAACTCGTGCAGGCGTTCTTCCAAGCGGTTGACACGCTCGCGGTACATCTGGAGCGCGATCTCGAGCTCCAAGTTGGCTATTTCATCGGAGATCACCAGCTCGAGGATGCGACAGCCATGTTCCTCTACTACGCCTAGGCGGACACCTGGGCCAAGGAGGTGCTTGAGCCTAGCGATCAGCGCGTTGGCATCGAGCGGGCCGCGGACAAGGCGAACGGCGCGACCCATCCGAACGGCACGACTGGCGTCCGGTGCAAGTACGGTGCGGCCGGCCTCTGGTGCAAGTACAGCGCAAACGGCCTCTGCCCACTCCCGGCGAGGAATGGGGCTACTGATGGGACGTGTACCCAACTGAAACACCCTGTCGACAGCAGGCAATCGCCGATGGAACCGCTCTTGCTGTGCGGCGCGCCGTGCCTCTCGCTCTGCGGTGCTCCATCGGTCTCGATGTGCGTCGCACCGCAGCCTGTCGGCACGGACGCGCCTATCTCACTCTACGGCGCACCACCGATCATGTTGTGCGGCAAGCTGCAGCCTCTCGGCGCTGATGCGCCTATCTTGATCTGCGGCGCGGGCGTGCCCTGCGCCAAGGGTCTGCTCAACCCTGGCGATGACGCACAGCACGGCATCGTCCATCGCGTTGTCGGGAATGCCCTCGGTCTCGACGGGCCGTGGCGCCTACTCGTTTTCCTTGTCGAGGAGGTTGATGGCAGAGGCGGCGGTTCGGTGGGTTGGCATGCTTGGAAAAGGTAGAGGGGCTATAGGTTGTGCTTGTGCCTCGGTGTGTCGCGCGCCGCCTAGGCTTATGTGCAAGCGCTGGGTGGCGGCGGGAAACCGATGAGGAAGTGGCGGGAAATGATTGCATGTTCATAAAACGCCATCAATTAATGTAAACTTAGCATAGAAGGAAGAGCGAGCTAGCACGACGCGTACGGGTCTGATCCATATACTCGTGTGCCAGCCCAACAGAGCACACTATTCACACTAAAGAATATTGTTCTATACACAGAGAGCGTAGATGTTGTGCAAACTGAGCAACTCACATGGCAAGCGTTTGCCCAGAACACACAGAGCTTATTAGCAGGAATCGTCTGTGTTGTTATCCGTCTTCCCACACATTTCTGATTACTGGCCTGTTTGCCGTGTATCACACACATCTTGTTAAGTTCAACCGTTTCTGTTGTTTTGTCTCAACATAAACAGTTCATCCGAGTGAACTGTATGCCGTATATCGCACACACCTTGGTCTGGCTGACCGTTTCTGTTGTGTTGGCTAATCACAAACAGTTCATCCGAGTGACCTGTATGCCGTATATCGCACACACCTTGATCTAGCTGACCATTTATGTTGTGTTGGCTAATCAAAAACAGTTCATCCGAGTGAACTATTTGCCGTCTATCGCACACACCTTGATCTGGCTGACCGTTTCTGTTGTTCTGGCTCATCACAAACAGTTCGTATGGATCAACTGTATGCCACGTATCGCACATGCAACTCTAATCTGAATCGTGCTTGATGTCTCTGCCATCGCACACAATTCATCTTATTGGTGACGGTTTTATTACGATACCGTTTGCGATTCATCCATCACACATAGTTTGGTCGAAGGGTCTCTGATTGATATGTCGCGTTAGCAGCATCCTACAATAGTGTAAAAAGACAAACATCACATGCAAGTAATATGTGACATGATATGGCCTTTGTCTTCTTGTGCTTTTGATCTCCATCTCCGAAGGACCGGCATGATCTCCATCATCACCGGCATAGCACCTAGGTCCTGGTGCCGTCATGTAGTTGTCTCCGCCAACTATTGCTAACTCATAGCGATAAAGTAAAGCAAATACACGGCGTTTAATGATCGACACGCAGGTCATACAATAATATTAAGACAACCCTATGGCTCTTGCCGGTTGCCGTACTCATCGACATGCAAGTCATGAACTATTACAAAACATGATCATCTCATACATCACATATATCAAATCACATCTTGGCCATACCACATCACAACATGCCCTACAAAAACAAGTTAGACGTCCTCTACTTTGTTCTTGCAAATTTTACGTGGCTTCTAATGGCAACATATAAGAACCGTTCTTACCTACGCAAAGCCACAACGCTGATATACAAGTTGACTTTTAACCTTCTTCAAGGACCGCTGTTGTAATCAGATTTAACTAAAGTGGGAGAGACAGACACCCGCCAGCCGCTTTATGCAATACAAGTTGCATGTCAGTCGCGGAACCGGTCTCTTGTGCGAGAACAAGTAAAGTTGGTCCGGGCCGCTTCATCCCACAATACCGCCAAATCCAAAATAACAAAGGAGGATAGCAATCTGAACATCAACGCCCACACCAAAATTGTGTTCCACTCGTGCAAAACATCTACACATAGACCTAGCTCATGATGCCACTGTAGGGAATCGTTGCATGAAAAACAAATTCCTACGAATTCACCCAAGATCTAATCTAGGATATGCTAGAAATGAGAGGGAGTGTGTCTACATACCCTTGTAGACCGAAAGCGGAAACGTTCAACGAACGTGGTTGATGTAGTCGTACTCTTCACGATCCAATCCGATCGAGCGCCGCACGAACGGCACCTCCGAGTTAAGCACACGTATGGCTCGGTGATGTCTCCTCCTCCTTGATCCAGCAAGCAAGGGGGAGAGGTAGATGGGATCTAGGCCAGCACAGTGACGTGGTGGTGGTGGTGGTGGAGGATTTTCTGCTGGGCTTCGCCAAGCAGCTGCGGTGGAGGAAGTGTAGGGAGAGAGAGAGGGCGGCAGCCAGGGCTTCAGGTGGTGGAGCCCATCCCCTCCCCTCTCTTTATATAGGGGGTGCGGGGGTGCGGCCACCTTGCCACCCTCCCCCCCTCCATGCCAAGGAGGTGGCGGGCCCCCTCCAAGCCAAGGGGGCGGCACCCCCTCCCATTTAGGGTTTGCCCCCCTAGCCGCATGGGCCCTTGGGGAGCTGGTGCGCCTGGCCCATGTAGGCCAGGGTGCCACCCCTCAGCCCATGCAGGCCTCTGGGATAGGTGGGACCCACTGGTGGACCCCCGGAACTCTTCGGTACCCCCGATACAATACCGGGAAATTCCCGAACTCTTCCGGAACCCTGAAAAACACTTCCCATATATGAAACTTTACCTATGGACTATTCTGAAGCTCCTCATGATATCCCAGATCCCATTCGAGACTCCGAACTACCTTCGGACTCACCATTATGAATATCCCAATACTGCCCTAGCGTTACCGAACGTTAAGTGTGTGACCCTACAGGTTCGAGAACATGCAGACATGACCGAGACACCTCTCCGATCAATAATCAATAGCGGGACCTGGATGCCCATAATGACTCCCACATATTCAACAAAGATCTTTATCGGTTTGAACCACGATGTCAAGGATTCAGATAATCCCGTATACAATTCCCATTGTCTCATGATATTTTACTTGCCCGAGATTCGATCGTCAGTATCGCCATACCTAGTTCAATCTCATTACTGGCAAGTCTCTTTACTTGTTCTGTAATACAATATCCCCGTGACTAAACACATTAGTCACATGCTTGCAAGCTACTTTGGATATCGTGTTACCGAGAGGACCCAGAGATATCTCTCTGTCACATAGAGTGACAAACCCCAGTCTCGATCCATGAAACCCAATTATTACCTTCCAAAATACCTGAAGAGCACCTTTATGATTACTGAGTTACGAAGTTACTTTTGATACCCATAAAGCATTCTTCCAGTATTAGGGAGTGGCACGATCTCATGGTCCAGGGAACAGATACTTGACATTACGAAAGTTGTAGCAATTAAACTAAGTGACACAATCAGATGCTAAGCTTATGATTGGGTCTGTCCATCGCATCATTCTCCTAATGATGTGATCCCATTATTAAATGACAACTCATGTCTATGGTTAGGAAACCTTAACCATCTTTAATTAACGAGCTAGTCTAGTAGAGGCTCACTAGGGACACGATGTTTGTTTATGTATCCACACATGTATTTGAGTTTCCGGTTAATAAAATTATAGCATGGAGAATAAATATTTATCACGAACAAGGAAATATGATAATAACAACTTTATTATTGCCTCTAGGGCATATTTCAAACAACCGGAAGCGTTCCGGGGTTACCGGAAGGGTTTTAGGGTTTATCGGGTAATACCGGTAATTGATATATAGGTGGAAAATGTTTCCGGAGATGTTAAATTAATTATAAAAGGCTCTAATAAAGATTATGAGGCTTTTATATTTAATTAAATATCAACGGGCCAAAGAAAATACTAAAAGGCCTATAGGGGAAAAGTTAATGGGCCTATGAGGCCCATTAGGTGCAGGCGCCCCCCTAGCTTCTTGGAGAAGTTAGGGGTGGCGCCCCCTCCCCTTTCCTCCAACCTATATATACTAGAGGTTTTGGGCACTTTTGAACACATAAGTTTTGGAGCCTCCTCTAGTTCTCTAGTTCTAGTTCTAGTTCTAGTTGATCGAATTAGAGCTAGATCTAATCCTCTCTTGTCCTCATAATTAGAAGCCCAGTGTGGTTCTAATCTTCTCCCTCTAGTTCTGCGGTGACTATTAGCTCTGGACGGCGAAGCGCTGTCGGACCGTACGCTTGCAAACTGTGGAGAGGCCTTGCTTTCGGTCTTCCGTTCGAGGGATCGTTAGTGAACGGTTCGAGGGACTTCAAGTACGATCTACACCGAATTTTCTTCCGCTGCAACTCGGAGTTGGTAACGATCCGATCAAAACCGTCAATGCATCTTCATAATGTTCTTGGTTTGATCGTAGGACAAAAAAAATTTCTACTACGTTTCCCAACAGGCTGACACGAGCGAACCAGCCTGGCACGGGGCGTAGGGTCCTAACAGGGCGGCCGAATGGGCGAGCCAGTGTTGCCTCGGCGCAGGGACCGGCTGGCGCAAGAGAACTTGACAGGAGAACGGCCCGCGCGCAAGCTGGCGCAACAAAAGCCTCGGTTGTCGCCATCGAGCCCGCCCGACGCGGGGCGATGACGCTGACAGGCGGGCCCGGTTGCAATTTGGCGAGAGACAGCGCCGGCCCTCGTGGACGCGCCCGACGCCACCCAATGACGGTGGCCCCTGGAAGGACGTGCGATCCACCGGTCATGGACCGCCCACCCGAGTCGATGGGCTCCAAGCCGTCCCAACAGATCAGACGGCTGCATCGCCCGTAGCGACCACACCACCCGTCCGGGGTGAAGACGCTGCTACCGGGCCCGACCAGGCCCTCGCGAGCGGGCAAGGCGCGCTGGAAGCCGCCAGTGACGGGTTGACCGGAAGCGCCGGGTGGTCCACCCATCAGGGACCCTCCAACCGGGTCGCCCAGGCGCGAGCCGTCCGGTGGCCCCAGGGGCGCTAGGCACTCCACCCGTCATGGACCTCCCAGGCAGACCCGGCCAAACCATCGGGCGGGCGACTTTTAGCTGTGGGCGCCACCCAATGACGGGTGGACCGGACATGGTAGAAGGTCCACCCGTCATGGACCTTTCAGTCGGGTCGCCGAGACAGCTCGCGTCGTCCCCGAGAGCCTCCCGCCGCAAGCCACCCGGCAACTGACGGCCAGGAGGCTCTATTCGCGCGCGGAGAGCCCAGGAAGGCGGGTACTCCACCATCCTTTATAGGAGTAATGCATGCATAGGTTGTTTGAAGAGGAACGAGGTCACCTCGCTTTCAATGGCACGTGCTCAGGATCTAGTCATCGGTCCTATTAGCGCTTGTGGTGTTGGTGTAGTATTTATGGTGATGTCCATAGGCTGCTCCGCACCAGCAACACTAGGCTAATTTCATTGTTGCGGCGTCAGTGCCTTCTTCTATCATACAGGCTAATGCTAAAGCTTTGAGTTGGCTTCTTCTATCATATACAGGCTAAAGCTAAAGCTTTGAGCCGGGTATGAAGTATTTTAAGGCGTTGAACCTTTACAAACCAAATTCAAATTTCTTAACAGCTAACTATGTTTTGCAGAGGCAGCAGCAAGAGTCCCCTGAAGAACACCCAGGCCACTGGACCATCAGACCTACACGTAATACATTCATCAATGACACTCGAGGAGTCTTCAAGATAAACAATGTAGCACATAGGCAAGCTCGGGATGGTTACAACTTTCATAATGTAGGAGCATGTATTTCGACTTGTGCTGGTGTTAGACATGACAAGGCTTCGTGTAGTGTCATAGCATGTATTGCTAACCTCAATGTGCAATTCTACACATTGCTCTATGACTTGTTTATAAGTAGAAATAAATCCATTAAGTTCTTAAAAAAAAAAAAAAAAAAAAAAAAACTGGGAAGGACTGAATGCTTACGTTTTACATTTAAATAAATCCCCTTTGCAAGTTTACTAGCAAAGACCTTAAGTTGCTTCTTTTTTTTGCTAATGATACAAGACCTTGACTTGGAACACACAAATTCTCATCTTTATAGTGGTACAACTGGTCCAGTAGACAGCAAGCATACATACATTGTATAGTGAATTATTCCTTTTGTTGAATGACAGGGCCCATTTACATATTTCCTTAGATGCCACCGGGAGGGGAGAGAGAATAAAAACTTTGAATGGACTAAAATTGCCACATTGTCAACAAATGAAATGAATAGCTCAAGGTCAGGCACAGGTAAGCCTCAAAAGGAAAAAAGTCATCCAAAACTATATACTTGGTTCAGATCATTTTGAAGGCGTCTGTGTGGATGTATACATTGAGGGCGCAAGTGGAACCATATGGAATTCATCGGAATCTGGGTGACCAAACTGATGTGGCTTTGTGGAAAGGCCAGGATTTGCAATGTGCTGTGACGCTTGTAAATTTGATGCACTCCTAGTATTGGTAGTTTGGTTCTCTTCCTGTGAAAGCCTTGCAGCGGCTTCCGAAGCTTTTTGTTTCTCCCTTTCTTCTGTCTCCTTGAGTAGAAAGTCCACCCAGAGATCTGCAAAGGACTGCAAATATTTGGAACTTAGGGTATTGAGAAAACAAAAAGTAGCACTAAGTTATAATTTAACCAAACTTAGAATGTCACTTGTTTCTGACTTTTTATGTGGCTGCCATATTTTGAAGCAACAAAGATATGAATACATCATCATGGGAAGAACAAAGTACGGACAAAAAGATCCCACCTGGTTATCCTGGGATGCATGTGTAGATTTGCATGCTGAATTTCCGCCAACAATTCCTCCAACTAGGCGCCCAGGAAGACCCAAAACACCGCGGACAACAACCTTACCAACATTGCTCTGTGCAGAACCGATTCTTTGCTTGTCCTCCTCGGAGAAGCCAAGCATGCGAACCATAAGATCCAATACCTGGATGTACCCGATATTTGGATATTAATTGATGAGAATTTTCTAGTTGATAAGTTTCATGATACCATAAATAATTTGAAGGAGCCAATCACCTCTTTGCTGTGATTCCGTTGGAAGTATGTAACTAGTAGTTTGATCACAATTCGTCTGCAAGAGAAATTCACTTATCATATATCCACGTAGCTCACGTGAAAATAAAAGCACAAACAGGCATATACATCCAGTTGGAACATCCTGCGAGAAAGAAAACTTTAGCATAAATATGATCACCGTTTTCAGATATGTTTGACATTAACAGATCTCACAATATGGCCACCAAATACCCAATCACTAATTATTGGTTATTCCACCTTTTGTATTTATTTTTTCTAAAAAGGATTGAGCCCAAAAATTTACTGGTGGGATTTACTGTGTACATGATTGTTCTGCAAAATTCTGAACGTTTTTAAGGTATACATAGTAGGCTTCCATGCAGTATGTAGTATGCCAGACCCTGTTTCAATGCATAAAACAAATATCATTTGTGTGTGCACATACGTATTCATCAAAACCATCAGAGGGGGCAAACAGTCAGCACCTGTCGACAGAGTTATCTGAATCAAGTGACATCCTATTGACTGTTGTCATGCTTTGTTCTAGCGCACGCCTTAATCTTGAATTGTCATCCTCAAGCTTCTGCATGGAGCGCTTCCCATCCGCTAACATCGTCTCGGCTTGAGAAAGTTTGGCAACTACCTCGTCCTTTTCCTTTCTTGAAATTTCAATTCCTTGATTTGCCACCTGCAAAATCTAATAGCTTTAGTGATGACATTCAGAAATGGCAGCGTAACATTCTTACACTGCTTAGAAATCAAAGTACACGCACCCAGAAGCATATTTTCTTTACTACAAACGCCTTCACACAAAAGAAATTTCATCAATTGGGTGAAAATGAGTTGAATTATACTGATAATAGTATGTTACGAAGTTGAGAAACGCTTGCTAAAGCAAAGTGGAGGTATTAGCAGTTCTTACCTTCAGTGACTCAGATAATTTAGCCAATGCTTCTCTAGCCATAGCTAAATCATCCCCAAGTCGTTCCTGTATCATATGTAAAAGTGCACAAAAATCAAGCTGAAATCTTGCAAATATAGAACATTAGGCTTCAAAGCAAGGATAGTTTGAAACGTTCCAATCACCTTTGCTTCACTCTCGGCATAGTACTGTCCAAGGGCAGTCTGCAGATTAAGCAGTTCCTGATCTTTTGATTCAAGTGCATTCATACAGTTTGCAAGCTTGTATTGCAGATCTTCTATCTGTTCATTTGACCTCAAGCGTTCATCATTTATGGTCTTCTTACTCTCCTCCTGCTTTGTCATCTCAACCTTTAATGCCCTCTCTAACTGCACTATATGAGCTCTTTGCTGCTCACAGATTGCCCGCAACTCTTCAATGACTTTGCTATCTTCATCCATCTTTTCTTGGTCTTCAAGGTCCTATGAAGAATAACAAGTTTGCTATTGAGAATGTTACTACTACATCATTCTATTTCTTTTTAAGCAGATGAGTTTTTGCATAAAGCACGTAACATACTACATTGCTCAAATGAAGTTGCGTGGAATAGCTTATGCACAACCTAATCCTCTCTCCATCTTATTAGGTAGCTGAATTGCAAGACTTAGTGTTACCTTATCTAACAAATGCTGCTTCAGCCGAGACAAATTTTGTACTGCTCTGTCTCGCTCATGAGAAGCACCCTGTAAAGCTTTCTTCAATGAAGCCATCTCTTCCTTAACCTTCATAGTGGAACTACAAGCACATTAGTATTTTTGTTCTCTTGACAATTTATATTTAGTAATACCGCACACTAACAAAACCATATGTTGCAGGTCCATAACTTGGGTTAAAAGGTATCCATAGTGAAATGTACAGCCTATTACTTTTGACAGAGTAAGATTGCTCTCTTACTAGCTAAATTGTAGAAAATTTACTTTACCAAAGTACAAAGTTGGGACTTTGGGAGTATACATTAAGGTTATAATTTCACTTCAAAGTTCTGAACCTAACAAATAAAACAATAGGATGCTTAGCAGTCTATCTCATGTGTCTTCCAGATGAGCTACCACATTCCAAATTATATTTGTAATATGTGTAAATCACAACTGAAGAATATTTTACCTCTTCCACATCAGAAAAATTGTCAACATCAGAAGTACTATTGTGAACTTTTTGTGTGGTACTTTCCATATTAACGAGCTCTTCGCCAAGCCTGCCCTTCGCTATCTACAGAAGCAAAAGACTGCTGTCAGATTCCTCAGCCACATAATGAGTCCACTTACAGTTATGGCATAACAATATTCGTAAACCTGCAGTAAATATATAATCGCTTTTAAGCATAACTTAAACATTTACGCAATTGCTACATTAATTTAGACCTTCAAATCTGAATTCTCCTTCTGTAGAGCCATCACCATACTTCGAAGGCTCTGAAGAGATCCATCTGATGCACGCTCATTGTCCCTTGTACTCAACTCATCTTGCAGGCATCTCAACTCTGCTTTCTTCTCACTTAATTCCTTATGTAACTCTTCCGTGGTAGTTGCTACCTGTGAACGTGTAAATACAGCACGTTCATTATTCCATACGTAGCCAGCAATGTTCTTATGGCGGTAAGGCATCCTACAGCAGGCAGCCAGCGCCTTGACGCCTAGGCGCATAAGGTGGGTAAAAATCTAAGGTGTTGCCAGGGCGCCTTGCCGCCTAAGCGTCCAAGGCAGGACGCCTTAAAAACATGGGTAACCAGATAAATATAACCATGGAGTCCTATCTGTCATCTAAATGCAGGACAGGAATTCCAATGCTAGAGAAGCATATACAGACCCGAGGAGCAGATAATTAATGTATCCATTTCTCTTGTATTTATATTAACTACGAACTTACCATCTCTCTATCGACCTTCAGTTCATTTAGCTGCTGCTGAAGAAATTCGTTCCTCTTGTTTTCATCTGAGGGGAAATAATATATTTCAACAGAAAAAAAAAATACAAGATGTTGTGCAAACTATTTCAAGTTGGAACAGCTTAGGTTTCGCACTGACATACCTTCTAACCTCCTTGTTGTTTCATCTTCTTTGTTTGAATAGCGCCTGAGTTGCTGTTTCAATTGTTTAATTTCATTTTCAAGACTAGCCTGTTTAGCAGCAAAATATGCTCTTTCTTCCTCCAGTACATCTCCCTGTAACATAATATGCATTCAATAAAGAGTAATAGTTGTTTCTTGCAGCGTGCTGTTCTTAACAGGTAATGATAGAACAAAACACAATCTTGTCAATAACTTCCAAAGAGGAGTGAAGCGTGAACACAATAGAAGTTATGAATTTATAGATTAATAATGTCGTGATGACACTGCTTATAGGTATACCTTATAATGCCCTGGCAATGGGTGCGGACCATTTTTCTGTATAACCTGTGAAGCACCACCACCATACCCATTCTGCTTTAAGACACTCGATGTTTTTTCTTGATCTGTGGTCCTTTGCATTCTGCTAGGTGATCTTTGCAAAGTACCCTATAAAAACTGAAGTTGGTGACATGGCATACAGCATGCTAAGTGATCAATACTAGATGTGGATATCAAATTACTCGATTACATTAGAATTGCCTGGGACTGCCTTATAGTTAGAGCTCTCCATACTTCTTCTCAATGAGCCATTTTCTTCACGAAGTTTTACCAGTTGCTCCTGTCATAACATATGCACCACTGGATGCTCAGAAATATTGTGAGCCATATTGTCACCGAGTTGATAAATATTTTGTATGCTTTCAAATGTCATCACCAGTTTGCCATTAAACGAATTAACTGTTTTACTGGCACTAAGCAGCCAAAGAAGCTCAATGCATGTGTCTAGCATCTAAAAAAACAATGTTTTCAGCATCAGCGATCTGATTCTGATAAACAGATACGCAATAGGGTTGGGGAGAGACCTTCCAATCCTGCATACCTCCTTTTCCTTCAACATGGCAGCATAATTGAAGGACAATGCCTTTATTTCAGCCTCAGAAGCTTGAATTTTTTCAATACCTTCCTTGAGTTTAGAAATCTACAGCAAAAAAATGCTATTGCATCAGGGGGCACTGCACTGATACTGCTCTACTTCCACAGTTAGCCACATAGAAATACAACACGAATATGTGTTCAGAACAAGTCCAAATCATGCAACCATGCATTAAAGCCTCGCCCAGCCATACCAAATAATAGTTTGCTACGCAATCCAACATTTGGAGAGTGATGGAACATCAATAACATCTAACAAAAGCCCTGTTATAAACTTATAGGTAGCAACATATACTTCACTTGCATCACATAGATATTGTCGGACTAAAATGCACAGTTAACATATCACCACATACCAAATTCATTTGGAATATACCTTCTCTTCAGAGGTGGTTCACTTCCCAATACCTTTAGCTAACCACTACACTAACCATTTTATCTCTACCTAATAATAAAGCACGGAGTGCTTCTGCCCGCATACCCGTCGTGGCACTTTTGCAAAAAACTCCCTGTGGTTTTGCTTATTCAACCCGCAGTCCTTTTTAAGTGGTGAACGGAGAAAACGTTTCGTTTTTGCAGAAAACCCCCCGTAGGGAAGGGGTGGATCTGGCGGAAGCGGGGGAGCAGCAGATGGAGCCATCTCATCGACCCGTTTATCTATGTGTGTAAGTGCTCAATTGCAACTTTAAAACCAGTCACAAAATTGTTTTGGTCCATGTACGATTTAAATAACCTACTGTGTATTTAACTATTGATGTGTATAGGCAATTATTTACTTCTATATACGGATATCTTCGTTCCATAAAAAAAGTTACATTGTACTAATTGCTAAGTAAATAAATTTAAAATAGTCAGTATGATAGTTCTTCTCTCCTCAATTCTCAGATCTGTTTTTCATCACCCTTTGGTATGTTTCGTGGGGATCTTTTTTATTCAGCGCATAAATGCTGATTCGTTCATGTGTTTAGAAGTAAGAGGTGCAGCATGCCAGGCGTCCTCGAAGGAGTAGTAGAGAAGAGGATCTTCTTAGCGATTTGGATGTACAGAATTTATGATACAAAGACCTATTTTGTTTTTGTACTGACTCTTGAATTTTCTCCTTTCTATTTCCGAACCCTTTTGATATGTTCTTTACTCCTGATTTCAGCCTTTTAAGGTCTGTTCTTCTTCCGGGATTGCAGAGAGCATGGACCACCGTATGGAAGAAGGAGATGCCATCCTTGACTGTCGTTGTCTTTGGCGTGTTGCTGCCATTTTTCTAATCCTTGCACTGCAGAGACCTCAGTCTATCTATGTAGGTCATGCCTTCTAATCAATTTTTGACTCTTATGTACGCGTGTGCTCTTGCATTACTTACTAGATCTTGTTGTATACGATGATCCATTGTCAGCTATACAAAGGTTCTGATTTTAAAATTTTGTCAAGTTCAGTTCAGATTTAATTTTATTCCACCTCTTTTTGCATGGACAATGTGTGTGGTGTTTAAACGATCACTATGTGAAATTCATAGGCATTGTGAGGGTATGGAGAAATGATTCGATTTTGATTCTTTTTTTTTTCAGGGTTCAGAGCTGTTATCTGCTACACCTACACACGTGGAAAACTTAAAGTTGGCAGTCCAAAATTAAGGAGCAAACTTTATTGCCGGTCATCTAAAAATTCAGTGACAACTGCTGACACACGAGCTTCATTTTTTAGTAGAGATAGTAGATGATGCAGATGACAGTTCTACCTCTCTGACTGAAACAAGAACTTTCTGACCAAGGGCATACCTGCAAGACAGGGGCATACCTGCAGGACAGCAGGAGGTCCAAAGGCACGCATCACACATTCACAAAAGATATGGAGCTGACATTTTACATTAGTACTAGCATATTTGTACGTAGTGTGTGTGTGTGTTTTAGCATATAAGTACTAGCATACCTGCAGGAGGTCCTAATTTTATTCAGTTCTATACAAATTTGAGTTGGTACGTAGTGTTGAGAGGATCCTAAAATATTGTACTACATAATCTCTTTCCAGGTTCTTGAAACTTACACTCTTCTGTTGAATTTCGCATTTTGGTCGATCTGTACTGCATCTTTTATTGTTGTCAGCCTAGAATTATATCGCATTTTGATCTTGTACGAGCAGATTCATAATGCCTTCATACTAATTTGACTGCATGATTTAATTAGTGGCTGCAATATTATTTCATGGTCCACAACAGAACTGAAGGTGTCAAAATGAAACATTCTTCTTCCCATGTATCAAAGTATTAAGCAACCAAATTTTTTAGTATCTAAATTGTTATGTTTAGGATGATATATTTCAAAGAGCCACATGTGCCCAAAACAATGGAGCCAAGCGTAGACAATGAAGCATTACCTTTTCTTGCTAAGGTACATATGTTGATTTCAGTTGTGTACCACGTGTTTGCTATAATGTCTAGAGGAGATTATGAAGTGATTTTCTCTGCCAATTAAACAAATAAACCTTCCACCCTTAGATTTTGAAGAACGTTTGTTTATGCAGGGATTTGCTGGGAAAAACCATCTCCAAAAAAATAAGGCCAAATTTGAATTCTAATAGAGTTGAAGAGACGCATAGAGCAAGAGACAGGAATAATACTAACTTGTGGGCCTCCTGAGAATCTACAATGAAGAATAAGAACGGGGGCAGTAACTAAGTATGCATGTCATAACTGATTCTATTGAAAATAGTTATACATACATTTTCGGGAAAATTAAGCTATATTTAAATGTTGCATGGTTCAAATATTGGGTCTATGAAGATTTGTTTATACCATAAAAATGCATAAATAAAGTCTCATGTGGCTATGTAATTCACTTGTTATATGTCAAGTTCGAGCTCCGATCAACAGAGTGAAACTGTTTGTTCCGAAGAACAGATGTCACTTTGCGAGCTCTCTTTTGTTGTACTTTCTTTCCTCTTTCCTGCTTAGCCCCTTTTTAATAACTTAGTTCAGAACCCCCCTCTTTAGGCCCTCTGATGGTTAGAGAGTGTTGTCTTGAAGATCCTTTTAGATTTCTACTAGGAGGCCTTTGTATATACAGATATTCCAGTTTATTAATTAATGCTAATGCTACCAGCGGTGGTTTGGATTGGCTCATGACCTGTATGTTGATGTCCATCTCTATATCTGAGAACTAAGGGGTCTATTCTTTTAACCATGAACCAATTTAAGTAGCAAGTCCGTTTTTTGTTGGTTAGTTGTATCATTGTTCTCCAACACTGAGCACTAATTGACAACCAGCCATGATCATCCATCCATCGATTTAGTTTGCTTTTTCTTTTGTTAGTTCTAGCTAAGTGAAATCTGTCTGAAGCTTTGAACCTTACCAACGCCCGTGATTTGACTCTTGGTGCTTGTGAATTCTGAATGAAGTACAAGCAGCCAATCTTTCTGAATGAATTTGTTGATGATTTGCATGGTTATTCTTCATTCTGGGTGCATGGCTATTCTTGGGTTTGAGCCTTAGGCATGCAGCAATGAGATCTAATTGCACTGTTTTGTGAGCCATTTAAACTAAAACCATTCATCCATTTTATTCAGAAAGTTTATCCCAATACTTTGGATCACTACTGTACTTCTATTTCGACAACAGAATTTGTTTCAACTTGCCATGTGTCAGTTCACCAACAGTACCGAGACCATGCAACTTGGAACATCAAGTAAGAGCATATTCATGTTTACTTATTATATTCTTTGAGAAAGCTATGGGATTTACAATCTGAAAGTATGAATTGTTCGAAACAATGTTGTTCTGTTATGGTTGTTTGATTACTTGCAAAGTTGTTTGAGTGGTATTTTTTCAACTGTTTAAGCATATATTTATTTATTTTGCACCCGGTGCAACGCACGGGCACTTTTGCTAGTTTCCCTTATTCAGTGAACTTCCAAGGAAAGTATCTGTTAACAGACTAAAACTACAGCATCGCACAAACTAGTCAAATAGCAAGGGTTAGCTCATCACCACGAATTGTCTTCTAATATCAGGCGTGTGCGGGCTAGGCCATTTATATATATCTAACAAGTCTATGCACTCAAACTCGCGAACGAACAGCATCGGGCAAACAAGAACATGTCTCGTGGGAGCCTCTACTCGGACCATTTTAACATGAGACGAGACGAGACGTGCGTGGGCAGAATAAGGAAGGGCCCGTTACCTCGTCCGGCTCGGCGGGGTCCGGGCGGGTGTACCGCCTCCGCCGCCCGGACGACGGAGGCGTAGGGGCGTGGTCTCCGCGCCGAGATGGCCACGGCGCGGGGATCTCGTCTGCCGTGGCGTCGTCGACCTCGCCGGCGAGCCGGGAGAGGCTCTCCCGATAGGTCGCTATAGAGCTCCGCATCTACGATGGTGCCACCGCTTGATGGCCGGTTGGATCCTACGGGAGCGCGCAGGGTTAGGGTTCGGGGGCGGAGTGGCGGGTTCAGGCGAGGAGGAGGAGATCTGTGAGAGGTGGGAGGAGTGACTAACGGAAAAGGTCAAAAGGGTCAAAGGTTAGAGATGAAGACATGTTTCGTTTCCCTTTCCTCGACGAAAACGCTACCCTTCAGCCAGCTGATGCACGCGACGTCCTGATCGAGCACTCACGCTGGCCACGAGTCCTCTGCAGCCAAATTTTTCGCAACAAGCCTATTGTTTCACAAGGTTTCTACAATTCAGAAAGAAAAAAAAACGGTTCAGTGGTGAAGTTTTTTTCAGCAACAGGGTCTAGTTTCAGAAGGTTTCTACAACAGAGATCTTATTTCAAAAAGGAAAAAAGGTTTGATGGTGAAGATTTTTTCATCTGCAATAAGGGTTTTGTTTAAGAAACATAGTCTCGTTGCAGAAAGCACCAAGGAGCGCCTGACGTTAGAGCTTACGGGCCAAGCATTGCAACACGACACATGTTTCAGAAACATAGCTTCGGTTGCAGAAATTGCCAGAGTGCCCGGCGTGAGAGCTCGTCGCCGGCGTGCTGGAATAGAGACAGCTGCTCGGGATGCTGGGTCGGAGGAGGCGCGGCAACTCTGACGGCCGGCGGCGCTCCATGGCCTAGGCGCTCAGGCCATGGCGGGGCGGTGGTGGTGTCTCGACGGACCTTTTTGCAACAAGGTCCTTGTTGCAAAGCCCCTGAGTGCAACAAGCTAGTTGTTGCAAAGGTCCTCAGTTGGCTAGGGCGGTAGATCGGACGGTTGTTTCGGGTGGCATCTGACGGTTGTTTCGAGCGGCATACGACAGTTGCCGAGGCGGCGGATATAATCGGTTTATCATCCGGCGGACGCGTAGCATTGCCCTTTCCTCAATCAAAGAGAACAATTCCTTCTTCGATGGTTTTTTTTCTTCAAGTCAGAGGCACACATCTACTATATCTAACTAGCTAAATACCCGTGCGTTGCCACTTCAAATTATGAAAACATTTTATTGCATTATCGATATGGAAAATAAGATACATAGGTACTTCCTACAGTGATCTAAAAAGTCTTATAAAATTTTACAAAGGAAGTACTATTTATCGTAGGTATATCTCTCGTTCTTCAAGACCAACACCACAAGAATACAAGCTTTGGTCTATTAGTGCTCCCAGCCTCTCCATCTAGTTAAAATACCGCTCCTTGTTATCTTGGTTTTCTATAC
Source organism: Elymus sibiricus (assembly GCA_039707655.1). Classification (NCBI taxonomy): domain Eukaryota; kingdom Viridiplantae; phylum Streptophyta; class Magnoliopsida; order Poales; family Poaceae; genus Elymus; species Elymus sibiricus. The sequence continues at coordinate 239,121,121 of CM077676.1, forward strand.
GTATCAGGCAACTCTGGTGGTTTGTTCTGTTGGATCTTGTACATCCACCTTCGGTTGGCTCGTCTCCGACTGTTGAGAAATGAGAGGCATTGGTAGTTGGTCATGTTCTGGATGATTGTCTATGGGATCGAGGAGATACGTCTAGAGGGGGGGTGAATAGACACTTAACCAACCAAAGGTGCAGTTTTTAGTTTTTCTTGGATCTTAGGCAGATTTTGGCACAAGTTAAGATCACTCCAATACTTTCTACACATGCATATATAGAGATTGAGCAGCGTAAATAGTAAAGCATGCAAGAGTACGGAAAGTAAAGGAGTAGAGTATGGAAGATCAAACGCAATGAAGACACGGTGGTTTTTGGCGTGGTTCCGATAGGTGGTGCTATCGTACGTCCACGTTGATGGAGACTTCAACCCACGGAGGGTAACGGCTGCGCGAGTCCACGGAGGGCTCCACCCACAAAGGGTCCACGAAGAAGCAACCTTGTCTATTTCACCATGGCTTACGTCCACAAAGGACTAGCCTCACTCGGGGTAGATCTTCACGAAGTAGGCGATCTCCTTGCCCTTACAAACTCATTGGTTCAACTCCACATCATGTCGGAGGCTCCCAAGTGACACATAACCAATCTACGAGACACCACTCTTCAAAAGGTAATAGACGGTGTGTTGTTGATTAACTCCTTGCTCTTGTGCTTCAAATGATAGTCTCCTCAATACTCAAACAACTCCTCACAGATTTGGCTATGGTGGAAGAAGGATTTGAGTGGAAAGCAACTTGGGAAAGGCTAGAAATCAAGGTTCAAATGGTTGGATTGGAATGTCTTGATCTCAACACATGAGTAGGTGGTTCTCTCTCAGAAAATGTATGATGAAAGTGTAGGCACGTTCTGATGGCTCTCCTTACTGAGAAGGAAGTGGTGGATGTCGTGGGTGCAAGTCTGACAGTAGTGTGTAGGGGTACAGATGAGAGGGCAGAGCCTAGCTATGGCGCAGGTGTTACACTCGGATTTACGAGTTCAGGCCCCTCTGAAAGCACATTTGCTCCCTTGGTGGTTTTGGTAATTCATAACAACATATATCTCATTGAACTAATGTCCATTCAAGTTAAAGATTTCAGGATGTTCAATGATTGGCATGGCATGGACTAGAGACGTGGACCCCTCAAAATGCTAAGGACAAGGATTGGCAAAAGCTCAAGACTCTACATTTTTGGTTTAGTGATCCAAGATCACATTGAGTCCATAGGAAAGCCAATACTATTAAAAGGGGATGAGGTGTTGCTTAATGATCTTTTTGCTCAAGTGCTTAGTGACAGTACTCCTAAACCCTCAACCACTCTCTCTACCCAAATATGTCCAAAACCTACATTCCAACTCGGCCCCATCGAAATTCTCTATCTGGCCCCACCGAGTTCATCCAAGACTTAGCCCTGCCAAAACCCTAACAAATCGGATCCACCGAAATGGATCTCGGTCTCACCGAGATGGCCTTGCCAACTCTCTGTAATCGCTTGCACTCACTTCGGTCTCACCGAGTTTTGCAAATCGGTCTCACCGAGATGGCTTGCCAACTCTCTGTTGCCTTATTGCTTCACTTCGGTCCTACCGAGTTGATGCAATCGGTGCCACCGAGATGAGGTCTGCCCTAGCCATTGCACTTCGGTCCATCCGAGTTGTTCGTATCGGTCCCACCGAGATTCCTAAAGTTCATATCTTTTACACAGTTCGATGCTACCGAGATGATAGTTTCGGTGCCAACGAGTTGGGTCAAAAGTGTGTAACGGTTGGATTTTGTGTGGAGGCTATATATACCCCTCCACCACCTCCTCCTCAAAAAGGAGAGCCATCAGAACGTGCCTACACTTCCACCATACATTTTCTGAGAGAGAACCACCTACTCATGTGTTGAGATCAAGCTATTCCATTCCTACCATTTGAATCTTGATTTCTAGCCTTTCCCAAGTTGCTTTCCACTCAAATCCCTCTTCCACCATAGCCAAATCTGTGAGGAGTTGTTTGAGTGCTGGGAAGACTATCATTTGAAGCACAAGAGCAAGGAGTTCATCAACAACACACCGTCTATTACCTTTTGGAGAGTGGTGTCTCCTAGATTGGTTAGGTGTCACTTGGGAGCCTCCAACATGATGTGGAATTGAACCAAGCAGTTTGTAAGGGCAAGGAGATCGCCTACTTCGTGAAGATCTACCTCGAGTGAGGCTAGTCCTTCGTGGACGTAAGCAATGGTGGAATAGACAAGGTTGCTTCTTCGTGGACCCTTCGTGGGTGGAGCCCTCCGTGGACTCGCGCAGCCGTTAACCTTCGTGGGTTGAAGTCTCCATCAACGTGGACGTATGATAGCACCACCTATCGGAACCACGCCAAAAACCACCGTGTCTTCATTGCGTTTGAAATCTCCGATCCCCTCCTTTACTTACATATGCAATTATCTATTTTCCGCTGCTATACTCTTAGAATTGCATGTGTGGGGTGATGCTTGACATGTACTATTGCTAAAATCTGCCCACAATTAAAATCTGGGAAAAGGTTAGGTTTTATTTGGTCAAGTAGTCTAATCACCCCCCTCTAGACATACTTTCGATCCTACAAGTGGTATCAGAGCTTTGGTCTCCTTAAGCCTTGATTTCCATTGCTTTGGTGATCATAGCCTTGGTTTCACAACCTAGGAGAGTATGCCGTCTAGTGAGGGTAACTATCACCGTAGAGGTCCATATTTTGATGGTACAAACTTTGCTAGTTGGAAACATAAGATGAAAATGCATATTCTTGGTCATAACCCTGCCGTTTGGGTTGTTGTTCGTGTTGGCTTGCAAGGTGACTTCTTTGAGGATGGCAAGGAACCGGATCGTGAAGCAACCCCGGAAGAATTGAAGATGTTGCAATACAATACTCAAGCTTGTGATATTCTATTCAACGGTTTATGTCCCGAAGAATTCAACAAAATCAGCCGCCTCGAGAATGCAAAGGAAATTTGGGATACTTTGGTTGATATGCATGAGGGTACCGAGTCTGTCAAGGAATCTAAGTTGGATGTGCTTGAAAGTCAACTTGACAAGTTCAAGATGAAGGATGGTGAAGGAGTCGCTGAGATGTACTCTAGGCTTGCTCCCATCACAAATGAGATTGCCGGCTTAGGAAGTGAAGAGATGACCGACAAATTCATCATCAAGAAGATACTTAGAGCTTTGGATGGAAAATATGATACCGTCTGCACATTGATCCAAATGATGCCAAATTACAAAGATCTCAAGCCCACGGAAGTCATTGAAAGGATTGTTGCTCATGAAATGTCACTCAAGGACAAAGAGGAGTTGCACAACAAATCAAGTGGTGCTTACAAGGCCTCAACCGATGCTCCAACAACTTCAAGTGACAAGCTAGTATCAAATGAAGAGTTAAGCCTAATGATGAAAAGGTTCAACAAGTTCTACAAGAATAAAGGGAAAGAAAGAAGCTCTAGCTCAAGACACTATGAGAGAAGATCATCAAGTCATGACCGCAATTGCTACAATTGTGGGAAGCCCAGACACTACTCAAATGAGTGTACGGCTCCCTACAAGAAAAGAGACGAATCACCAAGAGGAAGACATAGAAGTGATGAATCACCTCATAAGGAGAGAAGGAGTAGAGATGATCATTATGAACGAAGACACTCTCGAAGAAGCAAGGATTCGGAGAGGAAGGACAAGTCATCCAAGAGCTACACAAGAAGAAGACATCAAGCTCATGTTGGTGAATGGGTTTCCGGCTCCGACTCCTACAACCACTCCGAGAGAAGTTATCACTCCAACTCCGACTATAGTCAAGATGAAGGTGTTGCCGGACTTGCACTTGTGTCATCCAACTCCTACGATCTATTTGACTCACCCAATGAAGGAATTGGAAGATGCTTCATGGCAAAAGGCCCCAAGGTATCACACCCCGAGTATCTTGATTTCAATAGTGATGAAGATGATTTGCTTGGTGATGATGATTTACTTGTTGATAGGGCTAGTGATGTGAGCTATAATGAAAATGCTAGTAATCATGATAGTCAAGAGGAAACGAGTGACAATGCTATGAAGGAGATTGAGCGTCTAACTAAAAAACCAAATGCTCTTAAGTTAACTCATGAAACAACTCAAGAGGATCATAGAGAACTTCTAAGAACTCATGAGAAGCTACGCTTCGAGAAGCTAAATTTAGAGCAAGAGCATGAGTTTCTTAAAGCTATCAATGACGATCTTCGAAAGAAGAGTTCTTCATATCTTGCCAAACGTTTACTCTTGTCTACCTTTATGCCACAAGTTAAACCTAAGCAAACTAGCAACAAGGGTAAAAATGGTTCTACCTCTAGTAGTAACAATAACAATGCTAAGTCCAATGTTGTTGCTTCTAGTAGTTCTATTGATTCCACTAATGATTCTCTTAGCCAAGTTACACTTGAGCAAGAAAATATGCTATTGAAAGGAATTATAGAAAAAGGTGTCTACAAGAGTCTTGCCGGGAGTAAACAATTTGAGGAAATTGTACGCAAGCAAGGAAGGCACCGGAAGAACCAAGGTGTTGGTTTTGAACGAAAGTTCAATGCAAATGGAGTTGAGTGGGAAGAAGATCAATACCCCAAGACGAAGTTTGTTCCTCAACAAAAGGAGTATGATCCTACTTCCTTCAAGGGAACAAAAGCTCAAGAAGATCTTCCACCACAAGACCACAAGCTAAAAGGCAAGGACAAGCTTCAAGAAGAGATTGATTCATTTGAAGAAGCTCCTCAAGCCATGGTCAAGTGGGTTCCCAAGACTTCATCAAGTTCTACTTCATCAAGTGCTACTACAACTCTAAGGATTCCCATCAAGTTGATGTGGGTCCAAAAAAAGAAGAACTAGAGAGTTCTTGAGGGTGACTCCGCCAACAAACTTCACTCATATTCTTTATGGCAAGAACTTGTGCAACCAACTTCCACATTTTGCACTAGTTCATGGAGTCACAAACCCTCTTGTTGGTAAGTCAAGGGACAAGGTATTCAATGCATTCATGGACATCATCATATGTGTATTTCACTCTATGTCTATGGATATCCTTGTATGTTCCTTATGTGGGACTAACCCATGTAGGTATTGAAAGCACAAAACTCCAAAGGATTGCTCCCAACTCTTGATGGTCTACATCAACATTGAGCATCCACATCTTCAACATCTACATGAAGTCATCATCAACAAAACCCAAGGTTAGTTCATCCCTCTTAGGGGGGATATCACATCTAGGGGGAGCTTTGCTCTAAGAAATTGAGCTAAAGCAACTCTAATGGTTTGAACACATTAATGCTTTATGTAAAAGTGGTAACCCCACTTGTGCTTAAACGATGAGTCTGACCTATGATCAAATGTTCTCATTTGGCTCCTAAGTCAATATACTCATATATAGATGACCTAGTCATCGCCATTGCTTGATAGATGCTAGAATTGGTTGTGCATGTTTGACACATATTTCATTTGCTATCTTATTGTGTGAGCATGTTGGTTTGCATGTTTTCATCATTCGAGGACATCCATTTGTTGTTTTGATTGTCTTGGTTTTTCTGGCCAAGTGGATGTACAAGAATGCCTAAGTACCTTCTCTAGCTATCTATGCTTTCTTGTCTCAAATTCTATTCTTGCTGCATCACAAAAATTGAACAAGTCATTTTTGGACCCTCCGGGTGAGGAGCACTCGGAGCCACCGATCTGAAAGGGCTGAACCTCCAAAACCTTCTAAATGATTTCGGCCGAACCAATTCACTCAAACTCGGTCCAACCAAAATCACTTAGATTGATCTAGGTTTTCCATCTCGGTGCTACCGAGTTGAACCATTTCGGAGCCACCGATGTGCTGACCTGCGTGCAGTTACACATATCGGTGCCACCGAGTTGTTCAACTCGGCGCCACCGACAGCGTACGGGTATATATATCGCGTGGACCGAACGGTTGAAATTTCTCGACCCCACTCGTTCCCGCTCCCCGTCGCTGTCGTCGCCCTCGTCTCCGGACATCGCTGTCGTCTCCAGCGCGCTCTCGCCGCCGGATTCCGTCACCGTCAACGGGAATCTCCTCCGCCGTTGCCGCCGTAGAGGATCTCCACCAAGTTAGGGTGAGATTCGATCCCTCTCGTGCTCCCATTTCCGATTCAATGCACGATTGGACTGCCTGAATTCATGCCACGGATTGAGAACTCCTATTACACTGCAAACTCTGTAGATTAGATGAGAGTAAAATTTTTAGGTTTAAGTTTCCACCGAATGCATCTCGGACCGACCGATTCAAAATTTTCGATACCACCGATTTGGTCTCTGACCATAGCACTAGTACGTCTCGGTGCCACCGAGTTGTATGAATCGGTGAGACCGAAAGTAAAATCTCAGTGAAACCCTAGCATCTCAGAGCCACCGAACCCCATCTCGGTCTGACCGAAATGGCGTGTAAGGTTTCTGAAGTGTGCTTCGGTATCACCGAAATGATCAACTCGGTCCATCCGATATGCATCCTGTGAAAACTTGAAACTAAGAGTTGAACTCAAATTTTATGAAAAATCTCTGCTTTTTGTGATGACTCATCTACTCTACCCATACCTATCTATTCACAGGGTCAACTCAGCAAGATGTCAGACAGCAGTGACAGTCAGAACAGATCTAAACAACAGGCAGAAATGAGTGAAGGGTCAAGCCCTGCAGAGAGTTTCTATGAGGGAGAGAGGAGCTCTCCAGATCTTCCTAAAGCTGCAACCAGAGCAAGGAAGAAGAAAACCTCAGACAGTGAGGATGAAGATTTTGTTGCAAGTGAAGCTGCAACCAAGAAAAAGAGGATAGTGCTTACTAAGGAGTATAACACCAAACCATCAACTGCCAAAGAGAGGACTGCTGTGAGGAAAGTGCCAAAGCAGACTATGCAATTCACTCTTGAAGAGCCTAGTGACTCTGAACCAGCTGCAAGTGGCAAGAAGAAGCAAGTAAGGAAAACTACTGCCCGTGTGATTGGCAGACCCTCCATGATGATTGATGAGGAAGAAGAAGAGGAGGAACCAGCAGCCACTGCACCCCCAGCAAAAGCTCAGAAACTTATGTTTGATGCAATCAAGACTGCTGCCCCCAAGTCCAAGCCTAAGGTGTCAGCACCAAAGAGATCCACCAGGAACATATCAGCTACTGAGAAGAACAAGGCCCCAGTGCCTGAGGCAAATGTTGATGAAGAGCCTCTAGTGCTCAGAAAGTTGAAGCCTAAGATACCAGACCATGACAATGCACACCCAGTTGCGGAGAACATGATGCTGAGGAAGGATAAAGGACTGCGTCAATGGAGGACATCAGATCCTTATGCTACAAGGAGGAAGACAGCGTGTGACTATCGCTTTCACACTCGTGAACAACAGGACTTTTATGAGACAGTTTTGTTTGATAAGAAGCCCATAGTCAGTGACATGAGATGGGTGGATTGGGAATACATTGATGAGAACGAGGACTATTTTCCCCATGTCCATGAAAGCTTCAGAATTGCAGGAGTTGACGAGTTTGTTGGAAAGAAGTTGACCAAGTGGAATGATGAGATGGTCATGCAATTCTACTCTACTGCTCACTTCTATCCAGATGGCAGAATAGTGTGGATGGCTGAAGGTATCAGGTATCAGTCAACCATCTCTGAGTGGGCAAGTCTTCTTAGTGCACCCAAGGAAGAGGATGATGATTATGATGTTTATGCCAAGCTCAAGATGGATCACAACTCCATGAAGAACATGTACACAACTATTCCCCAGGAGGACATTGAGACTCACAAACTTGGATCAGTGAAGCATGTGCTACCAGGACTGGCCACCACGAACACCATATTGTGGTACACTCTGCTACCCAAGTCAGGAGATGACAAAATGATTCGTGGCCACTCCATCAATTTGCTGCATCTATTTGATACACCTCAGAAATTCAAGGTAATGAGCCTGATAGCGGAAACTATCAAGAGGACCGCAGCTGATCAGAAGAGATCGTGCGGATATGCTCCACACATTCAGATATTGATCAATTCCAAGGTTGGAACCAGCACATACCTTCTTGATCGAGAGCACTTGCCACTCCGTCCAGAGTTTGAGGACAATGTGATTGTGATGGATCCTTCGCATCCCACTTCAGCACAAGCCCAAGAGAAGATCCGCAAAGCCAAAGAAGCAAAAGCAGCTCAGGAGGCATCTGCTCCAAATGCTCAAATTGCCAATCTCAAGACACCCAAGGATCAAATGACATATCTGCTTGAAGCCACTCTGAGGATTGAGCGGAGTTTGGCCAACCTCACCCAGACCCAGGCTAGTTTTGAGCGGATTATTGAGACTAAATTTCATGATTTGGATGTCAAGGTGACAGAGATTTAGACTACAGTAGAGCAGCTGCAGAGTGATGTGGATGCTGTCAAGACAGCCCCATCAGATGACAGTGGAGATGACAGACCAACCATAGAGCGTTTTCAGACAGTGCCTAGAGCAGCCAGGTCTGCTGCAATACCAGTTGTGGATCCACGGACCACAGTATCTGCACCAGCTGCTACTGCCATAGTGCCACCTTAGGTCTCCACTCCACCAGCCCCACAGACATCTGCAGAAGCCTTCGCGGATGCTCTCCGCTCCACGCCGTCTACGCACACCGGAGCAGCCAGCAGAAGATCACCTTCAGGAGCTTCGGAGGATCATGCTTAGAGTGCCGACTAGTCCTATACAATTCGATCTTTTTGGTACTTGTTGCCAAAGGGGGAGAATTTGTATAGATCATAGGCTTCGAGAGAGAGTGTTCTACTTTGATTTGCTCGAGTTCTTTTGCTACTTGCTTGCTCGTTGATACTTTGTTTGATGTGTGTGCTTGCTACATTGTCTGTGAGAAATTCTATCGTATTCTGTCGTTTATGCTTGTGATGGTCATACTATGCTTATTGTGATGATCTATGCTCATTATCATGTATGATCATTCATTTGTGTTGGTGATGCGTGCTTGCTATTCTTCTCATATCATTTTGCGCGCTCCACCAAGTTGTATGTGACATGGAAGAGTGGCCCATGAGCCTAATCGATTGTGCATTTGCATTCAAACGCAAATATTTAATAATGCACAAATTTAGGGGGAGCTCTTGCTTATCACATACTTCTCAAAGCGACGATGTATTTCATTCATTTAATCATTTGTCGAAGCTTTGATCTATATGTTGTCATCAATTACCAAAAAGGGAGAGATTGAAAGCACATTTGCTCCCTTGGTTGTTTTGGTAATTCATAACAACATATATCTCATTGAACTAATGTCCATTCAAGTTAAAGATTTCAGGATGTTCAATGATTGGCATGGCATGGACTAGAGACGTGGACCCCTCAAAATGCTAAGGACAAGGATTGGCAAAAGCTCAAGACTCTACAATTTTGGTTTAGTGATCCAAGATCACATTGAGTCCATAGGAAAGCCAATACTATTAAAAGGGGATGAGGTGTTGCTTAATGATCTTTTTGCTCAAGTGCTTAGTGACAATACTCCTAAACCCTCAACCACTCTCTCTACCCAAATATGTCCAAAACCTACATTCCAACTCGGCCCCACCGAAATTCTCTATCTGGCCCCACCGAGTTCATCCAAGAATTAGCCCTGCCAAAACCCTATCAATTCGGATCCACCGAAATGGATCTCGGTCTCACCGAGATGGCCTTGCCAACTCTCTGTAATCGCTTGCACTCACTTCGGTCTCACCGAGTTTTGCAAATCGGTCTCACCGAGATGGCTTGCCAACTCTCTGTTGCCTTATTGCTTCACTTCGGTCCTACCGAGTTGATGCAATCGGTGCCACCGAGATGAGGTCTGCCCTAGCCATGGCACTTCGGTCCATCCGAGTTGTTCGTATCGGTCCCACCGAGATTCCTAAAGTTCATATCTTTTACACAGTTCGGTGCTACCGAGATGATAGTTTCGGTGCCACCGAGTTGGGTCAAAAGTGTGTAACGGTTGGATTTTGTGTGGAGGCTATATATACCCCTCCACCACTCCTTCTCAAAAAGGAGAGCCATCAGAACGTGCCTACACTTCCACCATACATTTTCTGAGAGAGAACCACCTACTCATGTGTTGAGATCAAGCTATTACATTCCTACCATTTGAATCTTGATTTCTAGCCTTTCCCAAGTTGCTTTCCACTCAAATCCCTCTTCCACCATAGCCAAATCTGTGAGGAGTTGTTTGAGTGCTGGGAAGACTATCATTTGAAGCACAAGAGCAAGGAGTTCATCAACAACACACCGTCTATTACCTTTTGGAGAGTGGTATCTCCTAGATTGGTTAGGTGTCACTTGGGAGCCTCCAACATGATGTGGAGTTGAACCAAGTAGTTTGTAAGGGCAAGGAGATTGCCTACTTCGTGAAGATCTACCCCGAGTGAGGCTAGTCCTTCGTGGACGTAAGCAATGGTGGAATAGACAAGGTTGCTTCTTTGTGGACCCTTCGTGGGTGGAGCCCTCCGTGGACTCGCGCAGCCGTTACCCTTCGTGGGTTGAAGTCTCCATCAACGTGGACGTACGATAGCACCACCTATCGAAACCACGCCAAAAACCACCGTGTCTTCATTGCGTTTGAAATCTCCGATCCCCTCCTTTACTTACATATGCAATTATCTACTTTCCGCTGCTATACTCTTAGAATTGCATGTGTAGGGTGATGCTTGACATGTACTATTGCTAAAATCTGCCCACAATTAAAATTTGGGAAAAGGTTAGGTTTTATTTGGTCAAGTAGTCTAATCACCCCCCTCTAGACATACTTTCGATCCTACACCCTCAGCGGTGGAGGTAACAGCCCTACATCTCGGTGCTCTGGAGCTTGATTGCTTGAGTGTATGAGTTACAAATGGATTGTGAACCCTTGGAATGGAGCTGGGGGGTGGCTTATATAGCGTCCGCCAGCCCTCCCATGAATGCCGCCATTACCAGGGGTTAAAGAGGGGTTTAAGGGCGCCAGGTAACGGGCGCATTGATTACAATTAATACGAGCTAACGCACGTCCTGACCGTTGCGCTACTGGATCCTCCTGGTCTTCTCTGGTCGAGTGACTGTCAGGTGTTCCGAGTGAAATAGATGGTCGAGTGCTCTCCTGCTTTCCGAGTGGTTTATTGAACTCCGAGTGAATGTCAGTTTGCAGAACTCTTGGTTGCTGATCTGGCCCTGGGGCCCAGTATAAGGCGTGTGGAGTCCTAGGGTAGGGTTTGTAGGTCAGGCCTGTTACCCCATCCCTAGTATATGTCCTCGTCATTAGCCGCCGAATCGGTCGAGGTTAAGCGGATGAGTCAAGGCGAATCCTCAGGTGAGTTGAGTGCTACAGGGGCGCTCAAGGACTCTCACTGGTCATTAGACGGCCTTGTCTTCATGCGGCACCTTGACGGATTCCGGTCCACAAGTTCCCGAGTGAATCTCCTCTAGGATCAATCGACCTTCCTCCGGAGTGATGCAGCGCTGAGTCACACCGGTGACGCTCTTTTTGTATAACTGATCGCCCATCACTGTAAAGGCTTTGGACCTACGAACAATCTGGCGGGCTTCAGTTTCATGTTCTGGAAGTTCCTGCCTGAGCAGGTATGCAATGTAAGGCACTGTCCACTCGGGTGTGACTGCTAGGACCTCCATGACCAAATCAATGACTGCCGGGACCTCGACTTCAGTCGAATCAGATGGACTGACTGCTTGCGGGGGCTCTTCCGTGAAGGGATCTTCTTTTACCGTCGGAGAACGTAAATGCTCGAGGCACACATTGCTGGGTATGGATTTCCGAGTGGACCCAATCTTTGCCAGATCGTCTGCCTCCTGATTCTTGGCTCGGGGAACGTGATGCAGCTCCAGACCTTCAAATTTCTTCTCCAACTTTCTCACTGCGTTGCAGTATCCTATCATAGCGGGGCTTCTGATATCCCACTCCTTCATCACTTGGTTCACAACTAGATCCGAGTCTCCGTAGACCATCAGACGCCGGACGCCGAGTGAGATGGCCATACGTAGACCATAAAGGAGCGCCTCATACTCGGCTTCATTGTTGGAGGAATCGAAGTGAATCTGCAGAACATATCTGAGATGATCGCCCTTCGGAGATACTAACACAACTCCAGCTCCTGAACCATTCAACATCTTGGAACCGTCAAAGAACATGGTCCAGTGTTCCGGGTGGCTCTGAGTCGGTTGCTGCTGTTCAGTCCACTCGGCTAGGAAATCGGCTAATGCTTGGGACTTGATCGCCTTCTTCACCTCGAACTTGATGTCCAGGGGCAGGAGCTCGATAGCCCACTTCGCCACTCGACCAGTCGCATCTCGATTGTTCATGATCTTAGACAGTGGGGCGTCGCTGACGACTGACACAGTGTGCTCTTGGAAGTAATGGGCTACTTTCTTCGCAGTCAGGTAGATGCCATAAACGAGCTTCTGATAATGAGGATACCTCTGTTTGGAAGGAGTCAGAACTTCAGAGATGTAATAGACTGGGCGCTGAACCTTGTAAGCCTTGCCCTGTTCTTCTCGCTCGACTGTGAGGACAGTGCTGACAACTTGACCAGTGGCCGCAATGTACAAGAGCAATGGCTCGTTGCTGTTCGGAGCGGCAAGCACCGGCTGGGTGGAAAGCAGGGCTTTGAGCTCAACAAACGCTGCTTGTGCTTCAGCAGTCCACTCGAACGAATCAGATTTCTTCATTAATCGGTACAAGGGCGGTGCCTTCTCACCAAGACGGGAGATGAATCGGCTCAGAGCTGCGAGGCAACCCGTGAGCTTCTGTACATCATGAAGACGTTCTGGACGTTTCATTCGTACAATTGCCCCAACCTTCTCAGGATTGGCATCTATCCCTCATTCGGAAACGAGGAAACCGAGTAACTTGCCCCCAGGAACTCCGAAAGTGCACTTTGCTAGATTCAGCTTGATATCATACTTCCGCAAATTTGCGAAAGTTTCAGCTAGATCAGCCAGTAGGTCGGAACCTTTTCTGGACTTGACCACTATGTCATCCATGTATGCCTCGATGTTCCGACTGATCTGTTTTTGCAAACACTTCTGCACCATGCGCATGAAAGTGGCACCAGCGTTTTTAAGACCGAAAGGCATGGTGATATAGCAGAAACACCCAAATGGTGTTGTTGATATGTTGGTGGGAGCAGCATTGGGATCTTCCGGGTGGATGTGCACAGGCTTCATGTCGCCGGCCGACTGAAACGCAGATTCCGCAGCCGGCTTCTTGGAGCGTAGCAGATCACTCGGATCGGCATTTTTCTTGTACTCCTCCAGTTCCACCATGGCCATCTTCTCATCAGCTATCTTGGACCCTTGCTGCAAACACTCCTCCGCGCGCTGTCGACTGCTAGTGACTGTGATCACACCTTTGGGGCGGGGCATCTTTAGCTTGAGATACACATAACATGGACAGGCCATGAAACGTGCGTAAGCTGGTCGACCAAGGATGGCATGGTAGGCGCTGCGGAAGTCGACCACTTCGAAGGTCAGCCTTTGCTTCCGGAAGTTCTTGTCATCTCCAAAGACCACGTCTAGGACGATCTGCCCGAGTGACTTTGCTGTCTTGCCGGGGATCACTCCGTGGAACTGCATGCTGCTCTCGCTGAGTCGGGACATCAGAATGCCCATCGCTTGCAGAGTATCAGCGTACAGTATGTTCAGTCCGCTTCCACCGTCCATGAGGACCTTGCGTAATCGGACGCCTCCCACGACTGGATAGACCACCAGCACCTGCCGCCCAGGGGTGGCTATGTAGGCTGGGTGGTCCGACTGATCAAAGGTGATCGGAGTCTTCGACCAGTTCAGAAACTTTGTCGTCGCCGGCATGGCCATGTTCACTTCTCGGTTGATAACCTTCAACCGGCTCCTGCTCTCTACATCTGCAAAGATCATCAGGGTTGCGTTGACACTGGGAAAAGGTTCATCTTTGTCTCCATCATCAGCGTCTTCTGGGCTCTTCTCACTCGACGGGCCCTCTCGGAACTGCTGAATCAACAGTCTGCACTGTCGAGTGGTATGCTTGGGCAATATCAGATTGCCCTCTTCATCCTTTCTGGTGTGGATGTGACACGGCAAATCGAGGACATCTTGGCCCGACTGATCTCTCTTTTTCTTCGGGATCCATTTTTCCTTAGCCTTCCCCTTGTTCTTGGCTTGACCGGCCAGAGCGGCAGCCTCGGCCTGAGTCGAACCATCAGCCTTGCGCTTCGGCTTCCGATTGAGATTACTGTTTCCGGGGTTGGGTTAGCTGGTTTTCCCTTTGCCCTTACGGGGATGGTCTTCCTCTTCTCCGTTTGGGTACCGAGTGGAGATCTCCATCATTCGGCTCATGGTCAAAGATCCTGACCGACCAAATTTCAGGATGAGCTCCCGATATCTGACTCCTGCCTTGAAGGCGCAGACGGCTTGATGTTCTATGACGTTCTCCACCATGTGATGCAAGGTTGTCCACCGCTGGATGTACTCCCTCAATGTTTCATTCGGTTTCTGCACGCAGTGCTGCAACTCAGTCAATCCAGCCGGTCGTTTGCACGTGCCCTCGAATGTTTTGATGAACACTCGGGCCAAATCTTCCCAGTAGTATATGCCGGCTGGAGTGAGCTGGTTGAGCCAGGCACGGGTGGACCCTTCCAGCATCAAAGGCAAATGCTTCATAGCCACATAGTCATTTCCTCCACCAATATGCACAGCCACTCGGTAATCCTCTAACCAAGTTTCTGGCTTGGACTCACCGGTGAACTTGCTTACTCCAGCTGCCAATCTGAAGTTAGGCGGGATTTCAGCGGCCCGGATGGCCCTGCTGAATACTCGGGCCCGGAGATGAATGCTCCACTTCCACTCGGATGATCTCTGTCCAAGTTCTCTCTCAGAGCCCTGCCTCTGTCGACCAGGTTCTGAGCGAAAACGGATCTCGCGTTGAACTGCGGGTCACGGTAGTCGACTGGCTCTCTCTGGCGGTAACTGTCACCATGACGGGGAGGGCTGGCCCTCCGATCGTTGCCGTAAGCACGCCTGGCGTCGTACGGCCGGGGCGCGTACGAGCCATCCCGCGGAGGGGGCGACTACATGCGGCGACGATCATCCTGACGCCGCGGAGGCGTATTCCGACTGCGACCCTGCCCCGAGTACTGGTCTCAGTGGCGGTCTTGGTCGTTTTGCCGTGGCGGCGAGTGTCTGTTTCTCCTTGGGGACACTGGACTGTGGGCCGACTGAACGGTCTCAGCCCTAACGGATCTGCTGTGAATCCGGTTGCGCGACTAAGATACTGCCGAATTTTGCTCCTCTACCGCCTTGAGCAAGGCCCAGATCTGCCGAAGACCCTCCCATGCCTCGGATTGGGACGGCTCAATGGAATCTGCTATCCGAGTGGCCGCCGCTAGATTCTGGACGGGAGTGCGGAATACCTGGAAACTCTGCTGCTGGTCATTCGAGAACAACTGCCGCTGCCGCCGACTGGAACTAGGCTGATGCTGCCTGCGGGCGCGATCGTCGAGTGACTTCTGGAGCGCTTCTAGACGATTGCGCTCAGCCAAGTTGGCCTGGCGCACGGCCTCCAAAGCCTAAGCCTCGAGGGTCGTCCCAACGATGGGCGTCTGGAGGGCCTGCTCGGTCCTGCACTGCTGTTCCTCCCTCTGCTGCCGAGTGAGAGGTCGGGGGACGTACTCGTTGTCATGTCGGTCTCTGCCGCCGCCAAGATCAGGGTGCGACGGATCACCGTTCTCCGCGCCGCCACGGCCGTATCCAGGCGGATTGGGCGGGGAATCGGCCACAGCACCTCCGCAGCGGGATCGCTGCTCTCGCACTCGGATAAGCTTTCCGAGTGCTCATGCACGGAGGCGAACAGATCAAAGATAGGTTCATCGGGCTCGATTGCCGCGATCTGCAGGGCTACAGCCTGAAGGGCCACTGCGTGCTTGATCCACCGCTGAAGCCGCGAGCGTCCGGAGTGCTTGCGATGACAGCTGGTGGAGAGAGAAGAGGTCGACTGATAAGGAGTCGACGGTTGCCGAAGAAGGACGCCGAAGGTACTCGTGCAGAAGTGTGCCGCGCCACGGATGAGCAACGCCTCGACATCTAGCGGGGCTTCCTGGAGCCACGCCGAATCGTCGGCGATGAAGCCGAGGACGCCGAAACGGATCTCGCTGCCCAGAGTCAGCCCGCCGTTGGAAACCATGGTGATGGTGGAAAAAATGCAACTACGCCAGAAGTAGCTAGACGCCTGCCCCACGGTGGGCGCCAACTGTCGTGGGTGCAAGTCTGACAGTAGTGTGTAGGGCTACGGATGAGAGGGCAGAGCCTAGCTACGGCGCAGGTGTTACACTCGGATTTACGAGTTCAGGCCCCTCAGCGGTGGAGGTAACATCCCTACGTCTCGGTGCTCTGGAGCTTGATTGCTTGAGTGTATGAGTTACAAATGGATTGTGAACCCTTGGAATGGAGCTGGGGGTGGCTTATATAGCGTCCTCCAGCCCTCCCATGAATGCCGCCATTACCAGGGGTTAAAGAGGGGTTTAAGGGCGCCAGGTAACGGGCGCATTGATTACAATTAATACGAGCTAACGCATGTCCTGACCGTTGCGCTACTGGATCCTCCTGGTCTTCTTTGGTCGAGTGACTGTCAGGTGTTCCGAGTGAAATAGACGGTCGAGTGCTCTCCTGCTTTCCGAGTGGTTTATTGAACTCCGAGTGAATGTCAGTTTGGAGAACTCTTGGTTGCTGATCTGGCCCTGGGGCCCAGTATAAGGCGTGTGGAGTCCTAGGGTAGGGTTTGTAGGTCAGGCCTGTTACCCCATCCCTAGTATATGTCCTTGTCAGTGGAGGGGTATATATAGCCTCCACACAAGATCCAATCGTTACACACTTTTGACCCAACTCGGTGGCACCGATTCAGAAATCTCGGTGGCACCGAACAGTGTAAAAGATATGAACGTTAGGAATCTCGGTGGGACCGACTGGAACAACTCGGATGGGCCGATGTGCAATGGTTAGGGCAAACCTCGTCTCGGTGGCACCGATTGCATCAACTCGGTAGGACCGAAGTGAAGCAATAAGGCAACAGAGAGTTGGCAAGCCATCTCGGTGAGACCAATTTGCAAAACTCGGTGAGACCGAAGTAAGTGCATACGATTACAGAGAGTTGGCAAGGCCATCTCGGTGGGACCGAGATCCATATCGGTGGATCCGATTTGTTAGGGTTTTGGCAGTGGCTAAGTCCAGATGAACTCTGTGGCTCTGGATAGGAAATTTCGGTGGGGCCGAGTTGGAATGTAGGTTTTGGACATATTTGGATGGAGAAAGTGGTTGAGGATTTAGGGGTACTGTCACTAAGCACTTGAGCAAAAAGACCATCAAGTAACACCTCATCCCCTTTTAATAGTATTGGCTTTCCTATGAACTCAATGTGATCTTGGATCACTAAACCAAAAATGTAGAGTCTTGAACTTTTGCAAATCCATGTCCTTAGCATTTTGAAGGGTTCCACTTCTCCTTGTCCCTGTCACGCCATTGTTGAACTTGTCTGAAAATCACTAGATAAAAGCATTAGCCCAACAACATGTATGTTGGCATAAATTACCAAAATCACCAAGGGAGCAAATGTGCTTTCAATCTCCCCCTTTTTGGTAATTGATGACAACATACATCAAAGCTTCAAATAAGGATTTAGCAGAAGTTTGTATGAAAGCTTTGAAGGAAGCATGTAACATGTATGAGCTCCCCTGAACTCCCCCTGAAGATGTGCATATAAAATGATGATATCACACGGGAGATATACATGCAACATGTATCTTGGCTATATGCATCAGAGCAATATATATATATATATATATATATATATATATATATATATATATCATATAGGTGTCCACATGTCCATGATTGTCTCCTTGCAAACAATATATACTAGCAAGAGGTCAATCATGTACATGAGTGTGATGAATATACGTACCTTGAAGTTTCTATCAAGTACCTGAAGAAATACACTTGAGAAAACATGGTTAGATAACACAAGATAACTTCTTCAAGAAAAAAAACACAAGATCAACAAGAAACCAAGATTGGGATGACATGTAGAATAGAGTTTCACTAGGTGAATACTTCTTTGAAACAGACATGTCCCCAAAAGAAAGAAACTTCCTCTCCCCCTGAATCTGACATTGGATATTGGGAGTAGGTAGGGTGAGAAAACTAAAGCAACCAAAGAAAAAGCTAATCATGTTTCTCCCCTCTTAGAAACAAAGAACAAGCTAATCATGTTTCTCCCCTCTTAGAAACATGTAACATTCTCTCCTCTTGTAAGGTGCATCTCTTTTGTAGTGATGAGCTTTGATGTATTCCTCTCTCCCCCTTTGATATCAATTTCCAGGAAGGGACTTCAAGTTTATTGATCAAGTGGGCTTGGTCCTTGAGAAACACATCTAGCCATTGAGTGTCTCTAGATGTAAGTAGAGGATAAGAATCATTGAGTGGAGCTGGAGCAGAAAAACTCTGGAAATATTTGACAGAAAGCTCCTTCGGGCAGCAAAGTCGGTGACTCCGAGTTGAATCAATTCGGTGAAACCGAGTTTGATGCAAATGAACAATTTGTCAACTCAGCTCACTAGGCAAAGGAATTCTCACAAGGATTTGCAATGAATTAGCTGCGAAATTAACTAAAAGAAAAGTAACACAGAAAAGAAGCGAAGAAACGTCTAGCTGAAGTTTTTTTAAAGGAAACACTCTAGCAAGAAGAACAAACAAAAGAAACACTAGAGAACTTCGTCTAGATGGGTCGGCGACTAGGTCACCTATGTTAGAGTATATTGACTTAGGAGTCAAGTGAGAACACTTGATCATAGGTCATACTCATCGTTTAAGCTCAAAATGGGGTTGCCATTTTCCTTTAAGCATTTCAATGTATTCACATCTTGTTGAGTTGCTTTAGCTCATATCTTTGAGTAAAGCTTCTCTAAGATGTGAGCACTTACATTGGGATTTGGTGGTGATGTCCATCATGTAGTTGAACTTGAAGTGGATGCTCATGAGTTGAAGTTTGGAGCTATCCTATCATTTGTAGTTCATCTTCCTACATGGGTTAGATTTGTAAAGAACAACATGTATATCCAAAATGACAAGAATGAAGCATAACTCAAAAATTTGTCAAAGGATATGTTTAGGGTGTCTTGTTCCTTGTTCCACCATCAATTGTTGATACTTGGATTATACAATATTGTTCAAGATAAGAGTGAGATGTAATCTTGTGACATTAAGCTTGTCCAAGTACCTACAAAAGGTTAGATACGATACAAGGGAGCAAAGTATCCAAGATATAATATGATCATGAAAGTATCATGGATTAGTCAAGAATACTCATGCCCTTGTACGCATCCACATGAACCTCTAGTTCACGTTTGAAGCATCAATGATGTTCAACTCACTTCTCAAGTGACAAAATACTTTCTCATCAAGGAGTTTGGTAAAGATGTCCGCCAATTGTTTGTCGGTACGAACATGTTTAAGGTCAATGTCACCTTTCTCAACATGATCTCAAATGAAGTGGTGACGAACCTCAATATGCTTAGTTCGAGAATGTTGCACGGGATTGTGTGCAATCTTAATAGCACTCTCATTGTCACATAGTAATGGTACATGTCTCACATGCACACCATAGTCTTTAAGAGTTTGTGTCATCCATAGTAATTGAGCACAACATGATCCCGCGGCAATGTATTCCGCTTCGGCAGTAGATAGAGATACCGAGTTTTGTTTCTTGGAGGACCAAGACACGAGAGATCTACCAAGAAATTGACATGTAACCGAAGTGGATTTTCTGTCAACCTTGTCTCCGGCATAGTCTGAATCGGAATAGCCAACAAGATTAAAAGAAGATCCTTTGGGATACCATATGCCAAAGTTTGGTGTATGTAACAAGTATCTCACAATTCTTTTCACCACCTTAAGATGACACTCTTTTGGTGCCGCTTGGTATCGTGCACACATTCACACACTTAGCATAATGTCGGGACGGGAGGCACATAGATATAGCAATGAACCAATCATAGATCGATAAACCTTTTGATCAACCGGTTTGCCATCCTTGGTCAAGTCAAGATGTCCACTCGTGGGCATTGGAGTTTTCATACCTTTACTCTCTTGCATGTTGAACTTCTTGAATAAGTCATTGGTATACTTTGTTTGAGATACAAAGGTACCTTCCCTAGTTTGCTTGATTTGCAAACCAAGAAAGAATTTGAGTTCACACATCATAGAGATCTCGTACTTTTTCGACATCAACCTTCCAAACTTTTTACTAAAAGAGGGGTTAGTAGATCCAAATATAATATCATCAACATAAATTTGGCATACAAATAATTCTCCATTAACCCTCTTAGCGAACAAAGTTGAATCAATTTTCCCAATTTCAAAACCTTTTTCAAGAAGAAACTTTGTCAAGCATTTGTATCAAGCTCTAGGGGCTTGTTTAAGACCATAAAGAGCTTTACGAAGTTTGTACACATGATTAGGTTTCTTGGGATTTTCAAAGCCGGGAGGTTGTTTAACATACACTTCCTCCTCAATTTCACCATTTAAGAAAGCACTTTTAATATCCATTTGGTAAAGAGTAATATCATGGTGATTAGCATAAGCAAGTAAAATGCGAATGGACTCAAGTCTTGCAACGGGGGCATAGGTCTCACCATAGTCCATACCTTCGACTTGTGTGTAACCTTGTGCTATGAGACGAGCCTTGTTGCGTACACCTTGTCTATCTTCATCTTGCTTATTTCGAAACACCCATTTGGTTCCAATAATGTTTTGCTCATCTTTAGGCTTCTCAACCAATGTCCAAACTTGGTTCTTCTCAAAGTTGTGTAGCTCCTCGTGCATTGCGTTCACCCAATTGGGGTCCTTGAGAGCATCTTCCACCTTCAAAGGTTCAACACTAGAGATGAATGAGTAATGCTCACAAAAGTTAGCTAAACGAGTTTTAGAGCGAGTGATTCTCCCGGATTGGATATCTCCAAGTATTTGTTCGACGGGATGATTCTTGTCGATTCTTGCTCTAACTCGAGGTAGCTTTTGCTTGGGTTGTGGTGAGGCTTCCTCATCATCATCATCTTCTTCTTCTTCCTCGTTGGTGTTGTCGTTGTTCGCTTGTGGAGGTGGAGAAGGAGGTTGAGGTGGATCATCTTGTTGCACTTCCTCATTCCCATTGTCTTGACGTGTTCCACTTGTGGACGCCTCCATATCAACTCGTTGTTCACCTTGATGTGAGGTTGGGGCTTCCACTTGAATAGACGAGGTACTCTCCTTTACTTCCACGGGGCGAATCTTGCCAATGGGCAAGTCTTGGATTGCTTCCGATGGTTCTTGATCTCCTACATCAAGTAGCAATTGCTCGACTTACGAGCCATTAGTCTCATCAAACTTCACATCTACCGTCTCTTCAACTTTTTGAGTGAAGTTGTTGTAGACACGGTAAGTGTGAGAGTTCGATCCATAACCAAGTAGGAAACCTTCATGAGATTTAGGAGCAAATTTTGAACGACAATGCTTATCAAGAATGTAACATTTAGAGCCAAATACTCGAAAGTATCCAACTTGTGGTTTGTTACCGGTGAGCAGTTCATACGCCGTTTTACCAAGAAGCTTGTGAAGGTAGAGTCGATTTGTTGCATGACAAGCTGTTTCAACCGCTTCCGCCCAAAAGTGTTTTGGCGTCTTGTATTCATCAAGCATTGTTCTTGCCATCTCAATAAGAGTACGGTTCTTCCTCTCAACAACTCCATTTTGTTGAGGTGTGTACGTAGCCGAGAACTCATGTGAAATGCCCTCCTCATCAAGAAAGGTGTCCACATTTGTGTTCTTGAACTCCGTTCCGTTGTCACTCTGAACCTTGTTGATCTTCACTTCAAATTGATTTTGGGCCTTTCTTGCGAAGTTCTTGAAGATCTTTTGTACCTGCGATTTGTCATCGAGAAAGAACACCTACGTAAATCTGGAAAAATCATCAACAATGACCAAACCGAAAGAGTTACCACCAAGACTCTTATAGGAGTTGGGACCAAAAAGATCCATATGAAGTAGGTCGAGTGGTCTCCTTGTGGTCATAATGTTCTTCACGGGATGGCTTCCTCCAACTTGTTTTCCTGCTTGGCAAGCACTACAAAGTCAATCTTTGTCAAATATAACATCTTTCACTCTAAGAATGTGATCTCCTTTAACAAGTTTATCAAGGTTACGCATGCCAACATGTCCTAGTCTCCTATGCCATAACCAACTTTTAGAAGATTTAGCAATTAAACATGTACGAGGTTGGGCTCTCTTAGTGAAATCAACAATGTATAGATCACCTCTACGAATGCCAGTAAAGACCATATTATGATTATCTTGACGAAACACTTGGCAATCTACTTTGGTAAATAGAACATTGAAACCAAAATCGGCTAGTCTAGATACGGAAAGAAGATTGTAACCAAGAGATTCAACAAGCATGACATTTTGTATGGAGCTATCATTGGATATGGCCACCTTACCAAGGCCAAGTACCTTACCCTTGGAGTTGTCTCCAAAAGTCACATACTTGCGTGGACCATCATTTTTAGCAAGCTCACGAAACATGTCTCTATCTCCGGTCATGTGATCGGTGCATCCACTATCAAGAATCCACTCTTTTCCTCCGGCCATGTAATCTCGAAGATTTTCCATAAGACTAAGATTCTTCATGGTCTTCTCAAATTCAATATCAAATTCTTCATCCTCATCATAGTAGCCATGCTCAATATCATCATCATCATGTATATGATCATCACCTAGGGCAATGAGTTCATTAGTTCCATGACCATGACAATGTCCAGATTTATGAATCCTAATGGCTTCCATGATAATGTTACTAATAGCTCTAACATCTCCTTTAACACGCATAAGATCACGAAGCTCAAACAAGCAATCATCAAACTTAGGATCATTAGGACTCATCTTGTGAAAAGCGATAGTCTTATGAAGAATCTCATCAAGATTCTTTAAAGAGTAATCGGGATATCGCTTTTCCAAGTCATGTCATAGAGTATAAGCACATTCAAAGTTTTGCATCCAACCAAGCACAATTTTAGGTAATCCTCTAATGATAAGATTGACGGTTCTAAGATTACGAAGCATGTCAATTTCCTCTTCATGAGTAGGATGCAAGGGATCAATAGGGGGCACATAAGGGTTATGAATATACTTGCTCAAATTAAATTCATCAAAGATATCAAGCATTTCATCCTTCCAAAAGTTGTAATACTCCCCATTGAGGATAGGCACTCTACGTCTAAGACTCCCCAAAGTAGACATATCTATGTCCCTCCAATGGTGATTAAACCAAAGCAATGGAGACCAAAGCTCTGATACCAATTGTGGGATCGAGGAGATAGGTCTAGAGGGGGGGGGGGTGAATAGACACTTAACCAACCAAAGGTGCAGTTTTTAGTTTTTCTTGGATCTTAGGCAGATTTTGGCACAAGTTAAGATCACTCCAATACTTTCTACACATGCATATATAGAGATTGAGCAGCGGAAATAGTAAAGCATGCAAGAGTACGGAAAGTAAAGGAGTAGAGTATGGAAGATCAAACGCAATGAAGACACGGTGGTTTTTGGCGTGGTTCCGATAGGTGGTGCTATCGTACGTCCACGTTGATGGAGACTTCAACCCACGGAGGGTAACGGCTGCGCGAGTCCACGGAGGGCTCCACCCACAAAGGGTCCACGAAGAAGCAACCTTGTCTATTCCACCATGGCTTACGTCCACGAAGGACTAGCCTCACTCGGGGTAGATCTTCACGAAGTAGGCGATCTCCTTGCCCTTACAAACTCCTTGGTTCAACTCCACATCATGTCGGAGGCTCCCAAGTGACACCTAACCAATCTAGGAGACACCACTCTCCAAAAGGTAATAGACGGTGTGTTGTTGATGAACTCCTTGCTCTTGTGCTTCAAATGATAGTCTCCCCAACACTCAAACAACTCCTCACAGATTTGGCTATGGTGGAAGAAGGATTTGAGTGGAAAGCAACTTGGGAAAGGCTAGAAATCAAGGTTCAAATGGTTGGATTGGAATGTCTTGATCTCAACACATGAGTAGGTGGTTCTCTCTCAGAAAATGTATGGTGGAAGTGTAGGCACATTCTAATGGCTCTTCTTACTGAGAAGGAAGTGGTGGAGGGGTATATATAGCCTCCACACAAGATCCAACCGTTACACACTTTTGACCCAATTCGGTGGCACCGATTCAGAAATCTCGGTGGCACCGAACAATGTAAAAGATATGAATGATAGGAATCTCGGTGGGACCGACTGGAACAACTCGGATGGACCGATGTGCAATGGTGAGGGCAAACCTCGTCTCGGTGGCACCGATTGCATCAACTCGATAGGACTGAAGTGAAGCAATAAGGCAACAGAGAGTTGGCAAGTCGTCTCGTTGAGACCGATTTGCAAAACTCGGTGAGACCGAAGTAAGTGCAAACGATTACAGAGAGTTGGCAAGGCCATCTCGGTGGGACCGAGATCCATATCGGTGGATCTGATTTGTTAGGGTTTTGGCAGTGGCTAAGTCCAGATGAACTCGGTGGCTCCGAATAGGAAATTTCGGTGGGGCCGAGTTGGAATGTAGGTTTTTGACATATTTGGATGGAGAAAGTGGTTGAGGATTTAGGGGTACTGTCACTAAGCACTTGAGCAAAAAGACCATCAAGCAACACCTCATCCCCTTTTAATAGTATTGGCTTTCCTATGGACTCAATGTGATCTTGGATCACTAAACCAAAAATGTAGAGTCTTGAGCTTTTGCCAATCCATGTCCTTAGCATTTTGAAGGGTTCCACTTCTCCTTGTCCCTGCCACGCCATTGTTGAACTTGTCTGAAAATCACTAGATAAAAGCATTAGTCCAACAACATGTATGTCGGCATAAATTACCAAAACCACCAAGGGAGCAAATGTTCTTTCATTGTCTCTTGGTCGTTGGTCATCGATCATGGTGGGTTTTGTCCCCTGTGCTTGTGTGTGATCTCTTGCTCCCCTTTGGCTTATGCCTGTTCACGACGGCTGATCCGGTTTGGTGGGCTGGTGGTCTTGCTGTTCGACGACGCTGCGCCTAGACTCATGCAAGTGTTGTCTCTTCTGGGCGGTGTCGTGCTTTAGTCTTTGTTGCCATTGTGATAGTAGTCGTTTCTTGGGCCGTGTTGTTTGCTCTAGCAGCAGATTGTTCTTGTTTTCATGCGTTGTGTGGCACTCCTGTCCTAGTCTATGATGGGTTTGCTTTGGTCATTTTAAGCTTTTATTTCTAGTTCAGGTTGTGTCTTGTATGATTTGTGTCTTTCTTTGGCGTTGTATCAATTCACATACAACTCCTTGTATGGTTCGAAAAACAAGCAGTAAAATAGAAGTTCATTGCATTGTTGCTTTCTTATGCTATTTCTACAAATATATTGATAGCCGGTTAAAGTTGCTACCAACTACAGTCAAATACATGGTCTTCTATTGTGGTCATATCGATCCATAAACCAGTAAACAATCTACTTGTCTCTCTCTCTCTCTCTCTCTCTCTCTCTCTCTCTTTCTCTCTCTCTGTGTGAGAGAGAGCAGGAACTCCTTGCAAAAAAAAAACAGTAGTAGAAATCTACACAAATCAACAAACACTGCTTAGTTTGGTGTGTTGTTGTATGTCCCAATATTTAAGGGCTGCAAGGTCATGTGTCTTTGCAGCATTCTCTTCAGTAACATATAGCTTCCTGTAAGGCCAAAATGAAGATTAAATTGAGCTTCTTTTATATGGTCCATCCAAATTCCCTCTGTGATAGCAGTACACTGAAGAACCATAATGGCAGTCAAAGGTAGAAACTGATCCCATGCAAAACATCCAAAGAAAAGCAATCAGTCAGGGGAAGTGAAGACAAGTGCACAATTAAATGTTTCATTTGATATAAAAAAAGCAGTAGAATTTCAATGCACAAATCTCACAGAAAGAAGAGAAGCGCTTAATAAAGATATATAATCATACTTGTTTCCTCTTATGAAAAAGGTGTATTTTATCGCGCTTGCGTGCAATTTATCATACTATATGTCAACCAAGGGTTTCAAGGCGTCATAGTATAAATGAATATCAATAATCTATTTAATGATCCAATAGTGATGTTGTTCCTGCGTTCCCATATAAACATGCATTACAACCTAGTAACTAAAATTATGATGCCACATAATATTATGATTTGTCAGTTCCTATGGTAAATAAAAGACACCGTAAGTGCACCCTGCGAGCACAACTGATAATTGATCAGTACCCTCTCAGCATTCCAAGTTAAGCTTAGATAGTTCTGTTGGGCTCTGAAAATCAAGAGCCTCTACATTGAATAGACAGGAGTACAGAGTGTGCACAACAAAATTACGCACCATGCTTGTTTGCCATTGCGATTGCGCCTCTCGACCTGGCTTGGCGTTGTCCCAGAGGTGCGCCTCCTACTTGCCATTCCACTGGAGCATTTGGGAGCAGCAACGAAAACCAGCCCTATCTATGAACAGTAACAACATCTTTCCTAACTTGTCCACCTCGTGACGCGATGGTACCGCAATGACCGGGGTGCCGCGTACTTGCGCATGGCGTCCACCAGCAGTGCCCGTCTTTCCCTTCTCTCGGACGCCAGCGTCGGCATTGGCACCGCTGACAGCGGCGGTGAGCTGCTCATTGAGTGTCCTGATCCCTATGCCTCCCGTGCGTCGGGGGGGTCCTGCCGAGGTGGAGAAGGAGGGCGAGGGTTGAAATTGTATCTGGTTGTTCGCCTGGCCATACCACCACAGACCTGCAAGACCAGTTTTCATAGCCAATGTCGGTGATGATTCCAGTGGAGATGTCGGAGCAGTGCTTTGAAGCGTATCTTGAGAAATCCAGGGGCTACCGGAAGGATAGTGGAGTGGGCGTTGGAGCTGTCAAGCTTTGACTTGAAGTTTGAGAGCACATCAACAATTTAGAGCAGAGCTTTGGCAGAATTCATTGCAGAATGTACCCTAATGCCAGACAAAGAAATACCAGAAACCTCTCTCCCCGGCAAGGAAGATGCCAACGATTGGGTTATGTACTTTGATGGTGTTTTTACGCTCCAGGGCGCCAGTGCCGGCGTGCTGCTTGTCGCACCCACCGGAGAGCACCTACACTGCTGAGTATGAAGGATTGCTTGCTGGTCTCCGGATCGCAGTAGACCTTGGGATCAGAAAATTGATCATCAGAGGTGACTCGCAGCTTGTTGTTAGGCAAGTTAACAAAAACTACCAGAGCCCATTGATGGAAGCATATGTGGATGAATTGAGGAAGTTGGAGCAACACTTTGATGGTCTGCAAATGGAGCACATTCCTCGTGCCCAGAATGAGATTGTCGATCATCTGTCAAAGCATGCCGCCTAGAGATCACCTGTGGAACTGTCGTGGGAAAACGACAATCTATGGGATCGAGAGGATCCCTTTGCGGTTCGGCTATGGGATCTACGTGCTACGAAGAGCAGGGCTAATAGATGCAAGAACAACAATGATTTATCCAGGTTCGGGCCGCTATGAGCGTAAAACCCTACTCCTGCTTTGGTGGTTTGATTGTGTATGGGCTCAAGATTACAAGGAGCGCAGCTTGCCGGCAAGGTGCGCGGGAAGTGCAGCTACAACGCGTAATTGAACTAGGTGTCGACCGTTCTAACTGCAGCCGTGGGCCTCCTTTTATAGGCTAAGGGGTTACCACAATGGCTAATACGGTCATTACAGGGAGTGAACAGTACTTGCACCGTCACCAAGTCTATCTCCTAACGGGGTAGGACAAGCGCATTAAATGCACCATTAGGTGCTACAACGGGGAGGCGAGGTTTTGACGAAAATATCTATACCACCTGCCCAGCCGGCCTCCTGTTATCTTGAGACGTACCAGGGACGGGTGTCATTGAAGTTAATCCTTGCGTGGCATGCTGACACGTGCCTTGGCCAGCTACGTTTGACTGCCTGCCCGCTCGACACCTATCATATGTGCTTATCTAGTCGATGATGAGGTGGAGCGGTAACGGGACAGACAGAGCCTGCTGGCACGGAGCTTACCGGGGCTTTGCTTGCCGGCAACCAGAGTCTTGGTCTTCACCTTGCCGGTACGAAGCTTGCCGGCAAGGGTAATCTTGATCTTCAGTACTAGAATAGTACTTCTCGATGACCTGCCTAGAGGTCTTCTTCACTGTCTTGAGTCTTGACGGAAGCAATCCTCTGGCAAGCCCTTGCCGCCAGGAAGGCTACAACTGCTTGTGCACAAGTCAGGGTACGAAGGCACCCATGTTTTAGTACACCGACAGGAGCCCCCGGGCCTGGGCCATACACGCATGCGAGGCGTCATTGGGCTGAGCCCAAACAGTGCACAGGCACGTGTGGTAGAGGATAACTGCCATAATCTTCTCTTTTACCACACCCCCACGACGCGCATTAAATGCAGGCGTGGGAGAGGTGGAACGAAACGACCGCGGGAGGTAGTGCACCTGAAAAGCGCAGCCACGTAGGACAGTAAAGAGCCAGCCCTCGCGCCTTCCGCATAAAAAGGAAACCGCGAGGGGCGCTGCTCATTTACCCCCTTCTCCCAATCTAGCCATCCGCCGTCATCTTCTTCCTTGCACAAGAGCAGAGCGCGCCATTTGCTTCCGCCGCCGCATCGCCAAGCTTCCCCCCAAACCTCGCCATGGCACCGAAGAGAGCCGCAAAGCCCCCTAATTCAGTGGCGGAGGTGAGGAAAGCCGCATGGCGGCGGGCTAATGCCGTTTTTCTGCCGGCGCTCACAGAAGATGACCTGACGAAGAACTACTCATATGTGTACGCGAGCAAGACGCAGGACCACGAGGCCACAGTGGTGCTCCCAGGATCCCTTCCTCCTATCGACGACCAAATTCACTTCTTCGCCGGGTACTTTTACTATGGGCTGTGCCCGCCCTTCTCTGATTTTTTTGTTGAGGTGATGAATACTTTCGGATTCAGACTGCTTGATTTCACACCCAATGCGGTCACCTGCTTGTTGGTCTTTGCGCACTTGTGCGAGAACTTTGTGGGAATAGCCCCAAATGTTGCTCTGTTCTGGCACTTCTTTATTCCCTGGGTTGAGGACGACTCCCTGTCCAGCAGCGTCACCTGGATCCCAAGGGGAAATTAGAATAAGCACTACTTGGAGGGCAAACTGCACATCGAGTGGAATGAATGGAGGGCCGACTGGTGCTGGGTCAAACAGAAGGACTTCCCGGAATTCTACCATCTCAGGACGGAGAAAATAGAGAAGGCCATCAACTGGGAAAACGTCGACCCCAATGACGCTAAGCTTGGGTTGGCTCTGTATTGAATCATTGCCCTTAAGGAGGCCGACTTGGCGATCGAGATGGTGGGAGCAGACTTGACCCGCTGCTGGATCGCCCCGCTGCAGCACAGAGGAGGCCAGCAAGCGTGGAATTACCAGGACCCTGCCGATCCGATGCGTCTGCACCCGGGCCCGAATGACAACCTGTCGGTAATGGAGCATTACCGGCTCATCTGCCAGCTTTTCAACAGGGGCTGCACCTTCCACCTACCGGCAACGGTGATCCCACTGTGCAACAACACCGCCAAGGCTTCCATACTGGCAATGATGCCGGCCTGCGACGCCAAGACGGTTCTGAGCACATGGAAAGTACCCGGCAAGAAGGCAGTGGAAGACTGGCGTGCCGGCCCGAAGGAAATGGTTGTCCGAGTTGAGGATGACATGGTTCATCCGATGAAGGATGATGAGAAGGAGTTCCTTATCGCAAGGGCAAATGAGCTTAAGAAGGCAGCTCTCTCCCGAGCGGCCAAGGGTGCCGGCAGTGAGGGGCACACCAAAGGTCAACCCAAAAAGCAGGCAATGACCCCGGGAACTAGCGGAAGAAGCCGCACTCAAGAGCATGCCGACGAGCATGCGAGCAAAGAGGACCAGGCCAGGAGTCTGAGGTAGAAGAGGAGCAGCCCGAGGAATCTTTAGATGAGGAAGAAGAGGAGGAAGCACCTCGCCCTTCTCCCGTCAAGGTGAATACCGCCATCGCCAAGAGGCCCGCCAAGAAGGCAACGCACACCGAGCCGGCAAGTAAGGAGCTTGCTGGCGTCAAGGCAGCGGTTGCAGCTTCCTGGCCTCAGCCTTCTAGGCGCCAGCCTCCTCGGGGAGCCGCTTCCCAGCAACCAGCTTCGCCAACCGCAGGGGGTGAAGGTGTGTCGCAGCCCCTGGCTCCGCCAAGAGCCAAGCGAGCTAGGAAGACGCCACTAGCACCTACACCCTCCGACGCGGCTGACATAGTGCACCGGGACCTATCTGTCCTTAGTGACCCAGAAGAGGAGGAAGAGTAAGTCCATCGTCTTCATCCACTTCCTTGCAATTGTCTAGATATTATTGCTGAACTAATCATTCTGACTATTCTGATCTTGCAGGGATGAGGCGCCCTTGGCGGAAAAGCAGAGGAAGAAGCCCAGAACTGCCGAGGAAGGCGAGACGACAACAGGCATAGAGCAAGGTGCCACCCCACCTAAGGTTGCCGACTCGAGCCCACCGCGCGAGGCTCACGTCCAATTCCAGCCAGCGAGCGCCGCCATCGAGTCTTCTGCAATGGAGACCGACAAGGGGTTGGAAAGTGGCCAGTCAGAAGGAGAGCGCCAAGAGATGGAGCCCTTGACGGAACCCTCAACTTCTGAGCCGTCGCCAAGACCTTCACTGACAAGGTGCAGCCCTCCCCCAGAGGAGCCCCTAGAAGGGTTCCTTCGCATCGAGGCCCCCCTGGCAACCGACGTTGCCGAAGACCAAACGATGGCAACCGAAGTTGCTGGAGGAAGAACAACATCCCCTCTCCATGCTCATCAAGGTAAGTTCCTTTCCAAATGCAATCTTGGCAGTCCTTCTTTTTTCGTTTTCTTGAACTTGTCTTGAAGTTTTGATTTCGTCTTCCTTTCCGCTTCTTCCCTGTCTTGTAGAACCAACCCCTCCGGAGGAGAGGGAGGTATCTATGGAGGAGATTGCGAAGAGTGCCGCTGACGAGGCTGCCAGGATTTCGGCCACGGAGGTCGCTGCGTCTGCCGCTGAGGAGGCCAGGAAAACCCCCGAAGAGCCTGTCATGTCCTCCGGCAACACATCGGAGCTCACCACAATAGACACTGAGATGGGGGAGGCTGGCAGTGACAAGCCAGGCACCAACGTCCATCCCAGCGCACCTGAGGTGCAAGCTCTGTTGGGTCCCTCGGGGCCAAGCAACCAGCAGCAGGAATTCGAAGCCCCCAGTTCATCTGGTGCCGGGGAACTCTCCTTCGAGGATGCCATTGCCGGAATTTTGGTACCCCTCTCTCAAGGTGCCCCGGGAACGGACTACTCCACCAACAACGCCATTGATATGGCCTTCCTGAAAACGATGGCCACCGGCTTCCAGGATGTGCAGCGGCAAGCCATAGAGCTGGCCGAGGGGAAACTGAAAGAGAAGGCAGAGGAACTCCGCACGTGGTATAATGATAAATTCCATAGCCTTAAGAGGCAGGAAGAGAAGCTTGATGCTGCCAAGGAGAAGGCAACGGCCTTGGATGGCAAGTTGACGGAGCGCGAAGCGCAACTCATCATCAAGGAAAAAGACCTCGCCGCCCGAGAAGAAGCACTTGCCGCCAAGCTCCGTGGCAAGGATGAAGAGATCCAGACTCTGCTCATGCAACGAACCAAAGAGCTAGAGGAGGGCCACAGAAAGGCCATTGAAACTCAAGCTTAGGTTCATGCCGACAAGCTCTTGGAAGCCGTTAAGGCCATAGAGGGTGCCGAGGCCGCCAAGGTAGAGTTGGAGTCCAAGGTACCAAAGCTCGAAGAGGACCATGCCGGCAACAGAGAGGAGCTCTCGACTCTCCAAGCATCAGCGCAGAAGGTAGCCCACACTTTGGGTGACCTGCAGACGCAGCTATCCGCCAAGAGTCAAGAACTTAGTCAAGCTGCCAACGCCAAGGAAGATCTGAAGCTGAAGCTACGTGGTTTGGAGGAGCATCTTGACAGCGCCAAGGCCAGAGAGGCAGCCTTGTCCAAAGATCTTGAGAAGGAGAAAGCTGCGTACGCCGACGCCGTTAGTTCCTTCAACACGCTTAACAGCAACTTGCAGTTGTGGACCGATCGCCTTGTAGAGGCCGCAGAACAGATTAGGGCCCACCTTGTCGTCATGGGCTTGGCGGAATACAACTACGCCCCCAATGATCAAGAAGCGGCAAGCGCCAGCCTGACTCTCTTCTTCGAGGGCCTTGTCGAGGTGTTGGAGAAGCATCACAGAGAGCGATCCGACTCCTTTGCCAAGGAGTCCCACAAGCTTGCCCGAGACATACTCTACAAGGTATTTGTCAAAGTTGCATATCGCAATCCAAATGTTGACCTCTCCGGCGCCATCACAAGCTTGCCGAAGAACGCCGATATCACAGCTGCTGACAAGATCGTCGCTCCAATAGCCGACTGGGTCAGCCAAGTCTCCAGGACTCAGGGTGGGGCTACCCATTGACATTGTAGTCATACCTTGACGCGAATGCGATCTTGTACAAAACAAACTGATCTTAAGTTAGATCTGCACCGCGTTTTGATGTAATATAACGTGTGTTTTGAATGGATGTATGCATGCTACTCCTCTTGTCTTATTCTGTCTTTGCATGATTTATGTACCCTACGCTTGCTGGAATCTTGCCGGTGTGCGCACTGCCACGAGCGCTTGAGGAATGGGTCCTTAGCAGCTTGCCGGAAGTGCCGCTGCCGGCAAGGTTACACTTGACGATCACAACGCAGCCACTTAAGTTGTTGAGCGGACTCGAAACAAAGTAAGACCGTAGCTGATCACGACAGGGTTCCTTAGTGTGCAGGTTTCTCATACAAAGGTGTAGGATCGAGGAGATAGGTCTAGAGGGGGGGCGGGTGAATAGACTCCTAACCAGCCAAATTAGCAGTTTTTAATTTCTCTTGGAACTTAGGCAGATTTTGGCATAAGTTAAGATCACTCCAATACTTTCTACACATGCATATCTAGAGATTGAGCAGCGGAAACAATAAAGCATGCAATAGTACGGAAAGTAAAGGGGTAGAGAATGGAAGATCAAACGCAATGAAGACACGGTGGTTTTTGGCGTGGTTCCAATAGGTGGTGCTATCGTACGTCCACGTTGATGGAGACTTCAACCCACGAAGGGTAACGGCTGCGCGAGTCCACGGAGGGCTCCACCCACGAAGGGTCCACGAAGAAGCAACCTTGTCTATTCCACCATGGCTTACGTCCACGAAGGACTAGCCTCACTCGGGGTAGATCTTCACGAAGTAGGCGATCTCCTCGCCCTTACAAACTTCTTGGTTCAACTCCACATCTGGTTGGAGGCTCCCAAGTGACACCTAACCAATCTAGGAGACACCACTCTCCAAAAGGTAAAAGACGGTGTGTTGTTGATGAACTCCTTGCTCTTGTGCTTCAAATGATAGTCTTCCCAGCACTCAAATACTCCTCACAGATTTGGCTATGGTGGAAGAAGAATTTGAGTAGAAAGCAACTTGGGAAAGGCTAGAGATCAAGGTTCAAATGGTAGGAATGGAATATCTTGATCTCAACACATGAGTAGGTGGTTCTCTCTCAGAAAATGAATGGTGGAAGTGTAGGCACGTTCTGATGGCTCTCCTTCCTAAGAAGGATGGGGTGGAGGGGTATATATAGCCTCCACACAAAATCCAACCGTTACACACTTTTGACCCAACTCGGTGGCACCGAAACGATCATCTCGGTAGCACCGAACTGTGTAAAAGATATGAACTTTAGGAATCTCGGTGGGATCGATACGAACAACTCGGATGGACCGAAGTGCAATGGCTAGGGCAATCCTCATCTCGGTGGCACCAATTGCATCAACTCGGTAGGACCGAAGTGAAGCAATAAGGCAACAGAGAGTTGGCAAGCCATCTCGGTGAGACCGATATGCATAACTCGGTGAGACCGAAGTGAATGCAACCGATTACAGAGAGTTGGCAAGGCCATCTCGGTGGGACCGAGATCCGTTTCGGTGGATCCGATTTGTTAGGGTTTGGCAGTGGCTAAGTCTTGGATAAATTCGGTGGGGCCGGTTTGGAAATTTCGGTGGGGCCGAGTTGGACTTTAGGTTTAGGACATATTTGGGTAGAGAGAGTGGTTGAGGGTTTAGGAATACTGTCACTAAGCACTTGAGCAAAAGGACCATTAAGCAACACCTCATCCCCTTTTAATAGTATTGGCTTTCCTATGGACTCAATGTGATCTTGGATCACTAAACCAAAATTGTAGAGTCTTGATCTTTTGCCAATCCTTGTCCTTAGCATTTTGAGGGGGTTCCACGTCCTCTTGTCCACGCCACGCCATTGTTGAACTTGTCTGAAATTCACTAGATAAAAGCATTAGTCCAACAACATGTATGTTGACATAAATTACCAAAACCACCAAGGGAGCAAATGTGCTTTCAATCTCCTCCTTTTTGGTAATTGATGACAACATACATCAAAGCTTTAAATAAAGATTTAGCAGAGGTATGTATGAAAGCTTTGAAGGAAACATGTAACATGTATGAGCTCCCCTGAACTCCCCCTGAAGATGTGCATAACATAATGATATCTTATGGGAAATATACATGCAACATGTATCTTGGCTATATGCATCAGAGCAATATGTATATGTGACATTAGGGCATCCACATGTACAAGATTTTATCCTTGCAAACAATATATACTTAGCAAGAGGCCAACCATGTACATGAGTGTGATGCATATACTTACCTTGAAGTTCTTGATCAAGTACCTGAAGAAATACACTTGAGAAAACAGGGTTAGATAACACAAGATAATTTCTTCAAGAAAAGGACACAAGATCAACAAGAAACCAAGATTGGGATGACATGTAGAAGAGAGTATCACTAGGTGAATACTTCTTTGACGCAGACATGTCCCCATAAGAAATAGCTGTCTCCCCTTAAAGAACTTCCTCTCCCCCTGAATCTGACATGGATATTGGGAGTAGGTAGGGTGAGAACACTCAAACAACAGCCAAAGAACAGACTAATCATGTTTCTCCCTTCTTAGAAACATGTAACATTCTCTCCTCTTGTAAGGTGCATCTTTGTTTTAAATAGATAAGCTTAAGCTTTGATATATTCCTCTCTCCCCCTTTGACATCATTTTCCAAGAAGGGACTTCAAGGTTATTGATTAAGTGAGTTTGGTCCTTGAGAAATACAGCTAGATGCATGTAGAGGATAAGAATCATCGAGTGGAGCTGGAGCAGAAAAACTCAGGGAAAATTTGACAGAAAATTCCTTAGAGCAGTCAAAATCGGTGACACCGAGTTGAGACAATTCGGTGGAACCGAGTTTGATGCAATGGAATATTTTGTTAACTCAGCTCACTAGGCAAGGAAATCGCACAAGGATTTGCAAAGAATTAACTCCGAATCAAGCTAAAAGAGAAGAAACGGAAAAGAAGCAAAGAAACGTCTAGATGAAGTTTTTTTTTTGAAAAGAAACACTCTAGCAAGAAGAGAACAAGCAGAAGAAACACTAGAGAACTTCATCTAGATGGGTCGGTGACTAGGTCACCTATGTTAGAGTATTTTGACTTAGGAGTCAAGTGAAAACACTTGATCATAGGTCATACTCGTCGTTAAGCTCAAAATGGGGTTGCCATTTTTCTTTTAAGCATTTCAATGTATTCACATCTTGTTGAGTTGCTTTAGCTCATGTCTTTGAGTGAAGCTTCTCTAAGATGTGAGTACTTACATTGGTATTTGGTGGTGAAGTCCATCATGTAGTTGAACTTGAAGTGGATGCTCATGAATTGAAGTTTGGAGCTATCCTATCATTTGTAGTTCATCTTCCTACATGGGTTAGATTTGAAAGGAACAACATGTGTATCCAAAATGACAAGAATGAAGCATAACTCAAATGTTGTCAAAGGATATGTTTAGGTTGTCTTGTTCCTTGTTACTCCATCAATTGTTGATACTTGGGTTATACAAGATTGCTCAAGATAAGAGTGTGATGCAATCTTGTGACATGAAGCTTGTCCAAGTACCTACAAAAGGTTAGATACCATACAAGGGAGCAAAATGTCCAAGATATAAAATGATCATGAAGGATATCATGGATTAGTCAAGAATGCTCATGCCCTTGTATGCTTTCGCAATGAACCTCTAGTTTACGTTTGAAGCATCAATGATGTTCAATTCACTTCTCAAGTGACAAAACACTTTCTCATCAAGGAGTTTGGTAAAGATGTCCGCCAATTGTTTGTCAGTCCGAACATGTTTAAGGTCAATATCACCTTTCTCAACATGATCTCGAATGAAATGGTGACGAACCTCAATATGCTTAGTTCGAGAATGTTGCACGGGATTGTGTGCTATCTTAATAGCACTCTCATTGTCACAAAGTAATGGTACATGTCTCACATGCACACCATAATCTTTAAGAGTTTGTGCCATCCATAGTAATTGAGCACAACATGATCCCGCGGCAATGTATTCCGCTTCGGCAGTAGATAGAGATACGGAATTTTGTTTCTTGGAGGACCAAGACACAAGAGATCTACCAAGAAATTGACATGTACCCGAAGTGGATTTTCTGTCAACCTTGTCTCCGGCATAGTCCGAATCGGAGTAGCCAACAAGATTGAAGGAAGATCCTTTGGGATACCATATGCCAAAGTTTGGTGTATGTATCAAGTATCTCACTATTCTTTTCACCGCCTTAAGGTGACACTCTTTTGGTGCCGCTTGGTATCGTGCACACATGCACACACTTAACATAATGTCGGGTCGGGAGGCACATAGATATAATAATGAACCAATCATCGATCGATAAACCTTTTGATCAACTGGTTTGCCATCCTTGATCAAGTCAAGATGTCCGCTCGTTGGCATGGGAGTTTTCATACCTTTAATCTCTTGCATGTTGAACTTTTTGAATAAGTCCTTGGTATACTTTGTTTGAGAGACAAAGGTACCTTCCCTAGTTTGCTTGATTTGCAAACCAAGAAAGAATTTGAGTTCACTCATCATAGACATCTCAAACTTCTCCGACATCAACCTTCCAAACTTTTCACTAAAAGAGGGGTTAGTAGATCCAAAGATAATATCATCAACATAAATTTGGCATACAAATAATTCTCCATTAACCCTCTTAGTGAACAAAGTTGAATCAATCTTCCCAATTTCAAAACCTTTTTCAAGAAGAAACTTTGTCAAGCATTTGTACCAAGCTCTAGGGGCTTGCTTGAGACCATAAAGAGCTTTACGAAGTTTGTACACATGATTAGGTTTCTTGGGATTCTCAAAGCCGGGAGGTTGTTTAACATATACTTCCTCTTCAATTTCACCATTTAAGAAGGCACTTTTAATATCCGTTTGGTAAAGAGTGATATCATGGTGATTGGTATACGCAAGTAAAATGCGAATGGATTCAAGTCTTGCAACGGGGGCATAGGTCTCACCATAGTCCATACCTTCGATTTGTGTGTAACCTTGTGTTACGAGACGAGCCTTGTTGTGTACAACTTGTCCATCTTCATCTTGCTTATTCCGAAACACCCATTTGGTTCCAATGATGTTTTGCTCTTCCTTAGGCTTCTCAACCAATGTCCACACTTGGTTCCTCTCAAAGTTGTGTAGCTCTTCATGCATTGCATTCACCCAATCGGGGTCCTTGAGAGCATCTTCTACCTTCAAGGGTTCAACACTAGATATAAATGAGTAATGCTCACAAAAGTTAGCTAAACGAGATTTAGAGCGAGTAATTCTCCCTGTTTGAATATCTCCAAGTATTTGTTCGACGGGATGATCCTTGTCGATTCTTGCTCTAACTCGAGGTAGCTTTTTCTTGGGTTGTGGTGAGGCTTCCTCATCATCATCATCTTCTTCTTCTTCGTTGATGTTGTCGTTGTTTGTTTGTGGAGGTGGAGAAGGAGGTTGAGGTGGATCATCTTGTTGCACTTCCTCATTCCCATCGTCTTGACGTGTTCCACTTGTGGATGCCTCCATATCAGCTTGTCGATCACCTTGATGTGAGGTTGGGGCTTCCACTTGAATAGACGAGGCACTCTCCTTTACTTCCACGGGGCGAATCTTGCCAATGGGCAAGTCTTGGATTGCTTCCGATGGTTCTTGATCTCCTACATCAAGTGGCAATTGCTCGACTTGCGAGCCGTTAGTCTCATCAAACTTCACATCTACCGTCTCTTCAACTTTTTGAGTGAAGTTGTTGTAGACACGGTAAGTGTGAGAGTTCGATCCATAACCAAGTAGGAAACCTTCATGAGATTTAGGAGCAAATTTTGAACGACGATGCTTATCAAGAATGTAACATTTTGAGCCAAATACTCAAAGGTATCCAACTTGTGGTTTGTTACCAGTGAGCAGTTCATACGCCGTTTTACCAAGAAGCTTGTGAAGATAGAGTCGGTTTGTTGCATGACAAGCTGTTTCAACCGCTTCTGCCCAAAAATGTCTTGGCGTCTTGTATTCATCAAGCATTGTTCTTGCCATCTCAATAAGTGTACGGTTCTTCCTCTCAACAACTCCATTTTGTTGAAGTGTGTACGTAGCCGAGAACTCATGTGAAATACCCTCCTCATCAAGAAAGGTGTCCACATTGGCGTTCTTGAACTCCGTTTCGTTGTCACTCCGAACCTTCTTGATCTTTACTTCAAATTGATTTTGAGCCTTTCTTACGAAGTTCTTGAAGATCTTTTGTACCTGCGATTTGTCATCAAGAAAGAACACCCACTTAAATCTGGAAAAATCATCAACAATAACTAAACCGAAAGAGTTACCACCAAGACTCTTATAGGCGTTGGGACCAAACAGATCCATATGAAGTAGCTCGAGTGGTCTCCTCGTGGTCATAATGTTCTTTACGGGATGGCTTCCTCCAACCTATTTTCCTGCTTGGCAAGCACTACAAAGTCGATCTTTGTCAAATATAACATCTTTCACTCCAAGAATGTGATCTCCTTTAACAAGTTTATCAAGGTTACTCATACCAACATGTCCAAGTCTTCTATGCCATAACCAACCTTTAGAAGATTTTGCAATTAAACATGTACGAGGTTGGGCTCTCTTAGTGAAATCAACAATGTATAGATCACCTCTACGAATGCCGGTAAAGACTATATCATGATTATCTTGGCGAAACACTTGGCAATCTACTTGGTAAATAGAACATTAAAACCAAAATCGGCTAGTCTAGATACGGAAAGAAGATTGTAACCAAGAGATTCAACAAGCATAACATTTTGTATGGAGCTATCATTGGATATGGCCACCTTACCAAGGCCAAGTACCTTACCCTTGGAGTTGTCTCCAAAAGTCACATACTTGCGTGGACCATCATTTTTAGTAACCTCACGAAACATGTCTCTATCTCCAGTCATGTGATCGGTACAACCGCTGTCAAGAATCCACTCTTTTCCTCCAGCCATATAATCTCGAAGATTTGCCATAAGGCTGAGATTCCTCATGGTCTTCTCAAATTCAATATCAAAGTCTTCGTCTTCATTATAATAGCCGTGCTCAACATCATCATCATCATGCATGTGATTAATAGATTCATTAGTCTCATGATCATGACAATGTTCAAGTTTATGAATTCTAATAGTTTCCATGATAATATTGCTAATAGTTCTAACATCTCCTTTGGCACGCATGAGATCACGAAGCTCAAACAAGCAATCATCAAACTTAGGATCATTAGGACTCATCTTGTGAAAAATAATAGCCTTATGAAGAATCTTATCAAGACTCTTTAGAAAATAATCGGGATATCGCTTTTCTAAATCATGCCATAGAGTATAAGCACATGCAAAGTTTCGCATACAACCAAGCACAATCTTAGGTAATCCTCTAATGATAAGATTGACGGTTCTAAGATTACGAAGCATGTCAATTTCCTCTTTATGAGTAGGATTCAAGGGATCAATAGGGGGAACATAAGGATTATGAATATACTTGCTCAAGTTAAACTCATCAAAGATA
The DNA here is from genome assembly GCA_039707655.1 of Elymus sibiricus. Lineage (NCBI taxonomy): Eukaryota > Viridiplantae > Streptophyta > Magnoliopsida > Poales > Poaceae > Elymus > Elymus sibiricus. The sequence goes on from CM077676.1 coordinate 239,161,192, forward strand.
TCAAGCATTTCATCCCTCCAAAAGTTGTAATACTCCCCATTGAGAATAGGCACTCTACGTCTAATACTCCCGAACGTAGACATATCCATCTCCCTCCAATGGTGATGAAACCAAAGCAATGGAGACCAAAGCTCTGATAGCAATTGTAGGATCGAGGACATAGGTCTAGAGGTGGGGGGGGGGGTGAATAGACTCCTAACCAGCCAAATTAGCAGTTTTTAATTTCTCTTGGAACTTAGGCAGATTTTGGCACAAGTTAAGATCACTCCAATACTTTCTACACATGCATATCTAGAGATTGAGCAGCGGAAACAATAAAGCATGCAATAGTACGGAAAGTAAAGGGGTAGAGAATGGAAGATCAAACGCAATGAAGACACGGTGGTTTTTGGCGTGGTTCCGATAGGTGGTGCTATCGTACGTCCACGTTGATGGAGACTTCAACCCACGAAGGGTAACGGCTGCGCGAGTCCACGGAGGGCTCCACCCACGAAGGGTCCACGAAGAAGCAACCTTGTCTATTCCACCATGGCTTACGTCCACGAAGGACTAGCCTCACTCGGGGTAGATCTTCACGAAGTAGGCGATCTCCTTGCTCTTACAAACTTCTTGTTTCAACTCCACATCTGGTTGGAGGCTCCCAAGTGACACCTAACCAATCTAGGAGACACCACTCTCCAAAAGGTAAAAGACGGTGTGTTGTTGATGAACTCCTTGCTCTTGTGCTTCAAATGATAGTCTTCCCAGCACTCAAACACTCCTCACAGATTTGGCTATGGTGGAAGAAGAATTTGAGTGGAAAGCAACTTGGGAAAGGCTAGAGATCAAGGTTCAAATGGTAGGAATGGAATATCTTGATCTCAACACATGAGTAGGTGGTTCTCTCTCAGAAAATGAATGGTGGAAGTGTAGGCATATTCTGATGGTTCTCCTTCCTAAGAAGGATGGGGTGGAGGGGTATATATAGCCTCCACACAAAATCCAACTGTTACACACTTTTGACCCAACTCGGTGGCACCGAAACGATCATCTCGGTAGCACCGAACTGTGTAAAAGATATGAACTTTAGGAATCTCGGTGGGACCGATACGAACAACTCGGATGGACCGAAGTGCAATGGCTAGGGCAATCCTCATCTCGGTGGCACCAATTGCATCAACTCGGTAGGACCGAAGTGAAGCAATAAGGCAACAGAGAGTTGGCAAGCCATCTCGGTGAGACCGATATGCATAACTCGGTGAGACCAAAGTGAATGCAACCGATTACAGAGAGTTGGCAAGGCCATCTCGGTGGGACCGATATCCGTTTCGGTGGATCCGATTTGTTAGGGTTTGGCAGTGGCTAAGTCTTGGATAAACTCGGTGGGGCCGGTTTGGAAATTTCGGTGGGGCCGAGTTGGACTTTAGGTTTAGGACATATTTGGGTAGAGAGAGTGGTTGAGGGTTTAGGAATACTGTCACTAAGCACTTGAGCAAAAGGACCATTAAGCAACACCTCATCCCCTTTTAATAGTATTGGCTTTCCTATGGACTCAATGTGATCTTGGATCACTAAACCAAAAATGTAGAGTCTTGATCTTTTGCCAATCCTTGTCCTTAGCATTTTGAGGGGGTTCCACGTCCTCTTGTCCATGCCACGCCATTGTTGAACTTGTCTGAAATTCACTAGATAAAAGCATTAGTCCAACAACATGTATGTTGACATAAATTACCAAAACCACCAAGGGAGAAAATGTGCTTTCAAAAGGCCAAAATCGTTCAAGGAGAAATTGCAACTACAACAAAGAATTTATTTCAAAGTTTTTCAACTTAACTTTTTCTTTGTTGTACTTCTTGTCGTAGAACGATATCTTGAACGTCACTTGGTATCCATACCGTCACTCCCCCCTAGAAATTTGCATGCGAGGAACCCTTCTGTCCTTTGACAAAAAGAAAGAAGAGAAAAGAGGAGGCTGGAACCTTGACGGTTCGTTATTCATCGTATGCAAGGTAAGATGTAGCACAACGCTGCCTGCAACATATAAATAAATATGTACTTTGACAAAGAGTTGTGAAACACTTAGCTTTTATTCATTGTGCACGGGATCTGCGCCCAGCTCTGTACAAAGGATTACATGCCTTGCTGGCAAACTTGTACAAAAGAGGTTGCCGTGCAGCCCGGCAACCGCGCCTTACGGGTAAAACTTGGGAAGATACTCAATATTCCATGAGTTGAGCACCGGAGTGCCATCTTCAGTCTCTAGGCGGACTGCGCCAGGCCTAGTGACTTGTACCACCCGGTAAGGGCCTTCCCACTTCGGCGTCAAGTTGTTTTGACCCTTCGTGGACAGAATCCGATGAAGAACATGGTTGCCTTCCTCAAGGTTCCTGGCGTTCATTTTGCGGCTATGGTAGCGGCGCAAAGCTTGCTGGTACCGTGCAACATGGACAGCAGCCCGGAAACGATCTTCCTCAAGGAGCGTGGCATCATCTTGCCGTAGCTCATCTTGATCCTCCACATCGAAGGCCAAAACTCGAGGTAACCCATATCCGAGTTCCGTGGGGAGCACCACCTCTGCACCATATACAAGGGAGAAGGGTGTCTGGCCAGTGGGTCAACTTGTGTCATTCTGATTGACCAAAGAACCGCTGGCAACTCTTCCACCCAGCGCCTTCCACACTCGTGCAACCTGTCGAAAGTTTTGTTCCTGAGACCACACAACATTTCTGCATTTGCCCTCTCTACTATTCCATTGCTCCTTGGGTGAGCAACAGATGCGTAGCAGATCTTGTTTCCAAGTTCTTGGCAATATGCTGTGAAGGCGCGGCTCGTGAACCGGGTGCCATTGTCGGTGATGATCCTATTGGGTACACCAAAACAAGCAACCAATCCTTTGAGGAACTTGATGGCTGACTGTGCCGTCACCTTTCTCACTGGCTCTACCTCAGGCCACTTTGTAAACTTGTTGATTGCAACGTACAAGAATTCAAAGCCCCCGGTAGCACGGGGGAAGGGGCCGACGATGTCGAGCCCCTAGACCGAGAAAGGCCAGGAGAGAGGGATGGTTTGGAGGGCTTGAGCTGGCTGGTGGATGTCCTTGGAGTGGAACTGGCATGCTTCGCACCTAGTGACCACCGCCAAGGCGTCTTGAAGGGCTATCGGCCAGTAAAATCCTTGATGGAACGCCTTGCCGACAAGCGCACGCAACCCAATGTGAGAGCCACACATCCCTTCATGCATCTCTTCCAACAGCCTCTGTCCATCTTCCTGGCAGATGCACTTCAATTTCACCCCATTTGGTCTTTTCCTGTACAAAATGTTGTCAACAAATTTGTACATCCTTGATTGATGGGCTACTCTTTTTGCGTCTTCCTGCTTATCAGGAAGATCTCCTGTGTGAAGGTATTGGACAATTGGCTGTGCCCATGCCGGAGCCTGTGGCTCGACGACAAGGACTAAAGGTACTTCTTCCTCTGCGGGAGCGCTTGCTTCGATGGCAAGAATCTGGCTTGCCGGAAGCTACGACTCACCGGCCAAGGGTGTCTTGTCCTTGGTATCTACTTTTAGGGGGCTATCGGCAGCTCTGCCGGAAAGTAACCACCAACATCTTGCTTTCTTTTCTTCGCCAGCCTTGATGGTGTAACAGATGGTTGAGTCAAATGGAGCACAAAAGTCCCTGGTTACACAGGCAGCTTTTGGGCGGCACGCTTCTACAGGTCATCGGCAATATCATTCTGGGCACGGGGAACATGCTCTGTTTGCAGACCGTCAAAGTGCTCCTCCAATTTCCTCACTTCATCAACGTATGCCTCCATCAAGGGGCTCTGGTAATCCTTGTTGACCTGCCTCACCACAAGCCACGAGTCGCCCCTGATAATCAGCTTTCGAATACCAAGGTCGATTGCAATGCGCAGGCCGGCAAGCAATCCCTCGTACTCAGCAGTGTTGTTGGTGGCCTGCTCCCTGGGAAAATGCATCTGAAGCACGTACTTGAGGTGCTCTCTGGTGGGTGCTATAAGCAGCACACCGGCACCAACGCCTTTCAGCGTGAAAGCACCGTCAAAGTACATGATCCAATCATCAACAGTGTCCTTGCCGGGGAGAGAGGTCTCTAGGATTTCTTCATCTGGCGTCGGGGTCCATTCTGCAATGAATTCTGCCAAAGCTCTGGTCTAAATTGTTGAGGTACTCTCGAACTTCAAATCAAAGCTTGACAGCTCCAATGCGCACTCCACAATCCTGCCGGTGGTTTCTGGATTTCTCAGAATACGTTGCAAAGGAAAGCGAGTGACGACAGTGACTTGGTGTGCTTGAAAGTAGTGGCGCAGCTTCCATGAGGCCATGAGAAGGCCAAAGAGCAACTTCTGCACACCAGAATACCTTGACCTAGCCCCTTGCAGGAGAGAGCTGACAAAGTAGACTGGGCGCTGCACCACCTTCTTCTTCTGCACAACCTGCTGATCTGGCTCACTTGCTTGCATAATCTCTGGCTTGTCGGCACCTGACCTTGCCGGAGAAGATTCTGGCTTGTCGGGTCGTGGCTCTGCGGCTGCTACCTCCTCTTCATCTGCCTCTCTTTCAGCCACAAGTGCAGCACTAACCACTTGATTTGTTGCCGCTAAGTATAGCAGCAACCTCTCTTGCGGCCTAGGCGCAACTAGGACTGGCGGAGAGGATAGGCACTCCTTCAAATCTTGGAGCGTGGCCTCCGCTTCCGGAGCCTAGTTCACTGGGCCTGCCTTTTTCAATATTTTGAAAAATGGCAAGGCACACTCTGCCGATTTGGAGATGAACCTGCCGAGAACGGCAACACAGCCGGCAAGACGCCTGGCGTCCTTGACGCGTCTTGGTGCTTCAATCTGCTCAATTGCTTTGATCTTGTCGGGGTTGGCTTCAAACCCTCTCTGAGATACAAAGAACCCAAGAAGCTTGCCGGACGGAACAAAGAACACACACTTCTTTTGGGGTTGAGCTTCAAGTTGAGTTTGCGCAAGTTTGCAAATGTTTCTTCCAAATCTTGGATCAGTGTTGACTTGTCTCTGGTTTTGACCACAATGTCATCCATGTTGGCTTCCACATTTCTGTGCAGCTGTGGCTCAAAACTGATCTGAACTGCTCTAGCAAATGTCGCCCCGGCACTCTTCAACCCGAAAGGCATACGCAAAAAGCAGTACGTGCCACACGGGGTGATGAACGCCGTTTTCTCCTCATCTTCCTTGGCCATAAAGATCTGATGATAACCAGAATAGGCGTCAAGAAAAGAGAGTAACTCACAGCCGGCAGTGGAGTCCACAATCTGGTCGATGCGCAGCAAGGGGAAAGGGTCTTTTGGACATGCTTTATTTATATCAGTGAAGTCTATACAAAGCCTCCACTTCCCATTCGCCTTGCGCACTACCACTGGATTGGCTAACCACGTGGGGTGTAGCACTCCTCTGACCAGGCCTGCCACTTCCAACTTCTTGATCTCTTCGGCAATAAACTCTTGCCACTCCAAGGCTTGCTTTCTGACCTTCTGCTTGACGGGTCTCGCATGAGGGCAGACAGCAAGGTGGTGCTCAATTACCTCCCTAGGAACACCGGGGATGTCAGATGCTTGCCAGGCAAACACATCGACACTCGCCCGTAGGAAGGCAATGAGCGCGCTTTCCTATTTGTCACTGAGAGTGGCACTTATGGAAAAAGTGCCACTCGTCCCATCTTCCCTTGCAAAGACTTGCTTGGTCACCAGTGCAGAGGCCTTGGCTTTCTTGCTCTTGCCGGTAGAGCTCTCTGGTATGTCCTCAACAGGCGTGCCGCACTCTAAAGTGCGCTTCCCGGAGTCCTTATCAGAGGTCTTGCTGGTCTTCTTCTTCTTTCCTCCCCCAGGAGCTTTGCCGGTAGGAGTAGGTGCCTCGACGGCAGATGCTGCCACTGCCTCCTGGTAGAGCTTGTCAGCGCAGATGATTGCGTCCTTCTGGTTGGACTTGATGGTGAGAATGCCCATTGGCCCCAGCATCTTGATGACATTGTACACGTAATGCGACGCAGCCATGAATTTTGCCAGTGCTGGGCGGCCCAGAATCCCATTGTATGGCAGCGGCATCTTGACGACGTCGAAGACAATCTTCTCCGTCTGGTAATTGAGCTCGCTGCTGAACGTGACCGACAACGTGACTTGGCCCTTTGGCTTGTTCCTCCCCGGACTGATTCCTTGGAAAGTGCGTGTTTCCTTGAGATCCTTGTCGGGGATCTGCAGCCTCTTGATCACATCGGGAGAGATCAAGTTCAAGCCAGCCCCACCGTCAACCAGCATCTTCGTCACCTTGAGGTTGCGGATTGTTAGCGAAACCAACAATGGCAAACACCCGACCGCGGTGGTGCGATCAGGGTGATCCTCGGTGCCAAAGACGATGGGCGCGTGCGACCACTTGAGTGGCTTCTGTGCTTCCATCACTGGCTCTGCGGCATTCACCTCGCGGACCCACTGCTTCAGTCGCTGGTGCGAGGAGTTCAAATATGCGCCTCCATCAACACACATGGCGTCCATTGCATTCTGGAACTCCTTGTCGGACCCATCTTCGTCCTCATCATCATCATCTTTTTTCTGGCCCTGAGCGGCCTTCTCTTTCGGCTGCTTGGCCTTGCCGCGGCGGCCCCCTCGGCCACCATGGTTTTCCTTGCCAGACCCACCAGCACCATCTTGGCCCTTCTCCTTGTCGTGCTTCTCATACTCAACCTTCTGCTTCTCGGCAAGCTGCTCCACTTGCCAGCACTCCTGGAGATCGTGGCCATTGGTATGGTGGGTCTTGTAGTACTGCCCACCGGTCTTGCCGCCCTTGTCGCCTACCGCAGCCTCCCGGCAGTCAGTGCATCTGGCAACCTCCTTGCCGGGGCTTTCTGCCTTGGGCTTCTTGGTGGCGTTGGCGTCATCGGGGCTTTCGACGGCCATCACAGTCTTACCCTTGCGCTTTCTGTTGCGCTTCCTATTCTTCTTCTGCGGGGTCGATGCGTCATCTGCGTCGTCGTCCTCAGAGTTGACTGCCAGCATCTTCCCCAGGGAGTCGCCTTCCTTCCTCAGCACGTGCACACTTGTCCGCCAAGGCGTACAGCTCGTTGATGGTTCTGACCTTCTCGATGTTCATCTCAGACCGCATTCTGTGGTTGCGCACGTTCGTGTGGAACACGGCACACATAGCTGCGGGATGAACATCGGGGATGTTGTGGTGCACATGGTTGAACCTTTGTATATACTTGCGGAGGGGCTCGCCATCCCTCTGGGGTATCACGTGCAGATCGCTAGCTTGACCAGGGAGCTTGTGGCCACCCTGGTAAGCACCAACGAAGCAATGGCATAGATCCGACCAAGAAGAAATTGAGCCCTCCGGCTAGTTCATCAACCACGATCTGACGTTGGGCTTGAGCGCCAACGGAAAGTAGTTGGCCAGTATCTTGTCGTCCCGCCCCCTGGCAGCCTGCACCACAATGGTGCCGTCGTATCTATCGGGTAGCTCTGGTTTGAAGGCACGGGTGGATGGCCAGCAAACTTGCCGCAGCTCACGAGTAAACGCTGGGCAGCCTACCTCGTAAGGTAAACACCCAGGGTACCCTGGCACAGGCACGTCTGCTGACGGCCCGGCACGGTCATCTGATAGATGGCGTGCTTACCGGCACCGCTCGATCTTCGTACGGGCATCTTCGACACGCTGTTCGTGGAGCACTTGGCACTGGTCTTGGCAGCCCCATGGATCCGACGATGCCATGGACATCGCGTCCTGGTCATCCGATCGGCGAGCTTGCCGCCACTGTGGTTGTTGACGTGGAGGCGAGTGCACCGTTGGTGCACCGTCTCCACCACGGTAGCCAGTTGGTCCTGCCGGCACTATGGGTGGCCGTCTGGAGGGTCCCAGCTCATGTGTTTTGCCGGGATCGGCAAAACTGATGAGACTCTGGATGGTGGCCCTCCATTCATCCATTGGTGATGTCTCCCGGGCAACGGCGAAAGAAATTCTTCCTGCTACTTGTAGACTGCGTTGGTATTTCCCCGAAGACGAGATGATGATGCAATATTGTAGAGATAAGTATTTCTCTCAGTTAAGAACCAAGGTTATCAATCCAGTAGGAGAACCACGCAAAATCCCTTTAGCAGCACCTACACACACAAAAGCAAACACTTGCACCCAACGCAAATAAGAGGGTTGTCAATCCTCTTAGCGGTTATTTGCAAGGATTAATTCTGATAGTGATAGATAGATAAACTAAAATACTAAATAAAATAAAAGTAAATATATTGCAGCAAGGTATTTTTGGTTTTTAATATATGATAAAAGTAGACCCGGGGGCCATAGTTCTCACTAGAGGCTTCTCTCTCGAACACATAGCATACGGTGGGTAAACAAATTACTGTTGGGCAATTGATAGAAAAGCAAATAATTATGATGGATTCATGGCAATGATCATGTATATAGGCATCACGTCCGAGACAAGTAGACCGACTCCTGCCTGCATCTACTACTATTACTCCACCCATCGACCGCTATCCAGCATGCATCTAGGGTATTAAGTATGAAACAGAGTAACGCCTTAAGCAAGATGACATGATGTAGACAAAGTAAACTCAAGCAATATGATTAAACTCCATCTTTTTATCCTTAATGGCAACAATACAAATACGTGTCATGTCCCTTTTTGTCACTGGGATTGAGCACCGCAAGATTGAACCCATCACAAAGCACCTCTCCCATTGCAAGATAAACCAATCTAGTTGGCCAAACCAAATCGATAGATCGGAGAGAAATACAAAGCTATAATAATCATGCATAAAAGAGTTTAGAGAAGACTCAAATATTTCTCATGAATAATCTGATCATAAACTCACAATTCATCGGATCCCAACAAACACACCGCAAAAGAAGATTACATCGGATAGAACTCCAAGAACATCGAGGAGAACATTGTATTGAAGATCAAAGAGAGAGAAGAAGCCATCTAGCTACAAGCTATGGACCCGTAGGTCTGTGGTAAACTACTCACACATCATCGGAGGGGCAGCAAGGTTGATGAAGAAGCCTTCCGTGATCGATTCCCCCTCCGGCAGAGTACCAGAAAAGGGCTCTAGATGGGATCGCGGAAGAACAGAGGCTTGCGGTGGCGGAAAGGTTTTCTCTTCTGTCTCTCTGGTATATTGGGAATATTTTGGAATTTATAGCGCTGGAATTAGGTCAGGAGGGGCTATGAGGGCCCCACAAGCCTGGGGGGCGCGCCCTCCGAGCTTGTGGCTCCCTCGTGGCTCCTCTGGTCTTTTCCCGAAGGTTCTTGGGTCTCTTCTGGTCCAGAAAAAATTAATCCAAAGTTTTTTTCTCGTTTGGTCTCTTTTTGATAATGATTTTCTAAAAAGACAAAAACAAGCAAAAAAACATCAACTGGCACTTGGCATTGGGTTAATAGGTTAGTCCCAAAAAAATGATATATAATGGCATATAATTGCATATAAAACATCCAAGATTGATACTATAATAGCATGGAACAATAAAAAATTATAGATACGTTGGAGACGTATCAAGCATCCCCAAGCTTAATTCCTGCTCGTCCTCGAGTAGGTAAATGATAAAAACAGAATTTTTGATGTGGAATGCTACCTAACATGTTTCATCATGTAATCTCTCTTACGGTATGAATAATAAGATCCGAATGATTCAAAGCAATAGTCTATAGTTTGACATAAAGACATCAATACTCAGGCATACTAATAAACAATCATGTCTTTCAAAATAAAAATGCTAAAGAAAGTTATCCCTACAAAATCATATAATCCTGTCATGCTCCATCTTCTTAACACAAAGTATTTATCATGCACTACCCCGATGACAAGCCGAACAATTGGTTCATACTTTTTAACGCGCTTCAGCTTTTTCAACCCCCACACAATACATGAGCGCAAGCCATGGATATAGCACTATGGGTGGAATAGAGTATGGTGGTAGAGATTAATAAGGGGAAGTAAAAAATAAGAAGATAGTCTCACATCGACGAGGCTAATCAACGGGCTATGGAGATGCCCATCAATTGATGTCAATGTGAGGAGTAGGGATTGCCATGCAACGGATGCACTAAGAGCTATAAGTGTATGAAAGCTCAACATGAAAACTAAGTGGGTGTGCATCCAACTTGCTTGCTCATGAAGACCTCGGGCATTTGAGGAAGCAAATCATCGGAATATACAAGGCAAGTTCTATAATGAAAAATTATCACTAGTATATGAAAGTGATAAAATAGGAGACTCTCTATATAAAAAACATGGTGCTACTTTGAAGCAGAAGTATGGAAAAGGATAGTAACACTGCCCCTTCTCTCTTTTTCTCTCATTTTTTTATGGGCTCTTTTTGGCCTCTTTTTTTTATTTCCTCACTGGGACAATGCTCTAATAATGATGATCATCATACTTCTATTTACTTACAACTCAAAAAATTACAACTCGAAACTAGAACGAAAATATGACTCTATATGAATGCCTCTGGCGGTGTACCAGGATGTGCAATGATACTAGCGTAACATGTATAAAAAATGATGAACGGTGGCCGAGCCACATATACTATGTCACCTATATGATCATGCAAAGCAATATGACAATGACGATGTGTGTCATAAAAAAACAAAACAGTGGAAGTTGCAGGGCAATATATCTCGGAATGGCTATGGAAATGCCATGATAGGTAGGTATGGTGGCTGTTTTGAGGAAGATATAAAGAGGCTTATGTGTGATAGAGCGTATCATATCACGGGGTTTGGATGCACCGGCGAAGTTTGCACCAACTCTCGATGTGAGAAAGGGCAATGCATGGTACCGAAGAGGCTAGCAAATTGCGGAAAGGTGAGAGTGCGTATAATCCATGGACTCACATTAGTCATAAAGAACGCACATACTTATTGCGAATGTTTATTAGACCTCGAAGCAAAGTACTACTACGCATGCCCCTAGAGGGATAGATTGGTAGGACAAGGTCCATCGCTCGTCCTCGACCGCCACTCATAAGGTAGACAATCAAGAATAAATCATGCTCCGACTTCTTAGCATAATGACAGATCATACGTGCATGCTTCGGGAATCACAAACCTTAACACCAATATTCTTACTAAACCATAATTATCTACTAATACCTCCCACATATTACCATCTTAATATCGCAAAACTATTGCAAGGAATCAAACTTATCATATTCAGTGATCTACATGAATTTTTTTATTATATCCCTCTTGAATACCTATCATATCAGGACCAAATTCATAACCCGTGCATATTACCATTGCTATCATGAGACTCTTAAAAAGATATAAGTGAAGCATGAGAGTGCAACTATTTCTTTAAAATATAACCACCGCCGTGCTCTAAAAGATATAAGTGAAGTACTAGAGCAACTGCCTAGCTCAAAAGATATAAGTGAAGCACATAGAGTATTCTAATAAATCACAAATAATGTGTGTCCCTCTCAAAAAGGTGTGTTCAGCAAAGACGATTGTGACAAACTAAAAAGCAAACAAAAGCAAACAAACTATATCACAAGACGCTCCAAGTAAAACACATATCATGTGATGAATAAAAATATAGCTCTGTGACGCCCCTGACTCAATCGTGCACTAATCATACACGCAAATGCACATGATCAAGATCAGAGACTCACGGGAAGATATCACAACACAACTCTAGACACAAATTAAAGTCATACAGCTTTATATTACAAGCCAGGCCACGAAGGCTCGAATACATAAGTCAGCGGAAGCAACAATATCTGAGTACAGACATAACTAAACAAGTTTGCCTTAAGAAGGCTGAGCAAAACAACGACATCTAGATCCAAAAGGAGCAGGCCTCCTGCCTGGGAGCCTCCGAACTACTCCTGGTCGTCGGTCTCCATGTAGTAGTAGGCTCCGTCGGTGTAGTAGTAATCATCGACGGGATCAGCTGGCTCCTAGGCTCCGTCATCTGATCGCAGCAACCGGGTAGAGGGGAAAAAGGTAGCAAAGCAACCGTGAGTACTCATCCAAAGTACTCGCAAGACTTACATCAGATCTAAACTAAGTATGCATCGCTATCAAAGGGAAGGGTTTGTATCTATGGACTAAACTGCAGAATGCCAGAGTAGAGGGGAAAGGCCTAGCCTATCGAAGACTAGCTTCTTGCAGCATCAGAAGAAAGTAGAGTAACATATAATATATTAACTTGTATATATTAGCAACGCCCAGAGATCCTTCCTCGACTCCCTGCGAGAAAGCGATCCCGGAGCCATCATATCAGTTTAGTAACACAAGTATCCAGTTCTAGTTGTAGTAGATCGGGATACAACTCCGAGCGTCCTGTTACCGTGGACACGGCTATTCGAATAGATAACTTCCTTGCAGGGGTGCACCAACTTACCCAACCTGCTCGATTAACTCTGGCCGGACACACTTTTTTCAGGTCATGCCCGGCCTCGACTGATCGACACACCGTAGTCCTACCTAGGCTCAACAGAGAGGCCAGCACGCCGGTCTAAATCCTAAGTGCGAAGGGGTCATGGGCCAATCGTCCTAAGCACTCCTATGCATTGCGTACGCGGCCGGGAGCAGACCCACCCCCTTAATACAAGGGCAGGCGGTTACCGTCCAACCCGGCACGTGCCGCTCAACTGCTGACGTCTGAAGAGCTTTCGGAAGAATCATACGACGCCGAGTGCCCATTTTATTCCCGCGTGGTGGTCAGTGCAAAAAGGCCAGAGGCCTACTCAGATCACATATCCAAACCCATTAGTGTGTTAGGAGCTCGCGATGACGATCAGTGATCCTGTCGCCCCGTCTCACGGACTTACGGCAAGGGCCAGGCCCATCCCTCTCCTGGGGCGGTCTGCCTGCCCGGCCGTGCCGCGTAATTATCTCGCGGGTACCCTCACGGTCAACCCGACTTCAACAACTCTCGTGGGTACCCCTCGGGGACGACCCGACTTCTACAAGGGACCGAGATAAAATTCAAGGTATCCGTGTGTCCATAACATCAAGGGGGAAATCTGAGGAATCACCCTCGATGGATTCCTTCTCGATGTATCCGTCAAGGTGAACTTGGAGGAATCACCCTCGATGGGTTCACACTTGAGGGGTTGCACGACAGAGTCATCATCGGAGGTGGTGAATGAGGAATCACCCTCTGTAATCCACAACCGATTAGCTACACTACAGAGATATCATCAGGAGTGAGGTAAGAGGTATCACCTTCGGCACTCGATAGTAGTTCTGCAGAGTCGTACAACTAAGGGGGAGTGCGGTGGTGTGCTCGGTCTCAGCATGTCGATCACATGGATCGAGTCACCGGTAGTAAAGCAAGGCAACAAGGACAAGGGTGTGGGGCCACTGATGGATCACTAACCAGCCTATACTAAGCATATAGGACAACAGATAAAGTATCAACAACAGGTTACAAAATCAGGCTATGCATCAGAATAGGAGTTATCAAATAACAGTAGCAAAATCTAATGCAAGCACGGGAGAGAGAGATAGAATGGGCGATATAGGAATGATCAAGGGGGTTTGCTTGCCTGGAAGCTCTGCTGAAAGGGGCTGGACATCTGCAGCGTAGTCGTACTTGGTGGTGTCAACGTTGGTCTCGGGGTCTACCGGAGAAGAAGAGGGGGAAGAAACAATAAATATAAAGCACACAGATGCATCACAAGGCAATGGCATGGCAATATGCTGTGTTGAGCGTTACAGACGGAGCGGGAAAATATCTGGGAATATTTTCTCGGCTTTAGGCAATTATCGGACAGACGATCCGAAGGGGAAGGTTCCATGTTTGCAGTGTTGGAGGCACATGACAGGTATGTGGATGGCATATTCGGATTCATCTTATTTTTCTGTTCATTTTTCATATATAAATTATTTTCATCCGAGTTACGGATTATTTTATATGAATTTCTAAAGTTTTAATGATTTTCTGAATTTTCTGGATTTATTTATATTTCGAAATTAAAACAGTAAAAATGCTTTTGTCACTTAGTGCACTGGCAGCCAGGTCAAAGTCAACAACCCAGTCAGCTGTTGACTGGGTCAATAGTGAACAGTGCAGTGGGCCCATTTGTCATTGACAGAAAATAAATTAGATTTATTTTAAACATTTAGTTAACTGCGAGGGCCCACACATCATAGACTATTAGAAAGGGGGGTTAGTGCTAATGGGGATTACCCCGTAATTAAACTGGGCCGGCCCCAGCGGCAGTGACACGGCCAGCCAGCAGGGGCGAGCGTGCACGCGCGCGCGCAGACAGTGACCAGCCACGGCGCGGCTGGCAGCGGTGACCAGCGCGCGGCGAGAAGCGGCAGCTAGCTGCGGTAGCAGGCGGCGCGACGAGCAGTGCAGCAGGCAGCGGCAGCTAGCGGCAGTGGCAGCATTAGGCAGCAGCGCAGCAGCAGGGAGCGAGCGGCGGCGGCCAAGCAGCAGCACGCAGCAGCACAACGGCAGAGCAGTGCAAGCGAGTAGCAACAAGCCGTGGCGAGGCCACGCACGAGCGCGCGCCCGCACAGCAGCAGCAGCAATAGCGCAGGAGCAGCAACCGCACGCACGCACGTACGCGTACATGGGGGTTCGGGCACGACGGTGACGGCGGCCTACGGCGTCCTAATCGAAGGGGGAAAAGGGGGATCTGAGGGAGGAGCTCACTGCGATGCCGATGGCGAGGTCAGAGAGGCCGGGGGTGGACCGGACCGGCGGCAAACGGCGACGAACAATGGTGATGTACGCGACGGGAAAGAGCCCAATGGCGACCGTACGGGGCGGCTTCGCTCGGTTCGGTGCTTGGGGATGACGGAGTCGATGATGGCGATCCTCCTGGACATCTTCTTACGGCGCGGGGAGCACCGTGGCCACGACGACGATGATGTCCATGGCGAGCGCGAGCTTGGGTCCGTTTGGATCGACGAACACGAGTGAGAGAGAAGGGAAACGGGGCTAGGGTTTTTCTAGGAAGGAGATGGCTTGTGGTGGGTTGGGTTGTGTACTGTAGCATTGGGCTACAAGTGCACAGTGTAGCTTTTTGTTTTCCCATTTCTTTTTCTGTATTCTAGTGTCGCTACTGTTTTGCCTTTCTTTTTAGCATGAAACGACTTTTGTAAAAAGTGAAACTAGCCTCAATAAATACTCTGCAATATACTGTGCGGCCACAATAAGTTTGGGATTTAAATGAATCCATTTGAATTTGGTTTAATTATAAATGGGTTAAATGTTGCTGTTTTGGCACTGTTTAAATAGGTTAGGGGCAATTTAATATTTCAAATAATATTGGTTTCTCCAAGACAATTACTTAGTGATTATTTGCAAAATTATGAACACTTTAGTTTTGCAGTTTGAAGAAATAATAATTTGACTTGCAAATTTGAATTTGAATCGGATTTTGATTTTTGGACAAGTGGCAATTAGCATATTGATCATGATGACATGGCCACCATTAGGGGGAGATCACTGTAGCTTAACACTGGGGGTGTTACAAGCTCCAAGTGAGTTACCGATAGATTGTAGACGAAAGAGGGGATGCCTTCCGGGGCATCCCCAAGCTTAGACGCTTGAGTCTTCCTTCAATATTACCTTGGGGTGCCTTGGGCATCCCCAAGCTTAGGCTCTTGCCGCTCCTTATTCCTTTATCCATCGTAGTCTCACCCAAAACTTGGAAACTTCAGCACACAAAACTCAACAGAAACCTCGTGAGATCCGTTAGTATAACAAACAAATCTTAAACTTTTAGGTACTGTTGTAAATTGATTCATATTTAATATTGGCATAATGCTACTTTACTCCAACTTCTCCATGACTCATACCCCCCGATACGATCCATAGATTCATCAAAATAAGCAAACTATGCAACAAAAAAACAGAATCTGTCTAAAACAGAACAGTCTGTAAAGATCTATTTAAAAGCCATACTTCTGTAACTTCAAAAATTCTGAAAAATTAGGAGAACGTAAAAAATTCATATACCAATAATGTGTAAAAAGTTCAGATTTTTTTGACTCTCCAGTACAGAATCAAAATTCCATCACTGGATACAAAACTTTCTGTTTTCCAAACAGCATCAATTATACTATCATCCAAATCCTCCCAAAGGCATTACTTGGCACAAACACTAATTAAAACATAAAAATACAATCATAACAGAAGCTATAATTGTGTAAACACTCAAAACAGATGGTAAAAGCAAAAATTTATTTTATTCATTGGGTTGCCTCCCAACAAGCGCTATTGTTTTATGCCCCTAGCTAGGCATAATGCATAGTTTCAAGTGTTGTCGTCCTTGGTCTTGACATCCTTAGGTGTGTGATTTTCAGGAGGTTTTTCAAAAACAATGGGGAATACATCATCAACTAAAATTTTAGGGTCATTAAGATTGTTCTCTTCAAATCCTTGTTGGTTCCCTTTTATAATCCAAGAGTACTTCTGATTAATTCCATTAAAAACTTGTTGGATGATATGTATGGGAGGAACTTCTTTTTTAGTATTTTCATCAAAGGCATGGTGATCATGAAAAACATATCTCAACATATATTCCTCATTATAAAAAATTTCATCTATCACCGGATTTTCTTGACTCATATTATAGAAATCAAAGATCTCTCTAGCTTCTCGTACTATGTAATCAAACTCATTCATAAGAATAAGAGTAGCTATCTTTTTAGCTTTAGGGTTCTTTATCACCGGCAACTCATAAAACAATCTTTGCAAGGTAGGGTGAGTGCAGATAAATCTTCTTTCAAGTTTAAGAACGAGTGCGGAGATAGCCTCCCCATAACTGTTGGTTCTTTTAAGAATTGGAGTATCATTGCAAACCAAAGTTCCCGTACAATTAAAGAACTCTTGAATACTGTTTTCCCTATGATATTTCCACTCCCTACTACAAAAAGTTTTGAGTCTAAATTTGAGGGAATTTCTATCTTAGGGATTTTATCATCCTCACTCTTTTCAATAACAAACTCAGACATGGTGCAACTTCAAGCAAAGCAAGCAAACTAGCAAACAAGCAAATTTTTTTTTTTTGTGATTTTGTAAAAAAAATTAGAAGTGGGGGAGATGAAAACGAGAGCCAAATGCAAATAAAAGGCAAATAAAGTAAATGCAAGTGGATGATAGTTTGTGCGAAGGAACTTGGTAATTTTGATGATGTCTCCCCGGCAACGGCGCCAGAAATTCTTCCTGGTACTTGTAGTCTGCGTTGGTATTTCCCCGAAGAGGAGAGGATGATGTAGTACAGTAGAGATAAGTATTTCCCTCAGTTAAGAACCATGGTTATCAATCCAGTAGGAGAACCAAGCAAAATTCCGTTAAGCGCACCTGCACACACAAGAGCAAACACTTGCACCCAACGCAAATAAGAGGGTTGTCAATCCTCTTAGCGGTTATTTCCAAGGATTAAATCTTATCGAGGTAAATAGATAAACTAAAATACTAATAAAAATAAAAGTAAATAAATTGCAGCAAGGTATTTTTAGGTTTTTAATATGTGATAAAGTAGACCGGGGGCCATAGTTTTCACTAGAGGCTTCTCTCTCGAACACATAGCATACGGTGGGTAAACAAATTACTGTTGGGAAATTGATAGAAAAGCAAATAATTATGACGAATTCATGGCAATTATCATGTATATAGGCATCACGTCAGAGACAAGTAGACCGACTCCTGCCTGCATCTACTACTATTACTCCACCCATCGACCGCTATCCAGCATGCATCTAGGGTATTAAGTATGAAACAGAGTAACGCCTTAAGCAAGATGACATGATGTAGACAAAGTAAACTCAAGCAATATGATTAAACCCCATCTTTTTATCCTTAGTGGCAACAATACAAATACGTGTCATGTCCCCTTCTGTCACTGGGATTGAGCACCGCAAGATTGAACCCATCACAAAGCACCTCTCCCATTGCAAGATAAATCAATCTAGGAGGCCAAACCAAATCTATAGATCGGAGAGAAATACAAAGCTATAATAATCATGCATAAAAGAGTCCAGAGAAGACTCAAATATTTCTCATGAATAATCTGATCATAAACTCACAATTCATCGGATCCCAACAAACACACCGCAAAAGAAGATTACATCGGATAGAACTCCAAGAACATAGAGGATAAGATGGTATTGAAGATCAAAGAGAGAGAAGAAGCCATCTAGCTACTAGCTATGGACCCGTAGGTCTGTGGTAAACTACTCACACATCATCGGAAGGGCAAATAGGTTGATGTAGAAGCCCTTCGTGATCGATTCCCTCTGGCAGAGTACCGGAAAAGGGCTCTAGATGGTATTGCAGAAGAACAAAGGCTTGCGGCGGCGGAAAGGGTTTCTCTTATGTCTCTCTGTTGGTTTGGGAATATTTGTGAATTTATAGCGAAGGAATTAGGTCAAGAGGTGCCACGAGGGGCCCACAAGCCTGGGGGGCACGGCCACCCCCTGGGGCGCGCCCTCCAGGCTTGTCGCCTCCTCGTGACTCTTCTGGTCTTCTCCCAAAGCTTCCTGGGTCTCTTCTGGTCCAGAAAAAATTAATCCAAAGTTTTTTTCTCGTTTGGACACTTTTTGATAATGATTTTCTGAAAAGGCAAAAACAAGCAAAAAACAACAACTGGCACTGGGCACTGGGTTAATAGGTTAGTCCCAAAAAATGATATATAATGGCATATAATTGCATATAAAACATCCAAGATTGATACTATAATAGCATGGAACAATCAAAAATTATAGATACATTGGAGATGTATCAGGCAGCCTCAAGATTTTTCTCCATGCCGGAAAGGTTGGTCTGCAAGTCCGATTTGGCGTCGGTGGCGCTTTGGAGTTGGCCATTCTTGGACGACAACAACGTCTCGAGCTCCGCCAAGGTGTGAGCTGCTTTTTGCGCTGAGTCCTTGAGGGCGGTGATTTCCTCATCCGTGCCAGGCAACTCTTCTTCAAGCTTCTTAACTTTGGATTCAAGGTCTGCCTTGGCGGTGTCAGTAGCATTGGCAGCATCAAGGGCCTCTTGAAGTTTCCAGGTGTGGTCCAAGGCTTGGGCTTGAAGGGCCTCAGTGTGTGCCTACTCCAACTCTTGAGTACGTTTGGTCAGGAGGGACTGGATTTCATCATCTTTGGCGCGAAGCTTGGCAGCAAGTGCCTCTTCTTTGGCGGCAAGGTCTTCCTCGTGAGCGTCGAGGTTGATCTTACGTTGAGTCAGCGCGCTATCAGCTGCCGCAGCCTTCTTGGCGGCTTCCACCTGGGCCATTTCCGCTGCTGCCTGCTTCAAGACGAAGGCTTTCCTATCAGCGGCAAGTTGGACCTGCCGGTCTTTGATATCATGGATCTATTTGACATACCAGGTCTTTGCTTCATCGACCCGTTGCATGAATTCTTGCTCCGTGGTTTCAACAAGCTGCTTGCAAAGTTGAAGCTTTTCCCAGTGTCTGCTAAAACGTCGTTGCACGTCCTTGAACCCAAGTTCCATGTCCTCTAAGAAGAAGTAGTCAGCGGCATCGTCGTCAAGATTTCGCTTTTCTTCGGTGGAAAGGGAGGGGGCATGACAAGCTCGTCGTCGACCTCATCGGGAGTTTGTGCTTCGGCGCCAGATGAGCTGGGAATAGTATCTTTCCATGATAAGCGCAAGGCTCTCCGAGATCTTCTTGACGGGGGGGGGGGGGGGCTCTAGATGTTGACGGATGGACAACACCAGCCGGTGCAGTATCACTAGCTGCTCCCATCTCCGTATTTGCTACAGCTGGAGCAGAAGGGTCGCCGGCAACCCTGGCAGCCTCCTGAGCCACTCTTATAGTTGTTCTTGCAGCCTTGTCTGCAGCAGCTTGAGTAGCCTCTTCAGCAGCAGCTCTTGCGGCTTCATCTTCAGCAACTTTGGTGGCTTCTTCTGCCGCAGTTCTGGCAATTGACTCCACATCATCAACGGGGTCTCTCTCCTCTGGAGGAATCAGTTCTGTGAAGGAAGAGAAGCCAAGAGAATTTCAAACTCAAATCGAGAAATCAAGACGAAAAGAAATGATACTGACAAAAATGGGAAAGCTCTTACGGAAAGTTGATTACCTGGTTGATCATGTTGAGGGGGTTCAGTTTCCCCTCCGGCAACATCAGTTGCCGTCGCTCGGCCGCCGGCAACGTCCGTTGCCGGCGCGTCCTCGACGCGGACAGGCTCATCCACAATAATCCTTTCTAGCGAGCTGCTCTCCGGAGGGATCGATGTTGAAGGCACAGTAAAGGGGTCCGTTTCCCGACGCTCCTCTTCACGGCGACCACCTTCCATCTCCGTGTCAACATCAGCGGTGGTGCTTGCCGGTGGCGTGTGGCCAGTTTCCTCTCACTGGGGGCTGATCACAACCACATCAGGAGAGGCGGAGCCTTGTCCAACAGTTGTTGCCGGCTCACTCTCCTCGGCAACCCTCGCCTTCTTCTGGGTCCGATGCGCCAAAGGCGTTTCGTCCCTGCAAGATCAAAGACAAATAAGCCATCAGATCGGTAATGGCAAATAGTTAATAGAAATAACAAGTTGGGAGTAAGGAAAGAACTTACTATTCATCGTCGTCATCAGAAAGGCGGGAGAGGTCCCAGTACGCCTGGGTACCGGAGTCAGGAGCTTCGGCGGGTGGAGAAGGTGATCTGACATGCTTCGCGACCGAAGAAGCTGGGAGCTGAGAAGTTCCCGCTTCTTCAGTGGCCGGTGGAGTCTGCCGCTATGAAGATTGCCTCCGAGAAGCATGTTGCTGGGAAGTCTGCTGCCGAGAAGTTTATTGCCGGGAGGTTCTGGTGCTAGCATCATTGCTGACAATATTACTCATTGTCAGCCTAGAGCTTGCCGGCCTCCTATATGCAGGCCTTCTCGAAGTGCTAGGCCCTCCGGCACCCCTTCTCGAGGCGGCGACTGTAGGAGCAGGGGGCTCCGCTTCCTCCTCCTTGTCGGACTCCGTGGCCTCGTCGTCCTCCTCCTCCTCTCCTCCAAAACCGTCACCTACGGCCTCAAGGAGCTCGACTCCTCCAGCTTCTTCTGCCCTCTGTGCGATAAGATCGAGCTCGTGCTTGTTGGTGTCGTGGATAAGATCATCTTCCATTCTGGTGGGTGATACGTCTCCAACGTATTTATAATTTTTGATTGCTCCGTGCTATTATATTATCAATCTTGGATATTTTATATGCATTTATATTCTATTTTATATCATTTTTGGGAACTAACCTATTAACCCAGTGCCTAGTGCTAGTTGATGTTTTTTGCTTGTTTTTGGTTTTCCAGAAAATCAGTACCAAACGGAGTCCAAACGCTACGAAACTTTTTGATGATTTTTTCTGGACATAAGAGACCCTACAAGCTTCAGGAGGAGACCAGACGGCAAACGAGGAGACGACAAGGCAACATGGCGGGGTAGGCGTGCCCTGTTACATTGTGGGCCCCAGGCGGGGTAGGCGCGCCCTGTTACCTTGTGGGCCCCACGTGGCTCCGTCTGACCTAATTCCACTTCTATAAATTCTCAAATATTGGGAAACCAACAGAGAGCCACCTGAAATAACTTTTCCGCGGCCGCAAGCTTCTGTTCTTCCGTGATCCCATCTAGAGGCCTTTTCCGGTACTCTGCCGGAGGGGGAATCGATCACGGAGGGCTTCTACATCAACCTTGCTGCCCAACCGATGATGCGTGAGTAGTTCACCACAGACCTACGGGTCCATACTAGTAGATAGATGGCTTATTCTCTCTCTTTGATCTTCAATATAATGTTCTCCTCGATCTTCATGGAGTTCTATTCGATGTAATCTTCTTTGCGGTGTGTTTGTTGGGATCCAATGAATTGTGGGTTTATGATATGAATATTCATGACAAGTAATTGAGTCTTTTCTGAACTTTATTATGCGTGATTTTTATAGCTTTGTATTTCTCTTCGATCTATCCGTTTGGTTTGGCCAACTAGATTGATTTATCTTCAGTGGGTGAGGTGCTTTGTAATGGGTTCAATCTTGCGGTGCTCTATATCCTAGTGACAGAAAGGGACAAGACACGTATTTGTATTGTTGCCATTAAGGGTAAAATGATGGGGTTTATTCATATTAGTTGAGTTTACTTTGTCTACATCATGTCATCTTGCTTAAGGATGCATCCTGGATAGCGGTCGATGGGTGGAGTAGTAGTAGACGCAGGTAGGAGTCGGTCTACTTGTCTTGGACGTGATGCCTATATACATGATCATTGCCTTGAATATCGTCATAGCTATGCGCTTTTCTATCAATTGCCCAACAGTAATTTGTTTACCCACTGTATGCTATGTGTTCGAGAGAGAAGCCTCAAGTGAAAACTAGGGCCCCCGGGTCTACTTTAAATATAAAAAGAAAACTAAAATATACTTGCTGCAATTTATTTACTTTTTTTTTCAATTTATCTATCTACCACTACAAGATTTAATCCTTGCAAGTAACGAGTTCAAGGGGAGTGACGACCCTCTTGCCCGCGTTGGGTGCAAGTATTTGCTTTTGTGTCTGCAGGTGCTGTTCATGAGGCTTTGCGTGATTCTCCTACTGGCTCAATAACCTTGGTTCTCACTGAGGGAAATACTTATCTCTACTGTACTGCATCTCCTCTCCTCTTCGGGAAAACCACAACGCAACTCACAAGTAGCAGGAAGAATTTCTGGCGCCGTTGCCGGGGAGACATCATCAAAACCTATCAAGTACCTTCACACAAACTATCATCTACTTGCTCTACTTTTATTTGCCTTTGCCTCTCGTTTTCATCTCCCCCACTTCTCATAAAAAAATACAAAAACACAAAAATATTTTTGTTTGCTCGTTTGCTTGCTTTGCCACTATGGCTAGTTCTTCAATTGTTGCTTGCACCCCTGAAAATGAAGTGCTTAATCTACTATATCTAAATAGGAGACCCCCACTACCTTATTTCTCTTAACATGCAGCCTATCCACCTCATCACTCCACGTCAGCAATGTGAGCTTTTATTTTTTTCATTCAATCAGCCTTCCCAACGCATTAGTTGATGCTTTTTTATTTCGCCGCTTCGTTTCTTCAGCACACACCGCTTCATTTTCTGCCAAAGGCCCACTATGCTAGGGCCCGATCACACCTCCTCTTCAATTTATTTCCCCAACCGAGTACCCATCAAATCGCCTGATGGCCCGCCGCTTCGTTCTTGTTGACACACGAACGCGTCACGCGTACCCTCGACGCCGGGGGTGATGCACCGCAGCTCACGTCGAAGGAGGCCCGTCCGGAAGCGCGGTACGCAAGCAATCCGGCGGGCACTTTTGAAACCCGACGCACCGCTTCTCCGGGATGGAACCCGTCAGGAGTCACGGATGGACGATGGGCTGCCCTAGGTCGATTCGCTCGCCCCTAGGGCCTCGAGGTTCGCCGTCCTGCAACAAGAAGAACGAACGAAGAACGAGAAGAAAGATACAAGGGAGAGGGATAAAAGTAGGGTAAAAAGATGTAGATGTGTTTGTTCAATTGTGTGTTGTTTCAATCGGCCATCACCTCTTCTATTTAAGAGGGGGCTGGACTTCCCGTACAAGACACGGACCCAAATTTCCGTCCAAAGGGTCAAAAATACTAGCCAAACTCGGACTCTTAAAAATCTGTCCGAATCTGCGTTAACGGCAAGCGGTAGTACCGCTTCTTGGCACGGTAGTACCGCCCAAGCGGTACTTCCGGGTACTAGTACCGCGCCACTTCCGCGCGGGTGTCCAGAAGTGTTTCTTAAGCGGTAGTAGAAGCGCGGTAGTACCGCTCGAGCGGTACTACCGCTTATGGGAGCGGTACTACCGCCCTCTGCTATAGCAGCATCTTATAACGGCTGTAACTTTTGCATACGATCTCGTATTGAGACAATTTTTATATCAAAATCGACCAATTCGACGAGACGAAGACAATTCGTTTAGATCATTTTCTCATATGAGGTCGTCTTGGGGGCTTAATCAGCCTAATAGTGTTCTGGATACAAAATCTCAGTACTTCGAACACAACTTCGGCCTTAGAGATGAGATCGGATGGCTATGGCCCAAATATCAAAGTTTCTCCTTTCGACGATACGGAACTTCCTCACTTTGAGCACTTTTCCATTTGAGGCCTTCTTAATTATGTTTTTGACCATGCCAAAATCTGGTGTCAACACATGCCCCCCTGTTTTTCGGCAAAACTTGTGTGCCGAAAAATAACTTGCACAATGCTTTTTCTAAGGATGATGTCAACACTCCATCGGCCATTTATGTTCTTAGGGCGATAATCATATATCGGCCATGTTTGCTCTTAGGGCGATAATCATATATCGGCCATGTTTGTTCTTAGGGCGATAATCATATATCGGCCATTGCCTATTTAGGCTTCTTGCCACACACTCGGGTGGTACTTCTTCAAATATTTGCCATTAAGAGCTCGAGGCAGCAATGTTCCTTGTATGGATTCCACCAAATATGAATTTCCGGGAACTATTCTTGCAATCCCGAAAGGACCTTCCCAACTTGGAGACCACTTCCCGAATTTTTTGTCTTTCGAACCAATTGGTAGAATCACCTTCCACACGAGGTCGCCAACCTTTGTTGCACCATGCCTTGAGATTCTATGCGCCCACAAAGCCTCGGACAATAGCTCATGCCATCTTCTTGGATTATCCTCAATCTTCTTCTTGATGAGCTTGATCAATATCTTATTGCTAGACTCAGCTTGTCCATTGGCTCCGTATGTGTCATATTCTTGAGAGGTACTGCTTCAGACCATTTAGTAAAATAATCAGTTGCCACCAACACGAACCGATGCCCCTTTGAAGAGGAAGGATGAATTTCTCCAATAAAGTCTAATCCCCAACCTCTAAAAGGCCACGACTTGATAATAGGATGTAACATAGCAGCGGGAGCCAACTGAATATCACCAAACTTTTGACAAGCTTCACATCCTTTATAATACCTGAAGCAATCGTTGATCATCGTCGGCCAATAAAATCCAGCACGTTGTAATAACCACTTCATCTTGGGGGCCGACTGATGAGTGCCGCAAATTCCGTCATGAACCTCTCCCATAGCAATTCTCGCTTGGTCTTCGTCCAAACACTTCAAGAGAACATCTTCAGCCGTTCGGCGATAAAGACCATCGTCTCTCATTGTATATTTGAAAGCCATGCACCGAACAGCCCTGTCCACCCTTCCACTCGGATTGCACAAGTAATCAATAATGGGCTTCCTCCAGTCATGATTTTCATCTGCACTAGATTTATTGTTAGTGACTGAATCAGTGGGCTCTGGTTCGGTCTTTCCTATGTTAGCAAGACAAGACATTGGCTTTAGAGAGATATGAAACATGCCATGATCGACATGATAGCCGGATGCTTGTTGTGCCAACTCGTTTGCTCTCCAATTATCATGTCTAGATATATGAGCAATGCTAAAATGATCCAAAGTAGAAATTATATCTAGACATTTATCAAGATAAACATTAAGTGATTCGTCTAAACATTGAAAAACTTTGGATACTTGTTGTACTACTAATAACGAATCACCAAAAGCCTCAATATGTGTAGCACCTATAGCAAGCAACATCTCTAAGCCGAATAACAATGCTTCATATTCGGCTTGATTATTTGTGCAAAAAAATTCTAAGCGGCATGAGGCTTCAAAAACAGCACCATGAGGAGATATATAAGCAATACCAACACCTTGGCCGTTGCTACAAACTGAACCATCAA
The DNA here is from genome assembly GCA_039707655.1 of Elymus sibiricus. Lineage (NCBI taxonomy): Eukaryota > Viridiplantae > Streptophyta > Magnoliopsida > Poales > Poaceae > Elymus > Elymus sibiricus. Next base: position 239,186,853 of record CM077676.1, read on the forward strand.
AATATAATCTCCATGGTACTAACGAGACAAGGTTTATATCAATATCTTGCTTGTCATTAATCCGATGCTCAACGATAAAATTAGCAACAATTTGGCCTTTCATGGATTTTAGAGACTCATAAGCCAAATCATACACAATTAAAGCATAGGCCCATTTACCAATTCTACCACTAAGAATTGGTCTATGCAACATGTATTTAATGACATCGGTTTGACAAGCTACTATGCAAGCACTTGGTACTAGATAATGTCTCAATTTTGTGCAAGCATAGTATAAGCATAGGCATAATTTTTCAATAAATGTATACCTTGTCTCGGCATCCAATAGGCGTCGGCTCAAATAAGTGATAGCATGCTCTTTTCCTTCGGTTTCTTGAGTCAAAACAGCTCCAATAACGCCTTCCTCGGCTGCAATGTAAAGTCTAAAGGGCTCTCTATGCTTGGGCACCTTCATCACCGGAGGAGTGCACAAATAATTCTTAATCATATCAAATGCTTCTTGCTGTTTTGCCCCCCAAGTAAAATCAACATCATTCTTCAACCGAAGGATATGAGTAAATGCATCAACCTTCCTTGACAAATTAGCTATGAACCTCCTCAAAAAATTGACCTTGCCAAGGAATTTTTGCATATCTCTCTTGCATGTTGGAGCCTCCACTTTTTGTATAGCTTCTATCTTTTTGGGATCAATCTCTATGCCATCTTCATGAATAATGAAACCCAAAAACTTACCAGCCGACATGCCAAACGCACACTTCAAAGGATTCATCTTCAGCCCATATTTCTTCATCCTCTCAAAAGCTAAACGCAAATCAGCTAAGTGAGATTCAAAAGCATCCGATTTGACAACAATATCATCAATATAGACTTCAAGTATAACACCGAGTAAATCATGAAAGATCAAATTCATAGCCCTTTGATATGTGGCGCCGGCATTCTTCAATCCAAAGGTCATCACTGTCCACTCAAATAATCCAAGGAAACCGGGGCACCGAAAAGCCGTTTTGGACATGTCCTCTTCGGCCATGAAAATTTGGTTGTACCCCGCATTGCCATCAAGAAAGCTAATAACCTTATGTCCAGAAGCATCATTAATAAGCATGTCGGCTATAGGCATAGGATACTCATCTTTGGGCGTAGCTCTATTCAAATCTCTGAAATCAATGCACACCCTCAACTTGCCGGAGCCTTTCTTTTCCACTGGCACAATATTAGAAATCCACTCGGCATACCTGGGGATGAATTCCATGGTAAAGGTATCAATGGCATGGTTGAAGAATATGAATGATGTGCTAACCGAAGATTATTTTTTGTGGACGAAAACCTTCGGCTTAATTTCTTATGAGATTCTTTCTCCTTCTTCACTTTTGTTGTACTTGTTACAATAGAAGCTTGCACATTATTTTCTGTTTGACCGCTCTTCTTGGGAACCCATGCCATGTTCTTCTTTCTCAGTTCATGTGCACTAAGCTTTTGTAATTCCTTCTTTTGCCAATACGATAAGCCGAGTGGGCACCTCAGCTATGATTCTTGTTCAAGCAATGGCAATTCTTTTCTAACCTTGTGCACTCTCATCTTCTTTTGTTCAGATTTGGCATCTTGATTTTGAACATTTGCTTGCTCGACTTCTTTGCCTTTAGTAGCCAATGTTAACACTTTAATTGGCTCTTTATCATTTAAAATAAAATCTGAAGTGGCACACGTACGACCATCTTTTTTGACTCGATATACTTGCCTGACCACCTCTTCTTCTTTCTTGAGCTCCGGACCGATTCCTTTTGAGTGAAACGGTCTTGGTTATGTAATTGTTCATCAAATGTTGATCTTCTTGGAGCTGCATAATCTTGATGAGATGGTTCAAAATAAGATGAATAATGTGCCCTTGAATTATACCTGTCCCGTGGTGGATATTGATTCGTATAAGCACAGGGAGGTATCCATGGCATTGGCATTGACGTCCCAAAATATGGATATGAATACGACGCATTGAAATTTCCCTTCTGCCAATACCGTTCTTTAGATTCGCGCCTGGGGGGTAATCTTGATGCTTTTGAATTACTTGGCCGATAAGCAATCTTTTCCTCACTTATCTTCTGATATTTTTCCAATAGCTGCGCGAAAGTGACTTTCGGCTTTTCACCTTTGCGTTTACTTCGGCCTTTGCTTTCTTTGGTTGTGCTTGCATCGATCATTGGATTTTCTTGTTGCCCCCCAGTGCTTGGCGTCTTCACCGTAACTTTGATAGAACCATTGCCTTCAAGAATATCATCATTGTACTCATGAATAATTTTTGCACTTGAAAGCTTGATCCCATCACCTGCAGCTTTTACCTTCTTGTCTTTAAATGGATCGGCTTGAAGTAGCCGATGCAAAATCTTTTTGCCATCAGGACCAATAGGAATAGCCTGGTCATCCCTTGGTGTTTTAACAAGTCTCAATCGTCCGCTATCAATGGCCGATTTAACTATTTGACGAAACATATTGCAGTCCTCAAAATTATGCTTGAACGAATCATGCAACTTACAATACATTCGTCCTTGGATTGATGGCTTTATACGGTGATCAAGAATTCTAATATAATCATTCTTCAGCAACAAATCAAAAATCTGATCACACATGTTTGAATTGAAGGTAAACCTTTTATTTTCTAGCCGATCTTGCTGTGAGAACGGCTTTGGAGTTAAGCAAACGAATGGTTCAGATTTGGCACCCCATTCGGCTATGCATTGTGTCTCGCACTCTATCTCCGATGACTTTGGATAAGATATTGCAATAGCATCAGTTTTCTCAAAAGATTCAAACCTTGGCTTTATGTTTCTGAAATCAAAACTGTTATAACATATATGTCTCATTTGAGACCAAATGCAAGCCAAGTATGAAATAAGCAAAGCTACCCATGCATATATAAACTTTAAATAAGACAATGGGAAGTACTTTGACTGCGATAGTAAATCTTTATCGGTCTCTATAAATGGTGCAATGGGTTGACCAATATGCTTTATAACAATTTTGTTGCTAACAAGTAAATCACCCTCCTTCATTGGTCTTTCAAAAGTATTTATGATAATTTTTCCAATAGATGCATCAACAATAAAGTTGTGACCAAATCTAAAAATAGGTAAATCACTTGGTAGACATACCTCTTCATACACGTTGGGAGAGTATGATGGTTGTAACACTTGAATAATACTTTGATCCACTTTTGAATGACTCTCCAACGCTTTATCCTCATCTTTTCCTTGATTCCGCGCTTCATCACTCGAATGATCTTCAAGTGAACTTTGCTCAGCTGCACGCTTGTGTTCTTGATGTTCATCAATTTCCTTGGCACGGAACTCGTAGGGCAGGAAATAGGTTCCCTCAACTTCAGAAGAATCAAGCACAGCTGTTTTGTGCTTGCCATGCCCTTTCTCAATGGTCCTTGCCTCTTTGGATTTGATGGATTCGGAATACAAACTAGTTGATTCGGCTTTTCCAGCCGAAGAACTTTCACTCTTCGAATCATCATTCTTTTCATTGGCTCCTATAATTGGCAAGACTTCTTCTGTAGTTGATTCGGTACATGTAATGTTTGACTCGGCCTTTTCAATAACTGAAATAACTTTGTTACCTGAATCAATACTTTTCTCTTTTTGAATTTGCAAGGCTTCTTGCTCTTGTCTAATTTTAGCCCACATCTCAGCTTGGTGAGCTTTAAATTTTTTCATCTCAATTTCTATCCAATCCTCATGAGATTGCCCCCCAATGCTTTGAGACTCTTTCGGCAATGAAACTTGAGTGTTGCCGAAACTTTGCAATTGTTTAGGGGGTATATAGCATGCTGCAACAGTAGGTGAAGACATATGCATTGGTGTAGAACTATATTTTTCCTCGCATAGTCTATCAATTGGCAATGATTCATCTTCATACAAAACTCTAGCTTTTATTGCATCATAATCAGGAAACAACCCCTTTTCATGTTGTTCAAGGCAAAGAGCACTAATCCTGTTATTTTGGGCTAGCCTCTTTTTTAACGAAGCCACGTCAGCTTCTGTAAGGAATTGCTCCATAGTATTTTCATATTCTTTCGGCAATGAGGTGTTGCCGAAATTTTGCAATTATGTAGAGGATGCATTATATGCTACAACATTAGATGAAGGCATGTATGCTCCTGCAAATTTATCACTTATTCGGCTATGACCATGAAGGTGTGAAGCCGAATTATGAATATCAACAGTTGCATACGGTGCTGACACATTACTAGTATGAGGTGTAGCATATGATGGTTGATGGTAATTGGCCGAATAACTAGTAGTAGCATAGCCAATTCCACTATCCACCGGCACATTTGAATTAACATATTGCAAGTTAGGTGCCGATGAATAAAAAGGTGAAACACTTTTTTGCATATTATTGAAAGTTCCAATATGAGGTGTTTCAACTTGATTAACCAAACTCATCATGTTGTTCATCGGCATATGGATTTCTGGGGTTGCCGATGCATGAGAGTTGGAATACATATGGTGCATGTTACTAGTATCATAAGAAGTTGAAGCTTGTAAATTACTTTGAATCGGCCCTTGCACATAATTAGATGTATAATTGACAAAACTAGGGTTGGCCGATAGAGCATACTCATTGAACGATCTAGTAACACCATATGAATTATTTGCATCTACATGAGGGGATTGAGTATTCATATTACCTTTGTAGATTGCAAACCCTAGATGACGATCTCTTCGTAGCAAGAACGGCCCGGAGACCGTTCAAAGCTTCGTCCCCAGTGGAGTCGCCAAAAAGTGTGTTGACACACGAACGCGTCACGCGTACCCTCGACGCCGGGGGTGATGCACCGCAGCTCACGTCGAAGGAGGCCCGTCCGGAAGCGCGGTACGCAAGCAATCCGGCGGGCGCTTTTGAAACCCGACGCACCGCTTCTCCGGGATGGAACCCGTCAGGAGTCACGGATGGACGATGGGCTGCCCTAGGTCGATTCGCTCGCCCCTAGGGCCTCGAGGTTCGCCGTCCTGCAACAAGAAGAACGAACGAAGAACGAGAAGAAAGATACAAGGGAGAGGGATAAAAGTAGGGTAAAAAGATGTAGATGTGTTTGTTCGATTGTGTGTTGTTTCAATCGGCCATCACCTCTTCTATTTAAGAGGGGGTTGGACTTCCCGTACAAGACACGGACCCAAATTTCCGTCCAAAGGGTCAAAAATACTAGCCAAACTCGGACTCTTGAAAATCTGTCCGAATCTGCGTGAACGGCAAGCGGTAGTACCGCTTCTTGGCACGGTAGTACCGCCCAAGCGGTACTTCCGGGTACTAGTACCGCGCCACTTCCACGCGGGTGTCCAGAAGTGTTTTTTAAGCGGTAGTAGGGCGGTAGTAGAAGCGCGGTAGTACCGCTCGAGCGGTACTACCGCTTATGGGAGCGGTACTACCGCCCTCTGCTATAGCAGCATCTTATAACGGCTGTAACTTTTGCATACGATCTCGGATTGAGACGATTTTTATATCAAAATCGACCGATTCGACGAGACAAAGACAATCAGTGTAGATCATTTTCTCATATGAAGTCGTCTTGGGGGCTTAATCAGCCGAATAGTGTTCTGGATACAAAATCTCAGTACTTCGAACACAACTTCGGCCTTAGAGATGAGATCGGATGGCTATGGCCCAAATATCAAAGTTTCTCCTTTAGACGATACGGAACTTCCTCACTTTGAGCACTTTTCCATTTGAGGCCTTCTTAATTATGTTTTTGACCATGCCAAAATCTGGTGTCAACAGTTCTCCACTTCTCAGATTTCTGCTTTGTGCCCCCACGGGATTCCCCATCGCTGCTCGCTTTTTCTCCAATCTCCACGACAACCTTCACCTTGGCGGCCACGCCGCCCATGCAACGACTTTGCCTGGCGCTGACCCGCCTCGCCTGCCGCCAGATAGCCTGGGTGACTGGCCCCCTCATGGCCCTCCTCGCCGCTGTCGCACATGCGCACAACGCTGGAGTTCGTGAGTTGTCCAACAGATTCAACGCTCATGGGAGCCCATAGTCTCATGGCAAGGAGGATGGATGAGGGTTGAATCTGATTCTAATCTGCCATCAGAACAACTTTTACCTGATCTGATTCCCAGATATCTCCCTCCCTCTCTCTCTCTCTCTCTATTCGGACTGTTATGATGCCCCGTAATTACTCATCTCATATTTTTTTTGCAGGATTAAACCGGCTTTGCAGAGAAAGATTACCTTGAAACAACACAGAAACTACAATGCAATGAAATTAATTCAAGGTATTCAAACGTCACCTATTTTTTCCTGATTTCCCGCCAATATTTATACCAATCATCTACTCATTTTTCCATCGGTTTTTCTCATATTTCACTCGCCAACAGCATGGGTGATAGATGATTGTCAAACTTCTGGTTCCTCACACTTCAACTATTGTTTCTTCATAGTGCTTTATTATTCAGATAAGTCATGGTCTGACAACAATTTGGTACTTCATTGTTGTATAGGATTCCTCCTCATTCAATTGTGGCTTCTACAACTATCGTGCGAGATTTGGTACTTACGCTTCCTGGCAATCGACTGGCTCTGAAGTGTTGTATGTCATTGGTAACAACTTATTACTCACGGTCTCACACTTGAAACATACGTGTGTGTTGCATCTGAGTACAAGGCCCAAACGTCCACCATTTAGGTATATAAAAAAGAAAGGGTAGTTAAGATCATTATGCCCATTTAAATCTTTCATATCCGTCGATGTCTTTGTAACTAATGCAATCCACAAGTTCTTTTCTTCATATCCAGGAATTCAGGTTTGTTGCATTCTGTTTGTTTGTGTAAAATATTTTTTATCTACGTCAACAAGATGTTTGTCCATTTGATCATTGACCATCTCCTATGCTGCTTTCACAGACCGCGCATGCCACTGTCTATCCTAGCAAATGATCTATAGAATGTGTCAGAAACTCATATAAAAAGGTATGTTCTGGCGCAGATACTTAGATCTGGAGAGGGTAACATTTTTCGGGTTTTATATATGATGAGCAAACATCTACTAGAAAGTAATCTATTTACGAAAAAATCGGTCTTTTTCTTATGAAGTTGTACATTTATGCATGTCATATAGGGGCATTCTTATTGGTGATTTGCAAGTTATATGTCTGCCTATGTTGATATAGTTTTCAATAAATTGTACTTATAATCTTTAATATACATCAGTATATTTAGACCCATTGCTTTTTTCAATGAATTGATGTTATGAATGAATATATAAATATTTCTCTGCATCCAACAATTTATTCTGATGCTTACCATTGTCTTTGCAACTCAAGACACTTTTTTATGTTCCGAATTATTACCAGGTGCCATCACTAAATTTATCCCAAGTCAGCAAGCGTTGTCTTCTGATCTTCTCATCGGTTCGGTTTCATCTGTCTCTAGGTGTGAGAACCATCTAACATAATATTATATCCACTCTTTTTCTTTTTTGTCAGCGCCTCAAACATCATATTATATTTGATCTAGATTTGACCATACAGGTGCAAGCCAATGAACAAGAAGAGAGATATGCAACTAATCTGTATGTAGCATTTTATTTTACTGTCATATCTTCTTAGGTTTTTATCTATCAGGAATATTATCAAGAAAAAGCCTCATCTACAAGCACTTGCCAGGGCACACAGATTGCATCTCAGGTTCTAGATCGTTCACTTATTGTTTTTAAAAACATGCATATTATGCCAACTCATCAAGAATTTCTACCGACCATTGTATGTAATAAATTTTATGAGTAGCTGCTATAAGGTTGTCTGCTATCGTCACAAAGTGTACTTCATCACGCTGTCTATGGTCCAATTCTATTTCCAATATATCATCACAGTCATGATTTAAATTTAAAGTTATACACATCATGTGCTTATGAAGTCCCGCGGCAACGCGCGGGGTATCATCTAGTTTTAAACAAAGGGGGGGGGAGAAAGTTTAAAAGATGCTTGGTATAGGATTTGAGATGCTCAAAATAGATCAACTCGTAAGCAATCCACTACCGTTCTTCTTCGCAATTTTTATGTGGGTGTCACTACCTGGTATAGATTTGTGCAAAACACTATCACCGGAGGGAATTTCTTAAGTAGTCACCCTATGGATGCCTTCAATGCTATGGGAAATTTAGTGGGATCACCACGTATTACTAATAATGAAACAACACTGACTTTGGAACATGTTATTGAAAGGCTAGAAGCTATTGAAAATAAAATGCTTATCAAACATATTGAGAATCTAGATAAGAAGGTTCATAATCACGTTACTCAATTTGGCTCAAAGGTAGGAAATACATTAAAGATGTTAAAAGAGAAAGAACCAATAGTTAATGAGAGAATAGAACAAAGCCTTATAGAATTGATAAGTTGGAAGAAATTATTAATAACTTGGGTTTCGCTTTTTCTTCCGCTAAAACTATTGATAGGACTCCTCCTAATAAAAATTACAAGTTTATGTATGTTCCTAAGAATAAGGGTGCCACATCTAGTAATGGGAACGAAGACATTAAAATGATTAGTGTGCATCCCAATTTCATGGATTTGATAAAGGAACCTGTTTATGAAAATAAATTCCTCAACTTTATCCCTAGGAGTGTGATTATTAAAAATTTATATGTTAAACCTCCTAGGAAGCATGGATGCATAATTGAGGAGTTGGATATGAAGGATGATAATACTTGAAACAATGCCTTACGCCTAGCTAGGGGCGTAAAACAATAGCGCTTGTTGGGTGGCAACCCAATATTTATGTTTATGGAAATTTTTATTTTTCTTGTGCCACAAAATTGTAGCTATTGTTATGATTGTGTTTTTATCTTTTAATTAGTGTTGGTGCTAAGTAATGTGTTTGGGATGATTTGGATGATAGTATAATTGATGCTGTTTGAAAACAGAAAGTTTTGCGCCCAGTATTTGATTTTTAGTTCTGTACTGGAATGTTAGAAAAATCTGAAATTTTTACAAAGTATTGGGATACAATTTTTTTACGTTGTCCTAATTTTCAGAAATTTTTGGAGTTACAAAAGTATAGATAATATTCTGTCATTACGTACTGTTCTGTTTTAGACAGATTCTTTTTTTATTGCATAGTGTGTTTGTTTTAATGAAACTATGGATTATATCGGGGGGTATAAGTCATGGAAGAGTTAGAATACAGTAGGTATTATGCAAGAACAACTATGAATGAGTTTATAATAGTACCCAAAGTGGATGATTGATTTATTGTACTAACGGATCTCACGAAGTTTCTGTTGAGTTTTGTGTGATGAAGTTTTCAAGTTTTGGGTGAGATTACGATGGATGAAGTAATAAGGAGCGGCAAGACCCTAAGATTGGGGATGCCCAAGGCACCCCAAGGTAATATTCAAGGAAAACCCAAGCGTCTAAGCTTGGGGATGCCCCGGATGGCATGCCCTCTTTCGTCTACAATCTATCAGTAACTTACTTGGAGCTATATTTTTATTCATCACATGATATGAGTTTTACTTAGAGCGTCTTGTGCCATAGTTTTCTTTTCTTTGTTTGCTTTTTAGTTTGCCACAATCATCTTTTGCTGGACACACCTTTTGAGAGGGACACACATTTGTTCGTGATTTGTTAGAATACTCTATGTGCTTCACTTATATCTTTTGAGCTAGGCAGTTGCTCTAGTGCTTCACTTATATCTTTTAGAGCACGTCAGTGGTTATATTTTAAAGAAATAGTTGCACTCTCATGCTTCACTTAAATCTTTTTGAGAGTCTAATAAATAGTAATGGCAATTTGCACGGGTTATAAGACTAGTCCATAAAGGATAGGTATTCAAGAGGGATATAATAAAAAAATTCATGTAGATCACTAAATATGAAACGTATGGTTAGTAGAAATATCAGTATTAAAGTTTGTTATTAACTTCTCATCTAAGTGTTGGTCATGGCATGGTGGGGAGGTCCGAGCATTCTTAGGTCTGAAATGAAATCCTTGAGTGCTGTTATAATTGGGGGTGCGCGATGGTTAACTCCTACCAACCTCCTCCCTAGGGGCATGCGAGTAGTACTTTGCTTCGAGGGCTAATAGGCTTTGCAATAAGTATGTGAGTTCTTTATGACTAATGTGAGTCCATGGATTATACGCACTCTCACCCTTCCGCAATTTGCTAGCCTCTTCGGTACCGTGCTTTGCCCGATCTCACCTTAAGAGTTGGTGCAAACTTCGCCGGTGCATCCAAACCCCGTGATATGATACGCTCTATCACACATAAGCCTCCTTATATCTTCCTCAAAACAGCCACCATACCTACCTATTATGGCATTTCCATAGCCATTCCGAGATATATTGCCACGCAACATCCACCGTTCCGTCATATGACTTGTGTTCATTGTCATATTGCTTTGCATGATCATATAGCTGACATAGTATTTGTGGCTCAGCCACCGTTCATCATTTTCATACATGTTACGCTAGATCATTGCACATCCTGGTACACTGCCAGCGGCATTCATATAGAGTCATTCTGTATAGTTTTCATCGAGTTGTAAGTAAATAAAAGTGTGATGATCATCATTATTAGAGCATTGTCCTAGTGAGGAAAGGATGATGAAGACTATCATTCCCCCACAAGTCGGGATGAGACTCCGGATGAAAAAAAGGAAAAAAAGAGAGGCCAAAAAGAGCCCAATAAAAAAAATGACAGAAAAAGAGAGAAGGGGCAATGTTACTATCCTTTTCCACACTTGTGCTTCAGAGTAGCATCATGTTCTTCATATAGAGAGTCTCCTATTTTGTCACTTTCATATACTTGTGGGAATTTTTCGTTATAGAACTTGGCTTGTATATTCCGATGATGGGCTTCCTCAAATGCCTGAGGTCTTCATGAGCAAGCAAGTTGGATGCATACCCACTTAGTTTCAGTTGAGCTTTCATACACTTATAGCCCTTAGTGCATCCGTTGCATGGCAATCCCTACTCCTCGCATTGATATTGATTGATGGACATCTCCATAGTCCATTGATCCGCCTAGTTGATGCGAGACTTTCTTCCTTTTTGACTTCTCCTATTGAGCCCTATCACCGCATTTTATTCCACCTATAGTGCTATGTCCATGGCTCATGCTCATGTATTGCGTGAATTTGAAAATGCTGAAGCGCGTTAGAAGTATGATCCAATTGCTTGGTTTAACACCGGGGTGCTCATGACTTATATTTATGCAGTGAAGGTGGAGTCATGCCATGCTAACATGATGAAATGAGTGGGGAATAACATTCGTTAAGGATCATATATTTTGAAAGTTTAATGATGATGCTTCTTATATTCATGGATATTATTATGTTGATGTTGTTAATTCATCGTTTCTCAATATTTATACCGTACAGAGATTACATGATAAACATGTTAGGTAGCATTCCACATCAAAAATTCTATTTTTATCATTTACCTACTCGAGGACGAGGAGGAATTAAGCTTGGGGATGCCGATACGTCTCCAACGTATCTATAATTTTTTATTGTTCCATGGTATTATATTATCAATCTTGGATGTTTTATATGCATTTATATGCTATTTTATATCATTTTTGGGAAATAATGTATTAACCAGTGCCTAGTGCCAGTTACTGTTTTTTGCTTGTTTTTTGGTTTTCTAGAAAATCAGTACCAAACGGAGTCCAAACGCTACGAAACTTTTTGACGATTTTTTTCTGAACATAAGAGACCCTAGAAGCTTTGGGAGGAGACCAGATGGCAAACGAGGAGACGGCAAGGCAATAGGGCGCACCCAGGGGGGTAGGCGCGCCCTGTTACCTTGTGGGCCCCACGTGACTCCTTCTGACCTAATTCCACTTCTATAAATTCGCAAATATTGGGAAACCAACAGAGAGCCACCCGAAATAACTTTTTTGCCACCACAAGCTTTTGTTCTTCCGTGATCCCATTTGGTGTCCTTTTCCGGTACTCTGCCGGAGGGGGAATCAATCATGGCGGGCTTCTACATCAACCTTGCTATCCTACCGATGATGCGTGAGTAGTTCACCATAGACCTGCGGGTCCATAGCTAGTAGCTAGATGGCTTCTTCTCTCTCTTTGATCTTCAATACAATGTTCTCCTCGATCTTCTTGGAGTTCTATTCGATGTAATCTTCTTTTGCGTTGTGTTTGTTGGGATCCGATGAATTGTGGGTTTATGATCTGAATATTCATGAGAAGTAATTGAGTCTTTTCTGAACTTTATTATGCGTGATTGTTATAGCTTTGTATTTCTCTCCGATCTATCCGTTTGGTTTTGGCCAACTAGATTGATTTATCTTCAGCGGGAGAGGTGCTTTGTAATGGGTTCAATCTTGCGGTGCTCTATATACCAGTGACAGAAAGGGACAAGACACGTATTTGTATTGTTGCCATTAAGGGTAAAACGATGGGTTTATTCATATTGGTTGAGTTTACTTTGCCTACATCATGTCATCTTGCTTAAGGCGATACTCTGTTTTTGTTAATTTAATACCCTAGATGCATGCTGGATAGCGGTCGATGGGTGGAGTAATAGTAGTAGATGCAGGCAGGAGTCGGTCTACTTGTCTCGGACGTGATGCCTATATACATGATCAGTGTCTTGAATATCGTCATAACTATGCGCTTTTCTATCAATTGTCCAACAGTAATTTGTTTACCCACCGTATGCTATGTGTTCGAGAGAGAAGCCTCTAGTAAAATCTATGGCCCTCGGGTCTACTTTAAATATAAAAAGAAAACTAAAATATACTTGCTGCAATTTATTTACTTTTATTTTTTTTGCAATTTATCTACCACTACAAGATTTAATCCTTGCAAGTAACGAGTTCAAGGGGAGTGACGACCCTCTTGCTTGCGTTGGGTGCAAGTATTTGCTTTTGTGTATGCAGGTGCCGTTCACGAGGCTTTGCGTGATTCTCCTACTGGTTCGATAACCTTGGTTCTCACTGAGGGAAATACTTATCTCTACTGTACTGCATCTCCTCTCCTCTTCGGGGAAAATCCCAACGCAGCTCACAAGTAGCAGTGGGCATCTTTGTCAGGTCGTTGAACCACTTCTCCACACTGGCTCTGTCAGGTTGCTCCCAAGAGCTCTCCACGCCTTGAGCAGTACTTGCCGGCATCATGGCCAAGATCGAGTCTCTGGCAGAGTTGATGCACAGTGGGATCACAGTCTTCGGAAGCTTTTGCGGAGCTCCGTTGAAGAGCCGCTTGAAGAGCCAGGCGTGCTCGATCACTGTCAAGTTGTTGAAAAGACCGGGGTGGAGCCGCATCATATCTGCGGCGTTATTGTATTCCCAAGCTCTCCGGCTCCTCATCTGCAATGGCGCAATCCGGCGCCACAAGAAGTCAGCCCCAACCATCTCCATGGTCAAGCCCTGGCCTCGCAGGCTCAAGATTCACTCCAGGGCCAATTTTAGCTTGTCGTCATTGGGCCCCAGGGCAGCCCAGTTTGGGTCCCTCGTGAACTTCTCGGTCCTCGGGCGGCAGTAATCCGGGAAATCTTCCAGCTTGATACATCACCAATTAATCTGCCCGCCACTCAACCCATTTGATGTGGAGCTTGCCCTTGATGTACTGCTCCTTCATTCTGGACCTGGAGATCCATGTCATGCTGCCGGAGAGAACATCATCTTCGATCCTCGGCATATAGAAGTGAGGGAAGAGGGCTACATTTGGAATTACCCCCACAAAATTCTCACACGGATGGGCGAAGACAGACATGCAGGTGACGGCATTTGGAGCAAAATCCGAGAGCCGAAACCAGTATTTTTTGCATCACCTCATCAAAGAAGTCTGAGAAGGGGGGAACCAATCCATAGTAGAAATAATCCGCGAAGAAGGGATACTTATCAGCAGTGGGGGGAACAGATGTTGGTAGTACCTCAGGGCCTTTGTGGTTCTTGGTCTTCCTCCCCCACATGTCCAAGTACATCTTGGTAAGGTCCGAGACGTTAAGCTTGGAGGGGAAGACAGTGTTCTCCCTCCGCATGTTCGCAACGGCGGCTTTCCACCTCTCCGCCTCTTCGTCCACTGGCTTCTTCGCCGTGGTGGATTTCTTCTTCTCCGCCGCCTCTCCAGCCAGCTTGGTCACGCCTTTCTTGGGGGCCATGGTGACGGAATGGATTGGGGGCTTGGCAGAGGAAGGAGGAGATGCGATGCGTGCGGTTGCGGCGGTGCGAGGAAGGCGAAGGCAAATGCAGTAGAGGGGAATGGAACAGAGCAAACGCGAAGAGTAGTAAATCGAGCACCACACCCGCAGTTGCCTTTTTATGGGGAAGGCGCGGGGCTGGCTCTTTACCGTTCAACGTGACTGCGCCTTTTTAGGTGCACGCTTGCAAGTTGCCGTTTCACTCCACCACTCCCACGTCCCGCATTAAATGCGCCATCGTGGGTGCGCAGTAAAAGTAATCATGGCGACAATTATCTTCTGCCACGCGTGTGTTTGTGCATTGTGATAGGCCTAGCCCAAATGATGCCTCGCATGCGTGTCCGGCCCAGGCCCAGGGGCTCCTGTCGGTGTATTGAAAATGGGTGTTCAATACCCCTGACTATGCACAGACAGTAGTAGCCTCCTGATGCGGAGCATCCTACGGTCATCCCCATGGACCCACCTACGTCTCCACAAATGCCAAGCGGACCAATGACACGAGCACATGCAAGAGCTATCGAGACTGAGGTGACATCGCTCCTTAACGGCATTCCGTATGATCCACGTGAGACATGGCTACTACCTCATTCTGGAATGCTATGTGTACTTAGGTACCAAGAAGACCCTCTCGGAGAAGCCCGGAACAACGGACAAGTCCCAAAGTATATGGATGAAGGAGATCGAGAAGAGGAAGCGCAGCCTTGCATCAGCAGCCGGACATCCGGCCCCTGGAGACGTCGCCAACATCACCAGCACAGCAGCTGCCAAGCCCAGGACCCGGACATCCGGCCCCTCTGCCGGACATCCGGCCCGACCGGGCCCGGACATCCAGCCCCCTGCCGGAAATCCGGCCCTCCTGTCCTGAACGCCACCTAGACGGCCAGAACACCCGGCCCCAAGGCCCGGACATCCGGCACCTTAGTGAACCGCCGGACATCCGGCCCGACAGCCGGACGTCCGGCCCCTGCCAGCATGCATTCGGCCATCCGGCCATGTAATCCCTCTCCTCTCCCCTCCTACCTCATGGACTACTATAAATACTCCCCTACCTCCTCCTAGCTAGGGTTAACAAAGACATTGAGACATTTGAGTAGAGCTTTGCTCCTTGTATCTCCTCTTGGGGAATCAAGACCTCTCTAGGGAGAAGGATCCCCATCATAGGATCATCAAGACCTCCTAAGGGAGAAGGATCTCATCTAGATCATCAAGACCTCACCTCCTTTGGAGTGAGAAGAACTTTACCTTTGTGCTTGTTTCCATGGATTGATCTTGTATGCTTGTGGATCTCATGTATGCTATCCTAGTGGATGTGTGATTTGGGTTTGTTTGAGTGATTTCCCTCTTGTTGTTCTTGTTGTTCTTCCCTTTCCCCCCTCCAAGTGTGAAGAGATCATCAATTAGGGTTCCACCCTACATCATCTTGGTATCAGAGCCACGTTGATTCACACTTTGGAGTCTTTCCCCTCACTTTCTAGCCCCAATTTTGTTTGATTTTGCCCAATTTCAAAAATTCCCCACAAAATGCCCTACCAAATTTTTTGTGATTTGTTGGTTTGATGATGTTTCGTTGATTTTGATCCATGGATTTGCTGTGTTTCGAGTGGATCTAGCTTTTCCCCACCATCTCCATCAATTCCATCCACGAAATTCCTCGAATTTTGCCACGAAATTTTCTTTTTCCCACTTGTTCATCGCGTTCATCCACGGATCCCCAGCCCAGACATCCGACCCGTATCCCCGAACATCTTTCCCGCAGACCCGGACATCTGGTCCCTGGCACCCAA
This sequence comes from Elymus sibiricus, assembly GCA_039707655.1. Taxonomy (NCBI): domain Eukaryota; kingdom Viridiplantae; phylum Streptophyta; class Magnoliopsida; order Poales; family Poaceae; genus Elymus; species Elymus sibiricus. The sequence continues at coordinate 239,202,797 of CM077676.1, forward strand.
CACTTCACCACTTCGCCGATTATCTCCGATTTTTCGTCGTTTTCCACCGTTTCTTCCGCAATACCATCGCATACTCATGTGACTCCACCATCGACTTCCACAACCACCGCAAATTTTGTCACGTTTGCCACTTGAGATTTTGAGTAGCGGTTTTCCGTTTCCTAACGTGTTTCGGCTACTTAGGGATGGTTCGACATTGACATCACCGCTGCTCATCGTCGCCATGGACTCGTCATCGACAACGACCACTTCACCATTGTGACACCACCACCGTAAGCAAGGACGGTAACCTCGACGACAACTTGTTCATCTCCTTGCCATTGCTTTGTTAACCCCGAGACCATCTTTTGCGTCACTTTCCTACGAGACTAGCCATTTGAGTATTGCCGGCCAACGCTACTTGTGCACTTTAGTGATACCGTTCCGCATAGCTATCATAGCATGCATATATCATCATATCATCTCTTGTGCCAATTTTTTTGTTCCCGCATATACATCATTGCTATCTTCGTAAGAGCATTTCGCATAAGTGGCCAAAGGAAAATATCAAAAGAAAAAGAAGCTTTTAAGCAAAAGAAAAAGAGCATCAACAAGCTTGTAAGCAAGAACCATAGCATCGCCACATAACATAGCATATTTGATCATCTTGGATCATTGTGACAAGTTCACCGGGACTCATACATACATAGCATAAGTGAGATAGAAAGTCGATATGTTTTGTCTCTTATAGGTTGTGCACAAGTTCGTATCCGCCTATTGAGCAATCGTGCTAGTGTCTCTCTAGTGTTGTGCAACACGAGCATTTTCCGTGGATTCCACATTTTGAGCTCATTCCTTGGTTGCATGACCTCATTTATCTATCCGTGCATGTGTTTCCGTGTGCTACTTTTTGCTATTGGTCTACTTGTTACACTTGTGAACTTGTGAATCTTTTTTAACATTATTGAAGTCTTGCTTGCAAATTGCAATTATTTTGTGCCACCATCCTAACCAAGCTACTCCATAAGCCTTTTTGTGTAGGTGCGATGTGACACCCTGGTTTTTCCCAACTTTTCTTTTCAAAAACCCATTTGAATTTTATTTGGAATTTAGTTTGGATTTTAATTTGAAGGGCTCTATGGACTTAAAACTTGGGAATATTCTTACTTTCCTTTCCCAAGTGACTCAAGCTTCCAAAAACTTCTCCAATGTCACGTCATTTCTATTCTTACCCAATCTCAACTTTTATTCCAATTTAATATTCCTTTTTCTATTAAAGGAATAATCCTTTGAGTTCTAGGTTGTGAAGAAACCTATATTTCTGTCTTCTCCAAAATTCTAAGAAAATTCTCATAAATTCTTTGGACCATGTGAACCTTGGATATGTGAAAATATTCAAGATTCCATTTTCATGATGAGCACACCATCCAATCTTTGTTTCTGGTCATAATTTCAGTTTGTGAAGCAACTATATTTTATATTGCTCCATAAATTCTAAAATTAATCCAGGACTCAAATATCACTATATCCTTTGAGCATGCCAAAATTCCCCCAAGTTTCTGTCCAGTGGGAAGTATTGTGAAGGAAGTACCATTTATACTTACCCAAATGGTATGAAATTTTTATAGCATCTTGCCACCACCAAATAAACCACAAATACCAAGTTTCACCTCAAGGAGCCCATCCATTTGAGTGCATCATCTTCAACAAGTTTCTGGACCAGAGATGCAGTTGTGAAGCAACTACACTCAAAACTTGTCCATTTGGTCTGAAATTTCTCCAGTATATGAACCTTCCTACTACACTTTAGTGTGACAAATTCTCCCTCTCAAAACCCTAGCCATTTTTCCCCAGCATCTTTCTCAAGATTCTGTCCAGAAACTTGTCTAGAAACTGGCCAGCTGCCCAAGCTATCTCTTGTCAAACCAAGTGCACAGGGAGGCCACTGGATGAGAAGACTACTGCGTGGACATGAGCGGGCGAGCCAGAGCGCACCGCGTGCGCCAGTGCATGCGGTGACCATGCGTCTGGCCGAGAAAACCCGCGCTCTGCGCACTGACCGTGCTCGGTCGCGTTGGCTAGGCCAGCTGTGGCCGCCCCTGGTTGTCTGCTGGTACCGACGTCGACGCCACCATCCACGCGCCCCCTCTCCAGCACCTTCCCCCTCTGGCAGCATCCTCGCCGGACACAGCCAACCGCCGCCATGCGTGGCACAGTGCGGGCACTGTGGCCGCGCTGACTGGCAGCTTCCCCGCCGCTCCGCGCCATCGCCATTAAAGCCCTGCCTTTCCTATCACCTCCCTACGCGGCCTGGCTACCAGCGCGACGGCCAGCTCAACGCGGGACGCCGACTGTTTCCCCGCGGCGTGATCCGGCTCAAGCATCGCCACCCGGCTATAAAAGTCGCCCATGCCCTCACTTCTCCTCACCACTCGAGCTCCTCCTTCCCCAATCGCCACCCAGCAGCGCCCGATCCAGCCGGGAGGCTCTCCTGCTCCATCTCCGGCGAGGTGCCCCGCCGCTCTGCTCCTGCTCCACCAGCTCACTCCCATCCACTCCATCCCCAACTAAGGCCATTAGCGAGCTCGTGGTGCTCCACTAGTCCTCCCCAGCCACTCCTCTACTCGAGTGCTCGCCGGAGTTGGCGACTCCGTCGAACCCCGTAGCTCGCCGCCGCTTGAGAGGAAGGGGCCGACTCCGTCCGGCCGTCTCCCGTCGACCTACGGGTACGGGCGTGTTCGCCGTCGAGTGCCCGATCCATCCCCGCCCTTTCCCCGCCTCGCCGCCGTCTCAACGCCGGCGAACGGCCGCCGGTACGCCCGCCGTTCTCTGTTCTCTCTCTCCCTCTGTTTAAAACTGATAGGGGACCCCACCCGTCAGTGACTCCATTCGCACCCGAAGCGGTATGCAAGTGGAGGCGTAAACTCTCAGTTTACGCCTTCGACGTGGCCGCTCCTAGTTTTTCTGGTTTTCTGTTTAAATTCAATTAAAACCAGAAGTTTGACCCAACTTTGACCAGCTATATCTTTTAAACCATAAGTCCAAATGAGTTCATTCTTTTTGCATTAATTTTCTTGTGAGCTCCTCTATTTGCTGGAAAATTTTGGTATTTTTCTCTGCTGTCTAGAATTTCTGGACAGAGGAAAATGCTCTATGTGTTATTTACAAATGGTTCCAAAAATATTTTTCAGAGTGATTTGAATAGTTGGTGAAGGCTCGGAGTACTCCCACACCCCCTTGGAGCAAGGCAAGCCACAACTCTCATTCGCATGACTGCATTGCAATACCATGGTTTAAATAAGTATTTAGGCTAAAATTTAAATTACTTATAATTGGATTATTCATGCAACACTTGGAGAAATTCTTGGATATGCTACTACCATGTTGGTTGGATTATTAGTGACTAGTAGTTTACAAGTTTGATGGTGCCATGATGCTGTTGGATCAGGAGATTACCGTCTATGATTACTTTGTGATCCCATCTGGCATTTTGACTAGGGGATTAGTAGCAGTAGCTTAATCATGTTTCTCATTGGACTACTAGCTGGCTATTGTTATAACTTGGATCACTATGATACCGGAGTATCGGTTATGATGGAGAAGTCACCTGGGGATAAATTCCTTCATTGCTGATCAAGTGCCACTGAACCGAGCTTTCCAGTGCAGCCACATCTGCCAGTATGGGATGGCCTTGACTTGGTCTAACCTCGTGCTCTTTTATTGGTACCACCAAAGAGGGAAGGTTATGCGTGCGTGCTACCCTAATCGGGTAGACGGCGATAATCTTGTGAGCCCGATTTGGTTAATGAGCTCAGGTCCCCATTTGGGACAGTTTGTTTGGCCACGACGGTGGCAGGTGTCAAGAGTGACACATGGGCCACCCAGGGCATGACCCGGAAGGGGAATGATTGTTGGTGGTACGATAGAAGAGTCACAGGTTAGGCAGGTTTCGTTGGGCGAAAGTCCATGGTGTGGGTAAAGTGTGCAACCTCTGCAGAGTGTAAGAATCTATTCGAATAGCCGCATCCACGGTATTGGACACAGTTCGCACTAAGTCACACTGTCTGATCAATAGCAATGATGGAATGACTTGTTAATGATGGAAGAACTCGTCTTGGTATAGCATGGTAACCACTTGGCAGAAGGCCGTTGATAATCTTGGTAATGATCTCGATAATGATCGTCAAATGATATTGAGACAATCGCGAGCTGATCACGAGAATAGATGGTCTGACTGGATAGTCAAGAGTAAGGCAGTCTCTGTGACCTTAACAAGGGTGACTACTGCAGACCGTTCGGAGATAACATGTTTATTATTTTCTTCCACCCTTTTAATAACAATTGATCCTGATATAATCATGATTGCTATGATGTTGCTTTGCCTTGATGCTTTTGTTGTTGTGAGCTCGCGAGTACATTCAAAGTACTCACCTGGCGTGTCATGCCAGTTTGCAGGTGCTGCCATGTTTGCGTAGCCCAAGGGTTCAGAGTTACGAGCTAGGACGTGTCCCATACAGAGTCCCTGCGGAGTGGAGTCCATCACCGTCGTCGTTGTTTCGCTGCTAGAAGTTATTCCGGCTAGCATAGAGCTACCTTAGCAGGCGTAGTGTCGCCATGCCGATGTAATCTTTTGTTATACCCCAAACCCTTGTACTCCAATTATTTGTAATAAGGAGCTGATTTGTTCTATGCCAAGCAGTGCCGTATTCCAGAAGACTTGATCTCTGGGCTGGAATACGGGGTGCTCCAGTTTCTCTGAGCCGGGGTGCCACATGCGTGAAACAAACCTGGTACCAATTCTACTATCATAGCTGTACATTGAGTGATACTCGATACATCTTCAATCTTCGGAAAGGGTAACTTTGGTTTTGTTCTCTCATTTCCTACTCACCTCTACTTGATCATGATGGATAGGCCAAGTACATCTTTGAATCCTCTCTTCGACGAGCACGAAGCACCGAACGACTACGTATCCAAGAGCCATCTCTTTGGGGTACAACGAGCCTTGCATCAAGAGAGTGAAGCTTTGGGCGATCGCATTGAGCAACTCGCCACCGACTTGCGTCACTTCGAAATGCGGACAAGAGACTACCTCGACGCCAAGCTTACTACACAAATGAACGAATTTCGTGCCATGATGTTTGACCATGCTTCCTCAACTTCCTCTTCGACAAGGCGAACACGGTTAAGACACCATTCTTCGGATTCTTCATCGGATGCAAGTCTTCCTCGAGCTCGTCTACATCCTCGGCAAGACCATCAAGCTCGACCAAATCCATTACATGGCAATGGTTTGCAACACCGCCTTCGAGAGCGCGAACGTCAATGTCATCAAGTTCAACACGACACGCACCAAGAGCAAGTTCCACAACGTCAACAACAAGACACCCAAGATGGCGATCCACTTCGGCAAGAGCAACAATCTCGTGAACAACAAGCCCTCGAAGCCCAACGTGCCCTTTGAGAAGCCACTCATGCCCTCAACGAACACAACCGTTGTGTGCGTGAAGAAGAAGAGGCACGTCACCAAGAAGATGCCGCACACCAAGAAGAGAATCAAGAAAGGAGGAACCGGGCAAGAGTACCTCGTCCCCACCATCAAGCCAACCGCGTAGAGCAAGAAGAGAACGGGGATGAAGACCCACCTCCAAGACAAGAGCGATGACAACATCGGCATAATGATGAACAACGCTACGACAAGCTCAAGTTCAACATGCCTAAGTTTTCCGGAAGCAACGACCCCGAAGACTACCTCTCATGGGCCTTAAAGGTGGACAAGATATTCCGTCTACAAAACTATGACGAGGAAGAGAAGGTAGCCATGCCATCGCTTGAGTTCCAAGACTATGTTCTCATTTGGTGGGAGCAAGTGATCGAAAGATGCCAAGAGAAAGGTGAACCACCTATCACAACGTGGACTCAAATGAAGGATGTCATGAGAGCTCGCTTTGTGCCTACACACTATAGCCGCGACCTCTTCAAGAAACTTCAACTCCTCAAGCAAGGCACCAAGTCGGTTGAAGAATATTACAAAGAAATGGAGATTGCAATGATACAAGCCAACGTCAAGGAAGATGATGAACAAACTATGGCACGTTTCTTGAATGGTCTCAACCATCCCATCAAGAAAATTGCGGACTTTCAATCGTACTCCAACCTCCTCGAGCTAGTGCACCAAGCCACCAAAGCGGAGCGACAAGTGCAAGAGGATTACAAGTACTCCAAGTACTCTTCCAAGACCTACGGTTCTTATAATCAAGCTTCAACGACTACGACACCTCCTCCAACGACTCGAGCTACACCAAGTACCAGTGACAAGTGAAGCTACAAGAACCCTCCGACATCTTCGAGTCGTCCTCCTCCTACTACAAGAAACTCCAAGCAAAGAGCTTAGTCATCAACAACTCCTACGGATGCCACCAACAAAACAAGTGACATCAAGTGCTTTACTTGCAAAGACCGAGGCCACAAGTCTTTTGAGTGCCCCACACGGCGTACCATGATCGCCAACGCGGACGGCACCTATGACTCTATGAGCGAAGAAGAAATGGAAGCCCTTGAGCACGTGGCCATGCATCGACAAGTGAATGAAGATGAAGACGATCAAGTATTTTGCGACAATGATTCGAGCCCCGCTCTTGTTGTCTCCAAGATCTTGACACTTCAACAACAACAAGACGAAGACCAACGTTGACATATCTTCCATACCAAAGCAGGTATCCAAGGATGTTCCATCAAGGTCATCATCGACGACGGAAGTTGCCACAACTTGGCAAGTGAAGAGTTTTGTTCCAAGCTACAATTGCTCAAGAAGAAGCACCCTCGCCCTACAAGGTCAAATGGTTAAGCGACTCCGGCACCATTCAGGTGGAGCACACCGTTCAAGTGTCCTTCAAGATTGGCATGTATGAAGACACCTTGGAGTGTGATGTGGTTCCCATGTCCATATGCCATCTCCTCCTTGGAAGACCTTGGCAATTCGACCGCGGCGTCATCCACAACGGACGGACCAATCACTATAGCTTCAAGATGAAAGGCAAGGAATTCGTTCTTCGACCAATGTCACCAAGTCAAGTCATCGCCGACAAGCAAGCATCTACACATCCTGGAGAGACTAGTGAGCGAGTAAACCACCAAAAAGAGAGTGAGCGCCACAAGCCAAAAATGAGCGACTCCACGATGAGCGACAAGAAAGATTTAGTGCTTTTAGCCTCCAAAAGAGATTTGAGGGATGTGAGTGAGAGCCCATCAAGTGTTCTTCACTTTGTGCTTGTGTACAAAGATGAAGTGGTGCGGACTAATACTTCACAACATCTTCCTTTGGTATTGTCTCATCTATTGTAGGAATTCGCGGACGTTTTTCCCAATGAGTTACCTCCCGGACTTCCTCCACTTTGCGGAATCGATCACCGAATTGACCTCATTCCTGGCACACCTCTACCGAACAAGGCACCTTACCGTATCAACCCCGACGAGACCAAAGAAATCCAACGGCAAGTCCAACATCTCATGGAGAATGGGTATGTGCGCGAGAGCTTGAGTCCATGTGCCATTCCGGTAATTCTTGTGCCTAAGAAAGATGGTACCTATCGCATGTGTTCCGATTGCCGTCCTATAAATGCTATCACCGTTAGATATCGCCATCCCATTCCACGCTTAGATGACATGCTAGATGAACTTAGTGGAGCCACCATTTTCTCCAAAATTGATCTTAAAAGTGGCTACTATCAAATACGCAGGCAAGAAGGTGATGAATGGAAAACGGCTTTCAAAACCAAATTTGGCTTGTATGAATGGTTAGTCATGCCTATGGGTTTATCGCAAGCACCTAGCACTTTGATGCGTGTGATGCATTATGTTCTTCGCAAATACATTGGCATTTGTGTTATGGTATACTTTGATGACATTCTTGTGTTTAGCCAATCGCTTGAAGATCATGTCATACACCTTAGGGAAGTTTTGCAAGTTCTTAGAAATGAGCGCCTTTATGCTAATATGGAGAAATGCACTTTTGGTGTTGACAAGCTTGTTTTCTTGGGCTTTGTAGTTTCCTCTAAGGGTGTTCAAGTTGTTGATGCTAAAATTGATGCTATTAAAACTTGGCCACAACCAACCAATTTGCTTCAAGTGCGTAGTTTCCTTGGCTTAGCCCGATTTTATCGTCACTTTGTGAAGGATTTTAGCACTATTGCATCACCATTGCACACATTGAGTAAGAAGAATGCACCATCTGTTTGGGGTCCATCCCAAGATGCCGCATTTCATGAGCTTAAGAACTTGCTTACACATGCTCCATTACTTGCATTACCCAACTTTGATAAAACTTTTGAAGTGCATTGTGACGCTAGTGGTAATGGCATAGGTGGTGTGTTGATGCAAGAGAAGCGACCCATTGCATACTTTAGCGAAAAACTCTCCGGCGCGCAACTTAACTACCCCATCTATGACAAAGAGTTATATGCTTTAGTGAGAGTCTTGCATGTGTGGGAACATTATCTCCGACCACGTATGTCGGCGTACGACACCTATGGGATTGCGTGGATCCCTTTTACGGTTCAGCTAGGGAAAAGATTTGCACAAAGAGCGGATCCAACGATCAACGCGGGGATCTTTACCCAGGTTCGGGCCGCTGAGAAGCGTAAAACCCTACTCGGTGTTCTTAAGCTCAAGTACACGAAGCGCTTGCGATGAACAGTACGTTCAAGAAGCAGCTACGCATGCAGAATGGGCCAGAAGGTCCTCCCTACCTGTAGCTTCGCCTTGGGCCTCCTTTTATACGTCCAAGGGGTCACCAATAGTGGCGAACAGTAAGTACAAGAGGTGTAAAGTTGCTACAGGGTTTACATGTTTATCACTGACGACTTAGGACAAACGCATTAAATGCTCTACTTAGGTGTCCCTTACTTTCTTGGGGATGGAAAAAGAGCCCGTCCCATCAGCACTGCTTAACCCCATCCGCCGTTAGTGCCATGACACGCACACAGGAGGACAAGCCCTAAACGACAGGCTGGTTGCTACGCTGGAGCGGTGGCAGGGCGGTGGGATCTTGCCGGGTGCGAGGTCTTGCCGGGCCTTCACGAGCCTTCCCGACAAGATCTTGCCGGGAAGCCAGCCTTCGGTCTTCTGTCTTTTGATCATCGGCTTGAATGCCTTCTTGATATTCTTGTGTTTGTTTCCAGCTATTCCCCAGCAGGCCTTGCCGCTGGTATGGCTGCAACCGTCCATGCACAAGTATGGGGTACTAAAAGACCCAAACTTTAGTACACCGACAATGTGAGTTTGTCATCCATACGGATCATGAAACGCTTAAGTACCTTAAGGGTCAAACAAAATTGAATAAGCATCATGCTAAATGGAGTGAGTTCATTGAGTCATTTCCTTATGCTATCAAGTATATCAAAGGTAAGGAAAATGTTGTGGCGGATGCTCTTTCCCGCAAGTGCATCCTAGTTACTAAACTTGAGTTGAATGGTTTAGGATTTGAGCACATTAAAGACTTGTATGCGCATGATGTTTCATTTGCGATTCCATATGCTAAATGCGTATCACACAAAACATGGGAGCAATACTATTTGAAAGATGATTATCTTATGCGAGCTAACAAACTTTGTATCCCCGAGTCTTCTCTTCGTTTGTTACTTTTGCAAGAGGCTCACGGTGGAGGACTCATGGGACATTTCGGTCGCGACAAGACATTTGCCATGCTCTCCAAGAACTACTTTTGGCCAAAGATGTTTCGAGATGTGTCACGCTACACCAACCGGTGCTCTACATGCCGCAAAGCTAACTCCAAAGCTCAATCTCATGGTCTATATATGCCACTTCCTATTCCATATCACCCATGGGAAGATATTAGTATGTATTTTGTGCTTGGTTTGCCTCGAACTCAAAACGGCAAAGAATCGGTATTTGTTGTTGTGGACCGTTTCTCTAAGATGGCACATTTTATTTCATGTAACAAGATCGACGATGCTTCACATGTTGCAAATCTCTTTTGTAGGAAAATCTTGCGATTGCATGGAGTGCCCAAGACGATTGTGTCGGACCGCGACGTCAAGTTCCTTAGCTACTTTTGGAAGACGCTATGCGCCAAGCTCGGAATCAAGCTCCTATTCTCTTCGGCATATCATCCACAAACCGACGGCCAAACGGAGGTCACGAACCAGATGCTATCCACACTCCTCCGCGTGTTGATCAAGAAGAACATAAGGGAGTGGGAGGAATGCTTGCCCATCGCCGATTGTAGGCCATGACACTCTACTACCGGCAAGTCCCCCTTCGAGGTCGTCTACGGTTTTAATCCATTGTCCCCATTGGAAATTCTACCGCTACCTCTACAAGAGCGCATCGACATGGACGTGAGTGCATGAGCGAGCTACCTCAAGAAGATGCACGAAGATACAAGGCACGTGATCGAGCGCTAAGTACAACGACTCGCGACCAAGGTCAACATCAACAAGCACCCCATGGTGTTCAACCCCGCAGATCTTGTGTGGCTACACCTTCGAAAAGACCGCTTCCCCAACGAGCACAAGTCCAAACTACTACCCCGAGCCGACAGACCCTTCAAGGTGCTAGCACGCTACAACAACAACGCCTACAAGATCGACATCCCTCGCGACAAGTACAACGTGAGCGACACCTTCAACGGCAAGGACTTAGCTCCCTTCCATGGTGATGTGGATTCCGATTCGAGGACGGATCTTTTTCAAGGGGGGGGGAGATGATGCGGAGCATGCTACGGTCATCCCCATGGACCCTCCTACGTCTCCTCAAATGCCAAGCGGACCAATGACATGAGCACGTGCAAGAGCTATCGAGACCGAGGTGACATCGCTCCTTAATGAAATTCCGTATGATCCATGTGAGACATGGCTACTGTCGGGCCCATGGAACCCGGGGTACCCAGGCCCGTCTGCCTTTGGCCCAGGGCGCAACGCCTGGCGTGGGCCCAGCAGGCCATCATCACCAAGCACCTCTCCAAGACCCCCCATGAGGCCTGGCCTCCTGAGGCCTCCTCCTCAGGGAGTGGCATGCAACGCTCAGCACCACCACCGACGGCCTCGCGAGGCCCTCTCCCGAGGTGGCCTCCCGAGGCCCCCTCCCACAGGCGCCCAAGACGAAGGCCGTTTGGCTTGCCGCGCGGCCTGGGGCCCACCACGTGGGTGACGCACGCGGCGACGAGCAGCAGCAGCAGCCGCGCCAGCAGGCGTGGATGAAGATGGTTTCCTCTTTTATGGTAAGGGAGCAGGGCCAACTATCTACTCTCCAAAGCGACCCCAAAGGTTGCCCGATCGACGAAGGAAGACCAAGACGATGGGCGCGCGGGGCGAAGGTCATCACCGAGCCCACCGGCGCGTCATGGATCATGCTTTGGCAGGTGAAGATCACCTTTAGTCAGGATAGCCTGAGCGCCTATCCCCTTTCAAAATCGCCAAGTGTGGCAACCCTTCCCGCCTAAGTTTCCAGGGGGAAGAGGACCATGGCTGATATAAAGGGCAGTGTTGCCATGGTAGAAGGGGATTCCGGGATCGATTCCTTGCCCCCAACCTTGTATTCTCTCTCTCTCTCCCAGAGCAATACCAGACAAGCAGGAGTAGGGTCTTACACCGCAAGGTGGCCCGAACCTGGGTAAATCGCCAAGTCCTCGCTCTGTCCCTTGCCGTCGCGCTCTCGCCGTTGCCTTGCCGTCGCTTAACCGTGGTAGGAGACGGAGTAGGTAGAACAAGCTCACCCCAGTGTTCGAACCTTTGGGTCCCCGGAGCCCGACTTCCGACATTTGGCGCGCCAGGTAAGGGTGCGCTACTGTTCTTCTGCTCCGCCCTCAGATCCACCAACCCCATGGCCGACGCACGTCGCGAGCGCGCCGAGCGCAGGGCTGGCCGCGTGGCTCAGACGGAGCCGGTGGCCCGCGGCAACCGCCGCCGTCCCGAAGCCGAAGCCGCCGCCACTGACCCCGCTGCCCACGAGCAGCAGGCCTCCTCCTTGCACCCCTCCATGCGGGCGAACGGCCACACCGCCACGGCCTCCTCCCTCGCCCACCGTGAGCCGTCGAACCCGCAGGCAGCGCTGCTCATGGCGCGTGAGCTGCTCCGCTACTGTCCGGCTGACACCGCCTACGACGCCTGGCTCGGTCGCATCGCCGAGCTCGTCAACGTCGTCGGGGACGCTCCAGCGCCTTCTCACTCGCTCCGCCCGCCGCTGTCTCGAGCTGGGGACCTGGCGCACGATGCTCCCCCGCCGCCTCCTCTGCGCGACGAGCGTGACGGGCCCCAGCGCAGCGCGCGGGTTCGTGAGCCATCCCGCGACGCGTCCTCGCCAGGCCAGAACGAGCCCAGCTGCCAGATCATCCGCTGCGCGCCCCCCGACGCGCAGGTGCTCCTCGAGCGGCAGCGTTAGCGCCAGGGCCAGGCCGCTCAGGACGTTGCAGCGGCCGGGCATCAAAACCGCGCCGCCCTCGCTGGCGGCGTCCCCTCGAGCGGCGTGGGCTGCCGTGCCTTCACCCGCGAGCTGCGTCGTGTTGTCTGGCCCGCGAAGTTCAAGCCTGAGCTGCCTCCGCGCTACGACGGCACCCCCAACCCCACGGAGTTCCTCCAGCTCTATGCGCTGAGCGTCGAGGCGGCGAAATGCGACGACAAGGTCATGGCGAACTGGTTCCCCATGGCCCTCAAGGACGGCCCGCGCTCCTGGCTCATGAACCTCCCCGAGGCCTCCATCTCGTCGTGGGACGAGCTCTGCAGCCAGTTCATCGCCAACTTTAAGGGCACGCAGGACCGCTCCCTCACCATCAACGACCTGCGGCGTGTTCGACAGCTCCCAGACGAGACCCTCCGCAAGTACATCCAGCGCTTCAGTCAGGTGCGCAACAAGATCCCGCGCGCTTCCGACGCGGCCGTCATCTCCGCGTTCTCCACCGGTGTCACGGACATCAAGATGCGCAAGAAACTCGCCATCAACGGTGAGCTCGACTCCATGCTCGAGCTGCTCGACCTCGCCGACAAGTGCGCCAAGGCTGAAGAAGGCCGCCTCTTCGTCCACAACGACCCCGACGCGGCGCTCGACGGCGCCAAGGCCAAGAGCAAGGACGTCAAGCGCAAGGGCCCTGCCGTACTCGCGGCGGAGCCCGAGCAAAAGCGCGGCCGCGACCACAATGAGCCTAGGAAGGACAACCGGCCACTCTGCGCTTTCCACAACGTCCGCTCCCACAGCACCGAAGACTGCCAAGAGCTCAAGCAGCTCCGTGATGAACACCAGAGCCGCCGGGACGACCACAATGGCCGCGGCGCCGGCCGCGGAGGTGGCCGCAGCGGCGGCCGCTGGGACAGCCGCAACAATAGCGGCAACTTCCGCCAGGGCTTGCGCGATCAGCCTCGTGAGGCCGCCTGGCGTGACCAGCCTCGTGAGGCGAATCCGCAGGCCAATGGCGCTCTCCCGCCTCTGGCACCGCCACCCCGAAGGAACGACGTCAACCAGCCTGACGAGGGCGCTGGGGGCTACCAGGAGCCTCGCGCGGTCGCCTGCATCCTCGGCGGGTCCCAAGCCCCCGCGTCCATCCGCCACTTCAAGCAACTCTATCGCGAGGTGTATGCCGCCCTCCCGAGGCCAGAGGCCTCGCGGCCCCTCAAGTGGTCGCAGTACGCCATCACCTTCGACTCCAAGGACCACCCCAAGTCCACGGCCTCCACAGGCGCGCTCCCCATGCTGTGCACTCCCACCATTAGCAACGTCGCGGTCACCAAGACCCTCATCGATGGGGGTGCCGGCCTCAACGTGCTCTCCGTCGAGACCTTCGAGACGCTCTAGGTGCCCTACGACCAGCTGATGCCGACCAGGCCCTTCTCCGGAGTGACCGATGGCTCCACCATTCCACTGGGGCAAGTGCGCCTCCCCGTCACCTTCGGCACCCGCAAGAACTATCACACCGAGCTCATCGACTTCGACATGGCACACATCGGCCTGCCTTATAACGCCATCTTGGGCTACCCGGCTCTCACCAAGTTCATGGCGGCCACCCATCACGCCTACAAAGTCCTCAAGATGCCCGGCTGCAACGGCATCATCACCGTCGCTTACGACGAGAAGGACGCGGCCAGTACCCTCGAGCGCGCCTACAAGGCTGCCGCTGTCGCGCACCCGGCCGAGTCTTCCGAGGCCGCGCCCGCGAAGAAGAAGCAGCTGTTCTCTCAGGACCGCGCCGAGACGAAGAAGGTGTCGGTGGACGACAGCGGCTCCGGCCCTGCCTTCACCATCGGCACAGGCCTCCCTCCTGCATAGGAAAGCGTGCTCGACACCTTCCTTCGGGCAAACTCGGATGTTTTCGCCTGGAAAGCATCCGACTTGTCCGGTGTGCCGAGGGAGGTGATCGAGCACCACTTAGCGGTGTGCCCCAATGCACGCCCGGTCAAGCAGAAAGCACGGCGCCAGGCGCCAGAGAAGCAAGAGTTTCTCGTCAACGAAGTTCAGAAGATGCAAGAAGCCGGAGTCGTTCGTGAAGTGCGCCATCCCGAATGGCTCGCCAACCCAGTCGTCATCCCCAAGAAGGGCGGCAAGGAGCGCATGTGCGTCAACTTCACCAGCCTCAACCAGCTCTGCCTTCATGACCCCTTCCAGCTGCCGCGGATTGGCCAGGGCGTTGGCCCCGCTCTCGGCAGCATGCGCATGCCCTTCGGGCTGAGGAACGCCGGCGCCTCTTTCCAGAGGCTGGCGCCCTTCTCGCCAGGGCCTCGTGAGCCTCCTACTCCTTGCGAGCTCCCGAGGCCTCGCGAGCCCCCTGGCCCCGGAGGGGCGGACTCTCTCTGCGCGCCTCGCCAAGTGGTCTGACGCCACTACATCGCGGTTCTGCCAGGTGCGCCCGGCGCGTCGCCTGTCGCCGTGCCTCTCGAGCTTCGCTCCCGGAACCCTATCCTTTTGGTTGTGTAATGAATTTTACTGATTTTGCCCTGATGAGTTATATTACCTGCTTAATCGCCTGTTAAGTCCGGTGTTAACCGGAGAGCGCCGCACGCTCGCGACCCCTCCCCTGACCGTTTTCGTGAGCGGGGGCTAGGCACGGCGCCTGTGCTTGGGTCCATCCCTGCAGCGCCGCCAAATCCAAGTGACTGAGCTCTGGCTCGCAGGCCTGCTCCCGCGCACGTCACCTCACCAAGGTCCTTGGTGCCTTATCTCCTCACGCAACGGCCACGGGCGAGTTAGCGAGCTTGTGCCGCTCCCCCCTTTTAGTGAAGTCTATCGACATGCAACCCCACAGGAGTCGAGCTACGCGAAGACCTCGCGGGCGGCCTCTCGCGAGCCGGCCTCGCGAGGCGAAGACACTTCGAGCACCGAGCCTTGTGAGTATGCCTCGCGAGCTGCGTGAGCTCCTCGTGAGTCGTGGTTCACCCGACACCGCTCTCCGCCGAAAGCTAAGTGTGACTACCTCGCGAGACGCCCCTATCGTCCCTCAAGCTCTCTCACCTCGCGATGCCGCTGAGTGCTAGCGTTTTTCTTCTGCGTGAGCCACTTGCACGCCAAAGGGGGGCTTCCTGAGCATCGCGCCTCTAGAGCCCTTACTAGCTCCCGGTGCCCCTCACCTCCTGGCCTTGTCCTGGCATCGCGACCGGACATACCAGCGACGGCTGAGGCCCGCTCGGGGGCTGGGTCCTGACGGCGTAGAGCGCTGAGGCGAGCAAAGAAAAAAAAAACCAGCATCACGAGAGGACCTCGGGAGAGAGTACATACACCCCATGTCACAAAAGCTCTAAGTTAAACATAGAAGATACTGTTTTCACGCCCCCGCGGGGCTACATCGGTTCAATGCAGGGAAATGAAAATAAAAAAGGGGCCTAGGCGAGGCGTCGTCACCCCCAAGACTCCAGCGCGGGCGCCGCGCGTGTCCCCAAGAAGGTGCTGCAGGCAAACGCGGCTCCGTCGTCGTCACGCGCGGCGTCCCGGCTTCGGAGTCGTCGTCGCGCGCGCCTAGTCGGAGTCCTCGTCCTCGTTCTTGACGCGAGGGGAGTCGCCGCCGCTTCTGCCCCCACCGGAGGGGGCGGCACCGTCGGAGGAGTCGTCCTCGCTGGAGGAGCCACTGTAGCTGCCATCCTCGCTCTCCGCGCAGCACTCTAGGCCGCTGCCGGAGAGCCCGAAGATCTTCACGAAGAGCGTGGTGGCCCCGTCGTACTTGAACTGGAGGACGTGCCCCCGCTTCAGGCCGCGGGCGAGGGCGAACGACTTCCACCCCTGCCTCAGGAACATGAAGCCCGAAGGGGTGAGCTCCGCCGCCACCCAGGAGGAGCCGTTGCAGCAACCGTCGGCCTGCACCCACAGGCCCAAGGGCGCGCGCTCCGCCATCGCTGCCGCGAAGGAGTCCGGGAGCCGGAGCCAGGTGCAGGGGCTGTGGTGCATGTTCACGGTGAACTCATGCGCCACCTCCGCCGAGTGGCTCCCCGCCTGGGGCGGAAGCACGGCCGCTCCGCCGCGGTCGCCTCGGCCCCGCGCGCCTCGCCCTCCGCGCCCACGCGCCTCGCCCTCCGCGCCCACGAGCGGCGCTCCTCCCGCGATCGCTGGGCCCGGCGCCGGCAGTCATCGGGGAGCGCCCGCGCCCCCGGGGCAAAACCCGCGGTGCGGCAGCAGGAGTACGGCCGCGCCCTCTCGCCCTTGCCATCTCTTCGGCAGCTCTAGCAAGAAGACGGAGGAAGGAGAAGATGGGTGGAGGACTCCGGCTCTCCCCCCTCTCCCTTTATGCTCGGCGCGGGGCTCCCCTTGTCGCTCCGCCTTCTCCAGCGCTGGGAATCGAAGCAGCAGGAAGGCAATGATGAGCTCCCGCCGCCCGCGCCAGGATTTATGTCAGCTCGGCGGTTACCAAGACGTCGTGGGAAGTGGGGGCGTCCCCCATCACATCGTGCGCCACGCGTCGCGCCTGGCCGCAGGCGGTTAGGGCCCACGCCGTTTCGCCCCCCTGTAGGCGGGAACGTGCTCGCCGCGGGCCCGGGGGCTACTGTCGGGCCCATGGAACCCGGGGTACTCAGGCCCGTCTACCTTTGGCCCAGGGCGCAACGCCTGGCGTGGGCCCAGCGGGCCATCATCACCAAGCACCTCTCCAAGACCCCTCATGAGGCCTGGCCTCTTGAGGCCCCCTCCTCAGGGAGTGGCATGCAACGCTCAGTACCACCACCGACGGCCTCGCGAGTCCCTCTCGCGAGGCGGCCTCCCAAGGTGGCCTCCCGAGGCCCCCTCCCGCAGGCGCCCAAGACGAAGGCCGTTCGGCTTGCCGCGCGGCCTGGGGCCCACCACGTGGGTGACGCGCGCGGCGACGAGCAGCAGCAGAAGCCGCGCCAGTAGGCGCGGATGAAGATGGTTTCCTCTTTTGTGTTAAGGGAGCAGGGCCAGCTATCTACTCTCCAAAGTGACCCCAAAGGTTGCCCGATCGACGAAGGAAGACCAAGACGACGGGCGCGCGGGGCGGAGGTCATCACCGTGCCCACCGGCGCGTCATGGATCATGCTTTGGCAGGCGAAGATCACCTTTAGTCAGGATAGCCTGAGCGCCTGTCCCCTTTCAAAATCGCCAAGTGTGGCAACCCTTCCCGCCTAAGTTTCCAGGGGGAAGAGGACCATGGCTGATATAAAGGGCAGTGCTGCCATGGTAGAAGGGGATTCCGGGATCGATTCCTTGCCCCCAACCTTGTATTCTCTCTCTCTCCCAGAGCAATACCAGTAAAGCAGGAGTAGGGTCTTACACCGCAAGGTGGCCCGAACCTAGGTAAATCGCCGAGTCCTCGCTCTGTTCCTTGCCGTCGCGCTCTCGCCGTTGCCTCGCCGTCGCTTAACCGTGGTAGGAGACGGAGTAGGTAGAACAAGCTCACCCCAGTGTTCGAACCTTTGGGTCCCCGGAGCCCGACTTCCGACAGCTACTACCTCATTTCGGAATGCTATGTGTACTTAGGTACCAAGAAGACCCTCTCGAAGAAGCCCGGAACAACGGACAAGTCCCAAAGTACATGGATGAAGGAGATCGAGAAGAGGAAGTGCGGCCTTGCATCAGCAACCAGACATCCGGCCTATGGCCTGGACATCCGGCCCCTGGAGACGTCGCCAACATCACCAGCACAGCAGCTGCCAAGCCCAGGACCCGGACATCCGGCCCCTCTGTCGGACATTCGGCCCGACCGGGCCCAGACATCCGCCCCTTGCCGGAATCTGGCCCTCCTGTCCAGAACGCCACCTAGATGGCCAGAACACCTGGCCGGACATCCGGCCCCAAGTCCTGGACATCCGGCACCTTAGTGAACCACCGGACATCCGGCCCGACGGCCGGACATCCGGCCCCTACCAGCATGCATTCGGCCATCCGGCCATGTAATCCCTCTCCTCCCCCCTCCTACCTCGTGGACTACTATAAATACTCCCCTACCTCCTCCTAGCTAGGGTTAGCAAAGATATTGAGACATTTGAGTAGAGCTTTGCTCCTTGTATCTCCTCTTGGGGAATCAAGACCTCTCTAGGGAGAAGGATCCCCATCATAGGATCATCAAGACCTCCTAAGGGAGAAGGATCTCATCTAGATCATCAAGACCTCGCCTCCTTTGGAGTGAGAAGAACTTTACCTTTGTGCTTGTTTCCATGGATTGATCTTGTATGCTTGTGGATCTCATGTATGCTATCCTAGTGGATGTGTGATTTGGGTTTGTTTGAGTGATTTCCCTCTTGTTGTTCTTGTTGTTCTTCCCTTTTCCCCCTCCAAGTGTGAAAAGATCGTCAATTAGGGTTCCACCCTACATCACCTCCTCACCGGGAAGGGCTTGGCGGAAGACCAACTTATCTCAAGTGCTCAAGACTTGGTAGATAAAACCATGAAGAAGACCTCCAGGCAGGTCATCGAGAAGTACTAAAGATCAAGACTCAAGTTGCCGGCAAGCTCCAAGCCGGCAAGATCGGGCCAACAAGATCCAGACCCGACAAGCTTCCTCCACCACTCCATCGTGGCGACTTGTCAGGACCTCGCCAACAGATGGCGAGCGCGCAGGCAGTTAGGTGAAGCTTGTCGGGGTATGTGGTAGTTCACCGCCTCAAGATCAACTTTATTGACACCCATCCAGGTGGCGTGTCAGCATAATAAAAGGTAGCTGGGCTGACGGCACAGGTGGAGCTGCGCTCCCTTGCCGGCATTTGTCCCCAGCGTGACACCTAAGGGCGCAATAAATGCTTTTGTCCTATACCGTCAGGGTTAGGTATGATAGCACTGTAGCCACTATCCATCTGTTGTAATTACCATTTTGCCACTGTGGTAGCCCCTTTCATCTATAAAAGGAGGCCCACGACAACCATTACGAAGGTCGGAACCCTGCTCAATTACACGTAGAAGCTACACCTCCGAGCACCCTTGCTGGCAAGGTTGCGCTCTTGTAATTGTAAGGCTCCAAAACACTCATCAATCCACCTAAAGCAGGAGTAGGATTTTATGCTTCACAGCGGCCCGAACCTGGGTAAATTGCTTGTGTGATCAGCGGTTGGTGTTGTTCTTTACGTGTGGTGAGCCCGCAGCCGAACGTAGAAGGGGCGATGGCCCCATAGATTATCGTACGTCGACATAACAACAAGGATATCCATAGACATAGAGTGAAATGCACAGGTGATGATGTCCATGAATGCATTGAATACCTTGTCCCTTGACTTACCAACAAGAGGGTTTGTGACTCCATGAACTAGTGCATGATGTTGAAGTTGATTGCACAAGTTCTTGCCATGAATGAATAAGAGTGAAGTTTGTTGGCGGAGTCACCCTCAAGAACTCTCTAGTTCTTATTCGTTGGGACCCACATCAACTTGATGGGAATCCTTGGAGTTGTAGCTGTACTTGATGAAGTAGAACTTGAAGTAGTCTTGGGAACCCACTTGACCAAGGCTTGAGGTGGTTCTTCAAATGAGTCAATCTCTTCTTGAAGCTTGTCCTTGCCTTTTAGCTTGTGGTCTTGTGGTGGAAGATCATCTTGAGCTTGTGTCCCCTTGAAAGAAGTAGGATCATACTTCTCTTGTTGAGGAACAAACTTCGTCTTGGGGTATTGATCTTCTTCCCACTCAACTCCATTGGCATTGAACTTTTGTTCAAAACCAACACCTTGGTTCTTCCGGTACCATCCTTGCTTGCAAACAATCTCATCAAATTGCTTACTCCCGGCAAGGCTCTTGTAGACACCCTTTTCTATAATTCCTTTCAATAGATTGTTTTCTTGCTCGAGTGTAACTTGGCTAAGAGAATCATTAGTGGAATCAATAGAACTACTAGAAGTAACAATATTGGATTTAGCATTGTTATTGTTACTACTAGAGGTAGAACCTTTCTTGCCCTTGCTACTATATTGCTTAGATTTAATTTGTGGCATAAAAGTAGACAAGAGTAAACGGTTGGCAATGTAAGTGGAACTCTTCTTTCAAAGATCGTCATTGATAGTTTTAGAAACTCATGCTCTTGCTCTAAATTTAGCTTCTCGAAGCATAGCTTCTCATGAGTTCTTAGGAGCTTTCTATGATCTTCTTGAGTTGTTTCATGAGCTAACGTTAGAGTGTTTAGTTCTTTAGTGAAGCATTCAATCTCCCTCGTAGTGTCAGTGTATTGAAAATGGCTGTTCAATACCCCTGTCTATGCACAGACAGTAGTAGCCTCCTCACCGGAAGGGCTTGGCGGAGGACTAACTCATCTCAAGTGCTCAAGACTTGGTAGATAAAACCATGAAGAAGACCTCTAGGCAGGTCATCGAGAAGTATTAAAGATGTACAGAAGATCAAGACTTTGGTTGCCGGCAAGATCAGGACCGGCAAGCTCCGTGTTGACAAGGGGCGACGCTGCCGGGGCAGATGTTGGCACCGGAACTTCCCGGCAGTGGGCTTCTCGGCAACAAACTTCACAGAGGCAATCTTCATGGCGACAGACTCGACCAGCTGTAGAATAAGTGGGAACTTCTCAGCCCCCAACTTCTTCGGCCGAGAAGCGCGCCAGATCACCTTCTCCTCCTGCTGCGGCTCCTGACTCCGGGACTCAGGCATACTGGGAGCTCCCTCCACTGCTCCACATCAGCGACCTGTCAGAGTCTTGCCGACAGATGGCGGATGCGCATGCAGTTAGGTGAAGCTTGTCGGTGCACGTGGCAGCCCGCTGCCTGAAGATTAGCCTTATTGACACCCATCCAAGTGGTGTGTCAGGATAATAGGAGGTTGCTGGGCTGACGATACAGGTGGAGCAGTGCTCCCTTGCCGGCATTCGTTCCCAATGTGACACCTAACGGCGCAATAAATGCTCTTGTCCTATACCGTCAGGGTTAGGTATGATAGCACTGTAGCCACTATCCATCTGTTGTAATTACCATTTTGCCATTGTGGTAGCCCCTTTCATCTATAAAAGGAGGCCCACGGTAACCTTTACAAAGGTCGGACCCCTGCTCAATTATGCATAGAAGTTGCACCTCCTGGGCACCCTTGCCGGCAAGTTTGCGCCCTTGTAATTATAGGGCTCCAAAACTATCATCAATCCACCAAAGCAGGAGTAGGATTTTACACTTCAGAGCGGCCCGAACCTGGGTAAATTGCTCGTGTGATTTGCGGTTGGTGTTGCTCTTTGCGTGCGATGGCCCCATAGATTCTCGTACGCCGACATCTTTGGCGCGCTAGGAAGGGGATCTAAGCACATGACCCTGCATCAACCGCGTCACCAGCTTCATCATCTTCATCATTATCTTCGTCCATGGCACCTAAGAAGGCCAAGGGCGCTGCCACTCCGTCGACCTCCAAGGCGCCATTGCACGCACGCACCGGAGATGGAGGCGGAGGCGGCCAAGCTTCACACTCTTGCGCCGGAGACGGAGGCGGGGGTGGCGGTGGTCAGCTTCCTTGTCGTTCCGGTGATCCAAGTCATCAGACCGGCGAGAAGAGCGCCACAAGTCTCAACAGGAAGGGGAAGGCGGTCTTCCAAGGCGGCACGGCAAAGGACGCGCTAAGACGATCGCACAACGGACAAGACCCACCTTGACCCGAGCACGCGCCGAGAACGTCACACGACGGGCGCGACCCACAACGACGCGAGCAAGCGCTGCGTCAATCACAGCAAGTTCAAGAGCCACCGCTGCGTTGTGATGTTGACAGCTTCGGCCACCGCCATTAGCACGTCTCTGAACATCCGTCTCCCGATGGTCAGCAGGTCCCGCCATCGGAGCGAGATAGAGTTCCTCCCGGCTCAGCTAGGAGTCGTGAGCCACACCTCGCACCGCTGGTGGCCATGCAGTTCCTACACAGGAACGGGGTAGAGCTCCTCCTGGTCCAACCAGGAGTCGAGAGTCGTCCCATGAATCTGCGCCGTACATCACGCACACATCAGCAGAAGCCATGGCCCAAGCCCACATGCTGCTAAACTTCCCCAGCAGCTCACCAAATGGATGAGTGGCGTGCTACCATCCAGAGCCTCCTCACGCTTGCCGGCAACAGCGGTTCTTAGCATGCGGGGCCTTCACTGCGCCCGCAGACGGAGACGGCGCGAGGAGCCGGAGAGCATGCCAGAGGACCAGCGCCTACAGGGGCGCAGATGGTATAGTCGCCATAGCGCACACCGCGCCAAGATCGGCGCGACTACACCCGAGATGAGGTACCCATGGCCTCACCTGACCCGCGAAGCTAGCAAGACCAGCATTAGGTTCTGCAGAACCGGCAAGGGGAGGACGCCTGTGTATGGATTGAGCGACGCTGAGAGGCTCGCCGGCAATTTGATGAATGCGCCGGACCAACAGCGTATTTGACTATGCAGGGAAGCGTTGGAGCCTTGCCGTATGTCATGCCCAATATGCGGTCCTATCCTCAAGGAACTCGAAAGCTCCACTAAGGATAGAAGCGCATATCGAAGACGCTTTGCAAGGTGGATATCATTACAACATACCATGTACTGAATAGATGAGAATACCAGAAAAAGGCTTACACTCGCCACAAACTACATCATGAATACATCAATACATTAATACATAGCAATCATCATACAGAAGAGTAGGATCCGACTACGGATGAAATCAAACGAAAAAGAAATGACATCCACCCTGCTAGTCCCAGGTTGCCAACCAGGAACCCATCCTATGATCGATGAAGCAGAAGAAGCAGAAGAAGAACTTCAAAAGAACAAGCATCGCTCTCATGTCAAAGCATCGCTTTACCTGTACCTGCACCTGTTGTTGTAGTAAACTATGAGCCACGAGGACTCAGCAATCCCATTACCATGGGTATCAAGACTAGCAAAGCTTAATGGGAATGGAATGGTTAAGTGGTGAGGTTGCAGCAAGCACTAAGCATTTGTATGTGGCTAACTTACGAGTACAAGAATAAGAAGAGTCAACTATGCATAAATGGTCGCAAAACTAGTATGATCAAGAAGTGATCCTGAACACCTACTTACGAGTCAAACATAACCCCACCGTGTTCTCTTCCCGAACTCCCTCGAAAAGAGATGATCACGGTTACGCACGCGGTTGGTGTATTTTACTTATATTTTGTGTCAAGTTCTCTACAACCGGAGGTTATAAATTTCCAAGTCACCACATAACCACGGGCATGGCTTTCCGAAAGATTTAACCCTGCAGGGGTGTCCCAACTAGTCCATCACAAACTATCACAAGCCGCGGTGGAAAGACCTCAACCTCAAGATACCCCGATCAACCTCGAGATAGCCCGAAGTATCCTCGGAATCCCTGTGCACAAGACCTTTCGACAATGGTAAAACAAATCCAGCAAGACCTCCCGACATGCCGACACCCTGATAGTAGCCGCGCATATCTCGTCTCAGGCCACGACCGGATGGGACAAGCTACGAGTAAAACCAGACCTCGAGTTTCCTCGCGATGGCCCCGCAGGCCGCCCGTTTTGGACCAACACCATCAGCACTGGCCCACCTGTATTATGGTGAATTAAAATCCCCGGGTAGCACTAACTCCCTATGCATTAAATTAATTATCAGTATTATTATGTTGGGCAAATGTTAAAACCAAAGTTGGGTCTTGCTGGAAGAGTTTTATTCAAAGCGAACTGTCATGGGGGGCATATACCCCGAACATGTTAGGAACGCTAATCAAGGAACATAACACCGGTATTATGGAAACTATGGCTGCATGAGTGGAACAAAACATGAGGCAAAAGGCCGAGCCTTCCACACACAACCAATTATATAGATGCATTAATTAAATAAGAGATATTGTGATATCCCATGATATCCATGTCCCAACATGGAACAAACTGCACCTACACCTGCAACTAGCAACGCTATAAGAGGGGCTGAGCAAAGCGGTAATATAGCCAAACAACAGTTTGCTGGGATGGTGGAAGGTTAGAGGCTGTATCATGGCAATTTGCGAGGCTGACAAACAAGTGGTAGGTAGCGAGACATAGCGATAGCATCGAGACAACTAGCAAGCAAAGATAGTAGTGATATCCAAGGTAATGGTCATCTTGCCTGGAATCCTGCTTGGAAGAAGATCGAATCCATGTAGTCGAACAAGCGTAGTCGTACGAATCCTCACTTCGAAACGTAACCAGGAACTATCGAGAAGAAGCACAACCAGAAAGAAGCATGCAACATGGTAAACAAGCATAATCCTGACATGGTGCACAATCAAGTATGATGCATGTCCGGTTTAAAGATGCATGGCATGGCAAGAGTGCAACAATCAAATACTACTGTTGGGCCAGTGGGAACCGAGGTACCACGGCCCGTCTGCCTACAGGCCCAGGAAGCAACAGCTGGCGAAGGCCCACGAGGCAGCCCAGTCGCGGGTGCCGAGAAGCAAGACACCTCGCGAGGCGCCGACCTCACGAGGACCCCTTCGCAAGGAGCGAGCCACAAAGACTCAGCAGCAGCAGGAGGCCTCACGAGGCCCCCTCGTGAGGCGGCCTCCTAAGAAGGCCTCCAGAGTCCACCCGAGGCGGGCGCCGCCTGGCGCTGGCCACGCGGTCCAGTGCCCACCACGTGGGTGACGCGCTTGGAGACAAGCAGCGGCAGGAGCCATACCAGCAGGCGCGGACAGAGAGATTTCTTCTTTGTTGCTAAGGGGGCAGCGCTGGCTGCCCACCCCCAAAGCAAGTCCCAAAGCCTGCCCGTTTGGTGGAAGAAGACCAGGACGATGGGGCGTGCAGGGCAGAGGTCAACACCGAGCCCACTGGCGCGTCATGGATGACACCTTTGCAGGCGAAGACCGCCTTTTGTCGGGATAAGCCTGGGCGCCTGTCCCCCTTCAAATTGCTGTTGTGTGTGACTACCCTTCCCGCCAAGATTTTTGGGGGAAGAGGTCCAAGGCGGCTATAAAAGGGGCAGTGCTACCACCGTAGAATGGATCGATTCCCTTGTCTTCAACCTTGTACGCGAGAACCTTCTTGCCCACCATAATCCCAAACACAAAGAAGGAGTAGGGTTTTACACCGCGAGGTGGCCCGAACCTGGGTAGCTGATGTGTCCCCTGACGTGCCCTGTGCTCAGCGTGCTCTCGCCGTAGTCTCGCCATGGTCACCGTCGGGTCGGTAGGAATGAGCTCGCCCCAGAGGTCGAACCAGGGTTCCCGGAGCCTGGATTCCGACATTTGGCGCGCCAGGTAGGGGGCGGCGTTTCCATTTCCATCTGCTCCGACGTCGCCATGGCTGACGCTCGTCATGAGCGCGCAGAGCACCGGGCGGTCAGGATGGCCCAGACGGAGCCGGTCACCCGTGACAACCGCCGTCGCCGCGCCGGTGCCACCACCGACCCTGCTGCTAGGGAGCAGTAGGCTTCTTCCCTGCACCCGTGCGAGCAGGCGGCCAGCCACACCACCACCGCTTCCTCGCTCGCCCGCCGCGAGCTGCCGGGACCCGCAGGCCTCGCTGCTCATGGCACGTGAGCTGCTGCGCTACCGCCCCACCGAGGCTGGCTATGACGCCTGGCTGGCCCGCATCACCGAGCTCATCAACGTCGCTGGAGATGCCCCCGCGGCCTCTCACTCGCTCCGCCCTCCATCGCCTCATGTTGGGGAGGTGGTGCATGGCGCGCCTCCGCCAACTCCTCCGTCCAACGAGGGCGCAAGGCGCCACCGCGGCGCGCGGGTGCGTGAGCCGTCCGGAATGCATCTTCGCCGGACCCCGACAACGAGAGCTGCCAGATCGTCAGGCGCGCACCGCCCAATGCGCGCGTGCTCCTCGAGGAGCAGCGCTAGTGTCAAGACCGCACCATCCAGGAGGTCGCGGCTGCCGGTTGCTAGAACCGTGCCGCCCTCGCTGGCGGCGTCACCTCCAGCATTGGGGGCTGCCGTGCCTTCACCCGTGAGCTGCGCCGCGTGGTGTGGCCCACGAAGTTCAAGCCAGACCTGGCTGCTCGCTACGATGGCACCCCCAACCCCACAGAGTTTCTGCAGCTCTACACTCTGAGCATCGAGGCAGTGAACGGTGACGACAAGGTCATGGTGAACTGGTTCCCCATGGCCCTCAAGGACGCGCCGCGCTCCTGGCTCATGAACCTCCCCGAGGCGTCGATCTCCTCATGGGCCGAGCTGTGCAAGCAGTTCGTCGCCAATTTCAAGGGCATGCACGAGTGCCCCCTCACGCTCAAAGACTTGCGCGCCGTGTGCCAACACCCTGACGAGACTCTCCGCAAGTACATCCAGCGCTTTAGCCAAGTGCGCAACAAGATCCCGCACGCCTCCGACGCCGCCATCATCTTTGTGTTCTCCTCCGGCGTCACGGACGTCCGGATGCGCGAGAAACTTGCCATCAACGATGAGCTTGACACCGTGGTTGAGCTTTTCGACCTCGCCGACTGGTGCGCCAAAGCTGAGGAGGGCCGTCTCTTCATCCACAACGACCCAGAAGCGGCGCCTGACGCTGCCAAGGCCAAGAGCAAGGACGCCAAGCGCAAGGGCCCTGCCGTGCTCGCGGCAGAGCCTGAGCAGAAGCGCGTCCGTGACCGCGCCCAGCCCAAGAAGGATGGCTGCCCGTACTGTGCCTACCATGACATGTTCTCCCACAACACCGAAGACTGCCACGAGCTCAATCTGCTTCGCGAGAGCCGCCAGGACGGGCGCGGCAGCCGCAACGATCGTGGCGCCGGCCGCGGAGGCGGCCGCAACAACAACCGCTGGGGCGACCGTGGCAACAACGGCAACGACAACTTCAGGCAGGGCTGGCGCGACCAGCCGCGACAGGCCAATCCTCAGGCCAACGCCGCTCTGCCACCGCTGCCGCCACCGCCTTGAAGGAACAACGGCGGCCAGCCTGACGATGGCGCCGGGGGCTACCAGGAGCCTCGCGAGGTGGCTTGCATCCTTGGCGGGGCCCAGGTTCCCCTGTCCAACCGCCACTTCAAGCAGTTCACTCGCGAGGTGAACACAGCCGTCCCGAGGCATGAGGCTTCCTAGCCCCTCAAGTGGTCGCAGCATGCCATCTCCTTCGACTCCAAGGACCACCCCAAGTACACGGAGGCAATGGGCGCGATCCCCATGCTGTGCACCCCCACAATCAGCAACGTTGTTGTTACCAAGACGCTCGTCGACGGAGGCGTGGGCCTCAACGTGATCTCCATCGAGACCTTCGAGAAGCTTCAAGTACCCTTCTCAGGCGTCACTTATGGTTCCACGCTGCCTCTGGGGCAGGTGCGCCTTCCCGTCACCTTCGGCTCCCGTAAGAACTACCGCACTGAGCTCATCGACTTCGACGTGGCGCACATCGGCCTGCCGTACAACGCCATCTTGGGCTACCCTGCGCTCACCAAGTTCATGGCAGTGACCCATCACGCCTACAACGCCCTCAAGATTCCGGGATACAGCGACATCATCACCGTCCGCTGAGACGAGAAGGATGCAGTCCACTCCCTCGTGAGCACCTACAAGGCTGCCGCCACCGCCTATCCCACTGATGAGGATGACGCCAAGCCTCATGAGACCGCACCCGCGAAGAAGCAGCAGCTGTTCTCTTAGGCACGCTGCCGAGACGAAGAAAGTGTCGGTGGACGGCAGCAGCTCAGGCCCTGCCTTCACCATCGGCACCGGCCTCTCTCCTGCATAGGAAGACGCGCTCATCACCTTCCTTCGGGCAAATGTGGATGTGTTTGCTTGGACAACATCTGATTTGTCTGGTGTGCCGAGGGAGGTGATCGAGCACCACTTAGTGGTGTGCCCCAACTCACGCTCTGTGAAACAGAAGGCACGGCGCCAAGCGTGAGAGAAGCAAGAGTTCATCATCAAAGAAGTCTAGAAGCTGCAAGAAGCAGGAGTCATCCATGAGGTGCGCCATCTCGAATGGCTCGCCAACCCAGTCGTAGTGCCCAAGAAGTGCGGCAAGGAGCGAATGTGCGTCGACTTCATGAACCACAACAAATCCTGCCCTCAAGATCCTTTCCCGCTGCCTCGCATCGATCATATCGTGGACTCCACTGCCGGGTGTGAGTTGTTGTGCTTCCTAGATGCCTTCTCAGGCTACCACCAGATCAAGATAGCGGTGGAAGATGTGGAGAAAACGGCCTTCATCACCCCCTGCGGGATATACTGCTACATCTGCATGCCCTTCGGCCTAAGGAGTGCCGGAGCCACTTTCCAAAGGCTGATGCGCATCGCCCTGGGGCCTCAGATGGGACGAAACATGGAAACCTACGTCGACGACATCATTGTCATGACTCGCGAGGCCTGGTCCCTCCTCGCGGACCTCGAGGAAACGTTCAATAACCTATGCAAGGTCAACCTCAAGCTCAACCCAGACAAGTGCGTCTTCGGAGTCCCTTCCGGCAAGCTGCTGGGCTTCCTGGTCTCCCACTACTGCATCAAGGCCAACCTCGAGAAGATCAAGGCCATTGAGAAGATGCGCCCTCCCCAGAACCTCAAGCAAATGCAGCGCCTGGCGGGATGCATGGCCTCGCTGGGGTGCTTCATCTCCAAGTCCGGTGAGCGAGCCCTGCCATTCTTCAAGCTCACGAAGAGAACCG
Source organism: Elymus sibiricus (assembly GCA_039707655.1). NCBI lineage: Eukaryota > Viridiplantae > Streptophyta > Magnoliopsida > Poales > Poaceae > Elymus > Elymus sibiricus. Next base: position 239,231,708 of record CM077676.1, read on the forward strand.
GCCCCTTCAAGTGGACTCCTGAGGCTGATGCTGCCTTCAAGGACCTCAAGAGGTACCTGATGAGCCCGCCCATCATGGTTGCGCCACGCTCTCGCGAGCCCCTGCTCCTGTACTTGGCAGCCACCTCCCCAGACGGCCAACGCGGCCTTGGTGGCGGTACAAGAGGAGCGCATCTGCATCTAGAAAAAGCCCGCTGAGGCCACACCAGTGTCTGATGAGGCTGCATTAGCACCTGCCGAGGCCGCGCCTTCACCTGCCGAGAGCCCTCCTCAGGAGGCCCCTGTCGAGCCGCCTCGCGAACCGCCTCCCGAACCGCCTCCCGAGCCTTCCGAGCCTCATGAGCCCCCAGGGCCCTCCGGAGAGCAAGATGCTACCACAACCACGCGCCTCGTCAAGCACCCAGTGTACTTCGTTAGCACGTTGCTGCGGGATGCGCGCGAGCGCTACCCCATGCAGCAGAAGCTCCTCCTCGCGCTCCTCGTCGCCTCCAGGAAGCTGCGCCACTACTTCGAGGGCCATCCCATCAAGGTGATCATGTCCTACCCACTACAACAAGTCCTGCGCAGCCCCAATGCTGCCGGCTGCGTCGCTGAATGGAACATCGAGCTGCAGTCCTTCGAGCTGGAATTCTGCACCACAAGGACAATCAAGGGTGCAGCCTTGGTGGACTTCGTGGCAGAGTGGACGGACCCGCACCAAGAAGAGCCTCACGAGGACGAATCCCTCCTGCCTGGATACGAAGCACCTGGCGGCTGGACCATGCACTTCGATGGCGCGTTCTCACGACACGGCGCGGAAGCTGGTGTCGTGCTCACCTCGCCAACGGGAGACAAGCTCCATTATGCTGTCCAACTCTGCTTCAAGCACGGCGACAAGGTCTCCAACAAGGACAAGGGAGACGATGTTTACCCAGGTTCGGGCCCTCTTGATGGAGGTAAAAACCTACGTCCTGCTTCTGTTTATATTAATGAAGATGTATCGAGTACAAAGTTGATCTACCTCGAGATCGTAATATGTGTCTAACTTCTAGGGCTAGGTGAGCAATATTGTGTTGATATGTCCCCTACGGGCTAAACCCTATGGCTTATATACACGCCAGGGAGGGTATCTAGGGTTACAAAGTCGGTATCTAGGAGAGATGCGGCAGGAGAGAGCTTGGAGCATACGTCAAGTCTTCGGTAGAGACAGTCTCGATCACGCTTCCTGTGTATGGCCTCCGGAGTCCATCTTGTTCACGTACGAAGGCCCATCGGCCCAGTCGAGGAGACGGGCTGGCTAGGTTAGCACCCCCTAATCCAAGACACCGTCAGTAGCCCTTGAACTGGTCTTCGATGCCGAAGTCGACGCCTTTCAATTCCCGGAGTCTTGGCTCGATAGACAAGTTCCCATGCTCTATTTTCTGACCGGACTTAAAGACCTCGGCCAACCCTTAAAATTCTGTTGGGGCCCAATTTCAGATTTTGAGAATCGTGTCATCTAGGGAATCGGGCCCCTTTATGGAAAAAACGTTGAACCGTCAGCCCTTTCTGTCCTTACTTAATAAGCGCGTAGCCTTCGCTTAGCGGCAATATGCATCCACAACCGCAGCAACAAATCCCCCCCTCTCCTAGCCCAAGCTTCAAGAGCCCGAACAATGGCGAGCGGTGAAGGATCGTCAAGGCGCCCTCACGGCCCTGATAGAGGGGACTGGGGGAGTTGCTCCGTCGCGCGCCTTCAATTAGAGCGCTTGGCAACGCAAGGCTACCTGTCGGATGTAGATCTGGCCCCTACCCATCCCGGAATAACGTCCATCGACGGTCAGGCCCACGCCGAGAATTACCCTTCGCCACAAGGAGATGAGCGGGTATGCTTCGTGCCTTTCCTCCTCCGCGGCTTAGGGTTTCCAATCCACCCTTTCCTCCGCGGCTTGCTAGAGTTTTACGGGCTGCAGTTACACCATCTCTCCCCGAATTCGATATTGCACATCGTGGGGTTCGTCGCGCTCTGCAAGCTACACCTCGGCTATCAGGCACACTTCGGATTATGGCGAAAGTACTTCTGCATTGTGCCCTGCTCCTCGGCCGACAAGCTATTCGAGGTGGGAGGAGCCGAAGTCTGCCGAGTTGACAAGACCGGCTACCCAGCGGGAACACCTCGGGAGGACGCTGATTACTGGCCTTCCGAGTGGTTCTATATTAACGACGTCCCTCTGTACGAGCCAGTCCAGCCAGGCCTCCCATCCTTCTCATTGGATCCACCGAGGAAATGTTATAGCTGGAGGCCGCAGAGCTTGGCGCAAGAGGAAGTCGAAGCCGTGACAAGTCTAGCGGCCAAAGTGAAGCTACTGTCGAGCGCTGGCCTCACCATCATTGATGTGATGGTGGTGGCCCTAGACCGAACAGTCCAACCCCTCCGGTAGTGTTAGCACTTACTGTGCGAGTATAATGGGTCCAACGACGCCTCCCGATCCATCAAGGGAGCTTTTATGGACCAAATGACCCTCGGGGCCGTACTGGCGAGCATGTACCAAGGATCCGTGGAGGAATTTGCTAAGCGTCAGTTCCAAGACGGGCTATCATAGAACAATCCTGCCGACATAGTAAGTCTCCCTTCCGAGTTCTTTTGTTTACCTCGGGATCTTCAACACTAACCCGCTACACATCGGTCCTTGAACAGAGGTGGAGGCGTTGGCTCGAGGGTGTGAACAGTCTGGCCCCTGAGCCGGAGCTGCACTGTCACGCGGAAGACCCTCTTTACAACAAGGACGAAGACTTGGGCCTTATTTATGAAGGGAGGAGTTTTTTTCTGGAGAGCCTTGACGGCTCAAACGTAGCGGTCATCCCTGACGCGCTGGGGACGAGGCCAGCCTCATCGGTAACACTCCCTTCCTCTAAACGAAAGAGAGCCCCTCATCCTCCAGCCCCCAGACATCTGACTTCTCCTCTAAAGGGGCGGTTCTCCCAACGTCTACGCAGAGAGATGGCTTCATTGGGAAGGGCTCCGACAGAAGTACAAGAAGTTCACGCCGAGGTCATGGGGGCAGGCGAAAGTGCCCCCTCCATCAACGGGTAATACTTTGATCTATGCCACTGCAAAGACACTTCGGATTTTAACCTTCCCAATTATTTGCAGACAACCTTCATCCACCCCAAAAAACGTGGAGGCCGCGGGAGCCACGGCCCTGCCCAGGGAGATGGGTGCCCGAAATCCCGTGGGAGTCGATCCCAGAGCCGCCCAACCCGAGGACTCGGCAACATCGGCCACTCCGTCCGAGATTCAGTGCACCGAGAATTATCTTTGGCAAAAAGCTTCTCTGAATAATCCGGCTTTCTCGGACAGGGAGTTCAATGCTCTCATCGCGGTGGATGCATACCTCGGGGCAACCCGAGGTGCTTTTGATGAATCGCTGGACGTCTTGTCACGGGGGCTGCGGGTAAGTTTTAAAGACAAATATGACTACCAATTATGGTAGTAGCCCCTAAGGCTTGGTACGAGCCCCTGGGGTCGAATCAAGACTTAAATGGTAACCAACAATCATTGTAATGAATAGGAAGCTCGTTTGAAGAACGAGCAATTGACCTCGGCGTTGGCCCAAACCAAGGTGCAGCTTGACGCGGCGTTGTCCGAGGTTGAACAGGTGAAGAAATTCACCAGGGAGGCGCACGGTAAGTGCTTTGTGCTTTAATTGGTTAATGCCAATGAAAATGGAGTTGACGCCAGAATCTCTTGTAGCAGCGGAAGCCCTAGGCCATCTTGAAAGAGACCTGAAGCAGGCCCAGGAGGATCTGGCATATGCAGAGGCGTAACGTCAGGCAAATCAACACGTGGTTACTCAAAGAGTGGATGGCGTGAATGTGCTTAGGGCTGAGAACGCCCGCCAGGCCCAGGAGATTGAGAGCTTAAAAGCTCGTCTCGCTGCTGCAGAAGCAAAGAATCGGCGAATGGATGACATGATTTATGGTAAGTTATAAATCTTGAAGGATCTTTGTCATGGAGTTTGTCCAAGGTGATTAGTCATGCTGATGTTGTTATGTTTGGCAGCTTCTTTGTCTGGCCTTCCTCCGGAATCTCGGGGTCCGATGTCCAAAGACATGGTCGTTCGTCTATCCAAGGTGCACGAAAGGGCACGGAAATCGGTGAAGGACGCGCACCAGGCTTTATGGCCTGAGGTGATGCCCATTCCCGAGGACATGGCCGTGCTCTCCGAACAGCTTAAGAGAGCTCGGTGCCAGATCCAGGCTTGGAAAGTATCAGCTTGCCGAGATGGTGTGAGAGAGGCCTGGGCCATGGTGAAGACCCACTACACCGGTCTGAAGACGACGGAATTAGTAGAGGTGGGACCCATGGGACCTGACGGGAAGGAAATCCCCGCTAGCCGGGCATATGATAGTGTAATGCCTGTGGCACGATTCTCGCAAAAGGATTGCGCACTGGACACCCTAATAGACGGGCTAGACCGCGCGTGAAAACTTTGTATGACTTTATGTACCGAAGTATTCTATGTCAGTTTTTTCAGTCCGTTTATCCGAACTCTGTCAGCCAGCCATCGGCTTCCGCCTCCTCGGATAAACTCCGAGGAGTGTCCCATACTACTGGCCGAGGTCATCGGACCAGGTGCTTCAGGCGAGAAGGCAATCGGGCTGTGCGGCTCAAAAGACAAGAGGGTAACGGAAAGTTATGTTATATTACTATTTAACGTAAGATACATCTTCTGAGGAAAATAGTTCTTCCAACAGTTCCTTTCCTCGGGTCATTGTGTCGAACACGTTTGTCCGAAGACGGATGACCTCGGGGGTAAAGCCCCTGGTTGGGGTTTGAAAAGACCCCTGCCACGTTAGTCCTATGTCATAGCCGACCGATCCGCATTGTAAGAACGCTAGCTTTTGGCTTTGTCCGTCTGAGGTACTACACCGGTTGACCCGGGAGTAACAATCACAGCGGTGCTCCCTTTGCCCCCTAGCCGAAGTATCGGGAACGTAAGGGGCAAGCATAGGAGCCGGGCAACCCAGCTCGGCCAAATCTTAAAGCGAATCGATGCATATGGTGGCTCAAAAGACGATAGTACATAAGAGGTGGAATAGCTCTTGTTTTGAAAATAACATGCCATATTGTCCTCGGGGTCATAGAATAATGTTCCGAGGTGGGGAAATAAATAATGAGTAAAATATTAAGGCAAAGAAAATGTTTGAGTTATTTACACGGACCATGTTCGTAGTGTCAAGCGTAGAAGCGTCAAAGTAGCGCCGGTTTCCAGGGGTTGGGCTCTAATCGGCTGTCCTCCGGAGCTCGGATTCGATAGGCTCCTCCGATGAGAACTTGATCAATGATGAACGGCCCGTCCCATCTAGGGGAGAGTTTGTGCTTTTGTTTCTCGGGGTGTAGCCTCATTACGAGATCCCCGATGTTGAATTGTTTAGCACGAACTTCTCTGCCATGGTAGCGCCGGGCCTGCTGTTGATAAATAGCTAACCGTGCCCGGGCGACATTGTGCTCTTCTTTGAGAGCGTCTAGGGCATCTTTCCGATCAAGCTCGGCCTCTAGCTCCTCATACATGCGCACCCGAGGTGCGTCGTGTATGATATCGCAGGGGAGGACCGCCTCGGCGCCGTAAACCATAAAAAACGGGGTGTATCCCGTGGACCTGTTTGGTGTTGTACGCAGGCCCCATAATACGGAATCAAGTTCCTCGACCCATTTGCAGTCGGCTTTTTGAAGGGAGCGAACTAATCTTGGCTTAATGCCGCTAAGGATCAATCCGTTGGCTCGCTCCACCTGCCCATTAGACTGTGGGTGAAAGACGGACGCGTAGTCGAGCTTGATGCCCATTTTTTTACACCATGCCTTAACCTCTTTGGCTGTGAAGTTAGTTCCGTTGTCTGTAATTAGACTGTGGGGGACACCATAACGATGTACTACCCCCAAGATAAATCCGTTACCTGGACAGCTTCGGCCGAGGTGACTGGTTTTGCTTCAATCCATTTGGTAAATTTGTCTACCATGACTAGGAGGTATTTATTTTTGTTTGATCCACCCTTGAGTGGCCCGACCATATCGAGCCCCCAGACCGCGTAAGGCCAAGTAATGGGGATGGTGCGAAGGGCCGCGGGGGGCAAGTGGCTCTGCTTGGCGAAAGCTGGCAGCCTTGGCAACGTTGTACTAATGCAGAGGCGTCGGCACCTGCAGTTGGCCAGTAAAAACCAGCTCGGAAAGCCTTGCTGACCAAGGTCCGAGCAGCGAAGATGTCCTCTCATGCCGGAGTGTATCTCCCGAAGTAGGAGTTTTCCTTCTTCCTCGGATATGCATCTTTGGAGGACGCCCGTTGTGCTCATTTTATAAAGTTCCCCTTGATGAACCTTGTAAGCTTTAGACTACCTTACAATCCAGCAGGAGTCGGTTTGGTTATCGGGGAGCTCTTTTTGGAGCAGGTATGCGAGGAGCGGCTCGGTCCATGGTGCGATTACTGCCATGACTTCATGCGCTGAAGCAGTCTTTCGGATCATTGACCCACCTATGATACCATCATCTTCTTCGGGCGGGGCCTGTTGCTCGACGTCGGTTGATTCCGACGTTCCTTTGCTATCCTATCAGACTACAGATGGCTTGAAAAGCCATTCGAGGAAGGTATTTTTGGGAACCTTATCCCGCTTTGCGCCCAATCGGGCGAGTACATCTGCGGCCTGGTTGCTATCTCGGGGTATATGGTGAAACTCTAACCCCTCGAACCTGGCCAAGATCTTTATGACGGCGTTCCGGTAAGCTATCATCTTCGGGTCTTTAGAGTCTTGCCGTTGATCTGTGAGATGGCGAGGTTAGAGTCACCTCGGACCTCCAGGCGTTTAACACCCATAGAGACTGCTATCCGAAGTCCATGTAGGAGGGCTTCGTATTCAGCCGCATTATTAGAATCTGTGTAGATGATTTGTAGCACGTATCTAATGTTATCTCCCATGGGTGACGTGAGCACCACGCCAGCCCCTAGGCCGGCGAGCATTTTGGAGCCATCGAAATACATTGTCCAATGCGAGTAAGTACTGTACTCACGGGGGAGTTCGGCTTCGGTCCATTCGGCTATGAAGTCCTCCAGCACCTAGGATTTAATGGCCCGGCGTGGTTTGTAGGTGATTTCAAAAGGTAAGAGCTCTATGGCCCATTTGGCGATACGCCCTGTCGGGTCCCTATTGTTGATGATATCACTTAGCGGGACGTCGGATGCCACGGTTACCGAACACTCTTGAAAGTAGTGCCGAAGTTTTCGTGACGCCATGAAGACCGCGTAGGCTATCTTTTGGTAGTGAGGGTAGCGTGACTTGCATGGAGTTAAGACCTCGGATACGTAATACACGGGCTTCTGGACCTGGAATTTGTGACCTTCCCTGTCTTGTTCGACCACGAGGACTGCGCTAACCACCTGGTTTGTGGCCGAGATGTACAGTAGCATCGGCTCGCAGACACCTGGCGCTGCCAGGATGGGATTGGTGGCAAGGAGGGCCTTGATGTCTTCCAGGGCCACCGCGGCCTCCTTGGTCCATTTGAATGTTTTGGTCTGTTTTAACAACTTGTACAAGGGTAAGGCTTTTTCGCCGAGCCGTGATATGAAGCGGCTCAAGGCTGCTACATAGCCCGCCAATTTTTGTACGTGCTTGAGCTCTGTGGGAATCTCCAAATGATCCAGGGCTCGAATTTTAGCTGGGTTGGCTTCGATTCCTCGGCTAGATACGATGAAACCGAGGAGTTTGCCAGCTGGGACTCCGAAAACACATTTCTCCGGATTAAGTTTTATTTGATATTCCCGTAGGCTGGCAAATGTATCTCGAAGGTTGTCCACCAACTGGTCGACGTGTTTAGTTTTGCAAACTACATCATCTTGAAAAGGCGTCCCGTCCGAGGATGGCGTGGTATCCACTCTTGAAAGGCGCGATGTGGAACGTAATGTCCTCGGAGCGATAATTATCCAGAGTTCCAAAGACTACGTCCAGGGTTATCTTTCCGCTGCAGCGTGCCTCTCGTCCAGGGACTATTCCTTTGAAGGTGGTGGTGCTCTGTTCTATGCGTGATTTATCGATGTGCATTCTGTCCAGAGTGTCCTCGTATATTAGATTCAAGCTGCTGCCTCTGTCCATAAGGACCTTATGGAGGCGGCAGTGGTCCACAATGGGGTTGAGGACTAGCGCGGTGGGACACCTGTCCGGGGCCGACTTCGGCTGATCATGGTGGTTGAAGGTGATTGGCGTGTCTATCCACGCGCCCCGAGGTGATACTTGCCGGATGGAATTGATTTCCCGCAAGGCCCGTTTGCGCTGGTTATTAGACATAAAAGTCTCATAGATCATTAGGACATCGTCTTCGTCTGAGGTCTGTTCGCGGTGGCTGGAGGTACCCGCCAGGAGGGCGGGTCCCCCTTTGGCCCCCTGCCTCAACACCCAACAATTGCGAAGGTTGTGGGTCGGGCAGGAGTTAACCAATATAGCGTGGATCGGGCATGGTTTATCCAGAAAGCCGTCCAGAGCTCTTCCGGGGTGATCGGAGGTTTTCTTCTTGTTCCGGGGTCAATCGCCCGGAGTGTTCCGTTTGCGAGTTTCGCGCTGAAGTGTCAACCAGTCGTGTTCCGGGTAGTCCTTACAGACCGAGTCCGTGCTTTCCTCGGCTCGCTAGGCGTCTTCGATGGCGCAAAATCATGCTACCAGGTTGGTTAATTCAGGGAGTGTTTGGACGCAACGACGAGCGAGGACGTTCGAGATGCCTTTATCCTTGCATCCGCGCTCGAAAGCGACGATTATGTCAGAGTCTTGGTAATCCAGGATCTTGTTCTTGACGGACAAGAATCTGGCCCAGTATCGTCTGATCGGCTCATCGGGGAATTGCCGTACGTAGGCCAAGTCCCAGACGTCAGGTGGGCCGGAGTTATCGGGATGATATTCTATATGGGAGGTGAGCGGACCAGTTCCGATCTCTGAAGACCGCGGGCTCAAGACCTCGTTATTCTCACTTGACGCCGGATCCGCGGTTACCGGTTTAGCCGATTTGATCTGGAGGTCGGTCGCCGATAGGTCGCTATTCGATCCGCTCTCCAGGAAATATCTTAGCCCCTCGTCCATGAGGGGATTCTTCGTTGGAGCCAGACAAGGGTCATGGTTCACTTCCACATTACGTGGAGGCATCTCTGTGACCAAGGCTTTAGGTGCGGAGACGTGATCCATGGGCTTGAGGCCGTTAACCGGCGATCCCATCGATCCTTTTGGCGATCGCACAACGGAACTCTCAATGAAAGCACCAGTGTCGGTGTAAAAACTGGCAGACCTCGGGGTAGGGGGTCCCGAGCTGTGGATCTCGGATCGGTGGTAACAAGGACAAGGAAGATGATGTTTACCCAGGTTCGGGCCCTCTTGATGGAGGTAAAACCCTAAGTCCTGCTTCTGTTTATATTAATGAAGATGTATCGAGTACAGAGTTGATCTACCTCGAGATCGTAATATGTGTCTAACTTCTAGGGCTAGGTGAGCAATATTGTGTTGATATGTCCCCTACGGGCTAAACCCTATGTGTCATGGTTTTGTCACGGCAGATGTCCTCGTGAAAGGACTTAGTCGTGAGGCCATCGCAGCTAGGTGGTAACTCGAACGGGGTTGATCGGAATCAAGAGACAAGGGTTTTACCCAGGTTCGGCCCCTCTCTATGGAGGTAATAGCCTACATCCTACTTGATTGTTATTGATGATGATGATCTCGATTACAGGGGTGCAACTTGGCTAACCTAGTACTCGAGAGCTTGTAACTTGGTCTTACTGCCTCGGGGGCTCGCCTTTATATACAGGTCGAGGCCCTGGGTTTACAACAGAGTCCGGGTCGTAACATGACCCGTGATCTAGTCTATTTCCTACTCATCGTCCTCCTCAAGAAAGGAAAACATATCACGTCCCTGGATTACCCGCTGCCTCAAACATTGGGCCCTAACCCGGCCTGCTTTATGAGTCGCCTGACGGGCCTCCTGATCTTTGAATGCTGCGTCCTTTATCCTTTAAGCCACCAATCGGTAACCCGGCCCTGAACGGGCGGGTTATACCGGCGGGTTATATCCCCGACATTAGCCCCCAGAGTGAGGTGAATTTATTCGCATCAATCACCAGAAGTCACATTGCCGGGTTATCCTTCCCTTCATCATCTAGGCTCATGTCATGGCCGAGTCGCGCGAGTTCACCGGCTCATAAAACACTGTTACTTTAACATCTCTGATTCCTCTGTGTCATGACATCACCTTCCAGAAATCGCGGGGTTCAGGCACGACATCATAGCGAATCTTTTGAGTATATCTGTCAAACCCGAAAATCGAGGCGTCATCTACTCACAAAAGTTACTGCGCTCCTCTGTTTTTCGCACCTACCTCTTCCCCTTCTATTTTTTTATAAATAGACCCGTGGGGGTTTTCATTTTCACTTTACTTCTCCGACCACCCCACTTCTTCTTCTTCTTCCTTGCGACGCGTCCGCCTGTGTCAGGAGCTCCGCCGCCGTACGACCCCGACGCGCGTCGATGGCTCTAACTGCGTCCTCTTCTTCGTACGCACCGTCGTCGAGGCTGCTCGGGATCATCTCAGAGCCACTCACCGCATCCAGGTATGCCTCATTGCCTCCTTTAGATCCGTAGCAACACCCGAGCGTTCTTCGCAGTTCGTCGTTGTTCGTCTGTTTATCCTGTTCATTGCCGTTTTTGGATCTGGTTTCAAGCGCGTCCGTTGTAGAAAATACCCCGCCGCTAGCCGTAGTACCATTTTGCATCTAGGAACCTTGGTCCTTTACTGGAAACTCGGAGTAGATTAAACTGTGTCTCCATTGTATGAACTTGGTATAGTAAATATTTTCCCTTTTCGCATATTTTGTAGATCCATAATTTTAGCCACTTTGTTTGAAATCTGTTCCTGCAACACTTAGCAAAAATAGGAATCTTTAACTTTAAGATGAACCGCCATATAAATCATGACCCACCATTCCTAGGAAGCATGGTTGAATCTCTATTCGGGTGGCTTGTAATTCCTTGACATATTTTAGAATTTGAAAAACTATGTTGGCTCGCCTCTGAATTTTAACCACCTTGTCATACTGGCCTCTTTCCAAACGACCATGGCGACTTTAGTGATCGTGCAATGACCCGCCATTCATATTTTATCCGCAGCCGTTAATTCCTTTAGGCGACTTACCATGGCAAAGACCACAGTCTGCAACTGGGTGAGTTCCCAAGTTTCACAACTCGTGCTTGATGATTATGAAGAACAAGGGTTTCTGCCGGCTCAAGAGGTGATTGGCTGGTGGGCACCTCAAGGCGAAACTGTTCCCCAACCCGGCGAAGGAGAAGTCATGGTGTTTACAGACCATCGACTGGGATCTGGACAATCTTCATATCGGAATAAGAGCGGAGCTGGAGCAGGATGACCCGGAAGCCCAAGCCGCCGACGAACACCAGGAAAGAGCTAACCCGGAAACTAACAACCCGAAGGGCACAGAAACTGGTGCCCAGGAGTAGATGTCTCCAAAAAACTTTTGGTATCATGGAGCCTAGCTGTGGCTGTGTAATAAGATAGTTGAAAACATTTGGGTGCTGAGCGTGGCTTCGCGCACTTGAATATTTGGCAGTATTTTGTATGAAACAGCTGCATTGGTGCGATTGTATGTTAACCCGCCCAGTCTTCTTTGAAGGAATCTATGCTTCGTGAAGTAAAACTATGGCGAGTCATATTTGTATGAACCATCAATAGTTAATCCTTCTCTGCAAAACATAGGTGTAGAATAACCTAGGGTGCTTAATAGCTGTCCGGCTTGTGGTTACCACCAGTCTGAAATAACCTGTTATGATTTTTGTTTAAACCAGCTCGTCCATGATCCGGCGGCTCATGGCCAAAAAAGAACAAAGATAACCCCTGTAAAAATTGAACAGAAGTCATGAATAAATATCAATGTTAAGTCGGCTGTTGAGGCACGACAATATAGACCAGCTTTTGAGGCTCGAGTCTTACTTCAATGAAGCTGGCGTGATAGCCCATGGTTTATCCTCGCTCTCTGTAAGCCGGCTCTCACGTGACATCCGATGTTTTAACCAAGACAAGTTCAGGGTCATAGAAATGATTAACTTGTCAAGAGTACAACGGGTCACCTAATCGGAGTAGCATCAAGCAGACAGGCAGGTTTAACCAAGATAATGTGGCGTCATTTGCCGGGTCAAGAGGGTAAGATAGCTAAACTCGGTTAGTTGGAAGCCCCCAAGTGACCAATGATCAAAAACGAAAAGACTCATGCACAATATTTGAGATGAAACGACAGAGTGTAACACCCTAGATTTTTGCCCTTTTTCTTTTATTTGGATTTATTATTTGCAATTGGGTTTTCCAGTCATTTCTTTTGGACTTACCACTTGGATTTATTTTTGATTTTCTTCCAAGTGGGTTCCTTCATCCATAAACCCTCCCTGGACCTCATCCCTCTCATAATAATGCCATTGGGTATTTTTATTTAATGGCATTATACCCTTTTTTCTCTCTGAAAATGCCTCTTTTCTCACTAAGCTCTTAAGCAACCCCTATTTTTATTGCCCAGAAAATTCCTAGAAAATTCCCAAATATTCTTTGGGTCATGCCTCACCTTCCCATGCAAAAATATCCCATGGTCATTTGGGAAATTTCAGCCCAGGAATTTTTTTTTGCTTCTGGACAGAAAAGTCACTTTGTGAAGCAACTATATTATTCCTTGATCTTTTTAATCTAAAATTTTTACCACTTAATGACCTTCCTAAGTAATGCTTAAATGCCTAAAACCAGCCCCAGAATCTTAGCCGTTTGTCCTCAGCATTTGGAGCAAGTTTCTGTCCCGAAACTTTGTAGCTCCCTCTTGTCACCTCCAATGAGCCATTTGGCAAGCCCATCGCATTTCTAGGCAAAGCTTTGAGAGGACTTCACGGTGGACACGGTTTGGCAGCGCCGAAAGCACCCCGCGTGCCTGTGCATGCGGTGACCGCGTGCGGGCAGGGTGCAATGCACGCGCTCTGTGCCCTCTGCCCGTCGGGTCCGATCGGCCGCCGTCCAACCACCCTCCCCGCGACACCTCTCCATGTCTCAGCGCCGCAGCCAACCCCCGTGCGCCACCCAATCCCCTCCCTGCTCCTCCCCGACGCCGGAATGCAGCTCACTGGAAGAGGCCGAGAGCTAGCGGCGGGAACAGTGAGCTCGCGTGCCCGATTTTCGCGCGTAGTGCGCGCCACTGTGGCCGCACGCGTGCACTGCGTCGCCCTGTGCTCCTCTGCTTCACCCCATGACGCTGCCCGAGTCCTCACCGCCCCCAGTCCGCCCTGCCGCTCTACTCTGGTGGAGCCCAAGCTCTGCCTCGCCTCCTCCTATAAATAGAGCACTCCCACAGTCGTTCTAGCCATCCCAACCCACCTCTCCACCCTCAAATCGAACTCTAGAAGCTGGTGGCAACGCCAGGAAAGCCTCTGGCCTTCGAACCTCCCTGGCGACCGCCGTGGATCCCCCTCCTCCAAGCACTCAAGATAGACCACCTCAGCTCCAACCACTGCCACCAACGAGATCGTAGTTACCTCCTGAGCACGACGGTAGCACGAACTCACTGGATTGTCGCCGGAAACGCCGACTCCGATCAGCTCCGCCGCCGGCGTCTCTGGAGAAGATCGCCGCGACTCCGTCCGACCACCCCAGCCTGCGCTTCGGGTACGTACTTGACCGTCTCGTCGAGCTCGTCCCGTTCCCCTCCTCTCCGGTGATCGCCGACGTCTCCTCGCTGGAGAAACGCCGACGATAGCGCCGCCGCCCTCTGTTCCTCTCTCTCTCTCTGTTTAATCCTGACATCGGGCCCCACCTGTCATTCTCTCCCTCGCTCCCGAACCGGTACGTAAGTGGAGGCGTATTCTCAAAATACGCCTTCGACGTGGCCGCTCGGTTAAATTCTTTTAAATAGAAATTTTGACCAGATTCTAATCCAACTTTGACCAGCTATAACTTTTAATCTATAAGTCCAAATGATTTGATTCTTTTTGCTACTGGTTTATAAAATTCCAAAGTTCTGTATGCCAAGTTTCAGAATTTTTCTTGTTGTTGAGAATTTCTGGTGCAATAAACAGTGTTATGTGACATTTTCTTTTTGCATTTAATTTAATTTCAGAAGAACCTAGTTGTGTTGGAGAAGGCCAGGAGTACTGTGACACTCCTCTGAACCAAGGCAAGCCACAACATTCATATGCAAGGATGGCATTGCAATGACTTGGTTTAATTGAATTAAATTCATCCTTTATTCACTATTTAAAATAATTTGCTATATAAATCTTGTTGCATAAACTTTGTTCTGTTATGCTGATAATTTATGCAGTAGGATACATGCTTTCTTGCTAGTGTGCAGTAGGTATCATGGCATATACTCATATGACAACATGATGCATTTGTTATTCTTGACCGTGACCCGTGCACCCATTCATTCACTATGGCTCGAATCATTTTCTTTTCAAGTTAAACTTGATAATAATCCAACTTGAACATGCTGTTGATCGAGTCATGGTGCCACCGAATCGAGCTCACCAGTGCAACCACACTTGCCTGGATGGGGAGGCCCTAATGCGGTCTATGGTCATGCCTCTCGCCGGTGCCTCCTACGAGGGAAGGTTGTGCTCTGGCGCTACCCTGGCCCGGTAGGCAGTCATAACCTTGAGGACCCAAGTTTTGATGGTACCGAGGTCCCCGTTTGGGACAGTTTTGATGTTTGGCCACGACGGTGGCAGCCACAGAGGTGGCAAATGTCACATGTTGACATAAGGGTCACCCAGGACATAGCCCAAAGGGGAGTTTGTCGGAGTGGCCGGGAGAGTGTCATGCAATAGACTGGTTTTGTCGGAACGTCGTTGGTCCACCCGAATGGGAGCACGAGGCCATGAGTTCCGTGGTGTGGGTACAGTGTACTAACCTCTGCAGAGTGTATAATCTATCGATAGCCGCATCCTCGGATATGGACACAGTTCGTAGTAGGGCACACCGTGGGTCAACAGATATAATTAATTTGCACACTAAGATTCACAAGATGGCACATGGAAACATGGTGATCGAGGATCACTATGCAAGGTATGAATGTGATCAAGTGAGGATCACGTTGGTAAATTGTGAACGGTGGTTATGCGGTAACCCCGAAATGGTAAGTTGGTCCCGAGGACCATGGCAATACTTCACGCACATCTCATGTTAAGTAGCATCATGCTCATGCATTAAATCTATTAAATGCCTTGTTATTGTTTGTCGCACTTGTTTTGTTTGCTGTGAGCTTGCGAGTACATTCAAAGTACTCACCTGGCTTATCATGCCAGATGCAGGAGAAGCCGTGCAAGGAGTTGACGTTGAGCAGTTTGTCGCGATCTAGGCCGCGTCCCAGCAGTGTCCCTGTGGAATGGAGTTCCGCTACCCCGTCATTCCGCTGCCGCGTAGTAGTTCCCTTATCATCGAGGCCCCTGCCATGTCTACTAAATAATGTTCATAAGTGCAGCCGCACCGTGTGTGCCGCTTGGCCTCGCTCATCATGTAAGATGTAAACCTATGTTTCCGCTAAGAGATCAATAAAGCGGTTGTTTTCTGTACCAAATTGTTGTGTATTGCCAGAAGACTTGATCTCTGGGCTGGCAATGCAAGGTAAACCGGTTGCTCTGAGCCGGGGTGCCACAACGCTTGGTATCAGAGCTGCGCTGACTGTAGGACGCCCTAGACAGCCGATGCGTTATAAAACGGTAGTTTTAGCCCCTGTAGTGATTTGAGGTTGATTGTGCAATTGGGTGTTGCATCGCATGCATATAGTTTGCATTTTATGCTAACCAGCTAATGTTGTGAGTGTAGATGGCACCAGTCCCTTATCCGTACCAGCCTGAGCCGGCACCTTCCACTTTTCCGCATCTGCTGACCAATGTGTGGCGCCGACTCTACCCCGATGGCAATGACCCCATATACCAGGTGTACCGAGAGCAGCTCGCCGATGGCGTTTACGAGTATCACGTGGAGCTCATCCTGCACAACAGTATCGTGGTGGGCACGTACACTCGCTCCACCAAGAGCGGGACGGCTTCTACACCCGACCAGGCGGTCCAGTTTGCAGCATTCGAGGCTCTCACTGACTTGCGCTATAACGAGGTTCAGATGCAGACTCACCCAGGTTTCTACTTCTATCCGTCCCTGTACGAGTCAAGACAGATCCGCTTCCCTTACATTAATTCGGAGTGCGACCGGTCAGCCAGTCACCTGTCTCGCTACATAACAGCGGGATACTTTCTGATCACCAGTCTAGCCCAGGAGCTGACCCGCATTCGAGGTGAGCTAGCTGCCGCTCGATCTGCATTCGCTCCACCTCTGCTTATCCACACATCACTTGTTCCCCCAGCTACCTTACCCCCATCCACACCAGTGATCCCCACACCCTCCCAGAGTAGCTTAGGCACTTCGGTAGTGACTCCCCACGAGTCCCCAGCCCAGTGGGCTATGCTTCTTGCTACCCCAGCAGCTCCGATGCTGTGGAGTCACCCTGCTCCAGACCCTGAGGGAGAGCCTTCCCGTCAGCGTCGTCGTGTTTCCTTTGCTCCGGATGTATCAGTTATCAGTTTCGGTTCGGAGTCTGACACCGAGGAGACACCAGCAGGACCGTCAGCGTGCCAGTGCGATTCCGGTCGTCGCATGTAGACGAGGATGATGTGGTGTTTGGTTGTATGCATGTAGTGGTACTATCCATGTTGTTACCCTGCTATGTATGCTGGACGGTGTATTGTATAATTATGATGCTTTCTGTTATTCGCTTTGGCTTTTCTCGATTTCTTTTTCGGGTTTGTTGCTTCACCTCTCTATTTTGCTTGTTTTCCCCTAATGGATGTTGCTCATCTCGATGCTTCGTATTGGGAAACATATATAGGATGACAAGGTGTGGCAGTAACTGTTATGGTGGCGACGATATTCCAGTTCATCGATCCGCCAGGCAAGCAGGACATTCTCCGGAACCATATCAGCCACCACCTCCTCCACCTCAAGCACCCACGACAGAGCAGATTATGCGGATGTTTGAGGAAAAGAGAAACCAAGACCTGATGGAATTCCTGAGAAGCATGCAGACTGTGGTTGGGCAGAATAATCACAATGGTAATCACTCCAAGCTGTCAGACTTTCAGAGGACCAAGCCCCCAAGTTTCAGTCAAGCAGTGGACCCGATGGAAGCCGATGATTGGTTAAGGACCATAGAGAAGAAGCTGGAAATTGCTCGCACCGAAGATGCTGACAAGGTACCATTCACCACTCATTATCTAGAAGGACCAGCTGCTATATGGTGGGACAATGCCAAAGAGATGTGGCCCGTTAAAGACGAGATTACTTGGGAAAAATTCAAAGACAAATTCCGCAAGTACCATATTCCTGCCGGCATCATGAAGGTCAAGCAGCGAGAATTTCTCACTCTTACCCAAGGAACCTCGACTGTAAGGGAATATTTAAACAAGTTCAATCATTTGGCCCGTTACTCCACTCATGATGTGGCCACTGAAGAACGGAAGCTAGATCGGTTCCTCGGAGGGCTCAATCTTACCCTCCGATGTGCACTCAGCATGCTGGATTTCCCCGACTTCCAAACCTTGGTAAACAAGGCACTCATTGCCGAAAGGGAACACAAACTGGTTAATGATCATAAGACTGCCTTTGAAGACCGCAAACGCAAGTTTGAACCCAAGAAGGAAGGGCAGGTTTTTCAGAAGGTTCGTACTTGGCAGCAACCTCAGTTCGAGTTCAAGCCGACCTGGCAGTAGGGGAACATCAAGAATGAAAGTCAGATCAAGACTGTGGTCGCCAAGCCAAATAAGGAAGACTGTCAGCGTAACAATGCCTGTTTCACCTGCGGACAGACTGGGCATTACGCTAGGCAGTGTCCCAAGAACGGCAAGGCACAAGCCAACCTGAAACCTCAAGTCAATTACGTGGGGCAATTCCCCAAACGGAGATACATTCAAGGGCAAGTTCATCATATCTCCGCTGAAGAAGCTGCCGAAGTCCCCGAGGTGGTCATTGGTATGTTTCCTGTTAATGACATACCTGCAACAATTTTATTCGATTCCGGGGCTTCCCATTCTTTTATTTCGCAGAGTTTTGTTGCACAACATCGTCTTCCCTATACTCTTTTGGACAAAACTATGGTGGTACAGTCCCCCGGGTCCAGGCTCAAGACAAATATTGTATGCCGAGGGTTGACGATATCAATCTATGGAGTCAACTTCCCCGCATCACTGGTATCCATTGAGTCTCCCACCTTGGATATTATTTTGGGGATGGATTGGTTGACAAGACACCAGGTCTGCATCAACTGCGCAACAAGAGAAGTCACGCTAATAAATCCCTCGAGCCAGTCCGCTCGATTCTATGCCGGTCGAGCCATACCAAAGAAAGGGATGGTTTATGCTGCCATTGCATCAGAAATGAATCTAGTCCTAGTGGTCTGTGAGTTCCCAGATGTGTTTCCAGATGAGTTGCCAGGCATGCCACCTGACCAGGAGCTGGAATTTTCTATTGAGCTTGTACGCGGAACAACACCAATTTACAAGAAATATTATCGAATGCCTTTGTCGGAACTAGTGGAGTTGAAGAAGCAATTGGATGAGATGCTCCAAAAAGTATATGTTCGCCCCAGCTCATCTCCTTGGGGTGCACCTGCAATATTCGTGGGCAAGAAAGACGGCAGTCTTCGGATGTGTGTTGACTATCATGCTCTAAATGATGTCACCATCAAGAATAAATACCCGCTGCCCAGGATTGATGATTTGTTCGATCAACTCAGCGGAGCTCAAGTGTTCTCCAAGATCGACTTGCGCACTGGGTATCACCAGCTGAAAATCAGAAAAGAAGATATCCCTAAGACAACATTCACCACAAGATACGGGCTGTACGAGTATACGGTCATGTCATTTGGACTGACCAACGCTCCTGCATTCTTCATGCACATGATGAACAAGGTATTCATGGACTTCTTGGATAAGTTTGTAGTGGTGTTCATTGATGACATCCTCATATATTCCAAAAGTGAAGAGGAGCACAAGCAACATCTCCGAGCAGTGTTGGAATGATTACGCGCGCATCAACTCTACGCCAAGTTCAGCAAATGCGAATTTTGGCTAAAAGAAGTTGGATTCCTTGGGCATACCCTTTCCGCTAAGGGAGTGGCCGTGGACCAAAGCAAAGTCACCGAAGTTCTGAAGTGGAAGACGCCTGTTTCAGTAATAGAAATCAGAAGTTTCTTGGGTCTAGCAGGCTATTACCGTCGTTTCATTGAAGGCTTCTCAAAGATTGCCAAGCCAATGACTGAACTGCTTAAGAAGAAATAGAAGTTTATATGGACCGAAGCATGTGAGAACAGTTTCAATGAGCTCAAGACCCGTTTGACTACCGCTCCAGTGTTGACTCTACCAGACATCTACCGGAGTTTCGACATCTATTGCGACGCATCCAGGCGTGGCATTGGGTGTGTACTTATTCAAGATGGAAAGGTCGTGGCCTATGAATCAAGGCAGCTCCGACCCCATGAGGAGAATTATCCTACCCATGACTTAGAGATGGCAGCTGTGGTTCACGCCTTAAAGATTTGGAGGCATTACATCATCGGAAAGCGATGTCAAATCTACACCGACCACAAGAGTCTCAAGTATATATTCACACAGCCGGACTTGAACCTCCGACAAAGAATATGGCTTGAGTTGGTCAAAGACTATGACCTGGGTATCAACTACCACCCAGGGAAAGCGAATGTGGTCGCCGATGCCCTCAGTCGCAAACCGGCTCCCGCAAAATCATTAATCGAGCGTCTGCACCCAGCACTTCAAGAAGAAATAGCTCAGCTCAATATGATCTTGTGCGATGCAATCTGCTCGGTTACCTTGGAAGTAACCCCTACCCTGCAAGATGAAATTAGAAAGGCTCAACCTAGTGACCCTATGTTACTCAAGATAATGGCCCAAGCACGAGAAGGGAAGACACCAGATTTCAACATTGATGACAAAGGTACATTCCGATTTCGAGATCGAGTCTGTGTACCGGACCTCAAGGACCTAAAGCAGCAGATTCTGAAGGAAGCTCGCGAGTCCGCATACTCTATTCATCCTGGGGGCACCAAAATGTATCAAGACTTAAAGCAAACGTTCTGGTGGGAAGGTATGAAGAAAGACATCGCCTATTTCATCGCCTGTTGTGATATATGCAACAAGGTGAAGGCTGAACACCAGAAACCAGCCGGTTTGCTTCAACCCTTACCCGTTCCACAATGGAAGTGGGATGATATCTGCATGGACTTCATCGTGGGATTACCCAGAACCCCACGAGGAAACAATGCCATATGGGTCGTGGTCGACATGCTCACCAAGGTGGCCCACTTTATTCCAATCAGGACCAGCTACCGTGCAGATCAACTTGCTCAACTCTATGTATCCAGGATTGTCAGTCTGCATGGGGTACCCAGGACTATCACTTCAGACCGAGGGTCTTTGTTTACCTCGGCATTCTGGCTACGTTTACACAAAGCCTTGGGAACCGCCTTGAAGCACAGCACCGCTTATCACCCGCAGACAGATGGACAGACGGAGCGAGTAAATCAAATCTTGGAAGATATGCTCCGGGCATGCGCTCTTGCACAAGGACCCAAATGGGAAGACAGCCTGCCGTACGCTGAGTTCTCCTACAACAACGACTATCAGACTAGTCTCAAAATGTCACCTTTTGAGGCTCTATATGGGCGTAAGTGTCGTACCCCGCAGAACTGGTCTTAGACAGGAGACAGCCGAATCTTCGGGACTGATCTGATGATGGAAGCAGAAAAGCAAGTCAAAGAAATTCGAGACAGACTACAAGTGGCAAATCTCGTCAGAAAAGTTACTATGACTCAAAGCATCGGCAGATCAACTTCGAACCAGGTGAATATGCTTATCTCCGAGTTACCCCCATGAAAGGAGTTAAAAGGTTTCACACTCGGGGAAAACTTGCACCAAGATACATCGGTCCATTTCCAGTTATGACCAAAGTGGGCCAAGTGGCCTATCAGTTGGAATTGCCTCCCGAACTATCCGAGGTTCACGATGTATTCCACGTATCTCAGCTACGGAGATGCATCGCACCACCCGCAAAGCAGGCAGATATGGCAGAACTAGAGCTGGCCAAGGATTTAACATATGAGGAGAAACCTTTGAGAATCTTGGAAGAAATGGACAGAGTCACCCGCAGCAAAACTATAAAGTTTTACAAGGTCCAATGGGAGCACCACACTGAGGATGAAGCCACCTGGGAAAGAGCGGATTTCTTAAGGACTGCATACCCATATTTGTTTCCTAAGCAACCGAATCTCGAGGACGAGATTGATCCTAAGGGGGGGGAGGTTTGTAACACCCTGGATTTTTGCCCTTTTTCTTTTATTTGGATTTATTATTTGCATTTGGGTTTTCCAGTCATTTCTTTTGGACTTACCACTTGGATTTATTTTTGATTTTCTTCCAAGTGGGTTCCTTCATCCATAAACCCTCCCTGGACCTCATCCCTCTCATAATAATGCCATTGGGTATTTTTATTTAATGGCATTATACCCTTTTTTCTCTCTGAAAATGCCTCTTTTCTCACTAAGCTCTTAAGCAACCCCTATTTTTATTGCCCAGAAAATTCCTAGAAAATTCCCAAATATTCTTTGGGTCATGCCTCACCTTCCCATGCAAAAATATCCCATGGTCATTTGGGAAATTTCAGCCCAGGAAAATATTTTTGCTTCTCGACAGAAAAGTCACTTTGTGAAGCAACTGTATTATTCCTTGATCTTTTTAATCTGAAATTTTTACCACTTAATGACCTTCCTAAGTAATGCTTAAACGTCTAAAACCAGCCCCAGAATCTTAGCCGTTTGTCCTCAGCATTTGGAGCAAGTTTCTGTCCCGAAACTTTGCAGCTCCCTCTTGTCACCTCCAGTGAGCCATTTGGCAAGCCCAGCGCATTTCTAGGCAAAGCTTTGAGAGGACTTCACGGTGGACACGGTTTGGCAGCGCCGAAAGCACCCCGCGTGCCTGTGCATGCGGTGACCGCGTGCGGGCAGGGTGCAATGCACGCGCTCTGTGCGCTCTGCCCGTCGGGTCCGATCGGCCGCCGTCCAACCACCCTCCCCGCGACACCTCTCCATGTCTCAGCGCCGCAGCCAACCCCTGTGCGCCACCCAATCCCCTCCCTGCTCCTCCCCGACACCGGAATGCAGCTCCCGGAAGAGGCCGAGAGCTAGCAGAGGGAACAGTGAGCTCGCGTGCTCGTTTTTCGCACGTAGTGCGCACCACTGTGGCTGCACGTGTGCACCGCGTCGCCCTGTGCTCCTCTGCTTCACCCCACGCCGCTGCCCGAGTCCTCACCGCCCCCAGTTCGCCCTGTCGCTCTACTCCGGCGGAGCCCGAGCTCTGCCTCGCCTCCTCCTATAAATAGAGCACTCCCCCGATCATTCTAGCCATCCCAACCCACCTCTCCACCCTCAAATCGAATTCTAGAAGCTGGTGGCAACGCCGGGAAGGCCTCTGGCCTTCGAACCTCGCCGGCGACCGGCGTGGATCCCCCTCCTCCGAGCACTCAAGATAGATCACCTCAGCTCCAACCACTGCCACCAACGAGACCGTAGCAACCTCCTGAGCACAACGGTAGCAAGAACTCACCGGATTGTCGCCGGAAACGCCGACTTCGATCAGCTCCGCCGCCGCCGTCTCTGGAGAAGATCGCCGCGACTCCGTCCGACCACCCCAGCCTGTGCTTCGGGTACGTACTTGACCGTCTCGTCGAGCTCATCCCGTTCCCCTCCTCTCCGGTGATCGCTGACGTCTCCTCGCCGGAGAAACGCCGACGACAGCGCCGCCGCCCTCTGTTCCTCTCTCTCTCTGTTTAATCCTGACATCGGGCCCCACCTGACATTCTCTCCCTCGCTCCCGAACCGGTATGTAAGTGGAGGCGTATTCTCAAAATACGCCTTTGACGTGGCCGCTCGGTTAAATTCTTTTAAATAGAAATTTTGACCAGATTCTAATCCAACTTTGACCAGCTATAACTTTTAATCTATAAGTCCAAATGATTTGATTCTTTTTGCTACTGGTTTATAAAATTCCAAAGTTTCTGTGTGCCAAGTTTCAGAATTTTTCTTGCTATTGAGAATTTCTGGTGCAATAAACAGTGTTATGTGACATTTTCTTTTTGCATTTAATTTAATTTCAGAAGAACCTAGTTGTGTTGGAGAAGGCCAGGAGTACTGTGACACTCCTCTGAACCAAGGCAAGCCACAACATTCATATGCAAGGATGGCATTGCAATGACTTGGTTTAATTGAATTAAATTCATCCTTTATTCACTATTTAATATAATTTGCTATATAAATCTTGTTGCATAAACTTTGTTCTGTTATGCTGATAATTTATGCAGTAGGATACATGCTTTCTTGCTAGTGTGCAGTAGGTATCACGGCATATACTCATATGACAACATGATGCATTTGTTATTCTTGACCGTGACCCGTGCACCCATTCATTCACTATGGCTCCAATCATTTTCTTTTCAAGTTAAACTTGATAATAATCCAACTTGAACATGTTGTTGATCGAGTCATGGTGTCACCGAATCGAGCTCACCAGTGCAACCACACTTGCCTGGCTTGGGAGGCCCTAATGCGGTCTATTGTCATGCCTCTCGCCGGTGCCTCCTACGAGGGAAGGTTGTGCTCTGGCGCTACCCTGGCCCGGTAGGCAGTCATAACCATGAGAACCCAAGTTTTGATGGTACCGAGGTCCCCGTTTGGGACAGTTTTGATGTTTGGCCACAATGGTGGCAGCCACAGAGGTGGCAGATGTCACATGTTGACATCAGGGTCACCCAGGACATAGCCCAAAGGGGAGTTTGTCGGAGTGGCCGGGAGAGTGTCATGCAATAGACTGGTTTTGTCGGAACGTCATTGGTCCACCCGAATGGGAGCACGAGGCCATGAGTTCCGTGGTGTGGGTACAGTGTACTAACCTCTGCAGAGTGTATAATCTATCGATAGCCGCGTCCTCGGATATGGACACAGTTCGTAGTAGGTCACACCGTGGATCAACAGATATAATTATTTTGCACACTAAGATTCACAAGATGGCACATGCAAACATGGTGCTCGAGGATCACTATGCAAGGTATGAATGTGATCAAGTGAGGATCACGTTGGTAAATTGTGAACGGTGGTTACGCGGTAACCCCGAAATGGTAAGTTGGTCCCGAGGACCATGGCAATACTTCACGCACATCTCATGTTAAGTAGCATCATGCTCATGCATTAAATCTGTTAAATGCCTTGTTATTGTTTGTCGCACTTGTTTTGTTTGCTGTGAGCTTGCGAGTACATTCAAAGTACTCACCTGGCTTATCATTCCAGATGCAGGAGAAGCCGTGCAAGGAGTTGACGTTGAGCAGTTTGTCATGATCTAGGCCGCGTCCCAGCAGTGTCCCTGTGGAATGGAGTTCCGCTACCCCATCATTCCGCTGCCGCGTAGTAGTTTCCTTATCATCGAGGCCCTTGCCATGTCTACTAAATAATGTACATAAGTGCAGCCGCACCGTGTGTGCCGCTTGGCCTCGCTCATCATGTAAGATGTAAACCTATGTTTCCGCTAAGAGATCAATAAAGCGGTTGTTTTCTGTACCAAGTTGTTGTGTATTGCCAGAAGACTTGATCTCTGGGCTGGCAATGCAAGGTAAACCGGTTGCTCTGAGCCAGGGTGCCACACAGAGGCCCCGAGTTTCGGGGATGCCGGCTTATGTTTATTGATCATAATATATACAAAGGTATGTGCAAGCAAACTTGAGCCAGTGGCTCTAAGTATAGTAAGGACGGAGATGATCGATATTCCAAGGCCCGTTGGTCTCTTCCTCCGACGTACGTGATTTATTGTGTTCACGTATATCCATCAGGTAATATGAACCATTGTGGAGATTCTTGTTGACGACAAAAGGCCCTTCCCAGGGAGGAGAGAGCTTGTGCATACCCGCCTGTTCTTGAATCAAACGGAACACTAAGTCACCCTCTTGGAAAGTACGACTACGAACCCGATGGCTGTGATAGCGGCGTAGGTCTTGCTGATAGATTGCAGATTGGGCTGCTGCTAAGTCCCGTTCCTCCTCCAATGCATCGAGAGAATCTTGACGAGCCTGCTCGTTATCTGCTTCAACATAGGCGGTGAGCCGGGGGGAATCGTGATGAATATCGCTGGGTAAAACAGCTTCTGCGTCATAAACCATAAAGAAAGGCGTAAAGCCTGTTGATCTGTTAGGGGTAGTCCGTATGCTCCAAAGGACAGAAGGGAGCGCTTCGACCCAACAGCCCAGCGTGCACTCGAGTGGGACCATGAGCCTAGGCTTAATGCCTCGTAAAATCTCCTGGTTACCGCGTTCTGCTTGGCCATTGGACTGAGGGTGTGCAACTGATGCAACATCAAGCCGGATATGCTCTCTTTGACAAAACTGCTTCATAGCTCCCTTGGACAAATTTGTGCCATTATCAGTGATGATGCTATGTGCATAACCAAAGCGAAAAATCAACTTTTTCAAGAACTTGACTGCTGTGGCTGCATCACAATTGCTGATTGGCTCGGCTTCAACCCACTTGGTAAATTTATCGACAGCAACCAAAAGATGTGTCTTTTTGTCTCTGGACGGTTTAAACGGACCAACCATATCAAGCCCCCAGACTGCAAAGGGCCAAGTTATTGGGATCATCCGGAGCTCTTGAGCCGGAACATGAGCCTGGCGAGCAAACTTCTGGCAACCAGCACACTTTTGTACGATATCCTCAGCATCTGCGTGAGCCGTAAGCCAGTAAAAACCATGTCGAAAAGCCTTTGCCACTAAGGACCTTGAGCCGGCATGATGACCACAATCTCCAGAATGAATCTCATTGAGGATCTCTCGCCCTTCATCAGGGGAAACACAACGCTGGAAAACCCCTGTGATGCTTCTTCTGTGCAACTCGCCGTTGACGATAGACATAGACTTGAAGCGGCAGACGATCTGACGAGCCATGAGTTCATCTGCAGGAAGCTCGCCTCGAGTCAGATAATCCAGATAAGGAACTGTCCAGTCCGGAATAGCGTGAAGAGCCACCACCAACAGTGCCTCTGGGTCAGGGATAGCGAGATCTTCCTCAGAAGGCAGTTTGACAGAAGGATGATGGAGCACGTCAAGGAACACATTGGGAGGAACCGGCTTACGTTGAGAGCCGAGTCGCGACAATGCATCAGCTGCCTCATTCAGGCGCCGATCAATGTGATCAACTTGATATCCTTTGAAGTGTCCAGCCACATTGGTTACCGCTTGCCGATAAGCCGCCATAAGCGGGTCGTTGGAATCCCACGTTCCTGAAACTTGTTGAGCGACCAGGTCTGAGTCACCCAAACATCTGACCTGGCTGAGATTCATCTCCTTAGCCATCTTTAGACCATGGAGGAGGGCCTCATATTCAGCTGCATTGTTAGTACAGGGAAACATAATCCTCAAGACATAACAAAATTTATCACCTCGAGGGGAAGCAATGACCACTCCAGCCCCCGAGCCCTCCAACTGTCTGGAACCATCAAAGTGAATAGTCCAATATGTGTTATCCGGCTTCTCCTCCGGAGCCTGGAGCTCAGTCCAATTGTTGATGAAGTCTACGAGCGCCTAGGACTTGATGGCCGTGCGAGGTACATACTTATGATGATGTGGGCCAAGCTCAATCGCCCACTTGGCAACCCGGCCTGTAGCTTCCCTATTCTGGATGATGTCTCCCAAGGGTGCTGAACTGACCACAGAATGGGGTGCTCCAGGAAATAACGCCTAAGCTTGCGACTAGCCATGAAGACGCCAAAAACCAACTTCTGCCAATGTGGATATCTCTGCTTAGACTCAGACAGAACTTCGC
The DNA here is from genome assembly GCA_039707655.1 of Elymus sibiricus. Classification (NCBI taxonomy): domain Eukaryota; kingdom Viridiplantae; phylum Streptophyta; class Magnoliopsida; order Poales; family Poaceae; genus Elymus; species Elymus sibiricus. The sequence continues at coordinate 239,258,649 of CM077676.1, forward strand.
TAACGTAATAGACTGGCCTCTGCACTGGATATTCCTTTCCTGCCTCCTTTCTCTCTACAACAACTGCAACACTTACCGCTCGATTATTAGTAGCAATGTACAGGAGCATAGGCTCTTTAGCAATAGGAGCAGCGAGGACAGGCGACTCAACCAGCTGCTTCTTGAGGGCTTCGAAGGCAGCATCAACAGCATTGCTCCACACAAAGTCATCAGTCTTTTTCAGCATCTGGTACAGGGGGATAGCCTTCTCACCAAGGCGGCTTATGACCCGGCTTAGAGCCACAATAGGACCTGCCATGCGCTGAACATCATTAATATTCTTCGACTTGGCGAGTGAGGTGACTGCCTTGATTTTGTCCGGGTTGGCTTCAATGCCTCGCTCCGATACTAGGAAACCCAGCAACTTGCCTGCAGGAACACCAAAAACACACTTATCCGGGTTAAGCTTCATCTGGTAAGTCCGAAGATTAGCGAAAGTTTCCTTGAGATCATCCAGCAAGGTCTCCTTCTTCAATGACTTGACCACGATATCATCCACATAAGCATGAACGTTGCGCCCAATCTGCTTGTGGATGCAATTCTGGACACACCGCTGGTAAGTCACCCCTGCACTTTTGAGCCCGAAGGGCATAGAGACATAACAAAAGGCCCCAAAAGGTGTGATGAAAGCCGTCTTCTCCTGATCCTTGATGGCCATCTTTATCTGATGATAACCGGAGTAAGCATCCAGGAAACACAAACTTTCACAACCCGCCGTGGCATCGATGATCTGGTCAATGCGGGGGAGGGCAAACGGGTCTTTGGGACAAGCCTTGTTGAGATCTGTGTAGTCAACACACATGCGCCAAGTGCCGTTTTTCTTTAGAACAAGCACTGGATTAGCCAACCACTGAGGGTGAAAAACTTCAACGATGAACCCGGCAGCTAGGAGCCGGGCTACTTCTTCCCCAATAACCTTGCGTCTCTCCTCGTTAAAACAACGGAGGAATTGTCGAACAGGCTTCATTTTCGGATCCACATTAAGGTGGTGCTCAGCGAGTTCTCTCGGTACACCTGGCATGTCAGAAGGTTTCCACACGAAGATGTCCCGATTCTCACGGATGAACTCGATGAGCGCGCTTTCCTATTTGGGATCCATACCAGTCCCAATAGTGAACGTCTTGGACGGGTCACCAGGGACAAACTCAACCTGTTTGGTGTCCTCGACCGACTTGAAATTGAGGGGCGGGTCAGACTCGGCGGTGGGCTTCTTCAAGGGCGTCATATCGGCCGGGTCAACATTTGCAGTATAATATTTCAACTCTTCCGCAGTGCAAGCCATTTCGGCGTAGGCCGCATCCCCTTCCTCGCACTCAAGGGCGATCTTTCGATCTCCATTAACTGTGATAGTGCCTTTTGGTCCAGGCATCTTGAGTTTGAGGTAGACATAGCAGGGTCGAGCCATAAAGCGAGCGTAAGCCAGCCGCCCAAACAGGGCGTGATACGGGCTCTTGATCTTGACCACCTCAAAGGTCAAAGATTCACACCTGTAATTATCATCAGTGCCAAAAGCGACATCCAGCTTGATTCGCCCAATAGGATATGCAGACTTTCCAGGAACGATCCTGTGAAACACTGTAGAAGACGACTGGAGCTGTTTTTCAGACAGATTCATCCGTCGGAAAGTGTCATAGTACAAGATGTTTATACTGCTTCCTCTGTCCATGAGCACCTTTGTGAGCGAATAGCCGCCGACTTGAGGCACCACCACCAAAGCCAAGCAACCTAGACTGTCGACCCGGGGAGGGTGATCCTCTCTGCTCCATGTAATGGGCTGTTCTGACCAACGTAGATATTCCGGGACTGCCGGCTCGACAACACTGATGGCTCATTTCCGAGGTTTGCGATCTCGCTTGTCATTATGGGTTGTTAACACATGATACTACCCACTATTCAACTGTTTGGGATTGCTCTGAAAACCAAACTGATTGCCCTGTTGTTGATTACCCTGCTGTTGATTTCCTTGCCCCGGATGCTGATTGCCTCTGTTGTTACCAGAACCTTGGTAACCTGCACCTGAGCCGCCCGGGCCATGGAATCCCGGGTTGTGAAAGCCACCTGATGAGCTGGCTCCAGGCTGCCCCGGGTTGCCTCCTCCGCCGCCCTGACGGTTCTGAAAGAATTGCTCTCCGAAAGCTTGCATTATGTGACAGTTCTCCCAAGAGTGGGTTGCGGCTTATTAGGGAGGCTGTGCTTTGGGCATGGCCCTTTGAGGGCTTCCTCAAAATTACGGGGCTTGTTGCCACTGTAGGATCTCCCCGAATTATTCCCCCTCTGGTATTTATGACCAGTGTTGGTGTTAGCAACCAAGTCTGATCCTCCTTCCAGGTTCTTATGCTTTCCACCATGGCCATGGTTTCCATTGTTCCCTGAATTATTCTGCTGGTTACCCTTGCCACCATTGTTTTTCTTTCCCTTGCCAATCTGGTCATCGTCTGGGTTAGGATCCTTCGTGGTGTCTGACTCGGCATACCTAGTGAGGACGTCCATGAGCTCGCCCATATCCTGAACCTTCTGCTTAAGCCGGCCAAGTTTCTGCACGAGGGGCTCGAAGTGACAGTTCTTCTCCAGGATTAGAACTGCCTGAGCCGCCGTGATGCTATCAGAGGCGTGAATAATGTCTGTGACCCGGCGCGTCTAGTGATGGGCCGATTCACCCTCATGTTGGATGCAGTGCTGAAGATCGACGATCATCATTGGGCGCTTGCAGGTTCCCTGGAAATTCTTGATGAAACGGTCCTTCAACTCCGCCCAGGTGTTAATAGAGTTAGGGGCAAGTTTTTCAACCACGTACGAGCAGGCCCCTCCAACATCATCGTCAGGTACTTGGCGCAGACAGCGTCGCTGACATCCTGCATGTCCATGGCTATCTTGTAGCTCTCAATCCAAGCGGCCGGCTCAAGGTCAGCCGTGTAATTTGGAACCTTGAGAGGGCCTTTGAAATCTTTGGGCATGCGCTCGTTGCGTAGAGCCGGCACCAAACATGGTATCCCAATGGTCCTGCTACTGGAGGTCAATTGGGTTGTGACAAGCGGCGCTTGAGCCGCCGTATTCGCCGCCTCCGCCGCTCGCTGAGCCCGGGCCGTATCGACAATCTCCTGGGCGTTAAGGGGCCCAAGGTGTGGCGGGTCACGAGGCTGCTCACGATGTCGACGAGCGCTGCTAGAGACGGCCGGCGACTCATCGTGCGGCTTCTGCTGTGGCTTGGGAGCGGGGTAGAGTGGAGCCATTGCCGACTGTAGGAGTAGTTCGCCTGTTGGGCGACCGCAGTTTTTAACAACTCAATGGAATTTCGGGCTTCGATCTCAACCGGCGAATTTCCCATGATTGGGAGCGCGGCCAAATTGGTCGCTGCTGCAACCAAGTTGTCCAACGGGTTGGAGAAGTGACCCGCCGGCGTAAGGAAACGATGTGGGGGCGTCTGAGCTGGCTGGTTGGGTCGACCCGGAGACAGCTGCCTACCTCCGCGTGGGGGCACAAATGGTACTTCCGGGGTGCCTGCCCCAGCCCCCTGAACAGGCGTATCTTGCGGCATGTTAAACAGGCGCATGGGCTCGTAGTTGGGGGGTAGACGGCTCATATGGCGCCTCTGATGAACCGCCTCTGAGGCACTCTGACGAAGCCCCATGCGCCAGGATTCGGCTTTCAGGCACTCTACCTCGGCTTGGACTTGAGACTGCAACTCCACCATGCGAGTGTTTTCGGCGTTGATATCTGCTTGAACCTTAGCCATCTGCTCGCGGAGTCTGGTTACCTCCGTGTTGCGTTCCGCCTGGTTTTCTGTGGTCACCGGTGTCGCAAGGAGTGTCGCCAGGGCGGTTCCCAATTATGTCAAGGCCTGAGCCGGCGGTACCATTGAACTGGCCCCTGAGGTACCGGTTCCTATCGCAGCGCCGGCCACCGTGGAATTAAGGGCCGGGGCTGAGCCTGCCATATAGACAACAGCCCGGGGGGGCGTGTTGAAGGAGTCTTGAGCCGGCTGGTCATCAGAGTAGCCCCCAAGCCCGCCATTGTAAAGCGGGAGGATCGACTCGGTCTCGCCTACCGAGGACTCGCCATCAGAATAGACGAGATTATGGCCGCCGGATGCAGAGTTATCTGCAAGGTCCACCCCCTGGGTGAAACCGACGAAGGCGTGCTTCCGGCCTGCTTAAGCCAGGGCGGGTTGCGCGCGCCGGACCGGCTCGACGATGTCGGCGCAGATGTCTGGCCCGGGTTCAGATCCGCCAGCTTTGCCGATGAAGACGTGAATTTTGCCGAAGGGGACCCGGTACCCGTACTCAATTGAGTCGGCTTCGGGGCCCCAGCCTGAATCGTCGATGTAAAGCTTGCCGCGGCGACTCTTGGTCAGGCGGCCGATCGCGTATCCCTCGATCCCAGCGGGAGTTCCCTTCAAGTACTCAACACCACCGAGCGAGAGCCCCACGGTAGGCGCCAATTGTCGCGGTTTTGTCACGGCAGATGTCCTCGTGAAAGGACTTAGTCGTGAGGCCATCGCAGCTAGGTGGTAACTCGAACGGGGTTGATCGGAATCGAGAGACAAGGGTTTTACCCAGGTTCGGCCCCTCGCGGTGGAGGTAATAGCCTACGTCTTGCTTGATTGTTATTGATGATGATGATCTCGATTACAGGGGTGCAACTTGGCTAACCTAGTACTCGAGAGCTTGAAACTTGGTCTTACTGCCTCGGGGGCTCGCCTTTATATACTGGTCGAGGCCCTGGGTTTACAACAGAGTCCGGGTCGTAATATGACCCATGATCTAGTCTATTTCCTACTCATCGTCCTCCTCAAGAAAGGAAAACATATCACGTCCTTGGATTACCCGCCGCCTCAAACATTGGGCCCTAACCCAGCCTGCTTTATGAGTCGCCTGACGGGCCTCCTGATCTTTGAATGCTGCGTCCTTTATCCTTTAAACCGCTAATCGGTAACCCGGCCCTGAACGGGCGGGTTATACCGGCGGGTTATATCCCTGACACTATGGCTTCTATACATGCCAGGGAGGGTATCTAGGGTTACAAAGTCGGTATCTAGGAGAGAGGCGGCAGGAGAGATCTTGGAGCATACGTCAAGTCTTCGGTAGAGACAGTCTGTTTCACGCTTCCTGTGTACGGCCTCCGGAGTCCATCTTGTTCACGTACGAGGGACCATCGGCCCAGCCGAGGAGACGGGCTGGCTAGGTTAGCACCCCCTAATCCAGGACACCGTCAATCGCAGAGTACGAAGGTCTCATCGCTGGCCACAAGGCTGCCTCTGCTCTGGGTATCAAGCGCATCATCACCAAGGGCGACTCTCAGCTCCTCGTCAACTTCTCCAACAAAAGCTACAAGCCCAAGGACGAGCACATGGCCGCGTACTTGGAGGAAGTTCGCAAGCTCGAGAAGCACTTCCTTGGCCTGGAGCTCCAGCACGTCCCTCGCGGCAGCAATAAATTGGCAGACGACATCGCCAAGCGGGCATCTCGCTGCGAACCGTATTACCCGGCGTCTTCGAAGAAAGGCTCCTGAAGCCATCAGCTGCACCACCTGCCGCGAGCGCCACATCGCCTCATGAGGAGCACCCTCCTGCACCACCCACAGGCGCACCAGACAGTGGCCCATCTTTGGGCGCTCGCTTGCTGCTCGCGCTAGAGCATCAAGCGGACAGCTGGGTCGCGGAGTTCAAGGCCTACTTGCAAAGCGGCACCCTTCCGGAGAAGGACTCAGAGGCAGAGCGCGTGGCTCGCCAGGCCACCGCCTACTACTTGCAGGATGGTGAGCTCTAGCGCAAGCGCCCCAATGGCGTCACCCTGCGGTGCATCTCCAAGGAACAAGGTCGCGAGCTAGTTGCTGACATCCACGGTGGAGACTGTGGCCACCACTCTTCGTCGCGCACCCTGGACGACAAGGTGTTCCGCAGCGGTTTCTACTGGCCGACAAGGTGTTCCGTAGTGGTGTATTGATGTGGTGACTATGCGGACTCGTGTGCGCTTTCTCACCTCAAAGAAAATATTGGTAGTCATAGTATAGGATAACCACTGACTCAAAGCTGGCTTGTTGCAGTTAAACTCCACAACCCCATTATTGATACTGATGCATAAGTAGTTAGTTCTGATGTAAGTCTTGCTGAGTACTTTTGTACTCACGGTTGCTTAATTTATGTTTTTGCAGAGGAGACTTCAGTCTCACTAGTAGTTCCACGTGGGCTTTGACGAGTAGCTTGGGAATCCCAGACAGAGGTCTGGCTCCTATGGAGGGTCTTGTAGATAGTCAGGCTTCTCAGCCTTTTTCTTTTGTAGTTGTCTGTACTCAGACATGGTTATGCTTCCGTTGCTTGTATGACTTTGTGTGTTGGGTCATGAGACCCATGATTGTAATATCATGTTATGTATGGCTCTTCAGAGCCTATTAAATAAATACTTTGAGTCATAGAGTTATGTTGTGATGCCATGTTGTATCTACACATATCGTGCATATTGTGTGTATGGATCTCTGAGGATGTGGGTTTCAAAGTAACCCGAAACAGTTAAATAGTGGACAAAGTTATGTTTCAAAGTAGCCGGTGCGATAGGGTTTCAAAGTAACCTGAAAAAGTTAAATAGTGGACAATACCATGTTTTCACCACCAGCACCTGCAAACAGGATCGAAAGGTGCAACAACGAGCCGCCCACACAGTTGAGCCAGCAACCCCTTATTATCTCAATTGGTCCGAACAGCCGGTTACCTGGAGCAGGGTGGATCATCCAGTCCTCCTCGATCACCCGGGCCATTTGGCTTTGGTGGTGGCGCCACAAGTTGGCGGTTATACATTGACTAAAGTGCTCATGGATGGAGGCAACAGCATCAATATTCTGTACTATGACACGTTCAGGCGGATGAATCTGTCTGATAAGCAGTTGACTCCGTCATCTACAGTTTTTCACGGCATTGTTCCTGGCAAGTCAGCCTATCCCATGGGAAGAATCTCCCTAGAGGTGGCCTTTGTCTCAGAGGATAACTGGCATTCTGAATTTCTGTCCTTTGAGGTGGTTAAGCTTAAAAGCCCGTACCATGCCTTGTTCGGCCGGCCGGCTTATGTGTTGTTCATGGCACGGCCGTGCTACGTTTACCTGAAAATGAAGATGCCAGGACCAAGAGGAACCATCACAATTGAAGGCAATCGGAAAATTGCACTGGAGTGTGAGGAAGGAGATGCGGCATACGCCGAGATGGCTTGCGCTGCAGAAGAATTGCGGTATTATAAGGACAATGTTGACCCGTCCGACAGGACCTTCCTAAAGAAGCCCACGACGGAGTCAGACCCTCTGCTCAAGTTTAAGTCGGCCAGAGACACAAAGCAAGTTGATTTCACCCCGGGCAATTCTTCTGAGCAGTTCACCATAGGGGCAAACATGGGTCCTAAATAAGAAAGAGCGCTCATCGAGTTCATCCATGAGAACCGGGACATCTTTGCATGGAAACCTTCTGACATGCCAGGTGTACCGAGAGAACTCGCTGAGCAATTCCTCAATGTGGACCCCAAGTTTAAGCCAGTTCACCAGTGGGGTGTATTTCGCTGCGGATCCGCCGCCATGGTTGTTGCACCCAGCGAAAGAAAGGTCGGGGAGGCATTTTTTTACGGACGGGGAGGCACCAATGCGGCGATGTGGGTGGAATCGATCCACAAATCAAGGTGTTGCGGTCCCGTTCGCGGGGATCGGGGGGACGCTGAGCGGTACGACGGCAGAGATAGGCGTCTGCTCGAGCAGAACATTTGATCTGAGACGTTAAACTAGTTGACAGACCATTGGCGTAATATGGGCAGTAGGATTTGTTTAAGTTAATTTAATCAGATGGTCCTGGTTACTTTGTGTACAATTAACTGTGTGGCTTTAGAGGAGTTTATGTTTGCTCTTTTAATAGTAGTGTAGATGCAAGTTTATTCATGTTGTTATTCATGTTGTTATTTCTGCAAGTTGTTATTCATGTTGTTATTCATCCAGGAATATCTCGCACCTTGTTATTCATGCAAGTTTATAGGATACAGAGGGCATGACCCTAATCTTGTGTTTATTCTATTCAGTGCCTGCCGAGGCCGCGCCTTCACCTGCCGAGAGCCCTCCTCAGGAGGCCCCTGTCGAGCCGCCTCGCAAACTGCCTCATGAGCCGCCTCCCGAGCCTTCCGAGCCTCATGAGCCCCCAGGGCCCTCCAGAGAGCAAGATGCTACCACAACCACGCGCCTCGTCGAGCACCCAGTGTACTTCATCAGCACGGTGCTGCGGGATGCACGCGAGCGCTACCCCATGCAGCAGAAGCTCCTCCTCGCGCTCCTCGTCGCCTCCAGGAAGCTGCGCCACTACTTCCAGGGCCATCCCATCAAGGTGATCACGTCCTACCCACTAGAGCAAGTCCTGCGCAGCCCCAACGCCGCCGGCCACGTCGCTGAATGGAACATCGAGCTGCAGTCCTTCGAGCTAGAATTCTGCACCACAAGGACGATCAAGGGTGCAGCCTTGGCGGACTTTGTGGCAGAGTGGACGGACCCGCACCAAGAAGAGCCTCACGAGGACGAATCCCTCCTGCCTGGAGATGAAGCACCTGGCGGCTGGGCAATGCACTTCGATGGCATGTTCTCACGACAGGGCGCGGGAGCTGGTGTCGTGCTCACCTCGCCAACGGGAGACAAGCTCCATTATGCTGTCCAACTCTGCTTCAAGCATGACGAAAAGGTCTCCAACAACATTGCAGAGTACGAAGGTCTCATCACTGGGCATAAAGCTGCCTCTGCTCTGGGTATCAAGCGCATCATCACCAAGGGCGACTCTCAGCTCCTCGTCAACTTCTCCAACAAAAGCTACAAGCCCAAGGACGAGCACATGGCCACCTACTTGGAGGAAGTTCGCAAGCTCGAGAAGCGCTTCCTTGGCCTGGAGCTCCAGCACGTCCCTTGTGGCAGCAACAAACAGGCAGACGACATTGCCAAGCGGGCATCTCACCGCGAACCACAGAACCCCGGCGTCTTCGAAGAAAGGCTCCTGAAGCCATCAGCTGCACCACCTATCGCGAGCGCCACAGCGCCTCATGAGGAGCGCCCTCCCGCACCACCCACAGGCGCACCAGACTGTGGCCCATCTTCGGGCGCTCGCTTGCTGCTCGCGCTGGAGCCTCAAGCGGACAGCTGGGTCGCGGAGTTCAAGGCCTACTTGCAAAGCGGCACCCTTCCGGAGAAGGACTCAGAGGCAGAGCATGTGGCTCGCCAGGCCACCGCCTACTGCTTGCAGGATGGTGAGCTCTACCGCAAGCGCCCCAATGGCGTCGCGCTGCGGTGCTTCTCCAAGGAACAAGGTCGCGATCTACTTGCTGACATCCATGGTGGAGACTGTGGCCACCACTCTTCATCGCGCACCCTGGCTGACAAGGTGTGCCGCAGCGGTTTCTACTGGCCCACCGCGCTTCAAGACACCACCGAGCTGGTCCAATCCTGTGAAGCCTGCCAATTCCATGCCAAGCAAATCCACCAGCCGGCGCAAAGCCTTCAGACAATCCCACTCTCGTGGCCCTTCGCGGTTTGGGGGCTGGACATCTTGGGCCCCTTCCCTCGTGCGGCTACTGCTACCTCTACGTCGCCATCGACAAGTTCACCAAGTGGGCAGAGGTCGAGCCAGTCCGCACCATCCTGGCAGCCTCAGCCATCAAGTTCATCAAGGGCCTCGTGAGCCACTTTGGCGTCCCCAACCGCATCATCACTGACAATGGCTCGCAGTTCACCAGCGGCCTCTTCAAGTCATACTATGGCAGCCTTGGCACACAGATCTGCTACGCCTCCGTGGCGCACCCGCGAAGCAATGACCAGGCCGAACGCGCCAACGCGGAAGTCCTCAAGGGCCTCAAGACACGAAGCTTCAAGAAAAAGCTTGACGCCTGCGGCAAAGGCTGGCTTGACAAGCTCCAGTCCGTGCTATGGTCAATCCGCACGACATCAACCAAGCCTACTGGTGAGACTCCCTTCTTCCTCATCTACGGAGCCGAAGCAGTCCTCCCTTCTGAGCTCAAACACGGCTCACCGCGAGTCCTCGCCTTCAACGAAGCTCATCAGGATGGCTCGCGAGAGGCCGACCTGCTGCTCCTCGAGGAAGCCCGTCGCCAGGCCGCTCTATGCGCTGCCCGATACCAGTAGACTCTGCGTGCAACATACGCCCACGCACTCTCGAAGCTGGTGACGTTGTCCTGTGAAGGATCCTCTCCAGAGAAGGACTCCACAAGCTCTCACCTATGTGGGAAGGCCCATTCAGGGTTGCCCATGTCTCCCGGCCTGGCGCCGCTCGGCTGGAGACGGAGGAGGGTGTTCCTGTGCCCAACACATGGAACATCCAACACCTCCACAAGTTCTACCCGTGACCTCACGCGTACGAACAAAATGGAGGTGTACACGCTCCGGAGCCTCTCCTTGCGTTAGCCTGATGGGCCCGTGAGAGCTCCCTCCCACAACCCAGTGGAAGCCCCATGCTCAGCGCGGGCGGAATGATCGAATTGAGGGCGCCGCCTGGCCGCACCATCCTCAAGCTATCTCGTGTCCATCATGGCAGCCTCTTCTTTCTGATGTGAAACTAAGGGCGCCACGCGGCTGCACCATCCTCAAGCTGACCCGTGCCAGACACGGCAGCCTCATCCTTTTGGTTGTGTAATGAACCTTATTATGCTGCAGTAAAGCTTTATTTCCTAAGATATTATATGTGTTTGGTAAGTTGTCTGCTTCAGGAGTCGCGCATGCTCACTATCTCCCTCCCGCGCATCACGAGAGCGGGGGCTGGACACGGTGTGCCTGTGCTCGGGTCAGTCCTAGTAGTGCCACAAAACCCAAGTGACCGAGCTCTGGCTCGCGGGCCTGCTCCCGTGCACGCCACCTCACCAAGGTCCTTGGTACCTTGTCTCCTCGCATGACGCCCATGAGCGAGCTAGCAAGCGTGCACTGCTCCCCCTTGTGTGAAACCTGTCGGTATGCAGTTGTCACAGGAACAAGGTACACAGAAGGCCTCGCGAGCGCTGTCTCGCGAGGTAGCCCACGACAGGGCGCCTCATAAGCCCACATCGAGCCTCGCGAGGCGGCCTGCAGCGGCCATCCTCACCAAGTGCCAACAGGAGGCCTCGCGAGCAAGGGCCTCATGAGGTGCACTCCGTAGCCACGACACGGCAAGCGCCGCAATCCACGAAAAAGCTAAATCTAAAAACACCTCGCAAGCCGCTCTCATCGCCCCTCAAGCTCTTCTCTCCCCGCAACCTCGCCGAGTGCTGATGTTTTCTCCTTTGCACAAGCCACTTGCACATTAAAGGGGGACTTCCTGAGCATCGCGCCTCAGGAGCCCATACCGCCCCTCAGAGCCCTACACCCTCTGGCCTTGTCTAGGCACGCGTCGTAGCCCGCTCGGGTGCTGGGTCCAAACGACGTAGAGCACCAAGGCATGCAAGAAGTGGAAAACAAGCCTCACGAGAGGGCCTCACGAGGAACACAGATTACAACGACTCATTAAGTACTTAAAACGCAAAAGTCGTGTTTTCACGCCCCCGTGGGGCTTCACCGATCTGATACAGGTAAACAAAAGAGGAAAAGGCCTAAGAGGATGCACCGTCGCCGTCATCGTCGCCATCGCCTTCGTCATCATTGCCTTCGTCATCATCGCCTTCGCCGTCTTCAACCCCGCCGGAGCTCTCGCTGCTGCCGTGGGAGAACTTCTCGGGCAGGGCGTCGACGTGGTCCTCCACCGCCTTCCTGAGGCCGTCGCAGAGCTCCTCCGGGACAGGGGCCATCACCCTGTTGAAGTCAAAGTTGGCGTCGACGCGAAGGAGGTTGCTGAAGATGCGCGTCGCCGTCTGGCTCAGGTGGTCGCGGCACTCATCCTCGATGATGCCGTTCACCCTCTTGGCCCCGACCTCGAGCCGCTCCACCAGCTTGGTGAAGAAGTTGAGGTAGCTCGCGTCATGGATCTCAAGGGGGCCCCCGAGCCTCTCCTGGTAGATGGTTGTCAGGGTACCGCGGGCTCGGAGCTGGAGGGAGTGGAACATCTTGGCGCGCTCATACTGCCGCCCCCGCACCTGATCTGCCTCCGGCCTGGCCTACTCGACGACATTGGTGACGCTACCCACCTGCTGCTGGAGGGAAGCCAGCTCCTCCTCCGCGGCAGCCTTTGCCTTCAGGGCGGCCTCCCGTCGGCTCTCCGCCTCCGTCGGCACCTCCTTCAGGCTGCTGGTCTCCTGCTGGAGCTCCTCGCGCTTCTTCTTGAAGCGGTCCTCCTGAGCCTTCAGCTTCTTGCTGTGGTCTACGGCTTTCGCCTGGCGGCTCCTCCGACCCTCGCGTCGGCATCCGCCTAGATCTTCTTCTCCTTGACCTCCAGCGCGGCATTGGCCTTCTCCATGCGCTGGTTGTAGGACGCCAGGGCGGCGGCCACCTCGCGATCCAGCGTCTCCAGGCGCTCGCGCTCCGCGGCCTGGTCGGCTGTCATCCTCGAGAGCTCCCGCTCGCGGATCGCGAGATCAGCCTCGCGGCCTGCAAGGCCTTCGGCACGCCGATCAAGCCCTCTCTCCCGTGCCTTGAGTAGCCACGCCTGGGCAGCATGCTGCTCCACAAGCACCTTCGTGCGAGCCTCCGCCTCCTCGCGGCGCTGGTCGGCCGCGTCGGCCTCCTGCATGGCGTTCTCGAAGAGCTCTTTTGCCTCGAAGGTGGCCTTCTCCCGTGCGGCCTCGTCTTGGCGCCGGCCCAGCTTGACGGCGATGTCAAGTTGTCGCCACCCTTCTACAAGGCGCAGGCGCTCCCCGATGAGGCTCGCCTCCTCCTCTTAGTTCCACCTCGAGCTGGCCCAGGGCCACCCTGGCATTCTGCAGAACCCCACGCTTGAGAAAGGTACGGCTGTTCATGAGCGCCAAGGCCCAGTCCGGGTACGGCTCCTCGCCGCTCTCCGCTGTCACAGCCTGGGAAGGCCAGGCGTCGTTCGTCAGGAGCAGGGGGCTCGCCGGAGTCACCTCCTACTCTTGCCGCGGCAGCGCATTTTGCAGGCTAGTCACACCCGTAGCGGGAGCCTCGCACGCCGGCAAGCATCGGAGGCTTGCCGAGGTGCCTCCGGCGTCTGCAGCCTCCGTGGCGGGGGTAGAGCTCGGCGGGGGTGTTGGTGCCTCAGCCTCCCCCATCGCTGCATCCCCTCCTGCAGCGGGCGCCTTGGAAGGCACGGCCCCTCCACTGGAGGCCGCCTCTCGATGCTCATCGCCCTTGGCCTCAGGAGCCGCATCGACGCGCGGCTCCTGAGGAGCCACCTGCTCCTCCTCCACCTCCGTGTGCCCCGTTTCGGCTTCGGGGCGGCGGGTGGCCTCCTCGCGCCCTTCGGCGCCGGCGGTAGGCGTCGGGGCCCCCTTCGAGCCAGGGGTCTTCGGCTTCTTCTTCTTCGCGGCCCTCCTGCGTGCGCGAGGGCTCAGCTCCAGATCTCGGGAGGAAGAAAGAAAATACAAGGGAAAGAGAGCAAGGCGTGGTGACTTACTCGTCGTTGTGGATCCACTTCCTCTTCTTCAGTGTCGGCAGCGGCCGGCTGCCGCTGCCGCTCTCACGAGGCTTCCTGGCGGGCGTGGCGCGAGGGTCGGCAGCTCCGGCCTTGGCGCCGTCCTTCTTGGCGGGGGGCTCCAAGGCCCCGCCGCCCGCGCCAGCCTCCTCAGCAAGGGGCTTGGTGGCCCCGCCACTGACATCCATCTCCTCCACGTGCGGCTCGTCAGCCGACGCGCTGGTACTTCCTTCACCTCCCGCACCAACAGGCCGGGAGGGCACGACCTTGAATTGGGCGTTGGCGTCATTGTCCTCGAGGTTGCAGATGAGCTGGCGGCGGCTCCGCGCGGTCGGCCCGCCGTCGCTCTCCTCCGCGGCGCTGGCGGAGGCCTCGGCGTCGGCGTGGTCTCCCGATCCAGGGACCACCACAAACGGGTTCTCGCAAGGCCCCTCGAAGCCCTCCGGCAACAGGCCCCACTGGTCGAAGACTGGCATCTCATCGACCAGCTCATCCTTGTTCTAGTAGTGGTACAGCGGGAGCACATCCCGGGGTGGATCCTTTGCGCCGCCGCTGACCAGGATCTGCATGATCTCCTCCGGCACCTCCGCCGGCAGGTTGTCGACGCTCAGCCTCATGGGGTCGTCCTGGCCGGTGATCTTCCACACCGGGCACGAGCGCCTCTGGAGCGGCGCGATGCAGCGCCGCAAGAACTCCTTCACCACCATAGGCCCCGTGAGCCCGCCTTCCTTCAGCTCGGCCAGCCACCCCCACAAGGGCGCTAGCCTCGGGTCGATGAGCTTCTCATGCTCCTAGCCGGAGCTCTTCATGGCGGGATCCGTCAGGATCATCAGTAGCGGACTATGATGGCACGCGTCCACATAGATCCAGCGCTGCCTGTAGCCGTCCACCTTCCTCGAGATCTTCAGGTTGATGGAGTCCTCCTCCGTCCCCTTGACGCTGAGGAACGAGGCGCACGCCGAGCGGTGGTTCACCACGGTCAGCCGTAGGATGAAGAAGTGGCGGAAGAGCGCCACCGAAGGCATCACGCCCACAAAGGCCTCACAGAAGAAGGAGAAGGTGGAGAGGAGGAAGACGGAGTTTGGTTGAAGGTGAAGTGCGTGGATCTGGTAGTGCATCAGGATGGCGTTAAAGAAGTCAGAGAGCGGCGGCACTAGGCTGGTGTAGACGCTGTGGAGGAAGAGGGGTAAGGTCATCGCCTCCAGCTCGTTGGTGGCGGCGGCGGTCATCGGGACCACCTTGTCCAGGCCTTCCCGGTTGGCGATGATGGAGCGCTGCAGCGCCGACTCCAGGGCCGGCGCGCTCGGGGCTGCGGCGGCCTCCTTTCCACTCTTGCTAGCGGGCGCCATCGCTGTGCGGTGAAGCTTGGGGGCGAGACGAGGAATAAGCAGTGCGCAAGGGATGATATGTGAGGAGTCTGGCGCTAGGAGGCGAGAAGTGCGAAGGAAGGCAATGATGCTCTGTGCCACGTGCGGGTCAGTTTTATGGCAGGGCAGATGGTTACCGAGGCATAGTGGGGAAGCGGGGGCGTCCCATGTCCCATCGTGCGCCACACGCCGCTACCTGGGCCCCGCAGTCGGTTTGGGCCCGCGTCGTTTCGCTCCCAATGGGCGGGAACGTGCGTGCCACGGGCCCGAGGGCTACTGTCGGGCTAGTGGGAACCGGGGTACCACGGCCCGTCTACCTGCAGGCCCAGGAAGCAACACCTGGTAAAGGCCCACGAGGCAGCCCAGTCACGGGCGCCGAGAAGCAAGACAACTCGCGAGGCGCCAGCCTCACGAGGACCCCTCCGCAAGGAGCGAGCCACCAAGACTCAGCAGCAGCAAGAGGCCTCGCGAGGCCCCCTTGTGAGGCGGCCTACCGAGGCAGCCTCCCGAGTCCACCCGAGGCGGGCGCCGCCTAGCGCTGGCCACGCGGTCCAGTGCCCACCGCCTGGGTGACGTGATTGGAGACAAGCAGCGGCAGGAACCATACCAGCAGGTGCGGACAGAGAGATTTTCTCTTTGGTGCTAAGGGGGCAGCGCTGGCTGCCTACCCCCAAAGCAAGTCCCAAAGCCTACCCGTTTGGTGAAAAAAGACCAGGACGATGGGGCGCGCAGGGCGGATGTCACCACCGAGCCCACCGGCGCATCATGGGTGACACCTTTGCAGGCGAAGACCGCCTTTTGTCAGGATAAGCTTGGACGCCTGTCCCCCTTCAAATTGCCGTTGTGTGTGGCTACCCTTCCCGCCAAGATTTTCAGGGGAAGAGGACCAAGGCGGCCATAAAAGGGACAGTGCTGCCACTGTAGAATGGATCGATTCCCTTGTCTTCAACCTTGTACGTGAGAACATTCTTGCCCACCATAATCCCAAACACAAAGAAGGAGTAGGGTTTTACACCGCGAGGTGGCCCGAACCGGGGTATCTGCTGTGTCCCCTAACGTGCCCTATGCTCAGCGTGCTCTCGTCGTGGTCACCGTCGAGTCGGTCAGAACGAGCTCGCCCCAGAGGTCGAACCAGGGTTCTCGGAGCCCCGATTCCGACAACTACACATTAAGTGAAGCTCAATATACAAGAAGTTGCATATTGACGAAACTCCACATTCAATTATTTAGTTCACTCCCATTTATGCTACTCATCAATATTAAATGTTGTCAAACATGGAAAGAGATGAAGCATAATTAAACTACACATCTAGGCAAGTTTAAATGAGGCGGGAAACAGAAATAACAATTCCGAAAAATCCCCATATGTAATTTTCGAATTTGGTACTGTTTTGCCTAAAACAGAATTTTAATGTTGTTAAACATGCAAAGTAATGGCACCATGTGATTCTACACATTTTTCTACTCCATTTACATATAAAGTTTATTTAATTTGAAGCTACGATTATTTAGTTATGAAATAAACCATTTTAGCGTGCCATTTATGCAAATTACATGCAAACAGCAATTTAAACATTTTTGACATGGATGAAAGTTGCGTATTGTGAAACTACATGAAATTTTCAGTATTTTACATATATAAATTATTTAATTCCGATGCACGGTTGTGGAGTTTTGACATGCATGAAGTCTAGGGGTTTTTCTGTAAAACAGTGAATCCTGGATAATAGCTAACTTCACAGACAGTGAAAAAAAACTACACAGGCCGAAACAGCGGGCGCAAGATACAAAAGTGCGCACGGGCGGAGGTTAGCGCTAGGACCGCTCACCTTCGGCCTGGAAGGCCGGTCGGTGTTGGGCTGAGGAAGCTGGGCCGGTCGGGCCGTCGGGGCAGAGGAGGCCTCGCGCGGGCGAGTGGCGCTCGTCCACGCTGGCGCTGGATCGGTCAACGCGGGGCGGCTGTCGGAAGTGGGGCTCCGGGGACCCAAAGGTTCGAACACTGGGGTGAGCTCGTTCTACTACTTCTTCCCCTACCACGGCAGTGCTACGGCGAGACTACGGCGAGAGCGCGCTAGCGTAGGACGGGCAAAGGCACAGCGGTTTACCCAGGTTCGGGCCACCTTGCGGTGTAAGACCCTACTCCTGCTTTGTGGTTGAGATTATCGTGGATGAGAGAGTTCTTGCGTACAAGGTTGAAGATGATGGATCCCCCCCCCCTTTGCTACGGTGGCTGCACTGCCCCTTTTATGCCGCCTTGGTCCTCTTCCCCCTCGAAACTTAGGCGGGAAGGGTTGCCACACTTGGCGGTTTTGAAAGGGGATAGGCGCTCAGGCTATCCTGACTAAAGGTGGTCTTCGCCTGCCAAAGCATGATCCATGACGCGCCGGTGGGCTCGGTGATGACCTCCGCCCTGCGCGCCCGCCGTCTTGGTCTTTCTTCGCCGATCGGGTAACCTTTGGGGTTGCTTTGGGGAGTAGATAGCTGGCCCTGCTTCCCTAGCACAAAAGAGGAAACCATCTGCATCCGCGCCTGCTGGCGCGGCCTCTGCTGCTGCTCGTCGCCACGCGCGTCACCCACGTGATGGGCTCCAGTCCGCGCGACACGCCGAACGGTCTTCTCCTCGAGTGCCTGCGGGAGGGGGCCTCGGAAGGCCACCTCGGGAAGCCGCCTCGTGAGGCCACTCGGGAAGCCGCCTCGTGAGGGGACTCGGGAAGCTACCTCGTGAGGGGACCTCGCGAGGCCATTTATGGTGGTGCTGAGCATTGCCTGCTACTCCTTGAGGAAGGGGCCTCAGGAGACTAGGGCCCCATGAGGGGGCATGGCGAGACACTTGGTGGCGACGGCCCGCCGGGCACATTCCAGGCGTCGCGCCCTGGGCCAAAGGCAGACGGGCCTGGATACCCCGGGTTCCACGGGCCCAACAGTAGCCCCCGGGCCCGCGGCGCGCACGTTCCCGCCAACGGAGGGGCGAAACGGTGCGGGCCCTAACCGCCTGCAGCCAGGCGCGACGCGTGGCGCACGATGTGACGGGCGACGCCCTCACTTCCCCACGACGCCTCGGGAACTGCCGCGCTGACATAAATCTTGGCGCCGGAGAAGGCGAAGCAACGAGGGGAGTCCCGCGCCGAGATAAAAAGGGGGGAAGGGAGAGCCGGAGCCCCCACTCATCTTCTCCTTCCTCCAGCTTCCTCGTCTCCTTGCTAGAACTGCCGAAGAGATGGCGAGAGGACGAGGGCACGGCCGTGCCTCCGCCGCCGCATCGCAGGTCTCGCCCCGGGGGCGTGGTCGATCCTCGACGGCCGCCGGCGCCGGGCCCAATAGTCGCGGAAGGGGCGCCGCCCGCGGGCGCGGCGGGCGAGGCGCGCAAGGCCGAGGCGGCCACGTTGGAGCGGCTGCGCTTCCGCCCCAGGCGGGGAGCCACTCGGCGGAGGCGGCACGCGAGTTCATCGTGAACATGCACCGCAGCCCTGCACCTGGCTCCGGCTCCCGGACTCCTTCGCGGCGGCGATGGCGGACCGTGCGCCCTTGGGCCTGTGGGTGCAGGCCGACGGATGCTGCAACGGCCCCTCCTGGGTGGCGATGGAGCTTACCGCCTCGGGCTTCATGTTCCTGAGGCAGGGGTGGGAGTCGTTCGCCCTCGCCCGCGGCCTTAAGCGGGGGCACGTCCTCCAGTTCAAGTACGACGGGGCCGCCACGCTCTTCGTGAAGATCTTCGGGCTCTCCGGTAGCCGCCTGGCGTGCTGCGCGGAGAGTGAGGATAGCTACAGCGGCTCCTCCAGCGAGGACGACTCCCCCGATGGTGTCGCCCCCTCCGGCGGGGGCGGAGGCGACGGCGGCTCCCCCCGCGTCAAGAGCGAGGACGAGGACTCCGACTAGGCGCGCGCGACGACAACTCCGGAGCCGGGACACCGTGCACACGGTGACGGGGCCGCACTCGCCTAGGCCTTTCTTTCTTTTCGTTCTCCTGCATTGAACTGATGTAAACCCCGCGGGGGCGTGACACAGTATCTTCTTGTGTTGAACTTAATACTTTTGTGACGTGGGGTTGCATGCATTCTCTCCCGAAGTCCTCCCGTGAGGCTGGTTTTTTTTTTCTTTGCTCGCCTCAGCGCTCTACGCCGTCAGGACCCAGCCCCCGAGCGGGCCTCAGCCGTCGCTGGTATGTCCGGTCGCGATGCCGGGACAAGGCCAGGAGGTGAGGGGCACCGTGAGCTAGTGAAGGCTCCTGAGGCGCGATGCTCAGGGAGCCCCCCTTTGGCGTGCAAGCGGCTTACGCAGAAGAAAAACGCCGGCACCCACGGAATCGGGAGGGGAGAGAGCTTGAGTGATGGTAAGGGCGCCTCATGAGGCAGTCACACTTAGGTTTTGACGGATAGCGGTGTTGGGTGAGCCACGGCTCATGAGGGGCTCACGCAGCTCGCGAGGCGTGCTCGCGAGGCCCGGTGTTCGAAGCATCTTCGCCTCGCGAGGCCAGCTCGTGAGAGGCTGCCCGCGAGGCCTTCGCACAGCTCGACTACTGAAGGGTTGTATGTCGAAAAATCTCACGATAGGGGGAGCGGCACGCGCTTGTTAACTCACCCGTGGCCGTTGCGTGAGGAGATAAGGCACCAAGGACCTTGGTGAGGTGACGTGCGCGGGAGCAGGCCCGCGAGCCAGAGCTCAGTCGCATGGATTTGGCAGTGCTGCAGGGACGGACCCGAGCACAGGCACCGTGCCTAGCCCCCGCTCACGGAATTGGTCAGGGGAGGGGTCGCGAGCGTGAGGCGCTCTCGGGCGGCGTCGAATTTATCATAGAAATTAGCAGGCAATTGAGTAGGTAATATAATTCATCAAAGTAAAAGTCAGTAAAATCGATTACACGAACAAAAGGATAAGGTTCCGGGAGCGAAGCTCGAGAGGCGCGGCAGGAAGGAGTGCGGGTCGCGCGGGGCGACGCGCCGGGCGCGCCCGGCAGGACCGCACTGTAGTGACGTCAGACCACTCGGCGCGGCGCGCCAAGGCGCTGGGAGCTAGCGAGGAGTGGGAGGCTCACGAGGCCCTGGCGCGAAGGGCGCCAGCCTCTGGAAAGAGGCGCCGGCATTCCTCAGCCCGAAGGGCATGCACGTGCCGCCGACGGTGGGACCAACGCCCTGACCGCCTCGCGGCAGCTGGAAGGGGTCACGAGGGCAGGACTTGTTGAGGCTGGTGAAGACGACGCACATGCGCTCCTTGCCGCCTTTCTTGGGGACGACGACTGGGTTGGCGAGCCATTCAGGATGGCGCACCTCACGAACAACTCCGGCTTCTTGGAGCTTCTGAACTTCACTGACGATGAACTCTTGCTCTCTAGCGCCGGGCGCCGCGCTTTCTGCTTGACCGGGCGTGCATTGGGGCACACCGCTAAGTGGTGCTCGATCACCTCCCTCGGCACATCGGACAAGTCGGATGCTTTCCAGGCGAAAACATCCGAGTTTGCCCGAAGGAAGGTGACGAGCGCGCTTTCCTATGCAGGAGGGAGGCCCGTGCCGATGGTGAAGGCGGGGCCGGAGCCGCTGCCGTCCACCGACACCTTCTTCGTCTCGGCGCGGTCCTGAGAAAACAACTTCTTCTTCTTCGCCGGCGCAGCCTCGGAAGGCTCGGCCGCGTCCTCGTCGGCTGGGTGCGCGACAGCGGCAGCCTTGTAGGCGCGCTCGAGGGTGCTGGCCGCGTCCTTTTCGTCGCAGGCGACGGTGATGATGCCGCTGCAGCCAGGCATCTTGAGGACGTTGTAGGCGTGATGAGTGGCCGCCATGAACTTGGTGAGAGCTGGGTAGCCCAAGATGGCATTGTAGGGCAGGCCGATGTGCGCCACGTCGAAGTCGATGAGCTCGGTGTGGTAGTTCTTGCGGGTGCCGAAGGTGATGGGGAGGCGCACCTGCCCCAGCGGAATGGTGGAGCCATCGGTCACTCCGGAGAAAGGCCTGGTCGGCATCAGCTGGTCGTAGGCACCTGGAGCGTCTCGAAGGTTTCGATGGAGAGCACGTTGAGGCCGGCACCCGCGTCGATGAGGGTCTTGGTGACCGCGACGTTGCTGATGGTGGGAGTGCACAGCATGGGGAGCGCGCCTGTGGAGGCCGTGGACTTGGAGTGGTCCTTGGAGTCGAAGGTGATGGCGTACTGCGACCACTTGAGGGGCCGCGTGACCTCAGGCTTCGGGAGGGCGGCGTACACCTCACGAGAGAGTTGCTTGAAGTGGCGGACGGACGCGGGGGCTTGGGACCCGCCAAGGATGCAGGCGACCGCGCGAGGCTCCTGGTAGCCCCCAGCGCCCTCGTCAGGCTGGTTGACGTCGTTCCTCCGAGGAGGCGGAGGCAGCGGCGGGAGAGCGGCATTAGCCTGAGGACGAGGCTGGTCGTGCAAGGCGGCCTCACGAGGCTGATCGCGCGAGCCTTGGCGGTAGTTGCTGTTATTGTTGCGGCTGTCCCAGTGGTTGCCGCTGTGGCCACGTCCGCGGCCGGCGCCACGGCCGTTGCGGTCGTCTCGGCGGCTCTGGTGCTCGTCGCGGAGCAGCTTGAGCTCATGATAGTCTTCGGTGCTGTGGGAGCGGACATTGTGAAAGGCGCAGAGTGGCCGGTTGTCCTTCCTGGGTTCGTCGAGGTCGCGGCCGCGCTTCTGCTCGGGCTCCGCCGCAAGCACGGCAGGGCCTTTGCGCTTGACGTCCTTGCTCTTGGCCTTGGTGCCGTCGAGCGCCGCGTCGGGGTCGTTGTGGATGAAGAAGCGGCCTTCTTCAGCCTTGGCGCACTTGTCGGCGAGGTCGAGCAGCTCGAGCATGGAGTCGAGCTCACCGTTGATGGCGAGCTTCTCACGCATCTTGATGTCCGTGACGCCGGTGGAGAATGCGGAGATGACGGCCGACGCCGCGTCGGAAGCGCGCGGGGTCTTGTTGCGCACCTGGCTGAAGCGCTGGATGTAATTACAGAGGGTCTCGTCTGGGCGCTGTCGAACGCGCCGCGGGTCGTTGATGGTGAGGGAGCGGTCCTGTGTGTCCTTGAAGTTGGCGACGAACTGGCTGGAGAGCTCGGCCCACGACGAGATGGAAGCCTCGGGGAGGTTCATGAGCCAGGAGCGCGGGCCGTCCTTGAGGGCCATGGGGAACGAGTTCGCCATGACCTTGTCGTCGTCGTTCGCCGCCTCGACGCTCAGTGCGTAGAGCTGGAGGAACTCTGTGGGGTTGGGGGTGCCGTCGTAGCGCGGAGGCAGCTCAGGCTTGAACTTCGCGGGCCAGACCACGCGACGCAGCTCGCGGGTGAAGGCACGGCAGCCCACGCCGCTCGAGGGGACGCCGCCAGTGAGGGCGGCACGGTTTTGACGCCTGGCCGCTGCAACGTCTTGAACGGCCTGGTCCTGGCGCTGGCGCTCGAGGAGCACTCACGCGTCGGGGGGCGCGCAGCGGATGATCTGGCAGCTGGGCTTGCAGTGGTTCGGAGAAGACGCGCCGCGGGACGGCTCACGAGCCCGCGCGCTGCGCTGGGGCCCGGCGTGCTCATCACGCAGAGGAGGCGGCAGGGGGGCGCCGTACGCCGGGTCCCCAGCACGAGACGGTGGAGGGCGGAGCGAGTGAGAAGGCGTCGTAGCGTCCCCGGCGACATTGACGAGCTCGGTGATGCGACCAAGCCAGGCGTCGTAGCCGGCGTCATCAGGACGGTAGTGGAGTAGCTCGCGCGCCATGAGCAGCGCGGCCTGCGGGTTCGGCGGCCCACGGTTGGCGAGGGAGGAGGCCGTGGCGGTGTGGCCGTCCGCTCGCACGGAGGGGTGCAGGGAGGAGGCCTGCTGCTCGCGGGCAGCGGGGTCGGTGGCGGCGGCAGCCTCGGCGTCGGGGCGGCGGCGATTTCCGCGGGCCACCGGCTCCGTCTGGGCCACGCGGCCAGCCCTGCGCTTAGCGCGCTCGCGACGTGCGTCCGCCATGGGACTGATGGAGCTGAAGGTCGAGCGGAGGAACAGTAGCGCACCCCTACCTGGCGCGCCAAATGTCAGAGGTGGGGCTCCGGGGACCCAAAGGTTCGAACACTGGGGTGAGCTCGTTCTACTACTTCTTCCCCTACCACGGCAGTGCTACGGCGAGACTACGGTGAGAGCGCGCTAGCGTAGGACGGGCAAAGGCACAACGGTTTACCCAGGTTCGGGCCACCTTGCGGTGTAAGTCCCTACTCCGGCTTTGTGGTTGACATTATCGTGGATGAGAGAGTTCTTGCGTACAAGGTTGAAGATGATGGATCCCCCCCTTTGCTACGGTGGCTGCACTGCCCCTTTTATGCCGCCTTGGTCCTCTTCCCCCTCGAAACTTAGGCGGGAAGGGTTGCCACACTTGGCGGTTTTGAAAGGGGACAGGCACTCAGGCTATCCTGACTAAAGGTGGTCTTCGCCTGCCAAAGCATGATCCATGACGCGCCGGTGGGCTCGGTGATGACCTCCGCCCTGCGCGCCCGCCGTCTTGGTCTTTCTTCGCCGATCGGGCAACCTTTGGGGTTGCTTTGGGGAGTAGATAGCTGGCCCTGCTTCCCTAGCACAAAAGAGGAAACCATCTGCATCCGTGCCTGCTGGCGCGGCCTCTGCTGTTGCTCGTCGCCGCGCGTGTCACCCACGTGATGGGCTCCAGTCCGCGCGACACGCCGAACGGTCTTCTCCTCGAGGCGCCTGCGGGAGGGGGCCTCGGAAGGCCACCTCGGGAAGCCGCCTCGTGAGGCCACTCGGGAAGCCGCCTCGTGAGGGGACTCGGGAAGCCGCCTCGTGAGGGGACCTCCCGATGCCGTTTATGGTGGTGCTGAGCGTTGCCTGCTACTCCCTGAGGAGGGGGCCTCAGGAGGCTAGGGCCCCATGAGGGGGCATGGCGAGACACTTGGTGGCGACGGCCCGCCGGGCACATTCCAGGCGTCGCGCCCTGGGCCAAAGGCAGACGGGCCTGGATACCCCGGGTTCCACGGGCCCGACAGCGGTGCTCTCCCTCGAATAGAGAAGTGCGCGACAGGAACATGATGGTGGCGGTTCGATCTCCGGTGAGTTGTGGATGTAGGCGAGGGTCCAATGAAGGAGATCGACGCGGGAGTCCTCGGATCCGTCCGTTCCCGGCCGGATCCGGCACTTGGCAACATTTGGTGGCAGTGGCGTCGATGGATTGATGAGCTCGGGCTTTCTTCCATGGGCACATAAGAGAGAGGGAGATCGAGAGCAAAGGAGGTAGGGAAGGAGGGCGGCGCTGCTGCTCATGGACCTGGTCGCCGGCGACGGGGTCTACGCGAGGCTGGAGGAGCTCCTGGGCAGATCGATGGTTGGGAAGGACCTGGCAACCCACGGAGACGGCGGCTTGCACGGGCTCAGGGCGGAGGAGCTCCTTGGGGAGGCCATGGCTGTGGGCGCATGGGTCACCGGTGGTGGCTTCGGTGGCCGGCGAGGTCGAGGTCCTCTCCCGATCTGGGGCTCGGGCATGAGGGGGCACTGAGGCGGCGGCGTACGGGCCAGGCGGGCCACGGATGGGCTCTGCAGGCCGCGCGTGGGAGGTGGGAGATAGGGGTGGCTCAGGTGGCGGCGCGGCCAGCGGCTACACGCCAAGTGGCGGTGGATGGGTGGCCGGCGCGAAAAACGAGGGGTGGCGGCGGCTGGAGCTGCGTGGAGGGCTAGGGCCTAGGGTTTGACAGAAATGGAAGGAGGAGGTTGTCCATTTATAGTAGGGGAGCAAAATGGAGGAGTTTGGGGGGTGTTTTCGGATCCTCCGATCGTAATCGGACGGCTCCGGACGGAGGGGGCTTAGGCTAGGTGGTAGTGGGCTGTGTAGAGAGCTGTGGGCTGAGATGAGAGGGAAGAACGAGCGGCCTGGCACAGGTTTTAAATATTGAAAACGTCTGATAATATGACCGGCTATAGTGCTGCTATGGTTTAATGGTTGGGCTATCAAACGACCTCCGAACACGACGAAATTTGGCAGGCGGTCCACCTACAATATAACAAGACCGCACGCCAACTTTCAACCCATTCCGAGAACGTTTTATTACCACTTAGAAAATAATATTTTAACTATGCCACGGGTGTGTGCAAGTGTGGTTGGTCTCGGAATGGTCAACGAAAGGCAACGGGGAGAAGCGGCAACTACGAATGGATGCAAATTTGAAAAAAATGTCGATAACGGACTACCGATGCAATGCGAATGATGCGATGATGAATGCAACAAACAAATAATTAACGCGGCTATGACAAAAAACATGGAAGGCATCTGGAGCGTTGGTCTCGGGCTGTTACACCGTATGATGCAAGTTGCCTCGCGTTTACCCATGAGCTGCGACAAGTTTGCTGGCCCTCTTCCTAGAGCTTCAATCCCGATTTGTCAGACAAATATGATGGCAAGATCAACCCATCTGAGTTCCTCGGGATCTATACCATAGCTCTGCAAGCTGCTGGGTGTAGAGATGAGAAGGTTCTCGCCAATTATTTCTTCATAGCGCTCAAGCCCAACGTGAGATCTTGGCTGTTGAACTTGCCGGAGGGCTCCATTTTGTCTTGGCCGGATTTGTGTCATCAGTTCGTTGGTGCTTACCAGGGTGGCCACAAGCGCCCCGGCAAACCCTGTGACCTGCATGTACTGCCATAGAAGGAAGGCGAGCCCCTCTGCAAGTATATTCAGAGGTTCAGTCGGGTGCATCACAACATCCCCGACGTGCATCCTGCTGCCGTTATTACTGCATTCCATAATAACGCGCGTAACCGTAGGATGTGTGAAAAAATGAACATCAAGCAGGTCAAGGAGATTGCCAAACTGTATGCGCTTGCCGACAAGTGTGCTCGCGCTGAAGAAGGCAGGCGGCTTCCCGGAGAGGACGCAGGAGTTACTGGCCCCGACTCTAGCGATGAGGAGGTGTCCGGTCCGAAGAAGAAGGGTCAGAAGCGCAACCACAAGCGCAAGGGCAAGGCAGTGATGGCAGTTGAGGGCTCTGCCGGCAAGAAGCCCAAGACTGAGGAGACCGTCAAGGAGGTTGCCGACTGTACTTGTGAGCATGAGGCTGCCGGAGAGAAGCCAGATGGCCCATACTACAAGATACACCGTACCGCAAGCCATGATCTCCAAGAGTGTCGCGAAGTTGAGCAACTGGCTAAAAAGCAGAAGCAAGAGTACGAGAAGCGGGACAAGGAGAAGGGCCGAGACGGTGCTGGTGGTTCTAGCAAGAAGAACCGTGGCGCCCGTGGGGGCCGACGCGGCAAGGCGGGCAAGCAAAAAAGAGAACCTTGCTCGTGGCAGGGAAAAGAAAGAAGGAGAAGAAGGTGGTGACGATGACGATGAAGAGTCTAACAACGCATTCCAGAATGCTACAGATTGCATGTGCATTGACGGAGGCGCATCTTTGCACTCCTCTCACCGCTAATTCAAGCAATGGGCGTGTGATATCAATGCAGCAGAACCAGCAGCTGACAAGCAGAAGCCATTGAAGTGGTCCAACACGCCTATCATTTTTTACGTCGAGGACCACCCAGATCGTACATCTTGTGTGGGGTGTTTGCCATTGTTGGTTTCACCAACAATTCGCAACATCAAAGTGACAAAAATGTTAGTTGACGGTGGGGTCGGGCTGAACTTGATATACCCCGCGGTAATCAAGAAGATGGAAATTCCTGATGAGGACTTCCAAGAAACGGGAACGTTTCAAGGAGTGAACCCAGGAAGGGCAAAACCTAAGGGACATATCACGCTGCCGGTGATGTTTGGAGATGAGTTGAACTAAAGGACGGAGAAGATAGTCTTCGACGTTGTCAACTTGCCATTACCCTATAACGGGATTCTTGGTCGACTTGCCCTGGCAAAGTTCATGGCGGCATCCCATTACGCCTACAACACTCTGAAGATTCCAGGACCCATGGAGGTGATCACGATCCACTCTGACAAGAAAGACATAGTGATTTGCGCCGACAAGCCCTACCGGGAGGCAGTTGCAGCATCTGCCGGCAAGGCACCTGCTCCTATCGACAAGGTTCTCGGGGGGGGGGAGACACGGAAGGAAGGAACCGGCAAAGGCAAGTCCTCTGGGAAGCGCACCGCAGAGTGCAGCACGCCCGTTGAGGAAGCTGAAACCTCTGCCGGCAAGAGCAAGAAGGCCACCAAAGCTGCACCTACAACTAAGCAAGTTTATGCGAAGGAGGCTGGGACCAGCACTTTCACTATAAGTGCCACCCTTAACACCAAATAGGAAAGCGCGCTCATCACTTTCTTGCGAGCGAATGTCGATGTGTTTGCATGGCAACCATCTGACATCCCCGGTGTTCCCAGGGAAGTGATTGAGCACCACCTTACTGCCTGTCCTAACGTGAGACCTATCAAGCAGAAGGTCAGAAAGCAAGCTTTGGAGCGCCAAGAGTTTATCACCCAAGAAATCCAAAAGTTGGAAGCAGCAGGTCTGGTCAGGGGAGTTTTACATCCAACATGGTTGGCAAATATAGTTGTGGTTCTCAAGGCTAACGAGAAATGGAGGCTTTGTATTAACTTCACGGATATCAATAAAGCTTGTCCCAAGGACCCATTTCCTTTGCCGCGAATTGATCAAATTGTTGACTCCACTGCCGGTTGTGATATTCTCTCTTTCCTTGACGCCTACTCTAGTTATCATCAGATTTTTATGGCTAGGGAAGATGAGGAGAAAACCGCATTTATCACTCCATGTAGCACATACTATTTCAGACGTATGCCTTTCGGGTTGTAGAGTGCCGGTGCAACATTTCAAAGAGCGGTTCAAATTGGTTTTGGCACACAGTTACACAGAAATGTGGAAGCCTACATGGATGACATAGTAGTCAAAACCAAGCACCAATCAACACTCATTCAAGATTTAGAAGAGACATTTGCAAACTTGCGCAAGATCAACTTGAAGCTCAATCCCGGGAAGTGTGTTTTTGGTGTTGCATCGGGCAAGCTTCTTGGCTTCTTTGTATCTCAACGCAGAATCGAAGCAAATCCCGACAAGATCAAAGCAATTGAGCAGATTTAAGCACCCAAGCACGTCAAGGACGTATGGCGCCTTGCCGGATGCATTGCCGCTTTGAGCAGATTCATTTCCAAGTTAGCTGAGCACACCTTGCCGTTTTTCAAGATCTTGAAAAAGGCAGGTCCTCTGAAATGGACCTCGTGTTGTTGTATAAAAACATGGGTGTATTTATACCTTGACTTATGCACAGACAGTTGCAGCCTTCCCGACGGCAAGGGCTTGTCGGAGGATTGCTACATCAAGACACAAGACTTGGTTGATAAAACCATAAAGAAGACCTCAAGGCAGGCCATCGAGAAGTACTAAGTTAGTACTGAAGATGAAGACAACATTTGCTGGCAAGTTATACATCGGCAAGATGAAGACCTGGCAAGCTCCGTGCGGACAAGCCCTCTCTGTCTCGCCACCGCTCCACCTCATCGATCAGCTAGTCACTTATCGATGAGGTGTGGAGCGGGCAGGCTGTTTGGTGAGGCTTGTCGAGGCACGTGTCAGCACGTTGGGAGGAAGATTAACTTTAATGACACCCGTCCAGGAGGCGTGTCAAGCTAATAGGAGGTAGCTGGGCGAACGGTGCAGAAACCTTGCCGGAGCTCTTCCTCTACATGACACCTAGCAGCGCATTTAATGCATTTGTCCTAGTCCAGCAAAGTTAGGTATGATAGCACTGTAGCTATCACCTCACCATGTAATTACCTTTTTGCCACCGTGGTGACCCCTTAACCTATAAAAGGAGGCCCATGGCTACTGGTAGAAAGGTCGACACTTTGCACAATCTACGAGTGTAGCTGCACTTCCCGAGCACCTTGCCGGTAAGCTACGCTCCTTGTACTTGTGCTTCCACATAATAAAATCAAAGCAGGAGTAGGGTTTTATGCTTCACAGTGGCCTGAACCTGGGTAAACCTGTGTGTTTGTGCTACTGGTTCCGCTCTTTGTGCATATTGATCCCGACAGCCGAACCGCAAAGGGATCTTTGCTAGTCCCATAGATTGTCTTGGTTGTACCTCGACATCTTTGGAGATTGTCTTGGTCGTACCTCGACATCTTTGGCGTGCCAGGTAGGGAGACCGCGTGTGCGAATCGGAAGCAGCAGTCTACAGGCCAGTTTCTTCATCATCATCTTCGATGGCGCCCAAGAAGAAGGGCGCGGCCGCAGCAGCTCCTTCCACGTCCAAGCTACCATCCCAGGTGTCCACGGGTGGCGCAGGTGGTGCAGGCGGAGTGGGTGGCCCGGACGGCGGCGGCGGAGGCAGTCAGCTTCCCCGTCGTGATGGTGATCCTAGCCATCACACTGGAGATGGCGGAGCCGGCCAACTTCAGCAGCGCTCTGGCGAACATAGTCACCATAGCAACACCGTTCGGAGTGGCGCGAGCAAGGATCCAGTCGATGCGACGTCCAAGGACGGAGCGGCGGCGTCCAAGAATGCTACGATGGGATGCACAACGCGACCATCGCAAGATGGGTGCGACACGCTCCCTCACAGCGCCGGCGGCTCCGGACGACATCACAACAACGCCGAGCATCGACCTCAAGATGCTCTGGCTCCACCACCACCGCGTCAACCCGCTGGTGAGCATGCACCGCAGTAGCAAGCACGCGATGGAGCTCCTGCTGACTCTGCCATGAGTCGAGTGACGTCCCGTTCTGTGCTCCCCGGCATGCCAACCATGGCGGCAGAAGCCATGGCGTGGGTTCAAATGCTGTTGAACTTCCTGCCAACTCCTGACAAGATGGATGAATGGAGGGCGACCATTCAGAGTCTGATCAGTTTTGCCGACCCCGACAAGACACAGGAGACGGGACCTTCATGGCGACCACCTACGGCACCGGCAGCACCAGCCGGAGGCCGTGTCGGAGACGCTGCACCCACGGTGTAGTCACCTCCATGGCAACTTCCACAGCAGCAGTAGCGGCGGCAAGCTCGCCAGTCTGTTGACCCCGACGAGGTGTTGATGGCGTCGTCAGATCCGCGAGGCTGGCAAGATCAGTGCCGTGTGTTGCAAGATAGGTGGGTAGAGGATGGTCGCACCACCATTGAACGACGACGGGAAGCGCATCGTCAATCTGACGTCCGCAATGGTCCAGTCGTTGATGAGCCAGCGCCAGGGGGCTCTGGGTACTTGCCTTACGAGGTGGGGTGCCTAGCGTTCACCCGTGAGCTGCGGCAAG
This sequence comes from Elymus sibiricus, assembly GCA_039707655.1. Lineage (NCBI taxonomy): Eukaryota > Viridiplantae > Streptophyta > Magnoliopsida > Poales > Poaceae > Elymus > Elymus sibiricus. The sequence goes on from CM077676.1 coordinate 239,288,705, forward strand.
TCCGCTGGCCATCCTCCCGTGCCTTCAAGCCAGAGCTGCCGAAGAAATATGATGGCAAGCTCAACCCGGCAGAGTTCTTAGGCATCTATACGATTGCTGTGCAAGCTGCCGGGGGACGAGACGAGAAGGTTCTCGCCAACTTCTTTCCGTTGGCACTCAAGCCCAATGTGAGGTCTTGGCTGATGAACCTGCCAGAGGGCTCCATCTCTTCTTCATGGTCCGACCTGTGCAACGAGTTCATTGGCGCGTACACCGGAGGCCACAAGCTTCCCGGTCAATCCAGTGACTTGCACGTGATCTCGTAAAGAGACGGAGAGTCCCTGCGCAAATACATACAGAGATTCAGCCATGTGCACCACAACATCCCCGATGTTCATCCCGCAGATGTTATTGCTGCCTTTCAAACGAATGTGCGCAATCACAGAATGCGAGAGGAGATGAACATCCAGCAAGTCAAGACCATCAATGAGCTATATGCATTGGCGGACAAGTGTGCACGTGCTGAGGAGGGGAGGCGACTCCCCGGGGAAGATGCTGGTGGCGAAGTAGATTCCGAGGACGATGACGCATCAACCCCGAAGAAGAAAGGCCAGAAGCGCAATCGCTAGCGCAAAGGTAAGGCAGTGTTGGCTGTTGAAGGATCAGGTACTCCCGGCAAGAAAGCCAAGACTGAACGTACCGGCAAGGAGACTGCCGTCTGTACCTGCGGTCACGAGGCTGCAGCTGGTGACAAGGCCGACAAGACCAACGGGCCATACTGCAAAGTCCACCGCACCAAGGGCCACGACCTCTAGGAGTGCCGGCAAGTGGAGCAACTTGCCGAGAAACAAAAGCAAGAGTATGAAAAGCGGGACAAGGAGACGGGCCAAGATGGTGCCGGTGGATCTGGAAAGAAGAACCATGGTGGCCGCTGAGGCCGCCGTGGCAAAGGAAAGCAACAGAAAGAGAAACCGGCAAGAGGTCGTGATAACAAGGAAGGAGAAGAGGATGATGATGAGGACGAGGAAGATGAGTCCGATGGACAGGAGTTTGAGCAAGCTGTTGACGCCATGTGCATTGACGGAGGCGCATCTTTGCACTCCTCTCATCGGCAGCTCAAGCAATGGGCCCATGAGGTAAATGCGGCGGAACCGGCGGTGGGAGCCCAGAAACCACTCAAGTGGTCTCACATGCCTATCATTTTTGACGCCGAGGACCACCCTGATCGCACAACTGCGGTTGGGTGCTTGCCGTTGTTGGTCTCAACAATAATTGACAACCTTAAGGTGACGAAGATGCTAGTTGATGATGGGGCTGGCTTGAATCTGATTTCGCCAGAAGTGATTAAAAGAGTGAAACAACATCTAGTTACAAGAGCCTCTCGCAGTGTGCAATATAGCTACGAGATCCTGTCGTCTGTTGGAATTTCACTTTCGTACGGTTGGCCTTGTTCTTTGAACAGTTCACCTACAAGAAGATAGATTTGTGAGGCACATGCGTAAATAGGAGTTCAACATGTGATCTGATCACATATATATAACGTACTTGATACATTGGATCAGATCAGTGTTTAACAAGGGTTGTCCAGTCTTCATCTATTATATTTTCCACTGGAGATGTTTGGCCAAGTTCATTGTTAGCCTTGCCTTCAAAGTGAGTTTTCCTCAGGTTATACCGATACTGTTGTAGAGCGGACTTGAAAACATGAGTGCATGCTTGTCTGGTTGCATCATCTTGCCGATCCAACTTGAACCTCATCTGTTCAAAATTATAGGAGTCTCATTACTAGCAACCTAGAAAGTATGGGACAGAGCATGACGGTATTACTAAGTTCCATAAATAACAATACTTACAGATAAATGGTCGAGGAAGGTGTTAAACTGGGTTTCGTCTTTGTCATTTCTATACCGAATCCATGTTGGGAGGATACGTGCATGACACCTAATGGCAACAACTGCCTCTGATACTAACTTGGCTGACTCTGTAGCATCACGTGGCCTTTTTAAACCTGCCTGAAAATGGATCTCCATTCTTCCTCCTTTAGATTTGGTTAACCTGTCGAGCATTATCCCTGATGTTTGTTTCCTCTTGCGCCTAGCTGCTAGTTCAACAATGAACATGGGAAGTGTTAGTGTACATCAACTGTGAGACTACCTTCTTGACTCGATCAACTACCTTCTTGGTGTTGAAGCTCACAAGGTTCATCTGATCTTGGCAAGTCCTCTTGTGCGAAGAGTGCTTCGGAAGTAGTGTCAGGTGGCAAGGGAGCTTGGGAACTTGCCGCTAGCAGAGTTGACGAACGAGTAACTCGTGCACATGTTGGTACTATGGAAGACGGTGCTGCAACTACTAGGGTTGTCGTTACTTGTTTGGTTCGTTTGTCTTTGGTACATTTTGTAGGTGGTGTAGCAGGGCATACTGTGTTTGTACATTTATCCGGTGGACTTCGACCTTCCATTGCACTATCAGTACCAGCAGAATCTACAGAGCTGTTCCGCTTCCGTTTCCGTGCCTCCCGAGTACTAACACCATCCCCTACCATTCTGTATTCCTTCCTCTCTTTTTCCATGTCAAGTCAAACCCACTAGAAAAAGGAATAAAAATTTAGTTTTCCAGAACTAATTGATGCGTGATACAGATGAACTGAACTTTGATCTTAGACAACCGCATGATAGGAGGATGTAATATGTATGAAAAATAGGACGACATGAGATAATTAGACCTATGATGTGTAAGCTAAGCAGAAGGCATTTCAATAAATTAGAAGCAATGCAATGGAAGCTACACACCATATGAAAGATGCTACAAATATCACTTTGCCAAGTTAATAGTGTCTCGTCATAAGTGGCATTTAAACAAATGTCAAGCAGTACAAGCAATAAATCATATGCAAGATCCAAACAATATCACACTACCAAGTTAAAGGTGCCTCGTCATAAGTGATTGATGCAGGATAGACACGAACAGTACTTCGATGTTAGAACATGTAATAGACAGATGTAGTATATGCAAAAAAAAGGAAGACATGCCATGTTCACATGTATAATGTGTAAACTAAGCAGATGCAATTTAATCAAATTAGAAGTAATACAAGCTAGACACCGTATGCAACATGCAAGCAAATATCACACTGCCAAGCTAGAGAAAGCACCTGGGATGCTGGAGTAGGGTTGTTGGGCCGATCATATTTACTTGGAACTTCTATTGCACTAGTAGTAGTAGTAGAATCTGTAGAGCGCCTCCTTACCGGTGGCGCCAAATGACCGCCATCAGCCCCTACCTTACTTTTTTCCTTCCTCTTTCTTATTTTTATTGACTGGTCAAGTCAAACCCACAAGAAAAATGAATAAAATTTGCTTTTCAGAACTCATTGATGCATGATGCTGACGAACACTACTTTCATGCAAGGAGACTGCATGATAGGAGGATTGAATATGTAAGAATAAAGGACAGCATTGCATATTCACACCTATGATGTATAAACTAAGAAGCAGGCATTTCAACAAATTAGAAACAATGAAAGCTAGACACCATATGAAAGATGCAACGAATGTCACTCTACCAAGTTAAAATTGTCTCGTCATAAGTGCCATTTCAATAAATTAGAAGCAGTACAAGCTAGAAAACAATGCAAGATGCAGCCTATATCACACTCCCAAGTTAAATGTGTCTTATGATAAGTGATTGTTGTAGGTTACACAACAGTAGTACTTTGATGTAAGAACATGGCGTGATAGACAGATATTGTATGTTCTAGAAACAGGAACACGTGTCTTATTCACAAGTATAATGTGTAAACTAAGCAGATGCAATTCAACAAAATTAGAAGCAATACAAGCTAGACATCACACGTAACATGCAACCACATATAACAGTGCCAAGTTAGAGCGAGCACTTGTTGACTGTCTATGGCGAGATGTGCTCATCATCAACACAACTACGTTGACTGTCTATGCATGTGTTGTCTTGCAAATCTTGTTTGGAGGATGGCGGAGTAGAATCAGTAGAGACCCTCCGTTTTAGTTGGTCGGAAGGAGCACCATCATCCACTGCCTTGCTAATTTCCTTCCGCTTTATTGATTTTGCATTGTCAAGTCAAACAACAAGAAAAAGGAATAAAAGTCACTCTTCAGAACTCATTCATGCATGATACTGACGAACACTACTTTGATGCAAGGCAAACACATGATACGAGGATGGAATATGGACGAAAAACAGGACGACATGGCATATTCACACATATTTGTGTAAACTGAGCAGAAGCCATTTCAAAAAATTAGAAGCAATGCAAGGTAGACACCACATGAAAGATGCAACCAATATGACTCTGCCAAGTTAAAAGTTTCTCATCATAAATGGCGTTTCAACAAATTAGAAGCAGTACATGCTATAAATCATATGCAAGATGCAACAAATATCACGCTGCATATACTAAAGGTGTCTCGTCATAAGTGATTGGTGCGGGATACACAAGAACAATAGTTTTATGTAAGGACATGGTTAATAGACAGATGTAGTATGTACCAAAAACAGGAAGGCATGTCACTTTAACAGGTATAATGTGTAAACTAAGAAGAATAGCAGATGCAATTGAACCAAATTAGAAGAATTACAAGCTAGACACCATATGCAATATGCAACCACATATCACACTGCCAAGTTAGAGCAAGCACCTGCGATGGTGGTGTAGGGGAAATGCGGACATCAACTACAGAGCTACATTGACTATCTTCATCTAGCCTTGCTGTTATGGAGAATCATGTGGGGAGGATGACATTGCACTCTTTAAAAGAGTAGCATGTCTCAAACTAACAAACGGGTGTGACTGTCTCTTCATAAGTGATTGATGCGGGATACACAAGAATAGTAGTTTTATGTAAGAACATGGTTAATAGACAGATGTAGTATGACATAGCGAAGTTAAAGCAAGCACCTGGGATGGTGGTTTATGGCGAATGAAATCTTCACCTACAGAGTTACGTTTACTATCTCCATCTGCTGACACTACACCCTTTAGAGCCCTCAAACGGTTCGGGCTTATCCACAAATTATTCTAGAGCGACTTCTCTCTTTTCTTTCATGAATTTGACAACAGTGTGTTAGAGTCTGAAATACCCATGCATAAAAAAACAATAGTGAGAGTATGGGTGAAGTGTGTGCAGAAGTAGTGCAATGTAAAAGTATCAGATAGCAGGTGGGTCAAAAATAAATGACGGCAGACATATGATAGCTCTACAACATGCATGGCACACGAAATTAGATTCTAGGCTTTTGAAATATGAGCATAGGGATGGCTGGGAAGTGCAGGTACTCCTCCAGCAAACCACCACATGTGGTCCTATGAAAATAACAGTCGACTGAAAAGAAATAGGTCAGTCGATTTTTTCTGGACTGTCCGATCTAAAAGGAACGGGCAGATGGCCTTCGTCTACCTCCCGCCAGTCACTGTTGACGATCTTTCTCGAACTACCAGCAAGCACCGACCAGACCCCTGCCTCCGCCGCCCTACCATCCCCTCGACCTCACCCCACCGCCGTGCTTGGCACCGCCCCCTCCCCCCCGGCCATCCCTTTAAGCCTGGCCGACCTCCAGATCGGGCGCTAGCAGCTCATGTGCCCCACACAACCCTAAGATAGACACCGAGGCACCACTTCCCCAGCGAACAGGTGGCCTAGCGCCTCCGCGGGTGGTGCTTCATTTAATTGGGAATCAACTGACCCTAAAATGAAATCCAGGCGGGCGACGGATCTCTAGCTAAGGTGAAATTGTAAATGGGGGGGAAACCTTGTGCATCGCGAGTTACTAGGAACATCTAGTATCAGGAAGAAGGTGTAGTAAGAAGCGGTCAACTAGTGTCTTCCATGGGATGAATACCGTGCAAGCAGACACGTAAGATTTGAACGAATAAGGGAACATGAGTACCGATTTTGGCTGGTAGTGCTGTGTCCTCCTGATTTTGCGCCGATCTTCTTGTTTCTATTTGGGGAGCCGATGTTGTGGAGGACGGTCGAGGCTTGGATGAACCCATGGTCAAGTTGTTGAGTGTGTTGCGGTGGCCGTCTGTCGACGGAGGGGAAGCAGATCTGAGGCGGCGAATGATGGTGTAGCGGGAATAGCTCCGGTGCGGTGGATGGTTGCGACGTTGGAGCGGCAGCGGTGAGGCGCAGGACGGCGTGGTTGAAGTGGCTCGGGTACGGCTCACGTCGGTGTCCTGGAGGCAGCTTTGCCTCGGCTTCAACTGCTAAGCCCTGGAGGGCATTGCGGTTGCGGTTGCGGTTGCGGTGGACGACGACGTCAGGGTATCGGCTCCGGCGTGATGGAGGAGGGCGGCAGTGGATGGGTGCGATGGGGTGGCGGCCAGAGGAGGGTGGGGTTTCGCGGCTGGTGGAGAGGGAGTTTTGGCACCCACGGAGTATGAATGGGGAATCGGACGGGGGGAGGGGAGGGAGGGGAAGGGGGAACCATGTTTCGGTCTGGGACGCACTTGTTTGAAATTTGGGGAAAGTACAAACTTTGCCCCCTCTTAAATTTCCGACATGTTGCGGGTCGGGGGTAGGACGGTAATCTCAGGTGTCCCAAATTGTGGGTGGGAGCGATTTCAGCCGAGCGCATGGGTGTTTAGGAGCCCATGGTGTATGAATGTTTTTCGGAGGCGGTTGTGTGGCGTCTAGCTGAAGTTACAAACCTACCCCGGTTTAGACAGCTGGACGTCGGGCCGGTAGGTTTCATGGGTCAGAGTTATTAGAACAGTAATTTCCTTCTAACAAACATTGGTCTTTGCGGTTTCAGGCGAGGAGAGTCTCTTTTCGCGCTTCATACAAAATTTTGAACCAGAAGCATTCACGTTTAGAGTACTCTTGAGCTTTTAGGATTGACCTCAATAGACCTCGTTAAATTTGACCTTGTATGTTTGAAAACCTCATTAAATTATGCGCTTATTTTGAAATTTGACTCTTGAAAATCCTATAACTACTATTATTTTGGAATGAAGGTGGTAAATTTGAATGTGTTTTGTACATGACTATATGTTATTATGTACAAAAGCAAAGCAAAGATTGATGCCCCCTTAATTTAGGTATGATTTACAAATGCCATGATCTCGAATTGAAATAATTGAATGCACTTCATGTTGAATTTGAATATTTGAAACCACCTTAAGTTGAATTCAAATGTATGCTATTTCCTAGCTAGCTATTTAGAATGTTCACTATGTATCTTTTGTATGTATAATGTGCTTTACACACACAACATAGACTATAATCACGTTTATATTTGAATTGCTAAAGCCATGCATTGTCTAGATTTCAAAATACTGACTCTATGGATCAATTATTTCGAATAATACCATACACATGCTCAAATTCGATAGAACATGGATGTTTGATAGACCAATGATCGTTCCATACGCGAATTGCAAATATCATGATCCCATTCAAATATTTGGATACAATTTATATTTTAAATTAATGTGTACATCAGTCTTTTATGCGTAGATTCACTCTCCCTCGGCCCCTCCTCACACACGCGTTATCTTTCTCTCTCACACATACGCGCACACACTATATGTCCATCAGCCTTCTCTCTCACACATGCTGACACTCTCTCCCGAGGTGTCTCTCGCACACACGCTCTCTATAACACCCTCCCTCTCTCTCTCTCAAAACTATCTACGGCTCTTTTCACTAATCTCTGTCACAAGCACTCTTTCTCTCACACGCATACGCATGCACGATCTCCATTGACCCTTTTCTCTATACATATACCTGCCTACGTGTCTCCCACACGCACATTATCTTTAGGCCTATCTCGCACGCATTGTCTCCACCTCTCTTACTAGTTGACGAATATGATTCCAACAGAGCATTCAGTAGGACATCCCTTACAGTTAGGTTGGATGCATGGTAATAAGAGACAAGGATTTACCTTAGTTCGGGCCCTTGCGATCCAGGAAATACCATACTCCCGGTCATGTATATTTGTGAGTAGGGTGTGTACAAAGTAGACTACGTGAATACCAAGGGATTCTGTGTATGCTATCGACGAACTAGGCCCCGGGCTTGTATAACATACCCGGGGCCTAGGGTTACAAATCCTAGCGGCTTTGTCAGTGGACACAGAGTCCTTCACGACTCTGGTATCTTTGTCTTGTGCGACTAGTCCTCCATGGGTCTCCGTATAATGCGTCACGGGCCGACCAATGTGGCGCAGTACAGAACCGACCTAGGGGCCTCACCTCGGCCCACCAGACCTCACACACCCCTACCCCTAGGTCTCGGTATCTTCTCACACCCACACATACCAACACACACACCCCACACACTATTTCTGCTCATGTCTCTCTCCTCTTCTCCCTTGCATACACACACTCAAGGCCATCTCCCATCGAGACATCCTATTCGTCTCTCTCTCTCTCTCTAGACCTCTCTCATTTCCCGTGCTATCTATCTCTCATCGCACCCCCCTCTATCCACGCCTCTCTCGAATAATACACAAACCCTCTCTAGGCCCTGCCAAATACGTCAACCACACCTTCACACATGTTGCATCTTATCATGTGCTCCATTGATCTAAAAAGCCCTCTGTTCACTTTTACTTCACGTACAAGATTCCTTTTGAATTAAAACTACACAAAGTGTGGCCAAAAATTTATTTTAGAAAATCTACATCTATACAATATTACAAAGTTATATGGAGTATGAAAGTTAATTGCATGGTGCATCTAATGATATTTATTCCGCATTGTGAATGTTTATATTTTTATACTATAAAGTTAGTCACAATAAAGAGAAATGAAGAGCATCTCTGTCTCTCTCTCCATCGCCCCCTCTCTCTACGCCCCTTTCACGTACACACACAAACTATCTCTAGGCCCTCTAAAAGTACGCCCCATCACATTCATGCATGTTCCAGCTTTCTCTCGCGAGATATACACCAACGATCACTGTATTTGAAGTGAAAGCACGATACATCCACTGGACTTCACAAGACACTCATTACGGTCACGATATACGTTTTGTGGTTGTTGAACAGTCACAGGCTCACCGTAGAGCTCTGTATTTGTTGAAGACACGATTAGTTGACTAGTTAAACAGTCCACATGGCGCATCTAGTGTTGCATCATCAGTGCACATTATCTCACTACCATAGGGCCCACCTGTCAGCGGGCATAAGAATGTAAACAAACGAAAATAAAATATTGCATGGTGGGTATTACTAGTAGAAGGGATTCGAAGTGGTGACCTCGGGTTCGCACCCGCGTGCGCTAACCACAGCGGACAAGGTGGCCTTGTATTGGTATGCTGAGCTGGTTCTTTTAATACACATGATCTAGTGTGGTGATTATACACACACGCACGCATGCACACGAACTACATGCATGCAACACTCACACGCACACACGCATGCATGCATGCATGCACACACACGCAGACACGCACGCACGCAACACTCACAGGCACGCACGCATGCATGCACACACCACACAACCAACACACACGCTCACGCTCAAGTGCTTAACATACACGTGCATGCACACACATTAGCCCCTGACACACACATACACAGCGAGGTGGTTCGCGCGCAAGGTTTCGAGTAATGTCGCGCCTACGTAAATTTATGTTTATCTTATCTCTTTCCTCTGCCAACTGACAGGTGGGACCCACAAAGAACGTGGCCAATTTAACCAGTGAACATAGTGCCACATAGACTATTTGGCCGGTCAACAGAGTGCATTACGATGCTGAACGGTGAGTGAGTGGCCGTATAATCACCGCAAAATGTATATAGTGACCGCAATGAGCGTATTCTGAAGTCCGGTGACCGTATTATGCTTTCGCTTCAAATGCAGTGACCGCCAGTGTATTCATCTCTTCTCTCGCTCTCTCCATGGAGTCAAATAGGCCAACCTCCCACGCCTAAATTGGCACACGCCACCCCAATATTGTTGTACTGGTTTCGTAAGAGCGAACAAGCATTCACGTCTATCGTATAAACTCTAGATATGAGTTACAAATGCTATGATGACGAATACAAATATTTGAATCCACTTTATGCCCAATTTCTCTCTATAGGCCCTCCAAAAGTACGTCCCTGCACGTTCTCACATGCTACATCTAACAACTATGCAATACAGTACTACTATACTCTAACACAATAAATCATATGTATTTTAAGTTTTAGATCTCATATTGTTACTTCAATTATTCATGTTGCATACATTAAAATTGCGTTGAAATGTATGGCTAGTATCATCTAGTGATCTGAAAGGTCTGACTACACACACATGACACAAAAAAAGGGCCCACTACACATTCAAGCATATCACATCTTTCTCTCAGTCTCTCTGTCAAACCGACTATGCCAAACTACCCTGCCTACCGCACGGGAAAAGACCCGCCCTCGCCTATTTAATCGGGTTTGTATCGATGGATCACGCGAAACTGTAAAACCAAGTGGTACAAGAGTACAAGACTACTACCACATACCACAGTAGTACAGTACAAGTTACAGTTCACTGGGTCGTCGTGTCTTGTACTCCTCCATCGTAAGAGTGGAGCACTCGCTTTCATAAATGTTCTACTCCCTTTTGCCGACATGTGGGACATCCAGCATCCGGGTCCACGTGCTATGCACCAAATAACAGTGCAGAGCAGCAGGGGGACGCACCCCGGTCATGGTGCCGCAGTAGTAATGAGCAATGAGGCATAAAATCACAAAGCTGCACCGTTCCTGCAGTGACCCGGTCCTGGCGTCGCAGTAGTAATGAGCAATAAGGTGTCAAATCACAAAGATGCACCTTTCCTGCAGTATAAGTTGGAGGGATGAAGCAACCATCATTTTACTCTTCACTAAAGTTGCTTCTGCCGTTGTTCTGCCTCATGTGGGACGTGGATCGGCTCGGTACATCACTGACACGTGGGACCGCATGTTAGCAAACAGTGAGGCCAACCTCCACCGCCTTCCGCATGGCAAAAGCACCTCCTCTTTACTACTAATCTGGATATCTTTTTTTAGATCAATATAATCAAGATTGGTATAGGTCGCACCAAGAAGGCGGTTGTTTCGGCCTCCAGGCGGCACTTCCGAACGACATGACGGTCGTCTGCCTCAATGGTGCCCGCCGTCAAACGCACTTCTCCAAAGTCACATCGATCGCGATATCGTCGACGTCACCGTAATGGGGAAGGAAGTCAAATAGATATGTGATTAGCACGATGATTACAGCCGGAGGGGCGAAGAGGACGCCTTTTTATGTGATTTAGTAGAAAATTCAGCGTCATTATAATCGGGATTTCCATCGACGTATCGCACCAAGGCAAAGAACCAAGTGTTATCTTCACAAAACATATTGAGGGGGTTATCTTCACAAGTTTAAAACGAGGAAATGGAACACTCACAGCATGCCTGTTGCGTTCGCATCAGACCAACACACGGTCGATCTGCCCCGCCGCTCAACGCCAACCGGCTTGGCATTTCACTGTCATGTGGGAACGCATGTCAGCAATCCGACCATGGGCCAAACTAGCCCGCCCCACCGTCGCATTTCTAATTAGGATTTGTATCGATCAATCCCGCGAAGGAAAACCCCGCCCTTCTTTTTAACACAGTACTAAAACCGAAGTCGCTCACTCACAAACCAAATGTTACGATTTATAAGTTCAAAATGAAAAGGCAGTACACTTATGCACGCCTGTCGTGGTCGCACCGCACCCTCACACAGTCGGACCGGCACGCCACAAACCCAAGGGAACGCACCTCGGCTTGCCTTTTTCATTGACATGTGGTACTCCCTCCGTCCAGGTGTATAAGTCACCTAAGGTGGAGCAGCGCGACCCGGTGGCTGCGGATTGGAGGAGGCGAAAGAGTCGGACCGAGAATTCTTCCAATCACCGCGCTAGTTTTTTTCCTCCTAAACCGAATGAAAATTAGCAATGAATCCATAATTAATAGGGCTGCCGTTTCAGCCAACCCATGCAGGCCCACTTACGTGCATGCAAACCAGGGTCAATCCCTCCCCTAATCAACGTGTTCCTTCTCTGCATGCATAGGTCGCTATTTCTCTCCCGCATTTCTTCCTCCCTGTGCGTGGTTTGGCCAAAATTTTCGCTCGCTAATGAACGAGGTAGTGAGAGGAACGAGGACGGAATTTAATGCATTGCGCCTAAGCATTTTGGGAATATCTGATTTTCGCAAGGTGACTTATACACCTGGACAGAGGGAGAAACCACATGTGATCAAACCAAACTCAGCCATCCAACCGCTGACACCTAATTTTGTTCATACAGTATGTTTATGAGGCCTCTATATTTATTAAATATAAATATGTTTTTACACAGCAAAAGATCCCTAAAAACAACAACATAAAGAAAAACTATCACTTCTTGCGGAACGAGCCGGCCTCGTCGTCTTTGGCTGCCGGCGCGAACCAGCCGGAGCTGCCGACGTGTGTCTCCGCGGCGTGGTTGTCCTCGGCCTCCAGCTACTCGTTCACACGGAGCGTGCGGGCGCTCTGCATGGACGCGAGCACTGCCTGGTTCACATCCACGACGATCGGTTCCGCCTGCTGGAGGGCCGTAATGGCAGTGGCATCCGTGCGCTCCGTGTTGATTTGAGACTCCGCTGTCCGGTTCAAGTCCACAATGTCCGGTTCCTCCTGCAGGAGGGCCTCGATGGCAGCGGCATCCGCGCGCTCTGCGTCGAGTTGAGCCTCCACCACCCGGTTCACAACCACGACATCTGGTTCCGCCTGCAGGAGGGCCTCGATGGCAGCAGCATCCACGTGCTCTGCGTCGAGTTGAGCCTCCACCGCCCGGTTCACGACCATGACATCCGGTTCCACCTGCAAGAGGGCCTTGATGGCAGCGGCATCTGCATGCTCTACGTCGAGTTGAGCCTCCGCTGCCCGGTGCTCCTTTAGGATCGCCAGGTTGAACTGCTGGTCCGCCTGCGCCATGGGGGACCCGGACGCCGGCACGAAGTCGACGTCCATCGTCTCCTTCGCCGCGGGGGCCTTCTACGCCATGACCTTCGCCATGAATATTGGATCACCTTCCTCCTCGGAGCTCGGATCTAGAGGACTCAGGGATTGGCCCGCTGCAAAGTGAGCTTGGGAACGGATGTCTGTGGCACCTACCGCTGCCGCGATTTCTGCGCGGCGCTCTGGTGTCAACATCTTGTTGTACGTGATCTTGCTGCGCACCATGGCTATCCGGCAAACTAGGGGACGGCTGATGTGGGCCAGGGGATCGAAAGGTGGGAGAATAGGCTGGGAGGTGTGGTTTTGGGGCAGTGGTGACCGGCCGGCAAGTAGCTGGCGTAGGCCAAGCAAAAAAGGTTCCGATGTGAATAGTGGTACCAGTGACGACTAGTCAATCGGTTTTGACTGTGCGGAGTTTGGAAAGCCGGACAGCTGGAGCTTGGAGAGTTGTGGGGTGGGATGGGACCAAAGTTTCGGAGTTTGACATGTCAGACGTCCGGACCTCCCCACCGGTCGATCTGTGGGATTTGTTTTTTTAGATGCTGTAGGTGGGATTTGTATCGATGGATTGCTCCAAGCAGCAAAACCAAGTGTTACATACGCAATAGGAGTACTCGAAGTATGGAAGTTCAAAGGAACGGACGGGGTACATCACACTTGTCGCGTTCGCGTTGCACCTCGGCACGGTCGGTCCGGCACATCGCTCACCGAATGGAACACGCTTCGTCTTGCGTTTTTGCTCAATTGTGGGACCGTAGTTAAGAGCAAACCGACGGTAGGCAAACTTTCCCCCTCCCCCGCCCGCGTCGGCTGAATTTAGAAGAGAGAGACGAGTGATGTAAAAAAATACACTAGAAGAGAGAGACGAGGAGGGAGAGATTGTAGCACGGATTCCAAGAAATTTGTTAAGAGTGTGAGGTGGGCCATGTGTTAATATAATAGGAGCACTCCATACTCTAGTGCAGATGCCTCCGTCCTAGTTTATTGGTCCCCTTCATATTTTGTGTCAAATTTTGACCTTAGATTTAACTAAAATAATATTAATGCATATCACCAAAAATAATATCATTGGAAACTATGTTCAAATACGAATCGAACGATATACTTTTTGATGACATGCATTAATATGTTGTTAGTTAAAATTATGGTCAAAATTTGGCACAAAAAACAAAGGGGACCAAAAAACCAGGACGGAGGTAGTACTAGTACTAGTACTCCTACTGCTATTGGACTGACTAGACGTGGCGAAATCCTAGTAGCAAGCGCATGCACGAGAACAAGCATTCACGTGTTTGAATACAAACTGGAAACCATTTTCTGTTTGAATACAAATCTATGTACGTGCTTTACATATGATTTGCAAATGCTATGATCACCGGTTCAAATATTTGAATCCACTTTAGGTTGAATTCTAATATTTGAATCTTTTTTAGGTTGGATTCTAGTACCAAGTGTCTTCTTATGCATAATGTGTCTCACACACCCAACATAGAGTGTTGTCACGTTATTTTCTTTGACGCACGCTCTCTCTGTATTACACACCCACTCGATCTCTCTCGGTTCCATCTCAGGGCCTCTCTCTCTCTCTCGCACACACACACACATACCACCTCTCTTCCTCTTTGCGCATGTCACACATGATTGACCTCTTGAGGTATCGGGATTATATCTCACTCGTCAGGTCGCTCTTCGACACACGCCTAGGCCACTCTACCATGCATTAATTGTAACCAAGCCTTTCATCTATCTTTTTTAAGCATACATTCATCTTTCTCTCCGCCCCTCTCTAGATCGATCGATCTCCAGACCCACCCTAGTCCTCTTTCAATCGATCTACAGCTAGAGGGTACATGACCGACTAGCGCACACACAAACACCCCCCCTCTCTCTCCTCCCCATGCGATCATTTATGTCATAGACGCACACCAAAACCTTGATTTCCATGCACGACACACACTCGATCTCTCAACATCTATCGATCTCGTCAAGATGTGTCAGGTCATGAACCGAAGGGGTTGTCACTACTAAGATGGGGAGTGACACGTAGTCGAGGCAATGCGAAACTTTAAATGAACCGTTTGTATGTATGCATGTCGGACAAACAACTTTGGACAAACTGGCACACCGTTGAACTATAACATAAATACAGGGTCTAGGCCCACATGTGAATGACACTCGGCGGAATGTTCAGATGAGGAATGCGGGAGGATGGAGTCGATCGGAGGGCGGCATGCATGATCAATGGAGAAGAGGGTTGGAGGGGAATGACAAAGAAGCAAAGCCCATGATTATGTTTGGACGGCTCACAAAACCGACCTAGGTAACTATTTTTCCAAGCAACTTACATAGTATAGTTACTACAGCCGAAACATGGTAAGTTGGACCCCCTAAATGCGGGCACGGACCGGGCACACCTCAATTATTCCTTCAAACAGCCGGACACCTCAATTAGCACACCTCAAATACATACAAAGACAGGCAACACACATTGTCTGGCTACTTAATCAAGTGTTACGTTTCACGAGTTGAAAAGGAAAGGGCGGTACACTTATTATAATGGTACATATGCTAGTATGAATAACTATTGTTCATGTGGGCTACTAGGCTGGCTATAGGTGAGGTGCCACCTTCATATATGCTTTCAGTGTTACGCTCTACAAGTGTTATGGTTTACAAGTTCGAAATGAAAAGGCGGTGCACTGACAGCACCCCAGTCGCGTTCACGTCGCACCCCCAGACGGTCAGTTCGGCATGCTTCTGACCCAAGGGAACGCGGGTCATATTGCTTTGTCATTGACATGTGGGATCTCATGTGAGCAAAGGGTATCTGCAACATTGCCACGCCCGCAGCTGACTACCCTGGCCCACAAAAAACCCTCGTCCCTCGCCCGCGTGCGTCCCCCCCCCCCGGCGCCAGCTGCCCGCATTGATGCCGTCCGTCCATGCCATTAAGCAGGCTCACCGCCCGAGGAACGAACTCCGGCGACTCATTGATGCACCCGGATGCTTGGCTTCACTGATATGCGCTACTTAAAGGCGGCAACACCTAGCTAAACTCCACACCAGAGCACATCCTCCTCCCTGGCACCACATCACCATGATCGCAAGCAGGAACGCTCTGTGGGAGAGCTTGTCTTCGGAGATGATGCTCGAGGTCGCCGCCCTTGCTCAACCCGCCATTCGCAACGCAATGCCGACGTAGCGGGCCGCGGATGCGGCCTCACAAGCGCCAGGCGGCCGAGGACAAGAGCACCGCCAGCCGCGCGTCCTACACGCCACCGTCCAACGTTCGGGGGCGCATATGGTTGGTGAACAGCGACGGACCGTCCATGTCCATCATCGACCTCATGTCCACCGGCACTGCCGAGGTTGCGGACTCCACCGTGGATGAGTATGGCATGGGAGGCAGCAGGGCATGGTGTCCCAAGTGGGCCGGTCCATCTCCCGTCTTCTACTCTTCCTCGCCGTAGACCGCACCTTCACTTCATGGGTCTTGAACCCCGCTGCCATTAATGGAGACGGCAGATGGGGGACGTGGTCGCCGATGCGGAATACAAAGGAAAGTGGACGTCGGCCATCACCATAGGATAGGTTTATGGTCGGGTTTCTTTTCTTTTTTTGTCCTAAAAGTTTGAAATGTAACGAAAATCTACCGTGTTTGCATGAATCTCGTCCGGTTATATGAACTTTCACAATAAAAAGATATATTGTATGAAAATATATTTAATGATGATTCTAATCGTATTTACTTGGTATTGTGGTTGTCACTGTTTTTGTATGTATAAACTTGGTCAAAGTTTAGAAAGTTTGACCCGAGTCAAAGCTAATATGCGAAGTAAATAAAAACAGAGGGTTTACATACACAATTTCTCTTAGGCCCCCCAAAAGTACGTCCACTACACATTCACGCATTTCACGTCTTTCTCTCGCTCTGTCTGTCAAACCAACTAAGCCAAACTCCCAGCATATCGCGCGGGAAAAGACCCGCCCGCGCCGTTTTAGTCAGGATTTGTATCGATGGATCGCGCGAAGCACCAAAACCAAGCATTACGCTCTACAAGTTCAAAAAGAAAAGGTGGTACACTTACAGCACGCCTATCGCGGCCGCATTGCACCCCTCACATGGTCGGTCCTACACACCGCTCACCCAAAGGGAACGCGCTTCGGCTTGCCTCTTCACTGACACATGGGACCGCAATTGGAGAAACCGACCATGCGCCAAACTCCCCCGCCCACCGCACGAAAATTCCCCCCAAATCACAAATTCAACTCCCCTTCGGCCAACTAGCCAATAATTTTACCCAAACCCCCCTCCCCCCGCCCCACTCCACTCCATTCGCTCCGCCAAAGTAGCCTTCCCCGCTGCGCTGATACGTTGGCGCCGCGGTCCTTCGAGGGGATGCATGTGGCGCCCTACCTGAATACCACTGTAGTCAGATGGTCGCCGCACACACCAGCCCAGGAAAATCACTCTGGCATGCGCTTTTACAACAAGTATCGTGAACACAGGCATTTCTATTAATGGATATATAAGTCTTACATGATGTTTTACAAGGGTGATGGCAGCGGAAAAACTCTATCTAAGGCAGCATAGTCTTGGTGCGGCTCCAATCCACAGGGACTTGACTGGGTTACTCTTCTAGCCTACGAACACTCCAGCTCCTCGCTAGTGGACGTCGGATCCTCAGGTGAACCTGGCCACATTGAAGGCCGCTGAGTAATTTTGAATGTACTCGCAAGCAAACCAAACCAACATATACACCAGGCAAAGCAATCCATGGCATTCAAGCATGCACTTGTTATCTTAACAGTATTAACTATCACATTATGGCAGGATTATCTAGCAAGATTACTCATCTAGCAGCATTAATCATCATGTCATAGCAGGATTATCTAGTAAGATAACTACTGGAGTAAATACAGTAAGGTAAAGTATATCAAGTAATTAATACATACTCCGAATATTCTCATGATCCAAATCCGATCCCAATCTTTACGGTCATTTGACCGCTCATCTCATAGCCATCGCTTGGCTAACATTCATACCTCTGACATCATCCGATGCCCATGCACCTTTGCTGCAAGTCTGTCCCAGCTTACCCCTCTCTGGTTTATTCTTAGCAATAACATTATATAGTTTATTCCTCCAGACTCGACACAGACCAAATAGTGTGACCTACTACGAATGGTGTCCCATGACTGAGGACGCGGCTATTCGAATAGATTTACACTCTGCAGAGGTTGCGCACTTTACCCACACTATGGAGCTCCTGGCCTCGTACTCCCATTCGGGTGGACCGGTGCTGCTCCAACAAGTTAGTCTATTGCCCGACACTCTTACGGTCCCACCGACAATCATCCCCCTTCTGGGTCATGCCCTGGGTGCCCCTGTGTCACTCCTGACACCTGCCACCATCATGGCCAAACAAAACTGTCCCAAACGGGGACCGCGCGCAAATAACCTGGGCTCACAAGGTTATCGCCGCCTACTGGGCCAGGGTAGCACGCACGCATAACCTCCCCTCTTTGGAGGTACCGACAAGAGGCAAGACAATAGACCAAGCTAGGGCCTTCCCATAAGGGCAAATGTGGATGCACTGATGAGCTCGGTTCGGTGGCACTATGACTCGATCCAGCCGACGGAGGAGGTTGTCATTATTAAGTCACATTCTTTAACATTACAATAATAGTAACAATGCCTGATGTAACTATTATGAAAACATAACAACCTATCTCCATATAATATCGCAATGAGTCATTAGAGAAACAATATTTAAATGGCAAGTTTATCACTTTACAAGTTCTAGCTGTAAGTTATGACCATCTGAATCCTTGCATGAAACCGGCAAGTAAACCAGTAGCCACCAAAATGGTCTTTACAACTCAGATCTGGGACGTTTCCGGAATAACTCAACCCCGGCTCAAGACGGCTAAACAGCAGCTCAGTGCATGAGACGGTGTTGATAAAAAGAGTGTAGCGGCTCCCTAAGATGGCCGAAGAACAGCTCAGAGCATGGGGTCACCGCTACAAAAAGAAACTCAACAGTTGCCCGAGACGGCCGAAAAGCAGCTCAAAACACGGGACAGTTGTTGAAAAGAGAAACATAAAGTCGGCATCCACCCCGGACGGCCGAAAGCAGCTCAGAACACAGGCATGGTGCCGTCACCAAAGAAAGGCAGGCAAGGGTTCATTAACGTCACATACAGCTCACCACTACACATACGGGCATAAGTATATTAATTTAAACACGCAAGAATAGCATAGAGCAATGCTTTAGGGCATATATCAGATGGTCGGCTTGCCTGGGGGTGAAGGAATACTCCGGGAAGAAGTGCGATCACCTCGCGGAAAAATTCGTCGGAAAGGTTTCTCTCACGGAGGTGCTGAATATAGGGCAGGGGCAAAATGGTCATTTTCAAAAAGTGTCAACCTCATGAAAATGAAACCATCGGAACGGGCTCGATGAACTGAGAAAGTGGGCTTTGGAATCACCTGATTCGGAGTTGCGAGCAAAAAGATATGAGTGTTTGACTTCCAGCGACCTATTTGTAAAGAAAATATTTACCACCGGGTCCTTGACAGCACAGCTGCTAGCGCCTTCTCTGGAAATATGTTTTGCAGTAGAGAAAATGTATTCAGGCCAAATTGCGCTTTCTCCGAATGAAAGCGTATAACGCTCTAATACGCTTTCAGTCAACCGAAAGCGTAACCGCGTGGGTGCGTGTCCACTTATCCGACGTGGCGGGGGTGGGGCCCAACTGCTGTCGCTGACTGGTGGGTCCCACACCGCCTTCTCTCTCCTCCCTTCTCCTCTTCTTCCTTCCCCCGACGGAACAGAGGAGAGGCGAGGCCGGGCGCGTGCCGGCGATGACTCCCGGCGGCACAGGCCACCTCCGGCCGAGGTCCGGCCACCGGCGTGACCGGGGCGACGAGACGCATCCATCCAGGTAGGACGCGGTCTTCGAGGAGGGCGGCCGCGAGCGCACCTTCAGCCACGGCGGACGGCAACTTCGGGCGACGGGCAGCTCGGGGCTACGGCGATGGAGGGGTGAGAAGGGGCTCAGGCAGGGCTTCGCCGTGGCCGCGGGTGTCCTCTGGTGGGAAAAGAGGGGAAGGGGAGCTCCGGCTCACTCGAATTCGAGTGGAGACCGTAGCGGCCATGGCGACCAGAAGCAGAGAGGGGGGGCTCCGGGAATCGAACTGCGATGTCTGGAGGGAGCTAGGAGGGAGAGGGAGGGCTGCTGGGTGGTGTGGGTGCTCGGGGAGGGGCTCGGCCGCGGCTTTTATAGCCGGCCAGCGAAGGGGGATAAGCACGGCCGCCGTGGCACCCTTATCACCGCACTGGAGCTGGGAGGCGACGGCTCAGGCGGGTGGCTAGCGTCGCGGGGTGGCACGGGCAAGCAGTGGAGGCCAGCTAGGCTTCGGGAGAGCTCCGGCTTGGCTCCATGCGGCGGCGCTATGCGAGTACAGTGGCGTACAGCGGCGTTCGTCGTGGCGCGGCAAGGAAGAAACCGGAGGGGAAAGCTGCGGGAGAGGGGTACGTGGACGGCTGGGGAGCTAGCCGGCACGCGGGGACAAGCCATGGCCAGCTGAAGCTAGCTGTTCGAGGCGACCAGACACGTTCAGTGCCCAGAGCGCCGTTCTAGCGTGACCGCTGCGTGGTCACCACGCCATAACACACTCTGGTGCAAGCATCGATGACTAGGCTTGTCAAAAAGATGGATCAGAGATCCATGAGATGACCTGAGGAGGTTTGGACTGAAGAGGAGGCAAGAAATGACTGATTTGAGCTTGCATAGGTTCTAAACAGAAACTAGGATGGATCCTTGTGGAGAAATGGATGGAGGGTTCGAGCTGGTTCCTTGCCACAATGAAATGTGGAAGGAGTCAAAATTTGAAGTCATGTGGACCTAATTTGCATATACTTCCTTTGCAATGCAAACTTTGGTCCAGAAACTGGACTTGGAAGCTGTGCTCAGCTGGCTTGATGAAATGAGCTGAATTTTTGTGTGGGGTGATGATTTGGAGGTATGGAGGCACTGGTAAAATTTCATACTATTTGGACATACCAAAGTGGTACTTCCTTCACAGTGCTCCCTGTTGGACAGAAAATAGATGGAATTTTTGAGAGAAAATGGCTAGATAAAATGATATGAGTTTTTGCATGCTCACATTATATGAGGAATGTGAGGTGCTGGATTAATTTCAAGAATTTTGAAGCAATATACCATATAGTTGCTTCACAACCTCAAAATAAGTCCAGAAACTAGAATTGGATGATGCTCTCAAACTTTGAACTGTGGAACTTGGGTTCTTGATGGAAATGGTAAAGATATGAATAGGATAAGATCCACAAATTATTTGGGATTTTTTCCTGGCTACCAAAATGGTAGTTCCTTTGGAAAGTGCCCAAAATTCAATATTGGCTTTAAATAGGAAAATGCAATTTGCCTTATTTAATTATGGTCAATATTTTTATTAGAGCTCAATATGATCACAAAGAATGTTTCCACAAGTTTTCATGAACTTTGGAGATGGATAGATATTTTCCTGGATTTAATTTCTTTAAACAGCAGAAAAAGGAATTAATTTTAAATGAAAAATATTGCAAATGACTTAGCAATATTTTTGCATATCCAGAGTTTACAGAGATAGGATGATCACTGGGAAAAGTTTGGGAGGCAACAGATCAAAGGAAATTGGGGTTCCTTTGTAACTACCAGAATTAGGGTTTCCCTTCCGGTAACTCGGAAGGTAGGGTTTCGGTGGCAAAGTCCTGAGAAAATATCTTGGGTGGCCAAGTTGGGTTGGAGGGAATCTTTGGTCTGATAGGAAAGGTAAAGCTATATGACCATCTTCATATACCCAAGAGCGAGAGAAAATCCGATAACACCGAAAAAAAGACGGGAATCAAATCCCGCGAAGGAAAAAAAACAAGGAGCGAAAACCAGGGTGTCACAACGCATGGCGATCCTCTCTCTCCCACAGTACGCTCTCGTGAACTGCCGTCCTCCAGCCATGCCGCCATCGCTGGCGATGTTCTTGTGGAGATGCACGACGGTCAGCTTCTCCCACGGTACGCGCATTCTAGACTGAGGCCCCATGCATGTCGGAGTAGCGCTGGATGTTAGCTGATAGACGCTGTTAATCTCACTTCTTGCTGAAATATTTTACACTCAATATGCTCTTAAAAAGCTACCTTGCCTTGTTCTGCACTCAATCTGCTTTGCTGAGATGGCATGCCATGCTTGATTAGTTGCTAAAATATCCTGCCATATTTTAGGACCATGTATGTATTGTGAAGTAGATTGCTATGGTCTAGTAGCCAATCTGTTAGGTGAAATAGCTCAACACCATTTTACACTCAATCTTTGTTGCTGAGATGGCCTTTGATGGCTGTGTGCTCGGCCTCATTGATTGCTGAAATAGCCTGCCAAAATTTAGCACTCAATCTGTTTGCTGAATTAGCTTTACATATATTTCGTTACTTAGATCTGCTTGTCCAAATATCTTGCCATAGCTTTAGACATCGACCAAGGTATTTTTTCTGGACTTTATAAAAAACATATATGTTTTTCCTGTAATATCTAGTAGAAGAACTAATTTGTATGTCTGACAGATGTACATGACTTGGATAACTTCTGCTCGACGATTCTCCCCTGCATATGTCGAGGGGGTTAAAAACTTC
Organism: Elymus sibiricus; assembly: GCA_039707655.1. NCBI lineage: Eukaryota > Viridiplantae > Streptophyta > Magnoliopsida > Poales > Poaceae > Elymus > Elymus sibiricus. Next base: position 239,311,349 of record CM077676.1, read on the forward strand.
ATGAACTTTATCAGAGCTGAGTACGGTGGTCCGAAAGCAGATGTGCGCTGCCCGTGTAGCAGTTGTATGAATTTAGTTTCAAGACCCCAGTCAACTGTGCAAAATCATCTACACTTGTATGGGATGTCAGTCACATATACTAGGTGGGTTCATCATGGTGAAGCTGTGAACGTCAATGTCACTAACTATGTGGAAGCAGCAGATCACCATCTTGATCTGCCTGATGCTCGGGAGGAAGAGGAGGAGGAGGAGGAGGTGGCGGCGGATCTAGTGATTTTGACCAAGATTGAAACAATGCTAAGAAATGCTCGCGCATTTCGAGAACTTACACCTGTACAAGAAAAATGGTGGGCCAGCATGTTGGAGCAATGCAACGTGGCAGTCACCGCAGGTTGTAAGCTGTCAGTATTCTCAGCTATGGTCAGCTTTCTTTAGGTGAAGACATCTCAGTGGATAACCAACAAATCATTTGATGCGATGATGGCTGCTTTCCGCGATTGTTACCCAGCTGTGTCAGAGCTGCCACACACCTACAGTAAAATGAAGAATTTCCTCCGTGCGGTTGGAATTGGATATGATATGATCCATGTTTGCGAGAATAATTGTGTTATGTTTCGGAAGGATTATGCCATAAGTGAATGCCCAAAATGCAAATCATCAAGATAGAAAGATGGTGATGCTGTGACACTACTAGGGAAAACCTTATAGGCGGAGGCTTAACAGTAGCGCGGGTCAGAGGTATGCGCTACTGCTACTTTCCAGTAGCGCGGGTAGAAAATACGCGCTACTGCTAAGAGGATAGCAGTAGCGCGGTGGTACCAAACGGCGTTGCTGCTAAGTGGGCCCCACGGTACCCACCAGGCTACGTATAGTAGCAACGCGGCGTGAAGGACACGCGCTACTGCTAAGAGGACAGCAGTAGCGCGGGTTACAGAACTGCCGCTGCAACTACGGTTGCACTGTCCCACCTGGTGGGCCCCACTTAGCAGTAGCGCGGTCTACAGACCCGCGCTACTGGTAGTGCACTTAGCAGTAGCGCCTGTCACGAACCCGTGCTACTGCTAAGGCGCAGCAGCCACCTTTTCTAATCCCCTCCCCCTCCTCTCTCCCTCACTTGCTTCTCCCCCATTACTACTAGCTAGCTTTGTTCTCTCTTCCTTCTCCTACCTCTCTTCTCTCTCCTTTAATGCCCCCTACACCATCTCCATTAATGCACCCCTTTCTCTCTTCCTCACTTTTCTCTCCTCCCTCGACTAGTTAGAGCCATCTCCTCCCCCAACTAGCTAGATCTACCCATTTAATGAAGTGACCTATCTACCTCCCCAACTAGATCTATCCATTTAATGAAGTAAAGCCATCTTTGTTGTCCACTTTCGATCCCTAGGTATGTAGCGACACCGACCTCATCACCGTGCTCGATCTCTCTCGAGATAGGTGAGTAAAAAATTGTGCTTTGCATGAATGGAAATATGTGTGTGTGTTCGATATGACCGAATCGGGCGATATGATGGAAATTGTGCGTGTGGCATGAGTTACCGCCTATATGTGTATTTGCCGAATTGTGCGTGACATGAGATGTGTTGCTTATGTTTTGCCGAAAGGTCGATTTATTTCCGTTTCGGCGAATTTTGGGCAAACTGTATTTGCCCTATTTTTAGGGAAGGTCATGCCGAATTTTTGTATGACTTTGATGGATGCATGCATGCGTTTATAATCCTTTTGCTTATTATACCGCGCAGGCGATCATGAAGGTCAGTGGAAGGATGGTGGAAATATGGTTGCGATCCGCAGTGCACGACATGTATGAAAATAACCAGAAGGAGATTTTATGTCCGTGTCGAAGATGCAAAGGAGGAGTCTGGCTTGACCCCTTTAAGGAAGGCCGTTTGAAGGCGCACCTGCTCATGACTGGTTTCATGGATGGCTATACTCGGTGGATAAGTGAAGATGATGATGAGGAGGACGTCGACAGGGCAGCCAATGACGACATGGGGCTAGACGAAGAGATGACCACTAATGGCGGCGGAGAAGAGGCCGGACATGGCGGCGGAGAAGAGGCCGGACATGGCGGCGAAGAAGAGGCCGGACATGGGGGCGGAGAAGAGGCCGGACATGACGGAGAAGACGCGGACACGCCGGAGCCTTCGTCATTACTAAGTTCAATCATGCGGGACCCTCATGTTCGAGACCTACTTCGCAAGAAGACGACTAGCGACAGAGTTGCTTCTAGAGAGGAGGCCAAGCTGGAGCAACTGGAGGTAGACTCGAAGACTCCATTGTATGATGGTTGCGATCCCGAGGTGACCCGCTTGAGTTTCACGCTCAAACTTCTAAAGACAAAGGCTAAAAACAAATGGACCAACAGAAGCCTCGATGAGCTTCTCAAGTATCTAAAGAAGGTTCTTCCCGCGGGGAACCTGTGTCCTACTAGTGTTGATGAGGCCAAGAAGATTGTGTGCCCTCTTGATCTGCCGCACATTAGATACCATGCATGCATCAACGATTGCATCATTTATCGGAAGGAGCATGCGAAAAAAACGAGCTGTCCGGTGTGCAATGCTTCTCGATACAAGAAGGCCGGAAAGAAATCTCCCCAAAAAGTTGTATGGTACTTACCGATCACTCCCCGTCTGCAGCGTTATTTTGTAGATCCTAAGGAAGCAAAGCTCATGCGCTGGCACGCGGAGAGGGTGAAGCCCGGCGATGGAGATGATCCGAAGCTGAGACACCTCGCGGATGCAAGCCAGTGGAGAGCGTTCAACACCGAATATTGATTTTTCATAGGTGATCCAAGGAACATCGTGCTTGGCGCGAGCACCGATGGCATGAATCCGTTTGGCAACCAGAACACCAACCATAGCACATGGCCCTTGTTTGTATGGATGTACAACCTCCCCCCTGGAAGTGCATGAAGACAAAGTACATAACAATCAGCATGTTGATTCAAGGGCCGAAACAACCGGGAAATGATATTAATCTGTATCTCGGGCTACTGAAAGCGGAGCTAGACACGTTATGGACAACACCAGTCAAGACATGGGACGCCAGCAAAGGAGAGTATTTTGATATGAGAGCCGCACTGATGACGACGGTGCACGACTATGTCGGTTACGGATATGTATCAGGCCAGGTGTGCCACGGATATTGCGGATGCACCAGGTGCATGGATGATACAACGTCTCAGCAGCTAACGAAAGATGGCGGGTCTACGAAAATCATGTACATGGGGCATCGAAGATGGCTCGAGAAGGATGACCCGTGGAGAAACCATGGAGACCTATTCAATGGTGAGGCTGAGCATCGAGGACCTCCACGTAAGAGGAGCGGCGCCGAAATCTATGAGTTGTTGAAAAACTGGAAAGAGTGCCCCGCGCCTGGAAAGATGAAAAAGTGCCTGAGCCGCTGCTGAAGGTATGGAAAACGAGGTATGTTTTCTGGGACTTGGAGTACTGGCCCAAACTCGAGATGCCTCATTGCCTTGATCAAATGCATATCACAAAGAATGTCCTCGAGAGCTTGCTTGGCACACTGATGAACATGCCGGAGAAGACCAAGGATGGGCCGAAGGCAAGAAGAGACTTGGAAGATTTGGAAATCAGGGCAGATCTCCACATGCCCCATAAAAAGTCGTCGGAGGAAATGGAGACGGAGACGGAGGTAGGGGATAGGGGCAAAAAAGTCAACAAGAAGGAAGAGAATTATTGCCCCCCTTCTTGCTTCACCTTAAGTCCGAAGGAGATCGATCAATTCTTCAAGTGCCTTACTGGAATCAAAGTTAGTTCCGGTTACTGTGGGAAAATAAGTAGATTTCTAGACACCAAGAAGAAAAGGTTTAGCGGGATGAAGTCTCATGACTGTCACGTGATGATGATGCAGATACTCCTGGTTGCCCTTAGAGGGATAATGGACAAGCATGTCTGTGACACGCTTATTGGTCTTTGGAACTTTTTCGATGTTATCTCTCAAAAGTCGATCAGTGTGAAGCAGCTCCAAAGGCTACAGGAAGAGATCGTTGTCATACTAAATGAGCTTGAGATGTACTTCCCGCCCACGTTCTTTGACGTCATGGTGCATCTGTGTGTCCACATTGTGGACGACATCATCGACCTCGGGCCGACATTCCTTCATAGCATGATGCCGTTCGAGAGGATGAATGGGGTCATCAAAGGATTCATTCATAACATGTCCCGTTCGGATGTGGAAGCATCGTCCAGGGCTATCTGACCCAAGAGTGCATCTCCTTCAGTGAGAATTATCTATACGGTGGAGATCCTGTTGTTGGTTTGCCCGTTAACAAGCACCTTGGGAGGCTCGGAGGAGAAGGTCACACCAACGGTCGGAGGGAACTGCATGTGGACCACTTGGGTCGACGCAACAACTTTGACAGAGCAAACTTAGTAGTACTACAACACCTAGATGTGGTAGATCCTTTCGCGACACTGCACAAAGAAACCATCGCAAAGAAGTACCGTGACCGGGGGCTACGCAAGACGGACGCCGAAGTTATTAGAGAGCACAACTCCACTTTCTTGCCTTGGTTCAAAGAGCATGTTCTTGCTAATCCCCCGAAAGAGGGCTCTATGGATGGATTGCTCATATACACCTTAGCACATGGCCCCGCGGCCAACCTCGCGACCTATCAGGCATACGATATCAACGGATACACGTTCTACACGGAGGCCAAAGATATAAACAGTGATTTCCAGAACTCAGGGATGATGATGGAATGCATGACCGACGACAACGGCGCAACTGAAAGATTCTACGGAAGGGTCGAAGAGATCTGGGAGCTTGACTACTCTGGACTGCACAATGCGACGATGTTCCATGTCAGATGGGCTAAGAACATCGAAAGAGAAAACCGGTATTTCTACCATGTCTATACCCGACGCCAAGAGCGCTACCATCAACATCATTGCTAAAAATGAGCCATGGGTACACGCTAAGCACGTGACACAATTCTTCTTCTTTACCGACCCGAGCAATCCCAACCGTGTTGTCGTGAGGAGAGGCAAAAGGAACATTGTCAGAATGGATGGAGTCGCCAACGAGGAAGACTACGACCAGTACGGCAACCCGATGAGGGAAGATGACGATGACGATGAAGCATACATGAAAAGAAGAATCAAGACTACATTACCTAAGAAAGATCGTACTCCATGGAATAAGGAGGACGCGTAACATGAAGCCCAGGGGATCCCAGACCCCTTGGTGGAGTTCACCGACCCGCAGGAGCGTGACTTCATCAGGGCCCAGTACAAGTGGGACAAGGAAAAAAAGGTTTGGTACACGGACGCTCCCATGAGGAAATTGATGAGACTGCTGGTAATTATTTTTTACCACCTTATATTAGCTTCTGATCAAGTCGACTACATGTTCTAGTAACATTTGTAAACAGTTCACGTACCTTTTGTAGAAAGAGCAACACAAGCTTGCAGCCGAAAGTGACTCGTCGTCTCAGTAGTCGGCGAGGCCCAAGTGGGACACCCCTCTCAACCGGGCCTTGAACATACTGAAGGGACTCCCTTTGGACAAGCGGCTGCAGTATGGCTGTGTGCACGGCGCTGGAGATGGCGCCATGTGGAAGTACTACTACCACGAGGACCAAGAGGCCAAAAGGCAGAGAAGGAAGTTCAGTCAGGTGAACATCGACGAGAAGGTGAAGCTTGCGGTTGAGAAAAAAGTGACCAGAGATGAGTTGGTCCAGCAAGCAGTCAATGCAGCTTTAGCTGCCTGCAGAAGTGATTTCATAGCTTCAGTTAATACCTTGATTTTGGTTGTTATTGACTGGACGAAGCAAAATCCAGACAAAACGGCAAAGGATTATCCCCTTCCCAGCTTCGTCAGGAGTAACTCGGTGAACATCGCACCAGCACCTGCTCTCGCAACCGCACCTGCTCCTGCACCCGCGCCTGCTCCCGCAGCCGCTCATAGCAGCCCGTCCTCCGTTTCTGGCGTGCTAGGCGGGGATTTGACTTTGGCTGAGCTCAACGCCCTCACGGTAATTACGCATCGCACCAACATATCTATAATCTTCCGTCTCCATTGCCTTTCGGATGTCTCACGCCGCAGACACGTCTTCGCAGGCCGACGAAACCCTGTGCACCGTACTGTACATGATCAACGGCTAGAAGGTGGACGCGGGAAAGGCAACAGAAGCCCAAGGAACGCTCGTTCCACGGCCAGTCGATGCATATTGGCACTTTCATGGTTTCCTTGGAGAGTGTCAAAGCAGGCCACGAGGATTTGGCTCCTCTGATATGACTCAGGGGAGAGGACGACGAGACCCCGATGCGGCTTGGAGAATGCAAGGGTTGGATGCTGTTGTGGCCGAAGAGTCTTCTTTGTGTCGAGCCGACTGGGAGCACACCAATGACAACACATCACCAAGGTATGAACACCACCCCGCCTACGCAATTACCACCGCCTGTTGTGCCGTGTGAGAGCGGCGGACGACGCGAGGAAGGAGTTCCAATAGTGGATGATGAAGTCGCCCCCGTGGAACAAGCAATGGATGATGACATGGAGGAGGATGACCCTCTCAAGTTCCTCAATACCGGCTATGAAGACGGAGGATTGATGAGTCAGCCATATGACTCGGGCTATGAGCATGTGGATGAGGAGATGGATGATGTGCCGGAGCAGGAACGTCCTAGGGTTGATTGCAATAAGTCTCTCTTCATGCAATCCTCGCAGGACATGCCTCCAGATGCCGCCTCATCCCAGCATGAACAAGGCGAGGGTCGTCGTGCAGTGCTGATCAGCTCGACAACACTGGGGGCGGTGGTTAGGGAGGGTATGCTTGACTCACAATCTCTAGGCAAGAAGAAGCATAGGAAGAGACTGCCGAGGAGAGGCTCTGCTACCGCCAAAGTTGCCAAAGCTTCTAGCAGCCAGTCGGCTCCGCCGACCAATTTTGCAGACCATGTACCAGTCAAAGGTGCGGCGTTGTACCATGTTGTGGATGAGCCGATCCTACCGCCGAAACCGCTAGAGGGCCTACCAGGGGATCTCAGGAGACTGCACAACCATGTGCTGTCGACAGAGAAAAGCCTTCTCGCCTCGAAGGCTCCAGGATACCCGCTTTATGCGGTTCATGTGCCTCAGGCCAAGTGCTACATCCACAGACTCCCCGCGGAGGTGTTCTTCATGCGGTTTGATCATATCTTTGAGATGTTTCTCATGAGGCGGCTCGATTTTACGATCGTCCACCTTTTTGCGCTACATATGAACTTCGTCATCAGGAGAGAACAAATCTCACAAATCTCGGTGGCGGATCCATACTACATGCATGAGTCCTTCTTGAGTGTCGGCGACTTTGAACGTCAAACTGCTAGGAAGTACATCGAAGAGTTCATGATAATGAATAAGGACAAGGAAACGGTTCTCCTGCCTTATCATCCAATGTAAGTCATTGCCGGATAGCCCTTTCGTACATTTCAATCATTCCTTCGCTCATATGGAGGCTAATTTGAGGTGTATTTATTTTGCACAGTGAGGGGCGCGTCGTCCTTATCGTTCTTTTCCCGTGAGTCTCCCACGCTGTGTATTTTGACTCATCCAGAAACTTCCAAAAGAAGGTCTACACCCACATAATGAATATTATGGATGGTGCTCTCCACGGCTTCGGCATGATGGGTGGCCACATCGAGATCAGGAAACAAAGGAAGGGCGCGCTGGGTTTCGGGCATAAAACTAACTTCTACTGCGTCCATCAACCGATAGCAAGTACGAACGATGGATTCTATGTCCTCCATCTCATGATGGAGTTTAGAAGGGATCGCCAACATCTTCACATGACAACCAGAAACGATGACCATATCCGCAAATGGGCAGAATCCTTAGGAGCCGAACCGGATTATAAACTCAGAGATGACTTCTTTCACATCCAGAAGGACATCGCAATAATCATCATGAAAAAAGTCGTATAAGAGAACGGGATGTTCCACCACGGCCCTATATCGCGAGCTGACGTCCAAACTCACATAGGCCTACAACGTATGGACTTGATGCCGTTCACAAAGCTAGGGTGCATCCTCCCAGATCTGGATGGATGGAACTTCCAGTGATTGACGATGCCGATGATGATGTGTCGGTTGAATTTGTACTTTATGTAGCGATGAAACTTTGTGATGTAAACGGTCCTGCTGAACTTGCGTAACACTTGTTAATTAGTTTGGGTACGATGAACCTGCGTAGATTATATATGTTTACTATATGTTGCATCTATTTGCTAACTCTTTCTCTTCATGTTGCTCGAGTATATTATGTTGCATATTATTGTTGAATTCGCTTGATGAAGATGCATCTCTAACAGGTACATAGATCATTGATGGCGAAGAAGTGCTATGCCGTGTACATAGGGAGGGTTCTAGAAGTGTACGATGAGTGGCCAGAGTGTCAGGCCCAAGTGTACCAGTTCCCGGGCGGCAGCCAGAGAGGCTTCGATAGCAGAGGGGAAGCGGAAGCTAGTTAGTTGAGGTTCACGCTAACGTGAGAGAGGGATCAGAACCGGCGCCTCATGAGCTACTACATAATTCCGCTCTTCCTCATAGTGATCGTTCTTCTCTTCTATATCATAGTTTAGATGGTTGATGAAACATGTGTATGTGATGACCGTGTAGTTGCATGTATTCGAGACATGTGACAACTTGTCTCGCTAGTTCGAGATGATGACGAGAGACATCATTTGTGTTGGATCATGATGATGATGATGACATGATATGATGATCAGACTATTGTATGTGTATGATATGATGAGATTTGTATGGGTATAATATGATGAGATTTGTATGTGTATAATATGATGAGACTATTGTGTGTATGATATGATAGAGACTATTGTACAAACCTGTACAAATACAGAGTAAATACGTAGCAAAAAAATACAGAAAATAATAACAGTAGCGCGGGGTATGTGTGTAGCACCAGCACGGCCTTAGCAGTAGCGCGTGCTAAAAAGAGGTGCTGCAACTTTTAGTACTAGCGCGGGTGGGACCCACGCTACTGCTACCTTTGAATAGCAGTAGCGCGATGGTAGAACCCTCGCTACTGCTAAAACTTAGCTGTAGCACCGTAGCAGTAGCACGGTGACCCGCGCTACTGCTTGGCCTTTAACCCGCGCTACTGCTAGGGTTTTCCCTAGTAGTGTGAAGAGGATTCCTCATAAGGTTCTGAGACATTTTCCAATTATACCAAGATTGCAGAGGTTGTTTCATGATGCTCAAACAAGAGAGGATGTACTGTGGCATTCTAGGAACCAGGGGTACAGAGATCGGAATGTAATGAGCCATCCATCTCATGGTAGTGACTGGACAAGCTTCAATCTGAAACACAAAAAGTTTGCTGCTGAGCCGAGAAACATTAGACTTGTCTTAGCTACAGATGGATTCAACCCATTTGGCCACCAGAGCGCCACATATTGCATGTGGCTAGTGCTTGTTATCCCTTACAACATGCCGCCAAATGTCTACACCAAAGAATCAAACTACATCATGGCCTTGCTCATCCCAGGTCCAAAAAGTCCTGGAAAGGATTTTGATTTATTCATGGAGCCTATTGTGGAGGAACTTCAAAAGCTATGGAGGGGTGTTCTCACTCGAGACCTATATAGCAGCCCACCAGCTGATTTCATTCTGCGTGCTGTTATAATTTGGTGCATCCATGATTATCCGACTTTGGGCACTATGTCAGGGTGAACGACACATGGTTACAATGCATGTGTTCACTGTGACAAGAATCCGCTGTCATACCCAATATTTAGCAACGTCTGTTACATTGGACACTGCCGTTTCCTTGACAAGAACAAGCTGCGTCTTAGAAAATACCGAAAACCTGTGTTCGAAGCAAGTCATGAAAACTGTGATGCACCAAAGAGGCTCACCAGCAATGAGTTGCAGGAGGAATTACAGAAGGTCAGGAATATTACACCAGGAAACCATCCCAATAATGGTAGCGGGAAAAGGAAGTGTGGCAGGGCAGAAGAGAGATTATTGTTTACCCGCAGGTCCACTTTGTGGGACTTGAAGTATTGGAAAGATTTGGATCTGTGGCATAATCTTTATGTGATGCACATCAAGAAAAATATATGTGACAGCATTATTGGCACACTTCTTAATATTGAAGGCAAGACAAAAGATACCTTAAAATCTAGAATTGATTTGACACACCTGGGTATCGGATCCGATTCGCAGGTGCAAAGAACTGGTGAATCACGGGATATGGCACCAGCTGTGTACGTCTTGGACAAGCAAAAAAGAAAAGAATATTGCAAGGTCCTGTCACGTGTGAGATTCCCACATGCATTTGCTTCCAACCCTAAAAGGAGAATCAGCGCAGATGGAACCAAGGTACAAGGGTTGAAAACTCATGACTGCCATGTCCTACTTCAAAGGGTTTTACCTGTTCTCCATAGAGGATTGGGCCGCCCTAACTTATATAGAGCAGTTGCAGAGTTGGGACAAGTCTTCAAGGAACTCTGTAGTAGAAATACCAGGATAGATGCTGTGAAGCATCTTAAAGACAAGATACCAACTATCCTATGCGACCTTGAGAAGATATATCCTCCAGCCTTCTTTGATGTGATGGTGCATTTGGCTGTTCATCTACCTGATGAGGCACTACTTAGAGGTCTAGTACAGTATGGATAGACGTACCCTATTGAAAGGCGGCTAGGCACTTTCAAGGGCTATGTTAGGAACAGAGCTAAACCTGAGGGTTCCATTGCAGAGGCCTACATTGCTACAGAAGCGTTGACATTCTGCTCAAGAAATATGAAACAACTAATCAGCCTAGCAAAAAGGTGGGCAAAAAAAAATCCTTAGCTCAATGTTTTCGATCCTGCTATTCTAGTAACAGGGAAGAGTCGACAAGATGACAAACCGAAAGATTTGGATAAAATGGTTTGGTATGTGTTGAATAACTATCCTGAGATTCTACCTTATATCGAGTAAGTGCTAAGGACTGCAGCTTATACATCGTAATCTACTAAACTTGCAGCACATTCTTATATATTTAGATGTTTGACGCGATCACTATGTTCTGCAGCATGTACGAAGAGGAGTTACTGGCGCAAAATCCAAGCAACATTGACAAACGGGTTAGGGAAGGATTTGCGAAATGGTTGAAGAGACGTGTAAGCTTTTGAATTGCACTGTCAGTTTTTTTAATATATTGACTACATAAGATGATCAGCTTGTCTATTTTCTAACCATAGGTTAAGGAGATGCGGGAGGAGGGGCAGGCAGTTAGTGATACCCTTTACGCACTAGCAATGGGTCCTGATACTCGGGTAAGACATTATGCATTTTGCGTTGTTGGAGATGTGCGCTACAACACCCTCGCACGCGACGAAGGCAGGAAGACACAAAATAGTATCGTCATGAGTAGGATACGCACAAGAATGTGACAACTGAAATGTATGCTAACATAACAGACATTGTTCAGTTGCAGTATATCTCCAGTTTCGAGGTTCATCGGTGCGTGGTTCTGTTTTGCTGTCATTGGTATAAACAGTCTACCAAGATCTCAAAACCCAAAGCTGATGATTATTTCAAATCCATCAATGTCAAGGCGGCGTACCGCACCGACGAGCCTTATATTTTGGCAAATCAAGCAACATAGGTATTTTTCTTGGAAGACACATATGCACGTAACCAAGACTGGAGGGTATTGCAAAAGTTTGAGCAGAGGAATTCGTTTAATGAAGTTGCACAACAAGACGATGCTTACACTGCTGCTGATGTAGAGGATTCTGTAGATGTTTATGATATGTTTGCGAACCATCACATCAATAAGGTTGGAGAAAAGATTGCCTGTCAGGCTGTGGAAGTGAATGAGTTGATCAATAAGAAGCCAACGTTCAAGGACATTGATGCTGAAGAAGAAGATGACACTGGGGGAATTATGATTCAGACCGATACACATGGTGAAGATGTTGACGCTGCTGCTGCGGATGATGATTAGATTGCTTTTGTCGTATTTGCCTGTGAGAAGACGACTTATTATCTACTATGTGAAATTGTGTTTGCTATGACAACTAAAACTATGAAGTAGTTGTTTAGTGAGAACATCACTTATTATGTATGTTGATTTGTGTTTGGTGATTGTACGACAACTGAAACATGATGACATTGTTGTTTAGTAGTACTCATATGTTTTTTAGGAAACTTGTATTTGATGATTGTACAACCGCAAATGTAGCTGATGGCAGTTTGATGTTGGACTACAATTTGCTGAACGTCTTGCAATGGGAACAAAGCTGACCCAACAGGGCGTCTACTTATTTATTTCTTTATTAGCAAAAGGGGATGCCCCCCGATTTCCGTTAATAGAAATCATTAGATGTTCACAACACTAGACGCCCAGCCTACTAAACAGGTTTCATTCATTACTAGTTTCAGCAAAGTGCTCATGTCAGAGCCACTGAATACATCACGAGTGCTACATACACTGCAAATAAAGAGACAATCATCCTACAGAGCACAACGATCTTGCCCATTATCTTCACAAGCTCTTTCATCTCCTCATTGCTGCCAAGGCCGTTCACCAGCTGTTGCTTGGCCATGATCTGATGAACTGCATCTTTAACCTTCTGCTCTGCATCTTCCTCTTCTGCCGTTCCTTCAGGTACTTGTCCAACACCCCAGCCTGCTGGTATTGGGATTCGTTGGCTAACCAAATATTCCTCGTAGTTCCATTCCCCCACATCAGCAACTTCCCAGAAATACAAATCACAAGAATCCTCCCTTTTCCGCATGAATCAAATTGGAAGATCATCAACCAAACTCTTAAAAAATAAAATTCAGTAACTGAAAGCAGGCGAACAACTTGACCATATTACCCCATGATTTGGTCATTTGTAGAAGACTATGCCAGGGTTGAGGGTTGTAGTTGAGACGCGACGGATGACTCTGCGTGATTTGCAGCAGTGGCACCACACCAACGGCAGCGGGGTGCGATGAGCAACCGGCTGTGGTGAGTGTGCCAGCGGGGGTGTGATGAGAACCACAGGCGGTGGTATGGGTGGCGACTTCGCGCACATCTGGTTGTTGGCTCGATTCCCTGCTGAAGAGCAGGTGGACGAGCCAGCAGACATGGTTGCGGCCGAAGCTTCTGAAGCTAGGCAGAGTAACTAGAGAAGAGGAGAAGCGAACGTTGGCCATGTCAGTGTCATTACTTGTAGAGTCGTATGACACTATATATAGTCTAGGTTTGGATTCGAACTAGTTATAGCAACACATCTCTCTTTTTTCTAACAGTCAGCGACGTCTCTTTACTGGTAGACTAGCTTGTTATGTACACCTTCTCAAGTCTTTTGATTTTCAGTAATGTTATCTGGCGAACGTTCCCTGGGAGGAGGATGGAAAACTAACGCATTTTCCTAGCAGTTTTAGTTGCGACACAAGATCAAACGGTGGTAGTTTCGGGAATGTTATCTGGCGAACGAGCCCAGTTTTTATTCTCTTGCGAAAAATGTATGCAATGTGGTGTCGGCTTAGTCAACAAACGATTCTGCCAACCTTGACCATTGGATTGACATCCAACGTCTTTCGTGTTTCTTCAGTCTCTTCTTCCTCCAGCCACCAAAACCAAACAAGCACCGGCGGGACTGCCTGCTCCCGCCTCCCACGGCTGGCTGCGCTACCGCGCACGCATCGCCGCCCCATCGCACCCTAAAACTCGGGCCAGGCCATCCCTCTACACCACACAACTCCTATTATTCTCTGGCCAAGTCATCCCCACCCCGCACTCAAACCAGTCAACCCTCGTACTCCCCTCTACCTGGGACTACACTGCCACATCTTTTCCGGCTCCTGTTCGTTCCCATCCGAGGCCTCGCCATCGTTCTCTGCCTTGGTTCGCTCGCCACGGCACCGCCCTCTGGCGTTGTCAACATGGTCAACAACCGAGAGGAATCAGGAGATGATTATACATGGAGAGGATGATAGTAGGGACCCACCAGGGTCATGGCAGTACGCAAGCAAGTGCCACCTTGTTACAAGCCAAAATAAATGCTTCCTCCTAATGGTTTCCTGACATCTGGGTCCCACCCCATTGTCAACGTAGTCAATAAACGAGACAATTGCACAACGAGCGGCAGACACCAGGGATCCAGCAGCTCGCCCAGTTGTTTTCTATTTTTGAGATGGGGCAGGGTATCAACTGGGCTGTGCCAGGGCTGTACCCCGTCTAGCCCAGGCTTTTATTTTCTGTTTACCACATGACCAGCCCAGTTGTTTTTTTTTCTTTCTGAAAATGGCAAGCCCAGTTCTATATTTTTTTTTGCAGAATACCCAACCGAGGCCTACTTGCTTTTCTCAGCCCTGCTGGGCTGCAAATCTTTCAAGATGAGGAGGGATGTATTCGGGGCTTGCCTAGAAAATGGGCTATAAGTAGTAAGAAATGGGTTGTAAATTTTAAAAACAACACGGCAAACCGGCAATTAGTTTCAAATTATAGTTTTTTTAGGATTTCTAGATTTTAAATTTCATTGATTTTTCGCGGGACAATTTCGTTGGATTTTTAATTAATATAAATTTATTTTTCAGATTAGTTTGTGTCGGAATTGGGGCTCCGGCGGACCCAAAGATTCGAACACTGGGGGCAAGCTCATTCCTACCAATCCTAGGGTGACCACAGCGAGGCTACGGCGAGAGCACACTAGCGCAGAGCATGACAGGGGACACAGCGGTTACCGAGGTTTGGGCCACCTTGCGGTGTAAAACCCTACTCCTGCTTGTGGTTGGGATTGCTATGGGCAAGAGAGTTCTCGCGTACAAAGTAGGAGACAAAGGAATCCCTCCCACTACATTGGCAGCACTGCCCCCTTTTATAGCCGCCCTGGTCCTCTTCCCCTGAAAATCTTGGCGGGAAGGGTAGCCACACAGTGGCGGGTTTTGAAAGAGGACAGACGCCCAGGCTATCCTGACTAAAGTTGGTGTTCGCCTGCAAAAGCGTGATCCATGACGTGCCGGTGGGCTCGGTGATGACCTCCACCCTGCGTGCCTTGCTGTCTTAGTCTTCTTTCACCGAACAGACAATCCTTGGGACTTGCTTTGGTGGAGGGCAGCTGGTGCTGCCCCCCTTTAGCACCAAAGAGGAAAACCTCTTTGTTCGCGCCCGCTGGCGCTGCCTCTGCTACCGTTCGTCGCCAAGCGCGCCACCCACGTGGTGGGCACAGGACCGCGCGGCTGGCGTCAGGCTCGGACGACCTCGGGCGGCCGCCTCGGGGGACCGCCTCCGGAGGCCGCCTCGCGAGAGGACCATGCGAGGCTTTTCGCCGCTGTTGGGGCTAAGTCTTGGTGGTTCGCCCCTGGTGAGGGGTCCTCGTGAGGCTGGCGCCTCACGAGGCGTCTTCACTCCGTGGCACCCGTAGTTGGGCCGCGTCTTGGGCCTTCACCAAGCGTCGCTTCCTAGGCCGCAGGTAGACGGGCCGTGGTACCCTGGTTCCCAATGGCCCGACAGTAGCCCCCGGGCCCGTGGCGCGCACGTTTCCGCATGTTGGGAGCGAAACGGCGAGGGCCCTGACAGACTGCGGGGCCCAGGTTAGATGTGTGGCGTGCGATAGGACGTGGGACGCCCCCACTTCCCCCACTACACCTCGGTAACTGCCTGCGCCTGTCATAAATCCTGCCCTCGCGGGGAGCAGGGCTATCATTGCTTCCCTTCTACTCTCTCCTCTAGCGCCTGGCCTCTTGCACTTCCTTCCCTGAGCACTGCTCCTTTCTCTTCTCGCCCTCCAAGCTCCACCGCGTAGCAATGGCGCCCGTCGGCATGAAAGGCAAGGCGGCGGCTGCGGCGCTGAGCGCGCCGGCCGTGGAGCTGGCTCTGCAGTGCTCCATCATCGCCAACTGAGAGGGCCTGGATAAGGTGATCTCGATGACCGCCAGTGACCAGAACGAGTGGAAGGCGACGAAGATCTGGCCGGGCTCGCACGCACTGCGCGACCTGGAGGCGACGACCTTCCCCTTCTTTGTCCACAGCGTCTACGCCGGCCTGTTACCGCCGTTTTCGGATTTCTTCAATGCCATCCTCTCCCATTACCAGGTCTAAGCCCTCCATCTCCAACCCAACTCCATCTTCCTCCTCGCCATCTTCGCTTTTTACTGTGAGGCCTTCGCGGGCGTGATGCCCTTCGGTGGTGCTGTTTCGCCACTTCTTCAGCCTTCTGATATCCGCGGCAAATCAACGCTCCGTGTGCGCCTCATTCCTTGCCGTCAAGGCGATGGAGAATGACATCATCAGCCTGAAGATCTCGAAGAAGGTGGAAGGCTACAGCAGCGCTGGATCTACATGGATGCGCGCCATCGCAACCAGCTGCTGATGGAGCCGATGGCCCCCGCCATGAAGAGCTCGGCATGGGAGCACGAGAAGCTCACCGACCCGAGGCTGGCGCCCGTCTGGGAGCGGCTGGCCGACCACAAGGCAGGGCACCTCATGAGGGCGATGGTTGTCAAGGAGTACCTGCTGCGGTGCATAGCACCACTCCAGATGTGCTCGCGCCCGGTGTGGAAGATCACCGGCACGAAGGACCCCATGCGGCTGAGCGTCGCTAGTCTGAAGCCGGCGGTGGTGGACGGAATCTTGTAGATCTTGCTCGGCAGTACCGCGGAAGACCCGCCCGCGGACGCGCTCCCACTGTACTACTACGAGGAGACCAAGAAGCTGGTCGCGGAGATGCCGATCTTCGACGAGTGGGGCCTCGTGCCGGAGGGCCATGAGGGTCTTGCGAGAACCCATTCGTGGTGGTTCCCGGCTCGGGGGACCTGGACGACGCCGAGGCCTCGGGGGGCGACGCGAAGGGGACCGATGACGGCCCTGCCTCGCGCACCCGCCGCCAACTCATCCGTGACCTCGAGGATGACGACAACGATGACGATGACGCCTGATTCAGGGTTGAGCCCTCTCGGCCCGCTGGCGCGGGAGGCGAAGGAAGCACCAGCGCAGCGGCTGGCGTGCCGGGCGTTGAGGAGATTAACGCCAGTGGCGGGGGCACCAAGCCCGCCGAGGAGGAGGCCGGTGCGGAAGGCGGGGCCACCAAGCCCCCCGCCGCAAGGGACGGGGCCACCGAGCCTCGGGAGGCCACCTCGGGAGGAGGCCTTGGGAGGGGGCCTCACGAGGGCGACAGCAAGGACCACCCGCCGTCGGTCCTGAAGAAGAGGAAGTGGGTTGCCAATGACGAGTAAGTGCCTACCTTACCCCTTTCCTTTTGCGTTTGCCTCATGGCTTGGGACTGAGGCCTTGCTTCGCACAGGGCATCCACGAAGAAGAAGAAGAAGAAGAAGACGAAGAAGACCCCTGGCTTGAAGGGGGCCCCGGTGCCTGCCGCAGGCCTCGAGGGGAACGAAGAGGCCACCCGCCGCCCCGATGTTGAAGCGGAGCGCGCGGAGGTGGAGAAGGAGCAAGCGGTCCCTCCGGAGCCGCACGCGGACGCGGCTCCCAAAGCCGAGGATGTCGAGCCTTGGGAGGCGGCCTTTGGAGGTGGCGCCGTGGTTCCCGAGGTGCCCGCTGCAGAGGCGGATGCAGTCATGAAGGAGGCGGAGGCGCCAACTCCTCCGCCGGGCACCGCAGAGGCCGGAGGCGCTTCGGGAAACCCCCAGCACTTGCTGGTATGGGAGGCCCCGGCCGCAGGCCCGGTGAGCCCACGGGGTGTGCCACGGCGGCAAGAGGAGGAGGCTCCGGTGGACCCCCCCCCCCCCCCCCCCCCCGCTATTGACGAACGACGTCGGGCCTTCCCAGGCCTTGACAGCAGAGGGCGCCGAGGAGTCGGACCCGGCGTGGGCTCTGACGCTCGTGCACAGCCGCACCCTGCTCAAGCATGGGGTCCTGCGGAGTGCCAGGGGAGCTCTGAGCCAGCTCGAGGCAGAATTCCAAGAGGCGGAGGGGCGCCTTGCCGAGGAGCGCCTGCGTCTTGCCAAGGGGTGGTGTCGACTCGACCTCGTCGTCAAGCTGGGCCGGCGCCAGGATGAGGCCGCGCAGGAGAAGCGTGAGAAGGCCGCCGCTGAGGCGAAGGAGGTCTTCGAGAGCGCCCTCCGGGAAGCCGACGCGGCCGACAAGCACCGCGAGGAGGTGGAGGCCGCACGAAGGAGCTTCGGGAGCAGCACGCTGCGGAGGAACGGCGGTTCCAGGCGCGGGAAAGTGCCATCACCACCCGCGAAGAGGAGCTCGCGGTTCGTGAGGTGGACCTCGTGATCCGCGAACGGGAGCTCGCGCGGACAACGACCGAGCAGTCCATGGAGCGTGAGCGCCTGGAGACGCTGGACTGCCAGGTGGCCGCCGCCCAGGACGCCTACAACCAGCGCATGGAGAAGGCCAACGCCCAGCTGGAGGCCAAGGAGAAGAAGGCCCAGGAGGACGCCAATGCGAAGATAGAGAAGAATTGCGTGGCACTCGTCGCAGAGCACAGCAAGAAGCTGAAGGCCCAGGAGGACCGCTTCAAGCAAAAGCGCGCGGAGCTCCAGAAGGAGATCGAGGGCCTCAAGGAAGTCCTGACGGAGGCGGAGAACCGGTGGAAGACCGCGCTATAGGCCAAGGCCGATGTTGAGGCAGAGCTAGCCTCCCTCCAGCTGCAGGTGAGTGGTGTCATCAATGTCGTCGAGCAGGCAAGGTTGGAGGCAGACTGGGCGCGGGGGCGGCAGCACGAGCGCGCCAAGATGTTCCACTCCCTCCAGCTTCGGGCCTGCGGCGCCCTGGCCACCATCTGCAAGGAGAAGCTCGAGGGCCCCCGCGAGACCCACGATGCCAGCTACATCGATTTCTTCACCAAGATCGTGGAGCGGCTCGAGGCTGGAGCCAAGAGGGTGAACGGCATCATTGAAGACGAATGCCGCGACCTCCTCTTCCAGGCGGCAACACGCATCTTCAGCCATCTCCTCCATGCCGACCCCAACTTCAACTTCGGCAGGGTGATAGCCCCCGTGCCCGAGGAGCTCCGCGACGGCCTCGGGAAGGCGGTAGAGGACCACGTGGACGCCCTGCTCGTGAAGTTCTCCCATGGCGGCAGCGAGAGCTCCAGCGGAGTCGAGGGCGACGATGGCGAAGGCGATGACGGCAATGATGGTGACGCCGCAACTTCCTAGGTCCTTTTCCTTGGTTTACCTATATCAGATCGGCGTGGCCCCATGGGGGCATAAAAATGATGTATTTTCACGTTTAAGTACTTTGATTTGCTACGATGTATGTTTCCTCGTGAGGCCCTCTCGTGAGGCCTATTTTCCTTTCTTTGCTTGCCTTGGTGCTCTACGTCATCAGGACCTAGCCCCTGAGTGGGCTACAGCCATCGCTGGTATGTCAAGTCATGTTGCCTGGACAAGGCCAGGAGGTGTAGGGCACTGAGAGGCGGTAAGGGATCCTGAGGCGCGATGCTAAGGAAGGCCCCCTGTGATGTGCAAGCGGCTTGCGTGGAGGAAGAAACATCAGCACTCAGTGAGGTTGCAGGGAGAGGAGAGCTCGAGAGGCTCCGAGAGCGGCTCGTGAGGTGTTTTTGTACTTAGCTTTTTCGCGAGTGTCGCTTGGCATGTCATGGCCGCGGAGTGCGCCTCGCGAGGCTCTTGCCCGTGAGGCCTCCTGCTAGCACTTGGTGGAGACAGCCGCCGTGAGTTGGCTCACAAGGCAGCGCTCGCGAGGCTCTTTGAGGGCTTACGGAGGCGTCTTGTCGTGAGTTACCTCGCGAGGCAGCGCTCGCGAGACCTTTGTGCACCTCATTCCTGGTACAACTGCATGCTGAAGATTTTCACGAACTGGGGAGCAGTGCATGCTTGCTAGCTCACTCGTGGGTGTCACACGAGGAGACAAGACACCAAGGACCTTGGTGAGGTGGCGTCCGCGGGAGCAGGCCCGCGAGCCAGAGCTCGATCACTTGGGTTTTGCAGCACTGCTGGGACTGACCCAAGCACAGGCACCGTGTCCAACCCCCGCTCGCGTGAGGAGCAGGAGGGAGATCGCGAGCGCGCACGACTCCTGAAGCAAATGAATTACCAAAGACAAAATATCATAGGAAATAAAGCTTTACTGCAACATAATAATAAGGTTCATTACACAGCCAAAAAAGATGCGGCTGTCGTGTCCGGCACGGGTCAGCTTGAGGTTGGTGTAGCCCGTGGGGTGCCCTCAGTTTCACATCCATAAGAGAAGAGGCTGCCGTGTCCGGCATGGGTCAGCGTGAGATTGGTGCACCCATGGGGCATCCTCAGTTTGATTGTCCGCCAATGCTGAGCATGGGGCTTCCACTAGGCGTGGGCGTTCCGCCAGCGCGAAGCATGGGGCTTCCACTGAGGCGTGGGCAGTAG
The DNA here is from genome assembly GCA_039707655.1 of Elymus sibiricus. Lineage (NCBI taxonomy): Eukaryota > Viridiplantae > Streptophyta > Magnoliopsida > Poales > Poaceae > Elymus > Elymus sibiricus. The sequence continues at coordinate 239,331,637 of CM077676.1, forward strand.
CTCTCGCGGGCCCATCAGGCGAACGCAATGAGAGGCTCCAGAGCGTGTACAATTCCATTTCATTCGTACGCGTGAGGGTCACGGGTAGAACTTGCGGAGGTGTTGGATGTTCCATGTGTTGGGCACAGGAACTCCGTCCTCCATCTCCAGCCGGGCGGCGCCGGGCCTAGAGACATGAGCAACCCTGAAAGAGCCTTCCCACATGGGTGAGAGTGTGGGGAGTCCCTCTCTGGAGAGGATTCTTCTCAGGACAAGATCGCCGGCTTCGAGGGTGCGCGGGCATATGTTGCGGCTATGATAGCGACGCAAAGCCTGCTGGTATATTGCGGTGCGCAGGGCAGCCTGGCGACGGGCTTCCTCGAGGAGCAGCATGTCGGCCTCTCATGAGCCATCCCGACGAGCCTCATCAAAGGCGAGGACTCGTGAAGAACCGTGCTTGAGCTTAGAGGGGAGGACTGCTTCAGCTTCGTAGACGAGGAAGAAGGGAGTCTCGCCGGTAGGCTTGGTTGCTGTCATGCGGATCGACCATAGCACAGACTATAGCTCGTCGAGCCAGCCTTTGCCGTAGGTGTCGAGCTTTTTCTTGAAGCTTATTGTCTTGAGGCCCCTGAGGACCTCAGCGTTGGCACGCTTGGCCTGGCCGTTGCTCCGTGGGTGCACCACAGAGGCGTAGCAGATCTGCGTGCCGAGGCTGGCGCAGTATGACTTGAAGAGGCCGCTTGTGAATTGGGAGCCATTGTCAGTGATGATGCGGTTGGGGACGCCAAAGCGGCTCACGAGTCCCTTGATGAACTTGACAGCGGAACCTGCCGGGATGGTGCGCGCGGGCTCGACCTCCGCCCACTTGGTGAACTTGTCGATGGCGACGTAGAGGTAGCGATAGCCGCCGGCTGCGCGAGGGAAGGGTCCCAAGATATCCAGCCCCCAGACCATGAAGGGCCACGAGAGAGGGATGATCTGGAGGTCCTGCGCCGGCTGGTGGATTTGCAAGGCATGGAATTGACAAGATTCACATGATTGGACCAGCTCGGTGGCGTTGTGGAGCGCGGTGGGCCAGTAGAAGCCGCTACGGAACACCTTGCCGACGAGGGTGCGTGATGAAGAGTGGTGGCCACAGCCTCCTCCATGGATGTCAGCGATCAGCTCGCGACCTTGCTCTTCAAAGATGCACCATAGTGAGGTGCCATTGGGGTACCTGCTGTATAGCTCGCCGTCCTTCAGACAGTAGGCGGTGTCCTGGCGAGCCACACGCTCTACCTCTGAGTCCTTCTCTGGGTGGGTGCCGTGAAGCAAGTAGGCCTTGAACTCAGCGGCCCAGCTATCCGCTTGAGGCTCCAGCGCCAGCAGCAGGCGGGCGCCTGAGGCTGGGCCACAGTCTGGTGCGCCCGTGGGTGGTGCGGGTGGGAGCTCTTCATGAAGCAGCGTGGCGCTCACGGTAGGTGGTGTAGCTGATGGCTTGAGGAGCCTTTCCTCGAAGACGCCGGGGCTTTGAGGCTCGCGGCGGGATGCTCGCTTGGTGATGTCGTCGGCTTCCCTGTTGCTGCCGCGGGGGACGTGCTGGAGCTCCAGGCCAAGGAAACGCTTCTCGAGTTTGCGTACCTCTTCCAGATAGGTGGCCATGTGCTCGTCCTTGGGCTTGTAGCTTTTGTTGGAGAAGTTGACGAGGAGCTGCGAATCGCCGGTGAGGCACTTGATGCCAAGAGCGAAAGCAACCTTGAGGCCGGCGATGAGGCCATCGTACTTCGCAATGTTGTTGGAGACCTTGTCGTCGTGCTTGAAGCAGAGTTGGACAACGTAGTAGAGCTTGTCTCCCGTCGGCGAAGTGAGCATGACGCCAGCCCCCGCGCCCTGCCAAGAGAAGGCGCCATCAAAGTGCATGGTCCAGCCGCCAGGCGCCTCGTCCCCAGGTAAGAGGGGTTCGTCCTCGCGAGGCTCCTCCTGGGGCGGGTCCGTCCATTCCGCTACGAAGTCAGCCAGGGCTGCACCCTTGATCACCCTTGTCATGCAGAATTCCAGCTCGAAGGCCTGCAGCTCAATGTTCCACTCGACGACACAGCCAGAGGCGTTGGGGCTGCGCAGGACTTGCTCTAGGGGGTAAGACGAGATCACCTTGATGGGATGGCCCTGGAAGTAATGGCGCAGCTTCCTGGAAGTGACGAGGAGCGCGAGGAGGAGCTTCTGCTGCATGGGGTAGCGCTCGCGCGCATCCCGCAGCACCGTGCTGACAAAGTACACCGGATGCTCGACGAGGCGTGTAGTTGGCACGGCAGCTTGTTCTCCGGAGGGCTCGAGAGGCTCATGAGGCTTAGAGGCCCTGGGAGGCAGCTCGTGAGGCGGATCATCGGAGGCCTCCTGAGGAAGGCCCTCGGCAGGTGGAGGCGCGGCCTTCGGAGGCTACGCGCCAAGGGCCTCATGAGGCGAGGCCTCAACAGGCGACGGCGCGACCTCGGGTGGCGCCGGCGCGGCAGGCTTCTTCTATGCGCAGATGCGCTCTTCTCGAACAGCCACCAAGGCTGCACTGGCTATCTGGGGAGTGGCTGCCAAGTATAGGAGTAGGGGCTCGCGAGAGCGTGGCGCGGCCATGATGGGCGGGCTCGTGAGGTACCTCTTGAGGTCTTCGAAGGCAGCGTCGGCCTCGGGAGTCCACTTGAAGGGGCCGGATCTCTTCATGAGCTTGCAGAATGGCAGGGCTCGCTCACCGAACTTGGAGATGAATCGCCCGAGCGAGGCCATGCATCCCGCGTGTCGGGGGGATAACCCCCGGGTAGGTAACGGAGCCTGGAGCCCTTTTCAAAACTTCGGGGCAGCTTGTGCCCCTCCAATCCGGCTGGCCATCCGGCCGGCTTCCCAACGCTGGCCGGCTGGGCTTGGCCCCGTGCCGGGTCCGGCTGGCCGCTAGCCGGCTGGCGACGGGTCAGCGGGCGTCCCATCACTCTGTACGACAAGACGGCTCTCCACGGCGGGAGAGCATGGCTACAGCGCCGCGAACCTAGAAGAGCATGGCTACAGTGCCGCCAACCCTGCTGACCCGGGCGACCGACGTCACCGCGGCGAGCCACTGTAGCCCCACGACGCCAACCACTCCGTGATGCACGAGGCGACGGACCACAGTGCCGAGCAGCCGGCGGGCCCCACTGCCGGCTCCAGACGCCGACATCCGGGTCCCGCCCGCATGCAGATTTACCCATGTAACCCTGGGGGGCCAGGCTATAAGACCCCCCAGGAGGCCTCCATGCACGGGGCGGCACTCAGTAGAAACACACACACCCACGCACTCACACACACTCACAGGAGAGGTAGAACGGCGGCCTAGCCCCTTCTTTCTCCTCCGCCCATACAGCTTCAGGAGCAACCTTGTAGCCCTTGTGCTCTCATACTACATTCGGCAGGATTAGGGGTGTTACCTCTTCGGAGGGCCCCGAACCTGGGTACATCTTGTGTCCCGCACTCGCGCGTACCGACCTCGCTTCCGGAGCCCACTGGCGTCCTCACGCAGCCCCGCACTTTTAGCCATCTCATGGCATCTGCCGTGATTTCACCACGACAGTTGGCGCCCACCGTGGGGCTGCTCGCAGCGTCGGCCGGATTCAAGTTCTGGACGAGGCCCTTCACCAGCTCCGACGAGCGCATTGCGTTCAGCTTGGTCCGCGCGCCTTGCGTGGCCAACCCGGCCGGCTGCAATGCAGCGCCAGGCGCGGACGCCGCCTGCCCCGCAGGCTGCTCCATCGTCCCCTTCGGCGTGCTTTGCGTCTTCATCGCGCTCATCCCCGACAAGTACCCTAGCGAGGTACACAGCTTCACCGACTCGCCTATCCCTATCGGCTGCACCGTCTCCAATGATGTTGCGGATCTCTGCACCCGCGCGGAGGTGCTGACCATCGGCGCTAGCTCCGGCTCCTCGCGCAGCAAGGAGAAGGCCGTTGCGGCCCAGGCCCACCGCGACGACCCGCTTCGTGAGACGATCAGAAGCTTGCAAGCCCCCATCACGCCCGATGCCGACCCGGCGGCCGCGGCGGCTCAGCTCGACGAGAACCGTCAGCAACTGTTGGATGAGACCACGGCGCTCGCGGCAACGCGGCACCGGCTGGAGTCCGCCCAGCGGGAGTAGGACAGCGTCCACGGCTTCACGCCGGCCGCCGCTGAGCCCAACCGGGTCGCGGAGGTGCAATTCCACGGAGGCGCCATCGGCCGTGCGCTAGGCACAGGCTGGCCCATCTACGACACCCCCGTCAAGAACATGCTCGCGACACAGGCCGCCATGGCGGATCTTGAGTTCTTGGAGGGCGAGGAGCTCCTGCAGTAGCAGCAGCGCGTTTGCGACCTCATCACCACGGCGAACGAGCAGCAGAAGCGTTTCGGTCTGACCTAGCCCGCCGCCTCCGCCTCGGGGAACACCGTGGACCCGGAGAGGGCCCTTCGGGACACGCAGCAAGCATCTTCCCCTGCCGCTAGCGCCAGCCGCTCTGCCGGCGCCGGGCAAGCCGGAGCCGGCACAACCGCGCCGCGACGGCCGGTGACGGCATCGCTGACGAGATGGATGGTGACGATCAGGTCCAGCAGCCGGAGCACCCTCCCCCGCCGCCTCGGTCGCAAACTGGCTGGGCCCACGCGAGCCCTATGACGAAAACAATGCCCGCCATCGCATCGACCGGCTGGCGCGGTCCACGGCCCTCAAGGAGGAGAGTTCCGTTGGTCCCGCCTGTTTCGGGCCACGCATCCTTGAGGAACCCTTTCCCAAAGGGTTCACGCTGGCCCGCGACACCCCCAAGTACAGCGGCATCACCAAGCCAGAAGAGTGGCTGACTGACTACACCACGGCTGTCGGTATAACCAGCGGCAACAGGCGCGTGGCGGTCCGCTACGTCCCCCTCATGCTGCTCGGCTCGGCCCGGACATGGCTTAACAGCCTAAAGGCCGGCAGCGTCAACTCCTGGTTGGACTTCGAGGAGGCGTTTGTGTGCAACTTCACCAGCACGTACAAGCGTCCGGGTCGCCCTCGCCAGCTCTCCATGTGCGTCCAGGGCCCGGATGAGCCCCTTCGCGACTTCCTCACGCAGTGGACGGAGCCACGCAACTCCTGTGAGGGAGTCCACGAGCTGCAGGCCATCCAGTACTTCGTCAACGGGTGCCGAGACGGCACCCTGCTCAAGCACCAACTGATGTGTGACCCGGACACCTTGGCGGGGCTCATGGCCATGGCGGACAAGTACGCCACTACTGACTCCGCGATGCATGTGAAGATCTCGGTCGACGCATCCGGCAAGCCTGTCCCGGTCCAGCCGGCCAACCCTCAGCCGGCTGGCGACAACAACCAGCGCCGGCAAGACAACAACAACAACAACAACAACAAGCGGAAGGGTGAGCAGCCGGCTCCCCGCTACAACAACCTGCAAGTGGCCGCCGTGGCGGAGGAGCAGCCGGCCGAGCAAGGCGGCGGCAAGCACCAGCGCACCGACAAGATGGCCTGGCAGCCCAAGCTTTCCTTCGAGCAGATGCTCGACGCCCCATGCAAGCACCACAGCGGCGCGAAGCCATCCACGCACACGCTCCGGAACTGCAGCATCACCCAGCGCCTGATGCGTGGCGACCTTCCGCCTCCGCCACCCGGTCCCGGCCCGTAGCTTCTGCCGTCTCCCCCGCCACCTCCGGCAACCGGCGCCCTCGCCAACAATGCCTACCCTTAGCAGGACACGGCCTACATCGTATTCACCAGCGAGGGCGATGACAAGCACAGCAAGCGCAAGTACCAGCATGAGGTGAACGCCGTCGCCCCCCCCCCCCCGGTCCCCCAGTTCATGCAATGGTCTGACCGTCCCATCAGCTGGACCCGGGAGGACCACCCGGCCGTGATGCCCACGCCGGGTGGCTACACGCTCGTCCTTGACCCCACCTTCGTCGCTGAGAAGCGCACCTGCCACTTCTCGCGGGTGCTGATCGATGGTGGCAGCAGCATCAACATCCTCTATCGCGACACCATGATCAAGCTCGGCATCGAGGAGAGCCAGCTGCAGCCCACCCGGACGGTATTCCACGGCATCGTGCCGGGTGCCTCTTGCTCCCCATTGGCAAGGTCCAGCTGGACGTGCTATTCAGCTCCAGCACCCACTTCCGCTACGAGATGATCTGGTTTGAGGTGGTCGACCTGGCCAGCCCCTACCACGCGCTTTTGGGCCGGCCTGCCCTGGCCAAGTTCATGGCGGTCCCCACTACGCCTACCTCAAGATGAAGCTGCCGGGTCCCAAGGGCATCATCACCATCACCGGCAACTACAAGAAGTCCCTGGAGTGCACCCAAGCCGGCTCGAAGCTGGCCGAGTCGCTGGTCATCGCCGAGGAGAGGCGCCAGCTCAACCTGCTTGTCGCACTGGCTGGCGAGCAGCCGGCCATGCCGGCTCAGCTCAAGCAGCCAGTCGACGAGGCGTCCTTCAAGCCGGCCAAGAGCACACAGAAGATTTCGCTTGACCCGTCCAACACCAACTCCAGCGAGTACGTTGTCGTGGGCACCGGCCTTGACAACAAATAGGAAGGCGAGCTCGACGACCTCCTCTGTGAGAATCGGGACATCTTAGCATGGTCCCCTAAAGACATGCCAGGTGTTCCAAGGAAGTTCGTCGAGCACAAACTCCACGTCCGGCCGAATGCCAAGCCGGTCTGGCAGCAGCTATGCCGCTTCTCCGAGGAGAAGCGAAGAACCATTAGCGAGGAGATCGCCTGGCTACTCGCAGCCGGGTTCATCATGGAAGTGTTCCACCCCGAGTGGCTGGCCAACCCAGTCCTCGTCCTGAAGAAGAACGGCACCTGGCGCATGTGTATCGACTACACGAGCCTGAACAAGGCCTGCCCCAAGGACCCGTTTGCCCTACCCCAGATCGACCAAGTTATCAACTCCACTGCTGGCTGCGAGCTTCTGTCCTTCCTGGACGTCTACTCCGGCTACCACCAGATCAAGCTGGACCCGGCGGATGTCCTCAAGACGTCCTTCATCACCCCCTTCGGGGCGTATTGCTACATCACCATGTCGTTCGGCCTGAAGAACGCCGGCGCCACCTTCCAGTGCTGCATGCAAAAGTGCCTCCTGCCACAGATTGGCCGGAATGTGCACATCTACGTCGACGACATCGTGGTGAAGACCAAGCAGCACCTCAGCCTCCTGGAGGATCTCAAGGAGATGTTCGCCAATCTACGCCAGTTCCAGATCAAGCTCAACCCGGAGAAATGCGTCTTCGGCGTTCCGGCTGGCCAACTCCTTGGGTTCCTCATCTCAGAGCGTGGCATTGAGGCCAATCCGGAGAAGATCAAGGCAATCGAGCGCATGCGCAAGCCGGCTCGGTTGCGCGACGTCCAGAAGTTCACCGACTGCTTGGCCTCTCTCAACTGGTTCGTCAGCCGGCTAGGGGAGAGGGCCCTGCCCTTGTATCAGCTGATGAAGAAGATGACGCCCTTCGAGTGGTCCAACCAGGTGGACGAAGCTTTTCGTGACCTCAAGCACGTTCTCTCCACCGCACCCGTCCTGGCCACACCGACTGAGAAGAAGCCACTCCTGATGTACATCGCGGCAACCACTCACGTGGTCAGCGTGGTCCTGGTGGTCGAGCACCCTGAGCAGAGCAAGGTGCAGCAGGTCCAGCGCCCTGTGTACTACCTGAGCGAGGTCCTCTCCACCTCCAAGCAGAACTACGCCCACTACTAGAAGATGTGCTATGGCGTGTACTTGGCTGCCAAGAAGCTGAAGCAGTACTTCCAGGAGCACGTCATCACCGTGGTGAGCACGGCTACCTCGACGAGATCATGGGCAGCCGAGACGCCTCCGGCCGAGTCGCCAAGTGGGCCATCGAGCTCGCCGGCCACACCATTCTCTACGAGCCTCGCACCGCCATCAAGTCGCAGGCACTGGCCGACTTCCTCGTCGACTGGGCAGCGACCTAGTACTTGTCGCCGGCTCCCGACTCGACGCACTGGCGCATGCACTTCGACGGATCAAAGATGGTCTCCGGCTTGGGATCCGGCATCATGCTCTCCTCCCCCAAGAACGACCGGCTGCGCTACACGCTCCAGATCCACTTCGCCGCCTCCAACTACGTCGCCGAGTACGAAGCCCTCGTCCACGGCCTCCGGCTGGCCAAAGAAATCGGCATCCGGCGCATCCTCTGCTACGGCGACTCCGACCTGGTGGTCCAGCAGGTCTCTGGCGAGTGGGACGCCAGGGACGCCAACATGGCCAGCTACCGCAACCTGGTCTAGTAGTTGACCGGCGGCTTCGACGGCTGCGAGTTCCTCCACGTCCCTCGAGCCGAGAATGAGGCGGCAGATACACTTGCCAAGATCGGCTCCTCCCAGCAAGCCATCCCAGCCGGCGTCTCCCTCGAGCACCTGCGCAAGCCCTCCATCAAGCCGTCTCCGGATTTGGAGTCCATCTTCATCCCGGCCGACCCAACGGTCCCTGCCTCCTGCTCGGGGGCTGCCGGCTCCTTCTCGGGGACTGCCATTCCGGTCCCGGGGGCTGCCATCTCTGACCCAGCCCCGGGGGCTGCCGCCCCAGTCCCGGGGGCTGCCGGCTCCGGCTCGGGGACTGCCATTCCAGTCCCGGGGGCTGCCGTCTCTGACCCAGCCCCGGGGGCAGCCGGCTCTGGCTCGGGGGCTGCCAGCTCCGGCCCGCCGCCTCCCGACCTGGCCAGTCCTGTGCAAGCTGTCGTCTTCATGGTGGTGGAGGCACCATCCTGGGCACAGCCGATCCTCACCTTTTTGGAGAGCAGCGAACTCCCTGTGAACGAGGTCGAGGCCTAGCAAGTGCAGCGTCGGGCCTCTGTCTACAGCATCATCAACAACGAGCTTGTCAAGCGCAGCACAACTGACGTCTTCTAGCGCTACGTCAAGATGGACAAGGGCCTCGAGATCCTACGCGACATCCACCAGGGCGAGTGCGGGCATCACGCCGCCTCCCGGTCCCTGGTGGCCAAAGCCTTCCACCACGGCTTCTACTCGCCAACTGCTCTGAAGGACGCAGAGCAGCTGGTCCTCAAATGCAAGGGCTGCCAGCACTTCAGCGCCCAGAGCCATCAGCCGGCTGCGGCTCTCTAGACCATCCCCATCACGTGGCCCTTTGCCGTCTGGGGCCTCGACATGGTGGGACCCTTCAAGACCACTCGAGGCGGCATGACACACCTGTTGGTGGCCGTCGACAAGTTCACCAAGTGGATCAAGGCAAGGCCGATCAAGAAGCTCGACGGTCCAACAACCGTCAAGTTCATCAAAGACATCGCTGTCAGCTATGGCGTCCCCAACAACATCATCACCGATAACGGCACCAACTTCACCAAAGGCGCGCTGGCTCGTTACTGCTCCGTCTCCGGCATCCGGCTTGACCTGGCCTCCATCGCCCATTCCCAGTCGAATGGCCAGGCGGAGCGAGCAAATGGCCTCATCCTAGCCGGCATCAAACCGCGACTCGTCGAGCCACTCGTGCGATCACCCGTCGGCAGGATTGATGAGCTGCCGGCCATATGGAGTCTTCGGACCACGCCCAACCTGTCAACCGGCTTCACCCCCTTCTTCCTCGTCTATGGGGCCAAGGCGGTCATCCCCACGGACCTTGAGTTCGAATCGCCTCGGGTCACCCTGTACATGGAGGCGGAAGCCAAAGCAGCACGCGAAGACGGCGTCGACCTACTCAAAGAAGCGCGCCTGCTGGCCCTCAGCCGATCGGCCATCTACCAGCAAAACCTGCGCCACTACCACAACAAGAAGATCAAGCCCTCGCTTTCCGCGAGGGCGGCCTCATACTCCGGCTGGTCCAGCGGACAGCCGGCCAGCACAAGCTGTCCTCCCCATGGGAGGGCCCTTTCATCATCAGCAAGGCCCTAGGCAATAACGCGTACTACCTCATCGACGCGCAGAAGAAAAACAAACGCAAGAGAGACGCCTCCGGCGAAGAGACAGAATGCCCCTGGAACGCGGAGCTCCTCTGTCCGTTTTACAGTTGAACCGTGTATGTATCTACCCCTTTTGGAAGTTAATGAAAGTAGCAAGTCCCCCGAACGACACTCGGGGGCTACCTTTTCATCTCTATCGAGCTTTACTTTTTCTTGCGTACTTTACCGCATTCGCCCCCCTCCCGCCGGGTCGGCACGTCTGGCTCGGGGGCTAGCCGGCTCGCCGGCTAGCCCGCGCCCTGCTCTTCTAAAGCCGGCCCAGTAGCATGCGCACCGCCGAAGCCCTCTCTTTGCCATAAGCCACAGGCCGACTCCCGGACGTCCGGCTGGCAAGAGCCAAAGGCTGAAAGCATCCTCACGCAAAAGGCGGCCAAGGACGAACGTCCGGCTCGGCCAACCCAGCCCTCTCTTTCACTCATCACCGCACAGACCAGCTGCGCTCCAACCGGCTTCACCGCCTGCAACCAGCCGGCCCAGTGGGTGTTTCGCTTGCGCTCAAATCCTAAAGCCTAAGTATTGTGCGCTCTCTTTCGAGTCCGGCTCCCCGTCCCAGCTACAGACCGGCTCCCGGCTGTCCAGCTGGCGGGGAGGAGGTCGAGAAGGGGAGGGAACAAGAAAACAGCCTAAGGAAATAAGCAAGAGCGAGCCGCCAAACGGCAAAGACAAGCATACATAAAAACAAGCATGCATATATACACAGCAAAGGCCCACGGCCAATAGTTCATTACATAAACTTACACCCCAGTGGGTGGACTTGCCAACTAACGAATAGTTCGAGTTCAAAAAAACAAAAGTACAGGAAAGATAAAAAGCCCTATGTGGCGGCCTCGTCGGCATCGCTCTGCGCCGGATCCTCCGTGGCGGCGGTGTCGTCCAAGTCGGCGGCATCGTCGTCCGCCCCGGCTCCCGTCTCGGCCAAGCTGCCCTTCGGGTCCTCGAGCGCCAGGCCGAAGTCGTCGGTAGGAAGCTCCGTGCCGTCTGGCGCCCGCTCCGGCATGAACTCGTCGTGCGGGGTGAACAACGCAATGTCGCTGGTCCGCACGGCGATTGGCGTCTCCCGTTCTGCCAAGTCCGCCTCCGCCCCGGCCCTCCGTGCGCACAGCTGGTCCAAGCGGATGCTCGGGTACCAGGACAGCACGAACCCGAGCGCCATCTCCGCGCCGGCCCGGACTGTGGAGGCCATGCACGCGCCGAGTCGCGCCGCGCCGGCTTCCAGCCAACGCGCCAGCCGGCTGACGGTGGTTGGCACCACCGCAGCCGGCCAGAGAGCTCCCACCATCGACAAGCCGGCTTCGAAAAGCCGGTTCATGTCGCGCTCCACCGCCTCCAGGCGGGCCTTGGCAGCAACGGTGATCTCCTCCACCGTCCAGGCGGCGTACTCTTCGACATCGGCTCCCGCCGCCCTCTGCTCTTGCCAGTGGGCGTTCACTGCCTCCTCGGCCGGCGCTTGGGTCTCAGGGAAGACCCCTGGTGAAGAAAGGGAGAAGTTCGATCAAAAGGCCGAAGGGCCGGAACCAGAAAGAAACAAAGACAAAAACAAGTGGAAACACTTACGCGTGAGGAGCTCGCCGATGTATAGCGCCTCCTGCAGCATCTCCCGCTCCCTCGCCGCCCACGCGCTGGCGCTGCAGTCATGGGCTGCCTTGAGCTGGGCGACCTCTTCGGCGGCCTTCTTCGCCTCCTCCTCCTTTCGCCCCACCGCTGGCGGTGCTCCTCCGCGAGCCGGTCCAGCTCGTCCTTATGGGCGGCTGTCGCCTTGTCCCTCTCCCGGACCGACCGGGCCGCCTCCTCCTACAGCCGGTCACATTCCGTGGCCGCCTGGTCACGGAGCCGGCCGGCCTCGGCCAGCTGGCGCCGGAGCTCCTACGCCTCAGCCGGGTTGACGGCAGTGGCTGCACGACTGGATCCGGATCCTGGTGAGAAGCCGGGCAAGAAACGAAAAAGAAAGCAAAGAATGAAGCAAGAAGATTCGACCCAGCTGCTGCGCAGCCGGCCTGAATCTCGGGGGCTACACCCAGTGGGTGTGCTGGAACGCCCCCACTGGAAGAATGCAAAAATTACCTTTGGCCTGGCGAAGCTCCTCCTCCTTGGCCGCCAGCTGGGCCTTCACCGAGCGGAACCGGCCTAGGAGGCTGTTGTACACCGCCACCCGCTAGTCGTAGATGGACTGCAAGGAAAAGAATTAACGCAAGATGCCTGAGAAGGCCTGACCCGCCTGCTGCGTAGCTGGCCCGGGCCTCGGGGGCTACACCCAGTGGGTGCGCTGACGCGCCCCCACTGGAAAGCGACCAAGCCGGTAAAGAAAGGAAAAGAAGAAACAAGACACAGTCGCAAGGAAACGCGAAGAATGAGCAAACTCACCACGACAGTCTGCTCCAGCTGCAGCAGCCGGTCGTTCTCCGCCTGGGCGAAGCCTTGCCACTGGCCGCGGTGGTCGGCGAACTGCAGCCGCAGGGCGTCCACCGCCACGTCCAGCTCGCTCCAGGGGCCGCCGCTCATCGCCTCGCTGGTGCTCGCCGCCCAGTTCCGCTGCGGCCGGGCCGAGGACCCGGTGCTGGTCCCGCTGCCCGCCGGCCTCAGCTCAAGGCTGCGCTCCGCGGTTCGCGGCTCCATGGTCACCATGGCGCGGGAGCCCCCTGGCGTGGCCTCCGCGCTCGGGGGAGGCGCTCCTCCTCCACCTAACGTGGCCTCCAGCCCGTGGCCTCCTTTGCCCCCACGTCCGGCTTCGTCGGCCGGGTCGGTCGCTGGCGGCGCCTCCGGGTCGGCCATCTGGTCAGCCGCCGACTCGTGGCTGTCCGTCTCGCCACGGCGGGCTGCCTCGGCGGCGGCACGAGCTTCCGCCTCCACCCGGCGGGCCGGGTTGTGTACCGATTTGCAGCGATGCTCCGCAGCCGGTGACGGCAGTGGCGAGGGAGTCGGCCAAGCCGGCCATTCGGGCCCCTCGGCGGTCCTCCTCTGCCTCGCTGCGGCCTCAACCACGATGTCGGCCCATGCCTTCGCCGAGGCCTCGGCCATCTCCCTCTCGGCCTCCTCCCGCGCCCTCCAGGCGTCCCTCTCGGCCTCCTCTAGTGCGGCGCCGGACTGCCGGGCCACGAGCGCCTCCTCGGTGGTCTCCGCCGCATCGCGCTCGCCTACGTCGCTCCGGCCCCTCGACCGATCAGCCTCCTCCACGGCCGCCGCTGTCGCGGCTGCCTCCGCTAGCTCGAGCGCGCTCCTGGTTGGGCGCGAAACGGATAAGGGGAAGGAAGATAGCACAGCAACAAAGAAAACAGAAGCAAAACGTAAGAGCAAACCTTACCCGATGGCCGTGGGAACCGCCCGCTTCGGGCCCGCCGACGGCGCTGCCAAGCGCATCTTCTTGACGGACCTCCTCATGCCGCCCAGCTGCGCCGCAGCCGGCCGCGCCTCGACCGACTGCTTCCCGTGCAGCCGGCTCGCGGCCGCCGGCTCCCCGGCCGCCCTCCGCTGCCGTCCTCCAGGGGCGGCTCCATCGCCCGTCGCCGTGGTTTGTGGCGCTGCATCGCGCGCATCACTCTCATCACCATCATCATCATCCGTCCCCTCGCGCAAAAGATCCGGGTTCAGGGACTTACCGGCTTGGCTGGGTCCGCCGGCTTCCACGTCCACGAAGCGCTCCTCGCCGCCACCCGCGCCCGCGTCGCCGTCCCCCTCGTCCTCCGGGTCCGATTCGGCCCGGTCCGGCTGCAGGACCTGGGGATTCGGGCCGTCAAAAATCTGCTGACTCAAGAAGTGCTGCAGCCGGCCCGAGGCGTCAGGGTGCAGGAAGAGTGCAGACATTGCAAAGAACAAGGACCAGGGACTCACCGCCGGCGCTGGAGCATCTCGGCTGTACGGCTCCTTACCGAATCACCACTTCTCTCCGTCGAGCCCTACGGCAGAGATGTCGTTGACGCGCTGGGCGATCTCGGCCAGCGTCAACTCCTTAATCGACAGCCGGCAGGGGTCGCGCCGGCCTCTCATGTCGTAGATCCGGTGCGGCCGTCGCTGCAGAGGCAGCACCCGGCGGCCCACGAAGGCCGCGATGAGGTCCACGGCGACGAGCCCCTCGCGGTCCGTCATCTCCTGGATCCGGCGGCAGATGCCCACGATCTCCACCGACGGGCTCCTTGGGTTATGCCCCCAGTTCAGCTTCTCAGCCGGCGGCGCGTCGATGAAGGGGGGAAGGTTGATGCGGTCGTCGGCCGGGTCGACGTTCCTCTTGTAGAAGAACGATTTCTGCCACTTCTTGGCCGATTCCTCGAGGGGCAGCATCGGGAAAGGTGTGACAGCCCGAGACCGATGCTCCAGATGCCTTCCATGTTTTTAGTGTTAGCCGCTTTAATTATTTGTTTGTTGCATTCATCATGGCATCATTCGCATTGCATCGGTAGTCCACTGCCGTCATTTTTCTAAAACTCGTAGCCGTTCGTCGTTTCCGCTTCTCCCTTTGTCTTCATCACCTTCTCTCGGACCGCTTTGTCTCCGTTGACTGTTCTCTAACCCACTCGCAACCTAGTTCAAAAACTTCCCCTAACCCGAACCGGGCGGTCGTGACCGGCGGGTCCAGATCAATCCCGAAATACCCCAAACATCTTCGGTTTCTTCATTAGACCAGCCCATTGAACCGAAGTCATCTAATTGCAATCGAAGGATCGAGATCATCTCTGATTTGCTATAAATAGACCGCTAACCCTAAAACCTAGCTTCCTGTCCCGTCGCGCCGCCACTCGCTCGATCCACCTTGGGTTCTATGCCCAACCAACCAGATGCCGGCGCTCCCGATCCAAAATCCTCTCGGCCTCCACCCGTAGCCTCCGACCACCTCCCTCGTCTTACGCGCCCATCCACGTGAGGCCACAGCCAGCCATCGAGGAGCCCATGCACCTCCCGATCCACCCTTTGGTGTCTCTTGCTCGAGCCCCCTGCATCGACCCGAGCAGCAACAACAGAGCCGTCGACCTCGCCTCCCAGAGCAAGCTCGGTCCTTTCCGCGCACCTCCGCCTGAGCTGCCCGAGCTCCTCTGCTCACGCAGCAGTGCCCAAACCCCACCATCCTCGTCCGTCCATCGCGCAGCCTTGCCTCCATTCCCGCGACCCCACGCCGGTCAGCAGCAGCAGGTCGCCGTGCCTCTGCCCATCTTTCTCCTTCCTCCCGTTTTTCTCTGTCTCTCTCTCCCTCTAATCTCTCAGCTGTCTCTCTGGCCTTGGCCTGCAGGAACTCCCATGGCCGCTGATGGAGCTCCAAGCCACAGGTTCTCCCAACGTCGGCGCTCCTCCAGACCACCTCAAGTTGTCGGTTCCGTTCCTCCTGCCTCGCCGGACTCGGCCGCCCCAGGACAGCACCTCCGGCCTCTCCTTTCCTTCTTTCCTCCGCTTCCTCCCTCTTTTCCTCTTCTCTGAACCTCCTCTTTGTTTTCTCTGAACAGGAGCACCACGCCATGGCCTTGCAGCTTCTGTCACCGCCCTGCTCCGTTCGTCGCCATCTCCGCCAGATCCGGCGAGGCCCTGCGTCCCCGGCCTCGTCCCCGCCTCCCGTCGCCTGCAGCGCCGCCGTCCCCTTCTGCTTCGTCATCGCGCGCGAGGAGGATGACCCCAAGAGGTCCTCGACGCCCCCTGCTCGCTTGAGCATGTTGACCGTGTGTGCCAGCGCGACCCCTGCCTCCAGCCACATTGGCCTTCGCCTCCAAGGCCCAGCCTCCCCGCTCCACCAGATCTGGCCCGATTGGCCCATGGTGAGCGCGCCTCTCTCATTCCCCGCCTGTGCGTTGATTTGCTATCCAGCGCTCACCCTGTTCGGCCCGATATGTTTTTTTCCTGCTATCTGCGAATTGACCAAATATCCAGTGCACTGCATAATTTCAGAAAATGCCCCTGTTTTAAATTGTTAATAACTAAATGTCCATGCATCAAAATAAAACATGCCATATATGTAACTTGCACAGAATCTCATGTAGTTTCACAATATCCAACTTTCATCCATGTTGAAATGTTTAAAATTGCTGTTTGCATTAATTTCCATAAATGACATGCTAAAATGGTTTATTTCATAACTAAATAACCGTAGCTCCAAATTAAATAAACTTTATATTTAATGGGGTAGAAAAATGTGTAGATTGACATGGTGCACTTAGTTTTGCTGTTTAACAACTTTAAAATATGATTTAGGGCAGAACAGTACCAATTTCGAAAATTGCATATGGGGTTTTTCCGAAATTATTATTTGTTGTTTTTGGCCTCATTTAAATTGCCTAGATAGGTAGATTAATTATGCTTCACCCCTTGCCATGATTAACAACATTTAATATTGTTGAGTAGCATAAACAAGAGTGAACTAAACATTGGAATGTGGAGTTTCGTCAATATATAACTCGTTGCATATTGAGCTTCACTTAATGTGTAGTATTTGATTGTTGCACTTGTCATGCCATGCATCTTTAAACTTGACATGCATCATACTTGGTTGTGCATCATGCCATGGTTATGCTTGTTTGTTTACCATGTTGTTTGTTTCTTTCCAGTTGTGCTTCTTCTCGATAGTCCGGTTTCGTTCCGGAGTTGTGAGGATTCGTTCATCTACGATTGTTCGACTACTTCACAGATCCGGTCTTCTTCCTAGCGGGATTTCAGGCAAGATGACCATTACCTTGGATATCACTACTATCTTTGCTTGCTAGTTGTCTCGATGCTATCGCTATGTCTCGCTACCTACCACTTGTTTGTCAGCCTCCCAAATTGCCATGATACAGCCTCTAACCTTCCACCATCCTAGCAAACCGTTGTTTGCCTATGTTACCGCTTTGCTCAGCCCCTCTTATAGCGTGCTAGTTGCAGGTGCACTGCAGGTTGTTCCATGTTGGGACATGGAGATTATGGGATAACACAATATCTCTTATTTAATTAATGCATCTATATGCTTGGTTGTGTGTGGAAGGCTCGGCCTTTTGCCTGGTGTTTTGTTCCACTCATGCCACCCTAGTTTCCGTAATACCGGTGTTATATTCCTTGATGAGCGCTTCTAACACATGTGGGGCATATGAGAACCCCCCCTGATCATTCGTTTTAGGATAAACTTCTCCAGCAAGGCCCAACATTGGTATTTCATTTCTTAATAACAACTAAAACTTGCATAGGGACTTTCCGGACCCCGTGGATAATTTAATCAACAACCCGGGCCAGTGCTCCTCATGAGTGTTGGTCCAAAACTAGAGCACTGTGCGGGGCCGCCCCTTGGCAACTTGGGGTATTTGGCACCTGTACGCATCGCTTATCCGCCGTGTCTTGAGAACGAGATACGCGGCTCCTATCGGGATCGTCAACACGTCGGGAGGTCTTGCTGGTTTAGTTTTACCTTTTACGAGTGGCTTGTCCACCAGGATTCCTTATCGTAAGCATCATGTTATCATGGTGTGAGGATGTTCCATCGGATGCGTGTGGTAATTTATAATGGACTACTTGGAGCACCCCTGCAGGGTTAAATCTTTCGGAGAGCCGTGCCCGCGGTTATGTGGCGACTTGGAAATTTATAACCTCCGGTTGTAGAGAACTTGACACTAAATTTAATTAAAATACAACAATCGTGTGCGTAACCGTGATCGTCTCTTTTCGAGGGAGTTCGGGAAGAGAACACGGTGGGGTTATGTTTGACTCGTAAGTAGGTGTACGGGATCACTTCTTGATCATTACTAGATTGCGACCGTTTATGCGTAGTTACTCTTCTTATTCTTGTACTCGTAAGTTAGCCACCATACAATGCTTAGTGCTTGCTGCAACCTCACCACTTATCCATTACATACCCATTAAGCTTTGCTAGTCTTGATACCCATGGTAATGGGATTGCTGAGTCCTCGTGGCTCACAGTTTACTACAACAACAGGTGCAGGTACAGGTAAAGCGATGATTTGACGTGAGCGCGATGCATGTTTGCTTTTGGAGTTCTTCTTCTTCTGCTTCTTCTTCTTCTTCATTGATCATAGGATGGGTTCCCGATTGGCAGCCTGAGATTAGCAGGGTGGATGTCGTTCTTCTTTTTCGTTTGTTTTCATCCATAGTCGGATCCTGCTCTTCTGTATGATGGTTGCTATGTATTGATGTATTCATGTATTCATGCTGTAGCTTGTGGCGAGTGTAAACCTTTATCTGGTATTCTCATATGTTCAGTACATGGTATGATGTAACGATATCCACCTTGCGAAGCGTCTCCGATATGCGCTTCTATCCTTAGTGGGACTTCCGAGTTCCTTGAGGATAGGACCGCATATTGGGCGTGACAAGTTGGTATCAGAGCCTCTACTGACCGCAGGAGCCCCCTTGATTGATCGAACCGTTGACGGGTCTAGAAAAGAAAAACTATTTTGAGTCTAGTTATATATCGGAGAGTAGGAATTATTTTTACTCCTTATCCCCTTCGTCGCTCTGGTGAGGAATTGTGACGTAGGTGTTTTAATTCTACTACTCTTCTCACTCAATTTTTTTTAGAATCACGCGGGTATTTCCGAAATCGTTGGGATATCGGTGTGATAGAATTCTGTTCTTGGTGCCTCCTGACTGTATGGATTGGACCCGGGGAGTTGAGCTCCAAGGGGTTCTTGTCACATTCACTATCGTTTCAGTTCCTGAATACCAGAGGACACCGACATCGAAAAACTCTTCTATCTTGTTTGTGGTGAGATAACCTCGACGTCACCCAGTACTGGGGAGATAGTTCGGGAGTACTGCCACGGCTAGCATAGCGGATGTTTTTTTTCCGAAGGTCTGAGGTAGACGAATTTGCGAAGTTTCTTGGTTGTGTGTTAAGGGTTGCGGATGCAGTTGCAGCTGATTAGGTTGTTGTTTGCAGTAGGTTCCTGGACCCGCAACCTGATCGCATAACCAAGAAGTTTTGGGAGTTCTTAGGTGGGAATTCAAGTAGTTACCTAGGATATCTTTTCGACAGATGCATGATATGAGATTGGGGTTCGACGTCTAGTGGTCCGCCTGCTCACGGTCGTTTTTACAGCGGTGCTCGTTACGTCTTAAAGAATCCTTGTAGCCTCGCTATGATTCGGGGACGCTTCGTAGTCTCGTACACTACCTTGTACGGATGGCCACTGTAAGATCGAGCCCATGTGAGCTCCACCATGAAAATTTCGGACGAAATCTCTATCATATGTTTGTTTCGGCTTATTCTGCAAGCCAAATCCTTTGTTTTGTTTTGAGTTGCGGTATTCGAGTTGCTTCGAAGTCAAGTGTGAATTCCATACCTTTCCTAAGTGGTGTTCTCATATTTCTATATGAATAGTAATCCTTTTGATCCATCGAGATTGTCATGACAATTCTTTTCAACCGGTGTGCTTTTTCTTCAAGTTAATCCGATCATTTCAATATTTGCAAGATCAATTCTCAGTTTTCTCAACGGTGTTCGTTTCACCAGTCCAAAGTTGTCTTTCTTTTTCCCACCCTTTTTTTTCGCGGAGTAAAAATTCCCAAATCAAGTATCCATTTTATTCGTGAGAAGTCTTTTCATTCTTTTCCTTCAATCTATCTATACCTATACTAATTAGAGACTCCCTAATAATTCCCACGTTAATTAGAAAATATTAGCCGTACATCTAATGATGGAACCAAGTTATTACGGTCTGGATTAACCCGTACAATTTGCGGCTGGAATTTTAAGTCCGGCCATTAAACACATTGATTTACAAAGCCCACCATGCATACACGGCTAAGCCGAGAGAAAAGGCCCATGGCGCTCTCTATGAAAAAACTCATGGTTAAAAAAAACTAAAAGGCACAACCGTAAATATCTACCTCTCCATCGTCTCCTTTACCAGGAAAAAAAAACGATGACCTGAAGCAATCGTACTCCCTTTCTCAATCTCTCACGTCTCTCTCTCCAACTCTCATGTCTCTCTTCATCTCCTCATGGAAACAGATCCAAGTCTCTCAAATTGGAGCAAGGAAGTTGGGATTGGATCCCTCTCTCAATCTCTCACGTCTCTCTCTCTCTCCCCCTCTCTCTCAAACTCTCATGTCTCTCTTCTCTCAGATTTGTTTTTTTGCTGGATTGGATTCAAAAAAATTCTACCGTGCCCTTTGATAGTGCTATCTAGGAGTTCAATTTCAAAACAATTCTTTTCCTCATGTAGATCAGGTTCCTCTTCTTACTCCGATTTGATTTTTTTCATGGATTGGATTAAAAAAAAACTATCGTGCCCTTTGATAGTGCCCTCTAGGGATTCAATTTCAAATCTTCTCACGTACGCTCTTTGGATACGTCATATGGAGATCGCCTCGGGGCACAACTAAGCCATAAGGCTAGCTTATAAATTAAACCTGCAACCTAACACAAACCATCTCAAATCGAGGAGGCTCTGTTCGTTGGCAGCATCGGCATTGGTCAAGCTCCTCCTGTTAGGTGCGACGGTTGTCTCTGTTTAGTTGCTTTCTCACCCAGTGTTTTTAGCAATTATTTGTTCTGTTGGTTCAATCACATTGGTAGGTTTTGTACTTCCTATTTCTTACAAACTAATCTTTCTTTCCAATTAAAGCCTTTGGTTTGGTAGATACTATAACAAGTTCTAATCTTCAAAATTCTGTTCGCTTACAAGTCAAATTCCTTTGTTTTCCTTTAGAACAATGGCATACGATATGCTCCATGCGATTAACAATGGGAAGGATTCCTGGAAAGTGAAGGCCAGAGTAATTAGGCTATGGGATGCCATTAACCTCAACAACAATGAACTCATTAGCCTTGACATGATACTACTTGATGAACAGGTCAGTTTATTGGTAAGAGCATATGTTTTTCAACATAACTAGGCCACTATATGATTTAAATACTGCCACATCTTCTCACTGCATTATAATGTTTCAGGGCACTATGATACATGCCAAGGTAATGAAACATATGGTTAACAAGTTCAGGCCATTGATCCAAGAAGGTTTAGTCTACATGATAGTGAATTTTAAGGTTACATCTGCTATGAATTTCCGTCCAGTTGAAGGCGACAAGATTATTAACTTCTTGCACACAACAAAAATTCAAGAGATTAAAGGACTTAAAAATATCAGTATAGCAAAACAAAGTTTCATGTTTTGTAGTGTTGACGTTCTTTCCACAAGAGATGGCCAGAAGATGTACTTATCCGGTATGATTATATTTGTTCAAATTATTAACTTGAATCTTCTCCGCATATTAACACCACTTTGCTTAGCAGATGTCATTGGGGTAGCAAGTTATGTAGGGAATATTGAAGAAACACAGACAACCCATGGGATTTCAAAGATTCGAGATATTGTACTTCGAATTGAGTAAGTACAGTTAAACAAATTATATAAGTAAAATATCATGGATGCTCATAGTCATGTCTCTTGGAATATACAGGGATCAAAAAGTTAATATTAGACTGTGGGGTAATAAGGTCAACCAAATTGATGAAGATTCTATAGGATGTGTTGTCATAGTAACATCAACAACTGTCCGAAAACTGAAAGGTTTGTATTTATATCAATCAAGGGTAAGTAGTGTTATGTGTGTCTTTTTTGTATTCGAAATCTAATATCAAGTGCTTGCAGATTACTCGCTGTCATCTACGGGTGCGACAAAAGTTTATATCGATTTGGATATCCCTGAAACAGCTGAGCTCCAAACGAGGTACAACCGTTCTTCCGCAATAATATGAAGAATTCCTATTCTATGATGTACATGAATACTTACCTCATGCAAAAACAGGTATTGCTTGGAAGATGATATCATAGAAGAAATAGAGCCGGAAGCCCGCTTGCAGGGAACAATTCAAGAACAAATGCTCTATAACAGAAGGACGCTAAGAGAAATAACTGAAATTGCATATGAATCTGAAAAACAGGTATTTATTATTAACATTTTAATTCTTTTGTCATATGTTTTATATGCTAATTTAACCTACAATGGACAGGAAAAGTTTTATACTGCAGAAGCAACCATTAAGTCAATTAATACATCAGATGAGTGGTACTACATAGGATGCGGCAAATGTAACAAAAAATTGCAAAAAGAAGGGGACCACTTCTACTGTCCAAAATGTGAAAAAGAACCTGAGAAGACATGTCCAAGGTAAATTTGATAATATCTCATCTTTTAGGTAGTAATATATCCTGCACTAACCAGACGTGTCATTTTGTTATTAGGTACAAACTTAAGCTAAAGATATGTAATCTTACTGCAACAACAACTTGCACCATGTTTGAGGCAGAAGCAAAAAAACTGATTAAGCAATCTGCAAGATTCTTGATAGATAGGGATGATTGTGATATCCATGAGCAGGCAGAAAAACTTCAGAAAATATGTGGGCAGAGATTGATTTTTCAATTCAGACTGAACGACTATAATTTCAAGTACGGTTACCAAGATTACACTGTTTATAGAATCTTTTTCATAGATTCCGAAGAAGATTCATCAGTACAGCATGCTAATGTTGAACAGGTATCATCTATTTGTACTATGGTGCTCCATATTATTTTCTATCTGCATGCCATATTTTACAATGAACGTTTATGGAAACTAACCCAAATTGTCATGTTTTTGTAGAACCCTACGAAGGGCACTAAAAAGGCTAGGAATAGGAACACATGTCGTGTTGTACATTCTGACGAAGAATCAGAAGAGGATAGCCAGGAGAAAGATGAATGCATATTCAAGGAATCTAGCCCCAAAGAAAGCGTACAATAAGCATTATTGACGATGGAGATTCAGAAAAAGATGGAACTGAGAATTATTCAAAGACCAACATAAGGCTTACTGGTGTTGATAAGGGATCAAAGAGGAAAGAAATTCAGAATGATAACCATGTAAGTTTTTTGGTGCATTTTCCTGTTCTTTCATAGTTGTTGTACACCTCTCTAACTGCTATAAATGTTTCGCAGGAGCAAGTGAACAATTTGTCACTTTCAAAAACTGTAAAGCAAGAATCAGAGGATGATGAACTCACTGTAGACCAGACAAAAAGGGGTAGAAGACGGAGCACAGGCCGTGCTGCACATCTTGGCGAAGAATCGAGAACTGAAGGAAGTCAGGAAATAAACAAATCCAAATCTATGGAATCAAGCCCCAAGAGGAAGCGTGTCGTAACACGCAAATGCGCCGATATTGATAACAAACCAGTAAACAATCACCATGAAGAAGAATCAGAAAAGGAAGGTACTCAGGAGCACAATGATTCAAGGCCTAGGACAAGGCTTAGTTGTGTTGATAAAAAATCGTTGAACAAAGGCACTCAGAAGTCTGGTGTATCAAGGACTCGAAAGACAAGTCGCTGATTAGTGGATATCCAATAATTTAGGATGTAGTACAATAGATGGGAGCATCAGATTTGTACTTTATATGGACTTCGTCATTGTTAAAAGTTTTTTTTTAATAAATATAAGGCATACCTTTGCGTTAGTAAAGGTATTATTCTCTGTATTATTCAGAAGTAGATGTTTGGTGTAATCCTGAATTGTCTGAAACAACTCATTCTTAGGCACCTTAGTTGTTTGCTATGTGAAGAAAGAATGACAGCCAAAAGAACAGTTCTGCCAAGGTTAATAGTTGAGTTAACATGTGCGAAAATGATATGTAATTCAAACAAAAAAGTTTCAGTATTAATATAGATTTGCATGGCAGCAGCATCTCAAACAAAGCAGGACTGGAGGAGTCCATGTTTGATTCTGTTGTAGCATTTGATCTCAAGCATCAGGGAAGTTATTAGACTGGTCTGCACACATGAGGAACTGATTTCTCTCACTAAATGCATCCCTATTAATTAGAAACAGCAGTAGAGTTTCACCAGCTGCCAACTCTGGTACAATTTCTTACGCCCAAATTCAGCGATTTCCCGACGTCAGTTTTCAGCTTGGCCTGTGTTGCGTACACAAAGATTTCCCATATACTAAGCCTGGGGAATAACCCATTTTACCTGTCGCCCTAGCTCTGCCGTACGTGCTCCAGTCCGCACCACTTTGTAATATGCATTGACATCTACTTATCGTGCATTCTGTCTTCCATCTAGCCCTATCATGCGTGGCCGACCATGACTCAAGTTTTGATTGGAATTAAATAGGAGTATTATTTTTGCCATGATATAGATAAGCACGCGTTCTGCATGGTTACATACTCGGCTACAAATTTGAATGAAATACATAGACTAAACGTGTATGAAACGGAGACGTGCATATATAGTAGTACTAATGCAGGAGTACTATATAAGACATCCGACGGCAGAAGCCATCTATCTGCTGAGACTAATTAAATAATAACGGCTCAGATCTAAGTAGGGTAGTAGAAGCATGTAACACGTACGCATGACAAATTCTCCATAACAGAAACCTCTCATCTCTCTTTTGTGTTATATACTATATCAAGTCAATTCCTGGACATCGCATCCGATCGCAACATTCATCCCGGCAAGACATCACCTCCGATCTCATCCTTCATCACGTACAGGCGATAATTAATTCTCACGCGGCAACCAGCAAGGAGGGGACAGGTTGTGTGCCAGTACTTGCAGGTACTCATTATCTAGGCCGAAATAACTGTTTTGACCTTATACGCAAAGAATTGCACAAAATGAACTCGACAGGAAAGTATTTCACAATCTGACCCTTTTAGAAACACCACAGCCCGAGGCGTTGCTGCTTCACTTAGAAACGCCGAGACACCTCGCGTTGCTGCCCTGTTGACGTGGCAGGCCAGAAACGCCGAGCCAGCTAGCGTTTCTGGAAACGCCAAGGACGTCTGGCGTTTCTGGCCACATTTGAAACACCATTGACTGTGGCGTTTCTAGCCTGAATTAAGTTACCCCGCGGGTGGGACCCAGCCCACTTGCAGCCCCGCCTCCTCCAGCCGCCAGGACGAAGAACAGAGCCCCTGCCCCTATCTCCTCTCCTCCAAATCCCTCCCAAATCTTCAATTTTGGCCATTAGAACTCATGGATCGGATCATCCCCAAGTTGCTTGAGGTATTCTCCCCCTATTCCTCCAAAAAATTTCAGTCAATATTGCCTATTTTAGATGCATTATTTGCAACATGGTGGAACCCTAAGATCCATTTTTATGATTTATTTGAACATTGTTTGGATTAGATTTTGTTTAGAAGGAAGATATAGTAGTTGTGTTGAAGCACTTGCTATTGTTTAGTATTGGATTTAGAGATAGGGAAAAAATTGTATTAGGTTGAATCCTAAGATTATTTGTTCCTAATAAGTTTGAATAAATTCTTTGTGATAAGTTTGGTTGAAAGTGTCTTTTTTTTAAAAATATGCTTGTGACTTTAGATAGAATTTTAAATGCTTGTGACTTTAGATAGAATTTCAAATGTGTTTTATGTATGTATGATTGTGTATGTATGTATGTGAATGTGGTGAAAAGTTTTAAGCATTGTGTAAAATGCAAGTGGATTTAGAGAGTATTTTATAACGTGTTCAAAGTTTGAAGCATTCATATTAACTACTCTATAATGTATCATGTAGGATGTTTGAGCCGGATAAATATCCCGGCTTTGATGATTATTACGAGAGCAAGCATCGTGCTGTGCTAGTGGAAAGAGGGGAGGTAACTATGTATCTACATTGTTTGATTTTCGTATTGTGACTTGTTGAGAGAAGTAACAAAATTGTGCGTTTGTTTTTTTAGGTTCCTCCAGTACTTCGGTTGAGGGGCCACAACCCGCGTGAATCTCTCAAATATGACCTTCGCTATGAGCCTTATTTTAGAAGAATGGATCTTCTTCAGTTTGTGCTCAACTTTAAAGGCACACCACCTTCATAACTAGGACTCTCAAAAAATATCAACACTTCCTCATACTTGTCAACAATATCAACATTCATAAATCCCACTTTGTGAACATAATGAATATTCACAATCTTCTTCGTCTAAAAAAGGGGAACATAAGTACAACAAAGGAACAATGCAAAGTATAACACATTGCATACAAAACCACTAAGAACAACAATGTCCATCCAAATTAAGCATTACCCAAACCCTAACCCTAACCCTAAATCCTAACATTAAGCATAACACAAACCCTAAGATTTGTTCATCCACATCACAAATCAACGTTATTGGACCAACCATACTCATTAGTAAACACTACAAACATCATATTATGGAACAATGTTCAAAACTAGGGTTAGGATCCAAATTAACAAATCCATCCAAATACACAAATCCAACCAATAAAAAATTGTGAGATGAAGGAGATTACCTCAAGGAACGAAAATGACACCGAATCCACGGACCAACGCAATCGATTTGCAAGAATTTGAGGTGGTCTAAGTGGGGGAGACAAAGGGGAAAAGGAGCTTGAGCTCAAGGGGGACCAGTGGTGAGAAGAGAGTGAGTGATGGGTGAGAGTGAGGGGGGGACCACGGCCAATTAAATATCTTGAGAAGAAACGCCACTACCATTGGCGTTTCCATGGTGGCCAGAAACGCCAGAGGCCCTTGGCGTTTCTAGAAACGCTAGCTGGCTCGGCGTTTCTGGCCTGCCATGTCAGCAACGGGGCCTGACCGTGGGGCCAGGGCAGCAACGCGAGGTGCCTCGGCGTTTCTATGTGAAGCAGCAACGCCGTGGGCTGTGGCGTTTTTAAAAGGGTCAGATCGTGAAATACTTTCCTGTCGAGTTCATTTTGTGCAATGTTTTACGTATAAGGTCAGAACAGTGATTTCGGCCCATTATCTACTTCCACTATTATACGCATCAACTCTCTAATCTCATTACATATGCTTTGTTAATTGCAATTACAGAGAGAAATCGATGAACAAACATCAAAATTAGTTTGCCAATTACAAACCATATATGTCCTCTTCTTAAAAGGTAATAACAGATGTACATGATCTAACTTTGTTGGAATAATATTAATAGGAGAACAGGATTTTTTTCAGGAAACTGATTGATCCACACAACATCCTTCAACATCCTTGCGAACAATGTGGTACCTGACATGTGTACATTAAATTTATCTTCAGCAACTCAGAATTTCCGGACAAGTAAAATCAGGTGCTTAAAAGATGTCCTCACTAGCATGTACTACTCACATATTTTGTGATAACCCCGGTGAGGAATAGATGCTAATTTCTATTCAGTCAAGGTCAAATATCCAGTGATAAATATCATATGGGGTAAATGCCAGATCTTTAGCTCCAGAAAGGAAATAGTATTAATTTTCAAATACTTGATACTCTTTGAATGTTGTTCTTAGACAAAATGCTTACATTTTTTTTTCTCATTTGTTTCAGGATTCACTAGCTGCAGTCAACATGCGTCGAACTTGCAATGGACTAGACCAAAACAAGAATAGGTATTCATTACCACAATACAAAAAATAAATTATATACCCATTAATTTACCTAGATTATTAAGATGGCAACAAAATCTAATGCAGCAATATGTCGGGTGATCAAACAATCCAAAGACCTGATGAAGCAACCTCCAAACTAGCCTCTCTAGAACCTAATGATAATGAACCAGACATCATGAGAGCAGCAATGAGGGATGCTGCATTGAAAAGGAAAGAAATACTCCTGCAGAAAAGGAATCAGGTGCTTATAAGATGTCCTCACTACCATGTACTTAATTTCTTTGTGATGTCTCCAATGAGGAATAGATGTTAATTTCTACAGTCAAGGTTAAATATCCAGTGAGAAAGATCTAACGGGGTACATGCCCATATACTTAATTCTATTTGCATGTAGTTGTTCTGAGACAAAGCGTTACAATTTTTTTCCTCGTTTCAGGATTCACTAGCTACAGTCAACTTGCGTCGAACTAACAATGGACCAAAACAAAACAATAGAAGGTATTCATTACCCCAATACCAAATAATAATTATATGCCCATTAATTTACCTGGATTATTTAAATGATACCAAAATGTAATGCAGCAATATATTGGGTGATCAAACAATACAAATACCTGAGCAAGGAACCTCCCAGCTTGCGACACTAGAATCTAATAATAGTCAATCAGACATCATTAGAGCAGCAAGGAAGGAAGCTAGACGTAAAAGGAAAGAGATACTCCAGCTAAGGAAAAGCAAACGACTGAGGACAGAAAAGGACAATAATGGCTGTGAAGTATCAAATATAGCGAAGGATGTCACTCAAGTTTCAAATTTGGGAAAACCAAATTGCGTTTGTGAATTTTGCAATGCCATTATGTGGCATGGAGAGAGAAGCACAAACACACGTAACATCACAGTTCCAAAATTTGGTCTCTGCTGCAAGGAAGGGAAAATTAAATTACCACCACTGAAACAAGCTCCGCCGTATCTCCGACAGCTACTGCGTTACAATGAAAGAGGAGAATCATCAAATTTCCGCCAGAACATCAGATTGTACAACTCGATGTTTGCGTTCACTTCAATGGGAGGAAAGGTTGACTATGAAATTAATAAGCAAGCACCTGGACCATATGTTTTCCGTTTGAATGGCCAGAACTACCATCAGATTGGCACTTTACTTCTGAAAGATGACGTGACAAAACCAAAATTTGCCCAATTGTACATACATGACACCGAGAATGAAGTGCGAAACAGGATTAATGCATCAACTTCAATGGAGAGCAAGACACAGCCAGATGAAAACATTGTCAAAGGACTACTAGAGATGCTTGATGAGCACAATGTTTTAGTCAAATCGTTTCGTATGTCAAGGGACAGGTTCGAAAAGTGGGATATTAAAGATGTAAGACTAAGATTGATCAACAAAAAATCGAAAGATGGATGACAATACAACCTCCCATCTGCCTTAGAAGTCGCAGCACTAATTATCGGGGAACAAGATGGAGAAAATAATGAATTTGATATAATAGTTGAGACCAAAGACAGAATGTTACAGAGGATTTTAGAGTTGCACCAAGCTATATGTCAATGCAGTACCCCTTGCTTTTTCCATATGGAGAAGATGGTTTCAGACCAGAAATAGAGTATCAAAAAAAGAGAGGCGGCATAGGTAAGAGAAAGTATGTAACAATGCTGGAGTTTTATGCATATCGCATCCAACAACGTCTGAACCAAGCAACAACATTGCAAATGATTGGACGTTTGTTCCTACAGTTCTTAGTTGACGCAGCAACGTGCATTGAACAATGGAGACTAAATTGGTACAGGACAAACCAAGGTAAGCTGAGGACAGAACTCTACGGAGGACTGCATGATGCAATAGAAAATGGAGATACACGAACTGAACAAGTTGGCCAAAGAATCATACTGCCCTCAACATATAATGGCAGTCCAAGAAATAAGCAGCAAAACTACCAAGATGCCATGGCAATTTGTCGTTGGGCTGGCTATCCTGATCTCTTCATCACTTTTACATGCAATCTGAAATGGCCAGAAATACAAGATATGTTGGATCTGATTCCAGGCCAGAAACCTGAAGATCGTCCAGACATTGTTGCCAGAGTATTCATGTTAAAACTGAAGGAACTTATGAATGACATAAAGAACGAGAAGTGTTTCGGACAAACAATTGCGAGTAAGTTTGCCAACCAACTACAGATTTACTATTGCCTAGATGATTGTCCTAAATCATTTCTTCTCAAATTTCTTCACTGTCATGCAGTTGTCTACACGATAGAGTTCCAGAAAAGAGGCCTCCCTCATGCACACATACTGGTGTTTCTACATCCAGATGATAAAGATCCCAGTCCTTCCCAGATCGACAAAATCATATCAGCCGAAATTCCTGACAAGAATAGTGATCCAGATGGGTACGAAGCAGTGCAAAATTACATGATACATGGTCCATGCGGTCAAGCACACCCAAAATCACCATGCATGGTCGATAAAAGTTGTGCCAAACATTTCCCCAAGACTTTTTGCACTGAGACTACAATAGATGAAGATAACTATCCAGTATATAGAAGACGAGATGATGGCAACACTGTGGACAAAAACGGAGTGAAGCTAGACAATAGATTTGTTGTGCCATACAATAGAAACCTACTGGTCAAGTATCAAGCCCACATAAATGTTGAATGGTGCAACAGATCAAGGTCTATAAAGTATTTATTCAAATACATCCACAAAGGAGAAGATCGAACAACTGTATTAATAGAAACAGAAGAGCAACAGAGAGAAACAAGAGGTGCCAAATTGACAAACAGGGACGACGAAATCAAGAGGTACCTTGATGCTCGGTACATATCTGGATGTGAAGCCGCATGGCGCATATTTCAGTTTCCTCTTCAGCATAGAGAGCCTGCGGTTGAAAGGTTACAATTTCAACTACAAAATGAACATGTTGTCGTATTCCCGGACTCGATGGATTTAGATAAAATTGTATCTCGGTCTAACGTAGAAAAGACAATGTTCACAGAATGGATGACAGCCAACCAATTGCATGAGGAAGCTCGCAATTTGACGTATGCACAGTTTCCAACCAAATGGACTTGGCATGCAAAATAGAAAGAATGGAGGAAAAGGCGTGGTGGGAAAAAAACCATAGGCAGGATTTACTATGCACAACCAACAAGCGGTGAAAAATACTACTTGAGAATGCTCCTAAATACCGTGAAAGGATGCAGATCCTATGAAGAAATCCGAACAGTTGATGGGGTTGTACATCCAACATACAAATCCGCATGTTATGCTCTTGGGCTACTTAATGACGACAAGGAGTGGGATGACTGCATCAAGGAAGCATCCCATTGGGCCTCTGCTCCTCAAATGCGCCAACTTTTCTGCACGATACTTTTATTTTGCGAGGTGACGGATCCTGCAAAGTTGTGGCAAGCAAACTGGGAGTTACTATCTGAGGACATCCAACGTCGGCAAAGAAGAATACTCAATTTTCAGGCCCTAGAACTCAACTCAGCGCAAATAAAGAGTCTCCTCTTGGCAGAGATCGAACACCTGTTGACTAAAGGTGGCAAGTCCCTCAGAGATTTTCCAGGAATGCCACTACCAGATAGTTCAATTCTTCAAGATATAAATAATAGATTAGTGAACGAGGAACTAAACTACGATAAAGATTCTTTAAGAATAGAGCACACAGAGTTACAGCAAAAGCTAAATCAAGATCAGAGGATGGCTTTTGATGTTATAATAGAATCAGTTAACAGCAGTCTTGGAAAATTGATTTTTGTTGACGGATATGGTGGAACTGGAAAGACATATTTGTGGAAAGCAGTCATAACAAATTTAAGATCTGAAGGAAAAATAGTTCTAGCAGTAGCTTCAAGTGGTATAGCAGCACTTCTTTTACAGGGTGGAAGAACAGCTCATTCAAGATTTCACATTCCGCTCAAGATCACTAACGAGTCGACATGCAACATTAAGCAAGGAACATTTCTTGCGGAACTAATAAAGAAAACTTCACTGATAATATGGGATGAAGCACCTATGACACACAAGCACTGTTTTGAGGCACTAGACAAGAGTTTGAGAGACATACTTCAATTCACAAATGAGGATGCTGAGCATAGACCGTTTGGAGGAATGACGGTAGTCTTGGGAGGTGACTTCAGGCAAATCCTACCAGTTATTCCAAAGGGGAGAAGGGAACATATCATTTCTGCATCTATAAAGAGATCCTACCTATGGAAGAACTTTGAGGAGTACCGACTAACAGAAAATATGCGTTTGAATTCATCTGAAGGTAGTCCAGAAGAGAAAGCAAAGACAGCTGAATTTGCAAACTGGATACTAAACATTGGCGATGGCACAACAGCAACAATAGATGATGAAGATTGGGTTAGCATCCCAGAAGACCGAATAGGAACAAATCCTACGGAAGTGTCATTCCGAGGCATACGGAGGACACCAGGTGGGAGACAGGACTGCACATAAGGTATTACAGTCTGTTTTTTATTGGCCTACTCTCTTCAAGGATGGACGTAAGTTTGTCCTTTCTTGTGATGAATGTCAAAGAATTGGTAATATTGGTAGACGTCGGGAAATGCCTATGAACTATTCACTTGTTATTGAACCATTTGATGTTTGGGGATTTGATTATATGGGACCTTTTCCTAAATCTAATGGATACACTCATATTTTAGTTGCTATTGATTATGTTACTAAGTCGGTAGAAGCTATTCCAACTAGTAGTGCTAATCACAACACATCTATTAAAATGCTTAAAGAGGTTACTTTTCCAAGGTTTGGAGTCCCTACATATTGAATGACTGATGGTGGTTCACATTTTATTCATGGTGCATTTCGTAAACTCCTAGCTAAATATGATGTCAACCATAGAATTGCATCACCCTATCATTCTCAGTCTAGCGGTCAAGTTGAATTGAGTAATAAGGAAATAAAATTAATTGTTCAAAAGACTGTTAATAAATCTGGAAAGAATTGGTCTAAGAAACTTGATGATGCATTATAGGCTTATAGAACTGCTTATAAAAATCCTATGGGTATGTCTCCATATAAAATGGTGTATGGAAAAGCATGTCATTTACCTCATGAATTGGAACATAAAGCTTAGTGGGCAATTAAAGAACTTAACTATGATTTTAAAGCAGCCGATGAAAAGAGGTTATTTGATATTAGCTCCCTAGATGAATGGAGAATGCAAGCTTATGAAAATGTCAAGTTGTTTAAAGAAAAAATTAAAAGATGGCATGACAAAAGAATCCAAAAACGGGAATTTAAAGTAGGTGGTCAAGTTCTATTGTACAACTCTCATTTCAGATTCTTTGCTGGAAAACTTCTCTCTAAATGGGAAGGACCATATATCGTCGAAGAAGTTTATTGCTCCGGGGCCATCAAAATCAACAACTCCGAAGGCACTAATCCGAGAGTGGTTAATGGGCAAAGAATTAAACATTATATATAAGGTACGCCCATTAATATGGAAACAAATATTATTCAAACTATGACACCGGAGGAACACATAAAAGAGACCTTCTGGAATGCTCCAGAACCCTGAAAAGGAGTAGGTATGTGATACGGTAAGTAAACTGACTCCAAAAGTTCCATAAAAGCACTTTTTGTTCGTTTCAAAAATCCGAAAAGTGCACGAGGGAGCGACAAGCTCAGGGGGCGAGCCCTACCCCCCCAGGGCGTGCCGTGTGAGCTTGTGGCTCCCCCGTGGACTTTCCCGACTCCGTTTTCTTTCCATATTACTTGTTTTGCAGAGGAAAATTCATTATATATACTCTCGGATGTTTTGACCACCGTATCGCAAGTTTCTCCTCTGTTCTTGTTTCGGGCTATTTTTCTGACATATCTAGATCACCATGGCGCCTCCAAGTTCGTCCAAGGACAAGTTCTATGAGATGGTCATGAACCCTTACCTTCCGGAGGTGATGAAACACCCTCAAACCATTGAGATACGTGAGGGGGTGCTTCACATCCGGGACGTTCAATGACCGAAGAAGGAGGGGAGCGAGAAATCCAGGTTGGAAGCGGTGGAACAAGAAATCTTCAAGTGTCAAGGGATGGTGGAACGCGGACTCGGTGCCAACCACTCCATGATCACGGATTTTATTCGTGAACATAGGTGGGACAGCAAGGACATTGGAGAAGCCATCTTCAAGCTAAAAGACCGGATCGATCACCTTCAAGCTCAAATATATGACCTGCAGAACCAAAACTGTGAGTATGAATCTAGATTCAAAAGGATGAGCCTCGCTGCAACTTTCAGGACCCCAGAAACATGTTCATCCTTCTATGATGGAGATCCCATGCCTTGGAAACTAGAGGACAAGCCTACTACTTCATCACCATCATCATCGAAGAAAGACACTTGTGTACACGGGTATGGGCACCACCCTTGGCTTGTTCCAAGGTTGGGGGAGGTGCCCTGGTATCGTATCACCATCACTTTTACCATCGTTATCTATCTCAGTTCGATCCTTAGTTATTTCATGATTTAGAATAATAAAGTTTTAGTATGATGTAGTTTCGATTGCTTGTTTTGTGATCTATCTACCTATGTAATCGAGTGTGAGAGTTATATAATAAAGAGTAGTTTGAGTTTGGTTGCTTTACTTTTTGTTCGAATCCTAGCAATGAAAAGAATAAAAAGATCATATAGTAATCCCATGGGGAGTGATGTCTTCACATAAAAGAAGTATAATTGATAAAATTTGTTGGAGGTTAACAAACATAGCATTGGTCATTGATGCAATTCATGAAAAAGTAATAAAGAAAGAGAGGTCTCACATATAAATATACTATTTTGGACATCTTTTATGATTGTGAGCCCCCATCAAATATTCTATGCTTGATCAAATAGTTGACGTTGGACAAGGAAGACAACGTAATGGGTTATGTTTGCTTATATTTACATAGAAGTTATATTGTCATGGATCCTCTAACATGTGGTGCTTGCTCATAATCTTTTGCTAGCCAAAAATTTGCATTAAGTAGAGATAATACTTGTGCATCCAAAAACCCTTGAACCCATTTTCTTGCCATGAGAGTCCACCATATCTACCTATGGATTGAATAAAATCCTTCAAGTAAGTTGTCATCGGTGCATAAAGCAATAAAAATTGCTCCTAAATATGTATGATCTTTTAGAGTAAGGGAAAATAAGCTTTGTACGAACTTGTGATGGTCAAGAAATAAAAGCGATGGACTGTATAATAAAGTTTGCTATCACAAGGGGCAATATAAAAGTGATGTTCCTTTCCAGTAAGAGCTTGCACATCCTAAAATAAAAAGCGCATGACTACCTCTGCTTCCCTCTACGAAGGGCCTATCTTTTACTTTTTGGTATTTACTTTTATGCAAGAGTGAATAGTGTTCATCCTTATTCCGTTCTTATTTATTCTCTACTTGGCAAGCATCATGTGGTAGGGAAAGATTCAGGCATATATATCCCGTTGGATGTAGGTGATCATGAGTTATTATTGTTGACATTATCCTCGAGGTAAATTATTTGGGAGGTGATGTCGTGGGAAAACGACGATCTATAGGATCGAGAGGATCCCTTTGCAGTTTGGCAGTGGGATCTATGTACTACGAAGAGCAGGGCTAATAGATATGATGACAAGCAAGGATTTATGCAGGTTCGGGCCGCTTGGAGCGTAAAACCCTACTCATGTTCTTGTGGTTGATTTTGTATGAGCTCAAAGGTTACAGAGAGCGCAGCTTGCCGGCAAGGTGCGTGGGAAGTGCAGCTACAACATGTAGTTGAGCTAAGAGTCGACCGTTCTAAGTGTAGCCGTGGGCCTCCTTTTATAGGACAAGGGGTTACCAAAGTGGCTAATACAATCATTTACATGGTATGAATAGTGACTTGCACCGTCACCGCGTCTATTTTCTAACTGGGTAAGACAAGCGCATTTAATGCACCATTAGGTGCTACGTCGGGAAGGCGAGGCTTTGGGCAAAAGATCTGTGCCACCGGTCCTGGCACCCTCCTGTTATCTTGAAACGTCCCAAAGACAGGTGTCATTAAAGTTAATCCTTGCGTGGCATGCTGACACGTGCCTTGGCCAGCTATGTTGACTGCCTGCCCACTCAACACCTATCATACGTGCTTATCTAGCCGATGATGAGGTGGAGCGGTAACGGGATAGAACGAGCCTGCCAGCACGGAGCTTGCCGGGCCTTTGCTTGCCGGCAAGGAGCTTGCCGGCAACTAGAGTCTTGGTCTTCACCTTGCCGGTACGAAGCTTGCCGGCAAGGGCAATGCGGATGTTCTGTACTAGAATAGTACTTCTCAATGACATGCCTTGAGGTCTTCTTGACGGTCTTGTTTAATCCATGTCTTGGGTCACAGCAATCCTCTGGTAAGACCTTGCCGTCAGGAAGGCTACAACTGCCTATGCACAAGTCAAGGTACGAGGGCACCCATGCTTTAGTACACCGACAGGAGCCCCTGGGCCTGGGCCACACGCGCATGCGAGGCGTCGTTGGGCCAGGCCCGAACAGTGCACAGGCATGCGTGGCAGAGGATAACTGTCGTAATCTTCTCTGTTATCACGCCCCCACGATTTGCATTAAATGCGGGTGTGGGAGAGGTGGAATGGAAAAGGCGTGGGGAGGTAGTGCGCCTGAAAAAGCGCAGCCACGTAGGACGGTAAAGAGCCAGCCCCCACGCCTTCCCCATAAAAAGGAATCCGTGAGGGGCGCTGCTCATTTACCCCCTTCCTCCCAATCTCGCTATTGCCATCGTCTTCTTCCTTGCGCAAAAGCAGAGAGTGCCATCCGCTTCCACCGCCGCCGCACTGCGCCCCCGTCTGCCTCCTGACCCGCCCTCCCCAAGGCAGCCATGGCTCCCAAGAGGAATCAGAAAAAGCCGGAGAAGGTGGTCGACCCAGATGCCGAGGCAAGGAAGGAAGAGCTTGCAGCGGCGCAGAGAGACAATGTCACCTTCGCGCCGGTGTTAGACCAGAGCGATCTGGTGAGCCGCTACTCAATCATGTGGGGGAAGGGGACGACCGCCCACACCGCGCCAGAAGTTCTCCCCGGCTCCATCAGGCCTGGACCAGACATGTACCCTTTCTTCGTCGCATATTTTTACTGCGGGCTTGTCCCTCCCTTCTCCGAATTCTTCATAGAGATCATGTACACCTACGGGTTCCGCCTCCTAGACTTCACCCCCAATGCCATGACTTGTATGGCTGTTTTTGCGCACATGTGCGAAAGCTTTGTCAGCGTACTGCCTAGTGTATCCCTCTTTCGCCATTACTTCACCCCACGCATCGAAGCAGATGTCCTCTCCGGCCTCATCACTTGGGTCCCCAGGGACAGGAACGCCTACCTTCCGGGGCTGCTTCACCGGAGGTGGAATGAGTGGCGCGGAGAGTGGTGCTGGATCAAATAAAAAGACTTCCCGGTCTTCTGCCAGCCCAGGACAACAAAGGTGGTACGCGGCGACGACTGGAGTTCTTTTGACGCCGACGACAAGAAGCTCACCATCGCCACTACATGGATCCTCCATCTCAAGGATACCGGCCTCACCATCGAAATGGTGGGGGCTGATTTCCTCCTTTGCCTCATCGCTCCTCTCCAGAACAAGGGAAGGCCCGCTTGGGACTACAAGAATGCGATAGACATCATGCGGGCGTGGACCGGACTATACGCCAACTTGACGGTGCTGCAACACCGGGCCCTCTGCGAGTAGCTCTTCTGTCCCTCTGGCAACTTCAAGCTGCCAGCAAGTGTGGTGCCCTTGTGTAACAAACTCCGCCAAGGACTCCGTCATTGCGATGATGCCATCCTGCAACGCTCATGGCGTCGAAGCGCTTTGGGAGGAGCCGCCCGAAGAAGCGTTACATGAGTGGTTTGACACCCTGGTGGAGAGGCCCGTCAGGGAGGAGAAAGACCTCGTCCGTGACACCACCCCCGAAGAGTTGGCGCACATCGCCAACAGGGCAGTAGAGGTGGGACTTGCTGGAGGCGCCAGCAGTTCTGGGTCCGCGGCAGCCAATGTCGATGAGGAGATCGATGATGAAGCGGCAGAGGGGCCGCTGGAGGGGCTTGCCGGAGGGCAAGAGGAGCCTGCCGGGGATCAAGGCGAGGAGGTCGCCGAAGGGCAGGTGCAAAGTGTAACACCCTGGTTTTTGCCCTCTTTATTTTATTGGGATTTATTGAATATTAAATTTGCATTTGGTTTTTCTGTCAATTCTTTTGGACTTGCCACTTGGAAATTATTTTTGGTTTTCTTCCAAGTGGGTTCTATCATCCTTAAACCCTCCCTAGACGTCATCCCTCTCACCATAATGCCATGGGATAATTTTCTTTAATGGGATTATATTCATTTTCTTCCTGAAAATGACTATTTTCTCAATAAGCTATGAAGCAACCCTCATTTTTATTGTTCAAAAAATTCTCAGAAAATTCCCAAATATTCTTTGGATCATGCCTCACCTCCCCATGCAAAAATATCCCATGGTCATTTGGAAATTTTCCGCTAGGGAAAATATTTTTGCTTCTGGTCAGAATTGGCACTTTGTGAAGCAAGTATATTTTTCCTTGATCTGTTGGAGCTGAATTTTTTACCACATGACTACCTTCCTAGGAGATGCTTAACCCCCAAATTTCAACATTTAGTTCCCAGCCATTTGCTCCCAGCATTCGTCCCAAGTTTCTTTCCAGAAACATTGCAGCTTGCTCAAGTCCCATCCATTGAGCTAGGTGGCAAAACAAGCGCACATTTCGGCACTGCGTTGAAGGGACTACACCCTAGACACGGTCTGGCATCGCCTAAAGCACCGTGTGTGCCAGTGCACGCGGTGACTATGTGTGTGCATGGGGTTTGGCTGGCAGTCGCCGCGCTCTGGGCATCGGGGCCCTCTGCCGCCGCACATTTCGCCTCCTCTCGCCACCGCAGCATGCTACCACCCCTCGGCAGCCTCCCGCACCTCCACCTGGCATCGCCCTGCTCCTCCCCGACACCGGCAGGCCACATGCCAGAAGCAGCTGAAGCGCTACCAAGCGGAACAGTGCGCACGAGTGCGCCGTCTGCCCCACCTAGTGCGCTGCACTATGCCCGCACGCGCTCCTGGCTTCTCCGCGTAGCGGTACTTCGTCTCCGTGTCGTGCCCAAGCTCCCCCCTCTCTCATTTCTTCTGCAGCTCATCTCCGGCGGAGCCCGAGCTTGGTCACCTCGCCATCTATAAATAGAGCACTCCCCGAGCCGTTTCAAGCATCGCAACCTACTTCCCTGGCCACAAATCAACTCCCTAGCTAGTGCGGCAAGGCCGGGAGGGCCTCCTGCCGCTGATCCTCACCGGAGTTGGCTGCGGATCCCCCACGGCCGTCCTCCTACTCCGGTGCTCCTCGTCTTCGCCCACCTCCTCAGGCGTGCTCGTGGTGTTCTCCTGAGCCCGACGGTGCCGCTAGTTCGTCAGATTAACGCCGGAATCTTCACCTCCGAAGAGCGCTGCCGCCCGCCGCCTCTGGAGAGCAATGTTCTGACGCTGTCCGTCCACCCCTGCCGTCACTTCGGGTACGTCCATGCTCGTCTCGATGAGCTGTATCCATCCCCCTCCTCTCCGGCGATCGCCATGGTCTCCTCACCGGAGAACCACCGGCGACAAAGCCGCCGTGCTCTGTTTCCCTCTCTGTCCCTTTTAACCCTGACAGCGGACCCCACTGTCAGCATCTCTCTCCCGTCTGAAACGTTTTCTAATTGGAGGCGTATTCTAAAAATACGTCTTCGACGTGGCCTTCTCTGGATATTCATTTAAATCCATTTAAATGCAAATTTGGACCAGAACTTTGACCATCTCTAGATTCTATTCTATAAGTCCAAATGAATTGATTCTTTTTGCATTAGTTTTGTCTTGAGCTAAAGTTTCTGTATGCCAAAATTGAGAATTTTCCTTGCTGTTGGGCATTTCTGGTGCATTAAAATGCTCAATGTGACATTTTCTTTTTTGCATTTAAATTATTTTCAGAAAGTCCTAGTTGTGTTGGAGAAGACCAGGAGTATTGTGACACTCCTCTGAACCAAGGCAAGCCGCAACATTCATATGCAAGGATGACATTTCAATGACAACGGTTTATTGGAATAAAAATCAATAAATGCCTCAGTATTAAAATGATGTGCTATATATAACTTGTTGCATTATAGTTGTTACATGTCATATTGTTATTATGCAGTGAAAAATATGTCATCTTGTTATGTTATGCAGTAGAGATAATGTCGTATACTCTCATGGTAGCATGATGCATTCGTTATTCATTTTCATATTATCATGACCCACGCACCTCATTGCATAGTATGGCTCGAATCACATTCTTTCAAGTTAAACATGATGTTAATCCAACTTGAACAACTATTGATCGAGTCACGGTGCCACCGAATCGAGCTCACTAGTGCAACCACACTTGCCTGGATGGGGAGGCCCTAATTCGGTCTATTGTCATGCCTCTCGCCGGTGCCTCCAACTAGGGAAGGTTGTGCGCTTGCGCTACCCTGGCCCGGTAGGCAGTCATAACCTTGTGTGCCCGAGTTTTACGGTACCGATGTGTAGCAACCCGACCTCAAACGGTCAAGCCTCTGTGTATCTATGCCATCCCTGGATCAGTATGCTGGCACACACAGTACATCAATGTATATATCAAAGTGCAATCACATGTATAAATAACGTAAAACTGATATATACCTCATAAGTCTCAGCGGAAACAATCAAACGAGTGTGGAGTCCCATCAAATCCATCGGCAGGTTGAGTGTAGACCGTAACCCTACAACGAAACTCACTTGTCGTGGAAAAAATCCTGCAACATGATACGTTGCAGCCATGTAGGTCAGTACATTGAATGTACTGGCAAGATCACCATAAGAAAAGCAGATGATAAAACTATTCTATATGCAAGATGGCTTTGTGGCTCTGTGGTTGAGTTCTTGCGTAAAAGCTGGTTTTTATTTTCCCTACAACAAAGGAATAAATCAGGAGTTTTCACTATGGAGTTATCTACTATGACATGGTTCCGCCAACCGATGTCTCATAGCCCGAATCAATATAAGTTGCCCACAATTAAGTTATCAATCCGGTGTTGAGAGTTCCGAGATAGATCCAAGTCCAGAGGCTCAAATTGTCCGTAACCAGGGACACGGCTAATCGATTAGGTTTTAACTCTGTAGAGTGTTGTGCACTTTACCCACAAGATTCGATCCCTCTTTTTACGTTCTCGTACTTCAGGGTGTTTGAGAACAAGACGACCAAAACATGGTCTTCCGAAGAGTTCCTCTAACCACTGTCCGGTGCTCATCCAATCCTACCGTAGTTCTACATCTGCTAGCACCGTCCCAGCCAGAGTCACAGCTAAGGTCAACCAAGCCAGAGCCCACAATGACTTGCGGCTGCACAGGTAAGCTTCCGGGCATGAAGTATTCTTCCGTCTCTTTGAGTCTGGGTGGAACTTTCCTCATGAGTACTGGCCTACTCCAGCTCACTAGGCATCCACTGGGTACTCCAGGGTGCCTCACAACCAGTCCACCCAGTAGTGTGTATTGAAGTCTTGTCTCGAGTCTTGAAATCTTGAAGTCTTGACGTTTTGAAGATGCAGGCCTTGAAGATGCCATCATGAAGTTGTCATCATTGACGTAGAGTCCTTCACCTCACACCACTCCCGGGCACTCATACCAACCCCGTCTACTATAGCGTAGCTTTAAAACTAAACAACGTCCCGGGCATGGTAACGGGGAGATGGGTTCCTACCTCATGCATTCTACTCAACTACAAGAATTCAATATCACTACTGGAGGGATTTATTGAAATGGTGACACTAAATGCAATAAAACATAGGTATGAATAACATGGTCAAAGTGAACTTGCCTGGTAAGTTGATGAAGGTATTAACTCTCTCAGAAAATGAACTTGATCAAACTATTCGTCACTCTGAGAAAATCTATATAATCAAACATAGCATTCACATAAGCAAACATTCTAGCAATCAATTCTAGCAATCAAAAATAACAATCAACAAATAAAACAATAAAGAAAACATTAATAAAAACTCAAATAAAAACCAAAGAAAACTATAAAACTCAAAGCAAAGGCTTACTACAAGTAAAACAAGCTACAA
Source organism: Elymus sibiricus (assembly GCA_039707655.1). Lineage (NCBI taxonomy): Eukaryota > Viridiplantae > Streptophyta > Magnoliopsida > Poales > Poaceae > Elymus > Elymus sibiricus. The sequence continues at coordinate 239,372,998 of CM077676.1, forward strand.
AAGTTTTTCTGCCACCAAATAAATTTTTAACAGAAACAAAAATAAAGTTTTTACTAAAGAACGGAAAGAAAAACACAACGAAATTTATTACAAAAAAGAATTATATTAAAATCATTTGTAAAACTCCTATAATGATCAGAACAAGTTTTCTAGTAAGATGAAAGAAATAAAATACTAAAAATAATTTTTTACTACAAATAAAATTGCTACTATTAACTATATAGAAACTAATATGAACCTGTCAAAGAAAACAAAAGAAATCAATTTAAAGCAAGTAAAATTAAAAGAATAAACACAAAAGCTATAAAACACTAAAACAGTACTGTTTTCGTTAAAACCTAATTTTAAAATAATTATAAAATTCTCCAATTAAGTAGTACTGATAAACAAAGTCACAAAGAGCCAGTAGCAAAAAGAATCACTCAAAAATATTATTCCTAGCTCAAGTTATAGCCAATCTAGTGATTCGAGCAAAATTCAAGCAAATTCAAATTCAAACTTTCAAATCTATTCAAACTTGATATCTACAGAAACTTCATAAAATTATAAACCTAATGCAAAAAAGAATCACTCAATTTTGATAAGCACACAAAAAGATATTCAAAATCTAAAACAAAAACTTTTCTGCAAATTAAAACAGAAACTAAAGTCTTCGGATCGGGCACTGGACACGTGGCCATCTGCGGATGGCTGCAGGGTGTGCACTGCGGGCGGGTGGCCGAAACATAGGGACTTCGGCGGCTACGGCTAAAATAAAAAAAACAGATCTCCCTTTGCTACGTGGCACGCGGTGATTGGCTAGAGGGCGTCCGCTGGTGTGCTTAAGTGACGGACGTCCGCAACATGGGCATACCGATTTGATCTAAAAAAAGAGAACCTAACTAATCTACGCCCTAGATTCTTGATCGAATGGCACGGGGCAGCGGTGGCTTACGGTGGTGGTGGCGACGACAAGGACGACGGCGCGGCGTCGGGTACGGCGGTGGCGGCGGTTCCGGTGATCTCTGGAGGCGGCGGAGGTGTCGAGGCGATGCGGCGCAGCGAGACGGGGTTGGGGGTGTAGTCGATGGAGATCGAGGACGACGGACGGCGACAGAATGAAGCGGTGGAGCTCCGGGTGCTCCGGCGACGGCGTCGAGCTCGTGTAGCTCCCTGTAGGCGGAGACGGCGAGCAAAAACATGTCAAGGAGGTGCGCGGAGTAGGGCTAGGCCGATGGCCGGAACTTTAGAGGCTGGGGTTGCTCACCGGTGTCGTAATCGTCGGCGGAAAGAGCTTCGGCCGGCGAGATCGGATCGGCGAGGACGGGCTCTCCGGTGGGTTTTAGCGAGGGGTGTTGAAGGGGATCGACAGAGGAGGGGGAAGGGTATTTATAGGGCAAAGACTTGGGGTAGGAGTCGACGCGGGATTGCGGCCCCGGGAGAATCGGACGCGGCGGCGGCGTCGGGTGGCGGCGAGATACGGGCGCGTCCGTTGCGGAGGTTGGAGACGAGGTGGGTCCCGGTGGCAGCGGGTGCGGGGAGAGGCGGTGCGGGTCGGGCGACCGAGCGGGAGGGGTTTCGGGCGGGGGCAGGCCGAGGCGGCGGCGCTGGTGGGCTGCGGGGAGAGAGGGAGATGGGCCTGGTGCGGCTGGGCTTCGGCCGATTATATTTTTTTTAAAAAGCAGTCAAACAAAAAGAAAATAAACAAAATAAATAAAAATAATATATAGTCATATAATATATCAAAATTTTCATATAAAGATTTCCTAAAACTTGAACTATTTTTTCAAAGTCAAATAAAATATAAAAAAAAATCATATAATTTAAACAGTGCTACTATTGCATTTAAAATGCAAACAAAATTATTTTAGAATACCAAAATGAATTCAAATTTATTTTTCTCCATTTTTATGTTGAAGGGAATCATGTTTCCCTATTTTCCATATATTTTATTTTTGGAGAAAAATAAATTGAATAAAAACCAAATAACTCCAAATTGGGTTTGATTTTGAATTTCAAACCACTTTCAAATCCTTTCTTTTAAACTTCCAACTCATATTTCATATAATTTGAAGAAGTCATTTTATCTTCCCTCATGAAAATCATTGAGTTGCATGAAGTTTTCTGAATTTGAAAATATTTTCAAATGGAAATTCAAATCCTTTCCAAATCCCTTTTCATTTCTTTAAATGGAAGAAGTCAAATCATCTTCACTCTAGGATTTTATGATGACATGGATTTGAAGTCATTGAAGATCAAAGTGCAAAGTGAAAGTTTGGGAAAGTCATTTCATTCCCTCTCATTAAACTTTCAAAAAAAGTTTCAAATTTCACTCACTTTCAGTCAATCAATCAAACAAACAGTGAACAATCAATCCTATTTATTTAATTAATATATAATTCCAAAATTTAGAATTTTGGGATGTTACACGATGTCCTCGTTTGGGACGACTTTGTTTTGTTTTGGCCACGACGGTGGCAGCCACGAGGTGGCAGGATGTCACGAGTTGACATCGGGGCCACCTATGACATGGCCCAAAGGGGAGTTTGTCGGAGTGGCCGGAAGAGTGTCATGCAATAGATTGGTTTTGTCGGAATGTCGTTGGTCCACCCGAATGGGAGCACGAGGCCATGAGTTCCGTGGTGTGGGTACAGTGTACTAACCTCTACAGAGTGTATAAACTATCGATAGCCGCATCCTCGGATATGGACACAGTTCGTAGTAGGTCACACCGTGGGTCAACAGGAATAAATAACCTGCACACTTAATACCTCCAAGTTGGCACATGCAGAAGTTGGTGATCGTGTGAGGATCACTATGGTAAGATGTTGACGGTGGTTACGAGGTAACCCCGAAATGGTAAGTTGGTCCCAGGGACCATGGCAACAATTCACGTACACTTCATGACTGATAGTATCATGTTCATGCATTAAACTTGTGAACTGCCTTGTTATTGTTTGTCGTAATTGCTTTGTTTGCTATGAGCTTGCGAGTACATTCAAAGTACTCACCTAGCGTGTCATGCCAGATGCAGGAAAAGTTGTGCAAGGCATTGATGTCGATCGGTATGTCGCGATCTAGGCCGTGTCCCAGCAGTGTCCCTGTGGAGTGGAGTTCCGCTACATCGTTGTTCCGCTGCCGCGTAGTAGTTTCCTTTATCATCGAGGCCCCTGAGATGTCTACTAAATAATGTACATAAGTGCAGCCACACTGTGTGTGCCAGTTGGCCTCGCTTATCTTGTAATATCTGAACCTATGTATCCGCTAGAGATCAATAAAGCGGTTATTTTCTGTACCAAGTTGTTGTGTGTTGCCAGAAGACTAGATCTATGGGCTGGCAATGCAAGGTAAGCCGGTTGCTCTGAGCCGGGGTGCCACAACGCTTGGTATCAGAGCCATGCTGACTGTAGGACGCCCTAGACAACCGACGCATTAGAAAACGGTAGTTTTTAGTCTTTGTGGTGATCTGAGTATGCCTCTGCACTTGGGTGTTGCATTGCATGCATATAGTTTACTTTTGATGCTGATCAGCTAATATTGTGAGTGTAGATGGCACCAGTTCCATATCCGTATCAGCCTGAGCCAGCACCTTCCACTTTTTCGCATCTGCTTCGCAATGTGTGGCGCCAACTCAACCCCAACGGTGACGACCCTGTGTACCAGGTGTATCGAGAGCAGCTTGCAGACGGTGTGTACGAGTATCACGCGGAGGTCATCATGCACAATAGCACCTTGGTGGGCACCTACACCTGCTCCTCCAAGGGCGGAATAACTTCTACACCTGACCAGGCGATCTAGTTTGCAGCGTTCGAGGCTCTCACTGACTTGCGCTACAACGAGATTCAGATGCAGACACACCCAGGTTTCTACTTTTATCCGCCCATGTTTGACACTGGACAAATCCGTTTCCCTTATATTGATCCGGAGTTTCACCGGTCAGCCAGCCACCTGTCCTGTTACATAACGGCTGGATATCTTCTAACTGTCAGCTTAGCCCAGGAGCTGAACCACACTTGAGACGCACTAGCTGCCGCTCGATCTGCGTTTGCTCAACCTTCACTTGCTCATACACCGCTCGTTCCTCCAGTTACTTTACCTCCACCTACACCCGTGACACCCGTGCCTTCTCAGAGTAACTCGGATACCTCGACGGTGACTCCTCTTGAGTCCCCAGCCCAGTGGGCTATACTTCTCACTGCTCCAACTGCACCTATGCTGCGGAGCCACCCTCCACACGACTCTGAGGGAGATCCATCCCGTCAGCGTCGTCGTGTTTCCTTTGCCCCGGAGGTTTCCGTTAGTATCATCAGTTCCGATTCGGAGTCCGATACCGAGGAGACACCAGCAGGACCGTCAAAGTGCCAGTGCGATCACTGCCGTCACGAGTAGATGAGGATGATGTGGTATTTGGTTGTATGCATCTAGTAGTACTTTCCATGTTGTCATCTTTCTTTGTATATTGAATGAGGTTATGTATAATTATGTTGTTTTCTTTTATTTGCAATGGCTTTTCCTTGCTTTCTTTTTGGGGTTTGTTGCTTCACCTCCACAATTTTTCCCTTTATGGATGTTGCTCATCTCGATGCTTCGTATTGCGAAGCATATATAGGATGACAAGGTGTGGCAACAGCTGTCATGGTGGCGACGATACCCCCGTTCGTCGACCCGTCAGGCAAGCAGGACATTCCCCAGAACCATATCAGCCACCCCCTCCCTCCACCTCAAGCACCCACAACAGAGCAGATTATGCGAATGTTGGAGGAAAAGAGAAACCAAGATTTGATGGAATTCCTGAGAAGCATGCAGACTATGGTTGGGCAGAATAATCATAATGGCAACCATTCTAAATTGTCAGATTTTCAGAGGACCAAACCGCCAAGCTTCAGTCAAGCAGTAGATCCGATGGAAGCCGATGACTGGCTGAGGACCATTGAAAAGAAGCTAGAAATTGCTCGCACTGAAGATGCTGATAAGGTCCCCTTTGTTACTCATTATCTGGAAGGACCAGCTGCTATATGGTGGGACAATACTAAAATTATGTGGCCTGCTGAAGATGAGATTACTTGGGATAAATTCAAAGATAAATTCCACAAGTACCATATTCCCGCCGGTATCATGAAGGTCAAGCAGCGAGAATTCCTCACCCTTACTCAAGGGAACTCGACTGTAAGTGAGTATTTAAACAAGTTCAATCACTTGGCCCATTATTCCACACATGATATAGCCACCGAAGAACGGAAGATAGATCGGTTCGTCGGAGGGCTCAATCATACCCTCCGATGTGCACTCAGTATGCTGGATTTCCCCAACTTCCAAACTTTGGTGAACACGGCACTCATTGCTGAAAGGGAACACAAGCTTCTTAATGATCATAAGCCTCCATATGAAGACCGAAAACGCAAGTTTAAACCCAAGAAGGAAGGCCAAGTTTTTCAGAAGGTTCGTACCTGGCAGCAGCCATAGTTCAAGTTTAAGCCAACGTGGCAGCAGGGGAACACCAAGACTGAAAATCAGTTCAAGACTGTGGTTACAAAACCAGTAAAGGAAGACTGTCAGCGTAACAATGCATGTTACTCATGTGGACAAACTGGGCATTACGCTAGGCAGTGTCCCAAGAACGGAAAGCCGCCAACCAACCTGAAGCCTCAAGTCAATTATGTGGGTCAATTCCCCAATCGGAAGTATATCCAAGGGCAAGTTCATCATATCTCCGCCGAAGAAGCTTCCGAAGCTCCCGATGTGGTCATTGGTATGTTTCCTGTTAATAACATACCTGCAACAATTTTATTCGATTCCGGGGCCTCCCATTCTTTTATTTCGTGGAGTTTTGTTGCCCAGCATCAACTTTCCTATACTCTTTTGGACAAAGTTATGGTGGTACAATCCCCTGGATCCATGCTCAGGACAAATATTGTATGCCGAGGATTGGAAATATCAATCAATGGAATTATCTTCCCCGCATCGCTGATATCCATTGAATCTCCAAAATTGGATGTTATTTTGGGGATGGATTGGTTGACAAAACACCAGGTCTGCATCAACTGCGCAACAAGAAAAGTCACGTTAATAAATCCCTTGGGCCAGCCAGCTCGGTTCTTTGCCGGTAGAGCCATGCCAAAGAAGGGATGGTTTATGCAGCGATTGCTACAAATATGAATTTAATCCCAGTGGTCTGTGAATTCCTATATGTGTTCCCAGAGGAATTGCCAGGCATGCCACCAGATCGAGAGCTTGAGTTTTCAATTGAGCTTGTGCCCGGGACAGCACCGATTTACAAGAAATATTATCGAATGCCTTCATCCGAATTAGTGGAATTGAAGAAGCAATTGGATGAGATGCTTCAAAAAGGGTATATTTGCCCCAGCTCATCTCCTTGGGGTGCACCTGCCATATTTGTGGGCAAGAAGGATGGCAGTCTCCAGATGTGTGTTGACTACCGCGCTCTCAATGATGTCACTATCAAGAATAAATACCCGCTTTCCAGGATCGATGATTTGTTCGATCAACTTAGTGGAGCTCAAGTGTTCTCCAAGATTGATTTGTGAACCGGGTATCACCAGCTGAAAATCAGAAAAAGAAGATATCCCCAAGACAGCGTTCACCACACGATATGGGCTGTACGAGTATACGGTCATATCATTTGGACTGACCAACGCTCCTGCATTCTTCATGCACATGATGAACAATGTGTTCATGGACTTTTTGGACAAGTTTGTGGTAGTATTCAATGATGATATCCTTATATATTCTAAAAGTGAAGAAGAGCACAAACAGCATCTCCGTGCAGTATTGGAGCGATTACGAGCTCATCAAGTCTGCGCCAAGTTTAGCAAATGTGAATTTTGGCTTAAAGAAGTAGGATTCCTAGGGCATACTCTTTCCGCCCAAGGAGTGGCCGTGGACCACAGCAAGGTCACAGAAGTATTGAATTGGAAAACCCCTATTTCTGTGTCAGAGATCAGAAGTTTCTTGGGTCTGGCAGGCTATTACCGTCACTTCATTGAAGGTTTCTCAAAGATTGCCAAGCCAGTGACAGAATTGCTTAAGAAGAATCAGAAGTTCATTTGGACAGAAGCATGTGAGAACAGTTTCAATGAGCTGAAGACTCGGTTGACCACCGCTCCAGTGTTGACTCTACCAGACATCTATCGGAGCTTCGACATCTATTGCGACGCATCCAGGCGTGGCATTGGGTGTGTGCTTATGCAAGATGGAAAGGTCATGGCCTATGCATCAAGACAGCTACGACCGCATGAGGAGAACTACCCAACACATGACTTGGAAAGGGCAGCTGTGGTACATGCCTTAAAAATATGGAGAAATTACATCATTGGGAAGAGGTGTCAAATCTTCACCGACCACAAGAGTCTCAAGTATATATTCACTCAACCGGACTTAAATCTCTGGCAAAGAAGATGGCTTGAATTGGTTAAGGACTATGACCTTGGTATCAATTACCACCCAGAAAAAGCTAATGTGGTCGCCGATGCTCTTAGTCGCAAACCGGCCACAGCAAACTCACTAATCGAGCCTTTGCACCCAACACTTCGAGAAGAAATAGCTCAGCTCAATATGATCATTTATGATGCAACATGCTCGGTTACCTTGGAAGTCACCCCTACTCTGGAAGACGAAATCCGTAAGGCTCAACCGGGTGACCCAATGTTACTCAAGGTAATGGCCCAAGTACGAGAAGGGAAGACACAAGATTTTAACATCGATGATCAAGGTACCCTCCGATTTCGGAATCGAGTCTGTGTACCTGACCTTGGGGAACTAAAGCAGCAGATTCTGAAGGAAGCTCATGAGTCTGCATATTCTATTCATCCCGGAGGCACTAAAATGTATCAAGATTTGAAGCAAGCATTCTGGTGGGAAGGTATGAAGAAAGATATCGCCTATCACGTCGCCTGTTGTGATATATGCAATAAGGTGAAGGCTGAACATCAGAAACCCACCGGTTTACTTCAACCCTTACCAGTTCCACAATGGAACTGGGATGATATCTGCATGGACTTCATCGTGGGATTGCCAAAGACGCCACGTGGAAATAACGCTATATGGGTTGTGGCCGACATGCTTACAAAGGTGGCTCACTTTATTCCAATAAGGTCAACCTACCGTGCAGACCAACTCGCTCAACTTTACATATCCAGGATTGTCAGTCTGCATGGAGTACCCAAGACTATCACTTCAGATCGAGGATCTTTGTTTACCTTGGCATTCTGGCTACGTCTCCACCAAGCCCTGGGAACCGCTTTAAAACATAGCACCCCTTATCACCCTCAGACAGATGGACAGATAGAATGGGTCAATCAAATCTTGGAAGACATGCTTCGGGCATGCGCTCTTGCTCATGGACCCAAATGGGAGGACAGCCTGCCGTACGCTGAGTTTTCCTACAATAACGGCTATCAAACCAGCCTCAAGATGTCACCCTTTGAAGCTCTATATGGACGTAAAAGTCACACCCCACTGAACTGGTCTCAGACGGGAGACAGCCAAATCTTTGGGACTGAGTTGATGATAGAAGCAGAAAAGCAAATGAAAGAAATTTGAGACCTATTGCAAATAGCGAAATCTTGTCAAAAGAGCTACTATGACTCAAAGCATAGGCAGATCAGTTTTGAATCAGGTGAATATGCATATCTCTGAGTTACCCCCATGAAAGGAGTTAAAAGGTTTCATACTCGGGGAAAGCTTGCACCAATATACATCGGTCCGTTTCCAGTCATGACTAGAGTGGGCAAAGTGGCTTATCAGTTAGAATTACCTCCAGAGCTATCCGAGGTTCATGATGTCTTTCACGTGTCTCAGCTACGGAAATGTATTACACCACCCGCAAAACAAACAGATATGGCAGAACTAGAGCTCGCCAAAGATTTAACATATGAAGAGAAACCCTTGAGAATCTTGGATGAGATGGACAGAGTCACCCGCGGCAAAGTTGTAAAGTTCTACAAGGTTGAATGGGAGCATCACACCGAGGATGAGGCCACCTGGGAAAGAGAGGATTTCTGAAGGACCGCATATCCATATTTGTTTCCTGAGCAACCGAATCTCGAGGACGAGATTCATCCTAAGGGGGGGGGGGGAGGTTTGTAACACCCTGGTTTTTGCCCTCTTTATTTTATTGGGATTTATTGAATATTTAATTTGCATTTGGTTTTTCTGTCAATTCTTTTGGACTTGCCACTTGGAAATTATTTTTGGTTTTCTTCCAAGTGGGTTCTGTCATCCTTAAACCCTCCCTAGACCTTATCCCTCTCACCATAATGCCATGGGATAATTTTCTTTAATGGCATTATATTCATTTTCTTCCTGAAATTGACTGTTTTCTCAATAAGCTATGAAGCAACCCTCATTTTTATTGCTCAGAAAATTTTCAGAAAATTCCCAAATATTCTTTGGATCATGCCTCACCTCCCCATGAAAAAATATCCCATGGTCATTTGGAAATTTTCAGCTAGGAAAATATTTTTGCTTCTGGTCAGAATTGGCACTTTGTGAAGCAAGTATATTTTTCCTTGATCTGTTGGAGCTGAAATTTTTACCACATGACTACCTTCCTAGGAGATGCTTAACCCCCGAATTTCAACCTTTAGTTCCCAGCCGTTTGCTCCCAGCATTTGTCCCAAGTTTCTGTCCAGAAACATTGCAGCTTGCTCAAGTCCCATCCATTGAGCTAGGTGGCAAACCAAGCGCACATTTCGGCACCGCGTTGAAGGGACTACACCCTAGACATGGTCTGGCATCACCTAAAGCACCGCGTGTGCCAGTGCACGCGGTGACTACGTGTGTGCACGGGGTTTGGCTGGCAGTCGTCGCGCTCTGGGCATCGGGGCCCTCTGCCGCCGCCAATTTCGCCTCCTCTCGCCACCGTAGCATGCCCCCACCCCTCGGCAGCCTCCCGCACCTCCACCTGGCCTTGCGCTGCTCCTCCTCGACGCCGATAGGCCGCACGCCGGAAGTAGCTGAAGCGCTACCAGGCGGAACAGTGCGCACGAGTGCGCCGCCTGCCCCACCTAGTGCGCTGCACTGTGTCCGCACGCACTCCTGGCTTCTCCGCGTAGCGCTACTTCGTCTCCGCATCGTGACCGAGCTCCTCCATCTCTCATTTCTTCTGCAGCTCATCTCCGGCGGAGCCCGAGCTCGGTCACCTCGCCATCTATAAATAGAGCACTCCCCGAGACGTTTCAAGCATCGCAACCTACTTCCCTGGCCACAAATCAACTCCCTAGCTAGTGTGGCAAGGCCGCGGATCCTCCACAGCCGTCCTCTTGCTTCGGTGCTCCCCATCTTCGCCCACTTCCTCAGGCGTGCTCGTGGTGATCTCCTGAGCCCGACGGTGCCGCTAGTTCATTGGATTAGCACCGGAATTTTCACCTCCGAAGAGCGCAGCCACCCGCCGTCTCTGGAGAGGAACCTTCCGACGCTGTCCGTCCACCCCCACTGTTACTTCGGGTACATCCGTGCTTGTCTCGATGCACTGGATTCGTCCCCCTCCTCTCCGGCAGTCGCCGTGGTCTCCTCGCCAGAGAACCACCGGCGACAGAGCCGCCGTGCTTTGTTTCCCTCTCTCTCCCTTTTAACCCTGACAGTGGACCCCACTGTCAGGCTCTCTCTCCCGTTCGAAACATTTTCTAAGTGGAGGCGTATTCTGAAAATACGTCTTCGACGTGGCCTTCTCTGGAAATTCATTTAAATCCATTTAAATGCAAATTTTGACTAGAACTTTGACGAGCTCTAGATTCTATTCTATAAGTCCAAATGAATTGATTCTTTTTGCATTAGTTTTGTCTTGAGCTAAAGTTTCTGTATGCCAAAATTGAGAATTTTCCTTGCTGTTGGGAATTTCTGGTGCATTAAAATGCTCTATGTGACATTTTCATTTTGCATTTAAATTATTTTCAAAAAGTCCTAGTTGTGTTGGAGAAGACCAGGAGTATTGTGACACTCCTCTGAACCAAGGCAAGCCACAACATTCATGTGCAAGGGTGACATTTCAATGATAATGGTTTATTGGAATTAAAATCATTAAATGCCTCACTATTAAAATGATTTTCTATATATAACTTGTTGCATTCTAGTTATTACATGTCATATTGTTATTGTGTAGTGAAAAATATGTCATCTTGTTATGTTGTGCAGTAGAGATAATGTCGTATACTCTCATGGTAGCATGATGCATTCGTTATTCATTTTCATATTATCATGACCCGTGCACCTCATTGCATACTATGGCTCGAATCACATTCTTTCAAGTTAAACATGATGTTAATCCAACTTGAACAACTGTTGATCGAGTCATGGTGCCACCGAATCAAGCTCTCCACTCCAACCACACTTGCCTGGATGGGGAGGCCCTAATTCAGTCTATTGTCATGCCTCTAGCTGGTGCCTCCAACTAGGGAAGGTTGTGCGCTTGCACTACCCTGGCCCGGTAGGCAGTCATAACCTTGTGTGCCCGAGTTTTACGGTACCGATGTCCCCGTTTGGGACAACTTTGTTTTGTTTTGGCCACGACGGTGGCAGCCACGAGGTGGTAGGATGTCACGAGTTGACATCGGGGCCACCCATGACATAGCCCAAAGGGGAGTTTGTCGGAGTGGCCGGAAGAGTGTCATGCAATAGATTGGTTTGGTCGGACTGTCGTTGGTCCACCCGAATGGGAGCACGAGGCCATGAGTTCCATGGTGTGGGTACAGTGTACTAACCTCAGCAGAGTGTATAAACTATCGATAGCCACATCCTCGGATATGGACACAGTTCGTAGTAGGTCACACCATGGGTCAACAGGAATAAATAACCTGCACACTTTATACCTCCAAGTTGGCACATGCAGAAGTTGGTGATCGTGTGAGGATCACTATGGTAAGATGTTGACGGTGGTTACGAGGTAACCCTGAAATGGTAAGTTGGTCCCTGGGACCATGGCAACAATCCACGTACACTTCATGACTGATAGTATCATGTTCATGCATTAAACATGTTAACTGCCTTGTTATTGTTTGTCGTAATTGCTTTGTTTGCTGTGAGCTTCCGAGTACATTCAAAGTACTCACCTGGCATGTCATGCCAGATGCAGGAAAAGCCGTGCAAGGCATTGATGTCGATCGGTATGTCGCGATCTAGGCCGTGTCCCAGCAGTGTCCCTATGGAGTGGAGTTCCGCTACATCATCGTTCCGCTGTCGCGTAGTAGTTTCCTTTATCATCGAGGCCCCTGAGATGTCTACTAAATAATGTACATAAGTGCAGCCGCACCATGTGTGCCACTTGGCCTTGCCTATCTTGTAATATCTAAACCTATGTATCCACTAGAGATCAATAAAGCGGTTATTTTCTGTACCAAGTTGTTGTGTGTTGCTAGAAGACTAGATCTGTGGGCTGGCAATGCAAGGTAAGCCGGTTGCTCTGAGCAGGGGTGCCACACAAAGGGAGCCCCCCGCTCCCGCCGTTCTGGCAAGGAGGCCTCACGTCCTTCGGAGAGCCCGTCCGCGGAGCCTCTTCAGGTGACGAAGCAGGTGACAAGGAGGCAGCCGGCAAGGCGATCGGGTGGCAAGGATCTCGACACTAGGCCCCTCAACAGCAGCGAGTGCGGGATACCTCTATGAGGAAAACCAGCGTACCGGCTGCCGGAGGAGGCGGGTCTTCTCGACTTGCCGTGCCCGCAGTGACCAAATGAGCCAGGACTTCTACTCCGCCCCCTCCTCCAGCACCAGGCCTGAGAGTTTGTATGATCTCTCCATCGTTAGCGACGAGGAAGAGGAGGAAGAAGAGCACGTATCTCCGTCAAATTTCGTCCATCCTTGATTTCTTATTATTGCTAATCTGACTTGCCCCATCTTGCCTTGATTTGACAGCGATGGGGAAACCTTGGTGCAGAGGATGGCCAAGAGGGCGAGGACCGCGGCAGGGGATGAGCCGGCAACAAGCACGGCACCAGGTGACGATGTCATGGACATCAGCCCAGACCGCAGCCCCCAGCGTGAGGCCACTATCCAATTTCCTTTGGCAAGCGCTGGTGTTGAGATATTTACCGCTAACCTCGGCGCTGAAGCAGAAGAAGAGTACCACAAGGAGGAGCGCCTAGAGGCAGATCCAACTAGGGTGCCTCAGTCAATCGCTACACCGGCAAGCGGCTCTCCAGCAAGGGCCTCCACAGACGAGCCCGTCCGCCCTGATGAAGTGTCGGCAACCGAGGCCATCTGCAACCAGGCGGCGACAACCGAGGTTGTCGGAGAGGAAACTATTCCCCCTCAACAGTCTCAGTCTAGTAAGCCTTCTGCCATTGAGTGCCTTTCTCTTTCAATCTTCTTTTCGTTTTCTTGAACTTGACCTGAGTCTTGATTTTCTCTCTCTCCTCTCCATCCTTTCAGATCTACCTCTATCTGATGACATGGACATTGACTCCACCACTAGTATAGTGAGCTGCTATACAAACGGGTTTTACCCCCTTTTAGCGACGAAGTTTTAAATCGTTGCCTTGCCTGTCTGTGCGAGAGGGGGGTCCTTTCCACACAACCCAGAAACCGTCCGTGATAGGGCCTCTGGTCACACACGCGGGGCAAAAAGAGCTCGTATGCGATCGGGTGAGCCATCGCAGACAATTATACTGGCCTAATCGTTTCCATTCGTATGTACATCCCACACAGTGAATCCAAGATAAACGTTTCCGTTCATATATACATCCCACACAGTGAATCCCAGACAAACGTTTCCGTTCATATATACAAAGCACACAGTTTTCCGCATCACATCGTCTGTGATAGCGTTGCCATTGCAGACGATAGTAATAATTTTATCATTTGTGTTATTAAATACATCACGCACGGTGTCTAGAAGAAACTGTGTGGCATAGGTTGTCCATCACACACACTTTTTATGTGGAAAACGTTTGTGCAAGGTGGCCTAACGCAAACAGTTGTCCAGAGGAAGTCGTGTGTGATTGTTCATTGATCCAACACGTTTACTTCCTATAAACTGTGTGGGTTGTCTGAGATCATCGCCCACGGTGTTGTCTCAATAACCGTTCGCACTAGAAAAACCCAATAAGCAGGCTAATTGGCTTATTATTATTAATCCATTTAGTAATCAAATTTACATTTCATAATAAACACACAATATATTTCATTTTCGTATTACGGAACCAGGATTTCATAATTGAAATACATCAGAGTACAACATCATATAGCTTCAACACTCACTCACACCATATAGGCATATAGCTAGCTACCCCATTACACAACAGCACCAAGTTGCACATGCAAAATCTAAAACCTTTGGAAATTAGCATCATAGACGGTAGATAGACAGATGAATCTCATCTGGAAAACTGCTGAAGTGGAAGGCGAATATTGAGCCTTCAATGATGTTGAATGTCCTTGCAACTTTAGGCCAGTGCCTGTAGATGATTGACCGCCCATCCTTCGTCCTCTTGAGGAAGACTTCAATATTGTACCGTGGGTGTTGTATGAACACCTTCCTCGCCTATTAACCATACAGGTGGTTTGAGAGGTAATCATCTATGAACTGCTTTGGAAAGCCTGAAAACAAAGATATGCATAAATATCTTCTCTGAATTTTGAAATGGCTCAAAGGAATAAAAAAACAAGGTACTCCCTCTGGTCCTTTTTACTCTGCGCATTAGATTTGTATCAAGTCAAACATTGTAAAGTTTCACCAAATTTATTTTAAAAAATATCAACATCCACGATACCAAATATGGATACTATAAAATTGTATTTCATAATGCATCCAAAAATAATGATTTTGCAGTTTGAATGTTGATACTTTTTTCTATAACTTTGGTCAAAGTACAGATACTTTGACTTTGGAAAAAACTTATATGCAGACTAAAAAGGACCGGAGGGAGTATAAGAGTGTAAGTGCATCTAGTGCCACCCCTTGTTGGTTTTGGAGTATTGAAGACAAACTTGGTTGAAGGGACTAATGTGTTTGTGAGATTCACAGGAGAACACAGGTAGAAGTCCCTATTGATTCAGTTTACCCATCGAAGATGACCCCTAAAAATGTATGAAGACATTGAAGACAATGGTGGTTCACGAAGACATTCGTGTTGAAGATAATGACTCACGAAGACATTCACTTGAAGCCAATGGAACGTGAAGACTTAGTCTTTTGGTAGTTTCATTTTCTTCTTTCTTGAGTCATAGGAACCACCGTACTGTTAAGTGGGGTCGAGGTAAACAAAGTCAGAAACTGACGTGATGCTCAACCCAATCCTATGTCTTCGAGCGAAGACAAATGAGATAAAACCTCTTCCAGAGTTGGTTGAGTCAGCTTTGCTTGGAGCCCAAGTAAAGTTGCCGCATGTGTAGGGATCCGACCGTTGGACACGTGTAAGCTTCCCTATGACCCAAGGTCATTTCGGACATATCATGTCGGGTTGCCTCCTGGCTATACATAGCCACCCTCTACCACCATAAATTGGTGGTTGCTCCGAGTTAGTGCACGGCTTTGTGAGAGAGAATCCTTGCGAGGACAAAACCCAAAACACCCAGAGCCCAAAGTGATTGAGCATCACTGAAGACATTCTATTCCGAGTGAACCAAAGACTTATTACACTTGAAGACTGTGATCTTCCAGCCGGTTAGGCGTCATGTTCTGAGCATCCAAGAGTCATTGTGGATTGCCAGTGAACGAAGTCTGTGAAGGTTTGGAAGTCTACCTTGAAGACTTACCAGAGTGATTGGGCGAGATCTGCGGGTATTAGCTCAAGGGGAATAAGGAGAAGACGTGGTATTTTGAGTTCAATCTCAGCCTCCCTAACGAGACGTACAACTGTCATAGCAGTTGGAACTGGTCAAACAAATCATTGTCTTCCCCGAGCTCCTGGTTCTATCCTTTCACTTCCTTACTTACTGTTTTCAACTGTGAAGCCTTTGCATGCTTGTCTGTGTTTGAAGATATTCCTTGAAGCCATTTATCTGTTTACTCATTTATCTTCATGCTTCTTGTGTTTATGTTCAACACATGCTTGTATGTATGATGTCTATGCGTGTCATATCTGTTCATCTTATTCATAGGCTTTGCTAGTTCTCATCTTGCTTTCGCTTACTTCGAAGACATTGCCTGTTTTTGAAGCCATTCATAAAAATCGCCTATTCACCCCCCTCTAGTCGATAAGTAGCACTTTCAATTGGTATCAGAGCAAGGTGCTCCCTTGTTCTGTGTGATTCGGTTTAACCACCTGGAGTTTTAGCTATGCCGACTGCAGGGATAATCAAGGTTTCCGCTGCGTGCCCCGTCTTCAATGGCACTGACTATCCCTACTAGAAGAATAAGATGCGCATGCATCTTGAAGCCATTGACAATGACCTCTGGTATGTCGTCAAGACTGGTGTTCCCAAAGTCGGTGAACGCATGACCGCTGTTGATGTGAAGAGGTTCGCGCAACTGGACTCGACCGCCAAGAACATCATCTGTGGTCATCTGACCAAAGGACAGTATGGTAATGTGAGTGCACTAGAGTCTGCGAAGCTAGTCTGGGACTGGCTCTCCAAGGTCAACGAGGGCGTCTCATCTCAACGAGACTCCCAAATCGATGTACTTCGCAGTCTCTTCAACCACTTCAAGAGACTCAAGAATGAAAATGTTCAGCTCACCTTCGATCATCTCACTGATATCACGAATGAGCTTCATGCTCTAGGCGCCACTAACATCACCAAGCATGAAGTTGTGAAGAAGCTATTGAGGTCTCTTGTCAGTTCATTTGACACCATATCACTGATGATTCAAGAGCGCCCTGATTTCAAGCAATTGGATCCTGCTAATATACTTGAGAGGCTCAATACTCACGAATTTCAGCTATCAGAGAAGAGAGATATCTATGGTCCTAGCTATGGACGTTCTCGCACTTTGAAAGCGAAGGCTGTATCTTCATCAGAAGACTCTGACTGTTGTTCCGATGGTGCTGAAGACATTGGCAGAGAGCTTGCAATGCTCGTGAAGAAGTTCCAGAAGTTCGCCAAGAAAAACCGCTTCGAAAAGTCTTCAAAGTATGATTCCAAGAAGGCTGAAGCTTCCAGTCGTGACTACAAGAAGAGAACTTGCCACAAATGCAAGAAGCCAGGCCATTACATGGTAGAATGTCCTCAATGGGAAAGGGAATCATAGAAGAAGAAGAAGAGCATGGACTACGACTCTGATGAGAAGAAGAAGAAACCCTCAAAATCTTCATCAAAGTCTTCATCGCACAAAAGCAGTTCCTCCAGCAAAGCTCGTGCATTCATCGGCAAGGAAATGGATTCATAGGAGGAGTCTGCTTCAGAGGAGGTGGTGGAGGAGTCAGACTCAGGCGTGGCAAGCTTGGCTTTGGCTTCAACATTCGTCACCAAGTCCATCTTCAGCACTGAAGACAATGGTCACGTCACCGACACTAAGGACGATGAGGACGACGACTCTGCTCCTGCCTACTGCTTCATGGCAAGAGGCGCTAAGGTAACCTCACGCGCTGCCTACTTTGAGACCTCAAGTGAAGATGACTCTAAATGTGAATCCAAACCTAGCTATAAGACACTTGCTAAAATTGCAACTGAGCAACAAACTGCTATGGAAAAGATTCAAAAACTGCTAGACAAAAGCGATGATCTGTTGGACGAGGAGATGAATCGAAGTCAATCCTTAATTGAAGACATAAAAATCTTCAAGTTAAGTATGACGAGCTCCTAAGTCGTCATGATACCCTCTCATCTGATCACCAGAAGCTCTCCTATGAATATCTTCAAAGGAAGCAAGAGCTTGAGAAGCTGAGAGCGTCTAATGATGATCTTCGAACTAAAAATGATTCACTACTCGCTCAACAGATCAATACCGCTCAGGATGAATTTGTGCCACCTTGTTTGAAATGCCTTGAGCGTGATAACGCTAACTCTTCTGCTGAATGTTCCACTGTCTCTAAATCTACAATATCTTCAACTGTTGATGTGGCCACTAACCCCTCATCTGAGGAAGCCACTGCTCTTACTGATGAGAATGCCAGGTTGAAGACATTGCTTGAGACTGGCATGTATAAGAGTCTCAAAGGGCATTAGACTTTGTGTGATGTCCTCAAGAAACAGATTCTGAACAGGAACCCTAGGAAAGAGGGCATTGGCTTCGAGAGAAACATAAATGTTGATGGTACATATTGGAAGCCTGAGCAGTACCCCAAAACCACTTGGGTTGCTGTAAGAGGACAGCCAGTAGATCAATCCACATTATCTGGCTATACCTGTGCTAACCCTATCATCATTGATGAGTCTTTCGACTCAAACTATAAATTGTTCAAAAACCAGAATGGTGAAGTGTTTGCTAGGTTTATTGGAACTAACTGCAGGAATGGTTCACCTATGAAGAAAATCTGGGTTCCCAAAAGTCTTCTGGAAAGGCTTCCCGTGAATGTCATCATGACACCACCAGGGAAGAAGACAAACCCCAGAGCAAAAGCTTCATATGGACCAAAGTCTTCATACAGACGAAGGTCTTCGTATGATCGTGCTAACACTTATGTTTCGCAGGGTTACAATGATCAGACTCATGAATATGAGAGATGTTCCTCAAACCATTATGTTTACAAATCAAAGTATTTCTCTTCTTATTCATTTGAGTACTCTAACCCCCCTGTGAAGCTTTGCTAGGGCTTCAAAGCCAAAGTTCTCAGATGCTGCACTTAGACTCATTGCTTCTAAGCCACCCCTTCAGATGTGGGTGGTTAAGAAGAACTGATCTTTCTTGCAGGGTCAGGTCTCCAGCCAAAAAGCATTGGGTTCTGAAGACAATGCTGGGGACCTAAAAAATCTTGTCGGACGCAAGATAAAATGGCCAAATGGTCTTACCATTTATTTCATCCATGGATTTCTTGATGATCATCCTACTATATCCTCCAAGAAACTTACATTCTCTGAACGTCTTCATCGTCAGATGTTTGCACTTCACAATTGTCTTGGTGAAGCCTATCCTACTAACTGCTCTGAAGGGTACACTTCTGAAAGTTACTGAATGGATCCTAGACAGTGGCTGCACCAACCATATGACTGGTGACCGAAGCTTGCTCATGGACTCTACACTTTGTTCATCCACTCAAAAGCACATTACTTTTGCTGAGACTGGTAAAAGCAAGGTATCGGGTCTAGGTAGGGTTGCAATCTCGAAGGATCGGCACATGGATAAAGTGATGCTTATCGAATCCCTTGGATTCAACCTCATGTCCGTCTCAATGCTTTGTGATCTTGACATGATTGTCATCTTTGGCAAATTTCGCTGTCTTGTGCTTATGCCTTCTAACAAAACTCAAGTCTTCGAAGGTTATTGTGTCACCCTGGCTCAGAGGAACCGGAACACCCCGTATTCCAGCCCAGAGATCAAGTCTTCTGGAATACGGCACTGCTTGGCATAGAACAAATCAGCTCTTTATTACAAACAATTGGGGTACAAAGGTTTGGGGGTATTACAAAGGGTTACATCGGCGCGACAACACTACACCTGCTAAGGTAGCTCTATGCTAGCAGCGGAATGACTCGTAGCAGCGGAACAACGATGACGGTGATGAACTCCACTCCTCAGGGACTCTGGCTGGGACATGTCCTATGTCGGGGCCGGATTTCCGGGACACAATATCCCAAAAATTAACCCCTCGTGTCGTCACCAGCCCAGGATTACTGTTACTGGTGGACACGTCCTTGTTACAGATCACCAGGCAATTACAAGAATTCGATACAAGACCATAAAGGTCTAATGATACAACAATGATTTCTAGTGACGGGTGACGGAAGCGACTCGTGGCTCTCCAATATCGATGGGGATCCATTCCCACAGGAACAGCTGACCCGGATAATTCATATCCCGCGTGGCTGCTGTCCTAGGCTCCACATGGACGTCGTTGTGGTACTCCCCATTGAACTCCTGACCTGGCCAATTAAATAGCCAGGGACAAGCCTGTGAGTACGTTTGAATGTACTGGCAAACATTATGAACAAAAGATATACCAAATGCATATGCTCATGCTGGATTAAATGAGATGCATATGTTGGCTGAAATTAAATTATGGCATCATAAATATTAGCATGTGCAGAAGTTTGAGTAAATAAAATGTTAGTGACAAACCAAGAAAGTTAAAAGTGGATAATCGGGCGAGACAGGACCGCCCGAGAATCCAAAATAAAAATATAAAGTGGAGAATCGGGCAAGACAAGACCGCCCGAGTATCCAAGAGAAATGCCAAACGGATGTCTAAAAGAGAATCGGGCGAGACAGGACCGCCCGAGAACTCAAGCGACGCCACGAGAGGTCTTGAAAAGAAATGCCAAACGGGTGTCTAAAAGAGAATCGGGCGAGACAGGACCGCCCGAGAACTCAAGCGACGCCACGAGAGGTCTTGAAAAGAAATGCCAAAAGGGTGTCTAAAAGAGAATCGGGCGAGACAGGACCGCCCGAGAACTCAAGCGACGCCACGAGAGGTCTTGAAAAGAAATGCCAAACGGGTGTCTAAAAGCGACGCCTCGAGAGGTCTTGAAAATAAAACTGAGTGCCCGGGGTAGTCTAGCCAGCCCCTGAGACACTCAAAAAATAAAATATAAGAGAAATGGGTTAGTGCACAATAACAATAACACTTATAACAAAAGCATTTATGATAACAAAAATATCCATGATGGCATTAGGGTGACAAAAATTATCCTGCAAAATAATTCATGCTCAATTTAATTATTTCCTCCGGAGACCGACACAAAGACCGACGCTTGACGAACCCAGACTGTAGTCCTTAACCGCGGACACGGCTATTCGAATAGGTATAACTCTGCAGAGGGTGTACTCTTTACCCACAAGTAAAGGATTTCTTTAGCCAGCACCGAGACACTGACTAATTCCCATTACGGCCTTTGTGTTGAAAACACACCTGACCAGCACACACCAGATTAACTTTTCGGATGCTAGGAATCACCCAAAGCATCGTTCAAGAAAAACTCTAAGTCGGGGAGACTACAGTCTCGAATAGCATGGGATCACTATTCATATGCGTGGATTACAAGGGGTGCCCCCCTCTCGGCCCAGCCGGATACACCCATGCCCCCTGACCAGGTGACATGCCTACCAGAGGCCTCTGGTATCTTTCACCATGGCCTCTCTGTACGGTGTGTGCATGGAAAGGGGTTATCAACTTACTAAACCATACCCTACCTGTGGCAGGGACAAGTGGTAGAACGGATCAAGTTTGGGGGTTACCGGAACAAGACTCGATCTACGGTCGACTCAGGAGGCTTATGTATTTCCTGCAGTGGTTAGCACAATAAAGTGTTCTTTCAACAGTAACACCAAAACAGGGCCACAACCCTTGCGTGTCCCAACATGCATAACCAACAAGGCATGATCATGCTCCGACATGATCACCCTTCTGCCAGTAACGGTATTTCTCTTATACCTGCTCCTGCAAGTTAGTCATGACAAGCACACGTTGCACGGTACGAGGGAACATGACAACACTACATGCATGCAAATTTTATTAGAATTCAACATATGCATGATTTATCCTTGCAAACATTTAACCATGTAATCACCATATCACGTGTTCAAGATGCTTGCGTTGAGCATGCAGAAGTGTTGGGTGCACTCCAAAAGTTTTGAAAATTCTCTTCCCTCCATTTTTCCTATTTTCAGAATAATGCATTTACCACAGAAATATTAAGCAGGAGAATAAAAGTGCTCTAAAAATGGGAATTTCACTTTTCTGGGACCCCTCTGGTTATATGAAAAATAACCAAAATGTACCTACTATTTATAGAGCTACCGATATTTTTGAACATTTCAATCTAGTGGATACAAGGGATTAATGGTCATGCAAGAATTACACAGATAGTATTTTTATAAAAATGAGTGGAGGCACTCATTAAATAAGGAATGATTTTAGAAACATTTATAAATTGGTTTCACTGGATTTGGAGTTGAGATGAATAGTCTAGAGATTTTATAAGTTGACTTATATAAGAAAATGACCTATTAATTAGGTCAGGCAGAATTTGGCCACAGGAAAAATGTTCACTGTGGTTAGTTAAATAAGGGAAGTTTTATAAGTCCATAAAAATTTGTATTGTCTCATTTGGATTTCAATTAAATATTGTGGAAGTTTGTTTGTCTATGGATAAAAGAAAATGACAGAAAAATTAACCTGTCGGGCTGGCAGAGGCGCGCACTGAGCAAGGCCCAGCTAAACGGCGCCACTGGGCTGAGCCCAGAGGTGCTTCCTCGTGGGGAAAAAAATGCAGAGTGGCCGACAGATGGGTCCCGCCTGGTCCTACCTGTCGGGTTCAACAGGGTCGTCATCTACCTCCCGCGCAGGACGCCCGCGACGACGCCAATGGCGATTTCCAGCGGTTCCGACCACCATTCACCGCGTCAAGGACATGGACGAGCTCGTGGCGATGATGCGCTTCCTATGGTGTAAGGTACGGTCACCGGGGAGCCGTGGAGCTCCGGCGTCTTTGAACTTGGCGGACGGCCGTAGCATCGAAAATTCGATCTCCGGTCATGGAGTTTCTTGGTTGAAATTGAGGTGCGGGTTGGCTGCGGGGATTAACCAGGAGGGGGCTTACGAAATTTGGGACAGAAACATGAGCTAACGAGATGGAAATCAGCCAGAGTTCAGAGGTGATAGAGGCAGCCGGAGGTGGAGAAGAAGACTACGGTCGGCTCGATTGGGTGGTCTGGAGGCGATCTCGGTGATCGAGGAGTGCTGTGTTGAGAAGAATGGGACTCGGGGTTGGGTATTTATAGGGAAAAGAGATCGGTTCCGCTCGAGCTGATCGGACCGAAGGCGATGGTGGCCATTGATGGCTTACCGTGGTCGGTTGTCGAGGTAGGTGGGGCCGGTGGGCGGTCGGTGGTCCGTAGTTATGTTCCAGGTGAGCTGGCTGGCTCGGGAAGGCTCCAAATGATTAGGGCAGTGCCGTCCCCGAGTTGACCGCCGCGGCGGATGGTGAGGGCCAGCGATGGATGGCGCTAGGAGCCAGGGGACGGTGTCGGCAGGGTACGGGCTTCCTGTAGAAGCTTGTAGTGGACCAGATCGAGCAAGGAAGTGGTTGCGGGGAGCAGCAGGAGCTCGGCGTCGGTGGGTGCAACTTGGACGCTCTGCTCATGCTCTGGTTGTGCACGTAGCATGTTCGACGAATTGCCATGGTGTACCACAATGGTTTTATGCAAGAATCACTTAGCAAGGCAGGGTTCCTAAGATTGACAAAGACCGTGGACAAGTTGCCTTGGCAAGGGGATCAAGTTCCCTATGCAATTTCAGAAGTTGCAAACTCCTGTCATGCCCACAAGCTGCTTGACAAAATGTTAGGGCTATCTAGAGGATTTTGTTAGCTGTTAAAATCACCAGGATGATGCTTCATTGGATGGAGAGAACTGTGGTGGGGTTTGTTTGGCAAAATTCAAAACTTGCTAGTGCAAGTTTTGTTGAATTCAGTTCTGGACCAAATATCCAAAGAATTATTTGGTGGATTTAAATGATGCAAACAGGGGTGGGATCCTGGACTTAAGGGTTTCCTAGGGAGGACTATAAGGTGGAAAAATTTCCGAATTTTTGGAGCAAGGAAAATTAGGGTTGAATTTAAAACTCAACAATGGAACAGAATTGAGAAGAGGATGTTTCACTCAAATTTTTCAAAAGACTAAGTTGGGTTTTTGCACAAAAGTGATCTATAGGCATCACATGACCTCTCATAATTTTTGTGGAATTTTAAAAGAATTATTTAAAATGGTTGTAGTGCAACAGAAGCATTTCAAAGATTGAAAATGCCTTTAAAAGAATTATCTTGGGCAAAATTTTATTATGAAAATAACTCCTGCTGTTATTAAAATATATGTGAAATGATTCAAGAAAACTACCAAAGTCCACAACATTTTGCAAAAAAAAGATTCTATATGAAGGGAAGAATTTTGAAAAACAGAAAACAAAAAATACTCTGAAATAATAAAAGACCTATTATAATTCAAAATTTTATTCCTGGCCAAATTTTACTTAACAAAAATATGGTTAAATTTTTGGGTGTTACATCCTAGCTTGCTACTCGGTATCCTCGCGCTATGCAAACATGGCAGCACCTGCAAACTAGCATGATACGCCAGGTGAGTACTTTGAATGTAGTCGCAAGCTCACAACAACCAAAAGCATAAAGGCAAAGCAACATCATAGCAGTCATGATTATATCAAGATCAAGTGTTATTAAAAGGGTGGAAGAAAATAGTAAACACTTTATCCTTTACTTTTGTGATCAACTCGGCATCATCTTAATGTCATCTGACGATCAATATCAAGCTCATTACCAAGATTACCAATGGCCTTCTGCCAAGTGGTTAACATGCCATACCAAGACGAGTTCTTCCATCATTAACCAGTCATTCCATCATTGGTGTTGATCAGACAGTGTGGCTTAGTACGAATTGTGTCCAATACCGTGGACGCGACTATTTGAACAGATTCTTACACTCTGCAGAGGTTGTGCACTTTACCCACACTATGGACATTCGTCCAATGAAACTTGCCTAACCCCTGACCCTTAAATCGTACCACCGACACGCCCTCTCTGAGGTCATGCCCTGGGTGGCCCCTATGTCCCTTCTGACACCTACCACCGTCATGGCCAAACAGACTGTCCCAAACGGGGACCTGAGCTCAATAACCAAACTGGGCTCACAAGATTATCGCCGTCTACCTGATCAGGGTAGCACACATGCATAACCTTCCCTCTTTGGTGGTACTGATAAAAGAGCACGAGGTTAGACCAAGTTAAGGACGTCCCATAACGGCAAATGTGGCTGCATGGGAAAGCTCAGTTCAGTGGCACTTGATCAACAATGAAGGAATTTATCCCCAAGTGATTTCTCCGTCATAACTGACACTCCATGTCACAGCCCTAGAAATTGCTTGTAATTAGTTGCATCTGCATCCATGCATCAAGTTTAAATTAAAATGAATTGGAAATGGGGACTGATAAACCCAAGCACCAAATGAATTTCAACCAGGATCAAAATGAAAATATTTTCAATGAATCCAAAATGCCCTTCAGAAAAGTTCATCATTTTTGGAAAAGGTGCAAAATTCTGCTAAAAATGATGCACATATTTTTGGAAAATTTCTGGATTTTTGAATTAAGACATATTGTACTTGAATTGGGGCATTTAAATCCTATAGATAGTTTTAAATGCTCCAATAATTCTAAAAATAGCTAAGGGCCTCTGAAATAATTCAGTTACTGCCCATAGTTAATTTCAGGATTTATAAAAGAGATTTGGTATTTTAATCAAATCAAAACAGCAACACAGAAATAGAAAAACAGAAGAAAAAGAAAAGGGAAACAGAAATCACCTGGCACTTACCTATAGCCCACCTGGCGGCCCAGCCCACCTCCCCGGTTCCCTGTCGTCTTCCTCCCCATGCCAATAGGCAGGGCACGTGGTCGCCGCGCGTCGGCCACCTCCTGCTTCCAGGAGGGCTCTACCGAGTGGGATGAGGACACAACCGATGTCTGGATCGATCTCACCCCCCTCGCAGCTCTCTCTATTCCCCCTAGCCTCTCTCTCTCGCCCAGCCGAACAAGGTCGTCGCCGCCGCTCCTCACTGCCATGGCCACTGACCTCCCCACGCCAAGCCAGCTAGCCACGAGCTCCGTTTCGCTGTCGCACACCTCTACGCCGAGTCCCACGTGCTCGGACGCCCTGTGGAGTTGTCGTTGTCTTCGTTTTCCTCCATAGCCACCGGAGATTGCCGCCGGGATCTCGGCACCGCCAGGACCTCCCTGAGCTCGCTGACCTCCTCTTCGACATAGCTGTGAGCCCCTGCGTTGATTCCCCCTCATCCCCTAACCTCGCTCGTGCTTTAGCTCCATTCCCCACCATGGCCGAGCTCCCCACCGCCGGCCATGGTGCCGCCGTGGCCAGAGCCCAAACCAGCCGCTCCCGCGTGCACCATCGTTCTCCTTGCTTCACCAGGAGCCCACTGAGCCCCTCGAAGAGCTCCTCTGTGAGCTGTTGCGCCGTTTCCGTCATAGCCCGAGCCATTGCCGCCGCCTCCGTCATTGCCGTGGTCAACTCCGGCGACGCCAAGGCCTCCCGCTCATTCTACTAGACGCGGTCGAGCATGGGCTACCTCCTGGTGGTCTCCGCGTGTCGAACCATTGCTGGAGCAGCGTTCCCGGCGAACTTTCGCCATGGTTTTTGTCACCGCCGGCAAAACTCTGGCGGGCCGACGTGGCCACTTAGTTAGGGGCTAATCACCCACTAATTAACCCCCCTAGACACTGACAGTGGGCCTTGCTGTCTAATTAGCCACTGTTTAGTTTTTAGGTTAAGTTAATTAACAAAACCAGTGGACCCACACGTCAGGATTGACTATGCTGACGTGGCCGTTGAGCGGACCCACCTGTCTGTGACACTAAATGACACTGGGTCACTGACCAGTGGGCCCCACTGGTCAGGTTAGACCTGGACCGACCCAGTTGACTTGCTGACGCAGAGCTGATGCAAGGGTGATGTCATATTTGTTTCTGGAATTAAATTAAATCACAAAATGAATTATGAATTTCAGAAACTACTCCAAACTTTGAAAAAACATAGAAAATAAACCGTAACTCCAATGAAAATAATTTATATATGAAAAATTATCAGAAAAATATGAAGAATCTGTTTATGGCATTTCCATGCATGATTGAACAACTTAAACCTGCTGAGCATGTCAAATCAATTAAATGGTATTTGAAATACCATATGTATAGTTTGAATTTGAATCTTTGATTCAAACCAGCTCCATCCAATCTGTTGCTAGCTGCATTAGCCCAAATCACAGCATGTTGCCATGTCATGATCATGCATCACATTGTTGCATTGCATTGATTGTGTTCCTTCTTTGTTTGTCGGTGTTGTTCCTTCTCGGTAGAAGACGTTTCCGACGTAGTGACCGTTGACACTGATGAAGTGCAGTATCATCTTCAGAAGTGCCAGGCAAGCAAACCCCATTTGAGCATTCCAATACAATCCCACTCTCTCGCTCTTGCTCTCTTTAACTGCATTAGGACAACAACGATTCAACTGTCACATGCTGCGG
Organism: Elymus sibiricus; assembly: GCA_039707655.1. Taxonomy (NCBI): domain Eukaryota; kingdom Viridiplantae; phylum Streptophyta; class Magnoliopsida; order Poales; family Poaceae; genus Elymus; species Elymus sibiricus. Next base: position 239,400,072 of record CM077676.1, read on the forward strand.
TAGTTGAACCCATTCCTCTGCATGACCTGTCTTTGCCACGTAAATAGTTGAAACCCACTAGCATGAGTAGGAGTTGTTTGAGACATGATGTGCCTACTCAATCATGCTTGCTTGTTATGCTACTATGCTTAGAGTTTTGTCAGGTCTGGTTCATCTGGGATGGATTGGAATGGTGGTGAACATGTCCTACTGTTGAGAGCTAAGTGTGTGAACACGATTTGGTAACGGTAGCGATGAGAGGCCATGTAGGAGTACATGGTGGGTTGTTGGGACCGTCGTTAGGAACTGAGTTATGTGTTTGTGATCCTAGACAGTTACTACCAAGATCCTTAATTGACTCTCTCGACTTATTAACCACCTTGATCTCTGTCCAGGGCTCGCAACTAGTTTCTGGTGTTCGTAGGATATGTGTTGGTGGCCGTGCATAGCGCTGACGTTAGAGGTGGGCTATGATGCGGTAGAGACACCAAGGCACAATGTACCAAGTGACACCCGAATGGTGCTCTTGGGAACCCTGCACTCATCGTTTGGGGCCATGATAGAAACTTCGGCCGGACTTCCTTTGCGGATACCACCTCAAATAGGCGATAAACCTGGACTAGAGTCTTTTGTGGTTAGTCTAGTTGTGGCCGACACCCTCGCCAGCCTTCCGCTTGAAGGTTGCTGAGATACATGACGTGTACACGGTGGTAAGTGGTGGGAGCATGTGTGAAGAAGTACACCCCTACAGGGTTAACGATCTATTTGAATCGCCGCGTCTGCGGATATGGACTACTTGCAAGCTTACATTGTTCATAGACAAGTTGAAATGGATACTCTAAAATGCGCAAGATAAGTGTGAGTGCTATGGATGGCCTTCTCATAGGATGATGGGAGCGGATCCATAGTGGTGTATTGATATGGTGATTATGTGGACTCGTGTGCGCTTTCTCATCTCAAAGAAGTTATTGGTAGTCGTAGTGCAGGATAGCCACTGAGTCAAAGCTGGCTTGCTGCAGTTAAACTCCACAACCCCCTTGTTGATACTGATGCATATGTAGTTAGTTCTGATGTAAGTCTTGCTGAGTCCAATTGTACTCACGTTTGCCTAATTTATGTTTTGCAGAGGAGACTTCGGTCTCACTAGTAGTTCTACGTGGGCTTTGACGATTAGCTTGGGAATCCCAGACAGAGGTCTGGCTCCTTTGAAGGGTCTTGTAGATAGACAGGTTTTCTAGCCTACTTTCTTTTCAGTTGTTTGTACTCAGACAGGTTTATACTTCCGCTTGTTGCTTGTATGACTTTGTATGTTGGGTCATGAGACCCATGGTTGTAATATCATGCTATGTATGGCTCCTTGGAGCCTCTTAAAGAAATACTTTGAGTCGTAGAGTTATGTTGTGATGCCATGTTATATCTAAAAATATCGAGCATATTGTGTGTATGTTATTGAAATGCTTTGGCATGTGTGGGATCCGACACCTAGTTGTTTATTCTTGGTAGCCTTCCTTATGGGGAAATGCCTCCTAGTGCTTCCATCCGGAACACATGGATTGACCGGCATGTGTCCTTCTTTGCTCCTGTGTCTGTCCCTACGGGGAAATGTCACGCGGTGTTCCTTTAAGTCCTTGTAGCTTGCTACGACTTGGGTTCATACATTGATGACCGGCACGTGCATTGCTGGGTCATGTATGCCTGTCCCTGTAAGTTTGTGCCACCTTGGTTTACGACTAGTCATGTCGGCCCGGGTTCTCTCTCATATGGATGTTAGCATCACAATCATATACGTGAGCCAAAAGACGCAAACGGTCCCGGCCAAGGTAAGGCGGCAGCCGTGGGTTACCGTGCGTGAGGCCGCAAAGTGATATGATGTGTCTTATGCTAGATCGGTGTGACTTAGGATCGGGGTCCCGACAGCTTTGGTATCAGAGCCTGACTGCCTGTAGGATTACCAAGCCAAACTGGTCGAAGTCGATTCTAGAAATGCTTTAGTTATATGAGGGAATTGATTGTGGAAGGGAACGTAAGGCTCTTTTTACTTCTCTTCTCATGTCATTCTATTCTGAGTCACCCTCTACTTTTCTACGGGGTTAAGAAACTAGGTTTTCTCATCTATCTATCTATCAGGATGACGAGTTACTATGCTGGGGACTTATAGAATATGTGTTGTCTTCATGGATCGGTGTTATCCACAGGATTCCATTGTTGTGTTGTCAGTTGTCATGCAGGTTGTCTCATATTTCATGCCCGTACAACCGTTATGCTGTCCGAGTTGTTCCAGGTTTCTAAATAGTCTGATGCATTTGCAAATCTTTTCTCCTCGTTGTCGATGTTTTGGGACCAGACTAACCACACTAATCGGTGTGTTGAGGTACTCCGTTGCCTCGACATATATGCGAAAGTTATTAGGAAACTAGGATATCTCAGAGAACCACCCAGAGGTTCAGCCTTTGTGTTGTATCCCCAGTGTGATAATTCCGGCCATCATTTTAGAAAGCATCTCGTGATGTTATTTAGTTAGTAGGTATTCTATTCCTGGGTTCCTGAACCCAAGATCCACTCTACTTATGTCATGTTGATAGAGATTGTAGCTCCTTTAGGTTGGATAGTAACCTTGCCTAGTCCTCAAGGTCCGTGGTATATCATTCTTCCAATACCATGAACCAGTATGGCAGGAGTTCTTTTGAACCAAAAGATAACAACAAGAGTGCTCTCAATGAGTTCCCCATTTTATATTGTGACTCTGCCAATCCTACCTTTCAGCATGGGTTATCTGGAAGAAACATGTTGAACTTGCTCGACATGCTAATCTATGCATCTACAACCCAGAAAATCATATGTTCCTTTGAGTTGTCCTTCTTCAGTTGTATTTTGACTTTCATCTACTAGTTGATAGTCAAGAATATGCCATGCATTCGTGCTCATCGACGCCTCTTATTCTTATGGTCCGTCAAGCCATTCTATCTCGGAATGACCAGGAGAAACAAACTCCTGTACATCATCCATTACTAGGATTGGGTCAAAGTAGTTGTATGCCGCGGATCGAGAAAGCCAATCCATCTTCTAGTCTACTCTACCCTGGAGTGTTACCGTCTTTTATGTCAAGAATGTCATAGGAATTGCACACCATCTTATGAGTTCTTGATATAGTGATACTTCTTGCCATCATCATTTATTTCTCGGTCTCCGTGTCGTTGCAACCGGAATGCCGAAAAGTGAACCATGGTGTGTGTAATCAATACTCCTAGCAACCGTATTGCTTGGTAGTTAATGAACAATAATCCCATTCTTAGTGTGTTGGTTATTGGATTATCACTCTAATATTGATCGTGCTACCTAGTTCATTTTTCTTGGTGCACTTTTCGATCAATGAGTTAGGATTGTATCAATCCTCGCTCTTTTGATCATATCATCTTGCCCTGAACAACAAGATTGTTCTCGAGCTTAATAACATATCGGTGGTTCGTGATTTTCCGAATATCTCCTCGGAAGAATTACCAGGTTGTCCCCTGACTTTTATGATGAGTTCGTGATCAAGTTGGTATATTCCTATAAACCACCCCTTCCCCAAGAACCCGTGTTGGATACCCCTGAGCTGGTGGGTTATGCTAAACAACAACTTGGAGAGTTGGAAGATAAAAGCTTTGCCTAACGTAGTTCATTCAAAGGGATATCTTTTGTGTGTGTGTGTGTTGAAGAAAGATGATATATTCATCGATTGATCTTCGTGATCAACTGTTGGATCTATTGTCTTATCCCATCTTTTGATTTGAGTATGGGCTATCGTCAAATCAGAATCAGAACTAGCAATTTTCGTAATGTTGTTTTACTCGTGGTTGATCCCTCGACCATACATCATTATATGTCTTTGGGTCTAACCAATACTATCACCTTGTTCACATAGTTGTGGAATTCCATCTTCATTGGAATTTTGGTGAATTGTTGTTGAGCCCATCGTCAACATCATTGTCATGTCCATGATTTGTGATGGACATTATGATAGTGTTGGAAACTTTTGTAAACATTATCTTCGTGCTAGCCCATGAAGTATATGTTTGGATGAAAGAAGTGACCTCCTCTAATTCATGTGCACTTGATGTAAGTTGCCGCCGTGAATTCGAGAAAGCTATTTTTGCTTCCTCTGGAATCATCCCAAGTCAGTCATGCATGTGCAAAGTATTCTATGGTTTGATAGGCTCGCTACCTTCATTCCATATGTATCTCCAAGCACACCAAGCCACTGATTGATTTGTTCAAGGATAAGAAGTTCAAGTGCTAATCCTGAAGAGCCCAGATGGACATGCACAAGACTTCGTTATCCTCAATGATGGTTCCCAACTAGGACTCGGTAGTGTTTTTCTGTAAGACTTCTATGTGGTCACGTTGTCCTAGATAGTGTGTTCATGTGTGTCTTGCGAACCAGCTCATGTTTTGGAGCTTGCTTCGGTAGTTCATTTCCCGAGAATCTCGCAACGTCATCTCTTCGACTTGTGTTGCAAACTTTCTTTTCAGACATGCCGAGTTTGAAGTATCCTGTCACCCGTTAGATCTGAATCTCAGGCAGATATGATGGTTCGAACGTTCCCAAAGAGTTATAATATTGGTCTCTCTGTAACTCGGTAAAGTAGATGTTGTGGCTAACACACTTCACCGGAAGACCTAATGTTATAGTATCTTGTCCAGCAAGAGTAGCCATTCCCCATGAGGATTTTCTATGACTTATTCCAGAAGTTGTTCCTTATGGATTTTGTGTTTCCGAAGTCCGATCTTTACTTGATGTTGTAGATACCAAACAATCTCTATAATTGGGTTACACTAGTACATCGAGGAGAACATTAGATGCGGAGTGCTAGATGTCTCTCGGTCGATTATCCAATTTTGCTTCCTTGGCATAGCCAATGTAGAAATCGGAGAAAGTGTTGTCTTCCTTTGCATCTGCATCCTCCATCACTATTCATCATGGTAGTATGAAGACTTTCCATGATCTCTGGCATAGATGTTGGTAAAACCTGATGAATATAGAAATGCTCAAGTTCTTGAAAACACGCTCAGTCACTAGGTTATATCCTCGGTAGCAATTGGAATGTGCCTTCCATTTGCCGAGTTGTTCTATAACCATAGTTCATTGTCAATTTGAGTATGCCATTCTTTGGAATTCCTTCAAATGATCGTTTGTGAATTGCCTTAGGCACCATCTTACCTAAGGTCTACGAGTCGCCTTCCCTAAGGTGCCCCGTCATGGAATCATGGCAATTAACTCCGCAATACGTTGAAACCATGCACCATCTTACCTAAGCGTGGAATTGTTGCCTACCAAATTGAACCTTCGTTATCAGCTCTCCTCCATCATTCTTGATGTGTGTTTTGTGCCTCAGCTCGAGAGATGTTATTATGTCTCACTCCATGAGTTGATCTTGAGTTGCTCGATCTTCGAGAAGATCGATTCCTGTAGAGTTCCTTCTGTCGTCATCGTGTTGAGTGAAGTTCTCAAAGGCAAGGATGTCAAGGTCAATATGGTGTAATGGATCAACACCTTCGGGAAGTGCAATCTGGATCGTGAATATTGTGTTAGTTTTGTGTCTCCTCTTTCTTCTTACCTCACGTCTTGAATCTCGGGACAAGATTCTTGTTTAGTGGGGGTGAGCTATCACGGCCCTAGAAATTGCTTGTAATTAGTTGCATCTGCATCCATGCATCATGTTTAAATTAAAATGAATTTGAAATGGGGACTAATAAACCCTAGCACCAAATGAATTTCATCCAGGTTCAAAATGAAAATATTTTCAATGAATCCAAAATGCCCTTCAAAAAAGTTCATCATTTTTGGAAAAGGTGCAAACCTCTGCTAAAAATGATGCGCATATTTTTCGAACATTTCTGGATTTTTGAATTAAGCCATATTGTACTTGAATTGGGGCATTTAAATCGTATAGATATTTTTAAATGCTCCAATAATTCTGAAAATAGCTAAGCGTCTCTGAAATAATTCAGTTACCGCCCCTAGTTAATTTCAGGATTTATAAAAGAGATTTGGTATTTTAATCAAATCAAAATAGCACCACAGAAATAGAAAAAGAGAAGAAAAAGAAAAGGGAAACAGAAATCACCTGGCACTTACCTGCAGCCCACCTGGCAGCCCAGCCCACCTCCCCGGTTCCCTATCTTCTTCCTCCCCACGCCAATAGGCAGGGCGCGTGGTTGCCACGCGCCGGCCACCTCCTGCTTCCTGGACGGCCCCACCGAGCGGGATGACGACACAGGCGACGTCTGGATCGATCTCACCCCCCCTCGTAGCTCTCTCTTTTCCCCCTGGCCTCTCTCTTACCCAGCCGAACAAGGTCGTCACCGCCGCTCCTCACCGCCGTGGCCACTGACCTCCCCATGCCAAGCCAGCTAGCACACCTCTACGCCGAGTCCCACGAGCCCGGACGCCTTGTGGAGCTGCCGTCGTCTTTGTTTTCCTCCACGGCCATCGGAGATCGCCGCCGGGTTCCCGGCGCTGCCAGGACCTCCCCGAGCTCGGTGACCTCCTCTTCGACATAGCTGTGAGCCCCTGCGTTGATTCCCCCTCATCCTCTGACCTTGCTCGTGCTTTAGCTCCATGCCCCACCATGGCCGAGCTCCCCACCGTCGGCCATGGCGCCGCCGTGGCTAGAGCCTGAACCAGCCGCTCCCGCGCGCGTCATCGTTCTCCTTGCTTCACCAGGAGCCCACTGAGCCCCTCGGAGAGCTCCTCCGTGAGCTGTAGCCCCGTTTCCGTCGTAGCCCGAGCCACTGTCGCCACCTCTGTCGTTGCCGTGGTCAACTCCGGCGATGCCGAGGCCTCCCACTCATTCTGCTAGACGCGGTCGAGCACGGGCTACCTCCTGGTGGTCTCCGCGTGTCGAACCGTTGCCGGAGAAGCGTTCCCGGTAAACTTCCACCGCGGTTTTGCTCACCGCCGGCCAAACTCCGGCAGGCCGACGTGGCCACTTAGTTAGGGGCTAATCACCCGCTAATTAACCCCCCTAGACACTGACAGTGGGCCCTGCTATCTAATTAGCCACTGTTTAGTTTTTAGGTTAGGCTAATTAACAAAACCAGTGGACCCACACGTCAAGATTGACTATGCTAACGTGGCCGTTGACCGGACCCACCTGTCTGTGACACTAAATGACACTGGGTCACTGACCAGTGGGCCCCACTTGTCAGGTTTGACCTGGACCGACTCAGTTGACTTGCTGATGCAGAGCTGATGCAAGGGTGACGTCATATTTGTTTCTGGAATTAAATTAAATCAGAAAATGAATTATGAACCGTAACTCCAATGAAAATAATTTATATATGAAAAATTATCAAAAAAATATGAAGAATCTGTTTATGGCATTTCCATGCATGTCTGAACAACTTAAACCTGCTGAGCATGTCAAATCAATTAAATGGTATTTGAAATACCATATGTGGAGTTTGAATTTGAATCTTTGATTCAAACCAGCTCCATCCAATCTGTTGCTAGCTGCATTAGCCCAAATCACAGCATGTTGCCATGTCATGATCATGCATCATATTGTTGAATTGCATTGATTGTGTTCCTTCTTTGTTTGTCGGTGTTGTTCCTTCTCGGTAGAAGATGTTTTCGACGTAGTGACCGTTGACACTGATGAAGTGCAGTATCATCTTCAGAAGTGCCAGGCAAGCAAACCCCCTTTGAGCATTCCTATACAATCCCACTCTCTCGCTCTTACTCTCTTTTACTGCATTAGGACAACAACAATTCAACTATCACATGTTGCGGTAGTTGAACCAATTCCTATGCATGACTTGTCTTTGCCACGTAAATAGTTGAAACCCACTAGCATGAGTAGGAGTTGTTTGAGACATGATGTGCCTACTCAATCATGCTTGCTTGTTATGCTGCTATGCTTAGAGTTGTGTTTGGTCTGGTTCATCTGGGATGGATTGGAATGGTGGTGAACATGTCCTACTGTTGGGAGCTAAGTGTGTGAACACGATTTGGTAACGGTAGCGATGAGAGGCCATGTAGGAGTACATGGTGGGTTGCCTCATTGGGACCGTCCTCAGGAACTGAGTTCTGTGTTTGTGATCCAAGACAGTTACTACCACACATTGGGATCCTTAATTGACTCTCTCGACTTATTAACCGCCTTGATCTCTGTCCAGGAGTCGCAACTAGTTTCTGGTGTTTGTAGGATATGTGTTGGTGGCCGTGCATAGCGCTGACCTTAGAGGTGGGCTATGATGCGGTAGAGACACCGAGCCACGATGTACCAAGTGACACCCGAATGGTGCTCTTGGGAACCCTGCACTCATCATTTGGGGCCGTGATAGAAACTTCGACCGAACTTCCTTTGCGGATACAACCTCAAATAGGCGATAAACCTGGACTAGAGTCTTGCGTGGTTAGTTAGGTTGTGGCCGACACCCTCGCCAGGCTTCCACTTGAAGGTTGCTGAGATACATGACGTGTACATGGTGGTAAGTGGTGGGAACTTGTGTGAAGAAGTACACCCCTGCAGGGTTAATGATCTATTCGAATAGCCGCGTCCGCGGATATGGACTACTTGGAAGCTTACATTGTTCATAGACAAGTTGAAATGGATACTCTAAAATGCGCAAGATAAGTGTGAGTGCTATGGATGGCCTTCTCGTAGAAAGACGGGAGCGGATCCATAGTGGTGTATTGATATGGTGAATATGTGGACTCGTGTGCGCTTTCTCATCTCAAAGAAGTTACTGGTAGTCGTAGTACAGGATAGCCACTGAGTCAAAGCTGGCTTGCTGCAGTTAAACTCCACAACCCCCTTGTTGATACTGATGCATATGTAGTTAGTTCCGATGTAAGTCTTGCTAAGTACAATTGTACTCACGTTTGCCTAATTTATGTTTTGTAGAGGAGACTTTGGTCTCACTAGTAGTTCTACGTGGGCTTCGACGATTAGCATGGGAATCCCAGACAGAGGTCTGGCTCCTTTGGAGGGTCCTGTAGATAGACATGTTTTCTAGCCTACTTTCTTTTCAGCTGTCTGTACTCAGACAGGTTTATGCTTCCACTTGTTGCTTGTATGACTTTGTATGTTGGGTCATGAAACCCATGGTTGTAATATCATGCTATGTATGGCTCCTTGGAGCCTCTTAAAGAAATACTTTGAGTCGTAGAGTTATGTTGTGATGCCATGTTGTATCTACACATATCGAGCATATTGTGTGTATGTTATTGAAATGCTTTGGTATGTGTGGGATCTGACACCTAGTTGTTTATTCTTGGTAGCCTTCCTTATGGGGAAATGCCTCCTAGTGCTTCCATCCAGAACACATGGATTGATCGACATGTGTCCTTGTTTGCTCCTGTGTCTGTCCCTACGGGGAAATGTCACGCGGTGTTCCTTTAAGTCCTTGTAGCTTGCTACGACTTGGGTTCATACGTTGATGACCGGCACGTGCATTGCTGGGTCATGTATGCCTGTCCCTGTAAGTTTGTGCCACCTTGGTTAACGAATAGTCATGTCATCCCGGGTTCTCTGTCATATCGATGTTAGCATCACAATCATATACGTGAGCCAAAAGACGCAAATGGTCCCGGCCAAGGTAAAGGCGGCAGCCATGGGTTACCGTGCGTGAGGCCGCAAAGTGATACGATGTGTCTTATGCTAAATCGGTGTGACTTAGGATCAGGGTCCCGGCACTACGACATCACAATGATGCAAGTTATAACAATACCCAACAAGTAGTTCAATGAGCAACATGATCAAGCTAGCGCTACTAATGTCATAGTCAAAATATCGGACGAGATCACAAAGTAATCAGAGATGGTAATCTCAACAGCGTCATGGCATGATCAAACTTATAGACTACTAGTCACCAACAATACAATTACCAACACGATAGTAACACTTACACACATTCCCCCCCCCCCCCAGTGCTACATGAATAACCCAATTATAAATAATTCAGATTTTAATCTAAATATTTACTTGAAATCATGACATTGCAATGCAGTCATGCAAATCAAGGCTGTGGCTTGCTTGGCACCAAGGGAGTGTGGGAGTACTCCTGGTCTTCACCAACTATTCCAACCAATCTGGAAAACATTTTTGGAAACATTTGTAAATATTACATAAAGCATTTTTCTCTGTCCAGAAATTCTAGACAATAGAGAAAAATACTAAAATTTTATAGTAGATAGAGGAGCTCATAAGAAAAATAATGCAAAAAGAATGAACTCATTTGGACTTATGGTTTAAAAGCTATTGCTGGTCAAAGTTGAGTCAAACTTCTGGATTTAAATGAATTTAAACAGAAAAATCAGAAAATCCAGAAGTGGCCACATCGAAGGCGTAAACTCAGTTTATGCCTCCACTTGCGTACCACTTCGGGTGCGAGGGGATTCACTGACAGGTGGGCCCCCCTGTGAGTTTTAAATAGAGGGAGAGAGGGAACAGAGAACGGTGGGCGTACCGGCGGCCGTTCACCGGCGTTGAGACAATGGCGAGGTTGGGAAAGGGCGGGGATGGACCGGGCGGACGATGACGAGCACTCCCGTGCCCACAGCTCATCGGGAGGTGGCCGGACGGCGTTGGCCCCTTCCTCTCAGGCGGCGGCAAGCTACGGGATTCGACGGCGTCACTGATTCCGGAGAGCACTCGAGCAGAGGAGGGGCTGGGAAGGACCAGTGCAGTACCACGAGCTCGCTGATGGTCTCGGTCGGGGCTGGGGTGGACGGGAGCAAGTAGACAGAGCAGGGGCAGAGCAATGGAGCACCTCGCCAGAGATGGGGAAGGAGGGCTCCCCGGCTCTGCTCCTGGGCGCAGGACGTCGATTGAGAGGTGAGGAGGGCGAGTGGTGAGGAGAGGGAGCACCGGGGAGTGGCTTTTATAGCCGGACGAGAGGTGCCCATGCCAATCAGCGCCGAGAAGAGGCGGACGAGCTCCAGGATGAGCTAGCCGTCGCGCCGGCCTACGGAGTGCGTAAGGAGGGGACGTGAGCACGCAGGAGCGACGGGACGAGTCCGAAGCCATTAAGAGCGTGCGGACAATGGTGGCGACCGCGGCGCACTGTTTGGCCCGTGGGCGAGCTTGGCCGTGAGCGGCGGCGAGCCTTGCCGGCGACTGAAGAGGGTTCTGGAGGGGGCACGCATGCGGCTGGGATGACGTCGGTACCAACGGACAAGGAGGGGTGGCAGGGGCTGGCCGGAGTGGTCGCATCCAACGCGGCTGGGCGCGCAGAGCGCGGCTTTGGCCCTGGCAGACGCTTGGTCACCGCATGCACTGGCGCACTCGGTGCACTCTGGCTCACCCAGCCATGTTCATGTGACAGTCCTTCCGTCCAGTGACCTCCCTGTGCATCTGGTTTGACATGAGATGGCTTGGACAGCTGGCTAGCTTCCAGACAAGCTTTTGGGCAGAAACTTGGGCAGGTTGTTGGGGAGAACTGGCTAGGGTTTTAAGAGGGAATATTTGTCACACTGAAATGTAGTAGGAAGGTGCCCACTCAGGGAAAATTTCAGACCAAATGGACATGTTTTGGATGTAGTTGCTTCACAACTGCTTTTCTGGTCCAGAAACTTGTTGAAGATGATGCACTCACATGGATGGACTCCTTGAGCTGAAACTTGGTATTTGTGGGTTATTTGGTGGTGGCAAGATGCTATAAAAATTTCATACCATTTGGATAAGTATAAATGGTACTTCCTTCACAATGTTTCCCACTAGACAGAAACTTGGGGGAATTTTGTGGAGAAAATGGCTTGACCAAATGATGTGAATTTTGGCATGATCAAAAGATATAATGATATTTGAGTCCTGGATTAATTTCAGAATTTATGGAGCAATATAAAATATGGTTGCTTCACAAACTGAAATTATGACCAGAAGCAAAGATTGGATGGTGTGCTCATCATGAGAGTGGAATCTTGAATATTTTTACATATCCAAGGTTCACATGGTCCAAAGAATTTATGAGAATTTTCTTAGAATTTTGGGGAAGACAGAAATATAGGTTGCTTCACAACCTAGAGCAGAAAGGGCTATTCCTTTAATAGAACAAAGGAATATTAAATTGGACTAAAGTTGAAATTGGGCAAGCATGGAAATGACATGCCTTGGGAGAAGTTTTTTATAAGCTTGAGTCACTTGGGAAAGGAAAGTAAAAATATTCCCAAGTTTTAAGTCCTTAGAGCCATTCAAAGTAAAAATCCAAACCAAATTCCAAATAAAATTCCAAATGGGTTTTTGAAAAGAAAAGTTGGGAAAAACCAGGGTGTCACAAACCTACCCCCCTTACAAAAATCTCATCCTCGAGATTTGGTTGCTCAGAGAAGAAGTATGAATATTCTGACTTAAGGAAACCGGTTCCAGCTCGGGTATCCTTTTTCCTTATATAATGTCTCCACGAAATCTCATATGACCTATCTACCGAATCTCATATGACCTGTCTACCGAATGTCATATGACCTGTCTACCTTGCTCCGGGGTGGCTTGCTTCATGGTGCTCACATTCTGACAGGTCTTTCCTCGTATGTTCATCATTATGCTGACTCCAACCCTGTCACATCTGCTGGTTCATCTGAGATGTTATCATGATTGGAATATGTCAGCTTTCCATACCTCCGGGAGGGGTTTTCTGAGTGACACGTCATTCTTCCATCCAGCACCGATAGTATTCCATGAAGTTGTTAATAGATGCCTTTCGTGAAACATTTAATCATTGCATCAGGTTACAAGATGCATGTTTCCCGGGTTTGAAACAGCTCCGGAATTACAACATTTCTCTTGACTGAATCTGACCACCTGTAGGGAGTCTGAATCACCCGGGCTGACTTCTTTATCCCAAATCCGTACCGGCAAGTTGACTGTCAACTGTCAGGGCTAGTATAAAGGAATAATACTTTACAGCAACAACTTCTGGGGACTTGACGGACAAGGGTTCGGGCGGAAGGACCTTGCCTACGGCAGAGTACCATATGTGAGAGCATGTCGAGTACTCATTCTGTCGGTATATCCATAAGTTGTGCGATACTTTAACACGGTAGCTGGAGTCGCACAACCGAGCGGGTCAATAAATCTTTGATCTGACATGACGGACTTGGATATGTACTACTGACAACTTCGAGCGTATGCAGTTGGACAAGAGAGTTACATCGATACGAGATTCTTGTGTTGTCGGTCTCGTTCCTTCATTATTTTTGCCTGACTCCCTTGCCGAAGGAGCTTGGCCAGGTATACTCCCTAATTCTTCGTATGACCATGGGTGCCTTCACGTGCATTGTTCCGGCAAGCATACCTGATCCTTATCCTAGTGCCGTCACGATTAACCAGCAAGTTTATCATCTCAGAGGTGCTAACTTTAGGGCAATGATCATCCGAACCACTTGCACGAAATTGGCAAATAAATCAGTAGCCACCAGAATGGTCTTCATAACTCAGATCTAGGGCATTACTGAGATAGCTCAACCACGGCTCAAGACGGCTGAAAAGCAGCTCAGATCATGAGACCATGTTGATAAGAAGGTAGCAGCTCCCTAAGATGGCCGAAGAATAGCTCAGAGCATAGGGTCACTGCTACAAAAAGAAACTCAACAGCTACCCGAGACGGCTGAAAAGTAGCTCAGAACACGGATCAGTTTTTGAAAAGAGAAATATAAAGTCGGCATCCACCCCGGACGGCCGAAAACAGCTCGAAACACAGGCGTGGTGCCATCACCAGGAAAAGGGAAGCAAGGGTTCATCAGAATCATTTATCAGGTTCACCATTACTTGTATAGAGCTCCTTGTTGTGATCCATCATGCAAGACGGTGACCAATGTTAATGGTATCACCTTGTCAGTTGGAAGGAAACTGGCCTTAATATCTACTGTCAAGATCGTTGTTCCAAGTAGTCTTGCTTCATAGCTTGTCCGACCCTGCAGCATACTGAGGTGTATACTGACCTTCTTCTTCTTGCATGACTTATGCAGGTGTTGGGTCCTCTCCTTCCTTCGGTAAACCTGCTTGAACCTAGTTGCTCCTTGTACGGGTAACTTGCATGACCAAATGGTTGTGGGTTGGGCTCTCGAGGTGCACCGCCATCGCACCGTGTAATTAATTGTACCAATGTTGCCTACTGTTTGTAGTGTCGTAGTGACGAAAATTGGATAGCTTGTGTTGGAAGCCTTCGGGAGCGTCGTGCAGAGGAAGATTGGATAGCTTATGCTCGAAGTTTTTGCCGGGATAGTGTGCTGAGGATGACTGAGTACCGTGCTTCAGAAGCTTCTCCTCCTGGTTGCTTACCGGGGAAGACTCAGTGCCTTATGACGGAAGCTTTCCACCGTAGCTTGTCGAAGAAGACAGAGTATCTTGTGCTAGATGCTATCCACATATCGTACTGAGGAATATTTGAGGAACCTTGCATCGTAAGATTCTCTGGTAGCGTGCGGAGGAAGACTGGGTTGCTTACACCAAAAGTTTCTCCCTGTGCTGTACATCCTCCCAACTCCTGTTGCTAATTGCTTGCATGGAAATAATTTGTCGGACTATCCTTCTTGCTTTAACCCGGTTGGTCTTGCCCCCTGATTATCTTCCTGCTGGTTCCTTACGGCTGTAATGGTTACACACCGAGGCAGGCTTGATACTGATGACCAACCCAGGATATCCTTTGCATTCAAACCGGATATTCCCAAGGCAGTCAACTGATAACTCCATAATGTTCAGCGGAACATCCAAGTATTTGAAATCCATATTGATTCTTTGTGTCTGACGGCGGTTGATGAGCAACTTCCATAGGGAAAGTAATGTGACACCGAGGAGCCAAACAAAAAAGGCAAGTGAAAAATGCTCAATGAAATGCACCAAGTTTACAAAAACCACACTTTATTGCTACTCAGGGCAATTTACAACATTTTGTACTACTACAACTTATGCACATGAACCTCACAAGCACTTAGGTACTATGGTCGGGTGGTGGGTTATTGGAGAGCGAAGGAGCTGGTGGTGGGGTTGACGGAGCTAAAGCCATGCCAAGTGCTCTTCGGGCACGGGTTGCGTCTCTGGCCACCTCAGCGATGAGGACGTACTCTGCGATCATGTAACGGGACATGTATGCTACAGCTGCGTCGTCATCCGAGCGAACAGGAGGAAATCTAACCTGTCTAGGAGTAGTGGCCATAGTGGGATAGTAGTGGAAGGCACGATTTTCTTGCATCGCGCTTTCCTGGTGACGAAGAACAGTAAGGCCCGGCAGAGCGGCAAGGTGGATAGTGCGTTCTGGTGTAGAGGCATAGCCACCATGGAGACTGTAGGTGCGCTTCCCCAAAGGTAGGTCAACTGACAGTAGGACATTGGCATGATACTCAAGCACCAGGCCTGCAAGCGGGGTCTGGAACACGTGGTACCTTGGCATCTCTCCACTGGGATAGAGAAGATTCCAAACATCACGAAGTAGGGATGCAAAACTGAGTGGTGCCAGGGCTGAGTCGTAGTCAATCGGAACGGATGCCATCTACAAAATCAACTAGTTAATGAGCCAAATCTATATGCATGCTATGCGACAAACAAATGCAACAACCAAATGTAGCAATTCAAATGCATCACAGAAGCAAGCTGGGCTCTAGACTAGTGGCTTTCTAACGTCCAGGTTAGCTAGGGTGTCCTATAGCCAGAACTGCTCTGATACCAAACCTTGTGGCACCCCGGCTCAGAGGAACCGGAACACCCCGTATTCCAGCCCAGAGATCAAGTCTTCTGGAATACGTCACTGCTTGGCATAGAACAAATCAGCTCTTTATTACAAACAATTGGGGTACAAAGGTTTGGGGGTATTACAAAGGGTTACATCGGCGTGACAACACTACACCTGCTAAGGTAGCTCTATGCTAGCAGCGGAACGACTCGTAGCAGCGGAACAACTATGACGGTGATGAACTCCACTACTCAGGGACTCTGGCTGGGACATGTCCTAGCTCGCTACTCGGTATCCTCGCGCTATGCAAACATGGCAGCACCTGCAAATTGGCATGACACGCCAGGTGAGTACTTTGAGTGTACTCGCAAGCTTACAACAACCAAAAGCATCAAGGCAAAGCAACATCATAGCAGTCATGATTATATCAGGATGAAGTGTTATTAAAAGGGTGGAAGAAAATAGTAAACATGTTATCCTTTACTTTCGTGATCAACACGGAATCATCTTAATGTCATCTGACGATCAATATCAAGCTCATTACCAAGATTACCAACGGCCTTCTGCCAAGTGGTTAACATGCCATACCAAGACGAGTTCTTCCATCATTGGTGTTGATCAGACAGTGTGACTTAGTACGAACTGTGTCCAATACCGTGGACACGGCTATTTGAATAGATTCTTACACTCTGCAGAGGTTGCGCACTTTACCCACACTATGGATATTCGTCCAACGAAACCTGCCTAACCCCTGACCCTTAAATCGTACCACCGACACACCCTCTGTGAGGTCATGCCCTGGGTGGCCCCTGTGTCCCTTCTGACACCTGCCACCATCGTGGCCAAACAAAGTAACCCAAACGGGGACCTGAGCTCAATAACCAGACCGGGCTCACAAGATTACCGCCGTCCACCTGATCAGGGTAGCACGCACGCATAACCTTCCCTCTTTGGTGGTACCGATAAAAGAGCACGAGGTTAGACCAAGTTAAGGCCATCCCATAATGGCAAATGTGGCTGCACGGGAAAGCTCAGTTCAGTGGCACTTGATCAACAATGAAGGAATTTATCCCCAAGTGATTTCTCCGTCATAACTGACACTCCGACATCACAATGATGCAAGTTATAACAATACCCAACAAGTAGTTCAATGAGCAACATGATCAAGCTACCGCTACTAATGTCATAGTCAAAATATCGGACGGTATCACAAAGTAATCAAAGACGGTAATCTCAACAGCATCATGGCATGATCAAACTTATAGACAACTAGTCACCAACATGACAGTAACAATTACAAGCATTTCCCCCCAAGTGCTACATGAATAACCCAATTATAATTAATTCAAATTTTAATCTAAATATTTACTTAAAATCATGACATTGCAATGCAGTCATGCAAATGAAAGCTGTGGCTTGCCTGGCACCAAGGGAGTGTGGGAGTACTCCTGGTCTTCACCAACTATTCAAACCAATCTGGAAAACATTTTTGGAATCATTTGTAAATATTACATAAAGCATTTTTCTCTGTCCAGAAATTCTGGACAGCAGAGAAAAATACCAAAATATTACAGCAGATAGAGGAGCTCATAAGAAAAACAATGCAAAAAGAATGAACTCATTTGGACTTATGGTTTAAAAGATATTGCTGGTCAAAGTTGAGTCAAACTTCTGGATTTAAATGAATTTAAACAGAAAAATCAGAAAATCCAGAAGTGGCCACGTCGAAGGCGTAAACTCAGTTTACGCCTCCACTTGCGTACCACTTCGAGTGCGAGGGGAGTCGCTGACAGGTGGGGCCCCCTGTCAGTTTTAAATAGAGGGAGAGAGGGAACAGAGAACGGCGGGCGTACCGGCGGCCGTTCGCCGGCGTTGAGACGGCAACGAGGTTGGGAAAGGGCGGGGATGGATCGGGCGGACGATGACAAGCACTCCCGTACCCGCAGCTCGTTGGGAGGTGGCCGGACGGCATTGGCCCCTTCCTCTCAGGCGGCGGCAAGCTACGGGGTTCGACGGCGTCGCTGATTCCGGCGAGCACTCGAGCAGAGGAGGGGCTGGGAAGGACCAGTGGAGCACCACGAGCTCGCTGATGGTCTCAGTCGGGGCTGGGGTGGACGGGAGCGAGTAGACGGAGCAGGGGCAGAGCGGCGAAGCTCCTCGCCGGAGATGGGGAAGGAGGGCTCTCTGGCTCTTCTCCTGGGCGCGGGGCGTCAATTGAGAGGTGAGGAGGGCGAGTGGTGAGGAGAGGGAGCACCGGGGAGTGGCTTTTATAGCCGGACAAGAGGTGCCCGTGCCGATCGGCGCCGAGAAGATGTGGACGAGCTCCGGGATGAGCTGGCCATCGCGCTGGCCTGCGGAGCGCGTAAGGAGGGGACGTGAGCGCGCAGGAGCGACAGGACGAGTCCGGAGCCATTAAGAGCGTGCGGACAATGGCGTCGACCACGACGCACTGTTCGGCCCATGGGCGAGCTTGGCTGTGAGCGGCGGCGAGCCTTGCCGGCAATGGAAGAGGGTTCTGGAGGGCGCACGCATGCGGCTGGGACGACGTCGGCACCAACGGACAAGGAGGGGTGGCAGGGGCTGGCCGGAGTGGTCGCATCCGATGCGGCTGGGCACGCAGTGCGTGGCTTTGGCCCTGGCAGACGTGTGATCACCGCGTGCACTGGCGCACTCGGTGCGCTCTGGCTCGCCCGGCCA
The DNA here is from genome assembly GCA_039707655.1 of Elymus sibiricus. Classification (NCBI taxonomy): domain Eukaryota; kingdom Viridiplantae; phylum Streptophyta; class Magnoliopsida; order Poales; family Poaceae; genus Elymus; species Elymus sibiricus. The sequence goes on from CM077676.1 coordinate 239,418,399, forward strand.
TGTCCATGTGATAGTCCTTCCGTCCAGTGACCTCCCCGTGCATCTGGTTTGACATGAGATGGCTTGGACAGCTGGCTAGCTTCCAGACAAGTTTCTGGGCAGAAACTTGGGCAGGTTGCTCGAGAGAAATGGCTAGGGTTTTAAGAGGTAATATTTGTCACATTGAAATGTAGTAGGAAGGTGCCCACTCTGGGAAATTTCAGACCAAATGGACAAGTTTTGGATGTAGTTGCTTCACAACTGCTTTTCTGGTCTAGAAACTTGTTAAAGATGATGCACTCACATGGATGGGCTCCTTGAGCTGAAACTTGGTATTTGTGGTTAATTTGGTGGTGGCAAGATGCTATAAAAATTTCATACCATTTGCCTAAGTATAAATGGTACTTCCTTCACAATGTTTCCCACTGGACAGAAACTTGGGGGAATTTTGTGGAGAAAATGGCTTGACGAAATGATGTGAATTTTGGCATGATCAAAAGATATAATGATATTTGAGTCTTGGATTAATTTCAGAATTTATGGAGCAATATAAAATATGGTTGCTTCATAAACTGAAATTTTGACCAGAAGCAAAGATTGGATGGTGTGCTCATCATGAGAGTGGAATCTTGAATATTTTCACATATCCAAGGTTCACATGGTCCAAAGAATTTATGAGAATTTTGTTAGAATTTTTGGGAAGACAAAATATAGGTTGCTTCACAACCTAGAGCAGAAAGGGCTATTCCTTTAATAGAACAAAGGAATATTAAATTGGACTAAAGTTGAAATTGGGCAAGCATGGAAATGACATGCCTTGGGAGAAGTTTTTTGGAAGCTTGAGTCACTTGGGAAAGGAAAGTAAAAATATTCCCAAGTTTTAAGTCCTTAGAGGCATTCAAACTAAAAATCCAAACCAAATTCCAAATAAAATTCCAAATGGGTTTTTGAAAAGAAAAGTTGGGAAAAAAGGGTGTCACAGTTATCGAAGCGGTGACTTGTACATGGTAGATTTCTCCACAGGACCACAGCTGGCCACATGTCTTCTAGCATAAGCTTCAGAATGCTGGCTTTGGCAACGATGGCTAGGACATGCTAGCATGAGGAACTTGCACACCCTTGTGAAGAAGAAGCACATCATTGGGATCGAGGGCGTCAAGTTCAAGAAGCATGACCTATGTGGAGCCTGTGAAGCCGGGAAGATGACTAGGGCGAAACACCCTTCGAAGACAATCATGACGACCTCTCGTCCCTTCGAGCTACTACACATGGACATATTTGGCCCTACTCATTACTCCACTCTTACTAATTCTACACATCTATATGGCTTCGTGATTGCTGCTGATTATTCTTGATATAACTGGGTGCACATAATCTTGTATAAGAATGAAGTGCAGGATGTCTTCAGGCGGTTCGCCAACCGGGCCATGACCAACTATGGTGTCAAGATCAAGCACATCAGGAGTGACAATGGCACCGAGTTGAAGAACACTGGGCTCGACACTATCTTGACATTCTTGGCATCACTCATGAGTTATCAGCTCCATACACTCCACAGCAAAATGGCGTCGTGGAGCGCAAGAACAGGACTCTTATTGAGATGGCTCGCACTATGCTCGACGAATACAAAACACCACGCAAGTGGTGGCCTGAAGCCATTGATACTGCATGTCACATCATCAATAGAGTATATCTTCACAAGTTCTTCAATAAGACATCTTATGAACTAATCACTGGTAAGAAGCCACATGTAAGTTATTTCAAAGTATTTGGTGCTAGGTGTTGGATACGAGATCGACATCACACTTCCAAATTTGCACCAAAAGCACATGAGGGTTTTATGCTTGGCTATGTAAAGGATTCACACACCTACAGGGTCTTCAACCTCTTTCACCACAAAGTGGTTGAAACTGTAGATGTGTGGTTCGATGAGACTAATGGCTCGCAAAGAGAGCACCTGCCACATGTGATAGATGAACTCCCTCCAAGTGAATCCATCAAGCTAATGGGTACTGGAGACATAATACCCACTGAGGAACCCGGAGATGAAGTGGTAGTGATACCTGCTCCTATCCAGCATGAAGACAATGATCAGCCTGAAGACAATGTTGAGCCTGAAGACAACTCTCAGCAATAGCAAAGTCTTCACCCTGTACATCCTCGAGTAGCCAATGAAGTTCAGATCGAGAAGATAATTGACAACATAAATGCACCTGGTCCTCTCACTCGCTCAAGATCAACCCAGCTAGCAAACTTCTGTGGACACTTTGCTTTCGTCTCCATCACTGAACCCACCAAAGTCACTGAAGCTTTCATGGAACCAGAATGGATCCAAGCTATGCAAGAAGAGCTTCAGCAATTTGAGCTCAATAATGTGTGGGAACTTGTCAAGCGTCCTGACCCTCGCAAACACAACATTATAGGAACCAAATGGATCTACCGCAACAAGCAAGATGAACATGGTCAAGTTGTCAGAAACAAAGCCCGTCTCATTGCTCAAGGTTACACACAAGTGGAAGGAATTGACTTCGATGAAACCTTTGCTCCTTTGGCTAGACTTGAAGCCATCTGCATACTTCTTGCCCATGCAAATCATCATGATATCCTCTTATATCAAATGGATGTGAAGAGTGCCTTTCTCAATGGAAAAATTGAAGAAGAAGTCTATGTTGCTCAACCACCTGGGTTTGAAGATCCAAAGCACCCTGACAAGGTCTACAGGCTCAACAAGGCCCTGTATGGCCTCAAACAAGCTCCACGAGCCTGGTATGACACACTCAAGGAATTTCTGAAAAGCAAAGGCGTCAAACCTGGTTCACTTGATCCCACTCTCTTCAACAAATCATATGATGGTGAACTGTTTGTATGCCAAATCTATGTGGATGACATTATCTTCGGTTGCACTGACAAACGATATAGTGATGAGTTTAGTCATATGATGCAAGAGCAATATCAAATGTCCATGATGGGAGAGCTAAAATTCTTCCTTAGTCTTCAAATTCGTCAACAACACAATGGCATCTTCATATCTCAAGAGAAGTATCTCAAGGACTGCTTGAAGAAGTTTGGTATGCAAGATTGCAAGGGCTACAAGACGCCAATGCCAACCAATGGTCATCTAAGTTTTGACGACAATGGTAAAGAGTTCGATCAAAAGGTATACCGCTCCATGATTGGTTCTTTATTGTACTTATGTGCATCTAGGCCTGATATAATGCTTAGCGTTTGCATGTGTGCCCGATTCCATGCGGCACCAAAGGAATCGCATCACCTCGCGGTGAAGTGAATACTTCGATATTTGGCTCACACCCCAACGCTAGGATTATGGTATCCAAAGGGCTCAGAGTTTGATTTGGTTGGATTCTCCGATTCTGACTATGCTGGAGATAGGGTGGATCGCAAATCCACATCACGCACTTGTCACTTTTTTGGACGTTCACTTGTATGTTGGTCTTCAAAGAAGCAGAACTGTGTATCACTCTCCACTGCTGAAGCCGAATACATTGCTGCTCCTGCTGTGCTCAGCTTCTCTGGATTAAGCAAACCCTGAAGGACTATGGCATCAACAAGAAGGAAGTACCCCTATTCTGTGACAATGAGAGCGCCATCAAGATTTCACACAATCCTGTTCAGCACTCCAAGACGAAGCATATCGAGATCAGACACCATTTTCTTCATGATCATGTGCTCAAGGAAGACATTAACATCATTCACGTCAACACTGAAGATCAGCTAGCAGATATCTTCACAAAGCCTTTGGATGAGAAGAGGTTTTGCAAGTTGCGGTGTGAGCTAAATATCTTAGAATCCTCAAATGTCCAGTGAATGGAAGCACATCCTAACGCTTATGCATTGTTGATGACTATGATGTGCAACACACGAAGTAACGTATGTCTTCAATTCATGAAGATGTACAATCTAAGTGTGAAGATATTAACGCGGAATTTGACTTCAGAGCACCACGATAATTGTGCGCCGTGTCTGGGTCTAATACTTCTTATACGGTGGGTAATGCCACCACCAAATTTTCTTGAAGATTTTCATTTGGCGTCACATCTATTGCATTATCTTCTTAATTTGGTTTGTCTTCATAAATGGTTTTATCTTCGCTCTTTGTTAAACTTCTTGCTGATACTATATGTATGAGTTTGTCCTCAACAGCATTCACTTATAGCTATGTTTTCAAGTTGGATTTTTCTGAACTAAGTGAATGTGATCGGACCCTTACCCCTCTATGCTTGTCTCTTCCAATCTCTCTAAATCTTCATATGCATTCTATTTGACACGTGTCAATTGTCTTCACTACGTCCTTCTGAGTCGAAGATTTTGAGACCAAAATTTAAAATGTTTTTATATCCTTATCCATTTTACCGGCCGTCGCAGAAGCCGGAACGACCTCTCGCCAAAACTGCTAAGTAGTGGGGTCCAGGCGTGGCAGTAAAATAGCACATCCATGCCACGCGTCGAGCAAATGCGTATCGCCAAGGGCAAAACAGTCGTTCCACCTAAGCCAACTCTTCCCTTATAAATACTTCACCCCCACATCCATTAATGCTCTTCACATCTGTCGCCATCGCCTCCAAACAACCCTAGTGGTGTTGCTAGCTTCCATCGACGCCGGAGAAGAAGCGCTTCGCTGCCGCGACCTCTTCGACACCGTACTCATGCCGGCCGCGGATATCTTCTCGCCGCCGCCGCCATAGCTATCTTCCACTGCCAAGTTAGGGCGTGGGAGATCAAACTGCTCAGCTTCCTTCGCGTCTCGTTGAGCTATTCATCGTGCGGTAAATAAAGACTACTTTTTACCATTTATTTGATCTGAAATTTCTCTATATATCTTCAGAAGTTGTTCTTTCACCTTCAAATCTATATCTTCAGTCACACATCTCATATCTTGCAAAGTTCCTTCACTTATGCTATGTTTCGTATGATTCCTCACTTGTACCTATTTTCGGATACATACAAATCTGGAACCAACACACTATATGTGAATGTCTTCGCACTATGAGGTCATTGTCTTCAAACCGATTTATCTTCAAAATCCTCTGAGAATGCAAATGACCTCTCCTCCTTCCCCTCACATCTCTAATTCTTTCACAGGTAGATGTCCGTGGGGGAGTCCCTTGGTTCTCATAGTCTGAATTCTTTTGCAGACTTCTTACAGCATCACCTTGACTCTCCTGAAGCCAGTTCCTATCGTATAAGCAGAGCGACGCCTATCAGCCCTTTGAAGCTAATGGCTAGTGGCAAATCTTCTAAGAAGGGAGGAAGACAAAGATGCGCAAACACATCTCTTGATCTCCCACCAGACCTTTATGAGAAATACAAGTCAGATCTGGAGGAAACCTATGGAGAACACAAATCGCGTGTGCAGTGGATTCGAATATATTGGGCAGAGCAATGGTTTTACTATCACTTTGTTACACCTGAATATGCTGACAAGAACGCAGTCAGGCCACCATGGGCAGATATTCTATACCGGAAGCTTATTCCGAAGACAAAGGCTAACGCCATTGCTCAGCACTTCTATCCATGCATGGTCAGAGGTGTGCAGCCACAAAATGCTGACCCATCCAGTATCAGATGGTGTCGTGAAGATGATCTCTTTGAAGCCAATTACCAGTTTGCAAAGGGTTCAGCTGAGCAAAACTAGAAGGATTATGGTGTTGACTTCAACCCTGGTCCGTCCGAGCCAAGGCCAGATGGCTCCCGTCAAGCAGATCCAAATCTCACTGGGCCATGGGATAGTCTTCAAGCATACATAGAGCATATTAACGCTCTTCATGCTGCCGCAGCTGTTGCTCGCGGAGAAGCTCCTACTGAAGACATTGCTCCTACCTCCCCCAAGACACAGAGAAAGCCTAAAGCTTCCAAAGCTCAAGAGGGGCAATCTTCAAAGTCTACTGTCGCACCAAAAGCTTCACGAGTGAAGCCAATGAAAAATGCACCTCCTGAATCCAGTGTGCAATCTGAAGATGTGTCTCAGAACTCTCCGAAGACAATGAGACCGGCAGGGCAAGGCCCCAAACCATCAAGTACCTTATGCGATGATGATGACATCATTGACCTGTCTGATGATGAGTTTGATGACGATTCCCTTGAGCTTCTCATCAAGAACAAGCAGGAAGAGGCTGTTATCTTCAAGGACCTGCCTTTGTTCGACCACGACATTCTGAATAACTTCATTGATGAATGGTTTCGCGACCCAACTTTCAATGTCATCAGTGTCAATCTGCAGCTCCCAATTGACATCAGTGTCACCTTCCAAGGCTTCATCAATCAGGAACTTGCAGTCGTTCAAAAAGTTCTTGAGCAGAAGAACAAGATTGAGCATGAAAAACAGCTTTTCAAGAAGCATCTTGCCAAGTTCAGCATCAATGAAATTCAGGGTTACAAGAAGATGATGGCTGAACTGAAAGACGAATTTCAAAAGCGTCGCGATGACGCCAAAGGTGCCAGGGAACGCCTCAAGCACTATGCTGAGAAGATAGTGCAAGCCCACAATGAGGGCTTAAAGAGAAAAGCCCGTAATTGATCCGAAGCTGATCAAGAAGAAGAAGAAGAAGCCAGTGACACCTGCTGAGGCACCAAGGCAAGATGTGCCCAAGATTGTCTTGCCGCCAAGCTTTTCTGGCTCGAAGCCACCTACCCCATCACTCGCTTCTGAGAGGAAGAAGACACAGCAAGCTGAAGCCGAAGCTCGCAAGCGCAAGCCATCAGATGCCTCTGCTGCTCCACTTTCTCAGAAATGCCAGAAGACAAAGTCTTCAAAGGCATCGCATAGGGTACAAGTAGAAACTGCTCCATCAGCTCCTCAAGAGCCACTCCTTGTGACGCCAATATCATTTGCTCCCCTGCCTCAGTAAATGCCGGGAGAAGAGTCATTGTGCATGAACCTGCTTCCACAGAGGTTCCTGTCACGGAAGATATTCCAGCTGTTGACCCCACCGCAGCTAAAGACATTGGACCTGATGCCAATGTGAGAAATGAAGATGATGAAGTCCTTCCTCAAATCACTCAAGATGTGGTATCATCGCTTGCTTAAGAGAACAGTGAACCCATCAGCATTGGCCGACCTCTGACGCCAATGGCAACTGATGAGTGCTGGGATGAGCAGCCTCATGAAGAGATTCCTACCACTCCACCTCCTCAAATGGCAATGACTGATGTGCCGCAGATGCAAGGAATGCCTGAAGCCATGGAGGAAGATCCTTCATCTCCAAAGGCGTCACCATCTTTTCGAAGGCTTCGCCGAGGCCCTAAACCTTCAGCCTCCATGTCACGCATTCTTGAGGAGGATGTGCATCAAGAAACTTCTGTTTCTCAAGTGGTTGTGCACGGATATGTTCCTCCCAGTACCACCGCACAAGCAGATGATGCACCAATTGAAGCCAATCCTATGCTAGAAGCCCAATAGAGTGAAGACATTCCGGCTGCAACACCTGAACCTATTCAAGAGCCGGTGTCTGAAACTGCTGCTACTACTGCCACAAAGGCCCTTGTGCCTGAAGTCATTGTGAGTGAAGCTCATGAAACTCCTGAAGTCATTGCTCCAACTGAAGACAATGCGCCAACTACAGCTATGGCCTATAATCGAGCTGGTGAGCTTGTTCCTATGTTGTAGCCAACTCTCACTCCACCTGTGCAGCATGGTCCACAATATGAGTTCAACATCCACAATCGACCACTCGTTCAGAGGCCTATGCCCAGAATGCCAAGGCTTCATAGCGCACCATCCACTGACTGTTCATTTAGTGTCACTGCTTTTCAAAATGAGAACACATTGTTTGACAACTCCAAGAATCCCTTCAAGAAGACACGGATATCTTTGGACAGATTCTGGACTCACCATCAGCGCAACTTCTATATGTGCGTCTTGTACAATCAAGATCGAATTCATCCTCACAGGCGTCTGGATCGTGAAGGCATGTCTGGACTCCCTTGCCTGGATCAAGCTTTGGAATGCTTCAGAGATGTTGATGTGTTGCCCTTTGTCTCGGACAAGGAACACTGGAATGAGTAGCTCATACTCCAATTTTATGCAACTCTCCACATTTATGGCTTCAACAGGGACCCCAAGACTTGGACCCTTGAGTGGATGACTGGTGATGTTCATCATGAAGCCAAACCTCAAGATCTTCTCGAGCTCACCACCTTGCCAACTCCTGGAAATTTCTACAATCCAGGTTGTGCTACTTATGAGAAGGAAGTTCAAAGCATCTTCCAGAAGCCAGAGCCGAACATGACTGAAATGCTCACAATGATGAAGCCATTGCCATTTGAAGTTGAATACCCCAAGGAATTCTATGTCAATGACCTTGAGTACTTGCCTCAAACTGTCTATCACATTCTTCGCAAAACTCTATGGCCAATCAAAGGGCATTCATCTTCTGCCAAGCTTGAAGGCGCTATGAAGACATTGGTCTACTATGTCGTCAATGGCATCAGATTCAACACCCATGATTTCTTCATCCGACAGCTTCCTGCCTCTGGGATGGATCTGTTTGGCCTCAAGTTCTATGCACCATGGATCATGCGCCTCATTAAGCTTCACTCAACTGTGCAATATGAACCTTCTGGTTGCACGCATCATATCGTTCTGCCTGAAGTGGATGCACCTCATGAAGTCATTTAGCCTTCAGCGGATAAAGATCCAAGAATTGTTGAAGCAAACCACTCTGCTCACATGGAAGCTATTCATCTTCCCAATGTGGCCCCTACTTCTGAACGTGCTGGTCAGTTTCGGCAACCACGTCAAGCCAACACTAAAGCCACTACCAGTACAATTCCTCAAAGGCCTCAGAAGCGGCCCAAGTTGATGACAAACAGGGAGTTAATTGTCTCGTTGCATCAGAAGTAAGATAAGCATCATGACTGGCTCAAGAGACAAATGAAGAGCATCAAATCTGATCTCAACAGAGTGCGCAACCTCTCCACTAAAAATGCATTTGTTGCGCATGAAGCCAACCGTCGTGCTTAGAAGAGCCTCACATTGCTATGCTCTGAAGATGATCTTGTTGCCGATGGCTTCAAGGAGAGCTTCAAATTTGGCTCCAAGCCCGCATCATCTGAGAAGTGGCGTGCAACGTCTTCACTTGAGCACTCGGATTTCTTCTTCAGCGCCCACAATTCATGGAAGGATTGTTGATGAAGAAGATGAGGCCACCTCTCCAGCTATGGCTTCACTACACCATGATGCTGCATCAGGCCCGTCTGCTCCACAATCGACCCGGCTGGCCCAACATCTTCATCACCTTCTCGGGACATGTAGACACCCTATGTCTTCACACCTTTTTGGTCACTTGTTCACAAATGGGGGAGAAGCATATGGGTTGATAGTCTTCAAGCGGGCATTTTGGGTCACGCTTGATATATTTTGTTAAGTTTGCAACTCTCATTTTGAAACTCTTGGTTATTTGGGTTGTAAACTTAAGTCCTGATGGACGTCTGCTACATTTGCTACTTGTCATTTCTGCGCTACTGTTATATCTGATCTTATGCGCTTGAAGTCATTTTGAATATGCCCATTTTTCATTGTGCATTCCATTATCTTCATATTATATGCATGCACATGTTGTGACTTCATGAATAGTGGGAGATCTCCACAAAGTAAAACCTGCCATTTGCATTTGCATTCAAAAGCAAATTACATATATGCACATCTGTAGGGGGAGCTCCTCAAATTTCATGAAGCCAAACACCTTGTTCCTTAAACTTTCACATATTTTCATCCCCGTTGTAACTTCAACCAGTTTGTCATCAATCACCAAAAAAGGGGAGATTGTAAGTGCATCTAGTGCCACCCCTTGTTGGTTTTGTAGTATTGAAGACAAACTTGGTTGAAGGGACTAATGTGTTTGTGAGATTCACAGGAGAACACAGGTAGAAGTCCCTATTGATTCGGTTTACCCATCGAAGATGACCCCGAAAAATGTATGAAGACATTGAAGACAATGGTGGTTCACGAAGACATTCGTGTTGAAGATAATGACTCACGAAGACATTCACTTGAAGCCAATGGAACATGAAGACTTAGTCTTTTGGTAGTTTCATTTTCTTCTTTCTTGAGTCATAGGAACCACTGTACTGTTAAGTGGGATCGAGGTAAACAAAGTCAGAAACTGACGTGATGCTCAACCCAATCCTATGTCTTCGAGCGAAGATAAATGAGAGAAAACCTCTTCCAGAGTTGGTGGAGTCAGTTTTGCTTGGATCCCAAGTAAAGTTGCTGTGTGTGTTGGGATCCGACCGTTGCACACGTGTCAGCTTCCCTATGACCCAAGGTCATTTCGAACATATCATGTTGGGTTGCCTCCTGGCCTATAAATAGCCACCCCCTACCACCATAAATTGGTGGCTGCTCCGAGTTAGTGCACGGCTTTTGTCGTTTGAGAGCAACCCACCTTGAAGCCTTTGTGAGAGAGAATCCTTGCGAGGACAAAACCCAAAACACCCAGAGCCCAAAGTGTTTGAGCATCACTGAAGACATTCTGTTCCGAGTGAACCGAAGACTTATTACACTTGAAGACTGTGATCTTCCAGCCGGTTAGGCGTCACGTTCTGAGCATCCAAGAGTCATTGTGGATTGCCGGTGAACGAAGTCTGTGAAGGCTTGGAAGTCTACCTTGAAGACTTACTAGAGTGATTGGGCGAGATCTACGGGTCTTAGCTCAAGGGGAATAAGGTGAAGATGTGGTCTTCTGAGTTCAATCTCAGCCTCCCTAACCAGACATACAACTGTCACAGCAGTTGGAACTGGTTAAACAAATCATTGTCTTCCCCGAGCTCCTGGTTCTATCCTTTCAATTCCTTAGTTACTATTTTCAACTGTGAAGCCTTTGCATGCTTGTCTGTGTTTGAAGATATTCCTTGAAGCCATTTATCTGTTTACTCATTTATCTTCATGCTCCTTGTGTTTATGTTCAACGCATGCTTGTATGTATGATGTCTATGCTTGTCATATCTGTTCATCTTATTCATAGGCTTTGCTCATCTTGCTTCCGCTTACTTCGAAGACATTGCCTGTTTTCGAAGCCATTCATAAAAATCACCTATTCAGCCCCCCTCTAGTCGATAACTAGCACTTTCAAAGAGTTAGTACCATCCTGTAGTTCACTGGTGTCTTCTTCATTGTGCAGACAAAGATCTTGTTGTTTTTCGTCGCTAGTTTCTTTATCCTTACAATCTTTCTGAGTTTCTTGACTTGACTGATATTCATGGACATCTCATTTCCCCATATGCAAAATGGGTCAAAAACAGTGGGTCAAAACCTCTGACAGCAAGACCAACATGTGCAAGACCAAATTGTTAAAAACCTAAATACTAGAATGGTTCCTGCAATTGCACAATAATGTGCTATTAGACAAAGGACCATGCATGTGCGAACCTCGATGGTAAACCTCAGTGCCTCCCATTGTTTCCCTGCAACACATATAAGGTAGTTATTGATCAGGTTAAGTGAGGTTTGGCAAACTATCAGTAAAATTTGTTGATGAAAAATAAACATATTGCAGATTCAGCGGATTAATTCGAGCCACATGGAAAAGCCATTTATCCAAACCAAGCATGCTTAAGAACTAGGAAATATAGCAATTGTACATGTTTCTCATGTATTTAGTACCACCGAATTCGATTTATTTCTCACATGCATAACAATACAAAATTGTACCCACGACAATTGAACATCGCATTGCAAAATTGAACCAAACAGTTAACTAAGCACCACACCAAATGAACCAAATAGTTAACTGAGCACCACATTGCACAAGAGAACATACTACAAGATCAGACAGTTAACCAAACCTAGTATGCTTAACAACTTGGAAATATAGCAATTGTATTTGTATCTCATGTATTTTGTATAGCCAAATGCGATTATTTCTCACATGCAACAGAATACAAAATTGCACCCACAAGAATTGAGCATCACATTGCAGAATTGAACTAAACAGTTAACTGAACATGACAAAAAAATAACCAAACAGTTAACTCAGCACCACATTGCACAATATACAGAACATATATACTAGAGGATCAAATTGCATAGTAAGAGTACATAGGACAATTCACTAGAATTTGTAAAGGAAAGGCAGGAGTAGCACATGCAACAGGTAAACCAAACATGCTTAACCGGCGTAGCTAGCTAGCTGAACATAGGTCCTTGTAGTGAGCTAAAAAGACAAGCTACTCCTCATCGTCGAAGATATCGATGACGATGGGCTCCTTAGACTTGGAAGAGGGTGAGGCCTCCACATCGTGGGTGCCCTCCTCGGAGTGGTGAGTCGCCTGAGCCGCTTCGGGCACCAACCTGCTGGCTCTGGAGTTGAGGTAAGCACGGGCACGCTGAGAAAACACCTCATAGTCTTCGTCGAAGGCACCGATGGTGGCCTCGAGAAAACGCCATGAACTGTCATTTAAAGCAGCCAACCATGTGTCGGTGTCCATGCGCAAGGCGTCGACGGTGGCCTCAACAGCGAGGTGCTACTCCAAGATCTGGGGGTCGGCACGCATCGCAGCCATCACGACCTCATCCGCGCGTGCGGCTGCGATTTGCTTCTCCGCTGCTAGATGATCCTTGAGCTCCTGGCTATACTGCATGCACCATGGCTTAGGTCGGTGCTTATTTGGAGGATGGGTCAGTGATTTGGGTGGAAGGTGTCACGCCGGTGGTCGGGGAATGTGGGATGTAGAAGGAGGAGGATGATGGGGGTCGGGTGTGGATTACCTGACTAGATCGACGAGGCCGAGCAGCAGGAAGGAGCGTCGCCGGCGAGGCGGCGCTGCTGCAAGCAAGCAGTGAAGGTTTGAACTTGGAATGGAAGGTGGAAATTGGGGAAATGTGGCTTTTGGTAAGGAGGAGGGGGGCATGGAAGGTAGATATTTCCGTGGATGCCGAACATTTTCGCTCCGTGCAGCGAAAAACTGGCGCGCGAAGTGTCGTTAGACACGGTCCCTTATTCAGCACTGTGTACGATATCTGAACATCACAAATGATTCATATGGCTTACCCCATATGTGATGAGTTTGAACGTGCAAATTTTGGTTCGAATTTCCCTGGTTACAGTTGTCATCCACGTCATTGCATAATTTGGGTACACAAAAGAGCCTACAACACACCCACACTTCTTAATCTAGCAAGTTCAGCAATTAAACAGAGCTAGCTGACCTAAACATTACTCTAACAAAAGACCGGTGCTCTAAACAAAGACTACTACTCTGCCTGGCGCTCGTCGATCTCCGCCGCCTCCTCCATGTCCAGCTCGCGCCTGACGATCTCCTAGGGAAGGGGCTCCATGGCATCCATCGCACCATACTCGGCAAGCATCTCGCCATCCGCGTCCGCCATACCTTTGGAAAAGGCTACCACGAGCTGGGCGTGGGTGGCCGCGGTCTAGGCTTGGACGGGCTCCATCGCGGCGATGTATGCCGCGAACGAACGGACGGCTGCTCGAATGCTCTCGGCGATTGCCAACTCTTCGGCCGTGGGTTGCCGACCGTTGTCGGAGAAGCTTCATGTGATTTGTGCGGTGACCGCCACGAGCTGGGCGTGGGTGGCCTCAATCAGGGCTAAGGTGGCGGCCGCGGAACGGACAGCTGCTGTCCCGCTCTCGCCATTTGCTATCCCCGTCGCAGATGTTGCTGCCGCCATCTTAGCTGCAATAGCGGCCGCTTCGGCTGCCACAGCCGCCCGGTCGCAGATTGCGGCTGCGCTCACGCAGGTTGTGAGCACGCTCATGGAGGCTGTGGCCGCGCTCTCGTCGGAGTGGGCCGCCGAAGTGGCCCTCATGACGCGGGTCCACGTCCCCATCTTTGACCGGCGATGATTGAATAGTGAAATGATATTTGGGGAGCTAGTTTGCTGGATGCGTCGGCTATGGACTGTAGCCGACGAACCTTCTCGCATAAGCCATATATGACGGTGCACCAAGATATTTTGTACTGCATCTCACACAGTTGGTGATAATAACTGTGTGTGATGTACTTGATTTTTCTTCTTGATTTGAAATACGGAATGGGGTCACAGCGGCAAAGGACAGTGTTTGAATTGCTAGAACATTTGTCTGCAGAGAACATAAAACTATACGAGTGTCGTGTTAAAATTTGGAATTATTCGGGGTTTGTTTGGACATTTTTATACATTAACTGAGTTTTCTAGGCATTTTATGTGCATAATTCAAATTTGAACTACATGCACATGCTCCGGTGCACCAAAATGGGTTGAAAAATCATATGTGTGTCCTTGGGTGCATGCTTAGGTCCCATGCATGTGGCGCCCCGAGACCGATGCTCCAGATGCCTTCCATTTATTTTCCGTCGTTCCCGTGTGATTTGTTTGCTTGTTGCATTTCATCATGTCATCATGTGCATTTCACCCACATGTTTTCATAAAACTTGCATCCGTTCGTAGTTGCCGGCTTCTCCGCGTCCCTTCCGTTGTCCGTTTCGAGACCCGACACGCTCGCACGCGCCCGCGGCACCTCCGAATTATTATTTTATAAGTGGGATAAAAATGTTCTCGGAGTGGGTTGAAAGTTGGCGTGCGGTCTTATTATATTGTGGGTAGACCGCCTGCCAAATTTTGTCCCATTCAGAGGTCGTTTGAGGCCCCAACGGATAACTATAGCGGCACTATAGCCGGATAAAACGTCGGACGTTTTCGGTGTTCCGAAAACCGTGCCGGGCTGCCATCTTCCTTCTCTTCTTGGCCCAAAGCCTCCTACACAGCTCACTACCCCCTCACCTAAGCCTCCTCCGTTTTGGACCGTCCGATCGAGATCGAACGGCTCAAAAACGGACTAAAAACCCTAGCCCTAGCTCCCTGCTATAAAAGGAAGGTCTCCCCTTCCATTTTGGACAGCCGCCACCACCTTTTCCTCAATTTCAGCGCCCAACCATCCCTCCGCCGCCAAGTGTCGTCGCCCCCAGCTCCCTCCACAGCCGCGTGGCCCGCCAAGCCCATCGCGGGCCCGCCCGAGCCCATCTGGACCCAAGCGCCGTCGCCGCCCGTACGCGAGCCTCTGCCTCGCCCTGTGGCCGAGCTCCTTCCCGAGCCGGAGCTCCCGCCTCGACCCCGCCGCCTCGCCGCCGCCGGCGACTGGACCTCGCCGGATATGAGTGCCCGGCCGCCCCTCTGCTTCCCTGTCTCGTTCTCTTTCTCTCATGTTTCTCTCCTCTCTCCCTAATTTTCCGCCATGGCCGCCTTCGCAGGAGGCCGAGCTCCAAGCGCGCCGCCGTCCTCGAATTCCGCCGTCCGCCGCCGTTCTTCATCAGATCCGGCCGGTCCTTGCCGGATCCGCCCGCCTCCGGCACCTCCCGCGCCCCGTCATCGCCAGAGCGCACGCCACGCCGCCATCGGCCTCCTACCTCGTGCAGGCGCGTGAGGGAGACGACGAGGGCGACCGTCGTCTCGTGGGCCTCCTGCGCCCAGTCACCCAAGCCGCTGCCTCGGCCCAACACCAGCCAGGCCCGATAGGTCCTCTCGTGAGCAGCCCCTTACCCCTCGCCGCATGCGCATGATAGTTATTTGATGCTCAGTCTGTTTTTTTTCTAAAAATGGCCGTGTCCTCAGATTTTCAGCAGCATTCATGCATTTTGTGTTGCTTGTATCTCTTGACCTGTGCATCCTATGATGATGAACCTTATATGTAATTTGTTCTACTCTTTGTGCTCTACATGATGGTAGTAATTGCATCCATGGTAGAACTCATCTACATGTCATTATCTCTGTTGCAAAAGTGCATCCTAATGTTTCTGCTGGAACTGTTAATATTTGTCACTTTGTCATTTTTGTGTGAATTAATGCAAATGTCATATGAGCATCTTGTCAACATGAGTTTGGAGCATTTTCATGTCTTCTTGCTGCTAGTATTTATTTCATGCCATGATATGCCTTGATGTGAGTGCCATGAGCTTGTAAACATGCCTAGTTAATGTTGCTGTTCTGAGTAAAAGCTGTCTGTGATAAAACTTGCCAACTTTGCTTGATGGTTGCCACTAATCTATAGCTCATATGCATATGATTCCTTCATGTGATTTGGTCTATGCAATGTGTACTTCGATGCCATGCCTTTGGTTGCCATGTAAAGTTCCTGTAGCATGTCTCTTTCTTGCTCCCAAGTTGCCATCATGTTAACTCTGCTCATGTATATGCCCTGTTTAGCAGAACATTACATTTTGCATGGATCTTATCGACTTAACCTTGATGCCTATGAACCTGAACCTTTAAGATAAATTGGAGTATATCATGTCTATTTCAAGTGCATATGAAGTTTGTGCCCATCATGTGCCTATAGCTTGCTGTTTTGGTGTTTGCAAAATGCTATGTACTGTTTTGGGCAGATTATTATTATAGCTTGTGTTGATTGTAATTGTTGAACCGTTGCTCCATTTTGATCATGTCCTATATGAAAGTTCCTTAGATTTGTGTGTAGATTCATGTTGTCATGTAGCATCCTTGATTTGTGTGTTCGTGGTTGATGTTTGCATGCATTTTGCATCCTTGCCATGTTAAACTTGTTTAGCTCATATCTTCTAGCCCGTAGCTCTGAATTAAATGATCTACATATGTAACTTGACTAGAAAAATGTGTAGATCATCATGGTGCATCTTAAATTGCTGTTTAACAACTTTAACATTGTGTTTAATTCAGGTCAGTACTAATTTCGAAATTTGCATATGGGGATTATCCGGAATTGTCGTTTGTGTTTCCGGCCTCATTTAAACTTGCCTAGTTGTATGGATTGCTTATGCTCATCCCTTGCCATGTTCAACAACATGTAATCTTGTCATGCATCATATTTGATTGTGCATCATGCCATGTTTATGCTTGTGTGTTTAGCATGTTGTTTGCTTCTTTCCGGTTGTGCCTCTTTTCGATAGTTCCGGTTTCGTTGCGATTGTGAGGATTCGTTCGACTACGCGTGTTCGTCTTCTTCATGGACTCGATCTTCTTTCGAGCGGGATTCCAGGCAAGATGATCATGACCTTGGATATCTTTACTATCTTTGCTTGCTAGTTGTCTCGTTGCTATCGCTATGTCGCGCTTCCTACCACATATATGTCAGTCTCCCATATGCCATGATACTGCCTCTAACCACCCTTAACCAGCAAACCGTTGTTTGGCTATGTTACCGCCTTGCTCAGCCACTTTCCTTTAGCGTTGCTAGTTGCAGGTGCTCTTGCAGGTTGTTCCATGTTGGGACATGGACATGTTGGGATATCACAATATCTCTTATTTAATTAATGCATCTATATACTTGGTATTTGGTGGAAGGCTCGGCCTTTTGCCTAGTGTTTTGTTCCACTCAAGCCGCCCTAGTTTCCGTAATGCTGGTGTTATGATCCATGTTTAGCGTTCCTAACATGCTCAGGGGAATGGGACCCTCTTGATAGTTCGCTTTGAATAACCGCTTCCAGCAAGACCCAACATTGGTTTTACCATTTGCCAACATAATAATACTGAACTAAATAATTAATTGGCATAGGGCATCATGAATCAACATAATCCAAAACAGAGCCACTTGCGGTACCTCCCTGGGCAACTGGGGTCTTTGGTAACCGTACGTAGTGTTCATCCGGTCGTGGCCTGAGACGAGATACGCGCGGCTACTATCAGGGTGTTGGCACGCCGGGAGGTCTTGCTGGAATTGTGTTACCATTGTCGAAATGTCTTGTGCACCGGGATTCCGAGGATACTTTGGGCTATCTCGAGGTTGAGGTATTTCCACCGCAGCTTGTGTAGGCTTATGATGGGCCAGGTTGGAACACCCCTGCAGGGTTAAATCTTACGCGAAGCCATGCCCGCGGTTATGTGGTGCTTGGATATTTATAACCTCCGGTTGTAGAAAACTTGACACTAAATCCTAATTAAAATAGACCAACCGCGTGCGTAACCGTGATCGTCTCTTTTCGAGGAAGTTCGAGAAGAGAACACGGTGGGGTTATGGTTGACTCGTAAGTAGGTGTTCAGGATCACTTAGTGATCATTTGTAGTTTGCGACCATTTTGCGTAGATGCTCTTCTTATTCTTGTACTCGTAAGTTAGCCACCATATAATGCTTAGTGCTTGCTGCAACCTCACCACCTTACCCTTCCATACCCATTTAAGATTTGATAGTCTTGCTACCCATGGTTATGGGATTGCTGAGTCCTCGTAGCTCACAGATTACTACAACAACAGATGCAGGTACAGGTAATGCGATGATCTGACGCGAGAGCGATGCGCATTTGCTTTTGGAGTTCTTCTTCTTCTGCTTCTTCTTCTTCGTCGATCTGGGGATAGGTTCCTGGTCGGCAGCCTGGGCTAGCAGGGTGGTTGTCGTTCTTCTTTTCGTTTGATTTCATCCGTAGTCGGATGCTGCCCTTTTGTATGATGTTTGTTATGTATTCATGTATTCATGTGGTGATTGTATGTATTTATGTGTATCCCCATCTATTATGTATGTGGTACAATGTAATGATATCCACCTTGCAAGCGTCTCCAATATGCGTTTCTACTCTTGGTGGGGCCTCCGAGTTCCTCGAGAATAGGATCGCATATTGGGCGTGACAATGCAAGAAATGGGAATGAATTTCAAACACCTCGGCATCGTGGCTCGGCCGCAAACGCTGAGATACTTGGTTTTGAAATTCTAGTAAATCCAAAACTCGTTTGAAATTCATGAAACTTGGCATGCTATCATGGAATGGCACCAACATGCTGTGGTAAAAAATTTGTCCCATTTGGGGCAGGTTTTGGTATAAGCTTCTCACAAGAAGGCTCATGGTTCTGGTAGGGAACGTGTCACCTTTGTGGACGAAACGACATTCATTGCCTCTTGTTGCCTTGATTTTTTTCTAGAGGTAACATAGACCAATAGGAGTGTCGTGTTAAATTTTGGAATTATTCGGGGTTCGTTTGGACATTTTTATACATTAACTGAGTATTCTAGGCATTTTATGTGCATAATTAAAATTTGAACTATAGGCACATGCCCCGGTGCACCAAAATGGGTTGAAAAATCATATATGTGTCCTTGGGTGCAGGCTTAGGTCCCATGCAAGAAATGGGAATGGATTTCAAACAACTCGTTATCGTGGCTCCACCGCAAACGTTGAGATACTTGGTTTTGAAATTCTAGTAAATCCAAAACTCATCAAAAATTCATGAAACTTGGCATGCTATCATGGAATGGCACCAACATGTTGTGGTAAAAAAATTGTCCCATTTGGGGTAGGTTTTGGTATAAGCTTCTCACAAACCAGAGCTTCTCACAAGAAGCCTCATGGTTCCGGTAGGGAACGTGTCACCTTTGTGGACGAAACAACATTCGTTGCCTCTTCTTGACTTCATTTTTTTTCTAGAGGCAACATAGACCAACAGGAGTGTCGTATTAAAATTTGGAATTACTCGGGGTTCGTTTGGACATTTTTATACATTAACTGAGTTTTCTAGGCATTTTATGTGCATAATTCAAATTTGAACTACATGAACATGGTTCGGTGCACCAAAATGGGTTGAAAAATCATATGTGTGTCCTTGGGTGCATGCTTAGGTCCCATGCAAGAAATGGGAATGAATATCAAACACCTCGGCATCGTGGCTCGGCCGCAAACGCTGAGATACTTGGTTTTGAAATTCTAGTAAATACAAAACTCGTCTGAAATTTATGAAACTTGGCATGCTATCATGGAATGGCACCAACATGCTGTGGTAAATTTTTTGTCCAATATGAGAGAAGGCGCACACATTAACCGCCAACAAATAGCTGTCACGTTATCATCACAAATGGTTGTACAATATTATTTCAATCGTGGGCGTTCTACTGACCATTTACATGCCGCCACGCGTCCCACATTTTTAATGGCAAGGAGGTGCCGTCCGGGCAGCTGTTTGAGTAGACGGGAGGTGTGCGAGTGAAGTCCGCGGCGCAGGCTGACCGGGAGGCGTGCAACCAGTCCTGCACTGCGCAGGCTGACCGGGAGGCGTGCGACCAGTCCTCCGCTACACAGGCTCACCGGAAGGCGTGCGAGCAGTACACTACGCAGGCTCACCGGGAAGCGAGCCCTTTGACCTCCATCGCCGCCCGCCTCGCTCTCAACTTCTCCATTAATGGTGCCCGAGCCGCTGTTTAATAGGCGGCCTTACTGATCTCTCTTCGCCTCCCATTCCCCTCTCGCCCGAATCCTATCTTCCAGATCTCCACCTACTCCATGGCACACAAGGATCATCTGCCACTAGTCTTCCGGTTTGGTGAAGTCGACTCCAAGCCGGAGGAGATAAAAAATAAGGAGGAATGGCACCTCAGGGACATGGCCCTGAATGAGCTGGCCGCGGTGGATGTTGCCCCCGTGCTCGTCCCAGCTCCCATCCCCGCGCCCGCGCCAGCAACCATCCCCGTGGCATTGACAGGCTGGTAGCTGAGCACCATCGCAGAGCTGGAAGCCACGGGCGTCAGCGAGGTCCCCGCGGACCCACGCGAGCTCGTGTACGTACCAGCGCCAGTGCCCCCGCCTGTGCTCGTGCGCGCCCCAGCACCCACCGCGGCGCCGGTCCCCGTGCGCTTTCCTGCACCAGCCATGCCGGTGCTCATGCGCGCGCCTGCACCCGCCGCGCCCCCCTCAGCGTCATGGGACGCCGTCGTTAACCGCTACCTCGTAGCACCGTGAGTCGCTGTCCCCCTACGCCCCGCCCGTCGATCGCGCGATGAACGACTCTTTGATTTGGATGTCCAGAGCATTCTGGGATGGCTTGAAGACTTGAACAACGGCGTCCCGGACGACGACAACACCGGCGCAGCACGCTGCCGCTGCAATTAGTTTTTTTGTTTAATATTGTATCCCGATCGTATGAATGTAAAACGACAGTGTAACTGAATGAAATCTATGGTTTTGATCAACTTAGCATTTTTTATCTGAATGTACAGACTTACCAAAGTAAAAAAAACATCAATGTCTTTCTCTGAATAAAACACTCATCGCAAACATTTCAGACTGAACACCCGTATGCAAAGCGAGAGTTTGGTTCCTTCGCAGCTAAGCCAAGGGAAAAATGTGGCGCGCAGGTTTTGTGCATCTCTTCATCGCAAACGTTTCAGACTGAACACCGGTATGCAAAGCAAGAGCTGGGTTCCTTCGTAGCTAAGCCAAGGGAAAATGTGGCACGCAGGTTTTGTGCATCTCTTCATCGCAAATGATTTTGCATGATGACCGTGT
This sequence comes from Elymus sibiricus, assembly GCA_039707655.1. NCBI lineage: Eukaryota > Viridiplantae > Streptophyta > Magnoliopsida > Poales > Poaceae > Elymus > Elymus sibiricus. Next base: position 239,439,570 of record CM077676.1, read on the forward strand.
GCAAAGACATACAAACAATGTGGTAAGATTTGCATCTATCATATTGGGTACATTTGCCATTTGTCAAAGTGGAAAAATTGGCATTTGTCAATCTAGTAACATTGCCATTTGTCAACCTAGTAACATTGCCATTTGTCAACTTACTAACACTTCCATTTGTGATCCTCAAAAAAAAAACACTGCCATTTTTCAAATTTTGTATCTAAAAATCAATAGTACTATAATTTTTGCAAATGAAATTCAGTAAGCATAGAATTCATTCATAGATTAAGCAGTCGTTCTTCATACGAACAGTTCAACTCGACAGCTGAACCGAACAAACTTTTACCCAATTATTGCCAACCACGTACTGAAATAGCTAGTTCAACTATATATACTATCTAAATTTAAGTACGTAGTATAGTTCAACCATATCTATAGTCAGATGAACTGAACAAAATAGCCCCTAAATACTACTACTACGGAGGGGCTTTGTACTACTTCCAGTAGCCTCTCCTCTGCCGAGCACGCTCAGTAAGAGGCCGAGGAGGACGAGCCTACCGACAAGCAGGAGAAGCGGAATCCGGTGCCTGCCGCTGCTACACCTTTAGCGACGCCTAGCTCGAATGCCCTCTGCCGCTCCAGACGATCCCTCTCGAAGCGACAGGACTCCTCATATATCTCCGCATTCCGTGCCTCTGCGGCAGCTTCTGCTGTGGCCACGACGGCGGTAAGACGCTTTGTGTGCCCGACCAGGCGCTCCTCCTCCTCCCGCAGGAACTCGATGTAGCGCGCGGCAAGGTTGCTGATGCTCGTGCAGGCCTCCACATCCCGCCTTCGGGCTGCGGTGGCGGAGCGGGTGATGACCCCGGCGGTCGACGGTGGGGTGGCGGCCACAACGGCCGATGGTGGGGTGGCGGCCACCTCCCGCCTTCGGGCCGCGGTGGTGTAGCGGGTGATGGCCATGGCGGCCGACGGTGGGGTGGCGGCCACGACGGCCACCACCCGCCTTCGGGTCGCGGTGTGGCGGCCACGGCGGCCGACGGTGGGGTGGCAGCAACGGCTGCCGGCAATAGCTGCCGTTGGGCAGCAGCGGCGGAGCGTGTGGCGGGTGTTGTGCGCACACCCAACAGGGATGCCACGGGTAGTACACGCCACCGGGGACTGCGCCGCCGCCATGGTGTAGCCTCCTAGCTGGAGCTGTCCTCAGACGACGGTGGAGTGGCTGAGCGACGTCGACGGACCGGTGCCATTGGTTATGGAGGGGAAAATGCGATGGCGACTCGCCGGTCGTGACTGTTTATATAGCAGGCCGGTAAGCACTGGGGTTTTTTGGGATTTCGTCGAGTCAGGCGGGAAGCTTGCACGGTTCTGCGCGGGAACCTGCGCGGTTGCGCGGGAACGAGCTCGTCGACGATTCATTGGCACCTCTTCGAGCTAATGTTTGGCCAAAAGAACGCCATTGCGGTGCTCAAGCTGGCGCTCGAAGCCTTCTGCGCCAGCGTAGTGACAAGACGTGCGAGAGGAGGATGAAATGACACGTACACAAACAGTTAATAAAAAACATTTGCGATTTAATTACCTAGCACATGGCCGCTCTCTACACAGAGTCGCGAACAATTGTTCGCCCACTGTGTGATGTGGAATGCGACGTAGTTTCACATTACGCCGCCGGCTCGCAACTGCCGGCCGGCTTGTAGACGGCCATTCCCTGTGTGTTCAACTTCTCTATGTGTGTGGTTGCTCGCGGTTGAGGCGGCCACGGCGCGCACTGCTCGCGTCCCGCCGCGCGCGCTCTGCCTGCGTCCTCCACGCGTGCTGCAAGCGTTTCAGGCCGGCGCACGATCACGTACGTTCGGGGTGCCTTATGCATGCGGTTACGCCGGACGCGGTGCCACGACGCAGTTACGTGTGGCAAAAACTGCCTTGCGGACGTGCCGAGAATCCCGGCCGCCCGGCCCTCATTTATTCCCATGGCCATTTACCTTCATCTCTCGTGCCCCACGACACAATAAGCACACCCACGATGACACATAAAGAGGATATCCAGCGGCTCCAATGGCGCTCCCAGCGGCTGATGACGACGACGGGCGGCAGTTCACCACGCCTCACGTAGTGGACACCCACGTGAGGGGGAAGGATGTCTCGGTGGTGTACACCAACGAGCCGGTCTCGGTGGAGAGCTCCATCCACACTATGGAGCAGTTGCTTGCTAAGGACGAGTACCAAGTGGTCGGCTTCGACCTCGAGTTCACCGACGGTCGCACCGGGTATGATCAGATGTGCATGCGCCATCACGTCCTCGTCTACCACTACTCCCTGGCCACAAGGCCTTGCGAGCGTTTCGCCTGGTTTATCAACAGCCCCGACTACAGGTTCACTATGGTGGACACCGTGAACGATCTAAAGGTGCTCGTGATTACAGGCTTGGCCTACTAGAATCTTGTCGACATCCAAGGGCAGTACAGGGTCTGGGGCAGAAAGAAGGAGAAGGACTCCCTGGTTGACCTAGCCATGGCCATCATCGACCCCTACTACAGAGGCATGAAAGATGAGTGCAAAAAGAACAAGGATGCCTGGCACGAGGCCTGGGTGCGGAGACTGGATGAAGAACATGTCAAGTACGCGGCCAAGGACGTGTACACAAGCTACGAGATGTACAGGTGGAACATTGACATGAGGGAGTGCCTCCTTCCTGTGGACGACGAGGGATCGAGCCACAAGTAGAGTAGTGGCGGCAGCGTCACAAGAAGTAGATGATTAGATGATCGTTTCTCCTAGTTTAGAATGCATGTAATTGTTTATTGAGGTGTGTGCGAATGTTTTGTATAGTCACCTATGTAACTGGATGTTTAATTTGGTTATATATCTTGTTCTTCTGTAGACTAAGCAAATTACAACACAGACGGACTAAACTAGGGAACCCATCAGTGAAGATTTCATCAATCGCTGACAATTGTATACCAGCAAGCGTTTGCCCACAACACACATGGGTTATTTGCAGGAATCGTCCGTGTTGTTATCCGTCTTCCCACACATTTCGGATTACTGACCTGTTTGCCGCGTATCACACACATCTTGTTAAGTTGAACCGTTTCTGTTGTGTTGGGTAATTGCAAACAGTTCATCGAGTGAACCGCATGCCGTATATCGCACACACCTTGATCTGCCTGACCATTTCTGTTGTGTTGAGTAATCAGAAACAGTTCATCCGAGTGAACTGTATGCCGCGTATCGCACACACCACGAACTAGCTGACCGTGTTTGTTGTTCTGGCTTATCGCAAACAGTTCGTATGGATCAACTGTATGCCACGTATTGCACACGTGTCTCTAATCTGAATCATGCTTGATGTCTCCGGCATCGCAAACAGTTCGTCTTATTGGCGTTGATTTTTTTATGACACCGTTTGCGATTCATGCATCGCACACAGTTTGGTCGTGGGGTCTCTGATTCATGTGTCGCCTGAGCGGTCGCCTGCAGTTGTGCACCATCGAGGAGATCGCGAGGGACGCCACTGACGAGGCCAGCAACATTGCTGCTGGTGAGGCCATTGCGGGGGCTGACGAGGAGGCCGCTCACGAAGAGGCCGCCAAGGATGCTGCTGAGGAGGACGGCAACAACAGTGTCGAGGCCGCTGGAGACATCTCTGTCCCAGGAGCGCCAAGCGCTGACTCGGCCATGAGGGCGATCCTGACCGACAAGGCGTCCACAGATGACCACCCTTCGACACCCGAGGAGCCCTTCTCGAGCAAGTATCTAAAGGTTGGCAACAACTTGTTCGTCAGCCTTCCTAGGACGTCAAGCATCCGGGTGCCCGTGGAAGGAGAAGCCTTGGACGATGACATCATTGCCGCCGCTGGGCTCGAGGTCGTCGATGAACCGCATGCCAACAGTAGCAAGACCAACGAATAGCAGCTCCTCAAGGCTATGAGCGTGAACTTCCAAAAGCTTCAAGCATGCCACCTCAGCCGCACCGAAAGGCTAGATTCCAGGGCTGCTGTCCTTGACAAGGCGGAGAAGGAGTTCAAGAAGCGGGTGGAAGAAACACAGATCTGGTATGCAGAATGCCTCCAGGACCTCAAAGAGCAGTACACCCAGCTCGCCAAGGCCAAGGAGGAATTTGTCTTGGAAAAGGTTGAGGCTGACAAGGCGCACGAGGAGGCTGCGCAGAAGGTAACGAAAACGGAAGCAGGGCTGAATGAGCGCAAGGTTGGGCTTGACGCTTATGAAGAAGAGCTTGCTGCTCGGGAAGCAGAGCTTGCTGCCACACTTTGTAGCAAGGATAATGAGATCGAGGCCCTCGTCTCACAGCAAACCCAAGAGCTGGAGCGCAAGCACAAGGAGGCCATCGAGGCTCAAGCTACAGAGCATACCAAAAGGATCAAGGAGGCCGTCAATGCTGCCGAAGCCGAAGAGGTCGCCAAGATCGAGCTGGAAGGCAAGGTGCGAGCGCTTGAGGCAAATATCGCCGCCAACGGCAAGCAGATCTTGGCGCTCAAAGCAGAGGCAGAGATGGCAACTCACACCTTGGCGGAGCTGCAAACTTCAATGTCCGCCAAGAGCCAAGAGCTCACCAAGGCCAATGATACCATCGAGGATCACAAAATGAAGCTGACCACCCTGGAGAAGTCTATTGATGAAGCCAGGAAGCACGAGAAGATCTTGATGAAGGATCTCCAAGACGAGAAGGCCTTGGTCACGAGCACCGCCAGAACTTTCAATGAGCTCAAGGGCGCCTACAAGCTTTGGACTGACCATCTCACGGTTGCCGCGGAGAGCATTTCTGCATAGCTGCCCGCCATGGGCTTGCCGGAATACCACTACTCCAGCGCCGAAGGGGACACCGCCAGCACCAGGCTCACTTTCTTCTTAGAAAGCTTGATCGAGGTGCTGGAGAAGCATCACGGGGCTCAAGCTGCATACCTTGCCAGCGAATCCCACAAGCTTTGCTGGGAAGTCCTCTTCAAGGTACTCGTCAAAGTGGTGTATCGGAACCCAGGCATTGACCTCTCCAAAGTTTTTGCCAGTCTACCGCGGGGAGCTGACACCAAGACCGCCGAAGAGCTCATCACGCCCATCGCCGATAGGGTTGGCCTGATTCCCAGGACAGAGGGTGGAGTTACCCACTAGTCTTGTAGCCATATCTTGTCACGCGCATGATCATGTAAAAAGACAGATTTATCTGAAATTAGATTTGCACTGCGTTTTGATGTAATATAGCTTGTGTTTTGGATGGATGTATGCATGCTATTCCCTTGTCTTATTCTGTCTTTGTATGATTCTTGTACCCTACGCTTGTCGGAAACTTGCCGGTGCGCACACTCTTGCCGCGAGCGCTTGAGGAACGGGTCCTTAGCAGCTTGCCGGAAGTGCCGCTGCCGGCAAGGATACACTTGACGATCACAACGTAACCACTTAAGTTGTTGAGCGGACCCGAAATAAAGTAAGGGCATAGCTGATCATGACAAGGTTCCTTAGCTTGCAGGTTTCTCATACAAACACCAAAATTTTGCAAGGAGAAATCGCAACTACAACAAAGAATTTACTTCATGGCTTTGCAACTTAGCTTTTTCTTTGTTGTCCTTCTTGCCGTAGGACGATATCTTGAATGTCATTTGTTATCCATACCATCACTCCCCCCCGGGGAACTTGTACGTGAGGAACCCTTCTGTCCTTTGAGAAAAAGAAAGAAGAGAAAAGAGGAGGCTGGGACCTTGACGGTTCGTTAATCATCCTATGCAAGGGAAAATTTAACACAAGACTGCCTCCAACACATAAACAAATATGTACTTTGATAAAGAGTTGTGAAACACTTAGCTTTATTTATGTGCACGGGATCTGCGCTCGACTCTGTACAAAGGTTTATATGCCTTTCGGGAAAACTTGTACAAAAGAGGTTGCCGGGCAGCCCGGCAACCACGCCTTATAGGTAAAACTTGCAAAGATGCTCAATATTCCATGAGTTGAGCACCGGAGTGCCATCTTCGGTCTCTAGGCGGACTGAGCCAGGCCTAGTGACTGGTACCACCCGGTAAGGGCCTTCCCACTTCGGCGTCAACTTGTTTTGACCATTCATGGACTGGATCCGACGAAGAACAAGGTCGCCTTCCTCAAGATTCCTGGTGTTGACTTTGCGGCTATGGTAGCGGCGCAAAGCTTGCTGGTACCGTGCAACATGGACAGCAGCACGGAAACGATCTTCATCAAGGAGCTTGGCATCATCTTGCCGCAGCTCATCTTGATCCTCCTCATCAAAGGCCAAGACTCGAGGTGACCCATATCTGAGTTCTGCGGGGAGCACCGCTTCTGCACCATAAACAAGGGAGAAGGTTGTCTGGCCAGTGGCTCGACTTGGCGTCATTTTGATCGACCAAAGAACCACCGGCAACTCTTCCACCCAGCGCCTTCCACACTTATGTAGCTTGTCGAAAGTTCTGGTCTTGAGACCACGCAACACTTCTGCATTTGCCCTCTCTACTTGTCCATTGCTCCTTGGGTGAGCAACAGACGCGTAGCAAATCTTATTTCCAAGTTCTTGGCAATATGATGTGAAGGCGTGGCTCGTGAATTGGGTGCCGTTATCGGTGATGATCCTATTGGGGACACCAAAACGAGCAACCAATCCTTTGAGGAACTTGATTGCTGAGTGTGCCGTCACCTTCCTCACTGGCTCCACCTCAGGCCACTTTGTAAACTTGTTGATTGCAACGTACAAGAATTCAAAGCCCTCGGTAGCATGGGGGAAGGGGCCGATGATGTCGAGCCCCCAGACCGAGAAAGGCCAGGAGAGAGGGATGGTTTGGAGGGCAAGAGCTGGCTGGTGGATGTCCTTGGAGTGGAACTGGCATGCTTCGCATCTGATGACCACCGCCAAGGCATCTTGAAGGGCTGTCGGCCAGTAGAATCCTTGACGGAACGCCTTGCCGACAAGCGCGTGTGACCCAATGTGAGAGCCACACGTCCCTTCATGCATTTCTTCCAACAGCCTCTGTCCATCTTCCTGGCAGATGCACTTCAATTACACCCCATTTGGTATCTTTCTGTACAGAATGTTGTCAACAAACTTGTAAATCCTTGATTGACTGGCTACTCTTTCTGCGTCCTCTTGCTCATCGGGAAGATCTCCTGTTTGAAGGGACCAAACAATTGGCTGCGCCCATGCCGGAGCTTGTGGCTCGACGACAAGGACTAAAGGTACTTCTTCCTTTGCGGGAGCGCTTGCTTCGATGGCAAGGATCTGGCTTGCTGGAAACTGTGACTCACCGGCCATGGGTATCTTGTCGGTGGTATCTCCTTTCTTGGCGGCTGCTGGCAGCTCTGCTGGAAAGTAACCACCGACATCTTGCTTTCTCTTCTCCGCCAGCCTTGATGGTGTAACGGATGGCTGAGTAAGATGGAGCACAAAAGTTCCTGGTTCCACAGGCATCTTTTGGGCGGCAAGCTTTGTCAGGTCATCGGCAATCCAATTCTGGGCACGGGGAACGTGCTCTGCTTGCAGACCGTCAAAGTGCTCTTCCAACTTCCTCACTTCATCAATGTACGCCTCCATCAAAGGGCTCTGGTAATTCTTTGTTGACCTGCCTCACCACTAGCTGCGAGTCGCCTCTAATAATCAGCTTCTGAATACCAAGGTCGATTGCAATGCGCAGACCGGCAGGCAATCCTTCGTACTCAACAGTGTTGTTGGTGGCCTGCTCCCTGGGAAAGTGCATCTGAAGCACATACTTGAGGTGCTCTCCGGTGGGTGCTATAAGCAGCACGTCGGCACCGGCGCCTTTTAGCGTGAAAGCACTGATAAAGTACATGATCCAATCGTCAACAGTTTCCTTGCCAGGGAGAGAGGTCTCTGGAATTTCTTCATCTGGCGTTGGGGTCCATTCTGCAATGAATTCTACCAAGGCTCTGCTCTGAATCGTTGAGGTATTCTCAAACTTCAAATCAATGCTTGACAACTCCAATGCCCACTCCACAATCCTGCCGGTTGCTTCTGGATTTCTCAAGATGCGTTGCAATGGAAAGCGGGTGATGACGGTGACTGGGTGTGCTTGAAAATAATGGCGCAGCTTCCTTAAGTCCATGAGGAGGCCAAAGAGCAACTTCTGCACACCAGAGTACCTTGACCTAGCCCCTTGCAGGAGGGAGCTGACAAAGTAGATCGGGCGCTGCACCATCTTCTTCTTCACAACTTGCTAATCTGGTTGGTTGGCTTTCACAATCTCTGGCTTGTCAGCACCTGACCTTGCCGGAGAAGATTCCGGCTCGTCGGGTCGTGGCTCTGTGGCTGCTACCTCCTCATCTGCCTCTCTTTCAGCCAGAAGTGCAGCACTAACCACTTGATTCATTGTCACTAAGCATAGCAACAATGTCTCTTGCGGCCTAGGCGCAATTAGGACTGGCGGAGAGGACAAGTACTCCTTCAAAATCTTGGAGTGTGGCCTCTGCTTCCGGAGTCCAGTTTACTGCACCTGCCTTTTTCAATACCTTGAAAAATGGCAAGGCGCACTGTGCTGATTTGGAGATGAACCTGCTGAGGGCAGCAATGCAGCCGGCAAGACGCCTGACATCCTTGACGTGTCTCGGTGCTTCAATCTGCTCAATTGCTTTGATGTTGTCGGGGTTGGCTTCAATCCCTCTCAGAGATACAAAGAACCCAAGAAGCTTGCCGGACGAAACACTGAACACGCACTTCTCGGGGTTGAGCTTCTAGTTGAGCTTGCGCAAGTTCGCAAACGTCTCTTCCAAATCCATGATGAGGGTTGACTTGTCTCTGGTTTTGACCACAATGTCATCCATGTAAGCTTCCATATTTCTGTGTAGCTGCGGCTCTAAACTGATCTGAACTGCTCTGGCAAAGGTTGCCCCGGCACTCTTCAATCTAAAAGGCATACGCAAAAAGCAGTATGTGCCACATGGAGTGATGAATGCGGTTTTCTCCTCATCTTCCTTGGCCATAAAGATCTGATGATAACCAGAATAGGCGTCAAAGAAAGAGAGTAACTCACAGCCGGCAGTGGAGTCTACAATCTGGTCGATGTGCGGCAAAGGGAAAGGGTCCTTTGGACAGGCTTTATTTATATCAGTGAAGTCTATACAAAGCCTCCACTTCCCGTTCGCCTTGTGCACTATGACTGGATTGGCTAACCACGTAGGGTGTAGCACTCCTCTGACTAGACCTACTGCTTCCACCTTCTTGATCTCCTCGGCAATGAACTCTTGCAACTCGAAGGCTTGCTTCTTGACCTTCTGCTTGACGGGTCTCACATTAGGGCAGATAGCAAGGTGGTGCTCAATTACCTCCCTAGGAACACCAGGGATGTCTGATGCTTGCCAAGCAAACACATCGACATTCGCCTGTAGGAAGGCAACGAGCTCGCTTTCCTATTTGTCACTGAGACTGGCACGTACAGAAAAAGTGCCACTCATCCCATCCTCTCTCGCAGAAACTCGCTTGGTCGCCGGCGCAGAGGCCTTGGCTTTCTTGCTCTTGCCAGTAGAGCTCTCTGGTATGTCCTCGACAGGCATGCTGCACTCTAATGTGCGCTTCCCGGAGTCCGTATCAGATGTCTTGCCAGACTTCTTCTTCTTCTTCCCTCCCCCGGGAGTTTTGCCGACAGGAGCAGGTGCCTTGATGGCAGGTGCTGCGACTGCCTCTCGGTAGAGCTTGTCAGTGCAGACGATTGCGTCCTTCTGGTTAGACTTGATGGCGAGGACGCCCATCGGCCCTGGCATCTTGATGACATTGTAGGCGAAGTGCAACGCGGCCATGAACTTGGCCAGCGCCGGACGGCCCAGAATGCCATTGTATGGCAGGGCATCTTGATGACATCGAAGACAATCTTCTCTGTCCGGTAGTTGAGGTCGCTACCGAATGTGACCGGCAGTGTGATCTGGCCCTTCGGCTTGTTGCTCCCTGGACTGATCCCTTGGAACGTGTCAGTCTCCTCAAGATCATTGTCGGGGATCTGCAGCCTCTTGATCATGTCTGGAGAGATCAAGTTCAAGCCGGCCCCACCATCAACCAACATCTTCGTCACCTTGAGGTTGCAAATTGTTGCGGAAACCAACAACGGCAAACACCCAACCGTAGTAGTGCGATCAGGGTGATCCTCGGCGTCAAAGACGATGGGTGTGTGTGACCACTTGAGTGGCTTCTGCGCTCCCATCATGGGCTCCGCAGCATTCACCTTGCGGACCCATTATTTTAGTTGCTGGTGCGAGGAGTGCAAAGATGCGCCTCCGTCAACACACATGGCTTCCACTACGTTCTGGAACTCGTTATCGGACCCATCTTCATCCTCATCACCCTTATCCTGGCCTTGAGCAGCCTTCTCTTTCGGCTGCTTGGCCTTGCCGTGGCGGCCCCCTCGGCCACCACGGTTCTGCTTGCCGGATCCACCAGCACCATCCTGGCCCTTCTCCTTGTTGCGCTTCTCGTACTCTTGCTTCTGCTTCTTGGCAAGGTGCTCCACTTGCCGACACTCCTGGAGGTCATGGCCCTTGGTACGGTGGATCTTGCAGTATGGCCCACTGGTCTTGTCGCCCTTGTCGCCTGCCGCAGCCTCCCGGCAGTCAGCACATCCGGCAACCTCCTTGTCGGGGCTTTCTGCCTTAGACTTCTTGGCAGCATTGGTGTCGCTAGGGCTCTCAACTGCCATCACTAACTTGCCTTTGCGCTTCCGATTGCGCTTCCGGCTCTTCTTCTGCGGGGTCGATGCATCATCTGCATCGTCGTCTTCGGAATCGACTTCGGCGCCAGCATCTTCCCCAGGGAGTCGCCTCCCTTCCTCAGCACCTGCACACTTGTCCGTCAAGGCGTACAACTCATTGATGGTTCTAACCTTCATGATATTCATCTCATACCGCATTCTGCGGTTGTGCACGTTCGTGTGGAACGCGGTACAAACAGCTGTGGGGTGAACATCAGGGATGTTGTGGTGCACACGACTGAACCTCTGTATGTACTTGTGGAGGGTCTCGCCATCTCTCTGGGGGATCATATGCAAATCACTGTCCTGACCAGGGAGCTTGTGGCCACCCTGGTAGGCACCCACGAATTGATGGCATAGATCTGACCAAGAAGAAATGGAGCCCTCCGGCAAGTTCATCAACCACGATCTGACGTTGGGCTTGAGCGCCAACGGAAAGTAGTTGGCCAAAAGCTTGTTGTCGCGCCCCCTGGCAGCCTGCACCATGATGGTGTAGATGCCAAGGAACTCTGCTGGACTGAGCGTGCCGTCGTACTTGTTGGGCAGCTCTGGCTTGAAGGGGCGGGCGGATGGCCAGCAAACTAGCCGCAGCTCATGAGTAAATGCTGGGCAGCCCACCTTGTAAGGTAAGCACCTAGGGTACCCTGGCACTGGCACGTATGCTGCCGGCCTGGCACGGTTGTCTGATAGACGGCGTGCCTCCCGGTGCCGCTCAATCTTCATACGGGCGTCTTCGTTGCGCCGTTCGTGGAGCACTCGGGGCTGGTCTTGACGGCCCCACGGATCCAACGATGCCATGGACATAGTGTCCTGGTCATCCGATTAGCAAGCTTGCCGCCGCGGTGGTTGTTAACGTGGAGGCGACTACACACCGTTGGTGCACCATCTCCGGCACGGCAGCTAGATGGTCCTGTCGATACTGTGGGTGGTCGTCTGGAGGGGCCCGCATCCTGTGTCTTGCCGGGATTGGCAAAACTGATGAGGCTCCTAATGGTGGCCCTCCATTCTTCCATCTTGTCTGGGGCTGGCGGGAAGTTAAAAAGCATTTGAACTCGCGCCATAGCCTCTGCCACCATGGTTGGCATGGCGGGAAACACGGAACGAGACGGCGTTCGACTCCTGGCAGGGCTAGGAAGGAGCTCGTTGCATACCTGCTGCCGCGGCTCATGCTCACCAACGGGTTGGCGTGGTGGTGGTGGAGCCTAAGCATCATGAGGACAATGCTCAAGGCCGGCTTGACGCTGTCCAGGACCCCCAGCGCCGTGGGGAAGCATGGCGCGCCCATCTTGTGATGGTCGCTGCACACGTCCCACCATAGCGTTGTTGGACATCGCCACTCCTTCCTTGGATGCCACGGCGGCAGGGTCCTTGTTCGCACCGGTACGAATTGTAATACCGGGATGATCGTGTTCACCAGCGGGTTGTTGGAGTTGGCCGTCTGCGCCATCTCCGGTGTGCTGACTACGATCGCTGGCACGGTGGGGAGGCTGGACAGCCGCACCACCGGCGCCTCCTGCCCCGACCGTCCCAACCATGGCGCCTGCGCCGTCTCCGGACGCCTGGGAAGGCCGCTTGGAGGTGGTGGGAGCCGTCGTGGCTCCGGTCTTCTTCTTTGGCGCCATCGACGAAGGTGATGGGGCGGAAGATCATACTACGAACACTGATTCATAATACAAGTCCCCCTGCCTGGCACGCCAAAGATGTCGTGGGAAAATGATTATCTATGGGATCGAGAGGATCTATGTACTACAAAGAGCAGGGCTAATAGATATGATGACAAGCAAGGATTTATCCAGGCTCGGCCCGCTTGGAGCGTAAAACCCTACTCTTATTCTTGTGGTTGATTGTGTATGAGCTCAAAGGTTACAAAGAGCGCAGCTTGCCGGCAAGGTGCGCGGGAAGTGCAGCTACAATGTGTAGTTGAGCTAAGAGTCGACTGTTCTAAGTGTAGCCATGGGCCTCCTTTTATAGGACAAGGGGTTACCATAGTGGCTAATATGGTCATTTACAGGGTATGAATAGTAACTTGCACCGTCACCACGTCTATCTCCTAATGGGGTAAGACAAGCGCATTTAATGCACCGTTAGGTGCTACGTCGGGGAGGCGAGGCTTTGGGCAAAAGATCTGTACCACCAGTCCTGGTGCCCTCATGTTATCTTGACACGTCCCAAGGACGGGTGTTATTAAAGTTAATCCTTGCGTGGCATGCTGACACGTGCCCTGGCCAGCTATGTTGACTGCCTGTCCGCTCGACACCTATCATACGTGCTTATCTAGCCGATGATGGGGTGGAGCGGTAACAGGACAGAACGACCCTGCCAGCACGAAGCTTGCTGGGCCTTTGCTTGCCGGCAAGTAGCTTGCCAGCAACGAAAGTCTTGGTCTTCACCTTGTCGGTACGAAGCTTGCCGGCAAGGGCAATGCTGATCTTCAGTACTAGAATAGTACTTCTCAATGACCTGCCTTGAGGTCTTCTTCACGGTCTTGTTTAATCCAAGTCTTGGGTCACAGCAATCCTCCGGCAAGCCCTTGCCGTGAGGAAGGCTACAACTGCCTGTGCACAAGTCAGGGTATGAGGGCACCCATGCTTTAGTACACCGACAAGTGAAAAGCGTAAACCCCCATCTTCTTATGTGTTTGACTGAAACTTTTGCTCCATAAATATGCCGTGAGTGTTAGCAATCATGGAAGACTAAATGATAGTTGAGTATGTGAACTTGCTAAACAAAGCTCTTACATAGACTCTTTCCGAAAATATGATAAGCTGCAATTGTTTCAATGACTAAGATCATAGTTTGTTAGTTTTCAATGAAGTTTGTGGTTCATACTTTAGCTTGTGAAGGACTTGTTACTTCATCATGAGAAGTTTTATGATGATACATTGCAGCTATGATAATGATCATGATGCTCTCATGCACGTATTTTGTTTTATCAACACCTCTCTCTCTAAACATGTGGTCATAATTATCGATTTCGGCTTTCGCTTGAGGACAAGCGAGGTCTAAGCTTGGGGGAGTTGATACGTCCATTTTGCATCATGTTTTCCTACTGTTATTTATTATGTTTTGTGTCATTATTTCACTTTATGATGCAATCCTAATGCCTTTTCTCTCTTATTTTGCAAGTTTCACATGAAGAGGGAGATTGTCGGCAGCTGGAATTCTGGACCTGAAAAAGCTACAGCAGAGATAGATATTGTCCACAACTCCAAATGACCTAAAAAGTTATGGAGAATTGTTTAGGAATATATAAAAAATATTGTCGGAAGAAATACCAGGAGGGGGCCCACCAGCGAGCCACAAGCTCAGGGGGCGCGCCCTGTGAGCTTGTGGGCCCCCCAACAGGCCTCTAGGCCCCATCTTCTGCTATGAGATGCCATTTGACCTAGAAAAAATTAGAAAAAGACGTTCAGGACGAATCGCCACCGTCTCGAGGCGGAACCTGGGCAGGAGCACTTTTGCTCTCCGGCGGAGCGATTCCGCCAGGGATACTTCCCTCTGGGAGGGGGAAATCGAAGTCATCGACATCCCCAACGATCCTCTCATCGTGGGAGGACCAATCTTCATCAACATCTTCATCAGCACCATCTCATATCAAACCCTAGTTCATCTCTTGTATTCAATCTTTGTCCCAAAACCTCAAATTGGTACCTGTGGTTTGCTAGTAGTGTTGATTACATCTCATAGTTGATGCTAGTTGGTTTATTTGGTGGAAGATTATATGTTCAGATCCTCAAGCATATTCAATACACCTCTGATCTTGAACATGAATATGATTTGTGAGTAGTTCCGTTTGTTCTTGAGGACATGAGAGAAGTCTTGTTATAAGTAATCATGTGATGTTGGTATTCGTTCGATATTTTGATGATGTGTTTGTTGTTATTCTTCTAGTGGTGTCATGTGAACGTCGACTACATGACACTTCACCATATTTGGGCCTAGGAGAATGCATTGGGGAGTAATAAGTAGATGATGGGTTGCGAGAGTGACAGAAGCTGAAACCCTAGTTTATGTGTTATTCCAATAGGGGCTGATTTGGATCCATATGTTTCATGCTATGGTTAGATTTATCTTAATTCTTCTTTCGTAGTTGCGGATTCTTGCGAGAGGGGGTAATCATAAGAGGGTTGCTTGTTCAAGTAAGAACAACACCCTAGCACCGGTCCACCCACATATCAAATTATCAATGTGCGAACGCGAATCAACAAAACACATGATGAACGTGACTAGACGACAATTCCTATGTGTCCTCAAGAATGCTTTGCTTACTATAAGGGAACGTTCCGGCTTGTCCTTTGGTATAAAAAGGATTGGGCCACCTTGCTGCACCTTGGTCACTATTGTTACTTGTTACTTGTTACGAATTGCCTTATTACAAAACTACCTGTTACTGCTACTTTCAGTACTTGCAGAGAATACCTTGCTAAAAACCGCTTTTCATTTCCTTCTGCTCCTCGTTGGGTTCGACACTCTTACTTATCAAAAGGACTATGATTGAGCCCCTATACTTGTGGGTCATCACTGCTACTGTCCGTGCATAAGTCAGGGTATAAAACACCCATGTTTTAGTACACCGACAGGAGCCCCCGGGCCTGGGCCACACACGCGTGAGAGGCATTGTTGGGCTAGGCCCAAAACAATGCACAGACACACGTGGCAGAGAATAACTGCTGTAATCATCACTTTTACTGCACATCCACTACGCGCATTAAATGCAGGATGTGGGAGAGGTGGAGCGAAACGGCAAATTGGGGTCATGCGCCTGAAAAAGCGCAGACATGTTGGACAGTGAAGAGCCAGCCCCCGTGCCTTCCCCATAAAATAGGCATCTGCGAAGGCGCTGCTCATCCACTTCCTCCATTCCCAATCTCGCCACCACTGTCATCTTCTTCCGTTGCACTACGCCTTTGCCCGTCCACCAAATCTGCCCTCTTGGAACCGCCATGGCACCGAAGAGAGCTGCCAAGCCGGTCGACCCAGAGGCGAAGAAAGCCACCAAGCCGGTCGACCCGATGGCGGAGAAGAGGAGAGAGGCTACGGAGAAGCGGGGGAGGGAAAATGTCGTCTTCTAGCCGTCAGCATTGAGCATGAGCGACCTGGTCGATAGGTACGCCTACATGTGGGGGAAGGAGACCAAAGATCACGGCGCGCCTCAGGTGCTTCCCGGCGACATCCGCAGTTCCAAGGACAAGTACCCTTTCTTCACCGCATACTTCTATTGTGGGCTTGTTCCCCCTTTCTCTGATTTCTTCGCTAAGCTCATGTGGACCTACGGGTTCGGCTTCTGGATTTTTACCCCGAACACCGTTACCTGCATGTCTGTATTCGCCCATATGTGCGAAAATTTTGTTGGAATCGTGCCCAACGTTGCTCTGTTTCGACATTTCTTCATTCCTTGCATCGAAGGAGATGCTCTTTCCGGCAGCATCACCTGGATCCCCAGGAGCAGCAACAAGTAGAACTACCTTGGAGGTCAGCTGCATCTAAAGTGGGATGAATGGAGGGTGGACTGGTGCTGGATCAAGGAAGAAAACTTCCTGGAGTTTTGTGCGCCTCGAATGGAGAGAGTTCAACGGGGCAATGATTGGAGCAACGTCAATGAATGCAACGGCAAGCTCACCCTTGCGCTGGACCGCATCATCCGTCTCAAAGCTGCTGGCGTAACCATCAAAATGGTAGGCGCTGATTTTCTATGGCACCGCATCACTCCTCTGCGGAAGAAAGAGCGGCGCACCTGGGAGTACAAAAATGCTACTGATGTAATGCGGCTACACACTAGGCTTGGCAACAACTTGACGGTGCTGCAACATGCAAGCCTTGCACATTAGCTCTTCCGTACATCCGGCAAGTTCCACTTGCCGGCCAGGGTGGTTCCTTTGTGCATCAATTCCGCCAAGGACACAATTTTGGTGATGATGCCGTCATGCAACACCCAAGGAGTCGAAGGCGACTGGCGTGAGCCATCTGCCAATGAGGTGAAGGCGTGGCTCGACAACCTGGTGGAGAAGCCCACCAGAGAAGAAAAAGATCTGATCCGCAACACCACCAAAGAAGAACTAGCAGATATTGCGGAAGCACGGATGACCGAGTGCGCCAGCGGTTCCTGATCTGCGGCAGCCTAGGATGAAGAAGAAAATGTTGATGAAGAAAAACCAGCCGAAGAGCCGCGGGAGGAGCCTGCAGGAGAACAAAGCGAGGAGGTTGCTGAAGAACAGGAGCAACAGGAGCCCCCAATTCCTTCTGTTCTGAAGAAGAGAACTTGTGTCCTTAGGAAAGCAGTCACGAAGGAGCCAGTACGGCCCTCCTCATCAGGCCACAAGCCTGCCGATAAGGAAATGACTCCCAAAGTTACCCGACAACAAGGTGTTTGGCAACAATCTTCCCAACAACAGCAAACCCGACGCACATCCTCCAGGCGGCCAGCTGCACCATCTACTGGTGAAGCGGGGTCTTCACAGTCTGCGGCTCTGCGGCATCTCCGGCAACCAAATGTGCTAGAGCGCCTCTTCCGCCTCCAGCCTCCGGTGCAGGAGACGAAGTTATCCGGGACCTTTCCATCCTCAGTGATCGTGAGGAAGATGAGTAAGCGCTTCTATCTTTCGTCATCAACTCTTGATTTTCTTGTAGCTGTTGATTTGACTGATTTATTTTGATCTTGCAGAGACGAGGAGCCGCTGGCGCACATGCTTCTGAAGAAGCCAAGGACCGCTGAATAGGGGGAGCCAGCGACAAGCATTGGGTGGAACACAACACCTCCAGATGTTGTGATTGTCGGCCCCCAGGCTAGCCCCCAGCGTGAAGCCACTGCCCAGTATCCACTGGCGGGTGCCAGTGCCGACACCATCATCTCTGAAGCCGACAAGGGAGCGGAGGAGGAATGACAAGAGGTTGACCCCTTGGTGATGCCTCCGACATCCAGCACCCCGGAGAGCAGCTCACCGGCAAGGATCTCCACCGACGAACCTGTCCGCATTGAAGACGTGCCGGCAAGCGGAGCTACCGGCAGCCATGTGACGACAACCAATGTTGCTGGAGAGGATACTGTTCACCCTCAGCAGATGCACCCAGGTAATCCTTTTTCCTTTGAGCACTTCTCTTCCGTTGTCGGTTTTGTCTTGTTTTCTTGAACTTGATCTTGATTTTGAATTTGATTTTTCTTCTCTCCCATCTTCACAGATCCGCCTCAACCTGAGGGCATGGACATCGATGTTGATGTTGAGGGGATCGCGAAGAATGCGACAGCTGAGGCCGCCAGGATCGCCGCCAAGGAAACCGCTGATGCTGCCGCTGAGGAAGCCGCCAGGGCTGCTGCGGAAGAGGCCAACAAGAGTTCTGCAAAGCAGGCCGCCAAGGTGACTTCAGACGAAGCCGCCAAGGCCACTGGTGGCGCTTCCACCCCAGGAGCGCTAAGCGCTGGCTCAGATGTGGACATTGGAGCGGCTGACAACCCTGTGCCGGTGGCTGGCAACCAAGCGTCAACATCAGAGATTCCTTCAACTAGAAACTTCCTGATGTTCCTAGACCCACAGCCAAATCCTGAAGCCCCCACCTCGTCTGCCGCTGGAGCTCTTGAGATCGTCGATGATGAAGTTGTTGTCCCCATGTCTCGGAGTACCGAAGAGGTGCATGACACCAACGACAATGTTGCCGATCCTGCCTTCTTGAAGGCCATGGGTGACTGCTTCAAGGAAGTACAAGAGCGCTATAGCAAGCGGTGGGACAAGATCTGCACACGACAACTTGTCGTAGAGCTGGTTGAGGAGAAGCTCAATGAAAAGATAGAAGTGGCCCATATGTGGTATGAAGAATAAGTGCAAAACATCAAGGACCATGAGGCCAGACTTGCCGCTGAAAGAGAAGCTTTTATCTTGGAGAAGGCTGAAGCTGAAATGAAGCAGCATGAAGCCAAGAAGAGAATAGCAGATTTCAACGGCAAACTGATTTAGCTTCAAGCTTAGCTCAATTCTCAAGAAGAAGACCTTGCTGCCAGAGAAGCAGCATTGGCCAACAAGCTTCGTGCCAAGGAAGATGAATTCCAAACCCTTCTCACCCAGCGGACCCAGGAGCTAGAGTAGGGCCATAAGGAGACCATTGAAGCTCAGGCATTGGAACACACCGGCAAGCTTAAGGAAGCCATTGAAGCTGCTGAAGTTGCCGAGGCCGCCAAGGTAGACTTGTCGCCAGTAGCCAAGAAATCCTTGTCCTCAAAGAATTAGCAGAGAAAGCAGGTCACACTCTGGGAGCGCTGCAGACGTCGCTATCATCCAAAAACCAGGAGCTCAGCAAGGCTGCTGACGACAAGGCTGATCTACCGCTGAAGCTTTCCACCTTGGAGGAACATCTTGAAGGCGCCAAGGCCAGGGAGAAGATATTGGCGGAAGAGCATGGAAATGAGTGGAGCTTGCAGGCAGACGCCGAGGAGAAGTTTGACCAATTGAAGGGGTCCCTTTCACTCTGGACCAACAAGCTCGTCGACATCGTAGAATGCCTTACTGTGCAACTGGCCACCATGGGTATAAGGAACTGGGGCTTCATTGTCAACCAGAAGGAGGCCACGAGCGTTAGGTTGACTCTGTTCTTCGAGGACCTCATCGATGCGTTGGACGCACACCACAAGGAATGGGCCGCCTCGTTCGCCAGCGAATCTCGCAAACTTTGCCGTGATGTGCTCTTCAAGGCGCTCGTCAAGATTGCGCACCGCAACCCTGGCATTGACCTATCCAAGGCCTTCACGAGCTTGCCGGAGGGGACGGACACCAGCACCGCCGAGAAGCTTCTGGCTCCGATCACCGACAGGGTTCGCGGTATCTCCAGGACCCAAGGCCAGCTCAGAAACTAGCCCCTTGGCGATTCCTTGCTGCGAGCGCAATCCATGTACAAAAGACAATTTTTCTTAAGTTAGACCTGCACCACGCCTCTGATGTAATATAACTTATGCTTGAATGAATGTATGCTTCCTTCCTTATGCGATTCTGCCTTTGTATATATTGTTGCCCTACGCTTGCTGGAAACTTGCCGGTGCGCACACCCTTGCCGTTAGCGCTTGAGGAATGGATACTTAGCAGCTTGCCAGAGGTGCCGCTTCCCGACAAGACAACACTTATCGGTGTTGATGCAGCTTACTTATACTGCTGAGCGGACTCAAAGCAGGAATAAGAGCGCAACCAACCCCGACAAGGTTCCTTTGCATGCAGGTTTTTCATACAAAGACGAAAATCGTTCAAGGAAAAGTAGCAACTACAACAAAGAAATTTTCTTTCAAAGTTTGCAACTTAGCTTTCTTTGTTGTACTTCTTGTCGCAAATGATAACTTCAACGTCATTGGTTTCTACACTAGTACTCCACCCGGGAAACTTGCACGCGAGGAACTGTTCTTCCTTTAAGAAAGAAGATGAAGAGACAAGAACCTTGACGACTCGTTAATCATTTCATACAAGGAAAAATGTAACACAACATTGCGTACAACATACATAAATAAATATGTACTTTGACAAAGAGTTGTGAAACACTTAGCTTTATTCAACTACGCATGGGTTCTGCGTCCGGCTTTGTACAAAGGATTACATGCCTTGCCGGCCTACTTGTACAAAAGAGGCTGCCGGGCAGCCCGGCAACCACGCCTCATGGGTAGAACTTGCGAAGATGATCAATTTCCATGAGTTAAGCACAGGAGTGCCATCTTTGGTCTCTAGAAGGACTGAGCCAGGTCTAGTGACTCATACTAGAGAAAGTTCCTCGCAAGTTCGGCGTCGAGCCCCCAGACCGAGAAGGGCCAGGAAAGAGTGACAGTTTGAAGAGCTTGAGCTGGCTGGTGTATGTTCTTGGTGTGGAATTGACATGCTTCGCATCTGGTCACCACCGCCAATACATCTTGAAGGGCTGTCGGCCAGTAGAAACCTTGCCAGAATGCCTTGCCAACAAGTGCGCGTGACCCAATATGAGAGCCTCACATCCCTTCATGTATCTCTGCCAACAGCTTCTGGCCATCTTCCCGGCAAATGCACTTCAATTTCACCCCATTTGGTCTCTTTCTGTACAAGATGTCAACAAATGCACTTCAATTTCACCCCATTTGGTCTTTTTCTGAACTTATGACCGTATTGCAATCTACAGGCTATTTTCGAAGAAAAAAATTGCACCTTGGTGGGGAAGTTATTTTAGTTTCCAGCCTTCCAGCTCGTTTATCGCGTGCACATTTAGTTACATGAATGAAGTATATTGATGTTTGTCCATCATTTGCTCTCTGTTGCACCGTTCTGAAAATTCCCCATATGATGAATTTACCTACTGTGTCCAAACCCTATTTGTCATATTCAGTGGGCTGAACCTTTAATGTTGTTACTGATTTCTGCCAGGTTGTATCCACAAGTTTCAATAGGTGTGTTTTGTGAGCTAAATGGATGTTCTGCTGGGATATGTTTCTAACTAAAACTAAATCTTTTATTTTCCGCTTTTGCCTATGATGTAATTGTGGTCTTAAGAATCTACATATGTATGCCTATGTATGCATGTAGACATGCTGGATCGTTGTGCTTTTGGCTATCCTGTAATACTAGACGTGTATGCCTATGTGTGCATGTAGGCACGCATGATGGAACTTTGTTCTTTTGGCTATCCTGTAGTACTACTGGACTAGCTTGTGAACCTATGTACGCATGATGGATTGCTCATATGTATATATATTGGTACACATTATCTTTGAAGTGATGCGACCTTAATTTTTTTTTGAGATGAACTACATGTATAAATGATATATGGCACAAAATAGTATAGGAGATTTATGTGTTCGCACTAGACACAAGTACAGGTAGACTAACTGCCAGGAATACTTAAACTTGCCCTAAATTGCTAAACTGCCGGGGAAAAGCTGTATGCCAGAAATAGTTCTAACTGCCGGCAAAGCTTCTGACCATGTAGGGCAACAGAACTGCCAGGGTCTCAACTAACTGTCGGGAATTGTCTTTCCCGACAGGACTTTCAAGGGCAGTTCGTAATTGCCGGCAAAAAGCATTCCTGGTAGTTTATCTGCCTCCATTGGCTGGTTTTCCCGGCAGATGTGGTGACCCCTAAGTTTTGTTCATGGTGTAGTGAATTAGCACAATATATTTCCTTGGTAATACCCAACAGGGTCACCATCTGGCATGTCCCAACATGCCCTCACTGATCATTCTCGTCACCACGAGATTTCAGTCTCACGGTCACTTTTCTCGTGACTGATTCTTTCCTACAGGTTAGTTCGGACCAACATAGGCATATGTGACAAGTGAAAATAACCATACTTTTCATACTTCATGTTTAAGCAAAGATAAAATATTATCAAGGGATCATGCATGCAACAATAGCAATATGCAAATTTTATTTGAATTCAACATATTCATGATCCAATTAATCTTGCAAACAAACAACTATGCATTCACCATATCAAGTGTTCAAGATGCTTGCCTTGGGCATGCAGAAAGATTGGGGTGCACTCCAAAACTTTGAAAATTTTATCTTCCCTCCATTTCTTATTTTAAAAAATATTGCAATTACCACATAAAGCCAAAAAAGTGCTAAAAAGTTGTTTGGAAAATTTTGAAATAAATACTAAAATAAACTAGATGAAAAATATTGAATTTCAGAAAAAGAATCAAAATATTTGGAGTTCATATGATTTTCCTAGAGAATTTCTAAGCTGGAATAAATAAAGAAAATGGCTATTTAATGGATCCAACAAAAACTAAGCTTAGGAAAAATGTTCACCCTAGCTATTTAATGTAGTAATTTGAATCATCAAATTTGGATGTGAAATGATTCCTGTGGAATTATTTGAAATCTACCGGAAAAGAAAAAATAGAAAAGAGCTGAAGTGCGCCCTGAGCGTTGTTTAGTCGCCTGGCGTCACTAGGCCGAGCCCAGTCGCTCAGTCGCGCGGAAGACTCGCCGACGTCGAAGACGTATTCGGGAAATACGTTTCCCGTGCGCGAAAACGGTTTCTGGAGAAGCCCGTCTCCACTTAGCCGGCGCGGGTGTGACTTCCAGTCACTGACGGTGGGTCCTGCGGGCCCACCAGTCAGGTTTGACTGGTCTTCATCGTCACCGCGTGGGAACAAAGGAGGACACGGCTGTCGGCGGCGATTGCCGGCAAACGACGGTGACCCACAACGAGCTGAGCACACGTGCATGATCAGGAGATCAAGGCGGTCCTCTAGGTACCCTTCTCTGCCTCCGGCGTGGACGGTGTCACCGGCGGCGAGCTCTCCTGAGAAGCTCTGGCGCCAACGAATTGGGGCATTCGCCCTTGATGGATCCCGAACAGAATTGAGTGTATGAATGACTTCACGGGGTTGAGAGGAAGCGTCTGGTGGAGAAAGTGGAGGGGGGAAGGCTCGGGTTGCATGCGAATCGACTGAAACGTGGCGGTGGCTGTGGTTGTCGGAGGTGAGGAAGACAGCCACCTCCGATAGCTCTACTGCTTGTGGTGGCTTCCGGGGGAGTGTTGAGAGTTGACGAGGAGCGGGGCGAGCTCGGGTGTCCATTTATAAGCGGGGTAAGGCGGTTCTGTGGCTTCCCGAAGAAGACAGGACGGCGGCTATTGATAGCACCGCTAAGGTCGATGAGGGGGTCGGTGGTGGTCGGCGTGGCCGTTATGCGGTCGGTGAGCTGCGGATGAGCCCCGGCCGTTGGCCATTAAGGTGAGGGGGGCCCAACAGAGATGTGGCAGGGTGGGCTTCGTCGGGCGGCGCTGGACGGCGGCTGGCCGGTGCTAGCAGCCAAGGGAGAATGTCGGCGATGCTCAGGGTGGACGGAGTTATCCATCGGAGGACTAGGACGAGCGAGGGCGGCAGCAGGGGCGCGCCAACAGCTCGATGCTAGTGGCTGCAACGCGGGTGCCTTGGCCGTGCCCAGTGCATGCACACAGTGCGTTCGGTAGAATGCTAGGGCATCCTAGGGTGCTCCAAATGAGCTGATTTTTGGTAGGGTGGTGCTGACAAGGCTGACAACTATAATGGACATGCTGGTGTTGGCTCGAAATGCTAGTGTTAAATGTAGTTTAAAGAGGTGCCAATTTCTGTCATGCTCACCAGGTGTTTGACGAAATGCATGGGCTATCTAGTGAACTTCGTTGGAAGTGAGATTTGGCAGGATGGTGTCTCTTTAGATGATGAAGAGGATGGCAGGGTTGGTTTGACCAAAAGAAAAACTTGCAAGTGCAAGTTTTACTGAATTTCAGTTCTGGATCAGAATTTGAGGAATTTATTTGGAGGTCTTCCAGAATGCAATTGGAGTTGATCTACTGGACTTAAGGGTTTGGTTGGAAGGACTGTAAGATGGAATAATTTCAGAATTATTGGAGCAAGTAAAATTAGGGTTGTAGTTATAACCTAGGAATGGGACAGAATTGAAAAGGGGATGTTGTGCTTAAAATTTCCAAAAGGCCAAGTTGGGTTTTTCTATAAAGGTGAACTATAGGCATCACATGACCCCTCATAATTTTTGTGGAATTTTAAAAGAATTATTTAAAATAGTTGTAGGGCAATAGAAGCATTTCAATTATTAAAAATGCTATTAAAATGATTATCTTGGCCAAAATTGTATTATGAAAATAATTCCTACTTTTATTAAAATATAACTGAAATGATTTAAGAGAGCTACCAAAGCCCATAATATTTTGCAAAAATTTCTATATGGAGGGAAGAATTTTGGAAAACAGAAAACAGCGAAGACTCTGATTTTATAAAAGACCTAATATGAATCAAAATTTTATTTCTGGCCAAATTTTACTTAATAAAAATTTGGTTAAAATTTTGGGGTGTTACAAACTCTACCCCCCTTAAGAAAATCTCGTCCTCGAGGTTTGTTAAGGTGGTTATTAAAATTAAACCCACCTTTCCGAGGAGATTTTTCTGAACTAATTATTTTAATAACCTAATTAAGCAAAGTTGATGTGGGGCTACTGATAATTGGTGCAGCTACAGCGAGGTACTAGTGCTGTGTTTCTATTGTTTCGCGAAATTTGGAAAAAGTAAAATTTCTAATTCCAAATTTCGCTTGCCGTACTCTAGTGCACAGTGCTCTCTCCGGCTGACAGGTGGACCCAGGGCCCACTGTCAGCCTCTTCTTCTTCCTCTCTCTCTCTCGCGTGCTCTCCCGCACTTCCTCCTCCTGTGGCATCTAGCGCGTAGGGCATCTAGGGACTGTACTGCGGTAGTGCGCGGCGTGCTTGTCGCCGGCGCAGCGTGCACTCACCTCGCGAGCCAGCACGCTGTCGGCACTGCTCGTGGATTCACCTCTGAACACCGGCGATCGAGCGACGAGCGGCGCTGGTGGACTTCGCTCACCGTGCACCGAGCTCGAGCTATAAAAATGATCGCGGTTTTTCTTCCTTCTATCTCACACCTCACCTCACCTCTTCCTTCTCTTCTCCTTCCCCTTCTGTTTGCAGGAGATCGAGATGAGGCATCAATGGAGGACGTGGGTTCGGAGCTGATCACGATCCTCCTGGTTGGTCTGCTGGCGGAGTTGGTTGGCTTCTCGCTGCTGCTGTGTGCGATGATCCTCGATGATCGCCGTGATGCCGCAGCTCGAGTGGTGGCTCTCCGAGGCGGCGGTGATCATGGGGACTAGGCATCAGTGTCGGGTATGAGTGAGTGCTAGTGCGTTCTGTAGCAGGCTCCGTAGAAATAAAAACCCATGAGTTTTTCTTCGGAAAAACTGTGGTGTGGTGAGAGTGATCTAGTAGTGGTTAATTTGGTGCTAAGTGTGTGTGTGTGCTTTCTGCATTTAGTGCATGTGGTAGAATCAGTGTGATTGTGAGCCGGGTGTTGTGGCGGCACGCGAATTAAACCTATGTTGAAAACTCTGGTGATAATGGTCCTTATGAAATTTAATCCCCTAAGTGCAGATGAACTAAATGCAGATTATCACAATCAAATATTTGCAGACAAACTGCAATCATATTAATGCATTTATGACATATGCCCTAAAATACATCGCAAAGATTGCATCATGAAAATAAGTGCTAAACACAGCAACAACCCTACTCGTGACCGTCTACGGCTCGATGGTAAGATCTACAGGGTCTTGCGGAAGAGTTCCTGGTGCTGGAGCACATTCTTCTTCCTCTTCTTCCGGAGGAAGTGGAGGAAGCGGACGAAGAACGCGTCCCTCCTGAGTTGGCAGAGGTGGTCCGCCAATGGTGATCCGGGGATTTAGAACAACAAGATAATGGAGATATTCCATTAGTTGCTGAGTGAAACGCTCCTGGGCCATCACATACTGAATGAGATAGACCAGAGCTGGATCTCTTTCTATACGTTCACAGCGGAACATAGCTTCTGCTCCAAAAGCTGCGTGGCTCGGGAAATAGCAATATTCCCTTTCACTGGCACAGGGTACCGCAAATAGAAGACGGGTAACTGCTTCGTAAGCAGCAGCCTCGATGGCCATGCCCAAGGTTGGCATGGATCTCCCGATGAAGACAACATACGGAGGGCCTTGGTTCAAATCCGTTGGTGGGATTTGCACAAATGCCCAGTATTTCGAGCAATCAGAGGTGATCCTCATCTTGTACAAAATCTTAACAAAATTACCAGGGCTTGCATCGGGGGTTCTCAGGTAGACTCCGGGGTGCGACATGGAGGGATGAATGGGAAAGAAACAGTGCTCAAGGTTGATGGTTGCTGGTGTGGTTTGCGGATATGGCCTCTTATAGAATGCCTGGGTTAGGAAACATGAGGCGGCGCCAGTACGACTTGTGTATTGGCTCCGGCGTGGGGTTTTCTGAGTTAAAATTTCAGACTTCACTTCCCAAAAGGAAAGTGACGTATTACCGTGCGTGTCGGTTAGGGGTTCGGCAGTCACGTCTAGAATTTACTCTGCCACCTCCTGCCAACAATATACGCTAGATCACGCATACTACTATTAAGATGATGACACACAGGTGGTTTACAAACTTACCATGCCATACAACTACTACTACAAAAATACAGAAAAACCGGGCCACTAAGGCTCTACAACAATTCTGGTGGACTCAGTCCACCTCATTGACGTCTAGCCGGGCGTGTCTTGTGGTTGTCGAGGCCTCTCCGTGTGCTTCGGTGTCGGAGTTGGCCGGGGTCAGATGGGGAGCTACAGGGCTGGGGTAGCGGTGATGCCCTTCGCGGGGTGTTGAGGTCACCGTCTCGTTGGAGTAGGTCTCCAAGAGACGACGGAATTCCCTGGGGGAGGCGAAGGCATTGCCCGGGTAGATAACAGGGGCACACATTGGGGTCTCAACTGGTCTCCCAAGAAGCACTATCGGGGTGTCGGTGGCGGGTTCAGCTTCACTTCTCACCGGGGTCAGGAGAGCGAGCATCCTGCGGGTCGCAATCAGGTCAAGGGTGACCTGATCGAATAGTGCCTCTTGCGCTCTCAGGTAGCGCACCAGATGCACTAGGGCAGGATCCGTCTCATGGTCTCCGTTGGCGACTTGGGTCGGGCTACCATAGCCTTCACGACTAGGGTAGTAGTAGAAGGGGCAGATGTTAACTCTCGGCGACATATGCCAGAATTGAACTACAGCCTCTCGGGCTGCAAGTTGGATGGCTTGGTGCTCGTCGAAGGTCGTCCTCCCGGTGAACCGGTAGGGGCATTCTGATGTGGTGCCCCTCCCGTAGATGTGCACCGTGGCCCAGAAGTGATGGACGGCATCACTCGTGTGCTCCTGGTACACAACATACTCAGGCGGCTCTTCGATGCCGAAAGCACGACGGGTGAGATTGGCGAGCATGACCACAAAGTCACCAAGCTCGGTTGCGGTGGTCTCGTTGCGAACGAAAGAGCCAGTCATCTTGGTGATTGGATATCGAACTGAGAGTGAGGCTGTGACGTGCTGAGTTAGGAGCAAGGCTTCCTTTATAGGCCAGCAGAGTCTTCCATCGCACGCTAATGAATGGGACAACTCAGGTGTCGGCCACAGGCACACAGCCTATGGGCAGGGCTGATAGGTTGGGCACCGACTGTCAAAAGATGTCGGCTGGCCACTGTGTAGGTTTATCTGATGAAGTGAGCTTGGCTACGGACATGAAAAGATTTGGAAGGTGTGGAAACCTAGGGATAATGACCAGGCTAAGATAGGATTAGCCAGTGGTCAGCCTGGCATTGATACCAAGACTGTCGTGGCTGGAATTCCGGGGCACGATATCGCAGAAATTAACCCCCCATGTCGTCACTAGCCCCAGGATTACTGTTACTGGTGGACACGTCCTTGTTATAGATTACCAAGCAATTACAAGAATTGGATACAAGACCATAAAGGTCTAATGATACAATAACGATTTTTAGAGACGGGTGACGGAAGCGACTCATGGTTCTCCAACGCCGATGGGGCTCCATTCCCACAGGAACAGCTGACCCGGATAATTCCTATCCCGCGTGGCTACTATCCTAGGCTCCTCATGGACGTCGTTGTGGTACTCCTCGTTGAAATCCTGACCTGGCAAATTAAATAGCCAGGGACAAGCCAGTCAGTACGTTTGAATGTACTCGCAAGCAGTATGAACAAAAGATATACTGAATGCATATGCTCATGATGGACTAAATTATATGCATATGCTGACCGAAACTAAAGCATGGTATGATTAATATTAAAATGGTGCAGAACGATAAATATTTCATGTTAGTAGTAAATCAAGGAAATAAAATGTGACATCGGGCGTTGGACCGCCCGAGGAAATTCCAAGAAAAATGCCAAACAGGTGTCTAAATGCGACGCCTCGAGAGGTCTTGAAAAGAAATGCCAAACGGGTGTCTGAAAGCGACGCCTCGAGAGGTCTTGAAAAGAAATGCCAAACGGGTGTTTGAAAGCGACGCCTCCAGAGGTCATGAAAAGAAATGCCAAACGGGTGTCTGAATGCGACGCCTCGGGAGGTCTTGAAAAGAAATGAGTATCCAGGTGGACTAGCCATCCCAAGTGATACCCAGGAAAAAAAAACCGAGTATCCAGGTGGACTAGCCATCCCAAGTGATACCCAGAAAAGAAAATAAAATCGAGTATCCAGGTGGACTAGCCATCCCAAGTGATACCCAGAAAAGAAAATAAAACCGAGTATCCCGGTGGACTAGCCATCCCAACTGATACTCAGAAAAGAAAATAAAACCGAGTATCCAAGTGGATTAGCCATCCCATGTGATAGCCAGAAAACAAAATAAAACCGAGTATCCCGGTGGACTAGCCATCCCAAGTGATACCCAGAAAAGAAAATAAAACCGAGTATCCAGGTGGACTAGCCATCCCAAGTGATACTAAGTGATTTCACTTAGAAGAAAAGGTTAGTCCACAATAATACTCATGTTAACAATAATATTCATGATAGCAATAATATTCATGACAGCATCAGTAATGGCAATAATTATCCTGCAAAAATGAATCATGATCAATTTAATTACTTCCTCCGGAGACCGACACTAATACCGACACTTGACCAACCCAGACTGTAGTCTTTAACCGCGGACACGGCTATTCGAATAGATATAACTCTGCAGAGGGTGTACTCTTTACCCACAAGTAAAGGATTT
Source organism: Elymus sibiricus (assembly GCA_039707655.1). NCBI lineage: Eukaryota > Viridiplantae > Streptophyta > Magnoliopsida > Poales > Poaceae > Elymus > Elymus sibiricus. Next base: position 239,468,795 of record CM077676.1, read on the forward strand.
CATTAGTCAATACCGAGAGACTGACTAATTCCCATAACGGTCTTTGGGTTAAAAACACACCTAACCAGCACACACCAGATTAACTTTTTGGATGCCAGGAATCACCCAAAGCATCGTTCAAGAAAAACTCTAAGACGGGGAGACCATCGTCTCGAATAGCATGGGATCACTATTAATACGCGCGGATTACAAGGGGTGTCCCCCTCTCGGCCCAGCCGGATACACCCATGCCCCCTGACCCAATGACTGGCATTATAACCGGTACCTGGAAATCTTCATCGCGGCCTCTCTGTACGGTGTGTGCAGGGAAAGGGGTTAACATCTTACTGAACCATACCCTACCTGTGGCAGGGACAAGTGGTAGCACGAATCAAGTATGGGGGTTACCGGAACAAGACTCGATCTACGGTCAGCTCTGGAGGTTTGAGTTTTCCTGCAGTAATTAGCACAATATATTTCCTTGGTAATACCCAACAGGGTCACCATCTGGCATGTCCCAACATGCCCTCACTGATCATTCTCGTCACCACGAGATTTCAGTCTCACGGTCACTTTTCTCGTGACTGATTCTTTCCTGCTGATTAGTTCGGACCAACATAGGCATATGTGATAGGTCAAAATAACCATACTTTTCATACTTCATGTTTAAGCAAAGATAAAATATTATCAAGGGATCATGCATGCAATAATAGCAATATGCAAATTTTATTTGAATTCAACATATTCATGATCCAATTAATCTTGCAAACAAACAACTATGCATTCAACATTTCAAGTGTTCCAGATACTTGCCTTGGGCACGCAGAAAGATTGGGGTGCACTCCAAAACTTTGAAAATTTTATCTTCCCTCCATTTCCTATTTTCAAAAATATTGCAATTACCACATAAAGCCAAAACAATGCTTAAAAGTTGTCTGGAAAATTTTGAAATAAATACTAAAATAAACTAGATGAAAAATGATGAATTTCAGAAAAAAAATCAAATTATTTGGAGTTCATATGATTTTCCTAGAGAATTTCTAACTGGAATAAATAAATAAAAAGGCTATTTAATGGATCCACCAAAAACTAAGCTTAGGAAAAATGTTCACCCTAGCTGGATTAATAGAGCATGATTTTAGGAGTATGTTGTAATTTGAATCATCAAATTTGGATGTGAAAATGATTGCTGTGGAATTATTTGAAATCTACTGGAAAAGAAAAAATAGAAATGAGCAGAAGTGCGCCCTGAGCGTTGTTTAGTCGCCTGGCGTAACTCGGCCGAGCCCAGTCGCTCAGCCGTGCGGAAGACTCGCCGACGTCGAAGACGTATTCGGGAAATACGTTTCCCGTGCACGAAAATGGTTTCTGGAGAAGCCCGTATCCACTTAGCCGGCGCAGGTGTGACTTCCAGTCACTGACTGTGGGTCCGCGGGCCCACCAGTCAGGTTTGACTGGTCTTCGTCGTCATCGCGCGGGAACAGAGGAGGACGCGGCTGTCGGCGGCGATTGCCGGCGAACGACGGCGACCCACGACGAGCTGAGTACCCCTGCCTGATCAGGAGATCAAGGCGATCCTCTGGGTACCCTTCTCGGCCTCCGGCGTGGATGGAGTCCCCGGCGGCGAGCTCTCCCGAGAAGCTCCGGCGGCGACGAATTGGGGCTTTCGCCCATGATGGATCCCGAGCAGAATTGAGTGTATGAATGACTTCGCGGGGTTGAGAGGAAGCGTCTGGTGGAGAAAGTGGAGGGGGAAAGGCTCGGGTTGCATGGGAATCGACCAAAACGTGGCGGTTGGCGTGGTTGTCGGAGGTGAGGAAGACAGCCACCTCCGATCGCTCTGCTGCTTGGGATGGCTTCCAGGGGAGTGTGGAGAGTTGACAAGGAGCGGGGCGAGCTCTGGTGTCCATTTATAAGTGGGGTAAGGCGGTTCCGTGGCTTCCCGAAGAAGACACAATGGCGGCGGCCATTGATGGCACCGCTAAGGTCGGTGAGGGTGTCGGTGGTGGTCGGGGTGGCCGTTACGCGGTCGGTGAGCCGCGGATGAGCCCCGGTCGTTGGCCATTAAGGCGAGGGGTCCCCAACAGAGATATGGCAGGGTGGGCTTCGTCGGGCGGCGCTGGACGGTAGCTGGCCGGCGCTGGCCGGCGCTAGCGGCCAAGGGAGAATGTCGGCGAGGCTCTGGGTGGACGTAGTGATCCAACGGAGGACTAGGACAAGCGATGTCGGCAGAGGGGCGCGGCTACAGCTCGAGGCCAGTGGCTGCAACGCGGGCGCCCTGGCCGCGCCCAGTGCATGCACACAGTGCGTTCGATAGAATGCTAGGGCATCCTTGGGTGCTCCAAATGAGCTTATTTTTGGTAGGGTGGTGCTGACAAGGCTGACAAGTATAATGGACATGCTGGTGTTGGCTCGAAGAGCTAGTGTTAAATGTAGTTTAAAGAGGTGCCAATTTCTGTCATGCTCACCAGGTGTTTGACGAAATGCAAGGGCTATCTAGTGAACTTTGTTGGAAGTGAGATTTGACAGGATGGTGTCTCTTTAGATGATAAAGAGGATGGCAGGGTTGGTTTGACCAATAGAAAAACTTGCAAGTGCAAGTTTTACTGAATTTCAGTTCTGGACCAGATTTTGAGGAATTTATTTGGAGGTCTTCCAGAATGCAATTGGAGTGGATCTTCTGGACTTAAGGGTTTGGTTGGAAGGACTATAGGATGGAATAATTTCAGAATTATTGGAGCAAGTAAAATTAGGGTTGTAGTTATAACCTAGGAATGGGACAGAATTGAAAAGGGGATGTTATGCTCAAAATTTCCAAAAGGCCAAGTTGGGTTTTTGTATAAAGGTGAACTATAGGCATCACATGACCCCTCATAATTTTTGTGGAATTTTAAAAGAAGTATTTAAAATAGTGGTAGTGCAACAGAAGCATTTTAATTATTAAAAATGCTATTAAAATGATTATCTTGGCCCAAATTTTATTATGAAAATAATTCCTACTGTTATTAAAATATAACTGAAATGATTTAAGAGAGCTACCAAAGCCCATAATATTTTGCAAAAATTTCTATATGGAGGGAAGAATTTTGGAAAACAGAAAACAGCGAAGACTCTAATTTTATAAAAGACCTAATATGAATCAAAATTTTATTTCTGGCCAAATTTTACTTAATAAAAATGTGGTTAAAATTTTGGGGTGTTACAGAAGCCCTATTACTTTATTTCATTGTCCACTTTTTTTTTATCTTTTACAAATCTATTTACTTTTTTTTACACACTGCCGTTTTGTACAACAGTTTAAGCTCATGAGAATTGGGAACCATTTTTTTTACGCCCCAATTTATACTCGTGCGGACGTGGAGTATATATATTTTTTTTTTTTTGGGTGCCCCAGTTTAGACTCGTGAGGGTATGGAGTACGCTTGATGATTTTTTTTTATTTTTTTTTGCATCACAGTTTATACTCGTAAGTCGTTGGAGTAACTTTGCCCCTTTTTATATATCACACAGTTTAGACTCATGAGGTTTTGGAGTATCATTTTGTTTTTACTCAAGCATAGTAACGCTTCAGGAATTTTTTGTTTACCGGTGGTGGATAATACTTGCCATCAGGGGAAATTATCATGTATGCACCACTAGAGTAGACTTCTTTTATGATGCAGGGACCCTCCCATTTTGGCTCGAACTTTCCTCCCATCCGATGTGTAAGATTCATTGGACGGATGACGGCGAGCACTAGGTCTCCTTGCTTGAATGATCTCCTTTTAACGTGCTTGTCGAAAGCACGGGACATTCTAGCCAGATACGCTTCCAAATTTTGTAATGCCTGAAGGCATTTCCCTTCAAGCATTTCGAGTTCACCGAGTCATAATTTTATGGCCTCTTCTTCAGAAAGTTTCTCTTGTACAGCCACTCTAAGCGAAGTAATTTGTACTTCTAGTGGTAGAACTGCTTCTCCTCCAAACACGAGGGAGTACGGTGTCATTCCAGTTGGTGTATGTGTCGTGGTTCTATAAGCCCACAAGGCCTCAAGAAGTTTCTCATGCCACTCACGCTTATTCCTTGACACGACTTTCTTTAACAATTTGCATAGGGTTTTATTAAAAGCTTCCGCTTGTCCATTAGCTACCAGATTATAAGCTGTAGAATAGTGATGGTTTATTTTAAATTTCAAACATAACTTATCGACATATTTATTTTTGAACGGACCTCCGTTGTCAGACATGACACGAGAAGGGACTCCGAAGCGATATATGAGTTGTGTTCTTATAAAGTGCTCCACGTACTCTCCCTTATCCTCTTTTAATGGTATAAGCTCAGCCCATTTAGAGAAGTAATCGGTGGCAGCCAGGATAAATTTATGGCCCTTTGATGATGGCGAATTAATAGGTCCTACTATATCCATTCCCCACATTTCAAACGGCCATGACATATTCATGGGATGCAATGACTCATGGGTGAGGGTGTCCTGGACTAGGGGGTACTCGGGCTGCCGGCCTATCTCTCATAGGCCGGGCTGGTGGGCCGCTCTCTACTCATCGATGGAAGGCCGGATTGTGGGCGACCCCGTGGATCAGTAGGAAACCTTCGAAGACTTGGCCTCTGCTCCAAGGAATAATTGGCGTGGCTGGCATGTTTATCCCCTAATGGTAACCGACTATATGTAACCCTCGGACCCTCTGGTATCTATATAAACTAGAGGGTTTAGTCCATAGAGGATCATCATATCCATTGCCTAGGGTTTAGCCCATACGATCTTGAGGTAGATCAACTTTGTAACCTTCATACAATCTCATCAATATAATCTAGCAGGACTTAGGGTATTACCTCTTCGAGAGGGCCCGAACCTGGGTAAATCATCGTCTCTACGCCTTCTGTTAACCATTGATTCCTAGACCCATAGTTCGGATCCCCTACCCGAGATCTACCGGTTTTGGTACCTTCATTGGTGCTTTCATTGAGAGTTTCGTCGTGGGTCGCCAAGGATCAATGGCTCGCCGCCCCCGGACAGCTTTTCAGCGATGGAATCCATAGCGGGGACATCTTCGTCCCCGGACAACTCTTCACATTCGGCTGCATTGTGCTGCACGCCGATCTGACCGGTCACCTCGACCAGCTCGGCGGCTTTGCCCCCGAGCAGGAAATCAGGTTCGGCAGCCTTGAGTACATCGCCGATGCTCGAGGCGATCTGGTCTTCACTGGGTTCTCGGCTTTACCCGAGGAACCTACCAACCGCGAGGCTTTAACCTCGCATTCCTTCCCCGTCCCTGGGCCGGGCCTCAGTTCGGATCTGGCCTTGAGTGCATATCCAACCCCGGCGCCGGAAAACCAAGGGCCACACTTGGCCGAACATACTCCCATTATCGGCGCGCCGGAGCTCAACTCCGATGGCTGCCCGAACATAGATCCGGTGGACCTCTCGATTTTAAACAAGATGTTAGACCGGATCCAGAAGATGAATATCGCGGATGGCCCGTCCTCGGACCAGGAGCTGGTTGGAAAGGACGCCAGCCGCGGGGAATTTTGCATCCCACCCACCACCCACTTGGTAGCCACCGTCGAAGATTTAACCGACATGCTGGACTATGCCTCCGAGGAGGTTGCCGACATAGACGAGGATATCGACGTCCCGCCCTATACGGCTCCTTCCCTTGCCACTTCCAACACTGGAAAGTGGACCGCCACCTACACCTATGACGTTTACATGGTCGATACCCCCAAGGACCGCGACGGTCCCACCGAAGAACCGCCCAGACGCCGACGATGGCGAGCCAGAGGGCGGGGAAAGGGCAAGGAAGATCACACAGACACGAATGGCACAGGAGATAACGAGACTCCGGACAAATTGGAGGAGCTCGGCGACAACACCCCCGAGCAGCACCACGATGCCCCTGAAGGGCACGAGAATCAGGGTGACCCCGAGGACCTCGAGGATTCCGAGAACAGTAATTACCTCCCTCCATCCGAAGAGGAGGACAGCCTCGAACTCGTAGACTTCATCGTCCCAGAGGACCCCCTGGAGCAAGAGAAATTCAAGCGGCAACTCATCGCCACCGCCCGAAGCTTGAAGATGAAACAACAACAGCTAAAAGCCGAACAGGATACGCTCAACGACAGATGGACGATGGTCCTAGCTGCCAAAGAAAGCCTTGACGATCAACGTCAGGGTCAATACAAGAGTTACCCATGGCGGCGCCTACTCCCAGAATTTGAGGATGAGGCCCTTGAGCCCATGCCTCCCAGACGAACTCACGCAAACCAGCCCGATCGCCCCCCTCGAAGACAGGATAGACCGGCTGTGGAAACTGAACTCCCACTCGCACCCCCTCGAGGACGGGACAGGCCGGCCATGGAAGCCGAACTCCCACCCGTCCCCGCTCAAGGACGGGATACGGTGGCCAAGGAGGCCGAATACCCACCCGCACCTCCTCGCCGAGCAAGCAAAGACCCGGTTCAACCGGATGACCGATACGATCTGCGCCACGACCTGAACACCCAAGGGATCCAGTCCAGATCCATCTACGGATCTATAGGACACGCACCCGCTGGACGGGATGGATACCAAGCCTGGCGTGACAGGAATGACAGAGCTCGGGAGCAGCACCGCGCCCGGATGACAACCGATCTCCGGCGCGATGTGGCCCGGGCTAGCGGCGCGGCACACCCAATGTGTTTCACCGATGAGGTGATGCAGCATCAGTTCCCCGATGGGTTCAAACCCGTCAATATAGAATCCTACGATGGGACAACCGACCCAGCCGTGTGGATTGAAGATTTTCTTCTACACATTCATATGGCCCGAGGATATGATCTCCATGCCATTAAGTACTTACCATTGAAACTCAAGGGACCAGCAAGGCATTGGCTGAACAGCCTACCCGAAAACTCCATCGGGAGCTGGGAAGAGCTCGAGGATGCATTACGAGCTAACTTTCAAGGCACTTATGTTCGGCCACCGGACGCCGATGACCTGAGCGATTTCATTCAGTAGCCCGGGGAGTTAGCCCGGCAATTCTGGAACCGGTTCTTGACCAAGAAGAACCAAATCGTCGACTGTCCGGATGCCGAAGTGATTGCGGCATTCAAACACAGTATCCGGGACGAATGGCTCACCCGCCAACTCGGCCAGGACAAGCCGAGAACAATGTCAGCCCTTACCTCCTTAATGACCCGCTTTTGCGCGGGTGAGGATAGCTGCTTAGATCGTCGAAGCAACCACCTCGAAGACCCCAGAACTTCAGAGGTCCGGGACGGAAACGGGAAACTCCGGCGCAATAGGAACAATAAGCGCCGGCACTCAAACAACGGCGGTGAAGTCGATGACGCTGCAGTAAACGCCGGATTCAGCGGCTCGAAATCGGGACCGCGGAAAAAACCCTCTAAAGGGAACCGGGACGGCTCGTCTGCACTGGATAGAATATTGGATAGGCCCTGCCAGATTCACGACACCCCAGACAAGCCCGCTAACCACACCAACCATAACTGTTGGGTAATTAAACAGGCCGGCAAAGTCACAGCCGAAGAACAGGGCAAGGGCCCCCGCAGTGAGGATGACGAACCTCGCGGGCCGAACAACGGAGGCCAAAAGAAGTTCCCTCCAGACGTCAAAACCGTGAACATGATCTATGTCACGCATATACCAAAGAAGGAGCGAAAACGCGCACTTCGGGATGCCTACGCCTTAGAGCCGGTAGCCCCGAAATTCAGCCCGTGGTCGGCTTGCCCGATCACTTTCGACCATCGAGGCCATCCGACCAGTATACGCCATGGAGGAACGGCGGCTCTGGTGCTCGATCCCATCGTGGACGGATTTCACCTCACATGAGTCCTTATGGACAGAGGTAGCAGCCTCAACCTGCTCTACTCGGATACAGTGAAGAAAATGGGGATCGACCCATCAAGAATCAAACCCAGCAACACCACCTTTAAAGGTGTAATCCCAAGAGTCGAGGCACGCTGCTCGGGATCTGTGACATTGGAAGTAGTCTTCGGCTCACCCGATAACTTCCGTAGCGAGGACTTGATCTTCAATATTGTCCCCTTCCGCAGCGGTTACCACGCACTCCTCGGCCGGACCGCGTTCGCCCGCTTCAACGCCATCCCGCACTATGCATACCTGAAGCTCAAGATGCCAGGACCAAAGGGCATTATTACCATCAATGGTAATACCGAGCGCTCGCTCCGAACAGAGAATCACACGGCCGCTCTAGCCGCCGAAGTCCAAGCCGACGAAGAGGCGTCGCAAGTCCAGTCTACTGCCAAGACACCGAACGCACGCAAGCGCACCCGAGCTGCAGCCTCGGAGCACTCCCATGCTCACCCAAATAGGGGTACGCGCCCCACAGCACGGCCCACCTAGTCGCACAATACGTACCTCGAGTACACAATTTTGCGCTCAAAATTCCATGGGCAGCTGTGGGGACACTTGAAACAAAGGCCGAAAGCTCGGTTTGACCGAACAATGGCCAACAGATGTCTTCCCATCAACATCGACCACATGCACCATCTAGGGCCTTATCAGCGTCAAACGATATCCCACGGCGACTGCTCAAAACCCTTCCCCAAGGGCTCGTCCGCCGAACTTTACTACCTCCGCCGAACATACGCACGGCTGCTACGCTCACATGGAAGCTTCTTAAAGAGCAAAGGCGCAGACGTGCAGCAGGGCGTAGTAGGGACGTCAAACCACTCATGAAGGCCCTGTGTAAACCTTTACTCTAATGTATTTATTTCTTCAGAAGTATCTATAAAAGTTACTTCGGCAATCCGGATTGTACGGTTGGACGTCACATATTCAAAGGAAATAGAGACCAATTTTTCTCCGGTACTTGTGCCAGTCATTCGCGTTTGCACATTCCTTTCCGCTTTTTTAAGGCCGAAGTAAACTATCATGATACATCATTTTTTTAACCGGCTAATAGACCGGGGGCTCGAACATAAATCTTGACTCAAACTTTGTCCCATCACCTAGTTTTCTTTCATGTGCTCGGTGTCATGGATATTGCACAATATGAATCGGTTCCGAATTGCGTGTTTGGTCAATAGTTGGGTTGCCCGGCTCCTGTGTTTACCCTTTTACGTTCCACACTGTTCGGCTAAGAGGGTAAAGGGAGAACCACTGTGATTGTACTTTTAGCTAGCCTGGTCAAGTACCTCAGTGGAGAAAGCCGAAAACTGACTGTCACAATGAGTGAGAACTGGTCGGCGATCCGATGACTCGTGTTAAACCAAAACTCGTTGGAGGTTAGTACGTGTTAAACAAAGGGTTCTCTGTTACAGAAACCATGTGATGATGGTATCAACTGCGGCTTGTCCGAATATCACATACACTGGGGGCTCGTCACCAGGCCCCACAGACAAGCTCCTTTGGCTAAGTGAAAGCACTAAAACCGCATAGTCTGATTGCCTGGTTTTCCGTACATACAACCGCCTCCGGGCACCGAGACGTCGGCTAAGGGTTCAAGTATCACGAGCAAACACCCCATGCAGTATCTGCAAGGGGGCTGAAGCGGACGACTGGTAACTTTTAGTTTACAAACGGCCGCACAGGAGTCAAAATTAACATAAGCAGGCACTCTATTCACAGCCAAACATCTTGCATTACAATAAAACATAAGTTTCAATTCCTTGGTTACAACGAAACTAAATCTCCTCATAGATTACATCCTTCGAGCACTGGTCCTCTACTGCCTGAGCACCTTCCATTACGATGGGAAAGTATTGCTCGGGGCGCCTATGCTCCTTCCCTGGCGGCGGAGGTCCGGTGGCCATCTCGGTTGGCTTTATCTTCGGCCAATGTACCATTGTTTTGGCAAAGGCCATCCGAACCCCCTCAATGCATGTGGAGCGCTTCCAGGCATCGATCCGGAAAGTGGCATTGTACAGCCTCTGCACCAGACCGAAGTAGCTGCTCGGCAGCGGCTCCGATGGCCATAAATAGACGCAGTGGTCCTTCATCGCCGGCTCCGCCATCCGATGCAGCTCCATCAGCTGCTTCATTTGGTTGTTGAGGAGGGGAGGGTGTTCGGGCGCCTGAAATTGCGCCCAGAATAGCCTCTACTTGGCCCGTCCCTCCTGTGCGGCGAAGAACCTGGCCGCTTCTGCCACACTCTTCGGGAGGTCCGCAAAGGCGCCTGGGGAACGCCATACTCGCGTGAGCAACGCGAACCGGTTACCTCCCAAGATACTTTGCAGCAAGTACGGCTTACCGTCCGCAATGAGCCTGACTTGGCGGAGCTCCTCTTGGTAGCTCGGCGGCCTGCTCCTTATTCTTCTGCTCGAGGGCCTCACACTTTGTGACGGCATCCCCGAGCTCTTGCTGCACTTCCAGCACCCTGGCCTCGTGCTTCTGGCTCGTGGTTCGCTCCACAGCCAGTTCGGCAGCCACTTTCTTGGCCGTCGTCCTCTGTTTCGCCGCTTCCAGCTGCGCCGTCTTTAGTGCAGCCTTTAGGTTTTCTACCTTCGCGGCGGCAGCTACAGTAGAACTAGTCAACTCCGTTAGGATACTTTGAACCCTACTTACAAAAAAAAAACACGGCTGTAATCTTGACTATAGGTCGGACTTGCCTTGCGCATCATCGAACCTCCTGTTCACCAGGCTCAGGTCGTCCTCGGAGCTCTTTAGCTTCCGATTCAGCTCGGCCAACTCCTCGGCGTTGGCGGCTGCGGCCGAAGATGACGCCTGTACACAGGTTAGTATCCGAGATATTGATTTTCGATCCTCTGACTGGCTTTGTTCAAAACCATTCAGAGTCTCGGGGGCTACTGTGTATGAGGCTATACATTTACACAAAAGAATTTTTCTAAGGGAAAGAGCATTACTTCGCTCACCTTGAAGCCGGTAAGAAGGCCATTGAAAGCCTCCTTCAATCCGCTATCAACGGACCGAAGACTTTGCAACACCGCGCCCATAAGGGCACGGTGCTCTTCGGCGATAGAGGAGCTGGTTAGAGCATCCTCTATCTCATCCGGCCACCCAGTCGACGCCCGCTCTTGGGCGGGCGGGGGTGGCGGGGGCACTTCGGCTTCTTCCCTGTCGGGGACCGATGTGCCCGACTTCGGACATCTTGACGACTCCGGAGCCGCTCTTGGAGAAAGCTCGGATTGTCCGAGCTGCTCCTCTTCGTGAAGCAGAGGGGCCATTCCCTCCTGGTCTTCGGCGACTGAGGTGTTCGCCTCGGCCATGATGACGTCGCCACCTCCCCCTATGTACGGCATGGGAGGGGTCCTCCTCGACAGGACCTCCTCGGCCTCCTCGGCGATTGGGGGAGGCGAGGCGCGCGATTCGGTCCCGCTTTCCGCCAATGCGGCCGGTGGAGAATCCCCCTCTGAGACTCAGTCGGTGGGGAGGTCGCCTAGCGGGCTGCGATATCAAAAGCAAAAAGTGATCGATATAGAGCTTAGTTTGGCCGAAAACACTTCCGAGGATACTGGAATGTGTACCTTTGGGCCTGCGGTTTGGCCCTGGGGATCCTGTCAGGAACCTCTTCGGAGGCCTCGGAGTCCTCAGCAGAAGTCGAGCTATGGTCGAACAGGGCCACCTTGGTCCTGCATGCTCTCTTGAGGGCAGGGCGAAGCGGCTCCTCCTCGATGTCTTCGGACGCCCCCCTTTTCCCTGTTCTGGAGGAATCATCTTCCTCCCCTTCTCCCTGCTCCTTCTCCTCCTCCTGTGCGGAGGGAGCATGGTTGTCCCTGGATCTAGTGTCCGGGGGTCCTCGGGAACGAAGGCCCTCTCTGGCCTCCTTCTTCTGATCCTTCTTCTTTTCCTTCCTCTCCGGCGCCTCGTATGGCTCCACGGCCAACATGGCCATCAGCAGGGGTGTCTTTGGCCCCTCTGGCAGCGGCGCCGGGCTGTTGATCCGCTCGGCCTTCTTCAGCCAGTTCTATGGACGGGAAGTGAAAGGGCTAAGTACCTTATCAAAGGGGAACCGTTCGGTTATAAGTACAAAATCATTCATACCTCCCGTGGGGTATTTGCGGCGTCGAGTCCGATGTCTACCTCCTCGGCCAGCCAATATTTCTGCGGCTTGAACAGCACCCTCCACAGCTGAGCGTGGGAGGTGCGGAAGAAGTTGCGCACGGTGGCCGGGTCTTCGGACTTGTAGGCCCACATGGGGGATGCCCTCTCCTGGCATGGGAGGATTCGGCGTCCGAGCATCATCTGGATCACATTGGGCAGCTCGACGCCCTGCTCTATCATCTTGGCGATCCGGCTCTGTAGCTGCGCCACCTCCTTGTTCACTCCCCAGTCGAGGCCCTTCTTGGTCCATGAGACCAGCCTCGTAGGGAGTTCGGATCGGAAGGCCGGAATCGCCCCCCAATCCGCGCTCCTTGGCTCGGTGATGTAGAACCATTCCTTCTGCCAAACCTTGACGGTCTTGATGAAGGTGCCGTCTGGCCACTCCAATTGGGGGAGCTTGCTGACCATCACGCCCCCGCAGTCCACCTGCTAACCGTCGACGATCTTCGTCTTGATGTTGAAGATCTTCAGCCACAGGCTGAAGTGTGGCCGGACCCGGAGAAAAGCCTCACAAATGATGATGAAGGCCGAGATGTGGAGGAAGGAGTTCGGCGCGCGATCGTGGAAGTCAAGCCCGTAGAAGAACATGAGACCCCTAACGAAGGGGTGAAGGGGAAAGCCCAAACCTCGGAGGAAGTGGGGGATGAACACCACCCTCTTGCCCTGCCGCGGCGTGGGGATGACCTGGCCGGCCTCTGGAGCATGGTGAGCGACGTTGGCGGGGAGATATCCCGCGCCCTTCAACTCCATGATGGTGCTCTCGCTAACGACGGACGCCTCCCACTTGCCTTTGGACACGGAGCCCGCCATTGCTAGATTGAACGGGCGGCTGGAAAGGTTCTTGGAAGGGAGAGCGGATCTAGGCGCTGGAGCTCGAAAGATGGGGAAGGCAATGGCGAAGGGGGGAAATGAGAGCGTACGAAAGGAACGAAGGCTATGCCCCTTTAATGGGCTGTAAAACCCCCGGTCCCTTTACTGCGCCGCAGTCCTCGCCATTTCCCCATGTAACCGTGCCATTATACACGCGTGGGGTGAGGAGGATTATTGATCATATCCCTTGGAAACAGGACACGATCTCCATATCGATGGGACATGCCAATTAAAACTGCCTCGAACCGCGAATCGAGTTTTTCATAAACCAACTTACGGTCGTGGCAAGGTGTGACCCTTCAGTAAAAGTTGTCAGATGAGGACATTATTCAAACCAAAGCAACTAGCCTTCGAGGCTAAGTTATTAGTATACTTCGTTACCGAGGTATAGTTCAGCGCATATACGACCGGGCAACGCTTGAGAATACAGTTCGGAGTGATACAGGCCTGTTACCGGTGTCACGAAAGAAAGGGAACTGGTCTACAAAGCCGCTGATGTTCGGCACCTACCTCGGCTTCGAAGACTAGTTCGGGGGCTACTAAGGGTGTCCTGGACTAGGGGGTACTCGGGCTGCCGGCCTATCTCTCGTAGGTCGGGCTAGTGGGCTGCTCTCTACTCGTCGATGGAAGGCCGGATTGTGGGCGACCCAGTGGATCAGAAGGAAACCTCCGAAGACTTGGCGTCTCCTCCAAGGAATAATTGGCATGGCTGGCATGTTTATCCCCTAATGGTAACCGACTATATGTAACCCTTGGACCCTCTGGTGTCTATATAAACCAGAGGGTTTAGTCCATAGAGGATCATCATATCAATTGCCTAGGGTTTAGCCCATACGATCTCGAGGTAGATCAACTCTGTAACCTTCATACAATCTCATCAATATAATGTAGCAGGACGTAGGGTATTACCTCTTCGAGAGGGCCCGAACCTGGGTAAATCATCGTCTCTACGCCTTCTGTTAACCATTGATTCCAAGACCCATAGTTCGGATCCCCTACCCGAGATCTGCCGGTTTTGGTACCGACATTGGTGCTTTCATTGAGAGTTTCGTCGTGGGTCGCCAAGGATCAATGGCTCGCCGCCCCCGGACAGGTTTTCAGCGATGGAATCCGTAGCGGGGACATCTTCGTCCCCGGACAGCTCTTCGCGTTCGGCAGCATTGTGCTGCATGCCGATCTGACCGGTCACCTCGACCAGGTCGGCGGCTTCGCCCCCGAGCAGGAAATCAGGCTTGGCAGCCTTGAGTACGTCGCCAATGCTCGAGGCGATCTGGTCTTCACTGGGTTCTCGGCTTTACCCGAGGAACCTGCCAACCGCGAGGCTTTGACCTCGGATTCCTTCACCATCCCTGGGCCGGGCGTCAGTTCAGATCTGGCCTTGAGTGCAGATCCAACCCCGGCGCCGGAAAACCAGGGGCTACCCTTGGCCGAACATACTCCCATTATCGGCGCGCCGGAGCTCAACTCCGATGGCTGCCTGAACATATATCCGGTGGACCTCTCGATATTAAATGAGATGTTAGACCGGATCCAGAAGATGAATATCGCGGATGGCCCGTCCTCAGACCAGGAGCAGGTTGGACAGGACGCCAGCCGCGGGGAATTTTGCGTCCCACCCACCACCCACTTGGTAGCCACTGTCAAAGATTTAACCGACATGCTTGACTACGCCTCCGAGGAGGCTGCCGACATAGACGAGGATATCGACGTCCCGCCCTATACGGCTCCTTCCCTTGCCACTTCCAACACTGGAAAGTGGACCGCCACCTCCACCTATGACGTTTACATGGTCGATACCCCCAAGGACGGTAACGGTCCCATCGAAGAACCGCCCAGACGCCGACGACGGCGAGCCAGAGGGCGGGGAAAGGGCAAGGAAAATCACACAGACACGAACGGCACCAGAGATAACGAGACTTCGGACAACTTGGAGGAGCTCGGCGACAACACCCCCGAGCTGCACCACGATGCCCCTGAAGGGCACGTGAACCAGGGTGACCCCGGGGACCTCAAGGATTCCGAGGACAGTAATTACCTCCCTCCATCCGAAGAGTAGGACAGCCTCGAACTCGAAGACTTCATCGTCCCGGAGGACCCCCTGGAGCAAGAGAAATTCAAGCGGCAACTCATCGCCACCGCCTGAAGCTTGAAGATGAAACTACAACAGCTAAAAGCTGAACAGGATACGCTCAACGACAGATGGACGATGGTCCTAGCTGCCGAAGAAGGCCTTGACGATCAACGTCAGGGTCAATACAAGAGTTACCCACGGCGGTGCCTACTCCCAGAATTTGAGGATGAGGCCCTTGAGCCCATGCCTCCCTGACGAACTCACGCAAACCAGCCCGATCGCCCCCCTCGAAGATGGGATAGACCGGCTGTGGAAACCGAACTCCCACTCGCACCCCCTCGAGGACGGGACAGGCCGGCCGTGGAAGCCGAACTCCCACCCGTCCCCCCTCAAGGACGAGATAGGGTGGCCAGGGAGGCCGAATACCCACCCGCACCTCCTCGCCGAGTAGGCAAAGACTCGGTTCAACCTGATGACCGATACGATCTGCGCCACGGCATGAAGACCCGAGGGATCCAGTCCAGATCCATCTACGGATCTACAGGACACGCACCCGCTGGACGGGATGGATATCAAGCCTGGCGTGACAGGAATGACAGAGCTCAGGAGCAGGACCGCGCCCGGATGACAACCGATCTCTGGCGTGATGTGGCCCGGGCTAGGGGCGCCGCACACCCAATGTGTTTCACCGATGAGGTGATGCAGCATCAGTTCCCCAAAGGGTTCAAACCCGTAAATATAGAATCCTACGATGGGACAACCGACCCAGCCGTGTGGATTGAAGATTTGCTTCTACACATTCATATGGCCCGAGGAGATGATCTCCACACCATTAAGTACTTACCGTTGAAACTCAAGGGACCAGCAAGGCATTGGCTGAACAGCCTACCCGAAAAATCCATTGGGAGCTGGGAAGAGCTTGAGGATGCATTCTGAGCTAACTTTCAAGGCACTTATGTTCGGCCACCGGACGCCGATGACCTGAGCCATGTCATTCAGCAGCCCGGGAAGTCAGCCCGGCAATTCTGGAACCGGTTCTTGACCAAGAAGAACCAGATCGTCGACTGTCCGGATGCCGAAGCGATTGCGGCATTCAAACACAGTATCCGGGACGAATGGCTCGCCCGCCAACTCGGCCAGGACAACCGAGAACAATGTCGGCCCTTACCTCCTTAATGACCCGCTTTTGCGCGGGTGAGGATAGCTGGGTAGCTCGTCGAAGCAACCACCCCGAAGACCCCAGAACTTCAGAGGTCCGAGACGGAAACGGGAAACCCCGGCGCAATTGGAACAATAAGCGCCGGCACTCAAACAACGGCGGTGAAGCCGATGACGCTGCAGTAAATGCCGGATTCAGCGGCTCAAAATCGGGACCGCGGAAAAAACCCTCTAAAGGGAACTGGGATGGCCCATCTGCACTGGATAGAATATTGGATAGGCCGTGCCAGATTCACGGCACCCCAGACAAGCCCGCTAACCACACCAACCGTAATTGTTGGGTAATTAAACAGGCCGGCAAAGTCACAGCCGAAGAACAGGGCAAGGGCCCCCGCAGCGAGGATGACGAACCTCGAGGGCCGAACAACGGAGGCCAAAAGCAGTTCCCTCCAGACGTCAAAACCGTGAACATGATCTATGTCACGCATATACCAAAGAAGGAGCGGAAACGCGCACTTCGGGATGTCTACGCATTAGAGCCGGTAGCCCCGAAATTCAGCCCTCGGTCGGCTTGCCCGATCACTTTCGACCGCCGAGACCATCCGACCAGTATACGCAATGGAGGAATGGCGGCTCTGGTGCTCGATCCCATCATGGACGGATTTCACCTCACCAGAGTCCATATGGACGGAGGTAGCAGCCTCAACCTGCTCTACTCGGATACAGTGAAGAAAATGGGGATCGACCCGTCAAGAATCAGACCCAGCAACACCACCTTTAAAGGTGTAATCCCAGGAGTCAAGGCACGCTGCTCAGGATCTATGACATTGGAAGTAGTCTTCGCCTCACCTAATAACTTCCGTAGCGAGGACTTGATCTTCGATATTGTCCCCTTCCGCAGCAGTTACCACGCACTCCTCGGCCGGACCGCGTTCGCCCGCTTCTACGCCGTCCTGCACAATGCATACCTGAAGCTCAAGATGCCAGGACCAAAGGGCGTTATTACCATCAACGGTAATACCGAGCGCTCACTCCGAACATAGGAACACACGGCCGCTCTAGCCGCCGAAGTCCAAGCCACGAAAGAGGCGTCGCAAGTCCAGTCTACTGCTAAGACACCGGACGCACGCAAGCGCACCCGAGCTGCAGCCTTGGAGCACTCCCATGCTCACCCCAAATAGGGGTACGCGCCCCACAGCACGGCCCACCTAGTCGCACAATACGTACCTTGAGTACACAATTTTGCGCTCAAAATTCCATGGGCAGCTGTGGGGACACATCAAACAAAGGCCGAAAGCTCGGTTCGACCGAACAATGGCCAACAGATGTCTTCCCATCAACATCGACCACAGGCACCATCTAGGGCCTGATCAGCGTCAAACTGATATCCCACGATGACTTATCAAAACCCTTCCCCAAGGGCTCGTCCTCCGAACTTTACTACCTCCGCCGAACATACAGACAACAGCTCCGCTCACACGGATGCTTCTTAAAGAGCAAAGGCACAGACATGCAGCAGGGCGTAGTAGGGACGTCAAACCACTCATGAAGGCCCTGTGTAAACCCTTACTCTAATGTATTTATTTCTTCAAAAGTATCTATAAAAGTTACTTCGGCAATCCGGATTGTACGGTTGGACATCACATATTCAAAGGAAATAGAGACCAATTTTTCTCCGGTACTTGTGTCAGTCATTCGCGTTTACACATTCCTTTCTGCTTTTTTAAGGCCGAAGTAAACTATCATGATACATCGTTTTTTTAACCGGCTAATAGACCGGGGGCTCGAACATAAATCTTGCCTCAAACTTTGTCCCAGCACCTACTTTTCTTTCATGTGCTCGGCGTCATGGATATTGCACTATATGAATCAGTTCCGAATTGCGTCTTTGGTCAATAGTTGGGTTGCCCGGCTCCTGTGTTTACCCTCTTACGTTCCGCATTGTTCGGCTAAGAGGTTAAAGGGAGAACCAATGCGATTGTACTTTTAGCTAGCCTGGTCAAGTACCTCAGTGGAGAAAGCCGAAAACTGACTGTCACAATGAGCGAGAACTGGTCGGCGATCCGATGACTCGTGTCAAACCAAAAATCGTTGGAGGTTAGTCCGTGTTAAACTAAGGGTTCTCTGTTACAGAAACCATGTGATGATGGTATCAACCGCGGCTTGTCCGAATATCACAAACACTGGGGGCTCGTCACCAGCCCCCACAAACAAGCTGCTTTTGCTAAGTGAAAGCACTAAAACCGCATAGTCTGATTGCCTAGTTTTCCGTACATACAACCGCCTCCGGGCACCGAGACGTCGGCTAAGGGTTCAAGTATCACGAGAAAACACCCCATGAAGTATCTGCATGGGGGCTGAAGCAGACGACTGGTAACTTTCAGTTTACAAACGGCCGCACATGAGTCAAAATTAACATAAGCAGGCACTCTATTCACAGCCAAACATCTTGCATTACAATAAAACATAAGTTTCAACTCCTTGGTTATAAGGAAACTAAATCTACTCATAGATTACATCCTTCAAGCACTAGGCCTCTACTGCCTGAGCACCATCCATTACGATGGGAAAGTATTGCTCGGGGCGCCTATGCTCCTTCCCGGGCGGCAGAGGTCCGGTGGCCATCTCGGCTGGCTTTATCTTCGGCCAATGTACCATTGTTTTGCCGAAGGCCATCCGAGCCCCCTCAATGCATGTGGAGCGCTTCCAGGCGTCGATCCGGGAAGTGGCATTGTACAACCTCTGCACCAGACCGAAGTAGCTGCTCGGCAGCGGCTCCGATGGCCATAACTTGACGCAGAGGTCCTTCATCGCCGGCTCCGCCATCCGATGCAGCTCCATCAGCTACTTCATTTGGTTGTTGAGGAGGGGAGGGTGTTCGGGCGCCTGAAAATGCGCCCAGAACAGCCTCTGCTCGGCCTGTCCCTCCTGAGCGGCGAAGAACCTGGCCGCGTCCGCCGCACTCTTCGGGAGGTCCGCAAAGGCGCCTGGGGAACGCCATACTCGTGTGAGCAATGCGAACTGGTTACCTCCAAAGATACTTTGCAGCAAGTACGGATTACCATCTGCAATGAGCCTGACTTGGCGGAGCTCCTCTTGGTAGCCGCGCGCCTCTGTCCGCGCTTCCTTGGCCACCGCCGCCAATGAGGCCAGCTCGGCGGCCTGCTCCTTATTCTTCTGCTCGAGGGCCTCACATTTTGTGACGGCATCCCCGAGCTCTTGCTGCACTTCCAGCACCCTGGCCTTGTGCTTCTGGCTCATGGTTCGCTCCACAGCCAGTTCGGCGGCTGCTTTCTCGGCCGCCGTCCTCTGCTCCGCCGCTTCCAGCTGCGCCGTCTTTAGTGCGGCCTTGAGGTTTTCCACCTCCGCGGCAGCAGCTGCAGTAGAACTAGTCAACTCCGTTAGGATACTTTGAACCCTACTTACAAAAAAAACGCGGCTGTAATCTTGACTACAGCTCGGACTTGCCTTGCGCATCGTCGAACCTCCTGTTCACCAGGCTCAGGTCGTCCTCGGAGCTCTTCAGCTTCCGATTCAGCTCGGCCAACTCCTCGGCGTTGGCGGCTGTGGCCGAAGCTGACGCCTGTACACAGGTTAGTATCCGAGATATTGATTTTCGATCCTCTGACTGGCTTTGTTGAAAACCAGTCAGAGTCTCGGGGGCTACTGTGTATGAGGCTATACATTTACACAAAAGAATTTTTCTAAGGGAAAAAGCATTACTTCTCTCACCTTGAAGCCGGTAAGAAGGCCATTGAAAGCCTGCTTCAATCCGCTATCAACGGACCGAAGACTTTGCAGCACCGCGCCCATAAGGGCACGGTGCTCTTCGGCGATAGAGGAGCTAGTTAGAGCATCCTCTATCTCATCCGGCCACCCAGTCGACGCCCGCTCTTGGGCGGGCGGGGGTGGCGGGGGCACTTCGGCTTCTTCCCTCTCGGGGACCGATGTGCCCGACTCCGGACGTCTTGACGACTCCGGAGCCGCTCTTGGAGAAAGCTCGGATTGTCCGGGCTCCTCCTCTTCGTGAACCAGAGGGGCCATCCTCTCCTGGTCTTCGGCGACCGAGGTGTTCGCCTCAGCCATGATGACGTCGCCCCCTCCCCCTGTGTACGGCACGGGAGGGGTCCTCCTCGATAGGACCTCCTCGGCCTCCTCGGCGATTGGGGCAGGCGAGGCGCGCGATTCGGTCCTGCTCTCTGCCAACGCGGCCGGTGAAGAATCCCCCTCTGAGACTCAGTCGGTGGGGAGGTCGCGTAGCGGGCTGCGATATCAAAAGCAAAAAGTGATCGATATAGAGCTTAGTTCGGCCAAAAACACTTGCGAGGATACTGGAATGTGTACCTTTGGGCCTGCGGTTTGGCCCTGGGGATCCTCCAAGGAGCCTCTTCGGAGACCTCGGAGTCCTCGGCAAAAGCCGAACTACGGTCGGACAGGGCCACCTTGGCCCTGCATGCTCTCTTGAGGGGAGGGCGAAGCGGCTCCTCCTCGACGTCTTCGGACGCCCCCCTTTTCCCTGTTCGGGAGGAATCATCTTTCTCCCCTTCTCCCTGCTCCTTCTCCTCCTCCTGTGCGGAGGGAGCATGGGTGTCCCTGGATCTAGTGTCCGGGGGTCCTCGGGAACGAAGGCCCTCTGTGGCTTCCTTCTTCTGATCCTTCTTCTTTTCCTTCCTCTCCGGCGCCTCGTATGGCTCCACGGCCAACATGGCCGTCAGCAGGGGTGTCTTGGGCCCCTCTGGCAGCGGCGCCAGACTGTTGATCTGCTCGGCCTTCTTCAGCTAGTTCTGTGGACGGGAAGTAAAAGGGCTAAGTACCTTATCAAAGGGGAACCGTTCGGTTATAAGTACAAAATCATTCATACCTCCCGTGGGGGATTTGCGGCATCGAGTCCGATGTCTTCCTCCTCGTCCGGCCAATCTTTCTGCGGCTTGAACAATGCCCTCCACAGCTGAGCGTGGGAGGTGCGAAAGAAGTTGCGCACGGTGGCCGGGTCTTCGGACTTGTAGGCCCACATGGGGGAGGCCCTCTCCTGGCATGGGAGGATTCGGCGTCCAAGCATGATCTGGATCACGTTGGGCAGCTCGACGCCCTGCTCTATCATCTTGACGATCCGGATCTGCAGCTGCGCCACCTCCTTGTTCACTCCCTAGTCGAGGCCCTTCTTGGTCCATGAGACCAGCCTCGTAGGGGGTCCGGATCGGAAGGCCGGAATCGCCTCCCAATCCGCGCTCCATGGCTCGGTGATGTAGAACCATTCCTTCTGCCAAACCTTGACGGTCTCGATGAAGGTGCCCTCTGGCCACTCCACTCGGGGGAGCTTGCTGACCATCACGCCCCTGCAGTCCGCCTGCTGACCGTCGACGATCTTCGGCTTGACGTTGAAGATCTTCAGCCACAGGCCGAAGTGTGGCCGGACCCGGAGAAAAGCCTCACAAATGATGATGAAGGCCGAGATGTGGAGGAAGGATTTTGGCGCGAGATCGTGGAAGTCAAGCCCGTAGAAGAACATGAGACCCCTGACGAAGGGGTGAAGGGGAAAGCCCAAACCTCGGAGGAAGTGGGGGATGAACACCACCCACTCGCCCTGCCGCGGCATGGGGACGACCTGGCCGACCTCTAGAGCACGGTGGGCGACGTCGGTGGGGACATATCCCGCGCCCTTCAACTCCATGATGGCGCTCTCGGTGACGACGGACGCCTCCCACTTGCCTTTGGACCCGGAGCCCGCCATTGCTAGATCGAACGGGCAGCTGGAAAGGTTCTTGGAAGGGTGAGAGGATCTAGGTGGTGGAGCTCGAAAGATGGGGAAAGCAATGGCGAAGGGGGGGAAATAAGAGCGTACGAAAGGAACGAAGGCTGTGCCCCTTTAATGGGCTGTAAAACCCCCGGTCCCTTTACTACGCCGCAGTCCTCGCCATTTCCCCATGTAACCGTGCCATTATATACGAGTGGGGTGAGGCGGATTATTGATCATATCCCTTGAAAACAGGACACGATCTCCATATCGATGGGACGTGCCAATGAAACTGCCTCGAACCGCGAATCGAGTTTTTCATAAACCAACTCGCGGTCGTGGCAAGGTGTGACCCTTCAGTAAAAGTTGTCAGATGAGGACACTATTCACACCAAAGCAACTAGCCTTCGGGGCTAAGTTATTAGTATACTTCGTTACCGAGGTATAGTTCAGCGCATATACGACCGGGCGATGCTTGAGAATACAGTTCGGAGTGATACAGGCCTGTTACCAGTGTCACGAAAGAAAGGGAACTGGTCTACAAAGCTGCTGATGTTCGGCACCTACCTCGGCTTTGAAGACTAGTTCGGGGGCTACTGAGGGTGTCCTGGACTAGGGGGTACTCGGGCTGCCGGCCTATCTCTCGTAGGCTGGGCTGGTGGGCCGCTCTCTACTCGTCGATGGAAGGCCAGATTGTGGGCGACCCCGTGGATCAGAAGGAAACCTCTGAAGACTTGGCGTCTCCTCCAAGGAATAATTGGCGTGGCTGGCATGTTTATCCCCTAATGGTAACCGACTATATGTAACCCTAGGACCCTCTGGTGTCTATATAAACTAGAGGGTTTAGTCCATAGAGGATCATCATATCCATTGCCTAGGGTTTAGCCCATACGATCTCGAGGTAGATCAACTCTGTAACCTTCATACAATCTCATCAATATAATCTAGCAGGACGTAGGGTATTACCTCTTCGAGAGGGCCCGAACCTGGGTAAATCATCTTCTCTACGCCTTCTATTAACCATTGATTCCTAGACCCATAGTTCGGATCCCCTACCCGAGATCTACCAGTTTTGGTACCGACAATGGGGTTGATGTATGAAATTACCATGTACGTGGTACTCATGACACCTTTTTGCAAATTTCATGGCATCGTCAAACATGGTAGGCTAATAGTAGCCCAGATGTCTCAGTTGATAGTATAACTTAGGGCCAGATTGGTGTGCCCCACACACTCCAGCATGCACTTCATTTAAGGCTTCCAAAATTTCATTCCCTGCTAGACAGCGAAGGAGGATGCCGTCGAAGGAACGTCTATGTAGGGTATCATTTATACATGTATAGTGAACTGACCTTTTCCGAACTCTAGACCTTTCACCGGAGTCCAGAGGTAAATATCCGTGGAGTAAGTATTCTAGGAAAGGGCTTCGCCAGTCTCTGACTTCAATCACATAGATATCTACAGTCATTGCAACCGACGTCATTGTCTCCTCCTCTTCGGCGAGTATAGGCAGGATTCTGCATTCTTCAACACGAACGTCCATCATTTGATGTGAAGTTAATGACATACTAGCGGCTAAACCCGCTAAAGCATCAGCCTTTTCATTTTGACTTCTTATAACATGATGAACATTTAGATCAGCAAACATGGACATGAGCATTTTGGCTCGTTGGAAGTAAGGCATTAATTCCTCTTTCTTTACCATGTAAATTCCCAGTAGTTGGTTGATCACTAACTGAGAGTCACCATAAATAGTGAGTGAATCTAATCCCATATTTAGAGCCAATTCAAGCCCAATTATCAAAGGCTCATATTCAGCCGAATTATTTGAAACTGCTGAAGTCAGGGTAAATGAGTATGGGATTATTTGTTCACTTGGCGTAACAAATACAACGCCCGCACCTGCCCCTGATCGTCGACATGCGCCATCGAAGTACATTTGCCAAGATGAACTAGCAACTGATGTAGCGAACACTTCTTCATCTGGCAAGTCATCGTCTATTGGGAAGTCATCAGGTATTGGATGCGTAGCTAGGAAGTTGGCTAACGCTTGCCCTTTCATGGCCTTTTGCGGCACGAATTTTATATCAAACTTTGACAAAAACATCGCCCACTTAGCTAGTCTACCTGAAAGCACCATTTTATTTAAGATGCACCTGAGAGGGTCTGCTCTCGACACGAGGTGTACAGTACGCTATAACATGTAATGGCGTAATTTTTGTGCTGCAAACACCAATGCCAGACATATTTTTTCACTGTCCGGATAGTTGCACTCAGCCCCCACAAGGGTGCGACTAAGGTAATATAGGGACATTTCTTTTCCGGACTCATTATTCTATGCTAAAAGAGCACCCAATGACATAGGCATGGCCACCGTGTATAGGATCAGTGGACGTTCCATAACAGGTGCACCAAGGATAGGTGCGTGTATTAGGTATTTTTTAATGTCCAAGAATGCATTCTGGCATGCTTGATCCCACTCAAATGGGACACCCTTTTCATGAGGCGTGAGAAAGGCTTGCATCTTCCTAATAAATTTGAGATAAACCTCCTAATATATGCTAGGTGACCTTGGAAACTCTTTAGTTCATGTAGGTTTGTCGGTGGTGGCATTTTAACGATCGCCTTTACTTTATCTGGGTCGATTTGGATGCCATTATTTGTGACCACAAAACCAAGAAATTTTCCGGAGGAGACTCCGAACGCACATTTCATGGGATTCATTTTCAGATTATGTTCCCTCAATCGCTCGAAGACCATTGCAAGATGTTTCAGATGGTCTTCTTCATGTTTTGATTTTACCACTATATCATCTATATAACATTCAATGATTACATATAATAACCCATCTAAGACTATGGTCATAGCTTGTTGATATGTCGCCCCAGCATTTTTTAATCCAAATGGCATGACCTTATAACAGAATATGACTTTAGGCGTCCTGAAAGCCATTAGCTCTTCATCTTCTGGCGCCATCTTTATTTGATTATACCCGGAATAACCATCCATAAAAGAAAATATTTCATGGCCCATGGTTGCATCCACAAGTATTTCAGAAATAGGTATAGGAAAGTCATCTTTAGGACATGCTTTATTTAAGTCCCTAAAGTCTACACATACACGGATTTGACCATTTTTCTTTTTAGCTGGAACAATATTGGAAAGCCACTTAGGATATTTAACTTCCCTAATGAATCCAGCAGCCATGAGCTTGTCACCCTCGGCTTCTATCTTGGGGAGTAGCTCAGGTCGAAACCTCCTTTGTGCTTGTTTTACTGGTGGAACATCGTCTTGTACGGCAAGTCGGTGCACCACCACTTCTGGATCCAAGCTGGGCATTTCCTCATAAGTCCAAGCGAAGACATCTTTATTTGCAGAAAGGAACTTAGGATATTCCTCTTTCTTTTCCTTGGACAGATGCGCACCAATAAAAATGGGTCGAGGATCCTCGGCTTTCCCAATATTTATTTCTTCCAAGTCATCAATAGTTGGTTGATTACCATCCTCCATTTGTGGGGATGCCTCAGTTGGGTTTACAAATTCAGTCGAGGTCATGCAAACCTCATAGCCCAGCCCAAGTCTTTTCTCTTTCAAAGGCTGGCCTTCGTGTAGAGCTTCGAGCTGTTCCCGGGACAACGCCTTTTCAAATGGCGCTCGCTGCCCCCGACCATTGCATAAGGACGGGCCAGTGAGAATATCATATCCCTTTTTCTGCATCATATACAAAACTCGATTGTCATATAGAGAAATAGGCAATGAATCATCGTCTTTATTTTCCAAGGTGATATGAACCACATTTTTATTTTCATTTTCACACTTGGGCGACTCCTCTTTATCCTGTTCAATTTTATGTTGAACCAAAGGAGGTAAAAGCATAGGTATTTTGGTACCTCTTTTAACAAATGATTTATTGATGACACGGAATATTGGGTCACCCTCTTTTCTTTGGTCACTTGGTATATACTGATAAATCTTTCAGCCTGATGAAGATTCTGCAGTATTTTCCTTTACCATATTTGATTCAGGTACTACTACAGACTTTGGCTTGTGTACTTTTTCAATAGGCTCAAAGTAAAATTTTGCATCAGCGTAGAAAGATTCAGCTACAGTGAATGGTCTCTTATCTACAAATATTCTGACTGTTTCCCCATGCTGCTGCGTGTACTTAATACATTGATGGAGCGTGGATGGTACAACTTGATTTTCATGCAACCATGGTCGCCCCAACAATGCATTGTAAGAAGTAGTTGCATCAATCACATGGAATCTCACGTATGTGGACAGTGCTTCCAACTTTAATACCAATGAAATGGTTCCTAAGGCCTCTTGACCCAACAGATTGAAGCCGTGAATAACCACGTTTGACCGGCTCAAATCCTTGGGAGGATATCCAAGCCTTTTCAAAGTACCCAAAGGCAACAAATTTATGGCGGATCCATCATCTATCATTATGCGATTTGTTGGCAAGTCGTCAATCTCACCAAACATAAGAAGATGTCTGTTATGCTTCTTTGAGCCTAACAACATGTCCTCATCCGTGAATGTAATATTTAACACATCATTCAATTCAGCTTCGGCCTGTGAGACTTCCACTCTATAATCTTCAGGAAATGACAATGCTGTAACTAGTGCCTTACGTAAATCCGAGGAAGGAGACAAAGCATCATACACAGAAAGCATAGCTGGTATTTTCTTCAAATGTGCGATTACATCATACTTGACCGACACCTTAGAAGGCGGGTCAATTGTCTCATTCTCAGTTACATCTTTGTTCCTAGGCTCCTTTCTAGGTGGAGGATGTGGGTCAGCTAACAAGCGACCTGATCTAAGGTGGACTTGATCCACTTCCGGCGCATCTTCTTCGGGGAAGTAAAGAGACTCGCTATCATCCTCAAGCACACCTATAGTGAGAATGTTGAATTCTTCACTAGGCGGAACCTTCATGCGCTTCACCAAATGCTGATATATCTCTGGTACGAAGCGCGGAGGAGCGACATCTTCCATCACTCGGGGTGGTACACGGCGTTTTGGCCGCTGTTCTCTCCAGTCTTGGGGTTCATGAGAAGCTGGTACACTGGGCCATCCATCGCAGTTGCAGGGAAGGTGAGCCTCTCCTTTATGCTGACCTTGCGACGTGATCCCATGACCGTGGTATGGGAGGATGCCTGGAGAGATCATTGGAGTAAATTCATATCATGATGTAAACACCATATCATTATAAGTTGGCCTCATGTTTGAAGATGCGCAACTTACCGAGCTATCTTGAAGAATGGCAACATTTGCTGCAGCCATCTTCTTTCCTTTCTTTAAGCTTTTGAGGAGGTCCGTATCAATGGTCCCCTCGTCGATCATTTTCTGTATGATATTTTTTACCACAAAGCAATCATCGAGTGTATGGCCTAATATGCAGTGGTAAGGACAGAAGTTTGGCTCATTAAACATATTGGCTTCTTCCGGCCTTTTTGACTTAGCAAGCTCTATAAGTTTTAGCTCCCGTAAGCCGCTAAAGACATCATGGATTTCTTCTACAGGAAAATAATACTTCATGTTTTGTCGTTCGCTAAGAGTTGGCCTCCTACCAACTTGTGCATCTTTCTGTCCTTGGTTCCTTATAGGTGCTCTCCCATGTTGAAACTGAGACTTGACCGCTGTTGCTTCCACAGCTTGCGCTGATTTGGGCTTCATTGGCAATTTTTCTCGCTGACCACCCTTCTCTATAGGCTTGTTGAACGCCGTTTTTGTTCGACGTGCGACAAACTGCATAAAATTTTCTATATCCATAGCTTTTGACGCAAACTCTTCAAATGTGATGGGTCTCACTCCCTGTAACTGTACATCAACTTTTGAGCGAAGATTGTTCATGCACATACGCACCGCTTCGGGCTCAGTGATTGGCTGTGGGCAATGCAGAGTTAGATTTCTCCATCTGTTTATAAAATCAGCCGCCTTCTCATTGAACCCTTGTTCTGTCTGTGTTAACTCAGTGAAGGCCACAGCCCTCTGCGTGCTATAGAATCGCTCAAGAAATGAATTCTGCATCTGCTCCCATGTTTTTATGGAACTAGGAGCTAGCTTGTTGTACCAAGTAAAGGCGGGCCCAGACAATGTCTGTACGAACTGCCTAAGTAGAAGTGCTCCATTATGAGCTGTGTCCTGACAAGCGGCGAGAAAGTGGGCTATGTGTTCATGAGGAGACCCACTCCCGTTAAACTTGCTAAATTGCGGCTGCCTGTAGTTAGTTGGGAAGGGAACCATGTCTACATCAGGCAGGTACGGTTTAACATACCATGGCCGCATGGAATATTGAGTTTGCATCAACTGAGACTTTACCCCTTTGGCAATCATTCTTTGTATCACCTCGAGGTTAAGTCCAGCACCTACATGCTGGCTGCTAGCACTCGCACCACCATCCCCTTCTGTGCTTTTGTTCTGGTTATTGCTCATTTGATTACGAAGGGCTGCTAGCTCATCCTCTTTTTGCTGAAGTGCGGCCGTAAGGTTGGCTAATCGCTCCTCAACCGAACGAGTTTCATTCGCCGCTAGGACTTGCTCTGTATGCCCTGCACCATGATGAAGTTCTATCTCATTTTCTGAAGGACAAGGGGTACTATCTGATACGGGTTATATGACCCGCCACAGCTTGACCCCAGTTCTTCGTAATCTGATCCCTTTTAGCTTCGCGTCCTACGACGCGGACCCTCTAGAACAGTTTTGCGTGGCTTTTTTCTCTTAAAATGTGTTGAGGCAGAGGAGGTTTCGCTACTGTTGTCTGTCACCATTCTGACACCGACTGGCATTGCATTGAATACTTCAAATGAGTTACCTGAGACTTTCTTACGAGTTGGCCATGGAGCGAGAGTTGTGGTAGTCTTCCTTTCTGTACTTGCCATTTCCTTTGCCCCATTTCCTCCACTAACTTGGCTTGTTGATGGAGAATTTCTTCCTTGTATCCGGTTGTACCCTGAATCAGCTCGTACCGCCATCTCTCTCTGCTTCAAGGCAGCCCGCTTCTTATGTGCATGAGTAGCCTGCTTCACATACTCTTGTCATCGTGGATCTGCTTTCACAAATTCCTCATATTCTGGCCACTTTGATAGAGTTTCTGCACGCCGCATGACGGCGCCACCGACATTATCAGCGGAGATAGAGCATCCGGGAAGTATCTCCTTCAAAGCTTGGCGGACATTCTGTGTGACGATGGCATGGAAGCTAGCATGGCTCCCTCCACGGATCCTTGCATTGGTCTTCCCTTCTCTTTTTCTAATGGGGTATGCGACTTGTTTCCGTTGTTGATTTGTCATGTTTGCATCAGTTGCCACCGGGAAATCGAGCCATGCACGGTGAGGCCTTTGCCGTCGACGACGGCGACGTGCTGGATCAAATGAGCCCTCAAATGATGGTCTTGGTGCTGGCACTGATGAGGACAAAGGATCGGATATTGTAGCAGTTGGATCCATATGACCAGCTTGGAAGTCATCTGAAGTAACACACACCCCTTGCCACTGGAGTGAGCGTTTATTGCTTGGCTCACCCACTAAGCATGGTCCAATGGGATTATAGCCCATTGTGGGGACAAATTCAGGTGCATCAACACGAAGTTGGTTTCTTGGACGAGCCGATCCTCCATATGACGAAGACTCGGTGCCCTCAACCATTACAGCTTTTCCTTTGTCCATGGAGGAAGCCCTTTGAGCCGCCCCTGCGGTGCTTGGGATAGGCTTATATGAGCTCTCTCCCGACCCTTCGTGTGTGCCCACCTTAAGTTTTGAAGGTGTAAGGGGCACTACGAATTTAGTTGATGCAGTCGAAGCAGATTGTCTTGGCGACGCCACCTTTAGTGACACTAGTAGAAAACCTACCTTTGATCCGGAGCATTAGTCCCGGCCGGGTTTGGGCCTGGGACTAATGTGATCATTAGTCCCGGTTCCAACGGCTAGGAGCGGACGGGGGCACGGCCCCCTTTAGTCCCGGTTCAATTGGGACCTCTAGTCCCGGTTGGTGATACCAATCGGGACTAAAGGGGTGGCGGCAGGCTGGGGCCCCTGCGAGCACCATTAGTCCCGGTTGGTATCACCAACCGGGACTAGAGATGGACATTTAGTCCCGGTTTGTATACCCAACCGGGACTAAAGATCTCCCTATATATAGATGCTTCGTCCAGCCCGAGCCCAAGCTCTCATTTCTCTCCTCTCTGTTTCCTTCCCCTAGCTCGAGCTCATCCTCCATTGTTGCCAAGATTTGTCAAGATTGGAGGCACCCCATCTATTCAAGGGTTCTGAAAGGTTAGCAACTTCATCCTTTCATCTATCATTGCTAGTTTAGCTCGTTTCATGCTCTAAGTATAGTGATTTGTGGGTTTTAGTTTGGGAGTAATCATGTGGGAGTTTATTTGATTTATATGCAATTTGAGCTCAATTAACTTCTTAGTTTGCATATGTGTAGGTGTGGTTTACTTAGTGCCTTCCCGTCCCCATCCTCACCGCCGTCGATCGCCCGCAACGTCCCGTCGCCGGCACCACCTTGGTGAGCCTCTTGTTCTTATCCTTTTTGTAAAAAAAATCTTATTTCTATGATTTAGATAGTTACTTGTATAATTTTCTTACTTGTATGATTGTTTGTTATACATAGTGCCATGGTTTTGATATCCGTCCCCGTCGGCCCTCGTCCGGTTTATGATTCGGATGTGGTATATTATCTTTTATAACTATTTGTTGCATTTCGTGTTTATGAAAATTATGCCCATCAAGTTGACATAGATATTTTTATCTAGGAGGTATGTGAACCTGAAATTGCAACCGACCCTCTTGTCGAGAAGTTAAATTTAGTTGAAAAAGAAAACGAGTATTTGAAAGAAAAATTGAAAAGAATTGAAGAAGAGAAGATGAAATTGGAGTTGTATGTTGCCGATGTCGTCGATGATCACAAGATCAAGATGGATGCAATGTGCTTGAAGATTAGAAAGATTAGAAAATATGCCATTAAAAAAGAGGCTTGGTTTCATTATGCTATTGGATCAATTATTACCTTAGTTGCGATTTTGATCGCATTTGTTGTTGCATTTAAATGCTTTAGCTAGATAGTTGTATGTTGTTTTATGAGAATAAGTGTGTATGAACTTTATGTATGAACTTGTATTAATTTGGTCTTTTCGATGTTGTGTAATGAAGATGAGCCAGCAATGGATGTACGATGACCGACGCTCTCCCCAGTTCATTAATGGCGTGCATAATTTTCTGCGTGCGGCTGAGGCAAACAAGCGGAAAGGTTTTATGTGTTGTCCATGTGGTGTCTGTAAGAATGATAGGAATTACTCTACCTGAAAAGTCCTTCACAGCCACCTGCTTCAGTCTGGTTTCATGTCCGGCTATAACTGTTGGACCAAGCACGGAGAAAGCGGGGTTATAATGGAGGAGAATGAAGAAGAAGAGGATGATGACAACTATCCTAGGTTCCCTGAATACGATGGTACTACAATGGGGGAAGAAGCTGAAGAAGAGGCATCAGATGAGCCCGCTGATGATCTTGGTCGGGCCATTGCTAATGCAAAGAGAAACTGCGTAAGTGAAAAGGAGAAGTTGAAGTTGCAGCGCATGTTAGAGGATCAGAAAAAATTGTTGTACCCAAATTGCGAAGATGACAAGAAAAAGCTGGGTACCACACCGGAATTGCAGTAATGGAAGGCAGAGAATGGTGTATCTGACAAGGGATTTGAAAAGTTGCTGAAAATGTTAAAGAAGATGCTTCCAAAGGACAACGAATTGCCCGACAGTACGTACGAAGCAAAGAAGGCTGTCTGACCTCTAGGATTAGAGGTGCAGAAGATACATGCATGCCTGTCACGACCAATATGCGATCCTATTCTCGAGGGACTCGGAGGCCCCACCAAGAGTAGAAACGCATATTGGAGACGCTTGCAAGGTGGATATCATTACATCGTACCACATACATAATAGATGGGGATACATAAAAATACATACAATCATCACATGAATACATCAATACATAACAACCATCAAACATAAGGGCAGCATCCGACTACGGATGAAATCAAACGAAAAGAAGAACGACATCCACCCTGCTAGCCCAGGATGCCGACCAGGAACCTATCCCCAGATAGACGAAGAAGAAGCAGAAGAAGAACTCCAAAAGCAAACAAGCATCGCTGTCATGTCAAGACATGGCATCACCTGTACCTGCAACTGTTGTTGTAGTAATCTGTGAGCCACGAGGACTCAGCAATCCCATAACCATGGGTAGCAAGACTATCAAATCTTAAATGGGTATGGAAGGGGTAAAGTGGTGAGGTTGCAGCAAGCACTAAGCATTGTATGGTGGCTTACTTATGAGTACAAGAATAAGAAGAGCATCTACACAAAACGGTCGCAAACTACAAATGATCACTAAGTGATCCTGCACACCTACTTATGAGTCAAACATAACCCCACTGTGTTCTCTTCTCGAACATCCTCGAAAAGAGACAGTCACAGTTACGCACACGGTTGGTGTATTTCAATTAGGATTTAGTGTCAAGTTCTCTACAACCGGAGGTTATAAATATCCAAGTGCCACATAACCGCGAGCACGGCTTCGCGTAAGATTTAACCCTGCACAGGTGTTCCAACCTGGCCCATCATAAGCCTACACAAGCTGCGGTGGAAATACCTCAACCTCAAGATAGCCCAAAGTATCCTCGGAATCCCGGTGCACAAGACATTTCGACAATGGTAACACAATTGCAGCAAGACCTCCCGACGTGTCGACAATCCCGATAGGCGCCGCGTATCTCGTTGTCAGGACACGGCGGATGAGCTATGGTTACAACGACCAAGTCCACGAGTTACCCCGGGCGGCGCCGCAAGCTGCTTTAGTTTGGACCAGCACCATCAGCACTGGCCCACCTGGATTATGTTGAATTAATAATCCTCGGGTTCTTGACGCCCTATGCAAAATTAATTATTTAGTTTAGTATTATTATGTTGGCAAATGTTAAAACCAATGTTGGGACTTGCTGGAAGCGGTTATTCAAAGCAAACTGTCGAAAGGGTCCCATTCCCCTGATCATGTTAGGAATGCTAAACATGGATCATAACACCAGCATTACGGAAACTAGGGCGGCTTGAGTGGAACAAAACACTAGGCAAAAGGCCGAGCCTTCCACCCAATACCAAGTATATAGATGCATTAATTAAATAAGAGATATTGTGATATCCCAACATATCCATGTCCCAACATGGAACAACCTGCAAGAGCACCTGCAACTAGCAACGCTATAGGAAAGGGGCTGAGCAATGCGGTAACATAGCCAAACAACGGTTTGCTGGGTAAGGGTGGTTAGATGCTGTATCATGGCATATGGGAGACTGACATATATGTGGGAGGAAGCGCGACATAGCGATAGCAACGAGAAAACTAGCAAGCAAAGATAGTAAAGATATCCAAGGTCATGATCATCTTGCCTAGAATCCTGCTCGGAAGAAGATCGAGTCCATGAAGAAGACGAACCAATCATAGTCGAACGAATCCTCACAATCGCGTCGAAAGCAGAACTATCGAGAAGAAGCACGACCGGAAAGAAGCAAACAAGATGGTAAACACACAAGTATAGACATGGCATGATGCACAATCCACATATGATACATGACAAGATTAAATGTTGTTAAGCATGGCAAGAGATGAAGCATAAGCAATCCATACAACTAGGCAAGTTTAAATGAGGCCGGAAACACAAATAACAATTCCGGTATTTCCCCATATGCAAATTTCGAAATTAGTACTTATCTGAATTAAACACAATGTTAAAGTTGTTAAACAGCAAGTTAACATGCATCATGATGATCTAGACGTTTTTCTAATCAAGGTACATATGTAGATCATTTAATTCGGAGCTACGGTCAAGAATATATGAGCTAAACAAGTTTAACATGGCAATAATGCAACATGCATGCAAACATCAACCACAAACACTCAAATCAAGGATGCAACATGACAATATGAAACTACACACAATTCTAAGCAACTTTCATATAGGACATGATCAAAACGGAGCAACGGTTCAACAATTACAAGCAACACAAGTTATAATAGCAATCTGCCCCAAAACAGCAACATTGCACTTTGCCAACACCAAAACAGCAAGCTACAGGCACATGATGGGCACAA
Source organism: Elymus sibiricus (assembly GCA_039707655.1). Taxonomy (NCBI): domain Eukaryota; kingdom Viridiplantae; phylum Streptophyta; class Magnoliopsida; order Poales; family Poaceae; genus Elymus; species Elymus sibiricus. The sequence continues at coordinate 239,502,785 of CM077676.1, forward strand.
ACTTGATATGCACTTGAAATAGACATGATATACTCCAATTTATCTTAAAGGTTCAGGTTCATAGGCATCAAGGTTAAGTCGATATGATCCATGCAAAATGCAATGTTCTGCTAAACAGGGCGTATACATGAGCAGAGTTAACATGATGGCAACTTGAGAGCAAGAAAGAGACATGCTACAGGAACTTTACATGGCAACCAAAGGCATGGCATCGAAGTTCACATTGAATAGACCAAATCACATGAAGGAATCATATGCATATGAGCTATAGATTAGTGGCAACCATCAAGCAAAGTTGGCAAGTTTTATCACAGACAGCTTTTACTCAGAACAGCAACATTAACTAGGCATGTTTACAAGCTCATGGCACTCACATCAAGGCATATCATGGCATTAAATAAATACTACCAGAAAGAACACATGAAAGTGCTCCAAAGTCATGTTGACAAGTTGCTCATATGGTGCATGCATTAAATCACACAAAAATGACAAAATGACAAATATTAACAGTCTTCTGCAGTTAACAGCATGATGCACTTTTGCAACAGAGATTACAACATGTAGATGAGTCCTAATATGAATGCAACAGAAACCATCCTGTTGAGCATGAAGAGTAGATCATTTACATATAAGGATCATTACCATAGGATCTACATGCACAAAGTTACAAGCCTCTCAAAATGACCATATGATGCTGGAATTTTCAGAAACTGGGCGCTGGATAGCTATAACACGCACGGGCGAGGGATAGGCTGGCTCGCTCACCTCGGGCCCATGGGCCTGCTGGACGGTGGGAAGGGGAACGGCACGGTGCGGGACGAGGCGGTGCAGCGGCCTGTTTGGTTTGAGGGACGCGGCCGTGCCGGTACGACGTGGTCCAGATCGCTGGTTCGCAGAGCGGTTCGCGCGAGCCGGTCCGGTTCGAGGCAGACCGACCGGTTCGCACTGGTTCATCCGGTTCTTGGCGCTGGGCAGAATTCAACGGCAGCAGCGGGCGCCCGTGGGAACTCCGGCGAGGAGCAGGCAGCGGACGGCGGAAATGGTGCGGCGCCTTGGTCGTGGACGAATAGATCCAGGCAGACGCGGGCGGATCCGGCTAGGCTCGGGAACGGGTCTAGGGCGGCGGGATCTTGTCAATCTCCACCGGAATCGAAGACTGGCGGCAGAGCCGGCGCAGATTCGATGCTCGGGCTGGTCGGAGACGAGGTGCAGAAGGGTTGCGTCCACGGTGTTGGGGCCATGTTCTCCTGGTTCCCTGCGGGACGGTGGTGGGGCAGAGGCTTGAGGAGGTCGCAGACGGCGGCGGAGCTCCGTCAGGCTCACCATGGGCTCCTGCGGGGGAGAGAAAGAGGTAACAGAGAGATGTGAGCGGGGGAAGAACAAGAAAGAGATAAGGGGAAGTAGGCAGGGGCAACGGCCTGGTGATGCTGGTCGCCGGCGGTGGCCGGTCCGGCGAGGCCAGGAAGAGGCCGGGGCAAGCGGGGCGGTTGCCTCGATCCAAAATGGATCGAGCGCTGCGGGAGGTTGCGGGTGAGCGGCTGCGCTCGGGCGCGGATGGGCTTGAGCGGGCCCGTGATGGGCTTCGCAGGGCCGCGGCGTCTGAAGGTGGGAGACAGGGCGAGGTGGCAGCGGCTGGGTGGCGACAGGTGGCGGCGCGCGGCTGAGGCGGCGCGGAAATTGAGGGGAGAGGCTAGGGTTCCATTTGGGCAGTGGCAGGCTTCCTTATATAGCAGGTAGGCTAGGGTTTGGTGGGTTTAGAGGGGTTCGAACCGTTCGATCTCGATCGGATGGCTCCCACGAGAGGGGTAGGGTAGATGGGTGTAGATGGGCTGTGTAGAGGGGTTGGGCTGAGGAGAGAGGATAGCAGCCCGGCACGGTCTTCGGAACACTGAAAACGTCCGACGTTTTACCGGCTATAGTGCCGCTATATGTTATCCGTTGGGGCATCAAACGACCTCCGAATGGAACGAAATTTGGCAGGCGGTCTACCTATAATATAATAAGACCGCACGCCAACTTTCACTCCATTCTGAGAATTTTTTTATCCCACTTAAAAAATAATATTTTGGGGGTGCCGTCGGCGCGTGCGAGTGTGTCGGGACTCAGAACGGACAACAGAAGGGATGCGGAGAAGCCGGCAGCTACGAACGGATGCAAATTTTGTAAAACATGCGGATGAAATGCACATGATGGCATGGCCAAGTGCAACATGCAAGCGCATGACATGGCAACGACGACGAACAAATGGAAGACATCTGGAGCATCGGTCTCGGGGCGTCACAACTCTCCTCCACTAACAGAAGATCTCGACCCGAGATCTTAGTAACGAACGGAAGGGGAAGAGGAAGATGTAAAACAAAGTTGCTTCTTTGACAAACGAGTGAAACCAAAGAACCTTGAGAGATTGCAAAGAGTTGAAGAATGGCTTGAGGAACAAGAAAGAATTCGAAACCACTCTGGTTGAAACGAGATAGATAAGGAATGAGAACAAAAAGAATTTGGGCAGCACTTTGGTAGAAAAGAGAAGGAAAACTTGATAAGATGAAAAGAACTTGAAAAGAGGACACAACACTCCGGTAACATGGATAAGCAAGGAAAGAACATGATCTTGGCGAAACGAAATAACGGGTTGAAGAGAGCAACATCACAATGCCTCCGGAACGAAAGAATAGAAGCTAAATCGTTGGAAAGAAAAGAAAATGGGAAAAGAACAGACAACTTCCACCAAAATGAATTGAGGAGCATCCTTACAAAGAAGGATTGAATGGAGTTGCTGGAAAATCAACAACGAAAAGAATTACCTTGTTGTGGGCTTATGGAAAACATCTCAAAATTATGAGGTGACAACCGGCCACTAACAGAAACAATTGATTACTTGAGATCTCGAAGAGATGAAAACCTCTTTCACCGAGAAGAGAAGGAGAAAATTGGATCATTGATAAGTACCACAAATAGCAACAATCCTTCGGAAAGGCTTTAGGTGAAATCTATACCAAGATAACTCCAACGAAGAGGTTGATGGGTTTAAAATATCTCATTCTTGACAACTGTGAATCATTAAACACGAAGACAAATTGTCAAGAAGGACATAATACCACCTCAAAAGCTAAGGTAGAAAGAGTTAGCACTTCGGAATGCAATATGAAGAATGCTTGAGATCATCGGAGAACACTTCGAGAATGAATTAAATCCTTGACGAACCACCATGATGAACTCCGATGAACAAAAAGATGATAGAAATGAAGGTTGAAAAGAACAAGATGAAGCCTTGCAATGATTTAGATGGAGCTTGACGACGAGACAACCGAGAAAACATGGAACTCCGGAAAAGAAAAGATGAACAGATAGAACCGAGAATTCATTCAACATGAACAAACTCCGCAAGAACGGAATTAAATCACCTCGATGAAACAAGAATAAGAATTATGATATGTCTATCATTCATCAAAATAAATTGATGAAAAGCAATGGATTTGCATACTACTTATTCTTCTTGAAAAGATTAAAGAGAGATATAGTGCCAACTTGACGAAGTCTTCGAGGAAACACCGGTAGGATTTTGGAAAGAACAAATGAATTGATACGATAACAAAGGAAGAGGAATCTTGAACGAACCACCGTAAGAAATGAAAAGAACAAATAAAAAGAGAATGAATCACCGGAAAGAATTAGAAAACGAACGAAGATACTTGAGGGAATTTAGATACAAGAGAACGAAGCGATCGCGAGCTGACTAAAGAATACTTGAACGATGCACCAGAAGAATTTGAGAACGAGAGATGAGCGTTGAGAATGAATAATTCTTCTGAATGACGGCCTCCGGAGAATCGAAAATGGAAAGGACTCAAGAAATGCTCCGGGTGGGTATGAAAAGAATTTCTCAGAATCAAAAACAATTGTGAGGATGGCATGAAGCTAGAACCATGGATCTTCAAGAGAACGAATATGATTTAAGAGAAACTCTTCTTCGGTCTTCCAAGCAGAGAAGGATAACGAGAACCACCATGAAGAATTTATGAGATACTTCGGACAATGAAAAGATGAATATTGGTATCAAAATGAAAGAAATTAAAGGAAATCTCGGGGAAGACAATTGACTGATGAGAATTCATTCTTACGTCAATCTTGAAAGAATTTGAGAATAACTCCGGAAAATTAGAAGAGTCAGGTAAGATCCTGGGAAAAGACCTGTGGGATAGGGCCCACTCAAAAGAACACCGTTGGAAATGATTGCTTGAAAGAGAGAGTGCACCGGTTGAATTAAATGGCTTGAGAGAAATAACAACCTCGAAATATGTCAAACGGATCCTGAATGGAAAGATGAATCTTCTGAGATATCTTCTACACTCCGGATATGAATAGAGAGAGGTGAATAAACAAGAGAGGCCTGGGTAAGAATTTCCAACATGGGAAATATTTGAATCAGTGAAAGGGGAATGATCAACACCGAAAGCTTGAATTTAGACCACCGGAGAAGAAACGAGAATGAAGAATGATGAACTTGTAGCTCCCGAGCATCTTCACGAGAAATCACCGGATAAGAACATTGAAAGAAAAGAATGGAGAGACTTCTTATGAATAAAATGGATACTTGATTTGAGAATTTTGACTCCGTAAAGAAAAAGGGTGGGAGGGTGGGAAAAATAAAGACAACTTGGGGCGGGTGAAATGAACGCCGTTGAGAGAACTAAGAATTTATCTTGCAAATGTTGAAAGGATTGGATTAACTTGAACAGAAGCACATCGGGTGAAAAGAATTGTCATGACAATCTCAATGATCAAAAGGATTGGCCTCCACATCAAAATATGGGAACACTGCTTAGGAAAGATTTAGAATCCACACTTGACTTCGAAGCAACTCAAATACCACAACAAAAACAACACAAGGATTTGGCTTGTAGAATAAGCCAGAACAAACATATGATAGACCCCATATCGTATCATTTGTCTGTTGGAAAAGATATTCTAGGTAATACTTGAATTCCCACCTAAGAACTCCCGAAACTTCTTGATTATGCGATCAGGTTGCCGGTCCAGGAACCTACTCAGCAATCAACAACCTACTCAGCTGCAACTGCATCCGCAACCCTCAACACACAACCGAGAAACTTCGCAAATTCGTCTACCTCAGACCTTCGAAAACACAGTGATACTAGTCACGGTGGATCATCCGAGCTATCTCCTCCATTATTGGGGAAAAGTCACGGCACTATTTGCCACCACAAAAAGTATAGAAGCGTTTCGATGTCGGCGTCCTCTGGTATTCTCGGAACCGAAACGATAGCGAATGTGACAAGAACCCCTTGGGGCTCAACTCCTCGGGTCCAATCCATACGGTCAGGAGGCACCAAGACAGAATTCCCGTCACAACGATATCATAACGATTCTAAAATACCCGCGTGATCCTAAAAAAAATTGAGTGAGAAGAGTAATAGAATCAAAACACCTACGTCACAATTCCTCACCAGAGCGACGATGGGGATAAGGAGTAAAAAGAATTCCTACTCTCCGATATATAACTAGGACTCAAAATAGTTTTCTTCTATACTCGCCAACGGTTCGATCAATCAAGGGGGCTCCTATGGTCGGTCGAGGCTCTGATACCAACTTGTAACGCCCCAGACACACCCGCCGGTGGACGTTACTCCTGGCGGGATCTAGACTGGCCTCACAGATCAATACTAGTCTTTCCTGCGCACTTTGTCCTCACTCATGCGCACCCGGGAGCAACTTCCCGGTCGGTCACCCATCCTGAAATTACTCCAAGCTGAGCACGCTTAACTTTGGAGTTCTGTCCGAATGGGCTCCCGGAAAAGAAGGAATTCCTTATTGATATGAGTAGTCTATCATCCCTAATAAGCCAGGCTATCACATACACCCCCACTCAGAGGAACCGACGTCCTCGTCGGGCCACAGGAACGTTCCCTCTTGGCACATACGTATGTGCATCCAGTCCGGCACATGTGCCATGCCGTGTGCCACGACGGGTCACAAACGTCATGCACAACATGACCGCGCACCTGTCCGCAAACATCCGTGTAACCGCGAGGGTCGGCTCTGATACCAACTTGTCACGCCCAATATGCGATCCTATTCTCGAGGGACTCGAAGGCCCCACCAAGAGTAGAAACGCATATTGGAGACACTTGCAAGGTGGATATCATTACATCGTACCACATACATAATAGATGGGGATACATATAAATACATACAATCATCACACGAATACGTCAATACATAACAACCATCAAACATAAGGGCAGCATCCGACTACGGATGAAATCAAACGAAAAGAAGAACGACATCCACCCTGCTAGCCCAGGATGCCGACCAGGAACCCATCCCCAGATCGACGAAGAAGAAGAAGCAAAAGAAGAACTCCAAAAGAAAACAAGCATCGCTCTCACGTCAAGACATCGCATCACCTGTACCTGCAACTGTTGTTGTAGTAATCTGTGAGCCACGAGGACTCAGCAATCCCATAACCATGGGTAGCAAGACTATCAAAGCTTAAATGGGTATGGAAGGGGTAAAGTGGTGAGGTTGCAGCAAGCACTAAGCATTGTATGGTGGCTAACTTACGAGTACAAGAATAAGAAGAGCATCTACGCAAAACGGTCGCAAACTACAAATGATCACTAAGTGATCCTGAACACCTACTTACGAGTCAAACATAACCCCACCGTATTCTCTTCTCGAACTTCCTCGAAAAGAGACAGTCATGGTTACGCACACGGTTGGTGTATTTTAATTAGGATTTAGTGTCAAGTTCTCTACAACCGGAGGTTATAAATATCCAAGTGCCACATAACCGCGGGCACGGCTTCGCGTAAGATTTAACCCTGCAGGGGTGTTCCAACCTGGCCCACCATAAGCCTACACAAGCTGCGGTGGAAATACCTCAACCTCGATATAGCCCAAAGTATCCTCGGAATCCCGGTGCACAAGACATTTCGACAATGGTAACACAATTCCAGCAAGACCTCCCGACGTGTTGACAATCCCGATAGGAGCCGCGTATCTCGTTCACAGGACACGGCGGATGAGATATGTTTACAACAACCAAGTCCACGAGTTGCCCCGGGCGGCGCCGCAAGCTGCTCTAGTTTGGACAGCACCATCAGCACTAGCCAACCTGGATTATGTTGAATTAAGAATCCTTGAGTTCATGACGCCCTATGCAAAATTAATTTTTTAGTGCAGTATTATTATGTTGGCAAATGTTAAAACCAATGTTGGGCCTTGCTGGAAGCGGTTATTCAAAGCAAAATGTCAAGAGGATCCCATTCCCCTAAGCACGTTAGGAACGCTAAACATGGATCATAACACCAACATTACGGAAACTAGGGCGGCTTGAGTGGAACAAAACACTAGGCAAAAGGCCGAGCCTTCCACCCAATACCAAGTATATAGATGCATTAATTAAATAAGAGATATTGTGATATCCCAACATATCCATGTCCCAACATGGAACAACCTGCAAGAGCACCTGCAACTAGCAACACCATAGGAAAGGGGCTGAGCAAAGCGGTAACATAGCCAAACAACGGTTTGCTGGGTAAGGGTGGTTAGATGCTGTATCATGGCATATGGGAGGTTGACATATATGTGGTAGGAAGCGCGACATAGCGATAGCAACAAGACAACTAGCAAGCAAAGAGAGTAAAGATATCCAAGGTCATGATTATCTTGCCTGGAATCCCGCTCAGAAGAAGATCGAGTCCATGAAGAAGACGAACCAATCATAGTCGAACGAATCCTCACAATCGCATCGAAAGCAGAACTATCGAGAAGAAGCACAACCGGGAAGAAGCAAACAATATGGTAAACACACAAGTATAGACATGGCATGATGCACAATCCACATATGATGCATGACAAGATTAAATGTTGTTAAGCATGGCAAGAGATGAAGCATAAGCAATCCATACAACTAGGCAAGTTTAAATGAGGCCGGAAACACAAATAACAACTCCGGTACTTCCCCATATGCAAATTTCGAAATTAGTACTGATCTGAATTAAACACAATGTTAAAGTTGTTAAACAGCAGGTTAACACGCATCATGATGATCTAGACGTTTTTCTAATCAAGTTACATATGTAGATCATTTAATTCGGAGCTACGGTCAAGAAGATATGAGCTAAACAAGTTTAACATGGCAATAATGCAACATGCATGCAAACATCAACCACAAACACTCAAATCAAGGATGCAACATGACAATACGAAACTACACACAATTCTAAGCAACTTTCATATAGGACATGATCAAAACGGAGCAACGGTTCAACAATTACAAGCAACACAAGTTATAATAGCAATCTGCCCCAAAACAGCGACATAACACTTTGCCAACACCAAAACAGCAAGCTACATGCACATGATGGGCACAAACTTGATATGCACTTGAAATAGAGATGATATACTCCAATTTATCTTAAACGTTCAGGTTCATAGGCATCATGGTTAAGTCGATATGATCCATGCAAAATGCAATGTTCTGCTAAACAGGGCATATACATGAGCAGAGTTAACATGATGGCAACTTGAGAGCAAGAAAGAGACATGCTATAGAAACTTTACATGGCAACCAAAGGCATGGCATCGAAGTACACATTGCAGAGACCAAATCACATGAAGGAATCATATGCATATGAGCTATAGATTAGTGGCAACCATCAAGCAAAGTTGGCAAGTTTTATCACAGACAGCTTTTACTCAGAACAACAACATTAACTAGGCATGTTTACAAGCTCATGGCACTCACATCAAGGCATATCATGCCATGAAATAAATACTACCAGCAAGAACACATGAAAATGCTCCAAAGTCATGTAGACAAGTTGCTCATATGGTGCATGCATTAAATCACACAAAAATGACAAAATGACAAATATTAACAGTTTTCTGCAGTTAACAGCATGATGCACTTTTGCAACAGAGATTACAACATGTAGATGAGTCCTAACATGAATGCAACAGCAACCATCCTGTAGAGCACGAAGAGTAGATCATTTACATATAAGGATCATTACCATAGGATCAACATGCACAAAGTTACAAGCCTCCCAAAATGACCATATGATGCTGGAATTTTCAGAAACTGGGCGATGGATAGCTATAACGCGCATGGGCGAGGGATAGGTTGGCTCGCTCACCTAGGGCCCGTGGGACTGCTGGACGGTGGGAACGGGAACGGCGCGGTGCGGGACGAGGCGGTGCAGCGGCCTGTTTGGTTCGAGGGACGCGGCCGTGCAGGTACGACGCAGTCCAGATCGCTGGTTCGCGGAGCGGTTCGCGCGGGCCGGTCCGGTTCAAGGTAGACCGACCGGTTCGCACCGGTTCATCCGGTTCTTGGCGCTGGGCAGAATTCAATGGCAGCAGCGGGCGCCCGTGGGAACTCCGGCGAGGAGCGGGCAGCGGATGGCGGAAACGGTGCGGCGCCTTGGCCGTGGACAAACAGATCTGGGCAAACGCGGGCGGATCCGGCGAGGCACGAGAACGGGTCTAGGGTGGCTGGATCTTGTCGATCTTCACCGGAATCGGAGACTGGCGGCAGAGCCGACGCGGATTCGATGCTCGGGCTGGTCGGAGACGAGGTGTAGAAGGGCGGCGTCCATGGCGTCGGGGACACGTTCTCCTGGTTCCCTACGGGACGACGGCGGGGCAGAGGCTTGAGGAGGTCGCAGATGGTGGCGGAGCTCCGTCAGGCTCGCCATGGGCTCCTACGGGGGAGAGAAATAGGTAACAGAGAGATGTGAGCGGGGGAAGAACAAGAAAGAGAGAAGGGGAAGGAGGCATGGGCAACGGCCTGGTGGTGCTGGTCGCCAGCGGCGGCCGGTCCGGCGAGGCCAGGAAGAGGCCGCGGCGCGCGGGGCGGTTGCCTCGATCCAAAATGGATCGAGCGCTGCGGGAGGTTGCGGGTGAGCGGCTGCTCTCGGGCGCGGATGGGCTTGAGCGGGCCCGCGATGGGCTTCGCAGGGCCGCGGCGTCTGAAGGTGGGAGACAGGGCGAGGTGGCGGCGGCTGGGTGGCGACAGGTGGCGGCGCGCGGCTGAGGCGGCGCGGAAATTGATGGGAGAGGCTAGGGTTCCATTTGGGCAGTGGTAGGCTTCCTTATATAGCAGGTAGGCTAGGGTTGGTGGGTTTAGAAGGGTTCGATCCGTTCGATCTCGATCGGATGGCTCTGACGAGAGGGGTAGGGTAGATGGGTGTAGATGGGCTGTGTAGAGGGGTTGGGCTGAGGAGAGAGGATAGCAGCCCGGCACGGTCTTCGGAATACTGAAAACGTCCGACGTTTTACCGGCTATACTGCCGCTATAGGTTATCCGTTGGGGCATCAAACGACCTCCGAATGGAACGAAATTTGGCAGGCGGTCTACCTACAATATAATAAGACCGCATGCCAACTTTCACTCCATTCTGAGAATTTTTTTATCCCACTTAAAAAAAAAATTCGGGGGTGCCGCGGGCGCGTGCGAGTGTGTCGGGACTCAGAACGGACAACGGAAGGGACGCGGAGAAGCCGACAGCTACGAACGGATGCAAATTTTGGAAAACATGCGGATGAAATGCACATGATGACATGGCCAAGTGCAACATGCAAGCGAATGACATGGCAACGACGACGAACAAATGGAAGACATCCGGAGCATCGGTCTCGGGGCGTCACAATGCCCTAATGACTGCATCCTCTACTACGGTGAGGAGTACGAGAATTTGAATACATGCCCGGTATGCGATGCATTGCTCTATAAGATCAGGCGCGATGACCCTGGTGATGTTGAGGGCGAGCACCCCACGAAGATGGTTCCTGCCAAGGTGATGTGGTATGCTCCTATAATACCACGGTTGAAACGTTTGTTCCAAAACAAAGAGCATGCCAAGTTGTTGCGATGGCACAAAGAAGACCGTAAGAAAGACGGGATGTTGAGAGTACCCGCTGATGGGTCGCAGTGGAGAAAAATCAAGAGAAAGTGGCCAGAGTTTGCAGCTAACGCAAGGAACTTATGGTTTGGTATAAGTGCAGATGGCATTAATCCTTTTGGGGAGTAGAGCAGCAATAATAGCACCTGGCCTGTGACTCTATGTATCTATAACCTTCCTCCTTGGTTGTGCATGAAGCGGAAGTTCATTATGATGCCAGTGCTCATCCAAGGCCCTAAGCAACCCGGCAACGACATTGATGTGTACCTAAGGCCATTAGTTGAAGAACTTTTACAGTTGTGGGATATAAAAGGTGTATGTGTGTGGGATGAGCACAAACAGCAGGAATTTGACCTACGAGCGTTGCTGTTTGTAACCATCAATGATTGGCCTGCTCTTAGTAACCTTTCAGGACAGACAAACAAGGGATACCATGCATGCACGCACTGTTTAGATGAGACTGAAAGTATATATTTGGATAAATGTAAAAAGAATGTGTACCTGGGACATCGTCGATTTCTTCCGATCAAGCATCTCTTAAGAAAGAAAGGCAATCATTTCAAAGATGAGGCAGATCACCAGAAGAAGCCTGACCACCGTACTGGTGATCATATACTTGATATGGTCAAGGATTTAAAAGTAATCTTTGGAAAGGGTCCTGGCGGACAATCTGTTCCGAATGACGCTGACGGACACGCACCCATGTGGAAGAAGAAATCTATATTTTGGGACCTACCCTATTGGAAAGTCCTAGAGGTCCGCTCTGCAATCGACGTGATGCACATGACGAAGAATCTTTGCGTGAACCTGCTAGGCTTCTTTGGCGTGTATGGGAAGACAAAAGATACACCGGAGGCACAGGAGGACCAGCAACGTATGCACGAAAAAGACGGCATGCATCCAAAGAAGTATCATGGTCCTGCCAGCTACGCTCTTACCAAAGAAGAGAAGGTAATCTTTTTTGAATGCCTGCTCAGTATGAAGGTCCCGTCTGGCTTCTCGTCGAATATAAAGGGAATAATAAATATGGCAGAGAAAAAATTCCAAAACCTAAAGTCTCATGACTGCCACGTGATTATGACGCAATTACTTCTAGTTGCATTGAGGGGGCTTCTACCGGAAATGTTTCATTAGCCATTGTGAAGCTATGTGCATTCCTCAATGCAATTTCTCAGATGGTAATCGATCCAGAAATGCTACCAAGGTTATAGAATGATTTGGTCCAATGTCTTGTCAGTTTCGAGTTGGGGTTCCCACCATCCTTCTTCAATATTATGACGCATGTCCTAGTTCACCTAGTCGAAGAGATTACCATTCTGGGTCCTGTATTTTTACAGAATATGTTCCCCTTTGAGAGGTTCATGGGAGTCTTAAAAAATATGTTCATAACCGTGCTAGGCCAGAAGGAAGCATCTCCAAGGGCCATGAAACAGAGGAGGTTATTGAGTTTTGTGTTGACTTTATTCCTGACCTTAGGCCGATTGGTGTTCCTGAATCGCGGCATGAGGGGAGACTGAGTGGAAAAGTCACGCTAGGAAAGGATTCAGTAATATGTATGGACGGGCATTCTTTCACTCAAGCACACTACACAGTTCTACAAAATTCCACCTTGGTGGCTCTGTATATAGAGGAACACATGGATATTGTACGCTCCAAGAACCCGGAGCAGTCTGACCCCTGGATTAAACGTACACACATGGCGACTTTCGGCGGTTGGTTGCAAACACATCTCATGAATGACACCACTGTTGGAGATGAGCTGTACTTGTTGGCCAAGTCACCATCTTCGACTATGTTGACTTTCAAAGGGTACGAGATAAATGGGAATACATTTTACACGATTGCCCAAGATAAAAAGAGCACCAACCAAAACAGTGGTGTCCGCTTTGATGCAACAAACAACAATAGGAAAAAGGACATATATTATGGTTACATAGAGAAGATATGGGAACTTGACTATGGACCTTCTCTTAAGATCCCTTTGTTTCGGTGCAAATGGGTCAATCTGACAGGAGGCGGGGTAAAGGTAGACCCGCAGTACGGAATGACAACAGTGGATCTCAACAATCTTGGGTACATAGACGAACCATTCGTCCTAGCCAATGATGTGGAGCTGGTTTTCTATGTGAAGGACATCTCTACCAAACCGAGAAAAAGAAAAGATAAGGAAGCGAATACATCATACGATGAGCCAAAGCGCCACATAGTTCTTTCAGGGAAAAGAAACATCGTGGGAGTGGAGGACAACACAGACATGTCAGAAGATTATGAAAAGATTGATGAAATTCCTCCCTTCACAGTGAAGACTGACCCAAGCATCTTGTTAAATGATGAAGATTCTCCATGGTTTCAGCGCAATCATAAACAAGGGCCACACGCGAAGAAATTTTTTTATACCCCAAGATCCCACTCTGGGATGTGACCGGCTTCACCGTCATCACTTTCTCTCTAGTGAGTTTCCGGACTTATAGCTGGAAAGTCCCACTTCGGACAAACCAGAGGGAATCTTTGTAAGAGTTAGGGTATATGTGCGTTTTGTCATTTTGGCATTTGAAACATGATTTTTGAATAATTATTTATTAAGTTATGAATTTTCAATTATTCATGTCCTTTTAGTATTTTAATTATACAGAGGAGTTAATCAATGCAATTATACAAAAGAGCTAAACAGAATTTGTTTTTGATTAAAACACCTATTTAAAATATCCTAAAAATTCCCAAATTGAACATACTGATAAAACACACTAATATTAAACAGCAGGAAACCAAAGTCAAAAGGATTAAAGTGAAAACAAAACCAAAGTCAAAACAGTACTATTTTCTGCAATAAACCTAATTTAAAATAAACTAAAAATAAATCACTAGATGCTACTGTATAAACAAAACAATAAGAAAACAGTAGCAAAAATAATTACTCAAAAACCTATTTTTAAATAAAAGATATTCCCAAAATAGTGTTTGAAGCAAATTTGAGCAAATTCAAATTTAAACAACTCAAATTTGAAAACTAAGTGCACCAACAGAAACTTCATAATTTGGTGAACCCAATGCAAAAAGAATCACTCAATTCGGATCTATAAACTAAAAGATATTCAATTTCTAAAATAGAAACAAAATCTGAAAATAAAATAGAACAGAAAAAGGCTAAAACACTACTGGTCGGGCACTGGACACATGGCGGCTCCTGATTCGCTACGGGTGCGGGCGATCTAAAACTATAGGCGGACGGCCGATCCACAAAAGAAAACGATTCGCGTTATTTGACTTTAGTCCCGGTTGCAACCACCAACCGGGACTAAAGGTTCCTTCTCCCGCGCTTAATTTGGGCCGCCGAAAAGAGACCTTTAGTCCCGGTTCGTGGCTGGAACCGGGACTAAAGGCCAACCTTTAGTCCTGGCTCCAGCCACGCACCGGGACTAAAGGACCTTTAGTCCCGGTGCGAGGCTGGAGCCGGGACTAAAGGTCCCGCGTATATAAGTTGTGTCCCGGGGCCAGCCACCGCCCGGGAGACAGACCGAACACCACGCCGCCAGGCCGCTCGTCTTCAACCTCTGACGCCGGAGATCGCCGACGCCGTCCCGCTCGCTCCTGCCCCTCCCCGAGCCTGCTGAACATCGCCTCGACCTCGCGGTGAGCCCCTTGTCAAGACCCCTCCGTTTCCCCTTCGATTCCGTGCCTGTAGCCCACGCTCGATGTTGTCGCCCACGCTCCGCCTCCGCTCGTCGCCGGCGCCGTCTCCGGCCGCTCCCGGCTGGGCCACCACCGCAGTTCGGCGCGGCGCGACACCCGCGACCGAACGCCCCAAACCCCGGGCCAAAAGGACCCCCCCTAGCGCATTTCCGGCGGAGTCCGGCGTGGCTCCGCCGCTGTTTTGGCCACCGCCGGCATGCCACCGTGCGGCCGCTGCCTGGGTCACCGCCAGGTGGGTCCCAGGCCACTAAGCCCCCCACAGGCTCACTGACATGTAGGGCCCACCCCCTTAACTAACTAAAATGATTAACTTAATTAGTTTAAATTAATAAGACACTGACAACTAGGCCCCACACTTAATTAGATTAGTTATGTTTAAATTAAAACTTGTTTTAATAGCTGTCTCACTGACCAGTGGGGTCTACTTGTCGGGTTTGACTAGTCAACCAGTCAAATGTTGACTGCTGACTGGGCTGCTGACTCAGCTCAGTGGCCCCACTGTCAACCTCACCAGCAAACAGCTGGGTACACTCTCTGTGTACATTTTCTGTGTACACTTAGCAATTAACATTAAATGGTTTTCGAATTAAACTTTAGAAATTCATATAAAATAAACCATAACTCGGATGAAAATAATTTATATATGAAAATTGCTCAGAAAAATATTACGAATCAGAATATGCAATCCGTTCATCTGTCAAATGCCCCTAGCATGCTGAACATGGAACCGTCCCCCCTCTTTTCATCTGTCCGGAAAATGCCAAACGCAGGGAAAACCCCTCCGGATGTATTCCCTCTCTGTCTGCAACGTGTAGTACCACGTTAGAACACCCCTAGTGCTGCAAGTTGTCATGTCATGCATCTGTGTTACATCTGTGTGCTTTATATTTATTGTTTCTCCCCCCCCCCCCGCCCCCCTGATTCTCTCTGGTAGACTCCGATTCAGTTTTTGCTTATTGAATGCATTCTAATTGTTTTATCTTTCTTCTGGATTAGTTAAGCTATGGACGATAGCGGCAGAGACCATGAAGAGGATATCATGTTCGACATGATACGCTCCTCCCAAATGTGACGCCCCGAGACCGATGCTCCAGATGTCTTCCTTTTATTCGTCGTCGTCGCCATGTCATTCGCTTGCATGTTGCACTTGGCCATGCCATCATGTGCATTTCATCCGCATGTTTTTCAAAACTTGCATCCGTTCGTAGTGTTTTTCTCTCCGTTCCTTCCGTTGTCCGTTTCGAGACCCGACACACTCGCACGCGCCCGCGGCACCTCCGAAATATTATTTTATAAGTGGGATAAAAATGTTCTCCGAATGGGATGAAAGTTGGCGTGCGGTCTTATCATGTTGTAGGTAGACCGCCTGCCAAATTTCGTTCCATTCAGAGGTCGTTTGATGCCCCAACGGATAACCTATAGCGGCACTATAGCCGGTCAAACGTCGGACGTTTTCGGTGTTCCAAAGACCGTGCCGGGCTGCTATCCTCTCTCTTCTCTTAGCTCAATTCACTCCCACACAGCCATTGCAGCCCACCTAACCTCCCCTCTGCCCGGAGCCGTCCGATTGCAATCGGAGGGTCCGAAATCAACCCCTAATCCCCTCCTACTTCCATTTTTGGGCAGAAAACCCTAGCCCCTAGCCACCGCCACCTCACCCCCCTGGCGCCCTCCAGCCAGCCGCGGCCCGCCCGAGCCCGCGCGCGGCCCCCCCGGGCCCATCTGGCTGCGCAGCCAGCCCGCGCGGGCCCAAGCGCCGCCCGGCTCCCGAGCCTAGCGCCGCCCGCTCCTCTACCCCGCCGCCGCACCGCGCCGCCGCCTCGGCACCCTCGTTGCCGGCCGTCTTCTAGCCGTCTGCCACCGCGGCCAGATCCGGGGTCCCCATGCCCGGATCTGCTCGATCCCGACCTCCTCTACGCCACGCCGCCGCCTCGTTGCCGTTCCGCCGTCGCCGCCTCGCTCCCGCTCGAGCTCGCCGTCGACCTCGCCCTGCATCTCCGCCGCACGGATCCGGTCGGGAACCGCCTCCCCGCCATCCCCTCGACTAGATCCGGTGCCCGGCGCACGTCCCCGGCTTCACTGCGCGCCGCCGCCGCCGGCAACCGCCATGGCCGCAGCATCCTTCAACCCCGCGCCGGGATCCCTCCGTCCCGGGTCCCTGTGGAACCCCGATCCAAACGGCCCCTGTATAGCGTCGTCCCGCACCATCCCGAACCGTCCCGTCCAGTTTCTCTCGCGAGGTATAAATGGCTGGGTCCTCAGATTTCAAACTTCATGCATGCATTTTGTGTAGGCCATATCTTTGCGCATGTTGATCCTATGGTGATGATCCTTATATGTAAAATGTTCTACTCAATGTGCTCTACATGATGGTTGCTGTTGCATTCATGTTAGGGTTCATCTGCGTGTCATTATCTCTGTTGCAAAAGTGCATCATGCTGTTAACTGCAGAAAACTATTAATATTTGTCACTTTGTCATTTTTGTGTGAATTAATGCAAATGTCATATGAGCATCTTGTCAACATGACTTTGGAGCATTTTCATGTCTTCTTGCTGCTAGTATTTATTTCATGCCATGATATGCCTTGATGTGAGTGCCATGAGCTTGTAAACATGCCTAGTTAATGTTGCTGTTCTGAGTAAAAGTTGTCTGTGATAAAACTTGCCAACTTTGCTTGATGGTTGCCACTAATCTAGAGCTCATATGCATATGGTTCCTTCATGTGATTTGGCCTATGTGATGTGTACTTTGATGCCATGCCTTTGGTTGCCATGTAAAGTTCATGTAGCATGTCTCTTTCTTGCTCTCAAGTTGCCATCACATTAACCCTGCGCATGTATATGCTCTGTCATAATCTGTAGCAGAACATTGCATTTTGCATGGATCATATTGACTTAACCTTAAAAATGATTTGAAGTATGTCATGTCTACTATAAGTGCATATCAAGTTTGTGCCCATCATGTTACTGTAGCTTGCTGTTTTGATGTTTGTAAAGTGCTATGTTGCTGTTTTGGGCAGATTGTTAATATAATTAGTGTTGGTTGTAATTGTTGAACCGTTGCTCCGTTTTGATCATGTTCTATATGAAACTTGCTTAGAATTGTGTGTAGTTTCACATTATCATGTTGCATCCTCGATTTGAGTGTTGTGGTTGATGTTTGCATGCCTTTTGCATTATTGCCATGTTAAACTTGTTTAGCTCATATCTTCTATACCGTAGCTCCGAATTAAGTGTTCTACATATGTAACTTGATTAGAAAATTGTGTAGATCATCATGGTGCATGTTAACTTGCTGTTTAACAACTTTAACATTGTATTAATTCAGATCAGTACCAATTTCGTAATTTGCATATGGGGAATTTCCGGAATTATTGTAATGTGTTGTTTCCGGCCTCATTTAAATTGCCTAGGTAGGTAGATTAACTATGCTTCACCTCTTGCCATGTTTAGCAACATTTAATCTTGTCATGCATCATATGTGGTTGTGCATCATGCCATGTTTATGCTTGTGTGTTTACCATGTTGTTTGCTTCTTTCCGGTTGTGCTTCTTCTCGATAGTTCTGCTTTCGATGCGATTGTGAGGATTCGTTCGACTATGATTGGTTCATCTTCTTCATGGACTTGATCTTCTTCCGAGCGGGATTTCAGGCAAGATGATCATGACCTTGGATATCTTTACTATCTTTGCTTGCTAGTTGTCTCGTTGCTATCGCTATGTCGCGCTTCCTACCACATGTATGTCAGCCTCCCATATGCCATGATACAGCCTCTAACCACCCTTACCTAGCAAACCGTTGTTTGGCTATATTACCACGTGCAGTTGCAGGTTGTTCCATGTTGGGACATGGATATCATGGGATATCACAATATCTCTTATTTAATTAATGCATCTATATACTAGGTTTTGGGTGGAAGGCTCGGCCTTTTGCCCAGTGTTTTGTTAACTCATGCCGCCCTAGTTTCCATAATGCCGGTGTTATGATCCTTGATTAGCGTTCCTAACATGCTCAGGGGAATGGGACCCTCTTGACAGTTCGCTTTGAATTACCGCTTCCAGCAAGGCCCAACATTGGTTTTAACATTTGCCAACATAATAATACTGAATCAAATAATTAATTTGCATAGGGAGTTAGCGCTACCCGAGGATTCTTAATTCAACATAATACAGGTGGGCCAGTGCCGATGGTGTTGGCCCAAAACAGAGTCGTTTGCGGCTTCCCCCGGGGAAACTCGGGTCTCAGTTGATGTACGTTGTGCTCATCCGGTCGTGGCCTGAGACGGGATACGCGTGGCTACTATCAGGGTGTCGGCACGCCGGGAGGTCTTGCTGGACTTGCGTTACCATTGTCGAAATGTCTTGTGCACCGGGATTCCGAGGATACTTCGGGCTATCTCGAGGTTGAGGTATTTCCACCGCAGCTTGTGTTCGTCTATGATGGGCCAGGTTGGAACACCCCTGCAGGGTTAAATCTTACGCGAAGACATGCCCGCGGTTATGTGGCGACTTGGATATTTATAACCTCCGGCTGTAGAGAACTTGACACTAATTCTAATTAAAATACACCAACCGCGTGCGTAACCGTGATCGTCTCTTTTCGAGGGAGTTCGGGAAGAGAACACGGTGGGGTTATGTTTGACTCGTAAGTAGGTGTTCAGGATCACTTCTTGATCATTATTAGTTTGCGACCGTTATGCGTAGTTACTCTTCTTATTCTTGTACTCATAAGTTAGCCACCATACAATGCTTAGTGCTTGCTGCAACCTCACCACTTTACCCCTGCCATACCCATTTAAGCTTTGATAGTCTTGCTACCCATGGTTATGGGATTGCTGAGTCCTCATGGCTCACAGATTACTACAACAACAGATGCAGGTACAGGTAATGCGATGATCTGACGTGAGAGCGATGTGCGTTTGCTTTTGGAGTTCTTCTTCTTCGTCGATCTTGGGATAGGTTCCGGGTCGGCAGCCTGGGCTAGCAGGGTGGATGTCGTTCGTGTTTTTTATTTGTGTTTCATCCGTAGTGGGATTCTGCTCTTCTGTATGATGTTTGCTATGTAATGATGTATTCCTGTGATGACTGTATGTATTCGTATGTATCCCCATCTATTATGTACATGGTACGATGTAATGATATTCACCTTGCAAGCGTCTTCGATATGCGCTTCTATCCCTGGTGGGGCCTCCAAGTCCCTCGAGGATAGGATCGCATATTGGGCGTGACAAGTTGGTATCAGAGCCGACCCTCGCGGTTACACGGATGTTTGTGGACAGGTGCGTGGTCATGTTGTGCATGACATTTGTGACCCGTCGTGGCACACGGCATGGCACATGTGCCGGACTGGATGCACGGACGTATGTGCCAAGAGGGAACATTCCTGTGGCCGACGAGGACGTCGGTTCCTCTGAGTGGGGGTGTATGTGATTGCCTAGCTTAATAGGGATGATAGACTACTCATATCTATAAGGAATTCCTTCTTTTCTAGGAACCCATTTGGAAAGAACTCCAAAGTTAAGTGTGCTCAGCTTGGAGTAATTTCAGAATGGGTGACCGACCGGGAACTTGCTCCCGTGTGCGCATGAGTGAGGACAAAGTGCACAGGAAAGACTAGTATTGATCTGTGAGGCCAGTCTAGATCTCGCCAGGAGTAACGACCACCGGCGGGTGTGTCCGGGGCGTTATAAGTTGGTATCAGAGCCCCCTTGATTGATCGAACCATTGGCGAGTTTAGAAGAAAAAACTATTTTGAGTCTAGCTATATATCGGAGAGTAGGAATTCTTTTTACTCCTTATCCCCTTCGTCGCTCTAGTGAGGAATTGTTACGTAGGTGTTTTGGTTCTACTACTCTTCTCACTCAAATTTTTTTTTAGGATCTCGCGGGTATTTTGGAATCGTTATGATATCGTTGTGACGGGAATTCTGTCTTGGTGCCTCCTGACCGTATGGATTGGACCGGGCGAGTTGAGCTCCAAGGTGTTCCTGTCACATTCGCTATCGTTTCAGTTCCTGAATACCAGAGGACGCCGACATCGAAACGCTTCTATACTTTTTGTGGTGGCAAATAGTGCCGTGACTTTTCCCCAGTACTGGAGGAGATAGCTCGGATGATCCACCGTGACTAGTATCGTTGTGTTTTCGAAGGTCTGAGGTAGACGAATTTGCAAAGTTTCTCGGTCGTGTGTTAAGGGTTGCGGATGCAGTTGCAGCTGATTAGGTTGTTGTTTGCTGACTAGGTTCCTGGACCCGCAACCTGATCGCATAACCAAGAAGTTTCAGGAGTTCTTAGGTGGGAATTCAAGTAGTTTCCTAGGATATCTTTCTGACAGATGCATGATATGAGATTGGGGTTCGACGTCTAGTGGTCCGCCTGCTCACGGTTGTTTTTACAGTGGGTCTCGTTGTGTCTTAAAGAGCCCTTGTAGCTTTGCTACGGTTCGGGGACGCTTCGTAGTCTCGTACACTACCTTGTACGGATGGCCACTGTAAGATCGAGCCCGTGTGGGCCCCACCACAAAAATTTCGGACGAAATCTCTATCATATGTTTGTTCCGACTTATTCTGCAAGCCACATCCTTTGTTTTGTTTTTGTTGTGGTATTCGAGTTGCTTCGAAGTCAAGTGTTGATCCCATTCCTTTCCTAAGTGGTGTTCTCATATTTCAATGGGAGTTCTAATCCTTCTTGTTCATCGAGATTGTCGTGACAATTCTTTTGCAACCGACGTGCTTCTCTTCAAGTTAATCCGACCCTTTCAACATTGCATGATCAATTCTTAGTTTTCTCAATGGAGTTCATTTCATGCATCTAAGTTGTCTTTATTTTCCCCACCCTCCCACCCTTTTCTTTGCGGAGTCAAAATTCTCAAATCAAGTATCCATTTTATTCATGAGAAGTATGTCCATTCTTTTCCTTCAATGTTCTTAACAGGTGATTTCTCGTGAAGATGCTCAGGAGCTACAAGTTCGCCATTCTTCGTTCTCGTTTTCTTCTCCGGGCGTCTAAATTCAAGCTTCGTTGTTTATCATATCCCTTTTCGTTGATTCAAATATTTTCCCATGTTGGAAGTTCGTATCCAAGCTTCTCTTGTTTATTCACCTCTCTCTATTCATATCCGGAGTGCAGAAATTATCTCAGAAGATTCATCTTTCCATTCAGGATCCGTTCGACATATTTCGAGGTTGTTATTTCTCTCAAGCCATTTAATAAAACCAGTGCAATTCCTATCTAAAGCAGTTGTTTTCAACGGTGTTTCTTTTGAGTGGGCCCTAACCCACTGGTCTTTTCCCAGGATCTTACCTGCCTCTTCTAATTCTCCCGGAGTTATTCTCAAATTCTTTCAAAGTTTGACGTAAGAATGAATTCTCATCGGTCAAATGTCTTCTCCAAGATCGCTTTCAAATTCTTTTCATCTATGGCTCAACCTTTCTATTCTTCATTAATCCAGAGTGTCTCAAAATTCTTCATGGTAGCTCTCATTGTCCTTCTCAGCGTTGAAGATCGAAGAAGAGTTTCTCTTAAATTATATCCGTTCCCTTGAAGATTCGTGGTTCTAGCTTCATGCCATCCTCTCAAATCATTTCCGATTGTGAGAAATTCTTTTCATACCTATCCAGAGTATTTCAAGAGTTGTTTTCGTTTTGATTCTCCGAAGGCCATCATTCCCGAAGATATATTTGTTTTCAACGTTCTGCTCTCAAATTCTTTCGGTGCATCGTTCAAGTATTCTTTAGTCAGTTCGCGATCGCTTCGTTCTCTTGTATCTAAATTCCTTCAAGTATCTTCGTTCATTTTCTAATTCTTCCCGGTGACTCCTTCTCTTTTCTTCGTTCATTGTCATTTCTTACGGTGGTTCGTTCAAGATTCCTCTTCCTTTGTTATCGTATCAATTCATTTGTTCTTTCCAAAATCCTACCGGTGTTTCCTCGAAGATTTCGTCAAGTTGGCGCTATATCTCTATTCAATCTTTTCAAGAAGAATCAGTAGTATGCAAATCCATTGCTTTTCATCAATTTATTTTGATGAAGGATAGACATATCATAATTCTTATTCTTGTTTCATGGAGGTGATTTAATTCCTTCTTCCGGAGTTTGTTCTTGATGAATAAATTCTCGGTTCTAGCTGTTCATCTTTCTTTTCCGGAGTTCCATGTTTTCTCGGTTATCTCATCGCGAAGCTCCATCTAAATCATTGCAAGGCTTCATCTTGTTCTTTTCAACTTTCATTTCATTTCCATCATCTTGGTAGTTATCCGGAGTTCTTTGAGAGTTTCTTCATGATCTTTCGTTAAGGATTTAATCCGTTCTCAAAGTCTTCTTCAAGATTCTTGTTGGAGGAGCTCAAGTATTCTTCATCTTGCATTTCAAAGTGTAAATTATTTCTACCTTATCTTTTGAGGTGGTATTATGTCCTTCTTGACAATTGGTGTTCATGTTTCATGATTCATAGTTCCCAAGAATGAGATATGTTAAACCCATCAGTTTCTCTTCGCCCAGGAGATCTTTCAACCCAGCAATCTCTTCGTTGGAATTATCTTGGTATAGTTTTCACATAAAGCCTATCCTAAGGATTGGTGCTATTGTGGTGCTTATCAATGATCCAAGTTTCTCCTTCTCTTCTCGATGAAAGAGGTTTTCATCTCTTCGAGATCTCAAGCAATCAATTGTTTCCGTTAGTGGCTGGTTGGCACCTCATAATTTTGAGATATTTTCCATAAGCCCACAACAAGCTTATTCTTTTCGTCATTGATTTTTCAACAACTCCGTTCAATCCTTCTCTGTAAGTGTGCTTTGGAAATTCAATTGTGGGAGAAGTTGTCATTTTCTTCTCCGTTCTTTTCGTTCCAATGATCTAGCTTCTATTCTTTTGTTCCGGAGGCATTGTGGTGTTTCTCTCTTCGACCCATTATCTCGTTTCGCCAAGATCATGTTATTTCCTTGCTTATCCATTTTACCGGAGTGTTATGTCATCTTTTCAAGTTCTTTTCATCTTATCAAGCTCTGCTTCTCTTTTAAACCGGAGTGTTGTCCGAATTCTTTCTTGCCCTTGTGCCATTCTTCATCTTTTTGCAACCTCCAAGGCTCGTTGGTTTCACTCGTTTGTCAAAGAAGCAACTTTGTTTTACCTCTTCCTCTTCATCTTCCGGTTCCTTCCTAAGATCTCGGGTCGAGATCTTCTGTTAGTAGGGGAGAGTTGTGACGCCCCGAGACCGATGCTCCAGATGTCTTCCTTTTATTCGTCGTCGTTGCCATGTCAGTCGCTTGCATGTTGCACTTGGCGATGTCATCATGTGCATTTCATCCGCATGTTTTTCAAAACTTGCATCCGTTCGTAGTGTTTTTCTCTCCGTTCCTTCCGTTGTCCGTTTCGAGACACGACACACTCGCACGCGCCCGTGGCACCTCCGAAATATTATTTTATAAGTGGGAAAAAAATTCTCGGAATGAGTTGAAAGTTGGCGTGTGGTCTTATCATGTTGTAGGTAGACCGCCTGCCAAATTTCGTTCCATTCGGAGGTCGTTTGATGCCCCAACGGATAACCTATAGCGGCACTATAGCCGGTCAAACGTCGGACGTTTTCGGTGTTCCGACCACCATGCCGGGCTGCTATCCTCTCTCTTCTCTCAGCTCAATTCACACCCACACAGCCATTGCAGCCCATCTAACCTCCCCTCTGCCCGGAGCCGTCCGATTGCAATTGGAGGATCCGAAATCAACCCCTAATCCCCTCCTACTCCTACCTGCCTATTTAAGCCAGCCTCTCCTTCCATTTTTTGGCAGAAAACCCTAGCCCCTAGCTACCGCCACCTCACCCCCCTGGCGCCCTCCAGCCAGCCGCGGCCCGCCCGAGCCCACGCGCGGCCTTCCCGGGCCCATATGGCCGCGCAGCCAGCCCGTGTGAGCCCGAGCGCCGCTCGGCTCCCGACGCTAGCGCCGCCCGCTCCTCTACCCCGCCGCCGCACCGCGCCGCCGCCTCGCCACCCTCGTTGCCGGTCGTCTTCCCGCCGTTTGCCACCGCGGCCGGATCCGGGGTCCCCATGCTCGGATCTGCTCGATCCCGACCTCCTCTACGCCACCCCGTCGCCTCGTCGCCGTTCTGCTGTCGCCGCCTCGCTCCCGCCCGAGCTTGCGGCCGACCTCGCCCTACGTCTCTGCCACATGGATCCGGCCGGGAACCGCCTCCCTGCCGTCCCCTCTACCGGATCCGGCGCCCGACGCCCGTCCCCGGCCTCCCTGCGCGCCGCCGCCGCCGGCAACCGCCATGGCCGCAGCCTTCTTCAACCCCGCGCCGGGATCCCTCCGTCCCGGGTCCATGAGGAACCCCGATCCAAACGGCCCATGTACAGCGCCGTCCCACACCATCGCGAACCGTCCCGTCCAGTTTCTCTCGCGAGGTATAAATGGCTGGGTCCTCAGATTTCAAACTTCATGCATGCATTTTGTGTAGGCCATATCTTTGTGCATGTTGATCCTGTGGTGATGATCCTTATATGTAAAATGTTCTACTCAATGTGCTCTACATGATGGTTGCTGTTGCATTCATGTTAGGGTTCATCTGCATGTCATTATCTCTATTGCAAAAGTGCATCATGCTGTTAATTGCAGAAAACTGTTAATATTTGTCACTTTGTCATTTTTGTGTGAATTAATGCAAATGTCATATGAGCATCTTGTGAACATGACTTTGGATCATTTTCATGTCTTCTTGCTGCAAGTATTTATTTCATGCCATGATATGCCTTGATGTGAGTGCCATGAGCTTGTAAACATGCCTTGTTAATGTTGCTGTTCTGAGTAAAAGTTGTCTGTGATAAAACTTGCCAACTTTGCTTGATGGTTGCCACTAATCTAGAGCTCATATGCATATGGTTCCTTCATGAGATTTGGCCTATGTGATGTGTACTTTGATGACATGCCTTTGGTTGCCATGTAAAGTTCATGTAGCATGTCTCTTTCTTGCTCTCAAGTTGCCATCACATTAACCCTGCGCATGTATATGCTCTGTCATAATCTGTAGCAGAACATTGCATTTTGCATGGATCATATTGACTTAACCTTGATGCCTATGAACCTGAACCTTAAAGATGATTTGAAGTATGTCATGTCTACTTTAAGTGCATATCAAGTTTGTGCCCATCATGTTACTGTAGCTTGCTGTTTTGATGTTTGCAAAGTGCTATGTTGCTATTTTGGGCAGATTGTTAATATAATTTGTGTTGGTTGTAATTGTTGAACCGTTGCTCCGTTTTGATCATGTTCTATGAAACTTGCTTAGAATTGTGTGTAGTTTCACATTATCATGTTGCATCCTCGATTTGAGTGTTGTGGTTGATGTTTGCATGCCTTTTGCATTATTGCAAAGTTAAGCTTGTTTAGCTCATATCTTCTAGACCGTAGCTCCGAATTAAATGTTCTACATATGTAACTTGATTAGAAAAACGTGTAGATCATCATGGTGCATGTTAACTTGCTGTTTAACAACTTGAACATTGTGTTAATTCAGATCAGTACCAATTTCGAAATTTGCATATGGGGAATTTCCGGAATTATTGTAATGTGTTGTTTCCGGCCTCATTTAAATTGCCTAGTAGGTAGATTAACTATACTTCACCTCTTGCCATGTTTAACAACATTTAATCTTGTCATGCATCATATGTGGTTGTGCATCATGCCATGTTTATGCTTGTGTGTTTACCATGTTGTTTGCTTCTTTCCGGTTGTGCTTCTTCTCGATAGTTCTGCTTTCGATGCGATTGTGAGGATTCGTTCGACTATGATTGGTTCGTCTTCTTCATGGACTCGATCTTCTTCTGAGCGGGATTTCAGGCAAGATAATCATGACCTTGGATATCTTTACTATCTTTGCTTGCTAGTTGTCTCGTTGCTGTCGCTATGTCATGCTTCCTACCACATGTATGTCAGCCTCCCATATGACATGATACAGCCTCTAACCACCCTTACCCAGCAAACCGTTGTTTGGCTATGTTACCGCTTTGCTCAGCCCTTTCTTATAGCATTGCTAGTTGCAGGTGCAGTTACAGGTTGTTCCATGTTGGGACATGGATATCATGGGATATCACAATATCTCTTATTTAATTAATGCATCTATATACTAGGTTTTGGGTGGAAGGCTTGGCCTTTTGCCCAGTGTTTTGTTAACTCATGCCGCCCTAGTTTCCGTAATGCCGGTGTTATGATCCTTGATTAGCGTTCCTAACATGCTCAGGGGAATGGGACCCTCTTGACAGTTCGCTTTGAATTACCGCTTCCAGCAAGGCCCAACATTGGTTTTAACATTTGCCAACATAATAATACTGAATCAAATAATTAATTTGCATAGGGAGTTAGCGCTACCCGAGGATTCTTAATTCAACATAATACAGGTGGGCCAGTGCCGATGGTGTTGGCCCAAAACAGAGTCGTTTGCGGCTTCCCCCGGGGAAACTCGGGTCTCAGTTGATGTACGTTGTGCTCATCCGGTCGTGGCCTGAGACGAGATACGCGCGGCTACTATCAGGGTGTCGGCACGCCGGGAGGTCTTGCTGGACTTGCGTTACCATTGTCGAAATGTCTTGTGCCCGGGATTCCGAGGATACTTCAAGCTATCTCGAGGTTGAGGTATTTCCACCGCAGCTTGTGTTGCTCTATCATGGACCAGGTTGGAACACCCCTGCAGGGTTAAATCTTACGCGAAGCCGTGCCCGAGGTTATGTGGCGACTTGGATATTTATAACCTCCGGTTGTAGAGAACTTGACACTAATTCTAATTAAAATACACCAACCGCGTGCGTAACCGTGATCGTCTCTTTTTGAGGGAGTTCGGGAAGAGAACACGGTGGGGTTATGTTTGACTCATAAGTAGGTGTTCATGATCACTTCATGATCATTATTAGTTTGCGGCCGTTATGCGTAGTTACTCTTCTTATTCTTGTACTCATAAGTTAGCCACCATACAATGCTTAGTGCTTGCTGCAACCTCACCACTTTAACCCTTCCATACCCATTTAAGCTTTGATAGTCTTGCTACCCATGGTTATGGGTTGCTGAGTCCTCATGGCTCACAGATTACTACAACAACAGATGCAGGTACAGGAAATGTGATGATCTGACGTGAGAGCGATGTGCGTTTGCTTTTGGAGTTCTTCTTCTTCCTCGATCTTGGGATAGGTTCCGGGTCGGCAGCCTGGGCTAGCAGGATGGATGTCGTTTGTGTTTTTCATTTGTGTTTCATCCGTAGTCGGATTCTGCTCTTCTGTATGATGTTTGCTATGTAATGATGTATTCCTGTGATGACTGTATATATTCGTATGTATCCCCATCTATTATGTACATGGTACGATGTAATGATATCCACCTTTTAAGCGTCTTCGATATGCGCTTCTATCCCTGGTGGGGCCTCTAAGTCCCTCGAGGATAGGATCGCATATTGGGCGTGACACCAAAACCCAGAGAATAAACCAGATGACGGCTCACAATATCTGAACAAGTCCGGTGAGGGACTTGAGGAAGCACCAAGAGACGAAGGGCAAACAAACAATGATGGCGAAGAAAATGTTCTCCAATTAACAAAGTCTGGCGAGGTATATATATATTAGGCCTCTGGTGATCATTAGATGTATTAATTGATTTGTATATATATATTAACGAATCTTTCTTCTTTTAGCCCTCCGGATCGAGCAAATCTTCTACAAGGGTACGAGGCCGGGCCAAAAAGTTGGCCGATGGCATAAAGTACAACATCGATGAAGTCGCAGCAGATGGCGAACCGATTGCTCCTGCACAGAATGCCCGTAAATTTATAAGTCAATGCGGAGTTATTGTTAGGGACAACATCCCGATCACCATTCAAGAATGGAATAAGCCAAAGGAAGATCGAGAAGTTAGTTATGTGGACGAAAGATCAAAAAATTTGCTTTGGGATACGCTCATGTCACATTTCAACCTGCCAGAGGGTTTCACAGATGGCCAACGGTTGAAAGTCAAGTTGTTTGCTCTTAAGAAGATGGCCACCCAATTCCAGAGGATTCTTAATTAAACATAAGACAGGTGGGCCAGTGCCGATGGTGTTGGTCCAAAACAGAGTCGTTTGCGGCTTCCCCCGGGGAAACTCGGGTCTCAGTTGTTGTACGCTGTGCTCATCCGGTTGTGGCCTGTGACGAGATACGCGCGGCTACTATCAGAGTGTCGGCACGCCGGGCTGTCTTGCTGGACTTGCGTTACCATTGTCGAAATGTCTTGTGCACCGGGATTCCGAGGATACTTCAAGCTATCTCGAGGTTGAGGTATTTCCACCGCAGCTTGTGTTGGTTTATGATGGACCAGGTTGGAACACCCCTGCAGGGTTAAAACTTACGCGAAGCCGTGCCTGCGGTTATGTGGCGACTTGGATATTTATAACCCCCAGTTGTAGAGAACTTGACACTAATTCTAATTAAAATACACCAACCGCGTGCGTAACCGTGATCGTCTCTTTTTGAGAGAGTTCGGGAAGAGAACACGGTGGGGTTATGTTTGACTCATAAGTAGGTGTTCATGATCACTTCTTGATCATTATTAGTTTGCGGCCGTTATGCGTAGTTACTCTTCTTATTCTTGTACTCATAAGTTAGCCACCATACAATGCTTAGTGCTTGCTGCAACCTCACCACTTTAACCCTTCCATACCCATTTAAGCTTTGATAGTCTTGCTACCCATGGTTATGGGTTGCTGAGTCCTCATGGCTCACAGATTACTACAACAACAGATGCAGGTACAGGTAATGTGATGATCTGACGTGAGAGCAATGCGCGTTTGCTTTTGGCGTTCTTCTTCTTCGTCGATCTTAGGATAGGTTCCGGGTCGGCAGCCTGGGCTAGCAGGGTGGATGTCGTTTGTGTTTTTCATTTGTGTTTCATCCGTAGTCGGATTCTGCTGTTCTGTATGATGTTTTCTATGTAATGATGTATTCCTGTGATGACTATATATATTCGTATGTATCCCCATCTATTATGTACATGGTACGATGTAATTATATCCACCTTGCAAGCGTCTTCGATATGCGCTTCTATCCCTGGTGGGGCCTCCAAGTCCCTCAAGGATAGGATCGCATATTGGGCGTGACACCAAAACCCAGAGAATAAACCAGATGACGGCTCACAATATCTGAACAAGTCCGGTGAGGGACTTGAGGAAGAACCAAGAGACGAAGGGCAAACAAACAATGATGGCGAAGAAAATGTTCTCCAATTAACAAAGTTCGGCGACGTATATATATATTAGGCCTCTGGTGATCATTA
Organism: Elymus sibiricus; assembly: GCA_039707655.1. Lineage (NCBI taxonomy): Eukaryota > Viridiplantae > Streptophyta > Magnoliopsida > Poales > Poaceae > Elymus > Elymus sibiricus. The sequence goes on from CM077676.1 coordinate 239,532,681, forward strand.
GATGTATTAATTGATTTGTATATGTATATTAACGAATCTTTATTCTTTTAGCCCTCCGGATCGAGCAAATCTTCTACAAGGGTACGAGGCCGGGCCAAAAAGTTGGCCGATGGCATAAAGTACAACATCGATGAAGTCGCAGCAGATGGCGAACCGATTGCTCCTGCACAGAATGCCCGTAAATTTATAAGTCAATGCGGAGTTATTGTTAGGGACAACATCCCGATCACCATTCAGGAATGGAATAAGCCAAAGGAAGACCGAGAAGTTAGTTATGTGGACGGAAGATCAAAAAATTTGCTTTGGGATACGCTCATGTCACATTTCAACCTGCCAGAGGGTTTCACAGAAACTCAACCAGTTTGCTCTTAAGAAGATGGCCACACAATTCCAGAGGATTCTTAATTCAACATAATACAGGTGGACCAGCGCCGATGGTGTTGTTCCAAAACAGAGTCGTTTGCGGCTTCCCCCGGGGAAACTCGGGTCTCAGTTGTTGTACGCTGTGCTCATCCGGTCATGGCCTGAGATGAGATACGCGCGGCTACTATCAGGGTGTTGGCATGCCGGGAGGTCTTGCTGGACTTGCGTTACCATTGTCGAAATGTCTTGTGCACCGGGATTCCGAGGATACTTCAAGCTATCTCGAGGTTGAGGTATTTCCACCGCAGCTTGTGTTGGTTTATGATGGACCAGATTGGAACACCCCTGTAGGGTTAAATCTTACGCGAAGCCGTGCCCGCGGTTATGTGGCGACTTGGATATTTATAACCCCCAGTTGTAGAGAACTTGACACTAATTCTAATTAAAATACACCAACCGCATGCGTAACCGTGATCGTCTCTTTTTGAGGGAGTTCGGGAAGAGAACACGGTGGGGTTATGTTTGACTCATAAGTAGGTGTTCATGATCACTTCCTGATCATTATTAGTTTGCGGCCGTTATGCGTAGTTACTCTTCTTATTCTTGTACTCATAAGTTAGCCACCATACAATGCTTAGTGCTTGCTGCAACCTCACCACTTTAACCCTTCCATACCCATTTAAGCTTTGATAGTCTTGCTACCCATGGTTATGGGTTGCTGAGTCCTCATGGCTCACAGATTACTACAACAACAGATGCAGGTACAGGTAATGTGATGATCTGACGTGAGAGCGATGTGCGTTTGCTTTTGGAGTTCTTCTTCTTCGTCGATCTTGGGATAGGTTCCGGGTCGGCAGCCTGGGCGAGCAGGGTGGATGTCGTTTGTGTTTTTCATTTGTGTTTCATCCGTAGTCGGATTCTGCTATTCTGTATGATGTTTGCTATGTAATGATGTATTCCTGTGATGACTGTATATATTCGTATGTATCCCCATCTATTATGTACATGGTACGATGTAATGATATCCACCTTGCAAGCGTCTTCGATATGCGCTTCTATCCCTGGTGGGGCCTCCAAGTCCCTCGAGGATAGGATCGCATATTGGGCGTGACACCAAAACCCAGAGAATAAACCAGATGACGGCTCACAATATCTGAACAAGTCCGGTGAGGGACTTGAGGAAGAACCAAGAGACGAAGGGCAAACAAACAATGATGGCGAAGAAAATGTTCTCCAATTAACAAAGTCTGGCGAGGTATATATATATTAGGCCTCTGGTGATCATTAGATGTATTAATTGATTTGTATATATATATTAATGAATCTTTCTTCTTTTAGCCCTCCGGATCGAGCAAATCTTCTACAAGGGTATTAGGCCGGGCAAAAAAGTTGCCCGATGGCATAAAGTACAACATCGATGAAGTCGCAGCAGATGGCAAACCGATTGCTCCTACACAGAATGCCCGTAAATTGATAAGTCAATGCGGAGTTATTGTTAGGGACAACATCCGGATCACCATTCAGGAATGGAATAAGCCAAAGGAAGATCGAGAAGTTAGTTATGTGGACGAAAGATCAAAAAATTTGCTTTGGGATACGCTCATGTCACATTTCAACCCGCCAGAGGGTTTCACAGATGGCCAACGGTTGAAAGTCAAGCAGTTTGCTCTTAAGAAGATGGCCACACAATTCCAGAGCTGGAAGAAAAGATTATGGAGCGAGTACATCAAGGCAAAAAATAAGACTCCAGAATTCACTGGAGCACTAGAGAAGATAAAAGATCACTGGGACGCATTTGTGGAGTACAAGGGATCGGATGAAGCTCTGGAAAGGTCGAGAAAAAACAAGATAAATGCTGAGAAAAAAGAGTATCACCATGTTCTGGGGCCAGGTGGCTACAAGAGTGGCGTGCCTAAGTGGGAAGCAGCTGAGGCCAAGATGATTGCTGAAGGGGTCACTCCAAAAATAGCGGGTTGGCCCGAGAGGTCCAGGAATTGGTTTTATGCGCATGGGGGAAAGTTGGACCCAGCGACAGGGGAGATTATTGAAAAGGCATCTTAAAACAACCTCGGACGCTTTACTTCAAGCAATAGAAGATGCTCAAAAGGGGGTGTTCCAGCCAGAGAGAGAGAACGACAAGCTTACACGCGCCCTCGGGAATCCTGAACACGGAGGACGAACACGAGGCAAAGGCGTTGTTCCGTGGGTTCAGGGGTTTTTGGTGTGGAACGACACTTATAGAAGCCGTGCGAGAAAAAAGAAGCAGGATGCAGACCGGCTTCAAAAGGTAGAATCAAAGAACGCAGAGTTGGAACGCGTTTTAATGCGGTAGCAGGAGCAGATCGACACAATTGGCCAGCAAAGGGCGTATCAGCGGCAGGAGCAAGCAGATCCAGCATTGGATAGTACCGTCCCATCTATGCGGAAAAGCAGCGTGGGTTCCACGGGGGTCTCGGCCGATGATGCACTGCTGGCTTGCTACCCCGTGGATGATATCAAAGAGACGACAAGTTGTGAGCTACACATGAAAATGAAGAACATATCCATGAAGGTGGCGGTCGGCTTTGCTTTACCGAATGCACCTGAAGCAACCATCCATGGCAATCCGATTCCAGCTGGCGATGCTCGTGTCGGGGTGGATGAAGTTCTGTCGGGATATGACTCACTAGAGCTTGACATTCCTGGAGGTCAAGGGGAGCAGACACTGGGAGAAGTCATACGTGGTCTCATTGTATGGAGAAAGGATTGCATCTTGTTTCCAAACTCGGCGCCAAGGCCACCGACTCCTCCGAGTAGCAATACACATGTCACTACTAGGAAAACGTCTATAGCTAATATGGACATAAATGGCGCACCATGTATGTGGTGCGCCACTGCTATATAGCAGTGGCGCACCAGATATGGGTGCGCCATTAATGGCCATATTACTAATGGCGCACATTGCATGTGGTGCGCCACTACTAAGTTTGTCCTGGCCCCACACCCCTCCCCAGACTTAGCAGTGGCGCACCAGGGGAAAGTGCGCCATTACTAGTTTTAACTAGTAATGGCGTACCACACCCACAGTGCGCCACTACTAACAAATTTTTTTTCAATATTTTTTCAAAACTAGTAATGGCGCACCAGGGGAAAGTGCGCCATTACTAGTTTTAACTAGTAATGGCGCACCACACCCACGGTGCGCCACTACTAACAATTTTTTTTTCAATTTTTTTTCAAAACTAGTAATGGCGCACCACACACCAGGTGCGCCATTAGTAACCCTGGTTACCAATGGCGCATTCTTAGGAGGTGCGCCACTGGTAACCTGAGAGCAGCTAGATATTTTTGACAGGCACCTACCACACTCACTTTCCCCACTTCATTCTCTCCACCTCTACCAAGCTTGGTCTCGGCTGCCTCCTCCTCCTCACCTCATTTGCACCATAGATTCACCCAAATTAAGTGGTTAAATTTCCTTTTTTTGATAGGTAAGTAAGGGGAAAGCTTTCTTTATGTTCTAGATCTACTTTTTTCTCCCTCCAACGTACACACTTTTTATGGCCTAGATCTACACTTTTCTCATTGAGCTAGATCTACGTATGTTTGTGGTGTTGCATATGTTTGTGTTTGCAGGTACCGGTATTTGAAATGCGATAGTTGCCAATATTTTGCCGGAATGTTGATTCATTTCCGTTTCGGCGAGAATTTGGCACTATGCATTCTTTTTGGTCCTATTTTTAGGCAAAGTCATGCCAAAAAAAATTTTGGTTCTAAAATATCGTTTTTCTCTACCCCGCAGGCAACCATGGTCCGCACGATGACCGAAGGAATCGTGAATAGGTTTTTGAGCTCCGCGAAGGCCGAGATGCTTCAAAAGAACGAGACGGAGATAAGATGTCCTGGTCGAAGATGCAAGCTGAAGAGCCTTATGGACCCGGATTCCAGACTGGTGCGGGACCACCTGCTCGTGCGTGGTTTCATGGATGGCTATCGGTGGCAAGGTGATGAAGATGATTATGAAGTCGTCCATGGGGGCCGGGCAAGAAATAAGGAAGGGTAGCAAGAAAATAGCGGCGAGGGCTGGCGAGAAGACGAAGAATATCCAGGACATGATCACGAAGTAGATGCAGGACACAGTCATCATGTAGAAGATGCCGGACATGATGATGAGGAAGATCAAGACGAAGGGCATGATCATGAAGATGAAGATGCCGGAGCAGACGATGATGGACCATCGATGGGCTGGGTGTAGGACCCTCATATTCAAGAGCTGCTTCTCAAGCAGACGGGTAACGCAAGAGCTGCCGCCCGAGAGAAAGCCAAGCTGGATCAACTGGAGATAGACGCGGTTACTCCATTGTATGAAGGATGCAGGCCCGAGGATACCCGCCTGAAAGTAACGCTCATGGCTCTGGAGATGAAGGTAAAACACAAAATGACCGACGCATGCTTCGACGAGAACATGTCATTCTGGTACGAACGTCTTCCCAAGGGGAACAAGTGCCCGACCAGTTTCGAGGAGGCGAAGAAAATCGTGTGTCCTCTGGATTTACCGCACGTGAAATACCATGTGTGCATGAATGATTGCATCATTTATCGGGACGAGCACGCGGAGTCTACCATATGTCCGGTGTGCGGCGTCACTCGATACAAGAAGAGGAAGAAAGCTCCTCAAAAAGTGGTGTGGTACTTTCCGATCACTCCTCGTCTGCAGCGGTATTTCGCGGACCCTAAGCAAGCAGAGCTCCTGCGTTGGCACGCGGATAGTAAGGAGAAGAAGCGAGAAGATGACGGAAATGATCCGGAGATAAATAAAAAAGACAAGATGCTGAGTCACCCTAAGGATGCGAGCCAGTGGCAAGCGTTGAAATTCGAACACCCAGAATTTGGGGACGATCCAAGGAACATCATGCTGGGCGCGAGCACCGATGGAGTCAATCCGTTTGGCAGCCAGAGAAGCACACATAGCACCTGGCCTGTGTTTGTGTGGATGTACAACCTTCCCCCCTGGATGTGCATGAAGAGGAAGTACATTCACATGAGTATGCTAATTGAAGGGCTGAAACAACCAGGGAATGACATCAATCTGTATCTGGGGCTGCTGAAAGAGGAGCTAGACACGCTGTGGAAAACGCCAGCCAATACGTGGGACGCCGCAGCGAAACAATATTTCCCTATGAGAGCCGCACTGCTCACGACGGTGCACGACTATCTCGGTTACGGATATGTCGCGGGGCAGGTGGTCCACGGATTTTGTGCATGCGTCAGGTGCATGAATGACACAACGTATCGCCAGCTAGATAGAGATCCCGGGTCTTCGAAAACCGTGTTCATGGGACATCAAAGGTGGCTTCGTGACGATGACGCATGGAGAAAACGCAAGGATCTGTTCGATGGTGAAACCGAACCCCGAAGACCCCCACGTACGAGGAGCAGCGAGGAAATAGACGAGCTGTTGAAAAATTGGAAAGAGTGCCCACCGCCGGGAAAGAAGCGAAAGGCGCCAGAGCCGCTGCTGAAGGTATGGAAAACGAGGTCTGTTTTCGGGGACTTGCCGTACTGGAAGATCCTCCGTGTGCCTCACAGCCTTGATGTCATGCATATCACGAAGAACGTGTGCGAGAGTCTGCTTGGTACCCTGCTCAACATGCCAGAGAGGACCAAAGATGGGCCGAAAGCAAGGGCAGACTTGCAATCAATGGGCATCAGGGAGGAGCTTCACGCAAAACGCCCTAATGATGATGATGATGATGAGGCAAAGGACACGGAAAGTCGTCGCAAAGGAAAAAAGGCCAAGAAGATCGAATATGACTGCCCTCCCACGTGCTTCACTCTAAGTCAGAAGGAGATCGAGCAGTTTTTCACCTGCCTCCTAGGAGTAAAACTTCCTTACGGTTACGCGGGGAAGATAAGCAGATACCTAGACTCAGCGAAGCAGAAGTTCAGCGGGATGAAGTCTCACGACTGTCACGTGCTTATGACGCAGATACTTCCAGTTGCAATCCGTGGGATCATGGACGCGCACGTCCGTGAAACGCTATTTGGCCTATGCAACTTTTTCGACGTCATCTCTCGGAAGTCGGTTGGCGTGAGGCAACTCAGAAGGCTACAGGAAGAGATCGTGGTGATACTATGCGAGCTTGAGATGTACTTCCCGCCCGCATTCTTCGATGTTATGGTCCATCTGCTGGTCCATATCGTGGAGGATATCATCCAACTCGGGCCGACGTTCCTGCACAGCATGATGCCGTTCGAAAGGATGAATGGTGTCATCAAAGGATACGTTCGCAACAGGGCACGTCCAGATGGAAGCATAGCCAAGGGCTTTCTGACCGAAGAGTGCATCTCCTTCTGCACGAATTATCTAGGCATCGAGAACCCCGTTGGTCTGCCCATCAACAGGCACCTCGGCAGGCTCGCTGGATGGGGTCACCGCGAGGGTCGCCGCGAAATGCATGTCGACTTCGAGGGTCGACTCGCCGACTTTGAAAGAGCAAACCTAGTCGCGCTACAACACATAGTCGTGGTCGATCCTTGGGTGGTAGAGCACAAAACCTTTATTGAGAAGACGTACAATGACCGAGGCCAACAGAGGACGGACGGAGATATAATCAAAGAGCACAACTCATGTTTCACGCGTTGGTTCAAGGACAAGCTTCTGTCGTACCCTTTACATGAGGATTCTTCCGCGGAAGAAAAACTCATATTCGCCTTGTCACAGGGTGCCGAGCACAACCTGATGACCTATCAGGCGTACGATATCAACGGCTACACATTCTACACCGAGGAAAAGGACATGAAGAGCGATTATCAGAACTCCGGGGTAACGATGGAATCCTACACCGGTAACGACAAGGACAGATACTACGGAAGGATCGAGGAGATCTGGGAGCTGAGCTACGCTGGAGAGAAGGTCCCGATGTTCCGTGTCAGATGGGCCAAGAGCGTCCTAAAAGAAGACCGGTATTTCACCACCATGGTTATACCCGAAGCCAAATCCAAGACCGCGGGCGCAAACGTCACCGCGAAAAATAAGCCATGGGTACTGGCGTGCCAAGTGGACCAATGCTTCTTCATTACCGACCCGTCAAAGCCCAGTCGTGTTGTCGTGAGGAGAGGCAAAAGGAACATCATCGGAATGGATGGAGTCGCCAATGAGCAAGACTTCGACAAGTACGGCGACCCGAAGATGGAAGATGACGACGACGATGAAGTACCACACACCACAAGAAGAAGCAGGACCACCCTACCTAAAGGACGTCCGTTCAAGAGAAGAAATCAAGGGGTTCCGGGGCTAAATTATTCAACCGCGAGAAAGAAGGGCAAGAAGATTGTGAAAAGATAGCTAAGATCGAATCACGACGTGTCGGTCGCGTGTGTGTGTCAGTGGCAAGCTCAATCTTTCATGACTGTTATTTCATGTCACTTGATTTCAACCATGTCATCTAATTCTAAATCTTTGCACAATGGTTTTATCACTCCATTTGCATGTTCCTTTTCTTTTATCTCAAATCTTAAATTATTACATGCAACTAAAAATTCAAAAAAATAAAAAAAAGTTAGTAATGGCGCACCAGGAGAAGGTGCGCCATTGCTATCACGGTGTTTATGGCGCACCCCTAAAAGGTGCGCCATTGCTATCCTTGTTATGGCGCACCTCGCAATAGTGCGCCATTGCTATCCTTGTGGCCATTGCTAACCCTCCCCCCGACTACAGCTTCTCCTCCCCGGCGTGACCCTCCCCCGTTAGCCTAACTCACTCTCCTCCCCGGCCCTGACCCTCCCCCGACCGCCGCTCTCCCCTCCGCCACCCGCCGCCCCTCGTCTGCCCCCGCCCGCCGCTCTCCCCTCCGCTGCCCGCCGCCCGCCGCCCCTCGTCTGCCCCCGCCCTCTGTCTTGTCGCAGGGGAAGGTGGTGCCGGCGTGTACGGCGTCTGCGCCTTCTTCGTGCTCCTCCTCGCGCAGCTGCTGGTCACTGGCGTCACCCGCTGCCTCTGCTTCGGCCCCGCCCTCTCCTCACGCGGCTGCTCCTTACTCTCTTCTAGGTATGTATGCGCCTCTCCTCCGAATCCCTTGATCCCAACTGCATACTAGATCCGGTTCAGGATTTTGGGGATTACTTGTGGAATTCCTAGCTGCCATTGACAGTTTTAGATTGTATCAGCTCTTAGTGTCACATTGTGGGTTCAGTAAACTGCCGGAGTTGCGTCTAGTGGGGGATTGCAAAGTGCTCGATTTGGTTATGTGTTGTGTGTTTTGGTTCATGCCGAATTGATTTGTGCTCTTGTTGCTGGATTCAGGTCCCATTTGGAGATATTTGTCAAGGCAAGTGCATCATATATATGTACATGACTGCACAATCGAGCTAACTGCTCCTCATTCGGCTCATCATGTACTTATGCAGAAAGCCTGATACCGTGTTGAGTACCAGTGCAGTACTTGATAGTTCAGACATGCAGCATGAGCAAGTTTTAGTGCAGCTTATGCCTTATGGTTGGTAGTTCACACTTCACAGTCACAGAGTGTGTTAATTAGTTGATGATGGCAAAAATGCTATGCATGTTGGTTCAGTCACATAGGACTGGTAGATGACGATTCTCTCTATATTTTTTCTTGTACTGTGTTTTTATTTGTTTGTTTTGATCAAGCAATGCTCTGTATGCTGTTTTGTCTTGTACGGTACTGCGTATATAGGTCGACATGCAGGATTCAGTGTATACTATGTGCTTGAAGCATTGTGTATCAGCCACAAGGCATGGCATTTTAAGTCTGGACACTTTGATGTGCACGGTGCTCGTGTGCTTGGTGTGCCTTCATTTAGCACAAGTCTGGACACTTTGGGAGGGTATATCTAGTGCATATCAACTGGATTGGGCTCCCTTGCTAGGCTGTATCCTTTTGGTTTGGGGTTTATGTGCAGGTACATTGAGTTGCCAATGTTTTGCCTGAACGTTGATTAATTTCCGTCCGGCAAATTTCTGGCACTCCGGCATGACCTTTTTTAGCAAAGGTCATGCCGATTTTTTCCTAGAATTTATGTTGCCAGCTAAATTACCCCTGTCAGTGAAGTTACCCACCCATTAACACTAAAATGACCCATGTTTGTTTAGCTAAGTTATCCATTTTTTCCTATTTAGAGCGAACATGGCCGACAACGATGAGGCCGGCGGTTCAGGCAAGCCATTCTAGGAGCTATCCCAGGAGATGGAGGAAGAACCTCACCGCTACAAGGACGCCACGGAAGACACCGATCCCGACTACACAACCCCTAGTGGCGTCGGGGATGACACCACAGATGGTGCCGCCGGGGATGCCACCACTGATGATGGCAGCGAACGCACAGATGGCAGCCAACCGAAGAGGCAACGGAAGGACCGGCGCCCGAACGTGCTCGGCACCGTCAAGGAGGAATTTACTGAAGTGTCCTCCAGTGGGCATCCAACGGCGCCCAAAGAATTAGTCGGTGGGTACGCGGGACAACTCGGGTGCATTCTCCGGAGCACCATCTCGATCAACACCGAGAACCTAAGGTATCGTGACCGAGGGAATTTGTGCAACCTCCTCTTCACGAAGCTGCACGAACGATACAAGTTCCCCGGTGACTTCGCAAACACACGCCTCTTAGGGAATAAAGTGAACAGTGCCGCCCTCACGAAGATGAGCACAGCCCTGGCTACTTGGAGAGCCGCGGTGAAGATAATGATTCTAAGAGGTGATAGTTATGAGAAGATCAAGGAGAAAAATCCTTCGATCAGCGAAGCTGACTACCTGGAGTTCAAGATCAAGTGCGAGAGCAACGCATCCGCGGAATCAAGTCAGTGGGGGAAAGATATGCGGGACTTGAACTTAGGGTTCCACAAACTCGGTCGCGGCGGTTACAGAGTGGCGGAACCTAAATGGGACAAGGAGGACGCGGAGCATGCCGAGCAAGGCCTACCGCCCCTCTTCGATAAATACCATGAAAAGCAGACCAGGAACTATGTCAGGGCCCGGTACAAGGTGGACCCGGTAACAAAGGAGCTTACCACGGATCCGAAGGTGAAGGATCTTGAGCGTGTTCTGGTAAGGAATACACCCCCGCGTAATTAGCTCCATATGGTTGCATTCTAATTAATGAAGCCAAATTTCTAAATGGTTCACGTTCCTTCCGCAGGAAACTGAAAGCAGTAGCGCAGGGTCTCAGAGCTCCCCGTCTGCCCCTTGGGACACCACTTTAAATAGGGCGTTGAACGTAATGAAACACAAGGATAAGTTCAGTAAGCCGTCGTCAGCTGGTCGTGTGGTCGGCGAAGGCTTGTCCACGAAATGGTCGGAATACTATAAGGCTGGGCGAAAGGAGAGAAAGACCAGCTCGGAAAGCCAGGAGCGCGAGGTTAAAGAACTCAAGGCAAAAGTGGCGCGGATTCCGGAGATAGTCCAAGAGCAAGTGCGAGACCAACTGGGAGCGACGATCACTGCCATTATGCCTTCCTTGCTTGAGGGGCTGCGGGGGTGGATTGCAGGCGGCCAACAGGGGCCGCCCCCGATTCCCAGCTTCACGGGTAGCAACTCGCACAACGCGCCGGCATTGGTGTCTCCGGTGGAGGCGGCATTGGTGTCTCCGACGATGGCGCCAATATTGGAGCTTAATGCACCCGGGTGTGGGAAGAATACGCCGGCCGGCACCTCGGCAGCAAGCGGCCCCTCCGTCACTTGCACGCCTGCCGTTGGCGGTGCCTCGACATTAGCCGAGCTCGACGCCATCACGGTAACTAAGCCTCGGCCGATGACTTCATCTCCTTGCCTTTGACTGGGCATCCCTGACGCCTTACATGTTTTCGCAGGGCGCCGCCAACGTTCCATGCACTCTCCTGCACTTCGTGGACGGCGAGTTGATCGATGTTGCCAAGGCCAAAATCGTTGAACCGGGCAACCGCGTGTTCCACGGTAATCCGATGCCACCCACCGTGTATAGGGTTCAACTGGTTCGGGTGCTGCGGGGCTGCGACGACGTGTTACCTCCGTATCAACCCCCTGGGGCCGACGAAGATGATGTGATGACCCTCAGCGCCTGCTTAAACTGGTCCATGCTTTGGCCGAAGAGCCAGATTCGTTTGGGGGCAGGGGACACCACCCCACAGACAACACCACCAGTCGTGCCGGCGCCAAGCCATGGCAAGACCGCCGCAACGCTACCGCCGTCAGCTGATCCGGACATGCATATGGCACAGGATCCGGACGACGACGACGGTACATTTTTCAACGTTGATAAGTACATCAACGAACATGGGTACGGTGACGAATTCTTGGGGCCTCCTTCTCAAGAACTCAACCCTGCAAAAGACGATCGCGATCTAGCTGGTACCGCGGAGAAACCCAATTGCAACAGGCGTCGTCTGTTCAGTTCTCAGGAGACGCCTCCAGCTGCCGCCTTCACCGAGACTCAAACAGCCGAGGTGCGAAATATTATCAGCCCCAACACATTCAAGAAGGTGGTCTCTGAGCAGAACTCGATCCCATTACAGCAGAAGAAGCAGAAGGGACGAAAAAGAAAAAATAACAAGGGTGCGAGCCAGCAGGCACCGAGTACGATCCGTGCTCAGGACGGGCCACCAATACCTAAGGATATCTCGAGGAGGGTGCATGTGGCGGGTAGGCCGATGCTACCGACTAATCTGCTCAATGCTGCAACCGGTGCTATGCGGAGTCTGCATGACGGTGTTCTTTCTATGGAGAAGCGGCGTCTCTCCGAGAATGATGTGGCATACCCGGTTTTCGTGGCCAAGGTGCCAGAGGGCAAGGGCTTTGTCGATAGCACCATCGGGCGTATGATCGTCCTGCGGTTTGATGACATCTTCGCTATGTTTAACCTTTATCCGCTGCACTACACCTTCATTTGGCTATTTTCGCTCAGTATGGAGATGCGGATGATTAGAGACAAGACCCCGGACATCGTGATAGTCGACCCCTTCTACATGCGTGCCAAGATCTTGGGCAGCGCTGGGGACCGGCAAGTCGCGAGTTCATACCTCGAAGGCGTCATTCTGGTGAACCCAGATAAGGATAACTTCCTCGTGCCTTACTTTTCCGAGTAAGTCATCCCCTCACCGCCCCGTAACATATGATTTCTTAGATTTCGATCGTTCTTTTTTTTTTCTAACATTCCGTGCTTTGTGCAGTGACACACGGTGCACACTCATCCTCTTAACCCCGAAATATTCCATGGCCACGTCTTTCGACTCGGACCGCCAGTCGAAGAAAGACTACACAAATAGCAAGAAAGTTCTTGATGATGCTCTCCCCGGCTACGCCAAATCTGGAGGCACCTTCAGGAGGCCAATTTGTAGGTACGGCAAGCACGTGTTCACCCACGTAACGACGTTCCCCTGCGTCAAGCAGCCGCCTGGCAGTCAAGAGGATGCCTACTACGCCCTCCATGACATGCGGGCGATCGTACGGAACCATCATTAGCGTATGCTACCAAATAGTCTCAAAGAATTGGCCGCACGCTTGTCGGCAATCCAGGATGACGACATCAGACAAGAATTCTTTCGCATCCAGTCGGAGTTAGCGGAAATCATCTATCAAGATGTCCTTCGTACCTCGGGGCAGTTCTACCTCAACTATCAACCGTCCAACAGTGAAATAGAAACAACGCTACAAATGCAGGCTGACAACGACCGCACATTCATGACCATCACGAAAGACGGCGGCTTCATCCACGCTCCGGTCCCTGAGTCGAGTCGAAAGTATTGATGCTATGTAGTTCTGAAATATCGATTAGCTCATGTTGTAATTAAACTTTAATGAACTTGTATGTCTCTTTAGTTTGGACAGTCGTTCAACTTATATGTAATCGATGCTATTTATTAGTAGGACCATGAACCGTGCTAATTAATGTGTTGCTTTTCTCTTCCGATCCTTTTGTTGCATACTTATATATTGCTTATATATTATCTGTGAATTGCTACTAACGTTTTGTTTGTCTAGTGCATAGAGATGTTGTCGTATGTCGTGTACAAGGGTGAGGTTCCCGGAGTCTATGACGACTGGGAGGAGTGTCGGAGACAGGTTCACCGTTTCAGCGGTAACAGTTACAAAGGTTACACCACTAGGGCGGAGGCGGAAGCTAGATACGCGCGCTATCTAGCGGGAGAGAGGAGGGAGCGGAGGAGGAACCGGATGAAGACCAGTTTCATCGCGATGATGCTCATCGTGACCGCAGCTCTCTTCTATGTGATGGTAGTTTAGATGATATCGACTTTGTAATGTGACGACAAACTCGCTACTCGGTCTCGAGACCTAAACTTGTCTAATATTTGAACTTTGTTCGCTATTTCGAATTCGGAGACTAATGTGATGAATTGTATTATGTGTTGTTTATACTTGACTAATTGTGGTGTTGTATTGTACTGTATAAATGGGAGTTTATCTATTTATCAGGTTGAATATTCTGTGCATATTATTCTATGCTGTGTATTGTATTTTGTAATCTGTGCAAATACCAGAAAAGAAAAAAAAATCTTTGCTTGAATTAATAGTAGTGGCGCACCATCCTGCACTTTAGTGGCGCACCCTGCGAAATATCAGTGGCGCACCTGTATGTATATTAGTGGCGCACCTATAGGGTTACCAGGGCCCCCCAAATGCATTACTAATGGCGCACCAGAGGAACTATCAATGGCGCACCAGGTGGTGCGCCACTACTATCTGGATTAACAGTGGCGCACCAAGGGTGCGCCATTACTATTTGTTAGTTATGGCGTGTTAATAGTGGCGCACCTATAGTGCGCCACTAATAGGGAAAACAGGTGCGCCACTAATAGGCATTTTTCTAGTAGTGGTAAGTCCGCCGCGTCAGCCGACTCCACCCCACCTCGAGACGGAGCCCAGCATGAGTCCGCCATATCGATCTCCGGCGCGTCAACCGACTCCACCCCTTTTGTCCCAGCAGCAGGGCCACAAGCGGAAGAGAGCACCAAAGAAGAAACCCGAGCCTCCTGCCAAAAAGAAGTTAGCTTACGAGATGACTGAGGAGGAAACCAGATCGGTTGTGGCTTCCGAAGTGAAGTCCCATTTTGCACCGAAACCGCTCCCGCCGCCAAAGGAGATAATACCTGCGAAAACCGTACATCACTTTGTGGATCTTCTAGAGCGACCCCCGGCACATGTGGAGAATAGGCCATCAGACTATGAACACTGTATTAGCAAGTCATGTCATGATCAAATGCAGCAGTCGAAAAGTACAAGTAGTAATAAAAGCGGGAAAACAGTTCCCCAGCTCGGAGAACAGGCAATGCAATCGATCCCCCCGCTCAAGGTGATTACCGATAACGCGGTAACCGACGCTGCTAGAGAGATGAGTATCACTGTTGAACAACTCCTAGGCATCGAGGAACTCCCCATGTGTGATCTAGTATGGAAATATGTCCCCTGGAACCCTCTGGTCAGACCTGAGCAGGTCGAGCATCTACCAACACAAATGCGAAGATTGCATGAGTGGTACATGAAAGAAGTAGCGAACGGGCGACAGACGCTCAGCGTGAAAGTCAAGGAAGAGAATTACTTCTATGAAAACGAGATAATCATTGAGCTTTCAGAAAATTTTCAATTATACAATCAAGCCGCACTCGAAAAATCTATCGTCAGTTGCTATTGTCTGTAAGTGATTTCTTTCTGTAATTTAAGTCTCTAGCTCAGCTCGTTCATTGCCTGTAATTATCCTCACTATATTCTTTTGTACGCTATTATGCAGAATGAAGATTCTCCTATGCCAAAAAGAGAGAATCTTTGACATTGGGTGCGTTGACCCATATATCATTCATGAACTAAGTATAAAAGACTTCCCCGATGACACAGAGGAGAACTTGCTAAGGTTTTTGAAGGCACAAAATACCAAAACAGATATACTATTTCCTTACAACTTCAAGTGAGTGTTACTGTCTTGTACTACAAATTCTATTTTTTGCTTACTCGATGTTAAGTGTAGTTCATGAGTTATGCATGCTAGCTTATATAAACGTGTGCGCAAGTTCCACTGGATCCTGCTAAACATTAAAGTTGACGCTGGAACTGTTGAAATCATGGACTCACTACGTAGAGACTCTCAAGAATACACCAGCTTGATTTTGATGCTCGACAGGTAATTACAATCAGTATCGCACTATATCGGCCTCTTTCGTTCATTTCCTGATATCAAGTAATTAATAACTCCTTTATTCATTTTCTTTGCCGGGCAGGGTTTGGAAACGGTTCATCAAAGAGGTTGTCGGTGAATGGAAACCGAATCTGTCATGGCGACGGATCAAGGTAATTAAGTACTACTAGCTAGGTCCGCGCACCTCTTTAATTCTAGTATCAATACCATTATCATGCTTGATTATTATCTGATTGAATTCTATTCTCGCAAAGTGCATGAGGCAGGAACAGGGGACTAATTTATGTGCATACTACGTTTGCGAGAACATTCGCATCACGACCGAATGGCGCAGAGATGTAAGACAACTACAGGTACGTAAACACTATTCACAATTTTTTTAATGATCTAATATATATACACACAACTAATATATTCATATTGATCTACTTCTTTAAAGATGCAAGAGATGCGGGATAGGCTCCTAACAAAGAACCGCATACGAGCAATTCAAGAGGAAGTTGCGGGATTTTTGCTTAGGGAGGTCATATCTGAAAGAGGAGAATACCATTGCACCTAATGCCTGCATGTAATGATCTGCAAATTGTAGGAGAAATTGTATATACCAAATTGTATATATATGTGTATGGTCGTACGAGAAATTATATGATATATGTATGGTCATACAAGAAATTATATTATATATGCATAACGTGTACAGTATGTAGTAGCGTAAAATATATTTGAAATGAAAAAGAATTGAATGGAAAACAAAAAATGAAAAGGAAAAATAAACCATAAAGCCTAAAACCCTAAAACCCTAAACCCCTAAACCCCGAAAACCCTAAACCCCTAAACCCTTAGTCCCGGTTGGTGTCACCAACCGGGACTAAAGGTCCCCCAGCCCCAGCGCACGAGCGCAGCCACGTGGAGGGCCTTTAGTCCCGGTTTGTGACCAACCGGGACCAACCGGGACTAAAGGGTGGGGGCCTTTAGTCCCGATTGGGCTGTCCCGGTTGGTGACCTGGGACTAGAGGCCCTTCCCAACCGGGACTAAAGGCCCGTTTTCTACTAGTGTGACCCCGTCCGTTTTGTAAGAACAAGCCACTCCTCAGGTGTCATGTGAATAACCTTTGCTGGTACCTCATGACTTATGACCTTGGTAGGTGACATCTTTGTGAAACCAGGAGGAACTGAAGTAGATGAAGAAGCTTTGCATGCATGCTGCTCCTTAGATGCTCTTGCAGCTGCACGCATCCTTCTCTTGGCTGAATTTGTGAGAACAGGAGTAAACCCTTCCCTCAGTGTAGATGAGACTTCCTTTTCTTCTGGCTGAGTCGGGGATGCAGCTGTTGTTTCCAAACTCTTACTGACTGAAGCCATAAGCGGACCAATTGGCACGTCCAGCCAGAGGTCGCCAAAGCGGAGAGTGAAAACTGCTGGACTTGTCCCTCCATACCTTCAAAATAAAGAAAACCACATATTAGTTTTCTTCATCTATTTTCTTTTGGGTATATGCGTACATAACATTTTATGCTTTATGTACTATGGAAATTCATATATTGCAATCCTATGTTGGAATTCGAAGATGAGGGGAGAAACAGGTCCCACCGGGCGTGCCAGAATCTGATGACGGGCAAAATGGCGGCGTGAGACACGCGTCGACGTCATTGATACAGAGGGAATATATTTAAATGCGTAAATGCAGACAGTAAAAAGAATATCAAACATTGTAGGTATTTTATTTCCAGAACTCTTACATTCACATAAAATATCTGTTAATTACATCTCCGTGGAGAAAACCCCTGATTAAGAATTCCAACATTTCTACTACATGGGAATACAACATATTTCTATTACAAAATGATAAAACAAAAATCTTCCTCCTCGCTGTCGTCGACGCCAGCATGCTTCGGGGGAGCCTTGGATTTTGTTGATGTTATCATATGCGATGGCTTTCATTTATATTCTGCTTTTATTTCACTCTTACTGATATTGGCAGTAGATGTATATATGCATGCTTGAATGACTTCATTTACTTTCCATAATTAATTAACCAATACATAGACTTTGATTTATTTTCCTTTACTTTATATGAGAAAATCATCTGAATGGTTAATCAATCTGCTAAATGAGCCTTCAAACATCATGATGCATGCATATGGGACATAAAATCATGCACGTGTTCTGTGCATGCAAAATACATTAGTACTAACAGTTGTAGTACTCTTTATTTTATGAGTAGATGACATCTACGTTTTCTAAATATTTGCAAGCCGTATGGGGGAGGCATGATCTAACTTTCATCTTATGCGAAGATAAGCTAGATGCGACCTTTTTGAGCATACGCATATATGGAGCAGATAAAAAGAAAAAATTAATGGTGGCACATGCAAAAGCACTACAATATTTCTAGTGCAATCAGACTCAGATTATGACTCTGGTCATCTTTCAGTTTTTTTATATGTATGTACGTCCATTAGTCGGGTGGATGTACGCCAATTAACCTAGAATTAGCTAGGTACAACATGTCCATTTTACTTTGCATGCGCATACACTAGATTCGCCAATATCTAGTTATTTGTTGATGATGCCGGCTAGCATTATTTGGGACCGATGCATTTTTATATAATGCATCCATTTAGTCTATTTAGAAACATTTGGTTGATATAATACCATTTACGATTTGTGAGGCATTTTGTTTATGCATCATGAAGTGGGAATATTAGTTTATATACACCCAGGTTTGAACATGGTTAATTTGTGCTACATGACTCATTTTCGCATATCATGCACGCATGTGATCATAGAACATGCGACTAAGAATAGTGTCTTTTGACGAGCACTTATTGTTTTGCAATATTTTTTCTATATGCAATCTATAGTATATAGTTTGTCCATCATTTTTTTATGTTGATTTTCCCCAAGCCATACCTTTGCCGTCATTCTGTTGAGAACAAAGTCTTCACTCTACATAAGGGGAGAAATACCTTGATTTGTGTCAATATGACCAAACCAGAGGTAATTTTCATGCAATTTATACTTCTTGACATGTATCAACATGACCATGGCAAGAACAAAATATCGAATTTGTGAGAAAACCTCTTGACATATGTGAATATGACCGTGCCAAGAGCAAGATATTAAACTTGTGAGAATACTACTTAACGTGTGTCAATATGACCATGCCAAGAACGAGATCTCAAGTATGGTGAAAATACTACTTGACATGTGTCAATATGACCATGCCAAGAGCAGAATGTCAAATTTGTGGAGGATGAAGGCCACTTGGCATGCGTCAATATGATTAAGCCAAGAGCAAGGATCATGCTACTCGGCGAAAAGTTCTTGATCTGTGTCAATATGACCAAACCAAAAACCATGCTGTGGAGGAAAACTACTTGGCTCATGTCAATATGACCAAGCCAAGAGCAAGGATTAGGCAACATGGAGATGAATTCATGAAATGTGTCCATATGACCAGATCATGAACCATCATATGAGGAGATGCTACTTGGCTCATGTCAATGTGACCAAACCAAGAGCAGAGATTGAGAAAACACAGGGAAGATCACCAACAAGAGAAGCAAAGGGATTAGGAGAGAACCATGAATCTCACCTTCTTGCTCAACTCCTCCAAGTCTCTCTCTCTCTCTCTTCACGTATGTGTGTGTGGAATCCTTGTAGCAGTGTATGTGTGCAGCACCAGCGATCCAACCGAGCCTCCTGTATGCAAGAGGGTAGTATTTATAGGAGGGGAGAGCAGCAGGAGCAGTAGAGCCCTCAGGCGCGCGCGCCCACGTTCCCGATCGTGGGATCGTGCATGGGATCGTGGGAGCGTACGGGCTGGCTCCTTTCTTTAATTTATTTCTTTGATTAATTGCTAGTTGACCGAGGTTTGAACCGGCAAGCTTGTAATTAGCCCATGTATTTTTTAATCACTGTGTGGGCTTGAATTTTTAAATCAACTTGTGGCCCTTGGTACCACCGTTCGCATGCATGCACAGCGGCCTACAGCCATGCAACGTGGCCATGTTTTTTTAATTGGCTAAGCCTGATTAGCTATTAATGATGAATTAAGGTTTATGGTGAGGGTGTGCGCACTTAATTATTTTCTACGCAATTCAAAGTTTAATGTCATATATGATATGAGATGAATACGCCGACAAAATATTTCCTAACCTAATACATATGTGTCGACACCTCATTCGAGGCGTCATTTATTTATTTCTATATACCGCGTGTATATTTTGTTAGCACGATATATATTTTTATGCGTCGCATCGATATTTCTCATCAACGACGGAACAAGGACTCCATTTACCATATGGTCGATATTTCGGAAATATTATGATTTTATGTTGGTATTTGGCACCCGCTGTAGGTGGTGGCGTGCATGGATGAAGGTTACATGTAATTTTAGTTGGGACAAATATTTCATGGAGATTTTTATTCAATTTGCAAATTTTCCAAATATCGGCTCTCTTTTTTTAATTTACTTTGGGTGCCTGCTATTTTATATTGAGCGATGAAAATTCACCATGGCCATTTCCACTCAATGGTGCATTTTATCATTTTCACCATTTAAATTAATTTATTTGTTTTAACTGCACTACATCTCCTTTGGCCAGAATCGGTGTCAACAAGTAGTGGCGTAGCTTCCTTGAGGCCATAAGAAGACCAAAGAGCAATTTCTACACACCAGAATACCTTGATCTAGCCCCCTGCAAAAGAGAGCTGACAAAGTAAACTGGGCGCTGCACCACCTTCTTCTTCTTCTGCACAATTTATTGTTCTAGCCCATTTGCTTGCACAAGTTCAGACTTATCGGCACCTAACCTTGCCGGAGAAGATTCCAGCTAGTTGGCTTGCGGCTCTGCGGTTGCCGCCTCTTCGTCATCAGCTTCTCTCTCAGCCACTAGTGCAACACTGACCACTTGATTGGTTTCCGCCAAGTATAGTAGCAACGGCTCTTGTGGTTTAGGCACAACTAGAACTGGTGGAGAGGAGAGGTATGTCTTCAAATCTTGGAGTGCGGCTCCGCTTCCGGGGTCCAATTCATTGGACCTGCCTTTTTCAAGATTTTGAAAAACGGCAAGGCGCGCTCAACTGACTTGGAATTGAACATGCTCAATGCGGCAATGCAACCGGCAAGACACCTGACGTCCTTGACGCGCTTCGGTGCTTCTATTTGCTCAATTGCTTTGATCTTGTCGGGATTGGATTCAATTCCTCTCTGAGATACAAAGAACCCAAGAAGTTTGCCGGATGGAACACCAAACACACACTTCTCAGGATTGAGCTTCAACTTGATCTTGCGCAAACTTGCAAATGTTTCTTCCAAATCTTGTATGAGTGTTGATTTGTCCTTGGTGTTGACCACAATATCATCCATATAGGCTTCCACATTTCTTTGTAATTGGGTCTCAAAACCAAACTGGACTGCTCTGGTAAATGTTGCACCAGCACTCTTTAGTCCGAAAGGCACACGTATAAAGCAATATGTGCCACATGGAGTAATGAATGTCATTTTTTCCTCATCTTCCTTGGCCATAAAGATCTGATGATAACCAGAGTAGGCGTCAAGAAAAGAGAGTAGATCACAGCCGGTAGTCACTAGTGCAGAATCAACCTTTAGTCCCGGTTCGTAAGGGCCTTTAGTCCCGGTTCAACAACCGGCACTAAAGGGTCGGGACTAAAGCCCCCCCCCCTTTAGTCCCGGTTCGTCACGGCCCGGGACCAAAGGCCCACCACGTGGCACGAGCCCGCGCCGGGGGCTGGGGGGCCTTTAGTCCCGGTTGGTAACACCAACCGGGAATAAAAGGTATAGGGGTTTAGGGGTTTATGTTTTATTTTTCCTTTTAATTTTGTGTTTTCCATTTAATTCTTTTTTTTTGCGAGAAATTCTTTTTCATTTCAAACATATTTTACGCTACTACATACATACTGTACACGTCATGCATATATAAATAGAATTTCTCGTACGACCATATACGCATACACATATATATATATACAATTTGGTATATACAATTTCTCCTACAATTTGCAGATAATTACATGCATGCAAAAGCAGGATTTTTGGGATGTATGACCTGGTCAACCAAAAATCCCGCAATTTGTAGACCAAAAATCCCGCAATTTATTCAGCCGTGTAATGGTATGCTCCTTTGGGATGTATGACCTGGTCAACTAAAAATCCCGCAATTTCCTCTTGAAGTGCTCGTATGCGGTCCGTTGGTAGGAGCTTTGCCCGCATCTCCCTCAGCTTTAAAGAAGGAGATCAAGATGAATATATTAGTTATGTGTATATATATTAGATCATGATAAAAAAAATTGTGGATACTGTTCTGGCAAACGTACCCAAAGTTGTCTTTCAGATCTGCTCCATTCGGACGTCATAATGCGAATGTTCTCGCAAACGTAGTAAGCACATAAATTATTCCCCGACGCCTGACTCATGCACTTTACGAGAATAGAATTCAATCAGATAATAATTAATCAAGCATGATAATGGTATTGAAACTAGAATTAAAGAGATGCGCGGACACGTAGCTAGTACTACTTAATTACGTACCCTGGGTCGCACCCATTTCAGCTCTTGTTTCCATGCGCCTGGGACATGTTTGATGAAGCTTTGCCAAACCCTGCCCGGCAAAAAAAATGAATAAAGGAGTTATTAATTAGTTGATAACAGGAAATGAAATAAAGAGCTGGCTGACATAGTGCGATAATGATTGAAATTACCTGTCGACCATCCCCTTCACGATTAAGTACTCTTTAGGTTCTTTAAGTAGTGAGTCCAGTACTTTAACTTTTCCCTCGTCAACTTCAATGATTAGCAGGATCCAGTGGAAACTGCATGCGCACACGTTTGTATAATTAAGCGGGCATGTGCATAACTCATCAACTACACTTATTAACATCTAGTAAGAAAAATAGAATTTGTAGTACAAGACAGTAACACTCACCCGAAGTTGTAAGGAAATACTATTTCTGGTTGGGTATTTAGTTGCTTCAAAAACTCTAGCAAGTACTTCTCTGTCTCTTTTGGGTGACGTGACCACACCTCTTCATTAATGGTATTTGGGTCAATGAACCCAATGCCATAGCGTCCATCTCTTTTCATTTCATAAATCTTCATTCTGCATAATACCACAGAAAAGAATATAGTGAGGATAATTACAGGCAACGAACGAGCACAGCTAGGGACTTAAATTACAGAAAGAAATCACTTACAGACAATAGCAACTGACGAGAGATTTGTCGAGTGCGTCTTGATTGAATAACTGAAACAATTCTTGAAACTCAACCCACAAATCTTTTGCATGGAAGTAATGCTCTTCCTTGACTTTCACCATGAGGGAATCTCGCCCCTTCTTGACTTCTCTCAGGTACCAGTCATGCAAATTGCGCATTCTCGTTTGATAGATTCTCGACCTCCCTGACCAGATCTTGGCCGGGGACATATTTCCATGCTACTTCGTGATCTTGAATCTTGGGGACTTCCTCGATGCCTAGGAGTTGTTCAACAGTGACACCGGCCTCTCTAGCCATCTGTCTATGAGCGTCGGTTATTACCGGCTGATCGGCGGTACTCACACCATGTGATTGTACAATGAGCGGGGGGATCGATTGCACTACCTGTTCTCCCAGCTGGGGAACAATTTTCCCGCATTTACTACTCCTTGCTTGGCTCGAGCTCGACTCCTTATCTTTTTGTGCCACATATAACTTCTTAATACAACGCTCATAGTCTGAGTCCGTCCTCTTCACAGCCGGTTGAGCATTATCAATAAAGTGTTGTATGACTTCATCAGGTGTTTTCTCCTTCGGCGGGGGCTGTTTCCGTGCAAAATGGGCCTTCACTTGGGCAGCCACTTCGGCCTTGTTTTCCTCGATAGTCATCTCGTAAGCCAACTTCTTTTTGGAAGGAGGAGAGGCTTTCTTGATTGGTGCTCTCTTCTGCTTTGGAGACGGCTGACGCGCCCGAGATGGATATGGCGGACTCGCGCTGATGGGCTCCGTCTCGGGGTGGGGTGGTGGAGACGGCTGACGCGGTGGCGGACTAGCGCCGCGCTGCGTCTCGGGCAGGGTTGGAGTCGGCTGACGCAGTGGCGGACTTGGAGGAGCAGTCGGTGGCCTTGGAAAGACGATGCAATCCTTTCTCCATAGAATGATACGATGTATGGCCTCTCCCAGTGTGCGCTCCTCGTCACCTCCAGGAATGTCAAGCAGTAGCTCGTAATATCCTTACATCACTTCATCAACCCCGACAGGAGCATAGCCAGCTGGAATCGGATTGCAATGGAAGTTTGCTTCAGGGGGATTTGTTAAAGCATAGCCGTCCGCCACCTTCATGGATATGTTCTTCACTTTCATCTGTAGCTCACAAGGTGTCATATGTTTGATATCATCCACAGGGTATCTATCCAGCAGTGCATCATCGGCTGGGGTGGAACCCACGCTGCTTTTCGGCATAGATGGGACGGTTGTATCCAATGTTGGATCTGCTTGCAGCTGCCGCTGAGACGCCCTTTCCTGGCTAAGTGAGTCGATCTGCTCCTGCTGCCTTAGGTAAGCGCGTTCCAACTCCGCGTGCTTTGATTCTACCAGTTGAAGGCGGTCTGCTGCCTACTTCCTCTGCTCCTCCTCCTGCTTCCTCTGCTCCTCCTCCTGCTGCTTCTTTCTCGCACGGCTTTTGTAAGTGGCGTTCCAATCCGCAAACCCCTCAAACCACGGAACAACGCCTTTGCCTCGTGTTCCTCCCGGGTGTTCAGGATTGTTCAGGGCGCGCGTAAGCTCGTCATTCTCTCTGTCGGGCTTGTACTTTCCTGTTCGAGCATCTTGTATTGCAACAAGTAAAGCGTCGGAGGCTTCTTTAAGACTTGCCCGCTCCATAACCAGCCCTGTCTCTGGGTCCAACTTCCCCCCCATGCGCATAAAACCAAGTCCTGCACCTGGGGGGCCAACTCAATGTAACTGGAGTGACCCCTGCAGTAATCATCTGTTCCTCAGCGAGATCCCACTTAGGCCGGCCGACCTGGTAGCCACCTGGCCCCAGAGTATGGTGCCACTTTTTTTTCGCAGGATTACTCTTGTTTATTCTCGACCGTTCCTTAGCTTCTTCCGATTCCTTGAACTGCATGAAAGCGTCCCAGTGATCTTTTGCCTTCTCCAGTGTTCCCTTGAATGCTGGAGTCTTCCTTCCGTCTGCTTGGTACTTGGCCCATATTCTTTTCTTGTGGTTGTTGAATGCTATCGCCATCTTCTTAAGAGCACTCTTCTTGACTTTCTCCCATTCTTCATCTGTCAAATGATCTGGTAGGGTGAAATGTGCCATGAGCGATTCCCAAAGCAGATCTTTTGCTCTTCCGTCGACAAAAGTAACTCCTTGATCTCCCTTTGCTGGCTTATTCCATTCTTGAACGGAGATCGGGATTTGGTCCCTGACAATAACTCCGCATTGACGAGTAAATTTGTCCGCATTCTTTTTAGGAGCAAGCGGTTCGCCATTTTCTTTGATGGCATCGATGTTGTACTTTATGCCAGCCTGCAACCTTCTGGCCGGGGCTCGTACTGCCCTGCTTGTAGAAGATTTGCTCGATCCGGAGGGCTAAAAGAAGAAAGATCGATTCGTTAATATATATAAATCAATTAATACATGTAATGATCACCAGAGGCCTTATATATATATATACCTCGCCGGTCTTTGTTATTTGAAGAACATTTCCTTCGTCATCATTGTTGTGGCCTTCGTCTTTTCGTTCGTCTTCATCAAATATTAATACTCCCTCACCGGAATTATTAATGTTCAGATATTGCGAGCCGTCATCTTCGGGTTCATTCTCATCTGGGCCCGGGGAGCGTATGATGTCGAACATGGTCTCTTCTCCGTCTCTGCCGGTATTGTCCATAGCTTATATTAACTAATCCAGAAGAAAGACAAAACAATTTAGTATTCAAATTAGAATGCAATCAATAAGGAAAAACGGAATCATAGTAGATAATATGCATCTCGAATAATATCACTAATACATCTCGAATAATCCAGATAATATGCATCTTCGAATATAATCTCGAATACATCGTCTCGAATATTATCGAATATAATCTCGAATACATCTCGAGTATTAATTATCACTAATACATCTCGAATATTATCATATAACATCACTAGCTAATACAGATCGAATATTATCGAAGAATCTAGTTCACTCGCAGTTCCTGAGGCGCGGGCGGTGGACACCCAAAGAGAAGGAACTATCACAGGATCATAGCTCGGGTGAGATCCCTGAAGAACCTGCCAGGTATTGGAGAACCTGACGTCCAACGCAACCATGTAGCGACGGACGTTCTCGTTCTCCTCCCTGAAATGGCGACGTACCACCTCCGCGGGGGCCGGCTGCCTCTGCACCGAAAGTGGCCCACGCGACCGCCACCAAAGAAGCTCCGGGTCGACGACGGGAGCCCGGTTCCTCACCAAGCTGCGCGCCCCGGAAGGTAGCACCTCCCAGTGCCAGCCCGGCGGAGCCCAGTCCCGGACATGGCGCCTCTCAAGCAGGTTCTCGCCACCGAGTTGATGACGAGGATGCGGGCCGGGCATCGTAGACGTCGAGAACAAATTCTATGCAAATTTAACATTTTTTAAATGCTTGATTGTGATTTTTGTAATTCTTTTTCACATACATTGTATAAAAAAAACTAGTGAAAAAAAACTAAAACATACATACATATAGTGAAAAAATAATCATCTAAAACATCAAAACATACATACATATATACATATATACATACATTGTATATACTAGTTAATAATAATCTAAAACATATCTAGTGAAAAAAAAATCGGCGGAGGGGGCGGCGCGAGCTCACAGCGGGCGAGGTCGAGGACGGCGACGGCGAGGTCGATCGAGGCCGGCGACGGCGAGGTCGAGGCCGT
Source organism: Elymus sibiricus (assembly GCA_039707655.1). NCBI lineage: Eukaryota > Viridiplantae > Streptophyta > Magnoliopsida > Poales > Poaceae > Elymus > Elymus sibiricus. Next base: position 239,559,082 of record CM077676.1, read on the forward strand.
CGGGCGCGGGCGGCGTCGGAGAGGAGAGGCGCGGGTGGCGTCAATCGGGGAAGAGGCACGGGCGTCGTCGGGGAGGAGGCGCGGGCAGCCGGCGTCAGGGGCGGCGTCGGAGAGGAGAGGCGCGGCCGGCGTCAGGGAGGAGGCGCGGGTGGCCGGCGTCGGGGCAGGCGGCGGCGCAGCAGCCTGGCGTCGTCTCTGTGTTTGGCGTCGAGAGAATGGAGAGGATGGATTCGTAAGTGCCGCTTATATATGAAAGCCTTTAGTCCCGGTTGGTGGCTCCAACCGCGACTAAAGGCCCCCCTTTAGTCGCGGTTGGAGCCACCAACCGGGACTAAAGGTGAAATTCACCCAGGCCAAGAGGCGGGAAGCCAGGCCTTTAGTCCCGGTTGGTGGCTCCAACCAGGACTAAATGGGGCCTTTAGTCGCGGTTGGAGCCACCAACCGGGACTAAAGGCCTGGCTTCCCGTGTCGAATGTTTAGTCCCACCTCGCTAGTTGAGAGGAGCTCACAGCGGTTTATAAGCCCCGCCGCGGCTACCGTGTCGAGCTCCTCTCTAAGTAGGCCTTTGTGGGCCTACCAAACTTGTGCTGCCCTGTGGGGCCTATTGGGCCATGCGGGCCTGCATCCTGGCCCAACTAGAGGTTGGGTTTCTAGTCGTATGCAAGCCGTGGCGGCCCAGTAGGCAGGCTTTTTTCCATTTTTTTTCCTTTATTTATTTTCTTTTGTTTCTACTTACAGCCAAATATTTAGAGTTTCTGAGTGAATCTTTTTTGCTTTAGGTCACAAAAATTATAAACTTTCTGTTAGTGCCAGTACTTTTCAAATTTGAATAGTTTAAATTTGAATTATTTGAAATTTGTGTGAATCACTAGTTTGTGAATAACTTTACTTTAAAAATAGATTTATCAGTGATTCTTTTTTCTGCTGTTTATATTAGTGTGTTTTATCATTATATTCAATTTGCTAATTCTTAGGTTATTTAAAAAAATGAAAATGCCTTTGTAACAGATGAGTTTTCGTCCGAAACCCTGATACTTCGAAAGAGATTGTCCATTTTGTACACGAAGTGCATCCAGTTTTTGCCGTAAACCTATCAACTTTTTAGTACATGCTATGTGGGTGAAATGATGATACCATGCCAACTTTCAACCTTTTCAGAGTTCATTTATAGTGCTTTTCAATTTCAGGGTCATTTAGCTCAAAAACTTCATTAAATGCATGAAAAATAGCGAATGAAGTCAGAAAGGGTTGAAAATTGATGATGTGGCTTTGAATGGTGCATGTTGAACTCACAAAATGTCTGGAGTTGAAATAAGTTTAAAAAAATGAAATGCCTTTGTAACAGATGAGTTTTCGTCCGAAACCCTGATACTTCGAAAGATATTGTCCATTTTGTACACGAAGTGCATCCAGTTTTTGCCGTAACCCTCTCAAGTTTTTAGCACATGCTATGTGGATGAAATGATGATACCATGCCAACTTTCAAACTTTTCAGAGTTCATTTGTAGTGTTTTTCAATTTCAGGGTCATTTAGCTCCAAAAATTCATTAAATGCATGAAAAATAGCGAATGAAGTCAGAAAGGGTTGAAAATTGCATCCAGTCCTTAGAGATATATTTCTTCGCCTTTCAAATGCCAAAACACATATATACCCTAACTATTACGAAGATTCCATCCGGTTTGTCCGAAGTGGGACTTTCGAGATAAGTCCGGAAACTCACTAGAGAAGAAAGTGATGACGGTGAAGCCGGTCACATCCCAGAGTGGGATCTTTGGGTATAAAACTTTTTCTTCGCGTGTGTCCCTTTGCGCCGTAACCATGGACAATCTTCATCATTTAACAGGATGCTTGGGTCAATCTTCACTGTGAAGGGAGCAATTTCATGAAACTTTTCATAATCTTCTGACATGTATGTCTTGTCCTCCACTCCCACGATATTTCTTTTCTCTGAAAGAACTATGTGGCGCTTTGGCTCATCGTATGATGTATTCGCTTCCTTATCTTTTCTTTTTCTCAGCTTGGTAGACATGTCCTTCACATAGAAAACCTGCGCCACATCATTAGCTAGGACGAATGGTTCGTCTGCGTACCCAAGATTGTTGAGATCCACTGTTGTCATTCCGTACCGCGGGTCTTCCTTTACGCCGCCTCCTGACAGATTGACCCATTTGCAGCGAAACAAAGGGACCTTCAATTCACGTCCATAGTCAAGTTCCCATATCTCCTCTATGTAACCATAATATGTGTCCTTTGGCCTATTGGTGTTTGCTGCATCAAAGCGGACACCACTGTTTTGGTTGGTGCTCTTTTTATCTTGGGCGATCGTGTAAAATGTATTCCCATTTATCTCGTACCCTTTGAAAGTCAATATAGTCGAAGATGGTAACTTGGACAGCAAGTACAACTCATCTCCAACACTGTCCTCATGCATGAGACGTGTCTGCAACCAACCGCCGAAAGTCCCCGTGTGTTCACGTGTAATCCAGTCGTGAGACTGCTCCGGGTGTTTGGAGCGTAGAATATTCTTGTGTTCGTCGATATACGGACCCACCAAGCTGGAATTTTGTAGAACTGTGTAGTGTGCTTGTGCCCAAGAATGCCCGTCCATACATATTACTTGGTCCTTTCCTAGCGTGCCTTTTCCACCAAGTCTGCCCTCATGCCGCGATTCGGGAACACCAATCGGCTTAAGGTCAGGAATAAAGTCAACACAAAACTCAATGACCTCCTCTGTTTCATGGCCCTTGGAAATGCTTCCTTCTGGCCTAGCACGGTTATGAACATATTTCTTTAAGACTCCCATGAACCTCTCAAAGGGGAACATATTGTGTAGAAATACAGGACCCAGAATGGCAATCTCTTGGACTAGGTGAACTAGGACGCGCGTCATGATATTGAAGAAGGATGGTGGGAACACCAACTCGAAACTGACAAGACATTGCACCAAATCATTCTGTAACCTTGGTAGGATTTCTGGATCGATTACCTTCTGAGAGATTGCATTGAGGAATGCACATAGCTTCACAATGGCTAATCGAACGTTGTTTGGTAGAAGCCCCCTCAATGCAACCAGAAGCAGTTGCGATATAATCACGTGGCAGTCATGGGACTTTAGGTTCTAGAACTTTTTCTCTGCCATATTTATTATTCCCTTTATATTCGACGAGAAGCCAGATGGGACCTTCATACTGAGCAGACATTCAAAGAAGATTTCCTTCTCTTCTTTGGTAAGAGCGTAGCTGGCAGGACCCTAATACTGCTTTGGATGCATGCTGTCTTTTTCGTGCATACGTTGCTGGTCCTCCGGTGCCTCCGGTGTATCTTTTGTATTCCCATACACGCCCAAGAAGCCTAGCAGGTTCACGCAAAGATTCTTCGTCACATGCATCACGTCAATTGCAGAGCGGACCTCTAGTTCTTTCCAATATGGTAGGTCCCAAAATATAGATTTCTTCTTCCACATGGGTGCGTGTCCGTCAGCGTCATTCGAAACAGATTGTCCGCCAGGACCCTTTCCAAAGATTACTTTTAAATCCTTGACCATATCAAGTATATCATGACCAGTACGGTGGCGAGGCTTCTTCCGGTGATCTGCCTCACCTTTGAAATGCTTGCCTTTCTTTCTTAAGACATGATTGATCGGAAGAAATCGACGATGTCCCAGGTACACATTCTTCTTACATTTATCCAAATATATACTGTCGGTATCATCTAAACAGTGCGTGCATGCGTGGTATCCCTTGTTTGTCTGTCGTGAAAGGTTACTAAGAGCAGGCCAATCATTGATGGTTACAAACAACAACGCTCGTAGGTCGAATTCCTGCTGTTTGTGCTCATCCCACACACGTACACCTTCTATACTCCACAGCTGTAAAAGTTCTTCAACCAATGGCCTTAGGTACACATCAATGTCGTTACCGGGTTACTTGGGGCCTTGGATGAGCACTGGCATCATAATGAACTTCCACTTCATGCACAGCCAAGGAGGAAGGTTATAGATACATAGAGTCACATGCCAGGTGCTATGATTGCTGCTCTGCTCCCCGAAAGGATTAATGCGATCTGCACTTAAACCAAACCATACGTTCCTTGCATCATCTGCAAAGTCCTTCCACTTTCTCTCGATTTTTCTCCACTGCGATCCGTCAGCGGGTACTCTCAACTTCCCGTCTTTCTTACGGTCTTCTTTGTGCCATCGCATCAACTTGGCATGCTCTTTGTTTTGGAACAAACGTTTCAACCGTGGTATTATAGGAGCATACCACATCACCTTGGCAGGAATCTTCTTTCTGGGGCACTCGCCCTCAACATCACCAGGGTCATCGCGGCTGATCTTATAGCGCAATGCACCGCATACCGGGCATGCATTCAAATCCTCGTACTCACCGCGATAGAGGATGCAGTCATTAGGGCATGCATGTATCTTCTGCACCTCTAATCCTAGAGGGCAGACAGCCTTCTTTGCTTCGTACGTACTGTCGGGCAATTCGTTGTCCTTTGGAAGCATCTTCTTTAACATTATCAGCAACTTTTCAAATCCCTTGTCAGATACACCATTCTTTGCCTTCCATTGCAGCAATTCCAGTGTGGTACCCAGCTTTTTCTTGTCATCTTCGCAATTTGGGTACAACAATTTCTTGTGATCCTCTAACATGCGCTGCAACTTCAGCTTCTCCTTTTCACTTGGGCAGTTTCTCTTTGCATCGGCAATGGCCCGACCAAGATCATCAGCGGGCTCATCTGATGCCTCTTCTTCAACTTCTTCCCCCATTGCCGGCTCAGCTTCTTCCCCCATTGTTGTACCATCGTATTCAGGGAACCCATGGCCAGGATAGCTATCGTCATCCTCTTCTTCTTCATTCTCTTCCATTAGGACCCCTCTTTCTCCGTGCTTGGTCCAACAGTTATAGCCGGACATGAAACCGGACGTAAACAGGTGGACGTGAATGGTTCTTGAGTTAGAGTAATTGTGATCATTCTTACAGACAGCACATGGACAACACATAAAACCATCCGCCCGCATGTTTGCCTCAGCCGCAACCAGAAAAGTACGCACGCCATTAATGAACTGGGGAGAGCATCGGTCATCGTACATCCATTGCCGGCTCATCTTCATTACACAACACCGAAAAGACCAAATTAATACAAGTTCATACATATAGTTCATACACACTTATTCTCATAAAACAACATACAAACTCTCTAGCTAAAGCATTTAAATGCAACAACAAATGCGATCAAGATCGCAACTAAGGTAACAATTGATCCAACAACGTAGTGATACCAAGCCTCTTGATTAACGACATATTTTTTAAATTTTCTAATCTTCAAGCGCATTGCATCCATCTTGATCTTGTGATCATCGACGACATCGGCAACATACAAATCCAGTTTCATCTTCTCTTCTTCAATTCTTTTCAATTTTTCTTTCAAATACTCATTTTCTTTTTCAACTAAATTTAACTTCTCGACAAGAGGGTCGGTTGCAATTTCCGGTTCACATACCTCCTAGATAAAAATATCTATGTCAACTTGATGGGCATAATTGTCATAAACGCGAAATGCAAAAACAGTTATAAAAGAGAATATATATACCACATCCGAATCATAAACCGGACGAGGGCCGACGGGGACGGATATCAAAGTCATGGCACTATGTATAACAAACAATCATACATGTAAGAAAATTATACAATTAACTATCTAAATCATACGAATAAGATTTTTTTTATAAAAAGGATAAGAACAAGAGGCTCACCAAGGTGTGGTGCCGGCGACGGGACGGTGCGGGCGATCGACGGTGGTTAGGACGTGGACGGGAAGGCACTAAGTAAACCACACCTACACATATGCAAACTAAGAAGTTAATTTGAGCTCAAATTGCATATAAATCAAATAAACTCCCACATAATTACTCCCAAACTAGAACCCACAAATCACTATACTTATAGAGCATTGCACGAGCTAATCTAGCAATGAGAGATGAAAGGACAAAGTTGCTAACCTTTGTGAACACTTGGATTGATGGGGTGCCTTCAAATCTTGACAAATTTTTGCAAAAATGGAGGATCAGCTCAAGCAAGAGGGGAAGAACAGAGAGGAGAGGAAAGGGGAAAAACAGAGAGCTTCAGCTCGGGCTGGACGAAGGGTTTATATAGTGACACCTTTAGTCCCGGTTCATGTAACAAACCGGGACTAAAGGTTAACCTCTAGTCCCGGTTTGTGACACGAACCGGGACTAAAGGTGATCGTGGGGCCCCAGCTTGATACCAGCCTGCCACCACACCTTTAGTCCCGGTTTGTGTCACAAACCGGGACTAAAGGTTCAACACGAAACGGGACTAATGATTCCCCTGCCCCTAGCCGTTGGAACCGGGACTAATGGTCACATTAGTCCCGGGCCGTAGTCAAACCGGGACTAATAATGCGAACGTAAAGTCATTTTTCTACTAGTGAGTGGAGTCCACAATTTGATCAATCCGCGACAAAGGAAAAGGGTCTTTTGGACACGCTTTATTTAGATCAGTGAAATCAATACAAAGCCTCCATTTTTCATTTGCTTTCCGGACGACCACTGGATTTGCTAACCAAGTTGGGTGTAGCACTCCTCTAACTAAACCTGCTGCTTCAAGGTTTTGGATTTCTTGGGCAATGAACTCTTGCCGCTCCAAGGCTTGCTTCCTGACGTTCTACTTCACGGGCTTCGCGTGGGGATAGACGACAAGGTGGTGCTCAATTACTTCCCTAGGAACGCCGGGGATGTCAAATGCTTGCGAGGCAAACACATTGACATTCGCCCACAAGAAAGCAACGAGTGCGCTTTCCTATTTGCTGTCAAGGGTGGCACTTATGGTGAAAGTGCATCCTGTCCCATCCTCCTTCGCAGATACTTGCTTTGTCATAGGTGCAGTGGCCTTGGTTTTATTGCTCTTGCCAGCAGAGCTCTCTGGCTCCTCAACGGACGTGCTGCACTCTGCAGTGCGCTTTCCGGAGGTCTTGCTGGAGGTCTTACCAGTGTTCTTCTTCTTCCCCCAGGAGCTTTGTCGGCAGGAGCAAGTGCCTTGCCGGCAGATGCTGCAACTGCTTCCCGGTAGAGTTTGTCATTGCAGATGATTGCGTCCTTCTAATTGGCCTGAATGGTGATCACGCGCATTGGCCCTGGAATCTTGAGTGTGTTGTAGGCGTAGTGTGATGCCGCCATAAACTTCGCCAGTGCTGGGCGGCCAAGAATTCCATTGTACAGCTGTGGCATTTTAACGACATCGAAGATGATCTTCTCTATCATGTAGTTCAGCTCGCTTCCAAACGTGACCGGCAGGGTAATCTGACCCTTGGGCTTGCTTCTTCCCGGATTGATCCCTTGAAATGTGTCTGTTTCCTTCAGATCTTCATCGGGAATTTGCAGCCTCTTGATCATATGAGGTGAGATCAAGTTTAGGCCAGCTCCACTGTCAACCAACATCTTAGTGACCGTGAGGTTGTGAATTGTTTGGTGAAACCAACAATGGCAAGCACCCGACCGTGGTTGTGCAATCAGAGTGATCCTCAACGTCGAAAATGATGGGCATGTGGGACTACTTGAGTGACTTCTTTGCTTCTACTACCAGTTCTGCTGCATTGACTTCACGAACCCACTACTTCAGTTGCCGGCGGGAGGAGTGCAGAGATGCACCACCGTCAATAGACATGGCGTCCACAACATTCTAGAATTCGTTCTCTAACTCTTCCATGTCATCATCACCATCTTCCTCGTCCTCCTTCTTTTCGCGACCTCGAGAAGGCTTCTCCTTCTGCTGCTTGGCCTTGCCGCGGCGGCCCCGCGGGCACCACGGTTTTTCTTGCTGGATCCACCAGCACTGTTCCGACCCTTCTCCTTGTCTCGCTTCTCATACTCAAGCTTCTGCTTCTCGGCAAGATGCTCAACTTGCCGGCATTCTTGGAGATCATGGCCTGCAGTGTGAAGAATCTTGCAGTATGGGCCATCAGTCTTCTCACCGGCAGCAGCCTCATTGCCACAGGTACAAACGGCAACCTCCTTGCCGGTGCCCTCGGCCTTTGGGTTCTTGATGGGATTCCCTGATCCCTCTACTGCCAGAACTGCTTTGCCCTTGCGCTTGCGGTTGCGCTTGTGGCCCTTCTTCTTTAGAGTGGATGCATCATCGTCTTCTGAATTGACTGCAGTTCCTGCATCCTCTCCGGGGAGTCTCCTCCCTTCTTCTGCACGTGCACACTTGTCGGTCTAGTATAGCTTCGCGATATCACTGACCTTGTTAATGGCCATCTCTTCCCACATCCTGCGATTGCGTATGTTCATGTTGATCGAAGCAATCACAACAGCAGGGTGGACATTAGGGATATTGTGATGCATGCGACTGAACCAATGGATGTATTTGTGGAGGGGTTCACCATCTCTCTGAGGAAGCACATGCTGGTCGCTAGGCTGACCAGGAAGCTTGTGGCCTCCTTGGTAAGCACCAACGAACTGATGGCATAGGTCCGCCCAAGAAGAAATGGAGCCCTCCGCCAAGTTCATCAGCCAAGACCTCACATTGGGCTTGAGTGCCAATGGGAAGTAGTTGGCGAGAATATTGTCATCCCTTCCTCCGGCAGCTTGCACAATGATGGTGTAGATGCCAAGGAATTTTGACGGATTAAGCTTGTCATCGTACTTGTCCGGCAGTTCTGGCTTGAAGCTACAGGACGAGGGCCAGCGAACTTGCCGCAACTCACGAGTAAACACTGGGCAGCCAATATCATACGGCAAGCACCCAGGGTACCTTGGCACAGGCTCGTTCACTACCGGCCCCGCGCACTCGTCGAATTGACGACGTGCTTCCTGGCGCAGCTCTATGGTCGTGCGGGCGTCTTCAACTTGCCGGGCCTGCAGTACTTGTCGCTGATCTTAGTGGCCCCGCGGATCAGACGACGCCATGGACGCCTTGTTCGGCTCGTCGGTTCAGCGGGTTTGCCGATGCTGTTGAGGAGATTGCATCGTTGGTGTAGCGCCTCCAGTACGCCCGCTAGCTAGCCTTGTCGGTGCCGTGGCATGTCGCTGTGAAGCTCCTGCCTAGTGTGGTCTGCCAGTGTCAGCGAAACTAAGGAGGCTGTGGATGGTAGCTCTCCACGCGTCCATCTTCTCCGGCGCAAGAGGGAAGTTCAGCAATAGCTGAGCTTGTGCCACGGCCTCTGGCGGTGTGTTGGGCATGATTGGGCGCGAGGAGCGACAGGTACATCGACTCCTAACAGAGCCAGAAGGAGATCCGTCTCGCTCGTGCTGCCGCGGTCGATTTTCGCCGGCAGGTTGGCGTGGTGGGTCTCCCTGAGCATCTTGAGGATGATGCTCCGGAGTCTTTTCGTGGTGGCGTCCGAAGCCACTAGCATTGTGACGTCGCGCGCCGTGTCCATCTTGCGATGGTCTTGGCGCATGCTTCGGTGCAGCATTCTTGGACGTCACCGCACCGTCCTTGAATGTCGCCGCACCGTCCTTAGACATCACAGCTCCGCCCTAGGACGTGATGATGGGCTAAAAAGGGAAGAAATTACGTGTGGGAATGGAAAGGAAGGAGAATGGGGGAAGAAATAATCAACAGGAGACGTTTCTGCGAAACCAGTGCAAAAGACGGTGTTCCATACGGACGCACACACCCGTATGAGCGCCCGTATGGCATGGAAACCGAGGTAGATCATCCACCTATACAACTTTTATAAAGGGGACCCCATCGAAATGTCAACAGAACGAGCAAGGGGAGAGCGTCATCAGCAGCCAGAACACCTTCATTATCATCTTCATCCACAAACCCTAGCCCCCGTGTCGTGCGTACGACATTCTTTGGGATCAACAAGATCCCTTTGCGGTTTGACTGTGGGAATCAACGTATGCAAAGAGCAGATCCAATGATGCAAGCACACAAGGTTTACCTAGGTTCGGGCCGCCGTGAGGCATAAAACCCTACTCCTGCTTTGGTGGAATATATGTGGGAGCACAAGTTACAAGAGAGCGCAGCTTGCCGGCAGGGTGCGCGGGAAGTGCATCTACTTAGCGTAATTGTGCAAAGTGTCGACCTTTGTAAAGGTAGCCATGGGCCTCCTTTTATAGACTAAGGGGTCACCAAAGTGGCAAAATGGTAATTACATGATGTGAATAGTGGCTACAGTGCTAACTACCTAACTTTGATGGGTTAGGACAAAAGCATTTATTGCACCGTTAGGTGTCACGCTGGGGTGAACTCCAGCAAGGAAGTGCCTCTCCTTCTTTGTTGTCGGCCCAGATGCCTTCTATTTCTTTGACACGACTTTGGGAGGGGTGTCAATAAAGTTGATCTTCAGGCGGCGAGCTGACACGTGTCCCGACAAGCCTCACCTAACTACTTTCCCGCTCGACACCTATTGACAAGCGACTAGCTGGTCGCCGAGGTGGAGCGGTGGAAAGGCTAAGGGAGCTTGCCGGCACAGAGCTTGCCGGGCCGTCTCTTGCCGGTGGGAAGCTTGCCGGCAACCGTAGTTTTTATCTTTAGTACTTCCTTAGTACTTCTCGATGACCTGCCTGGAGGTCTTCTTCATGGTTTTGTTAACCAAGTCTTGAGTGTTGATAATAGCCATCCTCCGGCAATCCCTTGCCATCGAGGAGGCTGCTACTGTCTGTGCATAAGTCAGGGTATAAAACACCCATGTTTTAGTACACCGACACGCCGCCATTTCCATCTCCATAGCCACCATGACCGCCATAGTGCTTCCGCATCAAGTTCATACTTGTAATCGTGCATCGCACAAGGCATCCATTGTAAGACATATTTGCAATCAATATATATCCAATATGTGTTCTTCAATGTTTTCTTCTCGCGATCTGATCTCCATGTGTGAGTAGTCTGGTAAGGTATGGATTGAGGCATGAGCCTTTCAACCCTCCGTATTTGTTGTGGGGATCAATGGAAGGGCTTTGAAATAACATCCCGTATGTGTGAAATAAAATTGTTCTGTAGATGTCTCTTGTCTTGTCCGCGATCTTCATACCTGTAGGTACCCATGATCATGGGGATGGAGCACCAATGAGGCTAGAAGCGAGGAGACCGTGAAATGTTATACCAAACACTAATGATAGTAAGGTTCAGTAGGGTAACATGGATCATATCCTTAGGGATATATGAGGTGTAGTCATTGAACGCCCAAAGCTCTTGTTTGATTTCATTATCTTAATTATCGAGGCAACCCCGCTCGATGGATAGGGCCTGTGGTAGGACAAATGATTCTTGATGAAGGACTCATGCCGGTCAAGATGTTATTTGGACACATCCCCCACTTCAATCCGTAACAAGCACATCTTGATGGGTGATTTCCAACGCACAAATTATGATCATATCTGGTCCCAACACAAATAGATGGTTGTAAGCATTAAGACCTCATACCCGTACCTCTTTTTATTATAAGTGTTTGAATCACCATTTGCTTGCTTGATCCAGTCAAAAGCTAGATTTGACACTTTGACAAAAGCTTGCTAGAGACCATCGCTTCAAGGGAATCTTCCTCTCATGGGTTCGGTAACCCAGGGTCACCTCTGGGGAAATAGGTGCGGGTTACACTTTTCTGTTCCATTACCAGATCAATAAAAGGAGGTATCAATAGGACCCTCACATGGATGACCCATGGCAGGCAGATGCAGACTAAGTGGAAGACTTTCATGAACAACGTGGGCTACAACGATGAAGGTTTGAACAACACTCTTGGTATTCGCCCTCACAAGAACAAGGCTCCGACTCACAAGCACAAGTTGCTCCGGTACACCACCATCAAGAAGACTAAGAATGGTGAGGGTAGGGAGCTAATTCCGTTTCTAGACATCATGCATCACATCTTCAGACACTCTCTTTTCCCTAGGGTGGGAAACTTTTGCATGGTGCATAGTTATCTGGTTGATATGCTCCTCATGTGCCAGAAGGAGAAGGGCAAGACATGTGTCCTGGATGTGTCTCACATGATGTGGCATGAGCTCGGCTCTGCAGCGTATGGGGGGAGGTACCTATCTATGCCCCGATCATCTTCAAGCTCATCGTGGATACCTGGCGCTCGCAGTTCCCCGATGAGATTCTTGAGACCGGTCCTTTGGTTATTCACAAGGAGATCAGACTGAGGTAGAAGGAGCTCTGGGGTCCAGCCCCGGCTCCTGAGATTGAGATTCCGGTTGCTGAGTCTGTAAAGGATGATGAGCTAGTCTATGTGCCACCCACTGAGCAGCCATCTTGGGCTGCCAAGCTCAAGAAGAAGGTCAAGAAGCTCTTTTGCCTCCAGACAGATATTTAGCATAATTTGTATGAGGCTCATGTGGCGGAGAAGAAGTCTTGCCGCCGTCAGATTCTGATGATGAGGAAGTTGGACATTGCAGTTGAAAGTGGCTCTTAGAGGAAGATTACTTCAGAGGAGGAGTGGATCTCCAAGGGCAGCCATTGGACTGATTCATATGATTCTAGTGCCGCCACCTCTACTCATCGTGCTCCTGCTACTACTGATGATGAGGAGATTGTTGAGGAGGATCACGAGGAGGATCGTGGTGATGATGAGGAGGAGTCAGAGAACTCGGAGGAGTCCATGGATGAGGATTCAGAGTAGTGCTACCACCTCGGGTCGCTTAGTCACTCTTTGCCTTTTTGGCGTCTCGATGCCAAAGCGGGAGAGAGTTTAGGACCGGGGATTTTCTCAGGGTGTTGCTGAGTCACAAGCTCATTTTATTTGCTTCAATCTTTTCGCTTGTGAACTCTTTTAGTTTTTCTTTGGTTTCGGAGACTTGGAGACTGCTTGTATGGTGTGAGACATACGTATTCCCTTATCTATCTTATTATGTCGTATTATCTTAGTATGTGATGCTATGCTCATATTGTGCTCTTTATCGTCATGCCCACATGCTCTTACTTGCAACCATGCTTAGTATTCATATTATCTTTGTTGCAAGTATTGCCTTGTCTATAAAATATAGGGGGATTGTTGATCCTAGTGTGTGTGTGCTTTGCATTCCAAAAGCATATTCAAATAGTGCACACATCTAGGGGAAGCCTGTCTATATTTTGTACATAGTTGGTTTGCATATCATTCCTTGATATCATTTGTGCAAATCCGGTGTTGTCATCAGTCCACCAAAAAGGGAGAGATTGTTAGGGCATATTTCTCCCTTAGTAGTTTTGGTGATTGATGACAATGCAATTTGCGGACTAATCGTGTGCATTGAGCATTTCAGATATCCTATTACATGTCACAATATGGTTTATTCCCCTCGGTGATAAAGAGTGAATACGGTTGTTTCCGACGTTTCTTTTTCGGTGGATTTGAGTCGTAGGAAAACCATACTATTAAGAGGGGGTCCGCTCTGGAAAGGTTAGGGTCGAATGAACATGTACACATACACATATGCTCCCACTTTCCTTCCCGGCAACATGGGGGAGTCCACTGTTTTTGCTTGGGCCATCACTAGCAAAAAAACACTTTCGTGATGATACGTCTTTGTCACAGTAGGTCAAGTTTTCTGTCATTCATGTACATCCGTGACAATTTTATGACAGAATCAAGATAGTCATACCTGTGCTGTCGTAGAAGTGTTCCATGACAATACTGAAATTTTCATCACGGAAGTGTCCACTTCCATGACGATAAATATCACGTCATGGAAGTGTTTTCGTCAAGGGTGACCGACATGTGGCATCCACCGTAACGGGTCGCCGTTAAGCTATCGGGTTCCGGTTTGGATCCGATAACCCGTTAGCAGCTCTGACCAATGGCGATTTTCCACGTGTAAATTTCTCATTCGCCAGCGGTTCCACGTGTCAGCTCGGCGTTGCTACAGATGTCATTCGTCCAATGGACAAGACGCGCCTATGATACGACGACACGTGGCACGGCCCAACAGTGGCCCATTTGACCTAAATGGGCCAGCCCAGCCAAAGGCCCACAAGATTTTGTCAGACACTAGTGGACCGGCCTGTTAACAGCCTGCCACGGTTTGGGCCAAATTACAGCCCATATCGGATCATGTTTTGGGCCAAATTATGGCCCATAATAGAACCGGCCCGTTAACAGGCCACTGTGCTTTTGGGCCCATTGTAGGCCCGGTTTGTATCTCGGCTTGTTAAAGGCCCGTTTAACAGTTCAGCCAGATATTCATTTCGGCCTGTTAGCCGCCGTTGCTGCATATGGGCCGTTTTCGGCCCGGTTTAACTTTCGGCCATTTAACGGCCCATGCTGCAACTGGGCCGATTTCTAGTCCGAAGTGACTTTCGGCCTCTTAATGGCCCGTACTCTTCATGGAAAAATGTCAGCCCAACCTGACTAACGGCCTGTTAAAGGCCCGTGACATAGTTGGGCCAAATTATGGCCTACTTTGCATCCGGCAGCTTACAACCCATAATTTTATTGGGCCAACGAAGGCCCGTGATAAATTTTGGCCTGTTAATGGCTCGTATGCAATTGGGCCAATCATGGGCCTATAGATATTTCACCCTGCTTCCGGCCCATGAATTGTTCGGCTCAATTCTAGCCCAATCTCCTTTTCAGCCTGTTAAAAGCCCAGGGAAATTTCTGGTTGCGGCCCACGTTTTACTCAGCCTGTTAAAGGCCGAAAACTACTTTATGTTTAGGCCTAATAATGGCCCGAGATGATTATAGGCCGACTTTCTGGCCCATATATAACTAGTTACGAGCCGACCTGTTTGGGTAGCATAATTTCTTTTTATATACCGCGGACAGACCGATAACGTATTGGGCCATTGAGCTCCGTTGAAGCTACCGGCCTAAATTACAGCATACCGACTAAGAATAAACCTAGACTATACAATAATGAAATTACGGAATATTACATCCACTGGGCATCAAAGTTTCCCACCGTTGATAATAAAGGGCAACCAGACCGCAGATTACATACACTGGGCATCAATGGTCGCCAACAGCGCAAAAAAATGTGCCGACAAAATAATAGACAAAACCAACAGCACTTCAACACAGTTCGAGAAACGTTAGTCCTACCCCGGGGCTGCAGCGCAAGCAGCTGAACAAGCTGATGAGACCTCAGTTGTCTGAATGTTAAATCCTCTAGCTCTAGCTGTGTAGCTATAAAGCACACATGGGTGTCCTCTTTGATCTTCGTTAGAGATTGTACTTCAAGTCGGACCTGAGCTGCACCAAGTCTTTCAGCTTGAAGTTGAGACTGAAGAAGTCGAACTGATTCAGGTAGCAACTTAACCAAGGTTGTGTCACAACTGCTAGTGAGTCTCTTGAACTCACTGTCTTCATCAAGACATAACCATGGGGTCATCTCGCTCTCTTCAAGATGGTTTACCTTCTTCGCTGCAATATAAGTGATAGGTACCAGCAATGGGTTTGGCTCACTATGTTCCCTAAAGTTCTGCCTGGGGTCAGAGATATTAATCTGAAAGAGAAAGAAGGAGACAAAGAACAAGTTTCACAAATATATAAGCAACGATTGTCAGTGTGTGACAATTCCATCCCATTTTATATTGGCAAATTCAGAGATACAATTTAAAATAGCATTAACATAATGTGGCATTGTCCGTATCATCGGCAAAATCAGTTAAGACAAAGCAGCAAATGAGATGATGCAGGCATGGGCAGCTTCACCACACCACCGGATTAGAGATCTAGAACACAGGCATACATGCAGGGCTAAAGAAAATCAATGCATCTGTTCTGATTAATGTGAATGGTATGAATAAGGAACATGTTTTTACAACTACAATTTGAAACTGGCAGTTGTTGCAAACATGCAATCTGATGCAAACACCAAAGTAAAAAGAAGTGGAGGAAATGATGCCTATCCAAATCTATACTAGAACAAAGTTTGAAGGCTTGAGAAGGATGGACTGACATTACATGTTAACATGGGCTTGACAAAGCCCTTCTCCATGTCAATGGAATGATAATTCAAGAAATTCCCCAAAGAAACTTCTTCATAAGCATTGCCTTTATTCTACATTTTTAAAGAGTAAATATAGATCTAATAATATTGGAAGAAATAGAGGATAATGAAGCTCAGATGCAGAGTGATGATACATAATCAAATAGCAATCAATTAAGTACAGCGTTACAAGGCAAAAGGTACTGACAAGAGGAATGCAGACCTCAACTTGTGCAGTGGCATTGGCTTTATTCAACATTTTGGTAAGAGTAAATGTAGATCTGATAATTTGGAGAAAATGGAGGGCAGGGCAGATAAGGTGCAGAGTAATGCCAAACAATCAACTATCTCTCAATGTAAGTACAGTAATACTACCTCTGTCCAGAATTACTTGTCGCTGAAATGAATGTATCTTGCACTATTTTAGTTCTAAATACATCCAATTGAGCAACAAGTAATTCGATACGGAGGGAGTACATGACAACAGGTAATTACAAGAGCAATCCAGAACTTCATAACCATTGGGATTATTCTACATTTATGTAAGAGTAAATATAGATCTTATAATTTTGAGCAAACGGTGGATAAGGAAGCTAACATGCATAGTGATGCAACATAATCAAACAACAATGAGTGTAAGTATGGTGATAAAGGGCAAGAGGTACTGACAAGAGCAATGCAGTGTGTAGTATTTTTGTGAGATCCTATGATCCCTTGAGAATGGATCACTGCCTTTTGCAAATCCTTTGTTTGTACTCCTTCAGGATCTACAATCACCCTCTTCCTTTTGGACATCTATTACGAAAGAACAACATTTGAGTGGAAAAACCTAATATGATGACACATGGTATAGGTACAAAAAATGGATAGGCATGGCATATTCTCATATATGATGTGTAAGCTAAGCAGATGGTGGTGCAACAAAGTAGAAGTTATGCAAGATACATGCTTCCAAGACAACCTTGCCAAGTTAGAGCAAGCACCTTGATGGGTGAATAAGATAGGCCATCTGACTCTGACTCATCTGGACAGCTAAATAGACTTGGGTCTCTATCTAGGTCAGAATCGTCTTTAGGATCTTATTCTGCAATGGAATCTGTAGATGGGGAGCGTGTGTGTTCCATTGCATCTAGACAGGATCTCAATCCCTTGATGCTAAGTTTCTTAGCCAGTGGATTGTTCCACAATATTCCTCTGGTGCGCCCATTGTCATATTCATTATGATCATGTTCAATAGCTGACATGCATGAAAACATAAAAATAAGTGAGATTATCTTTGTAATGCATATGGGATTCAAATCCAATAGTGCCTCCCTATAAACCCCTATGTGCTATCTCTGTGCAATTCTTCTGAGAGATGCCATGTGTGCTGTAATTTGGTGTGTGCATTAATATAGTGTGGCCTACTACCCAAAATATAGGCTCCCTGTTGAGATCTCAAGAAGTAATGATACTTCGTAGATGACAGCTTCAAAATATACTAAGGATGAACAACTCGACCTAACCTGTTGACCGCAAATGTCTCTGCTCCTCTTTCCAAAGAAGGAACATACTGTACTTATTAAAGAACAAGAGAAGATGATCATGTTAAAGAAGAGCAGAAGAGCAAGCAAATTGTAGATATTACAAGTCTTTCTATGCAATGAATGTTGCCCACCCATGATGAATCGGAGCACACAGAGAAATACTATTCCTTTCTGTTTCTCTATATGTGGCTCACATGCATTTCAAAACTAAAGTAGGAACATTTAGCTGACCAATTAAACCAGTCTCTGTCTTACTAATATCAGCATCATATCAGATTCGAATTTGTACAACTAAGCTTGTTTAGATCGATGGGTGGAGCAGTGCTCTTACGACACGAATCACGTAGGCTGATCGTAGTGATCATAAAAGGGGGAAACCCTAAGCATTATGAGTATAGTGTTGACCGTGGCATGGCAGATCTGAATCTGCAAACCGCACGAAGGCTACTTACCAACGGATGTTTTCTTTCAACTAACAACTAAGATTTGGTATGGACAAGATAGTACAGTAAACAAGTGACAAAGAAATGCAATTCCCTGATGTCTCTCTATATGTTGCCACATGCATTTTGAAACTCAAGTGGGAGCATTAGGTGATCAATTAAATATGCGTCTGTTAACTAATATCAGTATCATATCACATTCGTATTTGAACAACTCAGCTTTGGAATTATGAGGGTGTGTTGTTTAGCTTGAAGGGTGGAATGCTGCTAGTACGACACAAAGCACCTCCGCAGATCATAGTATTGTAGATAAAAGGGGAAAACCCTAAGCATCACGAGTAAAATCAGGAAAGTGGAACTAGCTGGAACATATGGGCTTGTATTGCCGGTACGGCTGGAAATGCTTCAGATCCCCTACAGGGGCTGCTCTATTCAACTGAAGGCGCAATACTATTACTATGAGTCTAGACTCTCAAAGGCGACACAGCTCCCAGCATTTCCTGGATATTATGGCAGACCAACTAGAATAGTTGAAAGCATCCATCATAAATGACCCAATATAACTGTCGACTGCAAATGTCCCTGCTCCAGTTCCTGACAAGGAACATACTGTACTACTATACTTATTAAGAAGAACAGAAGAGGAACATGTTAAAGAAGAGCAAGCAGATTTTGGATAATACAATGTGTGTTGCCCACCCATGATGAACCAAAGCGCATAAAGATATGCAATTCCCTGCTGTCTCTCCATATGTGGCGCACATGCTTTTCAAAACTAATGTAGGAACATTAGCTGACCAGTTAAATGTTCTCTGTTTTAGTAATATCAGCATCATATCAGATTCATATTTGAACAACTAAGCATTGGAATTATGAGTGGCATATTGTTTCGCTTGATGGGTTGAGGAGCAGTGTTGGCATGACATGAAGCACCTAGGATGATGGTAGTGAATATAAAAGGGGAAAACCATAACCATTGCGAGTAGAGTGTCGACCGTGCCATGGCGGATCTGAAGGTGCTAACCGGACAAAGGCTACTTCGCAACCAATGTTTGCTTTCAACTAGCAATTAATAATTAGGTATGGACAAGAAAGTACAGTAAACAAGTGACGATCTATTTTCCGGGTGAGATCAATAACTTAAGCAGATATGAAAGAGTACCACCTCTCTTGCGACGCCGTGTAGGCTTCTGCTGATACGTTGAGGGTGTTGCGGGTGCTATGGCTGTTGGTGGCGCAGAAGCAGATCTGTGACAGCAGACGGCGGCATCGGGGGATAAGTCTTGTTGCTGTGGACGAGACGATCGTAGGAGCGGCCATGACAAGGTGGACAATGGCGCGGATGAAGCGAGAGGACGCGATGCTAGGATCCTGATCCGGCGCGGTGGATGAGAGATGTCGATCTCTTGTAATGGACGACGGCGTCGGGGTAGCTGCTCCGGCATGGGGGAGGAGGACGGCGGTGAATGGGGGTAGCGGACGGAGGAGGTTGGGGTGGAGAGGGAGTTTTGGCGCCCACGGAGTACGAATGGGGAACTGGAGCGAGAGAGGAGGGGGAACCATGTCTTTGGGACGCGCTTGTCTGAAATGTGGGGAAGTTACCAACTTAGCCCCCGTTTAAAATTTCAGACGTCTCGTCTGTCGGGCCATTGGGAACTAGGGTACCCCGGCCCGTCTGCCTGCGGCCCAGGAAACGATGCCTGGCGAAGGCCCAAGACGCGGCCCATCTAAGGGCGCCGCGAAGCGAAGACGCCTCACGAGGTACCAGCCCCGCGAGGACCCCTCCTCAAGACACAACCTACCAGCACATAGCGGCGGCAGCAGCAGGGGCCTCCCGAGGTCCTCTCGCGAGGCTGCCTCACGAGGCGCCCCCCCCCAAGGCGACCGCCCGAGGCCACCCGAGCCTGACGTCGGCTGCGCGGTTCTGTGCCCATCACGTGGGTGACGCGCGTAGCGACGAAGGGCGGCAGAGGCCGCGCCAGCGGGCGCGGATAGAGAAGCCTTCCTCTTTGGTGCTAAAGGGGCAGCCCCAGCTGCCCACCCCAAAGCGAGTCCCAAGGAGTACTCGTTTGGTGATAGAAGACCAAGACAGCAAGGCGTGCAGGGCGGATGTCATCGCTGAGCCCACCGGCGCGTCATAGATCAAACTTTTGCAGGCGAAGACCTCCTTTAGTCAGGATAGACTGAGCGCCTGTCCCCTTTCAAAACCCGCCAAGTGTGGCAACCCTTCCCGCCTAAGTTTTTGGGGGAAGAGGACCAGGGCGGCTATAAAAGGGACAGAGCTGCCATTATATGGGGGATCGATTCCTCTGCTTCCTACCTTGTACGCGAGAACATCTTCTTGCCCAAAGCAATCCCAACCACAAGCAGGAGTAGGGTTTTACACCGCAAGGTGGCCCGAACCTAGGTAACCGTTGTGTCCCCTGTCGAGCTCCCACGTAGCGCTCTCGCCGTAGCCTCGCCGTGCTCACCTTTGGTCGGAAAGAACTAGCTCACCCCCAGTGTTCGAACCTCTAGATCCCCGGAGTCATGGCTCCGACATTTGGCACGCCAGGTAGGGGGCCGCTCTGGTTCTTTCCACGTCCTCGCTGCCATGGCCGATGCTCGCCGTGAGCGCTATGCGCGCCGAGCTGCCAATGTGGCCCAGAAAGAGCCCGTCGCCCGCGATGACCGTCGACGCCGCGCCGCTGGTGCTGCTACCGAACCTGCTATGAGGGAATAGTAGGCCTCTTCCCTCCACCCATCCATGCTGGCGGATGGCCACACCGCCACGGCCTCGACGCTCGCTCACCGCGACATGCCGGCCACGCAGGCCGCGCTGCTCATGGCGCGCGAGCTCCTACGCTACCGCCCCACCGACGCTGGCTACGACGCCTGGCTCGGCCTCATCACTGAGCTCGTCAACGTCGCAGGCGACGCCCCGGTGCCCTCTCACTCACTCCGTCCTCCTCCATCTCGCGCCGGGGACGTGGTGCACGATGCGCCCCCTCCGCCTCCTCTGCACGGCGAGGACGCCTAGCACCACCGCGGCGCACGGGCGAGCGAGCCATCCTGCGGCGCGTCCTCTCCGAACCACGGCGAGCCCAGCTGCCAGAGTGTTCGGTGCGCACCTCCTGACGCACGTGTGCTCCTCGAGGAGCAGCCCCAGCGCCAAGACATGACCATCCAGGAAGTCGCGGCGGCCGGTCGCCAGAACCGCGCCGCCCTCTCCGGTGGCGTCCCCTCCAGCTGCGTGGGCTGCCGCGCCTTCACCCGCAATCTGCGCCATGTAGTGTGGCCCACCAAGTTCAAGCCAGACCTGCCTCCGCGCTACGACGGCACCCCCAACCCCACTGAGTTCCTGCAGCTCTATGCCCTGAGCATCGAGGCAGCGAACGGCGATGACAAGGTCATGGCGAACTGGTTCCCCATGGCCCTCAAGAATGGCCCGCGCTCCTGGCTCATGAACCTCCCCGAGGCGTCCATTTCTTCATGGGGCGAGCTCTGCCAGCAATTTGTTACCAACTTCAAGGGCACGCACGAGCGCTCCCTCACGCTCAACGACCTACGCGTTGTGCGCCAGTGCCCTCATGAGACCCTCCGCAAGTACATCCAGCACTTCAGCCAAGTGCGCAACAAGATTCCGCGCGCCTCCGAGGCCGCCATCGTCTCCGCGTTCTCCAACAGCGTCACGGACGTCCGGATGCTGTAACACCCCGATTTTTGGCCCTTTCTTTTTCTTTTGGTTTTATTTGGTTTTTGCTCTGCTTTTCTTTTTGGAGCAGTTCTTTGGACTTGAAACCTGGGAGACCATCATTTCCTCCCCTTCCATGTAGTGTTTCATCCTTGCATCTTTTACAAGATCATGATTTTTTCCATTTAAGCCCAACTCCAAAATTCTTTCTTAGGGAATCTTCCTTTCCTTATTAAAGGAATAACCCTATTTGACCCAGGTTGTGAAGCAACCTATATTTCTGTCTTCCACAAAATTCCAAACTAATTCTCATAAATCATTTGGATTATATCTTGTCCAAATGTGCCAAGACATTTCCTTGCCTAGTTCAAAAATAATTCAGGAATATTCATTTTCAATTCTGTCCTGAGTAGCACTTTTGTGAAGGAAGTGCTATTTATCTTTTCTTGATTGCCCTCAAAATTTTTGTGCATCCTCTCATGCCCAAATCATGGTCTGATGTCAAAATTAAGCTTTATTTGCCTAGCCAAACTCTCTGAGCAAAATTCCAAAGTTTATGTCTAGTGGAAACATTTTGTGAAGGAAGTGCTAGCTAGGAATATTCAAATGAGCTGAAATTTTGCAAGATCATTGATATGCTCAGACCATTGCTCTCCACCAAATTTCCCGTCTATCCAATAATATATGTGAGCTCAACATCAAATCTTTGTTTCTGGTGATATTTTCAGTTTGTGAAGCAAGTACAATTTAGGTTGCTTCATAGTTTCTGAAAATTTACCCCAGCCTTCTTACCCTTATAAAACATCACTCCACCAAATTTGAGCTCATTTCAGCAAGCCAATAATTCCCAGTAATTTTTCTAAGTTTCTGGCCAGGGGAGTCCTTTGTGAAGAAAGTACCATCTTGGCTTGGCCAAATGGTGTGAAATTTTTACAGTAGCCTCTTATATCCAAATCATAGTCCTATGCCAATTTTAAGCCCAAACCAATACCCCATGTGAGTGCTAGTTCCTGATCAAGTTTCTGGACCAGAAATGCAGTTGCAAAGCATCCACCCTCAAACCTTGTCCATTTAGCCTGAAACTTTGCAATCCTGTAGTCCTTCTAACCCCAAATCCTTGTGACAAACTCTTTTCCCATTCTACCTCATGATTTGACCTCAGAACTTTGCAAAAGTTTGCTGCTGCAAACTTTGGGCGATGTGCCTGATCACCCCAAAAGATCTTTTGTTGATCTATCACCACAAAGTGTCTACACTATGGATGGACTTGTCACTGGACAGGCTTGTCTGGGGTTAGTCGTCACGCTCGCGCCCGTGCATGCGGTGACTGCGCCACTGGCATGGTTGGCGCGCGTGCGCTGGCTGCAGTGTGCATGCTCTGCGCCTCGGCCCCGCCCGGCCACCGTCCAAACCTCCTCCGTTTGCCACCTAGCTCCGCCGCTGCCCTTCCCCAGTTCCTCCTCGCCGCCCTGGTCCGTTCTCCCCCATTAGGAGCTTGCCGGAACGAGCCAAATGCCCGGGCGCACGCGGGAACAGTGGTCGCTCGTGCCTGATTGCCCCGACCGCGCGTGCCCTGCTCCTCCTGCCTCCCCGCGTGCTGGCCCGCTCTTCAGCCTCTCCCTCTCCACCGTTCCTAGTCCCTGTTGCAACCGTTGGTGCTTGTCGCCTCGCCGGGTTTTGTTCTTCTGGCCGCGGCGGCAACCGGCCCACGCTCGCCCTCCCCCCTCCTATTTAAGGAGCCCCGAGCTCGCCTCTCCTCCTCAGCCATCACCTCCCTCTCCCAATCACTCCCCCCCCCCCCCGAGCAAAGAACTCGAGCCGAGGCCTCCTTCTTCCTCCTCTCCGGCCACGGCTCTGCCATTCGGCCCCCTCCTCCTCGAGCTCGCTCCATTGCTTCTCCGACCAAACCAAGCACATCAGGGAGCTCCCCTCCTTTCCCTGGTCCTACCCAGCCCCTCTCCCTAGCCTATCCTCGCTGGAGTCGCCTAGCTCGCCTACGCCCGTGGCTCTGCTTCGCCGGAGACGAAGGGCGCGTCTCCGTCCGGCCACCATTCACGGAGCTGTGGGTACGGGCAGGTGCGCCATTGTGCGCCCGATCCATCTCCGCCGTCTCCCAGCACCGCCGTGGCCTTCTCGCCGCCGTTTCATCGCCGGTGAGCCCGCCGTCTCTGCCTCTCTATTTCTCTCTTTAAATCTGACCGAAGGGGCCCGCTGGTCAGTGACTTCGGCGCCCTCCGAAACGTTTTGTAAGTGAAGGCGTATTCCTAAAATACGCCTTCGACGTCATCCCTTCTGTGATTTTCTGGAATTTCCAGAAATTCAATTTTAAATCCAGTTTGACCTCAACTCTGACAATGAATAACTCCTAAACTACAAGTCCAAATGAACTGATTCTTTTTGCATTATTTTTCTTTTGTTCTCCTCTATTTTCTAGTAGAATTTGGTATTTTTATCTTCTGTCTAAAATTTCTGGACTGGAGTATTTGCTTTATGGTATATTCTTAAATGCTTGCAAAATATTTTCAGAGTGTTTGTGGTGAGTTGGTGAAGACCAGGAGCTCTTCCCCTCTCTTTTGGAGCCAGGCAAGCCACACCCTCCATTTGCATGATTGCAATGCAATGCCATGGTTAATTTGAATTAAATCAGCTTAATATTGCATTATTTAGGAATGATTTATTCTTGGCTTTATGATTGGATATATGTGAGTTTGTTACTGCCATGATGATGCTTGGATTTCTAGGACTAATGTTTTGTAGATTATGGATGACATGTTACTTCGGAAGTATTGATAATAGTCATACTTTATTCGTGGTCATATTGAATATTGCTGAAATTCATGCTAATGATATGGATATTTTATGCTTGGGATTTTGGATGGATATTGCCATGATTTGAATCACAGGTTGATATGTAACATTGGAGTAACAGTTCTATCGCATACTTACCTTGGGGATAAATTCCGTCATTCCGTTGGTCAGGTGCAACCGAATCGAGCTCACCAGTGCAGCCACACTTGCCTGGATGGGGAGGCCCTAATTCGGTCTATTGTCATGCCTCTCGCCGGTGCCTCCAACTAGGGAAGTTTATGTGCTCGCGCTGCCCTGGCCCGGTAGGCGGTCATAACCTTGTGTGCCCAAGTTGTGTTGTACCCGGGGGTCCCCGTGTGGGACAAAATTGTTGTGTTGGCGACGACGGTGGCAGCCACATAGGTGGCGGATGTCACGAGGTGACATCAGGGGCCACCCAGGACATAGCCCAAAGGGGAGTTTGTCGGGAGTGGCCGGCAGAGTGTCATGCAATAGACTGGTTTTGTCGGAACGTCGTTGGTCCACCCAAATGGGAGCACGAGGCCATGAGTTCCGTGGTGTGGGTACAGTGTACTAACCTCTGCAGAGTGTATAAACTATCGATAGCCGCGTCCTTGGTCATGGACATAGTTCGTTGTAGGTCACACCGTTCGATCAACACTCACAATGATGGAATGACTTATATTATGATTTATAGTTGTATGTGAGCAAGTAAAAGTTTGGCAGGATACCGATGAGGTTGTGGTGATGATCTAGAGACTGATCATCGGATCGTGATCACGCGGTGATCACAAAGATGTATTGATCACGAGATGATCAAGATGATATGTTGCTTGGTCGGATAGCCAAGAATGTGGTGGTCCATGTGACCCAAGATAATGGTTTCACAGTGATTTTAGTCTTACCATATTACTTTGTATAATATTTACTTCCACCTCTTAGTAGTTAGTTATAAGTTAACTGGTAAATGCTATGTTGTTGTTTTGCCTTGATGCTTTTAGTTGTTGTGAGCTTGCGAGTACATTCAAAGTACTCACCTGGCTTATCATGCCAGTTGGCAGGTGATGCTGTGATTGATTGCTAGTCGTGGATTCCGTTCGTGCGAGCTAGGCCATGTCCCAGCCAGAGTCCCTGCGGAGTGGAGTTCACCACCGTCGTCGTCATTTCGCTGCTACGAGTTGGTCCGCTGCTAGCATAGAGCTACCTTAGGAGGCATAATGTCGCTGTGTTATGTAACCTTTGTAATCGCAAACCTTTGTACCTTTATCTCCTATAATAAAAGCTGATTTGTTCTATGCCAAGCAGTGCCGTATTCCAGAAGACATTTCTGGGCTGGAATACGGGGCGTTCCGGTCCCTCTGAGCCGGGGTGCCACAACTGTTGGTATCAAAGCCAGGTCTGGCTGTAGGACGCCCTAGTCAGCGCGAGTGTTAGAAACCGGTAGTATAGAGTCCCGGTTGCTTGTTGCATTTGGTTGCTGCACTTGGTTGTTGCATAGCATGCATATAGATTCCGTCTTTCTCCTGACCATCTATTCCATGAGTGTAGATGGCCGCCCTTCCTATTGAGTTCAACGCAGCCCCTGCACCGCTCAGCTTCGCATCCCTACTTCGCGATGCATGGCATAGTCTCTATCCCAATGGAGAAATGCCACGGTACCAAGTTTTTGAGATGCAACTTGGAGGCGGATTACTGGAATATTATGCCCATGTTTTTCTGGAAGCCAAGATCCCTATCGGAAGATGTACCTACAGATTCCATGGCGGATATGGTGCTACTCTTGATCGCGCAGTTCAACTCGCAGCCCTGGCGGGAATCACGGGACTTCGTCATCAAGAACTGGTGATGCAAGAAAACCGTGCTTACTCCTACTACCCTACCTTAGCCGAGAACCCCAGGTGGATCAGGTTCCCCTCCACTCGCCCTGACGATGATGTGGCCATTCCGTCCATGTCTCGCTTCATGGCAGCCGAGTATATGCTGATTGCGGAGTTAGTTCGGGACGCGACCCGGGCCAGGAGACTGCTCGGTGCTGCAATGGCTCTGCACCCAGTGGCTCCTCCCTCGACCTCTGCACCTCCTGCCTCTACGGCTCCACCTACTCCTCCACCAGCCGATTCCTCAGCCACCCAGCTTTAGCTTGTTTGTCGTGCAATAGTACCCATTTAGCTCATATTGCATCAGTTGTAGTAGCATGCTTGTTGTGTGGATTGGGTAGTAATGAATGCAGTGTCACTATTGAATGCTTATATGTCTGTTATGTACAGTTGTTCGATTGATTTGTTCTCTTTGGTTTCTCTTTTGGGCCTTTGGTGTTACCTTATTTTTCACCTTATGAAAGTTGCTCATCAATCACCATCGGACCCGAAGAAGATATGAGGATCTCAGTTATTTGGAAGCCCAGCTAAACAATATGGCACTCTCAGTTGGCTGCATTACATTGAAAATATAAATGATAGCCTGGATTTATCAGCGTCAAGTTTATCCCAGTTGCGCAACCTCTACAAGCAGTAAGGACCAAGCCAGCAGGAAGGCAAGTCAGGCACAAGGTCAACAGTATATTTTCCATCAAAAGTATAAATATATGTGAAGTTTGATTCATCCCCGGGGTGGAATTGGAGAAATGTTACCCTACGCAAGAAAGATAGAAGGGGCTATGAGATCAGTCCTCAACAAGAAAGACAGTCAGGAAATTCTTTCATACACGTGACCAACATCAACAATGTTATGGGTATACATCATTTTGCCCACAGATCACAATACGAAGCCTCTGGTATAAGGAGCTCAACCTCCACCCACACAGTACCGAAAGAAATGTATGGTGCAAGGCTCCTCAAGTCTTCTCGGTGCAACACATAAACAGTTTCCTGCCCAAAATACCCTGTCTTCCACAGCGAGATATCCTGATGCAAGCTTCGGGCATAAGGAAACGAAACTTCCCCAGTAAGCACCCCAAGGAGAAGCTTCTTAGGCACGGAACCCAGACTTCTCCAGCACGCTATGACGACTACAGCTTCAAGAGTAAGGTATCCAGCCTTTTCCAGCAAAGCAATCCAGTTTTCTTCAGTACGGTAATACACACCCTCATCAGTATTGCTACAAGATATTACACAGTAAATCGACAGTATAAGGCAACTTCAGAATTTGGTCTGCAACAACATTGGCAGAAGTCAGTCAGGACATATGTCTGTTCCGGAAACCTTGTATAACTCCAGATTTCTGCATAAATGGGGAACATGCACCCCAGGTCATGCAAGCCACTTATACGAGGATACCACTCTGTTCACATATACCTACCAAAAGAAGGTCGGATGCAATAACTCCATAAATCATGTCAGGAGAGGCAAAGTCAGAGATACATTTCATGTGAATCAACAAATGGTGAGGCGGATAAGCTTGGAACAACAGTTTTGACAATAAATACAAAGGTCGGTTTTTCAGCACCAAAACGGGGAGTATCACGGACTCTTGTTGCAACCTGGCTTGGTCAGCCTGAATAACGCCCTCTGTACCAACTATATGGTATGAGAACTCGCTTCATACGCAAGAACAAGGGATGGTAATGAAATATTGCACCAACAACAACTATGGTCCCAAGGAGAACCAAGGATAAATAAATGAGACCCAGCAATTTTTGCGAGGGATCCCGACACAGAAAGTACTGACAATCAAGGGGTAAGCCCAACAGCAGAAACAGGATACTTACCACACAACCAACAGGGTCCGGGTACCCAAGTTAGATTGAGACCATGGTTCCATAAAGAGCAACATGGACGTGCACTCCGAGGTCCACCCTGTTCCATAAGGGCCTCACTATAACTTGTTTGGCCGGTTATGCCTGTGTAGAAGGGTCAGTATGATATATCCAAGTCTGTCTCATCAGCTGCAAGATCTCCTCAGTCATTTCAGCACGGTGACCACCGCAACCAGAATAAAGCATCTCACCACCTTGTAACACGGGTAACAATATGGGTAAGACACGCGCCAAGCATTCCGCTCAGATCGGGTGCTCTTAATGGCAGAACTGAGTACAAGGACAACTGGACACAAGAAATATTTGCCCGGCAGCGCAACCGTCAGTCAAGACTTGAGATGCTATGATGTACGACCTGCAAGCTCAGGCGGAGAGACAAATCTAGATACCACGGAATCATTCGCGGGCAGTCGGGTCTCGTTAAAAGAACAACTATGATTCTCAGCAATGATTGAACCAGGAAGATATGCATCTATTTGAGCAAACAAAGGGAAGAGATACAAAGGTTTCGTGTGCACGGGAAATTTATTCTCCAAATGTTATTGGCAGACAGGAACCCCGCTAAGTCAGCATAAAGTTTGACGTATGAGAAAAGATTTGTCAGAACGTGAAGTCAATCATCTCAGAGGCAGAAAGTCGGATCATGGGTAATTCTAAGGGAATAATATACAAAGGAGAAAGGACTCCCGAGTTGGAAACGGTTTCCTCAACTCATAGTCATACTTGTTCCCTGAGCAACAAAATCTCGAGGACGAGATTTTTGTAAGGGGGGTAGGTTTGTAACACCCCGATTTTTGGCCCTTTCTTTTTCTTTTGGTTTTATTTGGTTTTTGCTCTGCTTTTCTTTTTGGAGCAGTTCTTTGGACTTGAAACCTGGGAGACCATCATTTCCTCCCCTTCCAAGTAGTGTTTCATCCTTGCATCTTTTCCAAGATCATGATTTTTTCCATTTAAGCCCAACTCCAAAATTCTTTCTTAGGGAATCTTCCTTTCCTTATTAAAGGAATAACCCTATTTGACCCAGGTTGTGAAGCAACCTATATTTCTGTTTTCCATAAAATTCCCAACTAATTCTCATAAATCATTTGGATTATATCTTCTCCAAATGTGCCAAGACATTTCCTTGCCTAGTTCAAAAATTTTGTGCATCCTCTCATGCCCAAATAATGGTCTTTTGCCAAAATTAAGCTTTATTTGCCTAGCCAAACTCCCTGAGAAAAATTCCAAAGTTTCTGTCTAATGGAAACATTTGTGAAGGAAGTGCTAGCTAGGAATATTCAAATGAGCTGAAATTTTGCAAGATCATTGGTATGCTCAGACCATTGCTCTCCACCAAATTTCCCCTCTATCCAATCATCTATGTGAGCTCAACATCAAATCTTTGTTTCTAGTGATATTTTTAGTTTGTGAAGCAACTACAATTAAGGTTGTTTCATAGTTTCTGAAAATTTACCCCAGCCTTCTTACCCTTATAAAACATAAGTCCACAAAATTTGAGCTCATTTCATCAAGCCAATAATTCCCAGTAATTTTTCTAAGTTTCTGGCCAGGGGAGTCCTTTGTGAAGAAAGTACCATCTTGGCTTGGCCAAATGGTGTGAAATTTTTACAGTAGCCTCTTATATCCAAATCATAGTCCTATGCCAATTTTCAGCCCAAACCAATAACCCACGTGAGTGCTACTTTCTGATCAAGTTTCTGGACCAGAAATGCAGTTGCAAAGCATGCACCCTCACACCTTGTCCATTTAGCCTGAAACTTTGCAATCCTGTAGTTATTCTAACCCCAAATCCTTGTGACAAACTCTTTTACCATTCTACCTCATGATTTGACCTCAGAACTTTGCAAAAGTTTGCTGCTGCAAACTTTGGGCGATGTGCCTGATCACCCCAAAAGCTCTTTTGTTGATCTATCACCACAAAGTGTCTACACTATGGATGGACTTGTCACTGGACAGGCTTGTCTGGGCTTAGTCATCGCGCTCGTTCCCGTGCATGCGGTGACTGCGCCACTGGCATGGCCGGCGCGCGTGCGCTGGCTGCAGTGCGCGTGCTCTGCGCCTCGGCCCCGCCAAGCCACCATCCAAAACTCCTCCATTTGCCACCTAGCTCCGCCGCAGCCCTTCCCCAGTTCCTCCTCGCCGCCCTGGTCCGTTCTCCCCTGCTAGGAGCTCGCCGGACCGAGCCAAACGCCCGGGTGCACGCGGGAACAGTGGCCGCGCGTGCTCTGCTCCTCCTGCCTCCCCGCGTGCTGGACCGCTCTTCAGCCTCTCCCTCTCCACCGTCCCTAGTCCCTGTTGCAGCCGCTGGTGCTTGTCGCCTCGACGGGGTTTGTTCTTCTGGCCACGGCGGCAACCGGCCCGCGCTCGCCCTCCACCCTCCTATTTAAGGGGACCCGAGCTCGCCTCTCCTCCTCAGCCGTCACCTCCCTCTGCCAATCACCACCCCGAGCAAAGAACTCGAGCCGAGGCCTCCTTCTTCCTCCTCTCTGGCCATGGCTCCGCCATTCGGCCCCCTCCTCCTCGAGCTCGCTCCATTGCTTCTCCGACCAAACCAAGCACATCAGGGAGCTCCCCTCCTTTCCCTGGCCCTACCCAGCCCCTCTCCCTAGCCAATCCTCGCCGAAGTCGCCTAGCTCGCCGATGCCCATGGCTCTGCACTACCGGAGGCGAAGGGCGCGTCTCCGTCCGGCCACCATTCACGGAGCTGCGGGTACGGGCAGGTGCGCCATTGTGCGCCCGATCCATCTCCACAGTCTCCCAGCACCGCCGTGGCATTCTCGCCGCCGTTTCATCGCCGGTGAGCCTGCCGTCTTTGCCTCTCTCTTTAAATCTGACCAAAGGGGCCCGCTGGTCAGTGACTTCGGCGCCCTCTGAAACGTTTTGTAAGTGAAAGCGTATTCCTAAAATACACCTTCGATGTCATACCTTCTGTGATTTTCTGGAATTTCCAGAAATTCAATTTAAAATCCAGTTTGACCTCAACTTTGACCATGAATAACTCCTAAACTACAAGTCCAAATGAACTGATTCTTTTTGCATTATTTTTCTTTTGTTCTCCTCTATTTTCTAGTAGAATTTGGTATTTTTATCTTCTGTCTAAATTTTTTAGACAGGAGTATTTGCTTTATGGTATATTCTTAAATGCTTGCAAAATATTTTCAGAGTGTTTGTGGTGAGTTGGTGAAGACCAGGAGCTCTTCCCCTCTGTTTTGGAGCCAGGCAAGCCACACCCTCCATTTGCATGATTGCAATGCAATGCCATGGTTAATTTGAATTAAATCTGCTTAATATTGCATTATTTAGGAATGATTTATTCTTGGCTTTATGATTGGATATATGTGAGTTTGTTACTGCCATGATGATGCTTGGATTTCTAGGACTAATGTTTTGTAGATTATGGATGACATGTTACTTCGGAAGTATTGATAATAGTCATACTTTATTCGCGGTCATATTGAATGTTGGTGAAATTCATGCTAATGATATGGATATTTTATGCTTGGGATTTTGGATGGATATTGCCATGATTTGAATCACAGGTTGATATGTAACATTGGAGTAACAGTTCTATCTCATACTTACCTTGGGGATAAATTCCGTCATTCTGTTGGTCAGGTGCCACCGAATCGAGCTCACCAGTGCAGCCACACTTGCCTGGATGGGGAGGCCCTAATTCGGTCTATTGTCATGCCTCTCGCCGGTGCCTCCAGCTAGGGAAGGTTATGTGCTCGCGCTGCCCTGGCCCGGTAGGTGGTCATAACCTTGTGTGCCCAAGTTGTGTTGTACCCGGGGGTCCCCGTGTGGGACAAAATTGTTGTGTTGGTCACGACGGTGGCAGCCACATAGGTGGTGGATGTCACGAGGTGACATCAGGGGCCACCCAGGACATAGCCCAAAGGGGAGTTTGTCGGGAGTGGCCGGGAGAGTGTCATGCAATAGATTGGTTTTGTGGGAACGTCGTTGGTCCACTCGAATGGGAGCACGAGGCCATGAGTTTCGTGGTGTGGGTACAGTGTACTAACCTCTGAAGAGTGCATAAACTATCGATAGCCGCGTCCTCGGTCATAGACACAGTTCGTTGTAGGTCACACCGTTCGATCAACACTCACAATGACGGAATGACTTACATTATGATTTATAGTTGTATGTGAGCAAGTAACAGTTTGGCAGGATACCGATGAGGTTGTGGTGATGATCTTGAGACTGATCATCGGATCATGATCACCGATCACGCGGTGATCACAAAGATGTATTGATCACGAGATGATCAAGATGATATGTTGCTTGGTCGGATAGCCAAGAATGTGGTGGTCCATGTGACCCAAGATAATGGTTTCACAGTGATTTTAGTCTTACCATATTACTTTGTATAATATTTACTTCCACCTCTTAGTAGTTAGTTATAAGTTAACTGTCAAATGATATGTTGTTGTTTTGCCTTGATGCTTTTGGTTGTTGTGAGCTTGCGAGTACATTGAAAGTACTCACCCGGCTTATCATGCCAGTTGGCAGGTGATGCTGTGATTGATTGCTTGTCGTGGATTCCATTCGTGCGAGCTAGGCCGTGTCCCAGCCAGAGTCCCTGCGAAGTGGAGTTCACCACCGTCGTCGTCGTTTCGCTGCTACGAGTTGGTCCGCTGCTAGCATAAAGCTACCTTAGCAGGCGTAGTGTCGCTGTGCTATGTAACCTTTGTAATAGCAAACCTTTGTACCTTTATCTCCTTTAATAAAAGCTGATTTGTTCTATGCCAAGCAGTGCCATATTCCAGAAGACATTTCTGGGTTGGAATATGGGGCGTTCCGGTCCCTCTGAGCCGGGGTGCCACAGATGCGTGAGAAGCTCGCCATCAACGACGAGCTCGATTCCGTGCTCGAGCTGTTCGACCTCGCTGACAAGTGTGCCAAGGCCGAGGAAGGCCGCGTCTTCGTCTACAGCGACCCCGACACAGCGCCGGACACCGCCAAGGCCAAGAGCAAGGACACCAAGCGCAAGGGCCCAGCCTTGCTCGCAGCAGAGCCCGAGCAGAAGCGCGGTCATGAGCATGAGGAGCCCAAGAGAGATAACCACCCTCTCTACGCCTACCACAACTCACACTCCCACAGCACTGAGGACTGCCATGAGCTCAAGCTGCTTCGCGACGAGCGCCTTGGCCGCCGCGGGGACCGCAACGACCACGGCACCGGCCGTGGAGGTGGCCGTAATGGCAGCCGCTGGGGAGACCGCAACAATAACGGCAGCTTCCGCCAGGGCTGGCGCGACCATCCTCGCGATGCTTCCTGGTGCGACCAGCCTCGTGAGGCCAATCCTTAGGCCAATGCTGCCCTTCCACCACTGTCGCCGCCACCACAACGGAATGTTGGCAACCATCCTGACCAAGACACCAGGGGCTACCAAGAGCCTCGCGGAGTGGCCTGCATC
This sequence comes from Elymus sibiricus, assembly GCA_039707655.1. Lineage (NCBI taxonomy): Eukaryota > Viridiplantae > Streptophyta > Magnoliopsida > Poales > Poaceae > Elymus > Elymus sibiricus. The sequence continues at coordinate 239,592,595 of CM077676.1, forward strand.
CTAGGCGGAGCTCAAGCTCCCGCGTCCAACCACCACTTCAAGCTGTTCTCTCGCGAGGTGAATGCTGCCCTCCCGAGGCCTGAAGCTTCTCGCCCCCTCAAGTGGTCCCAATACGCCATCACCTTCGACTCCAATGATCACCCCAAATCTTCAAGCACTGCGGGCACGGTCCCTATGTTGTGCACCCCCACCATCAGCAACGTCGTCGTCACCAAGACACTCATTGACGGAGGCGCCGACCTCAATGTAATCTCCATCGAGACCTTCGAGCAGCTCCAGGTGCCTTAGGACCAGCTGATGCCGACCAGTCCCTTCTCCGGAGTGATTGATGGCTACGCCATCCCTCTGGGGCAAGTGCGCCTCCCCGTCACTTTCAGCACCCGCAAGAACTACCATACTGAGCTCATCGACTTCGACGTGGCGTGAATCGGCCTGCCGTACAACGCCATCCTGGGCTACCCAGCTCTCACCAAGTTCATGGCGGCGACCCATCATGCTAACAACGTCCTCAAGATGCCGGGCTGTAGCGGCATCATCACTGTCTGCTGCGATGAGAAGGACGCAGTCCGCTCCATCGAGAGAGCCTACAAGGCCGCAGCCACCGCCTACCCTGCCGACGAGGATGCCACCGAGCCTCATGAGGCCGCACCCGTGAAGAAGAAGCAACTGTTCTCTTAGGACCGTGCCGAGACGAACAAGGTGTCAGTGGACGGCAGCGGCCCAGGCCCTGCCTTCACCATCAGCGCTGGCCTCTCTCCTACATAGGAAGACGCGCTCGTCACCTTCCTTCGGGCAAATTCAGATGTGTTCGCCTGGACGGCATCTGATTTGTCCTGTGTGCCGAGGGAGGTGATCGAGCACCACTTAGCGGTGTTCCCCAACGCACGCCCCGTGAAACAGAAGGCACGACGCCAAGCGCCAGAGAAGCATGATTTCATCGTCAATGAAGTTCAGAAGCTCCCAGAAGCTGGAGTCATCCGTGAGGTGCGCCACCCTGAATGGCTCACCAACCCCGTCGTGGTGCCTAAGAAGTGCGGCAAGGAGCATATGTGCGTCGACTTCACGAGCCTCAACAAGTTCTGCCCTCAAGACCCCTTTCCGCTGCCCCGCATCGACTAGATCGTGGACTCCACCGCCGGGTGCGAGGTTCTATGCTTCCAAGATGCCTTCTCAGGCTACCACCAGATCAAGATGGCGACCGAAGACGTGGAGAAGATGGCCTTCATCACCCCCTACGGCGTATTCTGCTACATCTGCATGCCGTTCGGCCTCCGGAGCGCTGGGGCCACCTTCCAGAGGCTGATGCGCATTGCCTTGGGACCCCAGATGGGAAGAAACGCCGAGGCTTACGTCGATGACATCGTTGTCAAGACTCGCGAGGCCTGGTCCCTCCTCGCGGTCTTCCAGGAGACATTCAACAACCTACGCAAGGTCAACCTCAAGCTCAACCCAGACAAGTGCGTCTCCCACCGTGGCATCGAGGCCAACCCCGAGAAGAGCAAGGCCATCGAGAGGATGCGTTCTCCCCAGAGCCTCAAGGAGATGCAGCACCTGGCGGGATGCATGGCCTCGCTCAGGCGATTCATCTCCAAGTTCGGCGAGCGAGCCCTGCCCTTCTTCAAGCTCATGAAGAGATCCGGCCCCTTCAAGTGGACTCCCGAGGCCGATGCTGCCTTCGAAGACCTCAAGAGGTACCTCACGAGCCCGCCCATCATGGTCGCGCCATGCTCTCGCGAGCCCTTGCTCCTATACTTGGCGGCTACTCCCCAGACGGCCAGCGCGGCTCTGGTGGCAGTTCAAGAAGAGCGCGTCCCCGCACAGAAGAGGCATGCCGCGCCACCGACTCCCGAGGCCGCGCCGTCGCCTGCCGAGGCCTTGCCTCAGGAGGCCTCAAGTGAGCCGCCTTGCAAGCCACCTCCCGAGCCTCATGAGCCCCTCAGGTCCTCTGAAGACCAAGCTACTACAACAACTACCCGCCTCGTTGAGCACCCTGTGTACTTCGTCAGCACAGTGCTGCGAGATGCGCACGAGCGTTACCCATGCAGCAGAAGCTCCTCCTCGCGCTCCTCGTAGCCTCTAGGAAGCTGCGCCACTACTTCCCGCGCCATCCCATCAAGGTGATCTCGTGTTACCCCCTGGAGCAAGTCTTGTGCAGCCCCAACGCCGCTGGCTGCGTCGCCGAGTGGAACATAGAGCTACAAGCCTTCGATTTGGAATTCTGCACCACAAGGGTGATCAAGGGCGTAGCCCTGGCTGACTTCATGGCAGAATGGACGGACCCGCCCCAGGAAGAGCCTCGCGAGACTGAGTCCCTCTTGCCTGGGAACGAGGCGCCTGGCGGCTAGAATATGCACTTTGATGGCGCCTTCTCCCGGCAGGGCGCAGGAGCTGGCGTCATGCTTACCTCGCCAATAGGAGACAAGCTCCACTACGCCGTCCAACTCTGCTTCAAGCATAATGACAAGGTCTCCAACAACATTGCGGAGTACAAGGGCCTCATCACCGGACTCAAGGCTGCCTCTGCTCTAGGCATCAAATGCCTCACCATCAAGGGCGATTCGCAGCTCCTCGTCAAGTTCTCCAACAAAAGCTACAAGCCCAAGGATGAGAACATGGCCACCTACTTACAAGAGGTATGTAAACTCGAGAAGCGTTTCCTTGGCCTGGAGCTGCAGCACGTTCCTCGCGGCGGCAACAAGGAGGCCGATGACATCGCCAAGCGAGCATCTCGCCGCGAGCCCCAGAGCCCTGGCATCTTCGAGGAAAGGCTCCTCAAGCCACCAGTTACTCCGCCAGCCGCGAGCACCACGCTACTTCACGAGGAACTCCCGCCCGCACCTCCCATGGGCGCACTAGATTGCGGCCCAGCCTCAGGAGCCTGCCTGCTGCTGGCGCTCGAACCCTAAGCGGACAGTTTGGCCATAGAGTTCAAGGCCTACTTGCTTCACGGCACCCTTCCAGAGAAGGACTCAGAAGCAGAGCGCGTGGCTTGCCAGGCCACTGCTTACAGCTTGCAAGACGGTGAGCTGTACCGCAGGCGCCCCAATGGCGTCTTGCTGCGCTGCATCTCTGAAGAACAGGGTCGCGAGCTGCTCGCCGACATCCATGGAGGAGACTGCGGTCACCACTCCTCATCGCGCACCCTTGCCGGCAAGGTGTTCCGCACCGGCTTCTACTGGCCCACCGCACTCCCCGACGCCACCGAGCCGGTCCAATCCTGCGAAGCTTGTCAATTCCACGCCAAGGAAATCCACCAGCCGAAGCAAGGCCTCCAGACGATTCCCCTCTCATGGCCCTTCTCGGTCTGGGGGCTGGATATCTTGAGGCCTTTCCCTCGCGCAGCTGGCGGTTACCACTACCTCTACGTCGCCATCGACAAGTTCACCAAATGGGCGGAGGTCGAGCCCGTGTGCACCATCCCAGCAGGCTCTGCCGTCAACTTCATCAAGGGCCTCGTGAGCCGCTTCGGCGTCCCCAACCGTAACATCAATGATAATGGCTCCCAGTTCACAAGCGGCCTCTTCAAGTCATACTGCGCCAGCTTCGCCACGCAGATATGCTACGCCTCTCTGGCGCACCCAAGAAGCAACGGCCAGGCCGAGCGTGCGAACGCTGAGGTCCTCAAGGGCCTTAGGACAAGAAGCTTCAAGAAGAAGCTCGAAGCCTGTGGCAAGGGCTGGCTTGACGAACTGCAGTCTGTGTTGTGGTCCATCCGCACAATGGCAACCAAGCTTACAGGCGAGACTCCCTTCTTCCTCGTCTACGGAGCCGAAGCAGCCCTCCCATCTAAGCTCAGGCACGGCTCTCCGTGAGTCCTTGCCTTCGATGAGGCTCATCAGGACGCCTCGCGAGAGGCCGACCTGCTGCTCTTCGAAGAAGCACGTCGCCAGGCCGCCCTGCGCGCCGCCAGATACCAACAGGCTCTGCGTCGCTATCATAGCCGCAACATACGCCCACGCACCATCGTAGTCGGCGATCTCGTCCTGGGAGGATCCTCTCCAGAGAGGGACTCCACAAGCTCTCACCCATGTGGGAAGGCTCTTTCAGGGTTGCTCATGTGTCTCCAGGCCCGGCGCCGCCCGGCTGGAGACGGAGGACGGAGTTCATGTGCCTAACACCTGGAACATCCAACACCTCCGCAAGTTCTACCTGTGAACCTCACATGTACGAATGAAGTGGGGTTTGTACACGCCCCAGAGCCTCTCATTGCGTTCGCCTGATGGGCCTGCGAGAGCTCCCGCCCACGTCTCAGTGGAAGCCCCATGCTCTGCGTTGGCGGAACAATCACCTGAGGGCGCCCCACGGGCTGCACCAACCTCACGCTGATCCATGCCGAACATGGCAGCCACATCTCTTTTTGGTTGTGTAATGAACTTATTACTATGCTTCAGTAAAGCTCTATTTCCTAAGATATCTTATGTGTTGCTAAGTTGCTTGCCTCAGGAGCTGTGCACGCTCACGACCTTCCTCCTGTGCATCTCGCGAGCGGGGACTGGACACGGTGCCTTTGCTCGGGTCGGTCCCAGCAGTGCTGCAAAAACCCAAGTGATCGAGCTCTGGTTCGCGGGCCTGCTCCTGTGCACGCAAACTCACCAAGGTCCGTGGTGTCTTGTCTCCTCGTGTGATTCCCATGAGCAAGCTAGCAAGAGAGCACTGCTCCCCCCGTTTTATGAAATCGATGTGAAGTTATCACAGGAACAAGGCACTCAAAGGCCTCGTGAGCCCTGCCTCGCGAGGCGACTCACGACAAGACGCCTTCGTAAACCCCCAGGGAGCCTCACGAGCGCTGCCTCGCGAGCCAACCTACGGTGACCATCTCTGCCAAATGCTAGCGGGAGACCTTACGAGCAAGAGCGTCGCGAGGCGCGCCCCGCAGCCACAATACGGCAAGCGACACTCGCAAAAGAGCTAAGTACAAAATCACTTCACGAGCCGCTCTCGGCGCCTCTCAAGTTTCCTCTCCCCGCGACCTCGCTGAGTGCTGATGTTCTCTCCTCCGTGCAAGCGGCTTGCAAGTCAAAGGGGGACTTCCTGAGCATCGCACCTCAGGAGTCCTTACCGCCTCTCAGTGTCCTACACCTCTTGGCCTTGTCCAGGCAACGCGAGCTGACATACCAGTAACGGCTGTAGCCCGCTCGGGGGCTAGGTCCTGACGATGTAGAGCACTATGGTGAACAAGGAAAGGGAAATAGGCCTCACGCGAGAGCCTCATGAGGAAACAAGCATTACGACAAATCATAAAGTACTTAAGACAAAAGACATTGTTTTTCACGCCATCAGGGGTTGCATCGGCCTATTACAGGAACAAAAGAGAAAGGGACCAAGGGGAAGCACGACGTGCGTTCAAGATCCGACACGGGCGCCGCCTGCGCCTAATCGGAGTCTTCGTCTTTGCTCTTGATGCGCGGGGAGCCTTCGCCGCTCTCGCCCCCGCTACTGGAGTCTCTGCTGCTGCCGCTGTCGCTCCCGCCGGAGGAGTTGACGCCGTTGTCGTGCTCGCTCTCCGCACAGCACCCCAGGCGGGCACCGGAGGCCCCGAAGAACTTCACAAAGAGGGTGGCGGCCCCATCGTACTTGAATTGAAGGAGATGCCCCCGCTTCAGGCCACGGGCGAGGGAAAAGGACTTCCACCCCTACTTCAGGAACATGAAGCCAGTGGGGGTGAACTCCGTCGCCACCCAGGAGGGCCTGTAGCAGCAGCCGTCCGCTTGCACCCACAGCCCCAAGGGCTCCTTGCCCCCCATCGCTCTCGCGAAGGAGTTGGGGAGCCAGAGCCAGCTGCAAGGCCGGCGATGCATCCCCTCGCCATCACAACGGTGGTTCCGGAAGGACAAAAAGTGGAAGAAGGGAAGGGGCTGAGGAAAGAGATGGGTAAACGATCTCTACTTTCCATCACCCCTTTTATACCCAATGGAGGCACTCTCCCTGTCGCGCCGCCTTCTTCGACGTCGAGAATCGAGGAAGCAATGATGGCCTGCGCCCCGCGCGGGCAGACTTTATGACAGGCGTGGGCGGTTACCGAGGCAGAGTGGGGAAGTGGGGGCGTCCCACGTACCGTCGTGCGCCACACATCAAGCTCGGCCCCGCAGCTTGTCAGGGCCCGCGCCATTTCACTCCCAACGGGTAGGAACGTGTGCGCCATGGGCCCGGGGGCTACTGTCCGGCCATTGGGAACCAGGGTACCCCGGCCCATCTGCCTGCGACCCAGGAAACGACGCCTGGCGAAGGCCCAAGACGCGGCCCATCTAAGGGCACCGCGAAGCGAAGATGCCTCGCGAGGTGCCAGTCCCGCGAGGACCCCTCCTCAAGACACGACCTACCAGCACTTAGCCGCGGCAACAGCAGGGGCTTCGCGAGGTCCTCTCGCGAGGCTGCCTCCTGAGGTGGCCCCCCGAGGCGGCCGCCCGAGGCCACCCGAGCCTGACGTCGGCTGCATGATCCAGTACCCATCACATGGGTGACGTGTGTAGCGATGAAGGGCGGCAAAGGCTGCGCCGGCGGGCGCGGATAGAGAAGCTTTCCTCTTTGGTGCTAAAGGGGCAGCCCCAGCTGCCCACCCCCAAAGTGAGTCCCAAGGACTACCCGTTTGGTGATAGAAGACCGAGACAGCAAGGCGTGCAGGGCGGAGGTCTTCGCCGAGCCCACCAGCGCGTCATAGATCAAACTTTTGCAGGCGAAGACCACCTTTAGTCAGGATAGATTGAGAGCCTGTCCCCTTTCAAAACCCGCCAAGTGTGGCAACCCTTCCCACCTAAGTTTTTGGGGTAAGAGGACTAGGGCGGCTATAAAAGGGATAGAGCAGCCATTGTATGGAGGATCGATTCCTCTGCTTCCTACCTTGTACGCGAGAACATCTTCTTGCCCACAGCAATCCCAACCACAAGCAGGAGTAGGGTTTTACACCGCAAGGTGGCCCAAACCTGGGTAACCGTCGTGTCCCCTGTCGAGCTCCCGCGTACCGCTCTCGCAGTAGCCTCGCCGTGGTCACCTTTGGTCAGAAAGAACTAGCTCGCCCCCAGTGTTCGAACCTCTAGATCCCCCGAGTCCCGGCTCCGACATCGTCCGTTGGGGATAAGACGGTAATCTCACATCTCCCCAATATTTGCCGAGAGTGAGAGAGGGTGTTTTGGCGCCCACGGTTGGCACCCACGGTGTATGAACGGGGCTGACATGTAGGGCGGTTGTGTCATGTATGAGTGAAGTTACAAACGTGCCCCTGCTTAAAATATTAGCCTAGATCGATTTCGGCGGAGGAGAGTTTGTTTTCCCACCCACCGTGTATGAATGGGGAAATGGAGGGGGAGAGAGAGGTCTTTGGGACGAGCTTGAATCAAATGTGTTTTGCCCCCCACGTTTGGCGCCCACCGTGTCTGAATGGAATGAGAGGCGGTTGTGTCATGTCTGAGTGAAGTTACAAACCTACCCCTATTTAGAGCAGTGGAAATCGGGCAAATAGGTTGTGCGTGTCTGGGGTAGACAGTAATTTCCATCTCCCAAACACTGGTTTTGGGTGTGGGTGTTTTGCCGCTTCTTTCGAATTTTGGGAGAATAAGCATTCAAGTTTACTCTGGCAACTAAATTTGAACCCATTTTGTATTCGATTATGAATCTTTATAAATCAATCTATGTTTTTTTAGATATCTTCAAAAGCACAACAAAGATGTATTCCACCTTTATATATGAATATGATTTACAAATGCCATGATACTCGAATTCGGAAGGTTGAATCCACTTTGAGTCAAACAGTTATTTCATCCAACAAAATCTGCTCACACGAAAAACAGTTCACCTTCTGTGCACTCCTACAAGTACTGAGGATTGCCTCGCCTAAGAAAATCAGATCATTACAAGACATGGACAACAAATAAGGGGTCTTACGACATAATCCATTCACAAACATGACACATCATGCAAGTATACTAATCTAATGACAATTTCAACTGGTATCTAAAGAAGAACCAGGATTAGCCTGGGCTTTAAATAGCAAAAGCAGCAGGAGCTTCTCCATCTCCAAATGCAACTGTCTTACTTGCTCCACATCTTTGTTTGCTTGCATAATGCATGCAGCTAATTGCATAATTTCCAGCCTCATGATCAGGATTACCTCATTCATGGCAGCCACTCCCTCTCTTTCTACCTCTAGTAGAGCCTCAAGAACTATAATATTTGTGCTCTCCAACGGGGTTGCCTCTGAACTGCTACCATCTGGTAACATGGATGGCGCACTGCTTCCACAAATAGATCCCGGGGGTATACATTGTGTCCTAGTTTGAATTGCATCCTGAAAGGTTTCCGCTAGACATAAGTAACAGATAGTTATCGCATGATCCAGGCAGTCAGCTTACATGGTAAACTACATACGAATTATTGCCGAGCATGGCAAGCTATATTTAAATGGTTCGAAGTTGCATCACCCGAAAACAAATTAAAATGGTTAGCTGAAAGGCAGTGTACGACCGCTATATTTAGTTGCCCAAGCATATAAACAGTTGAAATATTCTGAGAAAGCACTTAAACAGTGTGGCCTCATATAAACTAGCAACACAGTCTTGTGATGGAGTTCATAGGAAAAGTTAAGGAGTCAAATGAAGTATGCATGCATTTCTTTATGATAGTACGGCAGGCACTTCTGACACATTGGCCAACTCATGTATAGCCTAAAAAGTACTCCCTCTGTAAACTAATATAAGAGCGTTTAGATTACTAAAGTAGTGATCTAAACGCTCTTATATTAGTTTACGGAGGGAGTAAGAAACAAGCATTCTAATCAAGCAATACAGCAAAGTAGGCAACTGAACTATTTGTAATTCAGTAGGATTATAGGTTGAGGGCACAAGCCAAGAAAGCAGCCCACACGCATGACATTCCATAGTAACTAAAAGACACTGGCTTACCATATGTCGCTGTGAAGGCTCGCTGCTGTTGCAATGTTCTTTGAAGATGTCGTCAGCATCCCGTGCATGCAAATCTAGTCATTGTAGTTTATTCTTCCCCCTCTATGTTGGTAACACTAATTTTAATCACATGCACTGTTCAAATTGAACATCAATGATTCATCTAAACTAATGAAAGAAGGGTGTGTGCTTACACGACAATATGTGTGCTTCACTCTATTTTTGTGCTTGTTTGAGGTGCCAGCCGCAAAAGAAAAAGCATTTTGCTTGATGCGGTTGGCAGATCCAAAATGAATAAAAGCAACAAATTAGTCATGCAACTTGGGAAGATCAATAACGCACAAAAAAGTTATGAACAAAGGCTCGGAGCAGTGCGGTAATATCTAGCATTGAAAAATGTAGGTTAAGATGAACCAAAAGCAGTGGAACTACACGCTAGTTTGCTGATGTGTAATTTAGCATAAAGAACATAGAAGCAGTCCAATACAATAATTGTAACCAAGAGATGACATTAGAACAACACCATTATCATAAATATAGCATGCAAGAAGTAAAATAGGAGGCAGTAATATCTAGCAAGTACAGTAATACTTAGGACAAAGAAAAAGCATTGTAACTACAGGTGCACTGATTTGTAATTTAGCACATATAACATGTTCACTACCACACGTTTGGACCTACGGCTGCAAGAAGAATAACGCCTCTCATAAAAAATTGAATGATGCCCTGAAGAAATTCGAAGGTGCGGATCTTATGCTAAGAAGGTGAACGTAGGCGCCGGCCGTTGGAGAATAGTACCTGATTCTCGGCGGCGTATGGGCATTGTTGTCATACGTGAAAGCTAAGTGTCGTCGATGGTGCTCGTGTTGCGGTTGAGTTGGGCCGGCTGTCGCCATTGGTGAAGCGGCTCCGGTGCTTAGGTGTGGCGCCTGTCGACATCCAAGAAAGTTGATCTGTGGTAAGTGAACTGTTGTACAATAAAGACGAGAAAAACCAAAGGAGTACTAATTGAAATTACCTGATGAGGGGGCGGCGGCAGTAAAGTTGGGCTGGTGGAGTTGAATATGGCGTCCGTGGAGCGGGTCCGGTGTAGTGGACGAAGGCGTCGGTGATGCACATCCGGGGCGGTGTATAGTGCTTTCGGTCAGGCGGATCTGTTGCGATGGGCGAGGGCTTCTATGAAGGGCCAGCGATGTGGCAGACGAGGGCATCGGTGAAGGGCCTACACTGTGGTGGACGAGGGCATCGGTGAAGCAGATCCGGTGCGCTGAACCATGATGGCGGTCAAGGAGATCTGGTGCGGTGGACAAGCCAGTCGCTGAAGCGGCTCCAGTGCAGTGGTGAGTTGGCAGTTGGGGGATCCATGGTGCGGAAGGTAGATCCGGCGGGGTGTGAGGTGCACCGCTGCGGCTGAGGACTAGATTCAGCATCTTGGGGGAGGGGGGAGGCGGGGAGGGGAATGGTTCTGGGTTAGAATGTTGGGGGCAAAGAGGGGAAAACAATGGAGTTACCAAAGAAGCCCTTTTCCATTGATGTGGCAGGGGTAAAAGAGGAATGTCGTAGGACTAAACTTTTGGGCACGAGAAATTTTGATGTGAGTGGGAAGTTTGAAAGCTTTTGGCGGCTGAAATTATGTCTTCTCGTCTTGTACAACCGACTATGATATCATGGCCGAGTATTTATTTGTTGTGCACGCGAGAAAAAAAAGGTGCAAGTTTCAAAAATCAATGTCTCCAACTCGAAACTTAGATTGTCTATTCAATTCAAATATGGATCATTGAGCTATTGCAAGCAAATACCATCATATGCTCCAATTCAAATGAAATTTCGAATGTGTTTCTCCTAAATATGATGACACAAACAAATATGTATGTGTATGAATAAAGTGGATGATTACAAGGTTTGAACACGACCGTATGTCTATATCTCTAGGTTTGATATATGAATTTTAAATCACGTAATCGGGTTAAAATTGTACCCCCATTTAAATGAATTACAAAAAGCTAATAATGCAGTCGAATTCAGAATTTCCAATCCGAGGTCAGTAATTCTATTACTTCAAAATATACCTCGCATGTTCAAAAGTATCGCTATCTCATAGTCCAAAAATATGAAGAAAAAATGATCAAGCATGAGTGCACACACTCTTGACCATGTATTTTAATATGTCTATATCTCTCACACATACACCCCTCACTCTTTATCTGAAGCACACTAGCCCGGCCGCTCTCCCCCCCCACACACAAGCCTTTCTCTCCCCCGGACACAAACACTCGCACACATTATCCCCTCTCTCTCTCTTCTAGGTCTGAACCCCAATATATGTCTCTATCTCTTTGTCTCTCGGACATGCACACATTTGATCCCCCACTCTCTATGTCTCCCGTCATCTATATTTCCCAAGCACACACTCTATAGCCGTGTATCTTTCCCATACACACAAAACACACTGCCCCCAACATCTTTCTCCCTACGTATATCTGGCTCTCGCACGCACTCCACCATCTCTCACTCTCACATTGACACACATCTCACTCACCACCCCCACTACACACAAACACCCTCCCTCTCCTTGTGCACCTCTCGCCTCTTTCCATCTCTTCACATGCGGACCTGACCCTTCTTCCCACTATATGTCGCGACTCTCTCCATAAATCTCTAGCGTATCATCGATCTCAAACTCGCGCGATGTTCTCTCGACCATCTATTTTGATCTCTCATGAAGTCTCTCTGATGCACGCAATGACTCGCTTTACTTGTGTCTCCCTACATAGGACACTTTCGAACACCATCGAACTCCTCTGCCTATCTATAGGCCACTTTTCGCACACAATTGACCTCCATCTCTCTCTCTCCCTCTCCCGCTCTCTCTCTCTCTCTCTCTCTCGCACCCCTCTCTCACACACACTCAATCTCACTTCCAAATATATAGCATGCACCCCCGCCCGCACCCACGCTGTCCCGCTACTAGACATGCCTCTCTCTCTCTTGGACACACATGCCATATCATCCCCCCTCCCCCTGCTAGGTTTACATCATCAGTGGTCTCTCTTCTCCACACACAAACACACACTCCCTTTCCCACACACGCACACACAAAAGAGACACACACACACCACGCCATCTATCTGGATCCCTCTTTTAAGACACACACCCTTGTATATTCTCTCCAGCTCTAGGTATATATATCCCTATCTCTCTCTCTCTCTCTAACTCACATGCACACCAAAAATCTCCGTCTCTCTAATTCACACCTCTCTCTCCCTATGTCCGCATGCGTATCTCACACACCCACTCTGTGACTATGTCTATTCGCCTCCACGTTACACAACACAAAGTCCCATGTAGGTCGCTCTCTATCTCCCACACACACAAAAACACGCAATGGCTCTCTTATCTCTGCCTTAGTCTCTCCATATCACACACACGCATGATCTCTCGCTCGCACACACACACAACCTAGTTTTTCTTGCGAGATACTTATGATCTATTCATCAGTCGTGGTAATACAAAGAACACAAAACGTGAAAAAAATACATCTACACGTTTGTAGACCACCTAGCGATGACTACGAACACTAGAGCCAGCCGAAGGCGTGCCGCAGTCATCCTCCTCCTTACCGGAGACGGGAAAACCTTGTTTGACAGTCGGGAAGTCATCGTGCTAAGGCCCCACATGCTCAGACATTGAATAGAACGTAGATCCAAGTTTATGGAAACAAGTATCAATAATACGTTTGTATTTCCATAGTTTCGAGTTTTCCATCAAGATATTAGTCACCCATGGTCAATATTTAGTTTGAATTACGTACACATACATACTATGTAACTAGTCGTGCTTATAGACTTCCAAAGCTTAGCTTTCACTCCTACTTACAATATGTAGACTATTTAACAAAATACTACCACTTTCATCCAGCCCTAGCAGGAAACCATTGTACAAAAAATAGCGAAAGCATACCAAAAATATCTCAATCCGTGCCAAAAAACTACTACCAAACTCCTAAAAAAACTAGTACCAAGTGCCTATTAGGCTCGTTTAAACTCGTTTATGACAGGGTTGGCCCACACGTCCGTGCTGACGACGCACCTTAAGTCAACACCATATGTTTGACCGTAGAGTTGACTGTTACGACAGGTGGGACCCACATGTGAGCATATATCCTCTTCTTCTTACAGTTCGTATGCGTGTTCGTCGCCGGCGCCGGTGATGGGCGAACTACCTCCGCACGGGCTGGCTGGCTGGCCCGAGTGCGGCTCACGTGCGAGCAAGCCGCCGCTCTGGCCTCTGCACGGGTTGGCTGGCTGGCCCGACCGTGGCTCACGCGCGAGCAAGCCACCACACTGGCCTTCGCTCGAGCCGGATGGCTGGCCCGAGCGCGGCACGCGCGAACAAGCCGCCGTGCTGGCCTCCGCCCGAGCCGGATGGTTGGCCTTAGCGCGGCACGCGCGAGCAAGCCGCCGCACCGCCGTGCCAAGCTAGCTAGCAAAGCTTGCACACAAGCAGCTGGATGCATCCAATAGGTTGTGTGCTAGCTTGGCTAGCTAGCGGCCGCGAGCGCCGCATCGAGCTGGCTTCCGACTGACGCAAGATGGGCTCCGCGCTACCAGCGCTTTTGACCTCGCTTTCAGCCAGCGGCGGTGGCTACCTCCCATGGCCGAGGATGACTAGGTGGATAGGCCGGAGGTAGGAGGTGACTCAGGGATTTTTTTAGACTGACATGTAGGTCCTACAAGTCATAATGCCTAAGTTGCTGGTCAAACAGACGGCGTTGACTAAAGGTGCCACATGGGTTTAAAAGAGCCTAATTGGCACTTGGTAGTTTTTCGTGACGGTTTAAGAAATTTTTGGTATGTTTTTGCTAATTTTTGTAGAGTGGTGGTTTCTTGGTACGGCTGGTTCAAAAGTGGTAGTTTTTTGTTAAATACTCCAATATGTATAAGGAACAATCTGCTAGCAACAAATAGGAATTCTACGTTGCGTTGTACCAGTGGTCGCGGATAGCCCAGCCACGTGCACGGGTTTTCCCTCCCGTATATTTTGCACGCGCCATCATCTCGTTGCTCGCGTGGAGTAGCAGCCGCCCTCGCCTGCTGCTTCCTCTGCTGCCATCTTTAATGTCGCCTCCCAATTAAGCCGGAAAAGCCTGGTGCCGCATTGGGAACTGTGCAATAGGGCCCTGGACCTGGACCTAATGTAAAAGTACTCTGTAGCTTGTGGCGTTGCATGCATGGACTTCGCTCCTTATAGTGCAAAATTAGCTTGAAAAACGTTTTCATTATATGGGATGGAGGGAGTAGAATAGTTGATTTGTTAGACTTTTCTGGAGCCATGTGATTGTTTCTTTCTTTTGCAAAAATCATGGAAAAGTTTTATTCATAAATTGAACATTGCACGTGCTGTGCACGTACGCGTGTACTAGTGGAAAAGAAAAAGCCTACTCTCGCGGTATGAAAGAACTCAAATGTTTTGGCCCCGCAATAGTGTGTGCATGAGAGGAGCGGCTGAGCAGGCCAGCTACGCACATGAATAGAGCAGCAAGCAGGTCTGCAGTACGCAGGTGTACTTTCCCTGCATTGATAGTTACAGCAATGGTTCTAGAGAACAGTACTGCTGCTACTTTCGGGTTGGTTTACTAGTCCCCATCGTATTTTGAGTTAAAGTTTGATCACATATTTGACTAGAAAAATGTTAATGCATGTCACCGAAAATTATATTGTTGGATTCGAATTTGAATGTACTACCCTCCACTTGCTACTGTAGCTCCTTGGCCTTGAGATTCAAAAGTTGAAAACTGGTACACTAAGAGCATCTGCAATAGTCCATATGATAGATTCGTTGTCATATACAAGTTCTCCAATGAATCGTACTCTGATGGGTACCACACACATTAAATTAATAAACAAAACCTGATGACCAACGTCCGAGAGAAGGAAATTGGGGAGCTAGCTGCGGTAGCTCTCACCAGGTCAGTTAGGGCCCACAGAAATGAATGTAATTATCTCAGAGCTTGTGCCCGGAAAATTGAGTACTAGTACTACTCCTATATTAAATATTAAATAATACATAACTGCACCATCGCAGTACCGCCCGGATAACTTCCTTCACGAAGGGACGAGGCCCTGCGGTTACGCTCTTATCTCCTCCTCACCAGTTCCCCTCCCGAAGAGACCACGGCAGTTCGTCGCTGCTGCCTTGGATTCACCAGGCAGTTCTCCTCCTCGCCGGGGCTGGGAGACATTCGACGACGATTCTCTGGGAGAAATCGCACACCGCTCCGACTTCCTCACCGCCGCAAGACTCGGTGCTTCCTGCACCAACTATTTTAAGACGGTGCGTAAAGAGGCTTGGGAGAAGGCCATGCTTGTTGGTCTTCCATGCATCCTCGAGGAGAAGGTTATTCAGTGGGACTCTAGTCCATCGCAACATGGCCGCAGTTGCATCTTGACGCCGCTTGAGTTGCCGACGTTGAGTGGCAGTCGGATTTTGTCCGATGAAAAGGTCAGTCATTGTGTTTGATCATGTAATGTATATTCTAAAAATACTTAGTTATTTGATCCCGTAATTTCTACGCTGCCCACCATCCCACAGGTTTGGGTTGGTGCCAACGGAGATTGGCTTGCATACCTACAGCCGGATACCACCATTATTTTGCACAACATCCACAGCAGTGCGTCCGTTCCCGTAGACCCCTTGTCAAGCATTGGGATCGTCCTTCCGGACTGGAATGGCTTGAATAGGTACGACGAAGCCACCATGAGATTGAAGAAGATAGCAATTGCGGACCCGCTGACCAAGCACTGCAGCTACGACGATTACTATCTCATCGCGGTGTTCGACACAAGGATTGCCATCAATAAGAATGGCCCTGACGGCAGAGGCTGGCACATGTTAGCCGCGGCATATTTGTACCCGCACAAGTTCGAAGACGTCGTTTGCCATGTAGGCCGCATCTTCACTGTGACAAGCCAGGGGACTTGTTTCATCTGGGTGCCATCCTACGGTACGGGAGATAACAAACGGAATGCACTAACCATCATTTGCATCCCTCACGGTACTCCATTATTTTGCAGGGACCACGCATCCCCTGATCAAAATCAGATCGCAGATCCTGGATGTGTTGGATTATGTGCATCTACCATTCGGTCTAACCTGGAACCTTGTAGTTGACTTTCGCAAATTGGGATCAACTATCTTAGCAGTTGTTACCCATGGTACCATTGATGTGCAACAAGGTGCCACGATCTACCATGATCGGACCCTCACCATGTACCCAGGTATTCCATTCTCTCATTGCCTTCTCTTTCATTGTACTAGTAGTAGTAGTAGTAGTAGTACTACTACTACTACTACTACTTCAGATCCATAGTACTAGTGGGTCGCAGGGATCGGCGGGAGTAGTACTTTTTACCTAGGAGTACGCGTACAGCTGGCTCTTGAATCCACTCCCACCATTTTTGTTTTTCCATGTCTTATCTCCTCCGTGTAGCAAAAAATGGCTATATATAATCAGTCGCTTATTGAACTTCCTCTATAGTATAGTAGTACTACTCACTGCACAATATTACTGCGCGCCATATTTGAGCACAACATTGTCCTGCATGGACCTTGACCATGTACGTCACCATGTGTCTAGATCTGAGATGCCACGTGTACCAGATGGACGGCTCCAAGTTCGACCCTCGTGATGCTATGTGGGAGCCGAGGGACACTGTTGGAGAGTAATCGCTTTTCATTGTGGACAGCTACCCCATTGTCAAACAGATGCCACCATCCGTGCACGACACTGAAGGCCTGCCGTTCATGAAGCATGGTTGTGTCTTCAGTGTGCACCGCCGGTTGAACATGTTGGGACACGCAATCCCTGATTTATGCCGCTTCAGCTTGGAAGAGTCTCCATCGTGTGGAACCAGACTAGAAAGCTGCGACAATGATTCCCGTTGCCCACCGCTATGGATCATGCCATCTATGAAGAACACCAGGGACTGGAACCTAGAGGACGACATGGAGCCCATCTATAACGTGTAAGTGGAGTATGGTAAATTGTGAATGGTAGCGCTATAAATATATGTAGAGTAGTCATGCACAAATTTATCACATGAAGTGGAGATGAACTTGTGTGGCATGTTGGCATTTGTCCTTTAGAATTTACTAGTAGATGTGTTATGTGTACGTGCCACTTGTGTGGCTGTTCCATGGGCACCAACACGCTTTGTGAGAAAAAAAGGTGGCAGAACTTTGACTATAGGTGACGTGGCAGCACCATACAGTAGCGGTTGTTCGCTATAGTTGTACGACTACTCGTACTCCTATAAACCTTGCGCCTGGCTCTTCGCCTCTTTGGGAGGTCCAAGTTCAACAATGATGGTACTACAGTACTATATGCTTCTGGCAATCTGACACCGAATGAACTGCCGCTGGTCCACCGCATGAACCAGGCGAGGGAGAGCGCGCTATAGTCAAAAGCTTCTCGTCCTGCGAGCCACGGTGCGCGCGGGCAAGGGAGCGGGCGTAGGCATACTAAGCAAGCTTCTCCTTGTCCTGCGAGACACCGCGCGCGTGGGCGAGGGAGAGGGCGTAGTAAGCAAGCTTCTCCTCATTCTGTGAGTTGACGAGACACAGTAGTACTAGTAGTCCATACCGCCTCCTTTCCGGTTAATATGGCTTAATTTGAAATGAGATAAATACAGTGGCTATCACTGTATTTGTAACAATACGGTCACTAGACTTCATAATACACTCATTACGGTCACTATATACGTTTTGCGGTGATTATACGGTCACTAGCTGACCGTAGAGCACCGTATTGCACTCCGCTGACCGGCCCAATAGTGTACGTGGCACTTTCTTGACTGGTTAAATTGGCATGTGGTTTCTGGGTCCCACCTATCAGTTGGCAGAGCAAAGAAATAAGTTAAACAAAACTTTACACAGGCACGACAGGAGTCCAACCCTTGCACGCGAACCACCCTGGCTGTGTATGTGAGTGCATGCATGTGTAGGTTGTGGACTTGAGCGTGAGCGTGTGTGTTGCGTCGTGTGTTGTGTGCCGCATGCATGGCTGCGTGAGTGTTGCGTGCGTGCATGTGTACGTGTGAGTATTGCATGAATGCGTGAGGGTTCTAGTCCCTCCCATTCACATGTTCATATTTCAAGCTTCATTAAAATGTTGCATGCAAGAATTACTCCAATGCATGTAAAAGTCCTGGTCATTTGTTGTTCATGCATGCATGCATGCATTGCAATTAATATGTTCGTAAACACAATTTTCTTGAGGAAAACGAGCCCATTAATTGAGTACTTTTGCAAAGTACTACAGTAGTACTAGTACAAAAAATTCTTCTGGCACTCATCATCTACTATTACCTTGGTTGATGAATCTTTTTTATTGAGCTGTATATAAACCGGAATGAGGGAGTAGGTACTACTACGTAATTGGCGCCGGGAGCCATGGCCAATGGTTCTTAATGTTGGACAGGATGAGAGTAGAGGCATAGATAGGAAGTCTTGGCAATCCATTATTCCCCATCGGTCTATTCAACTACTAGTCTTCACAGCGAATTGACAATACACGCTGCAGCAGATGGGACACTTGATTAATAAGCTGAGCCAGCGTGCTGGTGTTACTAAATCAGCCTTACCCTGTAGTGCCATCATGTCTGCCAGTGGAGCACGCTTCCACAATTACGCGTACGCACCTCTCTCTTCCGTTGACTGACATATGGGCCCGCTTGACGTAGACCCACATGTCATCCGCTTAACTATTTACACTCGTGTATACTAGTAGTACTAGTTGAATTGAGATTTAATGCACCTTCTTCCCCGTTTCTCCCTCTTCTTCCTCCTCTCTTCCCCATGGACGTCCCTTCCACATCTTCGTCCGCACACCATTTTCCAGTGCTCACTGCTCGCCCGTCCGCGCCATCTTCCTCGGTCGCTCGCGCGCACCATCTCCCCCCGCTCACTGCTCACCCACACACGCCATCTTCTTCTCTCGCCCGCCCGCATCAACTTCCACACTCGCCCGCACGCACCGAAAACCCCAATCACTCAGTGCCCTAATAAACCCAATGGCAGAACCGACTGACACTTAGAGCCACGATTGGAATTCCCTCCCCGATGTTCTCTTGGAGCAGATCTATAATCGTATGGACCTGCTCAGCACCGTGCGTCTGGCCGCATGCTCGGTGTCTATGCACCTTCTACTCATCGGCAGCCGACCGGCCCTTTTCAAGACACCCTGCTTGCTGATGCCCTATCCACGCAACTGGCCCAGACACCGACGTGACTATCCTACGGAGGTTGCCGTCATGCCCCTCGACATACTACCACTCCCCGCCCACCTACCCTTCATGCGCCGCCACTACTGGGCGGGCATGAAGGCCAACTGGATCGTCCTCATCCACCAATCAGGTAGTCCATGGGTTCTCGTGGATATCTACACCCAGCGAGAGATCACCCTTCCATCATTGGATACTGCCGACATCCAGCCTCGCGGCTCGCCTGACACTCCTGCCTACTACGCATGAGAGGCGTCGGGCACTTGGTTGGACCTCCGTTTGATGAAGGTTGTAATCTGTGAAGTACCCACACGATCAGAAGACTACATAGATTACAAGCTCATTACCTTGTTCGATGGGAGATTAGCCTATCTGGAATCCGGTTGCCATACATGGTTATGGCTCATCATCAATCATGTTTACCCTCCATTTCTGTCTGATGCTATAGTGCACGATGGCATCATTTACGCGGTGGACGGACAGATTGGCTGCATATACTGGTGGAATCCATCATTGTGCAATTGTTCTATCTCATCTCATCTTTACCATATGAATACGACTGCCTGTTCATTGTTAGAAATTTAGAATAGATAGTATGACTATAACCACATCATTGCTATATGTTCCTCTCATTTCCTAGATTTTTATGACCACACATGTTATTGTTAGAGTTGATATGAGAACAATTGGCATCTAATGATTGTTAGAATAGATATTGTGAGTATAACCACATCATTGCTATATGTTCCTCTCATTTCCTAGATTTTTATGACCACACATGCATGTTATTGTTAGAGATGATATGAGAACAATTGGCATCTAATGATTGTTAGAATAGAAATTATGAGTATAACCACATGATTGCTATATGTTACTCTCATTTCCAAGATTTTTATAACCACGCTGTTATTGTTAGAGTTGATACGAGAACAGTTGGCATCTAACTGTTATGGTAGAATATGAGTAGGCCCTGGCATAGCTTTTTCCCTCTCATTTTTACATCATCTTTGAACCATGGCATATTACTAGAATATGAAAGCCATTGGCATTTAAAAAAAATTAGGGTATGATTATGACCACGGCATTGTAGTTCTCTTGCTATGATCTGTGTCACTGTTATAATAATCTTAATTCCACACATACTCTGAACATGATTGTATATTTTTGTCCTTTTGGTCTCCAATTTGATTTGTTGCAACAGACGCAAATGCGCTGGCCTTTATAATTCTAGCACCTAGAAATATAAATGTCAATGGGTGGTGGTTTATCACTCGTTCAGCTGACGGTGGGCATTTGATGCTCATTCGCACGTACCAAAGTGACCAAACCATTTCATCAAACCACATGCAGTACAATGCATGGGGCATTCGCGACTGTGATGGCTATGGCTGCTTCGTCTTCGAGAAAGATCTGAGCTCCGTTGGGCCAGGCGTATTCAATTAGAGGCGGGTTTACAGCCTCGGCAATCACTCCCTGTTCCTCAGGCTCAATTATTCGATCATCCAACCAATCATCGATCATCCAATAAATGATTATCGTGCTATGCAAGTTCCATTCGCCAGGGGGAACTGTGTTTACACATCGTACCATGGATTTCATGAAGCACCATATCCAGAAATTTGTCGACACAGCTTGTTGCCAGATGAACTTCAGTGTGTGAAAGGCATCAAGCTTCCAAGCGATGAATGGCTTTTGCAAACCTGACATGCGGCGATGTGGTTTATGCCAATAGCTAATACGCACAACTTCATTCGTAGTGATATCTAGACTGAGCCATGTATCCTGCTAGTTGTCGCATGATCCTGTTCTGTTGGTTATTTTGTACTATAGTTAGTTTGAAGGTGAAATACCTTTCTGGGATCAAGTGCATCCTACATCACCTGCATAGCATCTATTTCGATGATGATGGAGATGCTGTGCAGAAGCCATATATAGCAATTAAGCTTCAAGTGCGTACTTGTTCGTGAAAGTTTTGTCCAATGGGAATTATATTTTGTATTGCTCATGTAGCCTACAAGTCTGTCGCACAGCCTTGTAACTTTGTAGGCACCTATTTGTAAGCTCCTTCTAAACACTCTTGCATAATGCCCTTAAAACTAAGGCTTTAGCAACGCCCCTCTGATATTATTTAAAGCAATATGGACGCAACATGGAGATTGGATGAATGTACACCATTTCTAAAATTTGTACTACTAGTAGTCCTCTATACCGTATATTGCACTACTCGTACTAGGTAAGTAGTACTTGTATGACTAGTAGTACTAGTACACGTCGGTCAAATTATTCATCATGTCCTCACATTGAATTGACATGACAACACGCTGAGCGTGAGGTGACAGAAGAGTCCCGGCCGTGTGTTCGGTTCACCAAAGTGAGCCTCACCCCTCTGGTAGTCCAGCAGCACTCTCCCGTTCTCTCCCATTCTCTCCCATTCTCTCTCGGTCTCCCCGCCTCCCAGCCGCCGCCTTGTTCTGATCCAGTTGGTACGATGGGCGATGAGCTAGTGGAGCTGCTATAATTCATTGCAAGTAGTCAAAAGGAAGACGCTGAGAAATTTGATCTCAACAAGGAAGCTCTTCAAGCCAGCCGCATGAAGGGTGGAACCAGCGAGGACGCTCCTATGAGTATTCGTCCCGTCGCCCTGTATGTTGGTTTCGATATTTATGGGTTTTTCAAGTCTTTAGAGTATGCATGTAATAATGAAGCCGAGACCCCAGTTTGTTTGGGTGTCATGGATTTTAGATTTGGAGTGGCACTTATCTGTCGAAATCTTGCATCATTTACTTCAACAGTTGATTGATCATACATTGAGTACCATTTAACTGGAATTAACCGCTGCAAGTCCAAGAAGGATTGGCCGGTGCTGCCGGCTGACGTCAAGTTCGATCCCACGGATCAGGAGCTGATCGAGCACCTTGAGGCTAAAGTGAGTGCTGACAGCGTGAGATCTCACCCTCTCATCGATTTGTTCATACTGACCATCTACAGCGAGCAAGGCATATGCTCCACCCATCCTGAGAAACTTCCAGGTGAGATACCGATCAACCGTCTACTTGCACAAAATATATTCCTTTCTTTTTACAAATTTCTGATGTATGTTGCCCGGCCTGGGATTGTATTTCGCCAATACAACAGGTATCACACTGAGTGGCCTCAGCAAGCATTTCTTCCAGTGCAACTCCAGGGCATTCAAAAGGGGTACGCGGAAGCGTCGCAAGATACAATCGGAGTGCGGCATGCACGCAATGTGGCACAATTCCGGCAATACCATGCCAGTGATGGTCAACGGCCGGCAGAAGGGCAGCAAAAAGGTTCTGGTGCTGCACACCAACAAGAACTTCGACCAGCAGACGACCAATTGGGTGATGCACCAGTACCACCTCGGGGACCTCGAGCAAGAGAAGGAGCGGGAGCTGGTCATCTGCAAGATCTTCTACCAGACCAAAACGAGGGCCAGGACTAAAAGGATTATAAATTAGTTTGGTAGTACTAGTTCTAGCTGGTCATCTGCAAGTTGGTGTTGTTCTTAAGGATCTTTGAGTCTGAACTTGCCATTTTCTTCCAACCATCATGTCGAGGGTCGACGTGGATATAATGCTAAAGTAATTGTTGCGAAACAAATTTTCAGGCACCTGATATAAGTAGCAAAAGCACCTGCCATTCAAATTCCCAGTTCTCCATAATTTTACGAACATCTTCCAGTACGCAGGGGATCTATCAGGTTTCATAGGCTGACAGTTGGACGCAGCACGTCGGGACTGGGTTGTGGCACGCCAAGCCCAGCTGCAAATTCTTAAACAGAGGAGCGATGGATTTGGGCCTTTAAGAACAGTTAAGTGTCGGGACCTCGATCGCGGGAAGCGCCTCCCATGCCATCCCTCTAACCCACATACCACATATAGTATCACTAAAAAACCTGCATACGACATGTTCTCTTGTTTTAGTTCTCAGTTAACCAAAAATTTTAACAGGCATGAGAAACGGGAGCCGTCGCTTCCAGCGATCATTTTTGGACTAAAAAAGGCCTAGTCGGCTATCGTTTAGTTGAAATATGTAAAGTGTTCCATAAGAAAAAGAAACTTGTAAAATGTAATGAATTTGGTCTGGTTTCAATGAAAATCATCCGATTTGCATGAAATTCGTCCATGGAACCAAAAGAGGGCTGTCCATACAGAGGCTAACAGTACGGACCCAGCAGGTCCATGGCAGTACGCAAGCAAGTGCACACACTTATTATCATGATGGCAAAAATATGAGACCCATGAAATTTTCAACGTAGTCAATAAACGAGAGTATTCTACTAGGAGAAACTGAAAACTGGGATCCAACAAGTAGTATATTTTTTTCAGGTCGAGCAAATATTTACTGGGCTGTAGACTGCCTAGGTTATGTTTTGTTTATTAACAGCCGCAGCCCATGACAACATGTGGCCAGAAGGATCTAGCAGGTATCAACTGGACTCTGGGCCGCCCAGCCTTTGTTTTATTTTTTCTTAGAACATCAGCAGACTAGCTGTTTTTTACCGAAGAAAACGCACAGCCCAGTTCTATTTTTGTCTCGATTCTCAAAAAAAAAGTTCTATTTTTGTCATCTCTACTTTATATATATATATATATAGTTTTATTAGTTTATGTATTATATTCACAAAAAAAATACTTTATATATTAAGTTGTGGGCCTACTAAGTTGATGCGTATGCAAGGCTATGTCAACTTAGTCAACAAATTGACTCTACCAGCGTGAGACCGTTAGATGTCAATCCAACTGCCGGCATGCTTCTTCAATCTCTGATCTTCCTACTCCAGCCACCCAAACCAGCGCCGACGTTGCCTGCTCCCGCCTTCCGTGGTCGGCTGTTCTGCCGCGCAGGCGTCACCGCCCCACCCTACTCCCATCGCTTGCCAGGCCATCCCTGTACTGACCCACACCTCCTGTTATTCTCCGGCGACGGCAGCCTCACGCTGCAGCTAAGCCAGTAAACCCTCGTATTCCCCTCCACTTGAGCATCCACTACTGAGTCTTCCCCGGCTCCGGGTCGTTCCCTCCCTATACATGGACAGGCTGACAGCTAGGACCCACTGCTGAGTCTTCCCTGGCTCCGGCTATAGTACCTTGGTGCTCTCGGCACGGCGTCGTAAACATGGTCAACGAACGACAGCCATCGGAAGAGGACTATACATGGACAGGCTGACAGCTAGGACCCACGAGGTCCATGGTTGCATGCAAGGAAGTGCCTCCTTATTACGCGGAAGAAAAGTGATTCCACTCCCTGACAGCTGGGACCCACTAGCTACATCTTCGCACGCAAGGAAGTTCCTCCTTATTACATGAGAAAAAAATGCTTCCTCCCATTGGTTTGCTGACATCTGGGACCTACGACATTGTCAACGTACTACGAGAGAATTGCACATGGAGCGGCTGACACGTGGGACCCAGTTGCTCGAGCAGTTTTGTTGTTGTTGAGATGGAGTAGGTTATCAACTAGGCTGTGCGGTGTCTGTGGCCCGTCAATCCCAGGCTTTTATTTTTTGTTTACAATATGACGAGCCCAGCTGTTTTTTTCATAGTGAAAATGACTAGCCCACCTTTTTTTCATAGAATAGCCTACACAGGTCGATTTCTTTTTCTCCGTCCTGCTGGGCTGCAAATATATCAAGACGATGAGGGATACATTCGGCCTGCCCAGACAAAAAGTGTTGTAAGTCATATAAGTAATATGAAATGGGCTGTATATATATAAAAACAAAGAAAATGGGAAATTAATTTCAAATTGCGAAATTTCTTTTATTTTTTGATATTTCAAATTTCATTGGATTTTAACATAATTTAAATATATTTTAAATTTAGTTATTATCGGGCTCGAAATTTCGGGATTAAAAATAGTTCGGCAATTTCAATGAAATATCGTTGAAATTTTTAATCCTGTCCTTGGAGAAAATGGTCAGGTATTCTAAAAATATAACATGGGCTGCAATAAATTACGTAAGAATTAGCAATTGGTATGTAAATTGAGGAAAAATAGCAAATGGGCTATATGCTGTCCGCCACAGATGTTATGCTGACTTGTGGGCCTACTAAGTTGACGCGTACGTAGGGCTTTGTCAACTTATAGTCAACAAACGATTCTAGCAGCAGTGACCGTTGGATGCTAATCCAACGGCCGTGCTGCTTCTTCAATCGCTGATCTTCTTGCTCCAACCGCCCAAACCAGCGCCGGTGGGACCGCCTGCTCTCGCCTCCCATGGCCGGCTGTGCTGCCGCGCAGGCCTCATCGCCCCACCCTACTCCCATAGCTGGCTAGGCAATCCATCTACTAACCCACACCTCTTGTTATTCTCTAGCGAAGGCAGCGTCACACCGCAGCCGAACCAGTAAACCCTCGTACCCCCTCCGTGTGGGCAACCACTACCGTGTCTTCCCTGACTCCGGGTCGTTCCCTTCCTAGGCCTCGTCGTCGTCCACTGCCTTGATGCTCTCGGCACGACGTCATCAACGCGGTCAATGAACGACAGCCATCGGAAGAGGACTGTATGTGGAGAGGCTGAGAACTGGGACCCACGAGGTCCATGGTCACACGCAAGGAAGTGCCTCCTTATTACGTGCAAGAAAAATGATTCGTCCCCTTGCTTATGGGGACCCACCTTATTTGGAGGCTGACTTGTGGGCCTACTTAGTTGACCCATACACAGGGCTTTGTCAACTTAGTCAACAAACGATTCTAGCAGCAGTGACCATTGGATTTTCCTCCAACGGCCGTGCTGCAACTTCAATGTCTAATCTTCTTGCTCCAGCCGCCCAAACTAGCGCCGGCGGGACCGCCTGCTCCTGCCTCCCGTGGCCGGCTGTGCTGCCGCATAGGCCTCACCGCCCCACCCTACTCCCACTGCTGGCCAGCCCTTCCCTCTACTCACCCACATCCCTTGTTATTCTCCGGTGACGGCAGCCTCACACCGCAGCGGAACCAGTCAACCCTCATACCCCCCTCCGCGTGGGCATCCACTGCCGCATCTTCCCCAGCTCTGCGTCATTCCCTTCCTAGGCCTCGCAGTGGTCCACCGCTTTGGTGTTGTCGGCGCGGCGTAGTCAACATGGTCAATGAACGACAGCCATCGGCAGAGGAATGTACGTGGTGAGGCTGAAAGCTGGACCCACCAGCTACATCTTCGCACGTAAGGAAGTGCCTCCTTATTACGCGCAAAAAAAATGATTCCTCTCCCTAACAGCTGGGACCCACCTGCTCTATCTTCGCATGCTAGGAAGTGCCTCCTTATCCTCCCTGACAGCAAGGACCCACCCGGTCGAAGCGTACGTAGCGTTGTCTGTCTAGTCGCGAATGTGTACGTACATACTGGTCGATTGGTCTCTCTGCAAGGATGAATTGTGGCCGAGTAAGTAGCGGCACATGCCGTAGTTTAGTCCTGTCTAAATCGTGTACACGTACGTATAGCCATACGACAAAGAATACGGCCATGTACGTACATACGGGAGGGGTCTAGAACGCGTACTCGCGCATACGTACGGCCAGGGCTCGTGTATATGGAGAGAGGCAAAGGACGGCAGCAACGGCCTCCTGTTCATCAACAGCCAACCGGCTGGGTCAGAACGGAGGAAACAGTGTCATGTTCATCGGGAGCCAAGCGACTGGGTCAGAACGCGTCCAGTTCATCGGGAGTAAACCGGCTTGGACGGAACAGCCAAAACGGGGTCCTGTTCATCGACTCAGGGTCTGGCGTACCGTAAAACAAAGGAAACGGCCTTCTGTTCGACCGCCTATGGTCGAAAGGGGGCCTGTTCATCGGCTGGGGGTCTGGCGTACCACAAAACGGAGGAAATGGACTTCTGTTCGAGCGCCTATGGTCGAAACGGGGTCCTGTTGATCAGGAGGGCTCTGGCATACCACAAAACGGAGGAAACGGACTTCTCCCCAACTGCCTATGGCCGAAACAGAGTCCCGTTCATTGGGAGGGGTGTGGCGTTCCACAAAACGGGACTCCACAGGCTACTGTTCATCCACCGTCGACTTCCTCCAGCCTCCACCGGTTACTATTCATCCAGCCTCCACGTGGTCCTGTTCATCCAGCCTCCACCGGCTACTATTCATCCAGCCTCCACGGGGTCCTGTTCATCCACCCCCAACCGGCTGGGGTATGGCGTACTGCAACACGGCCTCCTTGGGGTCCTGTTCATCCAGCGCCAACCGCCTACACGACCGAGGTCCTGTTCCTCCAACCCCCACCTGCTGGGGTGGGGCGTACGAGCGGGCGGCAGCAACGGGAACTGTTCATCCACAGCCAACCAACTGGCTCGATCGATGCGTCTCGACTCATGTCTACATGTATCGCACGCGTGGCAGCCACGGGCACTGTTCATCGAGAGGCAACCCAACCGGCTAGCTACGTCTCGCACGGGGGCTCGATCGGCTTCAGTAAGTAGCGAGAAGGATCGATCGGGTTCAGTTAGCAGTGAAGGAATCACTCGGGTTCAATTAGTAGCGAAGGGATCGATTGGCTTCAGTTAGCAGCGAAGGGATCGATCGGGTTCAGTACGTAGTGCGAGGAGATCGATCGATCGGGTTCAGTACGTAGTGTGAGGGGGATCGATCGCTCGGGCTCAGTAAGCGAACGTACGCCTTGCTCGGGTTCAGTTAGCGAGCGCCACGCACACACGCGCGCGTACGAGATAGAAACGTGCAATACCAAACTACATCGCTCGGTCCGACCACCCACCGTAACCGGGAACTCCCTGAAAATTTTCTCGCCCTCACTTCTACCACAATTTTTTACGTCATGGACGGCCCAAAGAATGTCATGCGGGTGCGTCTCCGGCCCGCCCAGGACGAAAAGACCATTTTCTGTCATAATTTTTTGTCATAGAAGTAGGAGCCCACCACATCTATGATGATACGTGTTTTTGTCACAATTATTGTCATAGAAGTGTCACAACCATGATAGAAAAAGTTTTCGTTCGATCCATAATGTCACGGATGTGTCTTTCTTTTGTAGTGCATTTTGAAGCACTCAAGTGGTAGTACCACACTGATCCACGGTAGTACCGCTCAGTACTACCACACACTGTACCCTTGTTTTGGGCCTTCTGTAGGCCCTCCCACTATTAACGGTACTAGCACGGTACTACCGCTAGCTGCGGTCCTGCTGCATTGCACTACCGCTGCTACTTCCGCTTATATCTGGGCTTCTGTTGCCCAAACTCTTTTAGTGGTACTAGAGCAGTAGTATCGCTGCGTGTGGTAGTTCCGCCCTACTACCCTCTAGCACCACTGGCACGTCTGTGCCCTGCATACCCACGCGCTAGTATTGCATATAGGAACGGTAGTACCGCTCTGGCGGTAGTACCGCCTCTGTACTCTTGTACACGCTGTCCACAGTTAGTACTTCCGCACCTAGCAGTAATACCGCTCCTTAGAGCGGTAGTACCGCTTGTGTGCAGGCTGAACAGATAACGGTTGGATTTATCTCCCGACAATATAAGGGAGGTCTTCTTCCCCAAGAAGACCTAACTCATATCCCCCAAGCTCCATTGTTGCCCTAAAGTTCATTTTCGCCTGAGATCTCTCCCTAGAGAACAAAACTTGTTGTTTCTCTAAGGTTTGGAGGAGATGGCCTCGATCTACACTTCCACCAAGAGATATTTGATTCTGCCCACTAATCTCTTGCGAATCTTGTTACTCTTGGGTGTTTGGCACCCTAGATGAAAGAGGTCACCTCGGAGCGACAATCCATTGTGGTGAAGCTTTGTGGTGGTGTTGGGAGCCTCCAATTAACTTGTGGAGAGAGCCCTAACCTTGTTTGTAAAGGTTCGGTTGCCGCCTTCAAGGGCACCACCAGTGGAATCAGGGCATCTTACATTGTGCGAGGGCGTGAGGATAATTTGGTGGCCCTAGTGGCTTCTTGGGGAGCATTGTGCCTCCACACCGCTCCAATGGAGACGTACCTCCCCTTAAAGGGAGGGAACTTCGGTAACACATCCTCATCTTCATCGACTCCACTTGTGGTTATTTCTATCCTTTACTTTGTGTAAGCTATATCATGTTTGTATCTTGTGCTTGCTGGTGAGCTTGTTATTGTGCTTGTTATATAGGTTGTCCACCGGGTTGCATATCTAGACAACCTATTTTATTGTCAAGCCTAATTTGTTAAAGAGAGATAAATATTGGTAGTTGCCTATTCACCCCCCCTCCAGTCAACCATATCGATCCTTTTAGTGTTTAGCATGGAAGGTATTGAAAACCTTTGTCATAACGTCGATAGGAAAAGCACACCACTCAAAATATACTCATCTTTGTTTTAGCTTTGAGCTCTGGCACCTCTACAAACCTCTCCTTCTCTCTGCGAAGGGCCCTTCCTTTACTTTTATGTTATTTACTTTTATTGTTGAGTCATCACCTTATCATTCAAGCACCAATCCTGTTGGGGATTTTTCACTACTGCAGGCGACCTCTAATGCGACACATGAATCAGAGACCCCGTGACCAAACTGTGTGCGATGCATGAATCGCAAACGGTGTCATAAAAAATCCATCCCCAATAAGACGAACTGTTTGCGATGCCGGAGACATCAAAAACAATTCAGATTAGAGACGCGTGTGCGATACGTGGCATACAGTTGATCCATACGAACTATTTGCGATAAGGCAGAACAACAAACACGGTCAGCCAGTTTGTGGTGTCTGCGATACACGGCATACAGTTAACTATGATGAACTGTTTGTGATTACCCAACACAACAGAAATTGTCAGGCAGATCAAGGTGTGTGCGATATACGGCATGCGGTTCACTCGGATGAACTGTTTGCGATTACCCAACACAACAAAAACGGTTCAACTTAACAAGATGTGTGTGATACGCGGCAAACAGATCAGTAATCAGAAATGTGTGGGAAGACCGATAACAACACAGACGATTCCTACTAATAACCCATGTGTGTTGTGGGCAAACGCTTGCTGGTAAACAATTGTCAGCGATTGATGAAATCATCACCGACGGGTTCCGTAGTTTAATCCATGTGCGATGTGATTTGCTCAGTCTGCACAACATCTACGCTCTCTGTCTACAGAAAAACAACATATATACTTATAAGGAGATGATTGCATAACCAAATTAAACATCCAATTACATAACTGACTACACACATAACATATGCACACACCAAAGTAAACAATTACATGCATAATAAACTAGGATAAACTATCATATCTAATCATCATCTACTTCTTCTTGTGGTGCTTGCTGCTGCTGCTCTGCTGGTGGCTAGATCCCTCGTCATCTACAGGAAGGAGACACTCCCTCATGTTGACGATCTACCTGTGCATCTCGTAGGTTGTGTACACGTTCGTGGCTACAAACTTGAGGTGAGGTTCATCCAGTCTACGCACCCAGGCACCGTGCCAGGATCTAGGATTTCTCTTGGAACCTTCCTTCATGTTTTCGTAGTAGGGGTCGATGATGGCCGCGGTGAGTTCAACCATGGAGTCCTTCTTCGTGCTGCCCCAGACCCTGTAGTGGCCATGGATGTCGACAAGCTTCGGGCAGGCCAAGCCCGAAATCTGGAGTGCTTTTACATCATTGACGGTGTCCACCATATCGAACTTGTAGTCGGGGCTCTTGACAAACCTAGGGAAATGCTTGCAAGAACTTGTGGCCAGGCAATAGTGGTAGACGAGGACGTGATGCCCCACGCACAACTGGTGACGGCAACTGCCTGATCAACCCTGGGACGACCGCCGGTGTACTGGAGGTCGAAGCCGACCACTTTGTATTTGTCGTCCTTAGGAAGCAACTGCTCCATGGTGTTGATGGAGTCCTCCACCATGGCCGGGTCGATGGTGTACACCACCATGAGTTCCTTTCCCTCACGTGGGTGTCCACATGATGCACGCCGTACTCCATTGGAGCGCCGCTGGATATCCTCTCTCTGTATGTGTCGTCGTGGGTGCGCTTGTTGTGTTGTGGGGCGCGATCGAAAGGTTGAAGAGACTAAGGTTATAATGGCTGTGGGAATAAATGGGGAGGCTGAACGGCCTGGAGTGTTGGCGCGCGCGGATGGCAGTTGTTGCAATGCGTAACTGCATCATGCCACACATATTAGCTGCGTCGTGGCGACGCACGCGGACGCAACCGCATGCATATGGCGCCCAAAACGTGATCTTACGCCGGCCCCAACCGCTGAAAGAGCGCGTGCGGAGGGACACGAGTAGAGCACACCGCGGCCGCCTCAACATCCAGCAGAGCGCGCGAAGGGACGTGAGCATAGCCCGTCGCGGTCGCCTAAACGGCAAACAACAACCTGCGTATAGCAGTTCTGGTCAACCGTCTGGCATGCGTGGAAGGCGAGACGGCTCATCCATCAGACACACTGACACACCGATCAAACCTAAATGTGTTCACCTCGATCAAATTACAACGCAATGAGTAAATGCAAATATGTTCACACCGATCAAACCTAAACGTGTTCCCACTTAGCACTGTGCTATAAAAACTAGTACCCACTCGAAAATTACTGCACATTCCTCTCCTCATCACCAAAAAAATAGGTCTTTCCTCTTAAGTCGTACCTTGCATCTGCCATGGCCGGTAGGAGGAGTTCTAGGTCGACATATAACCAGGGAGCAAAGACCAAGGCCGCGGAAGCACTAGAGAGGTCCCGCCGCAACGCGACAGCCGCATCAGAGATGTCCTGCTGCACCGTGGGGCCCTCGAACGAGCTCTCATTGGCAGGCGAGGGCTCTCACAAGCGCACTTGCCACGTCGGCGAACTCGATGAGCTGGCGGGGCTGAAGTCCTTAGCCGGCGACGATGACATTCTCGCTGGCCTAATTAACCAGCAGGAGCTGCTCGCCGGCTTGGAGAAGCTGCTCGAGATTAGCGATTCCTCGGATGATAAGGCGACCGGCCTTGTCGTGAAACTCATGGGTGACAACGCGAAGCTCCACGAGGAGCACGACAAGCAGAAGGAGGAGGCCGCCGGCTGGAGGGAGTTGTATGAGAAGAGCGTTGCCTCGCGGATGATGCTGACAGCTGTCGTCCATGAACTTGGGGATGACTTGAAGAAGCTCCGCATCGAGCGCGAGCTGCAGGTGGAGGAATCCGTGGCTGCTGTCAAGCAAAGTCATGAGGATGTGAAGAAGGAGCTGGAAGAACTCCTCGCCCAGGGATCCATCGAGAAGTAGAGAGCAGCGACTTCCTTCTTCCTTTTTTTTTCTTCTTCTCTTTTTCCCGTGTGTCTTTCGGGCATTGCCGCATGTGGCATTTTAAATATCCAGGATATGTAAGACAATTATTATCCATTGCCATTGTCAATTTTTCATCGTACTATTTCGTTCATAACCTAGTAGGTACATGTATACGAGTCGAAAACAGGCTAAAAGTCACATTCTCAGCGAGGCACGAACAAAACAATGCTAGCTACCATTGAGCGGGGCCATGGGATCACAAGCTAACACCTTCCGTCCAGGTGCATTAACCGCATGTTAAACAGCGGCTCGGCCGCCATTAATGGAGAAGTTGGGAGTGAGGCGGTGGGTGGAGGTCAAAGAGCTCGCTTCCCAGTGAGCCTGCGCGGCGGACTGCTCGCACGCGTCCAGTCGAGCCGCTCGGCGGAGTTCTCGCACTCGACCCGTCTAATCAAACAGCTGCATGCATGCCACCTAGTATGGTCAAAATTTTGCACAAAATACAGAGAGGACCAATAAACCAGGGCCAAGGTAGTACTCTCCAATAAAAAGAGGGACGCGTGGCCGCACATAAATGGTTAGTGGAACGCCCACGGTTCAAACAATACAACCATTTGCGATATTAACGTGTCATCTATTTGTTCCAAAATGCCTACGTTGGCTATTAATGTGTGCGCCTTATCTCAAATTGGAATTTTTTTTTCCACGGCATATATGTGCCATATAATGACACTATGCCAAGTTTCATGAATTTCAGGTGAATTTTGGATTTATGGGGATTTAAAAACCGAGATTCTCAATGTTTGAAGCCGAGCCAGGACGCCGAGATGTTTGTAATTCATTCCAATTTCTTGCATGGGACCTAAACATGCACCCAAGCACACATGTATGGTATTTGAAGCCATTTTGGTGCACTAGAGCATGTGCTTGTAATTCAAATTTGAATTATGGAGATTAAATGCCTAGAAAACAAAATTAATGTATAAAAAGGCCAAACGAACCCTGAATAATTCCATATTTCAGCACGAATCTCTTGTTGGTCTACGTTGCCTGTAGAAAAAAAGGCGATAAGAGGCAGCGACGATTGTCGTTTCGCCCACAAGGGTGACACGTTCCCTATCGGAACCACGAGGCTTCTTGCTAGAAGCTCCGGTTTGTAAGAGGCTTGTACCAAAACTTGCCCCAAATTGGACAAAAAAATTACCACGGCATATATGTAACATGTCATGACATGATGCCAAGTTTCACGATTTTCGTGTGAGTTTTTGATTTACGGGGATTTGAAAACCGATATTCTCAATGTTTGAGGCCGAGCCAGTACTCCGAGATGTTTGTAATTCATCCCCATTTCTTGCATGGGACCTAAACATACCCCCAAGGACACATGTATGGTTTTTGAAGCCATTTTGGTGCACTGGAGCATGTGCTTGTAGTTCAAATTTGAATTATGGGCCTAGAAAACTCAATCAATATCTGTATAAAAAGGCCAGACGAACCTTGAATAATTCAACATTTCAGCACGAATCTCCTGTTGGTCTATGTTGCCTGTAGAAGAAAAATACAAGGCAAGAAGAGGCAGCGATTGTCATTTCGCCCACAGGGGTGACACGTTCCCTATCGGAACCACGAGGCTTCTTGCTAGAAGCTCCGGTTTGTAAGAGGCGTGTACCAAAACTTGCCCCAAATTGGACAATTTTTTTACCATGGCATATATGTGCCATATCATGACACAATGCTAAGTTTCATGAATTTTGGGTGAGTTTTGGATTTATGGGGATTTAAAAACTGATATTCTCAATGTTTGAGGCTGAGCCAGTACACCGAGATGTTTGTAATTCATTCCCATTTCTTGCATGGGACCCAAACATGCACCCAAGGACACATGTATGGTTTTTGAAGCCATTTTGGTGCACTGTATCATGTCATTGTTGTTCAAATTTGAATTATGGACATTAAATGCCTAGAAAACTCAATTAATGTATAAAAAAGGCCAAACGAACCCTGAATAATTCCATATTTCATCACAAATCTCCTATTGGTCTATGTTGCCCATAGAAAAAAAATACAAGGCGAGATGAGGCAGCGATTGTCCTTTTGCCCACAAGGGTGACACGTTCCCTATCGGAGGCTTCTTGCGAGAAGCTCCAGTTTGTAAGAGGCTTGTACCAAAACATGCCCCAAATTGGCCAGTTTTTTTACCATGGCATATATGTGCCATGTCATGACACCATGTAAAGTTTCATGAATTTTAGTTGAGTTTTGGATTTATGGGGATTTAAAAACCAAGATTCTCAATGTTTTAGGCCGAGCCAAGATGCCGAGATGTTTGTAATTCATCCCCATTCCTTGCATGGGACCTAAACATGCACCCAAGGACACATATATGATTTTTCAACCCATTTTGGTGCACTGGAGCATGTATTTGTAGTTCAAATTTGAATTTTGCACATTAAATGTCTAGAAAACTCAATTATAATGTATAAAAAATGCCAAACGAACCCTGAATAATTTAAAGCAGTTCTGTTCAACCCGTGGGTAAGCACTGTGCGCACGCGTCGTGCTAGCTCGCGCTTCCTTCTTTCCCAAGTTTTCCATAGTAATGGTGTTATATATCCAAACACGCTACCGTTTCCCGCCACTCCCCCAATCGGTTTCCCGCCACTCCCCCCAATCGGTTTCCCGCCACTCCACCCCCATTGGTTTCCTGCTGCCAGTGTCAGTGGGCATAGGAGGCTAGGCGGCGACACACCGGCCATACCATAGTATACCATTCCAAGCATACCAATCCGGCGAAGCGCCGCCACCGTCATCAACCTCCTCGATGAGGAGAACGATCCGGAGCAGGCCGGAGAGCCAGAACGGCCGTGCGCCACCAAGCAAGAGAGGCATCATGCCATCGAGCAAGAGCGGCAGCGCGCCTCCGAGCGTGAGCGGTATCATCATGCCCCAGTGCTTGAGCGGGCCAATGTCTACATATTTGTTCATCGCCGCCCATGGAGCGAAGCGGAGCAAGACTGGCAAAGCGCTGTCGTGCAAGAGCGGGAGAATGCCGACATGCATCAGGTGCGGTGCGCCGCACTATATGAGCAGAGCCGTGTCAGCATCCTGTTGACTCAACCACTCGAGAGGCCATTTCCAGGGACGATAAGCATCCCGATTCCCCGTCAGGAATGGGCAGATGCCATCAGCGCCATAATTGCACCGGACGAAGTTCGCAGTGCCAGAATCCGCCGCCATGACGCCAACGGGCTGGTCGATTGGCTCTTCGACCTCCTCGCCCCCCCAGGTGCCGCCAACGACGAAGCACTGCAAAATACTCGTCGCGGCTTGGAATCGACCGTCGCCGATTAAATATCCTGGGTGGAGATCGATATTGCGGTACAGTAGTTCCGCGAGCATATCAGACGCATGGACGAAGGCATGTACCAATTCATGCTTAGCCAAGAGTTCCCATAGGTTTAGGCCCTGTTTGTATCAGTTTTCACCTGGTTTTCCGCAATTAACTGGGCAACTATCTTGTTCTTAATTAATGAAAATGCAAAGCTTTTGCCTCTTCCGGCTAGTTTTAAGTAGTAAAAAAATAATGTAAGTTTGAATGGAAGTGGTACGGTATGTAAAGATTGCACACAGTTCCTAAAAGCACAAACGTGTGTGATAGTAAGGAGTAGGTCCCACATGGTGACCATCGGTAAATGCCTTAAACCCGAGGAGGCAACTCTTATCAGCAAGGGGCAGCTTCCCATCCGCTAGCCTAGTCGAATAGAACTCACAAGTTAAGTGAGTTTGGGGCTGGAGCAGTCTAAGGATGGGTGACCGGGTGGGAAGTTGCTATATCTCAAGGTTCTTTTAAGCGCCATGATACGGTCATTACAGACATTTAGCACATAAATGTGTCTGTAGTGACCTGCCATGTCGATTAAATAAACCTTGAGATCCTTGTTTTGAAAATTCCGATAATGATTTTTTTTGTTATTTGTTGTTTTGAAAAATCAGAGAATGATCGCGATTGATCTGTGGGCCTGCCACGTTCTATTTTGGAGAATGATGTTTTTTGTTTTTTGTTGTTTTGAAAAATCAGAGAATGATCGAGATTGATCTGTGGGCCCGCCACGTTCTATTTTGGAGAATGATGTTTTTTGGTATTTGTTGTTTTGAAAAATCAGAGAATGATCGAGATTGATCTGTGGGCCCGCCAAGTTCTATCCTTTGACCCACAATGTTCGAGATCTATGGGCCCGCACTTTCTATCCTTTGACCCACAACGTATGAGAAGGGTTTGACCTTGACGGGTTCCTCTTGGTATAGGTCATGACATGTCAGACCAAATTTAGTTGGGGAACATTTGTTCGATTCCCTCCCGCTGGCTCGAAGTTGGGGAACCGCGACATCATACGTAACGTGGCTTCCTCGGGGTACGGTGTTCGGTTTGTAATGCAGCTGGTGCCCCATCGAAGTTGTGCACTGGGGATTTGATCACACCACACACCACACATATATACATATATTTGGGTCACATGCAGGGTATAAGGTCTTCTGATCGACCCCGTCTCCCATTTGCGGTTTTCAACGACACGCCTATCTATGGGCCTGCTCTATATATATCATCCCTTTGGCCGACAACGAGGGGGTTTGGCCATGAATGGATTCCTCCTGGTTCATGTTACCGCGGGTCATGATGACATGTCCGACCAAAGTTTGAGATCATGCGTTCCCAAGATTCCCTCCAATGCACTCGAAATGGTGGGTTGGATCGACACCCTACGTATGTCGACGTCGTCCTTAATTATTACCTACCTTTCATGTGGGTTGACCATTTTGTGAGGTAGGCGCCACATCAAAATTGTACATTATTGGGTATTTAAAACACGTCACCCTTCCAACGAACATCAATTTGGGCCCTATGTAGGTGGTGCTGGTTTTGTGGCCCGTCTCGTCCGGTTTACGGTGATGGTCCAATCTATGGGCCCGAGCGGTCTATTATATCCTTTTTTGACCGACAACAAACAGTGGTTGTTTGGCCAAGATAGATTCACTTGGTCCGTCTTATGGTAGCTCATGGTGACATGCTTGCATGTCCGACCAAAGTATGAGTACGTGCATGCGTCCCACCGACACAAAGTGGGGGTGGGGCAGGCACCTAGCTACGACCTTAACCCATCATTACAGATATCCAAGGGGGCTTCCGGTTTGCGAGGGAGGTGCCACATCAAATTTGTGCATTGTGTATTTAAACATCACACCCTTTATTCCTACATATATTTGGCCACTTCCAGGTGGTTGTTGTCTTCTGGCCCCTCTCACCCGATCTTCGACGACGCACCCACGCGTCGGCCCGCGCGTCAAAGTTGTGCATTGGGAATTTGAACATCACATACCACCCTTTTCATACATATATATTTGGGCCACATGCTGTTGTGGTTGTGTTCTTATCCGCTCTCACATTTTTTTGTTGCCAAATGGTGCTATTTAAAATAGCAGATGCCTCAGATCAAAAACTGCGTGCGAACGTACGCGTAACGGACACGGGTGCACTGGCTTAACCGTGTGCGAAGCTCGTGCCCTGTAAAATCGCCACGACTTCGCAAGTGCCAGCAAGGGTGAAGGGGTAATGTGTACACGATATTTAGGATGAATTCCATGTATGCGTCTGAAAATTAGGACGAACTGTGTGCGATAAATA
This sequence comes from Elymus sibiricus, assembly GCA_039707655.1. NCBI lineage: Eukaryota > Viridiplantae > Streptophyta > Magnoliopsida > Poales > Poaceae > Elymus > Elymus sibiricus. The sequence continues at coordinate 239,630,638 of CM077676.1, forward strand.
AGCTAGCTAGAAATCTCAAAAAAGCTACCCGCCTTGAGAGATGCAAAAATTGGTGGTTCCACGGCTTTTCCTTATTAACATACACAATTATTATATTTGGACCATGTGCGATCTGGTTGCTCCCGCCCCGCTTCATTTCCTTTACCCAAATTTTAGTTGCCGCGGTATTTCAATCATCGCCCTCACTCCTCCACCACCGACCTCATAGTAAAATTCCAGTAGTCGAGGCATTTGAACTGTCGCCCTCCCTCGTCCACCACCATCTCCAACCACCATTACTAAAAATTTCAGTAGCCGTGGCATATCCTCAAACACCACCTGCCCTAACCCCGCCACTATCCACAGTCTACACCCCCCACTCGATCCCTAGCTCGCCACCGCCGTCGAAGCCGCTGCAGCCACCAACCCCTGCCGGTCTGCCCGTGCCTCCTAGCTTAGATAAGTTCAGGTTACCCACCGATTCCCATACCCTCGCCGCCCTGAGTTTTTAGATGAGGCCTGCGGTGTCCCTCCCCCCAGATCCCCATCCCCTACTACAAAGAGTCACAGCCTAAGCCCGACCACATATCCCGGGGAGCCCGAGGAGCGTACGGCCAAAAGGAGGTCTATCATGGCCTCTCCGCCGGACGGTGTCGGGGTGGCCACCGTTCGTGATGACCTATCGATCCCGGAGGAACACCTCGCCGCGGAAGCCGGCGAGGACGTTGACTACGTCGCCATGGCAATGGCTTCACGTCAGCGGGCTCACGTATTACTGAATCTCAGGACAGCCGGCTTCGACATCAAGCTCATCGATAGCGAAGGCTTCACACGGGCCATGTCACAGGTTAAGTGGTCTATCCCCAATGCCTCTGGTTCAAACACCGTCGATCTCTTCGAAGGCCCTGCCGCTGATCTCCTCCACCTCGCGGTCAAGGATTTGCAATCCTTGTATGCCATCGAGCCCATTATGTCATTTCTGAAGGAGACATTCTACGACGGTGGCTTGGGATCCTCAGCTGCCAAGTCAGATCTCATCGACCACGACCACGCAAAGAGCACCCACTACGGCTCTTCCAAGGTGAGATAGCCCATCTACGACATCAGGGATCGCACCCTGGGTCTGTGCTCTTCCAAGGGGAAGGATCCCGTCCATGACAAGTGAGGCAATATCCTATAAGCAAATCTTACTTTTTCTAGCTAGCCAACTCGTACCCATTGTTGTAGTAGCTTTTGCCATGCGATTTTTTAACGGTGCCATGTTTAATTATTTCAGTTATGCAAAAATGTAATGTTCAATAGGACTATCTGATGTTTAAGTTTGAATTGTCCACTTCAGTTTCACGAATGGCTATATTTGGTTGTTTATAGTGAGTAGATTCCTTGTTTATCTGTATTTGGTTGTTAGGTTGGTTGCAGTGAGCATTTGCCCAGTTTTCAAGCAGATGCCCTGTTTATCTGTATTTGGTTGTTAGGTTAGTTGAAGTGAGCATTTGTCTAGTTTTCAAGCAGATGCCTTGTTTATCTGTATTTGCTTGTTAGGTTGGTTGCGGTGAGCCTTTTTCTAGTTTTCAAGCAGATGCCTTGTTTATGTGTATTTGCTTGGTAGCTTGGTTGGTTGCAGTGATCCTTTGTCTAGTTTTCAAGCAGGTGCCTTGTTTATCCGTATTTGCTTGTTAGGTAGGTTGCAGTGAGCCTCTGTCCAGTTTTCAATGGCTATATTAGGTTGTTATAGTGAGCATATGTCGGAAGTCGGGCTCCGGGGACCCAAAGGTTCGAACACTGGGGTGAGCTCATTCCTACCACTACGTCCCCTACCCCGGCTATGCTACGGTGAAGCTATGGCGAGAGCGCGCTGGCGGGAGCGGGCCGGTGACACGGTGGTTTACCCAGTGTCGGTGTAAAAACCGGCAGACCTCGGGGTAGGGGGTCCCGAGCTATGGATCTCAGATCAATGCTAACAGGAACAAGGAGATGATGTTTTACCCAGGTTCGGGCCCTCTTGATGGAGGTAAAACCCTACGTGCTGCTCTTGTTTATATATCAATGGAGATGTGACAAGTACAGAGTCGATCTACCTCGAGATCTTTAGATGTGTTCTAGTTCTAGGGCTAGGTGAATAAGATTGCGTTGATCCCCTCTATGGGCTAAACCCTTTGGCTTATATACACGCCAGGGAGGGGATCTAGGGTTACAAAGTCGGTATCTAGGAGCTGGGCGGCAGGAGAGATCTTGGAGTATACGTCAAGTCTTCGGTGGAGATGGTCTTGCTCCCGCCTCCTGTACATGGGCTCCGGAGTCCACCTTGATCACGCACGAGGGCCCACCGGCCCAGCCAAAGAGACGGGCCGGCTAGGTTAGCACCCCCTAAACCAGGACACCGTCAGTAGCCCCCGAACTGGTCTTCTACGCCGAGGACAATTTTCAGACGCCACCTCGGATCCGGAGTCCTTGGCTTGACAAACGAGTTCCCTTTTGTAATTTTACTCCTTTTAGTGGAGCGATGTCATCCGAGGGCCAACCGAGCTTGTTCCCTGCTCGAAGAGGGTAGATATCTTAGCCTCGAAGGCCTGCCGTCTAGGTATGAACGTTCCAATCCGGCCTAACAGCTTTATCGTAGCGGCGTGCCCTACGATAGGTCGGGCAGTTATTGCTTCCCCTGAATCGCGGTCTGAGGCAGCCTTTTTACTAGCATGTCCCGTCGAGGTGGAGATCGTGCCCATTTTCTTAGGGATATCATTACAATTTTGTTTCCCCCCATATGCTTAACGACACCTTTGATGAGGGTGGCGTTTTCATCGGCACAGTAAAGGGGACTCTTGGCCTATCACCGGCCTATAAGGGCAAAAGGGCGGACATCGCAACCTACTATGCTCCCGTTTCCCCCATCTACTGCTCCATCAAGCTCCAGTGCCCAGATCCCATCTTCTTCCTTTAGCGAGTCCAACCTCCCCCAACAGCCATGGCCGGCACCCTCAAGGAGCATTGGGGTGGCTCCATCATGACAGATGGCACCATCCACGAGCTGCGTGGCGTGGGGTATTTGAGCTCCACCACCGCCGCCCGCGCTTCGGCCGCTGGCCAGCAAGTGCCCGCTCCCAACGCCGGGGAGCGGGTAGTCTTCGTCCCCCACCTCGTCCGAGGCCTGGGGTTCCCGCTGCACCCCTTTGTGTGCGGGGTGATGTACTACCACGGGCTCAATTTCCACCATATGGCCCCAAATTCCATTCTTCACCTCACCTCCTTCATCACGGTTTGCGAGGCCTTCCTCCGCTGCGAGCTGCACTTCGGCCTATGGCTGAAGCTCTTCGGGATCAAGCCGAAGTCCAGCGGCTCAGACCTCGCGGAGTGCGGAGGGGCCATGATCAACAAAAACCAGGGGGTCGCCTGGTTCAAGGGCACCTTCATCGAAACGGTGAAGGAGTGGCAGCGGGAGTGGTTTTACATCACCGAACCGCTCACCCCTGGTCAGGCCGAGGTCCCAGCCTTCTCCGCCGGGCCTCCAAAGAAGCACAAGTCCTGGAAGGAGAAGGGCGTCGCCTGGGGGAACCCACAAGAGGTGGAGGCCCAGATCGAGAGGATCAAATGGTGGTCCACCACGGGGAAGGTCGAGCTTGCCGACGTCATCAACATCATGCTCAACCGCCGCATACTCCCCCTCCAGCTTCGGGCTACCCCGATGTGGGCACAAAAGCCTGAGGACATGGACTCCATCACTACCTTCTTCCGCTCCACCATGGCCGCCATGTGGACGAAGCTCATGAAGCTGGCCAAGGACAAGATCCCCAAGGAAGGGGAGGATTGCGGCCTCGAGGACGGCTATGAAGCCCCCCCCGGTAAGTGATCCTGCCCGCCAACGGTTATTTTCGTCCTCCGTACCGAGGAGTATAGTTTTGATGAATCATTATGCTTGACATTTTGTAGAAGTGGCTGGCCTGGGTGCAAGGAGTGCGATGCCCTGCCCCACTGCCAGAGGAGCCCCCGACTCCCCTGCTCTCGGCGCTTCTGACCGAGGAGACGCACGTGGTGGCCCCCAAAGGGACGAGGTCCCAGAAGGGTAATTCAAGTGCTCGGACTCAGGAGACCTTGGTCACCCGGTCCGAAGAGACCCACACCTCTGCTGCCCACGACGGCGGCACAGAGGAGGATGATGCCGAGTAGATCCTTCCCCCAAAAGGGAAGAGGTCGGCGTCAGAGGACGCCGAAGCTGGTATGTCGCCCAAGGGCCCGAAGAGGCCGAGGAGAACCTCGTCCGGGGCCGACGGCCAGTTGTCGGAGAGAGTCGAGCTCTCCGGTGACTCAGAAGAAGACCTCCTCGCGATGGGGAGGAAGAAGCCGACGCCTTGAGGGTAAGCCATTGTCTTTATATTTCGTCTTTCAATTTGACAAGTTCTTTTTAAGCAAGGGAAAACTCATAAAGCGTCTTTTCTCACGCAGTCCGCCAAGGGTAATCCCCAGCGGTTCCTCGAGCAGGCTGCCATCCGCCAGCTGGACTCCAGAGCCTGCTGCTCCTCCCCCAGTGCATGACGGGCTAGGGGTGGCGACATCCACCCTAGCTCCCGATGTCGACATGACAAGGGTCGGGGAGGTGGCCGTCATGGCCGAGGTTGATACCTCGGCCCAACAAGACACGGGAGAGAAGTGCCCCGAGGTCATCGAGGAGGGGCTGGGCCAGCCATTGGTCCAGCCGATATCTGCTTCAACTCCGCCATCGCAGATGGAGGCTAGTCAGATCGGCACATCCGAGGTCATCCCTCCACCTTCGCCAACTGCCCAAGGACGGGCTGGCGCGGGGTGGACCGAGGAGATGGAGGACACCCTGAAGGGCTCCTGCATCAAGGAAGAGCACTGTGCCTTGATAGGCGTGACACTGCAGGGCTTCCGGTCCTTAGAGGCCAGCCTGCAAGGGGTTTTTAAGAACCTCGTAATGAGTTTCGATGTATGCTTCTATCCTCGCACCAAATTTAACTTGTTCATTTGAGCTTTTTTGATTTATGTATTTGTCCAAGGACATTGTAGCACAGCCTGCTAAATGGCTGAGTGAGTGAGTAGCCCCCCGAGCCCGAAGTCGGTTTCAAGAAACCGACATTGGGGTCGTTTAATTGAGTAGGAGCCTGTCAAGTAGCCCCCAGGGCGCTGCTCAGGGCAGTCGTCCTGGAACTTTTTAATAATTTAACTGTTGCCTTTGTAATGAGGATTTGTGCTGCTAGGTTTCGACCTCGGTTTCAGACTCTGTCTCCGAGGAGATTGCGGAGATCAACCAGAAGCTCGAGAGGTCCCAGGAGGAGCTTACCCTGGTAAACCAAAAATTTGAGCAGTCTCAAGGTAAGCAAGTGAAACTTGTATTATACTTTGTACGAAAGAGTTATGAGAGGTTTTGCTCAATGAAAAACTAAGGCCGAATTGTTTTAATGACAGCAGCGGTAGAGGATCTTGAGACGCTCAAGGCCGAGCTCAAAAAGGCTCGGCAAGAGGTGAAGCAGCATGAAGCTGCGGCCGAAGAAGCGGAAAAGGCCCGGGCCGCCAAGAAGGTGGCCGGGGACAAGGATCGGGCGCGAGTCCTTGAGGTCGAAGAGACCTTGAAGGGCGTGTTTGAAGCACGCGACAAGCTTCAGGTGGAGGGGCAGCAAATGAAGGAGGAGCTTGAAAAGCTCTAGCTCGCTCATTCCGACCTCAATACCGCGTCCCGGGCGGACCGAGAGTTGCTCTAGCAGTTGGAGCAAATCACCTCGGGTAAGCAATACTTATTGCAGTGCGTGTTTGGCAGGAAAGTGTGCGTCAAGCTCACCCAGCTATGGCATTCCGCAGAAGTCTTCACGGATCTCCCATAGAGCGTGGTGGATGTCGTTGCACACTTCGGCCCATTGGTGGGTCACGAGGAGGAGAAGGCCTTCTGGGGTAGTTCCCGGTGTTTCCGGCATCGTAGCTGCTGAACAACCGGATGAAGCAGCTGGCGGAGTTACTCCGTGTGGCGAGGCCGGCTCTTCAAGATCTCTGCATCGGGCTGTGGCCAACTGAAGCCCTTCCGACCAGCCTCTTCGGCCTCGTGATGCACCTGCGGGGGGCTGTCTTGCGTGCCGATAGATGGAGGAGGTCCGCGTGCTTCGAAGGAGCACGGAGGGCGTTCACCTGCGTGAAGACACACTTCCGCAAGGTCGACGCGGTGACGGTGGCCACGGGTTCTCCTATGGACAAGCCTTGCACTGCGGAGCAGTTCTATCCCGAGGTGGAGGAAGGAGCTCGAATTACTAAGGCCCTGTGTCGTAAGGACATCTTGTATTACTAGATTGCACTTCAGAATACCGAAGTTATAAAGTGTACAAAACTTAATGGTTTAATGAAATGAGCATGGTTTCAAATCCCTTCATATGTGCTCTTTTAATTATTTTACCTCCTGTGTGACCATTTTAAACTGAAAGTGGCCAGTCGTCGGCTTCTGCCCCTGATGTACAATATACAAAAGGGTGCTCCGAGATGTAGTTTTGACCCTTAGCCGACGTCTCGGTGCCCGGAGGTGGTCTCTGCTCATGGGAACCAGGCAATCAGACCATAATGGCTTGATAACTTTCACTTAGTCTAGGGAGTTTGACTGTGGGGCCTGGTAACGAGCCCTCGGTGTGGGAAGTGGTCGGCTTCATAAGCCGAGGTCTAAACCGTGACACACTTCGGCTAAAACAAGTGAAGCCCTTCGTTTGACATGGGTGATGGCTGACCAGTTTGCGCCTACCTAGATGGTCAGTTTTTGGCTTTCTGCACTGAGGTGCTCTGCCAATTAACCTGACTGCACAATCACAGTGGTTCTCCCGTTACACCCTTAGCCAAATTCATCGGGAATGTAAGGGGTACACATAGGAGCCAGGCAACCCAACTATTGACCAAAATCTAGGTTCGAAACTGATGCATATAAAGCCAAAATCCGAGACGCCGAATACTTCGGACTTGTGGTACAATTGTAGCTTTTCAGAGGACTTCGTCGTAGCGCAGGGGCCATGCTTATAAAGAAATACGATAAGGACCTTTAAAGGACACGGTTTCTTTATTTCATTATTTCAAGCGTTTACATGCCCAGCTGCAACAAGAGGAATTGAAAGAATACAACGTAAAAAGTAAAAAAGGGGGGAAGAAATAAGGCGGATATTTGTCATCGGATTTTTAAGAATCCGGGCCGCTACCTACCGCACGTCTGCGCTTCCGAGCTATTGACTAGATGTTCACCATTGATGGTGAGGACTTGCAGAGGTTGATGCCTTTCCGGCCTTTATATGCTCCAATCCTTTGATTGACCGAGCTCCTTAAAGGAGACGTTGCCAAAGTCCATTCTGTGGTTGAAACCACATTGACGTAGTCATGTTTGGCTGTTTCTTTGACAGAGACTTGCCTGTGGGGGGGCTCGAACCCACGTCGTTGCTTGGTCGAACCGTGCCGATGTTTGAGTAGATTTTTGGCTCCTCGATGACCCAGGGAATCTTGAGTGCAAAATTATGCACTCTGGGGACGTAGTGTCCACTCCAGAGAAGGCATGCGAGGAGCCTGTATCCCTATGTTGGGTCCGGGGGTATATGGCCGAGGTCGATTGGTGCGGCCCGGGCGCGCTTCGAAGAGCGAGTGGCACGTTTATCGCTGCGGGCTGCCTCCTCGGACGCCTGTACCTTGGCTGCAAAAGCTGTGGTCTGTTCCTCTGTCTGGAGCGAGCATTCGGTGTTAGCATTGACTGTGATAACACCATTGGGTCCTGGCATTTTGAGCTGGAGGTAGGCATAATGCGGGACTGCGTTGAAGCGTGCGAAGGCCGTGCGCCCTAAGAGCGCATGATATCCACTTCGGGAAGGCACGATATTGAAGATTAACTCCTCGCTTCTGAAGTTCTCGGGCGAGCCAAAGACTACCTCCAGGGTGATCGTTCCGGTACAGCGGGCTTCGACGCCAGGGATGACACCTTTAAAGGTGGTGGTGCTTGGCTTGATCCGGAATCGGTCAATGCCCATCTTTCGAACCGTGTCCTCATAAATGAGGTTGAGGCTGCTTCCTCTATCCATCAGGACACGTGTCAGATGGTAACCATCGACGATAGGGTCCAGGATGAGTGCCGCCGATCCGCCATGCCTGATGCTGGTCGGGTGATCATGCTTGTCAAATGTGATCGGGTAAGCCGACCATGGGTTATATTTCGGGGTGACTGGCTCTAGCGCGTATATATCCCGAAGCACACGCTTCCTTTCCCTTTTAGGGATGTGGGTGACATAGATCATATTGACCTCTGTTACCTCATCAAGAAACTTCTTTTGGCCTCCATTATTTGGCCACCGTGGTTCTTCATCGTCTTCGCTGTGATTTTGGGTTTTATTTTGATCCTCTATCACTACCTTGCCGGCTTGTTTAAAGACCCAGCAATTCCTATTAGTGTGGGTTGCCAATTTGTCCTGAGTGCCGTGGATTCCACATGGGCAGTCCAGGAGTCTATCAAGCTGGCTAGGTCCATCCTTGTTCCCTTTGAAGGGTTTTCTTTTCTGTCCGGATTTAGGTCCGGTGAACCCCGCATTGACCGCAGCGTCTTCTGTATCGCTTCCGCCATTTTTATACCTGTGCTTATTTTTGTTGCGCTTGGGTTTTCCATTGGCGTCGTGTGTTTCTGAGGTGCCTGCCTCGCCATTGTGAGTACTACGGGCGAGCCAACTATCCTCTCCCACACAAAAGCGAGTCATCAGCGAGGTGAGGGCCGCCATATGTTGGAAATATGCCCTAGAGGCAATAATAAATTAGTTATTATTATATTTCCTTGTTCATGATAATCGTTTATTATCCATGCTATAATTGTATTGATTGGAAACTCAAATACATGTGTGGGTACATAGACAACACTGTGTCCCTAGTAAGCCTCTAGTTGACTAGCTCGTTGATCAAAGATGGTTAAGGTTTCCTAGCCATTGACATGAGATGTCATTTGATAACGGGATCACATCATTAGGAGAATGATGTGATGGACAAGACCCAAACTACGAACGTAGCATATGATCGTATCAGTTTATTGCTATTGTTTTCTGCATGTCAAGTATCTGTTCCTATGACCATGAGATCATGCAACTCACTAACACCAGAGGAATACCTTGTGTGTATCAAACGTCGCAACGTAACTGGGTGACTATAAAGGTGCTCTACAGGTATCTCCGAGGGTGTCTGTTGGGTTGGCATGGATCAAGACTGGGATTTGTTACTCCGTGTGACGGAGAGGTATCTCAGGGCCCACTCGGTAATACAACATCACAATGAGCCTTGCAAGCAATGTGACTAAAGTGTTAGCCACGAGATCTTGTATTACAGAACGAGTAAAGAGACTTGCCGGTAACGAGATTGAACTAGGTATAGAGATACCGACGATCGAATCTCGGGCAAGTAACATACCGAAGAACAAAAGGAACAGCATACGGGATTAACTGAATCCTTGACATAGAGGTTCAAACGATAAAGATCTTCGTAGAATATGTAGGAGCCAATATGGGCATCCAGGTCCCGCTATTGGTTATTGACCGTAGAGGTGTCTCGGTCATGTCTACATAGTTCTCGAACCCGCAGTGTCTACACACTTAACGTTTGGTGACGATTAGTATAGTTGAGTTATTTTGTTGGTGACCGAAGGTTATTCGGAGTCCCGGATAAGATCCCGGACATGACGAGGATCTCCGGAAGAGTCCGGAGGTAAAAATTGATATATGTGATAATAGTGTTTTTGGTTACCGGAAGGGTTCCGGAATTCACCGGAAAGGGGTTCCGGATGTTTACCGAAGTGTTCGGGTGCAGCAACACTTTATATGGGCCAAAGGGATAAAGCCCTCGAGGTATTGGAAAGTGCAAAAGGAAGTTTTGCTACTGCCTTAAGATGGTAAGGCAGTACTACCGCTACTGTAGCAGCGGTACTACCGCTTAAGCTGGTTAAGCGGTACTACCGCTACTGTATCAGCGGTACTACCGCTTAAACTGGTCAAGCGGTACTACCGCTTATCGTCAGTGGTACTACCGCTTAAGCTGGTCAAGTGGTACTACCGCTTATCGTAAACGGTACTACCGCTTGTGCGCGGTACTGCAGGGATCCGAGTTGGACTCTTTCCCTGCGGGCCAAACCGACCTTGTGCGGGCAAAACCGACCTGGAGGAGGCTTTTACTCCAAGTTTAGACCCCAAGGCTCAACATATAAATAGAGGGGTAGGGCTAGCACACGAGACACATTAGATTGCCCCAAGCCGTGTGCCGGCAACCTCTAGTTCCTCCTACGTCATAATTTCAGTATTGCTTAGGCGAAGCCCTGCTGAAATAGTTCTTCATCAACACCACCACGCCGTCGTGCTGCTGGAACTCTTCTTCTTCTCCGCTCCCTCTTGCTGGATCAAGAAGGCGGAGATCGTCATCAAGCCGTACGTGTGTTGAACGCGGAGGCGCCGTCCGTTCGGCGCTGGATCGTGCTTGGATCGAGGGACGACTTGCGATTTGGATCGCGGAGACGTTCGACTACATCAACCGCGTTTCTTAAACGCTTCCGCTTAGCGATCTACAAGGGTATGTAGATCCACTCTCCCTCTCGTAGATGCTCATCACCATGGATAGATCTTGTGTGTGCGTAGGAAATTTTTTGTTTCCCATGCAACGTTCCCCAACAGTGGCATCATGAGCTAGGTCTATGCGTAGATGAGATCTCGAGTAGAACACAAACGAGTTGTGGGCGTGGGTGTATACATATTGCTTGCCGTTACTAGTTGATATTTGATTCGGCGGTACTGTGAGATGAAGCGGCCCGGACCGACATTACGCGTACACTTACGCGAGACAGGTTCCTTCAACTAACATGTAACTTCGTTGCATAAAGATGGCTAGCGGGTGTCTGTCTCTCTCACTTTAGTTGAATCGATTTCAATGAAGAGGGTTCTTTTAGAAGATCAAAAAGCAATCACTACACCACGTTGTGGTTTTGCGTAGGTAAGAACGGTTCTTGCAAACCCGTAGCAGCCACGTAAAATTTGCAACAACAATTAGAGGACGTCTAACTTGTTTTTGTAGGGTATGTTGTGATGTGATATGGCCAATTACATGATGAGATATATGTGATGTATGAGATGATCATGTGTTGTATAGAATATCACGACTTGCATGTCGATGAGTACGGCAACTGGCAGGAGCCATAGAGTTGTCTTTAATTATTGTATGACCTGCGTGTCAATCATTAAGCGCTATGTAATGCTTTACTTTATCGCTAAACATTAGCAATAGTCGTGGGAGTAACAGTCGGCGCGACAACCTCATGGCGACACGTTGATAGAGATCAAGATGATGGAGATCATGGTGTCATGCCGGTGACGATGGAGATCATGCCGGTGCTTTGGAGATGGAGATCAAAAGCACAAGTTCATGGCCATATCATGTCACTTATGATTTGCATGTGATGTTAATCCTTTTATGCATCTTATTTTGCTTAGGACGGCGGTAGCATTATAAGGTGATCCCTCACTTAAATTTCAAGATAAATTGTGTTCTCCCCGAGTGTGCAGCGTTGCGAAAGTTCGTCGTTTCGAGACACGCCGTGATGATCGGGTGTGATAGACTCCATGTTCACATACAACGGGTGCAAGCCATGTTGCACACGCGGAACACTCGGGTTAAACTTGACGAGCCTAGCATGTATAGACATGGCCTCGGAACACAAGAGACCGAAAGGTCGAACATGAGTCATATAGTAGATATGATCAACATGAAGATGTTCACCATTGAAACCACCTCGACTCACGTGATGATCGGACTTGAGTTGGTGGATTTGGATCATGTTACACTCGAATGACCGGAGGGATGTCAATTTGAGTGGGAGTTTTTAAGTAATATGATTAATTAAACTCATTATCTTGAACAATAGTCTAAGTTGTCTTTGCTGTATTTATGTTGTAGATGATGGCTCGCGCAGTAGCACCCCTGAATTTTAATGCATTCCTAGAGAAAGCTAAGTTGAAAGATGATGGAAGTAACTTTGTGGACTGGGCCCGTAATCTAAGGATTATCCTTACGGCTTCCGAGAAGGCTTATGTCCTTGATGCACCGCTTGGTGATCCACCCGCTCCAGTTGAGTCTCTAGACGTTGTGAATGCCTGGCAGGCTCATTCTGATGATTACTCAATAGTTCAATGTGCAATGTTGTATGGCATAGAACCGGGACTTCAAAGACGTTTTGAACGTCATGGAGCATATGAGATGTTCCAGGAGTTGAAGTTTATCTTTCAGAAGAATGCCCGGATCGAGAGATATGAGATCTCCGATAAGTTCTATACTTGCAAGATGGAGGAGAACGGGTCTATCAGTGATCACGTGCTCAGAATGTCTGGGTACTCCACCCGTCTGGCTGAATTGGGGATGCCCCTTCCGCCAGAGGCTATCACTGACAGAGTTCTTCAATCATTGCCACCTAGCTACAAGAGCTTCGTGTTGAACTATAACATGCACGGGATGAACAAGTCAGTCGCCCAGCTGTTTGCGATGCTGAAAGCCGCTGAGTCTGAAATTCAGAAGGAGCATCAAGTGTTGATGGTCAATAAAACCACTAGTTTCAAGAAAAATGGCAAGGGTAAGAAGGGTAAATCTAAGAAGGGTGGCAAAGCAGTTGCTGCTCCTGTGAAGAAACCCAAGGCTGGACCCAAACCAGAAACTGTGTGTTTTCATTGCAAGGGAACTGGACACTGGAAGCGGAACTGCCCCAAGTATTTGGCTGACAAGAAGGCGGCCAACAACAAACAAGGTATATATGATATACATGTTATTGATGTGTACCTTACCAACTCTCGTTGTAGTGCCTGGGTATTTGATACCGGTGCGGTTGCTCATATTTGCAACTCAAAACAGGAACTGCGGAATAGACGGAGGCTGGCAAAGGACGAAGTGACGATGCGCGTGAGAAATGGTTCCAAGGTTGATGTGATCGCCGTCGGCACGCTCGTTCTTCGAATACCGTCGGGATTAGTGATGAACCTAAATAAGTGTTATTTGGTGCCTGCGTTAAGCATGAACATTATATCTGGATCTTGTTTATTGCGAGACGGTTACTCATTTAAATCAGAGAATAATGGTTGTTCTATTTATATGGGTAATATCTTTTATGGTCATGCACCCAATGTAAGCGGTTTATTCTTATTGAATCTCGATAGTAATGATACACATGTTCATAACATTGATGCCAAAAGATGTAGGATTGATAATGATAATACCACTTTCTTGTGGCACTGCCGTTTAGGTCATATTGGCGTAAAACGCATGAGGAAGCTCCATGCTGATGGACTTTTGGAGTCACTTGATTTTGAATCACTTGACACATGTGAGCCATGCCTCTTGGGTAAGATGACTAAAACGCCGTTCTCTGGAACAATGGAACGGGCAAGTGACTTATTGGAAATCATACATAATGATGTGTGCGGTCCAATGAGCATTGAGGCGCGCGGTGGTTATCGTTACTTTCTCACCTTCATTGATGACTTAAGTAGATATGGGTATATTTACTTAATGAAACACAAGTCTGAAACGTTTGAAAAGTTCAAACAATTTCAGAGTGAAGTTGAGAATCATCGTAACAAGAAGATTAAATTCCTACGATCTGATCGAGGAGGAGAATATCTGAGTTATGAGTTTGGCAGTCACTTAAGACAATGTGGAATTGTTTCACAACTGACACCGCCTGGAACACCATAGCGTAATGGTGTGTCCGAACGTCGTAATCAAACTTTATTGGATATGGTGCGATCTATGATGTCTCTTGCCGATTTGCCACTATCGTTTTGGGGTTATGCATTAGAGACAGCTGCATTCACTTTAAATAGGGCACCATCGAAATCGGTTGAGACAACGCCATATGAACTTTGGTTTGGCAAGAAGCCAAAGCTGTCGTTTCTTAAAATTTGGGGATGTGATGCTTATGTCAAAAAGCTTCAACCTGAAAAGCTGGAACCCAAAGCGGAGAAATGCGTCTTCATAGGATACCCAAAAGAGACAGTTGGGTATACCTTCTATCTCAGATCCGAAGGCAAAGTGTTTGTCGCTAAAAACGGAACATTTCTTGAGAAAGAGTTTCTCTCGAAAGAATTGAGTGGGAGGAAGATAGAACTTGATGAGGTTGTTGAACCTTTACTTCAACCTGAGAGTAGCGCAGTGCAGAAAGTTGTTTCTGTGGAGCCTACATTAGCTGAAGAGGAAGTTAATGATGATGATCATGAAGCTTTGGATCAAGTTGCTATCGAACCTCGTAGGTCGACAAGGACGCGTACTGCTCCCGAGTGGTACGGCAACCCTGTCTTAGAGGTCATGTTGTTAGACAACGATGAACCTACGAGCTATGGAGAAGCGATGATGGGCCCGGATTCCGAGAAGTGGTTAGAGGCCATGAAATCCGAGATGGGATCCATGTATGAAAACAAAGTATGGACTTTGGAACTATTACCTGAAGGGCGTAAGGCCATTCAGAACAAATGGATCTTTAAGAGGAAGACGGACGCGGACGGTAATGTCACCGTCTATAAAGCTCGACTTGTGGCAAAGGGTTTTTCACAAGTTCAAGGAGTTGACTACGATGAGACCTTCTCACCCGTAGCGATGCTTAAGTCCGTCAGAATCATGTTAGCAATAGCTGCCTTTTTCGATTATGAAATTTGGCAGATGGATGTCAAAACAGCATTCCTTAACGATTTCCTTAAGGAAGAGTTGTATATGATGCAACCAGAAGGTTTTGTCGATCCAGAGAATGCTGACAAAGTTTGCAAACTCCAGCGATCCATTTATGGACTGGTGCAAGCATCTCGGAGTTGGAATCTTCGCTTTGATGAAATAAACAAAGCGTTCGAGTTTATACAAGTTTACGGAGAAGCTTGTATTTACAAGAAAGTGAGTGGGAGCTCTATAGCGTTTCTAATATTATATGTGGATGACATATTGCTGATTGGAAACAATATAGAAATGTTGGAAAGCGGAATATTTGAACAAGAGTTTTTCAATGAAGGACCTAGGAGAAGCTGCTTTTATATTAGGCATCAAGATCTATAGAGATAGATCAAGACGCTTAATAGGACTTTCACAAAGCACATACCTTGATAAGATTTTGAAGAAGTTCAAAATGGATCAGTCCAAGAAGGGGTTCTTGCCTGTTTTGCAAGGTGTGAAGTTGAGTAAGACTCAATGCCCGGTGACTGCAGAAGATAGAGAAAAGATGAGTGTCATCCCCTATGGTTCAGCCATAGGCTCTATTATGTATGCAATGCTGTGCACAAGACCCGATGTCAGCCTTGCCATAAGTATGGTCGGAAGGTTTCAAAGTGATCCAGGAATGGAACACTGGACGACGGTCAAGAATATCCTGAAGTACCTGAAAAGGACTAAGGACATGTTTCTCGTTTATGGAGGTGATCAAGAGCTCGTCGTAAAGGGTTACGTCGATGCAAGCTTTGACACTGATCCGGATGACTCTAAGTCTCAAACCGGATACGTATTTATTCTTAATGGGGGTGCGGTTAGCTGGTGCAGTTCCAAGCAAAGCGTGGTAGCTGATTCTACATGCGAAGCGGAGTACATCGCAGCCTCGGAGGCGGCGAAGGAAGGTGTCTGGATGAAGGAGTTCATGACAGATCTTGGAGTAGTGCCTAGTGCGCTTAACCCAATGACTCTGTTTTGTGATAACACTGGTGCCATTGCTCTAGCCAAGGAACCAAGATTTCACAAGAGGACCAGACACATAAAGCGACGCTTCAATTCCATCCGCGATTACATCAAGGAGGACGACATAAATATTTGCAAAGTACATACGGATCTGAATGTTGCAGATCCGATGACTAAACCTCTTCCAAGGGCTAAACATGAACAACACCAGAACTGCATGGGTGTTCGATTCATTACAATGTAAATCACATAGTGATGTGAACTAGATTATTGACTCTAGTGCAAGTGGGAGACTATTGGAAATATGCCCTAGAGGCAATAATAAATTAGTTATTATTATATTTCCTTGTTCATGATAATCGTTTATTATCCATGCTATAATTGTATTGATTGGAAACTCAAATACATGTGTGGGTACATAGACAACACTGTGTCCCTAGTAAGCCTCTAGTTGACTAGCTCGTTGATCAAAGATGGTTAAGGTTTCCTAGCCATTGACATGAGATGTCATTTGATAACGGGATCACATCATTAGGAGAATGATGTGACGGACAAGACCCAAACTACGAACGTAGCATATGATCGTATCAGTTTATTGCTATTGTTTTCTGCATGTCAAGTATCTGTTCCTATGACCATGAGATCATGCAACTCACTAACACCAGAGGAATACCTTCTGTGTATCAAACGTCGCAACGTAACTGGGTGACTATAAAGGTGCTCTACAGGTATCTCCGAGGGTGTCTGTTGGGTTGGCATGGATCAAGACTGGGATTTGTTACTCCGTGTGACGGAGAGGTATCTCAGGGCCCACTCGGTAATACAACATCACAATGAGCCTTGCAAGCAATGTGACTAAAGTGTTAGCCACGAGATCTTGTATTACAGAACGAGTAAAGAGACTTGCCGGCAACGAGATTGAACTAGGTATAGAGATACCGACGATCGAATCTCGGGCAAGTAACATACCGAAGAACAAAAGGAACAACATACGGGATTAACTGAATCCTTGACATAGAGGTTCAAACGATAAAGATCTTCGTAGAATATGTAGGAGCCAATATGGGCATCCAGGTCCCACTATTGGTTATTGACCGTAGAGGTGTCTTGGTCATGTCTACATAGTTCTCGAACCCGCAGGGTCTACACACTTAACGTTTGGTGACGATTAGTATAGTTGAGTTATTTTGTTGGTGACCGAAGGTTATTCGGAGTCCCGGATAAGATCCCGGACATGACGAGGATCTCCGGAAGAGTCCGGAGGTAAAAATTGATATATGTGATAATAGTGTTTTTGGTTACCGGAAGGGTTCCGGAATTCACCGGAAAGGGGTTCCGGATGTTTACCGAAGTGTTCGGGTGCAGCAACACTTTATATGGGCCAAAGGGATAAAGCCCACGAGGTATTGGAAAGTGCAAAAGGAAGTTTTGCTACTGCCTTAAGATGGTAAGGCAGTACTACCGCTACTGTAGCAGCGGTACTACCGCTTAAGCTGGTTAAGCGGTACTACCGCTACTGTATCAGCGGTACTACCGCTTAAACTGGTCAAGCGGTACTACCGCTTATCGTCAGCGGTACTACCGCTTAAGCTGGTCAAGCGGTACTACCGCTTATCGTAAGCGGTACTACCGCTTGTGTGCGGTACTGCAGGGATCCGAGTTGGACTCTTTCCCTGCGGGCCAAACCGACCTTGTGCGGGCAAAACCGACCTGGAGGAGGCTTTTACTCCAAGTTTAGACCCCAAGGCTCAACATATAAATAGAGGGGTAGGGCTAGCACACGAGACACATTAGATTGCCCCAAGCCGTGTGCCGGCAACCTCTAGTTCCTCCTACGTCATAATTTCAGTAGTGCTTAGGCGAAGCCCTGCTGAAATAGTTCTTCATCAACACCACCACGCCGTTGTGCTGCTGGAACTCTTCTTCTTCTCCGCTCCCTCTTGCTGGATCAAGAAGGCGGAGATCTTCATCAAGCCGTACGTGTGTTGAACGCGGAGGTGCCGTCCGTTCGGCGCTGGATCGTGCTTGGATCGAGGGACGACTTGCGTTTTGGATCGCGGAGACGTTCGACTACATCAACCGCGTTTCTTAAACACTTCCGCTTAGCGATCTACAAGGGTATGTAGATCCACTCTCCCTCTCGTAGATGCTCATCACCATGGATAGATCTTGTGTGTGCGTAGGAAAATTTTTGTTTCCCATGCAACGTTCCCCAACACCATAGTCCTCGGCTTATCCTGGTTGAGTTGGTGGGCCAGCCATTCCTCAGGAGGCCTCCAGTGAGCCGCCTCGCGAGCCTCCTGAGCCTCATGAGCCCCTCGGCCCCCCTGAAGACCAAGCTGCTACAAATACTACCCGCCTCATCGAGCACCCCGTGTACTTCATCAACACGGTGCTGCGAGATGCGCGCGAGCGCTACCCCATGCAGCAGAAGCTCCTCCTTGCGCTCCTCGCCGCCTCCAGGAAGCTGCGCCACTACTACTAGGGCCATCCCATCAAGATGATCTCATCTTACCCCCTGGAGCAGGTCCTGCGCAGCCCCAATGCCACCGGCCGCATCGCTCAGTGGAACATCGAGCTGCAGGCCTTCGAGTTGGAGTTCTTCACCACAAGGGTGATCAAGGGCGCAGCCCTGGCTGACTTGGTCGCAGAATGGACGGACCCACCCCTGGAGGAGCCTCAGGAGGCTGAATCCCTCTTGCCTGGGGATGAAGCGCTTGGCGGATGGTCCATGGACTTTGATGGCGCCTTCTCCCAACAGGGCGCAGGGGCTCGCGTCGTGCTCACCTCGCCAACGGGAGACAAGCTCTACTACGCCGTCCAGCTCTGCTTGAAGCGCCACGATAAGGTCTCCAACAACATCGCAGAGTACGAGGGCCTCATCGCCGGCCTCAAGGCCGCCTCTGCCCTGGGCATCAAGCGCCTCACCATCAAGGGTGATTCACAGCTCCTCGTAAACTTCTCCAACAAAAGATACAAGCCCAAGGACAAGCACATGGCAGCCTACTTAGAAGAGGTACGTAAACTTGAGAAGCGTTTCCTTGGCCTGGAGCTGTAGCACATTCCTCGCGGAGGCAACAAGGAGGCCAACGACATCGCCAAGCGAGCATCCCGCCGCGAGCCTTAGAGCCCCGGCATCTTCGAGGAAAGGCTCCTCAAGCCATCAGCTGCACCACCTGCCGCGGGCGCCGCGCTGCTTCATGAAGAACTCCCACCCGCACCACCCACGGGCGCGCCAGACTACGGCCCAGCCTCAGGAGCCTGCCTGCTGCTGGCGCTGGAGCCTCAAGTAGACAGCTGGGCTGCGGATGTCAAGGCCTACTTGCTTCACGGCACCCTCCCGGAGAAGGACTCAGAAGCAGAGCCCGTGGCCCGGCAGGCCACCGCTTACTGCTTACAAGATGGTGAGTTGTACCGCAGGCGCCCCAATGGCGTCTTGCTGTGGTGCATCTCCGAAGAAGAAGGGCGCGAGCTGCTCGCCGACATCCTTGGAGGAGACTGCGGCCACCACTCCTCGTCGCGCACCATTTCCAGCAAGGTATTCCGCAGCGGCTTCTACTGGCCCACCGCGCTCCACGACGCCACCGAGCTAGTCCAATCCTGCGAAGCTTGTCAATTCCATGCAAAGCAAATCCACCAGCCGGCGCAAGGCCTTCAGACAATTTCCCTCTCGTAGCCCTTCGCGGTCTGGGGGCTGGATATTTGGGACCCTTCCCTCGCGCAGCTGGCGGCTACCGCTACGTCTATGTCGCCATCGACAAGTTCACCAAATGGGTGGAGGTCGAGCCCGTGTGCACCATCCCAGTAGGCTCTGCCATCAAGTTCATTAAGCGCCTCATGAGCCGCTTCGGCGTCCCCAACCGCATCATCACTGACAACGACTCCCAGTTCACAAGCAGCCTCTTCAAGTCATACTGTGCCAGCCTCGGCACGCAGATCTGCTACGCCTCTGTGGCGCACCCACGAAGCAACGGCCAGGCCGAGCGTGCGAACGCTGAGGTCCTCAAGGGCCTCAAGACAAGAAGCTTCAAGAAAAAGCTCGAAGCCTGCGGCAAAGGCTAGCTTGACGAGCTGTAGCCTGTGCTGTGGTCCATCTGCACAATGGCAACCAAGCCTACAGGCGAGACTCCCTTCTTCCTCGTCTACGGAGCCGAGGTAGTCCTCCCGTCTGAGCTCCAGCATGGCTCTCCGCGAGTCCTTGCCTTCAACGAGGCTCGTCAGGACGCCTCGCGAGAGGCCAACCTGCTGCTCCTCGAAGAAGCCCATCACCAGGCCGCCCTCCGCGCTGCCAGATACCACCAGGCTTTTCGTCACTATCATAGCTGCAACATACGCCCACGCACCCTCAAAGTCGGCGATCTTGTCCTAAGAAGGATCCTCTCCACAGAGGGACTCCACAAGCTCTCACCCATGTGGGAAGGCCCTTTCAGGGTTGCTCATGTCTCCAGACCCGGCGCCGCCCGGCTGGAGACGGAGGACGGAGTTCCTGTGCCTAATGCCTGGAACATCCAACACTTCTGCAAGTTCTACCAGTGACCCTCACGCGTACGAACGAAGTGGGGCTGTACACGCCCCGGAGCCTCTCATTGCGTTCGCCTGATGGGCCCGCGAGGGCTCCCGCCCACGTCTCAGTGGAAGCCCCATGCTCCGCGCTGGCGGAACGATCGAACCGCAATCATGCCCATGCCTAGTGGAAGCCCCATGCTCCACGCTAGCAGAGCAATCACTTGAGGGCGCCCCACGGGCTGCACCAACCTCACACTGATCCGTGCCGAACATGGCAGTCATATCTCATTTTGGTTGTGTAATGAACTTATTACTATGTTTCAGTAAAGCTCTATTTCCTAAGATATCTTATGTATTGCTAAGTTGCTTGCCTCAGGAGCTGTGCACGCTCGTGACCTTCCTCCTGCGAATCTCGCGAGCGGGGGCTGGACACGGTGCGTGTGCTAGGGTTAGTCCCAGTAGCGCTGCAAAAATCCAAGTGATCGAGCTCTGGCTCGCGGGACTACTCCTGTGCACGCCACGTCACCAAGGTTCTTGGTGTCTCATCTCCTCGTGTGATACCTACGAGCAAGCGCGCACCGCTCCCCCCGCTTTATGAAATCGATGTAAAGTTATCACAGGAACAAGGCACTCAAAGGCCTCGCGAGCGCTGCCTCGCGAGACGACTCACGACAAGACGTCCTTGTGAACCCCCAGGGAGCCTCACGAGCGCTGCCTCACGAGCCAACCTACGGCGACCGCCTCCGCCAAGTGCTAGCGGGAGGCCTCACGAGTAGGAGCCTCGCGAGGCGTGCCCCATGGACATGACACGGCAATCGACACTCGCAAGAGCTAAGTACAAAAATACTTCACGAGCCGCTCTCAACACCTCTCAATTTTCCTCTCCACGCTGCCTCGCTGAGTGCTGATGTTCTCTCCTCCGCGCAAGACGCTTGCACGCCAAGGGGGGTCTTCCTGAGCATCGTGCATCAGGAGTCTTTACCGCCTCTCAGTGCCCTACACCTCCTGGCGTTATCCAGGCAAAGCGACCAGACATACCAGCGAGGGCTGTAGCCCACTCGGGGGCTGGGTCCTGACGACGTAGTGCACTAAGGCAAACAGGGAAAGAGAAATAGGCCTCACGAGAGAGCCTCGCGAGGAAACACGCATTACGACAAATCATAAAATACTTAAGGCAAAAGACATCATTTTTCACACCATCGGGGGCTGCATCAGCCTATTAGAGGAACAAAACAGAGAGGGGCCAAGGGGGGGCACGGCGTGCCTCAAAGATCCGACACGGGCGCCGCCTGCGCCTAATCGGAGTCTTCATCCTCACTCTTGATGCGCGGGGAGCCTTCGCCGCTCTCACCCCCACTGCTGGAGTCCCCGCTGCTGCCACTGTCGCTTCCGCCGGAGGAGTCGGAGCCGCTGTCGTCCTCACTCTCCGCGCAGCACTCCAGGCGAGCACCAGAGGCCCCGAAGAACTTCACGAAGAGGGTGGCAGCTCCATCATACTTGAATTGAAGGAGATGCCCCTGCTTCAGGCCGCGGGCGAGGGCAAAGGACTTCCACCCCCGCTTCAGGAACATGAAGCCAGTGGGGGTGAACTCTGTCGCCACCCAGGCGGACCCGTTGCAGCAGCCGTCAGCTTGCACCCACAGCCCCAGGAGCTACTTGCCCTCCATCGCTCTCGCGAAGGAGTCGGCGAGCCGGAGCCAGCTACAAGGCCGGTGGTGCATCCCCACGATGAACTCGTGCGCCGCATCTGCCATATGAAATCCTGCCTGGGGAGGACGGGCGGACGCCCCGCCGCGTCCGCCTCGGCCACGGGTGACGCGCCCTCCACGGCCGTGAGTGCCAGCCCTTCCACGAGCGCTTGGGCCGACTTCGGTGGTCGCCGAGGGGTGCCCATGGCCCCGGGGCGGAACCCTCATGGTGGCGGCAGATGCAGGAGCTCGCCCTCTGTCCCTCGCCATTGCAACAGTGGCTCCGGAAGGACGAGAAGTGGAAGAAGGGAAGGAGCGGAGGAAGAAGATGGGCGAAGGATCTCT
The DNA here is from genome assembly GCA_039707655.1 of Elymus sibiricus. Lineage (NCBI taxonomy): Eukaryota > Viridiplantae > Streptophyta > Magnoliopsida > Poales > Poaceae > Elymus > Elymus sibiricus. Next base: position 239,652,819 of record CM077676.1, read on the forward strand.
GCTCTCCGCCCCCCCTTATACCCAATGGAGGCGCTCTCCCTGCCGCTCCGCCTTCTTCGACATCAGGAATTGAGGAAGCAATGATGGCCTGTGCCCCGCGCGGGCAGGCTTTATGGCAGGCGTGGGCGGTTACCGAGGCGTAGTGGGGAAGTGGGGGCGTCCGACGTCCCGCCGAGCACCGCGCGTCGAGCTTGGGCCCCGCAGTCTGTCCTGGCCCACGCCGTTTTGCTCTAAATGGGTGGGAATGTGTGCGCCACGGGCCCGGGGGCTACTGTCGGGCCATTGGGAACCAGGGTACCCCGGCCCGTCTGCCTGTGTCCCAGGAAACGAATCCTGGCGAAGGCCCATGGCGTGGCCCATCTGAGGGCGCCGCGAAGCTAAGACATCTACTGAGGCGCCGGCCTCCTGAGGACCCCTCCTCAAGACACGACCTGCCGGCACTTAGCTGTGGCAGGAGCAGGGGCCTCGCGAGGCTGCCTCCTGAGGCGGCCCCCCGAGGCGGCCGCCCGAGACTATCCAAGCCTGACGTCGACTGCGCGGTCCTGCGCCATCACATGGGTGACGCGCATAGCGATGAGGGGTGGCAGAGGTCGTGCCAGCGGGCGCAGATAGAGAAGCTTTCCTCTTTGGTGCTAAGGGGGCAGCCCCAGCTACCCACCCCCAAAGCAAGTCCCAAGGACTGCCCGTTTGGTGAAGGAAGACCGAGGCAGCAAGGCGCGCAGGGAGGAGGTCACCACCGAGCCCACCAGCATGTCATAGATCATGCTTTTGCAGGCAAAGACCACTTTTAGTCAGGATAGACTGAGCGCCTGTCCCCTTTCAAAACCTGCCAAGTGCGGCAACCCTTCCCGCCTAGTTTTTGGGGGCAGAGGACCTGGGCGGCTATAAAAGGGGGCAGGGCTGCCATTGTAAGGAGGATCGATTCCTTCATCTCCTACCTTGTATGCGAGAGCATCCTCTTGCCCACAGCAATCCCACCCACAAGCAGGAGTAGGGTTTTACACCGCAAGGTGGCCTGAACTTGGGTAACCGTCGTGTCCCCTGTCGTGCTCCCGCGTAGCGCCCTCGCCGTAGCCTCACGATGGTCACCTTTGGTCAGGAAGAACCAGCTTGCCCCCAGTGCTCTAACCTCTAGATCCCAGGAGTCGAGGCTCCGATAGGCACCAAAGCCGGCTTCCGGCCTAGATCGAGACAACTCAACTGTTTTCCACGCCACGTGACCCGCTTGCTCCGGTAAATCCGGGGGCGGGTGTAGTGTCCCCAAACGGACCTCCGTTACAACAGCCGGCTCAGCAGCAACAGCCGCCTCACCAACGACCACCAGCTCAGCAGCAGCCACCAGTTCTGTCGCCACCACAAGTTCCGCAGCAGTTGCCGCCTCGCCTCTTCCAGACCCCAATTGGACATTACTCCAACCAAGTGGATAATGTATTGGCAGCAACTCATAACCTAGCGGCAATTCCGATTGAAGGAACAACCCTATCCAGTTTGAGGCTAGGAACGCCATCGAGATGCTGAAGACGGCAGGCAAATTATTCCCATAGTCAACATCGGTTGCACTCTACCCCCTATCAGAGCCGCAGCAGGAGCCGATGTCCTGAGTCCCCGGCAGTTTCCAGTAGTGCGTAGCGCAGAAGGGCTGCGCAACCGCTCTTAAATCAGCAACAGTCAGAAATCCCAAATGCATATAAAGTGTTTCAAAGTGATCCAGGAATGGAACACTGGACGGCGGTCAAGAATATCCTGAAGTACATGAAAAGGACTAAGGACATGTTTCTCGTTTATGGAGGTGATCAAGAGCTCGTCGTAAAGGGTTACGTCGATGCAAGCTTTGACACTGATCCGGATGACTCTAAGTCGCAAACCGGATACGTATTTATTCTTAATGGGGGTGCGGTTAGCTGGTGCAGTTCCAAACAAAGCGTGGTAGCTGATTCTACATGCGAAGCGGAGTACATCGCTGCCTCGGAGGCGGCGAAGGAAGGTGTCTGGATGAAGGAGTTCATGACAGATCTTGGAGTAGTGCCTAGTGCGCTTAACCCAATGACTCTGTTTTGTGATAATAATGGTGCCATTGCTCTAGCCAAGGAACCAAGATTTCACAAGAGGACTAGAGACATAAAGCGACGCTTCAATTCCATCCGCGATTACATCAAGGAGGACGACATAAATATTTGCAAAGTACACACGGATCTGAATGTTGCAGATCCGATGACTAAACCTCTTCCAAGGGCTAAACATGAACAACACCAGAACTGCATGGGTGTTCGATTCATTACAATGTAAATCACATAGTGATGTGAACTAGATTATTGACTCTAGTGCAAGTGGGAGACTATTGGAAATATGCCCTAGAGGCAATAATAAATTGGTTATTATTATATTTCCTTGTTCATGATAATCGTTTATTATCCATGCTATAATTGTATTGATTGGAAACTCAAATACATGTGTGGGTACATAGACAACACTGTGTCCCTAGTAAGCCTCTAGTTAACTAGCTCGTTGATCAAAAGATGGTGAAGGTTTCCTAGCCATGGACATGAGATGTCATTTGATAACGGGATCACATCATTAGGAGAATGATGTGATGGACAAGACCCAAACTATAAACGTAGCATATGATCGTGTCAGTTTATTGCTATCGTTTTCTGCATGTCAAGTATCTGTTCCTATGACCATGAGATCATGCAACTCACTGACACAGGAGGAATACCTTGTGTGTATCAAACGTCGCAACGTAACTGGGTGACTATAAAGATGCTCTACAGGTATCTCCGAGGGTGTCTGTTGGGTTGGCATGGATGAAGACTGGGATTTGTTACTCCATGTAACGGAGAGGTATCTCAGGGCCCACTCGGTAATACAACATCACAATGAGCCTTGCAAGCAATGTGACTAAAGTGTTAGCCACGAGATCTTGTATTACGGACCGAGTAAAGAGACTTGCCGATAACGACATTGAACTAGGTATAGAGATACTGACGATCGAATCTCGGGCAAGTAACATACCGAAGAACAAAGGGAACAGCATACGGGATTAACTGAATCCTTGACATAGAGGTTCGACCGATATAGATCTTCGTAGAATATGTAGGAACCAATATGGGCATCCAGGTCCCGCTATTGGTTATTGACCGTAGAGGTGTCTCGGTCATGTCTACATAGTTCTCGAACCCGCAGGGTCTACACACTTAACGTTTGGTGACGATTAGTATAGTTGAGTTATTGTGTTGGTGACCGAAGGTTGTTCGGAGTCCCGGATAAAATCCCGGACATGACGAGGATCTCCGGAAGAGTCCGGAGGTAAAGATTGATATATGTGATAATAGTGTTTTGATCTCCGGAAGGGTTCCGGAATTCACCGGAAGGGGTTCTGGATGTTTACCAAAGTATTCGGGTGCAGCAACACTTTATATGGGCCAAAGGGTTAAAGCCCACGAGGTATTGGAAAGTGCAAAAGGAAGTTTTGCTGCTGCCTTAAGCGGTACTACCGCTGGTAAGGCAGTACTACCGCGTAAGCGGTACTACCGCTTGTGTGAAGCGGTACTACCGCTCAAGTGTTACTACCGCTCATGAGCGGTACTACCGCTTGTACGCGGTACTGCTGGAATCCGAGTGGGACTCTTTCCATGCGGGCCAAACCGACCTTGTGCGGGCAAAACCGACCTTGTGGAGGCTTTCTCTCCAAGTTTAGACCCCAGGGCTCAACATATAAATAGAGGAGCAGGGCTAGCACACGGGATACATCAAGATTTCCCAAGCCGTGTGTCGGCAACCCTAACCCTCTAGTTCCTCCCGTCAGAGATTGTTCCTCACCACCATCACCACGCCGTCGTGCTGCCGGAACTCATCCACTACTTCACCATCGCTCGCTGGATCGAGGAGGTGAAGGCGTCATCAAGCCGTTCGTGTGTTGAACGCGGAGGTGCCGTCCGTTCGGCGCTAGATCGTGTTTGGATCGAGGGACGACTTGCGATTTGGATCGCGAAGACGTTCGACTACATCAACCGTGTTTCTTAACGCTTCCGCTTAGCGGTATGTAGATTCACTCTCCCTCTCGTAGATGCTCATCACCATGGATAGATCTTGCGTGTGCGTAGGAATTTTTTTGGTTCACATGCGACGTTCCCCAACAGTGGCATCTGAGCTAGGTCTATGTGTAGATGAGATCTCGAGTAGAACACAAAGGAGTTTGTGGGCGTTGATATTCAGATTGCTTCCTCCCTTGGTCTTTTCTTGTTTCGGCGGTATTGTGGGATGAAGTGGCTCGGACCAACATTACTCGTACGCTTACGAGAGACCGGTTCCATCAACTGACATGTAACTTCGTTGCATAAAGATGGCTGGCGGGTGTCTGTCTCTCCTACTTTAGTCGGATCGGATTTGACAAAGACGGTCCTTGAGAAGGTTGAAAAGCATTTTTTGTATCACCGTTGTGGTTTTTGCGTAGGTAAGAATTGTTCTTGCTAGATACCCGTAGCAGCCACGTAAAACTTGCAACAACAATTAGAGGACGTGTAACTTGTTTTTGCAGGGTATGTTGTGATGTGATATGGCCAATTTCATGATGAGATATATGTGATGTATGAGATGATCATGTGTTGTATAGAATATCACGACTTGCATGTCGATGAGTACGGCAACTGGCAGGAGCCATAGAGTTGTCTTTAATTATTTTCGTCGTTTTGCTTTACTTTATCGCTTTGAGTTAGCAATAGTCGTGGAAGCAACAGTCGGCGCGATAACCTCATGGCGACACGTTGATGGAGATCAAGATGATGGAGATCATGGTGTCATGCCGGTGACGATGGAGATCATGCCGATGCTTTGGAGATGGAGATCAAAAGCACAAGTTCATGGCCATATCATGTCACTTATGATTTGCATGTGATGTTAATCCTTTTATGCATCTTATTTTGCTTAGGACGAAGGTAGCATTATAAGGTGATCCCTCACTTAAATTTCAAGATAAAATTGTGTTCACCCCGTGTGTGCACCGTTGCGAAAGTTCGTCGTTTCGAGACACCACGTGATGATTGGGTGTGATAGACTCTACGTTCGCATAAAACGGGTGCAAGCCAGTGTTGCACGTGCGGAACACTCGGGTTAAACTTGATGAGCCTAGCATGTACAGACATGGCCTCGGAACACAAGAGACCGAAAGGTCGAACATGAGTCATATAGTAGATATGATCAACATGAAGATGTTCACCATTGAAACCACCTCAACTCACGTGATGATCGGACTTGAGTTGCTGGATTTGGATCATGTGACACTCGAATGACCGGAGGGATGTCAATTTGAGTGGGAGTTTTTTAAGTAATATGATTAACTAAACTCATTATCTTGAACAATAGTCTAAGTTGTCTTTGCTATATTTATGTTGTAGATCATGGCTCGCGCAGTAGCACCCCTGAATTTTAATGCGTTCCTAGAGAAAGCTAAGTTCAAAGATGATGGAAGTAACTTTGTGGACTGGGCCCGTAATCTAAGGATTATCCTTACGGCTTCCCAGAAGGCTTATGTCCTTGATGCACCGCTTGGTGATCCACCCGCTCCAGTTGAGTCTCTAGATGTTGTGAACGCCTGGCAGGCTCGCTCTGATGATTACTCAATAGTTCAATGTGCAATTTTGTATGGCTTAGAACCGGGACTTCAAAGACGTTTTGAACGTCATGGAGCATATGAGATGTTCCAGGAGTTGAGGTTTATCTTTCAGAAGAATGCCCGGATCGAGAGGTATGAGACCTCCGATAAGTTCTATACTTGCAAGATGGAGGAGAACGGGTCTGTTAGTGATCACATACTCAGAATGTCTGGGTACTCCACCCGTCTGGCTGAATTAGGGATGCCCCTTCCGCCAGAGGCTATCACTGACAGAGTTCTTCAATCATGGCCACCTAGCTACAAGAGCATCGTGTTGAACTATAACATGCACGGGATGAACAAGTCAGTCGCCGAGCTGTTTGCGATGCTGAAAGTCACTGAGTCTGAAATTCAGAAGGAGCATCAAGTGTTGATGGACAATAAAACCACTAGTTTCAAGAAAAATGGCAAGGGTAAGAAGGGTAACTCCAAGAAGAGTGGCAAAGCAGTTGCTCCTCCCGTGAAGAAACCCAAGGCTGGACCCAAACCAGAAACTGTGTGCTTTCATTGCAAGGGAACTGGACACTGGAAGCGGAACTGCCCCAAGTATTTGGCTGACAAGAAGGCGGCCAACAACAAACAAGGTATATATGATATACATGTTATTGATGTGTACCTTACCAACTCTCGTTGTAGTGCCTGGGTATTTGATACCGGTGCGGTTGCTCACATTTGCAACTCTAAACAGGAACTGCGGAATAGACGGAGGCTGGCAAAGGATGAAGTGACGATGCGCGTGGGAAATGGTTCCAAGGTTGATGTGATCGCCGTCGGCACACTCGCTCTTCGATTACCATCGGGATTAGTGATGAACCTGAATAATTGTTATTTAGTGCCTGCGTTAAGCATGAACATTATATCTGGATCTTGTTTATTGCGAGACGGTTACTCATTTAAATCACAGAATAATGGTTGTTCTATTTATATGAGTAATATCTTTTATGGTCATGCACCCGAAGTGAGGGGTTTATTCTTATTTATTCTCGATAGTAATGATACACATGTTCATAACATTGATGCCAAAAGATGTAGAATTGATAATGATAATACCATTTTCTTGTGGCACTGCCGTTTAGGTCATATTGGCGTAAAACGCATGAGGAAGCTCCATGCTGATGGACTTTTGGAGTCACTTGATTTTGAATCACTTGACACATGCGAGCCATGCCTCATGGGCAAGATGAGTAAAACGCCGTTCTCTGGAACAATGGAACGGGCAAGTGACTTGTTGGAAATCATACATACTGATGTGTGCGGTCCGATGAGCATTGAGGCGCGCGGTGGTTATCGTTACTTTCTCACCTTCACTGATGACTTAAGTAGATATGGGTATATTTACTTAATGAAACACAAGTCTGAAACGTTTGAAAAGTTCAAAGAATTTCAGAGTGAAGTTGAGAATCATCGTAACAAGAAGATTAAATTCCTACGATCTGATCGAGGAGGAGAGTATCTGAGTTATGAGTTTGGCAGTCACTTAAGACAGTGTGGAATTGTTTCACAATTAACACCGCCTGGAACACCACAGCGTAATGGTGTGTCCGAACGTCGTAATCGAACCTTATTAGATATGGTGCGATATATGATGTCTCTTGCTGATTTGCCACTATCGTTTTGGGGTTATGCATTAGAGACAGCTGCATTCACTTTAAATAGGGCACCATCGAAATCCGTTGAGACGACGCCATATGAACTTTGGTTTGGCAAGAAGCCAAAGCTGTCGTTTCTTAAAGTTTGGGGATGTGATGCTTATGTCAAAAAGCTTCAGCCTGAAAAGCTGGAACCCAAAGCGGAGAAATGGTCTTCATAGGATACCCAAAAGAGACAGTTGGGTATACCTTCTACCTCAGATCCGAAAGCAAAGTGTTTGTCGCTAAAAACAGAACATTTCTTGAGAAAAAGTTTCTCTCGAAAGAATTGAGTGGGAGGAAGATAGAACTTGATGAGGTTGTTGAACCTTTACTTCAACCTGAGAGTAGCGCAGCGCAGAAAGATGTTTCTGTAGAGCCTACATCAGCTGAAGAGGAAGTTGATGATGATCATAAAGCTTTGGATCAAGTTGCTATCGAACCTCGTAGGTCGACAAGGACGCGTACTGCTCCTGAGTGGTACGGCAACCCTGTCTTAGAGGTCATGTTGTTGGACAACAATGAACCTACGAGCTATGGAGAAGCGATGATGGGCCCGGATTCCGAGAAGTGGTTAGAGGCCATGAAATCCGAGATGGGATCCATGTATGAAAACAAAGTGTGGACTTTGGAAGTATTACCTGAAGGGCGTAAGGCCATTCAGAACAAATGGATCTTTAAGAGGAAGACGGACGCGGACGGTAATGTCATCGTCTATAAAGCTCGACTTGTGGCAAAGGGTTTTTCACAAGTTCAAGGAGTTGACTACGATGAGACCTTCTCACCCGTAGTGATGCTTAAGTCCGTCAGAATCATGTTAGCAATAGCTGCCTTTTTCGATTATGAAATTTGGCAGATGGATGTCAAAACAGCATTCCTTAACAGTTTCCTTAAGGAAGAGTTGTATATGATGCAACCAGAAGGTTTTGTCGATCCAGAGAATGCTGACAAAGTTTGCAAACTCCAGCGATTCATTTATGGACTGGTGCGAGCATCTCGGAGTTGGAATCTTCGCTTTGATGAGGTGATCAAAGCGTTCGAGTTTATACAAGTTTACGGAGAAGCTTGTATTTACAAGAAAGTGAGTGGGAGCTCTATAGCATTTCTAATATTATATGTGGATGACATATTACTGATTGGAAACAATATAGAAATGTTGGAAAGCGTGAAGGAATATTTGAACAAGAGTTTTTCAATGAAGGACCTAGGAGAAGCTGCTTTCATATTAGGCATCAAGATCTATAGAGATAGATCAAGACGTTTAATATGACTATCACAAAACACATACCTTGATAAGATTTGGAAGAAGTTCAAAATGGATCAATCCAAGAAGGGGTTCTTGCCTGTTTTGTAAGGTGTGAAGTTGAGTAAGACTCAATGCCCAGTGACTGCTGAAGATAGAGAAAAGATGAGTGTCATCCCCTATGCTTCGGCCATAGGCTCTATCATGTATGCAATGCTGTGCATAAGACCTGATGTCAGCCTTGCCATAAGTATGGTCGGAAGGTTTCAAAGTGATCCAGGAATGGAACACTGGACGGCGGTCAAGAATATCCTGAAGTACATGAAAAGGACTAAGGACATGTTTCTCGTTTATGGAGGTGATCAAGAGCTCGTCGTAAAGGGTTACGTCGATGCAAGCTTTGACACTGATCCGGATGACTCTAAGTCGCAAACCGGATACGTATTTATTCTTAATGGGGGTGCGGTTAGCTGGTGCAGTTCCAAGCAAAGCGTGGTAGCTGATTCTACATGCGAAGCGGAGTACATCGCTGCCTCGGAGGCGGCGAAGGAAGGTGTCTGGATGAAGGAGTTCATGACAGATCTTGGAGTAGTGCCTAGTGCGCTTAACCCAATGACTTTGTTTTGTGATAATAATGGTGCCATTGCTCTAGCCAAGGAACCAAGATTTCACAAGAGGACTAGAGACATAAAGTGACGCTTCAATTCCATCCGCGATTACATCAAGGAGGACGACATAAATATTTGCAAAGTACACACGGATCTGAATGTTGCAGATCCGATGACTAAACCTCTTCCAAGGGCTAAACATGAACAACACCAGAACTGCATGGTTGTTCGATTCATTACAATGTAAATCACATAGTGATGTGAACTAGATTATTGACTCTAGCGCAAGTGGGAGACTATTGGAAATATGCCCTAGAGGCAATAATAAATTGGTTATTATTATATTTCCTTGTTCATGATAATCGTTTATTATCCATGCTATAATTGTATTGATTGGAAACTCAAATACATGTGTGGGTACATAGACAACACTGTGTCCCTAGTAAGCCTCTAGTTAACTAGCTCGTTGATCAAAAGATGGTGAAGGTTTCCTAGCCATGGACATGAGATGTCATTTGATAACGGGATCACATCATTAGGAGAATGATGTGATGGACAAGACCCAAACTATAAACGTAGCATATGATCGTGTCAGTTTATTGCTATCGTTTTCTGCATGTCAAGTATCTGTTCCTATGACCATGAGATCATGCAACTCACTGACACCGGAGGAATACCTTGTGTGTATCAAACGTCGCAACGTAACTGGGTGACTATAAAGATGCTCTACAGGTATCTCCGAGGCTGTCTGTTGGGTTGGCATGGATGAAGACTGGGATTTGTTACTCCATGTAACGGAGAGGTATCTCAGGGCCCACTCGGTAATACAACATCACAATGAGCCTTGCAAGCAATGTGACTAAAGTGTTAGCCACGAGATCTTGTATTACGGACCGAGTAAAGAGACTTGCCGATAACGACATTGAACTAGGTATAGAGATACCGACGATCGAATCTCGGGCAAGTAACATACCGAAGAACAAAGGGAACAGCATACGGGATTAACTGAATCCTTGACATAGAGGTTCGACCGATATAGATCTTCGTAGAATATGTAGGAACCAATATGGGCATCCAGGTCCCGCTATTGGTTATTGACCGTAGAGGTGTCTCGGTCATGTCTACATAGTTCTCGAACCCGCAGGGTCTACACACTTAACGTTTGGTGACGATTAGTATAGTTGAGTTATTGTGTTGGTGACCGAAGGTTGTTCGGAGTCCCGGATAAAATCCTGGACATGACGAGGATCTCCGGAAGAGTCCGGAGGTAAAGATTGATATATGTGATAATAGTGTTTTGATCTCCGGAAGGGTTCCGGAATTCACCGGAAGGGGTTCCGGATGTTTACCGAAGTATTCGGGTGCAGCAACACTTTATATGGGCCAAAGGGGTAAAGCCCACGAGGTATTGGAAAGTGCAAAAGGAAGTTTTGCTGCTGCCTTAAGCGGTACTACCGCTGGTAAGGCAGTACTACCGCGTAAGCGGTACTACCGCTTGTGTGAAGCGGTACTACCGCTCAAGTGTTACTACCGCTCATGAGCGGTAGTACCGCTTGTACGCGGTACTGCTGGAATCCGAGTGGGACTCTTTCCGTGCGGGCCAAACCGACCTTGTGCGGGCAAAACCGACCTTGTGGAGGCTTTCTCTCCAAGTTTAGACCCCAGGGCTCAACATATAAATAGAGGGGCAGGGCTAGCACACGGGATACATCAAGATTTCCCAAGCCGTGTGTCGGCAACCCTAACCCTCTAGTTCCTCCCGTCATAATCTCCGTAGTGCTTGGCGAAGCCCTGCAGAGATTGTTCCTCACCACCATCACCACGCCATCGTGCTGCCAGAACTCATCCACTACTTCACCATCGCTCGCTGGATCGAGGAGGTGAAGGCGTCATCAAGCCGTACGTGTGTTGAACGTGCAGGTGCCGTCCGTTCGGCGCTAGATCGTGTTTGGATCGAGGGACGACTTGCGATTTGGATCGCGAAGACGTTAGACTACATCAACCGTGTTTCTTAACGCTTCCGCTTAGCGATCTACAAGGGTATGTATATTCACTCTCCCTCTCGTAGATGCTCATCACCATGGATAGATCTTGCGTGTGCGTAGGAAAATTTTTGTTTCCCATGCGACGTTCCCCAACATCCGGATTTCAAGGGTCCTTGCAGGGTTCCTAATTATACAGCTGATCTGGAGTCGGCCGAATGGATAGAGAGTTATGAGTTAGGTATGGATCTGATGGAGGCCAGCGAGGCGGTCTGTGCGCGTTATCTGCCTCTCATGTTGGAAGGTCCGGCACGTACTTGGTTGAAAAACTTGCCTGTAAATTCCATTAACACATGGCAAGAGTTGAAGGAGCGCTTCATCAAAAACTTCCAAGGGACTTGCAAGCGTCCGACCACAATTGTTGATCTCGAGCACTGTGTTCAGCCCGAAGCTGAGTCAGCACATCATTGGTCTCGCTGGGTTGCCGAGGTCATACACTCTTCTGATAGCATCACAGCCCAGCAAGTAGTACTTGTCCTGGAACAAAATTGCAAATTCCAGCCTTTAGTGCAGAAGTTGGGGCGGCTTAAATGGAAGGTCCAGGACATGGGCGATCTCATGGATGTTTTAACTGGGTATGCCAAGTCAGATAGCACAAAGGATCCAACGTCTGATGACGAGAAGTCAAGCAAGGGCAAGAACAATGGTGGCAAGGGTCACCAGCAGAATAATGGCAATGGGCAGGCCAATAACAGAAACAAGCGCAAGGATTATGTGGGAGGCTCTAATCTGGTGGCAAATACCAATATTGGTGGTAAAAATCAGTGCCAGAACAATGGTTCCAGGAAGCCTTTCTCTGGTAATCACCCTCGTAGCTTTGAGGAGGCTCTCAAGGGTCTGTGTCCGAAACACAGTTTCGTTGGTAAGCCATCTACCCACTCATGAGAAAACTATTACATTCTACAAGAGTTCACCAAGCGAATATTTCAAAATCATCAAAATGGAGGCGGCAATAGTGGACACCCTGGTAATCCCGGACCCGGCAACCAGGGAGCCGACTTTCAAGGAGCCGGCTCACAGGGGCACTTTGCTGGCCCCGGGTTCCAGGGGAACAATTGTCAGAATCCCATGTTTCAAGGGGCTGGCAATGGTGGAGGCAACAACCAGCGGAACAACCAAGGAAATCAGAATCAGGGAGGTCAGTCTGGATTTTAGAGCAACCCTAAGCAGCTAAATAGTGGTCAGTACCACGTCTTCACCACCAGTACTTGCAAGCGTGATCGGAAGTGTCGTGCGTACAACCATCTATGGGGCCACCTAGCCCCTTTGTGGTTTGACTAGGGAGATGCGCAAGAACAAAGTGCAGAATCAGCAGAAACGCAAAGGATTTTACACAGGTTCGGGCCACCGTGAGGTGTAAAACCCTACCCCTGCTTTTGTATATTGGATGTGTTTGCGCTCAAGTACAAGGAGCGCTTCTTGCCGGCAAGGTGCAGCAAGAGTAGCTACGGATGCAGAATGAGCAAAGTGTCGACCCCTGTAAAGGTTGCCCTGGCCCTCCTTTTATAGCTCAAGGGGTAACCACAGTGGCAAAACAGTCATTACAAGTTGATTAGATAGCAAACAGTGTTATCATACCTAACTCTGCCGGATTAGGACAAAAGCATTTATTGCACCATTAGGTGTCATGTGGAGGAGGAGCCCTGACAAGGTTTCTGCACCGCTCGCCCAACTACCTCTTATTATCTTAAAACGCCTCCTAGACGGGTGTCATTAAAGCTAATTCTCCTTCTAGCAGGCTGACACGTGCCCCGATAAACCTCACCAAACTGCCTGCACGGTCGACACCTCACCGATTAGCGACTAGCTGCTCGGTGCGGTGGAGCGCAGACGAGCTAGCGAGGGCTTGCTGGCATGGAGCTTGCCGAGCCATCATCTTGCCGGCTTGAGCTTTGCCGGCAAGTATCATCTTCATATCTAGCACAAGTCAGGTGCTTCTTGATATCTTGGCTTGATCTTCTCCCTAGTGCCTTTGCAACTAGGCCTTCAATCTTAATCTTGGTAATCTTCGACAGGCCCTGGCCATCAGGAAGGCTACCACTGTCTATGCATAAGTCAGGGCATAAAATACCCATGTTTTATACACCGACATGAAGGTTCAACGAAGAGCTGTTAACACGGTTGAGCTGGCAGTCCCCATTTATCTGAATTGGTCTGAGCAGCGAGTGACATGGAGTAGGGAAGATCATCCTGAGTATATTGATCACCCAGACGGTGTTGCTTTGGTTGTTGCCCCGCAAGTTGGTGGCTATACATTAACCAAAGTGCTCATGGATGGAGGAAGCAGCATCAATATCCATTACTATGATACTTTCAGATGGATGAAGTTATCCGAGAAGCAGCTCACCCCTTCCACTACAGTCTTCCATGGCATTGTCTCTGGCAAGTCAGCTTATCCTATCCGCAGGATTTCTCTAGAAGTCGCCTTCGGCACAAAATTTAATTATCGCTCGGAGTTCTTATCCTTGGAAGTGGTCAAACTTAAAAGTCCCTATCATGCTCTCTTTGGAAGGCCGGCTTACGCATGGTTCATGGCACGTCCGTGCTATGTTTATCTGAAGTTAAAAATGCCTGGACCAGAGGGTACTATTACTGTCAATGGCAATAGAAAAATCACCCTGGAATGTGAGGAGGGAGATGCAGCTTATGCTGAGTTAGCTTGTGCTGCCGCGGATAATGTTGACCCAGCTGACAGGACCTCTCTAAAGAAACCGATGACTGAGTCTGATCCTTTGCTCAAGTTCAAGTCGGCCAGAGACATGAAGCAAGTTGATTTCACCCCTGGTAATTCTTCTGAGCAATTTACCATCGGGGCGAATATGGATCCCAAATATGAATGTGCGCTCATCGAGTTCATCTGTGAGAACCGGGATATTTTTGCATGGAAACCTTCCGATGCTAGGCGTACCAAGAGAAATCACTGAGCACTCCCTTAATGTGGATCCCAAATTTAAGCATGTGCGCCAGTATCTCCGTCATTTTAATGAGGAAAGGCGGAAAGCTATTGGCGAAGAAGTGGCTCAGCTCCTAGCTGCCGGGTTCATTGTAGAGGTCTTTCATCCAGAGTGGTTGGCTAACCCGGTGCTTCTTCTGAAGAAGAACGGGACTTGGCGGATGTGTGTTGATTAAACGGACCTGAATAAAGCTTGTCCTAGTGATCCTTTTGCATTGCCCCATATCGACCAGATCATTGATGCAACGGCGGGTTGTGAGTGTTTATGTTTTTTGGATGCTTACTCCGGTTATCATCAGATCAAGATGAGGCAGGAGGACCAGGAAAAGACAGCTTTAATCACGCCTTCTAGAGCTTTCTGTTATACATCCATGTCGTTTGGTTTAAAGTGTTGACAGGCAACTTATCAGCGCTGTGTCCGAAATTGCTTCAACAAACAGATCAGGTGTAACGTTCATGCATATATTGATGATATCATGGTCAAATCACGGAAGAAGGAGACTTTGCTAGGTGATCTCAAGGAGACGTTTGATAATCTTTGAGTTTACCAGATGAAGCTCAACTCGGAAAAGTGTATCTTTGGTGTTCCAGCCGGGAAGTTGCTAGGTTTCCTTGTTTCTGAATGTGGAATGACCAACCCGGAAAAAAATCAAAGCAATCACGACCCTAGCCAAGCCGGCAAATCTTAACACCGTCCAGAAGTTGGCAGGGCGGGTTGCGGCATTGAGCCGGTTCATTTGTCGGCTCGGGGAAAAAGCGATTCCGCTCTATCAATTGCTCCGGAAGTCAAATAATTTCACTTGGAGCGACGCCGCGGATCAGGCCTTCGAATCTCTAAAGAAGCAGTTGTCTGAGCCGCCCATCCTTGCTTCCCCTCAGGAAAAGGAGCCAATGCTATAATATATCGCAGCCAATAGCAAAGCCGTCAGTGTTGCAGTTGTTGTGGAGCGCAAGGAAGAAGGCAAAGAGTACCCAGTTCAGTGCCCTGTGTATTATATAAGTGAAGTTTTAACAGAATCCAAGCAGCGGTATCCACATTGGCAAAAGCTAGTCTATGGTGTGTTCATGGCAAGCCGCAAATTGAAGCATTACTTCCATGAGCATCCAACTACTGTGGTCAGTTCAGCACCTCTTGGAGACATAAATCAGAACAGGGAGGCTACTGGCCGGGTTGCAAATTGGGCCATTGAGCATGGCCCGCATCATCTCAAATATATGCCACGAACTGCAATTAAATCTCAAGCTTTGGTGGACTGCATCAATGACTGGACTGAGCTGCAGGCTCCGGCGGAGAAGCCGGATACCACATATTGGTCAATTCACTTTGACAGATCCAGGCAATTGGAAGGCTCGGGGGCTGGAGTTGTGATAACTTCCCCACGAGGTGATAAGTTTTGTTATGTTTTGAGGCTTATGTTTCCTTTTACTAATAATGCAGCTGAATATGAGGCTTTGCTTCATGGGATCCATATGGCTAAGGAGATGAACTTAAGCTGAGTCAGATGCCTGGGCGACTTAGATTTGGTGGCTCAGCAGGTTTCTAGAACCTGGGATTCCAAGGACCCCCTCATGGCAGCTTACGGACGCGAAGTCACAAACATCCCTGGGCATTTCATGGGATATTAGGTTGATCATATTGATCGTCGGCTTAACAAGGCAACAGATGCATTGTCTCGTTTGGGGTCTCAGCGAAAGCCGGTTCCACCCAATGTTTTCCTTGATGCTCTACACAACTCGTCAATCAAGTTACTGATAGAGGAAGATCTTGCTATTCCTGATCCAGAGGCAGCGTTGGTGGCTGCTGTTCATGCTATACCATATTGGACAATACCTTACCTGGTTTATTTAAGTCATGGCGAGCTCCCAGCAGAGGAAATCATCACTTGGCAGATTATCCGGATGTCCAAGTCCAGGACTATAGTCAATGGTGAGTTACACAGGCGAAGCGTCACAGGTGTTTTTCAGTGTTGTGTTTCTCCTGAGGAGGGTCGTGCAATTCTCAATGAAATCCATTCTGGTGATTGTGGACATCATGCCGGCTCAAGATCATTGCTCGCGAAAGCTTTTTGGCATGGTTTTACTGGATCACAGCTCACGCAGATGCAGAGGATATTGTCCACAAGTGTGATGGTTGTCAGAAATTTGCTCGTCAAGCTCATGTGCCGGCTCAAGAGTTGAGGATGATTCTGATAACCAGGCCCTTTGCAGTTTGGGGGCTTGATATGGTCGGACCTTTTAAGAGATCCAAGAATAAGCATACTCACTTATTGGTGGCAGTTGACAAATTCACCAAGTGGGTTGAAGCAGAGCCAGTCAGTCGTTGTGATGCTGCTACAGCTGTCCAATTCCTCAAAAACTTGATCTATCATTTTGGCTATCCACATAGCATTATTACGGACAATGGCACCAATCTCTCCAAAGGGGTCATGAAGCAGTTCTGTCAGCAGGAGCACATCAGACTTGACTTGACGTCTGTTGCACATCCTCAGTCCAGTGCACAGGCGGAATGATCTAATCAGGAGCTGCTGCGTGGCATAAAACCTAGGCTCATGGTGCCTCTACAACACACGCCTGGTTGCTGGGAGGAAGAGTTACCTGCAGTACTTTGGAGCATATGGACTACTCCCAACAGGTCGACAGGCTATACACCATTTTTCCTGGTCTATGGCGCAGAGGCTGTGCTTCCAAGTGATATTCGTCATGGCTCTCCCCGAATCACAACTTATGTGGAGGCTGATAATGAACAAGCTCGCCAAGACGCTCTTGATGCTCTGGAAGAGGAATGTGAACTTGTCGCGTCAAGATCCACAATCTATCAACAAGACCTACATCACTATCATAGCCGTCGAGTTCAAAGTCGTACCTTTCAGGAAGGTGACTTAGTGCTCCGTTTGATACAAGACCAGACAGGCATGCATAAGCTTTCGCCTCCTTGGGAAGAACCCTTCCTCATCAGTAAGAATCTCAACAATGGGTCATATTACCTTGTTGACATACCTGAAGCGAATAAGTCATGCATCTCTGAGGAGGAGGGCAGCCGACCCTACAGTATTGCACATCTTCGGCCATACTATACCTAAGTCACGGACTTGGTAGTATCTTTGTACATACCTTCGTCATGTATATAAATATTATGATCAATGCAATAAAGCCGGCATCTTTGTATAAGAGAGTTTGTCGTTTCGCCTCAAAATTGTGTGTTGAGTCTTTATTCGTTGATCATTGGTTACTTGGGGGCTTCCAACTCATCGAGTTTAGCTATTAACATCCCTCTTAACCCGGCCAAATGCCAAAATTTACTTGGTTAAACCTGCCTGTTAGCAAGATGCTACTCCGAAAAGGTGACCCAGTGTACGCCTGATGAGTCAATCACAGAGGTGACCCTAAACTCATCAAAGTTAAAACACTGGTTAAGTCACATGAGAGCCGGCTTTCAGAAAGCTAGGATAAACCAAAAGAGGCTAAAAAGCCAGCTTCATGGAAGCGAATCAGACTCGAGCTTCGAAAGCCGGTCTTTAAGTCGTGCCTCGAAAGACGGCTTGTACTTTTTCATTTCTGCATTGTTTTTATCTTTTGCATGCATGCATACGTCCCTATATTACTAAAATTATGTACTAAGTTTTCTTGTTTATCAAGCCAGTGGCATGATTTGCCGGGTTACCCTACAGCTAAGATTTCTATCTTAACGAACCACACCATTGGTGTTTGGGTTAAATCGCCAGTATAGCCGGGTCTTGGATATTGTCTCAGGCTTCGTCAATGGCAGATCACGTGGTGACCAATATCGGTGGCTTAGCTCCAGAAGCCGGGTTACCTATCATACATTTCAATCATAAGATTGATGTTTGTTTTCAAGGCTGCAAAAGATTGTCATCTAGGGCAGTCAACAAAGTTTACACAACGCAAAGCAATAAAGTGATGGCACTTGTACCAGCAGAAATTTTATGCCTAAAGCTATTACAAGCCACATCAGGGCTACAATAAAGTCAAGTGTTTTTCCACCACCTTCAAATCAAAAGTTTTATATCTATGAGCCGGCAGAACAATATGGCAGGTCAATGCTCCTGGTACAGGATGCCGGGTCAGGTCTGCACCGGTGCTTCTGGATCTTTAGGCGCCGTTTCTTCTGCCTCGGCGGTCTGGGGGTCATCCACTAGCCACTGGATAGATCATAAAGCTTCAAAAACTGAGTCGACCGTTATCACAGAGGAAGGGTCGATGTAAGGAGCGAAAGTTTGCTTACGCGGACAAGTCAGATCAACAGGCTGTGGGTTTGGCGGCTCGATGCGTTCATTGGCTTCAGAGTAGCCAGCTTGATACTTAGTGAGATCTATCTCCTCCGTCAGTGCTATTGCAGCGACCCGGGTTTCTTTTACACACTATAGAAAATCCTTCTTGGTGAAAGGTGTGTCATCGGTGTTGAATTCAGGGTATCCGCCCCCTATTTGCGCCGGATCCAACTCTGGTGCATACGCTTGGCACGTGCAAGGGCAGTGAGAGCTCCGCGGTGACAGGCCGCCATCTTCAGTTCTTGAAACCATTGAGGCACAACAGACAGCTCTTTAAGCATATCCATGATTTGTTGGGGGGGGGTGCCTTGGTATTATTCACTGCCATAATGCAGCGTGCGCAGCCCATGTACAGCTGCTCTACAAAAGTATAACTGACCTTCAGCTTCACCAGAGGACGTTCCACCAGGTTATGATGCCTTCAACCTGCAAATATAGAACAGAAGGTATCAAGAAGCTGGCTCAACATGTTAAGTCGGTACATTTTGAGTCTTGTGAACCTTTCGGCTTACCAAAGATGGCATTGCACATGGTGGTGATATGGCCCTTTAAGGTGGCTAATTCTTGAGTCACCGGCTCAAGTTTAGCTTCGGCCACTTCAGCACGTTTGATCAGGATGGCTTTCTCCTCTTCATATGCCGCCTTGGCTTTCCCTAGGGTCTCTGTCACGGTGAGCAGAAACTTGTGGAAATCAGAAGATAAACGTTCAACTTTTTCCCGAAGTTTCTTCTACTTCTTCATTTCCTTTTGGAAGCCGACCGCTTGTGATTCGACTTGATTCAGCATGTTCTGCATGACAGTTTCACAAAGTTATAGGATATATATAATAGTCCCGAGCCGCTATCAAGGTCGACCCAGCACTTGGGGGCTACATCTATCAAAGATCTTTCTTGAAAATAATCAAGTCCCATGAAGATGCAGGCATTCAACATGGCAGTTGGGGGCTAATGTGTAGTCTTTTCATCAATACATGCAGAGACCCGACCCATCTTATGGTGTTGAGACGACTCTCGGGGGCTACCAATTATTCATCTACATGAATGTAAATTTACCGAAGTCCCAGGTCATCATTTCATAATGACCCGGCCCTTGGGGGCTACATGTATATATATATAAAGCCAGGTGACAGAAATTACCTCAAACTTCCGCTTGACAGAAGTCACCGTTGCAATTTCAGTGTCCTGGCTCTCAGACAACTGGGTCAAGACAGTTTGATCCAGCGAATTGATGTCTTGATCTTCAAACTAGTGGAAATGAAGAGCCGCCTTCCCCTTATTTTTAATTGGCGAATCAGCCTTGGTGGGGATTTTTGACAAGGCAGTGGAAGTTTCTGGTAGAGGGTTCTGGTTCTCACCAGTCACTGCTACCTCGTCCTGAGCCTTCTCAACGGGCTGCTCTTCTGTCATATCTACTTTCTCCTAATCAGCAAGGGGAGGAGAAGCGCGAGCAGGGCTCACTGCAATGTCTTCCTGAGAAGGGCCTTCTTTCTCAACAACAGGGTCGGAAGACCCGGCAGCAGGTTTTTTTCTTGATTGCTTTTGCGCTGCACAAAGTAAAGAATTATTTAGTCAATGGATAAAAGCAAAACTATAAGCATGAAAGGCAAGTAGTCAATTTTTACCCGCGGTTGATGATAAAAGCCGGTGCTTGAGTGCCGCTGGACTCATCTGAAGAAGGGGAGGTCAGATAGGCCGAGTCATTCAGTGGTAATGGCTCTTTGAAACGACTGGCTTGAGGGAGAGAAGGAGTGGGGCTGTGAGGGATTTTAGTCCAAGCCATTCGTGTAGGAGGCTCGTTGGTTAACCCGCCGCTCAGTTCTTCGTCGCAGCTCCTAGTGTTCTGCTTCGAAGTGCCAGTATGCTGAGTTTTTTCAAAAGAAAGCATGGGTCTAAGTGAGCGTTTGGATGCGAGAACGGGACTTTGTGGACTCCAACCCGGAATTTTTTTTGGACAGGCCTTGTTGAGTCGGAATCTAAGGAGATCAGGGTTACCTCTGGCTCGCCGGCTTGACTAGTTTCAGCTTGTTCCTGAGGAGAGTCGGCGTCAGCAAGTTGGTTAAAAAGACGACCAAGGGAGTCAAGTTCTACCTCATGCTCTTCTTCATCCTCTGGCTCTTTCCCATCATCGTCTTTGGGAGGAGTGGGAACTTGAGGCTCAATCTTCCACCAGTCAGCATGTTCCTACACAATGACGGATTAGAAAATTCACAACAAAGGCAAGGCAGTGTAAGCAAAGTGAGGGGAAATGGGAAAGGTGGCTTACTTCCGGAGCCGGGTTGCCCGAGAAAAAGGGAGCTAGCCCCACAAGCTCAATTGCATCTTTTGTTTCACCAAGGAGTTTCTTGGCGAATTTGATAATGTCCTTCTGTTAAAGGTTGACCCAGCTAAACCGTAATGAGTAGTCGGTCTCGCCTGAGTATGTGTGCATGAGCCGGCTTCTTAAGCTGAGAGGCTGAATCCGCCAGCTCACCCAGGTCTGGGTTAAGTCAACTCCAGTAAGGCCGTGGGCGGTCAAGGCATTGATTTTGGAGTATAAGGGCTGTAGAGCTTCCCTTTCAGCCCTGGAGGCGAAACCCGGGAATGTGATGGAGGCGTCGAGCCAGTCAGCCCTGTAACCCGGAAGCTGATGCTGCTGCTCTGGGAGGTGTCCTTGCAATAAAACCAAGATCTGTACCATCCTTTAGGATGGCTTGCCGGCTTTGCTTCTGGAAAAGCTGAGTTCTTCCTCCTTTGAATAGTAACCCCACCAAGTTCTATGTTGGGTCTGCCTTTATGCTCTGTCTGGTGATTAAGGTAGAGGAATTCCTGGAATAGGCTAATGGATGGCTCAATCTGCAGATAAACCTCATAGAATACTTGAAACTGGCTCAAATTGTGGATGGAGTTGGGGACCAAGTCCTGAGGCCTGAAAGCAAAGAAGTGAAGTACATCCCGGAAGAATTTGGAACCCGGGGGACGGAAACCTCTGTGCAAATGATCACCGAAGATGACAATCTCATTTTGAGCTGGCTGAGGATGGATTTCTTCCTCAGGGGCTTGCCATTCAATCTCTTCCTGGGTTGGAAGTAACCCGGAGTCGACCAAGGCCTGTAGTCTGAGTTCTGACATGTTGGATTTGGCCTAGTTGACAATCTTGTTTGTTTTTGGAGCCATGGATTCAGCTACAAAGAAAGCAGGAAACTAGTAAGAGCCGGTAAAATTCAGAAGTTTGCTGGGTTATCGCGAAGGCAATGGTAAGCCGGTATAAACATCGGGTCATGATTATCCAGATGACTGAAATGTTGAAATGTGCCTAAGTCACAAGGCTACAAACAGTTATTACACAGATTGAGGAATTTTTCGGATCTAAAAAATGGCTGAAAAAGAAAAGGATAACCTAGGTTTATTTCTGTGATTGGGGACGAGATAGTAATGAGGTTCATTTGGAAAAATGTAAAAGATCTATAAGGTCATGGAAAGTATTGCAGAGTTGCTCTACGACCTAACAAATGAGGAATCAAAGATATCTCAGATCTACAAGCCACCATTGCAAAGAACACCGAAGAACGCCAATGAACTAGTAAGAACAATGGTGAGCAGCGCAATGAGATTGATGAGGCGCTTACCAGATCTGTAAAAGAGGAGATTTGGAGGTGTTGAGGTCGCAAGCACGGCCGCGGCTCTTCTAATGAGTCATGGCAATGATGCTGCCGTGGAGGTTGTTGCTGTCTTCAGGACGAAGAGCTCGAATTGGCGCGGCAGCGTCGGGAGCGGGAGGAAGAAGAAGAGTGAAGAGGCGGAAGTAAAAAATGAGCCTCAGGGGGCGTTGACCTGTTTATTGGCAAGGTGGAAACCAAAACGACAGGTGCGAAGCCCCAGGCTGCACAGTAACTTTGGCTAAAAAGACTCCTCAATTTTCACGCCTGACAGGACAATACAAAACCGTTCAAAGATTCGCTATGATGTCACGCCTGGATTTTGCGGGAGTGGATTATGACGTCATGTAGAAAGGCAATGAGAAAAATGCTAAGTTTGAGAAAGTTGAACAACCCGGCAAAAATGATTGACCCGGGAAGTATATTTGATAAGGGTGGAAGACTGGAAGGGTGCAGAAAATGCCGGCTCAGGAAACAGACTTGGAGATGAAGCTCTTCGCAGTTAGTCCTTTACTTTTATCTTCCAGGATGGAGTTTAACATGGATAAATCCAAGTCAAACTGGGGGCTAATGTTGGGGATGTTTCCCAGCGTGCAGATCTGCTAGGAGGATGACCCGGCCATAGAGTCATGAGGCTCAGCGGGTCACCTCACTGTCGGGCCTTGAAGATCCATAATGGGCCGGCTTAAGAGAGACCCGGTGCAAAGGCCGGCTTATCCTGTGGGCCGGCTCATGTTGAAAGGATCAGACAAGAAGATTACCTTGGAGAACAAGATGATTAGAGAAAGAATAGGATACGGGTTGATACTACGACCCGAACTCTGATGTAAACCTAGGGGCTCAACCTATTATATTAAGGGGAGCACCTAGGGCGAAAAGACTAAGTTGCAATCTCTCAAAAGCTAGGTTAGCGAATCCGCATCCTTGTAATCAAGATCCAAAGCAATAACAATCAAGCAGGAAGTAGGCTTTTACTTCCACCGTGAGGGGCTGAACCTGGGTAAACTCGTGTCTCTCGCTTCCCGATCAACCCCGTTAAGCTTCCACCTTCAAATTAATGTTGGATGTGAGCATGACTGGATCTCTTCTACCCTAAATTACAATGTTTAGTCTCTACTTGAACTTCGGAGGTGCTCTGCATTTATGTTTTGCATTCTTAGAAAGGGCTGGCGAGATACCATTCTATCATATTGTATCATGATTGTTTTGACAAAGTGTTGGCGTGTGAGATATATTATTATTGCTCGCTAATTGATTATGCCATTGATATGAGTAAATGTGAGTTCTAAGTGTTATCATTTATGTGGTTAGTTCATGATCTTTGTTGAAAACTTGGTTACTAGTTAAGCTTATATATGGCAACAGAAACAAAAGAGTTTGTATAAGTTTTTCATTGTCACTTTCAGTTTATCAACTGAATTGCTTGAGGACAAGCAATGAGTTAAGCTTGGGGGAGTTGATACGTCTCCAATGTATCTATTTTTCCAAACACTTTTGCTCTTGTTTTGGACTCTAATTTGCAAGATTTGAATGGAACTAACCTGGACTAACATTGTTTTCAGCAGAACTACCTTGGTGTTGTTTTCTGTGCATAAATAAAAGTTCTAGGAATTGGACGAAACTAAGCGGAGATTTTTATTGAATATATAAAAAATACTAGTGCAAATACCTACTGGAGGGGGGCCACCAGCTGCCCACAAGGTAGGCGGCGCGCCTACCCCCCCCCCCCCCAGGGCGTGCCCTCGTGCCTTGTGGGGCCCACCGACCTCCGTCTGACCTATTTCTAACTCCATATATTCCGTCTTCCTGAGAAAAAAATAGGAGAAGAAGTTTCATCATGTTTTTACGATAGGGAGCCGCCACCACCTCCTGTTCTTCATAGGGAGGCCTAATCTAGAGTCCGTTCGGGGCTCCAGGAGGGGGGAATTCGTCGTCATCGTCATCAACAACCCTTCTTCATCACCTCATGATGCTCACCACCGGGAGTGAGTAATTCCATCATATGCATACTTGAGGTAGATGGAGATGGATGTGATTCGTCATGTAATTGAGTCAATTTTTAGGGCTTGATCCCAAGTATCCACTATGTTCTGAGATTGATGTTGTTATGACTTTGTTATGCTTCATGCTTGTCACTAGGGCCCGAGTGCCATGATTTCAGATCTGAACCTATTATGTTTCCATGATCTGCAAGTTATATGCACCTGTTATTATTCTGGACCGTAGACCCCAAGGTGACAATAATTGGGATACTCTCCGGGGATGACGGTAATTTCAGGTGTTCATGCATTCAGTAAGTGTTAATTCTTTGTTCCGGTTCTCTATTAAAAGGTTCACCTTAATTACCCTTAGATTTCCATTAGGACCCTGATGCCACCATGCCACGAGAGGGTAGGACAAAATATGTTATACAAGTTCTTATTATAAGCACGTATGACTATATACGGAATACAAGCCTACATACGATTGATGAATTGGAGCTCTTGTGTATCGCTCTAGGTTGTGACTGTCACATGATGAAAGTCATCCAGATATCCATCGCTACTCCATGCCTATGCTTTCTCATAATATTGTCTTGCTTGAATCACTAATGCTACTACTGTTCCAATTACTATAGAACTTCTACTCTCACTTTTATTGTTACTATTGCTACTATTACTACTGCTATCAAAACTATCATATTATTGTGCTACTAATATTTTGCTGCAGAGAAACAACTTCTCAGGTGTGGTTGAATTGACAACTCAACTGTTAAGGCTTATAAATATTCTTTGGCTCCCCTTGTGTCTAATCAATAAATTTGGGTGAAATACTACCCTCGAAGACTGTTCGATCCCCTATACTTGTGGGTCATCAAGACTATTTTCTGGTGCCGTTGCCGGGGAGCATAGCTCTATTTATTAAGTTCACTTGGGAGTTAAATATCTGCCGCAATTAATATTCACTATGAAGAATCTGAGAGACTCTGATACGTCTCCAACGTATCTATAATTTTTCATTGTTTCATGCTATTATATTATCAATCTTGTATGCTTTATATGACATTTTATATCATTTTTGGGAACTAACCTATTAACCCAGTGCCTAGTGCCAATTGTTGTTTTCTACATGTTTTTGGTTTTCAGAAAATCCCTACCAAACGAAGTCCAAATGCGATGAAAGTTTTTAACGATTTTTTTTGGACCAGGAGGGACACTAGAAGCTTTGGGGGGTGTCCAGACGACAGACAAGGAGACGGCAAGGCAGCACGGCGCACCTAGGAGGGTACGCGTGCCATGCCCCCTTGTGGCACCCTCGTGGCTCCGTCTGGCCTAATTCCAGCACTATAAATTCCGAAATATTCCAAAACCCCCATAGCGAAACCCGAAACAATTATTCCGCCATCGCAAGCCTCTGTTCTTCCATGATCCCATCTGGAGGCCTTTTCCGGTACTCTGTCGGAGTGGGAATTGATCATAGAGGGCCTCTACATCAACCTTGCTGCCTCTTCGATGATGTGTGAGTAGTTCCCCACAGGACCTACGGGTCCATAGTAGTAGCTAGATGGCTCTCTCTCTCTCTCTCCCTTCGATCTTCAATACAATGTTCTCTTCAGAGATCGATTCGATGTAATCTTTTGCGGTGCGTTTGTTGGGATCCGATGAATTGTCGGTTTATGATCAGATTGTTGATTGAAAGTAATTGAGTTATTTCTGAACTTTATTATGTGTGATTGTTATAGATTTGTATTTCTCTCTGATCTATCCATTTAGTTTGGCCAACTAGATTGATTTATCTTCAGTGGGAGAGGTGCTTTGTGGTAGGTTCTATCTTGCAGTGTCCCCACTTTGTGATAGGAGGAGTAGCAAGGCATGTTTTTGTATTGTTGCTACTAAGGGTAAAACAATGGGGTTCTATCATATTGATTGATCTTATTTTGTCTACATTATGTCATCATACTTAAAGCATTACTCGGTTTGTTTTGAACTTAATACGTAGAGAGGCAAGCATAAAAGTGCTCTCTGGAGTAATAGTAGTAGATGCAGAATCATTTCGGTCTACTTATCACAGACATAATGCCTATGTACTAATCATGCCATGAATAACATCATAACTATGCACTTTTCTATCAATTGCCCAACAGTAATTTGTGTACCCACCGTTGCTATGTTCTTGAGAGAGATGCCTCTAGTGAAAGCTATGGCCCCCAAGTCCATTCACCTCATATTGCTAAAACCCTAAAACCTTGCTGCAATTTATTTACTGTTTTTAGTTTTGTAATTTACCTATCTACCACTATCAAAATTAATCCTTGCAATTATCGAGAACAAGGGGATTGACAACCCTCTTGTCCGTGTTGGGTGCAAGTATTTGTTTGTGTGTGTGCAGGTACTGTTGATAGTTGTTTGCATGAATCTCCTATTGGTTCTATAAACTTTGGTTCTTAACTGAGAGAAATACTTTCTGCTACTATACTACATCACCCTTCCACTTCGGGGAAACCCAACGCCTATCACAAGTAGCAGAAGAATTTCTGGCGCCATTGCCGGGAAAACTTCATCAAACAAACAAAGGTCCCTTCACATAGATTATCATTTACTTGTTCTACATTTTATTTGATTTTATTTTGCCTTTATTAGTTTCTATCAAAAAATAAAAAATACCAAAAATATCTTGTTTGCTATCTTGTTTGAATTGCCATTATGTCTCAAGAAAACACTAAGCTGTGTGACTTCTTGAATACTTATAATAATGATTTTATTACTACTCCAATTGCTCCTCCTGCCACTAGTGCAGAGTCATATGATATTAATGCTGCATAATTAAATCTTATTATGAAAGAACAATTTGCTGGAAATCCTAATGAAGATGTTGCATCCCATCTTAATATGTTCGCTGAACTATGTGATATGCAAAAGAAAAAAGATGTGGATAATGATATTGTGAAGTTGAAATTATTTCCTTTCTCGCTTTGAGATCGAGCTAAAACTTGGTTTTCATCCTTACCTTGCAATAGTATTGATTCATGGGATAAATGTAAGGATGCTTTTATTGCTAAGTATTTTCCTCCTGTTAAGATACTATCTCTTAGAAATCAAATCATGAACTTTAGACAACATGAGCATGAGCATGTTGCACAATCTTGGGAGAGAATGACATTAATGATTAAATTTTTTCCCACACATGGATTACGCTTTTGGATGATAGTACAAATTTTTTATGCGGGACTGAACTTTGTTTCGATTAAAATGACATGCATGCATTGATTGAAGCATAAATGTCATGCCTTGTTTGTTTACCTTGTCGGTTGCTTCTTCTCGTTAGTTCTTGTTACGAAGTGTGAGGATTCGTTCTACTACGCTTGTTCGACTACTTCATGGATTCGGTCTTCTTCCAAGCGGGATCCGAGGCAACATGACCATTACCTTGGATATCACTACTATCTTTGCTTGCTAGTCGTCTCGATGCTATCGCTACGTCTTGCTACCTACCACTTGTTTGTCAGCCTCCCAAATTGCCATGATAAGCCTCTAACCTTCCACCATCCCAGCAAACCGTTGTTTGGCTATGCTACCGCTTTGCTCAGCCCCTCTTATAGCGTCGCTAGTTGTAGGTGCAGTTTGCAGGTTGTTCCATGTTGGGACATGGATATCATGGGATATCACAATATCTCTCTATTTAATTAATGCATCTATATACTTGGTTGTGTGTGGAAGGCTCGGCCTTTTGCCTGGTGTTTTGTTCCACTCATGCCGCCCTAGTTTCCGTAATACCGGGGTTATGTTCTGTGATGAGCGTTCCTAACATGTTTGGGGTTTATGGGGTCCCTTGACAATTCGCTTTGAATAAAACTCTTCCAACAAGGCCCAACATTGGTTTTACCATTTGCCTAATAACAACTAAAACTTGCATAGGGACTTACCGATACCCGCGGATAATTAATCAACAAACCGAGCTAGTGCTCCCCATGAGTGTTGGCCCACCTACCTAGCAGTCAGTGGTGCCGCCTCGGGGCAACTCGAGGTCTTTTGGCTATCGTCCACTTGGCATAGACGGTTGTGTCCTGAGAACGAGATACGCGTGGCTCTTATCGGGGTGTCGACACACCAGGTGGTCTTGCTGGACTTGTTTTACCATTGTCGAAATGTCTTGTGCATCGGGATTCCTAGGATACTTTGGGCTATCTCGAGGTTGAGGTCTTCCCACCACTACTTTTGTGATGGACTAGTTGGGACACCCCTGCAGGGTTAAATCTTTTAGAAAGCCGTGCCCGCGGTTTTGTGGCGACTTGGAAATTTATAACCTCCGATTGTAGAGAACTTGACACTAGACTCAATTAAAATACACCAACCGCATGCATAACCATGATCGTCTCTTTTCAAGGGAGTTCGGGAAGAGAACACGGTGGGGTTATGTTTGACTCGTATGTAGGTGTTCAGGATCACTTCTGGATCATACTAGTTTTGCGCCCGATTATGCGTAGTTTACTTTTCTTATTCTTGTACTCGTAAGTTAGCCACATACAATGCTTAGTGCTTGCTGCAACCTCACCACTTAACCATTCCTCACCCATTAAGCTTTGCTAGTTTTGATACCCATGGTAATGGGATTGCTAAGTTCCCGTGGCTCACAGATTACTACGACAACAGGTGCAGGTACAGGTAAAGCGATGCTTTGATGTGAGAGTGATTATTGTTCCATTTGGAGTTCTTCTGCTTCTTCTTCTTCTTCGTCGATCATAGGATGGGTTCCTGGTTGACAGCCTGGGATTAGCAGGGTGGATCTCGTTATTCTTTCATTCGATTTCATCCATAGGCGGATCCTGCTCTTCTGTATGATGATTGCTATGTATTGATGTATTGGTGTATTCATGTTGTAGCTTGTGGCGAGTGTAAGCCTTTATCTGGTATTCTCATCTATTCAGTACATGGTATGTTGTAATAATATCCACCTTGCGAAGCGTCTCGACATGCGTTTCTATCCTTGTCAAGATTTCACCTTTCTAATTAAAGTTGACTCATCTCCAGTCCCTTCATCGTCAAGTTCTATGTTACTAAAAAAAGACATAGTGGACACTTCTATGGTTTTAGCATCTTCATCTTCACTAGCTAGAAAATGTGACTCTGGTTTAGCACCCATTCTATTTACTAGTGTAGTTTGTTTGTCGGATATTTTACCTATCATATTTTCAGTCCGAGCAAGTTGTAATTGGAGGTTGGCTACTTCTCGATTAACTTCATCAAATTGTTTACTAATTGCTTGAATCAAAGTCGAGTGTTCTTTAATCTCCTTAACAAATAGTTCATTTTGTTCATATTGTGAATGCATAAAAAACTTAGTAGCCTTTTCAATTTCAAACAAACTTTTATCATAAGAGTTATCATGAAGTACATTATTATTAGAGGGGTTACCGGGGTATGGCCTAGGATTGAAATTCCCTCTATAAGCATTGTTATTGAAATTATTTCTTGCAACAAAATTCACATCAATTGCATCATTGTTTTGCTCAATAAAAGTAGATAATGGGATATCATTTGGATCAACATGAGCATTTTTACTAGCAAGCAAGAGCATCCATTTTCTCACTCAATGTAGAAACTTCTTCGACAGAGTTTACCTTCTTACAAGTTGGAGCTCGTTCGGTGTGCCATTGGGAATAATTTGTTGTCATATTATCGAGAAGCTTCGTGGCTTCTCCTAATGTGATTGCCATAAATGTGCCACCTGCAACTGAGTCTAGAAGATTTCTCATGTTGTTAGCATGGCATCAACTCATGGCTATATTAAATGAAGCCTTTACACACCTAGGAGTGATTCAAGAAATTACTTCATGCTCATTTAAGTGAGAAATGCAATCTGGATAGTAAATAAACATGGTGATCCATGTGCTACATGGCATGGCAATAATCATAATCTACATTCAATTATACCACAAATGCATATAAAGAAAGTCTCGATCGGAGTTATGGTTCTATCGGAACAGAAGAAACGATATCGGGAAGGAATTGGTGATGAAAAGATGGCACATGTGCAAAATCTTGGTAACCCAAGTATTCCACTGGAAAGAATGGGAAATTTTGGATGAAATGGATATAAAGATGATGGAAAATGTATGCATAGAACTCAAATGGTGAGCAAAACAAAATCACTGTTCAATCTACCGCAAACAGCATCATGCCATCTTGCAAGCATCAAAACAGCAAGCTACAGGAAGCTAATATGCTGAATCATGACATGTGGCCATAGTATGCTGGAAATGCAACATTTCATCTAAAAGGTTCAAGTTCATAGGCGTCATGGTTAAATTGATATGGAATTAACAAAATGCAATGTTGCTGTTACAGATTCATGACTGTGAAAATTAGAGTAGTGCTGAAACAGTAACATTGACATGGCATGTTTGCAAGCTTGAAACAGCAGTTTAGCAGGTTAAACATGGCAAGCAAATATTACCAGTAGCAAGTAGATATGAAAATGCTCCAAAAGTATATACAAAGTTTCATCATATGATGCTTATATGATTTTTAAAAAAATTAAAAAAAAAGGCACTTACTGAAAATATGACATGCAACAAAACTTGCACAAATGGCAAAACTAATGGCATGAATGGATTTGTTGGATTTTTCTACCCCAAAACAATATATGATATACATATGTTACTGTAGATAGCAATGCCACATTTTAATATGCAAGATTACTTCCTAGAATGGAAACATGGGACATGCCAGATTTGGCATATGCCGAAAATGGACTAAAGACAAAAAAGAGGGGGAATATGCCGAAAATGGAATAAAGACAAAAAAACACTTCCGTGATGATATGTCTTTGTCACAGTAGGTCACGTTTTCTGTCATGCTTGTACATCCATGACGATTTTATGACAGAATCAAGATAGTCATACCTGTGCTGTCATAGAAGTGTTCCATGACAATACTCAAATTATCATCACAGAAGTGTCCACTTCTATGATGATAAAGGACGCATCATGGAAGTGTTTTCGTCAAGGGTGACCGACATGTGGCATCCACCATAACGGGTCGCCGTTAAGCTATCGGGTTCCGGTTTGGATCCGATAACCTGTTAACAGCTCTGACCAATGGGTATTTTCCACGTGTAAAATTCTCATTGGCCGAAGGAACCACGTGTCAGCTCGGCGTCACGACAGATGTCATTCCTCCAATGGACGAGACGGGCCTACGGAAATGTTACACGTGGCACGGCCCAACAGTGGCCCATTTAGGTTTAAAAGGCCGGCCCAGTCAAAGGCCCATAAGATTTACTCAGGTACTAGTGGGCTGGCCCACTAACGGCCTGCTTAAACATGGCCCATTTACGGCCCACTACTAGATCAGGCCCGATAATTGTTCGCTCAGTCTTTGGGCCCCATTACGGCCCAGTGAGTATTCGGCCTGTTAAAGGCCCGATGTAGAAATGGGCCCATTTCAGCCCGGTGTGCCTTTCGACCTGTTAATGGCCCGTGCTGCACATGGGCCATATATGGTCCAACGCGACATTTGGCCCCTTAACAGCCCGTGATCTCGGTGGCAACATTCCAGCCCAACCTGACTTTGGGCCTGTTAAAGGCTTGTCGTACAATTCGGCCCATTGGTCCTCTACTAAGCTTTCGGCCTACTAAAGGCCCATGATATGATTGGGCCAACCAAGGCCCGAGAGATGTTTCGGCCTGGTAACGGCCCATCATGTAACTGGGCCAATAATGGCCTAAGGTGTATTTCAGCCTACTAAAGGCCCGTGGTCGACTCATGAAAATTGAGGCCCAACAAGCTTTTCGGCCTACTAAAGGCCCATGCTGTCTTCTAGGCCATAACAGGCCAGCAGAATATTTAGCATGTTAATGGCCCGAAGCTACGTGGGCCCAACTAAAGTTTGGGCCCACTAAAGGCCCATGTGAGTTATGGGCCTGGGCATACCGTGTCCATGAAGGGCCCATAAGGCAGGTCCGCGCACGCCCGAGTAAAGCCTGTTGCGGGCCGGCCCATTTATGGCCCACTGAAATGCAGGCCCGTTAGAGGCGCATGTTTCGGCCCGTCCGCCTGAATAAGATTTTCACCCTTTCTTTCTGATAGCAAATGATGACATATATGGTAACTACAAATTAAAAATAAACCTACACTATGGAATAAAGAAATTACGGCATAGTAACTTAGAATAAACCTACACTATACAATAAAGGAATTAGGGCATATTACATCCACTGGGCATCAAAGTTCGCCACCAGTGATCATAAAGCGCAACCAAGAAGCAGATTACAAAACCTGGGCATCAAAGGCCCTGCCATTGCAGCGCAACAAAATAATACTGAACCAAGCCCACTTGAACATAGTTCAAGAAACGTTAGCCTTGCGCGGGAGCTGTTGCGCAAGCAGCTGAGCAAGGCAGTGAGAACGGCCTAGCATGTCGGTCATATCTTCCAGCTCTAGCTATTTAGCAATGAGGTTCTCATTGGAGTTCTCTGCGATCTTCCTTAGAGATTGGACTTCAAATCGAAGTTGAGTTGCACTATGTCTTTCTGCTTGCAGATGAGACTGAAGAAGTCGAACTGATTCAGGCAGCGACTTCTGTGAGCTTGTGTGACTGCTAGTCTCGAGTAACTTGAACACTGCATCAAGACATGACTTTGGGGTTGTCTCACTATCTTCAAGATGTTTTGCCTTCTTTGCTGCAATATATGTTGGGTTTGTCTCAGAGTCTTCAGCAGACTTGTGCGTGCCATCAGGCATATCACCCTGAAACAACAAGACAGATGACAGGTTTTGCACGTATATAAACAAAGATGGTAACTGCGATGTCAATTCCATCCAGTTTCATATTACAAAATAAAGAGACAATTCAAAATGTCAAGAGCATAATTTGGCAATGTTCATAACGCGGGGAGCTACACCACACTACTAGATTACAAATCAACAACACAAGCATAGATGCAGGGCAAAAGAAAATCATTGTATCTCTTTTCGTTAACATGCATGCGATGTTCATATCATCAGCCAGATCAGCAAAGACAAAGCAGGAAATGACAAGGTGCAAATGTGGGCAGCTTCACCACACACTGGATTACAGATCAACAACACAAGCGTACATGCAGGGCTAAAGAAAATCAATGGATCTGTATTGAATAATGTGCATGGTATGAATAACGAATTTAGTTTCACGACTAAAACTTGAAACTTGCAGTTGTTGCGAACATGCATTTTGATAGAAACAACAAACTAAGCAACAGTTGACGATAGGGAGTATGAGCAAATTAAACAGCAATTGAGGATAAAGGCTTTAGAAGAACGGACTTACATTAACAGTTAACACTGGCTCTATAATGCCCTTCTCCATGTCAAGGGAGGGATAACTCAAGAATTTCAGCAGAGAAACTTCTTCATAAGCATTGCCTATACTGTACATTTTGTAGGGAGTAATTATTGATATGATAATACTAGAAGGGATAGAGGATAATGAAGATAAGATGCACAGTGATGCTACATAATCAACTACCTATCCATGTAAGTACAACGTTACATGAAAAAATGTACTGACAAGAGCAATGGGTTACATTTCTGCACTGGCATTGTTTGTGTATTCAACTTTTTGGTAAGATTAAGTATAGATCTGATAATTTTTAGGAAATGGTGGGCAAGGGAGATAAGATGTAGAGTAATGCAACACAATGAACTACTCACTTCATCCCATAATATAAGTGTTTTGCACACTAGTGTAGTGTACAAAACTCTCTTATATTATGGGACGGATGGAGTAGCTGTTAATGTAAGTACAGTGATACAAGATGTTCGGTCCATACAAGAGGACTGCAGAGCTAAACTTCTTCAGAAGCATTGGGTTGATTCTAAATTTATGTAAGAGTCAATACGGATCTTATAATGTCCACCAAATGGAGGATAAGGAGGCTAACATGTGCAGTGATGCTACATAATCAACCAGCTATGAAAGTAAGTATGGTGATACAGGGCAAGAGGTACTCACAAGAGCAATGAAGTGTGCAATATAGTTGCGAGATCTTGTGGTCCCTTGAGAATGGATATTCTTTTGCAAACATTTTTCGTACATGTGAGACGGTAAGGCACATGCAAAAATGTAGTTCAAATTGTGATGTGATATCATAGGCAGTACCTTACGCTGTAGACGAGACCAGTGTGTAACAAGCTTATTCCAGTCACTGTCTAGTAAATGAAGCACCGGAGACTTTACAGAAATTTAGTTTAGAGGCTTGCCATCGGAGTGTGCTTGCCTCAGGTAGCAACAATACTTCCTCAAAGCATAGCTGAAAGGCGCAACCAAGCTTTGCTCGTCTTGACTATCCAGTTTGGTTATCGCCTATTTAAAAGAATGAAATCTTTTGTGTTCTGCCAGCAGAAACATAGGCACTAATTACCATGAATAACATTAGTACATTACTTACACATAAGTTGCGGAGGAAGATTGGAAATTGTTGTTTGTCTGTAGTATAATCTTTCCACGAAGGGAAGATGCGCACAAACTTCCTGAAAACAATAAAAGCTTCGTCTTCTAAACTTGGAAGAAGTGGAACAGGGATCCTATTTGCTGCAATTGGGGCTCTCTCCAGTTCGAAAAGGGATTTGGCAAGTGGAGTTGGTGTACTCTTTGCTGGAATGGGGGTTTTGCATCGTAGAGCTGATGCTATGTCAACTGGCCTCGTTATACTTTTTGCTGCAGTTGGGGTCTGCTGAGCTGGGGCATCTGAGATGGCCAGTGGGGTAGGGGTAGAGTCTACTAGAGTTGGCGCTGTGTTTTGTGGGTCTAGTGATATTGCCACTACACCTAATGGGCTATTTGATTTATCAGGTGGCACTACCTTTTCCAAATACTTTGTTCGTGCTCCATCGCGATCAGCAATCACCCTCTTCCTTTTGAACATCTGATACACAAGAACAACATTTGAATGGAGAAATATGGTATGATGATAGATGGAATATGTACTGAAAATGGATAGGCATGGCATATTCACATATATGATGTGTAAACTAAGCAAATGGCGGTGTAACAAAGTAGAAGCAATGCAAAGCATCATTTGCAAGATATGTGCGACCAATATAACCTTGCCAAGTTAGAGCAAGCACCTTGATGGGTGAATAAGATAGGGCATCTGCCTCTGACTCCTCCACTAGGGAGCTACATTAACTTAGGTCTCTCTCTAGCTCAGAATCATTGTTAGGATCATATTCTGAACACAAATCTATAGGTGGAGACCATGCGCATTCCATTGCATCCAGACTCGATCTCAGTCCCTTAACGCCAAGTTTGATAGCCATGGCATTGTTCTGCTTTATTCTTCTCATGCTCCCAAGCTCATAATCATTATGGTGATGTTCAGTATCTGAGATTCACGAAAACATAAGAAGTAGTCAGATTATCTTTGGAATGTATTGCGGATTCTACTCTAATAGTGTCTCCCTACAAACCCCTGCGTATACAAAGTTCATCCACCAACCGTGCTGACTAGACCACACACATAAATGCAAACCTCTTATGTCTCTATAAGGGGTGGACACACATTTCAAAACTGAAGTAGCAACATTAGCATCATATCAAATTCGTATTTGAACAAATAAACTTCGGAATTATGAGTTGCATAATGTTTAACTTCAAGGGTGGAGTGCTGGTAGTGCGACACAAAGCACGTAGGCAGTTTTTATTCCATGTGAAAGATCATAGTCTATGTAAAAGGTGGATATAACACTTTTCTTTCTATACAATGTAGTGTTCATTGCCCACACATGATGGAAGAGATCACACAGAGAAATACTATTCACTCATGTCTGTGGTTCCAGGATTTTGAAACAGCGTGGTCCACCCTAAAAAGAATATTGACAACAAATATGACAAGGCAAGAATAAAGCTAGTGAATCAATCATTACTTGTGAGCTTACTAGGACAAGTATGCAGAATCGTAACTGCAGTTAGAGACCATCCAAAATCTGAATCAAGAAGTTGGGCTAGCACTTATTGTTTGCAATTAATCTAAGTGAATAATTGGATATCATATCTAATGAGTAACAAAGACTAGTAAAATTGTCAACAAACCTAGCCTGCGGTAGTAATATGGGTCAATGTCACTATGACCAACAATCCAACATGACTAGTGTTTGTTCCTAGGTGAGGAATTTTGAAACCCTGTCAACTCTACATGTACTAAAGATTACTGAAACATCTCAACCATTAAATGTAGGTAGCACTCAGTACACAACAAACCCTAATGAGAGTCCTGCCTAATGAGTAATGAATCAATTAGAAAATGGGTGATGGGAAGTGGCTGCAGAGTGTTGAGGACGGCGTATCTCAGGATAAATCGGGTTGGCTGAGTGGGTGCTGCATGCCTGAGCCCTGAGCGGACTGGGAAGCTGGGCACGCCGGCGCGGCCGGGCAGCGGTGACACTGGTGGGCGAGTGGCTCCTGACCTCCTGTTAGTCCGGTGTCTCCTCCTAAAGTCATGGCGTCCGGCGACAGCATGTCGCCAGCGAGGCAGGTGGCTGGCGATGCTACTTGTGAGCTGCCTTGGTAATTCTCTGAAGAGGAAGGGAGATGCAGTATAGTAGAGATAAGTATTTCCCTCAGTTATGAAACCAAGGTTATCAATCCAGTAGGAGAATCACGCAACACCTCATTAGCAGCACCTGCACACAAAACAACAAATCCTTGCACCCAACGCAAACAAGGGGTTGTCAATCCCTCGGCGGTAAGTTGCAAGATTAAATTGTATGTGATAGATAGATAGATTGAAACAAAAATACAAAAAAAAAATGCAGCAAGTATTTTTAGGGTTTTAGTATATGATTTAGATAGACCCGGGGGCCATAATTTTCACTAGAGGCTTCTCTCAAGAAAATAGCATACGGTGGGTAAACAAATTACTGTTGGGGAATTGATAGAAAAGCAAATAATCATGACGATATCCAAGGCAATGATCATGTATATAGGCATCACGTCCGAGACAAGTAGACCGACTCCTGCCTGCATCTACTACTATTACTCCACACATCGACCGATATCCAGCATGCATCTAGTGTATTAAGTCCATAAAGAACGGAGTAACGCCTTAAGCAAGATGACATGATGTAGACAAAGTAAAATCACGCATGAATAAACCCCATCTTTTTACCCTTAATAGCAACGATTCATACGTGTCATGTCCCTTTCTGTCACTGGGATTGAGCACCGCAAGATCGAACCCATTACAAAGCACCTCTTCCCATGGCAAGATAAATCAATCTAGTTGGCCAAACCAAATCAATAGATCGGAGAAGAAATACGAAGCTATAATAATCATGCATAAAAGAGATCAGAGAAGACTCAAATAATATTCATGGATAATCTGATCATAAACTCACAATTCATCGGATCCCAACAAACACAACGCAAAAAGTGATTACATCGGATAGAACTCCAAGAACATCGAAGAGAACATTGTATTGAAGATCAAAAAGAGAGAAGAAGCCATCTAGCTACTAACTATGGACTCGAAGGTCTGTGGTAAACTACTCACGCATCATTGGAAGGGCAGCAAGGATGATGTAGAGCCCCTCCGTGATCGATCCCCCCTACGACAGAGTGCCGGAAAAGGCCCCCAGATGGGATCTCTCGAGAACAGAAGCTTGCGGCGGCGGAAAAAGTATTTCGTGGACTCCCCTATTGGTTTCCTGATTTTTGGGAATTTATAGTGGTGGAATTAGGTCAAACGGAGCTGAGGTGGGCCCACGAGGCACCAGGGCGCGCCTGCCCCCCCCCCCCCAGGCGCGCCCTGGTGGCTCGTGGCCGCCTCCTCTGGCGTCTGGTCTTCTCCTGAAGCTTCTAGTGTTGGTATTGTCAAGAAAAAAATCTCCAAAAAGTTTCGTGGCATTTGGACTTCGTTTGGTATTGATATTCTGTAAAACAAAAAACAGGCAGAAAACAACAACTGGCACTGGGCACTAAGTTAATAGGTTAGTCCCAAAAAATGATATATAATTGCTGTAAATGTATATAAAAACATCCAAGATTGATAATATAACAGCATGGAACAATCAAAAATTATAGATACGTTGAAGACGTATCAGCATCCCCAAGCTTAATTCATGCTCGTCCTCGAGTAGGTAAATGATAAAAACAGAATTTTTGATGTGGAATGCTGCCAATCATATTCATCATATATTCTTTTCTTTTGTAGCATGGACATTTGGACTTGAATGATTCAAAGCAATAGTCTATAGTTTGACATGAAGATATAAATACTCAACCATGCTAACAAGCAACCATGTCTTTCAAAATATCAATGCTAAAGAAAGTTATCCCTAGCCCATTATGCTCAATCATTGATCCATCCATGAAACACACTCAAATATTAGCTACACACAATGCACAAGTATGGCAATAGTGCTCTCTAGTTGGTGCTTTATAAGAGAAGATGGATACTCAAAATAAAAATAAAAATTGCATAAAAAATAGATAGGCCCTTCACAGAGGGAAGCAGAGATTTGCAAACATGGCAGAGCTCAAAGCTTAAATTAGAGAGATAAAAATATTTTGAGAGGCATGCTTTTCCTGTCAACGAAAACGACCGAGAATTCCCAATATCTTCCTTGCTAAACACATCATAGGCGGTTCCCAAATAGAAAGTAAAGTTTATTTCCTTTCCACCATTCTTTCACAATCCATGGCTAGCCGTATCCACGGGTGCCCTCCATACCAACACTTTCCAAGGAATTTTGTTGTTATTAATTTTTGATTTCATTGTGGGACTGGGCATCCCTATTACCAGCCACTCTCTCGTGCAATGACAAGTGAATAAACACTCATCGTGAGAATAACACACCTAGCATGGAAAATATTGGCCACCCCCTGCCGCTTCATGAGCGGTACGGGCACACAAAACGGAAAAATTATTTTGAAAATTAGAGTTGACACACGCAAATTTACTTGGAACGGCATGGAAATACCACATATAGGTAGATATAGTGGACTCATTTGGCACAACTTGGGTTTAAGGAGTATGGATGCACAAGTAGTATTTCCGCTTAGTACAAATGAAGGCTAGCAAATAGATTGAGAAGCAACCAACCAAAAGCGAAAACGGTCATAAACATGCATTGAACATAACTAACACCGAATCATGCACCATAAGTAGGATATAATTTCTTTGCATAACTATTGACTTAATGTGCATGCATAGGGAATCACAAACCTTGACACTAATATTCTTACTAAATCACAATTACTCACTAACATGACTCACATATTATCATTTCCATATCGCAAAACTATTGCAAAGAATCACACTTATCATATCCAATGATCTATATGAAAGTTTTTATTATATCCCTCTTGAATATTCATCACTTTGGGACCAAATTCATATCTTGTGCAAATTACTGTTACTTTTATCAACTCTCAAAAAGATATAAGTGAAGCATGAGAGTGCACATATTTCTTCAAAATTTTAGTTTTATCAACTCTCAAAATAATATAAGTGAAGCATGAGAGTTTATTTCTTCAAAATTTTATCTTGTCAACTCTCAAAATAATAT
Organism: Elymus sibiricus; assembly: GCA_039707655.1. Taxonomy (NCBI): domain Eukaryota; kingdom Viridiplantae; phylum Streptophyta; class Magnoliopsida; order Poales; family Poaceae; genus Elymus; species Elymus sibiricus. The sequence continues at coordinate 239,692,391 of CM077676.1, forward strand.
AAGTGAAGCATGAGAGTTTATTTCTTCAAAATATAGCCACCGCCGTGCTCAAAAAGATTTAAGTGAAGCACTAGAGCAACTGCCTAGCTCAAAAAATTTAAGTGAAGCACATAGAGTATTCTAACAAATTATGATGAACGTGTGGCTCTCTCAAATTGGTGTGTCCAGCAAGGATGATTGTGACAAACTAAAAAGCAAACAAAGCAAAGACTCATATAATACAAGACGCTCCAAGCAAAACACATATCATGTGACGAATAAAAATATAGCTCCAAGTAAAATTACCGATGGTTGGTAGAAGAAAGAGGGGATGCCTTCCGAGGCATCCCCAAGCTTAGATGCTTGAGTCTTCCTTGAATATTACCTTGGGGTGCCTCAGGCATCCCCAAGATTAGGCTCTTGCCACTCCTTATTCCTTCATCCATCGTGATCTCACCCAAAACTTGAAAACTTCAATCACACAAAACTCAACAAAACCTTCGTGAGATCCGTTAGTATAACAAAATAAATCACCACTTTAAGTACTGTTGCAAACCCATTCATATTTTATTTTTGCATTATACCTACTGTATTCTAACTTCTCCATGGCTTATAACCCCCCGATACAATCCATAGTTTCATCAAAACAAGCAAGTAGAGCATCAAAAACAGAATCTGTCAAAAACAGAACAGTCTGTAGCAATCTATTTAAAACCTATACTTTTGTAACTCCAAAAATTCTAAAAACTTAGGACAACGTGGGAAATTCATATACCAATACTGTGTAAAAATTTCAGATTTTTCTAACGCTCCAGTACAGAACCAAAATTCCAGCACTGGACGCAAAACTTTTTGTTTTCCAAACAGCATCAATTATACTATCTTCCAAATCATCCCAAAGGTTTTACTTGGCACAAACACTAATTAAAAACACAAAAACTCAATCATAACAGTAGCATAAATATGAAAACACACCAAAAGAAAAAGTAAAATGTAACACCCCAATTTTATTAAATTTGGATGTTAATAGAATCATCAATGCATCTCATATTTTATTGCATTTTGGAGTTTTTCTGAATATTCAAATATTATTTTCCACTCAAGAGAAAAAAAGGAGAGGGGATAAAATGACTTCCTCAAATATAAAAGAGATGGAAAAATTATTAGAATATTATTTGGAGTTTTTGGAGTTCATTTTGTATTTATTTTATTTGCCAAAAGTGTTAGGCAAATATTTTCAAAGTTTTCTGTGCTTAAATTAATGTTCGCTGTGCTCTAGATATTCAGGAATGAATTTTGGAATTTGTGTTGTATTTTTATAAATTCGTTTGATTTTGTTTTGGGCCACTATTTGTTTTCTGTTAAAAAAAACAAACAAACACACCGCCTGGACCGAAACTGAGTTCAGCCCAGGAGCACACCGACCGGCCAGCCGCACTTGCAGCCCGGGACAGCCCCGCGCCCGAAACCTTTTCCCGCCAGCCGCCCGCTCTCACCTCTCTCTCTCTATCTCGCTGACTAGAGGGACAGCCTCCTTCTTCCCCCAATGCCCGCACCTTCCGCTCGAATGAGCACCGCAGCACGCGCCGCACGCAACCGCCGGCGAGCCCTCTCAGGATAAGACTTATCCCGCAGCTCCCCGAGCCCCTAGCCGCACCTATATAAAGGCCAGGAGCCCCTCTCTCGATCCCGCCTACTCGCTCATCTCCATGCCGCTTCTAGCCATCGCCGTCGCCGTTCGCATCTCGCTGGAGCCGAGCCGCTCCGCCGTTGTTTTCGTCGCCAGTGAGCCACCCCGACCCCATTTCTTCGTCACAATCGACTTCCCGTGCCCACGCTCATCTCTAGGACATGTTTTTGAACCCTAGGTTTTCCGGAGACGACGCCACGATCGACGCCGAGACCCGCTGGAGCACCGTAAGCTTCCGCCCTCGCCTCGCTCGACCCCGCCGCCCCGAGGAGCTCCGTCACCGCCATTCGGACGCCCTCAAGCCCTGGCATCCCCGCTGTCGCCGAGGACCGCCTCAGCCGCCACTCCGACCGCCGCTGAGCTGCCAACGCCATCCCCTGCTCGTCGCCGACCCCGTTCCCCACTGTAAGCGGCCGCCCTCCGTCCCGTCCATTAGATCGTAGTCCGACGGCCCAGATTAGATTAGATTTTTTATTATTATTGCGAATCGGTATGTGTTAGTTAACGGCCGTCCGCCGGTTTAGCTACGCAGTGGACACCTTCTGGCCAATCACAGTACACCACGTGGCCAGGGACCTATTCGCTATAATTTTCTTCTCTGTTTAGCCCCTAGAATTTGCAGATTAGCCCCTAAACTTTGTTTAGCCACAACTTTTTAACCGTAGATCCAAATTAGACAAAACCAGCGGCAAATTGTTCGTCTTGATTAGATCTATCCAGAGAACCCATTCTTGCAAACTTTTGATAATTTCAAATTTGAATTTATTCAGATTTGAATTCAAACTCAGTTTGGCCATATCTTTTAAACGATAACTCCGCTTGAATTAATTCTTTTTGCACTGTGTCACCGTAGCCAAATCCTATGATCTGAACTTTATCATGGCATTTTTCACACAACTAGGATCTGTCTATGCATATTTTTACTCATATGCCTAGTATGCACTATGGTTCACATCACAAATTTTGAACCCCATGTCATATGTTGTTTTCCACTTAGAATATTTTTGTGCTAGTTAAGTGTGTTGTGTTTTCATTTGGATATTTTCTGAGTCTTTTGTTTTGCATGTTATGTTGGTTCTGTGAATGATTGCTTATGTGCGTTTTTTTACTTTGACGATAGATTGTCCGGAGTGCGAAGCAGAATACTATCATTCTCTAGAGTTGAACCAGCAGTACCAAGGCAAGTTCACATTTGACCATTCTTTTAATTACCTATGTTTTTATATGCACTTAGTCCTTTGTGGTAGGATTGCATGGTCGGAATCTATGCCGGATGGCTATGCCTTTACCTAGTAGTTCATTTGAAGTAGGCCTGAACTATACAACCTTTGTCACCACCGTGTAAGTTTATTTTCACCTCGCTAATGTAGACGTGGATTAGGGAGTGTTCATGGTGAGACATGAGTGACAAAGTAGTAATCAGGACCAAGACTTTTAAGTGAACTACCTAGGCGGAATTGGTTTGAATGGTGGCGAAGTATAGTGGGAGCATGCATGGGAAATCCATGGTGGTGCACCACTAGTGGTCTGCCGCCCAGGCTCAAAGGGATCAAATGTGTTTTCATGTCTAGACGCTTACGTGTGCAGCCACAAGCCAATATGGGCTCTGGCTTAGTTGAGTAGTTAGTGTGACCTCTTCCGGGATATGCTAGCAGATGTAGAATGAGTAGGTGTACCGGCCTATCCGTTGGTTAAGAGGGAATGCATTCGAAAGGCTATGTCTCGATCTTCCGATCAAGGAGGTGGTCGAGTCTTGTGGGGAAAAGTGCGCAAACCTCTGCAGAGTGTCAAACCTAATCGATTAGCCGTGTCCCCGGTTACGGACAACTTGAGCTTTTAGTAGTGGAAATGCCGGGAGATCTCTTCACCCTTAATTTAAATCAGTGGGTTTAAATAAACTTTGGGAATGGATTGAGTTGGGGTTGCCAACTCATCCTATGCTATTTTGTAGAAGCAGAACAATTTCTTTACAATAAGGAAAAACCAGCTTTATGCAAAGATAAAATTAGAGCTTCCACCAGCCAAATTGCATGTACAAATAGGTTCATTATACTTGTGATGTGACTTGCCAGTACATTCCATGTACTGACCTACATGGCTACAACCTATCATGTTGCAGATATATCCGACGAGGATTAAAGTGCGATAGGTCGATGTTCTACACTCAGCTTTGCTCGTGGAGTTGATGGACTCATTTACTTCTTTGGTTCCGCAGTATTTGTTTAATGGCCTTATGCCATATTTTTGTAATAATTGTATTACTCCTGGACTATCGATGTAATAAAGAGATGTGTGTAATTTTTGTTATTTCATCGAGTACTGTGTGTGCTAGCAAGTCGATCCAGGGACTAGCATGGTAAGCACAGAGACTTCGATCCTTATTGGGTCGGGTCGCTACAAAGATGGTATCAGAGCACACGTTGACTGTAGGATGCGAACCCTAGAAAATGGAAAAGCCATAGGATGAAAATTCTATTTTAAGATTTCCCTATATATCCGTTGGTCTCGTACTTTTCTCTACTTCTTTACTAATTTATCCTCTCTTCCAAATGTAAATGTCGGCCGCCATTGTCGAGTTTGAGCAGCCCGATGAGACCATGCCCTTTGGGAGGCAGCTGATGAAGATCGTGAAGCACCTGAAGATCGCGCTGCCCCCTCTCACGGGGACTTTCACAGCCACCTTGCCGGAGGAGACATGCCGGAGGATTGATGTCCATATCCCCGGACGCACCATCGGAGTTCACACCGAGCCCATTGACTTCTATCTGGATGTCGGATCATGGGGCTTGGGCAAGGGCATTGCTGCTCATATTGCTCTTGGCCGCATTCGGGAGGAGTACGCCGAGGAACTCAAGAAGACCTCCTTTGTCATGTACGCGCGCCACGACACAAATGGAGAAGTGGTGCGTACCCTGGAGGACGAGACGATAGCATCCCATATCCAGGACATGGACGAGCACATTCACCGGATGGAGGTAGAGCTGGACCACAACCTGATCGTCACCAAGAACCTCATGACCCGCAAGGCTGAGCTCGAGGAGGAGCTCCAGGACGCCCGCATCGAGCACGAGGGAGAGATCGACGCGCTGCAAGAGAAGATCGACGACCTGAAGCTTCAGCTTGAGGAGGCCGAGGAGAAGCTGTATGAGGGAGAAGACATCCAGGAGGATCACTCTTATGGAGCTTATGTCAGCCAGGACAAGGACCAGGATGACGAGCTTGGAGATGACGACACAGAGAGTGATGCAAGAACACCCGACGTCAACAAGAAGCTTCTTCAGGAAGAAGCTTCTTCCCAGCGGCATGACTTCCCGGCAAGACATAGCCGGCCAGCAAGAGCCCGGCGAGGTGGAGCCGGCAAGTGAAGACCTCTAGGTGGGTCATCTAGAAGATCAAGACTACTGCTACTGGCAAGTTAGACACCGGCAAACAACGACCTGGCAAGCTCCATGCCAGCAAGCTCCCTTTGTCGTTACTCCACTGCTCCACCTCGGCGGCTTGTCAGAGGCTCGCCGACAGGTGTCGAGTGGGCAGGTAGTTAGGTGAAGCTTGTCGGGGCACGTGGAAGCTCGCCGCCTGAAGAACACCTTTATCGACACACGTCCATATGCGTGTCCAACCATTATCTACCCTCTGTATTTACCATTTTGCCATTGTGGTAACCCCTTTCTTCTATAAAAGGAGGTCCATGGCAACCTGAGCAAAGGATCGGACCCCTGTTGGTTTACAGTAGTCAAGATGCACTTACCGAGCTCTTTGCCGGCAAGTTGCGCTCTTGTAACTTCAAGATTCCAACACCATCACAATGAATCCACTAAAGCAGGAGTAGGGTTTTAAGCCTCACGGCGGCCCGAACCTGGGTAAACTTGTGCGTGTTGCTGATTCGGCTCTTTGTGCACGTCAATCCCCACAGCTGAATCACAAAGGGGCCCTCTCGGCCCCATAGATGGTTGTACGCATGACACTAAGCGATGTCTCAAAATACTGAGCCAACCAACCAGTAATATAGAAAACTAACAAACATATGACCACATATAGAGTATATGGATCAATAATATCAACTAACATACATAAGCGAGGCCGCTGTACTATTTTTGGCTAGAAGAGCATCTTTTTTGTACCAAAGCTAGTACAGCATCTTGGCCCTTTCAGATGCATGCCACTTAAGGCCCATCTATACTACTATTTTTGTTGAATGCACAATCAGCCCGATTGGCATATTTTGTAGGCCTGGCATAGCAAACAAAATGAAATGTCTTTGCCTCAACAAAAAAAATGAAATGTCTCATGTTCTTATCAATTATTACAGACTCGTGCTAAAAAAATACAGACCAAAAAACAATTATTACATTATCTCTAAAACAAATCGTTCCAATCTATTACATGAACAAACAACACAAAGGTCATTCAACAATGGAAAAAACATTTCACCTATGATTTACTAAGTGGGATTTTCATTTCCTTTTTTCCTCCAGGACCTTAACAATGCGGTCAGTCTCAGCATGTTTCGTTGTGAAATCCACCAAATATTTAATGGTTTTCATGAGTACTCCTTCTGATTGTGTTGTTTGCTTCCTCAACATGTCAACTTCGTCTCTAAGTGCAGAAGCAGACTCTCTTTCTACCAATAGTTTAGCCTCTAGAGCATTAGCAGTTGGCAATTCGCAATGCACGATTGGGCTAGTGCCACTGCTCTGGGATGATCCAATGTCCATGGGGACCTCGCTCTTTGATCTTGGGCTAACCTGTTTTGCCATTATAGTTCCGATTGGATTCGGAAAAGTTGAAGTTAGCAAAACATCTCAACTAGGAGTTAGAACAGCAACCCAGTTAAACAAACAAGGATTTAAAGAATTTTGATTGGATGCTGAAAAGTATAAGTTATTCACATCATTAGAGCAACCGGTTGCAGCAGCAAAGCAGTTAAACAAAGAAATTTTACAAAAGGGACCTGTTGTGACATTGTAGTTTCTCTTGGATCCTGAAAAGTTGAGTAGTCAGTAACTTGATTAGAGCAACAAGTTACATCAGAAAACCTATTACACAAATAAGTTTACGAAAATGTATCTGCTGTGCAATTGGAGTTCCAATTGGATCCTAAGGAGTTGAAGTTGGTAACATGATTAGAGCAACAAGTTACATCAGCAAACCAGTTAAACAAGGAAGTTTTTCAAAACATACCTGTTGTGCCATCGGAGTTTCAATTGGATCCTGAAAACTTGATAGTTAGCAAGCATAAATAAAGTGTTGCAAGAGCCATAAGAAACTAACATCAAACTAGTAAAACTAACCAGTTTTGGAAACGTATTTAATTACACATGAAGTAGTAAAACTAACAAGTTTTTGGCAACGTATTAAAGTAACAAGTCGGTAGAGTTTACCAGTAACACATACATATCTAAATTTCATTCATGTAAGCAAAATGATTCTGACACATATATATAAGTTAAAAAGACGATGTCCCTCATATAAACCTGACAGTTGTCTCTCCATGAACATGCAAACATTACTAGTGCTAGAAGTCATAACAGCAAACAAGATAAACAAATAGGGTATCAGAAGGTAAATTACACATGAATTTTGTTGCACCCTAGAAGTATATATGATCAGCTATCTACGTGCTTAAGTAGCTATTGAAGTTCAGGCATAGGTAGTTCTATAAACAGTAAGTAACAAACACATAGATAGGCGCAGTCTATAATAGGATTAATAGGCTACGGCATTATGTAATCAGTAGCAAACTAAATTAAGGCAAGCAAGGTAATTGAACAATTTTGTAATCAGTGGCTAACTAAAATTTCGAGAAGCAGATAACTGAACTTATGCTAGTTCTTTGTACAGGCACACTGCAACTTCTTTTTCGCTTACGAGGTTCTACGAAGGAGTCCATGACATCACTTGCTTGGATATGCAGTCCCAATACTCCTTCCTTGCCACACTGCATTTTGGTAGGTCGAATGGTTAATCTTATAAGATGGTGCGACCTTGTTATATTATATGAGGACAGGTTGTCAGACAAGTTGTAGCAATACACATCACACTGGCTTTTACTGTATAATTCATGCAATTATATTTGGCCTATCGATATCTAAGCAATCTACAATAGGATGAAAAGACTAACATCCTTCTCATTATTGGCCTGCTCAGTTCATAGAAACAAGCAATTCAACCATTATGTGGATAAATCAAAAGCGCCACTGGAATACATTTCACTACCCCAATCATACACGCAAATCATACACGCAGGCCAGTACGAATTAAATGAAATGCAAGGACTTATGCTAGCTCGTTGTACAGGCTCACTGTAGCTCTGCTTGCGCTTGGGATGTTCCATGAAGAAGTCCATGTTACCACTTGCTTGGATGTGCAAGCCCTGTACTCCTTCCCCCTCTACATTTTTGGCACGGCGAATGGTTGATCTAATGACAGGAATCGACCTTGCTGTTGTACCGGAGGACAGGTACTTACAAGGTTATATGAGCGTGCGGGATGTGTACCAGATCCCGTAGCGCCGTCATGCTTCGCTAAAAAATGGTTTTTCTTGTTTCAGATGATAGCTCTAGAAGAAATAAGAGTTGAAGTGTTGCATAGGCATATAAGCTAAGAGAGCAGTAAAAGGATATCCAAGCATCATCAGAACAGTGCACAGCACAGTGATTTGTGGATACCTAGTTCGGGCCGGTGTTTGGGCATACTCGCCTAGAGTGTGGGTCACTTCAGAGCCATTGAGGGTGATGTGCTTGCGTTGGGTAGCCGCCGACGGAAGCAGATCTTGTGCGGCGGCGGGGCGCTACGATGCGGTGGATGAGGCTGTTGGTGAAGCACCAGTGGGGGGGTGGAGGTGCGACCATGTGCTCGGTGAAGTAGCCCCGGTAAGGTGGAAGACAGTGTCGGTGAAGCAGGCCTGATGCAGTGGAAGCTGGTGTCTGTGAAGCACGTCGGCTGCAGCGGTCGACGTTGTCGGTGGACCACCCGGTGCGGTGGACGAGGGTGTAGATGAGGCAGCTCCGGTGCGGTGGTGCAGCACGACTGTCGTCTTTGTCGTCGTTATCTGGTACAGAGGTGGGGAACGAGACGAGACGAGGGGTGATTCGAATTTTGCTTGGGTGGCGGCGAATTAGTGATTTGAGCGCTTTGGGCACGGAAGGGGGCGGGGGAAAAGGGGGATTTTGCAGGGCTGGAATTCGGGCCGCCAGATATTTCAATCCAAAACATGGAGGCGCGAAGTTTTTAACGTCCGTATGACACACGCCACCACCATGACACGATCGTGGTCCACCTGGTGCGCCTACATTTGAGAATGCAAACGAATCTTTTTTTCATTGACAAACAAATCTATATGTATTACCATGCTCGTGTTTTCCTTGCAAATAACTAGTCCTTCGAAACGAGATACTAGTAATTAATTAATGATGAGTACTTTTAATTAGAGTGTGTTTGTGACATAGCGATCTACAATTCTAACGTGGATTTTGCATTTCGTGGTATCCACGCTAAGTTTTTGAATGCAAATTCATATGTATAAGATGAACATACGGTGGTGAGAAAACTTTGGATGTATTCAAGCATATGACCACACACACAAAATACCACAACAATCGAGTCAATATTAGTGCATCAACTTTTCCAAACCATGAATGTATGGCACGAATACGAAATAATTACAGAAGCCATATGCTTGGTCCTCAATTCAAATTTTACAATGTGCACTAAATTGAAACATCAATATTAAGTCTATTACTATCTACATTCAAATGTTGTGTTTAGCCCCCCCCCCCCCCCGGCACACACACTACATACTTCCTCTATCGATCAATCTTCCACTATTAACCACCTTATAGAGCAATTGGTTTCAGACACCCACTCATTCTTCCTTTGCATGTTTCGATCTCTAATTCTCTCAAATACACAAACCCCTTTCCCCCACTCTCTCAACAAACGTATTTCTCTCACACACCCATCATTGCAATCCATGCCAAGCTCTCTCTCTCTCCCTCCCACCCTCTCTCGCTAGATACATACATTGGCTCTCTAGACCCCCCATCTCGCGCATATGCACGCACATTGTCTATCTAGGTCACTCTCTCCACACCGTCTCACTCTTTCGACCGCACGGCAGCCCACACTCACTCAATCTCTATCTCTCTCTCTCTTTATCTAAGTCTTGATTAATCTCGCTTTCTCTCACACACAAACGATGTATTTCCCTGCTTTGGCCTCGATCAACACACTCCATATTCTGTCACACAGATTATCTATCTAGGTCACTCTCACCAAACCGTATCACTCTTTCGACCATTTGGCGGCCCACACTCGCTCAATCTCTCTCTCTCTCTCTCTCTCTCTCTCTCTCTATGTATGTCTCAATTGACCTCGGTTTCTCTCACACACAAACGATATATCTCCTTGTTTGGGCCTAGTTCGACATACTGTATATACTCTCTCACGCACATTATCTATCTAGGTCACTCTCTCTAACCCGTACTTCTCACTCTTTCGACCGCATGGTGGCCCACACTCGCTCAATCTCTCTCTCTTTATCTATGTCTCGATTGACCTTGCTTTCTCTCACACACAAATGATATATCTCCCTGTCTAGGCCTCGATCCACACTCTATATACTCTGTCGCGCACATTGTCTATGTAGGTCAATCTCTCAAGATCTCTCTTACAGCCTTCACACTCCCCAAAAGCTCGATCGCATGATATCTCTCCAGAGCATATCTCTCTTTTGACCGAATGTCGGGCCACACTCACCCTATCTCCCGGTCTATCTATGTCTTGATTGACCTCGCTTTCTCGCACCGTCTCTCCCACACATAGACGCTACCTTTCCATCTCTCGCAGAGATGGAACTATTTACATTGCTAGGGGGACTATGCCTCGATCCTTGGATTAATTTCTGAAGGCATTTATTTTGGAGGGTTTAGGTTAGTTTTTTTCTAGCATTTGGCCCACAACTACTCCAAACACCATTGCCCCCTGCGGCCCTGCCCCTCCCCCAATTATTTCCCTGTAGCTCTGTGACCGCTATCTCGCACGCTCTTTCTGACCTTTCCCGTCGCACCATGGTATTTTTGCAAAAAAACTCTCATGTTTTCTTTAATTATTACAAACAAGCTACAAACTACACACCGGGGGTCCACCTGTAATGGAACAAATTTTGACCATAAATTAAAATGCTGCAAACTACACACCGAGCGACCCACCTGTCATGGAACAAATTTGGACCCATATAAATTAAAAATTGAAAGGAAGAGTATCGAAGAGGCGACCAGGTCCTTCCAGGCGCACGTCAGCAATTCGGTGCCCAGGCTCATCTGCACCCGGTCAAGAAAATGTTCACAAAAGATTCAAAAAAATTCAAAAAATTCACAAAAAATTCCAATTTTTTTTGTGTGTGCTAGATAATTTGTTGCATGAGGTCTGCTCCAATTTTAAGAGCATTTGAACATCTAAGTTGCTCTCAGCAAAAAAGACAAATTGGGTCAGAACAGTACATGAACAGTAGACTCTTTTACAGACCCCAAATCTGTCTTTTTTGCCGAGAGCTACTCAGATGTCCAAATGATATGAAAATTGGAGCGGACATCACACACCAAATTGTCTACCATGCAAAAAATGGATTTTTTTGAATTTTTCTAGTATTTGTTTTCATTTTGTTCTTCAGCGTGGGTGCAGATGAGCCTGGGCTCAGAAATGGATTATCGCGTTTGTTGTATCTTTAATGGATAACATGTTTTTATATTACTCTCAGTTGATTTGTGGGACCGGCTCATCAGCACGTACTACTCCCCTTCGTTGAGCCACTTTCTGGTGGGTCTCATGTCTGCTCTCTCTCTCTCTCCTCCCCTTCTACATTTAGACGCACGGGCAAACACGAAGAACGCGTGAGCTAGTAAACATGGCGCGCTACCCGGGGCAGATGCCCGATGCCATCGGTCGTATCTGGATGCGTTCACAAGTTACAGCACCAAGTTCACCTACTAGTATTTTACAAGTATAGGAAAAAAGTGACCGTGACGGACAAGTTCAGGCACCCGTGGTGTATTTAACTAGTAGTAATAATTAAATGCGTGGATAAATATATGTATCGCCTAGTGCTTGAAGGGACCTGGTTGCGCCCTACAAGTATTTGGAATTGACGCAGGTATTTAATATGAAATGTTTGCGATGAGAAGGAATACATATCGCTTGATGACTTTTTTTATTTAATTTGATAGGGCTCTAGAAGAACATCAATCGATCAAACCATAGATTTCATTCAGTCCGACTGTGACTTACATTCATACCACGATCGAAATAAAAAAATAAATGAATAAAACTAATTGCAGCGGCGGCGGGCGCATCTTGCGACAGGAAGCGGCTCCTCTGCCATGACCTGTGTGCCGTTGGGCCACTGACCGGCGGCGATGGTGGCGTCTTGCGCCGGCATTGGCATACTCCTGGACGTTGGCCCAAGCTTCAAGGAAGGCCAGAATGTTCTGGATTTTAGTCTCCAGGAGCTAGTCAACCGGCGGGAGGCGGCGACTGGCGTCGCTGCAAGGAAGCGGTCGATGGCAGCGACCCATTCTCGAGGACATGCGCTGGCAACGGAACGGCGGAGACATTCGAGTGCACGGGACCGGCATGGGCGCGTGTGTTAGTGCACGCGCAGGCGCATGCGCTGGCAGGTGCACGGGCACGTGCAAGTCAGCGGGGACCTCGTGGATTCCCACGGCTTCAAGCTAGGCGACAGTGTGCGGCTCCCAGCCCATCAATGCCATGAGGATGGGCGCTGGCGCTGGCGCAGCGATGGGAGCTAGAACGGGCGTGGGGACAGACGCGGCGACTTCCCGCATGGCCAGGTTAAGCTCGTCCGAATCCTCCTTAGGGTCTTCCTCAGGAAACTAGAAGACTAGGGGCAACGCATCGTGATGCGCCATGGCGTACAACAAGGTCAGGCTGATTGGAGGCAGACGACAGGAGAATTGGAGAGGCAGAGAGAAGATTGTAGTGAGAGCGGGGAGTGCGGCGATGATTTAAACTGCGACGCATTCGCCATTAAAAGTGGGTGTAGTTGGGATGAAGGTGGGTGGCGGAGGCTGGTCAAAGGGCTCGCCTCCCGGTGAGCCTGTGCAGCGGCATGCTCGCACGCCTCCTGTCGACTAACACGCTTGCTCAGATGGCACCTGCCTATGAGAAGCGGGACGCGTGGCGGCACACTGGTCATAGTGAACCGTTCGCATTAACGTGACAGCTCTTTGTTCCAAAATACCTTGGCTGTTCATGTGTGCAACTTTTCATAAGCAGCTTGTCTCAAATTGAACAAAAAAATTACCACAGCCTATTTGTGCCTTATCACGAGACCAATCGCAGTTTCATGAATTTCAGGTGAGTTTTGGATTTTCTGGAATTTAAAAATCAGGATTCGAAACAATATCATTACATGCATCATGAAATAAACTTTCATGCGATAATTGTTTAGTGTTGTAGTAGATGTTCATATTTTGTAAGATAGAATTTGGCCAAACATTGCTTAGTTAGACTTCAAACAAATAATATATGCAGAGTAAAAAGATACTCCCTCCGTACCAGTGCATTGCATCGTACTCTAGTAGGCATGAACAAATGAAACTCCATTCTATACTCATCCTAGTGTAGTAGGCAATGGAGTTGATGGGTGATCTTGGGTGTCGGCGACCGAGGGACTTGAACATGCTCGGCACGGTAGTTAACATGGGATAGTTACTAAAGCATCCCTCTAGTGTTCATCGGTAGTAGTCATTATGGACCGTGGACATAAGGGGAATTTCGCAGGGCTGGAATTTTGGCCGCCAGATATTTCTATTCAAAACGCGGAGGCTCGAGTGGAGGCGTGAAGTTTTTATTGCGGTTCTTTTGGTTGGGTTTGGCTAATGTGCGTGCCACGCACGCCACCACCACGACACGAGCCCGGTCTGGCTGGTACGCCGTCGGGTGCTACCATTCGAGAATGCGAAAGGAATCTTTTTTAAAATTGGTGAATGAATCTATATGTATTACAATGCCCGTATTTTCCTTGCAAATGATTGGTCATTCCAAAAGGGACGGTAATTGATTTATGACGAGTTCTTAATTTAGAGTGAGTTTGTGATATAATGATCTCAACGTGGATTTCACATTTCATGGTATCCACACTAAGTTTTTGAATGCAAATTCAAATTTAAAAGATGAACGGTATGGTGGTGAGAAAACTTTGTATGTATTCAAGCATATGACCACACACACATAAATACAACAACAACCGAGTCAGTATAGTGCATCTACTTTTGCAAACCATGCATGTATGGCATGAATTCAAAAATAAAATGTAAGCCATGCATGGTCGTCAATTCAATGTTTACAATGTACACTAAACTGAAACATGAATATTAAGTCTACTACTATGTACACTCAAATGTTGTGTTTAGGTCTCTCCATTGACCCCCCCTTCACCACACATACTTCTTGTATCGATCGATCTTCATCTCTTTGTTAATAGAGCTATTGGTATCCGACACACGCTCACTATTTCTCTTAATGTTTCGAACTCCATTTATCTCACCCCCGCCCTCACGCTCTCAACAAATGTATTTCTCACACACAACCTCGTCGTGCCCTCCATGACGAGCTCTCTCTCTCCCTCTCTATCTCTCTCACTCTCTCCCTCTAGACACATACGTTGCCTCTGTAAAAAAACTCCATGCACTCTGCATGCACAAACACAAAGTCTATCTATGCCACTCTCTCGGTAACTATCTCCCCCTCCAGCCCTCACTAGAGCTTCGTCGCACGATTTCTCTCTGTATCGTCATTCACATTCGAGTGTATGCTAGCCCACACTCACTCGATCTCTCCCTCTATATATGACTCGATTGACCTCGCGTCGTCTCTCTCACACATAGAAGCTCGCTCTACGCCTCTTGCATATATAGGCGAAGCTATGTAGATTGTCGGGAGGGTAACCCCCCATTTCCTTAGATAAAATTGTTAAGGTCTTTTTTTAGGAGGGTTTAGATTATATTTTTAAAACATTTCGCCCCACCCTCCCAAACACCGATGGGTTGTGCCCCCCACCCCCCCACCCCCCCGGGAGAATATCTGGTGCTCCCACACATTATATGCTATATGGTGATACGAGTTCTTGTGAACCGTTAGATTTGAGATCCAACAACTCACACGAGGTCTGAATATTTTTGCAAAAAAACCTTAATGAGTTTGGGAATTGCACACAATTAGTACAAAAAGTACTCATATGCCATTGGATCCCAGATCTAACGGCCTCGAAGCTCGTATCACCGTAGCATCTAAGATGCGGGAGGACCTAATATTCTCTCGTCTATAAGAATATCACGTGCTACCACACCTTAGATGATGTGGTGATACGACCTCCTCGGAGTCATTGGATCTGAGATCCAACAACTCCTAGTAGGTCTGAATGGTTTTTGCAAAAAAATCCCTCAAAAATTTTGGGAACTCCTCACTACAAAGACTATACTCAGATGCCATTGGATCTCAGATCGAACCGCCTCGAAGCTCGTATCACCGTAGCATCCAAGCAGCGAGAGCACCTGATGTTCTCTCACACGGGAGAATATGAGGTGCTCCCATATCGTAGATACTACGGTAATACAAGCTCTCGGGAGATCTAACGGTTCCCAGTAGGAGGTCTGAATGTTTTTGCAATATAGGCCTCAAAGAGTTTGGGAATTGCGCAGAAGTACAAATACTACGCACATGGCATTGGATCTCAGATCCAATGGCTGCTAGAAGCTTGTATCACCATAGCGGCTAAGCTACGGGGAGCACCTTATATTCTCTCGTACGTGAGAATATCGGGTGCTGATAACCCACAAGTATAGGGGATCGTAACAGTTTTCACGAGTAGTATTTCACCCAGATTTATTGATTCGACACAAGGGGAGCCAAAGAATATTTGTGAGTATTAGCAGTTGAGTTGTCAATTCAACCGCACCAGGAGAACTAAATATCTATAGCAAAGTGTTTAGTAGCACAGCAGTATGATAGTTTCAATAGCAGTAGTAAAAGTAGCAATAGTAACAGAGACAAAAACAGTAGCAGTTTTGTAGTGATTGTAACAGCAGCAGAATGAAAGTAACTTAGCAAAGATCAATATGCGAAAAGCGTAGGCATTGGATCGGTGATGAATAATTATGTTGGATGACATTCATCATATAACAGTCACAACCTAGGGCGATACACAATAGCTCCAATTCATCAATGTAATGTAGGCATGTATTCCGTATATAGTCAAACGTGCTTATAGCAAGAACTTGCATGACATCTTTTGTCCTACCCTCCCATGGCAGCGGGATCCATAAGGAAATCTAAGGGATATTAAGGCCTCTTTTGAATAGAGAACCAGAACAAAGCATTAAAACATAGTGAATACATGAACTCCTCAAACTATGGTAATCACCGGAAAGAATCCCAATTATTGTCACCTTGGGGTATGCGGATCATAACACATAATGGGTGCATATAACTTTCAAGATAGGATCAAGAACTCAAATATATTCATGAAAACATAAAGGGTTCAGATCTAAAATCAAGGCACTCGGGCCCTAGTGACAAGCATTAAGCATAGGAAAGTCATAGCAACATCAATCTCAGAACATAGTGGATACTAGGGATCAAGCCCTAACAAAACTAACTCGATTACATGATAAATCTCATCCAACCCATCACCGTCCAGCAAGCCTACGAAGAAATTACTCACACACGGCGGTGAGCATCATGAAATTGGTGATGGAGGATGGTTGATGATGATGACGGCGTCGAATCCCCCTCTCTGGAGCCCTGAACGGACTCTAGATCAGCCCTCCCGATGAAGAACAGGAGGTGGCGGCGGCTTCGTATCGTAAAACATGATGATTCTTTCTCTCTGATTTTTTTCTATACGAATAGGTACTTATAGCATTTGAATTAGGGTAAACGGAGCTGCTAGGGCCCCACAAGCCTGGGGGCGCGCCCTGGGGGGTAGGCGTGCCCCTGGGCTTGTGGCCCCTGGGTGGCTCCCTCCACTAGATCTCTTCGCCCGTATTTTTTATATATTCTGAAATAATTCTCCGTAAATTTTTAGGTCCATCCGAGAACTTTTATTTCTGCAGAAAAATAACACCATGGCAACTCTGCTGAAAACAGTGTCAGTCCGGGTTAGTTCCATTTAAATCATGCAAATTAGAGTCCAAAACCAGAGCAAAAGTGTTTGGAAAAGTAGATACGTTTGGGACGTATCAACTCCCCCAAGCTTAACTCATTGCTTGTCCTCAAGCAATTCAGTTGACAAATTGAAAGTGACAAAGAAAAACTTTTACAAACTCTTTTGTTCTTGTTGTCTGTATATATATACTTAACTAGCATCCAAGTTTTCAGCAAAGATTATGAACTAACCATATGAATGATAACACTTAGGTCTCACATTTACTCATAGCAATAACATAACCAACTAGCGAGCAATAATAAGAAATCTCGGATGCCAATACTTTGTCAAAACAATCATGATATAATATGATAACATGGTATCTCACTAGCCCTTTCTGAGACTGCAAAACATAAATGCAGAGCACCTCTGAGATTCAAGCAGCGACTAAACATTGTAATTCAGTGTAGAGGATGTCCATTCATGGTCACACCCAACAATAACTATACTCAATGCATAAAAATGAAAATAGTGGTCTCCAACTGGTGGTTGAATGAGAGGGTGATGACTCAACAATAAAAGTAAAATAACATACAAGTAAATAGATAGGCCCTTCGCAGAGGGAAGCATGGATTTGTAGTGGTGCCAGAGCTCGAAGCTTAAATCAGAGATTAAAACAATTTTGAGAGGTATGCTTTTCCTGTCAACATTACAAATGAGAGTTTTCAATATCTTCCATGCTAAACACATTATAGGAGGTTCCCAAGCGGAAAGGTAAAGTTTATTCCCCCTCCACCATACCAACACAAGCCATGGCTAGCCGAATTCACGGGTGCCCTCCATACCAACAACTTTCTGGGGGAGTTTGTTTGCATTATATAATTTGATTTTGAGCATAGGACTGGGCATCCCAATTACCAGCCTCTCTCGTGCAATGACAAGTGAATAAACACTCATCTGAGAATAACCCGCTTAACATGGAAGATAACGAATGCCCCCCTGTCGCTCCATGAGCGGGACGGGCACACAAAACAGATGTTCGTTTGAATGTTTAGAGGTGGCACATGCAAATTTACTTGGAACGGTAGAGTAATACCGCGTATAGGTAGATATAGTGGACTCATCTGGAACAACTTTGGTTTAAGGATTTGGATGCACAAGTAGTATTCCCGCTTAGTACAGGTGAAGGCTAGCAAATAGATTGAGAAGCGACCAGCTAGAGAGCGAAAACGGTCATAGACATGCATTGCGAATAATTAACATTGAATACGAGCATGAGTAGGATATCAACACCCTGAACATAAATATCATGGAGGCTATGTTGGTTTTGATTCAACTACATGTATGAACATGTGCCAAGTCAAGCCACTCGAATTACTCAGGGGAAGATACCATGCTAACATACCACATCACAACCATTTTAATGCATGTTGACACTCAAGATAAATCATTATCCACTCCTAGCTATTTAAGCATGGCATGAGCAACTATAATCTCTAATTGTCATCACAAACATGTCTACTCATAATAATGCTGAATCATGAAAACTGAGCTAAACATATTTACAATGACAAAAATAAGAAGAGTTCATACCAGCTTTTCTTCACCACAGTCACTTCATCAAATATCATCATTATTGCCTTTCACTTGCATGGCCGAATGATATGGTAATAATAATAATGGTGCAAGTGTGCCGTGGACTAAGCTGGAATCTGCAAACATTTATTCAGAGGAGAAGACAAAATAATAGTGCCTCTTTGTTAGATCAACAATGTCGTGGTGGTACGACCATCTATGGGGCCATCTAGCCCCTTTGTGGTTCGGCTAGGGAGATGCGCAAGCACAAAGAGCGGAATCAATGGAGGCCGCAGGAATTTTACCCAAGTTTGGGCCGCTGAGAAGCGTAAAACCCTACTCCTGCTTGGTTGTATTAGATGGGTGTGAGCACAGGTACAAGGAGTGCTTTCTCCGGTAAGGCGTGGGAGGAGCATCTACGCATGCAGGTTGTGCTAGGGTTCTGATCGCGCCACCCTGTAAACATTGCCCTGGACCTCCTTTTATAGCTCAAGGGGTTACCACAGTGGCAATACAGTAATTACAAGTTGATTAGATAGCAAACAGTGCTATCATACCTAACTCTGGCAGTTTAGGACAAAAGCAATAAATGCGCCATTAGGTGTCATGTGGAGGAGGAGCTCCGGCAAGGTTCCTGCACCGCTCGCCCAGCTACCTCCTATTAGCCTGACACGCCTTCTGGACGGGTGTCATTAAAGGCAAACCTTCTCCCTGCGTGCTGACACTTTCCCGACAAATCTCACCAACCAGCCTGCGCGGTCGACACCTCACTGATTAGAGACTAGCTGCCCGGTGAGGTGGAGCGCTGGAGTGCTGGCGACAGCTTGTCGGCATGGAGCTTGGCGTGTCTTCACCTTGCCGGTTTAGCCTTGCCGGCACGGAATGTCTTCATCCTCAGTACTAGTTGAGTGCTTGTTAATGCTTCGTCTTGTGCTTCTTTCTAGCAGTTTATGTGGTTGGGTCTTGAATCTTGTTATTTGGCAAGTTTCGACAAGCCTTGGCCAGCAAGGAGGCTGCAACCGTTTGTGCATAAGTCAGGGTATAAAATACCCATGTTTTATACACCGACAGGAGCCCCTGGGCCTGGGCCATACGCGCGTCCGAAGCGTCGTTAGGCTAGGCCCAAACAATGCACAGACACGCAGCGGGAAAACTGCCACTGTAATTTTTGTCATGATGGTTATCCTGCGCCCTTCCATCACGCATGTTTGCATGCATGCAAGGCAATGGATTGGCGAAGAAGGGCGGCCGTTGGAGTGACGCGCCTGGTCAGGGGTGCAGGGTGTGGGATTGGCAAGCTTGGACGGCTGTTAGAGTAGTGCGCCCGCCAGGAGCGCAGGGCATGGGATTGGCGAAGTTGGGCGGTCGCCCTAAAGCAGTGAAGCGCCAGCCCTCGCGCTCTCCCTATAAAGGGGGGCCGCGGAGTGCGACATTCATCCACCTCTTCTCATCCCAATCTCCCTGCCACCGTTGTCTTCTCCTTCCCCCCACGTTCGCCACCGCAATGGCGAGGAGAAAAGGCCGAGCTCGTGTGTCCGCCGTCGCCATGAGGACTTCTTCTCGGCACCACGCCCACGCCTCGGGCATGGATGCGGAAGCTGGTTCCAGCGCCCAAGGAAGGGCTGTGGGTCGCGATCGTGGACGCGGCGCTCGTGGTCGGGGCGGCCACGGTGAAGCACTCATCGCTTCATCTTCGGCCCTTCCTCCCCCAGCAGAAGGCCACACGGAGGACACGGCGCAAGAGTTCGTCGTGGAACTGTGCTATCGGTCGTGGAGCTGGCTGCAACTTCCTCGACCTTTTGCTAGGGAGATGGAAGGACGCCATCTGTGCGGCTTGTGGCTGCGTGTGGATGGCTGCTGCAACGGCCCAGTCTGGGTGACCATTGAGACCTCCAACGACGGTATCATGTACCTCACGCGCGGGTGGAAATCCTTTGTCCGTGCTCATTGCTTAGGGCAAGGGCACCTCCTTCACTTCAGGTTGGACGGACCAGACACACTTGTCATGAAGTTCTTCGGGGCTTCGGGCGCTCGTCTGTAGTGCTGCGTGGAAAGCTCGAGTGGCAGCGACACCGCTACCTCCAGCGAGACCGAGGACGACGACGAGGAGGACGACGATGATGACGACGGTGATCCCAACATCAAGACCGAGGACGACGGCGACGAGTCTGGCTGAACGCCGGCAGTACCATCATCTGGTGTTCCGGGAGCGAGCCGTGCCCCGCCTAGGCGCCCCTTTTGCCCTTGTATTGCACTCGATGTAAACCCTGGGTAGAGGGCTAAGAAAATGTTATCGAGTACTCTTAATGAATATCTATTACTTGTTATGCTCAGATGAATGCGTGCTATTCCCCTTGGTTTCCTTCGTTTTTGTATGATTGCATACCCTACGCTTGCCAGAAGCTTGCCGGTGTATGCACTTGCCGCGAGCGCTTGAGGAATGGATCCTTAGCGGCCTGCTGGTAGTGTTGCCACCGGCAAGATAACTCATCGATCACAGTGCGGCAACTTGCCGGTACACACACTTGCCATGAGCGCTTTGAGGAACGGGTCCTTAGCAGCCTGTTGGAAGCACCGCCACCGGCAAGGCAACTTGTCGGTCATAACGCGGCTACAGACCTTGCCGAGCGAACTCGAGGCAAAATCAGAGCGCGAACGATCATGACAAGAGCGCGAATGATAGCGACAAGGTTCCTTCGCGTGCAGGTTCCTCATACAAACATGGAATCGTTCAAGGGAAATCGCAAATGTAACAAGGAAATTGTTTCAAAGTTTTTCAACTTAGCTTTTCCTTGCACTATTTTCCTTGTCGTACGAAATGATCACTTGAACATCATTAAAATGGTACCCCATCATCACTCCACCAGGGAAACTTGCACGCGAGGGATCCTTCTGTCCTTTTAAGAAAAAGAAAGAAGAGAAAAGAGTGGTTTGGCAACCTTGACGGTTCATTAGCCATTCCATACAAACTAAAGTGTAATCACAACATTACATGCTTCCATATACAAATGAATATGTATGGAGAGTTGCAAAATACTTAGCTTTATTATGCACAGGATCCACGCCTGGCTTTGTACAAAAGGTTACAAGTCTTGCCGACAAAGCTTGTACAAAAGGGGTTACCGGGGGGCCCGACAACCGCGCCTTATGGGTAGAACTTGCAAAGATGCTCAATATTCCATGAGTTCTTCACTGGGGTGCCATCTTTGGTCTCCAGACGGACTGCGCCAGGTCTGGTGACTCGTACTACCCGATAAGGGCATTCCCACTTCGGCGTCAACTTGTTTGATCTCTTGGCGGACTGAACACGCCGAAGAACAAGGTCGCCTTCCTCAAGGCTTCGGGCATGAACATTGCGGCTATGGTAGCGGCGCAAGGCTTGCTGGTAGTGTGCAGCTCGCACAGCCGCCCGAAGACGATCCTCCTCAAGGAGCGTTGCGTCATCTTGCCACAACCGCTCTTGCTCAGCTTCATCGTAAGCGAGCACTCGCGGTGACACGTATATGAGTTCCATGGGGAGCACCGCTTCTGCACCATAGATTAGGGAGAAGGGTGTTTGGCCGGTAGCTCGATTTGGTGTCGTTCTGAGTGACCAAAGAACCGCCGGCAACTCATCAATCCAGCGTCTTCCACATTTGCGCAGCCTATCAAAGGTTCGTGTCTTGAGGCCCCGTAGCACATCATTGTTAATCCTTTCCGCTTGGTCGTTGCTTCTCGGGTGAGCAACAGATGCAAAATAGATTTTGCCGCCAATGTCCTGGATATACTGCATGAAGGTGCGGCTTGTGAATTGTGTGCCGTTGTCGGTGATGATTCTGTTAGGAAAACCTGAAATGGCAAACTAATCCTTTGAAGAACCTGATGGCTGATTGTGCTATCACCTTCATCAGTGGCTCCACTTCAGGCCACTTTGTGAACTTGTCGATGGCAACGTACAAGAACTCAAAGCCCCCGGTAGCATGGGGGAAGGGGCCCAAGATATCGAGCCCCCAGACCGAAAAGGGCCAGGAGAGAGGGATTGTTTAGAGAGCTTGAGCTGGCTGATGTATGTTCTTTGAATGGAACTAGCATGCTTCTCACTTTGTTACTAGCTCAGTTGCATCCTGGAGGGTAGTGGGCCAATAGAAGCCTTGCCGGAAAGCTTTGCCGGCAAGTGCTCTTGAACCTATGTGAGAGCCACATATGCCCCCATGTATTTCTGCCAACAGCTTCAGTCCATCTTCCCGGTGAATACACTTTAATTTCACACCGTTTGGTCTCTTTCTGTATAGCGTGTTATCCACAAACTGATACATACTAGACTGATGGGCTACTTTCTCAGCTTCTTCTTGCTCATCGGGAAGTTCTCCTGTTTGATGGAAACGAACTATCTGCTGTGCCCATGCCTGAGCCTGCGGCTCGACGACAAGGACTAAAGGCATTTCCTCGGCCGTGGGAGCGCTTGCCTCAGCGGCAAGAACCCGGGGTTCCACGCGAAGCCGCTGCTCACTGACAACCATGTCATTGTCCTTGGCAACGTTTTTGCTGGCGGCTTCTGGGAGTTCTGCCGAAAAATACTCGCCGGTATTCAACTTCCTTCTCTTACTGGCCTGCGTTGATGGAGTGACTGTTGGTTGATTCAAATGGAGCACAAAGGTTCCTGGTTCCACAGGTAGCTTTTGAGCAGCACACTTTGATAGGTAATCAGCAATGTTGTTTTCCGCACGAGGGATGTGCTCTGTTTGCAACCCGTCAAAGTGTTCCTCCAATTTTCTCAGTTCTTCCACATACGCTTCCATCAACGGGCTCTGGTAATCTTTGTTCACTTGCTTCACAACAAGCTGTGAGTCACCGCGGACGATCAATTTTCTGATCCCAAGGTCCACTGCGATCCTAAGACCGGCAAGGAGCCCTTCGTACTCAGCAGTGTTGTTTGTAGTTTGCTCCCTGGGAAAGTGCATTTGAACCACATACATGAGGTGCTCTCCGGTGGGTGTGACAAGCAGCACTCCGGCACCGGCGCCTTGCAGCGAGAAGGCACCATCAAAGTACATGATCCATTCCTTGGCTGTCTCTTTGTCGGGGAGAGCTGTTTCTTGAATTTCTTCGTCTTGCATTGGTGTCCATTCCACAATGAACTCCACCAAGGTCCTGCTCTGAATGGTTGAGGTGCTTTCAAACTTAAGTGCAAAGCTTGACAATTCCAACGCCCACTCCACTATCCTGCCAGTTGCCTCTGGATTTCTCAAGAGACGCTCCAACGAAAAGCGTGACAACGGTGATCTCATGTGATTGGAAGTAGTGACGCAGCTTTCTCGAGGTCATAAGAAGGCCGAAAAGTAACTTCTGCACTCCAGAGTATCTTGATCTAGCCACCTGCAAAAGGGAACTAACAAAATACACGGGCCGCTGCACCACCTTCTTCTTCGGCTCCACTTGTTGACTAGCTTCATTCGCCTGCGCTGTTCCTGACTTGTCGGCACCAGACTTTGCCAGAGAAGATCCCGATTTGTCGCTGGACGGGCTTGCCGCGGCTGCTTCCTCATCATCAACTTCCCTTTGAGCCACTAGCGCAGCACTGGCCACTTGATTTGTTGCCGCTACATATAGCAGCAACGGCTCTTGTGGCTTAGGTGCAACTAGTGTTGGCGCGGAGGAGAGGTATCTTTTCAAGTCCTGCAGCGCGGCCTCCGCTTCCGGAGTCCATTTCATCGGACCGCCTTTTTCAAAATCTTGAAAAACGGCAGGGCACGCTCAGCAGATCCTGAAATGAACCTACTCAAGGTAGCAACACTGCCAGCAAGACGCCATACATCCTTGACGCTTTTTGGTGCTTGAAGCTGCTCAATTGCTTTGATCTTATCGGGATTTGCTTCAATTCCACGTTGAGATACAAAGAATCCAAGAAGTTTTCCAGATGGAACGCCAAACACACACTTCTTGGGATTGAGCTTCAAATTGATCTTGCGCAAGTTTGCAAATGTTTCTTCTAAATCTTGAATGAGGGTTGATTTGTCCTTGGTTTTGACCACTATATCTTCCATGTATGCTTCCACAATCCTGTGCAGTTGGGGCTCGAAACCAATCTGGACTGCTCTTGCGAATGTTGAACCAGCACTCTTTAACCCGAAAGGTATACGCACGAAGCAGTATGTGCCACATGGAGTAATGAATGCGGTTTTCTCCTCATCCTCCTTGGCCATGAATATCTGATGGTACCCGGAATATGCATCAAGGAAGGAGAGTAAATCACAGCCAGAAGTAGAGTCTACAATTTGATCGATGCGTGGCAAGGGGAAAGGATCCTTTGGACATGCTTTGTTGATAACAGTGTAGTCAATACAAAGTCTCCACTTTCCGTTTGCTTTGCGCACCATAATTGGATTTGCCAACCAAGTTGGATGTAGTACACCTCTAACCAAACCTGCTGCTTCGAGCTTCTTGATTTCCTCGGCAATGAACGGTTGCCGCTCCAAAGCTTGCTTCCTGACTTTCTGCTTGACGGGCCGAGCGTGGGGACAGACAGCAAGGTGGTGCTCAATTACCTCCCTGGGAACACCAGGGATATCAGATGGTCGCCATGCAAACACATCGACATTCGCCCGCAGGAAGGCAATGAGCGCACTTTCCTATTTGCTATCAAGGGTGGCACTGATGGTGAAGGTACCGTCAGTGCCATCCTCCCTCGCCAGCACCTTTTTGGTCGCTGGTGAAGTAGCTTTCGATTTCTTACCGGCAGAGCACTCCGGCAAGTCTTCAACAGGCGCGCAACACTCCGAAGAGGCGCGCTTCCCAGAATCTTTGCCAGAGGTCTTGTCGGACTTCTTGCTTTTCTTCTTCTTGGCGGGAGCTGGTGCCTTGGTAGCTTCTGCTGCAACCGCATCTTTGTACATCTTATCGACGCAAATAACTGCATCTTTCTTGCCGGAGTTGATGGAAATGACACCCATCGTCCCTGACATCTTCAATGTGTTGTAAGCATAGTGAGATGCTGCCATGAATTTTGCCAAGGTTGAATGGCTAAGAATTCCATTATACGGCAAGGGGATCTTGACAACATCAAACACTACAAGAGATATGCTAATTTTTGACCATCAATATTGGTCACTGAATGGTCACTGTTTTCCATTTGTGACCTTTTTGTGACCAAAAGCAGTTGGTCAAAAGTTGGCCGTCTTTAATGAAACTTAATGACCTTCTTTGCGGTATGGTCGTAGAAGGTTATGACCAAAATAAAAGGTCGTAAAATCTACGACCAATTATTTTGGTCACTGGTTGTCTGCCCAGACCACGTCGGATCCAACGTGGCAAGCTGACGTGACAATATTACGATTAAACGAAATGGTCGTAAACTAGAATCAGCCCGGTCCGTTTAGCCATGTCTGTGGGCCGAGCCCAATAATTCAGCCCATTTCATATTTTCTTTTTCTCTTTATTTTGCTTAGCTGCATGGGCCTGGCCCAACAATTTGGCCTTTTATTTTCTGGGATGGAGCCTTTTACAGATCAGTTTTTTTTATAGTCAACTCTTTTTTTGGGCCACAACCTTTTTAGTCTAGTTCTTGTTTGGGCCTCGGTCTTTTATTTTCTGGGATGCAGCCTTTTACAGACTAGGTTTTTTTTTAGAGTCAACTCTTTTTTAGGCCCAAGCCTTTTTAGTCTAATTCTTGTTTGGACCTCGGCCTTTTTGCGGTCCAACTAAGTTTAAAGCCCAATTAATCCAAATAATATCTGGCATAATTCAAATAATATCCTGTGATCCAAACAAAACTCAAATAATTCAGAAAATGCATAGCTTCACAGGTTCACAGCTTCACAACTTCACAAAATGCATAACTTCACAGGTTCACGGCTTCACAAAATGCTAACTAGTTCACATAGAGCCATCAACAGGTTCACGACAGGTTCACAAAATGCTAACTAGTTCACAGCTTCACTACGACAGGTTCAACTTCAGAGTTTCCAAAATGAGCCATCACATAGAGCTTCTACGACATCAGTCAGATGCTTTAGCTCCAAAGAGAGCCATCAAGTGGGCTAACTTCTCATCCTGTTCTTGAGACTTCTTGCGCAGCAGCTCAAATTCCTTCTCGCGTGCAGCTTGAGCTTCTTCCGACTTCATCTTGATTGCCGCCAATTCTTCTTGCATCACTTCAGCTTGAAACTCCGACCTCTCCAGCTTCTGCTCAAGATCACGCACATGAGCAGCCACAGCAACACTTGATTTGCTGGAGTTTTTCTTAGATGACTGGAGCCCAACATTCCTCAGGAATGTGCTTTGCTTGACTTCGGTCTTGAGCACTTCATCGACAATTTTAGCGGCAGACTTTGGCTCTTCACCTTCTGGTACCGGCGCGTCCTTCCATTTTTCCATCTCAAGCTAGCATATGGAGGAAAATGATGACATTAGTAGCAGATCTACATGCCACCAAACCAGCACACAAAATGAATTATTTGAAGTAACATTAAATCTATACGTAGATATTTTACTCAAACTCAAACAGAAGAAAATGATGACTAGTAACCTGAAAGCATTATTTGAATCTACACGTAGATATTATCAATAATAGATATTTAAATACTAACACAGCTCTAAGATTCATTATATCAAGTGTACACTCTATTATGTGATCTGGAGACATGCAATTGGAACAAGGCGATGATCATGGGACCCTATAATGGAGCTGCTTATGGAAGAATAAGATGGCTTCCGAGTGAGCCGATCATCAAAGGCAACGACATTCAGATCAATTTTCATCATATCATAAAAAATGCAACAAATAGCTACAGCAAATTCTGATATCTTTGTTGAGAACCATACAACAAATTCTGATATCTTTGTCGAGATACCAAATCTATCTTAGGCTCTAGTAACAGCATCAAAGCATGGAACATACAGCAGCATCAGCAAAGCATAAAACCTCAGGCTCTAGATGCAGTCTTAACTGGCTGGACAAAGCATGGACTGACTTACTATAGCAATCTTAACTGGCTCCGAAAACCCGGACTTCTTGCTCTTGTGGGTGGCCTTGAACAAGTCAATCGCAGACAGCTCTTCACCCTTACGTTCTTCTTTCTGAAAAGTTTTTCAACAAAAATCAAAATGGTATTCAGCAAGAATCAAAAATGTTATTCAACGAGAATCAAACGGTAAGCTCTGTAGACAAAAGTTCTTACAGTGGCAAATATGTGTGCTGTATAGTGCCTGGAACCAGTTCTCTGTTGGTACATGAGTTTTTCTCGATTCCTCTTGTTCGACACATAGGTTTCCTACAAAAAAAGCATAATGTCAGCATGATCTAGCACTAGCATATCATGTGCAGAAGATAAACCAGCAGCTACATGTATACAAGATGCCACAGCAGCAGATACAAACCTTGTGTCTTGGGGTAGACCACATCTTCACCAGCGCTTGCCATTCATCGTCCATCATATCTGGCACCGGAGACTTGATGCTGACTTTCTTTGCTGGTATGGGATCAAAATATTTCTTCTTAATCTGGTGGCGTCTGTTCTTTGAACTTTTCTACAGAATATCTTTGCACGCGGTCTTAATGATCTCCAAGTCAGTGTCCATCTCAAAATTTGCCTACCAAGACAGCAAACAAGGTAGGAACAAGATTAGTGATCATACGTAGGTGTAACAGAAAATAGAAAGCACATTAGCTACGAAACAAGTTGCTTATGGAAACTTTTCCAATGTAGTTCTTCAATAGATTTTTGTCTTTTTTGTATTCCTTGAAGTGAGGAAGAACCGGCAGATGGCTTCTTGCAACGAGTCCACACTCAGAAGCAAGCTTTGCAGCCTGCAAAGGCCTCTCTGGACGCTTCATCCCTTCGGCAATTTGGATTGGCACCTTGGTACCAAGCGCCCTGGTGATCCTCTCTAACCCTGTGCCCTTTCTAGGCTTGGTAGTCATTACATCTGAAAATGAAATTAACCTCATAAATTAGAAGAGAAATCGACAAATGCAGGAATGGTTCTGCCAAACAGGTAAGCATACATGATTGCTTCCATTTGGAAAATGCACTAGTAAAAGAGAGCATTGCAAAGGTGAACTTGCCCGATTGAAGCACAAGTTGCTGTTCTTCTTCAGTGATGACAACATGCCTATCCACAGAAGGTGCAACAGGGCTAAGGTCTGTGTGGACAGTGCCTGCTTCATCTATGCAGATAGTTCCTCATTCATGTAGGTAGTCAGTGCCTCTTTCATCCATGCGGAGAGTGCTTCCTTCATCCATGGGCGGAAACTCATCACCCATTTGCAGCGAGCTCTCGAAGTCCATGCGCAGCGGACTTTCCTGATTGTCCGTCGCAGCCGCCATCTTTGCTTTCTGCCTTGTGACTCTAACAGGGTCAGGTTCATCAGGTTCCAGGATCCTCTTTGTTTGTCCTAGAGGTACGGCCATCACCCTTCCCGAAGGCATTACAGTAGATGTTTCTGAGCTCTTCCTCTTCTTGTTGACTGTCTTCTTAACACCAGGCTTCTCCCTCCTATATTCCTTCAGTGCCTCGTATAAATAGCACGGAAAAAAGCATTAGATCACAAGACAAATGTGTGAGCACAAGGAAACACAAAGCATACAAATACTCCCAGCCCTCCAAGCAAGACAGAGTTTGCACCTTAACAGTCTTCTCCACTACAACATCATCCACTTCCTCTCCATCAATAACTTCATCCTCCTTAGGATTGTACTCTGGGTCATCATTGGTAACTCCACTACCTTCTTGAAACTCATTAGTTTTACCTTCTTGTACATCATTTGTTTTCCTAATCATTGACGCTAGTGCACCGATGCCAAGGGACTGGAATATCCGATTGTTCCTCAGCATATTTCTAGCCCTAGATTTTATTATCATTTAATCCTAGTTATTCAGGTAAGGAAGACTAAAAGCACACAAACACAATTAAGCCAGCTTATTCATATTACAACAATACATTTCACTTAGCACATTAACACACATCTTTTATAAAACTGACAGTATAACCACAAGGAGCAAGTTGCATACCAACGGTCGGCCTCATCTTTGACCTTGTCATCCTTGTCATCCTTATCCGGTTACCCTAATAGCTTGCAAAATAGAATAAACAAGAATCAGATACAACAGGGATAAAGTAGAATGATGCACTTCTATCAATAAAGGAAAGCAGTTGAACCAGCATGCACATACAGGTGTAGCTATGCATCAGCAGTAATACATGTGAAGCAAACTTGCTGGATCAACAATATAGTGATGCAATTAAATTAAATAAGCAAACATGTAAGTGCAGTAAACAAGCATGCATGTACACAGGACATATATTAAGCATCCCTTAATATCTTAACTACATCAAGCAAGAGGTAGTAATGTACATAACTGAACTAAGTGAATTGATGTCATGTACACATGCTTAGATAGTCTGACAGCAACCTAGACGAGTATATCATGAGGACCTTCAAAACAACCAGATGCTGCCATTGGTAAAGCATGAAACAAATGTACTTTCAGAAGTACCAAAGCACCCCTTCTACAAGGTCCTTTCAGTCATGCAAAGAAACACATCAGTGGGCAACACATGCACCCACTAGCACCTGGGCTAGATATAAGTAATGCACATATATAATAGTAGTAATAGCAATAGTATATATGTGTGTGTCACCACACAAGTACATAAATACAGTATATATATTAACAAAGTTAAACAGAGCAATTGAAAGGAAATGAATTCATAACTTAACTGTAGCACAAAGTTGCACAAAGTAACAAACTAACAGCCAGTCGATCAATAGAATAAAGCTCACAGAAATAGCAGATGGACTTAATCATTTAGTAATGAACACAATGAATTAACTAGACCAAACCAGAGAGCACATATCACACCTACAGGAACTACTCTAGTAGTGCAGTGACCAGGAAGCTTTCTAAGTGAAGAATTCTTCAGTTATATGAACAACAGAGTCCCATAGGAAGCAATGAGAGATCAGCACTGCCACTAATCAATTTAGCAAACCCAGGAACATAGCGATGGAACTAGAGCATCCATATGTAAACCAAAGCATGGCAGGAGCTCACAGGATAGCAACCAAACATGAACAGGAACCTACAAACCCTAGATAGCATGGGACCAACAACTACAGAGCTTTAGTGGTGGAGAGGACGATGAGGAGGAGGCTGTATATTTGGCAGGCAGATGTTGTTGCAAATTAAGTGGTAGCATGCAAACAAACACGCAACATGAACCCTAACCAGGGAGCAACGTGAACCCCATGAACCCTAACCCTAACCCCAAGAACCAGAGGGAGATTATCCCCATGAACAAGAACTCATAAGGGGGATCTACCGAACCACCAGGAGGTCCTAACCCTAACCCTAGAAGGATGGAAGAACCGAATGGAGATTGACCGAATCCTAACCCTAACCCTAGAAGGACGGAAGAACTAGGGAGATCGACCGAATCCTAACCCTAACGCTAGAAGGACGGAAGAACTAGGGAGATGGACGGAAGAACTCAATGGCGACGTTGTAGATGATGCAGCCGACCTTCCTGTCGCCGTCGTCGCAGGCGCCTACCCTCCTGTCGCCGTCGTCGCAGGCGCCAACCCTCCTGCCGCCGTCGTCGCACGTAGCCATCGTCACGCACGCCGTCGGTGAGAGGGGAGAGGGGATTCGCCATTGGGGAGAGGGGACAGGGGATTCGCCATCGGGGAGAGAGGGCTAGGAGAGGGGACAGGGGATTCGCCGTCGGGTTGCGGGAAGGGGAATGGAGAGGGCTGCGGGGAGATTGGGGAAATTTTGGGGAGATTGGGGGGAGTGGGGAGGTGATCCCGCGTGGTAGTGGGAGAGGGAGTGGTGGGTCCCGCGTGGCAGTGGGAGAGGAGTGGAGGGAAATTTTGGTGGCGCAGGGACGGAAATTTTGGTGTTGGGAGGGAAATTTTCAGCATTTTTTTGGGTTTGGAGGCAGAAATTTTAGGGGTATTTTTGTAAACTTTGTAGAAATAACGGTTAAAATCATACCGAATAGCTCAAGAAAACATCGGTATTTCAAGTTTAATATTTTTCCTTGTTGCTAGGTGACATATCATGATGTGACGCGGAGGTTTCACATTTTTTTGATTTTTTTTGAATTTTTTGTGGTGTTTTCAAAATCCGGTTGAATTCGCCGCGGCGACCATTTGTGGCTAGGGGTTGAATCATGCAAATGTCTTGGTGATTCCTTTATGAAATGCCTACCTGTGGAGCTAAAAATGATTTTTAGTAAAAATAACGGGCAAGTTGTGGAGCACCCGCAGTTCAAATTCCAGCCGGTTCCAGCTGATTCGGCCGATGGTTGTCTGACTGTCCGGGAGTGGCTAGAAGGCTCAGAAATGCATGATTTTTGGTGTCCATCCATAAAACACGGTCTACTTTGAGATAGACATGGAATGGTGCCATTTAGAATGACACTCTTTGTAGCTGCTTCACGAAAAAACCATGCTTTTAGCATTCAGAAAATGAAAAATGGGTTTTTTTGTGAAACAAGTTGGAACCTCGCTTTGGCAACATTGTTTGCCATCCCAAGACGCAGACATGTGCCAAGTTTGAGCATATTATCATAAACTATTCAACGAATGTGGCCATATCATTGCTCGTTTGGCTTGAAAGCCATGAATCTTCGTTCATGGTAGGTCGTTTTTGAGAACACTTTTTCAAGAAAACATTGGTATTTCAAGTTTAATATTTTTCCTTGTTGCTAGGTGACATATCATGACGTGATGCAGAGGTTTCACATTTTTTTGATTTTTTTGAATTTTTTGTGGTGTTTCAAAATCCGGTTGAATTCGACGCGGCAACCGTTCATGGCTAGGGGTTGAATGATGCAAATGTCTTGCTGATTCCTTTATGAAATGCTTACCTATGGAGCTAAAAATGATTTTTAGTAAAAATAACGGGCAAGCTGTGGAACACCCGCAGTTCAAATTCCAGCCGGTTCCAGCTGATTCGGCCGATGGTTGTCTGACTGTCCGGGAGTGGCTAGAAGGCTCGGAAATGCATGATTTTTGGTGTCCGTCCATAAAACACGGTCTACTTTGAGATAGACATGGAATGGTGCCATTTAGAATGACACTCTTTGTAGCTGCTTCACGAAAAAACCATGCTTTTAGCATTCAGAAAATGAAAAATGGGTTTTTTTGTGAATCAAGTTGGAACCTCGCTTTGGCAACATTGTTTGCCATCCCGAGACGTTGACATGTGCCAAATTTGGGCATATTATCATAAACTATTCAACGAATGTGGCCATATCATTGCTCGTTTGGCTTGAAAGCCATGAATCTTCGTTCATGGTAGGTCGTTTTTGAGAACACTTTTTCAAGAAAACATTGGTATTTCAAGTTTAATATTTTTCCTTGTTGCTAGGTGACATATCATGACGTGACGCGGAGGTTTCACATTTTTGTGATTTTTTTTGAATTTTTTGTGGTGTTTTCAAAATTCGGTTGAATTCACCGCGACGACCGTTCGTGGCTGCACAAAATTTCTTAACGAAAAAACCATGTTTTTAACAATCAGAAAATGAAACTTATATTGTTTCATCCATGAGCATGCACAAAATTTCTATTCCCATCAATTACCAAACTGAGCTTGGAAGGTGATGGAGATGGACACACATAATTAAGAAACTTTAGTACATTAACACTGTCATACTTAAGAGGTATACACTAACAAGCTTAAACCTGACATACTTAACATTGACATGTTCAGATTAACATGCTTAACATTGCCACTTGATTTCTTAACATCTTCACTCCTCCTTCTCCTTCTTCTCCTTCATCATCCTGATGCGCTCAGAGTGGCGAATGCCGACGCGGATGTACTCCTCTGCCACAATTGGATTGGTCCTGTCGCCCAGCTGTGGCATCACTGGTGCCACCACTATCGCGAGGTCATTGTCAGTCTCAACCATCGCGAGGTCATCGTCAGCCTCAACCATCGCGAGGTCATCGTCAGCTACAACCATCGCCATCTGCGGCTGGTAGTGCGTGATGGAATCGTCTTCGTGCTGGTAGTGCGTGCGACACATGGTCCCGTCGAACACCTTCATGGTGAGCATGGCGTCGCCATCGTAGCTGAAGACAAGGAAGTGCCCGAGCCACAGGTCGTGGGCACGGGCGAACTGCTCCCAGTTGCGCCCTAGGTACATGTGGCCGTCGGCGTCGAACACCACCACCACGTCCCACAGCCTGCGACGCCCGCTGCCGGCCTCCCGCAGCTTCACTTTCTGGGGCTCACGGCCGTCGAGCATCTTCGCAAACTTGTCAGGCAGCCTCTGCAGCGAGGGTCAAGCAGTGATTAATTGTGCCGATCAAGCACTAGACAGTAGAGTGATGATAAAGAGATGGGTGAAGGGGAGATCTTGTCTTGTATATACCAGCCTGCTGGAGGAGTTCTCAAGTATGATCTCGAAGAACAACTCAGATCACCTTTTCAGATTAGCCCAGTATGGCAGGTCCCACAAAAACAGATTATGCCTCAATTTCAGATCAGCCCAGTATGGCAGGTCCCACAAACAAGACCTCCGGTCCCAACATTGGCCTTCCTCACGCTTTCTTTTCTTTGCAAGCTTTCCTGGTCTCACATCTTTCACCTTTTCAAGTTGCTGCTCCAGCTCTTCTTTAATGAATTCCGCTGGCTTGTCATGGGTTTCAGTCTCACCATTAAAATCTTTGCTTCTTCGCCAGCGATGGTTTCGGGAAAGAAAACGGCGGTGCCCAATATAGCAGATCTTGTTCCTTATTCTCTTCGAGCAAGGGTCTTTGTCACAATGCACGCAGGCCTGATAACCCACTGTGATCCTCCCAGACAGAGTGTGCAGCGTCGGGAAATAATGGATGGACCATATGATTGCAGCACGTAGATTAAACTTTTCTTTCGGAGTCGAGGCATCGTATGTGTCGGTGTAATGAGAACCAAGGTCTCATCAACCTTTTTAGCATGGGTCATTCCCGTCCAGGAATGTTGCCTGGCTACCCCGTCAAGGTCAAGCTTCCCGGCGAATACCATATCTAGAAAGCATTATATTAACAAGCAAGAACAAGAGATCGTTGGGGAGAAGCTTCTTCCCAGCGGCATGATCTCCTAGCAAGACAAGACCCGGCAAGACCTGCCGGAGAATAGCTGGAAACATATACCAAGGATATCAAGAAGGCGTTCGAGCCGATGACAAAAAGACAGAAGACTAAAGGCTGGGCTCCCGGCAAGATACTTGCCGGGAGAACTCGCGATGGCCCGACAAGGCTTCGCACCCGGCAAGACCCCACCATACTGCCACCGCTCCAGTGCAGCGACCAGTCCATCGTTTAGGGCTTGTCCTCCTGGTTGCGTGGCATGGCACTGACCGCAAATGGGGTTAAGCGGTGCTGATGGGACGGCCCGTTTTTCCGCCCCCGAGAAAGTAAGGGACACCTAAACGGAGCATTAAATGCGTTTGTCCTAAGACGTTTGTCCTAAGACGTCGGTGATAATCATGAAATACTGTAGTAACTTTACACCTCTTGTACTGCTGTCTGCCACTGTTGGTGACCCCTTGGACGTATAAAAGGAGGCCCAAGGCATAGCTACAGAGAGAGGAGGAGCTTCCGGCCCATTCTGCATGCGTAGCTGCTTTCCCACCACAAGCGCTCCATGTACTTGAGCCAAGAACATCCACAATAAACAACAGCAGGAGTAGGGTTTTACACTTATCAGCGGCCCGAACCTGGGTAAAGATCCTCGCGTTGATCGTTGGTTCCGCTCTTTGTGCAAATCTTTTCCCCTTGCCAAACCGTAAAGGGATCCACGCGATCCCATAGGTGTCGTACGCCGATATCTTTGGCGCGCCAGGTAGGGCGTAAAGATTGCGCGAACCCGATCTAGCGGTCAGCGCGTCAGTTTTTGATCGTCTTCATCGTTATGGCGCCCAAGAAGAAGCGGGGGCGGCTGAAACTCCTTGCGAAAGCTAAGTCATAAAACTTTAATCGCTTTCTGCTGCGTAGTCTTATCCTTGATGGTGTTTTTGTATAACCTGTGCGCGGGGGAGCGCTCTTAAAACACTCTGCGCTCCTGGTTGTTCTGGGCCCGCCCAGCAACACAGTTGCAGCTGTAGTTGTTTCTAGAGCGTTAAGCTCCCGAAGAGGCGGCGTTCTCGATAGGCTGCTAGACAGGACCCGGTCCTAAGCGCCATTGACCAGGACGTGTGCATTCGGGAGGTATTCCGGCAAGCGTAGGGATTCATTGTACAAAAATGCAATCATTTAAGGAAAGGGCTTAGCAAGTTTTATTTTAAGGTTTCTGCGTAAACCCGTATGCTGAGGAGCCTTCCCGGGGCTAGTTGCGCTCCTTGTCGCCTCGAGTCCGCTCGGCGATGTGAGCAGTTGCACTAAAGCTGGGAAGGAAAAACCTTTTTCGGGAGGCGGCGTTCCCGGCAAGCTGCTAAGGACCTGCTCCTCAAAGCGCTGCTGACTGGATCGTGCGCACCGGAAAGTGTTCCGGCAAGCAAGGGAATATTCGGCAGAAGTCAAAATTACAACAAATTAGTCATAAAGCCAGAAGCTAATTAATTTGTTGT
Organism: Elymus sibiricus; assembly: GCA_039707655.1. Classification (NCBI taxonomy): domain Eukaryota; kingdom Viridiplantae; phylum Streptophyta; class Magnoliopsida; order Poales; family Poaceae; genus Elymus; species Elymus sibiricus. The sequence goes on from CM077676.1 coordinate 239,728,340, forward strand.
GTTAAAATGCTATCGTGGCATTACATGTCCGAATCAGTGTTGCAGGTATACAGGTGGGCGATTACTTTGCAGCCTTCCCGGCAACATAATTGCCGGAAGCCGGCGTCGAGAACGTGAATGTTCTCCGCTGAAGTCATAAGCCTAACCGGTAACATTCTTGCCGGAAGCCGGCGGCGAGAACGTCAATGTTCTCCGCTGAAGTCATAAGCCTTCCCGGTAACATTCTTGCCGAATGCCGGCGTCGAGAACGTCAAAGTTCTCCGCTGAAGTCATAAGCCTTCCCGGTAACATTCTTGCCGGAAGCCAGCGTCGAGAACGTCAAAGTTCTCCACTGAAGACATAAGCCTTCCCGGCAACATCTTTGCCGGAGGCTGGCATCGAGAATGTCAAAGTTCTCTGCTGAAATCGCAAACTTTTCCAGAAATATTCTTCGGCGGAAGAATAGCAAACCTTGTCGTCGAGCCATGAGTCATGCGCTCCGACAAGGGGACTTTCAACCTTGTCGTCGGGCCACGAGTCATGCGCTCCGACAAAGGGGCTTTCAACCCTGTCTTCGAGTCATGCGCTCCGACAAGGGGGCTTTCAACCTTGTCGTCGAGTCATGCGCTCCAACAAGGGGGCTTTCAACCTTGTCGTCGAGTCATGCGCTCCGACAAGGGGGCTTTCAACCTTGTCGTCGAGCCATCCGCTCCGACAAGGGGGCTTTCAACCTTGTCGTGGCAACGCATTTAATGCTCCGTTTGTCCTAGGAATAAAGTTTGTCCTAGGACGTCGGTGATTATCATGAAATACTGTAGTAACTTTACACCTCTTGTACTGCTGTCTGCCACTGTTGGTGACCCCTTGGACATATAAAAGGAGGCCCAAGGCGTAGCTACAGAGAGAGGAGGAGCTTCCGGCCCATTCTGCATGCGTAGCTGCTTTCCCACCACAAGCGCTCCGTGTACTTGAGCCAAGAACATCCACAATAAACAACAGCAGGAGTAGGGTTTTACGCTTATCAGCGGCCCGAACCTGGGTAAAGATCCTCGCGTTGATCGTTGGTTCTGCTCTTTGTGCAAATCTTTTCCCCTTGCCGAACCGTAAAGGGATCCACGCGATCCCATAGGTGTCGTACGCCGACAGTATGTAAGTACACCAGTCCAGAGCTGGAGCAGTTCTTCTACGATGGGCTCCATAAAGACATCGAAATCCTTTCCTGGAGACTCTGGACCCGGGATAAGCAACGACATCATGAAGTTGGACTGATCCATCCATGCCCATGGTGGCAGGTTGTACGGCACCACAAAAACGGGCCACAGGCTATAAGACGTGCTCATGTTCCCAAACGGATTAAAGCCATCTCTGGCAATGCCGAGTTTTATGTTCCTTGGATCTGCAGAAAATCTCCATGTTTTCAGTCAAATTCTTTCCATGCCTCCCCGTCTGCTGGATGGCTCAGCTCATTGTCCATAGGTTGCCGCTTCAGCTTGTGCCATTGTAACTCCAGCGATGATTTCTTCGAGATAAACATCCGCTGCAGCCTTGGTATAACCGGAAATTGCCTCAGTACCTTCTCCGGTATTGTCTTCTTCCCATCAGCATCTTTCCACCTAGAGGCATTGCATTTTGGACAGTTGTCATGCTTGGCATATTCCTTCCGAAACAAGACACAGTTATTTGGGCACACATGTATTGAAACATAACCTAGCCCCAGCCTGCGGATTATGCTCATTGCTTCATCATAAGACCTGGGAACACAGCTATCAGGGAATTGCAAGGTCAAAAGGCGGAGTATTGCGTTGAATGCAGCATTGCTAATGCGGTAGAAAGACTTGATGTGGAGTAACTTCACGGTGAAGGTAAATCTTGAAAATTTACCCCCTTCATGAGGTGCGTGCTTCGCCTCCTCTAACACCTCAGCAAACATCGACTACTGTCCATCAGCACAGTCTTCAGAATTGTATAGATCCTTCAATAGGTTAGGAATCCTATCATCTTCATGCCCATCCTCTTCCTCCAAACCAGCATTCTCTCGCAAAATCTTTTTCATCAAATCAATGCCATCATCACCACCACCCATCATATGAGGGGCCTATGTATCAGCTTCAATATGTTGAGGTTGTCCATCTAAGGGTTCTCCATGATATGTCCATCTATCATATGTGCTGGCCATCCCATTAAGAAGCAGATGATCTTCCACTCTTCCTTGAGCTATTCTTGAACAGTTGAGGCATTTGCAGCATGGGCAAAGAATGACAGCATCCTTGGCAAAATTTGCCCGAACAAATTGCATGAATTCATCAACTCCCTTCATATGTTCTTTGGAAAACCTTTTAACTCCTTTTATAATCCAGCTTCTGTCCATCTGCCAAGGACAACAAATTGTTGCAACTTAGCAATCAATCTAAGTGCATCAACATTAATTAATGAAAATGGATGGAGTAATGGCAGCTAAAAAATCCAGAAAATAAGGTAGGCACACAACTTTATATGCTAACTGCCTAATTACAACATTGAGTTGTTTCCAATTTCTCACTACTTTAGTCCAGTTCACATGGTTTACTAATTTCACATGGGAGCAAGAAAAAGCAGTTCACAGGAAATACAGATTTCACATGGGAGAACAGAAAAGCTAACAAAAACTTGGTGGTTCACAAAAAAACAGAGGTGGTTCACAAAGAACTACTGTGGTTAAACCACCAACAATAACAACATATGCTGCCACAAAGAACTATCGTGGTTAAACCACCAACAATAACAGCACTACAAATTTACATGAATGACATTTCCAAGTTTGCATCAAATCTACATCAATGAGATTTTTGCAAGTTTACATCAAATCTACATCAATATTTATGTTCTTTAACAGATTTCAGGCTGGAATTTCAAAGGTGTAACATCAAATCTACATCAACTTCCTTCATATTTTCCAAGTTTACATCAAATCTACATCAACCTGAGGCAGGAATTTCAGAGGCACACAACCTGAGGCTGGATTATCCACAAAAATAGTTCCATTGCGAGACAAATCACACCACACACATTGTAATGTTCAGACAAATTCAGTTCAGACAATCAGCAGGTCGTACCGGGAGAGGAGAGGAGGGAGAGGAGAGGGGTGCATACCGGGAGGTGAGCTTGCGGCGGCGGCGAGTCCCCCTTGCTCGGCGAGCCGCTCCTTGCATGGGCGAGGTCGCCGTTCCTGTCGTGGGTGAGGCGAGCTGCGAGGCCCCTGTTGGTCGCTTCGGCCGCCGGCCTCGCCCCCGCCCCTACCGGTTGCTTCCACTGCCGGCCCCCGCTTCCGCAGGCCACCTCCGCCGCCGCCTCCGTCGTCATCCCTGCAAGACCTAGAAAATTTCTCTAAGTGTTGGCTCTGTTCGATGCTGCCAATAGGTCCCACTTGTCAATGAGTTATGTTTGGTACAAGACAGCTACTATTTTCTATGATATATAGAAACATTCCGATACAAGACCAATAGTCCCTCTCTAGCCCAGCGGTAGTGATCAAGCGAATTAAGCCAGCGGTCGTGGGTTCGAGTCCCCGCTCGCGCACCTTTTTTACCGAGAAAATTAAGCGCTCGGTCCCGCCTATCAGTGTGTGTGTTCCTGCTGTCAAATGGGTCTCGCCTGTCAGCGTGTGTGATCTCTGTTGAACGACATGTAAGCAAAAATGACACCTAAACATTGACACATACGCGAGATTGCTGAGGTGGCTGCATAATCAATCTAATGCATTCAAACTCAAGTGTAATGACCATTTATATTGGTCATGATCAGCTAGAAATAAGGCAGCGGACCAGTGTTGTCTGCTTTACGACCATTTCGTGTAAGGAAATTACGACCTTTCTGACCAAAATGGTCGTTATGGTGTAGGGTTTGGAGCCCCACGAACAACTTACGACCAACTGGTCTCAAATGTTCATAGATTTATGACCATTTCTTCTAGGGTCACTGACAGAAGGTCACAAGCTAGCATATTTCTTGTAGTGAAACACAATCTTTTCTGTTCTGTAGTTCAATTCCCTGCCAAACGTCACCGGCAATGTGATCTTTCCCTTGGGCTGGCTTCTTCCCGGGTTTACTCCTTGAAAAGTGCATGTTTTCTTGAGCTCCTCATCAGGACTATGCAGCCTCTTGATTACTTATGGAGAAATCAAGTTCAGGCCGGCCCCACCGTCAACTAACATTTTCTTGACCTGGAGGTTTCGAATTGTTGGCGAAACCAACAACAGCAAACACCCGACCGCGGTTGTGCGATCAGGGTGATCCTCGGCATCGAAAATGATAGGCGTGTGACACCACTTGAGTGGCTTTTGAGATCCTATTCCTAGCTCTGCCACATTAACCTCATGTGCCCACTGCTTAAGTTGGCGGTGAGAGGAGTGCAAAGATGCACCTCCGTCAACGCACATGGCCTCAATTGCCTTCTGGAATTCCTGTTCACTGGACTCTCCGTCGTCCTCTCCCTCTTCACTTCCATCATCTTCCTCTTTCTTTTCGCAGCCTCTAGCAGGTTTTTCTTTCTGCTGCTTGGCCTTGCCGTGACGGCCTCCTCGACCACCACGACCCTTTTTACCAGATCCATCGGCACCATCTTAACCCTTCTCTTTGTTGCGTTTTTCATATTCTGGCATCTGTTTTTCAACAAGGTGCTCGACTTGTCGGCACTCTTGGAAATCGTGGCCCTTGGTGCGGTGAATCTTGCAGTATGGCCCATCAGACTTGCCGGCCTTGTCGTTTGCCCCTGCCTCCTGGCAAGCGGCGCATACAGCAGCCTCCTTGCCGGAGTTCTCAGTCATAGCTTTCTTGGCAGACTCAGAGTTGCCGGAGCCCTCAATGGCCATAACAGTTTTGCCTTTGCGCTTCCTGTTGCGCTTTTGGCCCTTCTTCCTCAGGGTGGCAGCATCATCATCCTCGGAATCTACCTCGGCACAAGCGTCCTCCCCGGGAAGCCTTCTTCCTTCCTCAGCGCGTTCGCACTTATCTGCCAACGTATAGAGCTCGTTGACGGTCTTGGGCAACTTGACGTTCATCTTCTCCCGCATCCTCCGATTGCTCACATTCGTGTGAAATGCGGCAATGACGGCTGCGGGGTGCACATCTGGAATGTTACGGTGTACACGGCTGAACCTCTGGATGTACTTGCGGAAAGTTTAACCATCTCTTTGTGGAATCACTTGCAGGTCGCTAGGCTGTCCAGGGGCCTTGTGGCCTCCGGTAAAGGCACCAACAAACTCATTACAGAGATCTTCCCATGAAGAAATGGAGTTCTCCGGCAAGTTCATCAACCAAGATCTCACGTTGGCCTTCAGCACTAACGGAAAGTAGTTGGCGAGGATTTCCTCATCTCTTCCTCCGGCAGCTTGCACGACAATCGTGTAGATGCCCAGAAACTCACGGGCGGACGGCCATCGGACTTGCCTTAGCTCACGGGCAAAGGCAGGACATCCAACCTCGTATGGCAGATATCCGCCAACCCCTGGCGCAGGCTCATCAACGATGGGGCCGTTGCGCGGGTCGGATTGACGGCGTGCCTCCCGGCGTCGTTCGATGGTGGTGCGGGCATCCTCTACCCGCCTGTCTCACAGTACTTGCCACTGATCTTGCCGTGCTCGCAGATCCGAAGAGGCCATCGACATCTCGTCGGGCTTGAAAGATCATTGAGGTTGCCGCGGTTGTTGGCGCTGCTGCTGTTGAGACTATTGCTGCTGGGGTGATTGCACCGTTAACGCAGCACCGTCAACACGGCCACCAGTTGGAGCTACTGGTGCGGTTTGCGAATGCCGTGAGGGCTCCGCTTGCTGTGATTTGCTGGCTCTCCACTCATCCATCTTTCCTGCTGCCGGAGGGAAGTTCAGCAGCATCTGGGCTCGCGCCATCGCCTCCGCTACTGTGGCTGGCATGGCCGGAAGCGAAGAGTGCGACGTCGCTCTACTCCTGGTAGAGCCATCAGGAGTGCCATTGCAGTCTTGCTGCCGCGGCACATGATCAACAGCGGGTTGCCGTGGCGGAGGTGGTGCCTGAGGATCTGGGATTTGATCGACAGGGGTCCTGCCATGAGGTCACCACCACCCTGAGTCGTCGATGCCGCTCGGAGTTACGCTGCGCCCATTGTGCGAGGGACGCGGAGTCTATCCTGAAGCAGCATCTCTGGGCGCCGTTGCGGCGGGATCTTGGCTCACGCCAGCCCGGGCATTGCTGCTCCGGTGGCTGCGTTTATCGGCGCGGCGAAGAGGAGGAGGAAGACGTCCATCTGCTCCACCCGCGCCGTCTCGGCTTCGTTCGCCAGAGGATTGAGGAAGTCGACCGCCTCCAGCGCACTCGTCTCCTGCACCGACCACGGTGGGCATGACGACCGCGCCACCTGCGCTGGTCATGCCAACCACGGTATCCGCACCACCCGCATTGGCTGCGCCGCCTGCGTCGCCTGCGAATACGTGTGAAGGGGCTGTCATCGTGATGCCCTTCTTCTTGAGGGCCAATGATGACGAGAAGGACGGTGATGAAGTTCATGAAGCTGACGCACAATCCACTGATTCAGGTTCGCGCAAGCGATCCCCCTACCTGGCGCGCCAAAGATGTCGTGGTGGGACTACCATCTATGGGGCCATCTAGCCCCTTTGTGGTTCGGCTAGGGATATGCGCAAGCACAAAGAGCGGAATCAATGGAGGGCGCAGGAATTTTACCCAGGTTCAGGCCGCTGAGAAGCTTAAAACCCTACTCCTGCTTGGTTGTATTGGATGGGTGTGAGCACAGGTACAAGGAGCGCTTTCTTCGGCAAGGCGCGGGAGGAGCAACTACGCATCCAGGTTGTGCTAGGGTTCTGATTGCGCCACCCTGTAAACGTTGCCCTGGACCTCCTTTTATAGCTCAAGGGGTTACCACAGTGGCAAAACAGTAATTATAAGTTGATTAGATAGCAAACAGTGCTATCATACCTAACTTTGCCAGTTTAGGACAAAAGCAATAAATGCTCCGTTAGGTGTCATGTGGAGGAGGAGCTCCGGCAAGGTTCCTGCACTGCTCGCCCAGCTACCTCCTATTATCCTGACTCACCTTCGGGACGGGTGTCATTAAAGGCAAACCTTCTCCCTACGTGCTGACACGTGCCCGACAAATCTCACCAACCAGCCTGCGCGGTCGACACCTCACCGATTAGCGACTAGCTGCCCGGTGAGGTGGAGCGCTGGAGAGCTGGCGAAAGCTTGCCGGCACGGAGCTTGTAGGGTCTTCGCCTTGCCGGTTCAGCCTTGCCGGCAAGGAATGTCTTCATCCTCAGTACTAGTTGAGTGCTTGTTAATGCTTTGTCTTGAGCTTCTTTCCAGCAGTTTCTTTGGTTGGGTCTTGAATCTTGTTATTTGGCAAGTTCCGGCAAGCCTTGGCCGGCAAGGAGGCTGCAACCGTCTATGCATAAGTCAGGGTATAAAATACCCATGTTTTATACACCAACCGGAGCTCCTTTTATAGCTCAAGGGGTTACCATAGTGGCAAAACAGTAATTACAAGTTGATTAGATAGCAAACAGTGCTATCATACCTAACACTGCTAGTTTAGGACAAAAGCAATAAATGCGCCATTAGGTGTCATGTGGAGGAGGAGCTCCACCAACGTTCCTGCACCGCTCGCCCAGCTACCTCCTATTAGCCCGACACACCTTCTGGACGGGTGTCATTAAAGGCAAACCTTCTCCCTGCATGCTGACACGTGCCCGACAAATCTCACCAACCAGCCTGCGTGGTCGACACCTCACCGATTAGCGACTAGCTACCCGATGACGTGGAGCGCTGGAGAGCTGGCGAAAGCTTGCCGGCACGGAGCTTGCCGGGTCTTCGCCTTGCCGGTTCAGCCTTGCCAGCAAGGAATGTCTTCATCCTCAGTACTAGTTGAGTGCTTGTTAATGCTTCATCTTGAGCTTCTTTCCAGCAGTTTCTGTGATTTGGTCTTGAATCTTGTTATTTGGCAAGTTCCTGCAAGCCTTGGCCTGCAAGGAGGCTGCAACCGTCTGTGCATAAGTCAGGGTATAAATGCCCATGTTTTATACACTGACAAACAATAAAGCATATGAGGGCCACTCAACATTTTCATCGTGGTCTTCTCCTCGCAGCGACTCAACGAAAAGAAAAGAAATTCAGAGAAACACACTGAAATATTTTTGGAGTTTTTAGTTTTTCTGAAGAAATCAAATTAACAAAAGAAAACGGAAAACAAGAAAAACTATTTACACGGGAAAGCTCCCAACAAACAAAAGAAGAAACGAGAAATATTTTTGGGTTTTCTTTTACTTCTCCGAATTAACTAAACAAGAAGGAAACTACAACTAATTTTTTTTGATTTTTGAAAGTTTTTCAAACACACAAGAAGAAAGCAAAAATGAAACTAACATGGATATACTATGAAAAAGGATGAACACCGACAACTGGAATGAGTGTGTGAACATGAATGTAATGTCGGTGAGGAATACGTACTCCCCCAAGCTTAGGCTTTTGGCCTAAGTTGGTCTATGGCCACTCCTGGCCTAGATAATGCCCGTGATAGTAATTTGGGTTGTACCAAAGTGCAGCTGCCATAGCTTGGCGAGCTGTCTCATTGAGGCGCTCGGTCTCTGCCACCCTCTCGTACTCCTCAGCCTCCTCCTCAAGTATGAAATGTCTATGTTTTTTCCTGGAAATCAAAGAAGGCAGGAGCAGGCAAAACAATATGGAAAACATGATGCCTGTTAATGATTAGCCTGTATCTGAATGGGGGGTCACCCCTCTCAAGGAACCGGTGACATTCCATAGCATCATAATCAAGAAAACTCGGTGGCAACAGGGTATCATTTTGTTTAATGGGCACACCAAGATAAGAGGCTAAGCGAGTAGCATATATTCCACCAAACAAGTCAACAACTAAGGCATTATTATGTAAACAACGTGCAACAATAGCCCCATGTGAAAATGTCTATCTCTCAGCACCGCACTCTTAAGAATGCTCAGGTCAGGGGCGCAAACATGACTATGGTCATGTTTACCATTAATGCATCTACCAATTAACAGAGCAAAATAATGTATAGCAGGAAAATGAATGCTCCCCATAGTAGCTTGTGTAATACCTCTAGTTTCACCCCTAGTAATGTTCATGAGAAATTCATTGCAGTTAGATTTACGAGGTTTAGTGCAAGTCGCCCAAAATGGAATTTTACAAATACTACTAAATTATTCAACGGACATGCGAAAAGGCTTTTCATATAAGTTGAAAATAACATCGTGTGAAGTGCGCTGATATATGTACTCGAATCTCCGCACAAAGGAGCTAGTGAGATCAGAGTATTGCGGGCACTTATCTGTCAAAAACTCCGTGAGCTCAGCATTGCGCACGTACATATCAAACTCTTCCTTGATGTTCGGTATCCGGCTCATGTATTGCGGGCCTAGGAGCACTCTTGCTCAAGGAACCACCATGGAACATCTTCCTAAACATTTTCTTCCTTTGAAAATTCCTGAAATTTTTAGTGACTCAAAATAAAGGTGAACGAAAATCAACAAAATTGATAGCAACTACTCCCATAAGAATCTAGAGGCTATATCATGCATCAAAACTACTTTGGACCATACAAATTCAACATACAAGCTCATAAATATGGTCACCACAGCAGCAAAAATTTGCAAAGTATAAAGCACTAGAACAAAAACTAATTGGAGCAATGGAGGAGTCACATACCAAGAGGTAATTCCTCAAAATAGTTTTGGAAACGGAGTTTTGAGCAAGGAGATCGAAATTCACAGCAAAATGAGCAAGAACACGGGCTTGGGAGCATGTTTGATTTTTTCTGGAGGAAGAAGAAGGAGATGGGTGGCTGGCATAAGTGAGTGGGTCCCTATGAGACCCACAAGCCTGCAGGGCTCGCCTAGGGGGTGGGCGCGCCCTGAGCTTGTAGCTCACAGGTGCACCCCCCCTAGGGTGTGTTCAGTGCCAAAAATTCTTAAATATTCTGAAAAAAATCATACTAAATTTTCATGGCATTCTGAGAACTTTTATTTTGAGGACATTTTTTATTGCACGGAAAATTCGAAAAACAAGATAATCATGGCATTTTATTTTATTGAACTAAAAATAACAGAGAGCAAAAGGTGGGTACAGAAAGTTGTGCTTACTAAATTCATCGACCACATGCCCCTCAAAAAGAATCCATTAATAAGGTTGATCAAGTCTTATTAACAAACTATTTCCGAATGGCATGTAACCGAAGAATTTTCGTATAACACTAAGTTACCTCAATGGGGATATGCATCTCCCCAACAATAAGAATTTCATATTTCTTTTTGACAGTAGGAAGAGGGAATTTGAAACCTCCAATAGTGATCGTCAAAACTTTTTCAATACAATTGATACCATTCACCGAACTTTGTTTCTTCGGAAAATAAACCGTATGCTCATTACCATTGACATGAAAAGTAACCTTGCTTTTATTGCAATAAATAATAGCCCCTATAGTATTCAAAAAGGGTCTTCCAAGGATAATCAACATGTTGTTATCCTCGGGCATATCAAGTATAACAAAGTCTGTCAAGATAGTAACATTTGAAACTACAACGGGAACATCCTCGCAAATTCCAATGGGTATAGTAGTTGATTTATCAGCCATTTGCAAAGATATTTCAGTAGGTGTGAGCTTATTCAAATCAAGTCTTCTATATAAAGAGACAGGCATAACACTAACACCGGCTGCCAAATCACATAAAGCAGTTTTAACATAACTTCTTTTAATGGAGCATGGTATAGTAGGTATTCCTGGATCTCCTAACTCTTTAGGTACTCCACCCTTAAAAGAATAATTAGCAAGCATGGTGGAAATTTCAGTTTTAGGTATCTGTCTTTTATTTGTGACAATATCTTTCATATATTTAGCATAGGGAGACATTTTCAACATATCAATCAAGCGAGTGCGCAAAAAGACAGGTCTAAGCATTTCAACAAAGCGCTCAAAGTCTTCCTCATCTTTGTTCTTCGATGGTTTGGTAGGAAAAGGCATTGGTTTTTGAACCCATGGTTCTCTTTCCTTCCCATGTTTTCTAGCAACGAAGTCTCTCTTATCATATCCTTTGTTCTTAGGAGGTGGGTTATCAAGATCAACAGCAGGTTCTATTTCTACATCATTATCTGGTTGAGCATCAACATGAACATCATCATTATCATTAGGTGTTTGTTCATTACCAGATTGTGTCTCAGCATCAGAAATAGAAACATCATTTTGATTCTCAGGAGGCTTTTCTATCTCAGGTTCACTAGAAGCATGCAAAGTCCTATCATTTTTCTTTTTCTTTTTCTTCTTAGATGAACTAGGTGCATCAACATTATTTCTTTGAGAATTTTGTTCAATTATTTTAGGATGACCTTCAGGATATAGAGGATCCTGAGTCATTCTACCCCCTCTAGTAACAACTCTGACAGCATGATCATTCGTTTTATTATTCATCTCATCAAGCAAATCATTTTGTGACTTAGCTATTTGTTCTAAGTGAGTTTGTACCATAGAAGCATGTTTACTTAAGCACTTAACATCATTAGCAGTTCTGAACATCAAATCACTCAAGCGTTCAATCATGATGGCATTTTGTTTTAGTTGATTACTAACATATAAATTGAAGTGTTCTTGCTTAATGATGTAATTATCAAATTCATACAAGCATTGGCTAGCAGATTTATTATAAGGAATATCACTTTCATCAAATCTAGTGAGAGAATTTACCTCTACTACCTGTGTCGGGATATCAAGTCCATGTATTTCTTTAATAGGTGGTAGATTCTTAACATCTTCAACTTTAATACCTTTTTCCTTCATAGATTTCTTGGCTTCTTGCATGTCTTCGGGACTGAGGAATAGAATAACTCTTTTCTTCGAGGTTGTCTTAAGTGGTGGTTCAGGAAGTGTCCAATCATCGGCATTTCTCAATATATTATTCAATAGTTCTTCAGCCTGTCCAGCAGTTCGTTCCCTAAAAACACAACCAGCACAACTATCTAGGTAATCCCTAGAAGCATCGGTTAGTCCATTAGAAAAGATATCAAGTATTTCATTCTTCTTAAGAGGATGATCAAGCAAAGCATTAAGCAATTGGAGAAGCCTCCCCCAAGCTTGAGGGAGATTCTCTTCTTCAATTTGCACAAAGTTAAATATTTCCTATAAGGCAGCCTATTTCTTATGAGCAGGAAAATATTTTTCAGAGAAGTAATAAATCATGTCCTGGGGACTACGCACACAACCAGGAGCAAGAGTATTAAACCATTTCTTAGTATCACCCTTTAACGAGAAAGGAAACAACTTAAGGATGTAATAGTAACGGATTTTTTCCTCATGAGCAACTAGGGTGGCTATATCATTCAATTTAGTAAGGTGTGCCACAACAGTTTCAGTTTCATAACCATTAAAAGGATCAGATTCAACCAAAGTAATTAACTTAGGATCAATAGAGAATTCATAATCCTTATCGGTAACAAAGATAGGTGAAGTAGCAAACTTAGGATCATATTTCATTCTCTCGCTCATAGATTTTTCTTTCAACTCAGCAAGCAATTTTCTAACATCATCTCTGTCATTACAAGCAAGAATTGCCCTGGTTGTCTCTCTATCAAAAACATAACTATCAGGTATCTTAGGCATTTCAACTCTAGTAGGAGGACTAGGCATAATAGGTGAATCATAATTTTCAAGAGTTTCAACATTTTCAATTTCATTAGCTTTAGCAATTTGTTCATCAAGAAATTCACCTAGTGGCACAGTATCATCAAGCATAGTACTAGCATCATCAATAGTTTCATTCATAGCAGAAGTAGTATCATCAATAACTTGCGACATATCAGAATGAATAGCAGGTGGTGGTGTCGCAAGCCTACTCAAAAAAGAAGGTGAATCAAGTGCGGAGTGTGATGGCAGTTTACCTCCTCTAGTCATAGAGGGGACGATCTTGGTCTTAGCATCTTTCAGATGCTTCATTGTGATCAGTAGATATAAATCCCAAGTGACTCAAGAGATAGAGCAATGCTCCCCGGCAATGGCGCCAGAAAAAGGTCTTGATAACCCACAAGTATAGGGCATCGCAACAGTTTTCGCGGGTAGTATTTCACCCAGATTTATTGATTCGACACAAGGGGAGCCAAAGAATATTTGTGAGTATTAACAGTTGAGTTGTCAATTCAACCACACCTAGAGAACTAAATATCTACAGCAAAGTGTTTTGTAGCATAGTAGCATGATAGTTTCAATAGCAGTAGTAACAGTAGCAATAGTAACAGAGACAGAAACAGTAGCAGTTTTGTAGTGATTGTGACAGCAGCAGCAACGAAAGTAACTTAGCAAAGATCAATATGCGAAAAGCATAGGCATTGGATCAGTGATGAATAATTATGTTGGATGACATTCATCATATAACAGTCACAACCTAGGGCAATACACAATAGCTCCAATTCATCAATGTAATGTAGGCATGTATTCCGTATATAGTCATACGTGCTTATAGTAAGAACTTGCATGACATCTTTTGTCCTACCCTCCCATGGTAGCAGGGTCCATAAGGAAATCTAAGGGATATTAAGGCCTCCTTTTAATAGAGAACTAGAACAAAGCATTAACACATAGTGATTAGATGAACTCCTCAAACTACGGTAATCACCGGAAAGAATCCCAATTATTGTCACCTTGGGGTATGTGGATCATAACGCGTAATAGGTGCATATAACTTGCAAGATAGGATCAAGAACTCAAATATATTCATGAACACATAAAGGGTTCAGATATGAAATCATGGCACTCGGGACCTAGTGACAAGCATTAGGCATAGCAAAGTCATAGCAACATCAATCTCAGAACATAGTGGATACTAGGTATCAAGCCCTACCAAAACTAACTCGATTACATGATAAATCTCATCCAACCCATCACTGTCCAGCACCTACGAAGAAATTACTCACACACGGCGGTGAGCATCATGAAATTGGTGATGGATGATGGTTGATGATGACGACGGCATCGAATCTCCCTCTCCGGAGCCCCGAACGGACTCCAGATCAGCCCTCCCGATGAAGAACAGGAGGTGGCGGCGGCTCTGTATCGTAAAACGTGATTATTCTTTCTCTCTGATTTTTTTCTGGACGAATAGGTACTTATAGCATTGGAATTAGGGTAAACGGAGCTGCCAGGGCCCCACAAGCCTGGGGGTAGGCGCCCCCTGGGCTTGTGGCCCCTGGGTGGCTCCCCTCCAGTAGATCTCTTTGCCAGTATTTTTTATATATTCTGAAATAATTCTCCATAAATTTTCAGGTCCATCCGAGAACTTTTATTTCTGCACAAAAATAACACCAAGGCAATTCTGCTGAAAACAACGTCAGTCCGGGTTAGTTCCATTCAAATCATGCAAATTGGAGTCCAAAACCAGAGCAAAAGTGTTTTGAAAAGTAGATACGTTTGGGACATATCAGGTGCTCCCACACCTTAGATGCTACCGTGATACGAGCTCCTGGGAGCCGTTGGATCCAAGATCCAGCGGCTCATAGGAGGTCTTTATGTTTTTTTGCAAAAAAGCTCTTGAAGAGTTTGGGAATTGCGCAAAAGTACAAAGACTACTCACATGCCATTGGATCTCAGATCCAACGACGTAGAATCTCGTATCACCGTAGCATCTAAGCCGCAGGGAGCACGTGATATTCTTCGCCGCTGTCACTTTTGTTCTTAAACTTGTAAAATACGTGTAACTGGTGTCGTAACTTGTCTATCCACGCAAATTGTTTGTGCAAAAAATCCCTCGTACACAGAAATATCGGAACAACACACGGGGGTCCCACTCATCATGGAACAAATTTGGACCTAAAAATAAAAAATCAGAAGGACGAGATTCAAGCCAGCAACCTAGACTACAAAGCATACGTCGATAGCCAGAAATAGCAACGGTTGTTGGCTTTGTCGCATAACTTGATTTTATACTGTATCACGTTGAGTACAATAGAGGGAGTGGCTCGTCAGCACGTGCATGAACGTTTTTTTGCGGGGGAGCACATGCATGACTCACTTACTGGCTGTTCCCATGTCTGTGATCTCTCTCTCCTCTCCATCTACAACCTTTAGATGCATGAGCAAACACAAAGAGCGGCGTGAGCTGGCCGTGGTGCTATTATAACTAAAAAAATTCTTGGAAAATAGATGAATCGCCTAGGAACAAGAGACCTCGTGGCTGGTCGAGACGGAGCTAACCACATCTATCCTCTGTGCCACGTTAGCATGATGAAGCTGTGTGGCTAGTGGGGTGTTTTCGCCCGACTGGCTGGGTCCCGAGTTCGAACCATAGCTACGTCTCATATATTTACACACGCACATTTTCCTCCATGTTGAGACGTGGCACACCCTACCGCACGGTTTCTGGATCCTCCCCGGTGGTGCATGCATATTTTCTTCCTTACTGAGACATGGGACACCCTACTGTGCGGTTTCTAGGTCCTCCTCGGTCGTAGCGCCAAAGTAATGAGTCGTCAAATCACAAAACCCCACCTTTCCCGCCGAGTACAAGCACGGTGGCTAGCTAGTTGGGCTAGTGCAACCGATTAGCTAGGCCGCCGCCACATTTGTTTTTTCAAGCATTTTTCCCTCCTTGCCACTAGGTAAATTAAAATACTATCCACCCCTGCGTTGCTTTGGTCCTTGGGCGTGGCAGGATTTTTTTTTGTTTGACGGGAGCAGGCGCGGCAGGAAATAGTCATGATGAGTCCGCCAGTAAAACCCACTGCTCCCTGATGTGAAAAGGCATTGACTGTGATTTTCCATGGTGAAAACCAAAAGATTTACCCCGCTCCCTCCGCCTTCCCGTAGATTGCATTGCCTTCCAGCTGTTTCGCCCCCTTTGCTTCCTTTCCCCATTGCTTCTACCGGGTCCCATGGCGGCGCACCAGATCACGGAGTCTGAGGTGAGCGGCCTGGCAGAGGAGCTCTAGGCCAAGGATGCAGAGCTCAGGGCCAAGGACATGGAGATCCATGAGCTCAGGGAGGAGAAGAGTGCCATGCTCCTCCGTTATGAGCGGGAGTTCATGGAGCTTCAAAAGCGGTAGGAGTCCACCACAAAGATGATTGAGGCGTCGGCGGCGTTGTTGCAGAAAGCGGGAGATTCCCTAGGCGGCTAGGTTGCCCTGATCGCGAGCCGGCTGGAGCGTGAGCGATCCGATCGTGACGAGGTCTAGGATTGCCTCAAACACTTGCTGAACCATGTTGTCACGCAAGTGTTGCAGCTACGCGATGCCTACCATCGTGCCAGCACGACCATGCCGGCTGTCGGGCTAAACCCGTTCGACCACCCCCATCGACTTCAACGAGCTGCGGCTTCCTGATCTGGTCTCCTTCTTCACCTATATCTCTGAGGAGCTTAACCATCTCCGCGTGGTGGTGGGGGCGGCACTGGACAAGGAGGGGGTGCGGGCGGCCGTCGCTGTTGCCGGGCGAATCCTCTCCGGGCTTCGTCACCGGAATCCATTTGTGCCATTGGACGCCGTCTTTGACGAACTGGCTCCCATCGACCGGGAGCGGGCTCTGCGGGTGGTGGCACCCTGCATCACCACCGTTGTGCGCATGGAGAAGCAGAGGGACTTCGGTGCTGTTTTGGCGTCCTCTGCATGGGCATGTCACGGAGTAACATGACCCTTGGATCAAACTCAGACGGTCCAGAACAGTCATTGTAGCACAGAGCACTATAGAGGCGTGCTTCATATGGTTCCTGTTCGGTCGAGTACTGTAGCAGCATACTCTCCGTGCACTGTAGTCAGAGTACTTTTGACATTGATCTCACCGTTCATTCTTGATCGGACGTTAAAATAAAGGGCATGTTACACTACTATTCATAGGTGACATGCGCACAGCATGCCACTGGATGTCAATCCTCCGGAGACACCCTTCTAGAGCAGCTGCCACCTCCATCCCTTGATTCTACTTCTCCGGTTGCCTTGTCTGCTAAAAATAATAGTACTCCACCACAGGTCGACTGTACACCGAGTTAGCACGGGATGGAAGGCACGTACACGCAGGGGACCCACCCAGGACCGTATTCATGAATACTAGCTGCGATGTAAACCAAAAATATGCTGAAACACTCACAACAATATCCCTCACAATAGATTTATTTATAATCAGTTAGTTTTCTTCGGGTGGTATAATCAGTTTACTATACATCATTTTTTATTGTCATATCTTACTACACTGGCAACAAGATAGGACTGTTGTATGAACCACTGCACATGCCTAGTAGTAGGAGTACTAGTAGTGTAAGTTCAAGTGGCTGCCGTGTTTCGCACTCCTCCGTCGAAACAGTGGAAACGCTTGCTGTAATCAAAAATATATTTTTTAAGAAATAGTGGAGATGCTCTACCGCGCGGATCCTCCTCCAAGGTCATCGGGAACCTTGCTACTCACTTTTGCTGACGTGTGGGACAGCTAGCATCGGGGTCCACTTGCCATGCACAGAATTACTCCGCACTAGAGTGCACAACTGCACGATGGACTTACCGCGGTCGCAGCACCGCAGTAATGCCCCATGAGGCGTCAAATCACAAAACCCCACCTTTCTAGGAGTAAGTTGGACGGATGAAGCAACCATCATTTCACTCTTCTTCCTCATCTTTCTCTCTTCAAGAAAACCCCAACTTGCTTCTCCCTCATCTTGTTCCTCATTTCTTCAAGAAAACCCCAACTCACTTCTGCCATTGTTCTTCTCTCCCAAAGAAGGAAAGGTGAGCGCATCAATGGTGCTGCTATACTTCCGTTCCAGTCATCTTTTGCAACCCCACGACCGATCCTAACTCCCTCTCTGTTCTTCTTTTGGGTTTCTGATTATCGTTTTCTTTCCTTTTATTTCTATTTGACAGTTTCTTGATGGACCCTCGAGCACCGACCAAAGTGATGTCTATGGCTCTGGCCAAAACCGTCGAGGCTCAGAGTCCGAAGAAGTGCAAGCACCCCGCTAAGATGACCACAGACAAGCTCAGGGCCATCGCCTTGGCCAAGGCCACCTCTCCGGGATCCCTCGTTAAGCCGGTTGAGGTAATATCACTTGTTGATGATCTTTTTGGCGATCTTGATCATGTTTTTTGATCTAACTTGCAAAGTGCTTGCTAATATGCGATGTTTGTGCAATGTACACGTAGTACTAGTAGTATAACTTTCTAGGCAGACTTGCATGTGATTTTTGTGTGCGAAATGACTGTTCTAAATGTCTCTTTTGACCAAAACATGCGAGAGGTTGACATGCATATGATTTTTGCACATAACACAGATTTCTAATAGATTACTTTCAACTACTTTATGAACATCAATGCTAGCTGTAGGAAGAGTATATAGTACCCTCAGTAACTTGTGTTATGGGTATTGTAAGTAATCGCTCTATTCACAAATATAAGATGTTCTAACTTTTGTGTGTATCT
Organism: Elymus sibiricus; assembly: GCA_039707655.1. Lineage (NCBI taxonomy): Eukaryota > Viridiplantae > Streptophyta > Magnoliopsida > Poales > Poaceae > Elymus > Elymus sibiricus. The sequence continues at coordinate 239,746,752 of CM077676.1, forward strand.
GATGTAGACATGTTTTAGTGTCTTTGTTCACTCATTTCTTTGCTTATATGTAGTCTTATATGGAGTAAAATATAGAAAATCATCTTATAATTGTGAACGGAGGCAGTATTAAAATATTGGTTTCTGTTTGAATTAAAACCAGGTCCGCTGTGGAGATGAACTTCTCAAAGTCATGCCATGTGAACTGGAAGACCTGAGGATGTGCACTACTAACCTATCCAGCTGTCGTGTCCTTGTAGCCACATGTCGTGAACAAGTGTTTTCCTGTAGCATTGTTGTCAGGCGTGTTCTCGAGGGTGTACTTCCACAACAATTTCGTAGTTGTGCTGCGATTACAAAGGGTGTGGTTCTTGTAAAGCTTCTTAACAAATCTGATGCGACATGTCTTCGTTGTCATGTTTATGACTGGAAAGACCACACTGTTAGGTTCTCCAAGGTTGACGAGATGGCAAAGGAGCCGATAGACATCTCTCACGATGTCCATGGCCTGGTCAGTTTTGTGGGGCACATCCCATAGTCGGTGGCAAGAAATAGTCTATAGAGTTTAATTAGTGCAACTTTGCTTGTGTGTAGTAAGTAATATTGTTCAGTACTTGATTTGTGTGTGTGAACCCTATATGGGTTAGTAATGCTACTTTTGTTTTGTGGTGAATCTTGAGAATACTCTATGTTAATGTTTTAGAAATGGTGAACCTATAATACCAATTTCGGTTGTTTTATATCTGTGTTTTTTCATGCCAGTACAGTACTCCCTCTGTTCAAAGACATAAGATGTTTACATTTTTTATGAATCAAATGTATATAGAGTTTGACACGTTTTGGTGTGTTTGTCCACTCAATTTAGTCCGTATATTTTGAAATATCCATATCATCTTATTTTTGTGGATGGTGGGAGTATATATCAGTTATGGTTACACTCCAATATATGTACGCATTGCAGGGTTTATCGCACCCACCTGGATTTCCATTCCCGCGGATGTTCGCTCCATACGAGTTGTCACGACCTTTGGACTGTCCTGCTTGTGGGATTAAGGAGGGGCCCTACATGCCACCCCTAATTGGACGAACAACCTTCAATTTAGAACTTGAAGATAGTGATTTCCTGGTAAGGATTAAGTCGTGTCACATAAAGTAAATCTCATTGATTAACTGTCATGTTTTCTTACTTTTGCTGCAATTTTACGATGCAAGTTTTGCCATGTCACATTCCTTATAGAATAAACCGTTTGGTTTGCTCTATGATGGTTATTTTAGCAGGTTTCACTTCTTATGATGTGTCAATAATGAAGGCACTATCCATCACTTATATTAGTGGACACAATTGGATCCGTCTGTTGTCTGAGTACAATCTGAAGCCCTCTGATCAACTACAGTTTACTTTAACTAACATGCGAGAATTAGTCCTTGTCGCCTTTAAAAGAAGGAAAGAAAAAGACTGGATCCAGGTCACAGAGCCGGAGGAAGTTTGAATTGCTCACGTGCACTCTCGCTTAAGAATGATGCATAGCAAAGTTACAAAGCCGTAGTCTGAAATTAATGCAGACCAGAGACGAGCGCTGCTGTCTTGCACATCGGTACCACCTCCAGCATCGGCAGTCGCAGTGGATCGAGCACCGTCACCTGCTCTGACACCGGCACTGGCTCTAGCACTAACAGCGGCAGCATCTCAGTCTGATCCAGCAGAGGATTGGGCACCGACCGCGTCAGCGGATCAGGATGATGTACCAGAGGATGGGGCACCCACACCAGCACCAGCACCAGAAGGAGCACCGTCTCCGATAGCAGCAGCGGGACTACTAGTCGCACCACCACAGGCACCAGCAATGCCTCCGGCACTTGCACCAACAATTGAACTTGCACTTGCACTTGCATCTGCTCTGGCCCGTCCAGCGGCAACGGAACCAACACTTGCACCGGCAAAAGACTGGGCTGCAGTTCGCACTGCATACCTGCCTCAGAAACTGGAAAGTCCCCACACGGAGCGAGGTTCATGACGCGTAGTATATGCTGGTCCCCTCCCCCCTCTTCGACGCATACTATATACTCCTACCGTAACACAAACCAAAAAGAATAATCATCCTTGTTGGTCAAATTAACCGCTCTCACTATAGGTCAAAGTGATGGACGACGACCTCGCGGGCCCACAGAAAGCATCACATGCGAGTAAGTGTCCAAGGACAATCACTACCTGCATGCCCAAAGAGGTGTTGTGTGATGTTTGAATACCCACTACATAACTTTGATGTGGCACATGCTTCGCAAACCAGAAATGCCCTACACAGAGTTTCACGACGTGTCGTAGTCCCCCTCACTTCGAGCGTGTGGGCGGGATTCATGTGTACGCATGTGCTCGAACTTTGATCTAGAATCTCACCATGATCCACACTGTAACACATCCCAAGATGAGTCCACCTTTGCTCAAATGCCTCTCGATGTCGGTGAAAAGTGATAACCTTCGCGGGCTAACGAATGGTTGCATCGCTGATAACTGCACGACGGAGTGTCCGCGGACCACCATGCATGCATGTGGCCCAAACATGTATGTACGAAAGGGCTGTGTAATGTTTTAAATAAGCAATTCATGACTTTGATGTGGCACCTACCTCACAAAATGGTCTACTCCACACGGTGGCTCACGACTCGTAGTGTACTGCCGGACCCCCACTCCCCCGACACACACACACACTGCACCACCACCGCCACTACGAGGCATGTTAAACTTTTTTCGCGGTGAACATATGTGACCAATGGAGTGTCGTGTCAAAATTTGGAAGAAAAAAATCAGAGATCATTCGGACGTTTTTATACATTGACTGATTTCCTAGGGATATAATGTGCAAAAATCAAATTTGAGCGACATGCACAGGTGATAGTGCACCAAAATGGATTGGAAAATCATATGTGTGTCCCTAGGTGCATGTTTAGTCCCCATGCAAAAATTCAAACATTGCGATTCTTGATTTTTAAAATCCAGAAATCCAAAACTTAGTTGAAATTCATGAAACTTATCGTGGTGTCATATTGACACCAATAGACTGTAATATTGTATTTTTTTGTCAAATTTGAGACAAGTTTTGTTATATTCTTCTTACAAATGGGAGATTATTAATAATTGGCAACAAATATCGCAAATGGATTATTTATTCGTACCGTGGGCGTTAGACCAACAATGTACATGCCATGCTTCGGTTATGTAATAAAGCGGCAGAATTAATCATCAAAAAGAAAAACAATATACGTGCCGCCATGCGTCCCGTGTGCCATGCGAGCAGGCATGAGTTGACGGGACACATGCGAGCAGTCCGCTGCGCAGGCAGACCGGGAGGCGTGCGGGCAGGTGTGTGAATTGATGGGAGGTGTGTTCGCTACGCAGTGTCACCGGGAGGCGTGCGGGCAGGTGTGTGAATTGATGGGAGGTGTGTTCGCTACGCAGTGTCACCGGGAGGCATGCAAGTAGCTGTGTGAAATGAAGGTAGGCATGCCAGCAGTCCGCTGTGCAGGCTCACCGGGAGGCGAGCCAGCCCTTTGAACGCCACCCACCTCGCTCCCACTGGTCCATATTAATGGCGCGCCCGAGCCGCTGGTCATAATAGGCGGCAGCACCCCCCATTCTCTCTACACACACAATCCTCTCTCTCCGCCTGCATCCTCGACGCCGCTCTCAGTCGTCACTGCTGTCAGTGTATGAGGATGCCGCCGAAGCGCACCATCAGAGGGAGTGGCGACGCCGGGGCTGCTGAAGCACCTGAGCACGCGCGTGAAGCTGGAGACAGAGGTAGCTGTCGTCGCCGACGAGGTCTCATGTGGGCACAAGCGCGATGTTGACGTCGTCGACGGTGTCGTGGTTCCACCGCTGGAGCCGGAGGTGCACAGCGACTCCGGGGATGACTCCGACGACCACTCCGCCGACGACGGAGAACCGGTTAGTCATCTATACCCATTTATGTGTCAAATATATCCAACGGTTTCTCTGGTTAGTCCTGCCTCTCCCTTTTTGGAGTAGAAATCCTATGGTTATGTTCTCTCAATCCATGAAATCTGAGTTAGATTCGATAGATCCGTGTAGTGTATTGATTGTTTTAATGGTACAAATGATAAGTGGTTAATTGTTTCTTCTGTACAAATGATTTCTTCTAAAAATCTGACTAGGGACCCCTTTGGGGTGCAGGATAACTTGTAATCCTGATACTTCTGTTGTTGTGTATTTCCCTTTAGCTGTTTCTTTTGAACATCTCCTCTTAATGAGCTGATGTATGACACTATGACGGTTTCATTTGAGTAATGGAACCGGGGAGGAGCCTCCCTGTTCTTCTAAAAAAAATCCGACTTGAGTTAGTGTAGCTCATAATTCCTAGCCAGATCTTGACAATTAATTTTGATGCCAAAAGTCGTTGGCATGCCAAATTTTGATCCTACTTTACGGCATGTAAATTGGTTTGATGCCAAAAGTTGTTGGCAAGCCAAAGTTTGGCAACTCCCAATTGTTCACTAGAGATTAGTTTGCATTCCATTGTTCATTGCCAATCTCACAAAAGGTTGCCAAGTGTTGGCAACTTTTGATTTTGTTAAATGTCGGTAGCAAACCAAAGTTTTGATTCTGCCAAATGTGTCCTCTCTATTTATGCATTTCTTTCATCAAGATCACTTGATGATTTAGGGTTCATGCTGTCACAGGATATATTATGTTTCATAAACTCTGCCTGTTGAATTTGCATTATTATAAAATATATTGATGCTACATTTTTTTACTATATGTATAGGTGCTATCTGACGATGTCGACAGCGAGGACGATGATGGCCAGAGGAGGTTCAAGAGGCAAAACCTCAGGGAGCTTTATGAGGGACTGCATAATGGGCGTGTGAGGAAGATGAAGGAAATGTGGACCCACCCTGAAACTTGGTGATTTTCCCAGATTGGAACCGTGTGCGATGACTTTCATTGTGTCGCGGCATGTGTTTTCTGATTGGACAGAATGCATCCCCACGGATCGCACGTCTGCACCGTAGGATGTACACATATTGAACGGCACTCCGTATCACCCTAACACCGGACTGATGTTTTTTTTTTGAAAATACACCGGAGTGATGTTAATCACACACGGTTGGCTCTACCAAACCGTTGCCTCCGAAACGCTTTGTGGGAAAGAAAACCCTCACCACCCAATTCAAAAACAAAAAAAGAAAACCCTCACCATCCCCACGTCACAAAACCCTCACCCCGCCCGCCACCCCCTCGGTCCCCATTCGCACTTGCACTCCGTGACTCTACATGTCACCGCCTATCGCCGCGGCAACCACGTAGCTCGACGCCTATCGCCGCCGCCGACTGCTGGCAAACCCCACCGCATTTCACCACTGCCACTTGCCGCCGCCTATCACCATCGACTTTCTCGACGCTGCTCACCATCAACCCAGCTCCGCCCGATTGGGGAATCTATGGTATTGGGGTTTTTTTTCTCATGGATAACCAGGTAACACTACTGGAATCAGAGGATTTGCCATCAGCCACTTCTTTGCCGTCTGCTAGCAGACAGCAAAGGAGGTCTTTGCCGTCTGCTTTCAAAAAACAGACGGCAAAGAACTGGCTGATGGCAAAGATCATATTTGCCATCAGCCACTTCTTTCCCGTCTGCTAGCAGACGACAAAGAAGTGGGTGGGGTCCAGTGGAGGCCAGCATTGTAACGGCCCACCCCCCCCCCCCACACCTCTTTGCAGACGGCAAAGAGGTTAGTACCTAACGGCCGTCACCCCACACCCCTCCTCTCTCTCTTCTCTCTCTGCCTCAATCTCACTCCCCCGACCCCCACACCGTAGCCGCCCCCGACCCCCACCGCCACCGCCGCCCCTGACCCCCCTGCCGCCCCGGCCCGCCGCCTACCCAGGCCGCCCGCTGCCTGCCCAGGCCGCCTGCCGCGGCCGCCTTGCCCCACGCCGCACTGCCCCAGGCCGCCCCGCCCCCTCCCCTATGGCGGCTGCCCCGCCCCCTCCCCTGCGGCGACTCTCCTGCACCGGGCCCCTCCTCCACCGGCCCCCTCCACCGGCCGCCCCCCTCCCAAGGTGAGCTGTTCTCCTGTTTTTTTTTTCTGTTTTTTTAGATTTAGTTTAGGTTTAGTTTAGTTTAGGTTTTTTTTTCTGTTTTTTTAGGTTTAGGTTTAGATTTAGTTTAGTATAGGTTTAGTTTAGGTTTAGAAGAAAGAAGAAAGATGAAAAAAATAAAAGAAAATAAGAAGAAGAAGAAGAAGAAGAGGAAGAAGAAGAAGAGCAAGAAGAAGAAGAAGAGGAGGAGGAAGAGAAGAAAAGAAGAAGAGGAGGAGGAGGAGGAGAAGAAAACAACAAGAAGAAGAAGAACCGGGTCGAGGATCGAGAACCGGGTCGAGGGGTGCGTCGGCGCCGACGGAACCGGGTCGAGGATCGCCGGTCGCCAAAACTAGGGTCGAGGGTCGGGAACGAGGGTCGAGGATCGCCGGTCGCCAAGGGGTCGAGGGTCGGGCCAGAGGGTCGAGGATTGCCATTCGCCGAGGGGATAGATGGTGGAGCCAGTGGGTCCCACCGGTCACGGCACCGTCGCCCAGGCCGAGAATCCCCCGGCCCGAGTGCTGACCCGTCGACCGTGCATCGCCATACCTGAGGGCGCCCGGGGACGAGCGGGTTAGGGGGTTCCTCGACGTCGATGGAACACTAAATGGCGGCTATTTAGGTTAGGGGGTTCCTCGGCGTCGATGGAACCCTAAATGACAGCCCGACACGACACCTCGACACCTCGACACCCCGACACGACACCCTGACACCCCGACACCCCGACACCAAGACACGACACCCCGACACCCCGACCCGACACTCCGACACCACAACACCCCGACACCCCGACCCGACACCCCGACACCCCGACCCGCCACCCCGTCATATATTTGTGAATTATGAGTTAGGTCATATATTTTCTGATTTTGTTATGAAAAACATCATATATATTTGTGTTGATCGGGTGGATTTAAATGTGCAGTTGTTTTGTCGCTGCGAGGGTCTGGTGTTCGACGAGCTCCGCCCCTGCGTTCGTGGGTGAGCACAAATGACATCTCCTCCCCCCCTTCATTTGCTCTGTTCTGGTCTTCGTGCCGATGAAACTTGCTAGCTATAGGTGTCTTCAATCATCAGTATGCGTGACCACTATGCGTCTCTCGTTCGAAAGGGTTACATCTATAAATATGCATGCATTTGCATATTTATAACCGTGATTCTTTCGAATTGTCCAACGTTATCCATGGACAGCCCGAGTATGTGTAGATTGGGTTAGTTTTCCCATATGCTCTGCTCCGGATCCGATGCAGAATTTTGTCAGTGCCTCCCTGTTGTTCTCCGGGTACACATCCTCTCTGCTTATTGCCGAGACGTGTATCAGGAGAACAGCGGGGAGGTGCTGCCGAAATTTTGCGTCGGATCCGGAGCAGAGCATGGGAAAACGAACCCAATCTACACATACTCGGGTGGGATTAGGACCTATCTTTACCTATTAGCGTCTAGGTTGCATGGACGTAATAAAACTAGCAAACTCCATTAACTGATGAATATGGTTTGCTGAATTATGTATATATTTCTTGTGTGTCCAGTAGCTAGGCAAGATGAGTGATCGTGCGTGGATGTACACCGGTCACACTAGTCAGAAAGACAGGACAGATGAATGGTTAACAAAAACCAAGGGGTTTGTGAAAGCCGCATTTGCAAATGGCCAGAGAAAAACCTGGTGCCCATGTGTCCGGTGCGACAACTATCATAAGAGGACAGAGCTTGAAATGAGTAAACACCTACAGAAGTGGGGTTTTACGCCTGCTTACACGGTCTGGACATTTCATGGTGAGTCTGCCCAACGTGCCAGAGCTGAGGTGCGCCGTCGTCGCACCGACGAGCATGGTACCGGGATCGAAGACATGGTGGAAGACTTTGATGATGCTCGGGATTCGGACGATGAGATGGAGGAATCTGCAAAGGCCTTCAATGATATCTTGGAGTCTTCAAAACGTCCTCTCCACGAGCACACTGAGCTTTGTCAGCTGGATGCCATCGCACAAGTAATGGCTCTGAAGGCTTAATTCAACTTGGGCAGAGAATGCTACGACGCGATGATGACACTATTTGGACGCTTTCTACCCAAAGGCCATGTAATGCCTGCAAACATGTACCAGTCGGACAAAATCCTCCGTGTACTTAAGATGCCCAATGAGAAGATAGATGCCTGTGAGAATGGATGTGCCTTATTTAGGCTTGAGTATGCGGACTTGAACTATTGTCCCATTTGCAAGTCTTCCAGGTATGTTGTGGTAGACAACGGTATGGGTGAGAAGAGTCAGAAAAAAATCCCAGTTAATGTTCTTCGGTATATGCCAATCATACCAAGACTTCAACATCTTTTCATGGTCGAAGAGACGGCCAGACAGATGAAATGGCACAAATTGTGCAAAAGAACCGAACTAGATGCAGATGGGAATCAGATGGTGGTACACACATCGGACGCTTTTGCGTGGAAGCACTTTGATGCAATACATCATGATAAAGCGGCAGATCCAAGGCATCCTCGAGTCGCCATCAGCACGGATGGGTTCAATGTGTTTGGTATGATGGCAGCCCAATACAGTTGTTGGCCTATATTTGTCATTCCACTCAATCTCCCCCCCCCCCCCCGGACAGATTATGCAAAGAAAGAACATTTTCCTGACGTTGATAATTCCGGGGCCCAACTATCTGGGGAAGAGTATGAATGTGTACATGCAGCCGCTTAAGGATGAATTGCAAGAAGCTTGGGATAATGGGATCAAGACATACGATGCCGCTACAAAAAAAACTTCCTAATGCATGTGTGGTACATGTACTCGATGCATGACTTGCCGGCGTACACGCTATTCGTTGGCTGGTGTGTGCATGGAAGGTTCCCGTGCCCCACATGCAAGGCAGCTCTTGAGTTTCATTGGCTAGATGCGGGTCGCAAGTATTCTTGCTTCGACTTGCATAGACAGTTCCTAGATCCTCGCCATAAGTTCAGAAAAGACAAGAAGAAATTCATCAAAGGTAGAGTTGTCAAAAACTCTACACCACCTGCGTTGATAGGCCAACAGACCCTGGATCAGTTAAACGCTCTCGAGCCGGATCTAGAGCGTCCAGGGTATTTCAAGGGGTATAATTCGGAACACGCCTGGAGTCAGAAGACATGCTTGTGGGATCTGCCTTACTTCACAGACCTCCTTTGCCCACACAACATCGACGTGATGCACACTGAAAAGAATGTCGCCGAGGCCCTCTTTGGTACATTGTTCAGCATAGAGGGGAAGTCAAAGGATAATCCTAAGGCTAGACTCGATCAGGAGGCTCTATGTGATAGACCGTTACAAAACATGCGACAACCGAAAGGAAAGCAGAACTGGACGAAGTCAAAGGCATGGTTCAATCTTGGAAGGCCAGATATGAGGGAAATTATCCTGTGGGTGAAAAAGGAGTTGATGTTCCCCAATGGGTATGCAGCAAATCTAAAGAGGGGAGCGAGTCTTGAAAAATTGAAAATATTTGGTCTCAAGAGTCATGATTGGCACATATGGCTTGAGCGGGTAATGCTGGTGATGTTGCGTGGCTTTATCCCTGAGGATGAATGGCTAGTACAGGCAGAGCTGAGCTATTTCTTCCATGTTCTTTGTGCGAAAGAACTATCGCCTGGCTTGCTAGATGAAATGGAAGAGTTGGCGCCGGAGTTGATCTGCAAGTTAGAGAAGATCTTCCCACCGGGCTTCTTTAATCCAATGCAGCATTTGATTTTGCATCTCCCGACCGTGGCACGATTGGGGGGGCCCGTGCAGAATCGTTGGTGCTACGCAACTGAGAGGATGCAGAAGATGCTTCGAGCAAAATGTAAAAATAAACGTAGAATTGAAGCATCGATGGCCGAGGCATTCATTACTGAGGAGGCGGCAAACTTCGTGACAGCACACTACGAAGCCAAAAATCGTCATTTGCATAATCCGAAGCCTCGGTACAATGCTGGCGACCCTAAAAAGGGTGGATCCAACCTCAGCCTATTCAAAGGGAAGCTCGCACTAGCTGGTACTTCTAATTCCTTATCGTTGGATGTCGAAGAATGGCGGACCATTTAGTTGTATATCTTCAACAACCTAACGGAAGTGCAGCTGTACATCGAGTAAGTTCTCGGTACATTGTTTCACAACTTCTAATTCCTTTGAACTGCTCTTATTCCCGGATATTTGATATAGTCGATACGTCGCCAAATTCTCGTATGGAGCGGTGATCCAAAAGGATTCCGTCGAAGAGTAGGAGTTTCTGGCAAAGCATGGAGGCGGCTATCCCGGTTTCATCTCTTGGTTCAAACAAACGGTAATTTCCATTAGACCATTTCATTTCTTCGTCTAAATTGCCGCTAATGCAACAATCCTTTCGTATTAAACTTGTAGGCTAATTCAGAGTCTATGTACGCCGAATTGAGACAAGTCGCTAATGGTTTTGACTATAAGGTCCGTTCATTTGACAAATACGACATCAACGGGTATCGCTTTCGTACCTATGGCAAAGAGCTATCTATGGCCGACCGAAAGTCTACAAATTGTGGTGTCTCTGCTATCGGCGAAGGAGATACTGAGTATTATGGAATAGTTGAAGCAATTTATGAACTTCTATTCTATGGTGCAAACCCACCGAACGTCGTAGTCTTCAAATGTTATTGGTTCCAGCTGAAGGAGACTAGAAGGACTCATGAACATATAGGGCTAGTCGAAATCAAACAAAGCACCCATTTGGATGTCCCCGATGTCTATATTACGGCTCAACAGACAACCCAAGTTTTCTATCTACCGTGGGCCTGTCAAAGTAATCCAAATCTCAATGGTTGGGATGTCGTTTCTGAAGTGCCACCACATGTTAGACCACCTCCCCCCAATGAAGAGGATTATGAACCTCACATTAACCCAGACACATATGAAGGAGAATTCTTCCAAGAAACACATCTTTCCAAAAAACGTTTCAAGAACCACTCTACTTCACCCCAGAACTTTGAAGTAGACAGCGATAGTGAATCCGACTTCACCCCTGAGCCGGAACAAGAAGAGCCGGAACAAGAAGAGGTTACTGCTGCGGATGACATGTCAATGCTTGACCGATTACGTAAAGGAGGCCTTCCACATGTTGATGCATTTATTGATGATGATGATGAGCACGTCATTACTGATAGTGATGATGATGATGCATTTATTGACCCCGGAGCATATATAGACGATGAAGATTAATATTAGTACATGTCAGGTATTCAATTATTATTATGTACATATATATTATTAATTAGTTCATGTTAGGTATTCCATTTTTTATTATGTTCATGATGATGATACACTTAAATTATATACATATTATTATTCATGTCAGGTATTCAATATTTTTTGTTGTACTAATTTCGTTTACTCTTTGTCATTGCAGGTGTTGACAGATGGTGGGCGCGGGTCCAGAGCGCTCCGAGGCTCCTTCCTCGGTGCGTGGTGGGAGGGGTGCTTCCATTCCACCCCAGCACCTCCGGAGAGCGCTGCATCTCAGTATGCAGACATCACCGGCGGGCGCTTCTTCTTCGGCCGGGAGAGGTCGGGGGAAGAAGAGGGGTACTAGAGGTGGCCGTGGCGGCAGGAGAGGTAGGAAGGCCGCTACGCCTTCCTTGCCGCCACCCCCAGCTGATTCACCCGACCACAGGACTGCTCCGTCTGAGGTGGACCCGTCTCGGACTCCAGTCCACGAGCCTCGGGACGACGAGCCTCGGGTCGCCGAGCCTTCGCCCCACGAGACTCCGGTCCACGAGCCTCGGGCCGCCGAGCCTCGGGCCGCCGAGCCTTTGCCCCACGAGACTCCGGTCCCAGAGGCTTCATCCCGCGAGACTCCGGAGCAGAGCATGGATCAGGCTACGTCGCAGTCGACCCGATGGGAGGACTGGCCGCCGGAGGCGAGTGGCCATGCTGATGGTGGCGAGGATCGCTTTTCGGATGATAGCTATAGCGAGGGCGAGCTGGTCGAGGGGGGCAACGTCTACCAGCGTGGTGGTACAAAGCTCCCGCCCGTGCCGGCGACCCGCGAGCAGAGGTGGTTGATTGCGCCTAACGGGGAGAAGTAAGTGCATTTACTCTTTTTTAACCTTTTGCCTTCACGTTTCTTAAAAATCTAATGCGTTGGCCTTGTCATACTGCAGGGGTTGGATACACGGCCCTGGTATCCGCAAGCCCAACTTCGTCCTTGGTGTGCTTTGCCGGCAGAACTTCCCGGGGTGGGTCACGTTGCCCGGTGAGGGTCAGGTTCGACAGCTCGTACTGAGTTGGGAGCTGTACTTGGCTGCCCCGGCCCCGCCGCAGGAGAGGATCGACGGTGTCTTGTGCCGCACGAGGGCCGAGATGGTGATCCAGACGTTTTGGGTAATTTCTCCTTTACAGAATTAAAAATCAACAGTACCGAGTTATTGTACTAATCAGTGTTGTCTTGTTTGATTGCAGACCTTGTACAGGTGTCTTGAGGGAGAGGAGGACGCCGTGGCTATGGTTATCGAAGCCGAGTGCAGGCGCCTACTTCAGAACTTACGGCACGAGGCTCGGGTGCAGGCTGTTCGAGACTACTATGCCTCGGCTGGTATTAAGAGGTCCAAGACGAAGTGTCGTGGCAAGTTTCTGAGTAAGGAGAAGTACATGAAGGTAAATACCTATTCTTAAGGCCTTGTACTTAGTTTCCTTGATTTGATTCGTAGGCGTAGCACTGAAATTTCTCTTGACTAACTTAGGTGCCCCCGAGATGGTGTGCGGATAGGATGGACTGTTGGGAGGCGTTGGTGGATGAGTGGTGCTCTCCCCAATGGCTAGCCGTCCACAACAATGCCAAGGAGCGGCGTGCCAAAATGGTTGGTGTGCCACACCATCAAGGGAGCGCCAACCTATATGAGTTCGGGAATAACTGGGTATGTGGTTTGCTTCATGATTCCTGCAATTTCATTCTTCATGCTAGCTTGAGCCCTTAACTAATACTTTGTTCCTCTCTTTTAGGCGCGACACAACAAGACGGAGGTGCTAGAGGTGTTCGACCTCTATGGCATGGCCCATACTGCAAAGTACAAGAAGGCCAAGGCATTCTCTGAGTCTGACCTTGATCATCCAGAGAGCTTCACCAACATCTCCTCCCACAACAAGCTTGTGAGGTACAGAGACGAGGGGAAGGCGAGGAAAGGGGAGGTCTTTAACCCGAGCCGGCAACCTCTTGATCCAGAGCTGGTGATGATATCTGGTGGCGGGAGGCCCCATGGCTCGATAGCCATTGGGGATGGACTGATACGTTGTCCTAGCACTCTCCCGGAGATCAAGAAGCGCCAGACGAGCTCCGATCCTGAGATAAGGCCTCGTCCACGGCCAATGGAGCTCCAAATCGAGGTTAGTTATACGAACTCAGATACCTTTCCTCCATTACATTGTGTGTGCGGCCGTCGATGATTACAATGCTAACGAGGAGTGGTGTTGCAGGCTGCTCTTGAGAAAGAGAGAGCGAAGACCCAGGAGCTTCTGGCGGAGGCAAAGAGGCAGGCGGCGGAGAGGGAGAGGGAGTTGGAGGAGAGGACTGCTACGCTTTTGGAGGAGGAGAAGAACCGGAACGACGCGTCTCACCGGGCCTTATACGAGCTCTTCGTGGTAAGTTTCTTCTGCATATTAGCCAAATCATGGACGTAATGTTCGTTTCATTACTAACTAATATGACTGACTCATGAAAACCAAATGTGCAGACCATGTGCCAGAGCAACGGTCAGACCCCTCCGCCGATGCCAGTCATTGCTCCGGCGGGCACGGTGAGTTTCATTTGAATGGTCATTAGTTACTAGTCTTCACATTTGAGTTGCATCATGCTAACGAGACATTGCAAATGATCTTTGGTGCAGCGTAACTCCCGACAAGCATCGACCGATCCTTCTGCGTCTGCCACTGGCGCGGCCGGTCCTTCACCTCCGTGATGACCGTACGTTTCCCTAGTGTTTTTCTTAACAAATGCATACTTAGCTTAAGAATGACCTATTTTGCTCCAAAATGTCATATAGTTAGCTTATTTTCCTCAAAAATGACATAATAACCTTACTTAGCTCCAAAATGATCTATTTTACCTAGGCTAGCTCAATAATGACCTATACTTAGCTTAATTAGTTCATTTATGACATAATTAGCTTACTTAGGTCAAAAATGGCTTAATAACCATGGTTTAGCTCCAAAATGTCATATACTTAGCTTATTTTCCTCGAAAATGACATAATAACCTTACTTAGCTCTAAAAGGACCTATTTTACCTAGGATAGCTCTAAAATGACCTACACTTAGCATTTTTTCCTCCAAAATGACTTAATATTCTTAGTTAGCTCAAAAATGGCATAACTACCTAGGCTAGCTCAAAAATGACCTATACTTAGCTTAGCTAGTTCATTTATGACATACTTAGCTTACTTAGGTCAAAAATGGCATAATAACCTTGGTTTAGCTTCAAAATGTCATATACTTAGCTTATTTTCCTCGAAAATGACATAATAACCTTACTTAGCTCCAAAATTACCTATTTTATCTAGGTTAGCTCTCAAATGACCTATACTTAGCTTAGCAAGTTCATTTATGAAATAATTAGCTTACTTAGGTAAAAAATGGCATAATAACCTTGGTTTAGCTCCAAAATGTCATATACTTAGCTTATTTTCCTCGAAAATGATATAATAACCTTACTTAGCTCCAAAATGACCTATTTTACCTAGGATAGCTCTAAAATGACCTATACTTAGCATTTTTCCTCCAAAATGACTTAATATGCTTAGTTAGCTAAAAAATGGCATAACTACCTAAGATAGCTCAATAATGACCTATACTTAGCTTAGCTAGTTCATTTATGACATAATTAGCTTACTTAGGTAAAAAAATGGCATAATAACCTTGGTTTAGCTCCAAAATGACCTATTTACCTAGGTTAGCTCTAAAATGACCTACACTTAGCATTTTTTCCTCCAAAATGACTTAATATGCTTAGTTAGCTCAAAAATGGCATAATTACCTAGGTTAGCTCAATAACGACCTATACTTAGCTTATTTAGTTCATTTATGACATACTTAGCATACTTAGGTCAAAAATGGCATAATAACCTTGGTTACCTCCAAAATTTCATATACTTAGCTTATTTTCCTCGAAAATGACATAATAACCTTACTTAGCTCCAAAATGACCTATTTACCTAGGTTAGCTCTAAAATGACACAAGTAAGCAATAAGAAGAAGAAAAAGAAGAGGAGAAAAAGAAAGAGAAGAAAAATTCTTCTTCTTCTTCTTCTTCTTCTTCTTCTTTTTCTTCTTCTTCTTCTTCTTCTAGTCTTCTTCTTCTTCTTCTTCTTCTTCTAGGCTTCTTCTTCTAACTTTCTTCTTTCCCATTTTGCAGATTTGCTTCAGATCACAAAAGCTTGCGTTGATGGAGTCTACTCTTCTCCTTGTCCTTCCTTTTTGTTTTGATTTTGTAGGATGAACAATGTGAAACTTGCTACCTATATATGTATGTATGGATGAAACCATTGTATATGGACTTTTTGCTTAATTGTTGGATATGTTGGCTATATATATGTTGGATATGGACTTTTGATTTGGTATATATATGTGTTGGATGATCATATCCATATGGCAGGGATATGTATGCTTGTTGAAAGTATTTTCAAATGAATATATATATATATATATCTGTGAAATTGATTGAATTTAAGAAAAAACAGAATTAACAGGGGCAATACAGGCACTTTGCCCTCTGCCAGCAGACGGCAAAGAGCTTTGTCGTCCGCCAGCAGACGGCAAACCTACCACGTGGCAGCTACCTGTGCAACCTGGGGGGCACCTGGGCTGGCCTATTTGGGCACTTTGCCGTCTGCCAGCAGACGGCAAAGGCTGGTGTGCTTTGCCGTCTCCTGGCAGACGGCAACGGGCATGCATTGGCCCCAGCTGACGCCTGACATCAGCTGACGTTAGCTGGCACACGGCAAAGAACTTTGTGCCTTTGCCATCTACTGGCAGACGGCAAAGTACGCAGTTGGCCACCTAATGGGCCTAACCCTATCCCTCTGCCGTCCAAGGCATTTGCCGTCTGCTTGCTTAGTATGGCTGACGGCAAACTTCTTTGTCGTCCGCTTTATTTAAGCAGACGGCAAAACAGCCCTCTGCCGTAGTTCATTCAGCCGGACGTGGGGCCGTCTGCTGGCTGACGGCAAAGGGCTTTGCCGTCTGCCAGACATTCCTTTGCCGTCTACCATGGCAG
This sequence comes from Elymus sibiricus, assembly GCA_039707655.1. Classification (NCBI taxonomy): domain Eukaryota; kingdom Viridiplantae; phylum Streptophyta; class Magnoliopsida; order Poales; family Poaceae; genus Elymus; species Elymus sibiricus. Next base: position 239,763,070 of record CM077676.1, read on the forward strand.
ACGGCAAAGTGCCTGATTCCTATAGTGTAACTAATTTACTGAAATATTCACTCATCTCTTATCCCAGTCCGTCTGCCCCCTTTTCATCACACGGCCGAAATCACCGTGAATTATTTTTTCTTCTAGCTGATTCGAGGGTTTTCTTTCATTCATAGAGTGTATAGTGCAAGGAGATATCAGGCCTATGCGGCCTCGGCCAAACAGCCGAGGAGTTCCATCTCACCGTACCAGCTGACTTCAGGAAGCGCACGGTATGTTCAATCTCACCCTACCTCAGTTGGAATGGCCTACTTTTCTGAACATATAGTATATATTGCTACATTTGGATAAAAGGTGCCACATGTGTGGCACCCCGGCTCAGAGAGACCGGAACACCCCGCATTCCAGCCCAGAGATCAAGTCTTCTGGAATACGGCACTGCTTGGCATAGAACAAATCAGCTCTTTATTACAAATGATAGGGGTACAAGGGTTCGAGTATTACAAAAGATTACATCGGCACGGCGACACTATGCCTGCTAAGGTAGCTCTATACAAGCAGCGGAACATCTCATAGCGGAATAGCTTTTAGCAGCGGAACAGCGATGACGGTGATGGACTCCACTCCGCAGGGACTCTGGCTGGGACACGTCCTAGAGTGCAAACTCAGGATCCTCGACAAGCAATCAATCACGGCATCACCAGCAATCTGGCATGACACGTCAGGTGAGTACTTTGAATGTACTCGCAAGCTCACAACAACCAAAGCAATCAAGACAACCAACATCATGGCATTTACAGGTTAAGTGATGAGCATGATACAACTAGAACAGTTTGAGATGAGCATGGCATGTAAATGTTAATCGGGATATGAACATGATGATACTAGCACTAGCATGAGAGGGGGGGTTAATGTTTAAGGTCCCTTGGACCAACTTACTCTTGTCGGAGGTTACCTCGTAACCACCATATGTAACAAACTTACCGTCGTGAACATCACACGATCACCTCAGGATCAACCAAGCTCGGTATCAACTATACCATCGTGATCATCACATGACCACAAGGAGCTTGATCTCTACCAGTGATCATCGCATGACCACATAAAGATCAACCAACTTCTTTTCTCATGGAACTGGGGTTGTTTATTATTCAAGTTAATATTACTGTTGACCCATAGTGAAACCTACTACGAACTGTGTCCATGACCGAGGACGCAGCTATCGATAGATTATATACTCTGCAGAGGTTAGTACACTGTACCCATACCACGGAACTCATGGCCTCGTGCTCCCATTCGGGTGGACCAATGACATTCCAACAAAACCAATCTATTGCATGACACTCTCCCGGCCACTCCGACAAACTCCCCTTTGGGATATGTCATGGGTGACCCTGTGTCACCGAGTGACACACTGCCACCGTCGTGGCCAAACAAAAATCGTCCCAAACGGGGACCTGAGCTCAATACCAAAACCGGGTACACAAGGTTATAGCCGCCTACCTGATCAGGGTAGCACGCGCACATAACCTTCCCTGGTTGGAGGTACCGGCGAGAGGCATGATAATAGACCGAATTAGGGCCTCCCCATCTACGCAAGTGTGGTTGCACTGGTGAGCTCGATTCGGTGGCACCATGACTCAGCCAACAGATTTGTTCAAGTTCAATTATTGTCAAGTTTAACTTGAATGGTGATGAGCTGAGTCATAACAAAATAGCATGATGAAATGACAATGCATATGAGCATGATATCAACATAAACATGGATGGGCAATATAACCATTTATCATAACATCAACAACAATAAATCATTTAGTCTACGGGATGCAAATAAGCATGGTATAGAGATGATCATGAATATCACAAGTATTTGCATAACAAGCCATAACTATTCATGTGAGCATATCATGATCACTAGCATATGAGATGATTTCAAGAATGGAACATGAGAATAATACTACTAGCAAGTAAATATCTGGATGCACATGAACATGGTATAGGGATGAGCATGAATCCACAAGCATATACATAGCATTTACAAAATAATTTCAAAGTAATTATTTAAACATTCAAGTGAAAACCATGGCTATTGCAAGGCCATCATGCAAGTGGCTGTCGTGGCTTGCCTGGTGTTGATGGAATCACCGGGAAGAAGTGGGCTTTGGAAAAGTTTCGCGGAAATATTTTGCCAGAAAAGTTTCTCTCCTGGCGGAGCTGATTAGAAGGCAAGGGCAAAATGGTCATTTTCAAAATGTGACAACATCATGAAAATGGCACCAATAGAACGGGCTCGACGAATAGAGATTGTGGGCTTTGGAATCACAAGATTTGGAGTTACGGTTGCGGAGATACGGCCGTTCATTCGTTTGGCAGAAATCAAATAAAAATGTGTTCATTTCTGCTGTTAATGGACGAACGCCCGCAATTTAAAGGATTCGGCTGGCGGCTGGAAACAGAAAGCGCACTTCGCTGAAATACGCTTTCAAAACAGAGAAAACGCATTTCTTACTGAAACTACACTAGAGTACGCTTTCGAAATATGAAAACGTATTCTGTGGAGTGCGCCTCCACTTGAATCTTGCGGGACTGGAGTCAACGTCTCTGTCTGGCCGACAGGTGGGGCCGCAGGGCCCACTGGCTAGCTGGTGGGGGGGGTCATCATCGCCTTCCTCTCGCTCGCGCGTGGTCGAGGCAGGGGCGGGCTCCGGCGATGGCCACCAGCGCTGTGGGCTACCATTCGAGACGGCCGGCACACTGGCGTGATCGGGAGGTGGTGCCTGTTACGCCCAATATGTGGGTCTATCCTCAAGGAACTCGAATGTTCCACCAAGGATAGAAGCGCATATCGAAGACGCTTTGCAAGGTGGATATCATTACAACATACCATATACTGAATAGATGAGAATACCAGATAAAGGCTTACACTCGCCACAAGCTACAACATGAATACATGAATACATCAATACATAGCAATCATCAAACAGAAGAGCAGGATCTGACTACGGATGAAATCAAACGAAAAAGAAGAACGACATCCACCCTGCTAATCCGAGGCTGCCAACCGGGAACCCATCCTATGATCAACGAAGAAGAAGCAGAAGAAGAACCCCAAATAGAACAAGCATCGCTCTCACGTCAAAGCATCACTTTACCTGTACCTGCAACTGTTGTTATTGTAATCTGTGAGTTACGAGGACTCAGCAATCCCATTACCATGGGTATCAAGACTAGCAAAGCTTAATGGGTATGGAATGGATAAGTGGTGAGGTTGCAGCAAGCACTAAGCATTTATTTGGTGGCTAACTTACGAGTACAAGAATAAGAAGAGTAAACTACGCATAAGGATCGCAATCTAGTAATGATCAAGAAGTGATCCTGAATACCTACTTACGAATCAAACATAACCCCACCGTGTTCTCTTCTCGAACTTACTCGAAAAGAGAAGATCACGGTTACGCATGCGGTTGGTGTATTTTAATTGTAATTAGTGTCAAGTTCTCTACAACCGGAGGTTATAAATTTCCAAGTCACCACATAACCGCGGGTCGGCTTCGCGAAAGATTTAACCCTGCAGGGGTGCTCCAAGTAGTCCATTATAAATTACCACACGCATCCGATGGAACATCCTCACCCCATGATAAGACGATGCTTACGATAAGTAATCCCGGTGGACAAGCCACTCGTAATAGGCAAAACTAAACCAGCAAGACCTCCCGGTGAGCCAGATCCGTGTCTAGAGCCGCGCGCTCTCTATCTACGGGCATCATCCGTCTATGCATAGTGGACGGTAGCCAAAAGAGCCCGAGTTGCCCCGAGGCGGCTCCGCCGACTGCTAGGTAGGTGGACCAACAGTTGTGTTTTGCCGCTGGCCCGAGTTATGTTGGAATTAAAAGAGTCCTCGAGGTGGCGACCCTCTATGCATTTAATTATTAGGTTCATGTTAAAGTTAAAACCAATGTTGGGCCTTGGTGGAGAAGTCTTATCCTAAAACAAGTGATCAGGGGCTTCCCATATGCCCCACATGTGTTAGAAGCGCTCATCAAGGAACATAACACCGGTATTATGGAAACTAGGGCGGCATGAGTGGAACAAAATACTAGGCAAAAGGCCGAGCCTTCCACACACAACCAGGTTTATAGATGCATTAATTAAATAAGAGATATTGTGATATCCCAACATATCCATGTCCCAACATGGAACAACCTGCACTACACCTGCAACTAGCACGCTATAAGAGGGTCTGAGCAAAGCGGTAACATAGCCAAACAACGGTTTGCTGGGATGGTGGAAGGTTAGAGGCTGTATCATGGCAATTTGGGAGGCTGACGAACAAGTGGTAGGTAGCGAGACATAGCGATAGCATCGAGATAACTAGCAAGCAAAGATAGTAGTGATATCCAAGGTAATGGTCATTTTTCCTGAAATCCCGCTAGAAAGAAGATCGAATCCGTGAAGTAGTCGAACAATCGTAGACGAACGAATCCTCACAACTCCGGAACAAAACCGGACTATCGAGAAGAAGCATAACAGGAAAGAAGCAAACAACATGGTAAACACACAAGCATAAACATGGCATGATGCACAACCAAATATGATGCATCTCAATTTTAATGGGGCATGGCATGGCAAAGTGCAACAATCAAATACTACACATTAAGTGAAGCTCAATATGCAACGAGTTGCATATTGACGAAACTCCACAAACAATTATTTAGTTCACTCCCGTTTATGCTACTCATCAATATTAAATGTTGTTAGACATGGCAAGAGATGAAGCATAATTAATCTAGCTATCTAGGCAATTTAAATGAGGCCGGAAACAACAAACAACAATTCCGGAAAATCCCCATATGCAAATTTCGAATTTGGTACTGTTCTGCCTAAAACACAATTTTAAAGTTGTTAAACAGGAAAGTAAAGTGCACCATGTTAATCTACACATTTTTCTACCCCATTTACATATAAAGTTTATTTAATTCGGAGCTACGGTTATTTAGTTATGAAATAAACCATTTTAGCATGACATTTGGTAAATTTAATGCAAACAACAATTTAAATGTTTTTAGCATGCATGATGATGACATATTCATGTTGATGCAAATTTGATGAAAACATTACCATATATCATGATACAAGGCATTTGTCGCCATGGCGGAAAGAAAAGGGTGCCATGGCGGCCATAAGGAAAATGGTGCCACGACGGCGATAACGGAAATGGTGCTACGACAACATTCCGGTGATCCGGTGACTCATTGAGACACCGGTGCAAAAGAGCAAGTGTGCGGATGTGCAGAACATGCAAAAGATGGTGGGGTGATCCCGGTTACCGGGTTCCCACGTGTCGGTGGCATGGAAACGGGGAACGTGCACAAAACAATTTAGACACGGTGCGGCACGAGCATCTCATACAAAACATGCATCACTCATGGGCGGTCATCTCAGCGGTTATACCTTTGAAGCGTGCATTCGGGGTGGACCGAGTTCGGTAAAGGGAAGTAGATGTTCTCGCGATAGCGGTACTGGACGTAGTGGTTAACGTTCGGGAAGCGGTTCACGGCGGTGGTAGTCGAACTTGGCGATCCGAGGGGTACTTGCGGTCTCGGTCTTGGCGATAGTAGTTGTACACGGCAAATGTAGTGGTACTATGCGTCGGTCGTCGTGGTACTTGGGGTCTTCGAACTTGCCAGTCTTGACGAATCGAAAGGGTACTTGGGGTCTTCGGGTCTTGCGATAACAACAGATGCGATCTTGGCGTACCACAGTGCTCCTGCTCCTGTTCAGGAAGGTTACAACCGAGGCATGTGGCAGGCAAAGGCGTGGGTCTCGTGCATAGAAGGTGAGGATCTTGGCGTCCAGCGACAGTAGCAGAGGTCAGAGGCGGTGGGGTGATGCAGGCCATGGCTGCAAGGCAACAGGAGGCGATAACGGAAACAGCTTGAGCAGGTGCTCGGGTGCAAGGTCATGGAGATGGCCAGCCATGGCGTCGGGCATGGGGTTCCCGAGGTGGTGAGGGAGGCCTACGGCGAGGTGCAGCCGGACAGAGCTTGACGGAGCAAGGGTCGAGCGGTGCTGGAGACGAACCAGAAGAGGAGAAGGGAGGGGCAGAGCTTGCCGGGCGGCGTGCGGGTGCAGAAATGGCCATGGTCGCGGGAACTGGAGGCGCAGGAGAGGAGAAGCAGGGGCGCGAGGGAGGAAAAGAGCGAGGAGGCGAGCACGAGGTGGCTGACGGCGAAGAGCATCTCAGTCACAGGGAAGGAGGACGACGAGAGGTGAGGCATCCATGCCTCTGTTCATGGCGTGCAGGAGGTGGTCATGGAGGGGAACTCCGCAGGGAGGAGAGGGGAGCTGCCGGAGGAGAGGAAAGGGCGGCTGGAGGTGGTGGTGCTCGCGGGTGCAAGGTGGCGGGGAGGTCCAGCGATGCGGCAGAAGCGGGCACCATGGGAGGCGAGCTTAGGGACGAGTGGATCAGGCGCGATGCGTGCTTGTGGCGGCGCGAGGGAGATTGTGAGGGATTGAGGGAGAGAGAGTGGAGGGGATCGCGGGGTTATAGGGCTTGGTTAAAGGTGCCGGCTGGGCCTCTGGTTGGCCTTGGGCCGGCTGGAGTTCTTGGCTGGGCTGCTCCCTATCTCTTCCTATATCGTCTTTTAAATTCCTTTATAGAAATTAGAAAGAAGAAGAAGGAAAGAGAAGGATGGAAAGAAATGGCTAGGGTGCATGAAAAATGTTAAAACTTTTAATGTAGAGCCTAAGATTTATACTTAGCCCAACAAATGAAGTTTCACCCAATATGGAAGAGTTGAATTCAAACGCATTTGAATTTCATTCAAATGATTGAATAGGAAGTGGGTGTTCAGAAGGTTTCAAAAATATTGAGGATTTTGGAGGAGCCTCGATAAATGGAGAAACAATTGTTGGCAAGGTTTGGAGGTTAAACTTGAAGCAGAAAAGACATGAGAATTTAATTGCAAGTGTGTTTATGGGTGATTCCAAAATAATGGAATATTTTATAATAGCTCCCTAAAATATTGGGAGGATATGTTATAAAGAGAAATCACCATGTGAATTCCCTCAATTTAAATAGATCAAAAGATCTATGCAATTTATTTATTTGAGTTGGAAAAATTAATGACATCATGAAATGATATAATGCAAAAAAAAATAAGATAGAGCAACCAATATAATAATAATTATGGAAGGAATCGGTCTCGGGGTGTCACAGTGCCGCACCCATCCAGGTAGGGCACGGGCCTCGGGGAGGTCGAGCACGAGTGCTCCGTCGAGCGCGGCGGAGACCGGCAACGGGCGAGCTCGGGCTCGGAGGCATAGTCCCTCGGAGGAGGATACGGGGTGCTGGGGCAGCTAGTGAGGTCACGGGAGAGCTCTGGAGTGGAAACGAGGAGGGGAGGGGCTCGGGTACGCTCGAATTTGAGCGGCGGCCGGTGGCGAGGCTATGGCCAATGGAGGGGCAGGAGAGCTCTTCGATGTCGATTGAGATGTCGGGGAGGGTTCTAGGAGGGTGGAGGAGAGGCTGGTGATGTCGAGAGGGCTCGGGACAGCCTCTTTATAGGCAGGCAAACTCGCAACTGCAGCGACGGGTGCGTCGGTGCACTGGAGCAAGGAGGACACACGTAGGGGAGGGGGAGAGGGGCCAGAGGGTTCACGTGATGCGGAGAAGCCACGGAGGTGCTTCGGGAGAGCTCGAGGACGGCGTGGCCGACCGGCCATGGTGGTGGGGATGGCGACAGAGCACGGACGCGGCTGCCGTGGAGTGGGGAGGAAGAAAGAGGAGGGGGCCAGGGTACGCGTGGATGCAGGGGAGTGCGGGCGACGCTGTGGACATGACGCGGTGGCGAGAGCTCATGGTTTGGGCGGCGGCCGAGGGCCCCAAAGTCCAGAGCACGCATTCTGCCTGCAGTGCACGCGCTCTACGCGTGGTCACCGCATGAACAGGCACAAGCGGTGCGCTCCGGCCAGGAAAAAGTTGTCTACCGCGTGGACCCTACTTGCTGGAGCACCACTATGGGCTTGGTTCGATTAAAGCTACTTTGTGATGACTGGTTCCATCAACTGTAGTTGCTGACAGCAAGGTGCTTATGATGAACTGAGGGAGGATCACTTGGGGATAGATGCTGATATTGTACTGAGAGTAATCACACACTAAGGTGATCATCTTGGAAAATTATCAGCCCAAATGGAGGTGTAAAGATAGCACTTCCTTCACAAACTGCCCCACTGGACAGAAATATGAACATGGAAGCTGCACTCACATGGATGATTGGATTGAGCTGAAATTTGGTGGAGGATGATGATTTGGTCATATGAAGGCACTGTAAAAATTTCATACCATTTGGATAAATAAAAATGGTACTTCCTTCACAATGCTTTCTACTGGACAGAAACTTGGGAGAATTATAGAGAAATATTGGATAAATGAAATGAGCCCAAATTTGGGAAAGGGAAGTTATATAGGTAGGAGAATGTCCTGGTAAAATTTCAGAATTTATGAAGCCATATAAAATATAGTTGCTTCACAAACTGAAATTATGACCAGAAACAGATATTGGATAGTCTGCTCACCATGGGCACGAAATCTTGAATATTTTTACATATCCAAGTTCCGTATGGTCCAAAGGAATTTTGAGAATTTTGTGGGAATTTTGGGAATGACAGAAATATAGGTTACTTCACAACCTAGGGCAACCAGGGTTATTCCATTAATAGACAAAGGAATATTCCCCAGAAAAAGAATTTGGAGTTGGTCTAAGATGGAAATAACATGATCTGGGAAAGATTTGAGAATGACAAGCCACTTGGGAGAGGAAGAAGAGATGATCTTCCCAGGTTTCAAGACCACCGAGCCACAGAAAAGAAATTCCAAATAAAAATCCAAAGAAATCCAAAAGAAAAATGGCCAAAAATCGGGGTGTCACAAACCTACCCCCCTTACAAAAATCTCGTCCTCGAGATTTGGTTGCTCAGGGAACAAGTATGAATATTCTGACCTAAGGAAACCGTTTCCAACTCGGGTATCCTTTTCCTTGATGTTCCCACCGAATTTCATATGACCTGATTACCTTGCTCTGGGGTGGTTTGCTTCAGCATATCCCACATTCTGACAGGTCTTCCTTCATATGTTCATCCTTACTCTGACTTCAGTTCTTTTATGTCTGCTGGCTTATCTAATATTATCATGACTCGAATTTCCATAAGTCCAGGAGTGATATCCAATTGACGTGACATTCTTCTATCCAGCACCGATAGTCTTCCATGGAGTTGTGAACAATTTCCTCATGGACACGGAACCTTTCAATCCTCGCATCGGATAACTAGATGCATGTCTTCCGGGTTCGAAACCATACTGGAGATCACAACCGCTCTCTTGGCGGAATCTGACTGCTCGCAGGGATTTCTGAATCATCTTGGCTGACTCCACTGTCTTGAGTATCAAATCCGTACCAAAATTTGACTGTCGCCTGTCGTGGCCAGTATAAAGGAGTATGGCCTTGTAGCAATAGCATCCGAAGACTTGACTGCCGATGGTTTTGGCGGAAGGCTCTTGTTCATGACAGGCTATCATTTCACTGGGTACCATATGTGAGGACACATGATCCGAGATTGTTGTTCAGCATTCTGATTACTTATTTTGTCAGTATAGCCACATGTGGGTAGTAGGCCGTGCGATGATTTAACCCGGTCGTTAAAGTCAAGCTGCTGAGCTGGCCTTTGGTCTGACATGACAGACTTGGATATACGATACTGACAATTCTGGGCATACATATTTGGGCAAGCGGGTTACCTTGATATGAGGTCTTTACAAAATAGAGTAGACCCCTTGGGTGTGTGCTCATGGTGATCGATACGGAATCATACTGTCTTGGGTATCCATACCGTGTTGTTCGGGCAACTATTATCTCACCCGCGTTGTCGATCTTGCTCCTTCATTATTGTTCTCTTTTTCCGAATCCTTTGCCGAAAAAGCTTGGCCATATATATCCTTAATTCTTCGTGTGACCATAGGTGCAACATTTCGGCATTCATACCTTATCCTTGTTCATGACTCGTGTCATAGGGAATATACCAGGTTCACATGTACTCGTATGGAGCTCACTTTGGTCGTCAATCATATAAGACAGTGACAAAGGTTAATGATATCACTTTGTCGGGCATGAGGAAACTGGCCTTGATATCCACTGTCAAGATTTGTTGTCCCAATGTTGTCTTACTTCATAGCTTGGCCATCCTTGCATCACACTGAGGTGTATAACTGACTTTCTTCCCCTTGCATAACTCATATGCTTGTCGGATTCTCATCGTGCTTGCATCATCGTATGAGTGACTTGCATGACCATTCTCACAATATGTATGGAAGTATGTGCGGCTGAGCATTTGATTCTTGAGATGCACTGCCATATACTAGCAGCTCACTCGGTAACATCTTGTACCAATGCCGATGACTGTTTGTACTGCCGTACTGACAAAGGTTGGGTAGCTTGTGTTGGAAACTATCTGAGAGTATCGTGTTGAGGAAGGCTGAATAGCTTATGCTTGAAGCTTTTGCCGGGATAGCTTGCAGAAAAAGACTGGGTACCGTTCTTCAGAAGCTTTTCACTTGGTTGCTTACTGAGGAAGATTTGGTGACTTATGCCAGAAGCTTTATGTGGTGGCTTACCGAAGAAGACTGAGTATCTCATACTGGAAGCTATCCACATATCGTACCAAGGAATATTGAGGAACCTTGCATCGTAAGCTTCCCTGGTAGCGTGCAGAGGAAGACTGGGTTGCTTACTCCAGAAGCTTCTCACTATAGTGCACAGACTGAATGCCATATATACAACCTTAAGACTCCTGTTGTTGGTTACTTGTATGAAAAGAGTTGTCTGATTATACTTCTTGCTGGGTACTGGATTCACGGCACATTCTGGCTTGCTACCGGGGTATAGCATGTTTCAAATCTTTACTCATAGCAGAACCAAACTTCGTATATGATCCATACCTTTAACTCAAAACATAAGGTTGGTCTTGTACACAATTTATCTTCCTGCTGGTTCCTAACGGTTGTAATGGTTGCACACTGAGGCAGTCTTGATGCTGATAGTTATTCCAGAATATCATTTGTATTCAAACCAGATATTCCCAATATAATGCAGTCGGCTGAGAATTCCATAATATTTAGCTGCGCGTCCAAGTATTTGAAATCCTCATTGATTCTTCGAGTCCGGTGTCGGTTGATGAGCAACTTTCATAAGGGGAAATAAGGTGACACCGAAGGCCCAAAGAAAGAAGCAAAAGAAATGACTAAAACAAAAGCAGCAAGGCATCAAGAATCACACACAAGCAACATCACATTTTACTGCATTCCACAACAATATGCATGCCTACTTAAGCACACAAGTCTCGCGGAAACTCCGGTACTATGATCTAACATGCTGTGGCGATGTGCACGAAAGTGAATCAATGTGTGGAGTGGTTGGTGTAAACAGAGCTACAACAAGCACTGGCTCAGCACCGGTTGCATCTGGACGGGCTTAGGAATGAGGACGGACTCAGTGATCATGTAGCGAAACACGGATGTCCTGGCCACATCATCAAGTGGACAGAAGGGAACCGTACTCGTCCAGGGAATGGGTGATAGGGTAGGATATCAGTGGAAAGCAGGGTCTGCTGGCATTGCCCTTTTCTGGTAACAAAGACCAATAAGGGTTGCCAAAGCAGCGAGTAGGATGGCAAGATCCGGGATAGAAGCATGTCTATCGCCGAAGCTATAGGTGTCGCTGAAGAAAAGGTATATTGGCGCGATACCTGTGCATCAGTCCTGCAAGTGATGGACACCACAAGGTATCTCGGCATCACTCCACTGGGATAGAGATGACACCAAACGCCAAAGAGCAGGTATGCAAAACTGGAGGGTGCGGGTAGTGGATCTAAACTGATGCCACCTACACTCACAAGATCAACCGTTAGTGACAATATAATAAGTCTATATGCATGCTATGCAGCAAACAAATGCAACAACCAAATGCAGCAAACCGACTAGACTCTATACTACCGGTTTCTAATGCTTGCGCAGACTAGGGCGTCCTACAGCCAGACCTGCTTTAATAACAAGCATTGTGGCACCCCGGTTCAGAGAGACCGGAACACCCCGCGTTCCAGCCCAGAGATCATGTCTTATGGAATACGACACTGCTTGGCATAGAACAAATCAGCTCTTTATTACAAATAATAGGGGTACAAGGGTTCGAGTATTACAAAAGATTACATTGGCACGGCGACACTACGCCTGCTAAGGTAGCTCTATACTAGCGACGGAACATCTCATAGCGGAATAGCTTCTAGCAGCGGAATAGCGACGACGGTGATGGACTCCACTCCGCAGGGATTCTGGCTGGGACACGTCCTAGAACGCAAACTCGGGATCCTCGACAAGCAATCAATCATGGCATGACCTGCAATCTGGCATGACACGCCAGGTGAGTACTTTGAATGTACTCGCAAGCTCACAGCAACCAAAGCAATCAAGACAACCAATAGCATGGCATTTACAGGTTAATTGATGAGCATGATACAACTAGAACGGTATGAGATGAGCATGGCATGTACATGTTAATCGGGATATGAACATGATGATACTAGCACTAGTATGAGAGGGGGTCAATGTTTAAGGTCCCTTGGACCAACTTACTCTTCTCGGAGGTTACCTCGTAACCACCATATGTAACAAACTTACCGTCATGAACATCACACGATCACCTCAGGATCAACCAAGCTCGGTATCAACTATAGCATCGTGATCATCACATGACCACAAGGAGCTTGATCTCTACCTGTGATCATCGCATGACCAGATAAAGTCCAACCAACTTCTTTTCTCATGGAACCGGGGTTGTTTATTATTCAGGTTAATATTACTGTTGACCCATAGTGTGACCTACTACGAATTGTGTCCATGACCGAGGACACGGCTATCGATAGATTATACACTCTGTAGAGGTTAGTACACTGTACCCACACCACGAAACTCATGGCCTTGTGCTCCCATTCGGGTGGACCAACGACATTCTGACAAAACCAATCTATTGCATGACACTCTCCCGGCCACTCCGACAAACTCCCCTTTGGGCTATGTCATGGGTGACCCTGTGTCACCGAGTGACACACCGCCACCGTCATGGCCAAACAAAAACCATCCCAAACGGGGACCTGAGCTCAATACCAAAACCGGGTACACAAAGTTATAGCCGCCTACCTGATCAGGGTAGCACGCGCACATAACCTTCCCTGGTTGGAGGTACCGGCGAGAGGCATGACAATAGACCGAATTAGGGCCTCCCCATGCAGGCAAGTGTGATTGCACTGGTGAGCTCAATTCGATGGCACCATGACTCAGCCAACAGATTTGTTCAAGTTCAATTATTGTCAAGTTTAACTTGAATGGTGATGAGCTGAGTCATAACAAAATAGCATGATGAAATGACAATGCATATGAGCATGATATCAACATAAACATGGATGGGCAATATAACCATTTATCATAACATCAACAACAATAAATCATTTAGTCTACGGGATGCAAATAAGCATGGCATAGAGATGATCATGAATATCACATGTATTTGCATAACAAGCCATAACTATTCACGTGAGCATATCATGATCACTAGCATATGAGATGATTTCAAGAATGGAACATGAGAATAATACTACTAGCAAGTAAATATCTGGATGCACATGAACATGGTATAGGGATGAGCATGAATCGACAAGCATATACATAGCATTTACAAAATAATTTCAAAGTAATTATTTAAACATTCAAGTGAAAACCATGGCTATTGCAAGGCCATCATGCAAGTGGTTGTCGTGGCTTGCCTGGTGTTGATGGAATCACCAAGAAGAAGTGCGAGAAGTTCGCGGAAATATTTTGCCAAAAAAGTTTCTCTCCCGGCGGAGCTTATTAGAGCGCAAGGGCAAAATGGTCATTTTCAGAATGTGACAACATCATGAAAATGGTACCAACAGAACGGGCTCGACGAATAGAAAACATAGGCTTTGGAATCACCTGATTCGGAGTTACGGTTGCGGAGATTCGGTCGTTCATTCATTAGGCAGAAATCGAATAAAAATATGTTCATTTCTGCTGGTAATGGACGAACGCCCGCAATTTAAAGGATTCGGCCGGCGGCTGGAAACAGAAAGCGCATTTCGCTGAAATATGCTTTCAGAACAGAGAAAACACATTTCTTACTGAAACTGCACAAGAGTACGCTTTTGAAATAAGAAAACATACTCTGTGGAGTGCGCCACCACTTGAATCTCGAGGGCCTGGAGTCAACGTCTCTGTCTGGCCGATAGGTGGGGCCGCAGGGCCCACTGGCCAGCTGGTAGGGGGGGTCGTCGTTGCCTTCCTCTCGCTCGCGTATGGTCGAGGCAGGGGCGGGCTCCGGCGACGGCCACCAACGCTGTGGGCCACCATTCGAGACGGCCGGCACACCGGCGTGATCGGGAGGAGGTGCCGCACCCATCCAGGTAGGGCACGGGCCTCAGGGAGGTCAAGCACGAGTGCTCCTTCGAGCGTAGCGGAGTCCGGCGACGGGCGAGCTCAGGCTCGGAGGCACAGTCCCCCGGAGGAGGAAACGAAATGCTGGGGCAGCTAGCGGGGTCAAGGGAGAGCTCTGGAGTGGAAATGAGGAGGGGACGGGCTCGGGTACGCTCGAATTTGTGCGGCGGCCGGCGGCGAGGCTATGGCCAATGGAGGGGCAGGGGAGCTCTTCGAGCTCGATTGAGATGTCGGGGAGGGTTCTACGAGGGTGGAGGAGAGGCTGGTGATGTCGAGAGGGCTCAGGACAGTTTCTTTATAGGCAGGCAAACTCGCGACTGCGGCGACGCGTGCGCCAGTGTAATGGAGCGAGGAGGACACGCGTAGGGGAGGGTAAGAGGGGCCAGAGGGTTCACGCGATGCGGAGAGGCCACGGAGGTGCTTTGGGAGAGCTTGAGGACAGCGTGGCCGACCGGCCATGGTGGTGGGGACGGCGACAGAGCGCGGACGCGGCTGCCGTGGAGTGGGGAGGAAGAAAGAGGAGGGGCCTAGGGTACGCGTGAACGCAAGGGAGTGCAGGCAACGCTGTGGACATGACGCGGTGGTGAGAGCTCATGGTTTGGGCAGCGGCTGAGGGCCCCAAAGTCCAGAGCACAGATTCTGCCTGCAGTGCACGCACTCTACGCGTGGTCACCACGTGAACAGGCGCACGCGGTGCACTCTGGCCAGGAAAAAGCTGTCTACCGCGTGGACCCTACTTGCTGTGGCACCACTATGGGCTTGGTTCGATTAAAGCTACTTTGTGATGACTGGTTCCATCAACTGTAGCTGCTGATAGCAAGGTGCTTGTGATGAACTGGGGGAGGCTCACTTGGGGATAGATGTTGATATTGTACTGAGAGTAATCACACACTAAGGTGATCATCTTGGAAAATTTTCAGCCCAAATGGAGGTGTAAAGATAGCACTTCCTTCACAAACTGCCCCACTGGACAGAAATATGAACATGGAAGCTGCACTCACATGGATGATTGGATTGAGCTGAAATTTGGTGGAGGGTGATGATTTGGTCATATGAAGGCACTGTAAAAATTTCATACCATTTGGATAAATAAAAATGGTACTTCCTTCACAATGCTTTCGACTGGACAGAAACTTAGGAGAATTATTGAGAAATATTGGATGAATGAAATGAGCCCAAAGTTGGGGAAGGGAAGTTATATAGGTAGGAAAATATCCTGGTAAAATTTCAGAATTTATGAAGCCATATAAAATATAGTTGATTCACAAACTGAAATTATGACCAGAAACAGATATTGGATGGTGTGCTCACCATGGGCATGAAATATTGAATATTTTTACATATCCAAGTTCCATATGGTCCAAACGAATTTTGAGAATTTTGTGGGAATTTTGGGAATGATAGAAATATAGGTTGCTTCACAACCTAGGGCAAACAGGGTTATTCCTTTAATAGAAAAAAGGAATATTCCCCAGAAAAATAATTTGGAGTTGGGCTAAGATGGAAATAACATGATCTGGGAAAGATTTGAGAATGACAAGCCACTTGGGAGAGGAAGAAGAGATGATCTTCAGAGGTTTCAAGACCACCGAGCCACAAAAAAGAAATTCCAAATAAAAATCCAAAGAAATCAAAAAGAAAAAGAAAGGGCCAAAAATCGGGGTGTCACAACATGCAACATATACGTCAAAGGGGATTTTTCTTCTTTCTATATTGGACAAATTAATGTTGTAATGTTCTTTTGATTACTCTCATATTTGCATGACATCATGGTTACACTATCTGTTTAATTATAAATTTGTGTCCTTTGATTTCAACTGCTGTGTACTGTTCTTTCAATTACTCCCATATTTGCATGTTACCCTATTCTTTAACAATCTTATCATTTCCTGCAGAACAACCCTTGCTTTGCAACAACAACTGTAGTACACAATCTTGGCCTTTACATAACTGAAGAGTCCAGGAATGTCATATTGAACACAAACCATGGATTTACAATCGTTGTTTCCGTAAAACATGATGAACTTGGTCACTCCTATTTTCGCGCGGGCCTTTGGGCAGAAATTTCTAAGTTTTATGTAGTGAAAGCTGGCACTAAAATTGCACTACACCTAAAAGAGCCTGGTCATATGATATATGCTAACTTCCCTGACGATATCATCCGTCCAGACTTTGTTCAAAGTAAGTGTTCTTTTCAAGTATCTGCTTGTTGACTTACCTAGCAAAATCAAAGTAATTGTGTAGTATTTAAGCAACCAATAGGGATTCCATTTTCTGACTCTGTTAAGTCTATTCCTACCTAGTAACTTCTAGTTACCAATACACTTTTCTTCTGCCATGTTCTAGCTAAATATTCCCTATCCTCCCACTCCTCCACTCCTATCAGATATCGTCGCCGCCTAGGAGACTCCGGAGGTGGAGGACGAGGCTGCCAACAAGCGGAGGTGGGTCGAGCAAGTACCGCAAGCGAGTCCGGAGTGCCTAGACTTCATCAGCAGCCTCCCCGATGATATGTTGATCGTCATCATCCCCCTCCTCCCAATCAAATATGGCATGCGGACAACAGTCCTTTCCCGGCAATGGAGCCCCCTATGGCACTCCACCCCTCTCGACCTCATCGACGTCCACAAGCTCTGCTATGGCTATTGCAAAAGCTTGGACACATTGTCCCAGATCCTCGGCAAGCACCCTGGCCCAATCAGAGGCCTTATCATGGGCAAGTTCCGTTCCAACGGCAAGGACTGAGCCAAGCTTGACGAGTGGTTCCGATCCCCCGCCCTAGATCACCTCGAGGAGCTCAGTTTTAATGATGGACATATGCGCTTGCTGCCACCGTCCACGCTCCGCCTCGTGTCCATGCCGTGGCTTGCCAGGTTCATGAACTGCCATTTGCCCCTGATTAATGACGCGCCCGCTCTTTTTCTCCCTTGACTGAAGCACCTCGAGCTCGTCGCCGTCTGCATCCCCAAGGATGACATGAAGTGCCTACTCTACGGCTGTACTGCACTCAAATACCTTCGTCTTCAGGCGATCAATGGGTTGAGTAGCTTCCACATCACCTCCATGACTCTCCGGACAATTTATCTGTGTTGCTGGTGCTGCAACAAGACATCACAGAAGGTGTATCACAGTATGGTCATTGAGGACACACCTTTACTTGAGAGATTACTTGTAGTTGATCAACAAGGTCCAACAAGAATCAGTGTCATTTCTGCACCGAAATTGACAGTGGTGGGCTACTCGTCTATCAAATTCTCCGAACTTGTTATTGGATCCACACCCATTCAGGTACAACAGTCGCCTTCTTCTTCTCCTTCTTGAAATTAACATTTTTTCTAATTTTGAAGATGTATGTTTGTCTGTCATCCAGAAAATGAACCTGTCAGGCCCAATATGCGATCCCTTCCTCGAGGGACTCGGAGGCCCCACCAGGGGTAGAAGCGCATATCGAAGACGCTTGCAAGGTGGATATCATTACATCGTACCATGTACATAATAGATGGGGATACATACAAATACAAACAGTCATCACAGGAATACATCAATACATAGCAATTACCATACAGAAGAGCAGAATCCGACTACGGATGAAACGCAAACGAAAAACACGAACGACATCCACCCTGCTAGCCCTGGCTGCCGACCAGGAACCTATCCCAAGGTCGACGAAGAGGAAGAAGTAGAAGAAGAACTCCAAAAGCAAATGCGCATCGCTCTCACGTCAGATCATCGCATTACCTGTACCTGCATCTGTTGTTGTAGTAATCTGTGAGCCACGAGGACTCAGCAATCCCATAACCATGGGTAGCAAGACTATCAAAGCTTAAATGGGTAAGGAAGGGTAAAGTGGTGAGGTTGCAGCAAGCACTAAGCATTGTATGGTGGCTAGCTTACGAGTACAAGAATAGGAAGAGTAACTACGCATAACGGTCGCAAACTAATAATGATCAAGAGGTGATCCTGAACACCTACTTATGAGTCAAACATAACCCCACCGTGTTCTCTTCCTGAACTCCCTCAAAAAGAGATGATCATGGTTAAGCACGCGGTTGGTGTATTTTAATTAGAGTTCGTGTCAAGTTCTCTACAACCGGAGGTTATAAATTTCCAAGTCGCCACATAAATGCGGGCACGGCTTCGCGTAAGATTTAACCCTACAGGGGTGTTACAACCTGGTCCATCACAAACCAACACAAGCTGCGGTGGAAAAACGTCAACCTCAAGAAAACCCGATCAACCTCGAGTCAGCCCGAAGTATCCTCAGAATCCCGGTGCACAAGACATTTCGACATTGGTAAACAAGTCCAGCAAGACCTCCCGGCATGCCGACACCCTGATAGTAGCCGCGCGTATCTCGTCTCAGGCCATGACCGGATGGGTCAGCCTTCGAGTAAAACTAGACCTCGAGTTGCCCCGCGGTGGCCCCATAGTCTGCCCGTTTCGGACCAACACCATCGGGACTGGCCCACCTGTATTATGATGAATTAAGAATCCCTGGGGAGGCGACCCCCTATGCAAATTAATTATTTAATTCAGTATTATTATGTTGGCAAATGTTAAAACCAAAGTTGGGCCTTGCTGGAATCGTTTATTCAAAGCCAACTATGAAGAGGGTCCCATAACCCCTGAGCATGTTAGGAACGCTAATCAAGGAACATAACACCGGTATTATGGAAACTAGGGCGGCATGAGTGGAACAAAACACTAGGCAAAAGGCCGAGTCTTCCACCCACAACCAAGTATATAGATGCATTAATTAACTAAGAGATATTGTGATATCCCAACATATCCATGTCCCAACATGGAACAACCTGCAACTGCACCTGCAACTAGCAACGCTATAAGAAAGGGGCTGAGCAAAGCAGTAACATAGCCAAACAACGGTTTGCTGGGTAGGGTGGTTGGAGGCTGTATCATGGCATATGAGAGGCTGACATATATGTGGTAGGAAGCGTGACATAGCGATAGCAACGAGACAACTAGCAAGCAAAGATAGTAGAGATATCCAAGGTCATGATCATCTTGCCTGAAATCCCGCTAGGAAGAAGACCGAATCCATGAAGAAGACGAACATGCGTAGTCGAACGTATCCTCACAATCGCAACGAAATCGGAACTATCAATAACAAGCACAACCGAAAAGAAGCAAACAACATGGTAAACACACAAGCATAAACATGGCATGATGCACAATCAAGTATGATGCATGTCCGGTTTAATGAGGCATGGCATGGCAAGATGCAACAACCAAATACTACACATTAAGTGAAGCTCAATATGCAACGAGTTGCATATTGACGAAACTCCACAGCAATTATTTAGTTCAATCCCGTTTATGTTACTCATCAATATTAAATGTTGTTAAACATGGCAAGATATGAAGCACAATTAAACTACCTATCTAGGCAATTTAAATGAGGCCGGAAACAACACATAGCAATTCCGGAAAATCCCCATATGTGAATTCGAATTTGGTACTGTTCTGCCTAAAACACAATTTTAATGTTGATAAACAGCAAAAGTAAGTGCACCATCTTAATCTACACATTTTTCCACCCCATTTACATATAAAGTTTATTTAATTCGGAGCTACGGTTATTTAGTTATGAAATAAGTCATTTTAGCATGTCATTTGTACAAATTAATGCAAATAGCAAGTTTAAACATTTTAACATGGGTGAAAGTTGCATATTGTGAAACTACATGAAATTCTAAGCATCTTACATATATAAGTTGTTTAATTCCAATGCACGGTTGTGACGTTTTTATATGCATGATCTAGAGGGAGTTTTCTGGAAAATAGAAATTCCCTGGATAAATGCTAAATTCGCAGGCAGGGAAAAAACACTACACGGGCCGAAACTGGTGCATGCTGGGCTGAACAGGAACGGGCGTAACATAACCATGACGTGCAGCGGGCGGGGGTTTTGAGGAGGTTGCTCACCATGCCTCATGGGCCGGAAGCGGAGGCAGTGGCTGGGCCTTGGTGGGGGTAGCGGGCTGCACCACCTGGGCTGACGGCGCCCGCTGGCACAGGCGACAGCACAGGTCAATGCACCCATGCGTTCATTCCCGAGCGGAACGCAAGCAGGGCGCCGGCGCGGCTTGAAGCAGGAGGTCAGCGGCGAAGGCGAGACAGGGCATGGGAAGGCGGACTTGGCGTCGGCTGCCGCGGCACGATGCAGATGCGGGGTGGGCAAGGACGCGGTCAATGGAGGCAGGTGCTCACGTCCTGACGAAGCAGAGGATGCAGCGGCGCTGGGTTTGATCTCCAGCGAGCTCGGCGGGGCTGGAGCGACGCAGGCGAGGCCGAAGGCGCGGGGAAGGCCGGGAACGGGACGAGAATGGTGGGGTCCTCCGGATCCGTGTGGTGGTGGCGGAGATCGACGCCGACGGCAGCTTGAACGGGCACCGGAGCAAGCTCAGCAGCCATGAACGGGAGCTCCTGTGCAGGTTACAGAGAGAGAGAGAGAGAGAGATCATGAGAAAGAGAAAGGTGGGAAGGAGAAGGAAAAGGGAGAGGGCGAGGGAGTCCTGGTGCTGGTGGTCGCCGGCGGCGAGGCGAGGTCGAGGAGGAGGCCGGGGTCGAACGACAAGGCGAGGTGAGGTCTCGTTCCCTCGATCCAGATCAGGATCGAGGAGGTAGCGGCTCAGCTTCGGGCTCAGATGGGCTTCCAGGGCCCTGATCTGGGTTCTGCGGGCGCTGCGCGAGGTGGGAGACAGGGGCGCGTGGGTGGCAGCTCCGGTGGTGGCGTGGCCGGTGGCTGTGAGCCAAGTGGCGGTGGTGGAGGTCACGGAAGGGCTAGGTTGCCAGATTTGGAAGGGGAGGTGGGCTTAAATAGGCAGGGTCTAGGGTTATGAGGTTTAGGAGGGTTTCGGAGCCCTCCGATCGCGATCCGATGGCTCCGGTCGAAGGGGTAGGATAGGTGGGCTGCAATGGTTGTGTAAGAGGGTTTGGGCAGAGATGAGAGGGAAGTGACAGGCCCGGCACAAGTTTTATGAAAAACGTCTGACAATTAAACTGGCTATAGTGCCGCTATAGTTTAATGGACGGGGCATCAAACGACCTCCGAATACGACGAAATTTGGCAGGCGGTCTACCTACAATATAACAGGACCGCACGCTAACTTTTAACCCATTCTGAGAATGTTTTGTTCCCACTTAGAAAATAATATTTTATGATGCCGTGGGCGCGTGCAAGTGTGGTTGGACTTAGAACGGACAACGGAAAGAACGGGGAAAAATGGCAACTACGAACGGATGCAAGTTTTATGAAAACATGCGGATGCAATGCGCATGATGACATGATGAAATGCAACAAGCAAACGAATCACATGGCAACAACGAAAAATAAATGGAAGGCATTTGGAGCATTGGTCTCGGGGCGTCACAACACTCCGCTACTTACAAGAGATCTCTCCCCGAGATCTTAGGAACGAGAAGAGGAAAAGGAAGAGGTAAAACAATGTTGTTTCTTTGACAAACGAGTGAAACCAACGAACTCGAAGGTTGGAAAAATTGGAAGAAAGAATACAACGGATATGAATGACGTTGGGAGCACTCTGGTAGAAAAGAGGAACTTGGAATATGACGAGAATCAAGATCTCAAGAGACAAGATAGACTATGAAACCACTTCGGTTAGAACAAGATAGAAAAGGAATAAGAACGAAAGAATTCGGATAGCATCCCGGTTGAAAGAGAGAGGCAAGACTTGACAGGATGAAAAGAACTTGAAAAGGGGACACAACACTCCGGTAAAATGGATAAGAAAGGAAATAACATGATCTTGACAAAACGAGATAATGGGTCGAAGAGAACAACATCACAATGCCTCTGGAACGAAAGAGTAAAAGCTAGATCATTGGGAAGAAAAGAACGGAGAAAAAAATGACAACTTCTCTCACCATAGAATTTGAAAAGCATCCATACAAAGAAGGATTGGACGGAGTTGTTGGAAAATCAACAACGAAAAGAATAAGCTTGTTGTGGGCTTATGGAAAACATCTCAAATATTTTAGGTGAAAACCTACCACTAACGGAAAGAATTTGCTTGCTTGAGGTTAATGAAGGGATAAAACTTCTTTCACCAAGAGGATACATAGAGAACTTGGGTCATGGATAATCACCACAATAGAAACAATCCTTAGGATAGGCTTTAGGTGAAAAATAACCCAAGACAACTCATTCCTGAACGAAGAGAAAAAAATGGGTTTTAAATATCTCGTTACTGACAACTCGTGGATTATGAAACACGAAGGGACATTGTCAAGAAAGACATAACACCACCTCAAAAGACAAGGTAGAAAGGATTTGCACTTTGAAATGCAAGACGAAGAATGTTTGTGCCCCTCCAACAAAATCTTGAAGAACACTTCGAGAATGAATGAAATCTTTGACGAACCACCATGAAGAACTTCTTGAAGAACTCCGGATAGATAACAAGATGGTCGAAACGAAAAGAAGGTTGAAAGGAACAAGATGACACATGCAATGATTTAGATGGAACTTCGATGAGATAATCGAGAAAAACTTTAACTCCGGAAAAGAAAATATGAACAACTTAAAACCGAGAATTGATATCATGAACGAACTCCTAAAGAAGGAATTAAATCTCCTCGATGAAGCAAGAATAAGAATTACTTTATGCTTATCCTCATCAAATTAACTTGATGACAAGCAACGGATTGGCATGCCACTTATTCTTCTTGGAAAGGATTGAGGAGACATATAGCGCAAACTTGGGAAGGTCTTCAAGGAACCACCGGTAGGGTTTTTGGAAAGAACAAATGAATTTCTATGATAACAAAGGAAGAGGAATCTTGAATGAACCACCATGAGAATTGAAAATGGAAGAAGAAAAGAGAACAAATCGCCGGGAAGAATTAGAAAACAAATGAAGATACTTGAGGGAGTTTAGGTACAAGAGAATGAAGAGATCACGAGCTGACTAAAGAATACTTGAACAATGCACAGGAAAGAATTTGAGAATGAGAGATGAATGTTGAAAATGAATAATTCTTCTGAATGGCGGCCTTTAGAGAATCAAAACGAAAAAAACTTCTGAAATACTAGGGAGAATCAAAAATGGAAAGGACTCATGAAATGCTCCGGGTGGATATGAAAAGAATTCTTGCCGATCGAAAACAATTGAGAGGATGGCAACAAGCTTGCACCACTAATCTTCAAGAGAATGGACAAGAATTTAATCTTCTTCGATTTGAACGCTGAGAATGATGACGAGGAACACCAACAAAACTGTAGAGACATTCCAGAATAATGAAGAATAGAAAACTGAGCCAATGATGAAAAGAATTAGAAAGCGATCTTGGAGAAGACATTTGACCGATGAGAATCCATTCTTCCATCACACTTAGAAATAATTTGAGAATAACTCCGGGAAAATTAGAAGAGTCAGGTAAGATCCTGGGAAAAGACCTGTGGGTTATGGGCCCACTCAAAACAAACACCGTTGGAATTGATCACTCGAAGAGACTGCTCCGGTTGATTTAAATGGCTCGAATGAAATAGCAACCTCGAAACAGAACAAACGGATTTTGAATGGAAACATGAATCTTTTGAGATAATTTCTGCACTTCGGGGAAGAATAGAGAGAGGTGAATAAGCAAGAGAAGCTTTGATAAGAACTTCCAACATGACAAGCATTTGAACAAAAGAAAAGGATATGGCCAACATTGAAAACTTGAATTTAGACCACCGGAGAAGAAAACGAGAACGAAGAAGGATGAACTTGTAGGTCCTAAGCATCTTCATGAGAAATCACCGGCAAAGAACATTGAAGGAAAAGAATGGAAAGACTTCTCATGAATGAAATGGATGCTTGATTTGAGAATTTTGACTCCGCGAAGAAAAAAGGGTGGGAGGGTGGGGAAAAGAAAGACAACTTGGAACGGGTAAAACGAACACCGTTGATAAGACTGAGAATTGATCTTGCAAATTTTGAAAGGATTGAATTAACTCGAAGAGAAGCACGCCGGTTGAAAATAATTTTTCCATGACAATCTTAATGATCAAGAAGGATTAGCACTTTGATAGAAATATGAGAGCACCGCTTACTCCTGGCCGGATCTAGACTGGCCCCACAGATCAATACTAGTCTTTCCTGCGCACTTTGTCCTCACTCATGCGCACCCGGGACCAACTTCTCGGTCGGTCACCCATCCTGAAATTACTCCAAGCTGAGCACGCTTAAGAAAGGTATGGAATCAACACTTGACTTCGAAGGAACTCGAATACCACAACTCAAAACAAAACAAAGGATGTGGCATGCAGAATAAGCCGGAACAAACATATGATAGAGATTGCGTCCGAAATTTTCGTGGTGGGGCCCACACGGGCTCAATCATACAGCGATCATCAAGTACATTGCTGCCCTCGACATACGAAGCATCCCCGAACTGTAGCAAAGCTACAAGGGTTCTTTAAGACACCACGAGACCACTATAAAAACGACCGTGTACAGGCGGACCACTAGACGTCGAACCCCAATCTCATATCATACATCTGTCTGAAAGATATCCTAGGTAACTACTTGAATTCCCACCAAAGAACTCCCGAAACTTCTTGGTTATGCGATTAGGTTGCTGGTCCAGGAACCTACTCATAGCAAACAACAACCTAATCAGCTACAACTACATCCGCAACCCTTAACACACAAACGAGAAACTTCGCAAATTCGTCTACCTCAGACCTTCGAAAACATAGTGATACTAGTCACGGTGGATCATCCGAGCTATCTCCTCCAGTACTGGGGAAAAGTCACGGCACTATTTGCCACCACAAAAAGTATAGAAGCGTTTCGATGTCGGCGTCCTCTGGTATTCCGGAACTGAAATGATAGCGAATGTGACAAGAACCCCTTGGAGCTCAACTCCCCGGGTCAAATCCATACGGTCAGGAGGCACCAAGAACAGAATTCCGTCACACCGATATCGCAACGATTCCAAAAATACCCGCGTGATCCTAAAAAAAATTTGAGTGAGAAGAGGTAGTAGAATAAAACACCTACACCACAATTCCTCACCAGAGCGACGAAGGGGATAAGGAGTAAAGAGAAGTCCTACTCTCCGATATATAACTAGACTCAAAATAGTTTTTCTTCTATACTCGCCAACGGTTCGATCAATCAAGGGGGCTCCTATGGTTGGTCGAGGCTCTGATACCAACTTGTCATGCCCAATATGCGATCCTATCCTCGAGAGAATCGGAGGCCCCACCATGGATAGAAGCGCATATCGAAGATGCTTGCAAGGTGTATATCATTACATCGTACCATGTACAAAATAGATGGGGATACATACAAATACATACAGTCGTCACAGGAATACATCAATACATAGCAAACACCATACAGAAGAGCAGAATCCGACTACAGATGAAACGCAAACGAAAAACACGAACGACATCCACCCTGCTAGCCCAGGCTGCCGACCAGGAACCTATCCCAAGGTCGACGAAGAGGAAAAAGCAGAAGACCTGCATCTGTTGTTGTAGTAATCTGTGAGCCACAAGGACTCGGCAATCCCATAACCATGGGTAGCAAGACTATCAAAGCTTAAATGGGTATGGAAGGGTAAAGTGGGGAGGTTGCAGCAAGCACTAAGCATTGTATGGTTGGTAGCTTACGAGTACAGGAATAAGAAGAGTAACTACGCATAACAGTCGCAAACTAATAATGATCAAGAAGTGATCCTGAACACCTACTTACGAGTCAAACATAACCCCACCGTGGTTGGTGTATTTTAATTAGAGTTAGTGTCAAGTTCTCTACAACCGGAGGTTATAAATTTCCATGTCGCCACATAACCGCGGGCACGGCTTCGCGTAAGATTTAACCCTGCAGGGGTGTTCCAACCTGGTCCATCACAAACCAACACAAGCTACGATGGAAAAACCTCAACCTCAAGAAAACCTGATCAACCTCAAGTCAGCCCGAAGTATCCTCGGAATCCAGGTGCACAAGACATTTCGACAATGGTAAACAAGTCCAGCAAGATCTCCCAGTGTGCCGACACCCTGATAGTAGCCGCGCGTATCTCGTCTCAGGCCACGACCAGATGGGTCAGCCTACGAGTAAAACCAGACCTCGAGTTGCCCCGCGGTGTCCCCGCAGTTTGCCCATTTCGGACCAACACCATCGGCACTGGACCACCATAGAAAATGACCGATCCCAGCTTCTTCTACCTTGTACGCGAGAACTCTCTCACTACAGCAATACCAAACACAAGCAGGAGTAGGGTTTTACACCTCACGGTGGCCCGACCCTGGGTAGCTCTCGTGTCCCTACCGTGCCCTGTGTGTATGCGCGTTCCCGCCATGCTCCGCTCACCGTAGCTTTGCCATAGTCACCATTGGGTAGTTAGGTAGCAAGCCAGCCCCCAGAGGTCCAACCAGGTTCCCCGGAGCCCCGTTTCCGACAAGCACCAATGAAGCAATGGCACAGATCCGACCAAGAAGAAATGGAGCTTTCCGGCAAATTCATCAACCACGACCTGACGTTGGGCTTGAGCGCCAATGGGAAGTAGTTGGCCAGTATCTGGTCGTCCCGCCCCCCGGCAGCCTGCTCCGCAATAGTGTAGATGCCAAGGAACTCTGACGGATTGAGCATGCCGTCGTACCTATTGGGCAGCTCCAGCTTGAAAGCACGGGTCGACGGCCAGCAAACCTGCCGCAGCTCATGAGTAAATGCTGGGCAGCCTACCTCATAAGGTAAGCACCCAGAGTACCCTGGCACATGCATGTCTGCTGTCGGCCCAGCACGGTCATCTGATAGACGGCATGCCTCCCGGCGCCGCTCGATCTTCATACGGATGTCCTCGATGCGCCATTCGTGGAGCACCTGGCGCTAATCTTGTCGACCCCGTGGATCCGACGATGCCATGGACATCATGTCCTGGTCATCCAATCGGCGAACTTGCCGCCGCAGTGGTTGTTGACGTGGAGGTGACTGCCCCATTGGCGCACCGTGTCCGGCATGGCAGCCAGTTGGTCCTGCCGGCACTGTGGGTGGTCGTCTGGAGGGTCCCACCTCCTCTGTTTTGCCGGGATCGGCAAAACTGACGAGACTCTGAATGGTGGCTCTCCATTCGTCCATCTTGTCGGGGCCTGGCAGGATGTTCAAAAGCATTTGAACCCGCGCCATGGCCTCTGCCGTCGTGGTTGGCATGGCCGGGAGCATAGAACGGGACGGCGTTCAACTCCTGGCAGAGCCAGAAGGAACTCCACCACGTACCTGCAGCTACGGCGCATGCTCACCGACGGTTTGGCATGGTGGTGGTGCCCCGTGAGCATCTTGAGGCTTCTGCACAAGGGTCTTGCCATGCGGTTGTCTGGAACCACCGGCGCCGCGAGGGAGCATGTCGCGCCTATCTTGCGATGGTCGCGGTATACGTCCCACTGTGGCGTTGTTGGACGTCGCCGCTCCATCCTTGGACGTTGCGGGGACTGGGTCCTGGCTTGCACCAGTTCGAACCGTTTGCTGTGGTGACTGTGCTCACCAGAACGTCTTGGGAGTTGGCCGCCTGTGCCATCTCCGGTGTGGCCACTGCGATCGCTGGAACGGTGGGGATGCTGGACACCCGCACCGCCCGCACCTCCTGCCCTACCCTTCCCAGCCATAGCGCCCGCACCGCCTGCGGATGCCTAGGAAGGCAGCTTGGAGGTGGTGGGAGCCGCCGCAGCTCCACTCTTCTTCTTTGGCTCCATCGATGAGAGTGACGGCTGGTGCTCACACTACCAACGCTGGTTGGTAACACACGATCTCCCTGCCTGGCGTGCCAAAGATGTCATGGAAAAATGATGATCTATGGGACCAAAAGGGCCCCTTTGCGATTCGGCTATGGGGATCGGCGTGCTACGAAGAGCAGAGCTGATAGATGCAAGAACAAGCAATGATTTATCCAGGTTCGGGCCGCTGTGAGCGTAAAACCCTACTCCTCCTTTGGTGGTTTGATTGTATATGAGCTCAAGTTACACGGAGCACAGCTGGCCGGCAAGGTGCGTTGGAAGTGCAGCTACTATGCGTAATTGAACTAGGTTTCGACCGTTCTAATTGTAGCCGTGGGCCTCCTTTTATAGGCCAAGGGGTTACCACAGTGGCTAATACGGTCATTACATGGTATGATCAGTGACTACACCATCACCAAGTCTATCTCCTAACGGGGTAGGACAAGCACATTAAATGCACCGTTAGGTGCTATGCTGGGGAGGCGAGGCTTTGGGGAAAAGATCTATACTGCCTGTCCAGGTGCCCCCTGTAATCTTGACACGACCCAGGGACGGGTGTCATTAAAGTTAACCCTTGCGTGGCATGCTGACACGTGCCCTGACCAGCTGTGTTTGACTGCCTGCCTGCTCGACACCTATCATACGAGCCTATCTGGTCGATGATGAGGTGAAGCAGGAATAGGACAGAAAGAGCCTGCTGGCACGGAGCTTGCCGGGCCTTCGCTTGCCGGCAAGAAGCTTGCCAGCAACCAGAGTCTTGGTCCTTCACCTTCCCGGTGCGATGCTAGCCGGCAAGGAGCGTTGTGGCACCCCGGCTCAGAGGACCGGGTTACCCAGTGTTTCCAACCCAGAGATCATGTCTTCTGGAAACACACAACAACTTGGAACAGAACTGAACTGAACTTTATTGATATAACTCGAGTACAAGCTCATAATTTACATCGATAGCGAGGCCAGAAGCACCACCTGTGCTATGACAATATCTACATTATTTATGGAACATAGCAGGGCCTCGATACTACTAGGTAGAACTACGGTGTAGCGGAACATAGCGCGGAAAAATCCATCCACAGGGACACTGCTGGGGACACGGCCTAGTTAGCGTAGCACGAACCATCGGGACCTCTGTCCTCGGCTTCTCCTGCATCTGGTATGATACGCCAGGTGAGTACTTGGAATGTACTCGCAAGCTCATGGCAACCAAAACAATGCAGCAAACAATAGCATGGCAATGATCATATTAAGTGCTTAAGTGCTCACTGTTACCAACTTACTCTCGTCCGGGTTGTCCCACAACCCTCGGAACGCTCATAATCCATTGAGCACTTCCGAACATGAGACAAGTTCTTCCATCATTATTATCCTTATTGTGGTTGACCATTCAGTGGCCTAGTACGGACTGTCCAATACTGTGGATGCGGCTATTCAAATAGATTAATACACTCTGCAGAGGTTGCGCACTTTACCCACACTATGGAGCATCCGGCCTCGTGCTCCCATTCGGGTGGACCGGGGCTACTCCAACGAAACCTGCCTGACCCGTGACTCCTCTATCGTACCACCAACAATCATACCCTCCCAGGGTCATGTCCTGGGTGGCCCCTGTGTCACCCCGTGACACCTGCCACCGTCGTGGCCAAACTAACTGTCCCAAATGGGGACGCCGGCAAAATAACTCAACTGGGCTCACAGGATTATCGCCGTCTACCTGATCAGGGCAGCACGCACGCATAACTCTCCCTAGTTTGGTGGTACCAATAAAAGAGCACAAAGCCAGACCAAGTCAAGGCCGTCCCATACCGGCAAATGTGGCTGCACGGAAAAGTCCGGATAGGTGACACTAGATCAACCAATTAGGTTTAGTGTTGACAAGCATTTCTCAAGCATGAGTTTTAATTGAAATTAATTTAACATGGCAGTAGCTAGGCATCCAAGTAATTCACTATGAATTATCACATGTTAAAATAATGCAAGTAATTCAATTAAATATCCAACACTATTGAAATGCTTCATGCAATGGATGACATGGCTTGCCTTGCTCTGTTGGGTTGTCCACAAACTCCTGGGCTTCAAATCCAAAAGTATTTCCTTCTGAAAATATTTTAAAAGTGCAAAAGAAATTGTCACATAATATTGTTCTGTGCACCAGAAATTCTCTGAGTAAGGGAAAAATACCAAATTTTTCCAGGAAATAAAGGAGCTCAAGACAGACACAAAGCAAAAAGAATCAATTGATTTGGACTTATGGATAAAAAGTTATGGATGGTCAAAGTTTCTGGTCAAATCTGGATTTTAAACAGAAATTCTAAAATCCCACAGCGGGCCACGTCGATAGCGAATTTCCCGGATACGCTTTCACTTACGTACCGGTTCGAGCGTGTGGCGAGTCACTGACGAGTGGGCCCCGCTGTCAGATTTAAAAAGAAAAAGAGAGGAACAGAGAACAGGCGGCTCAGCGACGGCGATAGCCGGAGTTAGCGACGACGGCGAGCTCGGGAGACTACGGAGATGGATCGGCCACTCAACGGCGGTCCTCCCTGTACCAGTGGCGTCTCTGGAGACGGCCTGACGGCGTCGCTCTCTTCTCCCGCGGCGGCTGGTTTGGGGGTCGTCGGCGACGGCGATTCCGGCAACGATTGGGCTCGGGAAGAAGTCGGGCGGAGTCGTGGGAGTGTGGAGAGCTTGAATGTGGAGTCGAGCAGAGCTAGGGTGGGGGAAATTGACCTCTGGCAGTGTGGGGATCGGCGGTGGGATTCCGGCGAGCGGCGAGGCCAGAGGGCCTCTCGGCCATGGCTCGGTGCTTAGGGGGTCTCTATGAGGCGGAGGAGGTTGGGTGAGGAGCGGAGAGACGCCGGGGAGGCCTATTTATAGGAGGGAGGAGGAGCTTCTGGAGCGACGGAGGTCAGGCCACGTCGCCGGCGCGAGGACGATGCGCTGGCTGGCCAGGAGCAGGCGACGGGACGGAGGAGGGCAGGAGAGTTAATGCGGACGGTGGCGGCTTGCGGAGGAAGAAGACGAGCGGCAGAGCCACTGTGGCCGCATGGGCGCCACAGTGCCCGCGTGCGTGGCGGCCGCCGGGGACGATTCCAGCGAGGGGCAAGTTCCAGAATGGCCAGGTGGGGGAAGGAGAAGATGTCGGCGAGCTGGGACAAGGAAGGATAACGCGAGGCAGTCGGACGCGACTCAACAGACACGAGCGCGGTGCAGAGCGCATGTTTTGGCATGCCAGTGCCGTGCGCACCACGGGCATTGGCACTTGGAGGACACGCAAGTCTGGCGCACCTTGTCTGGCATGTTCTCCTTTGATCACTTAGCCTCTCCGTGCCTCTGGTTCGACTAGATGCACTCTTGTTCGAAGTGTAGCTTCAGCTACAGTTTCTGACAAAAAACTTGAGAGGGATCTAGAGAAGAGGTGAGCTGGAGATGGAGCCAAGGGTGATGTCTGGAATGATCTACATTGGAAGGACCACAGGCTGGCCAAGTTTTAGGAAATTTCATCAAGATTTGAATATAGTTCATGTACAACTGCTATTACTGGACCAGAAGAAAGATGAGCTTGATGCACTCATATGGTTGATCTGCTAGTGCTGAAAATTGGTGTGGGAGGTTTGTTTCGTAGATAGAAGATGCCATAAAATTTTCAGCTCAATTGGATACCTCTAGCTGGTACTTCCTTTACAGAGGTTTAAATTGAGCAAAAACTGGTCAGAATATTTCTGCTGAAAATTTGTACTGGACAAGATGATATTTTTGGATATTGTGGCAAGATAGGTTCCCTAGTATCTCAGGGAATTATCTGAGAGTTTTCTGAGTTGGGAAAATAGGAGTTGCTTCACAAACGGCTAGTACTATCCAGAAGACAAATCGAGTTTTCTGGACTAAATTTTGTACTAGACCATGAAATGTTTTTGAAGAATGTGGGAGTAGATGATGACAAGAAGGTGTGGTATTAATTTGTGATTTTTTTGATCACCAGAACTATAGGTTGCTTTGTAACCCATAGTGATGACAGATTTTCCCAAAGGAGTAAAATGAATAATTGGGAAAGTTTGAGAATTGGGAATTGGTCTAGAAGGTGTGTGACAAGATTATGGCAAGATGCTGAGGGCTTTGGATCATTGAGAAAAATTCATTAGCCCAAAGTCAACTGAAAAGGTTCAAAACCATCCAAATTGCAAGTAAAGCCAGAAAATTTTTGAAACGAAAAAGTTGCCAAAAACCAGGGTGTCACAAACCTACCCCCCTTAGAATGAATCTCGTCCTCGAGATTAGGTTGCTCAGGGAACAAGTGTGGATATGCTGATCTCAGAAAATTCTCTCTTTCCCAGGTAGCCTCTTCCTCAGTATGATGATCCCACAACACCTTGTAAAATTTGATTGTCTTACTTCGGGTAGTTCTTTCCATCTCATCCAATACTCTGACAGGTCTTTCCTCGTAGGTCAAATCTTTAGACAATTCCAGCTCACTCATATCTGCCTGTTTGATTGGAGGTGCAATGCACTTTCTGAACTGTGATATGTGGAATACATCGTGAACGTCAGACAACTCCGGTGGTAACTCTACCTGATATGCCACTCTGCCTCTTCTAGCCATTACTGGAAAGGGACCGATATATGTCGGTGCAAGTTTTCCCCGGGTATGAAACCTCTTTATTCCTTTCATGGGGGTAACTCGGAGATAGGCATATTCTCCGGGCTCAAAAGTTCCCTCTCGATGCTTCGGATCATAATAACTCTTTTGACGGGACTTGGCTGCTTTAAGACGTTCCTGGATATCCTTGACTTGTTTCGCAGCCTCGAGCATCAGATCCGTACCGAAGATACGACTGTCTCCTGTCTGAGACCAATTTAAGGGAGTGCGACACTTTCGTCCATATAGAGCTTCAAATGGTGACATCTTGAGACTCGACTGATAACTGTTATTGTAGGAGAATTCTGCATAAGGTAGACTATCCTCCCATTAGGGTCCATGGGCGAGAGCACAGGACCGAAGCATATCTTCCAATATCTGGTTTACCCATTCGGTCTGTCCATCTGTCTGTGAATGATATGCCGTACTATGCTTTAGCACAGTTCCCAGGGCTTGATGCAATCGCAGCCAGAATGCTGAAGTGAACAGGGAGCCCCTATCCAATGTGATAGACTTGGGTACTCTGTGAAGGCTGACTATCCGGGACATGTAGAGCTGTGCCAGTTGGTAAGCGTTGAAAGTGGTCTTTACCGGAAGGAAGTGATCTACTTTCGTAAGTATGTCCACGATGACCCAGATAGCATCATGGCCTCTTGTTGACTTGGGTAGTCCAACAATGAAGTCCATGCATATGTCATCCCATTTCCACTGGGGTACTGGTAAAGGTTGCAATAGCCCAGCGGGTTTCTGGTGTTCAGCCTTGACTCTGTTGCAGATGTCACAATAGGCGACATAGTATGCTATGTCCCTTCGCATTCCTGGCCACCAAAAGGTTTCTCGCAAGTCCTGGTACATTTTTGTTCCTCCCGGATGGATAGAGTAGGCGGATTCATGTCTTGATCAGGCACGCATATTCAGTTCTCAAACCATAGGGTGCCTTGATCATCAGTATGGAAGGACTTGGCCTTTCCTTGCGGAATGCGCTCCTTGATCTCCCGTATACCTTCATCTGATTTCTGAGCTGCCTTAATTTCTTCCACAAGTGTTGGAATAATTTCCATTGTGTCCGGGCTAATTGGGCCGCATAACACCATATTCAACTTGGCAAACTCTTCTTGTAGCCTTGGATGGATACCCTCCATTATTGCATTTTTGGTGCCTTGTTTTCTGCTAAGAGCATCTGCGACCACATTGGCTTTTCCCGGATGATAATTAATTCCGACGTCATAGTCCTTGACCAACTCAAGCCATCTTCGCTGTCTGAGATTAAGATCAGGTTGGGTGAAAATATACTTGAGACTCTTGTGGTCCGTGTATATTTCACATCGCTGCCCAATGAGATAATGCCTCCAAATCTTTAATGCATGAATCACAGCTGCCAATTCCAGATCATGGGTGGGATACTTCTCTTCATGGGGTCGTAGCTGTCTGGATGCATATGCCACAGCCTTTCCTTCTTGCATTAGAATGCAGCCGATTCCACGCCTGGAAGCATCGCAGTATATATCAAAGCTCTTGTGAATGTCCGGAAGAACTAAGACAGGGGCTGTAGTGAGCCTCGTCTTTAGTTCCATGAAACTGTTGTCACATTCTTCCGTCCAGGAAAATTTGTGGTTCTTTTTCAGTAATTCCGTCAGTGGCTTGGCTATTTTTGAGAAGCTCTCAATGAAGCGACGGTAGTAGCCTGTCAATCCCAGAAAGCTACGGACTTCCGTTACTGTGGCTGGTGTCCTCTAGTTTAATACAGCGGTCACTTTACTGGGGTCGACGGCCACACCTTGTTCTGACAGAACATGTCCCAGAAATCCCACCTCTCTCAGCCAAAATTCGCATTTACTGAATTTGGCATACAAGCGATGGGTCCTTAGTCTTTCCAGGACAGTGCGGGGATGTTGTGTGTGCTCCTCTTCATCTTTTGAATAGATCAGAATATCAATGATGAAGACTACCACAAATTTGTCCAAAAAGTCCATGAAGACCTTATTCATCATGCTCATGAAATAGGCTGGAGCATTTGTCAGCCCAAGTGACATGACTGTAAACTCATACAGGCCATATCTTGTAGTGAAGGCTGTCTTGGGGATATCCTCTTTTCTAATTTTTAACTGATGATACCCCGTTCGAAGGTCAATCTTGGAGAATACCCGGGCCCCGTTCAACTGGTCGAACAGATCATCAATGTGGGGGAGCGGATATTTATTCTTGATGGTGACCTCATTCAACTGGCGGTAGTCCACGCACATTCGCAGGCTGCCATCCTTCATCTTAACAAACAGCACTGGTGATCCCCATGGGGAAGTGCTCGGACGAATGTACCCTTTTTTCAATAATTCATCCAACTGTTTCTTCAATTCCACCAGCTCTAATGAAGGCATGCGATAGTACTTCTTGTAAATTGGAGCAGTTCTGGGAACAACATCAATGGCGAATTCTAGTTCCCGATCAGGTGGCATTCCTGGTATCTCTTCCGGAAATACGTCCGGAAATTCACTGACTACTGGAATCAGACATATGTTTGTAGCTGTTGCTTTGAATGCCATTCCTTTCTTTGACATCATTCTGCTAGCAGTGAATTGCACTGTTTGGCCTGCCGGGTTGACCAATGTCACCTTCCTGGTACCAACCAATCCATCCCCAGTATTATATCCAGTCCAGGGGACTCAATGGCCACCAGAGTTGCTGGAAACTTTACATCATGTATCAAGATTTCCAGATCCTTGTATATCACATTGGTTCTGAGCATGGAGCCAGGGGATTGCACCACCATGATTTTGTCCAAGAGAGAAGGAGAAATTTTGTGCAAGGTGGCAAAACTCCGCGAAATAAACGAATGAGAAGCCCCATAATCAAATAAAATTATTGCAGGTATGTTGTTAACAGAAAACATACCAAGGACCACATCTGGTGCTTCACAGGCTTCTTCAGCGGAGATATGATGGACTTGGCCATGGTAGATGTTCGTGTTGGGGCGGCGTCCAACATTGTTGACTTGTGGCTTGTAGTCGGATGATGGCTTCCCATTTCTTGTGGGGCTCTGTTTGGAGTAATGCCCGCTCTGGCCACAAGTAAAGCATGTGTTGCTGCGACGGCAATCCTCCATCACGGGCTGTTTGCCGAAGGTCTTGTCCTAGCTGACGGGCTTATTGTTGTTGTTACCATTGTTCCAGGCAAGCTTGTATTCAGATGGACCTGATTGCCAGATACATGGCTTCTGCACAAACTGCTCACGGTTGTCCTTCTTGGGTTCAAACTTCCGCTTGCGATCATCATATCCTAACGTATGCTCTCGTTCGGCTATAAAAGCCTTGTTCACCAATGTCTGGAAGTCAGGAAAGTCAAGCATACAAAGCTGACAGCGGAGGGTATGATTCAGCCCTCCTAGGAATCGGTCAATCTTCCTTTCTTCGGTGGACACGTCATGGGTAGAGTACCGTGCCAAATTATTAAACTTGTTCAGATATTCACCCACCGACATATTCCCTTGAGTAAGGGCCAAGAATTCCCTCTGCTTCACCTTCATTATGCCGGTAGGAATATGATACTTGCGGAATACCTCTTTGAACTTTTCCCAAGAAATATCTTCTCCAGAAGGCCACATAATTTTTGTATTGTCCCACCATATAGCTGCTGGTCCCTCTAGGTAGTGAGTAACAAAAGGAACCTTGTCTGACTCATCACAGCGGGCTATGTCCAACTTCTTTTCCATGGTCCTCCGCCAGTCATCAGCCTCCATAGGATCCACGGCCTGACCAAAACTGGGTGGCTTGGTGCGCTGAAAATCGGACAACTTAGAGTGTGTCCCATTATTGTTATCCTGACCCACCATAGTCTGCATACTTTTCCGAAATTCCATGAGATCTTGATTCCTTTTCTCTTCAAACATTCTCATAATCTGATCAGTGGTAGGTGTCTGTGGTGGCGGAGGTGGCAAATCTTCTGGTGACTGTCCTGCTTGTCTAGCGGATCGACAAACTGGAGTTCCATCGCCGCCTTGATTACTACACCTCTTCATCCTAAATTTATTCCCATTGCAAAACACCGAATCGATGAGCAACATCCATAAGGGAAAGCATGATAGTGTGACACCAGAAAAAAAAACAAATAAAAGAGAGGATAAAGGAAACAACATAATTATACAAGGCAACCCAACATCATACATGGCAAGCTAGTACGGGGAATATCATGACTGGACTGCTCATACGGCAGTTGACATATGCAGGGATGCTATGATGCATGCACTGAAACTCAAGCCTCCACTCTAGTAGCGCCGGTGGCACGAACACTGGTAAACTGTGGACTCCTCGCCGTCCGATCCTGTCTCCGAATCTGAGCTGATGACATGGATCTCATTCTCCGAATCAAAGGTAACACGACGACGCTGACGGGAAAGTTCTCCCTCTGAAGGAGAAGATGCACGACGCCGTAGCATCGGAGCAGCTGGAGTAGCTAGGATTGAGGCCCACTCTGCCGGGGTCTCACGTCGGCTACCAGACGAAAATCCTGGCGGTCCGAACGAGCTAGAAGGAGTCTCAGAAGGTGGAATGGGTGGAGTATACATGGGTGAAAACGGAGGTGGAGGAGGAGAATGTGCTGCCGCAACAGCTGCAAGGGCCTCACGAGCATGAGTCAGCTCCTCAGCTAGAAGTGATCATACGATAACTGGCATTCAGATAACGGGATAAAACACCAGTAGCACGATCACTCGCCGGGTCAACGGGTGTGAAAAGGACTCGCCGTGTCGCAGGCGATAGGGTGGGGTAGTGAAAGAAACCTGGATAAGTCTGCATCTCGACCTCGTGGAACCGCAAGTCAGTGAGAGCCTCCATCGCAGCAAACTGGATCGCCAACTCCAGAGTAGAAGCAGTTCCGCCCTTGGAAGAACGGGAGTAGCTGCCAATATCTGAACTCGCAGTCAGAAAGGCCTCCGCGTGATACTCGTACACTGAACCAGCAAGCTTCTCTCGGAACACTTGGTACACTGGGTCTTCGCCGTTGGGATACAGCCGAAGCCAGACGCTACGAAGCAGTACCGGAAAAGTGAACGGTGCCAGCTCATGGTTGTAGTGGTACGGAACTGGTGCCATCTACACTCATCAAACCAGCGGTTAGCACAATAAAAACTATATGCATGCCATGCAGCAATCAGATGCAACAAGCAAGACACACCGAGACTCTAAACTACTTACGGCTCTAGCACAGGGTTAA
The DNA here is from genome assembly GCA_039707655.1 of Elymus sibiricus. Lineage (NCBI taxonomy): Eukaryota > Viridiplantae > Streptophyta > Magnoliopsida > Poales > Poaceae > Elymus > Elymus sibiricus. The sequence goes on from CM077676.1 coordinate 239,801,185, forward strand.
CTAGGGTGTCCTACAGTCAGCGCGGCTCTAATACCAAGCGTTGTGGCACCCCGGCTCAGAGGACCGGGTTACCCAGTGTTTCCAACCCAGAGATCATCTCTTCTGGAAACACACAACAACTTGGAACAGAACTGAACTGAACTTTATTGATATAACGCGAGTACAAGCTCATAATTTACATCGATAGCGAGGCCAGAAGCACCACCTGTGCTATGACAATATCTACATTATTTATGGAACATAGTAGGGCCTCGATACTACTAGGTAGAAGTACGGCGTAGAGGAACATAGCGCGGAAAACTCCATCCACAGGGACACTGATGGGGACACGGCCTAGTTAGCGTAGCACGAACCATCGGGACCTCCGTCCTCGGCTTCTCCTGCATCAGGCATGATACGCCAGCTGAGTACTTGGAATGTACTCGCAAGCTCATGGCAACCAAAACAATGCAGCAAACAATAACATGGCAATGATCATATTAAGTGCTTAAGTGCCCACTGTTACCAACTTACTCTCGTCCGGGTTGTCCCACAACCCTCAGAACGCTCATAATCCACTGAGCACTTACAAACATGAGACAAGTTCTTCCATCATTATTATCCTTATTGTGGTTGACTATTCAGTGTCCTAGTACGGACTGTCCAATACCGTGGACGCGGCTATTCGAATAGATTCATACACTCTGCAGAGGTTGCGCACTTTACCCACACTATGGAGCATCCGGCCTCGTGGTCCCATTCGGGTGGACCGGGGCTGCTCCAATGAAACCTGCCTGACCCGTGACTCCTCTATCGTACCACCGACAATCATACCCTCCCAGGGTCATGTCCTGGGTGGCCCCTGTGTCACCCCGTGACACCTGCCACCGTCGTGGCCAAACTAACTGTCCCAAACGGGGACGTTGGCAAAATAACTCAACTGGGCTCACAGGATTATCGCCGTCTACCTGATCAGGGCAGCACGCACGCATAACCCTCCCTAGTTTGGTGGTACCGATAAAGGAGCACAAAGCCAGACCAAGTCAAGGCCATCCCATACCGGCAAATGTGGCTGCACGGGAAAGTTCGGATAGGTGACACTAGTCAACCAATTAGGTTTAGTGTTGACAAGCATTTCTCAAGCATGAGTTTTAATTGAAATTAATTTAACATGGCAATAGCTAGGCATCCAAGTAATTCACTATGAATTATCACATGTTAAAATAATGAAAGTAATTCAATTAAATATCCAACACTATTGAAATGCTTCATGCAATGGATGACATGGCTTGCCTTGGTCTGTTGGGTTGTCCACAAACTCCTGGGCTTCAAATCCAAAAGTATTTCCTTCTGAAAATATTTTAAAAGTGCAAAAGAAATTGTCACATAATACTGTTCTATGCACCAGAAATTATGTGAGCAAGGGGAAAATACCAAATTTTTCCAGGAAATAAAGGAGCTCAAGACAGACCCAAAGCAAAAAAGAATCAATTGATTTGGACTTATGGATAAAAAGTTATGGATGGTCAAAGTTTCTGGTCAAATTCTGATTTTAAACAGAAATTCTAAAATCCCACAGCGGACCACGTCGATAGCGTATTTCCCGGATACGCTTTCACTTACGTACCGGTTCGGGCGCGCAGCGAGTCACTGACGAGTGGGCCCCGCTGTCAGATTAAAAAAGAAAAAGAGAGGAACAGAGAACAGGCGGCTCACCAATGGCGATAGCCGGAGTTAGCGACGACGGCGAGCTCGGGAGACTGTGGAGATGGATTGGCCACTCGACGGCAGTCCTCCCTGTACCAGTGGCGTCTCCGGAGATGGCCTGACGGCGTCACTCTCTTCTTCTCCAGCGGCGGCTGGTTCGGGGGTCGTCGGCGACGGCGATTCCGGCAACGATTGGGCTCGAGAAGAAGTCGGGCGGAGTCGTGGGAGTGCGAAGAGCTCGAATGTGGAGTCGGGCAGAGCTGGGGTGGGGGACATCGAGCTCTGGCAGTGTGGGGATCGGCGGCGGGATTCCGGCGAGCGGCGAGGCCAGAGGGCCTCTCGGCCGTGCCTCGGTGCTTAGGGGGTCTCTATGAGGCGGAGGAGGTTGGGTGATGTTCGGAGAGAGGACGGGGAGGCCTATTTATAGGAGGGAGGAGGAGCTTCTGGAGCGGCGGAGCTCGGGCCACGTCCTCGGCGCGAGGACGATGCGCTGGCTGGCCGGGAGCGGGCGACGGGATGGAGGAGGGCAGGAGAGTTAATGCGGACGGTGGCGGCTTTTGGAGGAAGAAGACGAGCGGCAGAGCCACTGTGGCCGCACGGGCGCCACAGCGCCCGCGTGCGTGGCGGCCGCCGGGGACGATTCCGGCGAGGGGCAAGTTCCAGAACGGCCAGGTGGGGGAAGGAGAAGATGTCGGCGAGCTGGGACAAGGAAGGATCACGCGAGGCAGTCGGACGCGACTCAACAGACACGGGCGCGGTGTAGAGCGCGTGTTTTGGCATGCCAGTGCCGTGCTCACCACGGGCATTGGCACTTGGAGAGCATGCAAATCTGGCGCACCTTGTCTGGCATGTTCTGCTTTGATCACTTAGCCTCTCCGTGCCTCTGGTTCGACTAGATGCACTCTGGTTCGAAGTGTAGCTTCAGCTACAGTTTCTGACAGAAAACTTGAGAGGGATCTAGAGAAGAGGTGAGCTGGAGATGGAGCCAATGGTGATGTCTGGAGTGATCTACATTGGAAGGACCACAGGCTGGCCAAGTTTTACGAAATTTCATCAAGATTTGAATACAGTTCATGTAAAACTGCTATTACTGGACCAGAAGAAAGATGAGCTTGATGCACTCATCTGGTTGAGCTACTAGAGCTGAAAATTGGTGTGGGAGGGTTGTTTGGTAGATAGAATATGCCATAAAATTTTCAGCTCAATTGGATACCTCTAGCTGGTACTTCCTTCACAGAGGTTTAAATTGAGCAAAAACTGGTCAGAATATTTCTGCTGAAAATTTGTACTGGACAAGATGATATTTTTGGATATTGTGGCAAGATAGGTTCCCTAGTATCTTAGGGAACTATCTGAGAGTTTTTTGAGTTGGGAAAATAGGAGTTGCTTCACAAATGGCCAGTACTGTCCAGAAGACAAATGAAGTTTTCTGGACTAAATTTTGTACTGGACCATGAAATGTTTTTGAAGATTGTGGGAGTAGATGATGACAAGAAGGTGTGGTATTAATTTGGGATTTTTCTGATCACCAGAACTATAGGTTGCTTTGTAACCCATAGTGATGACAGATTTTCCCAAAGGAGTAAAATGAATAATTGGGAAAGATTGAGAATTGGAAATTGGTCCAGAAGGTGTGTGATAAGATTATGGCAAGATGCTGAGGGCTTTGGATCATTGATAAAAATTCATAAGTCCAAAGTCAACTGAAAAGGTTCAAAACCATCCAAATTGCAAGTAAAGCCAGAAATATTTTGAAAAGAAAAAGTTGCCAAAAACCAGGGTGTCACAACAGTCTTGATCTTTAGTAATAGAATAGTACTTCTCGATAACCTGCCTGGAGGTCTTCTTCATGGTCTTCTGTCTTCACGGAAACAATTCCCCCGCAAGCCCTTGCCATTAGGAAGGCTGCAACCGTCTATGTATAAGTCATGGTATGATGAAACCCATGTTTTCATACACCGACAAAACTCCTCTCTCTTCTCTTACCTTGTCACATTAGATATTTTTGCATATGTGGCATGCCTAGCACCTATACACCATGGAGGGGAGACTCACCCCGGTCGTAACACCATAGTAATAATGATAATAATGAGCAATCAAATCACAAGGCCCCACCTTTCCAGCAGTAACGAGCCGTCAAATCACACAACCCCACCTTTCCAGCAGTAAGTTGAATCCGCTACTCCCTCGTCCTCATCGCCTCTCTATCGAACAGACTAGGCGAAACTGCCATGCCTACCATGCGGGAAACCAAAAGAAAAAGGTGGTGCATGTATACAACACGCTCGTCACGGTCGCGTCGCACCCACACGGTCGGTCCGGCATGCTGCTCACCGAATGGAACGCGTGTCATCTTGCGTTTGCAATCACATGTGGCACCGCAATTGAGTAACCGACCGTAGGCACACTCCCCCGTCCCCGCGCGTCAGCTGAGTCACTAGAAGAGAGAGACGAGCGATAGTACTAAGCAGTGTTGTACACACGTCGTTGCCTGGATGATCTCTGCATGACAGGGGAGATCAGTTCGTCCATGCATGTGACCAGTGTCCAGCAGACGGCTGGATTGGCTATCGTCTACCTATCGTGTAGGCTGTGTCGTACTAACATAGTACGGCTGTAGTTCTATTGAGAAATCTCAAAAAAAAGTAGGAGCACTAAGTATATTACAATAGAAATAAAATTCAAATCCATTCTCGGTATGAATACAAATCTAGTCCACTCAACCTAGGCGGCTAGGGCAACCTCTCCCCTACATGCTTCACCGGTGAGTCCGTGGATTCGCCCCTCCCCTCTTCCCACCGCTCCATCGGCCGGTGGCGGGGAGGGGAATCCCGGTGCCTTCGCTCTGGTTATTAGTTTATGTTAGGGTTTTTAGTCCTCGCATGCGCAACACTCATGCGGATGTCGGCGCTTCTTCTCCGAGCTTGTCTTCCGGGCTCCAATCCTCCTTTAGTTCGTTCGTCTAGACATAGTCGATGGAACTCCAGCATAGATTCTTGCCGTCTCCTTTGGGGCGGTGAGGTTAAGGTTTCTTGTCATCTGGCGAGATTTGGTGTCATGTGCTTTGGATCAATGCCAGGGTTAAACAATGACAACTGCGTTTCTCCAGGGCGCTGGTCATTAGGGGCCCATGCACGAAGGCTACTCTGCTGCCATCAAGAATGTAACACCCCAGAATTTTAACCATGTTTTTATTAAGTAAAATTTTGACAGAAATAAAATTTTGAATTATACTAGGTCTTTTAATAATTTCAGAATCTTTTCTGTTTTCTGTTTTCCAAAATTCTTCCCTCCATATAGAAAATTTTGGAAATATTGTGGGTTTTGAAAGTAATTTTTTAATCCTTTCATTTAACTTTAAAAAACCAGTAGGAAATATTTTCATAATAAATTTGCCCCAAAAATAATTATTTTAATAGCATTTTCAAACTTTGAAATGCTTCTGTTGAACTAAAACTATTTCAAATATTATTCTTTAAATGCCACAAAATTTTGGAGAGGTCGTATGATGCCTATAGATCACTTTTATGCAAAAACCCAACTTGGTCTTTTGAAAATTTTGAGCAAAACATCCTCTTTTCAATTCTGTCCCATTCCTAGGTTATAACTACAACCCTAATTTTCCTTCATCAAACAATTCTGCAAATTTTCCTTATCATAGTCCTTCCAACCAAACACTTAAGTCCAGAATACCAGCTCCATTGGCATCTCTTAAGTTCACCAAATAATTCCCTGTAGTATGGATCCAGAACTGAATTTCACTCAAACTTGCATGGGCAACTTTTTCTTTTTGCCAAACCAACCTTTCCATCATTTTTACCATCCAATGAGACATTATCCTGTCAATTTTCATAGCTAACAAAAATGCCTAGGACACCTTAGCATTTCATCAAACACATTGTGGGCATGAGAGAAATCTTGGATCTTTCTGAACTACACCTATGACTTGCTCATCTGGCCAAACCAGCATGTCCATCATCCTTACCACTTTAGTAAACACCACCCTGCCAAAGATCAGCTCATTTGCGACTGTTACAAGGGATAGAGATGATTTGGTGGAATCGTTGTTTTTATTGCTTGAGCCTTGTGGGCATATATATATGAGTACATGGTCATCTTGGAGTATAAGGCAAGGTAGAATAAATCCTACGCTATCCTATGTTTCCTAAATAAACATTATACTCAACATCCCCCCGCAGTCACAATGGTAGCGATGCAGACGGTGAAACTGGAGAAGAATCCGAAGGTAAGCCGACGGACATCCCCCACAGTCGTAACGGTCGATGCATCGCGGAAGTCGTGGCTGGAGTGGAAACTGACGAGGTTGCTCAAGCAAGGCGGTAGCCCTTTGTGCCGTTGTCGAAGTAGCCGAGAGCGTAGGGTGGTGGAGCCGTGGTCGAGGTAACCGTGCGAAGAACGCCGTGGTCGATGTCGAGTCAGGGTGGCCGGTGTCGAGAAAGTCGCCGTGGAGCCGCGGGCGCAAGGAGGCGCCGAGTTAGTCATGGGCGCAGTGGTGTCGAGGTAGTGGTACGCCGGGGAGAAGATGATGTTAACGACGCGTCGCGCCGGGGTGCCAAGCCCGGGGCCACATCGTAGATGAAGGCACACACCGGTGTAGCCAGCACTGGGCATGCATAGACGGATGAAGATGAAGTTGACGAAGTGCCGACCAGGCTTGACATGCTCGGGGACACGTCGTGGATGAAGGCACGCATCGGTGTTGCCAGCACCGGGCATGCGTAGACGAGGGACCTGCACGAGCTGTACGCCATGTCGAGGAGTCGGAGGACCAGCAGAGAAGAAGACTCGACGACGGTTGTGGCGCCAATCGGTGTGGGGCCGATGCCACCAACGGTGGTCGGAGTAACCGAAGTGGTCGGGGAAGATGATGGCGACGCTGGTGACGGGCTGGTGCTGGACGTAGACGAAGGGGGTGGACGGGTGGTGGGGCTACGGGGGTAGCGGCGGCGGCGGCCGAAGAAGAGCGGCAGCGGCGGCCTGACGGCGGCGGCGGCCTGACGGCGGCGGCGGCGGCTAGTTAGGAGCGCGGCGGAGGTGCTCGATGTAGGCGAAGAACCAGAGAAACGAAGACCGGCGCGAACGGTGGCGTTCCCGCGCCAGGGGAGGCGGCGCGGCGCATACCACGAAAAGTCGACGCGCGGTGACGGCGGAGGGGACCGCCGGTCGCTGCGCTACGGCCCGAAGGGGCGACGCAGCAGCGGCGGGCGGGCACGTCGGGGCGACGGCGGGATGACCTCGGGGCGGTTGCATGGACCGCGTGCCACGCTCACTATGGCCCGACAGGGCGACGCAGCGGCAGCCCGAGGGTCGGTGCAGCCTCGGGGACGGCCTGAAGCGGACGGCCTCGGGGCGGCGGTTGACCGCGGGCCGCGGCACTACGGGCCGAAGGGGCGACGCAGCGGCAGCGCGCAGGATGGTGCAACCACGGGGACGGCCTCAGGGTGGCGGCAGGGACCACATGCCACGGCGCTACGGCCCGAAGGGGTGACGCAGCAGCGGCGTCACCCGGTGCAGCCACAGGGAGAACCACTGGGCGACGGTGCTGCGGCCGGACGGGGCGACGCAGCGGCAGCCCGATGCTCGATCGGTGTAGGGGCGCGCTGTACTTGGGACGGTCTTCACGGGACCTGCGGAGGCGCGCGCAACCGACGGGCCAGGTCGGTCGCACGGCGTAGATGAGGCGGATCACGGCAGCGGGCGGGTGATCAATCCGATCGCGCGCGAGGTCGGGGACGCCGCTCGGTGGAGGCGGGGTGGTGCCAGAGTCCCGGTCATAGCAGGGCGGTGACAGCCGGCGTAGATCGACGGGTGAGCCGACGCGCGAACGGCGGCTGTGATGGGCCGCCGCATGGCGCGAGGCCGCCGGGTCGGGGTGGAGGCCGGGTGGGCGCGCAGGAGTCCCGGTCGGAGAAGGGCGGCGACAGCCGGCGTAGATCGACGGGCGAGCCGATGCGCAAACGGCGGCTGTGATGGGCCGCCACATCGCGCGAGGCCGCCGGGTCGGGGCGACGGCCGGGCAGATGCGCGGACGATGGGCGTGAGGGGCCGCCTGTCGTGCGAGGCCGCCGAGTCGGTGAAGAAGCCGGTGGGTCACGCCGGTGTTGGAGTATAGGCGCACGGAGGTCGATGGCGGCGGCGGGCAACGCAATCCGATCTATGATCGGTAAACCAAAAAGTAAACGCCGATCAAGGTGACCGGCGAAAGAGAGAAAAACCCGGATCAAAGGATCGGGAAAAAGACTCTCTAGGGCAGCTGATCAACACGACCGGCGGACGAACCCTAGGTACGGGCGGCGCGGCCCCCGGCGGCGGTCATGGAGGCCGACCGCCCCGGGGGCGGCGGCTAAGGTTGGATCGATTAGGCTGATACCATGTTAGAAGGGATAGAGATGATTTGGTGGAATCGTTGTTTTTATTGCTTGAGCCTCGTGGGCATATATATATGAGTATATGGTCATCTTGGAGTATAAGGCACGGTAGAATAAATCCTACGCTATCCTATGTTTCCTAAATAAACATTATACTCAACAGGGACAGCCTAGGACTCTCTGGCATTCTGTCGAGCAATTAGTGTGCATGCAGAGAGCGTGTCCAGAGCGCCAAAACTGCAGGCGTCGGCACCGCCCCGCGTTGCCCTCCCTGCTGCCGCTCCGCACGCAAGCCACCTCCAAGAGCTTCGCGAGAAACCCACGCATCTCACCGACTCCTCCCCTTGTTGTCTGGCGCCGTCCACCGCCGTCCACACCGGCCACACCCACCGCCGTCTCAGGCACGCCACCGCGCACGACGTGTGGCGCGTCTCCGAGCCAACCAAAACCTCCGAGCATAACTACGGACAGCCACCGCTCTCACCGACCTCCACCGCCCACCACCGTCCTCGCAACGACCTCAACCACCAAAGTAATGGACGCCGCCGTTGTGCTTATCTTCGGGAGCCACAGAACCGACCTTCCCTGGCTATAAAAAACCCCATGAGCACGTCTCGTTGATCACCAACACTCCTCCATCCCCCATAATCCTCCCTGAGGCAGCCAAACGACTGAAGGAGCCATCTCCCTCGACTCTGGCAGCTTCTGCCGCCACCACTGTCCCGCCAGTTCCCATGCAACCAGTGCCCCTCCCTTGCTGTTTTCTTCGCCAATAGACTCCCTGAGCCACCACCAACCAATCCCTATCATCAATTTATCTCAAAGACCACCCAAGACGAAAGCCCCATCTCACCGTAGCTCTCCTCCGCCATGGTTGAAGCTTTGCTCAACCTCGAGCTCCCCAGCGACCCCCTGCCCCTCCAACTGCTGCGGTCCGCCCTCCCAAGTGCGTTGGTGTGTTGAGCGCCGAGAACGGCGCCTCCTAGCGCCGGCAATCATCGCCGGAGTCCTCCTCTGTCCCTGTCCAAGCGCGCGGGAGGAAGGAGACAAACCCGACAGGTGGGTTCCTCCAGTCGGTGAGCCAGCCCTTTCCACCTATAGCGCCACCCCATTGGCATGTTTTCCCTCCTAGGAAGCGCACTCACGTAAGTACACTTTCTGTTTCTGGAAAGCGTATCTTCGTCCGAAACGTTTTCTTTTTTAAGTTTTATTAAAGATAGAATATTGACTTAACTTTGACTGCCTCTAATTTTTAAACCACAACTCCAAATGATTTGATTCTTTTTCTTACTGTCGTGGTTTTGTCACGGCAAGATGTCCTCGTGAAAGGACTTAGTGGTGAGGCCATCGCAACTAGGTGGTAGCTTGAACGGGGTTGGTCGGAATCGAGAGACGCGAGTTTTACCCAGATTCAGCCTCTCGCGGTGGAGGTAAAAGCCTACATCCTGCTTGATTGCTATTGATGATGATCTCAATTACAAGGGTGCTCTTTGCCACCTCTATCTCGAGAGCTACTGATTTGTCTGTCTAACTTGACCTGTCCCTCTTGGGGTGCCTTGCCCCTCCTTATATAAGTTGAAGGGGCGGCTTACACGTAGAGTCCTAGTTGGATTAGGACTAGTCTATTTTATATTTTACAAGCCGGATACTAGTCCGGGTCTTATTCGAATAGTCCAAAGCTGGCCTGCTGGGCCATCTCTTCTGCACCAATCAACCCAGGCCGGGTCAATCCTCCGCCGGGTCTCACTTCCCTTGTCAGGGAACTTTCCTCTTCTTGGACCACTGCGAGCCGGCCCCTTGGGCTCCCCTTAAGCCGGCCTCCTGCCGGGTCTCGCCCTGGGCCCTTGGTCTCTCCTTGTTGTCCTGCCATAACCCGGAATATGAGATGACCCATAGGGCCTCCTGGCTCTTGGCCGGGTCAAACTATGGCCGGGTCATAACAGTGGGGAATATCCCCAACACTTACATTCCTCATTTTTCATCTAGTTTATTTTAGTGTTTATTTAAAAGAATTCCAAACAACTTTTTTGTACTGTTTTCAAATTATGTGGTAATTGCAATATTTTGAAAATAGGAAAAATGGAGGGAAGATGATTTTGACAAAATTGTGGAGTGAACCAACACCACTCCATACCCAAGGCAAGCATATTGGACACTTGATATGATGAATGTTTGGTAGCTTGCTAGCTAGAATATCTGAATCATGATTATGTTAAGTTTGAATGAAATTTGCATATTGCTATTTTTGCATGCATGATCCATTGATACTTGGTTAAACATGAAATATGAGTGAGGGTGATTGTTCTCACCTACCACAGATGTCCATGTTGGTCCAAACTAATCTGCAGGAAAGAATTAGTCATGAGAAAACTGACCGTGAGACTGAAATCTCGTTGTGACGAGAATGATCAGTGAGGGCATGTTGGGACATGCCAGGTGGTGACCCTGTTGGGTACTACCAAGGAAATATATTGTGCTAACCACTGCAGGAAAACTTAAACCTCCTGAGTCGACCGTAGATCGAGTCTTGTTCCGGTAACCCCCATACTTGATTCGTGCTGCCACTTGTCCCTGCCACAGGTAGGGTATGGTTTAGTAAGTTGATAACCCCTTTCCTTGCACACACACTGTACAGAGAGGTGAAGGATACCAGAGGCCTCTGGTAGGCATGTCACTTGGTCAGGGGCATGGGTGTTTCCAACTGGACCAAGAGGGGGGCACCCCTTGTATTTGCGCGCGTTATAAATTGTGATCCCATGCTATTCGAGACGGTGGTCTCCCCATCTTAGATTTTCCCGGAGTGATGCCTTGGGTGATTCCGGGCATCAAAACGGTTAAGCTGGTGTGTGCTGGTTAGGTGTGTTTGCAACCTAAAAACCGTGATTGGAACTAGTCAACGTCTCGGGGTTGACTAAAGAAATCCTTTACTTGTGGGTAAACAATACAACCTCTGCAGAGTTCTAAAACCTATTCAAATAGCCGTGTCCACGGTCAAGGGCTATAGTCTGGGATCGGTCAAGTGTCGGTCTTCGGAGGAAATAGTTAAAATTGAGCATGATTCACTTTTGTAGGATGATTATTATCACTACGGATGCTATCATGAATATTATTGTTAACATGAATATTTCTGTGGAACATTGGTATCAGAGCCAGGCTGACCATTGGCTAACCTATCTTAGCCTGGTGGCTATCCCTAGGTTTCCACACCATCCACATCCTTCCCTGTCCATGGTCAAGCCCATCCTATCCGATAAGACTGCACAGTGGCCAGCCGACATCTTTTTATAGTTGGTGCCCAACCTATCAACCTAGCCCATAGGCCGTGTGCCTGTGGCCGACACCTGAGTTGTCCCATCCACAAGCATGCGATGGAAGACTCCGCTGACCTATAAAGGAAGCCTTGCCTCAACTCTGCACGTCACAGCCCTCATCCTCACTTGGATATCCAAACACCAAGATGCCGGGTCCCGTCGTTCGCAACGAAACCACCGCATCCGAGCTTGGAGACTTTGTTGCCGTCCTCGCCAATCTCTCACGTCGTGCCTTTGGCATAGAACCTCCGGAGTATGTTGTTTACCAGGAGCGCACGAGTGATGCCATCCATCACTTTTGGGCCACGGTGCACATCTACGGGAGGGGCATCACCTCTGAACGCCCCTACCGGTTCACTGGGAGGACTACTTCCGATGAGCCCCAAGCCATCCAGCTTGCATCCCAAGAGGCTGTAGTTCAACTCCGGCATCTGTCGCCGAGAGTTAACATCCGTCCTTTCTTCTACTACCCTAGTCGTGAAGGCTATGGTAGCCCAACCCAAGTCACCAGCGGAGACCATGAGACGGATCCTGCCCTGGTGCATCTGGTGCGCTACCTGAGAGCGCAAGAACCACTCTTCGATCAGGTCACCAATGATCGGATTGCGACCCGCAGGACGCTCGCTCTCCTGACCCCGGTGAGAGGTGAAGCTACAACCACCACCGACACCCCGATAGTGTTGTTCGGGAGACCAGTTGAGCCCCCAAGGTCTGTTCCTGTTATCCATCCTGGCGTGTATATAAGCCATAGGGTTTAGCCCGTAGGAGAGACAATGCAATATCGCTCATCTAGCCTTAGAAGTTAGACACATAATACGATCTCAAGGTAGATCAACTCTGTATTTGATACATCTCCATTAATATAAACAGAAGCTGGACATAGCGTTTTACCTCCATCGAGAGGGCCCGAACCTGCCTAAACATCGTCTCCCTCGTCTCTGTTACCACCTATCCAAGATCCACAGCTCGGCACCCCCTACCCTGAGGTCTGCCGGTTTTTACACCGACACTGGTGCTTTCATTGAGAGTTCCACTGCGTGATCACCAGAAGGATTGATGGTTCACCTGCAGATCAACTGCGCTAACGGCCACGGGGATGTTTATGCCCCCGGCCACCTATTCGTCTTCGGCAGCATGGTATTTTGCGCCGACTCGATGGGTCACCTGACCTCTGTCGAGAACTATGCCCCAGGTCAGATCGTGACTTTCGGTGGCCTTGAGTACACTGCGGATTCTCGTGGCCAACTCATCCTATCGGGATGGACTCCCGGCCGGATCGAGAGCTCAGCCGGTTCTGGAGGCTCGACTCTGGAACCAAACTCTGTCACGGCGCCTCTTGAGACCCCTGACGCCACCACTCTGGCCAGTCTCTCCCCGATCGCCAGTCCGAAGATAGATCCGGCTCCCACTCCCGAAATTACGCCGGTGCCAGAACTGACTTCGGCACAGAACTCGGAATTATGTTCATATTCCCATCGCTCCGAAAACGCATCCGGTTACACGCCGGGTGTACTTCGAGCCAGCCCCGCCTACGGTGCATCCATGAATCCCGAAGAGTTACCTCACCTCGATGAGATGCTTGACCGCATCCGGAGCATGTCCATCTCGGACGGCAAGACTTCGGTTTACAATCAGCTCGGACTTAAAGCCGACGATAGGGAAATTTACATCCCACCCACCACCCACCTAGTCGTCACGATCGATGATTTAACCGACGTGTTGGACTACAGCGAAGCCTCAGACATGGAGGAAGATGCTGATGGCCCCATCGAGAATGCCTTGCCCCCGGTAAACGCGGGCAAGTGGACCGCCACATCCACCTATGATGTTTACATGGTGGACACCCCCAAATCCCCTCCAAGACATTGGCGCAGACACCGAAGGGCCCTAACGGGGAACCCAGTGGCAATGATGCGACAGCCAATAATGGCGACGTGGAGAACGGCGATGCCGGTAACGGTGAAGAGGACGTTCAAGCCTCCCCCGTTAGGAACGGCACACCGGACCAATCTCTCAGGGACAAAGATCCCGATGACCTCTTCAAAGGGGCCGACGACAACTACATGCCAGAGTCTGAGGAGGACGAGAGCCTCGGCACCGAGGACTACATCGTCCCCGAAGACCCCTTCGAACAAGAACGCTTCCGGCGGCGCCTCGTTGCAACTACCCGGAGCGTGAAATGCAAGCAGCAGCAGCTGCAGGCCAATACTGATGCACTAAACGAAAAGTGGATCGAGGTGCTCTCAGCCGAGCAAGACATGGAAAACCGGCGCCATAGTGTGCCGAAATCATACCCACGTAGGCGTCTCTTGCCGAAATTCGACGAGGAGCTCGCTGACGACCTCGACCGACCCCATAGAGGCCGGGACAGGCCAAGACGAGAAGACCTCAACGAACGGCCACCTCCACGCCGTTACGGTAGGGACCCCGTGGATTATCTAGATCCACACGACACTCGACGTCGCATTGAGGAAAATAGGGCTCTCCCTCGGTCCATCTATGGATCAAGGGGACGTGCGCCCGCCGGGCTCGACGGTACGATGCCTGGTTGGACAGGAACGGCCGCGCCCGAGATCACGCCCACTCACGGCTCTCCCCCGACCTCCAACGTGATGCTCCTCGGTCCCAAGGTCTGGCTCACCCAATCTGCTTTGCAGACAGGGTGATGGAACATCAATTTCCGGAAGGGTTTAATCCCATTAACATCGAATCATACGATGGCACCACGGACCCGGCAGTTTGGATCGAGGATTTCCTCCTACACATACACATGGCCAACGGAGATGATCTCCACGCCATTAAGTACCTGCCGCTCAAGCTAAAGGGCTCGGCAAGGCATTGGCTTAACAACCTTCATCCTCACTCTATCGGCAGCTGGGAGGCCCTAGAAGACGCTTTTCGAGCAAACTTCCAGGGCACATATGTCCGACCTCTGGACGCTGATGACCTCAGCCGTGTCACCTAGCAGCCAGGCGAATCAGCCCAGAAATTCTGGAATAGGTTCCTCACCAAGAAGAACCAGATTATAGACTGCTCTGAAGCCGAGGCCATCGCTGCCTCTAAAAACAATATCCGAGATGAATGGTTGGGTCGACAACTCGGCCAGGATAAGACGAGGATATGGCAGCCCTGACCTCACTGATGACTCGCTTCTGTGCGGGAGAAGATAGCTGGCTCACCCGAAGTACTCATAACGGCGAGGCAGGCACCTCGGAAACTTGTGACGCCAATGGAAAACCAAAGCGCAACAAAAATAAGCGCAGGTATAAAAATGGCGGAAGCGACACTGAAGACACCACGGTCAACGCAGGGTTCACCGGACCTAAATCCGGGCAGAAAAGAAAACCCTTTAAAGGGAACAAAGATGGACCTAACCAGCTTGATAGGCTCCTGGACTGCCCATGTGGAATTCATGGCACTCAGGAAAAACCAGCAACCCACACTAATAGGAATTGCTGGATCTTTAAACAAGCCGGCAAGATAGCGGCAGAGGGTCAGAGTAAAACCCAACACCACAGCCAAGACGAGGATGAACCTCGGCGGCCCAATAATGGAGGCCAAAAGAAGTTTCCTGACGAGGTAACAGAGCTCAACATGATCTATGTCACCCGAATCCCTAAAAGAGAGAGGAAGCGTGTGCTTCGGGACGTATACGCGCTGGAGCCAGTCGCCCTAAAGTATAACCCATGGTCGGCTTACCCGATCACGTTTGACAGGCACGATCATCCGACCAGCATCAGGCACGGCAGATCGGCGGCACTCGTCCTGGACCCTATTTTTGATGGTTATCATCTAAAATGCGTCCTCATGAACGGAGGAAGCAGCCTTAACCTCATTTACGAGGACACAGTTCGGAAGATGGGAATCGACTCATCTCGGATCAAGCCGAGCTCTACCACCTTTAAAGGTGTCATTCCAGGCATCGAAGCCTGCTGTACCGGAGCGGTCACCCTAGAGGTAGTCTTCGGCTCACCAGAGAACTTCAGAAGCGAGGAGTTAATCTTCGATATTGTCCCATTCTGAAGTGGATACCACGCGCTCCTAGGGCGCATGGCCTTTGCACGCTTTAACGCAGTCCCGCATTATGCCTACCTCAAGCTCAAGATACCGGGACCTAACGGTGTGATCACAGTTAATGGTAACACCGAACGTTCACTTCGGACAGAGGAACAGACTGCGGCTTTTGCAGCCGAGGCACAGGCGTCCGAGGAGGTAGCCCGTAGCGATAAACGCGCCGCCCGCTCTTTAAAGCGCACCCGGGCTGCACAGATCGACCTCGGCCAGGTACCCCCGCACCCAAAATAGGAATACGGGCTCCTCGCGTGCCCTCTTTGGAGTGGGCACTACGTCCCAAGGGTGCATAATTTCGCATTGAAGATTTCGTGGACCGTCGAGGAGCCAAAAATATACTCAAACGTCAGCGCGGATCAACCAAGCAAAGACGTGGCTTAGAGCCCCTGCACAGGCAAGTATCTGTAAAAGAAACAGCAAAAAATGACTACGTCTATGTGGTTTTAACCACAGAGTGACTTCGGCAACACCTCCTTTAAAGGAGCTCGGCCAATCAAACACTTAAAGTGTATAAAGGGCCGGAAGGGCATCAACCTTCACAAATTCCTCACCATTAATGGTGAACATCTGGTCAACAGTTCGGAAACGCAGACGTGCGGCAGGTAGCGACCCTGGTTATTTAAAATCCGTTAGCAATTATCTGCCCTATTTCTTCCTCTTCCTTTTTTACCATTTACATTGTACTCTTTCAATTACTCTCGTCACAGCTGGGCATGTACACGATCGATATCATGAAATAAAGAAACTATGCCCCTTCAAGGTCTCTATTGTATTTCTTTATCAGCATAGCCCCTCTGGGACGAAGAAGTTCTCTAAAAAGATGCAATTGTATAACAAGTCCGAAGTACTCGGCGTCTCGGATTTTGGCCTTATATGCATCAGTTTCGAACCTGGATTTCGGTCAATAGTTGGGTTGCCCTGCTCCTATGTGTACCCCTTACGTTTCCGACAAATTCAGCTAAGGGCGTAATGGGAGAACACTGCGATTGTGCCGCCAGGTCAATTGGCATAGCGCCTCAGTGGAGAAAGCCGAAAACTGACTATCTAGGTATGCGCAAACTGGTCCGCCATCCATAGACCGCGTCAAGCGATGTGACGATAAAGATCACCCATGTTAAACAAAGGGCTTTTATTCCTAGCCGAAGTGTGTCATTGTATAGACCTCGGCCGACCCGGCCAAACACTTCCCACACCAGGGGCTGGTTATCAGCCCCCACAGTCAAACTCTTATGACTAAGTGAAAGGTATAAAGCCCCTATAGTCTGATTGCCTAGTTCCTATAAAGCACCGACCACCTCCGGGTACCGAGACGTCGGTTAAGGGTCAAGTGTGCCTTAAGGAACACCCTTTGTATAACTTACATGGGGCCTAAAGCCGACGACTGGGCACTCTCATTTTAACAGTCATATCGGAGGAAAAAATAATTGTAAAATAAAGCACATGGAATTTCAAACCGTCTTCATTTGAACCAAAAGATCAAGTTTTATACATCATAAACTCCGGCATTCCGAAGTACTATCTAAAAATACATAGTGTCCTTTGGACACATCGCTTATGTGGTTCGAGCTCCCTCTTCCACCTCGGCGAAGAACTGCTCGGCGGTGCGCGGCTTGTCGGCAGGAGGGCCCGCGGCACATGTCTCCGCATCAACCTTGCGGAAGTTCGTCTTCACACAGGCGTACGCCCTCCGCGCCCCTTCGAAGCACGCGGACCTCTTCCAGCGATTCACGCAAGGCACGGCGTCTCGGAGATGGGCCGTAAGACCGAAGAGGCTCTTCGGCATGGCTTCGACAGGCCACCGCGCGATGCAGAGATCCTGGAGCACCGGTCTCGTCATCCGAAACAGCTCCACCAGCTGCTTCACTCGATGATTCAGCAGCTACGCGGACGGCGACCCTGGAAACTGCCCCCAGAAGGCCTTCTCTACCTCGTGGCCCGCCAGCTAGCCGAAGTATGCCACCGCATCTGCCGCGCTCTGCGAGAGATCCGCAAAGACCTCTGCGGAACGCCGTAACTGGGTGAGCTTGACACACCCTTTGCTGCCAAACGAACACTGCAGCAAAAATATCTTACCCGAGGTGATTTGCTCCACTTGCTGGAGCACCTCGCGGTTAGCTCGGGCCGAGGTCTTGAGCTCGGAGTGGGCACGTTGAAGCTTCTCGAGCTCCTCCTTCGTTCATTGCCCCTCCTCCTGAAGCTTGTTGCGTGCTTCGAACACGCCCTTTAGGGTCTCCTCGACCTCTAGCACCCGTGCTTGGTGCTTCTCCCCGGCTGCCTTCTCAGTAGCCCGGGCTTTCTTGGCCGCGGCGGTAGTAGCCTCCTGCTGCCACACCTCCTTTCGATCCCTTTCAAGCTCGGCCTTGAGCGTCTCCAGCTCCGCTAACGCTGTTCTTGTCAAAATAGTTCGGTCTTAGTCGTTTTCTTTAACAAAACATGTCATACCTCCTTCGTCTAGAGTACAGGGCAAGTTTAAACTTGCTTACCTTGAGACTGCTCGAGTTTCTGGTTTGCTAGGATGAGCTCTTCCTGGGACCTCTCTAGCTTCTGGTTAATCTCCGCGATCTCCTCGGAGATGGAGTCCGGAACCGAGGTCGACACCTGGCACAAAAACAGAGATACTCATTGTAAAGAGAAAATTTAAAACACTCAAAGGCTCCAGGACTGCTGCCTCAAGTAGCACCCTGGGGGCCACTTAATGGGCTCCTACTTAATCAAACGACCCCAATGCCGGTTTCTTGAAACCGACTTCGGGCTCGGGGGCTACTCACTCACTAAGCCGTTTAGCAGGCTGTACTTTTATGTCCTCGGACAAAACTCATAAAACAAATAGCTTAAATAAACAAATTGCATGCGCAGAAGGCGTACCTCGAAACCTGCTACGAGGTTCTTGAAAACCTCATGCAGGCCATCCCCTGCGGACCGGTAGCCCTGTAGTGCCGAGCCTATCAAGGCATGGTGCTCCTCCTTGATGGAAGAGCCCTTCAGGGCGTCCTCCATCTCCTCGGTCCACCCCGCGCCAGCCCGTCCTTGGGCAGTTGGCTGGGTTGGAGGGATGACCACGGATGCATCCACCCAGGCAGCCTCCACCCGGGGTGGCGGAGCCGAGGTAGACATCGGTTGGGCCAAGGACTGGCCCAGCCCTTCTTCGATGACCTCGGGGCGCTCCGTCCCCAAGTCTTCTTGGGCCAAGGTATCGACCTCGGCGATGATCGCCTCCTCGTCGGCCCCCGTCATGTTCACGTCGGGGACCAGGGTGGATGTTGCCTCCCCTAGCCCGCCATGCGTCAGGGGAGGAGCGGCGGGCTCTGGAGTCCCGCTGGCGGATGGCAACCTGCTCGAAGAACCGCTGGGGATTACCCTCGGCGGACTGCATGTGAAAAGTTGCTTCTGTAAGATTTCCCTCGCTGAAAAAATGACTCAAGGATGGAAGACAAGGACAAGGGCTTACCCTCAGGGTGCCGGTTTCTTCCTCCCCACAGCGAGGAGGTCTTCCTCTGAGTCACCGGAGAGCTCGGCCCTCTCCGATGACTTGTTGGCAGCCTCGGATGAGGCTCGCCTCGGCCTCTTTGGGCCCTTCGGCGGCATGCCCATGTCAGCGTCTTCTAACGTCGGCCTCTTCCCCTTCGAAGGGGGAACCTCCTCCTCCTCACCCTCCTCGGCGTCGCCGTCTTGGGCGGCGGAGGTGTGAGTCTCTTCGGACCGGGTGACCGAAGTGTGACACCCTGGTTTTCGCTCCTTGTTTTTTTTCCTTTCGCGGGATTTGGCTCCCGTCTTTTTTCCGGTGTTATTGGATTTTCTCTCGCTCTTGGGTATATGAAGATGGTTAGTTAGCCTTGCCTTTCCTATCCTACCAGAGACTCTCTCCAACCCAACCTTGCTATCCCGGATTTATTCTCAGGGTTTTGCCATCGAAACCCTACTCTCCGGTCTACCGGAAGGGAAACCCTAATTCCTTCCGTTACAAAGGAACCCCAATTTCCTTTGATCTTTTGCCTCCCAAATTTCTCCCAGTGATCATCCTATATTTTTAAACCCTGGATATGTAAACATATTGCCAAGTCATTTGCAATATTTTTTATTTAAAATTAATTCCTTTTTCTGCCAGTTAAAGGAATTAAATCCAGGAAAATATCTATCCATCTCCAAAGTTCATGAAAACTTGTGGAGATATTCTTTGTGATCATATTTAGCTCTCACAAAAATATTGGCCATAATTAAATAAAGGAAATTGCCTTTTCCTATTTAAAGCCAATATTTCAATTTCGGGCCTTTCCAAAGGAACTACCATTTTGGTAGTTAGGAAAAATCCCAAATAAATTGTGGAGCTCATCCTACCCATATATTCACCATTTCCATCAAAATCTCAAGTTCCACCAATTAAATTTCGAGCACAACATCCATTTGCAAATTCTGTCCAGATTTCCAATTTGCAAAGGAAGTGCTTGTTCCCTTGATCTTTTTGGGCTGTAATTTTTCAGGGTGGTTAACAAGGATAAATTACCTCTGGATACCAAAAACCAGCCCATTTCATCTAGCCAATTTTCCTCGGTAATTTATCTAAGTTTCTGTTCAGATTGAATCTCTGTGAAGGAAGTACCCTCACGGATGATCAATTTGAGCTGAAACTTTTCCAGCAAGCTCTCATGACCAAATCATCACTCTCCACCAAAAATCATCCAAATCCCTCTAACCATTTGACCCTTACTTCCACATCTTCATTTCTGGTCAGTTTGGTGCTTTGTGAAGAAAGTACCAGCTAGACTTGTCCATTTGTGCTGAAACTTTGCCAGGATGACTACCTTAGTGAGTGGTCACTCTCAGCCAAAGATCAGACCAAGAAGAGCACTATGGTGGACATGGCACATGTCAAACACCTTGCTGCCAGCAACTGTTTGATCAAGGTGCAGTCACACCAGGGCTCCCTATTCTTGTTTGAGGGTCCAAGTAAACTCAGCGAAGTGTGTAGATCATCCCAGACATGTATTGGCATCGAGTGCGGCGTGGCACTGCCATGGCCACGCGGTGACCACGGGGCAGAGCGTGCCAAACCGAGCTCTGTGCATTAGACGCTTCGGGAGCTCGTCTCCAGCGAGCTCTGGCTTGCCCGGGAGCGTCGGCGATCTCCCTACCGCGCGCGTGAACCTCCTGGAGCCTTCTCCCCCTCGTCTTCTAGCCCATGGACGGCTGTGCCGACATGGATTTGCCACCGGATCGCCGCCACGACGACGAGCTTTGGAAGCTCCGTCCATCGTCGGCTAGCTCCTCCCCGAGCTATTTAAAGAGCCCCGAGACCCTCCCGGCCATCAGCAAGCACGGCCCCCTTCCCATTTGAGCTCCCCGAGCTCTCTGCCTCGCCCACGGCCAAGTTCTGCCGCCGTCCATCCCCATCGAGCCACCCCACGCCCGGGCCTTCCCCTCCTCTCCATCCTCGCCCTTAGCCTCCTCCAGAGCCCGCACAGCCGTCGCCGTCTTCAATTTAGCCGGGGAAGCTCTGCTGGATGCAATCCCCCTGGCGCCCGTCGGCCGCCGCGCCTCAGTCAGTAGCGGCGGAGCTGCAGGCCGCCTCGCGCAGCCCCGCAACCTCCGCTGGAGGCGGCGCACGGTGGCGGAGCCTCTGAGCTCGTCGGCCGGCCCTCCCTTGCCCCCCTGCCACGGCTACGCCGGCGCTGGCCCGCCTCTGCCTCTGTTTCTGTCGGGGCGAACGGCGGCCAGAGGAGAAGGAAGGGGAGGGAGAGAGAAGAGATAGGGCGGGCCCACCTATAAGTGGGTGATAGCCCGGGCCCAGCCGGTAAGTGGAGGCGCACTCTGGTCAATCCGCTTTCCGTTTAGTGAAAGCGTAAACGCCGGAGTACGCTTTCATTTTTTTCCAGCCGGCGGCCGAACCAGTTAATTAATGAACGTTTGTCCGTTAAGCACTGGAATGGACACTATTCTGTCTGTTTTACAGCTTAACGAACGAACGGGCATTTCTCCGCGACCGTAACTCCGATCGAGGTGATTCCAAAGCCCACTTCTTCAGTTCGTCGAGCCCGTTCTGATGGCATCATTTTCATAATGTTTCCACACTGTGAAAATGACCATTTTGCCCTTGCCCTTCAATCAGCCCCTCCGAGAGAGAATCTTTTCTGGCAAATTCTTCCGCGAGGTGATCGCACTTCTCCAGGAGTATTCCTTCACCCCCAGGCAAGCCGACCATCTGATATATGCCCTGAAGCATTGCTCTATGTTATTCTTGCGTGTTTAATTAATGTTTATGCCTGTGTTAGAAATAGTTAAACTCCTGCTTGTTTGAATTTGCTATCTGCATTACCTGCTAATGTTCATCATATTATCGCACTATCGACTCGTTGTGATATTGTATGGAGATAGGTTGTTAGGTTTTCATAATTGTTACATCTTGCATGGTTACTGTTACTGCAATATTATGAAATGTGACTTAATAATGACAACAACCTCCTCCGTCGACTGGATCGAGTCATAGTGCCACCTATCCGGACTTACCCGTGCAGCCACATTTGCCGGTATGGGACGGCCCTAGCTTAGTCTATTGTCTTGCCTCTTGTCGGTACCACCAAACTAGGGAAGGTTATGCGTGCGCGCTACCCTGGCCCGGTAGGCGGCGATAACCTTGTGAGCCCAGTTGTTTGTTTGCGTGCGGTCCCCGTTTGGGACAGTTTTGTTTGGCCACGACGGTGGCAGGTGTCACGGGGTGACACAGGGGCCACCCAGGACATGACCCTGGGAGGGTATGATTGTCGGTGGGACCGTAAGAGTGCCGGGCAATAGACCGAGTTTTGTTGGAGCAGCACTGGTCCACCCGAATGGGAACATGTACTAAAGTACGAGGCCAGGCGCTCCATGGTGTGGGTAAAGTGCGCAACCTCTGCAGAGTGTAAATCTATTCGAATAGCCGCGTCCTCGGTCATGGACAGTTCGTATAGGCCCCTATTTGGTCTGTGTCGAGTCTGGAGGAACAAACTATATAATGTTATTGCTAAAACTAAACCATAGAATGGTAAGGGTTGTCAGACTTGTGCAGATGCATGGACATCAGATGATGTCAAAGGTTTGAATGCTAGCCATGAGATGGCTATGAGATGAGTGGTCGCGTGACCGCACAGCTTGGATCAGATTTGGATCGTGAGCATATTCGGAGTTTGGATCATTTACCTGATATACTTTACTGCGTTTACTTCAGTAATTATCATGCTAGATAATCCTGCTATAAACTGATAATTAATGCTGCTAGATGACTAATATTGCTAGATAATTTTGCCATGACATGATAGTTAATACTGTTAAGATAACAAGTGCATGCTTGAATGCCATGGATTGCATTGCTTGGTGTATATGTTGGTTTGGTTTGCTTGCGAGTACATTCAAAAGTAATCAGCGGCCTTCAATGTGGCCAGGTTTACCTAAGGATTCGACGTTCGCTAGCAAGGAGCCGGAGTGTTCGCGGGCTTGAAGAGTAACCCAATCAGATCCCTGTGGATTGGAGCCGCACCAAGACCATGCTGCCTTAGATAGAGCTTTTCCGCTGCCTTCACCCTTGTAATATATCATGTAAGACTTATATACCCATTAATAGAAAAGCTTGTGTTCATGATACTTGTTGTAAAGGCACGCGCCAGTGTGATTTCCTGGGCTGGCGTGTGCGGCGACCGTCTGGCTACAGTGGTATTCAGGCGGGGCGCCACACGAAGTCCCCCGGGTCCGAGCACTTGACCTCCCCTTCTGGGACTTCGTCCCTTTGGGGGCCACCACATGCGGCTCCTCGGTCAGAAGCGCTAAGAGCAGGGGAGTTGGGGGCTGCTCTGACAGTGGGGCCGGGCATCGTACCCGTTGTACCCAGGCCAACCACTTCTGCAAAATATCAAAACATGACGATTCAAGTAAAAACTTTACTCCTCAGTGCAATGAGCAAGAAACAATGATTGAAGGGCGGAACCACTCACCGGGGGGGGGGGGGCTCATAGTCGTGTTCAAGGCCGCGGTCCTCCCCTTCGTTGGGGATCTTGTCCTTGGCCAGCTTCATGAGCCTCGTCCACATGGCGGCCAAGGTGGAGCGGAAGAAGGAGGTGATGGTGTCCATGTCCTCGGGCTTTTGTGCCCACATCGGGGTAGCCCGAAGTTGGAGAGGGAGTATGCGGCGGTTGAGCATAACATTGATGACGTCGGCAAGCTCAACCTTCCCCGTGGTGGAGCACCACAAGATCCTGTCGATCAGGGTCTCCACCTCTTCTGGCTTCCCCCAGGCGACGCCCTTCTCCTTCCAGGACTTGAGCTTCTTGGGACGCCCGGCTGAGAAGACCGGGACCTCAGTTTGACCAGGGGCGAGTGGCTCGATGATGTAAAACCACTCTCTCTGCCACTCCTTCACCATTTCGATGAAGGTGCCCTTGAACCAGGTGGCCCCCTGATTTTTGCTGATCATGGCCCCTCCGCACTCGCGAGATCCGAGCTGCTCGACTTCGGTTTGATCCCGAAGAGCTTCAGCCACAAGCCGAAGTGCGGCTCACAGCGGAGGAAGGTCTCGCAGACCATGATGAAGGCAGCGAGGTGGAGAACGGAGTTGGGGGGCAGATGGTGGAAATCCAACCCGTAATAGTACATTACCCCGCGCACGAAGGGGTGCAGCGGGAACCCCAGGCCTCGGATGAGGTGGGGGACGAAGACCACCCACTCCCCGGTGTTGGGAGCGGGCACCAGCTGGCCGTCCACTGGAGCACGGGCGGCGATGGCGGGGGTCAGATACCCCGCACCGTGCAGCTCTAAGATGGTCGCAGCCGTCACAATGGATCCGCCCTAGTTCCCCTTGAGGGTGTCGGCCATGGCTGGTTGAGGAGTTGGGCTCGTGAAAGGGAAAGGCGGGCTGGTTGGATCTGGGCGCTGGAGCTAGATGAAGCAGTAGTGGGGGGTGAATGGGAGCGTGGGCTATTGCGTTGTTTTCCCTTTTGCTCTTATAAGCCTAGGAAAGGCCAAGAGTCCCCCTCGCTGCGCCGATAAATTCGCGGTTGCCATCAAAAATGCCGTTGAAGCATATGGGGGGAAACAAAATCTTGATGATATCCCTAAGAAAGCGGACACGATGTCTGCCTCGAAGGGACGTGCCAGTAAAAAGGCTGCCTTAAACCACGATTTAAGGGGGAGGCAGTAACTGCTCGACCTGTCGTGGGGCAAGCCACTTCGATAAAGTTGTCAGGACGGATTGGATCATTCATACCTGAACGACGAGCCTTTGAGGCTAAGATATCTACCTACTTCGGGCAGGGTACAAGCTCGGTTGGACCATGGATGTCAATACTCCATTAAGAGAATCTGAAATGTAAAGTGGAACTCGTCTATCAAGCCAAGGACTCCGGATCCGAAGTGATGTTTGTTGAAAGTAGTCCTCGGTGTAGAAGACCAGTTCGGGGGCTACTGACGGTGTCCTAGATTAGGGGGTGCTAACCTAGCCGGCCCGTCTCCTCGGATGGGCCGATGTGCCCCCATACGTCATCAAGATGGACTCCGGAGGCCACACACGGGAAACGTGATCGAGGCTGTCTCTACCAAAGACTTGTAGTACACTCCAAGATCTTTCTAGCCGCCTTACTCTTAGATACCGACCTTGTAACCCTAGATACCCTCCCTGGCGTGTATCTAAGCCATAGGGTTTAGCCCGTAGGAGAGACAACGCAATATCGCTCATCTAGCCCTAGAAGTTAGACACATATTACGATCTCGAGGTAGATCAACTCTGTATTTAATACATCTCCATCAATTTAAACAAAAGCAGGACGTAGGGTTTTACCTCCATCGAGAGGGCCCGAACCTGGGTAAACATCGTCTCCCTCGTC
This sequence comes from Elymus sibiricus, assembly GCA_039707655.1. Classification (NCBI taxonomy): domain Eukaryota; kingdom Viridiplantae; phylum Streptophyta; class Magnoliopsida; order Poales; family Poaceae; genus Elymus; species Elymus sibiricus. The sequence goes on from CM077676.1 coordinate 239,826,484, forward strand.
TCTGTTACCACCGATCCAAGATCCACAGCTCGGGACCCCCTACCCAGAGGTCTGCCGGTTTTTACACCGACAACCGGGAACCCTTCCACAAGACCCTGTAGATCTCACCTTCGAACCATAGACGGTCATGAGTGTGGTTGTTGCGGGTATAGCGCTTGTTTACATGATACAACCTTTGTGTTGTATTTTAGGGCGTATGTCTTAAATGCATTGCTATGATTGGAGTTTGCATATGATTGTTTGTTTGTTGTGATCTGCATTTAGTTCTTCCGCCCTTAACAAATCTCGAGGACGAGATTTTCTTAAGGGGGGTAGATTTTGTAACACCCCAAAATTTAGCCATGTTTTTATTAATTAAATTTTTGACAGAAATAAAATTTTGAATTATACTAGGTCTTTTAATAATTTCAGAATCTTTTCTGTTTTCTGTTTTCCAAAATTCTTCCCTCCATATAGCAAATTTTGGAAATATTGTGGGTTTTGAAACTAATTTTTTAATCCTTTCATTTAACTTTAAAAAATCATTAGGAAATATTTTCATAATAGATTTGCCCCAAAAATAATTCTTTTAATAGCATTTTCAAACTTTGAAATGCTTCTGTTGAAATAAAACTATTTCAAATAATATTCTTTAAATGCCACAAAATTTTGGAGAGGACATATGATGCCTATAGATCACTTTTATGCAAAAACCCAACTTGGTCTTTTGAAAATTTTGAGCAAAACATCCTCTTTTCAATTCTGTCCCATTCCTAGGTTATAACTACAACCCTAATTTTCCTTCATCAAACAATTCTGCAAATTTTCCATATCATAGTCCTTCCAACCAAACACTTAAGTCCAGAAGACCAGCTCCATTGGCATCTCTTAAGTTCACCAAATAATAACCTGTAGTTTGGATCCAAATCTGAATTTCACTGAAACTTGCATGGGCAACTTTATCTTTTTGCCAAACAAACCTTTGCATCATTTTTACCATCCAATGAGACATAACCCTATCAATTTTCATAGCTAACAAAAATGCCTAGGAAACCTTAGCATTTCATCAAACACCTTGTGGGCATGACAGAAATCTTGGATCTTTCTGAACTACACCTATGACTTGCTCATCTGGCCAAACCAGCATGTCCAACATCCTTTCCACTTTAGTAAACACCACCCTGCCAAAGATCAGCTCATTTGGGACAGCCTAGGACGCTCTGGCATTCTGTCGAGCAATTAGTGTGCATGCACAGAGCGTGTCCAGAGCGCCAAAATTGCAGCCGTCGGCACCGCCCCGCATTGCCCTCCCTCCTGCCGCTCCGCACGCAAGCCACCTCCGAGAGCTTCGTGAGACACCCACGCATCTCACCGATTCCTGCCCATGTCGTCTGGCGCCGTCCACCGCCATCCACACCGGCCACACTCACTGCCGTCTCGGGCACGCCACCGCCCACGATGCGTGGCGCGTCTCTGAGCCAACCAGAACCTCTGAGGGTAACTACGGACCGCCACCGCTCTCACCGACCTCCACCACCCACCACCGTCCTCGCAACGACCTCAACCACCAAAGTAATGGACGCCGCCATTGTGCTTATCTTCGGGAGCCACGGAACCGACCTTCCCCGGCTATAAAAAAAATCCCATGAGCACGTCTCGTTGATCACCAACACTCCTCCATCCCCCATAAGCCTCCCAGAGGCAGCCAAACGACCAGAGGAGCCATCTCCCTCAACTCCGGCAGCTTCTGCCACCACCACTGTCCCGCCAGTTCCCATGCAACCAGTGCCCCTCCCTTGCTGTTTTCTTCGCCAATAGACTCCCTGAGCCACCACCAACCCATCCCTATCATGAATTCATCTCAAAGACCACCGAGGACGAAAGCCCCCTCTCACCGTAGCTCTCCTCCGCCATGGTTGAAGCTATGCTCAACCTCGAGCTCCCCGGTGACCCCCTACCCCTCCAACGGACGCGGTCCGCCCTCCCAAGTGTGTTGGTGAGCCGAGCGCCAGGAACGGCACCTCCTAGCGCTGGCAATCATCGTCGGAGTCCTCCTCTGTCCCTGTCCAAGCGCGCGGGAGGAAGGAGACAAACCCGACAGGTGGGTCCCACCTGTCGGTGAGCCAGCCCTTTCCACCGGTAGCGCAGCCCCACTGGCACGTTTTCCCTCCTAGGAAGCGCACTCACGTAAGTACGCTTTCTGTTTCTGGAAAGCGTATCTTCGTCCGAAATGTTTTCTTTTTTAAGTTTTATTAAAGATAGAATACTGACTTAACTTTGACTGCCTCTAATTTTTAAACCACAACTCCAAATGATTTGATTCTTTTTCTTACATTCCTCATTTTTCATCTAGTTTATTTTAGTATTTATTTCAAAAGTTTCCAAACAACTTTTTTGCACTGTTTTTAAATTATGTGGTAATTGCAATATTTTGAAAATAGGAAAAATCGAGGGAAGATGATTTTAACAAAATTGTGGAGTGAACCAACCCCACTCCATACCCAAGGCAAGCATGTTGGACACATGATAAGATGAATGTTTGGTAGCTTGCTAGCTAGAATATCTGAATCATGATTATGTTAAGTTTGAATGAAATTTGCATATTGCTATTTTTGCATGCATGATCCATTGATACTTGGTTAAACATGAAATATGAGAGAGGGTGATTGTTCTCACCTACCACAGATGTCCATGTTGGTCCAAACTAATCTGCAGGAAAGAATCAGTCACGAGAAAAGTGACCGTGAGACTGAAATATCGTTGTGACAAGAATGATCAGTGAGGGCATGTTGGGACATGCCAGGTGGTGACCCTGTTGGGTTCTACCAAGGAAATATATTGTGCTAACGACTACAGGAAAACTTAAACCTCCTGAGTCGACCGTAGATCGAGTCTTATTCCGGTAACCCCCATACTTGATTCGTGCTGCCACTTGTCCCTGCCACAGGTAGGGTATGGTTTAGTAAGTTGATAACCCCTTTCCTTGCACACACTGTATAGAGAGGCCATGGTGAAAGATACCAGAGGCCTCTGGTAGGCATGTCACCTGGTCAGGGGGCATGGGTGTTTCCCGCTAGGCCGAGAGGGGGCACCCCTTGTATTTGTGCGCGTTATAAATTTGTGATCCCATGCTATTCGAGACGGTGGTCTCCCCGTCTTAGAGTTTTCCCGGAGTGATGCCTTGGGTCATTCCGGGCATCAGAACGGTTAAGCTGGTGTGTGCTGGTTAGGTGTGTTTGCAACCTAGAAACCATGATTGGAATTATTCAACGTCTCGGGGTTGACTAAAGAAATCTTTTACTTGTGGGTAAAGAGTACAACCTCTGCAGAATTGTAAAACCTATTCGAATAGCCGTGTTCGTGGTCAAGGGCTACTGTCTGGGATGGGTCAAGTGTTGGTCTTAGTGTCGGTCTTCGGAGGAAATAATTAAAATTGAGCGTGATTCACTTTTGGAGGATGATTATTATCACTACGGATGGTATCATGAATATTATTGTTAACATGAATATTACTGTGGACTAACCTTTTTCTCTTATGTGCATTTTTGACTATCTCTTGGGAAGGTCATGCCACCTGGATACTCATGTTATTACTTTCTTTTCAAGACCTCTCGAGGCGTCGCATTCAGACACCCGTTTGGCATTTCTTTTCAAGACCTCTCGAGGCGTCGCATTCAGACACCCGTTTGGCATTTCTTTTCAAGACCTCTCGAGGCATTGCATTCAGACACCCGTTTGGCATTACTTTTCAAGACCTTTCGAGGCGTCGCATTCAGACACCCTACTGGCGTTTTATTTTGGAATCCTCGGGAGGTCTAACGCCCGATATTCCATTTTATTTTGCTTGGAATTTTTCGGGCGGTCTAACGCCCGATGTTCCACTTACGCTTTCATTTAGATTCTTCTGGGATGGTTTTACCATTTAAGAATCAACACTTAAAATTGCCTACCTGAACACATTATACATGCTATCTAACCAAATGTTCATTTCAATTATTCTAACATGATCATATGCATTCTGTTTGCATTTGGTATATCTTTTGTTCATGATGTTTGCGAGTACATTCAAGTGTACTCACTGGCTTGTCCCTGGCTATTGTCTTGGCCGGATCATTATCCGGACGAGAGCGCTACGAAGACACTTCCGCAGCCTAGGAGTTGGAGATAGCAGCCACGCGAGATAGGAGTTATCCAGGTGAGCTGTTCCTGTGGGAACGGAGCCCCATCGACGTTGGAGATCCACGAGTCGCTTCCGACATCCGCCACTACAAATCATTGTGGTACTCAATGGACCTTTATGGTCTTGCTTCCAAATTCTTGTAATAGCTTGGAAATCTGTATCAAGGATGTGTCCACCAGTGAACAGTAATCCTGGGGCTGGTGATGGCACGAGGGTCATTTGCTGGGATTTTATGTCCCGGAAAACCGGCCCAAACAAAGAAGGTGAAGTCGTCTGAATCGTTTGCTTGTTGCACTTCGCCATGTCATCATGTGCATTGCATCCGCATGTTTTCATAAAAATTGCATCCGTTCATAGTTGTCATTCTCCCCGTCCCTTCCATTGACCGTTCCGAGACCAAACACACTAGCACGCGCCCGCGTCATTTCCGGAATATTATTTTACAAGTGGGATAAAAATGTTCTCGGAATGGGTTGAAAGTTGGCGTGCGGTCTTATTATATTGTAGTTAGACTCCCTGCCAAATTTCATCGCATTCGAAGGTCGTTTGATAGTCCAACTGTTAAACTATAGCGGCACTATAGCCGGTCAAATCGTCGGACGTTTTTGGTGTTCCAAAAACCATGCCGGGCTACACCACTTCCCTCTCTTCTCAGCCCACACCCATCTACACGGCCCACTAGACCCACCTACACTGCCCCTCTCGCCGGAGCCGTCCGATCGAGATCGAACGACTCGAAAACAACCTCCAAATCCCTCTCCTAGCCCCCCTTTTCCTATTTAAACCACCACAACCTTCCCCTTTTGGAAACCCTACCCCTAGCCTCCTCCCTCGGATCCGGCGCCGCCAGCCCACCGCCGCCACTTGGCGCTCAGCCACTGGCCGAGCAGCCACCAGCGCCGCCGCTGCCCTCGAACCGCGAGTTGCCACGTCGCCCACCACCTTCTCCCACCTCGTGGCCCGCCAAGCTCATCTGAGGCCCGCGCGGGCCCGATCCAGCCCCACCACCCGTACGCCGCTTCCCCCCCTCGAGCGCCCGTAGCGCTGTACCCGCGGCCATGGGAGGAGCCCGAGCTCCTCGCCTCCCAGCGTCCCCGCCGGTCACCGGACCTCGCCGGACTTCGCCGCCGTCAGCCAGGCCAGACCCGCGCCCCTGCCTTCACCTCCTGCCTTCCCTTCTTCTTTTGCCCTCTCTAAGCTCTCCCTCTCCTCTACCATGGAAACAGCAGGGCCTCCCCAAGCCATGGTCGTTGTTGACCCACCCTCTCGCCCAGATTCTGCCGGAAATGGAGCCGGCCCGGCCAGATCTGCCCGGATCCGGCAGGGGCCCGCCGACTTCACCACCGGAGCGTCACCGGATCGCTGGAGAACGCCTCTGCAGCGCCATGGCCTCCTTTGTTGTCCCCTCATTAACCTCGACCTGGCACCAGCGTGGACCAGCGCCGTTGCCCCACGGTGGCCTCGTCCGCATCACCGACGCGTGGGCCCGGCCGCCTGCGCCCGCGAACCGGAGAAGACCGACCGGACCAGCCGGTTTGACTGTACCGGGCCGGCCCGCCTGAACCGCCCGGTTTGGCTGACCCCGTCACCGACCGGCCCGATGGGCCCAATGGTGAGCACCGCCCCTATATTTTGCCCGTGCGGTACATAGCTATCTGTCGCTCAGTTCTGTTTAGAAAATGCCTGTCCTTTTTCTGGAAAACATCATATTGCATTTTGTGGAGCTTGTAATTTTGTGCATGTTGATCCTATGATGACGATTTATATATGTAAAATGATCTACTCTCTGTGCTATACATGATGGTATCATTTGCATTCATGTTAGGATCCATTTGGTTGTCATAATCTCTATTGCAAAAGTGCCTCATGATGTTAACTGTAGAAAACTGTTAAGATTTGTCACTTTGTCATTTTTGTGTGATTTAATGCATGTGCCATATGATTATACTTCCAACATGTCTTTGGAGGATTTTCATGCTCGGCGTGGCGTGGTCAACGTGGCCAACAAACGAGAGTCATCAAAAGATGACTGTACATGGAGAGGCTGACAGTGGGGACGCACCAGGTCCATGGACGCACGGATGAAACTGCCTCCTTATTACATGAAAACAAATTATTCCTCCCTCTTACAGCTGGGACCCACCAGCTACATCTTAGCACGCAAGGAAGTCCCTCCTTATTACACGGAAAAAAATGTTTCCTCCGCTGACAGCTGGGACCCACTAGCCACATCTTCGCGTGCAAGGAACTGCCTCCTTATTACGCGAAAAAATGATTCCTCCACCTGACCGATGGGACCCACCAACAACATCTTCGCACGGAAGCAACTGCCTCCATATTATGCGAAAAAAATGAATCCTCCCCATGACAGCTTGGACCCACTAGCTACATCTTCGCACGCAAGGAAATGCCTCCTTATTACACGAAAAAATCGACTCCTCCCCATGACAGCTGGGACCAACCAGCTATATCTTCGCACGGAAGGAAGCAATCGGTACCCACCAGGTCGAAGCATACGTAATGTTATCTGTCTGGTCGCAAACGTGTACGTACATACTGGTCGATCGGTCTCTCTGCCACAATGAACCGTGGCCGAGTAAGGAGCGGTAGCAGTTCAGGTAGTCCCGTCTAAATCGTGTACACGTACGTACAGCCACGCAGCAAAAAATACGGCCACGTACGTACATACGGGTGGGGTTTCGAATGCGTACTCGTGCATACGTACAACCAGGGCTCATGTACATGGAGAGGTGATGGTGGGGTACACAGCAATGGCCTCTTGTTCATTGGCAGCCAACCGGCTGGGTTGGAACGGAGAAACAGCATCGTGTTCATCGGGAGGCAACCGACTGGGTCGAAATGCGTCCTATTCATCGGGAGCCAACCGGCTTGGACGGAACAGCCGAAACAGGGTCCTATTCATCGGCTGGGGGGTGTGGCGTACCGCAAAACAGAGGAAACGGACTTCTGTTCAATCGCCTACGGTCGAAACGGGGTCCTGTTCACCGGCTGGGGGTCTGGCGTACCGCAAAACGGAGGAAACGGACTTCTCTCCCACCTCCTACGGTCGAAACGGGGTCTTACTCATCAGGAGAGCTGTGGCGTACCGCAAAACGGAGGAAACAGACTTCTCTCCAACTGCCTATGGTCGAAATGGGGTCCTGTTCATCGGGAGGGGTGTGGCGTACCGCAAAACGGGACTCCTCGGGCACTGTTCATCCACCGTCGACTTCCTCCTGCCTCCACCGGCTACTGTTCATCCAGCCTCCACGAGGTCCTGTTCATCCACCCCCAACCGGCTGGGGTATGGCGTACCGCGACATGGCCTCCTCGTGGTCTTGGTCATCCAGCATCAACCGCTTGCACGGCTGGAGTACTGTTCATCCAACCCCCACCGGCTAGGGTGGGGCGTACGAGCGGGCGGCAGCAATGGGGACTGTTCATCACAGCCAACCAACCAGCTATGTCAACTCACCACGTCTCGCTCAAGGGGCTCGATCGATGCATCTCGACTCATTCTACGTATCGCGTGCGAGGCAGCAATGAGCACTGTTCATCGAGAGGCAACCCAACTGGCTACGTCTCACACGTACGGGGGCTCGAACAGCTTCAGTAAGCAGCGAAGGGATCGATCGGGTTTAGTTAGCTGCGAAGAGGGATCGATCGGGTTCAGTTAGCAGCGAAGGGATCGCTCGGGTTCAGTTAGCAGCGAAGGGATCGCTCGGGTTCAGTGCGTAGTGCGAGGGATCGATCGCTCGTGTTCGGTACATAGTGCGAGGGCGATCGATCGCTCGGGTTCAGTAAGGGATCGGCTCGCTCGGGCTCAGTTAGCGAACGCCTTGCACACACGCGTATGAGAGAAATGCCCAAACCACAGTGCATCACACAACCCCGACCACCCACCGAGTGCCCACCGTCATCGGGAAACTCCCCAAAAATTTCCTCGCCCTCACTTCTACCATGATTTTTTACGTCATGGACGGCCCAAAGAATGTCATGCAGGTGTGTCTCCGGCCCGCCAAGGACGAAAAGCCCATTTTCTATCATAATTTTTTGTCATAGAAGTAGGAGCCCACCACATCTATGATGATACATGTTTTTGTCACAATTATCGTCATAGAAGTGTCACAACCATGACAGAAAAAGTTTTCGTTCGGGCCATAATGTCACGGATGTGTCTTTTTTGTAGTGCATTTACCTACTCGAGGACGAGCAGGCATTAAGCTTGGGGATGCTGATACGTCTCCAACATATCTATAATTTTTGATTGTTTCATGTTATTTATATTATCAATCTTGTATGCTATGTATGCCATTTTATATCATTTTTCGTAACTAACCTATTAACCCTGTTCCCAGTGCCAGTTGTTGTTTTCTGCATGTTTTTGGTTTTAGAGAAAATCCCTACCAAACAAAGTCCAAACGTGCCAAAAAAATTGACGATTTTTTCTGCACCAAGAGGGACCCTAGAAGCTTCAGGGGGAGTCCAGACGACAGACGAGGAGACGGCAAGGCAGCACGGTGCACCTAGGGGGTAGGCACGCCATGCCCCCTTGTGGGCACCTCGTGCCTCCGTCTGACCTAATTCCAGTGCTATAAATTCCCAAATATTCCAAAACCCCCAAAGCGAAACCCCGAAACAATTATTCCGCCTCCGCAAGCCTCTGTTCTTCCGTGATCCCGTCTGGCCTTTTTCGATACTCTGCCGGAGGGGGAATTGATCACGGAGGGCCTCAACATCAAACTTGTTGCCTCTCCGATGATGTGTGAGTAGTTCCCCATAGGACCTACGGGTCCATAGCAGTAGCTAGATGGCTCTCTATCTCTTTGATCTCCAATACAATGTTCTCTTCGGAGATCGATTTGATATAATCTTTTGCGATGCATTTGTTAGGATCCGATGAATTGTGGGTTTATGATAAGATTGTTCATTGCAAGTTATTGAGTTATTTATGAACTTTATTATGTATGATTGGTATAGCTTTGTATTTCTCCACGATATATCCTTTTAGTTTGGCCAACTAGATTGATTTATCTTCAGTGGGGAGAGGTGCTTTGTGGTAGGTTCTATCTTGCGGTGTCCTCACTCTATGACAGGAGGAGTAGCAAGGCACGTATTTGTATTGTTACTACTAAGGGTAAAACGACGGGGTTTGATCGTATGGACTGATCATATTGTGTCTACATTATGCAATCATACTTAAAGCAATACTATGTTTGTTATGAACTTAATACATAGAGAGGCAAGCATAAAAGCGCTCTTGAAGTGGAGTAATAGTAGTAGATGCAGAATCTCCTTGGTCTACTTGTCACAAACGTAATGCCTATGTATTGATCATGCCATGAACAACATCATAACTATGCGCTTTTCTATCAACTGCCCAACAGTAATTTGTGTACCCACCGTTGCTATGTTCTTGAGAGAGATGCCTCTAGTGAAAGCTATGGCCCCCGGGTCCATTCACCTCATATTGCTAAAACCCTAAAAACTTTGCTGCAATTTATTTACTTTTATTTAGTTTTGTAATTTATCTATCTACCACTATCAGAATTAATCCTTGCAATTAACGAGTGCAAGGGGATTGACAACCCTCTTACCCACACTAGGTGCAAGTATTTGTTTGTGTGTGTGCAGGTACTCACTATTGGGAAAGGGCTTATAGGTGAACTCAAATGAGTGGCGGGTGCAACTTAACACCTGCCACTGCTACGTTGGAGAAGTAGCACTGGCGAGTACTAAAGTTGGCCCGCCACTGCTCTACTCACTGAAGTGGCGGGCTCTTCATTGTACCCGCCACAAGTGAACTGTCTTCAAGATCCCCGCTTGGTGAAAACCTTTGGTGGCGGGCACCGCGACACGCCCGCCGCTGCTCCGTCAGATAGCTGTGGTGGGCATCAATAAGTGCCCACACACATGTCTTTCGGCAACTCCTGCCAGGAGGCTTAAAAATTTTCAAAAAATTGTTGTGGCGGGCGCTATAGGCCACCCACCACACGTATCGTAATTGGGAAAAAATCTAGTCCTCCCACACAAAACCATCTGTTACGGGCACACTAAGTCAAATCGACAGAAATTTTATCCCCTTCTCCGACGTTTGCACCCTTCGTCCCGCGCGGTGCATCTTCTCCCGCCGTTGTCTCTTCCCGTGGTCGAGCCCGTCTGTGCCTCTCCCGGCGGTATGTCCCAATCTCCCTCACTATCCTTCTTCTCTTGCCACTAGGGTTAGGATTAGGGCACCGCCGCCGCTTGGCCTAGTGTAAGACCGCCCCATGCCGTCACTAGGGCTAGGGTTAGGGCGTCGGCGGCACCCGGTAGGGTTAGGTCGCCACCGCCGCTAGCTAGCTAAGGATAGGTTTAGGGTGCCGCCGCCACTTCATCTTAGAGTAGTACTTCTCTGATTCCAAGACAAATTTGAGTAGTATAATAGCAAACCTATGTCAAGTAGGTTGCTGTTTGATGTATCATGAGTTGAGAAAAGAAAAATAAAAAGAGAAAAAGTGGTGTTTGATGTATGATGAGTTGAGAAAAGAAAAATAAGAAGAGAAAAAAGTGGCGTGAGACGTGCCCTTGGTGCTATCATTTTTCCATGCGCGCGTACATTCGTGTTAGAACTTTTGCTAAGAAAAAGAAAGCTTAAATACGACAAGTGCATGGGTAAGTAAGTTGGACATGTTATACATTATTTTCAAGATCCAAAAATGAGTGCCAACGTTTTGGCGAAACATTGATTAATTTCCATTTTGCCAAATTTTTGGCATTCAATATGTTCATTTTTTAGCAAAGGTCATGCCGATTTTTTCCGTTCATTTTCAACCTTTGTTAAGAATAATAGTAAGTGCATCATAAGTGATGGTGTCCTCGACTAGGGGGTACCAACCTAGTCGTCCCATAGTCCTCGAGCTGGGCTTGAAGGCCCTCGTTCTCATTCAGATGGACTCCGGAAGCCACGACAAGATCGAGATTGCATCTGCCGAAGACTTGGAGTATACCCCAAGACATCTCCTGCTGCCTCCATACGCATCCCTGGATACCGACCATATAACCCTAGATGCCCTACCTGGCGTGTATATAAGCCGGGGGGTTTAGCCTGTAGAGGACATGGAATCACAATTATCATCCACCTAGCCCTAGGGTTAGACTTCTCCTTACGATCTCGGGGTATATCAAGCTTGTACTCGATACTTCACCATCAATATAATCAAAGCAGGACAAAGGGTATTACCTCTTCGAGAGGGCCCGAACCTGGGTAAACACCGTCTCTTTCGTCCCTGTTACCATTGCTCCGTGATCCACAGCTCGGGACCCCCTACCCCGAGGTCTGCCGGTTTTTACACCGACACTGGTGCTTTCATTCAGAGTTCCGCTGTTAGATCAGCAAAGGATCTATGGCTGACCTAAAGATCAACTACGGCTCCGGCTACGGGGACATCTTCATCCCCGGCCAGTTATTCATTTTCAGCAGCATGGTCTTTTGTGCCGATTCTTCGGGCCGCCTAGCTCCCATCGAGAATTACGCCCCAAATCATGTCGTTACTTTTGGAAGCTTGGAGTACACCGCGGATTCCCGCGGAGAGCTCGTCCTTACCAGTTGGACGCCAGGCTGGATCGAGGGCTTATCAGACATCGGGGGCTCGACCTCGGAACCGATCTCCTTCAAGGATGTCTGGCCAAACCCCTGGCCCCACAGGGCCCTGCGGAGGAATCGATTGCCCCCGCCCCGGACAACCTCGTCCCGGCATCAAGCCACGACGATGGTCCGGACCCGGCTTCGGATACTACATTGGATTTAGAACCGACTCGGATGCCAGATCCAGAATTAACCCTGGCCCCTCATGAGGCTGAGGACGCGTCAAGCGACCCGCCTATCGTACTTTGGGTCAGCCCGACTTACAGCCAGGTCATGAACCCCGAAGAATTATCTCACCAAAATGAAGTGCTTGACCGCATCCAAAGTTTATCAATCTGGAACAGTCAGACCTCGGTCTATGACAAGATCGGACTTAAAGCAGACGATCGGGAAATTTATATCCCACCCACCACCCATCTAGTCGCCACAGTCAATGACTGAACCGACATGTTAGACTACGATGAAGCCACCGACATGGATGAAGATGTCGATGACCCTGCAGAAACCACCGTGTTGCTGGTCAACACCGGCAAGTGGACTGCAATCTCCACCTACGACGTATACATGGTAGATACTCTTAAGAACCCATCAACACGTCGGCAAAGGCACGGGAGAGGTGCCAAAGGGGACCCTAGCGGGCACGAGGGCACCGCCACCAACACCGGCGCGGCGGCAGATGACGCCGATAACCCGGGATAGGATTTTCAAGCCTCCCCAGGGCGGCCACACAGCCCCGCAGGAATCCCCTAGGACGAGGACCCCGATGACCTCTTTGAAGGGGCTGATGAAATTTACTTACCTCAGTCCGAGGAGGACGAGAGCCTGGGTACCGAGGACTTTATAGTCCCCGAGGACCCCTTTGAGCAAGAACGGTTCCTACGACGCCTCGTGGCCACCGCCCGAAGCATGAAACGGAAGCAGAAGCAGCTGCAAGCCAATTAAGATGCGCTGAATGACAAGTGGGTCGAGATACTCTCGGCCAAGCAAGACCTCGAAGAACGGCGCTGTAGCGCGCCTAAATCTTACCCCGCGTAGGCGTTTGCTGCCCGAATTCGACGAAGAATTAACCGATGACGTGCTCTTAACACGTGGACGGGCTGACGAACCTGACCCCCCCCCCCTAGAGGGCGCGACAGGCCAGTGTGGGAAAATTTACAGACCCAAACAACGACACGCTGTTACGGCAAGGATCCCGTCGACTACACCAAGCCATACGACGCAAGACGCCAGATAGAGGCGAACCGGGCACCTCCTTGGTCCATCTACAGATCAAGAGGACGTGTACCGGCCGGGCTCGACGGCTACGACGCCTGGATGGACAGGAACGACCGAGCTTGGGAACAAGATTATACATGGATGTCCCCGGATGTCCGACGTGAGACTGCTTGCTTCCGAGGTCCCACTCACACGATCTGTTTTATAGACAAGGTAATGGAACACCAGTTCCCTGACGGGTTTAAACCCATGAACATTGAGTCATATGATGGTACTACTGACCCAGTGCTGTGGATCGAAGACTTCCTTCTCCACATCCACATGGCACTGGGAGACGACCTCCACGCTATCAAATATCTGCTGCTCAAGTTAAAGGGGCCGGCGAGGCACTGGGTTAATAGCCTGCCTCCTCATTCCATCGGAAGCTGGGAAGCACTCAAGGATGCCTTCAGGGCTAATTTCCAGGGCACATATGTCCGACCACCAGATGCCGATGATCTCAGCCATGTCATTCAATAGCCTGGCGAGTCAGCAAGGAAGTTCCGGAACAAGTTCTTAACTAAAAAGAACCAAATTATGGAATGCCCCGACACCGAGGCGATCGCCGCTTTCCGGCACAACATCTGAGACGAGTGGCTCACGCGCCAGCTCGGGTAAGACAAGCCGAGGACCATGGCGGCCGTCACCGCGCTTATGACCCGCTTTTGTGCGGGAGAGGATAGTTGGCTGGCCCGTAGTACTCACAACGTGAGGCAGGCACTTCGGAAGCTCATGACGCCAATGGCAAGCCCAGATGCAGCAAAAATAAGTACACGCATAAAAATGGCGGGAGCCACACCAAGTACGTTGTAGTAAACGCAGGGTTCAATAGACCTAGATCTGGTCAGAAAAAGAGGCCCTTTAAAGGGAGCAAGGACGGACCCAGCCAGCTTGATAAGAAATCCATGGCACCTCGGACAAGCTAGCAAACCACACAAACCAGAACTGCGGGGTCTTCAAGTAGGCCAAAAAGAAAGCGACGGAGGGCCAAAATAAAGGTCCACATCACAGCGAGGATGAGGATGAACATCAGCAATCGAACAATGGAAACCAGAAACAGTTCCCTCCCGAGGTGAAGGACGTAAACATGATTTACGTAACCCACATCCCTAAAAAGGAGAGGAAACGAGCACTGCGGGACATTTACGCCCTGGAGCAAGTTGCCCCAAAGTTCAATCCATGGTCGGCTTACCCGATCACATTCGACAAACATGACCACCCAACCAGCATCCGGCATGGCGGATCATCTGCTTTGGTCCTGGATCCGATCATTGATGGATTTCATCTGACGCGCGTCCTTATGGACGGAGGCAGCAACCTCAATTTAATCTACGTGAATACGATCAGAAAAATGGGCATAAACTCATCCAGGTTCAAACCCAGCACCACCACCTTCAAAGGTGTCATACCATGCATCGAGGATCGCTGCACAGGAACAGTAACGTTGGAGGTAGTCTTCGGATCACCCGAGAACTTCCGAAGCGAAGAGTTAATCTTCGATATCGTCCCTTTTTGGAGCGGATACCACGCGCTGCTTGGGCGCACCGCATTCGCCCGCTTTAACGCAGTCCCGCATTACGTATACTTAAAGATGAAAATGCCTGGACCAAATGGTGTTATTACAGTCAATGATAACACCGAACGCTCACACCGAACAGAGGAACAGACCACGGCTTTCGCAGCCGAGGTACAGGCAACTGAGGAGGCAGCTCGTCACAGGCCCAACTCCTCAAAGTGCACACGGGCAGCGCGAGCTGACCTCGGTCAGACCACGACTCCCCCCAAATAGGGGCAAGGGCTCCTCGTTCGCCTCACCTTGGAAGGGAATTATGTCCCCAGGGTTCACAACTTTGCACTAAAAATTCCATGGGCGGCCGAGGAGCCGAAAAAAATGATGCGTCATTGTCAGCTCGACTGAACAGCGACGCACTTCGGACTTGCATAGCAGCAGGGCACTGTAAAAGGCCAGGATAGACGTTGCACATCCACATGGCTTAAACCATCCAAGTGGCAGTCGCACACCTTTTTAAAGGACTCGACCGACGAAAGCATCAAGCAAACGAACGGCCGAGGTCGTGGATAGCCCATACCTACTTCGCTCTCAACGAAGCCAAGCTGGTCAACAGCACGGAGACACAGACGTGCGACAGCGACAGGCTTGGGCGAATAAACCCATTAACACGTCCGCCCTATTCTTACTCCTTTACTTTTCCTCTTTTACGTTGTATCTTCTACAAGTTTCTTTTGTCAAAGCTCGGCATGTAGGGTTTGACCACATGAAATAAAGAAAGTGCACCCATAGAGGCCATTGCGCATTTCTTTATGTTTACTGCCTTTGAGCCAAAATCATACATCCACGATACAATTGTTATTTAAAATTACCATGGGCTTCGCTTATAATCTCACGACCCCCCTACAAGTCCGAAGTATCTATTCGGCCTCTTGGATGTTGCATTATATGAATCAGTTTCGAACCTTGATTTTGGACAATAGTTGGGTTGCCCGGCTCCTGTGCTTACACCTTACGTTTACGATCCATTCAGCTAAGAGTGTAAAGGGAGAACCACTGCGATTGCGCTGCCAAGTTGAATGGGCAAGTGCCTCAGTGGGTAAAGCCAAAAACTAACTGTCCTGGTAAGCCTAAACTGGTCGGCCATCCGAAGACAGCATCCAACAATGTACCGTTGGAGGTTATCCATGTTAAACGAAGGGCTTCTTATTAAACAGCCGAAGTGGTTAGCGGCATAGTCCTCGGCCACACAGCCAAACCACTTGAGGGACCGGGGGCTCGTCATCAGCCCTCACAGTCAAGCTCCTACGACTAAGTGAAAGCTATAAAAACAACTATAGTCTAATTGCCTTGTTTCCATGGGCATGGACTACCTTTGGGAACCAAGATGTTGGCTAAGGGTCACGATTGCCTCGGATACACCCGCTGTACACTGTATAAAGGGGTCGAAGCCGACGACTCGTCACTTTCTGTTAAACATAGTTACACAGGAGTCAAAAAAATAAACACATACAATAAAATGTTGGAAAATAAAGCCGCATTCATTACAAACAAAGGATTGTTTTTACATCCAACTACACTTCGGCATACCAAAGTACTATCTAAAAATACAGATTGTCCTTAGGACACTCAGCCTCGGTGATCCAGGCCCCTTCCATCGCCTGGCCCAGGTACTGCTCCATGGTCCGGGCCTTCCCTTCGGGGGGCCCGGCGGCCACGACCGCTGCTTCAACACACGGATAGTGTGTATTCACGTGGGCATACGCCCGCTGAGCACCCTCCAGGCACGCAGATCGCTTCCAGCGCACCAACTGGGGGGCGGCCTCCCGCAGCCGGGTGAAAAGCCCGAACAAACTGGTCGGCAGGGCCTCCACAGGCCAAAGATTGGTGCAGAGGTCTTGAAGCGTTGGCTTCGCCATGCGAAGGAGCTCCATCGATTGCTTCACCTGATTGTTTAGTAGTTCCGGATGCGAGGGCGCTTGGCATTGTTGCCAAAATGCCCTCTCCGTAGCATGGCCCTCGCGCGCGCCGTAATAGCGACCTGCGTCCGCCGTGCTCCTCGGAAGATCCGCGAAGGCCTCTGTGGAATGCCACAGTTGGGTGAGCTCGATGGACACCTTGCGGCTGAAAACACATTAAAGAAAAAATGGCTTACGAGCAGCGATCTGCTTCACTTGCTGAAGCACCTCGCGGTCTACACGGGCCTGGGTTTGGACCTCGGTGTGCGCCTGGAGCAGCTTCTCGAGCTCGGTGCTCGCCACCTTTTCCTTCTCCTGCAGGCCATCACGCTCTTTGTAAACGCCCTTCAGGGTCTCCTCCACCTCCAGGACCCGTGCCTGGTCCTTGCCCCTGGCCACCTTCTCCGCAGCCAGATCCTCTTCGGCCTTCGTGGCCGCAATCTTCTGCTGCTCGGCCTCCTGCCAAACTTTTGCCAGCTCGGCCTTAAGTGACTCAAGCTCCGCCGTAGCAGCTGTCATGCAAAAGAGCTCGGCGTCAGAATTAAATCTTTTGAGAGCATTTTCCAAAAAAAAGTTAAATCGGCACTCTCAAAACTTCTTGAAGTTTACCTTGAGACACCTCGATCTGATTTTTCATCAGATTGAGGTCCTCCTCAGACCTCTGCAGTTTCCTGTTCATCTCCGCCACCTCCTCAGAGGCGGAGTTCGGAGCCGAGGTCGACAACTGAAAACATACACCCACGCCTTAGTCCCTGTTTTTTGACTTCAATCCTCCGGTCAGCCCTTTTTGAAGAACGGCCAGAGTCTTGGGGGCTACTGGATGAGCACCTAAAACATACTCAAACATCGACCCCAAGGCCAATTTTTCAAAACCAGCCTTGGGCTCGGGGGCTACTGGCTGGATACGCTCTTAAAACGACGTGCTAGGTGACAAGTCTTCGGATAAAAGCCCGCTACTACAAGCGCTCGAATATTATTTGTAATGGCAACATAAAAAGCATACCTCGAAGCCCCTCATGAGGCCCATGAAGACCTCACGCAGTCTGGCCTCCGCAGACCGGAAGCCTTGTAGCGCCGCGCCGATTAAGGCACGATGCTCTTCTGTGATGGAGGAGCCCATCAAGGGTGCCTCCATCTCCTCGGGCCACCACGCGCTAACCCGCCCTGCGGCAGGAGGCGGGGGTGGAGCAACCTCTGAACCCACCACCGAGGTGCTGGGGGCGAGGGTCTCCGGCTGCAGTGCAGGCGCCGGAAACTGTTCGGGCTGGGCCGATGCCTGGCCCAACCCTTCCTTGGGGACCTCAGGGATCGGGTCCCCTTGGCCTGGTGCAGCCAAGGTGTCAACCTCGTCCATGACAACCGGTATCCCGGCTCCCAATGTGTTGACTGGAGGGGCCGGACCAGATGATGCCTCCCCTAGCCCCTCTAAGGCCGAGGGAGTCTTAGCGGGCTCCGGCTCCCCGCTGTCTGACGGGGGCAGATCCCCCGAAGTATCGCCGCTGAGGCGAGTCCTGGGCGGGCTAGCAAAAATTCTCTTATGACTCTCATGAGAGGAACAGGCTTTTGTAGTCCAAATTGAGTAGTAATTACATACCTTTGGGGGGCCGCTTTCTTCCTCCCCAGTGCAAGGAGGTCCTCGTCCGACTCGTTGGGGAAACTGGGCTTCTCCGTCAGGACTGGATTGGTGGAGGCCTTGCGCGACCTCTTAGGGCCTTTCGGCCTCGCCTCCTCTTCGGAGCCCTCGGATGCTGCCCTCTTCCCTTTAGTGGAAGATTTCCCTTCCCCCACGTCTCCCTCCTCGTCTTCATGGGTGGAGGATGTGTGGGTCTCCTCGGACCGGGTGACCGAGGACTCCCGAGCTCGGAGGCCCGCTCTGCCCCTCGGAGGTTTGGAATCCTTGGGGATCACCACATGTTGCTCCTCGGTTAAGAGAGCCACGAGCTGGGGAGTCCTCTCCCCCTCAGGCTGCGGCGCCGGGCACAGCATTTTCTGCGCCTATGGGATCCACTTCTGCAAATGTTTGATTGGTTAGCAAACATTTATGAGGGACCAGGAAACACAGAGTGTAGAACTGAGTATTGAGATTTACCTCGGGGGTGTCATGGGCGGTTTGGAAGCCGAAGTCGCTCCCGGCCTCGGGAAAACCGTCCTTGGATGGCTTGACTAGCAGCTTCCACATCCCAGCCGGGATGGAGCAGAAGAAGTGGTGGATAGGCACCACGTCCTCGGGCTTGTACGCTCACATCAGGGGTAGCCCGAGACTGAAGCAGTAGGACGCGGTGGTGGAGCATGACGTTCACCATGTCCGCCATCTTGATGTCCCTCTGGTTTATCCAGAACTCGATCTTCTGGATCAGCACCTTCACCTCCGCCGGGTTCCCCCAGTCCATGCCCTTCCTCTCCCAGGACACGAGCTTCTTCGGAGGACCAGCTGAGAACTCGACCTTGACCTGGCCAGCAGCGAGTGGCTTGGTGATGTAAAATCACTCGTGCTGCCACTCCTTGACAGTCTCTATAAAGGTGCCATTGAACAAGACCACCCTCTGGTTCTTGCTGATCATCGTGCCCCCGCACTCAAAGAGCTCCGAGTTGCTGGACCTTGGCTTGACACCGAAGATCTGCAGCCACTGTCCGAAGTGTGGCTCAATGCGGAGGAAGGCCTCGCAGACGGTGATGAGGGAGGCGAGGTGGAGGATGGAGTTCGGGGCTAGATGGTGAAAATCTAGCCCGTAGTAGAACATGATCCCGCGCACGAAAGGGTGCAGTGGGAACCCCAGACCTCTGATGAGGTGGGGACGAAGACAACCCTCTCCCCAGTGTCGGGAGTGGGTATGCACTGCTTCGGAGCTGGCACGCGAGTGCGGACCTCCGTGGGGATGTCCCATGCTGCGTAGCTCTAAAATGATGCCCTCCGTCATGGAGGAACAGGCTCAGTGCCCCTTGAGGTTGTTCTCTGCCATTGTTGAGGGGAGAGGCGCTGAGGAAGTGGGAAGAGCTCGGGATTGGATCTGGGCGACGGAGCTTGAGAGGCAGTAGGCAGGGAAGGAAGGGAGCATGTTCTCTCTGCTGCTACCCCTTCGCTTTTATATTGGCTGATGAAAAGGCCAAGAGTCCCTCCAACCGCGCCGTTGAAATCGCCATTACCTATAAAAGTTGTTGTTATGCATATAGGAAGAAACAAAATGTTAATGATATCCCTTAAAAAGTGGGCATGTTCTCTGCTTCGATGGGACGTACCAGTAAAAGGATAGCCTCGGGCCGTGATTCGAGTGAGCAATAACTGCTTGCCTGGTCGTGGGTGGTGCCGCTTCGATAAAGTTGTCAGGCTGAAAGCACTGTTCACACCTATGCAGTGAGCCTTTGAGGCTAAGTAATCTCATGGCATCGGATGCAGATCGTGTTTTTGTTGGGTTCCGAACAAGGGATAACACCCCCTGGAGGAGTGGTCTGTGGCGGCCATGAATAAAGAAAAGTATCAACAGAAAGGGGGGAACTCGTCTGTCGAGCCAAGGACTCCGGATCCAAAGTTGTTAAAGGCAAAGGGGTCGTCCTCGACATAGAAAACTAGTTCGGGGGCTACTGATGGTGTCCTGGACTAGGGGGTACCAACCTAGTCGGCCCATAGTCCTCGGGCTGGGCCTGAAGGCCCTCATTCTCATTCAGATGGACTCCGGAAGCCACGACGTGATCAAGATTGCATCTGCCGAAGACTTGGAGTATACCCGAAGATATCTCCTGCTGCCTCCATACGCATCCCTGGATACCGACCATGTAACCCTAGATGACTTACCTGGCGTGTATATAAGCCGGGGGGTTTAGCATGTAGAGGACACGGAATCACAATTATCATCCACCTAGCCCTAGGATTAGACTTCTCCTTACGATCTCGAGGTAGATCAAGCTTGTACTCGATACTTCACCATCAATATAATCAAAGCAGGACGTAGGGTATTACCTCTACGAGAGGGCCCGAACCTGGGTAAACACCATCTCCTTTGTCCCTATTACCATTGATCAGAGATCCACAACTCGTTACCCCCTACCCCAAGGTCTACCGGTTTTTACACCGACAATAAGATTAATAGGGATCATGGTGCTTCTAACATGCCAAATCTGCAAAAGTAGTTGTGCGGACAGCTTCAAAACTGCAAAGGAATTCGGGATCTTTTTGAACGAGGGGTTCAAAAAATCGGTGGTAACGGTCTTTAACTTCAGCATGCAATTATAAGCATTTTGCAGTCATTTACTCTCATTACCACTAATTTGGTTCGCATTTTTCTTTACTGTTGGATAGTGTATCCCATGCAACGTAAGGGTGAAATTTAACAAAGCAATAGGTGACACTTTGCTCTTTAAGGATGATAAGGGGCAGTCATTTCAAGTTGAAGGGAAGAATGGGAAGCATTAAACCATCATCTATGGCGACGGATGGATGAAGTACATTTCAAAAAATAAGCTAACTGGGGGAGAGTACATAGCATTTTACTTACAAGGGTTGGTCAACAGGTTAATGATTATCTATTTCTGCAACCAAGATGATGAGGATGGTGAAGATAGTGAGGATGGTGAGGATAGTGAGGATGGTGACGATGATTAGGATAGTCATGATGGTGATGATGATGACGATAGTCATGATGATGAGGATATCCAGGACGATGAGGATGACCAAGAAGATGAAGATAGTCATGATGATGAGGATATCCATGATGATGATGATGACCAAGAAGAGGAGGATAGTCAGGCACATTGCGGTGATGTTCCATTCAATTCTCCAATTTTTTCTCAAAGAATGAAGAAGCTTGCACACAATGAGAGTACCTCGGCATCCGTAGTGCTCGGCGGTGGGGTCGGCGCCTCCGCCTCCGTCATCACTATGTCCGCCTCCGCGGCGGGTACCTCCAGAGCCACGGCGCTTCCTTTGGAGGCCGCCTCCCAAGGCTCGGCGTCCATGGCCTCAGGAGCCGCACTCGCTTGCGGCTCCGGAGGGACCACGCGCTCCTTCTCCACCTCCGCACGCTCCATTTCGGCATCGGAGCGGTGGGCGGCCTCTTCACGCCTCACGGTGCCTGCGGCAGGCGCCGGGGCCCCCGTCAAGCCTAGGGTCCTCTTCCTCGTCTTCTTCTTCTTCTATTTCGTGGATGCCCTGTGTGAAGCAAGGCCTCAGCCCCAAACCGCGAGGCGAACACGAGAGAAAGGGTAAGTTAGGCACTTACTCGTCGTTGGTAACCCAATTCCTCTTCTTCACGGCAGATGGCAGGCAGTCCTCGCCGACGCCCTCGCGAGGCCCCCTCCCTGGGCCTCCTCCCGAGGTGGCCCACCGAGGTTCAGCGGCCTCATCCTCGGCGTCGCCCCTTCCAGCTGGGGGCTTGACCGCCATACCTTCCGTGCCGGCCTCCTCCACGGGGGGCTCGGTTCCCCCGCTGCTGGCATTGATCTCCTCCATGCGCGGCTCGCCAGCCATCGCGCTGGTGCTCCCTGCGCCTCCCGCATCGGCAGGTCGGGAGGACACGACCCTGAATTGGGCATCGTCGTCGTCGTCGTCGTCCTCGAGGTCGCGGATGAGTTGGCGGCGGGTCTGTGAGGCCGGACCGCCGTCACTCCCCTCCGCGTCGCCCCCGGAGGCCTCGGCATCGTCCAGGTCCCCCGAGCTGGGAACCACCACAAACGGGTTCTCGCGAGGCCCCTCGTGGCCTTCCGGCACAAGGCCCCACTCGTCGAAGAGCGGCATATCCGCGACCAGCTCCTCGGTCCCCTCATAGCGGTACAGCGGGAGTGCCTCCTTAGGCGGATCCCCCGCGGTGCTGCCGAGCAAGATCTGCATGATCCTGTCCACCACCTCCGACTTCAGGCTTGCGACGCTCAGCCGCATGGGGTCCTTCGTGCCGGTGATTTTCCACACCGGGCGCGAGAGCAGCTGGAGTGGCACTATGCGCCGTTGCAAGAACTCCTTGACGACCATCGCCACCGTGAGGCGCGCCGTCTTATGGTCGTCCAGCCGCTCCCAGACGGGCGCCAGCCTCGGGTTGGTGAGCTTCTCATGCTCCCACCCCGACCTCTTCACGGCAGGGGCCGTCAGCTCCATCAGTAGTTGGTTGCGGTGGGGCGCATCCATGTAGATCCAGCGCTGGCGGTAGCCTTCCACCTTCTTCAGGATCTTCAGGCTGATGATGTTGTTCTCCATCACCTTGATGGCGAGGAACGAGGCGCACGTGGAGTGATGATTTGCTGTGGATATCCACAGGTGAAAAAGTGGCGGAAGAGCGCCACTGAGGGCATCACGCCCACGAAGGCCTCGCAGTAAAAGGCAAAGATGGCGAGGAGGAAGATGGAGTTGGCCTGGAGATGGAGAGATTGGATCCGGTAGTGGGTGAGGATAGCGTTGAAGAAGTCCGAGAACGGTGGCACCAGGCCGGCGTAGATGCTGTGGATGAAGAAGGCGAAGGTCGGCGCCTCCAGATCGCGCCGCGCGCACCCGACCGGATCTTCATCGCCCCATTCTCGTTTTGGTCACTGGCGGTCATCAAAATCACCTTGTCCAGGCCCTCCCGGTTGGTGATGATGGAGCACTGCAGGGCCGGCTCCACGGCCGGCGCGCTCGGCGCCACGGCCGCCGCCTTGCCCTTCTTGTCGGCGGGCGCCATTGTCACGCGGTGAAGCTTGGAGAGCGAGAGGGGGAAGGAGTAGATCTCAGGGAAGAAGGTGCGAGAGGCTAGGCATGGGATTGAGGCAGCAGCGAAGGGAAGCAATGATGGCTTGCGCCCTTCGCGGGCAGGCTTTATGGCAGGCGCAGGCGGTTTCCGAGGCGTAGTGGCGAAGTGGGGGCGTCCCACGTCCCGTCGTGTGCCACACGTCGGACTTGGGCCCCACAGTCTGTCAGGGCCCGCGCAGTTTCGCTTCCAACGGGCGGGAACATGTGCGCCACGGGCCCGAGGGCTACTGTTGAGCCACTGGGAACCAAGGTACCTCGGCTCGTCTGCCTGCGGCCCAGAATACGACGCTTGGCAAAGGCCCAAGACACGGCCCATCTAAGGGCACCGCGAAGCGAAGATATCTTGCGAGGCGCCAGCCTCTCGAGGACCCCTCCTCAAGGCACGAGCCACCAACACTTAGCCGCAGGAGCGGCGGAAGCCTCGCGAGGCTGCCTCCTGAGGCCGCCCCCTGAGGCAGCCACCCGAACCACCCGGGCCTGACGTCGGCTGCGCGGTCCTGTGCCCATCAAGTGGGTGACGCGCGTGGCGACGAACGGCTGTAGAGGCCGCGCCAGCGGGCGAGGACAGATAGGCTTTCCTCTTTGGTGCTAAAGGGGTAGCCCCAGCTGCCCTCCTCCAAAGCAAGTCCCAAGGACTACCCGTTTGGTGAAAGAATACCAAGACAGCAAGGCACGCAGGGCGTAGGTCACCACCGAGCCCACCGGCGCGTCTTGGATAGCAACTTTGCAGGCGAAGACCGCCTTTAGTCAGGATAGCCTGAGCGCCTGTCCCCTTTCAAAACCCGCCAAGTGTGGCATCCCTTCCCGCCTGTACTTTCAGGGGAAGAGGACCAGGGCAGCTATAAAAAGGGGGCAGTGCTGCCATTGTAGGGGGATCGATTCCTTCCTCTCCTACCTTGTACGCGAGAACACCTTCTTGCCCGCGGCAATCCGAACCACAAGCAGGAGTAGGGTTTTACACCGCAAGGTGGCCCGAACCTAGGTAACTGTCGTGTCCCCTGCCATGCTCCGCCCTAGCGCTCTCGCCGTAGCCTCGCCGTGGTCACCTTTGGTCGGAAAGAACTAGGTCGCCCCCAGTGTTCGAACCTCTAGATCCCCGGAGCCACGGTTCCGACAATCATCACCTCATCCTTCACTATTATAAGAGGAATTCCGAGTTGTGAGAACAAGTTGTAAACTCTATTCACTGTCATCTAGAGATCAAGACTATTTGAATTATCCATTTCATCTTATTGTGCATCTTCACGGTATTATCGATATGGTTTTCATGGGTTTAATCTTTGGTGTTGATGGTGTCCTGGACTAAGAGGTACCAACCTAGTTGGCCCAC
The DNA here is from genome assembly GCA_039707655.1 of Elymus sibiricus. Classification (NCBI taxonomy): domain Eukaryota; kingdom Viridiplantae; phylum Streptophyta; class Magnoliopsida; order Poales; family Poaceae; genus Elymus; species Elymus sibiricus. The sequence continues at coordinate 239,851,031 of CM077676.1, forward strand.
AGTCCATGGGTCGAGCCTACGGCACACCGTTCTTATAAGGAAGGACTCCGGCGGCCTCACACCTCGACGTGATCAAGGTGGACTCTGCGAAGACTTGACGTGTACTCCAAGGACAGCATCATCCGCCGGCATGTGAATCCCTAGATGATCTACTGACCATGTGTAACCCTAGGTACCCCCAGTGTCTATATAAGTTGAGGGGTTTAGTCCATCGAGACCATGGTCATACTTACAACCACCTAGCCTTAGGGTTAGAACACAACTTATGATCTCGAGGTAGATCAAGCTTCTACTCGATACATCATCATCAATACAATCAAAGCACGACATAGGGTATTACCTCTTCGAGAGGGCCCGAACCGGGGTAAACACTGTCTCCTCCATCTCCTGTTACCATAGATCCGAGATCCATAGGTCGGGACCCCCTACCCCAAGGTCCGTTGGTTTTAGTACCGACATTGGTGCTTTAATTGAGAGTTCCGCTGTGTGATCGGGAAAAGATCGATGGCTCATCTCCAGATCTACAGCAACGCTGGCTGGGTGACATCTTCGTTCCCGGCCAGCTCCTCGTGTTTGGCAGCATCGTTCTGCACGCCGACTCAGCGGGCCATCTGGCCCGCATTGAGAACTTCGCCCCGGACCAACCCATCATGTTTGGGAACACCACTGATTTGCGCGGTGAGCTCGTCCTCTCCGGCTGGATGCCCGGTCGGATCGAGAACACCTCGGCCACCATAGGCGTAGCCACAGAGCCAACTTCCGATGCAACCTGCAGATCGGATCCCGCGGTAGGTCCGGCCTCGTGAACAGAATCGATCGCCGCCACGTCGAGCCTTAACTCGGGCATGGACCTTATCCTCTCACCAGGCCAAGACCTCGAGTCGAGCCCGAACATGGACCCAGGATCAAGCTTGTAATCAATCTCCCCTATAGACGGCCAGGGATCGATCCGGGCCAACCAACACATCGAGGCCGCGTCAAGCGACTGACGAATCACACTTCAGATCAGCCCGGCCTATGGCCAGGCCATTTACTCCGGTGATCTATCTCACCTTAATGAGATACTGGATCGCATTCAGAGGTTATCAATCTCGACCTCGGTTTATGATAAGATCGGCCTTAAAGCCGATGACAGGGAAATTTACGTCCCACCGACCACCCACCTAGTCGCCACGGTCGATGACTTAACCAACATACTAGACTACGCCTCCGAGGAGGCCACCGACATGGATGAAGATGTCGGCGTCACACTCAAAGCGGCCCTGCCCACAGCTCATACGGGTAGATGGACCGCTACATCTACCTATGACTTCTATATGGTCGATACCCCTAGGAATCCTTCGAGACACCGACACCGACGGCCGAAAGGTACCGGCGGCGACCCCAGCGGGCACAGCACGGGCGCTACTGATAACGATGCCACGGCTGACGGTGCCGATGCCGAGGGAGAGGGCATTCAAACCTCCCCAGGAAGGCCGAATAGCCCTGCAGGAACACCTGAGGATGACGACCCCGACGATCTCTTTGACGGGGGCGACAACAACTATTTGCCTGAATCCGAGGAGGATGTGAGCCTCGGAGCTGAGAACATCATAGTCCCCGAAGACCCATACGAGCAAGAGCAGTTCGGAAGGCGGCTGGTGGCAACCGCCAGAAGCATGAAAACGAAGCAACAAAAGTTGCACGCCGATTATAACGAGTTCAACGACAAGTGTGTGGAGGTCCTCGCAGCCGAGCAAGATCTCGAAGACCGGCGAGAGACCGCATCGAAATCCTACCCAGGCCGGTGCTTGCTGCCCGAATTCGACGATGAGGTAACTGACAACGTGCTCTTAACACGTGGTCATCCCGACGAACTTGACCGACCCCCTAGAGGGCGCGACAGGCCAACAGGGGAACACAAGACTCCCCAAATAGCAACACGTTGTTACGGCAAGGATCCTATTGACTACCCCAAGCCCTACGACGCACGTAGAAGGCTAGAAGCAAATCGAGCACCTCCTCGTTCCATCTACGGGTCAAGAGGATGCGCGCCAGCCGAACTCGATGGCTACGAGGCCTGGTTGGACAGGCATGGCAAGGCTCAGGAACAGGCATACGCACAGATGTCTCTCAACATCCGGCACAATACAGCTTGATTTCGAGGGCCTACACATCCGATCTATTTTACAGACGAGGTGATGGAGCATCAGTTCCCGGATGGGTTTAAACCCATAAATATCGAACAATATGACGGGACGAATGATCCAGCCATATGGATCGAGGATTTCCTCCTCCACATCCACATGGCTCACGGAGATGATCTCCACGCCATTAAATACTTGCCGCTCAAACTCAAGGTGCCGGCGAGACACTGGCTTAAGAGCCTACCCCCTCACTCCATTGGGAGCTTGGAAGCTCTTGAGGATGCCTTCAGGGCAAATTTTCAAGGCACTTACGTCCGACCTCCAGATGCCGACGACCTCAGCCACGTTATTCAACAACCTGGCGAGTCGGCCTGGAAATTTTGGAATCGGTTTTTGACTAAAAACAACCAGATAGTCGACTGCCCCGACGTAGAAGCAATTGCCGCCTTCTGGCATAGTATTTGGGACGAGTTGCTTGCACGACAGCTCGGGCAAGACAAGCCAACCATGGCGGCCCTTACTTCCCTCATGACCCGCTTTTGTGCGGGAGAGGACAGCTGGCTGGCTCACAGCTCTCACAATGGGGAGGTCGGCACCTCGCAAGCCCGAGATGGCAACGGCAAACCTAGGCGCAACAAGAACAAGCACATGCATAAGAACGGTAGCTGCGATACCGAGGACGTTGCAGTCAACGCAGGGTTTAGCGGCCCCAGGGCCGGACAAAAAAAGAAGCCCTTTAAGGGGAATAAAGACGGCCCTAGCCAGCTTGATAAAATCCTCGACAGGCCTTGCCAAATCCATGGAACCTCGGACAAAACCGCCAACCACACCAATCGGAACTGCTGGGTCTTCAAGCAGGCCAGAAAAGTTGCAGTAGAGGGGCAAAGCAAAAGCCAGCCCCGTAACGAGGACGAGGATGAACCTCGACTGCCCAACAATGGAGGCCAGAAACAGTTCCCTCCCGAGGTAAAGGATGTGAACATGATTAATGTCGCTCACATCCCTCGAAAGGAGAGGAAAAGAGTACTTCGGGATGTCTATGCCCTAGAGCCCGTGGCCCCGAAGTACAATCCGTGGTCGGCTTACTCGTTCACCTACGACAAACACGACCACCCAACCAATATCCATCATGGAGGGTCGGAGGCTCTGGTCTTGGACCCCATCATTGATGGATTCCACCTGACATGCGTCCTTATGGAGGGAGGCAACAACCTCAACCTGATCTACAAGTATCCATTAAGAATCAAGCCCAGCACTACCACTTTTAAGGGTGTCATACCCGGCGTCGAAACGCGTTGCACAGGAGCAATCACATTGGAGGTAGTCTTCGGATCTCCCGAAATCTTCTAAAGTGAAGACTTGATCTTCGACATTGTCCCCTTCCACAGTGGCTACCATGCACTACTCGGGTGAACTGCATTCGCTCGCTTCAACGCGGTCCCGCACTATACATATTTAAAGCTAAAGATGCCAGGACCAAATGGTTTTGTAACAGTAAATGGCAACACCGGACATTCCCTCCGTACATAGGAACAGACCGCAGCTTTCGCAGCCAAGGTTCAGGCGTCCGAGGAGGCAGCCCATACTCCATCTGGGAAGGGTACACCTCGCTCTTCAAAGCGCAACTGGGGTAACCCTTCCATCCTCGGACAGTCCAATGCTGAGCCCAAATAGGGTTACGCACCCCTCGCTTCCCTCCTTCTGGCCGAAGATTACGTACCTAGAGTTCATAACTTCACGCTTAAAATTCCATGGGAGACCAAGGAGCATAAAAATACAGGGCGCGCCATTCGGTTCAACTAGGCAGTGCCCACCCGAAGACTTGTGCACCTATAGGGCACTGTCAAAGGCCCAACAGGAGCAACATAAGTTCATGGTTTAAACCATTGTGTGACAGCTACAACCCATTCAAAGGACCCGCTTCTCGAATGCATAAAGCATAGTACATACGGGGTAGCAGGCGGCACACAATAACCTTGCCATAGACGAGGACATGCTGATAAACAGCACGGAGGCACAGACGTGCGGCAGGGAAGGACTAGGGCTGTAAACCTGACTATAACCGCCCTGTTTAATTCCTCCTTTCTTCTTTTTACAATGTATCTTTCAAAGTTTCTTTGATAAAGCTCGGCATGTACGGCTTTGACCTTATATTTTTTAAAAAGAAAACAGACCTTTCGCGGTCACCAATCATATATTCGTGTTATTTTCTTTTTCCTTCTTTCCTATGAGCCGAAGACAGCTCTCGTGATACAAACCCTTCTTGGAACCCGGCTCTAGACCGGGGGCTCGGATTTAAAATCTTGCGCTTGACTCAAAGTCTGAACTATTTGTTCGGTGTCTCAGATGTTTCATTATATGAATCAGTTTCGAACCACGATTTTGGTCAATAGTTGGGTTGCCCGGCTCCTATGCTTACCTCTTACATTTCCGCCTTGTTCGTCTAAGAGTGTAAAGGGAGAACCACTGTGATTGCGCTTCCATCTCGGATGGTAAAGCTCCTCAGTGGAGAAAGCCGAAAACTGACTGTCTTGGTATGCGTAAACAGGTCAGCAAGCCGATGACTGTGTTAAACTACGGATCGATGGAGGTTAACCGTGTTAAACGAAGGGCCCTTCTTAAAATGAGTTGAAGTGGATAACGGTCTAAACCTCGGCTAAAGGCCGAACACTTCAAAAACTGGGGGCTAGTTACTAGCTCCCACAGCCGAGCTCCTATGACTAAGTGAAAGTTATAAAACCAATATAGTCCGATTGCCTAGTTTCTATATGCACAAACCGCCTCCAAGAACCGAGACGTCGGCTAAGGGTTTAAGCTGCTTTAGAAACACCCCTTGTTTCCTGTACAAGGGGGCAGAAGCCGACGACTGGTCACTTTCAATCAAATTGGTCGCACAGGAGTCAAAATATATAAAACATCTCACAACATTAAGCTGAACTCATTTAAATTGAAACCAAAAACTTGCCCCCATTACAGAATCCAAACTTCAGCATTTCGAAGTAAACACTAAAAGTACATAGTGTTTTTGGTACACTGGGGCTCGGTGATCCAAGAACCTTCCATCACATCAGCCAAATACTGCTCCGGTGTCCAGTTCTTTCCGGCCGGGGTCCCCAAGCCGCCGCCTTCACATCAATATGGGGATAGTGTGTCTTCATGCAGGCATATGCCCGCTGGACGCCCTCCAAACAGGTAGATCTCTTCCAGCGCAGGACTTGAGGGCTAGCATCTTCAAGACGAGCCACCAGGCCGAAGAAGCTGGTCGGCAGTGGCACCGCGAGCCAAAGGTGGATGCAGAGGTCCTCCATGGATGGCCTCACCATGCGATAGAGTTGCATCAACTGCTTCATTCGATCGTTGAGTAGCGGTGCACGCGCTGGTGCCTGGAACTACTGCCAAAATGCCCTCTCCGTGGTGTGACCCTCCTCGGCGCCGAAGTGATGGCCAGCGTCGGACGCACTCCTCAACAGGTCCACGAAGGCTTCTGTGGATCGCCAGAGTTGAGTCAGCTCGATGGACCCGTTATGGTAAAAAATACACTGAAGCAAGTACGGCTTACTAGCAGCGATCTGCCTCACTTGCTGGAGCACCTCGTGATCGGCTCGAGCCTAGTTCTGGACCTTGGTATGAGCCAACCTGAGCTTCTCGAGCTCGGCGGGTGTGTTCTTCTGATCCTCTTGAAGGGCATCATGTTCTACGTACACCCCCTTCAAGGTGTCCTCGACTTCGAGGATCCGAGCCTGGTCCTTGCTGCGGGCTGCCCTTTCTTCGGCCAGCTCCTTGCTGGCCTTGGCTGCCACAGTCTTCTACTGCTCGACCTCTTGCTGAGCACTATGCATCTCAGCCTTAAGGGCCTCATGCTTCGTAGTCGTAGCTATAATTAAGCAAAGCTTGACATTAGAGCAAGCAAAAACAAATATGAAAGTTGTACTATTCAAGCTTCAGCTTTTCGCTTACCTTGGGCCCATTTGATCTGCTTCTGCATCAGACCGAGGTCCTCTTCAGACCACTTGAGCTTCCGATTCATCTCTGCTATCTCTTCGGAGATGGAGTTCGGAGCCGAGGATGAGGCCTGCACACATATTCAGTCATTAGTCTCCCAAGATCGAATTCGATCCTCTGTTCGACTCTTTCAAACCCGACCAGAGTCTCGGGGGCTACTGTATCTTCACTTTTTATAAACGTCCAAATTGACCACCAAGTCAGTTCCTTAAAACAAACTTGAGGCTCGGGGGCTACTGCTATGACGCCCCGAGACCGATGCTCCAGATGTCTTCCTTTTATTCGTCGTCGTTGCCATGTCATTCGCTTGCATGTTGCACTTGGCCATGTCATCATGTGCATTTCATCCGCATGTTTTTCAAAACTTGCATCCATTCGTAGTTGGCATTCTCCCCGTTCCTTCTGTTGTCCGTTTCGAGTCCCGACACCCTCGCACGCGACCGCGGCACCTCCGAAATATTATTTTATAAGTGGGATAAAAATGTTCTCGAAATGGGTTGAAAGTTGGCGTGCGGTCTTGTTATGTTGTAGGCAGACCGCCTGCCAAATTTCGTTCCATTCGGAGGTCGTTTGATGCCCCAACGGATATCTATAGCGGCACTATAGCCGGTCAAATCGCAGACGTTTTCGGTATTTCAAAGTGTTGTCGGGCCTCTCTTCTCTCCTCTCTTTTGGACCTAGGCCACCTACACAGTCACAATCAGCCCATCTAAGCCTACCCTAAACACCCCTCCGCTCCGGAGCCGTCCGATCGAGATCAAACGGTCCGAAAACGGACTAAAACCCCTCCTCTAGCCCCTGTCTATAAATAGACACCCTCCCCTGCCATTTCTGTCCAAACCCTAGCCCTTCATCGGGATCCGTGCCGCCGCCAGCTATCTCCCACCTCTCCAGCCGCCGACCGTGGCCTCTCTCGTGCTGCCACGTCGCCCCATGTCTCCCACCTCCAGCCGCGGCCCACCAAGCCCATCCGCGGCCGGAACGAGCCCGCGCGCCAGCCCGAGCGCCCCGCCGCCAGGGAGCTCGCCGCCTCCCTCCGCCTGCGTCGCCGCCTCCCGCATCCCGCCGCCTTCGCGCCGCCCCGCCACCTGGCTGAGCACCGCCGCCTCGCGCTGCTCACCGCCGCCCAGTTCCGCCAGGCCGCAGCCTCCCGTCGCCCGGAGCTCCAAGCTCGCTGCCCGCCCCTCCTCCGTCGCCGACGCCGCCGTCCCGCCGTCGCCCTCGGCCTCCTCCGCGCCGGGACGAGCCCGTCCCAGATCCGCCGCATCCTGCGAACCAAACGCCGTTCCGCACCGCGCCATCCCGATCCGTCTCGTCCCGGGACCTCCCCGTCCAGTTTCCCCGGGGTGAGATTTTGGCAGTCCTAAGTTTTTTAACAGCATATAGCCATTTCGTATTGGCTATAACTTTGTGCATGTTCATCCTATGAAAATGTGCCATATATGTAAATTGCTCTACTCTACGTGCTCTACATGATGGTAGCATTTGCATTCATGGTAGAAGTCATCTACATGTCATTATCTCTGTTGCAAAAGTGCATCCTAATGTTAACTGCAGAAAACTGTTAATATTTGTCATTTTGTCATTTTTGTGTGATTTAATGCATGCACCATATGAGCAACTTGTCAACATGGCTTTGGAGCATTTTCATGTATTCTTGCTGCTAGTATTTATTTCATGCCATGATATGCCTGGATGTGAGTGCCATGAGCTTGTAAACATGCCTAGTTAATGTTGTTGTTCTGAGTAAAAGTTGTCTGTGATAAAACTTGCCAACTTTGCTTGATGGTTGCCACTATTCTATAGCTCATATGCATATGATTCCTTCATGTGATTTGGTCTATGCAATATGTACTTCGATGCCATGCCTTTGGTTGCCATGTAAAGTTCATATAGCATGTCTCTTTCTTGCTCTCAAGTTGCCATCATGTTAACTCTGCTCATGTATATGCCCTGTTTAGCAGAACATTGCATTTTGCATGGATCATATCGACTTAACCTTGATGCCTATTAACCTGAACCTTTAAGATAAATTGGAGTATATCATGTCTATTTCAAGTGCATATCAAGTTTGTGCCCATCATGTGCCTGTAGCTTGCTGTTTTGATGTTGGCAAAGTGCTATGTTACTGTTTTGGGCAGATTATTATTATAGCTTGTGTTGTTTGTAATTGTTGAACCGTTGCTCCGTTTTGTTCATGTCCTATATGAAACTTGCTTAGATTTGTGTGTAGATTCATGTTGTCAGGTTGCATCCTTGGTCTGAGTGTTTGTGGTTGTTGTTTGCATGCATTTTGCATTATTGCCATGCTAAACTTGTTTAGCTCATATCTTCTAGGCCGTAGCACCGAATTAAATGTTCTACATATGTAACTTGATTAGAAAAATGTGTAGATCATCATGATGCATGTTAACTTGCTGTTTAACAACTTTAACATTGTGTTTAATTCATATCAGTACCAATTTCGAAATTTGCATATGGGGAGATACTGGAATTGTTGTTTGTGTTTCCGGCCTCATTTAAACTTGCCTAGTTGTATGGATTGCTTATGCTTCATCCCTTGCCATGTTTAACAACATTTAATCTTGTCATGCATCATATTTGATTGTGCATCATACCATGTTTATGCTTGTGTGTTTACCATGTTGTTTGCTTCTTTCCGGTTGTGCTTCGTCTCGATAGTTCCGGTTTCGTTGCGATTGTGAGGATTCGTTTGACTACGTTGGTTCATCTTCTTCATGGACTCGTTCTTCTTCCGAGCGGGATTTCAGGCAAGATGATCATGACCTTGGATATCTTTACTATCTTTGCTTGCTAGTTGTCTCGTTGCTATCGTTATGTCGCGCTTCCTACCACATATATGTCAGCCTCCCAAATGCCATGATACAACCTCTAACCACCCTTACCAAGCAAACCGTTGTTTGGCTATGTTACCGCTTTGCTCAGCCCCTTTCTTATAGCGTTGCTAGTTGCAGGTGCTCTTGCAGGTTGTTGCATGTTGGGACATGGACATGTTGGGATATCACAATATCTCTTATTTAATTAATGCATCTATATACTTGGTATTGGGTGGAAGGCTCGGCCTTTTGCCTAGTGTTTTGTTCCACTCAAGCCGCCCTAGTTTTCGTAATGCTGGTGTTATGATCCATGTTTAGCGTTCCTAACATGCTCAGGGGAATGGGACCCTCTTGACAGTTCGCTTTGAATAACCGCTTCCAGCAAGGCCCAACATTGGTTTTAACATTTGCCAACATAATAATACTGAACTAAATAATTAATTGGCATAGGGCGTCATGAACCCGAGGATTCTTTTAATTCCACATAATGCAGGTGGGCCAGTGCTGATGGTGCTGGTCCAAAACAGAGCCACTTGCGGTACCTCCCTGGGCAACTGTTCATCCAGTCGTGGCCTGAGACGAGATACGCGCGGCTACTATCAGGGTGTCGGCACGCCGGGAGGTCTTGCTGGAATTGTGTTACCGTTGTCGAAATGTCTTGTGCATCGGGATTCCGAGGATACTTTGGGCTATCTCGAGGTTGAGGTATTTCCATCGCAGCTTGTGTAGGCTTATGATGGGCCAGGTTGGAACACCCCTGCAGGGTTAAATCTTACGCGAAGCCGTTCCCGCGGTTATGTGGCACTTGGATATTTATAACCTCCGGTTGTAGAGAACTTGACACTAAATCCTAATTAAAATACACCAACCGTGTGCGTAACCGTGACCGTCTCTTTTCGAGGAAGTTCGAGAAGAGAACACGGTGGGGTTATGTTTGACTCGTAAGTAGGTGTTCAGGATCACTTAGTGATCATTTGTAGTTTGCGACCGTTTTGCGTAGATGCTCTTCTTATTCTTGTACTCGTAAGTTAGCCACCATATAATGCTTGGTGCTTGCTGCAACCTCACCACCTTACCCTTCCATACCCATTTAAGCTTTGGTAGTCTTGCTACCCATGGTTATGGGATTGCTGAGTCCTCGTGGCTCACAGATTACTACAATAACAGCTGCAGGTATAGGTAATGCGATGATCTGACGCGAGAGCGATGCGCGTTTTCTTTTGGAGTTCTTCTTCTGCTTCTTCTTCTTCGTCGATCTGGGGATAGGTTCGTGGTCGGCAGCCTGGGCTAGCAGGGTGGATGTCGTTCGTGTTTTCATTTGTGTTTCATCAGTAGTCGGATTCTGCTCTTCTGTATGGTGTTTGCGATGTATTGATGTATTCCTGCGATGACTGTATGTATTTGTCTGTATCCCCATCTATTATGTATGTGGTACGATGTAATGATATCCACCTTGCAAGCGTCTTCGATATGCACTTCTATCCTTGGTGGGGCCTCCGAGTTCCTCGAGAATAGGATCACATATTGGGCGTGACAAGTTTGTATCAGAGCCTCGACCGACAATAGGAGCCCCCTTGCTTGATCGAACCGTTGCCGAGTATAGAAGAAAAACTATTTTGAGTCCTAGTTATATATCGGAGAGTAGGAATTCTTTTTACTCCTTACCCCTTCGTCGCTCTGGTGAGGAATTGTGACGTAGGTGTTTTGATTCTACTATCTCTTCTCACTCAATTTTTTTAGGATCACGCAGGTAGGAATGGTTGCGATATCGGTGTGACGTGACTCTGTTCTTGGTGCCTCCTGACCGTATGGATTGGACCCGGAAGTTGAGCTCCAAGGGGTTTTGTCACACTCGCTATCGTTTCGGTTCCGAGAATACCAGAGGACGCCGACATCGAAACCCTTCTATACTTTTTGTTGTGGCAAATAGTGTCGTGACTTTTCCCCAGTACTGGTGGAGATAGCGCGGATGATCCACTATGACTAGTATCGCTGTGCTTTCGAAGGTCTGAGGTAGACGGATTTGCCAAGTTTCTTGGTCGTGTGTGAAGGTTGCGGATTGGTTGCAGCTGATTAGGATATTATTGTTGTTGTGTGCTGAGTAGGTTCCCATATCCGCAACCTGATCTTATAACCAAGAAGTTTCGGGAGTTCTTATGTGGGAATTCAAGTATTACCTAGAATATCTTTTCCAATAGACACATGATACGATATGGGGTCTATCATATGTTTGTTCCGGCTTATTCTTCAAGCCAATCCTTGTGTTGTTTTTTGTTGTGGTATTTGAGTTGCTTCGAAGTCAAGTGTGGATTCTAAATCTTTCCGAAGCGGTGTTCCCATATTTTGATGTGGAGGCCAATCCTTTTGATCATTGAGTTTGTCATGACAATTCTTTTCACCCGATGTGCTTCTCTTCAAGTTAATCCAATCCTTTCAACATTTGCAAGATCAATTCTTAGTTTTCTCAACGGAGTTCATTTCATCCATCCGAAGTTGTCTTTCTTTTTCCCACCCTCCCACAATTTTTCTTTACGGAGTCAAAATTCTGAAATCAATTATCCATTGTATTCATGAGAAGTCTCTACATTCTTTTCCTTCAATGTTCTTAACCGGTGATTTCTCGTGAAGGTGCTCAGTAGTTTGTTGTTCATCATTCTTCATTCTCATTTCTTTTTGATGGATTCAATTCAAGCTTTGGGTGTTGATCATATCCCGTTCATCGTTTCAAATGCTTTCCCTTGCCGGCAACTCTTAATCATCCATCTCTCTCTATTCTTACCCGGAGTGCTGTAATTATCTCAGAAGTTCCATGTGTCCATTCGAGATCCATTCGTTCTATCTCGTGGTTGTTACCTCTTCCAAGTCATTTAATTCAACCGGTGCAATCTCTATTTCAAACAATTGTTCCAACGGTGTTTCTTTCAGTGGGCCCTAACCCATAGGTCTTTTCCCAGGATCTTACCTGACTCTTCTAATTTTTCCGGAGCTATTCCCAAAGTCTTTCAAAGTTTGACGTAAGAATGGATTCCATTAGTCAATTGCCTTCTCCAAGATCGCTTTCAAATTCTTTTCATCATTGACTCAACCTTTCATTTCTTCATTATTCCGGAGTATCTTATAAATTCTTCATGGTGGTTCTCGTTGTCCTTCTCTGCTTGGAAGACCGAAGAAGAGTTTTTCTTAAATCCTTGTTCGTTCTCTCAAAGATCTGTGGTGCAAGCTTGTTGCCATCCTCATAATTGTTTTCGATTGTGAGAATTCTTTTCATACCCACCCGAAGCATTTCATGAGTTCTTTCCATTTTGATTCTCCGAAGGAAGTTATTTCAGAAGAATTCTTCATTCTCGACATTCTTCTCGCGTTCTCAATTCTTCCGGTGCTTCGTTCAAGTATTCTCCAATAAGCTTGTGATCTCTCCATTCTCTTGTAATTATTTTCCCTCAAGTATCTTCAATGCCTTCCTAATTCTTTCCGGCGATTCGTTCTCTTCTCTTCGTTCGTTTTCAATTCTTACGATGGTTCATTCAACATGCCTCTTCATTTGCTATCGTCTCATTTCATTCATTCTTTCCAAATCCTACCGGTGTTTCCTCGAAGACTTCGTCAAGTTGGCGCTATATCTCTCTTTAATCATTTCAAGAAGAATAAGTAGTATGCAAATTCATTGATGTTCATCAATTTATTTTGATGAAGGATAAACATATCATAATTCTTATTCTTGTTTCATGGAGGTGATTTAATTCCTTCTTCCGGAGTTTTGTTCATGATGAATGAAGTCTCGGTTCCCTTTGCTTCATCTTTTCTTCCGAGTTCCAAGTTTTCTCGGTTATCTTGTCATGAAGCTCCATCTAAAATCATTGCAAGGCTTCATCATGTTCTTCAGCCTTCACTTCTTTTCTAGCATCTTTTCTATCCGGAGTTGTTCGAGAGTTTCTTCTTCGTGGCTCGTTAAGTATTTAATTCATTCTCGAAGTGTTCTTCAAGATTCTTGTTGGAGCTCAAGTATTCTCCTTCTTGCATTCCGAAGTGCAAGTCATTCTCCCTTATCTTTGGTGATGGTGTTATACCATTCTTGATTCATGAGGAGTCTCGAAGAGAAATTGTCAAGAATGATATATTTAAAACCATCATTTCTTTCTCGTAGCTACCTTGGTATAGATTTCACCTAAAGCCTTTTCGATGGATTGTTGCTATTGTGGTGATTATCAATGATCCAAGTTCCCTCTTAAATCATTTCGGTGAAAGAAGTTTTTCATCTCTATGTTGCTCTCAAGCAATCAATTCTTTCCGTAGTGGCTGAATTTCACCTCAAGCTTTGGAGATGTTTTCCATAAGCCCACGACAAGATTATTCTTTCCGTTGTTGATTTTCCAACAACTCCGTTCAGTCCTTCTTTGCGAGGATGCTTTTCAAATTCAATTGTGGTAGAAGTTGTCATTTGCTTCTCCGTTCTTTTGTTTCCAACGATTTAGCTTCTACTCTATTGTTCCGGAGGCAGTGTGATGTTGCTCTCTTCGAACCATTATCTTTTTTCGCCAAGATCAAGTTCTTTCCTTGCTTATCCATGTTACCGGAGTGTTGTGTCCTCTTTTCAAGTTCTTTTCATCTTATCAAGCTTTGCTTCTCATTTCTACCGGAGTGCTGCCCAAATTTTTTCCTTCACATTAGTTGTCTATCTGGTTTAAAATTGAGTGGTTTCCAATTCTTTATTGTCCCTTATGTCTTTGCAACCTGTTCTCGTGTTCTTCCTTCCGTTCTTTTCTCTCAAGTGCTTTCTACTTCGTTCATCTCTGTGGTATTCTTTCTCTCAAGTTGTTCAACACCTCCGAGGGTTGTTGAATTCACTCATTTGTCAAAGAAGCAACTTTCTTTTACCTCTTCCTCTTCCCCTTCCGTTTCCTTCCTAAGATCTCAGGTCGAGATCTTCTGTTAGTGGAGGAGAGTTGTGACGCCCTGAGACCGATGCTCCAGATGTCTTCCTTTTATTCGTCGTCGTTGCCATGTCATTCGCTTGCATGTTGCACTTGGCCATGTCATCATGTGCATTTCATCCGCATGTTTTTCAAAACTTGCATCCGTTCATAGTTGGCGTTCTCCCCGTTCCTTCCGTTGTCCGTTTCGTGTCCCGATACACTCGCACGCGACCACGGCACCTCCGAAATATTATTTCATAAGTGGGATAAAAATGTTCTCGGAATGGGTTGAAAGTTGGCGTGCGGTCTTGTTATGTTGTAGGTAGACCGCCTGCCAAATTTTGTTCCATTCGGAGGTCAATTGATGCCCCAACGGATATCTATAGCGGCACTATAGCCGGTCAAATCGCAGACGTTTTCAGTATTTCAAAGTGTTGCCGGGCCTCTCTTCTCTCCTCTCTTTTGGACCTAGCCCACCTACACAGCCACAATCAGCCCATCTAAGCCTACCCTAAACCCCCCTCTGCTCCGGAGCCGTCCAATCGAGATCAAACGGTCCGAAAACGGACTAAAACCCCTCCTCTAGCCCCTGTCTATAAATAGACAGCTTCCCCTGCCATTTCTGTCCAAACCCGAGCCCTCCATCGGGATCCGTACCGCCGCCAGCCACCTCCCACCTCTCCAGCCGCCGCTCGTGGCCTCTTCCGCGCTGCCACGTCGCCCCCTGTCTCCCACCTCCAGCCGTGGCCCGCCAAGCCCACCCGCGGCCCGCCCGAGCCCATCGGGGCCCGAACGAGACCGTGCGCCAGCTCGAGCGCCCCGCCGCCAGGGAGCTCGCCGCCTCCCTCTGCCTGCGTCGCCGCCTCCTGCATCCCACCGCCTTCGCGCCGCCCTGCCTCCTGGCTGAGCGCCGCCGCCTCGCGCCGCTCGCCGCCTCGTCGCCGCCGCCTAGTTCCGCCAGGCCGCAGCCTCCCGTCGCCAGGAGCTCCAAGCTCGCTGCCCCGCCGCCATGCGCCCGCACCGTCGCCTCGCCGCCACCCACCGCCGACCTGCCTCCGCTGCCGCCCGGATCTGGGGGATCCCGGCCGGATCCGTCCATCCCGACGCCCGCCGGACCCTGCCCGTCCTCGGCCTCCTCCATCGCCGACGGCGCCGTCCCGCCGTCGCCATCGGCCTCCTCCGCGCCGGGACGAGCCCGTCCCAGATCCGCCTCATCCCGCGAACCAAACGCTGTTCCGCACTGCGCCATCCCAATCCGTCTCGTCCCGGGACCTCCCCGTCCAGTTTCCCCAGGGTGAGATTTTGGCAGTCCTGAGTTTTTTAATAGCATATAGGCATTTTGTATTGGCTATAACTTTGTGCATGTTCATCGTATGAAAATGTGCCATATATGTAAATTGCTCTACTCTACGTGCTCTACATGATGGTAGCATTTGCATTCATGGTAGAAGTCATCTACATGTCATTATCTCTGTTGCAAAAGTGCATCCTAATGTTAACTGCAGAAAACTGTTAATATTTGTCATTTTGTCATTTTTGTGTGATTTAATGCATGCACCATATGAGCAACTTGTCAACATGGCTTTGGAGAATTTTCATGTCTTCTTGCTGCTAGTATTTATTTCATGCCATGATATGCCTTGATGTGAGTTCCATGAGCTTGTAAACATGCCTAGTTAATGTTGTTGTTCTGAGTAAAAGCTGTCTGTGATAAAACTTGCCAACTTTGCTTGATGGTTGCCACTATTCTATAGCTCATATGCATATGATTCCTTCATGTGATTTGGTCTATGCAATGTGTACTTCGATGCCATGCCTTTGGGTGCCATGTAAAGTTCCTGTAGCATGTCTCTTTCTTGCTCTCAAGTTGCCATCATGTTAACTCTGCTCATGTATATGCCCTGTTTAGCAGAACATTGCATTTTGCATGGATCATATCGACTTAACCTTGATGCCTATGAACCTGAACCTTTAAGATAAATTGGAGTATATCATGTCTATTTCAAGTGCATATCAAGTTTGTGCCCATCATGTGCCTATAGCTTGATGTTTTGATGTTGGCAAAGTGCTATGTTACTGTTTTGGGCAGATTATTATTATAGATTGCGTTGTTTGTAATTGTTGAACCGTTGCTCCGTTTTGTTCATGTCCTATATGAAACTTGCTTAGATTTGTGTGTAGATTCATGTTGTCAGGTTGCATCCTTGGTCTGAGTGTTTGTGGTTGTTGTTTGCATGCATTTTGCATTATTGCCATGCTAAACTTGTTTAGCTCATATCTTCTAGGCCGTAGCTCCGAATTAAATGTTCTACATATGTAACTTGATTAGAAAAACGTGTAGATCATCATGATGCATGTTAACGTGATGTTTAACAACTTTAACATTGTGTTTAATTCAGATCAGTACCAATTTCGAAATTTGCATATGGGGAGATACCGGAATTGTTGTTTGTGTTTCCGGCCTCATTTAAAGTTGCCTAGTTGTATGGATTGCTTATGCTTCATCCCTTTCCATGTTTAACAACATTTAATCTTGTCATGCATCATATTTGATTGTGCATCATACCATGTTTATGCTTGTGTGTTTATCATGTTGTTTGCTTCTTTCCGGTTGAGCTTCTTCTCGATAGTTCCGGTGTCGTTGCGATTGTGAGGATTCGTTCGACTACGTTGGTTCGTCTTCTTCATGGACTCGTTCTTCTTCCGAGTGGGATTTCAGGCAAGATGATCATGACCTTGGATATCTTTACTATCTTTGCTTGCTAGTTGTCTTGTTGCTATCGTTATGTCGCGCTTCCTACCACATATATGTCAGCCTCCCATATGCCATGATACAGCCTCTAACCACCCTTACCTAGCAAACCATTGTTTGGCTATGTTACCGCTTTGCTCAGCCCCTTTCTTATAGCGTTGCTAGTTGTAGGTGCTCTTGCAAGTTGTTCCATGTTTGGAGATGGACATGTTGGGATATCACAATATCTCTTATTTAATTGATGCATCTATATTATTGGTATTGGGTGGAAGGCTCGGCCTTTTGTCTAGTGTTTTGTTCCACTCAAGCCGCCCTAGTTTCCGTAATACTGGTGTTATGATCCATGTTTAGCGTTCCTAACATGCTCAGGGGAATGGGACCCTCTTGACAGTTCTCTTTGAATAACCGCTTCCAGCAAGGCCCAACATTGGTTTTAACATTTGCCAACATAATAATACTGAACTAAATAATTAATTGGCATAGTGAAAGCACATTTGCTCCCTTAGTGGTTTTGGTAATTCGTAACAACATATATCTCATTGAACTAATGTCCATTCAAGATTAAGATTTCAGGATGTTCAATGATTGGCATGGCATGGACTAGAGATGTGGACCCCTCAAAATGCTAAGGACAAGGATTGGCAAAGGATCAAGACTCTACAATTTTGGTTTAGTGATCCAAGATCACATTGAGTCCATAGGAAAGCCCATACTATTAAAAGGGGATGAGGTGTTGCTTAATGGTCCTTTTGCTCAAGTGCTTAGTGATAGTATTCCTAAACCCTCAACCACTCTCTCTACCCAAATATGTCCTAAATCTAAAGTCCAACTCGGCCCCACCGAAATTTCCAATCCGGCCCCACCGAGTTCATCCAAGACTTAGCCACTTCCAAACCCTAACAAATCGGATCCATCGAAACGGATCTCGGTCCCACCGAGATGGCCTTGCCAACTCTCTGTAATCGGTCGCATTCACTTCGGTCTCACCGAGTTATGCATATCGGTCTCACCGAGATGGCTTGCCAACTCTCTGTTGCCTTATTGCTTCACTTCGGTCCTACCGAGTTGATGCAATCGGTGCCACCGAGATGAGGATTGCCCTAGCCATTGCACTTCGGTCCATCCGAGTTGTTCATATCGGTCCCACCGAGATTCCTAAAGTTCATATCTTTTACACAGTTCGGTGCTACCGAGATGATCGTTTCGGTGCCACCGAGTTGGGTCAAAAGTGTGTAACGGTTGGATTTTGTGTGGAGGCTATATATACCCCTCCACCCCTTCCTTCTCAGGAAGGAGAGCCATCAGAACGTGCCTACACTTCCACCATTCATTTTCTGAGAGAGAACCACGTACTCATGTGTTGAGATCAAGATATTCCATTCCTACCATTTGAACCTTGATCTCTAGCCTTTCCCAAGTTGCTTTCCACTCAAATTCTTCTTCCACCATAGCCAAATCTGTGAGGAGTGTTTGAGTGCTGGGAAGACTATCATTTGAAGCACAAGAGCAAGGAGTTCATCAACAACACATCGTCTTTTACCTTTCTGAGAGTGGTGTCTCCTAGATTGGTTAGGTGTCACTTGGGAGCCTCCAACCAGATGTGGAGTTGAACGAAGAAGTTTGTAAGGGCAAGGAGATCGCCTACTTCGTGAAGATCTACCCCGAGTGAGGCTAGTCCTTCATGGACGTAAGCCATGGTGGAATAGACAAGGTTGCTTCTTCGTGGACCCTTCATGGGTGGAGCCCTCCGTGGACTCGCGCAGCCGTTACCCTTCGTGGGTTGAAGTCTCCATCAACGTGGACGTACGATAGCACCACCTATCGGAACCACGCCAAAAACCACCGTGTCTTCATTGCGTTTGAAATCTCCAATCCCTCCTTTACATACATATGCAATTGCTTACATTCCGCTGCTATACTCTTAGAATTGCATGTGTAGGGTGAGGCTTGACATGTACTATTGCTAAAATCTGCCCACAACTAAAATTTGGGAAAAGGTTAGGTTTTATTTGGTTAAGTAGTCTAATCACCCCCCCCCCCTCTAGACATACTTTCGATCCTACAAGTGGTATCAGAGCCTTGGTCTCCGTAAGCCTTGATTTCCATAGCTTTGGTAATCATAGCCTTGGTTTCACAACCTAGGAGAGTATGGTGTCTAGTGAGGGTAACTATCACCGTAGAGGTCCATATTTTGATGGTACAAACTTTGCTAGTTGGAAACATAAGATGAAAATGCATATTCTTGGTCATAACCCTGCCGTTTGGGCTGTTGTTCATGTTGGCTTGCAAGGTGACTTCTTTGAGGATGGCAAGGAACCGGATCGTGAAGCAACACCGGAAGAATTGAAGATGTTGCAATACAATGCTCAAGCTTGTGACATTCTATTCAACGGTCTATGTCCTGAAGAATTCAACAAAATCAGCCGCCTTGAGAATGCAAAGGAAATTTGGGATACTTTGGTTGATATGCATGAGGGTACCGAATCCGTCAAGGAATCTAAGTTGGATGTGCTCCAAAGTCAACTTGACAAGTTCAAGATGAAGGATGGTGAAGGAGTCGCTGAGATGTACTCTAGGCTTGCTCTCATCACAAATGAGATTGCCAGCTTAGGAAGTGAAGAGATGACCGACAAATTCATCATCAAAAAGATACTTAGAGCTTTGGATGAAAAATATGATACCATCTGCACATTGATCCAAATGATGCCAAATTACAAAGATCTCAAGCCCACGGAAGTCATTGGAAGGATTGTCGCTCATGAAATGTCACTCAAGGACAAAGAGGAGCTGCACAACAAGTCAAGTGGTGCTTACAAAGCCTCAACCGATGCTCCAACAACTTCAAGTGACCAGCTAGTATCCAATGAAGAGATTAGCCTAATGGTGAAAAGGTTCAACAAGTTCTACAAGAACAAAGGAAAAGAAGGAAGCTCTAGCTAAAGACACTATGAGAGAAGATCATCAAGTCGTGACCGTAATTGCTACAATTGTGGAAAGCCCGGACACTACTCAAATGAGTGTACGGCTCCCTACAAGAAAAGAGACGAATCACCAAGAGGAAGACATAGAAGAGATGAATCACCTCGTAAGGAGAGAAGGAGTAGAGATGATTATTATGAATGAAGACACTCTCGAAGAAGTAAGGATTCGGAGAGGAAGGACAAGTCATCAAGGAGCTACACAAGAAGAAGACATCAAGCTCATGTTGGTGAATGGGTTTCCGGCTCCGACTCCGACAACCAATCCAAGAGAAGTTATCACTCCAACTCCGACTATAGTCAAGATGAAGGTGTTGCCGGACTTGCACTTGTGTCATCCAACTCCTACGATCTATTTGACTCACCAAATGAAGGAATTGGAAAATGCTTCATGGCAAAAGGCCCCAAGGTATCACACCCCGAGTATCTTGATTTTAATAGTGATGAAGATGATTTGCTTGGTGATGATGATTTACTTGTTGATAGGGCTAGTAATGTGAGCTATGATGAAAATGCTAGTAATCATGATAGTCAAGAGGAAACGAGTGACAATGCTATGAAGGAGATTGAGCGCCTAACTAAAGAACTAAATGATCTTAAGTTAGGTCATGAAACAACTCAAGAGGATCATAGAGAACTTCTAAGAACTCATGAGAAGCTACGCTTCGAGAAGTTAAATTTAGAGCAGGAGCATGAGTTTCTTAAAGCTATCAATGACGATCTTCGAAAGAAGAGTTCTTCATATCTTGCCAAACGTTTACTCTTGTCTACCTTTATGCCACAAGTTAAACCTAAGCAAACTAGCAACAAGGGTAAAAATGGTTCTACCTCTAGTAGTAACAATAACAATGCTAAATCCAATGTTGTTGCTTCTAGTAGTTCTATTGATTCCACTAATGATTCTCTTAGCCAAGTTACACTTGAGCAAGAAAATATGCTATTGAAAGGAATTATAGAAAAAGGTGTCTACAAGAGTCTTGCCGAGAGTAAACAATTTGAGGAAATTGTACGCAAGCAAGGAAGGCACCGAAAGAACCAAGGTGTTGGTTTTGAACGAAAGTTCAATGCCGATGGAGTTGAGTGGGAAGAAGGTCAATACCCCAAGACGAAGTTTGTTCCTCAACAAGAGAAGTATGATCCTACTTCCTTCAAGGGAACACAAGCTCAAGAAGACCTTCCACCACAAGACCACAAGCTAAAAGGCAAGGACAAGCTTCAAGAAGAGATTGACTCATTTGAAGAAGTTCCTCAAGCCAAGGTCAAGTGGGTTCCCAAGACTTCATCAAGTTCTACTTCATCAAGTGCTACTACAACTCAAAGGATTCCCATCAAGTTGATGTGGGTCCAAAAGAAGAAGAACTAGAGAGTTCTTGAGGGTGACTCCGCCAACAAACTTCACCCATATTCTTTATGGCAAGGACTTGTGCAACCAACTTCCACATTTTCCACTAGTTCATGGAGTCACAAACCCTCTTGTTGGTAAGGCAAGGGACAAGGTAATCAATGCATTCATGGACATCATCATATGTGTATTTCACTCTATGTCTATGGATATCCTTGTATGTTCCTTGTGTGGGACTAACCCATGTAGGTATTGAAAGCACAAAACTCCAAAGGATTGCTCCCAACTTTTGATGGTCTACATCAACATTGAGCGTCCACATCTTCAACATCTACATGAAGTCATTATCGACAAAACCCAAGGTTAGTTCAACCCTCTTAGGGGGGATATCGCATCTAGGGGGAGCTTTGCTCTAAAAATTGAGCTAAAGCAACTCTAATGGTGTGAACACATTAATGCTTTATGTAAAAGTGGTAACCCCACTTGTGCTTAAACGATGAGTATGACCTACGATCAAATGTTCTCATTTGGCTCCTAAGTCAATATACTCATATATAGATGACCTAGTCATCGCCATTGCTTGATAGATGCTAGAATTGGTTGTGCATGTTTGACACATATTTCTTTTGCTATCTTATTGTGTGAGCATGTTGATTTGCATGTTTTCATCATTCGAGGACATCCATTTGTTGTTTTGATTGTCTTGGTTTTTCTGGCCAAGTGGATGTACAAGAATGCCTAAGAACCTTCTCTAGCTATCTATGCTTTCTTGTCTCAAATTCTATTCTTGCTGCATCACAAAAATTGAACAAGTCATTTTCGGACCCTTCGGGTGAGGAGCACTCGGAGCCACCGATCTGAAAGGGCTGAACCTCCAAAACCTTCTAATTGATTTCGGTCAGACCAACCTACTCAAACTCGGTCGAGCCGAAATCATTTAGACTGATCTAGGCTTGTATCTCGGTGCTACCGATTAGACCAACTCGGTTGGACCGAGTTGCTGTAACTGCAAGCAGTTGCACGTCTCGGTGCTACCGATTTGTTCCACTCGGTGCCACCGACAGCACATGGGTATATATTCCCAGCGAACCGTGCGGTTGAAAAAAAATTCAAACGTCACGCACCCGCGCCCCATTGCTGCCGCCCCTTTGGTCTTCGGATCGTCGCCATCGTCTCCAGCGCGCCCTTGCCGCAGGATTCCGTCGCCGTCAACGGCAATCTCCACCACCGTTGCCGCCATAGAGAAACTCCACCGAGTTAGGGTGAGTTTCGATCCCTTTCGTGCTTCCATTTTCCGATTCAATGCACGATTGGATTGCCTGTAATCTTGCCACGAATGCAATCCTCTTTCCACCAGATTAGTTCGTTTGAACGAAATTCGAGCAAAATTTAGGGTTAGGTTTCCGCCGAATGCATCTCGGACCGACCAAATAGGAATTTTTGGTCCCACCGATTTGGCCCTGGCCATAGCACTAGTACATCTCGGTGCCACCGAGTTGTGCGAATCGGTAAGACCGAAAGTAACGTCTCAGTGAAACCCTAGCATCTCGGAGCCACCGAAACCCATCTCGGTCTGACCGAAATGGCGTGCCATGTCTCTGTAGTGTGCTTCGGCGTCACCGAGGTTACCAACTCGGTCCATCCGAACTGCATTCTGTGAAAACCTAGAACTAAAGTTTGAACTCAACTTTTTTTGAAAAACTATCTGCTTTTTGTGATGACTCATCTACTCTACCTATACCCATCTATTCACAGGGTCAGCTCAGCAATATGTCTGATGTCAGTGACAGTCAAAACAGGTCAGAGCAGCATGAAGAACAAAGTGAAGGATCAAGCCATAATGAAAGTTTCTATGAGGGAGAGAGAAGCTCTCCAGATCTTCCTAAAGATGCAACCAGAACAAGGAAGAAGAAAATCTCAGACAGTGAGGATGAGGACTTTGTTGCAAGTGAAGTTGCAACCAAGAAAAAGCGAGTAGTGCTTGCTAAGGAGTACAGCACAAAGCCTACCTCTGTCAAAGAAAGAACTGCTATGAGGAAAGTGCCTCAACAGACAATGCAGAAGCCTAGTGACACAGAGACAGCTGTAGGAACTAAGAAGAAGAGAGTAAGGAAATATTTTGCCCGTGTGATTGGCAGACCTACTATGATGATTGAAGAGGAAGAAGAGGAGGAGGATGAGCCAGCTGTTGCACCCCCTGCAAAAGCACAGAAGCTCATGTCTGATGCAATCAAGACTGCTGCACCTCCCAAGTCAAAGCCTAAGGCACCAGCACCCAAGAGGTCAACCAGAAACATATCAGCTGCAGAGAAGAACAAGGCCCCAGTGCTAGAGTCCAATGTTGATGAAGAGCCTCTAGTGCTCAGAAAGTTGAAGCCTAAGATTCCAGACCACGACAATGCACACCCAGTTGCGGAGAACATGATGTTGAGAAAGGATAAAGGACTGTGTTAGTGGAGACAGTCAGATCCTTATGCTATAAGGAGAAGGACAGCATGTGATTATCGCTTTCACACTCGAAAGCAACAGGATTTTTATGAGACAGTTTTGCTTGACAAGAAGCCCATAGTCAGTGACATGAAGTGGGTGGACTGGGAATACATCGATGAGAATGAGGATTATTTTCCCCATGTCCATGAAAGCTTCAGGATTGCAGGAGTTGACGAGTTTGTTGGACAAAAGTTGACCAAGTGGAATGATGAGATGATCATGCAATTCTACTCTACTGCTCATTTCTATCCAGATGGCAAAATAGTGTGGATGACTGAGGGTATAAGATACCAATCTACCATCTCTGAGTGGGCAAATCTTCTTGGTGCACCCAAGGAAGAGGTGGATGATATTGACATATATGCCAAGCTCAAGATGGATCACAACTCTATGGCCAACATGTACACTGCAATTCCTCAGAAGGACCTTGAAACACACAAGCTTGGATCAGTGAAGCATTTGCTACCAGGTCTGGCCACCTCAAACACAATCTTGCGGTACACCTTGTTACCCAAGTCAGGTGATGATAAGATGATTCGTGGCCACTCCATCAACTTGCTGCACTTATTTGATACTCCTCAGAAATTCAAGGTGATGAGCCTGATAGTAGAGACTATCAAGAGGATAGCAGCAGATCAGAAGAGATCGTGTGGTTATGCTCCACATATTCAGTAGTTGATAAATTCCAAGGTTGGAACCAGCACGTATCTTCTTGATCGAGAGCATTTGCCACTCCGTCCAGAGTTTGAGGACAACGTCATAGTGATGGATTCTTCGCATCCCACTTCTGCACAAGCTCAAGAGGAAATCCGCAAAGCCCAAGAAGCTAAAGCACCTCAGGAAGCAGCAGCTCCCAATGCTCCAATTGCGAATCTCAAGACACAAAAGGATCAAATGCAATATCTGCTTGAAGCCACTCTGAGGATTGAGCGAAGTTTGGCCAACCTTACCCAGACCCAGGCTAGTTCTGAGCGGATCATTGAGACTAAATTTCATGATTTGGATGTCAAGGTGACTGAGATTCAGACTTCAGTGGAACAGCTGCAAGGTGATGTTGATGCTGTCAAGCAAGCCAGATCAGATGACAGTGAAGATGAGAGACCGACCACAGAGTAGTTTCAGCAAGTGCCTAGGGCTGCCAGGTCAGCTGCAGTGCTAGTAGTGGATCCACGGACCACAGTATCTGCACCAGCCGCTACAGCCACAGTGCCACCACAAGTCTCAACTCCTCCAGTCCAGCAGTCATCAGCAGAAGCACTCGCGGACGCTCTCATCTCAACGCCATCTACGCACACCGGAGCTGCCAGAAGGAGGTCGCCTTCAGGAGCTTCGGAGGACCGTGCCTAGAGAGTCGATTAGTGCTATACTCATTTGAACTTTTTGGTACTTGTTGCCAAAGGGGGAGAATTTGTATAGATCATAGGCTTCGAGAGAGAGAGTTTCTTGTTTTTGATTTGCTTCGAGAGTTTCCTTTGCTACTTATTTGCTTGTCCGTACTCTGTTTTATGTGTGCTTGCTACAGTATTCTGTCGTTTATGCTTGTGAGATACTATGTTGATTGATCATATTATGCTTATTGTGATGTTCCATGTTTATCTTTATCATTATCTTGTATGATCAATTACTTACGTTGGTGATGCGTGCCTATTATTCCAATCTTATCATTTTGCGCTCTCCACCAAGATGTATGTGACATGGGAGAGTAACCCATGAGCCTAATCGATTGTGCATTTGCATTCAAACGCAAATTTTTTAATAATGCACAAATTTAGGGGGAGCTCTCGCTTATCACATACTTCTCAAAGCGACGATGTTTTTCATTCACTTAATCATCTGTCGAAGCTTTGATCTATATGTTGTCATCAATTACCAAAAAGGGGGAGATTGAAAGCACATTTGCTCCCTTGGTGGTTTTGGTAATTCATAACAACATATATCTCATTGAACTAATGTCCATTCAAGATTAAGATTTCAGGATGTTCAATGATTGGCATGGCATGGACTAGAGATGTGGACCCCTCAAAATGCTAAGGACAAAGATTGGCAAAGGATCAAGACTCTACATTTTTGGTTTAGTGATCCAAGATCACATTGAGTCCATAGGAAAGCCAATGCTATTAAAAGGGGATGAGGTGTTGCTTAATGGTCCTTTTGCTCAAGTGCTTAGTGACAGTATTCCTAAACCCTCAACCACTCTCTCTACCCAAATATGTCCTAAACCTAAAGTCCAACTCGGCCCCACCGAAATTTCCAATCCGGCCCCACCGAGTTCATCCAAGACTTAGCCACTGCCAAACCCTAACAAATCGGATCGGCCGAAACGGATCTCGGTCCCACCGAGATGGCCTTGCCAACTCTCTGTAATCGGTCGATTTCACTTCGGTCTCACCGAGTTATGCATATCGGTCTCACCGAGATGGCTTGCCAACTCTCTGTTGCCTTATTGCTTCACTTCGGTCCTACCGAGTTGATGCAATCGGTGCCACCGAGATAAGGATTGCCCTAGCCATTGCACTTTGGTCCATCCGAGTTGTTCGTATCGGTCCCACCGAGATTCCTAAAGTTCATATCTTTTACACAGTTCGGTGCTACCGAGATGATCGTTTCGGTGCCACCGAGTTGGGTCAAAAGTGTGTAACGGTTGGATTTTGTGTGGAGGCTATATATACCCCTCCACCCCTTCCTTCTCAGGAAGGAGAGCCATCAGAACGTGCCTACACTTCCACCATTCATTTTCTGAGAGAGAACCACCTACTCATGTGTTGAGATCAAGATATTCCATTCCTACCATTTGAACCTTGATCTCTAGCCTTTCCCAAGTTGCTTTCCACTCAAATTCTTCTTCCACCATAGCCAAATCTGTGAGGAGTGTTTGAGTGCTGGGAAGACTATCATTTGAAGCACAAGAGCAAGGAGTTCATCAACAACACACCGTCTTTTACCTTTTGGAGAGTGGTGTCTCCTAGATTGGTTAGGTGTCACTTGGGAGCCTCCAACCAGATGTGGAGTTGAACCAAGAAGTTTGTAAGGGCAAGGAGATCGCCTACTTCGTGAAGATCTACCCCGAGTGAGGCTAGTCCTTCGTGGACGTAAGCCATGGTGGAATAGACAAGGTTGCTACTTCGTGGACCCTTCGTGGGTGGAGCCCTCCGTGGACTCGCGCAGCCGTTACCCTTCGTGGGTTGAAGTCTCCATCAACATGGACGTACGATAGCACCACCTATCGGAACCACGCCAAAAACCACCGTGTCTTCATTGCGTTTGAAATCTCCAATCCCTCCTTTACATACATGTGCAATTGCTTACATTCCGCTGCTATACTCTTAGAATTGCATGTGTAGGGTCATGCTTGACATGTACTATTGCTAAAATCTGCCCACAACTAAAATTTGGTAAAAGGTTAGGTTTTATTTGGTCAAGTAGTCTAATCACCCCCCCCCCCCTCTAGACATACTTTCGATCCTACACATAGGGCGTCATGAACCCGAGGATTCTTTTACTTCCACATAATGCAGGTGGGCCAGTGCTGATGGTGTTGGTCCAAAATAGAGCCACTTGCGGTACCTCCCTGGGGAACTGGGGTCTTTGGTAACCGTACGTAGTGTTCATCCGGTCGTGGCCTGAGACGAGATACGCGCGGCTACTATCAGGGTGTCGGCACGCCGGGAGGTCTTGCTGGAATTGTGTTACCATTGTCAAAATGTCTTGTGCACCGGGATTCCGAGGATACTTTGGGCTATATCAAGGTTGAGGTATTTCCACCGCAGCTTGTGTAGGCTTATGATGGGCCAGGTTGGAACACCCCTGCAGGGTTAAATCTTACGCGAAGCCGTGCCCGCGGTTATGTGGCACTTGGATATTTATAACCTCCGGTTGTAGAGAACTTGACACTAAATCCTAATTAAAATACACCAACCGTGTGCGTAACCGTGACCGTCTCTTTTTGAGGAAGTTCGAGAAGAGAACACGGTGGGGTTATGTTTGACTCGTAAGTAGGTGTTCAGGATCACTTAGTGATCATTTGTAGTTTGCGACCGTTTTGCATAGATGCTCTTCTTATTCTTGTACTCGTAAGTTAGCCACCATATAATGCTTAGTGCTTGCTGCAACCTCACCACCTTACCCTTCCATACCCATTTAAGCTTTGGTAGTCTTGCTACCCATGGTTATGGGATTGCTGAGTCCTCGTGGCTCACAGATTACTACAACAACAGCTGCAGGTACAGGTAATGCGATGATCTGACGCGAGAGCGATGCGCGTTTGCTTTTCGAGTTCTTCTTCTGCTTCTTCTTCTTCGTCGATCTGGGGATAGGTTCATGGTCGGCAGCCTGGGCTAGCAGGGTAGATGTCGTTCGTGTTTTCGTTTGTGTTTCATCCGTAGTCGGATTCTGCTCTTCTGTATGGTGTTTGCGATGTATTGATGTATTCCTGCGATGAATGTATGTATTTGTTTGTATCCCCATCTATTTTGTATGTGGTACGATGTAATGATATCCACCTTGCAAGCGTCTTCGTTATGCGCTTCTATCCTTGGTGGGGCCTCCGAGTTCCTCGAGAATAGGATCTCATATTGGGCGTGACAAGTTATTATCAGAGCCTCGAACGACCATAGGAGCCCCCTTGATTGATCGAACCGTTGGCGAGAATAGAAGAAAAACTATTTTGAGTCCTAGTTATATATCAGAGAGTAGGAATTCTTTTTACTCCTTATCCCCTTCATCGCTCTGGTGAGGAATTGTGACGTATGTGTTTTGATTCTACTATCTCTTCTCACTCAAATTTTTTTTAGGATCACGCGGGTAGGAATGGTTGCGATATCGGTGTGACGTGACTCTGTTCTTGGTGCCTCTAGACCGTATGGATTGGACGCGGGGAGTTGAGCTCCAAGGGGTTTTGTCACACTCGCTATCGTTTCGGTTCCGAGAATACCAGAGGAAGCCGACATCAAAACGCTTCTATACTCTTTGTGGTGGCAAATAGTGCCGTGACTTTTCCCCAGTACTGGTGGAGATAGCGCGGATGATCCACTATGACTAGTATCGCTGTGCTTTCGAAGGTCTGAGGTAGACGGATTTGCCAAGTTTCTTGGTCGTGTGTGAAGGTTGCGGATTGGTTGCAGCTGATTAGGATATCATTGTTGTTGTGTGCTGAGTAGGTTCCCATATCCGCAACCTGATCTTATAACCAAGAAGTTTCGGGAGTTCTTAGGTGGGAATTCAAGTATTACCTAGAATATCTTTTCCAATAGACACATGATACGATATGGGGTCTATCATATGTTTGTTCCGGCTTATTCTTCAAGCCAATCCTTGTGTTGTTTTTTGTTGTGGTATTTGAGTTGCTTCAAAGTCAAGTGTGGATTCTAAATCTTTCCTAAGCAGTGTTCCCATATTTTGATGTGGAGGCCAATCCTTTTGATCATTGAGTTTGTCATGACAATTCTTTTCACCCGATGTACTTCTCTTCAAGTTAATCCAATCCTTTCAACATTTGCAAGATCAATTCTTAGTTTTCTCAACGGAGTTCATTTCATCCATCCGAAGTTGTCTTTATTTTTCCCACCCTCCCACCATTTTTCTTTACGGAGTCAAAATTCTCAAATCAATTATCCATTGTATTCATGAGAAGTCTCTACATTCTTTTCCTTCAATGTTCTTAACCGGTGATTTCTCGTGTAGGTGCTCAGTACTTTGTTGTTCATCATTCTTCATTCTCATTTTCTTTTCGATGGATTCAATTCAAGCTTTCGGTGTTGATCATATCCCGTTCATCATTTCTAATGCTTTCCCATGCCGGCGCAACTCTTAATCATCCATCTCTCTCTATTCTTACCCGGAGTGCCATAATTATCTCAGAAGTTTCATGTTTCCATTCGAGATCCATTCGTTCTATCTCGTGGTTGTTACCTCTTCCAAGTCATTTAATTCAACCGGTGCAATCTCTATTTCAAACAACTGTTCCAACGGTGTTTCTTTCAGTGGGCCCTAACCCACAGGTCTTTTCCCAGGATCTTACCTGACTCTTCTAATTTTTCCGGAGCTATTCCCAAAGTCTTTCAAAGTTTGACGTAAGAATGGATTCCATTAGTCAATTGCCTTCTCCAAGATCGCTTTCAAATTCTTTTCATCGTTGACTCAACCTTTCATTTCTTCATTATTCCGTAGTATTTCATAAATTCTTCATGGTGGTTCTCGTTGTCCTTTTCTGCTTGGAAGGCCGAAGAAGAGTTTTTCTTAAATCCTTGTTCGTTCTCTCATAGATTCGTGGTGCAAGCTTGTTGCCATCCTCATAATTGTTTTCGATTGTGAGAATTCTTTTCATACCCACCCGGAGCATTTCATGAGTTATTTCCATTTTGATTCTCCGAAGGAAGTTATTTCAGAAGAATTCTTCATTCTCGACATTCTTCTCGCGTTCTCAATTCTTCCGGTGCTTCGTTCAAGTATTCTCCAATAAGCTTGTGATCTCTTCATTCTCTTGTAATTATTTTCCCTCAAGTATCTTCAATGCCTTCCTAATTCTTTCTGGCGATTCGTTCTCTTCTCTTCATTCGTTTTCAATTCTTACGGTGGTTCATTCAACATTCCTCTTCATTTGCTATCGTCTCGTTTCATTCATTCTTTCCAAATCCTACCGGTGTTTCCTCGAAGACTTCGTCAAGTTGGCGCTATATCTCTCTTTAATCTTTTCAAGAAGAATAAGTAGTATGCAAATTCATTGTTGTTCATCAATTTATTTTGATGAAGGATAGATATATCATAATTCTTATTCTTGTTTCATGGAGGTGATTTAATACCTTCTTCCGGAGTTTTGTTCGTGATGAATGAAGTCTCGGTTCCCTTTGCTTCATCTTTTCTTCCGAGTTCCAAATTTTCTCGGTTATCTTTTCATGAAGCTCCATCTAAAATCATTGCAAGGCTTCATCATGTTCTTCAGCCTTCACTTCTTTTCTAGCATCCTTTCTATCCGGAGTTGTTTGAGAGTTTCTTCTTCGTGGCCCATTAAGTATTTAATTCATTCTCGAAGTGTTCTTCAAGATTCTTGTTGGAGCTCAAGTATTCTCCTTCTTGCATTCCGAAGTGCAAGTCATTCTCCCTTATCTTTGGTGATGGTGTTATACCATTCTTGATTCATGAGGAGTCTCGAAGAGAAATTGTCAAGAATGATATATTTAAAACCATCATTGCTTTCTCGTAGCTACCTTGGTATAGATTTCACCTAAAGCTTTTCCGATGGATTGTTGCTATTGTGGTGATTATCAATGATCCAAGTTCCCTCTGAAATCATTTTGGTGAAAGAAGTTTTTCATCTCTATGTTGCTCTCAAGCAATCAATTCTTTCCGTAGTGGCTGAATTTCACCTCAAGTTTTGAAGATGTTTTCCATAAGCCCACGACAAGATTATTCTTTCCGTTGTTGATTTTCCAACAATTCCGTTCAGTCCTTCTTTGCGAGGATGCTTTTCAAATTCAATTGTGGTAGAAGTTGTCATTTGCTTCTCCGTTCTTTTGTTTCCAACGATTTAGCTTCTACTCTATTGTTCCGGAGGCGTTGTGATGTTGCTCTCTTCGAACCATTATCTTTTTTCGCCAAGATCATGTTCTTTCCTTGCTTATCCATGTTACCGGAATGTTGTGTCCTCTTTTCAAGTTCTTTTCATCTTATCAAGCTTTGCTTCTCTTTTCTACCGGAGTGCTGCCCAATTTTTTTCCTTCACATTAGTTGTCTATCTGGTTTAAAAGTGGGTGGTTTCCAATTCTTTCTTTCCCTTATGTCTTTGCAACCTGTTCTCGTGTTCTTCCTTCCGTTCTTTTCTCTCAAGTGCTTTCTACTTCGTTCATCTCTGTGGTATTCTTTCTCTCAAGTTGTTCAACACCTCCGAGGGTTGTTGAATTCACTCATTTGTCAAAGAAGCAACTTTCTTTTACCTCTTCCTCTTCCCCTTCCGTTTCCTTCCTAAGATCTCGGGTCGAGATCTTCTGTTAGTGGAGGAGAGTTGTGACGCCCCGCGACCGATGCTCCAGATGTCTTCCTTTTATTCGTCGTCGTTGCCATGTCATTCGCTTGCATGTTGCACTTGGCCATGTCATCATGTGCATTTCATCTGCATGTTTTTCAAAACTTGCATCCGTTCGTAGTTGGCGTTCTCCCCGTTCCTTCCATTGTCCGTTTCGAGTCCCGACACACTTGCACGCGACCGCGGCACCTCCGAAATATTATTTTATAAGTGGGATAAAAATGTTCTCGGAATGGGTTGAAAGTTGGCGTGCGGTCTTGTTATGTTGTAGGTAGACCGCCTGCCAAATTTCGTTCCATTCGGAGGTCGTTTGATGCCCCAACGGATATCTATAGCGGCACTATAGCCGGTCAAATCGCAGACGTTTTCGGTATTTCAAAGTGTTGTCGGGCCTCTCTTCTCTCCTCTCTTTTGGACCTAGCCCACCTACACAGCCACAATCAGCCCATCTAAGCCTACCCTAAACCCCCCCTCCGCTCTAGAGCCGTCCGATCGAGATCAAACGGTCCGAAAACGGACTAAAACCCCTCCTCTAGCCCTTGTCTATAAATAGACAGCCTCCCCTGCCATTTCTATCCAAACCCTAGCCCTCCATCGGGATCCATGCCGCCGCCGGCCACCTCCCACCTCTCCAGCCGCCGCCCGTGGCCTCTCCCGCGCTGCCACGTCGCCCCCTGACTCCCACCTCCAGCCGCGGCCCGCCAAGCCCATCCACGGCCCGCCCGAGCCCATCGGGGCCCGAACGAGCCCGCGCGCCAGCCCGAGCGCCCTGCCGCCAGGGAGCTCGCCACCTCCCTCCGCCGGCGTTGCCGCCTCCCGCATCCCGCCGCCTTCGCACCGCCCCACCGCCTGGCTGAGCGCCGCCGCCTCACGCCGCTCGCCGCCGCGTCGCCGCCGCCCAGTTCTGCCAGGCCGCAGCCTCCCATCGCCCGGAGCGCCAAGCTCACTGCCCCGCCGCCATGCGCCCGCACCGTCGCCTCGCTGCCACCCACCGCCGACCTGCCTCCGCCGCCGACCAGATTTGGGGGATCCCGGCCGGATCCGTCCGTCCTGACGCCCGCCGGCTCCTGCCCGTCCTCGGCCTCCTCCGTCGCCGACGTCGCCGTCCCGCCGTCGCCCTCGGCCTTCTCCGCGCCGGGACGAGCCCGTCCCAGATCCGCCGCATCCCGCGAACCAAACGCCGTTCCACACCGCGCCATCCCGATCCATCTCATCCCAGGACCTCCCCGTCTAGTTTCCCCAGGGTGAGATTTTGGCAGTCCTGAGTTTTTTAACAGCATATAGGCATTTTGTATTGGCTATAACTTTGTGCATGTTCATCCTATGAAAATGTGCCATATATGTAAATTGCTCTACTCTACGTGCTCTACATGATGGTAGCATTTGCATTCATGGTAGAAGTCATCTACATGTCATTATCTCTGTTGCAAAAGTGCATCCTAATGTTAACTGCAGAAAACTGTTAATATTTGTCATTTTGTCATTTTTGTGTGATTTAATGGATGCACCATATGAGCAACTTGTCAACATGGCTTTGGAGAATTTTCATGTCTTCTTGCTGCTAGTATTTATTTCATGCCATGATATGCCTTGATGTGAGTGCCATGAGCTTGTAAACATGCCTAGTTAATGTTGTTGTTCTGAGTAAAAGCTGTCTGTGATAAAACTTGCCAACTTTGCTTGATGGTTGCCACTATTCTATAGCTCATATGCATATGATTCCTTCATGTGATTTGGTCTATGCAATGTGTACTTCGATGCCATGCCTTTGGTTGTCATGTAAAGTTCCTGTAGCATGTCTCTTTCTTGCTCTCAAGTTGCCATCATGTTAACTCTGCTCATGTATATGCCCTGTTTAGCAAAACATTGCATTTTGCATGGATCATATCGACTTAACCTTGATGCCTATGAACCTGAACCTTTAAGATAAATTGGAGTATATCATGCCTATTTCAAGTGCATATCAAGTTTGTGCCCATCATGTGCCTGTAGCTTGCTATTTTGATGTTGGCAAAGTGCTATGTTACTGTTTTGGGCAGATTATTATTATAGCTTGTGTTGTTTGTAATTGTTGAACCGTTGCTCCGTTTTGTTCATGTCCTATATGAAACTTGCTTAGATTTGTGTGTAGATTCATGTTGTCAGGTTGCATCCTTGGTCTGAGTGTTTGTGGTTGTTGTTTGCATGCATTTTGCATTATTGCCATGTTAAACTTGTTTAGCTCATATCTTCTAGGCCGTAGCTCCGAATTAAATGTTCTACATATGTAACTTGATTAGAAAAACATGTAGATCATCATGATGCATGTTAACTTGCTGTTTAACAACTTTAACATTGTATTTAATTCAGATCAGTACCAATTTCGAAATTTGCATTTGGGGAGATACCGGAATTGTTGTTTGTTTTCCGGCCTCATTTAAACTTGCCTAGTTGTATGGATTGCTTATGCTTCATCCCTTGCCATGTTTAACAACATTTAATCTTGTCATGCATCATATTTGATTGTGCATCATACCATGTTTATGCTTGTGTGTTTACCATGTTGTTTGCTTCTTTCTGGTTGTGCTTCTTCTTGATAGTTCCGGTTTCGTTGCGATTGTGAGGATTCGTTCGACTACGTTGGTTCGTCTTCTTCCTGGACTCGTTCTTCTTCCGAGCGGGATTTCAGGCAAGATGATCATGACCTTGGATATCTTTACTATCTTTGCTTGCTAGTTGTCTCGTTGCTATCGTTATGTCGCGCTTCCTACCACATATATGTCAGCCTCCCATATGCCATGATACAACCTCTAACCACCCTTACCCAGCAAACCGTTGTTTGGCTATGTTACCGCTTTGCTCAGCCCCTTTCTTATAGCGTTGCTAGTTGCAGGTGCTCTTGCAGGTTGTTCCATGTTGGGATATAACAATATCTCTTATTTAATTAATGCATCTATATACTTGGTATTGGGTGGAAGGCTTGGCCTTTTGCCTAGTGTTTTGTTCCACTCAAGCCGCCCTAGTTTCCGTAATGCTGGTGTTATGATCCATGTTTAGCGTTCCTAACATGCTCAGGGGAATGGGACCCTCTTGACAGTTCACTTTGAATAACCGCTTCCAGCAAGGCCCAACATTGGTTTTAACATTTGCCAACATAATAATACTGAACTAAATAATTAATTGGCATAGGGCGTCATGAACCCGAGGATTCTTTTAATTCCACATAATGTAGGTGGGCCAGTGCTGATGGTGCTGGTCCAAAACAGAGCCACTTGTGGTACCTCCCTGGGTAACTGGGTCTTTGGTAACCGTACATAGTGTTCATCCGGTCGTGGCCTGAGACAAGATACGCGCGGCTACTATCAGGGTGTCAGCACGCCTGGAGGTCTTGCTGGAATTGTGTTACCATTGTCGAAATGTCTTGTGCACCGGGATTCCGAGGATACTTTGGGCTATCTCGAGGTTGAGGTATTTCCACCGCAGCTTGTGTAGGCTTATGATGGGCCAGGTTGGAACACCCCTGCAGGGTTAAATCTTACGCGAAGCCGTGCCCGCGGTTATGTGGCACTTGGATATTTATAACCTCCGGTTGTAGAGAACTTGACACTAAATCCTAATTAAAATACACCAACCGTGTGCGTAACCGTGACCGTCTCTTTTTGAGGAAGTTCGAGAAGAGAACACGGTGGGGTTATGTTTGACTCGTAAGTAGGTGTTCAGGATCACTTAGTGATCATTTGTAGTTTGCGACCGTTTTGCGTAGATGCTCTTCTTATTCTTGTACTCGTAAGTTAGACACCATATAATGCTTAGTGCTTGCTGCAACCTCACCACCTTACCCTTCCATACCCATTTAAGCTTTGGTAGTCTTGCTACCCTTGGTTATGGGATTGCTGAGTCCTCGTGGCTCACAGATTACTACAACAACAGCTGCAGGTACAAGTAATGCGTCTTCGATATGCGCTTCTATCCTTTGTGGGGCCTCCGAGTTCCTCGAGAATAGGATCGCATATTGGGCATGACAACTGCTTGCTGCGTGTTCTTATGTACGGTTTGCAGCTTTTAGTCTTCGGACAGTACTTTTCCATCCATGTCCGAAGAGGGCTACTAGATGGGGTTAGTGTCAAACTAAAAAATAAATAGGACTACGAGGGAAAGGTAGAGCTATGTCAAACATACCTCAAAGACTCTAAAGAAGCCCTTGAAGACCTCATGCATTTCGGACTCTACGGACCGGAATCCGTTCAACACCATGCCAATAAGGGCACGATACTCTGCTACGATGGAGGAGCCTATTAAGGCTACCTCCATCTCCTCGGGCCACCCCCTGTAGGCCTGCCCTAAGGCAGGAGGGGTGGGCAGAGTCACCTCGGGTTCCCCTACCGTAGTGGTGGGGATGAAAGCCTCTGGCTGCTGTAATGGCACCGGGGTCGCTGGGCCGAGGACTCAGTGTGGCCCGGCCCATCTTGTCGGACTTCGGGGACCCCTTACCCTTGATCCGGAATGGCCGAGGCCACAACCCCGGCCAAGGGAACTTTGATACTAACCCCCGTGTTATCGGCGGACGGGGGCCAGGCGTGATATTGTTTCCCCCAGCTCATCGTGACCAGGGGAAACCACAACATTCTCGGTGGTCCTGCTTTCCGCCATTAGAGGCGGTGGGAGCCCGTCGTCCGAGATCTTATCGTCAATATGGAAGAGTTGTGGACTGAGAAGAGGGGAGGCGTGTCACAGGTTATGGACTATATTGAATACCGAGCCTAATTAGATTGCTGAAGTTACCTCTGGGGTGCCGGTTTTTTCTGCGGCGGCTGGAAGAGGTCGCCGTCCGACAGGTCGTATAGCACGTCCTGGACCGGCATGGCTTGCTGGCCGATT
This sequence comes from Elymus sibiricus, assembly GCA_039707655.1. Taxonomy (NCBI): domain Eukaryota; kingdom Viridiplantae; phylum Streptophyta; class Magnoliopsida; order Poales; family Poaceae; genus Elymus; species Elymus sibiricus. The sequence continues at coordinate 239,887,345 of CM077676.1, forward strand.
TGATTGGCCGAAGCCTAGCGCAACCTTTTGCGAGCTCGGGAGGGCGCTTCCTCTGAGGCGTCCTCAGATGGCCCCCTTTTCCCTTTTAAAGGAGGTGCCCCCTCTCCCTCGTTCTCCTTGGCCCCCTCCTTCTCAACTTCTTCCTCGTGCGTGGAGGAGGCGCGAGTGTCCTCGAACCGGGCCTCTAAAGGGTCCCGGATGCAAGGGCCGCCCTTCCCCTTCTGGCACTTCGGCTCCTTGGGTGGAACCACGTATGGCTCCACGGTCAGAAGAGCCGTGAACTGGGGTGACCTGACCTCCTCGGGCATCGGCGCTGGGCACATCATTCAGTGTGCCTTGAGGATCCATTTCTAATAAGAAGAATGTGTTCGATTATTCTGATAAGGGAAGTTTATGGAAGGACAGAATATGAAGCTGTATTTCGTATTCACCTCGGGAGCATCGTGCAAGGCTTCGAAGCCATAGTTCGTCCCTTCCAGGGGGAATTCGTTCTGGGACGGCTTGAATAGCACCATCCACATCCCATCCAGGGAGGTGCGGAAGAAGTGCTTCACGGGCGGCACGTCCTTGGGCTTGTAGGACCACATCGGGCTCACCCGAAGCTGGAGTGGCAAGATGCGGCGATGGAGCATAACGTCCACCAGCTTGATCTTCTTCTTGTCTGCCAGAAATTTGACTTTCTGTTGCAGCTCGGCCACCTCTTTGGTATTACCCCAGTCCAAGCTTTTCCTTTTCTAGGAAACAAGCCTTCTTGGAGGAGCCGCCGAGAAGGCTGGGACTTTAGCCTGGCCGCCGACAAGTGGTTCAGTGATATAAAACCACTCTTGCTGCCATTCCTTGATAGTTTCTACGAAGATGCCCTCGAACTAGGCTACCTTCTGATTCTTGCTGATCATGCCCCCCCCCCCCCCCCGCACTCTGTGAGTTCGGAGCCGCTGGACTTCGGCTTGATGCAGAACGTCTTCAGCCATAGGCCAAAGTGTGGCTCGATGCAGAGGAAGGCCTCGCAGATGGTGATAAATGTCGCGAGGTGGAGGATGGAATTCAGGGCTAGATGGTGGAAATCTAGCCCGTAGTAGAAAAGAACCCCGCGCATGAAGGGGTGCAATGGGAACCCCAGACCTCAGATAAGATGGGGAACAAAGATGACCCTCTCCCCTGGCTTGGGAGTAGGGACTTGCTGGTGTGGCTCCAGAGGCCAGCACGCGACATTGGCGGGAATGTATCCCACATCCCGCAGCTCCTGGATCATGCCCTCTATGACGAAGGAGCCGGCCCAGTGCCCTTTAGGGTGGCATCGGCCATCGCCTGACATGGAAGCTGCGGTCGTAGAAGATGATGGGTGAGTTTGGAACTGGATCTGGGCGCTGGAGCTCAGGAGGCGATGTGCGGAGGAGGTGGAATGGGAGAGTAGAAAATTGCTACCGCTACCTCTTTGCTCTTATAAGCCTGTGAAAGGCCAAGAGTCCCCCCTTTGCTGCGCCGAAAAAATCGCCATAGCCCAACAAAAGATGCCATTATGCGCGTGGTGTGAAACAAAATATTGATGATACCCCCCAAAATACGGGCACGATCTCTGCTTTGATGAGACGTGCCAATGAGAAAACTGCCTCGGGCCGCGATTTGAGTAATAGTAACTGCCCTGCCCACGCTTGAGTGGTGACGCTTCGGTAAAAGTTGTCAGGCTAGGTTGTACTGTTCACACCTACCCGGTTGGCCTTCGAGGCTAAGTTATCTCGCATCTTCGGATGCAAATAAATTTGATTAAAACCATGATCGGAGGGCGGATTCCTTTAAGAACAGACCCGATTAAAGCTTGCAATGGACGGAGAGATCCCGGATCATACAAAGGATCATCTAAGAGGAGAACTCGCCTGTCAATCCGAAGACTCCAAAGTCGAACTCAAATTATGTATAAGAACTCGTCTGTCAAGCCGAAGACTCCAAGGCTGAAGTCATATGAGGATCGTCGTCCTCGGTGTCGAAGACCAGTTCAGGGGCTACTGATGGTGTCCTAGACTAGGGGGTACCAACCTAGTTGGCCCACAGTCCATGGGCCAAGCCTACGGCCCACCGTTCTTATAAGGAAGGACTCCGGCGGCATCACACCTCGACGTGATCAAGGTGGACTCTGCCGAAGACTTGACGTGTACTCCAAGGACAACATCGGCCACAAAGCATGTGAATCCCTAGATGATCTACCGACCATGTGTAACCCTAGGTACCCCTGGCGTCTCTATAAGCTGAGGGGTTTAGTCTGTAGATACCACGGTCGTACAACCACCTAGCCTTATGGTTAGAACACAACTTACGATCTCGAGGTAGATCAAGCTTGTACTCGATACATCATCATCAATACAATCAAAGCAGGACGTAGGGTATTACCTCTTCGAGAGGGCTCGAACCTGGGTAAACACTGTCTACTCCGTCTCCTATTACCATAGATCCGAGATCCACAGCTCAGGACCCCCTACCCCGAGGTCTGCCGGTTTTAGTACCGACAGGTGTGATTAGTTTCTCTCTTATGATGTGTGAGTAATTCCCCATAGGCGTGGGAGATGTAGGTGAGTGGTAAGATTCATTTGTGCATGATCGATATGTTGTCATTTGTATTTGTAGTCTTATGATCAGTCTAGTAAGTTGATATACTGTGGTGAACCCTATGCGTGTTGTCCAATTGAAGGGCCCAGGCAAAACGATATCAAGAAATGCACAGGTAACATGTATTGTTTAGGGAATCTGTGACCTCTGATGTGATAGGTGGAGATATCTATGAGGACCGAAGACAATATGAGATAACGGTGATCCATGAAACCTATTGTTTGGTTCCTATCCAAGGACCTTAATTGTGGAGACGACCACTCTGTGGCAACGGCGAAGCAGGACCATAGAATGGAATGTAATCCTGCGAGAAGGAGTTCCGTAACTTTAGGGTGATCCACCCACGGAACACTATGAGTATAACACAAGGTAACTGGCATTACCGTCGCACTGGCACACTTGATATATGTATATACTTACCATGAGTTGAATTCTCTTCGCGCCTAATATCTTCATTGCAGGAATCACAAATCTACTTTCGTGTTTATTTATTTTATATACTTTCAAGAGTTTTTACTATCGTCACTATATACCTTTTATCCTTGACAATTTGGTTTATTTGTCTACCAGGACAGTAACAATATTTGCAGAAGCTCAAGCGGTTACTTCACACAAGAATTGTGACACCTTGTGTGTGACACAAACGCCAATATAAATACTCTCCTCTGCTCTTGGTTGGGATGATAACTAATTGGGATACTTCCAGGAAAGTGCTACATAACCCTGTTCGGCTTGCAGGCACCAAAGCATTTGTTTTGTAACTGTTGCCGGGGAGCTAAGTGCAGAGTATTTGTTTTGTAACTGTTTTTTTGCAGGTGTTGTTATTGTAGATGCTTCCTGTAAGTGACAGGGGCTCTACTCGTTCTTGAAGAACATATCTACCAGATTATATTGCTTGTTTTTCCTCAGGAGTAACAAGCTTCATTAATAGAAAAATATAAAATTAATCAAACGGTTGAGCTTAACACTTTGTTTGCAGAAATGTCGATTAGTCCTAAGCCAAAGAAGACTGTAAGAGACTATTGTGCTCCAGTTATGACCCAAAGATCTCCAATAGTGTATCCTACAAATTATGCAAAAGAGTATTCGAATTGCTATGACCTTATCATGGAAGTTAAAAAGCATGCTTTTGCAGGAACCGAGAAGGAAGACCCTCAATCACATCTTATGTTATTTGATACTCTTTGTGGTACTTTTAAATTGAAGGATGTGTCACGAGAATTTGTTCTATTAAGACTCTTCAGGTTTTCTCTAAAAGGTGATGCTGAAATTTGGTACAACAAATTGCCTCAAGGGAGTATAATCAGCTGGCTAATGTGTGCTGAAAAATTTATGGCTAAATTTCTCCCAGGCACAAAGATTACTAAACTGTGAAGAAATCTCACCTTATTCGTTCAAGAAGATGGAGAAAGTTTATATGGAGTCTGGGGAAGATATTCTAAATTTTTGGACCTTTTCCCTAACCATGGTTATGCTGAACATGTTATACTTCATATGTTTTATCCTGGAATTAACGATGAATCAAAATCTGTTCTTGATCTAAGTGCATGAGGACGTTTCATGTCCCTAACTCTTGAAGAAGGACAAGCACTTATAGAGAAAATTATGATTGCTAAAGAGTAGTGGAATATTGAGGAACCAGTAAAGCCCACTGGAAAAATATATCATATTGAAGATATGGAAGAATTGAAAAAGGTTACTCAAGAGAAAGGTAAACCTGTTGAACAAGTTATCAATGAAAAAGTGGATCTATTTAGTATTTATCAGTAGGAGGACGAACTTCAAGAAACAATGAATAAGTTCAAATTTCATTAAGACAACTTCAATAGAGACTTCCGGAGATGCATCCATCATAATGAAAAGGTTATAGCCTACCTTTCTGAAGAGGTGGAAGGGTTAAGTCATGCAATAAAGAATCTTGATAAACATTCTCGCATGATAGAAACCTACTGCTCTCGCATTTCTAAAACTCAGTCTTTAACTCTTGCTCAATTAGATAAAGACAATCTTGTTACTGTTAGAAACTCATAGTGGTAAAAGAACGCAGGACCCTAAAGACCCGGAATGGTACGAGAAGGAACAAGAGGAAAGAAGAAGACAGAGTCAGAGCCAAACCCAGGAAAATGGAGAACTTCTATTTCGAGAGGAAGAACCGGAAGAACAGGTCCATCAAGATGCACAAGATAATGAAGCGGGGGAAGAAACTGATAAAGAAGTTGATCTCGATGCAGAAACAGTGGACGGTGATAATAATGAAGATGGAGCAACACCAGAAGCTGAAAGAACTGAAGGAAGAAGAGTAGAGAAGAATACCAGACCACCTTATCCAACTAGGGGAGAAAGCAGCCAGGCATCGAGAAATAGAGAAAAAGGTAAGGAGGAGAGAGATAAAGGTAAAACTAAGAAAACACTTCCTTACCCTAAAGCTGTAAGAACACCTTCAAATGATGCACACTATTCCTCTTTTCTACAAGCTATTGCTGACCTAAAAGTTTCATTGCATGTAACTTATATACTAAAAATTCCCACCTTTGCTAAGTTCATGCATGATATTGTTAATAATAGGAAGAGTTTGAATTTAAAAGAATAGGTGGCTATGATAACGGAATATCCCTTTGGAGATAAGATACTGGAAAAGCTAGGAGACCCAGGTATACCTACCATATCTTGTTCAATTGGCAATCTTGATATAAGTAATTCTCCTTGTGATGTTGGAGCAAGAGTAAATGTAATGCCTCTAACTCTCTATCACAAGTTGAACTTGGCAGAATGTGTGCCTATAGGTACCTTGTAGATGGCACATAAATCTATGAATAAACCAATTGGAGTAGCTGAAAATGTGCTACTAAGATTACATGGGCATATTATACCCACTGACTTTGTCATTCTTGATATGCCTGAAGATGAAAAATTATCTATTATTCTCGGTAGGCCATTTTTGAATACCGCAGGTGCAGCGTTGGATTGTGCAGAAGGGAAGGTCACCTTCAGGATTTATGATGAAGAGATAGTAAGATACTTTCCGAAGAAATCAGTAGGAAAAGAGAAATATACACTACTAGGAAATACCTTATAGGTAGAACCTTTATAGTAGCGTGGGGCAATAGGCCAGCGCTACTGGGTACAAATGGGCGCTACAGGTAAGTCTGTAGCAGTAGCGCGGGCTAGCCAACCACTGCTGCTGCTAAATGGTCCCCACCTTACCCACCAGGGCTACCCATAATAGCAGCGTGTCTTGAAATTCCCTCGCTACTGCTAAATTTATAGCAGTAGCGTGGCCCTGCGGCACACCGCTACCACTATGGGTGCACTGTGCCAGCAGGTGGGCCCCACTAAGCAGCAGTGTGGACCGCAAGCCTAGCGCTACTGCTATGGCCTATAGCAGTAGCGCTGGCTGTAACCCGCGTTGTTGCTAAGCCAGCGTTATCCACTTCCTTTCCTCCTCACTCTCCCTCTCCCCACTCACTCTCTCTCCCTCTCTCACCATCGCCGTCGCCACATTGCCGCCGTCCTCTAAGCCCCGGCACCCCCCGCGACCTCCTCCTCCTCCACACATCCGCCGACACCCTAGGTGAGCACACCCGAGCTCCGTCGCGCCCCTTCTCCCTCCTCCTCCAGCTGCCATGCACCCTCTCCCTCCTCCTCCAGCCGTCGCCGGCCCTCCTCCCTCCGTCCTTCATTCTGCAGCCGCCGCATCTCCTCCCTCCTCCCTCCTCCTCCTTCCTCCTAGCTCCCCCATTTAACTAAATTATTTTATAGTTTCTAGTTTGTAGTTTACTGAATTAGTTTATAGTTTCCACTTTATAGTTTCTATTTTATAGTTTGCAGTTTACTAAGTTTAGTTGGTATAATTTAAAAAAATGTCATGTACTTGTTATATTGTGAAATTAGGGCATTGTTCTAGGGTTCATGGTATATTTTCAAATATATTTCAGCAATCAAACTCTAAGTTATATTGTGAAATTAGGGTAACTTTTCTAGGGTTCAAGAAGTAGAAAGTAGGTAAAAAAATTAGGGCATTTTTTAGGGTTTAGGAAACAAATAGTAGACAGTAGAAATTTTTATTTGGAATCAAGTTGGATATTCTCATAGGTTGCTATTAACTAGCCATTTGGAGATTTGGATAGCATATCAACCATAGCTCACTTAGTTATTTTATTTGTGTGCAGGGAAGATCACCGACGTGCCGCTCAACGACACCCAGAAGATCACCAGCATCCTCGACAGCCATCTAGTGAGTAAAGATGGTGCATTTGGACATGATATGTGGAGTAGTGCTGTGTAGGACCTATGTTTTGCCAGAGTGCTATCTTGGCCTTTATTGTGTTGCCCAAGTGCTGTGTAGGACATGATATTTTATTTGTGTTGCCCAAGTGCTATCTTGGCCTTTATTGTTTGCAGCAAAACTCCGAGTTGCCTATGTTTTGCCGGAATGTTGATTCATTTCCATTCCGGCAAATTTCAGGTGCTTGATATGTCCTGTTTTTAGCAAAGGTCATGCCGAAATTTTTCGTGAATTTTGACATGACTTGTGCTAGAAAGTAGGACCTATCGAGTGCCCGTGATTTGCCAGAACGGGAATTAATTGACATTCCGGCAGAACATAGGCCATTTTTTATGCCATTGCTCCGTATATGTAACGGGTTGACTTTCAGTCTGTTGGGGCTCCTTGCTCCATATATGAGAGAGAAGAATCCCGACTGTTGTCGTGGGGGTCGCTCTTCCTCTTCTTTCTCGTGATAGACCTTTTGGTAATGCACGGGAAGGAAGAGAAGAGCGACCATCACCGATGGTCGAAATATCAGTGAGGGAGTGCCCACCATAGACACCACGTGAGATGAGAGGAAGAACCCCGACTGTTGTCGTGGGTGTCGCTTCTCCTTCGTTCCCGTGTGCTAGACATTTTGGTGTAATGCACTCAGAAATGAAGGGAGGAGCAACCATCACCGACGGTCGCAATATCAGAGAGGGAGTGCCCACCATATACACAACGTGAGATGAGAGTTAAGCAAGGAAGACTCGACGGACCGAAAGTCAACCCGTGCTAAATAGTGATCTGTGTGTTGAGTTTCCTGGTAATTGCCGTCGATCGATTTTTAATCTTTGAATTATGAACGTAGGAAATGTCTGACAAAGATAGGATCCCTGAGTGCGAGTACTGCTTCGACGACCGGGGTATGTGCGAGAGGCCTCACCTGGAAGACGGTAGGCGCTTCACCATCAAGCACGGCGAGACCTTCGATGTTTTTATGGTACGTCACAATGACAAGTCTTTTTTCGTAATTAAGCATGACTTCTACTTCTTTGCTTCAATGTGTAATTTCCATTTTTTACAATTTGACTAGTGCATCTCCTGCCATGCAAGACCTTATGTCTTGGATAAGATCGGTTTCGAAGATCGTGAGAGTATAGAGATGAAGAAAACCCACCTGAGGACCCAATACGGTTAAGCTTTTGCCGTTAAGCTATACAATGCAGTGAACCACTCCCATTTTGGTTGCCCAAATTGGAAAGCACTATGCAAGGCATATGGATTCCAGGAGGATATGCATGTCACCTTCGATATTCGTCCTGAAGATGAAATTGAAGATAATATCGACATTTGGGTCGATGTGGATACGCTTCCAGTTCTACCTCTATTTGAGTTTGTCAAACATATTTATTAAGTAATTTATATTGTTTATTTTAAAAATAGTTGATAGCTTATTTCCATTGACAGCTTATTTCCATTCTTCAAGAAATGTACGGAACGTAGTAGACAAAACCTACTACAGTTATGGCTCTGAACTAACTTGTGAGGAGATAAATCATCTTGTCTCATGGATTAATGATGTTGAGACTTTCAAGACGAATTATGATATTCCTCCAAATTATGGTCAATACGTGCCACTAGTCCACGTGTTGAACTACGGTAACATCCATCGAGATACCATGGTAAGATTTTTTCTATTATGTCACCAGTGCATCTTTTGCATACATTCTTCTTAAGCTAAACTACATTGCTAAGTATGTTATTATGATGTTCTTGACCAAAAACTGCCGAAGGATTGTGTGCTTCGTCTGATGCATATGAAAGGTGACATGAGCATTATTAGCTTACGGCCAAGTTGGCATACAGTTCACTGCAGTGCATACACGATTTCTCGAAGAGATGAAGACCTCACAATCAAAGGATGGAGAAAAGTTCTGAATGATCGCAGGGAACTACTTGGGGGCAACATGAAGCGCAGCCCACAAGTGTGAGACAGGTGGATCTCTATTCTCCATAATGGAGATTTAGGGTTTTACCTGTTTTATGCTATTTTACCTTTGAGAGAGTAGCAGGTCCTAGGTAGTACTCATCATGTGCTAAGAACAATTAGCTATGTGCTACATTGTGGTAGAATGATTAGCTATGTGCTACAATGTTGGTTATGACTCTGATGATGATGATGATGAGTTGTGTGCTACATTGTGGTAGAATGATGTGCTAGTTCTTATATGACTATGAAGATGACTTGTTATTATGATGATGACGATCCATGAGTTCTTATATGAATATGATGATGATGATGATGAGTTGTTATTATGATCATGATGAGTTATTATATCAATGGGTGGAAGAAACGCGGATTAGATTCATGTGGATGGATCCAAAGTCTACTAATCCAACCTTTGGTCACTTTGGATCCATCCACATGAATGTAATCCGCGTTTCTTCCACCCAATGATATAATAACTCATCATGATCATAATGATATAACAATCTCTTAATTGCTACTGTATCAAAATTTGTATAATAACGTATCTATACAGCATAAAATAAAAGAAATGAAATACGGACGAATAGTAGTAGCATGGGGTCAAACCCATGCTACTACTACTTAGCAGTAGCGCCTGTTTATACCAACGCTACTGCTAACTTCATTAGTAGTAGCACGGGTCAGGACCACGCTACTACTAATATTTAGCTATAGCGCCCTCCCGCGCTACTGCTAGGCAAAAACCCCGCGCTACTACTAGGGTTTTCCCTAGTAGTGATATTCCACCACCTAAGCGAATATGTGCGATAAGTAAAGAAAATCACTAGTGGAAAAAGTGCTAGCCACAACTTTCGTTGGTGGCGCACCATTTTCCATCAATGCCGACACTATTTTTTTCAAATAGTGTTGGCGTCGGCTAAATTGGTACGCCATCGCTATGAGCTTATTGCTGGCATAGGAATTTTATGATACGCCACTTGTATGTGGGTCCCAACATCCTCGCCATCCAGGGAATATTGCTAATGTAGAAAACATATCGACGCCGGCACTATTTACTATTCTTGTGGCGTCAGATTAGATCCGACGCCACCAGTATATGTTGTGGGGTCCACAATCAGTTCACTGATATTGTGCTGGCGTTCCAAGCGGTCGCACGCCATAAGTATTTGCAGCTCTATATATATAGCTCTTGCAGCTCAAGCTGTGAACATTATCTCTTCTAAATTTTGTCAATCTTGTGTCTCTCCGCAGATCCTAATTAATTATCATACGTGGCCGTCCTCTGCCTCGATCGAATTGATCTATTGACGACTATCAAATCTAGGTAATTAATATATATGCCCAATTTTTGGTTTCCATTTGTTAGCAAAAGGTAGTTATGCTGAAATAATTTTTGACCCTTTTTTAGGCGATTGTCATGGGACGTTCCTAAATAAGCTTATTTAGGAACCACCCCCTCCTAACCTGTTTCTTTTCCCGAAGGGGGCGAGCGAGCGAGCGAGCGGCGCTACCGCGCCGCGAGGGAGTGAGCGAGCTCTGGTCTGCCATTGCCTCCTCCCACCACCGAGTGCCGCCGCCTCCGCCCTTGCGTCGGGGTTGAGCTCTAACCCACGCACTGACGCCTCCTCCCACCTCCGCACGCGACTACCTTCCGCTGCCGCCGCACGCCGCTGCCTTCCTCTGCGGCCTCCTGCGTGATTCAAGATCGAGGAACCCACGCGCAGCTCCCTCCCCTCCTGCTCCGGCCGCGAGCCCCACTGTCCTCGCCGGCCACGCGCTCCCGTGAGCTACCCCTAGCCCTCGACTCCAACCACCTTCTTCCTTCCGTGCGACCACCACCGCCCGACCTCCGTCCGCTGTGCGGCAAATCCATCCCATCCCCGATCCGGTCGCGCGCTTCCCTGCACCTGCTGCTCCCCCGCCGCGCTCCGGCCGGCATCCCCTGTCGTGGCTGCTCCACCCGGGCATGCCCCCCATGGCTGCGCGCCACTGCTCCAACTCCGACCGACTGGGCCAATAGTCCAGGCCGGCGTCGCCGTAGGACCCGCATCCCAAACTCCTCCCACTCCCAGGCGACGACAAAGGCTATCGAGGAGGCTGTCGGGGGGCTACAGGAAGATTCCACAGCAGCAGGTGGTCGCCAGGATCCCCCGATCCCCTTCGGTTCCAACACCGATGGATTCTACGGAGCCCCTCTGCCTTCCGGCTGTTAAATTCTGTAATTAACTTCAGTTAACATCCTGTAGTTAACTTCTAAAGTTAGCGTCCATGGTCTGGTCCGCCCCATGGGCCTCCCTACTTCTCCGCGCAGGTTTCCAGCAGCACCCTGGCCCCAGCCGCCTGCTCCGTCATGCTAGGGATCGACGAGGTGCAGGACCTCGATGGGGATTCACCGGTGGAGCGACCTCCCTGTAGTCCGCCTGCTCCATGCCAGCCTCCGGCGCTACCGCACTCCTCGGTTGTCTACTATGCCACCACAGTCGACGACCACCCAACGAGAGGCCCCCGAGCCATCAAGCACAGCCGGAGAGAATTTTTGCATGCTTCTTTGTCAGTTAGCTGCATATTTGTATCTCGGTCAGTTAGCTATTAACACGTCTTCAGTTAGCTATTACCGTTCTTGCTGCTAGCATTTTCCTGAACAACCTGACAGGTCCTAGGGGTGCAAGAGAAGTATCGCGGCTGGGCGTTGCATGGTGTGTGACTCCCCACGGGGTTCATTCAGGAGGTAAGGACATACTGAAGATCATCTCAGGCGACAGAACCGTAGTATACGTGATGTGTGTCGCTGTTACTGAAGCAATTGGTTTTCCTCTTGCAGTCAGAAGAAAACACACGGGAGCCATCGGAGAGGTGCTGGAAGAAACATGGGTAATAAAGAAACCGAGCAGTTGGATACCCGTTGTATGGGACTTTCTTGTGAGGATCAAGTCTGAACATATTGTTCTCATGGTGCTCTGTGCAGGTTGACACTGAATTTGTGGATGTGGTTGCCTTCAGGTAAACAATCATCCACCTCAGCGTAGGAACTTTGAAAATGGTCGTATCTTACACTGAATGTTGTCTCATTCACCACTCTTGCCGTTCGAAACGACAGGCACGCGCACAAAGTGGCGATTCAGAAGTCCGAATTGTTCTTCATCTGCATGCTGGGACCTTTGTCAAGTGCTATCAAAATCGACGAAACAAATATTCAGTTAGCAAAGGTACATCACCATCTACAAAACTATACATGAAAAAGGAGTATATTGCTTTACTGAAGCGTCTATATATATTGTGACTTTATGTGGTCCAGTTCGTGAAGCATCCGTTTATCCAGGAGGACCACATCTTCCAGAAGATTATGGACATCTGCATCCAGTGGCTGAGGGACTGCTACTGCGGCCTGAAAAAAACCATATTTAACTTTAAATTTTGCAGCAGTTAAAAACCTAAAAAATGAAAAAACCCGAGAGTTAAGTTTGTAAATTTTGCAGCAATTAAACTTTCTCTTGCGTCGTGCGTCTTCCGTCAGTTAACTTTGGATATTTGTAACAGTTTACTTTTACTAAAATGAAGGTGAGTTCAGCTAGAGCACATAAATGTGTGCGGTTTAAAGATTGAGGTAGCTAACTGCTCTTGTTGTAGCAGTTAATTGCTGGTTCTAATGGCACTTGTAGTTAGCAATTGTTAACTACCTCCTGATGCTATTTTTTGTTAAATGCCTCCTGATGCTAATTGCTGCTTCTAGTTGCACTTCAGTGATCTTTTCTGATTCGGCTGGGCAGATTCTAAATTGTTTTATATTGTAGAAAATTAACTGCAAAAAATGTTTCTCTATTTGGATTAGGAAAAATGCACCGACTGTATGATGAAAAACTGCGCTTTTGATTATTGTAGGAACTGCACAGATGGAAGAACGGAGATTGGTTTGTACAGCGATGGATGGATGGGGCAATTAGCTTTGTGGGGGAGTCCGTAGTTTGCCTCTATGCATGCGTCAGTTAACTTTTGCCTCTACAGATCGTGGCAATTTACATTACTGTAGCAAATCACTTCTACTCTAAATCGGGCAACTAGCAGTTAGTTCTGGAAAAACGAGTACTTGGGAAAACCCCTGTGATGTACCAGTTAGCACTGTAAAAAAAAGAAGTTAAATGCAGCATTGTACAAAAATTTGTTACGCAAAAAAGAAAATGAGAAGTTAACTTTTTATCTACAATAGCTGACTTTGCAATTTATAGTAGTCCAGTAAAAAATCTTTGGGAAACATGGCTGTATCCATAATAGTTAACTTCATAATTTGTAGCAGTTAAAAAACAGGAAAAGTTGGCATTAAAAAATGGGCAGTTAACTTTATAATTTAGAGTAGTTAAGAATCTGAAAGTTGACAAACCAAAATGTTCAGAAGTTAACTTTATTATTTTGCAACAGTTAAAACCGTGAAAAGGTTTCCTATGAAAAAAAACAGGAGTTAACTTGGCAAATTCGCAGTAGTTAACTTTATATTACCCGTGGCAGTTAAGTGTCCAAACTATGGCAGTTAAAACTCTACAGTTAAACTCGGCAGGCTTGGAAGTTAACCTCGGTATTCGTGACAGTTAGTGTGACCCTCACAAAAAAAAGTCTCAGTTAACTTGGTCTTAACTGCCGTAGTCCTGACAGTTAACTATTTCAGGCCTCGCAGTTAGCTCGACCCAGGAAAAAAATATATATGTATAAAAAACTAGTTTCTTTAGTCCTGCAGTTAACTCGGTGTTAACTGCCGCAATCCCCGATAGTTGGTTATTTCAGTACCGGCAGTTAACTTGATCCGGGAAAAAGCAAAAAAAAACCAAAAAAAGAGTGTCTTAAGTCTCGGCAGTTAGCTTGGTCATCATATGTCAATTAGCTATTCCGGTCGTGCAGTTAGCGTGTACTGTAGCCGTTCGGGCAAAAAGTGACGAAAATGACGTTAGTTTTTCGAAAACTGCTCTTAAACCGTAGCGAATCTGAAAACGAGTTCTGTATACCAAAGTTCGGGCTAATCCATAGCTTTCCGACGGTGTATCATATGCATCATTCCGACAAACGGTTTGAAAATTTCTTTCACAAAAACACCGAAAATTCATTTGACAAATTTTCAGTTTTTTGAATTTTGTTTAAAAACCGTAAGGATTTTGGGAAAATGATCAACATGCAAAAGTTCCGCCTATTCAATAGCTATCCAACGGTATATCATTTGCATCATTCTGATAAACGGTTCAAAAATTACGATAAAAAAACAGTGCGAAAAAATGGTGCCAGAAAAAGTCCGCCCGGCAGTTAACTAGTATATGACGCACAGTTAGCTTATCTGTTTTTGAGCGGTTAGGAACGGTTCCTGAATAGCTTATTCAGGAATGGGTTGCAGAATAACTGGGATGTATATATATATATATATATATATATATATATATATATATATATATATATATATATATATATATATATATGAAAATGACTATATACTCCTGGGAGTACGTACTCCTGCGCATCATATACCACATAAATGAATTGTTTATACCTCTTTATCATTTTTAATATACTTCATTAACAATTACTAGATGCCCCAAAATGAGTGTCATTAAAAATTATATTTTAAACCACATATTATATTTTATTTAGAAGTAAACTGCATTTTTTGTACGTAAAAAAGGTATACTGCATAAAAAAAGGGTTTCGACGATATTTTTTCGCAAAACTTGCATTGAGGTATATTAAAATAATTAACAAGGTATATTGAGAATGATAAAGACGTATAATATGCTTATTTAAGAGGTATATTTGAATGTGGGAGTACATACTCCCAGGAGTACAGAAGAGGTGTCCTATATATATATATATATATATATATATATATATATATATATATATATATATATATATATATATATATATATATATATATATATATGGATCGAACTATAAATGAGTTCTTTCAGGTGGCGTTGGAAGATATGAATCGCAAAGGCGAAACAGAGATATTATGTCCATGTAAGAAGTGCGAAAATGAAGTTTTGATTGACCTTCTACTGGTCGTGTGAAGATGCACTTATTGAAACATAGCTTCATGCATGGTTACACACAGTGGACAAGGCATGGTGAGGACGAGGAGGATGCCAAAGTCGAAGGGGTGGCACATGATGATGAGCCAGAAGGAGGCATGAAGAACATCGAGGCCGAACATGAAAATCACCAGGACGGAAAGGAAGGCCGTGTGGAGGTTCAGAAAGCAGTGAGAAACCTTTTGTACAAAAGGCAGAAAGAACAGAGCGATAAAGAACTGTCCAAGACGGAAGATGATCTAGATGACCATGACGACCAACAATCTGGCGTGTATCAAAAAGAAGGTAAAGTCCAGCTCAAAACAAAGTGTACGAAAAGAAGCCGAAACACGTTGTTGGATGTAGAAAGTTCCGTCAAGAGAATTCAGAAACGACGCCGCAATTGATTTTATATATGTATTTATTCAGCAAGTACTTGTGTATTGACCGTATTTTAATATTAATAAAATAAATCTTCTCACGTATTTTATTATTCACCATTTGTATTGAACTTAGAAATTGAATTAGATTGTAGGTTGAAAAATAGCGCGAAACAAAACTTTGCCTCTGAACATTTCCCCCAAATCGGCTAAGACAAATGTGAAAATAGCTATGGCGTTGGTTACGTCACCAATGCCATAGCTATATTAGCTATGGCATTGGTGACGTAACCAACGCCATAGCTATTTTCACATATAGCTATGGCATTGGTGACGTAACCAACGCCATAGCTATTTTCACATTTGTCTTAGCCGATTTGGGGGAAATGTTCAAAGGCAAAGTTTCGCGCTCACACACACTCTACTTCTCTCGCGCCACCGCCGCCACCCTCGTCGTCGCCCAACGCCGCATCTCGTGTCGTCGACGCCCCCGTCGAGCTCCTCGACGACGTGGCCGCTCGCACCGCCCTTGGGCCCTCCCCCACCGCTCGTGCCGCCCCCGCCCCCCCCCCCCAACGGTCGCGCCGCTACTTTACCCCCTCCCCCACCGACGCGCCGCCAGCAACCACCTCGACCTCGCCTCCGGCAGCTCCGGCCGGTTGCAAAGCGACCATATTCGCCCTACCCAGGCGCGAACACCTCGATTCCGCCGGTAAGTGAGATCTCTCCTCTTTTTATTTTTTTTGAAGTTCATAGACGTATTTGTTACAATTGCTAGAAATCTATATTTTAGAGTAAACTAGTTGTAGTTGTAACATTGTGAGTTGTTTTGGAAATGGATTTGAGGAAATATGGTTCAAATCACGAAGATTTAATTGTTCATAGACATATTTGATACAATCGTTCTTGAATTTTTGAGATGGGTGCATGTGATGAGTTGTTGAATTTTTGTGTTGGTGATGAATTGTTTGCAGGGACTATATAGGGTTGCCAATGTTTTGGCGAAACATTGATTAATTTCCATTTCGTCAAATTTCTGGCAACCAATATGTCCTATTTTTAGCAAAGGTCATGCCAAAATTTTGTATTTTGTATATGAATTAAGTATATGTCCTATATTTGTTTGTAGATGTCCGACGTGGGCTCTTCTTCGACACATTCAGGTAACGACGAAGCGGCATTTACGGACGCGCAGGGAAACGATGATTATGATGAAGATCTACAGCAGGTGGAGATAAATCTGGATGACTACTATGTGAGAGGCAGTGGCTACAAAGATATTCCTGGTGATGAAAGTAATCTTGAAAAGGGCGCTAGTACTACTGAAGATGATACGAATGAGTATTCTGTTAAGGATGAGGAGGAGGTGGAGGTGGATGATGCTCCAAAATCCAAGAAGCAGCGGAAACCTAGGAGGTGAAATGCTATCGGCACTTACAGGCTTGTGGTCACTCGAGTGAACTCCACGGGTGAGCCTGTTTGTCCGCGGAAGGCGCTGTCTCACTACGGCAACGCCCTAGGTGTCATCCTTCGAGAAGTCTGCTCCATCAACGAGTCTAGTATATGGGATGTTGGCAAAGATAATCTCCGAGAACTCCTCATAAGAAGGGTGCACGCAAGATTCAAGTTTCCTGAGGAGTATGACAACCTATCGTACCCAAAGAATCAGGTAAACAACCATGCAATCCATAAGTTCTCCAAGAATTTGAGTTCTTGGAAATTAGCCGCAAGAAAAGAGCTTCACGAAGATTTCTCTGAGATCAAGAGGAAGTGGCCTACCATTAGTGAAGATGACTGGAACATTTTCAAGATGCAAAATCAGGAGAACCCTGTAGTGCAGAGCCAGTCGACATGGGGGAAGGACATGCGATCAAGGACATTAAGTAACCACACCCTTAGAAGCCGTGATTTTGTTGGGAAGAAGCCCGTGTGGGACAAGCAAGATGCTATACTTGCATCAAAGGGCATCCCAAACCACTTCGAGCAATTCAAAGACCCCCTCGAATATAACTATGTCAGGGGCCAGTACCATTATGATTATAAGTCAGGGGAATTTTCCGCGGATCACCAAACGAGAAGACTGGAAGAAGACCTACAAAGGCAACATGCGGAACCTCAGAGCTCTCAAGGGTCCATGGCCAGGTGGAACACTCCTCTTAACCGGTCGATCAACGTGACCCTCGGCAAGGACACGTTACAGCCGCCGGCGGGTGACCGTGTGAACGGCGCCAGATGCGGAACCAAATGGGAACATCATTATGTCCAAGACCGCGAGCAGCAATGGCAGAGAAGGAGAGCCAACAAGCAAAGCATCGAACAGAAAATAATTGCCACCACAACCGCAGCAATTGCCGACATTGAAGCACGCATCAACACGCAAAGCCAAGCCCATGCCCAAGCCATGCTGCCTTCAATAATTGAGAGCACGAAGCAATGGATCAAAAACGGCCAACTAGGAAACTTTGTCATCCAAGCATCGCCCAAGGATAGCAGCCCTTCTGTCTCATTCGTTGGCAACCCGTCGCCAATGGCTGCTCTCGAGGCTCTTACGAAAGACACTCTGTGCAGTCTCTTAGCGCATGTAAATGGTGAGCTGATTAAAGTTGCAATCGGCTCGATCATTCGCCCCAAAGATACCATCATGCACGGAGTGCAGATGCCTGAGGGGGGCTTCAAAGTTGAGTTGTCTGTTGTCTTAAATGGTTACGATAATATTTCTCCTCCTATACAACCTCTGGGTGCGGATAGCCAGCTGACCCTTGTACAGTGCTTAGGTTGGCCAATGATGTGGCCGAAGAATCAAATTCGGCTAGGAAACGTCCAAATCCTAACAAGCTCGCAGCAGATGATGAACAATGGCAACACGTGTCGAGCACCATCTCCTTTGGGTCAGAGTCAACCTGAAGGCAATAAAAACTACAATGTGGATGTCACTGAGGAACAAGTAACGGGTATTAATGATGAACTACTTGTCAATCGATTCTTCTTGGTCGACGAATATCAGAATCTTGATGGACCTATGCCTGTTGGTCCCACTGAAGCATTCTCTGTGCCTCCTGTTGTACAAGATGATCACCGTGTTGTTCTTTGCCAAAAGAGTCTGTTCAACGATGACTTCACGCCACCAGACACACTAGTGCTACCATCCAGGAGAGCGTTGCTGAGTCCAAAGACACTCAATGCGACGGTAGCAAATGCATTGCCAGGCGGTGCAGCAAGCTAGCCTAACCTGACATGCAAGAAGAGGAGGTGACCAGGTAATAGTAAGAAGGGCACAACCACCTCCAGCCAGCCAGTTCAGAATAATAAACAAGTAGTTCGTCGTGTTGCATGGCAGACTTACCATTCCCCGGGTGAACCCATCCTTCCGAAGGAGCTTAGCGATCTTCTGCAGACAGAATTGAGGCTTCTGCATGACACAATTCTCTGTAGGGAGAAGTACGCATTTTCTCATGCAGGTGGACATCGCCCCATTTTCACAGTGACGGTGCCACCGAATATTGGTTTGTGCGACATTTTCCCCGCGGACAAGTTCTATGTGCCATTCAAAGACATCTTCAACCTGTTCCACCTATACAAGCTTGGTTCTTCCTTAGTACGCCTATGGTCGATCAATAGCGCCTACATTGCCAAATATGAGCTCAACAAGGATGTCGTGGTAGGGGACCCCTACCTCATGCACGAGACCAACGTCAATCTCCCTGATCGCCGTAAAGCTATGAGGAAGTATCAAACAGAGTTCATGCTTGCCAACATGGACAAAGATTGCCTTCTGGTGCCCTACTATCCGAAGTAAGTCATTCGGTAGATAGTATACTTCAGTACAATCTCGTTCTGCTTCCACGTAAATACATTATAACTTGAGGATAATTCGTTTTCCTCTACCTTTTACACAGAGAACATTGTGTCCTCATCGTTATTACCCCGAAGTTCGCCGAAACTTATTTCTTGGATTCGACGAGGAAAGTGAAGAAAGACTACAGAGGCATCAAGAAGGTTCTGGATGAAGCACTCATCGATTATACTAGCCGGGAAGGAGTGATCAGAGAAGGATATCGCAAGTTTGACAAATTCATCAACAGCGTCATGATGCTAACAGTCCGGTGTATCTTGTGGATCCGTCGAAGAAATACATTGATGATCCTTATTCTGGTCATATTACATATTAATGTAATAGGATAGTGACAGCTAGCTATGCTATTGTGGTTCCGTACACTGCTGGATCAGCTACAAACATGCATGTCGTTCTATATTATCATACTTCAAAACTTCCCCCTAGCTAGCTATCTTAATTATCGTGGATGTGTTTTAATTAATGTTACATGTTTCCTTATTCTGGCATGCCAACGTTGCTCATATATTTGATGTAAAAAACATTGCCACGGCACAGTTTTTGCGGTGCCGTGGCAGCGTTTTCCCAGTAGTTACAAACTAAGTAATGGCGTGCAGAGGAATTGCAACGCCTCCAACGTTTCACCATATTTATGGCGTAGGGAAAATGCCAAACGCCATAGGCACATAGGATACTGCCGTTGTGCAAGTGTGTCCGATGCCATAGGTATCTAAAATACTGCTAACGTGGTCGCCAACGCCCCCACTATTTCTTAACAATGGCGCCATATTGGTGGCGTCGTGTGTCCACGCCAGCAAGGTCATTTTTCGCATGCCATAGCTAGGCTTTTCTGCACTAGTCAATCTCTGGCCACCAGAGACCTGAAACGCTACTGAGGTACGAGGTTGATCTTAGCAACCTAAAACCAATCATTTAATAAAAACGTTTGTTGTTATTTTGTTCTCATAAAGAATCTGATGAAAACTGTCAAAAAAGGTTGTTTTTGACTTTGTGTTGTAGGAGAAAAATCGAAGAAAGAAGATAGGAGCAGGAGATCCAAGAGAAAAGAAGGACAGAGAGAAAGACAACAAATTATGCGAGCAGTCATGATTGTTTGAGCGCTTGCATGGAAACGAGGAGGAAACGTCGAAGAAGACCAGAGCAGTCGACTGTATGTCATGCGATCACAGGCGCTCATACTCGCAATGAAACCCTGATCGAAATCGTCAAACGAGTCCAGGGTTGAAGACGGCGTTCCAAGCGACGGGAAGCGCTCGCATGGGCGGTCGTTTGGAGCCTCGACCAGAATAAGCAAATGGAACAGAACAAAAGACGACCTTTCACACGAGCGCTGGCACCCGTATGGCCGATCGCATGAAGTTATGCCTCAAACGTCCTTCACCTCCAGCAAGATCGACGACCTTTCATATGAGCGCTAGCACCCCTATGGGCAGTCGTCCTAGGTACGCAAAACCTAGATCGACTGATTTGAATGTGACATGTCGTTCCATATGAGCGGCCCCGCTCGTATGGGCGGTCGTATGGCGTCCAAATTCATATATTTCAGCCACCGGCGCAAGGGGACCTTCTTCTTCTTTCCCCTTGCGCCCCCAACTCTCATCTCTCTCTCTCAAACCCTCACAAAAATCCCCCAAAACCTCTGATTCTTCGCGGTTCATTCAATTGATCCGTGCATCTTCATCCTCGGTAAGTTTCTCCTCCGATCCATGGTTCATTTGCAAGTTTCCACGATGATTTCATCCTCGTTCTTACCCTAGATGAGATGCAAATATTTTCATTTTTCCATTCGATTTGAATGTTAGGATTCAAAGTAATTGGTTAGTATCGATCTTAGGTAGTGTTAGAACTCGATCCCCACGTAAAACCTACGTTATTCTGTTGTTACTTTTGTTGTGTGTAGAAAATGATGAAATCGGCTATTGCCGCGGGGAAGAAGGTGATGGGCTTGCATTTGAAGCGTTCCCGGAGTGAGGGGGAGAACCTCCACACCTCCGTGAACAAGGACTATGTACGGGTCAGCAAACAGAAGATGACGGCCATGAGATGGAAGTGTGATGCGTTCTTGGAGTCCCAAGGGCTCCACAACGACTTCGCATGGCTTGCGGACAATGCCGGGATGGGAGTTTTCAGTAACTTCCATTACCCGACATACTCGGACATCACCATCGAGTTCCTTTACACCTTCGAGCACACTCTTAAGGATTCGAGGGTGCCGGCGAGTTGCTACTTCACACTTGGAGGGGTGCCGCATACGATGACGCTTGAGCAGTGGTGCACCGTCTTTGGGTTCGAGAACCGTGGGGTTCTCGACACCAGGGACGTGCCCGTCACCGAGATGTTGTGGAAATGGGACCTCATCTCCGTCAAGGAAGAGCATGACATCTCCGGCAAGAAGGTATCGAGAATACAAAACCCCGCCATTCGCTATTTCATGAATTTCATCGGGAACACTCTCTTTGGAAGAGAGAACCTTGGGGGCATGTCGACCTACGACATGTGTTTGCTCCATGCTGCACTCCACCCCCAACTCAGCCCCCAAGCCTAACTTGGGAGCCTTTCTTATGATCCACTTCGGTAGGCAGCACAAGCAGCCGAATGGGAGTATTCTTGTGGGAGGCATAATGACTCACCTCGCTGAGCACTTTGGCCTCAACTCGGAGGATGTTGAGCATGTTCTGGGGCCAACGGTACTTTACCGTCGGGTGATGACCAACTATCATTTCCTTGGGCCCGTTCAGAGGGAGCATTGCTACAAGTGCGCTCTGCCTAACGACTGCGGATGTGCGCTTGCCCTTGCCGCAAGCTTTTACTGTTTCTACGTGTGACATGTGGGTTCTCTCTATTTATGAACTCAATGAGTTTAGATATGCAGCTAGGTTGGAGAATGATATTCATCCTGAGCCAGCACCAGAGTGGGATGCCGCCGCTGAGGGGCACGGTCACAGTTGGGATGCATGGGGCAATGCCCCCAGTATGCTCCCTAGGTTCACTAAGGGCAAGGTAGTGACTATGTGCCTAGGGTTGAGTTTCAGCAGCTAGAGCAGCTGGTCGGAGGGATCCATACGGACCTCCATGAGACTAACAACAACATCCACCTGCTCAAAGGGAATATGTAGTCCCTCTTTTCTTACTGGCAGCCACACCCTGGCACGGGAGGTTAGTCCTCTAGTGGCCCATCTCAGATGCAGTGGCCTCATACGGCTCCGAGGGGCAACGATGACGAGGACATGGACTAGAGTGTAGGCAAGAGCCTAAGCTTGGGGGAGCTCATCCCCTAGTTATCCATGCATGGATATTTTATTTTTCTTCTTTTTCTTTTATTAGCATGTTTATTTTCAGTTTGCATAATAAATTTGTAGAGCAAGCTTTGCTCTTGCTTTGTTGGAATTCTCTTCGTCTGTGTTTTGTTTCTTCAAGCCACTAGATTTGTTCACCCCCAGCAAGTTCGAAATGAAGAAAATGAAGCAGAGAATTGACTGAGGGAGGAAGTGAGCCAGCGCGAGAAGGTATAATATATGCATAATCCCTTGTCTCGCAATTTTATTTAAGAAAGAATTTTCATTTGCCCAGCTGCACTTGAGTTAGTTCCCCTTGTTAGTTGAATATCATTTAGTCATAACTCCCAACTTCAAATTTTGCTAGTGAAACCTTGTTGTGAAGCATGATTTTGCTCTAATAGAAATTCTAAGAAAAACTTAGGGGCTCGGATTTTTGAAGAGAACAAGCATTCGAACACTTCAACTCCATATTGCTGAATTTGATTATCTTGATAACACCTATTGATAGAGTTATTTGGAGGAATGAATAATTGATGTGATTGAGGTTATGCCAAAATTTATTCGCGATACTAAAATCATGGAGCTCCAGCTCATGGCTGGCTTCATGTCCCGTTGCTATATGTTGAGATAATTTGTGTAATTGCGACGCTGATATGTCTCCAATGTATCTATAATTTATGAAGTATTCATGCCATGTTTACGACAATTTTATATGGTTTTGGTGCACTTTTATATGATTTTTATGGAACTAACCTATTAACCTAGTGCCCAGTGCCAGTTGCTGTTTTCTACATGTTTTTGGTTTTCCAAAAAATCCATACCAAACGAAGTACAAATGCCACGAAATTTTATGGTGATTTTTTATAGAAAATAAGAGACCCAGGAAGCTTCGGGAGTCACGAGCCTGGGTGGCGCCCCCCCTAGGCACGCCACCTGAGCTCGTGGGTCCCTCAGGACTCCCCCTGACATGAATCCAACGCTGAAAAATCCTATAAATATAGAAACCCCCAGAAAGAAACCTAGAACTTCCACGCCGCCGCCGCAAGCCTCTGTTCCGAAGCGATCTCATCTGGAGCCCATTTTCGGCACCCTGCCGGGGGGGGATCATCACCGGAGGCCATCTTCATCATCCCGGCAGTCTCCATGATGAGGAGGGAGTAGTTCACCCTCGGGGCTGAGGGTATATACCAGTAGCTATGTGCTTGATCTCTCTCTCTCTCTCTCGTGATCTTGATTGGCACGATCTTGATGTACCATGAGCTTTGTTAATATAGTTGGATCATATGGTGTTCTTCCCTCTCTATCTTGTTGTGATGAATTGAGTCTTTCCCTTTGAGGTTTCATTATTATCGGATTGAATACTTTGGATTTGAGAACACTTGATGTATGTCTTGCATGTGGATACCCGTGGTGACAATGGGGTATTCCATTGAGTCACTCGATATATGTTTTGGTAATAAACTTGCAGATTCCCGAGGTGACATTGGGGTAATCTAAGCACATAGGTTGATACACATTTTCGTCCAACTTTCTCTGATAGAAACTTTGGGGTACTCTTTGAAGTTCTTTGTGTTGGATTGAATATTATGAATCTGAAATTGTTTGATGCATATCGAATAATTAACTCCCGGATACTTGTGGTGACATTGGAGTATCTAGGTGACATTAGAGTTGATTGATGCGTATCATATGGTGTTATTTTAGTACGAACTCTAGGGCTGTTTGTGGCACTTATAGGGATGGCTAAATAGATTGATTGGGAAGGATAACTTTGAGGTGGTTTGCTACCTACAACAGTTTCATCTTATGTTCTCCGCTATTGATAAGAACTTTGGAGTGATTCTTTGTCGCACGTTGAGGGATTGTTATATAATTCAATTATGTTAGCACTGTTGAGAGATTGCACTAGTGAAAGTATGAACCTAGGCCTTGTTTCCAAGCATTGCAATGTCGTTTGGGCTCACTTTTGTTAGTTGCTACCTTGCTGTTTTTATTATTTCAAATTACAAAAACCTATATCTACTATCCATACTACACTTGTATCACCATCTCTTCGCCGAACTAGTGCACCAATACAATTTACCATTGTATTGGTTGTGTTGGGGACACAAGATATTGTTTGTATTTGATTGCAGGGCTGTTTAAGAGAGACCATCTTCATCCTACACCTCCCACGGATTGATAAACCATAGGCCATCCACTTGAGGGAAATTTGCTGCAGTCCTACAAAACTCTGTGCTTGGAGGCCCAACTAAGTCTACAAGAATAAGTTGTGTAGTAGACATCAGACGCCACCATGGACTTGGAGATTGATTGGTAAATGATCGACCTTCTCCAAGGAAGTGTGTATGTGGTAAATAAGAACACTGATCGCTGAGCTCGACAGAGACAACCTTTCTTGATCCATAGTGCAGAAAATTAAGCCACAACGGAAACCAATTGCATATAGTAAATTTTGGCATAACCCCGTCACCGAGAGTTGAAGTTCCAAAGAATAATGGTTAAGAGAAGTGTTTGAAAGCCATGTTTAGGAGGTACTTGTGGGTGTTAATGAAGTGCTTGAATTCTTTGCTCTCTTCATTTTCGAAACTCCCTAGTGCATTTGTTTTATGAGGAGCCTAAGAAAAATGTCCATCCTGAGAAAGAAATGTTTTTACTTGCCTAACACCTGGTTAACAATGAAAAATTTGGTTTGAGAAATTATAACTAGTGATAGGAAACTATACGCTGTTAGGCAATGAGCTTAAGTGAAACTATTCAAATGCGAATACTTTCTTGAATGAAATTGCAGGATAAGTGAGGATGGATATGTCATATTCTCTCGAGCCAGTAAAACTTCTTTCTACTCAATTAAGCTCCATTTTGTTTCTTTGATTTCTCATTTGCTCGAGGAAGAGCAAGTTTTAAGCTTGGGGGAGTTGATGGCTCGAGAATTTCTGATATTTTTTGAGTGATTCTTATTTGGTTTTCACCGGATCTTTGTCACTTCTCGGTTATTTCTAACACTAATCCTTCAAAAGAGAAGAAAATCCGTTTTTTGCATTGTTTGACAGGAAATATCATATATGGAAGGAAACCAAAGAGAATTACTGCAAATCAAGTCAAATGGAGCAACTTCCATGTGGAGAGCCAAGCCACCAGGCGCACCAAAGCAAAAGACGACCTTCCATACGACCACAAGCGCTCATATGAGCGGTCGTATGAGGTGCCAATAGCTCCACCTCGTCTATACAAGACACTTTCGTGAAGGAACCCAGGGGAGAAGAGAACCCTAGCCACCACCACCACTTCCAGAACAGAAGAAGAAGAGATCTGAAGAACCTTTGGAGATCTTCTTAGTTTTGGTCCTTTCATCTCCATCATCATATCATCCTTCACTATTGTAAGAGGAACTCCAAGTTGTGAGAACAAGTTGTAAACTCTATTCACTCTCATCTAGAGATCAAGACTATTTGACTTATCCATTTCATCTTATTATGAATCTTCACGGTATTATCGATATGGTTTTCATGGGTTTAATCTTTGGTGCGATTGGTGTCCCCCTTATGATGTGTGAGTAATTCCCCATAGGCGTGGGAGATGTAGGTGAGTGGTAAGATTCATTTGTGCCTGATCTATATGTCATCATTTGTATTTGTAGTCTTATGATATGTCTAGTTAGTTGTTATACTTTGGTGAACCCTATGCGTGTTATCCAATTTAAGGGCCCAGGCAACACGATCTCAAGAACTACATAGGTAACACATATTTTTTAGGGAATCTGTGACCTCTGACGCAACAGGTGGAGATATCTATGAGGACCAAAGACAATATGAGATAACGGTCATCCATGAAACCTAATGCTTGGTTCTGGTCCAAGGACCATAATTGTTGAGACGACCACTCTGTGGCAACGGTGAAGCAGGACTATAGAATGGAATGTAATCCCACGAGGAGGAGTTCCATAAATTTATGGTGATCCGCCTACATAACACACATATCAAATACTATGAGTATAATACAAGCACTGGTGCAGCGACGTCGTATACAAAAGGTTTTTACCCCCTTTCCGCGACATAGTTTTAAACTGTCGCCTTGCCTGTGTGTGCGATAGGGGGGTCCATCCCACACAACCCAGAAAATCATCAGCGATAGGGAGTAAGAATGCATACGTTTGGCAGAACTAAGCATATGCGATGCTCGCATCTCTCCCAAACGTGAGCCGTCACACAACTATTGCGATATATCAAATTTCCCAAAAGCTCCATCCTTGCTACTCGTGTGGGATGGCATTACCATCGCACGCGCTATTTTGTGGTGCAACATTTACGATACGCACCCCATCACAAATAGTTCATGATTGTAAAGCATGTATGATAAGGAGACTATCACACACATTTACTTTTCCCGCACCATTTGCGATATATAATTACGAAGATAATTTAACCATCGTACATGTGTCGGATATGTTTATGAAACATCCGACTGTCGTACTCGTGTCGGATGGGATAACTATTGCAAGCGCTATTATGTGGTGCAATGTTTACGATGCGTACGACATCACAAATAGTTCATGATTGTAAAGCATGTACGACAAAGAGACTATCACAAACATTTAGTTCAGTTGCACTGTTTGCGATATTGTCTGACATCACACATGCTTTGTAAACGGCAATTGCGTGCATGATCGCACACATGTTCTCTCTATGAAACGTGTCAGATTATGAGGTATATCACACATGTTGTGATTTACAAACCGTGTGCGGCGTAATGACCTGCAGAGTGTATTTTCTCCCTAATTTAATCACTGCAATTTAAAATAGTACAAAATTTCAACTTGAAAGTAGGCAATAATTTTTTTCATGTCCATCAGGTCCAACAACCAATGCATTATTCCATTCACAGGTACATATGTTCAAGAATTACACCCAAAAAAAAAGAATTACATAAGCGCCAAATAAAGAATGATGAACCAGGGTTGTATACTTGTATTAAAGACGGTAAAAAAAGAGGCGAAAGACATTCTGGCTGTTGTACAAGGTAAAGAGGAATGCCCATATTGTGCCCTCCTCCATGCCGAATGCACGCATGACTCTAGTCCAACCCCTTGTGATGGCCGACAGCCCATCCTTCATTGTCTTCATGAGGACTTCTATATAGTCATTGTAGTCTGGTAGAAATACTTTAACCTTTGCATGACCACCAATCATGTAGTTTGAGAGGTAATCTTGAGTAAACTGCTTTGGGATCCACTGCAAATGGAAGACATTGTCATCTAACAACTCATTATGGGCAGTAAAAAGAAGGCTACAGAGTTCTTAGTTACCATCCTACAGTTCACTGTTGTCGTGGGAAACGACGATCTATGGGACCGAACATGCCCCTTTGCGATTCGGCTCACGGGACATGCATGGGACAAACAACAGATTTTCAGTAGGTGCAAGAACACGTGGGGGGTTTATCCAGGGTCAGGCCGCTATGAGCGTAAAACCCTACTCTAGCTCTGTGTTTGATCGTATATGAACTCCAGTTACAAGGAGTGCAGTTTTTCGGCAAGGTGCACGGGAAATGCAGCAACTGCGTGTAATTGAGTTGGGTGTCGACCGTTCTACCTGTAGCCGTGGGCCTCCTTTTATAGGCTAAGGGGTTACCACAGTGGCTAATACAGTCATTACAGAGTATGAACAGTGACTTGCACCGTCACCACGTCTATCTTCCAACGGGGTAAGACAAACACATTTAATGCACCATTAGGTGCTACGTTGGGGAGGCGAAGCCTTGGGCAAAAGATCTATACAACCGGTCCTGGCGCCCTCCTGTAATCTCGACACGTCCCAGGGATGGGTGTCATTAAAGTTAATCTTGGTGTGGCGTGCTGACACGTGCCTTGGCCGGCTACGTTGACTGCCTGTCCGCTCGACACCTAGCATACGAGCCTATCTGGTTGATGGTGAGGTGGAGCGGTAACGGGACAGAACAACCCTGCTGGCATGGAGCTTGCCGGGCCTTGCTTGCCGGCAAGGGGGCTTGCCGGCAACCATAGTCTTGGTCTTCACCTTGCCGGGGAGGAGCTTGCTGGCAAGGGCAGCGTCGATCTTTAGTATGAGAATAGTACTTCTCGATGACCTGCCTTGAGGTCTTCTTCATGGTCTTGGTGTTGAGTCTTGAGTCGTAGTTATCCTCTGTTAAGCCCTTGCCGGAAGGGAGGCTACAACTATCTGTGCACAAGTCTGGGTACTAGGGCACCCATGTCTTAGTACACCGACTGGAGCCCCTGGGCCTGGGCCACACGCGCATGCGAGGTGTTGTTGGGCAAGGCCCAAACAGTGCACAGGCGGTGCGTGGCAGAGGATAACTATCATAATCTTCTCTTTTACCACACTCGCCCATGATGCGCATTAAATGCAGGCGTGGGAGAGGTCGAGCGAAGCGGCGGCAGGAGGTGGTGTGCCTGAAAAGTGTAGCCACATAGGACGGAAAAGAGCCAGCCCTCGCGTTTTCCCCATAAAAAAGGAAACCGCGAGGGGTGCTGCTCATTTACCCCCTCTACCCAATCTAGCCAGTTCACCATCATCTTCAACCTCACGTCAGAGCGCCTTTTTCTTTCACCACCACGTCGCACCCCCCGCCGGCTTCTGAATCCGTCCACCTCGCGCAGCCATGGCGCCCAAGAGGAGTCAGAATAAATCGGGGAAGACGGCTGATCTGGATGCGGAGGCGGGGGAAACGGAGTGGGCAGCACTGCGGAGGGGCAACATCGTCTTCAAGCCGGTGCTGGAGGAGCATGACCTGGTGGAGCGGTATGTGATCATGTGGGGGAAGGACACTAAAGCCCACTCTGCGCCTGATGTTCTTCCCGGCTTCGTTCAGCCCAGCGATGACAAGTACCCCTTCTTTGTCGCTTACTTCTATTGCGGGCTCGTCCCTCCTTTCTCTGAGTTCTTCTGCGAGATCATGTACACGTACGGGTTCAACCTCTTAGATTTCACACCGAATGCCATGACCTGTCTGGCTGTTTTCACGCTTTTCTGTGAAAACTTTGTTGGAGTAATGCCCAGCGCAGCTCTGTTCCACCACTATTTCATCCCCCGCATTGAGGCGGATACCCTCTCCGGCTGTATTGCTTGGATCCCTAGGGACGGGGACGCTTATCTCCCTGGGTTGTTTAATCGGGAATGGAGCGAATGGCACGGAGAATGGTGCTGGATCAAGTACGACAGGTTCCCTGACTCTGCAAGCCCAGAACGAAGAAGGTGAAGCGCGTCGAGGGCTGGGACCACTTTGACGACAAGGATGCCCAGCTCGAAATCGCCACGACCTGCGTTCTCCGCCTCAGGGCCGCCGGCCTCACCATCGAGATGGTGGGGGCCGACTTCCTTCGCCACTGTATTGCCCCTCTTCAGAATAGAGGAAGGCCTGCTTGGGATTACGAGAATGCAGCCGACATCATGCGGGTGAACACAGGGCTTCACACCAACCTGACGGTGATGCAGCACGCGGCTCTCTGCGACATGCTCTTTCGTGCCGGCGGCAAGTTTAACTGGCCGGCAGGCGTGGTGCCGCTGTGCAACAACTCCGCCAAGGATGCTATCATCGCCATGATGCCATCTTGCAACGCCCAAGGTGTCAAAGGGAGTTGGCAAGCACCTCCTAAAGACGCGGTGAGAGGATGGTTCGATACGCTGGTGGAGAAGCCCGTCCGAGAGGAGACGAATTTCTACCGCGACACCACTCAGGTGGAGCTGGAGCATATTGCCAGGAGAGCGGCAGAGGCAAAGTTGGCTGGGGGCATCGGTGGCTCCGGCTCTGCGGCAGTCAATGCTGAGGAGGGGGATGAGGAAGGACTGGCAAACGAGTCATCGGAGGAGCCTGCCGGGAGGCGAGAGCAACTTGCCAGAAGTCAGGGTAAAGAGGCCGCTGAGGAGCAGGCGCTTGATACGTCTCCCACGTATCTATAATTTTTGATTGTTCCATGTTGTTATATTATCAATCTTGGATGTTTTTATATGCATTTACAGCAATTATATATCATTTTTGGAGACTAACCTATTAACTTAGTGCCCAGTGCAAGTTGTTGTTTTCTGCCCTGTTTTTGTTTTACAGAAAATCAATACCAAACGAAGTCCAAATGCCACGAAACTTTTTGGAGATTTTTTTCTGGACAAGATAAACACTAGAAGCTTCGGGAGAAGACCAGACGCCAGAGGAGGTGGCCACGAGCCACCAGGGCACGCCTGGGGGGGGGGGGGCAGGCGCGCCCTGGTGCCTCGTGGGCCCACCTCAGCTCCGTTTGACATAATTCCACCACTATAAATTCAGGAAAAATCAGAAACCCTCAGGGGTGTCCACGAAATACTTTTTCCGCCGCCGCAAGTTTCTGTTCCAGAGAGATCCCATCTCGAGGCCTTCTCCGGTACTCCGCCGGAGGGGGAATCGATCACGGAGGGGCTCTACATAAACCTTGCTTCCCTTCCAATGATGCGTGAGTAGTTTACCACAGACCTTCGGATCCATAGTTAGTAGCTAGATGGCTTCTTCTCTCTTTTTGATCTTCAATACAATATTCTCCTCGATTTTCTTGGAGTTCTATCCGATGTAATCACTTTTTGCGGTGTGTTTGTTGGGATCCGATGAATTGTGTGTTTATGATCAGATTATCCATGAATATATTTGAGTCTTTGCTGCACTCTTTTATGCATGATTATTATAGCCTCGTATTTCTTCTCAGATCTATTGATTTGGTTTGGCCAACTGAGTTGATTTATCTTGCCATGGGAAGAGGTGCTTTGTAATGGGTTCGATCTTGCGGTGCTCAATCCCAGTGACAGAAAGGGACATGACACGTATGTATCGTTGCTATTAAGGGTAAAAAGAGGCGGTTTATTCATGCGTGAGTTTATCTTGTCTACATCATGTCATCGTTCTTAAGGCGTTACTCCGTTCTTTATGGACTTAATACACTAGATGCATGCTGGATAGTGGTCGATGTGTGGAGTAATAGTAGTAGATGCAGGCAGGAGTCGGTCTACTTGTCTCGGACGTGATGCCTATATACATGATCATTGCCTTGGATATCCTCATGATTATTTGATTTTCTATCAATTGCCCAACAGTAATTTGTCTACCCACCGTATGCTATTTTCTCGAGAGAAGCCTCTAGTGAAAACTATGGCCCCCGGGTCTATCTAAATCATATTACTAAAACCCTAAAACTATTGCTGCCATTTTATTTTATTTATTTTATTTTGTATTTTTGTTTCAATCTATCTATCTATCACATACAATTTAATCTTGCAATTGACCGCCGAGGGATTGACAACCCCTCGTTTGTGTTGGGTGCAAGGATTTGTTGTTTGTGTGCAGGTGCTGCTAACGAGGTGTTGCGTGATTCTCCTACTGGTTCGACAACCTTGGTTTCATAACTGAGGGAAATACTTATCTCTACTGTGCTGCATCATCCCTTCCTCTTCGGGGAAAATACCAACGCAAGCTACAAGTAGCAGGAAGAATTTCTAGCGCCGTTGCCGGGGAGACATCATTAACATCTATCAAGTACCTTTGCGTAAACTCTCATCTCCTTGCATTTACTTTATTTGCCATTTGCCTCTCATTTTCATCTCCCCCACTTCTAAAACATTTTTACAAAAATACAAAAATATTTTCCGTTTGCCTTTTTCTTGTTTGCTTGCTTGAAACTTGTTATCCTGAGTGATTTTGGCATGGCGGAAACCGATGATGGTAAAACTCCTAAAAAGGGAAGTTCTACCAATCTTGATGCTAAAACTTTTGTGTTGGGACATGGTAATGTTATAGGAAAAAGTGTCATCCAAGAATTCTTTAATTGCATTGGGACCTTGGCTTTTGATGATGCACCTATACTTAAAGAAACTAATAATTATGTCGATGCTATTTCTGCACTTGTTCTTAAACTTGAAAGAATATTTTTTCGCACCCATCCTACTTTGCAAAGATTATTTTATGAGTTGCCAGTTATAAAAGATCCTAGAGCTAAGAAAATAGCTATCCTTGTTCTCATGAATGAATTTGATCATATAGTGCGAGAAGCTAGGGAAATCTTTGATTTTTATGGTATGAGTCATGAAAAACCAGTAATAGACGAGATCCTTTATAATAATGATTACTTGCTGAGATATTTGTTCCGCAATGACCACATCTTTGATGAGAATATTAAAAAGGAAGTTCCTCCTTTGAATATAATCCAACAAATTTTCAATAGCGTCAATAGACAATACTCTTGGATTGTAACCGGAAATCAAGAGGGATTTAAAGATGGACAACTTGCTAATGCTAAAATTTCTATGGATGATATATTTCATATTACCTTTGAAAAACCCCTTGATAAGAGTGCACCTTTGGATAAGAAGAAGAAAAATGACAATACTTGAAACTATGCATTATGCCTAGCTAGGGGCATAAAACAATAGCGCTCGTTGGGAGGCAACCCAATAAATAAAATAATTTTTTTCTGTTATTGTGTGTTTTTACTTTCATGCTACTGGTATGATTGAGTTTTTATGTTTTTAATTAGTGTCTGTGCCAAGTAAAGCCTTTAGGATGATTTTGAAGATAATATAATTGATGCTGTTTGGAAAACAGAAAGTTTTGCGTCCAGTGCCCGAATTTTGTTTCTGTACTGGAGAGTCAGAAAAATATGAAATTTTTACACAGTATTGGTATATGAATTTCCCACGTTGTCCTAATTTTTCAGAATTTTTGGAGTTACATAAGTATGGATTTTAAATAGATTGCTACAGACTGTTCTGTTCTTGACAGATTCTGTTTTTGATGCACTACTTGCTTGTTTTGATGAATCTATGGATTGTATCGGGGGGTATAAGCCGTGGTGAAGTTAGATTACAGTAGGTATAATGAAAAAATAAAATATGAATGGGTTTGTAATAGTACTTAAAGTAGTGATTTATTTTGTTATACTAACGGATCTCATGAAGGTTTTGTTGAGTTTTGTGTGATTGAAGTTTTCAAGTTTTGGGTGAGATCACGATGGATGAAGGAATAAGGAGTAGCAAAAGCCTAAGCTTGGGGATGCCCGAGGCACCCCAAGGTAATATTCTAGGAAGACTCAAGCGTCTAATCTTGGGGATGCCCCGGAAGGCATCCCCTCTTTCTTCTACCAACCATCGGTAATTTTACTTGGATCTATATTTTTATTCGTCACATGATATGTGTTTTGCTTGGAGCGTCTTGTATAATATGAGTCTTTGCTTTGTTTTCCTTTTAGTTTGTCACAATCATATTTGCTGAACACACCTATCTTGAGAGAGCCACACGTTTATCATCATTTGTTAGAATACTCTATGTGCTACACTTAAATTTTTTGAGCTAGGCAGTTGCTCTAGTGCTTCACTTAAATCTTTTTGAGAACGGTGGTGGCTAAATTTTGAAGAAATAAACTCTCATGCTTCACTTATATTATTTTGAGAGTTGACAAGATTAAAATTTTGAAGAAATAAATTCTCATGCTTCACTTATATTATTTTGAGAATTGATAAGATTGAAATTTTGAAGAAATATTTGCACTCTCATGCTTCACTTAAATCTTTTTGAGAGTTGATGATAGTAACGGTAATTTGCACAAGATATGAATTTGGTCCCAAAGTGATGAATATTCAAGAGGGATATCATAAAAACTTTCATATAGATCATTGGATATGATAAGTGTGATTCCTTGCAATAGTTTTGCGATATGGAAATGATAATATGTGAGTCATGTTAGTGAGTAATTGTGATTTAGTAAGAATATTAGTGTTGAGGTTTGTGATTCCCTATGCATGCACATCAAGTCAATAGTTATGCAAAGAAATTATATCCTATTTATGGTGCATTATTCGGTGTTAGTTATGTTTAATGCATGCTTATGACCGTTTTCGTTTTTTGGTTGGTTGCTTCTCAATCTATTTGCTAGCCTTCATTTGTACTAAGCGGAAATACTGCTTGTGCATCCAAAATCCTTAAATCCAAGTTGTGCCAAATGAGTCCACTATATCTACCTATATGTGGTACTTCAATGCCGTTCCAAGTAAATTTGTGTGTGCCAACTCTAATTTTCAAAATAATTTTTCTGTTTTGTGTGCCCGTACCGCTCATGAAGCGGCAGGGGGTGGCCATTATTTTCCATGCTAGGTGTGTTATTCTCACGATGAGTGTTTATTCACTTGTCATTGCACAAGAGAGTGGCTGGTAATAGGGATGCCCAGTCCCACAATGAAATCAAAAATTAATAACAACAAAATTCCTTGGAAAGTGTTGGTATGGAGGGCACCCGTGGATACGGCTAGCCATGGATTGTGAAAGAATGGTGGAAAGGAAATAAACTTTACTTTCTGTTTGGGAACCGCCTATGGTGTGCCTAGCATGGAAAATATTGGGAATTCTCGGTTGTTTTTGTTGACAGGAAAAGCATGCCTCTCAAAATATTTTATCTCTTTAATTTCAGTTTTTAGCTCTGGCACATTTGACAAATCTCTGCTTCCCTCTGCGAAGGGCCTATCTATTTACTTTTATGCAATTTTTATTTTTATTTGAATCTCCATCTTCTCTTATAAAGCACCAACTAGAGAGCACTATTGTCATACTTGTGCATTGGATGTAGCTAATATTTGAGTGTGTTTCATGAATGGATCAATGATTGAGCATAATGGGCTAGGGATAACTTTCTTTAGCGTTGATATTTTGAAAGACATGGTTGCTTGTTAGCATGCTTGAGTATTTATATCTTCATGTCAAATTATAGACTATTGCTTTGAATCATTCAAGTCCAATGTCCATGCTATAAAAGAAAAGAATATGTGATGAATATGTTAGGCAGCATTCCACATCAAAAATTCTGTTTTTATCATTTACCTACTCGAGGACGAGCTGGAATTAAGCTTGGGGATGCTGATACGTCTCCAACGTATCTATAATTTTTGATTGTTCCATGCTGTTATATTATCAATCTTGGATGTTTTTATATGCATTTACAACAATTATATATCATTTTTGGAGACTAACCTATTAACTTAGTGCTCAGTGCCAATTGTTGTTTTCTGCCCTGTTTTTGTTTTACAGAAAATCAATACCAAACGAAGTCTAAATGCCACGAAACTTTTTGGAGATTTTTTTCTGGACAAGATAAACACTAGAAGCTTCGGGAGAAGACCAGACGCCAGAGGAGGTGGCCACGAGCCACCATGACGCGCCTGGGGGGGGGGGCAGGCGTGCCCTGGTGCCTCGTGGGCCCACCTCAGCTCCGTTTGACCTAATTCCACCACTATAAATTCAGGAAAAATCAGAAACTCTCAGGGGAGTCCACGAAATACTTTTTCCGCCGCCGCAAGTTTCTGTTCCAGAGAGATCCCATCTGGAGGCCTTCTCCGGTACTCCGCCGGAGGGGGAATTGATCATGGAGGGGCTCTACATCAACCTTGTGCCCTTCCGATGATGCGTGAGTAGTTTACCATAGACCTTCGGGTCCATAGTTAGTAGCTAGATGGCTTCTTCTCTCTTTTTGATCTTCAATACAATGTTCTCCTCGATGTTCTTGGAGTTCTATCCGATGTAATCACTTTTTGCGGTGTGTTTGTTGGTATCCGATGAATTGTAAGTTTATGATCAAATTATCCATGAATATATTTGAGTCTTTGCTGCACTCTTTTATGCATGATTATTATAGCCTCGTATTTCTTCTCCGATCTATTGATTTAGTTTGGCCAACTGAGTTGATTTATCTTGCCATGGGAAGAGGTGCTTTGTTATGGGTTCAATCTTGCGGTGCTCAATCCCAGTGACAGAAAGGGACATGACACATATGTATCGTTGCTATTAAGGGTAAAAAGATGGGGTTTATTCATGCGTGAGTTTATCTTGTCTACATCATGTCATCGTTCTTAAGGCGTTACTCCGTTCTTTATAGACTTAATACACTAGATGCATGCTGAATAGCGGTCGATGTGTGGAGTAATAGTAGTAGATGTATGCAGGAGTCGATCTACTTGTCTCGGACATGATGCCTATATACATGATCATTGCCTTGGATATCATCATGATTATTTGCTTTTCTATCAATTGCCGAACAGTAATTTGTCTACCCACCGTATGCTATTTTCTCGAGAGAAGCCCCTAGTGAAAACTATGGCCCCCGGGTCCATCTAAATCATATTACTAAAACCCTAAAAATATTGCTGCCATTTTCTTTTATTTATTTTACTTTGTATTTTTTTTTCAATCAATCTGTCTGTCACATACAATTTAATCTTGCAATTGACCATCGAGGGATTGACAACCCCTCGTTTGCGTTGGGTGCAAGGATTTGTTGTTTGTGTGCAGGTGCTGCTGACGAGGTGTTAGGTGATTCTCCTACTGGTTCGATAACCTTGGTTTCATAACTGAGGGAAATACTTATCTCTACTATGCTGCATCATCCCTTCCTCTTCGGGGAAAATACCTACACAAGCTACAAGTAGCAGCGCTCAAGGAGCGCCTTGCTCCGGCAAGGAGGACTCGCGCGTCCTTCGGCGAGCCATTTCCGGGGAGCCGGTTCACTCTTCGCCCTCGGTTGAGGAGGTTGCCAGTCGGGAGGCAACTGGCGAGGTTGCCGGGCGACGAGGGACTCAACGCCAAACTCCTCAACAGCAGCGAACGCGGTGCACTTCTACGAAGAGTACAGCCGCGCCGGATGCCGGAGCGGCCGGGTCGTCTCGTCCTGCCGTGCCTGTGGTAACTAAATGGGCCATGACTCCTACCCCGCCTTCTTCCTCCAGTGCCAAGCCCGAAGGCTTGTATGATCTCTCCATCCTTAGCGATGAGGAGGAGGAAGAGGAGTATGTATCCCCAATTTCCTTTATTCAATTTTTGACTTCTTGCCTGTGTTAACCTGACTTGCTTCGCCCTGCCTTAATCGACAGTGACAGGGAAACCCTGGCGCAAAGGATGGCCAAGAGGCCGAGGATTAGAGCAGAGGAGGAGCCGGCAACAAGCATGGCGCCGGACGTCGAAGTCTCGAAAACCAGTTCCCAGCGCAGCCCACAACACAGCCCCCTACGTGAGGCCAGTATTCACTTGCCTTTGGCGAGCATGGGTGTTGAGATGTTCACTGCTGACATCGGCATGGGAGCAGGAGAAGAGCGTCCCGAGGAGGAACACCCGGAGGCTGATCCAGCAGGGATGCCTCCATCAAGCGCTCCCCCGGCGAGCGGTCCTCCGACAAGGACCTCCACAAACGAGGCCGTTCGCACTGATGAAGTGCCGGCAACTGTGGCTGCCGACAACCAGGCGACGACAACCGAAGTTGCCGGTGAGGAGATTATCCCTCCTCAACAGTCTCAGTCTGGTATGCCTCCTATCGTCTATTGGATTTTTCTTTTAACCTTCTTTCTCTCTTTTTTTTGTTTCTTGAACTTGATCTGAGTCTTGATTTCCTCTCCACCTCATCCTTTTATCTGACAACATGGATGTCGATTCCACCATCGAGGAAATTGCAAAGGATACCACCAACGAGGCTATCAACATTGCTGCCGATGAGGCCATCAGGATGACTGACGAGGAGACCGCCAAGGCTGCTCACGAAGAGGCCACCGCGGGTGCTGCTGAGGAAAGCGGTAATTAGAACGTCGAGGCCACTGAAGATATTCCTGTCTCAGGAGCGCCAAGCGCTAACTTGGCTAGGAGGGCGATCTTGGCCGGCAAGGCGGTCGCCGATGACCACCCCTCGACATCTGAAGAACCCTTCTCAAGCAGATACTTGAAGGTTGGCAACAATCTATTCGTCAACCTTCCTGGGACGTCAAGCATCGGGGTGCCTATGGAAGGAGAGATCTTGGACGGTGAGGTCCTTACTGCTGCTGGACTTGAGGTCGTTGACAAGCTACCTGCCAACATCAATGAACCAAGGAGCAGCAATTCCTCAAAGCCATGAGCGAGAACTTCCGAAAACTCAAGGCATGCCACCGCGACCACACGGATAACTTGGACTCCAGGGCGGCCATCCTTGACAAGGCGGAGGATGATTTCAAGAGACGCGTGGAAGAAACGCAGATTTGGTATGCGGAATGCCTCCAAAACCTCTATGAACGTCAAACTCAGCTTGCCAAGGCCCAGGAGAAGTTCATTCTGGAAAAGGCTGATGCCGAGAATGTTGGAAATATGCCCTAGAGGCAATAATAAATTGGTTATTATTATATTTCCTTGTTCATGATAATCGTTTATTATCCATGCTATAATTGTATTGATTGGAAACTCAAATACATGTGTGGGTAAATAGACAACACTGTGTCCCTAGTATGCCTCTAGTTGACTAGCTCGTTGATCAAAGATGGTTAAGGTTTCCTAGCCATTGACATGAGATGTCATTTGATAACGGGATCACATCATTAGGAGAATGATGTGATGGACAAGACCCAAACTGTAAACGTAGCATTTGATCGTGTCAGTTTATTGCTATTGTTTTCTGCATGTCAAGTATCTGTTCCTTTGACCATGAGATCATGCAACTCACTGACACCAGAGGAATACCTTGT
Organism: Elymus sibiricus; assembly: GCA_039707655.1. Taxonomy (NCBI): domain Eukaryota; kingdom Viridiplantae; phylum Streptophyta; class Magnoliopsida; order Poales; family Poaceae; genus Elymus; species Elymus sibiricus. The sequence continues at coordinate 239,926,257 of CM077676.1, forward strand.
GTGTATCAAACGTCGCAACGTAACTGGGTGACTATAAAGGTGCTCTACAGGTATCTCCGAGGGTGTCTGTTGGGTTGGCATGGATCAAGACTGGGATTTGTTACTCCGTATGACGGAGAGGTATCTCAGGGCCCACTCGGTAATACAACATCACATTGAGCCTTGCAAGCAAAGTGACTAAAGAGTTAGCCACAGGATCTTGTATTACGGAACGAGTAAAGAGACTTGCCGGTAACGAGATTGAACTAGGTATAGAGATACCGACGATCGAATCTCGGGCAAGTAACATACCGAAGAACAAAGGGAACAGCATACGGGATTAACTGAATCCTTGACATAGAGGTTCGACCGATAAAGATCTTCGTAGAATATGTAGGAGCCAATATGGGCATCCAGGTCCCGCTATTGGTTATTGATCGTAGAAGTGTCTCGGTCATGTCTACATAGTTCTCGAACCCGCAGGGTCTACACACTTAACGTTTGGTGACGATTAGTATAATTGAGTTATTATGTTGGTGACCGAAAGTTGTTCGGAGTCTCGGATAAGATCCCGGACATGACGAGGATCTCCGGAAGAGTCCGGAGGTAAAGATTGATATATGTGATAATAGTGTTTTGATCTCCAGGAAGAGTTCCGGAGTTCACCGGAATGGGTTCCGGATGTTTACCGAAGTGTTCGGGTGCAGCAACACTTTATATGGGCCAAAGGGATAAAGCCCACAAGGTATTGGAAAGTGCAAAAGTAGTTTTGCTGCCGCGTAAGCGGTACTACCGCTTGGTGAAGCGGTACTACCGCCCGAGCGGTACTACCGCTTGTGTGAAGCGGTACTACCGCCCAAGCGGTACTACCGCTTGTGTGAAGCGGTACTACCGCTTGTGTGCGGCTGTGCACGGTTCGGCAGGGATCCGAGTTGGACTCTTTCCCTGCGGGCCAAACCGACCTTGTGCGGGCAAAACCGACCTGGAGGAGGCTTTTACTCCAAGTTTAGACCCCAAGGATCAACATATAAATAGAGGGGCAGGGCTAGCACACGGGATACATCAGGATTTCCCAAGCCGTGTGCCGGCAACCCTAGCCCTCTAGTTCCTCCGTCATAATCTTCGTAGTGCTTGGCGAAGCCCTGCAGAGATTGTTCCTCACCACCATCACCACGCCGTCGTGCTGCTGGAACTCAACCACTACTTCACCATCGCTCGCTGGATCGAGGAGGTGAAGGCGTCATCAAGCCTTACATGTGTTGAACGCGGAGGTGCCGTCCGTTCGGCGCTAGTTCGTGATCGGATCGAGGGACGACTTGCGATTTGGATCGCGGAGACGTTCGACTACATCAACCGCGTTTCTTAAACGCTTCCGCTTAGCGATCTACAAGGGTATGTAGATTCACTCTCCCTCTCGTAGATGCTCATCACCATGGATAGATCTTGTGTGTGCGTAGGAAAAATTTTGTTTCCCATGCAACGTTCACCAACAGTGGCATCATGAGCCAGGTCTATGCGTAGATGAGATCTCGAGTAGAACACAAACGAGTTGTGGGCGTGGGTGTATACATATTGCTTGCCGTTACTAGTTGATATTTGATTCGGCGGTACTGTGAGATGAAGCGGCCCGGACCGACATTACGCATACACTTACGCGAGACAGGTTCCTTCAACTGACATGTAACTTCGTTGCATTAAGATGGCTAGCGGGTGTCTGTCTCTCTCACTTTAGTTGAATCGATTTCAATGAAGAGGGTTCTTTTAGAAGATCAAAAAGCAATCACTACACCACGTTGTGGTTTTGCGTAGGTAAGAACGGTTCTTGCAAACCCGTAGCAGCCACGTAAAATTTGCAACAACAATTAGAGGACGTCTAACTTGTTTTTGCAGGGTATGTTGTGATGTGATATGGCCAATTACATGATGAGATATATGTGATGTATGAGATGATCATGTGTTGTATAGAATATCACGACTTGCATGTCGATGAATACGGCAACTGGCAGGAGCCATAGAGTTGTCTTTAATTATTGTATGACCTGCGTGTCAATCATTAAGCGCTATGTAATGCTTTACTTTATCGCTAAACGTTAGCAATAGTCGTGGAAGCAACAGTCGGCGCGACAACCTTATGGCGACACGTTGATGGAGATCAAGATGATGGAGATCATGGTGTCATGCCGGTGACGATGGAGATCATGCCGGTGCTTTGGAGATGGAGATCAAAAGCACAAGTTCATGGCCATATCATGTCACTTATGATTTGCATGTGATGTTAATCCTTTTATGCATCTTATTTTGCTTAGGACGACGGTAGCATTATAAGGTGATCCCTCACTTAAATTTCAAGATAAATTGTGTTCTCCCCAAGTGTGCACCGTTGCGAAAGTTCGTCGTTTCGAGACACGCCGTGATGATCGGGTGTGATAGACTCTACGTTCGCATACAACGGGTGCAAGCCATGTTGCACGTGCGGAACACTCGGGTTAAACTTGACGAGCCTAGCATGTACAGACATGGCCTCGGAACACAAGAGACCGAAAGGTCGAACATGAGTCATATAGTAGATATGATCAACATGAAGATGTTCACCATTGAAACCACCTCAACTCACGTGATGATCGGACTTGAGTTGGTGGATTTGGATCATGTTACACTCGAATGACCGGAGGGATGTCAATTTGAGTGGGAGTTTTTTAAGTAATATGATTAACTAAACTCATTATCTAGAACAATAGTCTAAGTTGTCTTTGCTATATTTATGTTGTAGATCATGGCTCGCGCAGTAGCACCCCTGAATTTTAATGCGTTCCTAGAGAAAGCTAAGTTGAAAGATGATGGAAGTAACTTTGTGGACTGGGCCCGTAATCTAAGGATTATCCTTACGGCTTCCCAGAAGGCTTATGTCCTTGATGCACCGCTTGGTGATCCACCCGCTCCAGTTGAGTCTCTAGACGTTGTGAACGCCTGGCAGGCTCGTTCTGATGATTACTCAATAGTTCAATGTGCAATGTTGTATGGCTTAGAACCGGGACTTCAAAGACGTTTTGAACGTCATGGAGCATATGAGATGTTCCAGGAGTTGAAGTTTATCTTTCAGAAGAATGCCCGGATCGAGAGATATGAGATCTCCGATAAGTTCTATGCTTGCAAGATGGAGGAGAACGCGTCTATCAGTGATCACGTGCTCAGAATGTCTGGGTACTCCACCCATCTGGCTGAATTGGGGATGCCCCTTCCGCCAGAGGCTATCACTGACAGAGTTCTTCAATCATTGCCACCTAGCTACAAGAGCTTCGTGTTGAACTATAACATGCACGGGATGAACAAGTCAGTCGCCGAGCTGTTTGCGATGCTGAAAGCCGCTGAGTCTGAAATTCAGAAGGAGCATCAAGTGTTGATGGTCAATAAAACCACTAGTTTCAAGAAAAATGGCAAGGGTAAGAAGGGTAACTCCAAGAAGAGTGGCAAAGCAGTTGCTCCTCTCGTGAAGAAACCCAAGGCTGGACCCAAACCAGAAACTGTGTGTTTTCATTGCAAGGGAACTGGACACTGGAAGCGGAATTGCCCCAAGTATTTGGCTGACAAGAAGGCGGCCAACAACAAACAAGGTATATATGATATACATGTTATTGATGTGTACCTTACCAACTCTCGTTGTAGTGCCTGGGTATTTGATATCGGTGCGGTTGCTCATATTTGCAACTCAAAACAGGAACTGCGGAATAGACGGAGGCTGGCAAAGGACGAAGTGACGATGCGCGTGGGAAATGGTTCCAAGGTTGATGTGATCGCCGTCGGCACGCTCGCTCTTCGATTACCGTCGGGATTAGTGATGAACCTAAATAAGTGTTATTTGGTGCCTGCGTTAAGCATGAACATTATATCTGGATCTTGTTTATTGCGAGACGGTTACTCATTTAAATCAGAGAATAATGGTTGTTCTATTTATATGAGTGATATCTTTTATGGTCATGCACCCGATGTGAGAGGTTTATTCTTATTGAATCTCGATAGTAATGATACACATGTTCATAACATTGATGCCAAAAGATGTAGAATTGATAATGATAATACCACTTTCTTGTGGCACTGCCGTTTAGGTCATATTGGCGTAAAACGCATGAGGAAGCTCCATGCTGATGGACTTTTGGAGTCACTTGATTTTGAATCACTTGACACATGTGAGCCATGCCTCATGGGCAAGATGACTAAAACGCCGTTCTCTGGAACAATGGAACGGGCAAGTGACTTGTTGGAAATCATACATACTGATGTGTGCGGTCCGATGAGCATTGAGGCGCGCGGTGGTTATCGTTACTTTCTCACCTTCACTGATGACTTAAGTAGATATGGGTATATTTACTTAATGAAACACAAGTCTGAAACATTTGAAAAGTTCAAACAATTTCAGAGTGAAGTTGAGAATCATCGTAACAAGAAGATTAAATTCCTACGATCTGATCGAGGAGGAGAATATCTGAGTTATGAGTTTGGCAGTCACTTAAGACAGTGTGGAATTGTTTCACAATTGACACCGCCTGGAACACCACAGCGTAATGGTGTGTCCGAACGTCGTAATCGAACCTTATTGGATATGGTGCGATCTATGATGTCTCTTGCCGATTTGCCACTATCGTTTTGGGGTTATGCATTAGAGACAGCTGCATTCACTTTAAATAGGGCACCATCGAAATCCGTTGAGACGACGCCATATGAACTTTGGTTTGGCAAGAAGCCAAAACTGTCGTTTCTTAAAGTTTGGGGATGTGATGCTTATGTCAAAAAGCTTCAGCCTGAAAAGCTGGAACCCAAAGCGGAGAAATGCGTCTTCATAGGATACCCAAAAGAGACAGTTGGGTATACCTTCTATCTCAGATCCGAAGGCAAAGTGTTTGTCGCTAAAAACGGAACGTTTTTTGAGAAAGAGTTTCTCTCGAAAGAATTGAGTGGGAGGAAGATAGAACTTGATGAGGTTGTTGAACCTTTACTTCAACCTGAGAGTAGCGCAGCGCAGAAAGTTGTTTCTGTGGAGCCTACATTAGCTGAAGAGGAAGTTAATGATGATGATCATGAAACTTTGGATCAAGTTGCTATCGAACCTCGTAGGTCGACAAGGACGCGTGCTGCTCCCGAGTGGTACGGCAACCCTGTCTTAGAAGTCATGTTGTTAGACAACGATGAACCTACGAGCTATGGAGAAGCGATGATGGGCCCGGATTCCAAGAAGTGGTTAGAGGCCATGAAATCCGAGATGGGATCCATGTATGAAAACAAAGTATGGACTTTGGAAGTATTACCTGAAGGGCGTAAGGCCATTCAGAACAAATGGATCTTTAAGAGGAAGACGGACGCGGACGGTAATGTCACCGTCTATAAAGCTCGACTTGTGGCAAAGGGTTTTTCACAAGTTCAAGGAGTTGACTACGATGAGACCTTCTCACCCGTAGCGATGCTTAAGTCCGTCAGAATCATGTTAGCAATAGCTGCCTTTTTCGATTATGAAATTTGGCAGATGGATGTCAAAACAGCGTTCCTTAACGGTTACCTTAAGGAAGAGTTGTATATGATGCAACCAGAAGGTTTTGTCGATCCAGAGAATGCTGACAAAGTTTGCAAACTCCAGCGATCCATTTATGGACTGGTGCAAGCATCTCGGAGTTGGAATCTTCGTTTTGATGAGGTGATCAAAGCGTTCGAGTTTATACAAGTTTACGGAGAAGCTTGTATTTACAAGAAAGTGAGTGGGAGCTCTATAGCGTTTCTAATATTATATGTGGATGACATATTGCTGATTGGAAACAATATAGAAATGCTGGAAAGCGTAAAGGAATATTTGAACAAGAGTTTTTCAATGAAGGACCTAGGAGAAGCTGCTTTCATATTAGGCATCAAGATCTATAGAGATAGATCGAGACGCTTAATAGGACTTTCACAAAGCACATACCTTGATAAAGTTTTGAAGAAGTTCAAAATGGATCAGTCCAAGAAGGGGTTCTTGCCTGTTTTGCAAGGTGTGAAGTTGAGTAAGACTCAATGCCCAGTGACTGCAGAAGATAGAGAAAAGATGAGTGTCATCCCCTATGCTTCGGCCATAGGCTCTATCATGTATGCAATGCTGTGCACAAGACCCGATGTCAGCCTTGCCATAAGTATGGTCGGAAGGTTTCAAGGTGATCCAGGAATGGAACACTGGACGGCGGTCAAGAATATCCTGAAGTACCTGAAAAGGACTAAGGACATGTTTCTCGTTTATGGAGGTGATCAAGAGCTCGTCGTAAAGGGTTACGTCGATGCAAGCTTTGACACTGATCCGGATGACTCTAAGTCTCAAACCGGATACGTATTTATTCTTAATGGGGGTGCGGTTAGCTGGTGCAGTTCCAAGCAAAGCGTGGTAGCTGATTCTACATGCGAAGCGGAGTACATCGCTGCCTCGGAGGCGGCAAAGGAAGGTGTCTGGATGAAGGAGTTCATGACAGATCTTGGAGTAGTGCCTAGTGCACTTAACCCAATGACTCTGTTTTGTGATAATACTGGTGCCATTGCTCTAGCCAAGGAACCAAGATTTCACAAGAGGACCAGACACATAAAGCGACGTTTCAATTCCATCCGCGATTACATCAAGGAGGACGACATAAATATTTGCAAAGTACACACGGATCTAAATGTTGCAGATCCGATGACTAAACCTCTTCCAAGGGCTAAACATGAACAACACCAGAACTGCATGGGTGTTCGATTCATTACAATGTAAATCACATAGTGATGTGAACTAGATTATTGACTCTAGTGCAAGTGGGAGACTGTTGGAAATATGCCCTAGAGGCAATAATAAATTGGTTATTATTATATTTCCTTGTTCATGATAATCGTTTATTATCCATGCTATAATTGTATTGATTGGAAACTCAAATACATGTGTGGGTACATAGACAACACTGTGTCCCTAGTATGCCTCTAGTTGACTAGCTCGTTGATCAAAGATGGTTAAGGTTTCCTAGCCATTGACATGAGATGTCATTTGATAACGGGATCACATCATTAGGAGAATGATGTGATGGACAAGACCCAAACTGTAAACGTAGCATTTGATCGTGTCAGTTTATTGCTATTGTTTTCTGCATGTCAAGTATCTGTTCCTTTGACCATGAGATCATGCAACTCACTGACACCAGAGGAATACCTTGTGTGTATCAAACGTCGCAACGTAACTGGGTGACTATAAAGGTGCTCTACAGGTATCTCCGAGGGTGTCTGTTGGGTTGGCATGGATCAAGACTGGGATTTGTTACTCCGTATGACGGAGAGGTATCTCAGGGCCCACTCGGTAATACAACATCACATTGAGCCTTGCAAGCAAAGTGACTAAAGAGTTAGCCACAGGATCTTGTATTACGGAACGAGTAAAGAGACTTGCCGGTAACAAGATTGAACTAGGTATAGAGATACCGACGATCGAATCTCGGGCAAGTAACATACCGAAGAACAAAGGGAACAGCATACGGGATTAACTGAATCCTTGACATAGAGGTTCGACCGATAAAGATCTTCGTAGAATATGTAGGAGCCAATATGGGCATCCAGGTCCCGCTATTGGTTATTGACCGTAGAAGTGTCTCGGTCATGTCTACATAGTTCTCGAACCCGCAGGGTCTACACACTTAACGTTTGGTGACGATTAGTATAATTGAGTTATTATGTTGGTGACCGAAAGTTGTTCGGAGTCTCGGATAAGATCCCGGACATGACGAGGATCTCCGGAAGAGTCCGGAGGTAAAGATTGATATATGTGATAATAGTGTTTTGATCTCCAGGAAGAGTTCCGGAGTTCACCGGAATGGGTTCCGGATGTTTACCGAAGTGTTCGGGTGCAGCAACACTTTATATGGGCCAAAGGGATAAAGCCCACGAGGTATTGGAAAGTGCAAAAGTAGTTTTGCTGCCGCGTAAGCGGTACTACCGCTTGGTGAAGCGGTACTACCGCCCAAGCGGTACTACCGCTTGTGTGCGGCTGTGCACGGTTCGGCAGGGATCCGAGTTGGACTCTTTCCCTGCGGGCCAAACCGACCTTGTGCGGGCAAAACCGACCTGGAGGAGGCTTTTACTCCAAGTTTAGACCCCAAGGCTCAACATATAAATAGAGGGGCAGGGCTAGCACACGGGATACATCAGGATTTCCCAAGCCGTGTGCCGGCAACCCTAGCCCTCTAGTTCCTCCGTCATAATCTTCGTAGTGCTTGGCGAAGCCCTGCAGAGATTGTTCCTCACCACCATCACCACGCCGTCGTGCTGCTGGAACTCAACCACTACTTCACCATCGCTCGCTGGATCGAGGAGGTGAAGGCGTCATCAAGCCGTACGTGTGTTGAACGCGGAGGTGCCATCCGTTCGGCGCTAGTTCGTGATCGGATCGAGGGACGACTTGCGATTTGGATCGCGGAGACGTTCGACTACATCAACCGCGTTTCTTAAACGCTTCCGCTTAGCGATCTACAAGGGTATGTAGATTCACTCTCCCTCTCGTAGATGCTCATCACCATGGATAGATCTTGTGTGTGCGTAGGAAAATTTTTGTTTCCCATGCAACGTTCCCCAACAGAGAAGGCACAGGAGGAGGCTGCACGGAAGATAGCAGCAGAGGAGGCAAAGTTGGATGAGCGCAAGGTCGGCCTTGACGCTTATGAGGAAGAGCTTGCCGCTCGTGAAGCCGGGCTTGCTGCTACGCTTCGTAGCAAGCACAACGAGATCCTGGCTCTCGTTGCCCAACAAACCCAGGAACTAAGGCAGAAGCACAAAGAGGCTATCGATGCTCAAGCCACAGAGCATGCCGGCAAGATCAAGCAGGCCATCAATGCTGCCGGAGCTGCAGAGGTCGCCAAGATCGAAATGGAAAACAAAGTGCGAGCACTCGAAGCAAACCTTGCTGCCAGCGGCAAAGAGATCTCGACGCGGATGCGGAGAAGGCTGTCCACACCCTGGCAGGGCTGCAAACTTTGGTATCTACCAAGAACCAAGAGCTCGTCAAGGCCAAAGACACGATCGAGGATCACAAGCTAAAGCTAAACACCTTGGGGCTATCTCTTGACGAAGCCGAAAAGCATGAGAAGACCTTGACGAAGGAACTTTAGGACGAGAAGTCAAAACTTGCAAGTGCCGCAACTTCCTTCAACAAGCTCAAGGACGCCTACAGGCTTTGGGCCGACCGGCTCGTGGTTGCCGCAGAGAATATTTCCGTCAATCTACGCGCCCTGGGCTTGTCGGAATACCACTACTCCACCGCCGATGGGGACACCACAAGTGCCAGGCTCGCCTTCTTTTTCGAAAGCTTGGGTGAGGCACTGAAGAAACACCATGGGGCTCGACCTGCATATCTTGCCAACGAGTCCCGCAGGCTTTGCCAGGATGTCCTGTTCAAGATGCTCAGGAAAGTGGTGTATCGAAACCCAAACATCGACCTTTCCAAGGTCTTCGTGAGCCTGCCCAAGGGCGCCGACACCAGGGCCGTCGATGAACTTGTTGCGCCCATCATCGATAGGGTTAGCCAAATCCCCAGGAAAGAGGGCGGGGTCACGAGCTAGGCTCGCCACCTTACTTTGCCGCATGTAAGATCATGCAAAAGACATGTTTATCTTAAGTCAGACTGCACTTGGCCTTGATGTATTATAACTTGTGCTCAAGATGGATGTATGTGCGCTGTTCTCCTTATTCCGTTCTGCCTTTGCATGATTTTTGTACCCTACGCTTGCCGGAAACTTGCCGGTGCGCACACCCTTTGCCGCAAGTGCTTGAGGAGCTGTTCCTTAGCAGCTTGTCGGAAGTGTCGCTGCCGGCAAGGTCACGCTTGACGGTCACAACGCGGCTGCTTAGGTTGCTGAGTGGACTCGAAGCAAAGTAAGAGCGCAGTCGATCGCGACAAGGTTCCTTAGCGTGCAGGTTTCTCATACAAAGGCCAAAGTCATTCATGGAGATTCGCAACTACAACAAAAAATTTATTTCAAAGTTTTGCAACTTAGCTCATTCGTTGCTGTACTTCTTGCCGTAGGGTGATATCTTGAACGTGTCCTTTGGTATCCGTACCGTCACTCCCCCCGGGAAACTTGTACGCAAGGAATCCTTCCTTCCTTTAAGAAAAAGAAACAAGAGAAAAGAGGAGGCTGGAACCTCGACGGTTCATTAATCACCTTATGCAAGGCAAAATGTAACACAAGACTGCCTGCAACACATAAATATATATGTACTTTGACAAAGAGTTGTGAAACATTTAACTTTTATTTATTATGCACGGGATCTGCGCCCGGCTTTGTACAAAGGATTACGTGCCTTGATGGCAAACTTGTACAAAAGAGGTTGCCGGGCAGCCCGGCAACCACGCCTTACGGGTAAAACTTACGAAGATGCTCAATATTTCATGAGTTTAGCACCGGAGGGCCATCTTCGGTCTCTAGGTGGACTGTGCCGGGCCTAGTGACTCGTATTACCCAGTAAGGGCCCTCCCACTTCGGCGTTAACTTGTTTTTTATCCTTCGTGGATCGAATTCGACGAGGAACAAGGTCGCCTTTCTCAAGATCCCTGGCATTCACTTTGCGGCTAAGGTAGCGGCGCAAAGCTTGCTGGTATCGTGCAGCATGGGCAGCAGCCTGGAAACGATCTTCCTCAAAGAGCGTGGCATCGTCATGCCGCAGCTCATCTTGGTCCTCCTCTTTGAAGGCCAAGACTCGAGGTGACCCGTATTTGAGTTACGTGGGGAGTATTGTTTCTGCACCAAGGCTTGCTTCCTGATCTTCTGCATGACGGGTCTCACATGAGGGCAGACAGCAAGGTGGTGCTCAGTTGCCCTCCTAAGAACTTCGGGGATGTCAGGTGCTTGTCGGGCAAGCACACTGTCATTCACCCATAGGAAGGCAACGAGCTTGACTCCCTATTTGTCGCCGAGAGTGGCACTTTCAGAAAAAGTGCCACTCATCCTATCCCTCTTCACAGAAACTTGTTTGGTCGTGGACGCAGAAGCCTTGGCTCTCTTGCTCTTGCCGGTAGAGCTCTTTGGGGTGTCCTCGACAGGCACGCTGCACTCTGAAGTGTGCTGCCCGTAGTCCTTCACAGAGGTCTTGCCGGTCTTCTTCTTCTTTCCTTCCCTGGGAGCTTTGATGGCAGGGGCAAGTGCCTCGATGGTAGCTGCTGCCACTGCCTCCAGGTAAAGCAAGTCAGCACAGATGATTGCGTCCTTGTAGTTTGACTTGATGGTGAGGACCCCCATCGGCCTTGGCATCTTGATGACGTTGTACGCATAGTGCGACACAGCCATAAACTTTGCCAGGGCTGGGCGGCCCAGAATTCCATTGTACGGCAGCGGCATCTTGACGACATCGAAGGTAATCTTTTCCGTCCGATGGTTGAGCTCGCTGCCGAACGTGACCGGTAATGTGACTTGGCCCTTCGGCTTGTTCCTCCTCGGACTGATCCCTTGGAAACTGCATGTCTCCTCGAGATCCTTGTTGGGGATCTGCAGCCTCTTGATCACATTTGGAGAGATCAAGTTCAATCCAACCCCACCGTCAACCAGCACCTTTGTCACCTTGAGGTTGCGAATTGTTGGTGAGACCAACAACAGCAAACACCCGACCGCAGTGGTGCGATCAGGGTGGTCCTCGTCATCAAACACGATGGGCAAGTGTGACCACTTGAGTGGCTTCTGTGCCTCCATCACCGGCTCTGCTGCATTGACTTCACGGATCCACTTGTTTAGTTGCCGGTGTGACGAGTGCAAAGATGCACCTCCGTCAACACACATGGCATCCACCGCATTTTGGAACTCCTTGTCGGACCCACTTGTTTAGTTGTCGGACCCGCCTCCGTCAACACACATAGCAGCCTTCTCTTTTGCCTGCTTGGCCTTGCCGCAGCGGCCTCCGCGGCCACCATGGTCTTGCTTGCTGGACCCACCAGCACCGTCTTGGCCCTTCTCCTTGTCACGCTTCTCGTACTCTTGCTTCTGCTTTTTGGCAAGTTGCTCTACTTGCTGGCATTGCTGGAGGTCATGGCCTTTGGTGCGGTGGACCTTGCAGTACGGCCCGCCGGTCTTGCCAGCCTTCTCGCCTGCCGCAGCTTCCCGGCAGCCATCGCACCCGGCAACCTCCTTGCTGGGGATGTCTGCCTTCGGCTTCTTGGTGGCGTTGGTGTCGCCGGAGCTCTCGATGGCCAGTACAGTCTTGTTCTTGCGCTTTCTGTTGTGCTTTCTATTCTTCTTCTGTGGGGTTGGTGCGTCGTCGTCCTCGGAGTTGACGTCTACACCAGCATCTTCCCCGGGGAGTCACCTCCCTTCCTCAGCACGTGCACACCTATCCGCCAAGGCGTACAGATTGTTGATGGTCTTGACCTGCTCGACATTCGTCTCTGACCGCATCCTGTGGTTGCGCACATTCGTGTGGAACGCGGCAACAACAGTTGCGGGATGGATGTCGGGGATGTTGTAGTGCACACGGCTGAACCATTGTATGTACTTGCGGAGGTTCTCTCCATCCCTTTGGGGGATCACCTGCAAATCGCTGGGCTGACCCTGGAGCTTGTGGCCACCCTGGTATGCGCCAACAAAATGATGGCATAGATCCGCCCAAGAAGAAATGGAGCCCTCAGGCAGGTTCATCAACCATGACCTGACGTTGGGCCGAAGCGCCAACGGGAAGTAGTTGGTGAGCACCTTCTCGTCCCGTCCCCCGGCAGCCTCCACTGCGATGGTGTAGATGCCAAGGAACTTGGCTGGGTTGAGTGTGCCGTCATAATTGTCGGGCAACTCCGGCTTGAAGGCACGGGTGGACGGCCAGCGGACCAGCCGCAGCTCACGAGTAAACGCTGGGCACCCCACAACGTAGGGCAAGTACCCAGCGGCTACTGACGCGAGCATGTTCGCTGCCGGCCTGGCACGGTCATCAGATTGACGGCGTGCTTCCCAGCGCCGCTCAATTTTCGTGCGGGTGTCTTCGTCGCACCGCTCATGGAGCACTTGGCCCTGATCTTGGCAGCACCGCAGATCTGACGAAGCCATAGACAGCATGTCATAGTCGTCTGATCGGCGAGCTGGCCGCTGTGACGGTGGGGGGTGCTGAGGCGACTGCACCATTGGCGCGGCGTCTCCAGCAAGGTAGCCAGACGGTCCCGCCAATATGGTGGGTGGTCGCCATGAGGGCCCCACATCTTGTGTTTTGCCAGGATCGGCAAAACTGATGAGACTCTGAATGGTGGCTCTCCATTCGTCCATCTTGTCCGGGCTTGGCAGGAAGTTCAAAAGTATTTGAACCCGTGCCATGGCCTCTGCCGCCATGGTTGGCATGGCTAGGAGCACAGAACAAGGCATCGCTCGACTCCTGGCAGAGCCAGAAGAAGCTTCGTTACGTCCATGCCGCCGCGGCTCATGCTCGCCAACAGGTAGACGTGGTGGTGGCGGCGGCGCTCCGTGAGCAATCGGAAGTTGCTGCACAGGGATCTCGCCTTGCGGTCATCTAGAACCGCCAGCAACGTGGGGGAGCATGTCATGCCCATCTTGCGATGGCCGCAGCGTACGCCTCCCCGCGCCGTTGTTGGACGCCGCCGCTACATCCTTGGATGTTGCGGCGGCTGGGTTCTGGGTCGCAGCAGTATGAACTATATTACTATGATGTTTGTGCTCGCCAGAATGTCTTGAAAGTTGACCGGCTGCAATGTTGCCGGTCCTGTGGCTAGGCTGAGTAGCGTGGCGGGGGTGCTAGGCACCCGCACCACTTGCACCTCCTGCTCCGCCCATCCCAACCATAGAGCCCGTGCTGGCTGTGCCACCTTCACCGCCCGCGGTCGCCTTGGAAGGTGGCTTGGACGCAGTAGAAGCCGTCGTGGCTCCACCCTTCATCTTCGGCGCCATGGACGAAGATGATGAAGTTGGTACTCACGCTACCAAAAAGCTGATTTGTGACACACACTCCCACTGCCTGGTGCGCCAAAGATGTCGTGGGAAACGATGATCTATGGGACCGAACAGAGCATGGGACAAAGAGCAGATTTTCATTAGGTGCAAGAACACGCGGGGGGTTTATCCAGGTTCGGGCCGCTATGAGCGTAAAACCCTACTCCTGCTCTGTGTTTGATCATATATGAACTCTAGTTAAAGTGAGCGCAGTTTTCTGGCAAGGTGCACGGGAAATGCAGCTAGTGCGTGTAATTGAGCTGCGTGTCGACCATTCTACTTGTAGCCGTGGGCCTCCTTTTATAGGCTAAGGGGTTACCACAATGGCTAATACGGTCATTACAGAGTATGAATAGTGACTTGTACTGTCACCATGTCTATCTTCCAACGGGTTAAGACAAACGCATTTAATTCACTGTTAGGTGCTATGTTGGGGAGGCAAAGCCTTGGGCAAAATATATGTACCACCGGTCCCGGCGCCCTCCTGTAATCTCGACACATCCCAGGGATGGGTGTCATTAAAGTTAATCTTGGCGTGGCATGCTGATACGTGCCTTGGCCGGCTACGTTGACTGCCTGTCCGCTCGACACCTAGCATACGAGCCTATCTGGTTGATGGTAAGGTGGAGCGGTAATGGGACAGAACATGCCTGCTGGCACGGAGCTTGCCGGGCCTTGCTTGCCGGCAACAGGGCTTGCCGGCAACCATAGTCTTGGCCTTCACCTTGCCAGGGAGGAGCTTGCCGGCAAGGGCAGCGTCGATATTTAGTATGAGAATAGTACTTCTCAATGACCTGCCTTGAGGTCTTCTTCATGGTCTTGGTGTTGAGTCTTGAGTCGTAGTTATCCTCTGTTAAGCCCTTGCCGGAAGGGAGGCTACAACTGTCTGTGCACAAGTCTGGGTACGAGGGCACCCATGTCTTAGTACACCGACAACTGTTGTCTTTGATAAAGTGTAAACAAATAATTTAATTGCCATGTTTTGACCCATTTTACTAACAATCTTTATTAGTTTCCTCACTTGATGCTGGCTCATGAATATCTCATTGCCCCATACGCAAAATGGGTCAAAGCGCGGATCTTTACCAATGACATATGTACCTACAAGCAACAAGTTAATATTAGAAGCTAAACTGCAATTGCACAATGATGTAGTACAATACTCCCTCTATCCCATTATATAAGATCTTATTACATCTAATATACTCACATATTGGATGTATTAACATCTTATATTATGGGGCGGAGGGAGTATATATAAGCCATGGGATGAAACTAACCTCGATGGAAAACAACAACCATTATTCCCAATATTGTCCTGTGTAAGAACATCGAAAGCATGTTAAGTACAACATGCTAAACATCAACCAAATATATCCATGGTAAACAACATGATGTCCAAATAATATCTTCGGTGTGCAGGTTTAAGCACGCTAGATAAGCAAATAAGAAGTGGAAAGGAGTGTTAACTGCAATAGGCTTATCATTTAACAGCAACCAAATATAGTCAGTCAAACTGGTATTGTGCATGTTTAAGTATACTAGCTATTGTTACACAAAAATGGAAAGCTGTGTTAACTACTACAGGCTTAACAACCACTAAATATAGTCATTCGTAGTGGTATTGTTGAAATTGCATAGAGCTTGTGCTTAAACATCAAATTGTATAATTGAACATCACATTGTGAAATACTGAAATAAACAGGGGGCGTGTTAACTACACCTGGCTTAACAGGAACCAAATATGGCTGTTGAAACTAGTATTGATGAAATTGAACTGCAAAGTCCATACTTACTACTACTTGTGAGCTGCGTTGGGATTTTCTGCCAAGAGGAGAGGAGATGCAGCACAGTAGAGATAAGTATTTCCCTCGGTGAGAACCAAGGTATCAATCCAGTAGGAGAATCACGCAAAGCCTTGTGAACAGCACCTGCATACACAAAACCAAATACTTGCACCCAACGCGGGTAAGAGGGTTGTCAATCCCCTTGAACTCGTTACTTGCAAGGAATAAATCTCATAGTAATAGATATATAAATTGCAAAAGAAAATTAAAGAAAAGAAATTGTAGCATATATATTTAGGTTTTCTTTTTATGATTAAAGTAGACCCGGGGGCCATAGTTTTCACTAGAGGCTTCTCTCTCGAACACATAGCATACGGTGGGTAGACAAATTACTGTTGGGCAATTGATAAAAAAGCGCATAGTTATGACGATATTCAAGGCAATGATCATGTATATAGGTATCACGTCTGAGACAAGTAGACCGACTCCTGCCTGCATCTACTACTATTACTCCACCCATCGACCGCTATCCAGCATGCATCTAGGGTATTAAGTTAATGAAAACAGAGTAACGCCTTAAGCAAGATGACATGATGTAGACAAAGTAAACACAATCAATATGAATAAACCCCATCGTTTTACCCTTAATGGCAACAATACAAATACGTGTTTTGTCCCTTTCTGTCACTGGGATATAGAGCACTGCAAGATTGAACCCATCACAAAGCACCTCTCACTACTAGGGAAAACCTTATAGGTGGAGGATTATCAGTAGCGTGGCTTTGTGGAACGCGCTACTGCTAATTTACAGTAGTGCAGGAACTGCACCGGCGCTATTGCTATCCATTTAGCAGTAGCGCGGCCCGGACGAAAGGCGCTACTGCTATGTGAGCCCCCCCTTAGCCACCAGGCTATGTATAGTAGCAGAGCGGCCCGCTTGAAGAGCGCTACTGCTAAAACATTAGTAGTAGCGCGTGTTGCAGACCCACCGCTACAACTAATGTTGTACTATGCCACATGGTGGGCCCCGCTTAGCAGCAGCGCGGCCTGCAGCACCGCGCTACTGCTATCGTTTTCGCAGTAGCGTCGTTTGCTAGCCCGCGCTGCTGGTAAGGCGCAGCAGCCACCATTTTCAACCCTCTCCCCCCTCCCTCTTCCTCTTTCCCTTCACTTTGCCCTCCCCCCTCCTCTCTCCCTCACTTTGCTTCTTCCTCACCTTGCTTCTCCCCCCATTACTCTCTTTCTTCTCCTACCTCTCTTTCTCTCTCTTTAATGCCCCTAACTACACCACACCTCCATTAATGCAAACCCTTTCTGTTTTCCTCACTTTTCCACCCCCTCCACTAGTTAGAGCCATCTCCTTCCCCAACTAGCTATGTAGATCTACCCATTTAATGAAGTCACCATTCTACCTCCCCAACTAGATCTATCCATTTAATTGAAGAAGTAATCTTTGTCCACTTTCGATCACTAGCTAGCTAGGTGTGTGTGTGCGATATGACCTAAATCGGGCGATATGATGGAAATTGTGCATGTGGCATGAGTTGCCGCCGAATTGTGCGTGAGCTGCCTATGTTTTGCCGAAATGTCGATTTATTTTCATTTAGGCGAATTTCGGGCAAACTCTATATGTCCTATTTTTAGGGAAGGTCATGCCAAATTTTTGTATGACTTTGATGCATGCATGCGTTTTTATAATCATTTTGCTTATTATTACCGCGTAGGTGATCATGATGGTGAGTGGAACGATGGTGGAAAGGTGGTTGCGATCGGCGGTGCAGGACATGTATGAAAATAACCGGGCAGAGATTTTATGTCCGTCTCGAAGATGCAAAGGAGGAGTTTGGCTCGACCCCTATAAGGATGGTCGTTTGAAGGCGCACCTGCTCATGATTGGTTTCATGGATGGCTATACTCGGTGGATAAGTGAAGAAGATGATGATGAGGACGCCGACGGGGCAGCCAATGACGACATGGGCCCAGACGAAGAGATGACCAATAATGGCGGCGGAGAAGAGGCCAGACATGTCGGCGGAGAAGGGGCCGGACATGGTGGCGGCGGAGAAGAGGCCAGAAATGGCAGCAAAGAAGAGGCCGGAAATGGCGCCAGAGAAGACGCGGACATGCCGCAGCCTGCGTCGCTACTAAGTTCAATCGTGCGGGACCCTCATGTTCGAGACCTGCTTCGTAAGAAGACGAGTAGCGACAGAGCTACTTCTAGAGAGGAGGCCAAGCTGGAGCATCTGCAGGTACACTCGAAGACTCCATTGTATGATGGTTGCGATCCTGAGGTGACCTGCTTGAGTTTCACGCTCGAACTTCTAAAGAAGAAGGATAAAAACAAATGGACCGACAGAAGCCTCGATGAGCGTCTCAAGTATCTAAAGTAGGTTCTTCCCGCGGGGAACCTGTGTCCTACTAGTGTCGATGAGGCCAAGAAGATCATGTGCCCTCTTGATCTGCCGCACATTAGATACCATGCATGCATCAACGATTGCATCAATTATTGGAAGGAGCACGCGGAAAAAACCAACTGTCCGGTGTGCAATGCTTCTCGATACAAGAAGGCCAGAAAGAAATCTCCCTAGAAAGTTGTATGGTATCTACCGATCACTCCCCGTCTGCAGCATTATTTCGTAGATCCTAAGGAAGCAAAGCTCATGCGCTGGCACGCGGAGAGGGTGAAACCCAAAGATGGAGATGATCCGAAGCTGAGAAACCTCGCGGATGCAAGCCAGTGGAGGGCGTTCAATGCCAAATATCGATATTTCACAGGTGATGCAAGGAACATCGTGCTTGGCGCGAGTACCGATGGCATGAATCCGTTTGGTAACCAGAACACCAACCATAGCACATGGCTCGTGTTTGTATGGATGTATAACCTCCCCCTGGTTGTGCATGAAGTCAAAGTACATACACATGAGCATGCTGATTCAAGGGCTGAAACAACCGGGAAATAATATTAATCTATATCTGGGGCTACTTCAAGAGGAGTTAGACACATTATGGAAAACACCGGCCAAGACATGGGACACCAGCAAAGGCGAGTATTTCTATATGAGAGCCGCGCTGATGACGACGATGCACGGCTATCTCGATTACGGATATGTCGCAGGCCAGGTGTGCCACGGATATTGTGGATGCACGCGGTACATGGATGATACAACGTCTCAGCAGCTAACGAAAGATGGTAGGTCTGGGAAAATCGTGTACATGGGGCATCGAAGATGGCTCACGAAGGACGACCCGTGGAGATCTATTCAATGGTGAGGCTGAGCATCGAGGACTTCCAAGTAAGAGGAGCGGCGCCGAAATCGATGAGCTGTTGAAAAACTAGGAACAGTGCCCCACGCCGGGAAAGATGAAAAAGGCGCTGGAGCCGCTGCTGAAGGTATGGAAAACGAGGTCTGTTTTCTGGGACTTGGAGTACTGGCCCAAACTTGACATGCCTCATTGCCTTGATCAAATGCATATCACGAAGAATGTCCTTGAGAGCTTGCTTGCAACACTGATGAACATGCCGGATAAGACCAAGGATGGGCCGAAGGTAAGAACAGACTTGGAAGATTTGAACATCAGGGCAGATCTCCACATGCCGCCCCGTAAAAAGTCGGAGGAGACGGAGACGGAGACGGAGGCGCGGGACAAGAGAAAAAAAGTCAACAAGAAGGAAGAGAATTATTGGCCCTCTTCTTGCTTTACCTTAAGTCCGAAGGAGATCGATCAATTCTTCAAGTGCCTTACCAGAATCAAAGTTAGTTCCGGTTACTGTGGGAAGATAAGCAGATTTCTAGACACCAAGAAGAAAAGGTTCAGCGGGATGAAGTCTCATGACTGTCATGTGATGATGACGCAGATACTCCCTGTTGCCCTTAGAGGGATAATGGACAAGCATGTCCATGACACGCTTATTGGTCTCTGAAACTTTTTCGATGTTATCTCTCGAAAGTCGATCAGTGTGAAGCAGCTCCGAAGGCTACAGGAAGAGATCGTTGTGATACTAAATGAGCTTGAGATGTACTTCCCGCCCGTGTTCTTTGACGTCATGGTGCATCTGTGTGTCCACATTGTGGACGACATCATAGACCTCGGGCCGACATTCCTGCACAACATGATGCCATTCGAGAGGATGAATGGGGTCATCAAAGGATTCGTTCGTAACATGTCCCGTCCGGATGGAAGCATCATCCAGGGCTATCTGACCCAAGAGTGCACCTCTTTCTGCGAGAATTATCTATATGGCAGAGACCCTGTTGTTGGTTTGCCCGTTAACAAGCACCTTGGGAGGCTCAGAGGAGAAGGTCACACCAACGGCTGGAGGGAACTGCATGTGGACCACTCGGGTCGATGCAATGACTTTGACAGAGCAAACTTAGTAGTGCTACAACACCTAGATGTGGTAGATCCTTTCGCGACACTGCACAAAGAAACCATCGCAAAGAAGTATCGTGACTAGGGGCTATGCAAGACGAACGCCGAAGTTATTAGAGAGCACAACTCCACTTTCCTGCCTTGGTTCAAAGAGCATGTTCTTGCTAATCACCCGGAAGAGGGCTCTACGGATGGATTGCTCATATATGCCTTAGCACATGGCCCCGCGGCCAACCTCGCGACCTATCAGGCATACGATATCAATGGATACACGTTCTACACGGAGGCCAAATATATAAATAGTGATTTTCAGAACTCGGGGGTGATGATGGAATGCATGACCGGCGACAACGCCGCAACTGAAAGATTCTACGAAAGGGTCGAAGAGATCTGGGAGCTTGACTACTCTGGACTGCATGATGCGACGATGTTCCATGTCAGATGGGCTAAGAACGTCGAAAGAGAAAACCAGTATTTCACTACCATGTCTATACCCGACGCCAAGAGCGCTACCATGAGCGCCATCGCAAAAAAGAGCCATGGGTACACGCTAAGCACGTGACACAATGCTTCTTCATAACCGACCCGAGCAATCCCAGCCGTGTTGTCGTGAGGAGAGGCAAAAGGAACATCATCGGAATGGATGGAGTCACCAACGAGGAAGACTATGACCAGTACGGCAACCCGATGAGGGAAGATGACGATGACGATGAAGCATACGTCAAAAGAAGAATCAATACTACATTACCTAAGAAAGATCATACTCCATGGAAAACGAAAAGTCACAATGAGGGGCTCAATTATTCGACAACGAACAAGAAGGGGAAGAAGCTCACTCAGAAATGAAAATGTCGACGCTGAGAAACCATCATTTATATATATGTATTTATTTTGTGTACGCACTTAATCGTTATCGGTCAAATGATGTGTAAGATATATGCATGGTACCGGCTCGGTCGTCTATCGGAGAAGAAAAATGAGAAAGGAAAGAAGAAAATGAAAAGAAAAAGAAAATCAAAAGAAAAATACAAGGAATAGAAAAGAAAATGAAAAGAAAAAGAAAAAGGAGAAAGGAAAAAAGAAAATGAAAATGAAAAGAAAAAGGAGAAAGGAAAAAAGAGAATGAAAAGAAAAATGAATGGTATAGCAGTAGCGCGGGTTTGGACCCGCTCTATAGCTAACTTAGCTGTAGCGCGTGTTTGGGTATCCCATGCTATAGCTAAGTTAGCTATAGCGCGGGTCCACACCCGCGATACTGCTATGTTTGAATTAACTGCACCGCGTGGGCCTTTCTTCCCCAATTCCCCCCATTCCATCCCCTTCCCCTCCTCCACGCCGCCGCCGTCTCCGGTGCCCGCGCATCCCCGCCTCGCCTCCGAGTCTCCTCGGTGCCGCCGTCTCCCCCGACCCTTCCCGTCGTCGTCCACTGCCTCCTCGGTGATGCCCGTCATCGTCGCCCACTGCCTCCCCTGAGCTGACCGACGCCGCCAACTCCAACCTCCTCCTCCTCCATTGACCTCGCCGCCCTGTAAGCCCCTCCTCTCGCCTTCCCTCTTCTCTCTCTGCTCTCTCTCTCTGTGTACCATATGAACCCTAGGTTAGTGCTAGATTAGTTCCATATGAACCCTAGGTTAGTGCTAGATTAGCGGCATATGAACCCTAGGGTTAGTGCTTGATTATGAACCGTAGGAGCCATATGAACCCTAGGTTATTTCTAGTAAACATTATTTTGAGTTGTTGCTATTTAATTTTTTTTAGTTAAAGCAATTGTTGCTATTTAAATAAAAAATAGAATTTTTGCTATTTAAAAAAACTTAGTTAAAGCAATTGTTGGTATTTAAAGAAAAAACAGAATTGTTGCTATTTAAAAAAACATAGTTCAATCAATTGTTGCTATTTAAAGAAAAAAACAGAATTGTTGCTATTTAAAAATACTTAGTTCAATCAATTGTTGCTATTTAAAGAAAAAACAGAATTGTTGCTATTTAAAAAAATACAAAGTCATGTGTAATTGTTAAATACTTTAGATGCAAAAATACAATGTCAAACAAATTCAGTTAACTCTGGTTTCATTTCAGTTAACTCTTGATGCTAAACAAAGTCATGTGTATTTTCATGATCATGCACAAGATCATGTCATGACGTGGATCATGTAGCCAAGTGTTGTCTTGTCTTATATTGTTTGCAGGGAAAATGATCCGAGTGGCCTATGTTTTGCCGGAATGTTGATTCTTTTCCATTCCGATGAATTTCAGGCGCTCGATATGTCCACTTTTTAGCAAAGGCATGCCGAAATTTCCCGTGAATTTCGGCATGACTTGTGCTAGAATGTAGGCATATCGAGTGCCCGGGATTTGCTGGGACGGGAATGAAATGGCATTCCGGCAAACCATAGGCCTTTTTTATACCATTACTCATTTTATTATAGTTTAAGAATTAAACGAGCAGACTTAATCGTAGGAAACATGTCAAAGAATGACGAAACCGGGGCTTTTGACCACGCTGCCGACGACATACAATATGACCGTGAACATGATTACCTCGACTTTTTGTCTAGTCAGCAAACACAAGGTTTGCAGGGCGCCCTGGTCATAGCGGACGATGGTACTGCCGCCGACATCGACACCGATGGCACCGATGGCACCAGCATCGATGGCGGCGCCGAGACCGGCACGGAAGGTACCGGCGCGGAAGGTACCGGCACCGAAGCCGGTAACGAAAAGAAGAAGCAGAAGAAGCAGAGGACATGACGCCCTAAGAAACTCGGCATCGGAAGACTGCTGGTCATAGAGATGCACCCCGGCAAATTTGAGCCAATAGCGCCGGTTGAAGCTTGCAAGTGCTATGGCAACCAAGTCGGATGCATCCTACGGGAAACTGCGAGCACCAACGATAATGACTTAAGGAGTAAACCACATATGGAGCACTTGCTCCTAACGAAGCCGCACAAGAGATTCCAGTTCCCCGGCCGGGATGACCGCATAGAACACCCATGGGATGATGCTGCCATGAAAAAGATTACCAACCACGCCATGGGCATGTTCAGCAACGATTTGGCCACCTGGAAAGGGAGGGTGAAATGAGTGATTGATGCTAAAGAACCCCTGTCCAAGATTTTGGCAGACAATCCGAGACTTACGGAAGAGGAGTTCAAAAAGTTCAAGGACACTTCCACTACAGAGGTTGCCAAGCTTAAGTCTGAGAAATACAAGGGGTTTCAGCAAAGGAACACGGGGAACCAACGCCTCGGAAGCCGTGGCTACCTTGGCAAGAGGCCCATATGGGATAAGGAGGACGCGGAACGTGAAGCCGCGGGGATCACAGACCCCTTCGCGGAGTTCACCGACCCGCAGGAGCGTGACTTCATCAGGGCTCGGTACAAGTGGGAAAAGGAAAAGAAGGTTTGGTACACGGACCCGATCATGAGGAAATTGATTAGAATACTGGTAATTATTCTTTTACCACCTTATATTTAGCTTCTGATCAAGTCGACTACACGTTGTAGTAACATTCGTAAACGGTTCACATTCCTTTTGCAGAAGGAGCAACACAGGCTTGTGGCCGAAAGCGACTCGTCGTCTCAGTCGTCGATGAGGCCCAAGTGGGACACCCCTCTCAACCAGGCCTTGAACTAGCTGAAGGGACTCCCTTTGGACCAGCGGCCGCAATATGGACGTGTGCACGGCATCGGAGACGGCGCCACGTGGAAGTACTACTACGACGAGGGCCCAGAGGCCAAAAAGCAGAAAAAGAAGTTCAGTCAGTTGAACATCGACGTGAAGGTGAAGCTTGCGGTCGAGAAAAATGCAGCTGAGGCCGAGAAAAAAGCAGCTGAGGCCGCAGAAGCGACCAGAAATGAGTTGGTCCAGTAGGCAGTCAATGCAGCTTTAGCTGCCTACAGAAATGATTTCACTACTAACTTGATTCCGGCTATTGTCGACTGGATGAAGCAGAATCTAGACAAGACGGCACATGATTTTCCCATGCCCAGCTTCGTCGGGAGCAACTCGGTGAACATCGCACCATCACCTGCTCTCGCAACTGCACCTGCTCCCGCACCCGCGCCTGCTCCCGCACCCACTCATAGCAGCCCGTCCTCTGTCTCTGGCGTGCTAGGCGGGCCTTCGTCTTTGGCTGACCTCGACGCCCTCACGGTAATTACACATCGCACCAACATATCTATAATCTTCCGTTTTTCGTTGCCTTTCGGATGTCTTATGCCGCAGACATGTCTTCGCAGGCCGACAAAACCTCGTGCACCGTACTCTACATGATCAACGGCCAGAAGGTGGAAGTGGGAAAGGCAGTGATAACGAAGCCCTTGGAACTCACGTTCCACGGCCAGCCGATCCCCGTTGGCACCTTCAAGGTTACCTTGTCGAGTGTGAAAGCGGGCCACAAGGATTTGACTCCTCCAGTACGGCTCGGGGGAGAGGAGGATGAGACGCTGATGTGGCTTGGAGAATGCAAGGGTTGGATGCTGCTGTGGCCGAAGAATCTTCTTCGTCTGGAGGCGGCCGAGAGCACACCAATGACCACACATCAGCAAGGTATGAACACCACCACCCCGCCTACGCAATTACCAGCGCCTCTCGTGCCGGGTGAGAGCGGCGGATGACGCGAGGAAGGGGGTCCAATAGTGGATGATGTAGTCGCCCCCGAGGAACAAGGAATGGATGATGAGATGGAGGAGGAGGACCCTCTCCGGTTCCTGAATACCGGCGCCTATGACGACGGACAAATGATGAGTCAGCAATGTGACTCGGGCTATGAGCATGTGGATGAGGAGTTGGATGATGTGCCAGAGCAGGAACGTCAGAGGGTTGATTGCAAGAAGTCTCTCTTCATGCAAT
Source organism: Elymus sibiricus (assembly GCA_039707655.1). NCBI lineage: Eukaryota > Viridiplantae > Streptophyta > Magnoliopsida > Poales > Poaceae > Elymus > Elymus sibiricus. The sequence continues at coordinate 239,951,181 of CM077676.1, forward strand.
CCTCATAGGAGACGCCTCCAGATGCCGCCTCAACCCACGGTCAAGTAGCCGAGGGTCGTGCAATGCTTAGCCTGAACACATTGGTCATGGGGGTCAGACAGGGCCTGGAAGGTTCACTACGTCAACCCAAGAAGAAGCAGAGGAAGAGACCGCAGAAGAGAGGCTCTGCTGCCGCCAAACTTCTAGCAGCCAGTCGGCTCCGCCGACCGATTTTGAAGACTGTGTACCGGTCAAAGGTGCGGCGATGTTCCATGTCGCGGGCCAGCCGATCCTACCACCGAAACCGCTAGAGGGCATATCAGGGGATCTCAGGAGATTGCACGACCATGTGCTGTCGACAGAGAAAAGCCTTCTCGCCTCGAAGGCTCCAGGATACCCGCTTTATGCCGTTCAAGTGCCTCAAGCCAAGTGCTACGTTGACACACTCCCCGCGGATGTGTTCTTCCTATGGTTTGATCACATATTTGACATGTTTCTCATGAGGCGGCTCGATTTTACGATCGTCCGCCTTTTAGCGCTACATATGAACTTCATCACCAGGAGAGACCAAATCGATGAAATCTCGGTTGCGGATCCATACTACATGCATGAGTCCTTCTTGTGTCTCGGTGACTTTGAACGTCAAGCTGCTAGGCAGTATATTGAGAACTTCATGATAATGAATAAGGACAAGGATACGGTTCTCCTGCCTTATCATCCAATGTAAGTCATTGCCGGAAAACCCTTTCGTACATTTCAATAATTCCTTCGCTCATATGGTGGCTAATTTGAGGTGTCTTTATTTTCCACAGCAACGGGCGTGCCGTCCTTATCGTTCTTTTCCCGCAAGTCTCCCACGCCGTGTATTTTGGCTCGTCTAGAAACTTCGAGAAGAAAGACTACACCCACAAAATGAATATTCTGGATAGTGCTCTCAACGGCTTCAGCATGATGGGTGGCCACATCGAGATCAGGAAACAAAGGAAGGGCGCACCGGGTTTCTCGCATAAAACTATGTTCTGCTCGGTCCATCAACCGGCAGGAAGCCACAACGATGGATTCTACGTCCTCCATCTCATGATGGAGTTCAGAAGGGACCGCCAACGTTGTAACACCCCAAGAGTGCTCCTTCCATACTTATACTCCTCAACATTGAAATATATGGATTTTTCATGATGATCTTATGGATGGGCTGATTCTCATGTTGTGTTTTTGCCTTTCTTTTCTCTTTGCATTTCATTTTCATGTTCTTTTGTCATGTGCATTGCATCCATCATTCTAATTTTGTTGTGTTCTTCATGTTTGCATTGTGTGTTCATCTTCTCCTTGCCATCTCCCTCTCTAGACCATGTGGTTCACCCATGCATGACATCTCTTCTCTCACCATCTTCCCCTTCTTCTCCTTTCATTATTATTCTTGATGCAATATTTCTGTCCTAAGTGTAATTGTGGCATTTTGAGCATTTTTCATGTAGGAACATATGAGTGTAATATATGATTTTGGGGTAGAAAAATCCAACTAATCCATTGGTGACATTAGATTTATCTTTGGAGCAAGTTTGCATGCGTGCCATTTTCACATAACATGCCATTTTGTCATTTTTGTGTGATTTAATGCAAATGTCATATGAGCATCTTGTCAACATGAGTTGGAGCATTTTCATGCCATCTTACTGCCAGTATTTATTTCATGCCATGATATGCCATGATAGGAGTGCAACAAGCTTGTAAACATGCTCAGTCATTGTTACTGTTTTGCACTTGTTAATTTCTGTTGAAACTTGCCATGTTGCTTTGATGCTACCATCTAATCCATAGCTTTTCCGAGCATGATCAGTAAACATGTTTTGTTCTATGTTGCCAGTACATTCATACCATGCTAGTTGATGCCATGTTAAACTCTTGTAGCATATGTTAATGTTGCTCTCAACATGCCTAGTCAATGTAGCAGTTTTTCTGTCAACATCATGTTGCCATGTTGTGAGATCATTTCTGGTGAATCCATGCTTCTTATGATTTTGTGCCAATGTATGAAATGATCTATGCCATGAGTACTGTAGCTGCATGCCAATTTCTTGCATTTTAGAGTACTGTAGCTTGCTGTTTTCACGTGCATAAGATGCCATGTTGCTGTTAATTTCAGTTTTGCATTGCATATGGTGTTGCTCCGGTAGCACCGTGCCTTCATTGATGTCATGCTCATTTTTTTCCTCATGCCACTTCATGCATCATTTTGCTTGTGCATATATGCCATGATTGTTTGTTTATTTCGGTGCTTGTTCTTTCTTTTGGGTAGTTTCGGGAGACGAGTTCGAGTTCGAGGAACCGGTTGAGAACGTGTTCGAGGAGCAGTCTTACTATACTACCGAAGAGACTTCAGGCAAGATGATCATTACCCTTGATAACACTACTATCTTTGCTTGCTAGTTGTCTCGTTGCTATCGCTATGTCACGCTTCCTAGCACATACATGTCAGCCTCTCATATGCCATGATACAACCTCTAACCACCCTACCCAGCAAACCATTGTTTGGCTATGTTACCACTTTGCTCAGCCCCTCTTATAGCGTTGCTAGTTGCAGGTGCAGTGCAGGTTGTTCCATGTTGGGACATGGATATGTTGGGATATCACAATATCTCTTATGTAATTAATGCATCTATATACTTGGTTCTGTGTGGAAGGCTCGGCCTTTTGCCTACTGTTTTGTTCCACTCATGCCGCCCTAGTTTCCATAATACCGGTGTTATGATCCTTGATTAGCGTTCCAAACATGCTCAGGGGAATGGGACCCTCTTGATAGTTCGCTTTGAATAACCGCTTCCAGCAAGGCCCAACATTGGTTTTACCATTTGCCTAATAACAACTAAAACTTGCATAGGGAGTAATTAACCCGAGGATTCTTAATCAACAACCCGGGCCAGTGCTCCTCATGAGTGTTGGTCCAAAATAGAGCAGCTTGCGATGCCGCCCGGGGCAACCCATGGATTTGGTCGTTGTAACCATAACTCATCCGTCGTGGCCTGATTTCGAGATACGCGCGGCTCCAGCCAGGGTGTCGGCACGTCAGGAGGTCTTGCTGGACTTGTGTTACCATTGTCGAAATGTCTTGTGCACCGGGATTCCGAGGATACTTCGGGCTATCTTAAGGTTGAGGTATTTCCACCGCAGCTTGTGTTGGTCTATGATGGACCAGGTTAGAACACCCCTGCAGGGTTAAATCTTACGCGAGGCCGTGCCCGCGGTTATGTGGCGACTTGGATATTTTTAACCTTCGGTTGTAGAGAACTTGACACTAATTCTAATAAAATACACCAACTGTGTGCGTAACCGTGATGGTCTCTTTTCGAGTAAGTTCGGGAAGAGAACATGGTGGGGTTATGTTTGAACTGTAAGTAGGTGTTCAGGATCACTTCTTGATCATATTAAACTTGCGACCGTTATGCGTAGTATGCTCATCTTTACTCTTGTACTCGTAAGTTAGCCACTTAAACATGCTTAGTGCTTGCTGCAACCTCACCACATTACCACTTCCATTCCTATAAGCTTAAATAGTTTTGTTACCTTGGGTGATGAGATTGCTGAGTCCCTGTGGCTCACAGATTACTACATAACTCCAGTTGCAAGTACGCTTGAGACAGACACAGGTGAACCCGAGATGCTCCATTGGGAGTACGATGATGAACGTGGGCGTATGTACGTCACGATGCCAGACGGTCAGTAGTGGGCCCTAGTCGGTTGATCCGGGGATAATAGCAGGGTGTTGTTTTCTCGTTTGATTTCGTCCGTAGTCGGACCCTGTCTTTCTTTTGGATGATTGTATGATGTTATGATATATTTATGCTGTAGCATGTGGCGAGTGTAAGCCTTTATCTAGTATTCTCATCTGTTCACTTGGTTGTATGTATTTGAGAATCACCTTGCTATGCGTCTCAAAATGAGGTTCTGTCACGATCTTGAGTTCATCACGAGATTGCGATAGAGCTTCATATTGGGCGTTACAAGTTGGTAATCAGAGCCATACCGACTATAGGAGCCCCTTGATTGATCGAACCGTTGACGAGTCTAGAATAAAAACTATTTTGAGTCTTAGTTATATATCGGAGAGTAGGAATTCTTTTTACTCCTTATCCCCATCGTCGCTCTGGTGAGGAATTGTGGCGTAGGTGTTTTATTCTACTACCTCTTCTCACTCAAATTTTTTTTAGGATCACGCGGGTATTGTTGGAATGGTTGCTATATCAGTGTGACGTGACTCTGTTCTTGGTGCCTCCCGAACATATGGATTGGACCCGGGGAGTTGAGCTCCAAGGGGTCTTGTCACACTCGCTATCGTTTCGGTTCCGGAATACCAGAGGTAGACGAATTTGCGAAGTTTCTCGGTCGTGTGTTGAAGGTTGTGGATGCGGTTGCAGCTGATTAGGTTGTTGTTTGATGAGTAGGTTCCTGGATCCGCAACCTGATCTCATAACCAAGAAGTTTCGGGAGTTCCTAGGGGAATTCAAGTAACACCTAGGATATCTTTCTAATAGACACATGATACGATATGGGGTCTATCATATGTTTGTTTCCACTTTCGTTAGCTTGTGCATTATTCTAACATTCTTTCCAAGTGGCTTCTCAATCTGTGGTGTATCATCTATGTTTTGGAATGCATTCGTTCATATCTATTCGGATGCTAGCTTGTGAAGAATTCTGTTGCAATATCTATCCATTGATTCAGCTTTTCAATTATCTCATTGAAGATTCTAACGGTTGTTTCCATCTTCAGGATGGCTCCCGCAACCCGTTCGAATCCGACCTGTGATGATGGGGAGCAATTAGAATCTCCACCTCCTCCTCCTCCACCTCCGCCTCCGGAGGCATGGCAAGCTTTGATGGCGGCAACCAATGCCAATACTCAGATGCTCCTCCAGTTTATGCAAGAGCGGAATCAAGGGTATCAAGGCAACTTCAACAATCAACCTCAATATGCAACTCTCAGCCAGTTTCTCAGCAACCAGCCCAAGTCCTTCAGTTCATGCACTCAGCCTCTCGATGCTGACGATTGGTTGCTGGATATCAACAAACACTTCGAGTGCAGCAATGTCAGACCTGAGGACTATGTCAAGTTCGCTTCTTTCCAGCTCAAGGATCAGGCAACCGAGTGGTGGCAGCAGTACAAAGATTCCAGAGGTGGTCGAGTCATCACTTGGACCGACTTCTGTCGTGATTTCAGAGCACATCACATTCCGTCAAGTGTGTTTGAGGAGATGCGTGAGAAATTCAGAAATCTCAAGCAAGGAAGCATGTCTGTCTATCAGTATAACACTGAGTTCCAGAATCTCGCTCGTTATGCCAAGCAAGACATTCCAGATGACAAGAGCAAGATCTACCAGTTCAGGGGTGGTCTCAGAGAGGACCTACTACTTTCTCTCATCCTAGTCGATCCGCCTGAGTTTGATCAAATCTATAACATGGCACTCAAGCAAGAATCAGCTCAGATCAAGTTTGATGCTTCTAAGAAGAGAATCAGAGATGCAGTTCACTCTTCTTCCTCGTCTCAAGTGGTTGCCAAGCAGCGGAAGTTCTGGTTACCTCCTCCTCCTCAATTTCGTCCTTAGCATCAGCAGAAGCAGTTTGGTGGTCATGGTTCATCCCACCCGCCCAACCCAGTGTACCAGCAGAGATCTCAGGCTCCAAGGGCAGTTGTTCCTCCTCCTTGTCACAAGTGTGGTCAGAAAGGATACTTTGCCAACAAGTGCACTCAGAAGCGCCTTCCACCTCCTCCTCCCGGCAGGCCTCCAAGCAATGCTATTGTCAAGCACAATCCCAAGTCTGCAAGAGTGAACATGATGAATTCAGCTCAAGCAGAGGAGTCTTCTGAAGTGATCATGGGTAATCTCTTGGTTAATTCCATTCCGGCTTAAGTTCTTTTTGATACTGGTGCATCGCATTGTTTCATGTCAAGACCTTTTGTTTCCAAGCATGAATTGCCTACAGAGTTATTGCAAGATCCTTTTCGTGTGGTTTCTCCGGGTATGCGTATGAGCTCTCATATGATAGTTCCTAATGTTGGTATTGAGATGGACAATTATTCTTTTCTGGCAGATCCAATTGTTCTTGGGTATTCTGATATTGATCTTATCCTCGGCATGAGTTGGCTTTCTAAGCACAAGGCTTCTCTTGATTGTGCGGCCAAGGAAGTTAAATTGACTCATCCTTTTGAATAGGTCATTATCTTTGCTGCTCGTGATGATACCATTCGGTTATTCTCTCTCAACGAGAAAGGCGAGATTAATGCCATATCTGAAATTCCAGTGGTATGTGAATATGAGGATGTTTTTCCAGAAGAGTTGCCAGGAATGCCTCCTCACCGGCCTGTTGAGTTTGTCATTGAGCTCGAGCCCAGCACAGAACCCGTATGCAAACGGGCCTACAAGCTTGGGCCAAAAGAGCTGAAAGAATTGAAGAGACAGCTCGATGAACAAGAGCGTCTAGGCTTGATTAGAACAAGTTCATCTCCTTGGGGTTGTGGAGTTCTCTTTGTCAAGAAGAAAGATGGCACGGAAAGACTTTGTGTTGACTACCGGCCATTGAATAAGAAGACAATCAAGAATAAATATCCACTTCCCAATATCAATGAATTGTTCGAGCAACTCAAAGGTGCAAAGGTGTTCTCAAAGCTTGATCTTCGGATTGGTTATCACCAAATCCGTATTCGCGAAGAAGACATTCCCAAAACAGCTTTCAGGACAAGCTTTGGTTCATATGAATACACAGTGATGTCCTTCGGCCTTGCAAATGCACCTCCTACTTTCTCTCGTGTGATGAACTGGGTGTTCAATCCTTACACCAATGAGTTCATTCTTGTCTATCTCGATGACATCCTGGTTTTCTCCAAGACTAAAGAGGATCATGCAAAGCATTTGCGCTTGGTACTTGATAAGCTCAGAGAGCATCGGTTCTATGCAAAGTTCTCTAAATGTGAATTCTGGCTTGATGAAGTCCTTTACCCCAGTCACATTATCTCTGCCAAGGGCATCTTGGTAAATCCTGAAAAGGTTGAAGCCATTGTCAACTGGCAGCCTCCTCAAAATGTCAAGCAACTTCGAAGCTTTCTCAGGCTTGCAAGTTATTGCAGAAGATTCGTGGAGAACTTCTCCAAGATTGCCAAGCCTCTGTCTAACCTTCTCCAGAAGAATGTCAAATATTCTTGGACTCCTGAGTGTGATGTTGCATTCAATACACTCAAACAGAAGCTCGTAACTGCTCCAGTTCTCACTCCTCCTGATGAATCCAAGCCTTACCAAGTGTTCTGTGATGCTTCTCTGCAAGGTCTCGGTGGAGTACTAATGCAAGAGAAGAAAGTGGTGGCTTATACCTCTCGGCAGTTGAAGCCGAACGAGAGGAACTATCCTACTCATGACTTGGAGTTGGCAGCCGTCGTCCATACCTTGATCACATGGAGACATCTCTTGTTGGGCAGGCAAGTGGACATTTTCACCGATCATAAGAGCCTCAAGTACATTTTCACTCAACCCAACCTTAATCTCCGTCAGACCCGATGGGTGGAGATGATTCAAGAGTACAACCCGAGCATTGAATACACTCCAGGCAAGGCAAATGTTATCGCGGATGCTTTGAGCAAAAAATCGTATTGCAACAACCTAATTCTCAAGCCAATCCAGCCTGATCTTTGTGAGGCTTTCAGAAAACTCAATCTCCAAGTTGTTCCGCAAGGATTTCTCGCAAACCTCCAGACCACTCCCACATTGGAGGATCAAATTCGCGAAGTTTAGCTCTTAGATGCCATGGTGAAAAAGGTGAAACTCGGCATTGCAAAGAGTCTTCCCAAATACAAGTGCTATCGAGTGGATGACAGGGATACCTTGTTCTTTGAGGACAGGCTAGTTGTGCCAAAAGGGGATCTCAGGAAGGTCATATTGAACGAAGCACATAATTCTCTCTTGTCTATCCATCCAGGCAGCTCAAAGATGTACCATGATCTCAAGGCAACTTATTGGTGGACTCGTATGAAATGTGAGATTGCTCAGTTCGTAAATGAGTGCGATGTGTGCCGTAGAGTGAAGGCGGAACATCAGCGTCCAGCATGACTTCTTCAGCCTCTACCCATTCCCGAGTGGAAATTCAATCACATTGAGATGGATTTTGTCACCGGCTTTCCAAAGTCCAAGAAAGGGAATGATGCCATCTTTGTGGTCATTGACAAGCTCACTAAAGTCGCTCACTTCCTTCCAGTCAAGGAGTCTATCACTGCAGCCCAGTTGGCAGAGCTGTACACTTCCAGAGTGGTCTCCTTGCACGGTGTTCCTCAGTTGATCTCCTCAGATCGTGGAAGCATCTTCACTTCCAGATTCTGGGATTCCTTCCAGCAGGCCATGGGCACAAAGATTCGCTTCAGCACAACTTTTCATCCTCAGACTAGTGGCCAAGTCGAGAGAGTCAATAAAATTCTTGAGGATATGCTGAGAGCGTGTGTCATCTCCTTCGGCATGAAGTGGGAAGATTGCCTTCCTTTTGCCGAGTTCTCCTACAACAATAGCTTCCAAGCAAGTTCAGGCAAGGCACCATTCGAAATTCTCTATGGCAGAAAGTGCCGCACTCCCCTCAACTGGTCTGAAACCGGTGAACGCCAACTTCTTGGCAATGATATGATTTCTGAAGCTGAAGAGATGTGTCATATCATCCGTGAAAATCTCAAAGCAGTGCAATCACGCCAGAAGAGCTACTATGATAGTAAGCACCGTGACTTGGCTTTTGAGATTGGAGACCATGTCTATCTCCGTGTTTCTCCCATGAAAGGCACCCAACGATTCGGTATCAAAGGAAAGCTTGCTCCAAGATACGTGGGCCCTTTCAAGATAGTTGGCAAAAGAGGCGATCTAGCCTACCAACTCGAGCTACCTTCCAACTTCTCAAATGTGCACGATGTGTTTCACATGTCACAACTTCGCAAGTGCTTCAAGGCTCCTGAACGCACCATTGACTTCCAAGACATTGAGCTCCAAGATGATTTGTCTTACCGTGAGCATCCCATTGCCATTCTCGAAGAAACTGAGCGCAAGACTCGCAACAAGTCTATCAAGTTCCTGAAAGTGAAATGGTCTCATCATTCGGACCGAGAAGCCACATGGGAGCGCGAGGACCACCTCCGTTCCGAATATCCGGAGTTCTTCCGTTCCTAGATCTCGGGACGAGATCCTCTTGTAGTAGGGGAGAGTTGTAACACCCCAAGAGTGATCCTTCCATATTTGTACTCCTCAACATTGCAATATATGGATTTGTCATGATGATCTTATGGATGGGCTGATTCTCATGTTGTGTTTTTGCCTTTCTTTTCTCTTTGCATTTCATTTTCATATTCTTTTGTCATGTGCATTGCATCCATCATTCTAATTTTGTTGTGTTCTTCATGTTTGCATTGTGTGTTCATCTTCTCCTTGCCATCTCCCTCTCTAGACCATGTGGTTCACCCATGCATGACATCTCTTCTCTCATCATCTTCCCCTTCTTCTCCTTTCATTATTATTCTTGATGCAATATTTCTGTCCTAAGTGTAATTGTGGCATTTTGAGCATTTTTCATGTAGGAACATATGAGTGTAATATATGATTTTGGGGTAGAAAAATCCAAATAATCCATTGGTGACATTAGATTTATCTTTTGAGCAAGTTTGCATGCGTGCCATTTTCACATAACATGCCATTTTGTCATTTTTGTGTGATTTAATGCAAATGTCATATGAGCATCTTGTCAACATGAGTTGGAGCATTTTCATGCCATCTTACTGCCAGTATTTATTTCATGCCATGATATGCCATGATAGGAGTGCAACAAGCTTGTAAACATGCTCAGTCATTGTTACTGTTTTGCACTTGTTAATTTCTGTTGAAACTTGTCATGTTGCTTTGATGCTACCATCTAATCCATAGATTTTCTGAGCATGATCAGTAAACATGTTTTGTTCTATGTTGCCAGTACATTCATGCCATGCTAGTTGATGCCATGTTGAACTCCTGTAGCATATGTTAATGTTGCTCTCAACATGCCTAGTCAATGTAGCAGTTTTTCTGTCAACATCATGTTGCCATGTTGTGAGCTCATTTCTGGTGAATCCATGCTTCTTATGATTTTTTGCCAATGTATAAAATGATCTATGCCATGAGTACTATAGCTGCATCCCAATTTCTTGCATTTTAGAGTACTGTAGCTTGCTGTTTTGACGTGCATAAGATGCCATGTTGCTGTTAATTTTAGTTTTGCATTGCATATTGTGTTGCTCACCATTTGAGTTTCGTGCGTCCGTTTTTCGTGATCTTTATATCGATTTCAATTGAAATCTTCCATTCTTTCTAGTGGCATACTTGGATTGCCAAGATTCTGCCCATATCCACCTTTTGCTTCACCGTTCACATCTCGTTATCATTTCCATCGTCCCGGTAGCACCGTGCCTTCATTGATGTCATGCTCATTTTTTTCCTCATGCCACTTCATGCATCATTTTGCTTGTGCATATATGCCATGATTGTTTGTTTATTTCGGTGCTTGTTCTTTATTTTGGGTAGTTCCGGGAGACGAGTCCGAGTTCGAGGAACCGGTTGAGAACGTGTTCGAGGAGCAGTCTTACTATCCTACCGAAGAGACTTCAGGCAAGATGATCATTACCCTTGATAACACTACTATCTTTGCTTGCTAGTTGTCTCGTTGCTATCGCTATGTCACGCTTCCTACCACATACATGTCAGCCTCTCATATGCCATGATATAGCCTCTAACCACCCTACCGAGAAAACCATTGTTTGGCTATGTTACCGCTTTGCTCAGCCCCTCTTATAGCGTTGCTAGTTGCAGGTGCAGTGCAGGTTGTTCCATGTTGGGACATGGATATGTTGGGATATCACAATATCTCTTATTTAATTAATGCATCTATATACTTGGTTGTGTGTGGAAGGCTCGGCCTTTTGCCTAGTGTTTTGTTCCACTCATGCCGCCCTAGTTTTCGTAATACCGGTGTTATGATCCTTGATTAGCGTTCCTAACATGCTCAGGGGAATGGTACCCTCTTGATAGTTCGCTTTGAATAACCGCTTCCAGCAAGGCCCAACATTGGTTTTACCATTTGCCAAATAACAACTAAAACTTGCATAGGGAGTAATTAACCCGAGGATTCTTAATCAACAACCCGGGCCAGTGCTCCTCATGAGTGTTGGTCCAAAATAGAGCAGCTTGCGACGCCGCCCGGGGCAACCCGTGGATTTGGTCGTTGTAACCATAGCTCATCCGTCGTGGCCTGATTTCGAGATACGCGCGGCTCCAGCTGGGGTGTCGGCACGTCGGGAGGTCTTGCTGGACTTGTGTTACCATTGTCGAAATGTCTTGTGCACCGGGATTCCGAGGATACTTCGGGCTATCTCAAGGTTGAGGTATTTCCACCGCAGCTTCTGTTAGTCTATGATGGACCAGGTTGGAACACCTCTGCAGGGTTAAATCTTACGCGAAGCCGTGCCCGCGGTTATGTGGCGACTTGGATATTTTTAACCTCCGGTTGTAGAGAACTTGACACTAATTCTAATAAAATACACCAACCGTGTGCATAACCGTGATGGTCTCTTTTCGAGTAAGTTCGGGAAGAGAACACGGTGGGGTTATGTTTGAACCGTAAGTAGGTGTTCAGGATCACTTCTTGATCATATTAAACTTGCGACCGTTATGCGTAGTATGCTCATCTTTACTCTTGTACTCGTAAGTTAGCTACTTAAACATGCTTAGTGCTTGCTGCAACCTCACCACATTACCACTTCCATTCCTATAAGCTTACATAGTTTTGTTACCTTGGGTGATGAGATTGCTGAGTCCCTGTGGCTCACAGATTACTACATAACTCCAGTTGGAGGTACGCTTGAGACAGACACATGTGAACCCGAGATGCTCCATTGGGAGTACGATGATGAACGTGGGCGTATGTACGTCACGATGCCAGATGATCAGTAGTGGGCCCTAGTCGGTTGATCCGGGGATAATAGCAGGGTGTTGTTTTCTCGTTTGATTTCGTCCGTAGTCAGACCCTGTCTTTCTTTTGGATGATTGTATGATGTTATGATATATTTATGCTATAGCATGTGGTGAGTGTAAGCCTTTATCTAGTATTCTCATCTGTTCACTTGGTTGTATGTATTTGAGAATCACCTTGCTATGCGTCACAAAATGAGGTTCGGTCACGATCTTGAGTTCATCACGAGATTGCGATGGAGCTTCATATTGGGCGTTACAAGTTGGTAATCAGAGCCATACCGACTATAGGAGCCCCTTAATTGATCGAACCGTTGACGAGTCTAGAATAAAAACTATTTTGAGTCTTAGTTATATATCGAAGAGTAGGAATTCTTTTTACTCCTTATCCCCTTCGTCGCTCTGGTGAGGAATTGTGGCGTAGGTGTTTTATTCTACTACCTCTTCTCACTCAATTTTTTTAGGATCACGCGGGTATTGTTGGAATGGTTGCGATATCAGTGTGACGTGACTCTGTTCTTGGTGCCTCCCGACCGTATGGATTGGACCCGGGGAGTTGAGCTCCAAGCGGTTTTGTCACACTCGCTATTGTTTCGGTTCCGGAATACCAGAGGACGCCGACATCAAAACGCTTCTATACTTTTTGTGGTGGAAAATAGTGCCGTGACTTTTCCCCAGTACTGGTGGAGATAGCTCGAATGATCCACCGTGGCTAGTATCGTTGTGTTTTTGAAGGTCTGAGGTAGACGAATTTGCGAAGTTTCTCGGTCGTGTGTTGAAGGTTGCGGATGCGGTTGCAGCTGATTAGGTTGTTGTTTGATGAGTAGGTTCCTGGATCCGCAACCTGATCTCATAACCAAGAAGTTTCGGGAGTTCCTAGGGAAATTCAAGTAACACCTAGGATATCTTTCCAACAGACACATGATACGATATGGGGTCTATCATATGTTTGTTTCCACTTTCGTTACCTTGTGCATTATTTTAACATTCTTTCCAAGTGGCTTCTCAATCTGTGGGGTACCATCTATCTTTTGGAATGCATTCGTTCATATCTATTCGGATGCTAGCTTGTGAAGAATTCTGTTGCAATATCTATCCATTGATTCAGCTTTTCAATTATCTCATTGAAGATTCTAACAGTTGTTTCCATCTTCAGGATGGCTCCCGCAACCCGTTCAAATCTGACCCGTGATGAGGTTCTGTCACGATCTTGAGTTCATCACGAGATTGCGATAGAGCTTCATATTGGGCGTTACAAACGTCTTCGCATGACAACCAGAAACGATGACCATATCCGTCAATGGGCAGAAAACTTAAGAGCCGAACTGGACTATAAGCTCAGAGATGACTTGTTTCGCATCCAGAGGGACATTGCATTGATCATCATTAAAGATGTCATCAAAGAGAAGGGGATGTTCTACCACGGCCCTATATCATTAGCTAACGTTAGAACTCGCATAGGCATGCAACGTCAGGACCTGACGCCGTTCACGAAGCTAGGGTGCATCCTCCCGGATATGGATGGATGGAACTTGTAGTGATTCATGATGCCGATGATGATGTGTTGGTTGAATTAGTACTTTATTTAAACGGTCCCACTGAACTTGCGTAACGGTAGTTAATTAGTTTGGGTACGATGAACTTGCGTACATCTAGTTAATTAGTTTGGGTATGATGAACCTGCGTTGATTATGTTTACTTTATGATGCATATTTTCGCTAACTCTTTCTCTTCGTGTTGCTCAAGTATATTATGTTGCATACTATATATCATTGAATTCGCTTGATGAAGATGCATGCATCTCTAACAGGTACATAGGTCGTAGATGGCGAAGAAGTGCTATGCCGTGTACATAGGAAGGGTTCCGGGAGTTTACGACGAGTGGCCAGAGTGTCAGGCCCAAGTGTCAGGGTTCTCAGGCGGCAGCCAGAAAGGGTTCGATAGCAGACAAGAAGCGGAAGCTAGTTACTGGAGGTTCACGCTAGCGCGAGAGAGGAATCAGAACCGGCGCCTCATGTACTGCATAATTCCGCTCTTGCTCATAGTCATAGCTCTTCTCTTCTATATCATGATATAGATGGATGATGAAACATGTGTATATTCGAGACATATCATAACTTGTATCGCTATTTCGAGATCGATGATGATGAGAGACATCATTTGTGTTGGATGATGATGACATGATTTGATGAGACTATTTGTATGTGTATGATATGATAATTTTATTCTGTGTATAAAACCTATACAAATACAAATGAAATACGCTGCAGAAAAATAAATAGCAGTAGCGCGGGGCCTGCGCGTAGCAGCAGCGAGGCTTTAGCAGTAGCGCGTACATGTCGGCGCGCGCTGCAGCTATTTTCAGTAGCGCTGTTTAGGGAAACGCGCTACTGCTACATATCGTTAGCAGTAGTGGTGGTTCAACCCACGCTACTGCTAAAGTATAGCTGTAGTGCCGCGCTACTGCTAGGCCACAAACCCGCGCTACTGCTAGGGTTTTCCCTAGTAGTGTCTCCCGCTAAAGATAAATCAATCTAGTTGGCCAAACCAAAGGGATAGATCAGAGAGAAATAAAAGCTATAAAAATCATGCATAATAAAGTTCAGAAAAGACTCAATTACTTCTCATGAATAATCTGATCATAAACCCACAATTCATCGGATCCCAACGAACACACCGCAAAAGAAGATTACATCGAATAGAACTCCAAGAAGATCGAGGAGAACATTGCATTGAAGATCAAAGAGAGAGAAGAAGCCATCTAGCTACTAGCTATGGACCCGTAGGTCTGTGGTAAACTACTCACACATCATCGGAGGGGCAGCAAGGTTGATGTAGAAAGCCCTCTGTGATCGATTCCCCCTCCGGCAGGGTGCCGGAAAAGGCCTCCAGATGCGTTCACGGAAGAACAGAAGCTTGCGGCGGCGGAAAAGTTATTCAGGGTGGCTCTCTATTTGTTTCCCAATATTTGAGAATTTATAGAAGTGGAATTAGGTTAAAAGGAGCTATGAGGGGCCCACAAGGCATCTTGGTGCCCCCCTGGGGGCGCGTGGGGTTGCCTTGTCACCTCCTCGTGAGGCTTCAGGTCTCCTCCCGAAGCTTCTAGGGTCTCTCTTGTCCAAAAAAAATCGTCAAAAAGTTTCGTAGCGTTTGGACTTCGCTTGGTACTGATTTCCTGAAAAACCAAAAACAAGCAGAAAATAGCAACTGGTACTGGGCACTAGGTTAATAGGTTAGTCCCAAAAAATGATATAAAATAGCATATAATTGCATATATAACATCCAAGATTGATACTATAATAGCATGGAACAATCAAAAATTATAGATACGTTGGAGACGTATCACTTACACATATAGAACATCACATTATGAATAACTGAAATAAACAAGGCATACTACAAACAACCAAATATAGCAATTGAAAATGGACATATGCTCACTACAAACAACCGAGCAACCAAAAACCGTTAAAAGATGCGTATGCTCACTACAACAGGCTTAACAGCAAGCAAATATAGTCATTCATAGTGGTATTGTTGAAATTGCATAGAGCGAGGCTTGTGCTTAAACATCAAATTGTATGAGTGAACATCACATTGTGAGAAAACTGAAATAAACAGGGGGCATGTTAACTACACCAGCTTTAACAGGAACCAATTTTGGCCGTTGAAACTGGTATTGATGAAATTGAACAACACAGTACATTCTTGCACATATAGAACATCACATTGTGAATAACTGAAATAAACAAGGCCTACTACAAATAGGCAAATATAGCAATTGGAGTTGGACATATGCTCACTACAGACAACCGAACAACCAAAAACCATTAAAAGAGGCATATTGTCACTAGAAACAACCAAACATAGGCATTCGTGAAATTGAATTGAACAATTCCTACTCCAACATATCACATTGCGCTTTTGAACATCACATTTTGAATGACTGAAATAATTAAACATGGCATGGTTAAAACATAGCATGGCGAAAGCTAGTAGCATGATCATATGTTGTTTCCCCCTTTGAAGAGGCAAGGCAGAACAAATCATGGATTTCCTCACTTGTCACAGATGGGCTCCTTCCCATTGGAAGGGCACGGACTCTGGGTGCGCTCCCTGTTGTCACAGATGGGCTCCTTCCCCTTGGAAGAGCACGGCTGTAGGTGCCCTCCCTGATGTCACAGATTGGCTCTTTCCCCTTGGAAGAGCCGGATAGGGTGCCCTCCTCGTGGTCGCCATCGATGAGGTCTGACTTAGCAGCTAAGGATCCCAAGCCAGCGGCGCAGAACGTGTCCTTCAGAAATGACAAAAGGGGCTCGATGGCGATGAAGGATGGCAAATTCTTGACCACGAGGTAGAGGAAATTAGCGGCGGGGCCATCGATGAGATCGACGGCGGTTGAACCCGAGGGGTTGGGGGTGAGCCACTTAACCTATGACATAACCCGCGTCAAGCTGTCGGTATCGACGAGCTCGATATTGTAGTCGGCTTCCATGAGATGCAGCAATATGCGAGCTCGCTGATTTGAAGCCTCCGGCCAGTCATCTTCGTTAGCTTCCTCGGCGGCCACTTCGCCATCGTCCAGCGGAGAGGCCACGATATATCTCTTTTTGAACATACGCTACTCGAGCTCCCCGGGAAGCGTAGCCGGGCTTAGGCTGCGACGCTCTGGAGTAGGGGATGGGGATGGGGATGGGAATCTATGGGAAAGGGGTGTTTCGCAGGCGTCATATAAGAAACTCAGGGTGGTGACCGTATGGAGATCGGTGGTAATCTGCACGGGCAGTCTGGTAGAGGTTGAGGGTGGAGGCGGCGCCGCGGCAGCGGCGGCGAGCTAGCTAGGGTTCGAGCGAGTGAGGAGTGGGGTGTCTGTGAGCGGAGGTTTTGGGGTGTGTGTGTGTGGAGGGGGCAAGGTAGTGTTTGAGGAAATGCCGTGGATACTGAAAATTTTACTTGGCGGGAGTGAAATGCAGGGGCTACTGAAAATTTAGATGAAGGGATTGAAGCGGCGTGGGAGCAACTAACATCGCACACAGCCCAAACATAATAATTGTGTGCTATCAAATAGAAAAACCCGTGCAACCACCATTTTTTATATCACTCAAGGCAGGTAGATATTTTTGAGATTGCGAGGGAAGCCTCGTGGAGCCCAATCGTGGCCAGCGGCCACCAGTGGACTGTGCTGATGTGACAGGGCACGAGCGTGGCACACGGGTAGGCCGAGGGAACTGTGTCTGTTACGCCTATAATCGCAGACAGTTGTTTCATCCGACACGTCTACTATTTATAATATATTTGGCAAAAAACCACAGAAAAGGGTCAGAACACACACACACCTGCGTGTGGATCAAATATATGTATGAAAAGGGTTGTTTGATGTTCAAATACCCAATGCAAAACTTCGATGTGGCACTTGTGTAGGATCGAAAGTATGTCTCGAGGGGGAGGGGTGATTAGACTACTTGACTAAATAAAAACTTATCCTTTTCCCAATTTTAGTTGGAGGCAAGTTTTAGCAATTCTACCAAGTCAAGTAACACCCTACACATGCAAGTCTAAGAGTAGTGCAGCGGAAAGTAAAGTCTTTGCATCTGAACGTAAAGGAGGGGTTGGTGATATCAAACGGACTTGAGACATGAAGATTTTTCCCGTGGTTCTGATAGGTGGTGCTATCGTACATCCACATTGATGGAGACTTCAACCCACGGAGGGTAACGGCTATGCGAGTTCACGGAGGGCTCCACACACGAAGTGTCCATGAAGAAGCAACCTTGTCTGTTCCACCATGGCTTACGCCCACGAAGGACTAGCCTCACTCGGTTAGATCTTCACGAAGTAGGCGATCTCCTTGCCCTTACAAACTCCTTGGTTCAACTCCACATGATCTTGGAGGCTCCCAAGTGACACCTAATAAATCTAGGAGACACCACTCCCCAAAAGGTAATAGATGTTGTTGTTGATGATGAACTCCTTGCTCTTGTGCTTCAAAAGATAGTCTCCTCAACACTCAATCACTCTCTCACAGATTTGTCTTAGGTACGAGAAGGATTGGAGTGGAAAGCAACTTGGGGAGGCTAGAAATCAAGGTTCAAATGGTTGGATTGGAATGCCTTAACCTCAACACAAGTGTAGGTGGTGCTCTCTTAGAAACTGAATGGTGGAAGTGTAGTTTCGTTCTGATGGCTCTCTTGGAGAGTAAGTGGTGGTGGAGGTATCAATAAGCAGCACCAAAAACCCAACTGTTACAAACTTTTAGCATTACTCGGTGACACCGAAACAAAATCTCGGTGAGACCGACCTGTGTAAAAGATTCGAACGTTAGACTTTTCGGTGAGACCGATCAATACAACTTGGACGGACCGATTCGCGATGACCTAAGAAAAACCTTGTTTCGGTAGTTCCGATCAATCCAACTTGGTAATTCCGAAATGGAATCGATGGGTTACAGAAACTTGGTCACTGCACTTCGGTGGGACCGAATGTCATCTCGGTCCTACCGAGTTTCTAGGGTTTGGCTATGGCTCTGTCTAAGTTCAACTCGGTGGGTCCGGATGAGGAGATATCGGTAGGACCGAGTTTGACATTTATGGTCTGGACAGATTGGAATGTGGTAGAGTGGCTGAGAGTTTTGGAGCAATATCTTCAAGCACTTGAGCAATTGAGTCATGATCAAAAACATCATCCCCTTTTATTAGTATTGGCTTTCCTATGGACTCAATGTGATCTTGGATCACTTAACCAAAGATAAAGAGTCTTGGAGCTTGTGCCAATGTGTTTCCTTAGCATTTTGAGGGGTCCACATGCACATGTCCTTGCCATGCCAACATTGAACTTTCCTGAAATCTATCTTTGTGTAGGCATTAGTTCAATCACATATATGTTGTTATTAATTACCAAAACCACCCAGTTATTAGTTGCACTTTCAATCTCCCCCTTTTCGGTAATTGATGACAACATATAGATCAAGCTTTGACAAAGAATATAATCAATGAATAACATCGTCGCTTTGAGAAGTATGTGATAAGCAAGAGCTCCCCCTAAATTTGCGTATTATTTAAAATTTGCATTTGAATACAAATGCACAATTGATTAGAATCATGGGTCACTCTTCCATGTCACATACATCTTGGTGGAGCGCTCAAAATGATATGAATGAGAAATAACAAGCACTCATCACCAAGCAAACATGTGAATGATCATACAAGAAGCATCTAGATAGATCGATAGCATGCATACACTACTGGAATCAGAGAATTTGCCATCAGCCAGCTCTTTGCCGTCTGCTAGCGGATGACACAGAAGGATTTTTCCATCAGCTTACAAAAAGCAGACGGCAAAGATCAGGCTGATGGCAAACATACAGTTTGCCATCAGCCATTTCTTTGCCGTTCGCCAGCCGACGGCAAAGGGCCTGAAGGCAGACGGCAAAGAGCCCAGATGGGCCCCACTGGACCGTGGATCGGGCTAGATCATGTTACTCAACTATAACTCTACGGATTTATTTTATAGACTGGAGTGTGCAAACAATGGAGAGAATATAGGCGCGAATCTCTTGTGCTTAGAATCGGATTGGGAAGCACAAAAGGGGTCGGATCTTACCCTAACTTGGAGAAGATCCACTATGGCGGCAACGATGGTGATGATTGTCATTGACGGTGACGGAATCCAGCGGCGAGGGCATGCAGAAGTCAATGGAGACGATCTAGAGACCAGGGCGATGGCAGCAACGAGGTGCGGGAGCGAGCGGTTTGAAGTTATTTTCAACGTATGGTTCGCGTGAGTATATATACCCGTTAGCTATCGGTCTAACCGAGCGAAACAGATCGGTGACACCGATGTGTATAACTACCAGGAGCACTGCAACTCGGTGACGTTGAGAGTTTTACTTCGGTCTTACCGAGATTGAAAATCAGATTAATCTAAAGTGCAATCGGTGAGACTAAATGTGAATGTGTTGGTATGACCGAAGGACACTTAGAAGGATTTGGAAGTCAGCCCTAATCAGATAGGTGACTCCGAGTGCTCCTCACCCAGAGGGTCCGAAAAGAAGCTTGTTCAAATTTTGTGATATAGCAAGAATGAATTTGAGACAAGTTGAGATAGATAGCTAGAGAAGGTGTTCAGGTATTCTTGTCCATCCAATTGGCCAAAAGATCCAAATCAACCAAACAACAATTGGATGTCCTCGAATGAGAAAATATGCATTGCAACATGCTCACACAATAAGATAGCGAAAGAAATATGTTAAACATGCACAACCAATTATAGCAACTATCAAGCAATGGGCGATGACAAAGTCATCTATATATGAGTATAATGACTTAGGAGCCAAATGAGAACATTTGATCATAGGTCATACTCATCGTTTAAGCACAAGTGGGGTTACCACTTTTACATAAAGCAGTAGTTTGTTCACACCATTAGAGTTGCTTTAGCTCATGTCTTAGAGGAAAGCTCCCACTAGATGAGATATCCCCCAAAGAGGGATGAACTAACCTTGGGTTTTGTCGATGACGACTTCATGTAGATGTGGATGCTCAATGTTGATGTAGACCATCAAGAGTTGGGAGCTATCCTTGGAATTTGTAGCACTTTCAATACCTACATGAGTTAGTTCCACAAGGAACAACAAGGATATCCATAGACATAGAATGAAGTGCACAAAGGATGATGTCCATGAATGCATTGAATACCTTGTCCCTTGACTTACTAACAAGAGGGTTTGTGACTCCATGAACTAGTGCATGATGTGGAAATTGTTTGCACTGATTCTTGCCATAAATGAATATGAGTGAAGTTTGTTGGCGGAGTCTGTCGGAGTCTAGGATCTGCATCCAAGAAACTTCTCCAAGAACTTAGGATTCGAACTCTGGGGGACTTTGCTTGGCAACCTACGACACGACGGCAACTATGGCGGGGACGCGACGGACTCGCTAGCTCTCACCGGACACGAAGTGGACGCACGAGCTACCCAGGTTCGGGCCACCGTGTGGTGTAATACCCTACTCTTGCTTGTGTTGGATTGCTCCGTGGTGGAGAGCTTGTGCTCGAGGAACAAGAGGTGTAGGGGAGAATGGGTCGATCCCCTTACATGGAAGCAGCCCTTCCCCTTTTGTAGTGCCTTGGTCCTCTTCCCCGAAAATATGAGCGGGAAAGGGTAGCCACAGGGCGGCAATTCAAAGGGGGGACAGGGGCGCAGGCTTATCCTGACAAAAGGCGGTCTCCTCCTGTTAAAGCAGCTCCTTGTGACGCGCTGGTGGGCTTGGCGATGACCTCCGTCCTGGCATGCTGATCCGTCCTGATCTTCTATCACCAAAGAGGAAAGCCTTTGGGACTTGCTGTGGGGGAGGCAGACGCCGCTGCTCCCTTATCACCAGAATGGAAGCTGGGCTTGGTCGCGCCCCGCTGTCCTTATCCTGACAGCGGGACGTCACCCATGTGCGGGGTGCGGAGCCCCGCGGCTGGCGCCAAACGACTTGCTTCATGAGAAGGCCTCGCGAGGGGAGCCTTGCGAGGGAACCTGGTGCTTGGCGGCCTCGGCAGGGCCTGGCCTGGCGGGGAGGGGCCTCGCGAGGCTCACCCCTCACGAGGCGGCTTCCTCCAGAGCGGCCGCGGCAGGGCCACTCTCATGGGCCGGCCGCCGAGTGCGGTCCTCTGGGCCAGAGGCAGACGGGCCATGGTACCCTGGTTCCCACTGGGCCGACAGTAGCCCCCGGGCCCATGGTGCGTGCGTTCCCTCCGTTAGGGACAAAACGACGCGGGGCCCATTGAGCTGCCGGGCCCAGAGGTGACGCGTGGCGGCTTCCGCGGGGTGGGTCACCCCCACTCCCCATGACGCCTCGGTAACCGCCGTCTTGCCGATAAAGCCTGCCCGTGCGGGGCGCAGGCACGTCATTGCTCCTCTTCCCGATCTTCCCCTTCGTCTCGCGCGAGCAGCTTCTCCGTTGCTCCTCCCCCAACTTCCAATCTCTCCGCCACCATGGCCCCTGGCAGGAAAGGGAAGAAGAAAACCGCCGAGCCGGGGTCGTTGGTCCCACCGGGGCCGGGGCCCACGCTGCTGAAATCCGTGATCCTCAACGAGGAGGACCTAGACAAGGTGCGGCCGATGACGGCCAACGCCCACAACGGGAATGGGGCGACGAAGATCTGGCCGGCGTCGCGCCCCGCGGCGCAGCAAGGGGGTATGACCTTCCCATTCTTCCTCCACTCCGTCTTTGTCGGGCTGGTGCCCCCCTTCTCCGACTTCTTCAATGCCGTGCTCTGCCACTACTAGGTTCATGTGCTGCACCTGCACCCGAGCTCGGCCTTTCTTCTCTCCGCCTTCGCCTACCTCTGCGAGGCCTTTCTGAGGGTGCTGCCGTCCATGGCCTTCCTCCGGAAATTTTTCCGCCTCCGACTGACCAGTGCTCGGGCTGCATGTCATTCCAGATGGTCGCGGGTATGCGTGCGGACATCATCGACATGCGGCTTCCCGAGGAGGTGGAAGGCTTCAGGGAGCGCTGGGTCTATGTGGACACGTGCCAGTACAGCCCCTTGCTCGAAATCCCGGAGGTGCCAGTGATGCCGAGCTCTGGGTGGGGGCCCACCGAGCTGACCGAGGCCGCGCTGGGGCTAGTCATGGTGAGGATGCGAGTGCTCCAAGCCGGTGGGCTCACCGCGAGCATGGTCATCAAGGAGTTCGTGTGCAAGTGCATTGCCACCCTCCAGAGGCGCCTTCACCCGGTATGGACCCACTCAGGCCTGGGGGACCCCATGAGGCTGAGCCCTGATCGCCTTGCCCCGGAGGTGGTGGAGGGGCTGGTGAACGTTCTCCTTGTCGCGGCGACGTCGTTCCCACCGCCAAGCGCGGCTCCAATTTACTGCTTCGGAAATCGGGAGGACGTGCGGGCCGGCATGCCAATGTTTGATCAGTGGGGGCTTGTACCCCCGGGTCATGTGGGACCCCGCGACAATCCGGTCCAGGTGCTGCCGCTTCCCAGAGGCGAAGGCGACACCAAGGTGGCAGCCGCGGCGGACGCCTGGAGCGAGGCGGCGGCCTCTGAGCCGACTCACCGCCTGTCGACGGCGGGAACCGGCAGCAGCGGCAGCAGTGACGCCGGGGGGCCCCGAGATGAGCCCCAGCGGTCTGCGCCCCCAGTGGAGGAAGCCCTTGGCGCGGAGAACCCTGCGGCTAGCGGGGTGATCCCACCCGCCGAAGCCTCGGAAGGGGGCCTAGACGGGCCCTATGGTGGGGCCTCAGGAGGGGGCCCCAAAGAGTCCCGAGGGGGCGGAAGCGGCAGCCGCCCTGGAGGGAAGCTAAGGAAGCGGAGATGGGTCCCCAGAGACGAGTAAGCCCCCCTGCCTTGCACGTTCCTTATGCCCACCGCCTCATCTTGCACGGCTCGGCTTGATCCCTAGTTATGCAGTAGGGGCTCCCCGTCGAAGAAGAAGACGGAGGGTGTCCAGAACGAGGATGCCGGAGAGCCCGCCGGGGCTCAGCGGGAGCTGGGGGCGGTTGGCGCACCGGTGCCCCCAACGATCCCCACGAAGCATGGCGGAGGTGTGGAGGAGAGGTCTGCGGGACCTGCCTAGCCTCCCGAGGAGGCCTTCCCTCCCGCCGGAGAATGGGTGCCTCCGAAAGGGGCCCGCCGCGAGGATGAGGTAGGCGCCGACGCGGTGGCCACTGCAAGCCTCGAGCGATCCCCCGGGCCCCATGAGCCGGAGGCGGCCGTGCCCTGTCCTACCCACGTGGCTGAGTGGCCGGCAGGGGAGGAAGCCGAGGCGGAGGTCGAGGAGGATCCTGGCCGCCTGGAGGGGAATGAGGCCCCCTCAGGCGGAGGCCTGGGCGGATCCGACGGCGCTGTATCCCCCGAGCCCCCAGAGCCACGAGGGGCGGAGACGGAAGGGCCGGACGCGCTCTTGACCCTAGCCCTGGTGAGCCGCAGCATCCTATCGTGGGTCGGGACTCTCCGCCACGCCCGGTCGGCCCTCAGCTCCCTAGAGGCCGAGCTCGTGGCCAAGGAGGAGAACCTCCGCCTGGAGCAGGGACACGTCGCGGCCCGCGAGGCCCGGCTAGCCTCCCGCGAGGAGGCGGTCACCCGGCGCGAGAGCATGGCGGCGGTCCTGGTGACAGACATGGAGATCCAGGAGCACGAACTCCTGCGGACCACCATCGAGTAGGAGAGGGAGCGAGAGCGCTTGGAGCATCTGGACCGTATCGTGGCGGCCGGCGAGGCCACCTACCAAGAACGCCTCACGAAAGCCAACACCCTGCTTGAAGAAAGAGCTACGAGGTACAGGGCCGACATCGACAAGCGGGGCCAGGAGGAGGTCGCGCGGAAGGCGAAGGCCCTAGCGGACACTTACTCCATGTCGCGGTGTTTTCACGGCAGATGCCATAAGATGGCTAAAGAGGTGGGGCTACGAGAGGACGCCGGTGGGTTCCGGAGGCGAGGTTGGCACGAGCAAGTGCGAGACACGAGACGTACCCAGGTTCGGGGCCCTCTGGAGAGGTAACACCCCTAATCCTGCCGAGTGTAGTATGGGAAGCACAAGTGCTACAAGGTCGCTCCTGGAGCTGTTCGGACGGAGGAGGGAGAAGGGGCTAGGCCACCGTTCTGCCTCTCCGGCGAGAGTGTGTGTGTGCTCTGTGGAGCGAGAAGGAGTCACTAAAGGGAAGCGAAGAGCAACCATGCAACGGGAGAGAGTGAACCGAAGGAAGCGAACCCCTCTGCATGGAGGCCTCCCTGGGGGTCTTATAGGCCGACCCCCAGGGTTACAATGGTAATGTTACAAAGGAGCGGGCCCCTGGTGTCATTGACCGGGAGCCAGTGGTGGGGGCCGCCGGGTCGCCGGGTTGCCGGGTCGCCAGGTACGCCGCACCTGCCTGGCGCGGGGCACTGTGGCGGGTCTTGTCTCTCGTCAGTCTGGGTACGAGGCACTGTGGCGCGTCTTGTCCGTCGTCAGAGGGAGGTCGGCGCCGTTGTTTCTACTGGACCGCGCCTCCCTGACACCGCCCGCCTCGGGCGGGGGCACAATGAAAGCTGCAGCCTCGCCCGCTCTGTCAGCGTAAAGGAAGGAGCGTTGTAGCCACGCTTGCTTCGTCGCGAAGGCTCCGTCCCCTCGTGGCCAGCCGGCATGGGCCAGCAGGCCAGGCCGGGTCGCCGTGCCAAGCCGGCTCGCGCTGGGGAGCCGGCGTACTGGCAAGCCGGCCTGAGGGACTTGACCTGCTCCGATGATTTTTTAAGAAGGGGTTCGAGCTCCGTTGCCTACCCGGGGTTCATCCCCCCGACAGTAGTCCCCGAAGCTGTGAAGGCTCGCCGGTTCCAAGCAGGAGGGCCTTCGCAGCTTACCCCCTGTGGAGCCGGTTTTGTTGGTGAAGTGCGGGAGCCCGGCCGGGCGGCTCTGCCCGTCCGCATGCCGGCACAGCGGACACGGACGCCGGCTTCCGGTTGCCGGGTCGCGGCACCCCGGCCTGGGCGGGAAGCGGAAATGCCCGTTGGTCGAGTCTTGCTTCATACGGCGATTCGTGCCCGCTGTAGCCTGACGAAACGCCACGTGGTGCTCCGCAGCGGGCGAAGCCTGCCAGCCCACGCGCGTGACGGGACGAGACTGCGGACCGGGCCCGCCACAACGCGCCCTCGGCCCGTGCGCGAGGGATTTACTGCGGCGGTGCTTGACGGTTGCGCTTCCCCGCGCAGTAAATGTGCGCGTAAAACGCGCGCGCACGGTGCGGAGGAGTGGGGATCGTGGGCGCAAACGATCCCACTCCCCCATGCTCTCTTCGCGGTTATAAATGAGAAGGGGAGAAGTGCGACGGGAACGTTCCCGCACACACTCCTGCCCCTTGCTCCTCCTCTGCTTCTCCTCCACCACGCCCGAGCGAAGCGCTGCCGCCGCGTGCTCTCGCGCCAGCCGCCGCACGCCGTGACCCAAGGCCCGCAGCACGCAGCCGTCTCCTCCTCCTCCTTTCCTTCGCCGCATCTCCACGCCAGCGGAGCCCTTCAATGGCGCTGCCGAAAGGTTCTTGGGAGGGCTCAATCATGACCGAGGAGAACATCCGGTACCTTCGCCGCACGAAGTGGCTGCCGCCGGCGGAGGCGCTAGTCGCGCGCGTGCCCGGCCCGGAGAGGGTGCCGCAGCCGCAGGATGGCAAGCACATCGTCTTCTTCTCTTACCTCGAGCACGGACTCGGCCTTCCCGCAAGTCTTTTCTTCCGGAGCTTCCTCGACTTCTTCGGGTTGCAGCCGCACCACCTCGGCGCCAACGCCGTGTTGCAGGTCGCCGGGTTCGCCACGCTCTGCGAAGGCTACCTCGGCATGCTGCCAACTGTTGACCTATGGGCGAAGCTTTTCTTTCCTCAAGCAGCAGCGGGCGTCGGCTGCCGTGGTCACCGGCCAGGTGAACGGGCCGTTTCCTAAGCTGCCGCTTGAGGACTCAGCCAAGAAGTGGCAGACGACATTTTTCTACGTCCGGAATGCCGACCTGGTGGTGGACGTCATCAACCTGCCACCTTTCGTCAACGCGGCGCCGCTCGCCAAGTCGAATTGGGGCTATTGCCGCAAGAAGCCGCCACAGGAGCTCCTGAACATCTGCCGCCGGATCGGGGAGATGGCGGATCGCGAGGGGCTGAAGCCGGCTGACCTCATCGCGGCCTTCATCTCACGCCGGGTGCTGCCGCTGCAGCGCTGGGCACACCGGATCTGCGACATGAGCGGCCGGCGTGACCCGACCCGGACGTCGACCAAGGCGCTGACAGCGGCCGGGATCGTCCAGCGGGTCAACTATATCTCCAAGGCTGGGTTGAAGGAGGAGGGATGGAGCTTCGGGAAGGAGCCCTATCACTGGGAAAACCCGGCGCCGGCGGTGAGTCCCTGGTCTCTATTTTTTGCCGCCTCAACGTTATTCCTGTGTCCTGACGCCGCGGGAGGACCGCAGCTATTCGCCTGCCCGCAGAATCACGACGGTCTGAATCCCCAGATCCTATTGGCCGACTTGCCCGAGTCGGACGTGGAGGAAGCCGGCGCCGAGGTGGAGGAGGGAGGAGTCGAAGCACGCCTGGCCGACGCCGCAGCCGGCGGGTCACGGAACGCGGGTAAGTCTCCGCCCTCAGAACTTCTGCGCGACTGGCCGGACGACGACGAAGAGGACCTGACCGGAGCCCACGGTGGAGCGCCCTCGGCCAGGGAGGACGCCAGCGTCGATCATCCAAGGCGGCTGCGGAAGACGGCTGGCGCCGGGCAGGCTCGCGAGGCGGAATCCGGCAGCCGGCCGCATGGGAAGGAGCCGGTCGAGTCGAGGCCGGCCACCAAGCGCCCGGCGGCGGCGGCGCTGATGCGGGAGAGGGCCGTCGTCAAGAAGAAGCGCCGGCTCGCCCCGTCCGTGGGCCAGAGGCGAGAGATTCTGAAGGTCATCGGGTGAGTGATTCTTGTCTGTTTCTAATCGCTTGCTTGTTTTCTTGCTTGAGCCCTTGTGCTGATGAACTTGCTGTGCACAGGTCCGCCGTTGACCTGGTGTTGGCGGCCGTGGAGGCCGCGACTGGCGAGGCCGTCTGGCGGAAGACCCGGAGCAGCGCCATCGACCCCAAGCCGGCCCGGACCGTGGTGGAGGACATCGAAGCCCGCCAATCCGGCCAAGACCTCGACACGGCGAGACGCGATGCCTGGCAGGATCGCGCGGAGGCTGCGAAAGAGATGGAGGAGGCCTCGGCCCGGGCGTGGGAGAGGGCCTCCGCAAAGCAGGCTAGGATCACCGCGGGCCCGGCCTGGCCGGAGATGGAGCGGGGGACAGAGCCGGCGGTGACAATCGTCGAGCCGCAGCCGGAGGGGGCGACGGAGCCGACCGGGCGGACGGAGCCGGCCGACGGTGAGTCGGACATCGATGAGGACATCGTCGTGGACACGCCGCCTCGGGCCGACCCGGCAGGAGGAGGCGAGGGCAGTGAAGAGCGGCGCGGGGCGGACCCCGCACCATCCGGTCAAACGCAGCCGATGTCGGCCCCGGAGGCCGCGGCTGGAGACGCCGGTGCCATAGTGGTCATTCCGCCCCAAGCCGCTGCATCCTCTGAGTGGCCGGGTGGAAGCGGATCCGGTTCCGGGACCGCTATGCAGCATCCGTGGGCGAGCGCTGGCGCCGTTGTGATCGGGCCACGCACTCGGGAGGACGACGCGGCGGATGCCTTGCGCTCGCAACTTCGCGGGCGGAGCGAACGCCTGCAGGCCTTCGTCCGGGACGAGCAGGAGGCGGCGCGGAAGCTGGAGCAGGCGTTTGCGGTGAGTCTCTCCTTCTTTTCTTGTCTTGATCGTCGAATCAGTGGGGGCGCGCCAGCGCATCCACTGGGTGTAGCCCCTGAGGTTCGGGCCGGGCTGCGGAGCAGCCGGCTCGAATCTTATAGCCCGTCTTTTGCGTTCTTCTTACTTAACTTTTGCGCAGCACCTGTACGACCTGCGGGCCGCCGCGTATAATCGGCTTTGGGAGCGGTTCCGCGGGGTCAAAGCCCAGCTATCCGGCAAGGAGGAGGAGTTGCGCCGGGTCCAAGGTATGTCTTGCACGTCTTCAGTGGGGGCGCGCCAGCGCACCCACTGGGGGTAGCCCCCGAGATTCGGGCCGGACTGCGGAGCAGCCGGGTCGAATCATATGGCTTTTCCCTTCTTTCTTTTTGTCCTTGCTTCCGGCGTCTGACCGGGAACCTTGTCGCGCAGCTCATGCGGCCGAGGTGCCGGGTCTCTGAGGCCGACTTGCCGAAGACGGCGAGCAGCGCGATCTTGCCGTCGCCGACCACGACCGGCTCCAGGCCGAGGTGGACCGGCTGGCGGCTGAGAAGGCCAAGGTGGAAAAGGCCCACCAAACGGAGCTGGGCCGGTTGGCGGAAGAGCGCGGCAAGGCGGCCGAGTAGCTGGCGGACGCCGGCAGGAGGGTCGCCCAGCACGAGAAGGATCTCGAGGCTCAGGCCTGCGCATCGGCCGTGCAGGAGCACGGGATGCTGAGCGAGGCCCGCGCATCGGCCGTGCGTCGATGAGGTATTACGCGTTCCGGTCGCAGAGAACCTTGCTGATGATGAAGGGGCCCTCCCAAGGAGAGGCCAGCTTGTGCTGGCCGGCTGTTCGCTGGACGAGCCGGAGCACGAGGTCGCCCTCGCGGAACGCGAGGGGCTTGATCTTCTTGCTGTGGTAGTGGCGCAGCCCTTGTTGGTAGATGGCGGACCGACTGAGGGCCAGAAGGCGCGCCTCCTCGAGCAAGTCGACGTCGTCTTCGCGTGCCTCCTTTGCTTCGGCTTCTGTGTACATGGTTATCCGGGGCGAATCAAACTCAACATCGGTTGGAATGATTGCTTCGGCTCCGTAGATGAGAAAGAACGGGGTGAACCCGGTGGAGAAGTTGGGCGTCGTTCGGAGACTCCAGAGGACGGCTGGCAGCTCATCTAGCCAGCTGCCGGGTGAGCGGATGAGCGGCTCGACGAGTCGCGGCTTGATGCCGGCTAGGATGAGGCCGTTTGCCCGCTCGACCTGGCCGTTCGACTAGGGGTGTGCGACGGAGGCCAAGTCGAGCCGGATGCCGGATGCGGAGCAGTAGTGGGCCAGCGCGCCGTTGGCGAAATTGGTGCCATTGTCCGTGATGATGCTGTGCGGCACGCAGTAGCGAACTGCGATATCCTTGATGAACCGGACGACGGTGGGACCGTCAAGCTTCTTGATCGGCCGAGCTTCGATCCATTTGGTGAACTTGTCGACAGCGACCAGCAAATGTGTCATGCCGCCTCGGGCGGTCTTGAAGGGCCCCACCATGTCGAGCCCCCAGACGGCAAAGGGCCACGTGATGGGGGTGGTTTGGAGGGCTGAAGCCGGCTGGTGGCTGCGCTTGCTGAAACGCTGGCAGCCCTCACACTTGAGGACCAGCTGCTCGGCATCTTGCAAGGCCGTGGGCCAGTAGAATCCGTGGCGGAAGGCCTTGGTCACCAGGGACTGCGAGGCGGCATGGTGCCCGCACTCGCCCTGGTGGATGTCGAGGAGGATCTCGATCCCCTTGTCCTGTTCGACGCAGCGCTGGAACACGCCAGTCGTGCTGCGCTTCACGAGTTCGTGGTTGATGATGCTATAGGCGGACGCTCGCCGTTGCACTTGCCAGGCTTTGGTCTCGTCGCTGGGCAGGTCGCCGTCTTCCAGGAAGGCGAGGATCGGCCGAGCCCAAGACGGAGCTGCTACCACGGCGAAGACGGCCACCGGGATGGGATCCGAGGCGGCAGTCCCCGAGCCGGAGCCGGCAGTCCCCGAGCTAGAGACGGCAGTCCCCGAGGCAGAGCCGGGAACTCCAGGGTTGGGCGGGGGCACGTCGGGGTCATTTGGGACGAAGATGGATTCTGATTCGGGAGACGGCTTGATGGACGGCTTTCGTAGGTGCTCGAGGGAGACACCGGATAGGATGGCTTGCCGGGTGGAGCCCATTTTCGCCAGTGTGTCGGCCGCTTCGTTGTCCGCGCGGGGCACGTGGAGGAACTCGCAACCTTCAAACCCGCCAGAGAGTTGCTGGACCAGGACACGGTAGCTGGCCATGTTGGCATCTTTGGCGTCCCAGTCGCCGGAAACTTGCTGCACCACCATGTCCGAGTTGCCGCAGCAGAGGATGCGCCGGATGCCGATTTCTCTGGCCAGCTGGATGCCGTGCACGAGAGCCTCGTACTCGGCAACGTTGTTGGAGGCGGTGAAATGGATCTGCAGTACGTACCGCAGCCGGTCGTTCTTGGGGGAAGACAGCACGATGCCGGCTCCCAAACCATTGCGCATCTTGGAGCCGTCGAAGTGCATGCGCCAATGAGTCGACTCGGGAGCCGGCGGCAGGTACTGGGTCTCCGTCCAGTCGACGAGGAAGTCGGCTAGCGCCTGGGACTTGATGGTGGTGCGGGGCTCGTAGAGGATCGTGTGGCCGGCTAGCTCGATGGCCCACTTGGCCACCCGGCCAGAGGCATCCCGGCAGCCCATGATCTCGCCGATGGGGGCCGTGCTCACCATAGTAATGGCGTGCTCTTGGAAGTATTGCCTCAGCTTCTTGGCGGCGAGGTACACGCCATAGCACATCTTCTGGTAGTGGGGGTAGTTCTGCTTGGAGGCGGATAGCACCTCGCTCAGGAAGTACACTGGGCGCTGAACTGGCTGCACCTTGCCCTCCTTCGGGCGCTCGACGACCAGCACCGTGCTGACGGCTCGGGAGGTGGCGGCGACGTATAGCAGGAGTGGCTCTTTCTCAGCCGGCGCGGCCAGGACGGGCGCGGTTGACAGCATGCGCTTGAGGTCGTGGAAGGCTTCGTCCGCCTGGTCGCTCCACTCGAACGCCGTCGTCTTCTTCATCAGCTGATACAGGGGCATGGCCCTCTCTCCCAGCCGGCTGACGAACCGGCTGAGAGAGGCCAAGCAGCCGGTGAACTTCTGCACGTCGTGCAACCGGGTCGGCTTGTGCATGCGCTCGATTGCCTTGATCTTCTCCGGGTTGGCCTCGATGCCGCGCTCCGAGACGAGGAAGCCGAGAAGCTGGCCGGCCGGCACGCCAAAGACGCATTTCTCTGGGTTGAGCTTGATCTGGAACCGGTGCAGGTTGGCGAAGGTTTCCTGGAGGTCGGCCAGGAGCGTGAAGTGCTGCTTGGTCTTCACCACGATGTCGTCGACGTAGACGTGCACGTTTCTGCTGAGCTGGGGCAGCCGGCATTTCTGCATGCAGCGCTGGAAGGTGGCGCCAGCATTCTTCAAGCCGAACGACATGGTGATGTAGCAATACGCCCCACAGGGCGTGATGAAGGACGTCTTGAGGGCGTCGGCCGGGTCCAACTTGATCTGGTGGTAGCCGAAGTAGGCGTCCAGAAAGGACAGGAGCTCGCAGCCGGCTATGGAGTCGATGACCTGGTTGATCCGGGGCAGAGCGAACGGGTCTTTTGGGCAGGCCTTGTTCAGGCTAGTGTAGTCGATGCACATGTGCCAGGTGCCATTTTTCTTGAGGACGAGGACCGGGTTGGCCAGCCATTCCGGGTAGAAAACTTCCATGATGAAGCCGGCTGCGAGAAGCCGGGCTATTTCCTCACCGATGGTTCTTCGCTTCTCCTCGGAGAAGCGGCGTAGCGGCTCTCGGACAGGGTTGGCATCCTTGCGGACGTGAAGTTTGTGCTTGGCGAATTCCCTCGGGACACCCGGCATGTCTTTGGGGGACCATGCAAAGATGTCCTGATTCTCACGGAGGAAATCGACGAGCTCGCCTTCCTATTTGCTGTCGAGGCCGGTGCCCACGACGACGTACTTGCTGGAGCTGGGGTCGGCCGGGTTGAGCGGGACCCTCTTTGTGTCCTTGGCCGGCTTCAAGGAGGCCTCGTCGGCCGGCTTGGGCGGAGTCGGCACAGCCGGCTGCGCGCTAGCCAGCGCCACGATCCGGTCGAGCTGGCGCCTCTCCTCGGCGATGACCAGTGACTCGGCCAGCTGGGAGCCGGCTTTGGCGCACTCGAGGGACTTCTTGTAGTCGCCGACGATGGCGATGACCAGTGACTCGGCCAGCTGGGAGCCGGCTTTAACTTCAGGTAGGCGTAGTGGGGCACCGCCATGAACTTGGCCATCGCGGGCCGGCCCAGCAGCGCATGGTAGGGGCTGGCCAGATCGACCACCTCGAACCAGATCGGCTCGCGGCGGAAGTGGCTGCTGGAGCTGAACAGGACGTCAAGCCGGACCCGGCCGATCGGAGAGCAGGAGAGACCCGGCACGATGCCGTGGAACACCGTCCGGGTCGGCTCCAGCTGTCGCGCCTCGATGCCGAGCTTGGTCATGGTGTCGCGGTACAGGATGTTGATGCTGCTGCCGCCGTCGATAAGTACCCGCGAGAAGCGGCAGGTGCGCTTCTCGGAGACGAAGGTGGGGTCGAGCACAAGGGCGTAGCCACCCGACGTAGGCATGACGGTCGGGTGGTCCTCCCGGGTCCAGCTGACCGGCCGGTCGGACCAGTGCATGTACTGGGGAACCGGGGGGACGATGGCGTTCACCTCGGCTGCGTGCTTGTCATCCCCCTCGTTGGTGAAGACGACGTAGGACGCGTCAGGGCGCGGGAAAGGGTTGTCGGCGAGGGCGCCGGGTGGCGGTGGAGGCGGCGGGAGCGGTGGCTGCTTCGAGTCGGTTCCGGGTGGCGGAGGCGGAAGGTTGCCCTTCAACAGGCGTTGGGTGAAGCTGCACTGCCGGAGCGTGTGCGTCGACGGCTTAGCGCCGCTATGGTGTTTGCAGGGGGCGTCGAGCATCTGCTCGAATGATAGCTTGGGCTGCCAGGCGGCCTTGCCGTTGCGCGAGCGCTGGCTGGAGCCTTGCTCAGCCGGCTGCTCCCCTTCCACCGTGGCAACCTGCCGGTTGTCGTAGCGGGGCGCTTGCTGGTCGCTCCGGCGCTTGCCGTTGTTGTTGTTGTCTTGCCGGCGCTGATTGTTGTCGCCAGCCGGCTAAGGGGGAGCCGGCTGGGCCGGGATGAACTTGCCGTCTGCGTCGATCGTGACCTTCACATTCCTCGTGGAGTCGGCCGTAGCGTACTTGTCCGCCACGGCCATGAGCTCCGCCAGGGATTCCGGCTCGTCGCACACCAGCCGGTGCTGGACCAGAGTGCCGTCTTGGCACCCGTCGATTAAGTACTGGATGGCCTGGACCTCTTGGACGCCCTCGCAGGAGTTGCGCAGCTCCGTCCACCGCGTGAGGAAGTCGCGAAGGGGCTCGCCTGGCTTCTGGACGAACATGGAGAGGTGTCGAGGCTTGCCGGGTCGCTTGTACGTGCTCGTGAAGTTGCGGATGAACGCGTCTTCGAAATCCAGCCAAGAGTTCACGCTGCGGGCTCGCAGGCTGTTAAGCCATGTCCGGGCCGAGCCGAGCAGCATGAGGGGGACGTAGCACACGGCCACTCGCCGGTTGCCGCCGGCTATGCCGACGGCCATGGTGTAGTCCGTTAGCCAGTCCTCCGGCTTGGTGACGCCGTTGTATTTGGGGGAGTCGCGAGGCAGCGAGAAACCTTTGGGGAAGGGCTCCTCACGAATGCGGGGGCCGAAACACGCCGGGCCGACAGAGCTCTCCTCCTCCAAGGCGGTGGAGCGCGCCAGCCGGTCGAGGCGGTGGCCGGCGTCGTTTTCATCGTAGGGCACGCGGGCGCCGAGCCGGTCAGCCACGGGGCCGCGCGGCGCGGGGGCTTCTCCGGCCGGCTTGAGCCGTTGGGCCGGCTGCACGGGGGGCTCCGGCGGTTGAACCCGGCCGTTGCCAGCCGTCTCATCTGCGATGCCGTCTCCGGCAGTGGCGGCGCGATTGTGACGGCTCTGACCGGATCGATGCCGGCCAGAGTGACTCACGCTAGTGGCGTGGGAGGACATTCGTTGCGCGTCCCGGAGAGCCCTCTCCAGGTCCCCGGTTTTTCCTGAGGTGGAGGCGTATGGCCGAGCCGGGTCGAAGTGCTTCTACTGCTCATTCGCCGTGGTGATGAGGTCGCGGATGCGCTGCTGCTGCTGCTGCTGCTCCTCGCCTTCCAGGAACTTGAGATCCACCATGGCCGCCTGCGCCGCGCGCATGTTTTTGATGGGGGTGTCAAACACGGGCCGGCCTACGCGTAGCGCACGGCCGATTGCGCCCCCACGGATCCGCACCTCCGCGACCCGGCTGGGCTCGGCGGCGGCCGGCGTGAAACCGTGGGCACTGTCGTACTCTTGCTGGGCGGACTCCAGCCGGCGCCGCGCTGCCGCGAGCTCCGTGGCCTCGGCCAGCAGATGCTGGCAGTCTTTGTCGAGCTGAGCCGCTGTAGCAGCCGTGTCGGCGTCGGGCGTGATGGGGGCTTGCAGACTCCAGATCATCTCGCGGAGCGGGTCGTCCCGGCGTGGCGGAGCCGCAGCCGCGGTAGTGGCGGCCGCGGCAGCCTTTTCCTTGTCGCGGTGGGAGCCGGAGCTAGTGCCGATGGTCAGCACTTCCGTGCGGACGCAGAGAGCCGCGATGTCGTCGGAGACGGCGCAGCCAACGGGGACGGGGGAGTCGGCGAAACTGTGCACCCCGCTGGGGAACACGTCGGGGACGAGCGCGACGAAGACGCGCAGCACGCCGAAAGGGACGACGAGGCAGCCTGCGGGACAGGCGGCATCCGCGTCCGGTGCAGCGATGCAGCCGGCCGGGTTGGCTGTGCGAGGCACACGGACCAAACCGTGCATGATGCGCTCGCCGAAGCTGGTGAAGGGCCTCGTCCGGAACTTGACTCCGTCCGACGCCGCGAGCAGCCCCACGGTGGGCGCCAACTGTCGCGGTGTTTTCACGGCAGATGCCATAAGATGGCTAAAGAGGTAGGGCTACGAGAGGACGCCGGTGGGTTCCGGAGGCGAGGTTGGCACGAGCAAGTGCGAGACAAGAGATGTACCCAGTTTCGGGGCCCTCTGGAGAGGTAACACCCCTAATCCTGCCGAGTGTAGTATGGGAAGCACAAGGGCTACAAGGTCGCTCCTGGAGCTGTTCGGACGGAGGAGGGAGAAGGGGCTAGGCCACCGTTCTGCCTCTCCGGCGAGAGTGTGTGTGTGCTCTGTGGAGCGAGAAGGAGTCACTAAAGGGAAGTGAAGAGCAACCATGCAAGGGGAGAGAGTGAACCGAAGGAAGCGAACCCCTCTACATGGAGGCCTCCCTGGGGTTCTTATAGGCCGACCCCCACGGTTACAATGGTAATGTTACAAAGGCACGGGCCCCTGGTGTCATTTACCGGGAGCCGGTGGTGGGGGCCACCGGGTCGCCGGGTCGCCAGGTGCGCCGCACCTGCCTGGCGCGGGGCACTGTGGCGGGTCTTGTCTCTCGTCAGTCTGGGTATGAGGCACTGTGGCGCGTCTTGTCCGTCGTCAGAGGAGGTCGGCGCCGTTGTTTCTACAGGACCGCGCCTCCCTGACACCGCCCGCCTCGGGCGGGGGCGCAAGGAAAGCTGCAGCCTTGCCTGCTCTGTCAGCGTAAAGGAAGGAGCACTGTAGCCACACTTGCTTCGTCGCGAAGGCTCCGTCCCCTCGTGGCCAGCCGGCATGAGCCAGTCGGCCATGCCGGGTCGCCGTGCCGAGCCGGCTCGCGCTAGGGAGCCGGCGTACTGGCAAGCCGGCCTGAGGGACTTGACCTGCTCCGATGATTTTTTAAGAAGGGGTTCGAGCTCCGTTGCTACCCGGGGTTTATCCCCCCGACACTCCAACAACCTGAAGAAGCAGGAGGACCGCTTCACGAAGAGGCGCGGCGAACTCGACGCCGAAATTGCCAAGCTCAAGCGGCAGCTCGCGGCGTCGGAAGCTGAGAGGCAGAGCGCGGCGGAGCTCCATGCCACGACTCGTCGTGAGCTGGAAGACCTCCAGGCTCAGGTGGGCGAGGTTAGCGACGAGGCGCAGCGGGTCCTCGACGAGGCCGCCCGAGGGCGCGGGGAGCAGCTCCAGCGCTCCAAGATGTTCCGCGAGCTCATGGGGCGCGCTCGCAGCGCCGTGGCTGCTTTCTCGGTCAAGAGGGTGGAGGATCCCCTGGAGACCGACGACGCCAGCTACCTGGCCTTCTTCACAAGGCTCGTAGAGCGGCTGAAGGTGAGCTCCACCCTGTGGGACGAGATCCACGATGCTAAGTGCCGCGACCTCCTGCGCCAAGCGTCGACCCGCGTCTTCAGTAACCTGCTGCGCGTTGATGGCAGCTTTAACTTCGACCAGGTGCTGTCTCCGGTTCCCGAGGAGCTCCAAGACAAGCTTGCGAGGGCGGTGGAGGACCATGTGGCGAGCCTACTGGAGCGCTTCGCGCCCGTCGGGGAAGGGTCTGGCGACGACGACAACCCAGTAGTCGACGACGCCGACGGTGGCTCCGCTGCCTGAGGCCCTGCGCTCACCTTCATGTAACAGAGTGGATGCAGCCCCAAGGGGGCGTAAAGACATTTGTATGGCACTTTTTGTTGTTAAGTACTTAATGATCCGTGTGCTTTCGTTTTCCTCCCGAGGCCTTTATTTCCTTTTTACATTGCCTTTGTGCCCTGTGTCGCTGGGACCCAGCCCCCGAGGCAGGCTACACCGTCACTATGATGCCCAGAGCGTGCGCTCGGCAAGGCCAGAGGGTGTAGGGCTCTTAGGGCTTGTAGGAGTCCCTGAGGTGCGATGCTCAGGGTCCCCCCTTGACGCGCAGGCGGCTCATGCCAAGGAAGTCAGGAGGCCACGAGAGAGAAACGAGAGGGAAGGGACCCGAGGGGTGCTTTAGACTTAGCTCCTTTGAGGCGTGCGGCTTGGGGCGAGTCCTTCGTAGGGCACAGCTCATGAGGTGCAGTCCCTCGTGAGGCCCTCCGTCTGAAGGACCCGTCGCGAGGCCTCCCGAGGGGGGGGGGGCTCCTAAGGCCTTCGTATCCTGCACCAGGAGAACTGCCAAGTTTTTGCGAATAGTGCAGCAGGGCGCGCTCGCGAGGTCGCTTGTGGGTGTTACGCGAGGAGACAAGAGCACCAAGGACTCGGTGAGGTGATGTGCACAGGAGCCAGCCCGCGAGCCAGAGCTCAGCCGCTTGGGTTTTTCAGTGCTGCTGGGACTGACCCGAGCACAGACACCGTGTCCAGCCCCCGCTTGCGTGACAGGCACGGGCGAGACCATGAGCGCGCGTCCTGCGGCGGCAAGCACACGGGGTTTTGAAGGAAATAAGCTTTACTGATGCATGAAGCAAGTTCATTACATATCAGAAAGATACATGCTGCCGTGTTCGACACGGGTCAGCTTGAGGATGTGACGGCCAAGGGCCCCTCAAGTAAGCCACCAACGCGGAGCATGGGGCATCCGCCAGCGCTGAGCATGGGGCTTCCATGAGAGTCGGAAGGAGCTCTCACGTGCCGGCGGCAGCGTGAGTAGAGAGAGCCCCGGAGCGTGTACATCTCCATGTCGCTCGTATCCGTGGAGCACGGATAGAACTTACGGTGATGGCGGGTGTTCCATGTGTTTGGTACCGAAACACCCGCCTCCGTCATGAGTGGGGCCGCGGCGGGCCGGTGGTCGAGTGTTAATCACCTCCGTATTCCTTGTGACGTGGGGCTCCAGGCTCATGCGCATCAGCCTCGCGATGGTGGCTGCAGCACCCTCCAGGCCGAACGGCATACGCATGAGCCAGGGCGAGCCTGCGGCGATGCGCGGAGGAGGGAAGGGGCCTGCCGGGCAAGCCTGGATGAGGGCGATGAAGTCGACGCACATGCGCACGCTATCGCGCGGCCTGGCGTCGGTGGTGAGGCTAGCGATCCTCTTGGGGTGGGGGGCTTCACGTGCGATTCCAGCATCCTGGGGCTTGTTGACTTCTTGGGTGACGACTTCCTGCTTCTTGGGCGCTTGACGAAATTCCTCACACTTGACGGGCCGCGCGCTCCAGCACGCGGCTGAGTGGTGCTCGATCACCTCCCTCGGCAGGCTGGGCGCGCCTGATGCTGTCCAAGCCAATGCACCAGGGCACGCCCAGAGGAAGGTGACGAGCACGCCTTCCTATTTGGGGGAGGGCCCGCCGCCAGCGGCGAGGGAGGGGCCTGCTTCGCCCCCATCCGGCGACGCCTTCTTGGACTTGACCCGCTCCTGAGGGAGCAGGGGCTTCTTCTTCACAGGCGCTTCCTCGGCAGGCCCAGGCACGTCCTCATCGGTCGGGTACGCGATGGAGGCAGTTTTGTAGGCGTGCTCAAGGGTTTGCAGCGCATCCTTCTCGTCGGAGCGGACGGTGAGGGTACCGCGGCTGCCGGGCATTTTGACGAGGCCATAGGCGTGGTGGGTTGCGGCCATGAACTTGGTGAGCGCCGGGTAGCCCAAGATGGCGTTGTAAGGCAGGCCGATGTGAGCCACATCGAAGACGATGAACTCCGTACGGTAGTTCTTGCAAGTGCCGAAGGTGACGGGAAGGAGCAGCTGCCCCAGGGGGACAGTGGAACTGTCGGTGACGCCCGAGAAGGGCCTGGTGGGCATCAGGTGCTCATAGGGCACTTGAAGCGTCTCGAAGGTCTCGATGGAGATCACGTTGAGGCCGGCGCCTCCGTCGATGAGGGTCTTGGTGACAGTGATGTTGCTAATGGTGGGGGTGCACAGCAGGGGGACGGCGCCCACGCCCTTCGTGGACTTGGGGTGGTCGCTGGCATCGAAGGCGATGTGGAACTCGGACCACTTGAGGCAGCCGGTGGAATCGAGCGACGGGAGGGCCGCGTTCACCTCCCGTGAGAACTGCTTGAAGTGGTGGTTGGATGGAGGGGCCTGGGCCCCGCCGAGGATGC
Source organism: Elymus sibiricus (assembly GCA_039707655.1). Taxonomy (NCBI): domain Eukaryota; kingdom Viridiplantae; phylum Streptophyta; class Magnoliopsida; order Poales; family Poaceae; genus Elymus; species Elymus sibiricus. Next base: position 239,990,382 of record CM077676.1, read on the forward strand.
AGGCCACCCTGCGGGGCTCTTGGTAGCCCCCAGCGTTCTCAGCGGGAGGGGAGTCGTTGGCGCGTACTGAGGCGGCGTTGGCCTCAGGGTCAGCCTGTCGCGACTGGTCCGGCCAGCCCTGACGGTTGTTGTCACCAGCGCCGTTGTTGTGGTTGTCGCCCCAGCGGCCACCTCCACTGCCGCTAGCGCGGCCCTTGCCTCGCTCCTTGCGGCACTTGGTGCGGCCCTCGTGAAGCAGCTTGAGCTCATGGCAGTCTTCTGTGTTGCGGGAGTTCATGTTGTGGTAGGCGCAGAAAGGGCGGGCGTCCTTCTTGGCCTCGCCGTGGTCGTGGCCGCGCTTGCAGTCCGGCTCCGCCGCGAGCACGGCTGGGCCCTTGCGCTTGGTGTCCTTGGGCTTCGCCGCGTCAGGCTCAGCGTCGGCGTCATTGTGGAGGAAGAGGCGTCCCTCTTCGGCCTTGGCGCAGCGGTCGGCGAGGACTAACGGCTCTGCCGCGGAGTCTAGCTCATCCCTGAGTGAGAGCTTCTCGCGCATCTTTACGTCCGTGACGCCACTGGTGAAGGCAGAGACGATCGCGGCGTCGGAGGCCTTCGGGATCTTGTGGCGCACCTGGCTGAAGCGCTGGATGAACTTGCGAAGGGGCTCCCCAGGGCGCTGACGCACGTTCCGCAGGTCGTTGATCGTGAGGGCGTGGTCGCTCATGCCCTTGAAGTTGGCGACGAACTGCTTGCACAGGTCCTCCCACGAAGAGATGGACGCCTCGGGGAGGTTCATGAGCCAGGAGCGCGCAGTGTCCTTGAGGGCCATGGGGAACCAGTTTGCCATGACCCGATCGTCCCCCCTCGCGGCCGGGATGCTGATGGTATAGAGCAGGAGGAACTCCGTGGAGTTTACGGTGCCGTCGTAGCGCTGAGGGAGCTCTGGCTTGAACTTGTCGGGCCACACCACGTGACGTAGCTCGGGGGCGAGGGCCAGGTAGCCCCCGTTGGTGACGGCTCCACCGTTGAGGGTTGCGCGGTTCTGGCGCCCAGCCATGGCGACATCATGGAGGACGCGGTCGTGGCGGTCGCGTGCCCTCTCGAGGGCCACGCGTGCATTCGGGGGCGCGCGGTGGACGATCTGGCAGCTATCGCCGTCGCTGCCCGGCGCGAGCGAGCCATGTGACGGCTCCGGGGCGTGTGCGGCGGGGCGGCGCTCGGCCATGTCGTGGTCCAGAGGAGGAGGAGGAGGCACGTCGTGCCCGGCCCGGTCCGCGTGGGACGGCGGAGCAGACGGGGAGCGGGAGGGCGCCTGGCCATCTTGCACGGCGTTGATGAGCTCGGTGATGCGCCCAAGCCAGGCGTCGTAGGCGTCCTCGGTGGGGTGGTAGCGCAGCAGCTCCTGCGCCATGAGCAGCGCGGCACGCGGAGCTGGTGGATCGCGACGCGCGAGCGAGGAGGTGGCAGCGGAGGGGCCGTGCGCCTGCTCGTTCACCAATGGGTGGGCGGAAGAGGCAACGCGCTCCCCAACAGGCTCGGTGGCGGCGCGAGGGCATCGCCTAGGGACACCACGGGCGGCGGGCGCCGCAGGGACCCTGACAGCGGCACGATGCACAACGTGTTCCCGGCGAGCAGCGGCGGCGTCCATGTCGATGCTAGCGTCGAGGTCGAAGGCGCGAAGACGGCAAGCCCCCCTACCTAGCGCGCCAAATGTCGGAGTCTAGGATCTGCGTCCAAGAAACTTCTCCAAGAACTTAGGATTCGAACTCTGGGGGACTTTGCTTGGCAACCTACAACGCGACGGCAACTACGGTGGGGACGCGACGGACTCGCTGGCTCTCACCGGACACGAAGGGGACGCGCGAGCTACCCAGGTTCGGGCCACCGTGTGGTGTAATACCCTACTCCTGCTTGTGTTGGATTGCTCCGTGGTGGAGAGCTTGTGCTCGAGGTACAAGAGGTGTGGGGGAGAATGGGTCGATCCCCTTACATGGAAGCAGCCCTTCCCCTTTTGTAGTGCCTTGGTCCTCTCCCCCGAAAATATGAGCGGGAAAGGGTAGCCACAGGGCGGCAATTCAAAGAGGGACATGGGCGCAGGCTTATCCTGACTAAAGGCGGTCTCCGCCAGTTAAAGCAGCTCCTTGTGACGCGCTGGTGGGCTCGGCGATGACCTCCGTCCTAGCGCGTTGATCCGTCCTGATCTGCTATCACCAAAGAGGAAAGCCTTTGGGACTTGCTTTGGGGGAGGCAGACACCGCTGCTCCCTTATCACCAGAATGGAAGATGGGCTTGGTCGCGCCCTGTTGTCCTTATCCTGACAGTGGGACGTCACCCATGTGCGGGGCGCGGAGCCCCGCGGCTGGCGCCGCACGACTTGCTTCGTGAGAAGGCCTCGCGAGGGGTGCCTCGCAAGGGAACCTGGTGCTTAGCGGCCTCGGCAGGGCCTGGCCTGGCGGGTAGGGGCTTCGCGAGGCTTGCCCCTCGCGAGGCGGCTTCCTCCGGAGCGGCCGCGGCAGGGCCACTCTCATGGGCCGGCCGCCGAGCGCGGTCCTCTGGGCCAGAGGCAGACGGGCCGTGGTACCCTGGTTCCCACTGGGACGACAGAGTCACCCTCAAGAACTCTCTTGTTCTTATTCTTTGGGACCCACATCAAATTGATGAGAATCCTTGGAGTTGTAGTCATACTTGATAAAGTAGATCTTGACGTATTCTTGGGAACCCAGTTGACCAAGGCTTGAGGTGGTTCTTCAAATGAGTCAATCTATTATTGAAGCTTGTCCTTGCCTTTTAGCTTGTGGTCTTGTGGTGGAAGATCATCTTGAGCTTGTGTCCCCTTGAAGGAAGTAGGATCATACTTCTCTTATTGAGGAACAAACTTCATCTTGGGGTATTGACCTTCTTTCCACTCAACTCCATTGGCATTGAACTTTCATTCAAAACCAAGACCTTGATTCTTCTGGTGCCATCCTTGCTTGCGAACAATCTCATCAAATTGCTTACTCCCGGTGTCAGTGTATAAAAACATGGGCATTTTTATACCCTAACTTATGCACAGACAATGGCAGCCTTCCCAGAGGCTAGGGCTTGCCGGAGGATTGCTATCATCAGAGCTCAAGACTTGGTTGGCTAAACAAAGGAGAAGACCATAAGACGGCCCATCAAGAAGTGCTAAGCTTAGTCCTGAAGATGAAGGCAACACTTGCCAGCAAGCTATGCGCCAGCAAGACGAAGACCCGGCAAGCTCTGTGCCGGCAAGCCCTCGCTACTTCACCACCGCTCCACCTCATCCGTCAACTAGTCACTAATCGGTGAGGTGTCAAGCGGGCAGGCTGTTTGGTGAGACTTGTCGGGGCACGTGTTAGCACGCTGGGAGCAAGAACAACTTTAATGACACCTGTCCTAATGGCGTATCCAGATTATAGGAGGTAGCTGGGCGAGCGGTGCAGAAACCATGCCAGGGCTCCTCCTCCACATGACACCTAATAGCGCATTTAATGCATTTGTCCTAGTCCGGCAGAGTTAGGTATGATAGTACTGTAGCTATCTAATCAACATGTATTTACCTTTTTGCTACTGTGGTGACCCCTTAACCTATAAAAGGAGGCCCAAGGCTACTGGTAGAAGGGTCGACACTTTGCTCATTTGCACATAGTAGCTGCACTGCCTACACAAGCTTGCCGGCAAGCTGCGCTCCTTGTAACTTGAGCTCAAACACCACCAATACAAACAAAGCAGGAGTAGGGTTTTACGCCTCGCGGTGGCCTGAACCTGGGTAAACTTGTGCGTACTGCTGGTTCTGCTCTTTGTGCACATTGATCCTCACAGCCAAACCGCAAAGGGATCACATCGATCCCATAGAATGGCTTGCTCGTACCTCGACATCTTTGGCGCGCCAGGCAGGGGATCGCGTGTGCGAACCGGAATCAGCAGTCTACACGCTAGCTTTCTTCATCATCATCTTCGATGGCACCAAAGAAGAAGGGCGCGGCCATAGCAACTCCTTCCACGTCCAAGCATCCATCCCAGGTGTCCGCGGGTGGCGCAGGCGGCGCCGGCGGCACAGGCGGAGCAGGCGGCGCGAACGGCGGCGACGGAGCTAGTCAGCTCCCCCATCGTGATGGCGATTGATATCTCCCTTTTATTGATCCGGTATTGGAACAAGAAAGGGTATCCCACACCTATTTCCCCAGAGGTGACCCTGGGTATCGAACCCACGAGAGTAAGACTCCCTTGAAGCAATGGTCTCTAGCAAGCTTTTGCCAAAGTGTCAAATCCAGCTTTTGACTGGCTCAGCAAGCAGATTGTGATTCAAACACTTACAATAAAAAGAAGGTACAGGGATGAGGTCTTAATGCTTACAACCATGTATTTGTGTTGGGATCAAAAATTATATTAGTTTGTGCTCGGGAAGTCACCCATCAAGAGGTGCTTGCTTCGTATTGGAGTGGGGGATGTGTCCAAATAACATCTTGACCGGTACGAGTCCTGCATCAAGAATCAGTTGTCCTACCGAAGGCCCTATCCATCTCGTAGGGTTGCCCTAATAATTAAGATAATAATATCAGACAAAAGCATTGGGTGTTTAATGACTACACCTCATGAATCCCCAAGGTTATGATCCATGTTACCCTACTAAACCTTACTGTCACGAGTGTTCGGCATAACACTTCACGGTCCCCTTGCTCCTAGCCTCACCAGTGCTCAATCACCATGATCTTGGGTACCTGCAGGGATGAAGATCGCGGACAAGACAAGAGACACTTCACGAAACAATTTTATTTCACACATACGAGACGTTATGTCAAAGGCTTCCATTGATCCGTTCACCAAATACCTAAGGTTGCAAGGCTCATGCCTCACCCCATACCTTACCGAACTACTCACACATGGAGATCAGATCATTAGAAGAAAACATTAAAGAACACATCTTGGGATTGATTGATTGCAATATGTCTTACAATGGATGCCTTGTGCGATGCTCGTTTACAAGTATGAACTAGATGAGAGAACACTATGGTGGTGGAGATGGCTATGGAGATGAAAATGGAAGCGGCTAGGATTTGTGGATGAAGATGATGATGAAGAGGTTCTGGCTATCCTTGACGCTCTCCCAACGCTGTTCTGTGGATGACCTGCCTCGGTTTCCACACCAAACGACCGCTCAAGCGAGCGTGTGCAGTCTCATGGAACGTCGTCTTTGACACTAGCTACCTTCTGGCGCCTCCTGGTGACTTATCTCTTCTCCATTTTCCTTCCTTTCCTTTCTCCCACATGATTTCTTCCCTTTTTAGTCCATTTCCTGTGGATAAATATCAAAGAGAGGATTTGTGGAATCCTATGCATTCTTTAGTCATAAGTGGCAATATCGGAGTGAATATCTCTCTTTTAATGAAATATCTTGGTTTAAACAAGGTTGAAATGAGTGTAAAAATATCACTCATCAACTCCACCAAGCTTAAACTTGATTGTCCTCGAGCAACACAGAGAGAAATCCGAAGCATAAGTAACTCAGTTGTTTTAACCAAAATAACGAGAAGGTTTTTGTTCACTTACGATCCGTATACCTAGATAGCCCTCCGCTTCTTGACCTGAAAACTTATCATAGATATAGTGGTGGCATGGTTATAGTGCAAGTGTTTGTGAAGCAAAGATAATCAACACAAAGTTTCTCATCTACTAGATAAAACAACTTTGCAACACTTCATTTCATTTAATCTAGACAACACTTGCTTGCCGGGAATGCACGGAAGAGTTTCTTTAGATAGAGCCATGAAAACATATGTTAGGGAGTAGAAAGCATGTAGTAAAATATGATGCTCAAGTGCTCATGAGCACTCCCACAATTGTTTCCTCCTCTAGGCTCTTAAACACTTTGTCTCAATCATTGTTTGCTGGAACTTTGATTGCATGTGAAGGAGATTATGCCAAATAAGTGATCATGCATAGGTTTTCGCTGTGGCTTAATGTTTTGGAACTATGGACCTTTAGCAATAATGTCTCTTTCAAGCTCTTTTGATCAGCCCCCTTTATTTACCACATACACACCCACTCAAGAGAAAGCCGAATAATATTCGTTTGTAGTGTTGCCACTACGTACGGTAACAAACTCATAGCCGAAAATCCGAGCTGTCGCTCTTGGTGGATCGTTCATTGGCCAGCGGAGTCCTCAGCATAACATGAAGAAGGGTGACAAAGCCACATTTACACATGTAAATGTGTATATACTAGCAAAGGCCATGGCACCAGTCGGAGGCTGTAACACCATGTTGAGATATACAACACAGATTTGTGGCATAATCTCACCCACCTTTCAACTAAGTTCCTCTAGGCAACTTAATCCACAAGTGCTATCAAGTCTATTAAAATTAACAACATGGGGTTGAGCATGTTAAACATCACTTCCACTACAATTTCTCAACTTCCAAGTCTTGAGAGACTTTCTCTTGTGCAAAGTTATACTTGGTTAATACCATTTCATTCAAAAATTGTCCCACAGCAAGTCTTAGTTGTCTAAACTAAAGAAAACAAAGGCTACAAAATTATTACAGCTACTAGAGCAAAACCTTTTTATCAACTACCAAGACTTACTCACATCTACACATATCACACCTACAACTACTACATCTACTCTAAGTATCCAAGTGCAAAAGACGGGGGGTCGTAGGACATACCTCCACGGTTGCGAATTTACACACTTCTCTTCATTACTCTTGCATTCCTCATTGTCCTAGCATAGATCAACTCCTCTGAAAACAAAATGCAAACGAACTCCAAGGGGCTAGATAAAGAACAAGAGCAAAGCAAGCTTATTCTATTTTTTGGTTTTTGGGTTTTTGAAAACTAACTTGCAACCAAAAAATCGCAAAGGCAAAAAATAAAAATCAAAAGCAAAATAAAAAAAGCAAAGTGTTGGAACAAACCAACACGGCTGTTTTGAAGCTACTCGAGCTTAAGTACAACCTCATTACAACTTATTCAAATACCGCCACATCTTGATGTGGAAGTGGTGATAACCTCCCCCAAGCTTAGGCTCTTGTATGCCCAAACTGGCGAGATCATTGCGGTGGTTCGTCAGGAGCCCACTCCTGCCTCCAGTTGGAGAAGCTCATGTTCATGTTGGCGGCCGTGCCTCTCAGGGACGATGCGAGGTTGCTCATATCATGGATAGAGCCCTGGAGGTTGTTGAGGTCCGCGTAGGTGGTGTAGTCTTGCTGGGGCTGCTCCTCCTCTTCGTCGGCGGCAAGTTCTTCTTCATCTACTTGTTTAGGTTCTGGCCCTTCTTGGTCAAAGGCAGTATCTCCTTCCTATGCAACATAATGCAATTGTCCATTCTCGATGGAGAAACGGTTAGGCATAGGTGTGGGTAACAAGTATGCCACTCCAGGAATTTTGATACAATGACGGCCATTACAAACTACTACCATACCAGCGCTGGTAAGAACACAAATGTTAACAAGGGTGTTACCGACAATGGGGCGGAGATGATTGTAGTTAAGGCCAAGGGAGTTGGCCAACATGGTGATCACTCCTCCACACATGATATCTCCTTGTGCATGATTTGCTTGATGCGCGAGGTGTAGCAAAAGTATTGCCCCTAGGTTGGGCGAATAACCGATGTCCAGGTTTGCTGCTTTCCCAAGAACTAGCATGTTCTCATCATTCACCTTAGAAACTTCTCCTCGTGCCTGCAACGAGTTAGTGATAACATAGTAGAAATAACGTATAGCAGGACTTTCAATGCAACTGGCTCTTTGCTTAGAGCCATGTTGACTCATCCGAAGAAAGGACAACCTTGGATGCGAGTCAGTGAAATCATAAACATATCTAATATCATCATCATTGCTGGGGAAACCAAAGTAGTTACACCACTCAGCAAAAGTGATGTTAAAGTCTTGTCGTTGTCGTTGTTGCCGCAATCTCCCCAGCGGTTCTTGTTGCGGCCGCCTCCACGGCTAGCGCCGAGATCATTGCGGCTGCCGTGCCCGTCCTTGCGGCTCTCATGAAGCAGCTTGAGCTCGTGGCAGTCTTTGGTGTTGTGGGAGAACATGTCATGGTAGGCGCAGTACGGGCGGCTATCCTTCTTGGGCTCATCGCGGTCGCGTCCGCGCTTCTGCTCAGGCTCCGCCGCAAGCACGACAGGGCTCTTGCGCTTGGCATCCTTGCTCTTGGCCTTGGCAACATCGGGCGCCACATCTGGGTCATTGTGGATGAAGAGGCGGCCCTCTTCAGCCTTGGCGCACCTATCGGCGAGGTCGAACAACTCAACCACGGTGTCGACCTCATCATTGATGGCGAGCTTCTTGCGCATTCGCACGTCCGTGACACCGGAGGAGAACGCAGAAATGATGGCAGTATCAGAGGTGTGCGGAATCTTGTTGCGCACTTGGCTGAAGCACTAGATTTACTTGCGGAGAGTCTCGTCAGGGCACAGGCGCACGGCATGCAAGTCGTTGAGCGTGAGGGGGCGCTCGTGCATGCCCTTGAAGTTGGTGACGAACTGCCGGCACAGCTCGGCCCACGAAGAAATCGACGCTCGGGAATGTTCATGAGCCAAGAGCGTGGCGCGTCCTTGGGGGCCATGGGGAACCAGTTCGCCATGACCTTATCGTCACCGTTCGCCGCCTCGATGCTCAGAGTGTAGAGTTGCAGAAACTCCGTGGGGTTGGGGGTGTCATCGTAGTGAGGAGGCAGGTCCGGCTTGAACTTCGTAGGCCACACCATGCGGCGCAGCTCACGGGTAAAGGCGCGGCAGCCCCCGCTGCTGGAAGCGACGCAGCCAGCGAGGGCGGTATGGTTCTGGCAAACAGCAGCCATGACCTCCTGGATGGTGCGGTCCTGGCGCTGGAACTGCTGCTCGAGGAGCACACGCGCATCGGGCAACGCACGCCTGACGATCTGGCAGCTCTCGTTGTCGGGGTCTGGTGAAGACGTGTTCCGGGATGGCTCTCGCGCCCGCACGCCGCGGTGGCGCCCGACGCCCTGGTTGGACGGAGGAGGCAGCGGGGGCGCGCCGTGTACCACCTCCCCGGCGCGGAGCGATGGAGGGTGGAGCGAGTGAGAGGGCACAGGGGCGTCTCCGGCAGCGTTGACAAGCTCGGTGATGCGGCCCAGCCAGGCGTCATAGCCGGCCTCGGTGGGGCCATAGCGCAGCAGCTCACGCGCCATGAGCAGCGCGGCCTGCGGGCCCAGCGGCTCGTGGCGGGCGGGCGAGGAAGCGGTGGCGGTGTGGCCAGCTGGCTGCACGGATGGGTGGAGGGAGGAGGCATGCTCCTCCCTAGCAGCGGGGTCGGTGGCGGCACCGGTGCGGCGACGACGGTTGTCACGGGCGACCGGCTCTGTCTGGGCCACCCTGACCGCCCGGCGCTCCGCGCGCTCGCGTCGAACATCGACCATGGCAATGTCGAGGTGGAGGGAACGGAAGCACGCCCCTTGCCTGGCGCACCAAATGTTGGAATCGGGGCTCCGGGGACCCTGGTTCGAACACTGGGGGTGCACTCGTTCCTAACAGCTAGACGGTGACCATCGCGAGTGACGGTGTCCTGGATCAGGTCGTGCTAGCCCAACCGGCCCGTCTCCTCGGCTGGGCCAAGGGGCCCTCGTACGTGACCAAGATGGGCTCCGGAAGCTGCATACAGGAAGCGTGATCAAGACTGTCTCTACCGAGACTTGACGTATACTCCAAGATCTCTCCTGCCGCCTTTCTCATAGATACCGACCTTGTAACCCTAGATACCCTCCCTGGCATGTATATAAGCCATAGGGTTTAGCTCGTAAGGGGGACATCAACGCAATATCGTTCACCTAGCCCTAGAAGTTAGACACACATTACGATCTCGAGGTAGATCAACTCTGTATTTGATACATCTCCATTAACATAAACAGAAGCAGGACGTAGGGTTTTACCTCCATCAAGACGGCCCAAACTTGGGTAAACATCGTCTCCCTTGTCCTTGTTACCATCGATCCGAGATCCATAGTTCGGGACCCCCTACCCTGAGGTCTGCCGGTTTTTACACCGACACTAGTGCTTTCATTGAGAGTTCCGCTGCACGATTAGCAGAAGGATCGATGGCTCACCTACAGATCAACTGCGCCAACAACCACGGGGAAATTTATGCCCCTGGCCAGCTCTTTGTCTTCGGCAGCATGATATTTTGCGCCGACTCGACGGGTCATCTAACCTTAGTCAAGAACTACGCCCCAGGTCAGATCGTGACCTTTGGTGGCCTCGAATACACTGCGGATTCCCATGGTGAACTCATCCTATCGGGATGGACTACCGGCCGGATTGAGAGCTCGACCGGCTCTGGAGGATCGACTCCAGAACCGAACTCAGTCACGGTACCCCTTGAGACCCCTGCCACCATCACTCTGGCCAGTCTCCTTCCGATCACCAATCCAGAGATAGATCCGGCTCCCACTCCTGAAACTACGTCAGTGTTAGAACTGACCTCAGCGCAGAATTCGGAATTATGTACGGATTCCCGTCGCACCAAGAACGCGTCCTGTTACACGCCGGGCGTACTTCGAGTCAGCCCTGCCTTCGGCGCATCAATGAATCCCGAAGAGTAATCTCACCTCGATGAGATGCTTGACCGCATCCGGAGCATGTCCTTCTCGGACGGCAAGACTTCGGTTTATAATCAGATCGGACTTAAAGCTGACGATAGGGAAATTTACATCCCACCCGCCACCCACCTAGTCGCCACGATCGACGATTTAACCAACGAGCTAGACTATGGCGAGGCCTCAGATATGGAAGAGGACACTGATGGCCCCATCGAGAACACCTTGCCCCCGGTACACGCGGGCAGGTGGACCGCCACGTCCACCTACGATGTGTACATGGTGGACACCCCCAAATCCCCTCCAAGACGTCGGCGAAGACGCCGAAGGGGCCCTAACGGGGAACCCAGTGGTAATGGCGCGACAGCCAATAACGATGACACGAAGGACGGCGATGCCGGTAACCGTGAGGAGGACATTCCAGATTCCCCCGTAAGGAATGGCACACCGGACCGACCTCTCAGGGACTCAGATCCCGATGACCTCTTTGAAGGGGCCGACGACAACTATATGCCAGAATCCAAGGAGGATGAGAGCCTCGGCACCGAGGACTACATCGTCCCCGAAGACCCTTTCGAACAAGAGCGCTTCCGGCGGCGCCTTGCTGCGACCGCCCGGAGCATGAAACGCGAGCAGCAGCAGCTGTAGGCCAATACCGATGCACTAAATGAAAAGTGGATCGAAGTGCTCTCAGCCGAGCAATACTTGGAGAACCGGCGCCATAGTGCACCGAAATCATACCCACGTAGGCGCCTCTTGCCGGAATTCGATGAGGAGCTCGCTGATGACCTCGACCGACCCCCTAGAGGCCGAGACAGGCCAAGACGAGAGGACCCCAGTGAATGGCCACCTCCATGCCGTTATGGCATGGACCCAGTGGATTACCTAGATCCTCATGACGCTAGACGTCGCATTGAGGAAAACAGGGCTCCCCTTTGATCCATCTATGGATCAAGGGGACACGCACCCGCCGACTCGACGGCTACGATGCCTGGGTGGACAGGAACGGCCGTGCTCGAGATAAAGCCTACTCACGGCTCTCCCCCGACTTCCGACGAGATGCTCCTCGGTTCCGAGGTCCGGCTCACCCAATCTGCTTCGCAGACAGGGTGATGGAACATCAATTCCTGGAAGGGTTTAAACCGATCAACATAGAATCATACGATGGCACCACGGACCCAGCAGTTTGGATCGAGGATTTCCTCCTACACACACATGGCTAACGAAGATGATCTCCACACCATTGAGTACCTGCCACTTAAGCTCAAAGTACCGGCGAGGCATTGGCTTAACAGCGTTCCTCCTCACTCTATCGGCAGCTGGGAGGCCCTAGAAGACGCTTTTCGAGCAAACTTCCATGGCACATATGTCCGACCTCCGGACGCTTATGACCTCAGCCGTGTTACCCAGCAGCCAGGCAAATCAGCCCGGAAATTCTGGAACAGGTTCCTCACCAAGAAGAACGAGATCATAGACTGCTCCAAAGCCGAGGCCATTGCCACATTTAAAAACAATATCCAAGATGAATGGTTGGCTCGCTAACTCGGCCAGGATAAGCCGAGGACTATGGCAGCCCTGACCTCACTGATGACTCGCTTTTGTGCGGGAGAGGACAGTTGGCTCGCCCGAAGTACTCATAATGGCGAGGCAGGCACCTCGGAAACCCACGATGCCAATGGAAAACCCAAGTGCAATAAAAATAAGCGTAGGTATAAAAATGGTGGAAGCGACACTGAGGACGCTGCGGTCAACGCAGGGTTCACCGGACCTAAATCCGGGCAGAAAAGAAAACCCTATAAAGGGAACAAGGATTGACCTAGCCAACTTGATAGGCTCCTGGACCGCCCATGTGGAATTCACGGCACTCCGGAAAAACTAGCAACCCACACTAACAAGAATTGTTGGGTCTTTAAACAAGCCGGCAAGATAGCGGCAGAGGGTCAGAATAAACCCAACACCGCAGCGAAGACGAGGATGAACCTCGGCGGTCCAATAATGGAGGCCAAAAGAAGTTTCCTGAGGAGGTAACAGAGGTCAATATGATCAATGTCACCCACATCCCTAAAAGAAAGAGGAAGCGTGTACTTCGGGACATATACACGCTGGAGCCAGTCGCCCCAAAGTATAACCCATGGTCGGCTTACCCAATCACGTTCGACAAGCACGATCATCTGACCAGCATCAGGCACGGCGGATCGGCGGCGCTCGTCCTGGACACTATGGTTGATGGTTATCATCTAACACGTGTCCTGATGAATGGGGGAAGCTGCCTTAACCTCATCTACGAGGACATAGTTCGGAAGATGGGCATCGACTCATCTCGGATCAAGCCGAGCTCTACCACCTTTAAAGGTGTCATTTTAGGCGTCGAAGCCCGCTGTACCAGAACGGTCACCCTAGAGGTAGTCTTCGGCTCGCCCGAGAACTTCAGAAGCGAGGAGTTAATCTTCGATATTGTCCCATTCTGAAGTGGATACCACGCGCTCCTAGGGCGCACACTCTTTAAAGCGCGCCCGGGTTGCACAGATCGACCTCGGCCAGGTACCCCCGCACCCGAAATAGGGATACAGGCTCCTCGCGTGCCCTCTCTAGAGTGGGCACTATGTCCCAAGGGTGCATAATTTCGCATTAAAGATTCCCTAGGCCGTCGAGGAGCCAAAAATATATTCAAACGTCAGCACGCTTTAACCTAGCGTAGACGTGGCTTCGAGCCCCTGCACAGGCAAGTCTCTGTAAAAGAAACAGCCCAACATGACTAATGTCCATATGGTTTCAACCACATAACGGATTTCGGCAACGTCTCCTCTAAAGGAGCTCGGTCAATCAAACGCTTGAAGCGTTTAAAGGACCGAAAAGGCATCAACCTCCACAAATTCCTCACCATTAATGGAGAGCATCTGGTCAACAGCTCGGAAACGCACACGTGCGGCAGGTAGCGGCCCGGATTCTTCAAAATCCATTAACAAATATCCGCCCTATTTTTTTCCTTTTTCCTTTACTTTTTTACATTGTATTCTTTCAATTCCTCTCACCGCAGTGAGGGCATGTATAAGCTTAAAGTCATGAAATAAGGAAACTATGCCCCTTTAAGGTCTCTATCATATTTCTTTATTATCATGGCCCCTGTGGGACGAAGAAGTTCTCTATAAAAAAAGATACAATTGTATAACAAGTCCGAAGTACTCGGCATCTCGGATTTTGGCCTTATATGCATCAGTCTCGAACCTAGATTTTGGTCAATAGTTGGGTTGCCCTGCTCCTATGTGTACCCCTTACGCTTCCGATGAATTCGGCTAAGGGCATAACGGGAGAACCACTGCGATTGCGCTGCCAGGTGAATTGGCATAGCGCCTCAGTGGAGAAAGCCGAAAACTGACTATCTAGGTATGCGTAAACTGGTTCGCCATCCGTAGACTGCGTTAAGCGATGTGACGATAGAGATCACCCGTGTTAAACGAAGGGCTTTTATTCCTAGCCGAAGTGTGCCATGGCCTAGACCTCGGCCGACCTAGCCGAACACTTCCCATACCGGGGGCTGGTCAACAGCCCCCACAGTCAAACTCCTATGACTAAGTGAAAGGTATCAAGCCACTATAGTCCGATTGCCTAGTTCCTATGAGGCACCGACCACCCTCGGGTACCGAGACATCGGCTAAGGGTCCGTTGTGCCTTAAGGAACACCCTTTGTATGACCTACACTGGGGTTGAAGCCGACGACTAGCCACTCTCACTTTAAAATAGTCATATCGGAGGAAAAATTAATTATAAAAACAACAAACATGGAATTTAAACCCATTTTCATTCAACCAAAAGATAAAGTTTTATACATCATACACTCCGGCATTCCGAAGTACTCTCTAGAAATACATAGTGTCCTTTGGACACATGGCTTCGGTGGTCCGAGCTCCCACCTCCACCTGGGTGAAGAATTGTTCGGTGGTTCGCGGCTTGTCGGCCGGAGGGCCAGCGGCACATGTCACCGCATCAACCTTTTGGAAGTGCGTCTTCACGCAGGCGTACGTCCTGCGCGCTCCTTCAAAGCACGCGGACCTCTTCCAGTGATCCACGCAAGGCACAGCATCTCGGAGATGGGCCGTAAGGCCGAAGAGGCTCTTTGGCATGGCTTCAGTAGGCCACAACAATACGCAGAGGTCCTGGAGCGCCGGTCTCGTCATGCGAAATAACTCCACCAGCTGCTTCACTCGATGATTCAGCAGCTGTGCGGATGGCGACCCCGGGAACTGCCCCCAGAAGGCCTTCTCTGCCTCGTGGCCCGCCAGCTGGCCGAAGTACGCCACCGCATCCGCCGCGCTCTGTGGGAGATCCACAAAGACCTCTGCGGAACGCCATAACTGGGTGAGCTCGACACACCCTTCGCTGCCAAACGAACACTGCAGCAAAAATATCTTACCCGAGGCGATTTGCTCCACTTGCTGGAGCACTTCGCGGTCAGCTCGGGCCGAGGTCTTGAGCTCGGAGTGGGCAAGTTGAAGCTTCTTGAGCTCCTCCTTCGTTCGTTACCCTTCCTCCTGAAGCTTGTCGTGTGCTTTGAACATGCCCTTCAGGGTCTCCTCAACCTCCAGCACCCACGCTTGGTGCTTCTCCCTGGCTGCCGTCTCGGCGGCCCGGGCCTTCTCGGCCACGGCGGCAGCAGCCTCCTGCTGCCACACCTCCTCCCGAGCCCTTTCGAGCTCGGCCTTGAGCATCTCCAGCTCCACTAACACCACTGTTGTCAAAACAGTTCGGCCTTAGTTGTTTTCTTTAACAAAACATGTCATACCTCCTTCGTCCAAAGTACAGGGCAAGTTTAAACTTGCTTACCTTGAGACTGCTCGAGTTTCTGGTTCGCCAGGATGAGCTCTTCCTGGGACCTCTCGAGTCTCCGGTTTATCTCCGCGATCTCCTCGGAGACGGAGTCCGGAACCGAGGTCGAAACCTGACACAAAAAGAGATCCTTATTACAACGGGAAAAGTTAAACCACTAAAAGGCTCCAGGACGGCTGCCTCAAGCAGCGCCCTGGGGGCTACTTAACGGGCTCCTACTTAATCAAACGAACCCAATGCCGGTTTCTTGAAACCGACTTCGCGCTCGGGGGCTACTCACTCACTAAGCCATTTAGCAGGCTGTACTCTTATGTCCTCGGACAAATTCATAACTCATAAATGCTCAAATAAACGAATTAGACTGGATGCACAGAGAGAAAGCGTACCTCAAAACCTGCTACGAGGTTCTTGAAAACCTCATGCAGGCCGGCCCCTGTGGACCGGTAGCCCTGTAGCGCCGCGCCTATCAAGGCACAGTGCTCTTCCTTGATGGAGGAGCCCATCAGGGCGTCCTCCATCTCCTCGGTCCACCCCGCACCAGCCCGTCCTTGGGCAGTTGGCGGGGGTGGAGGCATGACCTCGAATACATCTACCTGGGCAGCCACCACTTGAGGCGGCGGAACCGAGGTAGACGTCGGCTGGGCCGAGGACTGGCCCAGCCCTTCTTCGATAGCTCGACTCTCTCCGACGACTTGTTGGCAGCCCCGGAGGAGGTTCGCCTCGGCCTCTTTGGGCCCTTCAGGGGCATGCCCACGTCGGCGTCTTCTAACGCCGACCTCTTCCCCTTCGGGGGGGGGACATCTTCCTCTTCACCCTCCTCCGCGTCGCCGTCTTGGGCAGCGGAGGTGTGGGTCTCTTCGGATCGGGTGACCGAAGTCCCCCGAGTCTGAGCACTTGACCTCCCCCTCTGGGACTTCGTCCCTTTGGGGGCCACCACGTGCGGCTCCTCGGTCAGGAGCGCTAAGAGCAGGGGAGTCTGAGGCTCCTCTGGTAGTGGGGCCGGGCATTGCATTCCTTGTACCCAGGCCAACCACTTCTACAAAACAGTAAACAAAACGATTCAAGCATGACTTTACTTATCGGAACGGGCATCGTAGCCGTGTTCGAGGCCACGGTCCTCCCCTTCCTTGGGGATCTTGTCCTTGGCCAGCTTCATGAGCTTCGTCCACATGGCAGCCAAGGTGGAGCGGAAGAAGGTGGTGATGGTGTCCATGTCCTCGGGCTTTTGCGCCCACATTGGGGTGGCCCAAAGTTGGAGAGGGAGAATGCGGCGGTTGAGCATGACATTGATGACGTCGGCAAGCTCGACCTTCCCCACGGTAGACCATCACAAGATCCTATCGATCAGGGTCTCCACCTCTTCTGGGTTCCCCCAGGTGACACCCTTCTCCTTCCAGGTCTTCAGTTTCTTGGGGGGCCCAGCTGAGAAAGTCGGGACCTCGGTCTAGCCAGGGGCGAGTGGTTCAGTGATGTAGAACCACTCTCTTTGCCACTCCTTCACCGTTTCGATGAAGGTGCCCTTGAACCAGGTGGCCCCCTGGTTCTTGCTGATCATGGCTCCCCCGCACTCCGCGAGATCCGAGCTGCTGGACTTCGGTTTAATCCCGAAGAGCTTCAGCCACAAGCCAAAGTGTGGCTCGCAGCGGAGGAAGGCCTCGTAGACTGTGATGAAGGCAACGAGGTGAAGAACAGAGTAGGGGCCATGCGCACGAAAGGGTGCAACGGGAACCCCAGGCCTCGGATGAGGTGGGGGACGAAGACTACCCGCTCCCCGGCGTTGGGAGCGGGCACCAGCTGGCCAGCCGCCGGAGCGCGGGCGATGGTGGCGGGGCTCAGGTACCCCGCGCTGCGCAGCTCCGAGATGGTCGTGGCCGTCACTACAGAGCCGCCCCAGTGCCCCTTGAGGGTATCGGCCATGGCTGGCGGTGGAGGTTGGGCTCACTAAAGGGAGGAGCGGGCAGGATGGATCTGGGCGCTGGAGCTAGACGAAGTAGTGGAGGTGAAGAATGAGAGCGTGGTCGATTCCACTGTCCACCTTTTCGTTCTTATAAGCCTGTGAAAGGCCAAGAGTCCCCCTTGATGCGCCGATAAACTCACTATTCCCATCAAAAATGTCATTAAGCATATGGGGGGAAACAAAATCTTGATGATATCCCTAAGAAAACGGGCACGATCTCTGCCTCGAGGGGACGTGCCAGTAAAGGGCTGCCTCGAACCGCGATTTATGGGGGGGGAGGCAGTAACTGCTCGACCTATCATGGGGCAAGCCTCTTCGATAAAGTTGTCAGGCCAGATTGGCCCGTTCATACCAGAACAACGAGCCTTCGAGGCTAAGACATCTACTCATTTCGGGCAGGGTGCAAGCTCGGCTGGACCTCGGATGTTAATGCTCCGATTAAGAGAAGATGAAATATGAAGGGGAACTCGTCTGTCAAGCCAAAGACTTTGGATCCGAGATGTTGTCCATTGAAAGAGTCGTCCTCGGCATAGAAGACTAGTTCGGGGGCTACTGACGGTGTCCTGGATCAGGGGGTGCTAGCCCAGCCGGCCCGTCTCCTCGGATGGGCCGAGGGGCCCTCGTACGTGACCAATATGGGCTCCGGAAGCTGCACACTGGAAGCATGATCAAGACTATATCTACCGAAGACTTGACATATACTCCATGATCTCTCCTACCGCCTTTCTCATAGATACCAACCTTGTAACCCTAGATACCCTCCCTGGCGTGTATATAAGCCATAGGGTTTACCTCGTAAGGGGGACATCAACACAATATCGTTCACCTAGCCCTAGAAGTTAGACACACATTACGATCTCGAGTTAGAGCAACTCTGTATTTGATACATCTCCATTAATATAAACAGAAGCAGGAAGTAGGGTTTTACCTCCATCAAGAGGGCCCGAACCTGGGTAAACATCGTCTCCCTTGTCCTTGTTACCACCGATCCGAGATCCATAGTTCGGGACCCCCTACCTCGAGGTCTGCCGGTTTTTACACCGACAGCGAGGCTACGGCGAGAGCACGCTATGCACAAGCCACAACAGGGGACATAGCAGCTACCCAGGCTCGGGCCACCCTGCGGTGTAAAACCCTACTCCTGCTTGTGGTTTGGATTGCTATGGTGAGTACAAGTGTACAAGGTAGGAGAAGGTGGAATCGATCCCTCTCTATGGTGGCAGCACTGCCCCTTTTATAGCTACATTGGTCCTCATCCCCCGAAAATGTTGGCGGGAAGGGTAGCCACACACAACGGTAGTTTTGACAGGGGACAGGTGCCCAGGTTTATCCTGACAAAAGGCGGTCTCCGCTTGCAAAGGTGTTATCCATGACACGCCGGTGGGCTCGGTGATGACCTACGCCCTGCGCGCCTTATCGTCCTATTCTTAATACACCGAACGGGTAGGCTTTGAGACTTGCATTGGGGGTGGGCAGCTGGCGCTGACCCCTTAGCAACTTTGGGCCTGCTGGTATGGCTCCTGTCGCTGTCGTCGTCTTGCGGGGGTGCATCACCTACGTGGGGGCACACGTGATCCCGCGGCCAGCGCCAAGCGGCGCATGGCACGAGTGGCTTCCGGAGGCTGCCTCGGGAGGCCGCCCCACGAGGGGGGCCTCGCGAGGCTTCCTGCTACTGCTGCTAAGTCATGGCGGTCAGCTCCTTGCGGGGGGGTCCTCGTGAGGCCGGCGCCTCGCGAGGTATCTTGCTTCGCGGTGCCCGTGGCCGGGCCGCCTCTTGGGCCTTCACCAAGCGTTGCTTCCTGGGCCACAGGCAGACGGGCTATGGTACCCTGGTCCCCACTGGGCCGATAGTCCCTTCCTTTACTTTTATGTTATTTACTTTTATTGTTGAGTCATCACCTTCTCATTCAAGCACCAGTCCTGAGAGCGTTGTTGTCATTCTTAGTTTAACATGCATTGGGTCTAGTTAATGTTGGATGTGAGCATGATTGGATCTTTTCTACCCTGAATTACAATGTTTAGTCGCTGCTTGAACTTCGGAGGTGCTCTGCATTTATGTTTTGCTGTCTCAGAAAGGGCTAGCGAGATACCATTCTATCATATTGTATCATGATTGTTTTGACAAAGTGTTGGCATTTGAGATATATTATTATTGCTCGCTGGTTAATTATGCCATTCATATGAGTAAATGTGAGTTCTAAGTGTTATCATTTATGTGGTTAGTTCATGATCTTTGCTGAAAACTTGGTTACTAGTTAAGCTTATATACAGCAGCAGAAACAAAAGAGTTTGTAAAAGTTTTTCTATGTCACTTTCAGTTTATCAACTGAATTGCTTGAGGACAAGCTATGAGTTAAGCTTGGGGGAGTTGATACGTATCCAACATATCTACTTTTCCAAACACTTTTGCTCTTGTTTTGGACTCTAATTTGCATGATTTTAATGGAACTAACACGGACTAACGTTGTTTTCAGCAGAACTACCTTAGTGTTGTTTTTTGTGCAGAAACAAAAGTTCTTGGAATTGTACGAAACTTGGCGGAGATTTTTTATTGAATATATAAAAAATACTGGCGCAAATACCTACTAGAAGGGGGGCCACCAGGTGCCCACAAGGCAGGGGGCGCGCCTACCCCCAGGGGGCGCCCTGGTGCCTTGTGGGGCCCACTAACCTCCATTTGACCCAATTCCAACTCCATATAGTTCGTCTTCCCGAGAAAAAAAATAGGAGAAGAAGTTTCATCGCGTTTTATGATACGGAGCCGCTTCCACCTCCTATTCTTCATCGGGAGGCCAGATCTGGAGTCCATTCGGGGCACTGGAGGGGGAAATTTGTCGCCGTCGTCATCAACAACCTCATGATGCTCACCATTGGGAGTGAGTAATTCCATCGTAGCCATACTGGAGGTAGATGGAGATGGATGAGATTCTTCATGTAATCGAGTCAATTTGTTAGGGCTTGATCCATAGTATCCACTATGTTCTTAGATTGATGTTGGTATGACATTGCTATGCTTAATGCTTGTCACTAGGGCCTGAGTGCCATGATTTCAGATTTGAAGCTATTATGTTTCCATGACTATATTTGAGTTGTTGATCCTATCTGCAAGTTATATGCACATGTTATTTCTGAATCGTAAACCCCAAGGTGACAATAATTGGGATACTCTCCAGGGATGATTGTAATTTGAGGAGTTCATGTATTCACCAATTGTTAATGCTTTGTTCCGATTCTCTATTAAAAGGAGCACCTTAATTACCCTTTATATTATATTAGGACCCCGATGCCACGGGAGCGTAGAACAAAAGATGTTATACAAGTTCTTATTATAAGCACATATGACTATATACAAAGTACATGCCTACATATGAGTGATGAATTGGAGCTATTGTGTATCGCTCTATGTTGTGATTGTCACATTATGAATGTCATCCAAATATCCATCGCTACGCCATGCCTACGCTTTCTCATAATTCAAAGGATCGATATGGTTGACTAGAGGGGGGTGAATAGGCAACTACCAATTTTTAGCTTTTATTAACAAGTTAGGTTAAGCAACAAATAGGTTGTCTAGATATGCAACTAGGTAAACAACCTATATGATGCTAACAACCACAACAACACAAGCAAGCAAGGGATACAACACAATAATAGCTTGCACAAAGTAAAGGGTAGAAATAACCACAAGTGGAGTGAGTGAAAATGAGGATGTGTTACCGAAGTTCCTTCCCTTTAGGGGGAAGGACGTCTCTGTTGGAGTGGTGTGGAGGCACAATGCTCCCCAAGAAGCCACTAGGGCCACCGTATTCTCCTCACTCCCTCGCACAATGGAAGATGTCGTGATTCCACTAGTGGTGCCCATGAAGGCGGCAACCGAACCTTTACAAACAAGGTTGGGGCTCTCTCCACAACTAAATTGGAGGCCCCCAACACCACCACGGAGCTTCACCACAATGGAATGTGGCTCCGAAGTGACCTCTTCCATCTAGGGTGCCGAAACACCCAAGAGTAACAAAATCCACACAAGAAAGTATGGGGGAATCAAATTTCCTTTGGTGGAAGTGTAGATATAGGTCTCCTCCTTCAATACCTAGCAAATCAACAAGTTTGAGTGGCTAGAGAGAGAGAGAGAGATCGTTCAAGAAAGCTTGAAGGGCGTTAATGGAGGAGAGAGAGAGGCCAGAGGTAAGTCGAAGGGAGAAGAACCACCCCATTATATAGTGCCCCCCCCCCCCCAAAAAAAAACGAACCGTTACGGCAGTTTTTACACTACAGCGGTACAACCGCCTGAGTCACCAGTACAACCGGGATTCACGAGGTACACTGCCGAAATGTGCCAGGCAGTACAACCGGGAACAACACCGATTGTCCGAAATCACCCGGGAACAACCGGTCCACTACCGCCCAACAACCGCTTCATCACAGACGGGCATCACCCCCATAGCGGTGGTTGGGGCGGTGGTTGTGCCGGTGCAACCGCCCGACCAGAGTACAAGTGGTGGCTAAGTCAGGACCGCCGCCTGACACTGGTAGTACAGGTTGGCAGAAACCGTCCAGGAACTACCGGGCCCCCACCGCCCAACAACCGCTCCACTACAGAAAGAATTCCAGTAGTTGAGCGGTGCTAGGCCGGAACAACTGCCGAGCACCAGTTACTGGGACTACCAAGTACCAGGCGGTACAACTGCCCGGAGGCAGTGGTACAACCGCTTGACAGTCTCCTGGAGGCGGCAAACCCTAGGGTATCACCCCTAGGAGCGGTGGTTGTGCCGGAACAACCAGTCAAGCGGTACAACAGCTTAGACAAGAGGTAAAACCGCTGGGCAATAAAACCCACTGCCACAGATAGACAATGGGGGCCTCTCTCCTCGAACAGAAGGATGTATAGTCGGTGCAATGAAATGTGTACATGCATTGATTCACCCATTACCTTCCGATGCGGATTCCCTCTTAATAGTACGGGTTTCCAACGACCAAAGAAAGAAACACGTCGGAAACACTGTCTTTGATCTTTTCCTTCCAAAGGGAAAGCCTAACCGTCTTGCACCAAATAAAGCGTACATGAGTAACTTGGCACACGATTAGTCCGCAAGGTGAATTGTCATCATCACCAAAACACTAAGGGGGGAAATGCCCTAACAATCTCCCCCTTTTTGGTGGATGATGACAACAACACAATTTGCACTGGAGGTCTAGAAAATATAGACGGGCTCCCCCTAGATGTGAGCACTATTTTGTTTTTGCTTTTGGAATGCAAAGTGCTCACATTAGGATCAATGCTCCCCCTTGATTTTATAGACCAACCAATGAATACAAATGACATGAAGTAGAGCAAAAGGTAAGGGCAACAATAATAAGCAAGCTCTACTAACATACGAGACAAGATATCAATAACTAAGGAAAGGTAGATCGGGATCGCATGTCTCACACCATGCACAAAGTCTCCACACAGGACAAAGTCACAAACCAACTCGAAGCAAATAGTTCAACTGAAAACCAAAGCAAATAAACACCCATGCAAATCTCGAGACCAAATAGAACTCTCTCCCCCTTTGGCATCAAGACACCAAAAATGAAAAGAGCGATGCTAACGCCCAGAGCTCAGTAGTCCTCCTCTGACTCCTCGGTCTCCTCTGGATCATCACCATCTGGATCAACCCCGTCAGACTCCGCGTCCTCCTCCATGATATCGTCATCCGCGGTGGCAGCAGAGGTAGAGGTGGCAGGAGGGCCAGAGGCCTCATCATTAGTCCAAGTGTTGTTCTCAAAGATCCACTTGTCCTCTGGAGTGATGCTCTTCTTGGTTCCACTGTCCACTGGTACGTTGAGGTGCCTCATCATCTGAATCTGTCTGCGTCAGGCCATCTTCTCATTCACATGAGCCTCGTAGCGTTTTTGCTGAATGTGAGTCTACGAGCAAAAGGTCTTCTTCACCTTGGCGACGAGCTTAGCAACCCAGGAGGGCTTGGCCCTAGGCTCTAGCTCAAAATCCTCATCACTAGAGGTGGCATAGACATCCTGAGGGTCATCAACAGGAAAGAGAGGCTTAGCATGTTTCTTATTCCTTAACTACTTTACCTCATGCACAGTGAGATTGTCTGCAGATGTAAGAGGCTCTCCTGGCCTGCACACTACCCACATGGAGTTCAAAAAGCACATGACAAACAGGGCATAAATGGGAACCTTTCGGTGAATAACCATGCCGTACATCTCCTCCCACATCCACTTGGACACATCAAAAGTTGCACCAGAGCCCATACTGGTCCTCATAGCCACAAGCACATCCACCAGATAGCCATAAATCTCATCCTGATTCCCAACCTTGGGTAGGAACACATTGTGGAAAACACGATGCATAATGTCATAAACCTTCTCAAGATCCTTGGACTCACCAATGACCCTATTGACGGTGTCCTGGATTAGGGGGTACCAACCTAGCTGGCCCGTCTCCTCGGTTGGGCCAATGTGCCCTCGTACAAGATCAAGATGGACTCCGGAGGCCGCACCCAGGAGACGTGATCGAGGCTGTCTCTACCGAAGACTTGTAGTACACTCCAAGATTTTTCCAGCCGCCTTGCTCCTAGATACCGACCTTGTAACCCTAGATACAATCCCTGGCATGTATATAAGCCATAGGGTTTAACCCGTAGGGGACATCAACGCAATATCGCTCACCTAGCCCTAGATGTTAGACACATATTACGATCTCGAGGTAGATCAACTCTGTACTTGATACATCACCATCAATATAAACAGAAGCAGGATGTAGGGTTTTACCTCCATCGAGAGGGCCCGAACCTGGGTAAACATCTTCTCCCTCGTCTCTGTTACCACCGATCCGAGATCCACAGCTCGGGACCCCCTACCCAGAGGTCTGCCGGTTTTTACACCGACACTGGTGCTTTCATTGAGAGTTCCGCTGCGTGATCACCAGAAGGATCGATGGCTCACCTGTAGATCAACTGCGCCAACGGCCACGGGGATGTCTATACCCCCGGCCAGCTTTTCGTCTTCGGCAGCATGGTATTTTGTGCTGACTCGACGGGTCACCTGACCTCTGTCGAGAACTATGGCCCAGGTCGGATCATGACTTCCGGTGGCCTTGAGTACACTGCAGACTCCCGTGGCGAACTCATCCTATCGGGATGGACTCCCGGCCGGATCGAGAGCTCGGCAGGTTCTGGAGGCTCGACTCTGGAACTGAACTCTATCACGGCGCCTCTGGATACCCCTGACGCCACCACTCCGGCCAGTCTCCCCCAAATCGCCAGTCCGGAGATAGATCCGGCTCCCACTCCCGAAACTACATCAGTGTTAGAACTGACCTCGGCACAGAACTCGGAATTATGTCCGGATTCCCTTCGCACCAAAAAAGCATCAGGCTACACACCGGGCGTACTTCGAGTCAGCCCTACCTTCGGTGCATCAATGAATCCCGAAGAGTTGTCTCACCTCGATGAGATGCTTGACCGCATCTGGAGCATGTCCATCTCGGACGGCAAGACTTCGGTTTATAATCAGATCGGACTTAAAGCTGATGATAGGGAAATTTATGTCCCACCCACCACCCACCTAGTCGCCACGATCGACAATTTAACCGACGTGCTGGACTATGGCGAGGCCTCAGACATGGAGGAAGATGCTGATGGCCCCATCGAGAATGCCTTGCCCCTGGTAAACGTGGGCAAGTGGACCGCCACATCCACCTATGATGTTTACATGGTGGACACCCCCAAATCCCCTCCAAGACATCGGCGAAGACGCCGAAGGGGCCCTAACGGGGAACCCAGTGGCAATGAAGCGACAGCCAATAACGGCGACATGGAGGACGGCGATGCCGGTAACCATGAGGAGGACGTTCAAGCCTCCCCAGTAAGGAACGGCACACCGGACCGACTTCTTAGGGACTCAGATCCCGATGACCTCTTCGAAGGGGCCAATGACAACTACATGCCGGAATCCGAGGAGGACGAGAGCCTCAGTACCGAGGACTACATCATTCTCGAAGACCCTTTCAAACAAGAGCGCTTCCGGCGACGCCTCGTTGCAACTGCCCAGAGCATGAAACGCAAGTAGCAGTAGCTGCAGGCCAATACCGATGCACTAAATGAAAAGTGGATTGAAGTGCTCTCAGCTGAGCAAGAAATGGAGAACCGGCGCAATACTGCGCCGAAATCATACCCACGTAGGCGTCTCTTGCCGGAATTCGACGAAGAGCTCGCTGATGACCTCGACCGACCCCCTAGAGGCCGGGACAGGCCAAGACGAGAAGACCTCACCGAACGGCCACCTCCACGCCGTTATGGCAAGGACCCCATGGATTACCTAGATCCTCACGATGCTCGACGTCGCATTGAGGAAAACAGGGGTCCCCCTCGATCTATCTATGGATCAAGGGGACGCGTGCTCGCTGGGCTCGACGGCTACGACGCCTGGCTGGACAGGAACGGCTGTGCCCGAGATCACGCCTACTCACGGCTCTCCCCCGATCTCCGACTAGATGCTCCTCGGTCCCGAGGTCCGGCTCACCCAATCTGCTTCACAGACAGGGTGATGGAACATCAATTCCCGGAAGGGTTTAAACCCATCAACATAGAATCATACGATGGCACCACAGACCTAGCAGTTTGGATCGAGGATTTCCTCCTACACATCCACATGGCCAACGGAGATGATATCCACGCCATTAAGCACCTGCCGCTCAAGTTAAAGGGCCTGACAAGGCATTGGCTTAACAGCGTTCCTCCTCACTCTATCGGCAGCTGGGAGGCCCTAGAAGACGCTTTTCGAGCAAACTTCCATGGCACATATGTCCGACCTCCGGACGCTTATGACCTCAGCCGTGTTACCCAGCAGCCAGGCGAATCAGCCCAGAAATTCTGGAACAGGTTCCTCACCAAGAAGAACCAGATCATAGACTGCTCCGAAGCCGATGCCATCGCCACATTTAAAAACAATATCCGAGATGAATGGTTCGCTCGACAACTCGGCTAGGATAAGCCGAGGACTATGGCAGCCCTGACCTCACTGATGACTCACTTTTGTGCGGGAGAAGATAGCTGGCTCGCCTGAAGTACTCATAACGGCGAGGCAGGCACCTCATAAACTCGTGAAGCCAATGGAAAACCAAAGCGCAACAAAAATAAGCGCATGTATAAAAATGGCGGTAACGACACTGAAGACGTCGCGGTCAACGCAGGATTCACCGGACCTAAATCCTGGCAGAAAAGAAAACCCTTTAAAGGGAACAAAGACGGACCTTGTCAGCTTGATAGGCTCCTGGACTGCCCATGTGGAATTCACGGCACTCAGGAAAAACCAACAACCCACACTAACAGGAATTGCTGGGTCTTTAAACAAGCCGGCAAGATAGCGGCAGAGGGTCAGAGTAAAACCCAACACCGTAGCGAAGATGAGGATGAACCTCGGTGGCCCAATAATGGAGGCCAAAAGAAATTTCCTGACGAGGTAATAGAGGTCAATATGATCTATGTCACCCACATCCCCAAAAGGGAGAGAAAGCGTGTGCTTCAGGACGTATACGCGTTGGAGCCAGTTGCCCCGAAGTATAACCCATGGTCGGCTTACCTGATCACATTTGACAAGCACGATCATCCGACTAGCATCAGGCATGGCGGATCAGCGGCACTCGTCCTGGACCCTATTGTTGATGGTTATCATCTAACGCGCGTCCTGATGGACGGTGGAAGCAGCCTCAACCTCATCTACGAGGACACAGTTCGGAAGATGGGCATCGACTCATCTCAGATCAAACCGAGCTCAACGACCTTTAAAGGTGTCATTTCGGGCGTCGAAGCCCGCTATACCAGAACGGTTACCCTAGAGGTAGTCTTTGGGTCGCCCAAGAACTTCAGAAGCGAGGAGTTAATCTTCGATATCGTACCCTTCCGGAGTGGATACCATGCGATCTTAGGGCGCACAGCCTTCGCGCGCTTCAACGCAGTCCCGCATTATGCCTACCTAAAGCTAAAAATGCCAGGACCTAACGGCGTTATAACAGTCAATGGGAACACAGAACGTTCACTCCGGACAGAGGAACAGACCGCGGCTTTCGCAGCCGAGGTTCAAGCATCCGAGGAGGCAGCCCGCAGCGATAAATGTGCCGCCCGCTCTTTGAAGCGCATCCGGGCTGCACAAATTGACTTTGGCCAGGTACCCCCGCACCCGAAATAGGGATGGGGATCCTCGTGTGCCCTCTCTGGAGTGGGCACTACGTCCCAGAGTGCATAATTTCGCACTAAAGATTCCCTGGGACGACGAGGAGCCAGAACACTTACCCAAACGTCGGCGCGGATCAACCAAGCAATGACGTGGCTTAGGGCCCCTGCACAGGCAAGTATCTGTAAAAGAAACAGCCAAACATGACTACGTGGTTTTAACCACAGAGTAACTTCGGCAACACCTCCTTTAAAGGAACTCGGTCAATCAAACACTTAAAGTGTATAAAGGGCCGGAAGGGCATCAACCTTCACAAATTCCTCACCATCAATGGTAAAGATCTGGTCAACAGTTCGGAAACGCAGACGTGCGATTGGTAGCGGCTCGGATTCTTTAAAATCCGTTAGCAATTATCCGACCTATTTCTTCCTCTTCCTTCTTTACCAATTACATTGTACTCTTTCAATTACTCTCGTCACAGCTGGGCATGTGCACGATTGATATTATGAAATAAAGAAACTATGCCCCTTCAAGGTCTCTATCGTATTTCTTTATCAGCATAGCCCCTCTAGGACGATGAAGTTCTCTAAAAAGATGCAATTGTATAATAAAGTCCGAGGTATTCGGCGTCTCGGATTTTGGCCTTATATGCATCAGTTTTGAAACTAGATTTTGGTCAATAGTTGGGTTGCCCGGCTCCTACGTGTACCCCTTATGTTTCCGATGAATTCGGCAAAGAGTGTAATGGGAGAACCACTATGATTGCGCTGCCAGGTCAATTGGCATGGCGCCTCAGTGGAGAAAGCCGAAAACTGACTATCTAGGTAGGCGTAAACTGGTCTGCCATCCAAAGACCGCGTCAAGCGATGTGACAATAGAGATCACCTGTGTTCAACGAAGGGCTTTCATTCCTAGCCGAAGTGTGCTATGGCCTAGACCTCCGCCAACTTAGCCGAACACTTCCCACACCGGGGGCTGGTCATCAGCCCCCATAGTCAAACTCCTATGACTAAGTGAAAGATATCAAGCCACTATAGTCTGATTGCCTAGTTCCTAGGAGGCACCGACCGCCTTCGGGTACCGAGACATCGGCTAAGGGTGCAGCATGCCTTAAGGAACACCCTTTGTATGACCTACACTGGGGCTGAAGCCGACGACTGGCCACTCTCATTTTAAACAGTCATATCGGAGGAAAAATTAATTATAAAACAACACACATGGAATTTCAAGCCATTTTCATTCAACAAAAGATAAAGCTTTTACATCGTACACTCCAACATTCCGAAGTATCATCTAGAAATACAGAGTGTCTTTGGGACACATGGCTTCTGTGGTCCGAGCTCCCGCCTCAACCTCGGCGAAGAACTGCTCGGCGGTGCGCAGCTTGTCGGCGGGAGGACCCATGGCACATGTCTCCGCATCAACCTTGCGGAAGTGCGTCTTCACGCAAGCGTACGCCCTCCGCGCCCCTTCGAAGCACGCGGACCTTTTCCAGCGATCCACGCAGGGCACGGCATCTCGGAGACAGGCCGTAAGGCCGAAGAGGCTCTTCGGCATGGCTTCGGCGGGCCACAACACAATGCAGAGGTCCTGGAGCGCCGGTCTCGTCATGCGAAATAGCTCCACCAGCTGCTTCACTCGATGATTCAGCAGCTGCACGGACGGCGACCCCGGAAACTGCCCCCAGAAGGCCTTCTCTGCCTCGTGGCCCGCCAGCTGGCCGAAGTATGCCATCGCATCCGCCACGCTCTGCGGGAGATCCGCAAAGAATTCTGCGGAACGCCATAACTGGGTGAGCTCGACACACCCTTTGCTGCCAAACGAACACTACAGCAAAAATATCTTACCCGAGGCGATTTTCTCCACTTGCTGGAGCACCTCGCGGTCAGCTCGGGCCGAGGTCTTGAGCTCGGAGTGGGCACATTGAAGCTTCTCGAGCTCCTCCTTCGTTCGTTGCCCCTCCTCCTGAAGCTTGTCGCGTGCTGCAAACACGCCCTTCAGGGTCTCCTCGACCTCTAGCACCCGTGCTTGGTGCTTCTCCCCGGCTGCCTTCTCGGCGGCCCGGGCCTTCTCGGCCGCGGCAGTAGCAGGCTCCTGCTGCCGCACCATCTTCCGAGCCCTTTCGAGCTCGGCCTTGAGCGTCTCTAGCTCAGCTAATGCTGCTATTGTTAAAACAGTCCGACCTTAGTTGTCTTCTTTAAACAAAACACATTATACCCACAGTACAGGACAAGTTTGCACTTGCTTACCTTGAGACTACTCGAGTTTCCGGTTCATCTCCGCCATCTCCTCGGAGATGGAGTCCGGAACTAAGGTCGAAACCTGGAACAAAAACAGATCCTTATTACAAAGAGAACAGTTAAGATTACTAAAAATTCCCGGGATGGCTGCCTCAAGCGGTGCCTGAGGGGCTACTCAACGGGCTCCTACTTAATCAAATGACCCCGATGCCGGTTTCTTGAAACCGACTTCGGGCTCGGGGGCTACTCACTCACTAAGCCATTTAGCAGGCTATGCTCTTGCGTCCTCGGACAAAGGCATAACTCAAATAAACAAAGTAGGCTGGATGCGCAGATAAAAAGCGTACCTCCAAACCTGCTATGAGGTTCTTGAAAACCTCATGCAGGCCGGCCCCTGCGGACCAGTAGCCTTGCAGCGCCGCGCCTATTAAAGCACGGTGCTCCTCCTTGATGGTGGAGCCCTTCAGGGCGTCCTCCATCTCCTCAGTCCACCCCGCGCCAGCCCGTCCCTGGGCAGTTGGCTGGGGAGGAGGGATGACCTCGGATGCATCCACCCGGGCAGCCTCCACCTGCAGCGGTGGATCCGAAGTCGATGCCGGCTGGGCCGATGACTGGCCCAGCCCTTCTTCGATGACCACGGGGCGCTCCTTCCCCGGGTCTTGTTGGGCCGAGGTATCAACCTCGGCCATGATCGCCACCTCGTCGGTCCCCGCCGTGTTGACATCGGGGACCAAGGTGGATGTTGCCTCCCCCAGCCCGTCATGCGTCGGGGAAGGAGCGGCGGGCTCCGGAGTCCCGCTGGTGGATGGCAACCCGCTCGAGGAACCGCTGGGGATTACCCTCGGCGGACTGCATGAGGAAAAAAGGTCGCTTTGGTAAGATTTCCCTTGTCAAGAAAATGACTTGTCAGATTGAAAAAGATGGGATATAAAGATAACGGCTTACCCTCGGGGCGCCGGCTTCTTCCTCCCCACAGCGAGGAGGTCTTCTTCTGAGTCACCGGAGAGTTTGGCTCTGCCCGATGACTTGTTGCCAACACCGGACGAGGTTCGCCTCGGTCTCTTTGGGACCTTCGGCGGCATGCCTACGTCGGTGTCGTCTAACGCCGACCTCTTCCCCTTCGGGGGTAGGGGGGAGACCTCCTCCTCCTTGCCCTCCTCTGCGTCGCCGTCTTGAGCGGCGGAGGTGTGGGTCTCTTCGGACAGGGTGATCGAAGTCCCCCGAGTCCGAGCACTTGACCTCCCCCTCTGGGACTTTGTCCCATTGGGGGCCACCATGTGCGGCTCCTCGGTCAGGAGCGCCGAGAGCAGGGGAGTCTAAGGCTCCTCTGGCAGTGGGGCCGGGCATCGCACCGCTTGTACCCAGGCCAGCCACTTCTGCAAAACATCAAACACGCTGATTCAAGCAACATACTACTCCTCGGCACGATGGACAAAAAAAACAATGATGGGAGGGCGGAATCACTCACCGGGGGGGCCTCATAGCCGTGTTCGAGGCCGCGGTCCTCCCGTTCCTTGGGAATCTTGTCCTTGGCCAGCTTCATGAGCCTCGTCCACATGGCGGCCAAGGTGGAGCGGAAGAAGGAGGTGATGGTGTCCATGTCCTCGGGCTTCTGTGCCCACATCGGGGTAGCCCGAAGTTGGAGAGGGAGTATGCGGCTGTTGAGCATGATGTTGATGACGTCGGCTAGCTCAACCTTCCCCGTGGTGGACCACCACAATATCCTATCAATCAGGGTCTCCACCTCTTCTGGCTTCCCCCAGGCGATGCCCTTCTCCTTCCAGGACTTGAGCTTCTTGGGAGGCCCGGCTGAGAAGGCCGGGACCTCGGTTTGATCGGAGGCGAGTGGCTCAGTGATGTAAAACCACTCTCTCTGCCATTCCTTCACCGTTTTGATGAAGCTGCCCTTGAACCAGGTGGCCCCCTGGTTTTTGCTGATCATGGCCCCTCCGCACTTCGCGAGATCCGAGCCGCTTGACTTCGGTTTGATCCTGAAGAGCTTCAGCCACAAGCCGAAGTGCGCCTCACAGCGGAGGAAGGCCTCGCAGACTGTGATAAAGGCGGCAAGGTGGAGAACGGAGTTGGGGGCCATGTGGTGGAAGTCCAGCCCGTAGTAGAACATTACCCCACGCACGAAAAGGTGCAGCGGGAACCCCAGGCCTCGGATAAGGTGGGGGACGAAAACTACCCGCTCCCCGGCGTTGGGAGCAGGCACCAGCTGGCCAGCCGCCGAAGCGCGAGCGACGGTTGCGGGGCTCAGGTACCCCGCATCGCGCAGCTCCGAGATGGTCACGGCCGTCACTATGTAGCCGCCCAGTGCCCTTTGAGGGTATCGGCCATGGCTGGTGGTGGAGGTTGGACTCGCTAAAGGGAAAGGTGGGCAGGATGGATCTGAGCGCTGGAGCTAGACGAACCAGTAGAGGGGAAGAATGGGAGCGTGGTCGATTGCGCTGTCCATCTTTTTGCTCTTATAAGCCTGTGAAAGGCCAAAAGCCCCCCTTACGGCACTGATAAACTCGCTATTCCCATCAAAAATGCCATTGAGCATATGGGGAGAAACAAAATCTTGATATCCCTAAGAAAACGGGCACGATCTCTGCCTAGAGGGGATGTGCCAGTAAAAAGTTGCCTCGAACCGCGATTTATGGGGGGGGGCAGTAACTGCTCGACCTGTCATGGGACGAGCCTCTTCGATAAAGTTGTCAGGCCGAATTGGACCATTCATACCTGAACAACGAGCCTTCGAGGCTAAAATATCTACCCACTTCGGGCAGGGTACAAGCTCGGTTGGACTACGGATGACAATACTCCATCAAGAGAATCCGAAATGTAAAGTGGAGCTCGTCTGTCAAGCCAAGGACCTCGGATCCGAAGTGATGTTTGTTGAAAGTCGTCCTGGGCGTAGAAGACCAGTTCGGGGGCTACTGACGGTGTCCTGGATTAGGGGGTACCAACCTAGCCGGCCCGTCTCCTTAGTTGGGCCGATGTGCCCTCGTACGTGATCAAGATGGACTTTGGAGGCCGCACCCGGGAGACGTGATCGAGGCTGTCTCTACCGAAGACTTGTAGTACACTCCAAGATTTTTCCATCTGCCTTACTCCTAGATACCAACCTTGTAACCCTAGATACCCTCCCTGGCATGTATATAAGCCATAGGGTTTAACCCGTAGGGGACATCAACGCAATATCGCTCACCTAGCCCTAGAAGTTAGACACATATTACGATCTCGAGGTAGATCAACTCTGTACTTGATACATCACCATCAATATAAACAGAAGCAGGACGTAGGGTTTTACCTCCATCGAGAGGGCCCGAACCTGGCTAAACATCATCTCCCTCGTCTCTGTTACCACCGATCCGAGATCCACAGCTCGGGACCCCCTACCCTGAGGTCTGCTGGTTTTTACACCGACACCCATGCCCTCGAATGTACAAGGGGGCAAGCTTCTCCTTGGGCATGGAAGTAGCACAATCGTGAGGACAGATGCCACCATTGCCGGTGAGACCGGTATCATCATAGCCTAGAGCATTGCAGAAAATTCTCCATGGCACCTCAAAGAGCTCATCACGGCACATGAATGACAGAGTACGAGCATCATCGGTGCCGAAGTGAACAGTAGCATAGAACTGATGGACAAGCTGCACGTCAAAGTCATAGTTGATGGACATGAGCTTGATCAAGTACAACTCCTTGCAAAGAGCCAAGGCCTCACTAAAGTACTCCATGTTGTTCCTCCAATGATCAAGGTCAATTGTCCATTGCTTGGTGAAGCGGTTCTTATTGTGCTAAAAAATCCCATGCACAATCCTCACTTGCATCTCGTTTCTGAACTGAGTGGTGGTCCAACGGGGTGCAACGGGAACCTCATAGGGATTCTGCTGGCGGTACCTCACCCAATCCTGTTGTTTCCACTTGTGCATAGGCAAGGCCACACGTTGCTTGGCAGCAGCAGACTTCTCTCAGCGGGTGGGCTTGGTGGGAACCACCACCTCTTGTTCTTCGTCAGTGTCATCAGGGCGCTTGCATCGTCAGACCCTCTTTCTTGTCTTCTGGCGAGGAGCAGAGCAAGAACCAGAGCCACCTGCACACACACACACACACACGAGAAGAACACAAGAAACCCAGAAAAGATAAGAAGAATGCACACAAGATAGGAGGAATAAAGTTCTTGCAAAATAGGAAGAAAAAGAAACAGTGCAGTGCAACATCCCAAAATTCTAAATTTTGGAATGTTATACTTATTAAAATATTGTGATTGTTTGTGTGATTGATTGTGTGAAATTGAGTGGAATTTGAAACTTTTTGAAAGTTAAATGAGAGGGAATAAAAGGACTTTCCCAAAACTTTCACTCTTACATATGATCTCCATGAATTCAACTTCATTTCAAATACAAAACCCTGGAGTGAACATGACATGACTTCTTCCATTAAAGAAATGAAACGGGTTTTTGAAAAGATTTGAATTCCATTTGAAAATAAATCAAATTCAGAAACTTTATGCAACCCAATGATTTTCTGGAGAGAAGATAAAATGACTCCTTCAAATTATGAGAAAGAGAGTTGGAAGTTCAAAGAATGAAAGCCCTTTAGTTCTTTCTGAAATTCCTTTTTCACTTTAGTTGAAATTTGAATTTTCAAATTTCAAATTTTCTAAAAACATATTCAAAATGAGAGAAGGAATATGACAGTTCAAAATTCAGAGGCATTTGAAATATATTTGGTCAAAGATAAACAGAAAAGAATTTCAAATGGGTTGAAATTCAAATTCAAACTCATTTGAAGTTTTTATTCAAATTACTTTTCTCCTAAAAATAAAAATATGGAAATGAAGGTAAAATGATTGCTTCAAAGAAATAATTAGGAGAAAATAAATTTGAAATCATTTTGGTATTTTAAAAATAATTTTTATTGGTTTTTATGGCAACAGTAGCACTGTTTGAATTTTGAGAATTTTTGTGGACTTTATTTGGACTTGGAAAATAATTCATTATTTTCCTTATTTTCTTCTCATCATTTTGGTATATAATATGTCTATAGGATATTTTTATTTTCTTTCCTTTTATACTTTTCTTTCCCTTTGTATTTATAATAGGAAAGATTTCCTTTAAAAGGAAATAAATCGCCGTGGCCCACCTAGCACAGGCCGGCCCAGCTCGCTTGCCCCCGCCCCCCGAATCCCTTCCTTATCGGACACCCACCCCACTTACCTTTTCGATGTGCCACTAACGCGCGGGACCCACCCAACCGTTAGCGCCGGTCGCCTTCCTTCCACGCACCCCCTCCTTCCTTACTTCGTCGTACCGTCGCCGGAGCCCGATTCCTTGCCCATTTTAGCCGCCCCCTCCTCACGACCCCCCCCCACTATAAATCCCCTCCTCTTTCTCTCTCATTCGCCCCTGAAACCCCTCCGGAAAACCCCTACGACACCCGCAGTTGCTCACCGAAGTCCGGAGCCGCCGCCGCGCCTTTGCCGCTCTCCCCGATCGCCCCGACCACCTCGAGCCCCGTCGTTGCCACCCACCTCACCGCCGCGCTCGCCCGCATTGATTGCCGCCCTCACCGTCGCCAAAGGACCACCGGAGACGCCACCCCGTCGACGCCCGAAGGTCCCCTCGCCGCCGCGGTGAGCTCCACTTCCGGCATGAGAGAGCACACTGGGCATTACCGGCATCCATGGGAAGAGATCGGGGCGGAGGCGGCCTCCACAGAGCAAATAGGGTGAAGATCCAACGGATCTGGGGCGCCGAAGGGCACTCCGGGGTGATGGCGACGGCGACCGGCGGTTAGGGGAGGAGAAGAGGACGGGCACGAAGGAGAAAAAGAGATACCCCTTCGGCACGCGCCCTTAAATACCTGCCCAGACCACGGACCAATTGTAACGCTTGGGTGAGTGATGGCTCCATATTTTATGCATCTTTAGAGCTCATTTTTTGCACATTATCTCCATATATCAAGTTATATCATGTTCCATTGAGCCAATTATATGTCCATATGCATGATTTCCAGTTTTTGTCCTTTTCACCACGAGCATTGCATAATATTTATTCTTAGTTGGTTTTTATTAGTTTTCTTTGTCTTTGTGTGTCTTGTAGGTGATGCGGACTTCCTAAGCACTAGGCACGATGAAAGGAGTTCAAACGGTGGACATCCAGGACCCAGACTTGGCCATTTCGAAGGTGGAAAAAGTCATTTTTACAAAGTTCTCCAAATCAAGATCTAAAACCACAAATGGATCGGCGTTGTTGATACGAATCCAACGAGCCCAATAGCGTCAAATTCTGAGTTCGTATGAAGAAATGCCGACCGTTTTACCGAAGGGAGGTAGCAGAAGAAATCAGCACAAAAGAGGGCGTTCCAAACGACCGTTTGAGCGCCCCCGTATGGACTCCAGACAGCACCGAAAGTTGCCTCTCATGACGGGATTCTTTGTGGATTTCGTCCCCGTTTGTTCCCATTACTTCTTTCGCCTTCAAGGGATGATTTGGGAGAGGATTGGGCTCACCTAGAGCCCTTGGATCAAAGGAGAGAAGCCACATCAAGGGAGGAGGCATAGGGAGAGCTCTTATATATTCACCTTCAACCCTAGCCACTGCCATCACATCTCATCATGTCTCATTCATCATATCATCTCCAAGTCCAGCCACCATCCACCTCAAGAACACCATTGTTGCAACCTTGAAGGACACCGGAAGGGAGCTGCCACGGTGGGGCGCGGCCATGGGCCGCCGCCGTCATCACCATCGCCATACGCGTCGCCGCCATCATCACCACCATCACCATAACTTCTTCCTCCTCCATCACGGTCTCCGTGATGGGTTGTAACAACTCTTGAACCCAATTTGATATATGTTATTATTTGAGTAATTGTTGGCTATGGGTCGGTCGATTAGTAAGTGGTTATTTGATATATGTTGTCTAATTATGCGTATTGCTTTGTGTTGCTGATTTACCTTCAATAATTTAGTGATGGGAGATGTCTTATCCATTGGCGTAGTTGGAGACATCCAACTCCCCATGCCACACATGAAGTATATAGATGGTTGTGGAAACCGAGAGACCTGTGATGTGCCAGGTGCAGATATCTTAAGGGGAACACGATTATTCTAGGAGCACGGTTGTCCATAGAACCTAATGCCTTCGTCCGGTCCTCAAACCACAAGGACCTTAATATCTTTGCGTTAGCTGCCTCAGGTATGGGACAAGAAGTAGGATGAATGAGTTATCTCAACAATGCGTCTTGAGAGATAATGTTATGTGAGGGACCACCCACCAGAAGAAGACCACCGTATCCTATAGTGTAGGTACTGACTTAGTCACTACGTGGCATAGTCGTAGAACCGAACACCATTCCGCGCCCGTACCAAACGAGGTCGTACCTAGATGCCAGCAATCTCATCTAAACATCACATACTTCTCTTAGTTTATTTCTTCTACTTAGTTTAGTATTTATTTTCTCTTCTCTCTAGTTTAGTTTAATTCCTTGTTTTTACCGTTCCCTACAACTTACTTAAGTGAGCTATTTCCAAACTCCAGTTTGGGTGTGAGCGTGGTTGTGTTAGTGACAACGCAGCTGCGAGGATTGTGGTGCCATCCTATTCGCTCCCTATGGGATCGACAAACCTTACTTATCACGAAATTGCTACATAACCCTGTGCACTTGCAGGACATCAAGCTTTTTCTGGCGCCATTGCCGGGGAGCATAGCGCTTGGCTATTACTTTCCCGTTCACATTTAGTTTGCTTTTGTTTGTTGCAAAAAACTACTAATCATGTCTTCTGAGATTTCTCTTAAAGGAAAGATGAAAACTGTGATGGAGGACAAGAGGGACATAAGCCCACCATTAGCTATTGATGATGAGAAGATAAAAGAATGGCTCCAAAAATTGGACAAGTGGTCAACACTAATATGCGAAGAATATTCAATCACTTGTAAAGATTGTGGAACCGAAGGGCATTTCACTTATCAATGTAAGTACAATTGTGACCCAGTGTTAGCAACTTATAATAGTGAAGATAAATGCAATGCTAGTATGGAGGTTAATACAAGTTTTACTCTATATGGGGGCCCATGAGGTTTCACAACAAATAGGAGGGCCAGGGGCTGATGGCATTGTGCTTCATAGCGCTTATGTACAATTGCATCCCAAATCCTCGATGAAGTCTCGAGAGAACTTTGATTGTCTTAATGAATTTACTAAATTCATTCATAATGATGAGCTAGAGTTGCAATCTTCAAAGGGTGAATCACAGACTTCAACAGAAAATCATGAAGTGTTCACCCACAATGATAGCCATGGTAAGAATTTAAATTTATATATCTCTCTAACCCTCTCATTGCAGACAGATGAGGAGATATGGTCAATAAGCTCAGTGCATCGGTACTCGCCAAAGAGCGAGTATGAATTTACTTATATGATGCCGATGCCCCATAAGCGAGTGCGCCTCCGACCGAGCTCTGCTATGAGGTGTTCCAAACCCCGGTCGGAGGTAGGCATCCAACTCGGGGTTGATATCCCTTGGGATCCGGGTGGATGACCGAATGGAGCACCGAAGCCCAGTTACATGGCTATAAAGAAAGCGCTGCTTGGGAGGTAACCCGGAAGTAAGTAGGTGTCTTTCTTAGA
Organism: Elymus sibiricus; assembly: GCA_039707655.1. NCBI lineage: Eukaryota > Viridiplantae > Streptophyta > Magnoliopsida > Poales > Poaceae > Elymus > Elymus sibiricus. The sequence goes on from CM077676.1 coordinate 240,028,750, forward strand.
TTTGTGTCTTTGAGTCTAGTTGCATTCATGTTTGCATTGGCACTTTTATTTTCTTTCGCATAGTTGCTATTAGAATTGGTGTTGGAATAATCATTGTTGGTAAAAATTTACCGTATCAGTAGCCCAAAATTTTGCTGCACACCTCCTCTTATTTTTGATGCAAATATGCTATGTTACTAACGTGAGGAGGAAGCACAAAAAATTTCGCGAAGTTCTGCAGCTCCAGGGAAAAAGATGGCGCGTCATACGACCGCTACGGTCGTATAGGCACTCGTATCAGCTCGTGGCCGGGAGCAACAAGGGGACCAGAACAAAAGATGGCCTACCATATGAGCGCTCATGCTCGTATGCGCGGTCGTATGACTTTGTGGCCACGAAGAGTAACCCTAAGGATTGAAAGGCATCGTATCGTACGAGCGCTCGCGCTCGTACGTGTGCCTACCCTGACCAACAGAAATTCAAGAATGAAAGACGGCATTCCGTATGAGCGCTTGCGCTCTTATGCACGCCCGTATGAGAGGGTGATGCTGGGCAAGGACTTCCAGAGCAAAAGACGGCGTACCGAACGACCGTAGCCGGTCGTACGAACGGTCGTATGAGGGCTAAAATACCCCCATTTGATTCATTTTCAATGTCTGAGGTCGATGGGGTATTTTCTAACCGATTATTTGCTTTGTATTTTCATCTAATTGCCTTCGAAGCTCCTTGACCAATAAAACTTTAGCAACCTATGCTTTCTTTTATTTTCTTTTCCGGTTGGGTATACGAATTCCGTTCGTATACCCAATCGATGCTTTTATTTTGTGTGTTATTTTCACAGGGACTTGAACCTTATGTGGTGGTGTGTACGGTATGGTACCAACCGTATGAAGATCCGCACAAGCCACTTGGTTGCTTACATTCGATAAATCTCAACTTCAAGTGCCTGGTAATGTTTTCCAATTTGAACCTTGCTCAAATAAAAGTTGCTTACTTGTAAGATTCTCACCTTAAGTGAGAACCCTCTTTTTAAATTAGGCACAAAGGAGTTGCACACTCGTGTTTTATGATTTGTCTCATGTACACTTCATCCAAACCTAGGAGTAGCGCTCTCCTAGACATAGTTTGTTGACTTAAGTAAGGTGCTTAGGTTGATGAACCGATCATATTGAGGCAGATGTTTTTATCACTTGTGTTGCTACTCCTTGTGGTACAAAAAAAGGAAAAACCCCAAAAGCGCAAAAATATTTGTTTTCTTTTTAGTTTGTTTTCAGCAGGTTCTATTGGAGGGCAGCCACCGGACCACAACAAGGAATCGAAGAAGGAAGGTCCATGTCCATTAAAGGAGAGGTTATTTGAACCTCAGCGGTAAAAGTGTCTAACCCTTGCTTTAACTTAAGCTTGGGGAGGTAACCACTTCTCGCACTCTCCTTTAAAAACTGCATTTTCTCTTTTCTTTTGTAATTTGCTCGAGTTTGGTATTGCAAAGTTCTAAGCTTGGGGAGGTTATGTTTGCATGCGTAGGGTCTTAAGCAATGTTCGTTATCATAGGGTTTTCGTGCAATCGTGTGTCCTGCTGTTTTGACATGCTTGTTTTGCTCTACTTTCACCTAGCATGCTGAAATCTTGTGACCCTCTGAAATACATTGCCATGTTCTTTTATCGAAATAAAGGAGTCCTTTGAACTATTGCCTTTCTTTCACCTAATAACTTAAGTTGGGGACTCTAGTGGTGACTTTAGTAGAGATTGAATGATTGTAGAGGCTTTTTGCTGATGAACCCAGCATCTTTGGTTGATTTGGGACGCGCAACAGGGTTTATCCCCGCCAAACTATCCTCTTGGGGTACTTAGCTTTTGAGTCTTATGCAACATGACACCACGATGCTCTTGTGTAGAGTTTGAGTTCTTTATGATTAATGCGAGTGGAAAGCCTTTGCACTTCCGTTTCATCTTATTTTGCTAGCCTCTACGGTACCGTGCATTGCCCACTCTCACATTGAGACTTGGCGCATACTTCACAGGTACGTCCAAACCTGTGGGAGGACTTCCTCTTGTTCTCCTACACATAAAACACCCCATCTCCTCAAAACAGACACCATACCTACCTACCATGGCATTTCCATAGCCATTCCGAGATAAATTGCCATGCAACTTCCACCGTTACTATTCACATGACTTGAGCATTCATTGTCATATCGCTTTGCATGATCATATAGAGGTGACATGATATTTGTGGCACAGCCACCGTTCATCATTGTTATACATGTCACGCTAGATCATTGCACATCATGGTACACTGCCAGAGGCATTCATATGTAGTCATCTTTTTCAGTTTATCGAGTTGTAGGTAAATAAAAGTGTGATGATCATCATTACTAGAGCATGCCCCAGTGAGGAAAAGAATGGTGGAGACTTACGAGTCCTCAAAAAAGTGAGGATGGGGTCCATGAAACTGTTCTAAAAAAAAGAGGCCAAAAAGAGCCCATGAAAAAAGAAAAAAAGAGAAAACAAAAAATGAGAGAAAAAGAGAGAAGGGGCATGCTACTATTCTTTTACCACACTTGTGCTTCAGAGTAACACCATGTACTTCATGTAGAGAGTTTTCATATATTTCATGACTATGCTAGTGGGATCTTTACATTATAGAACTTGGCTTGTATATTCCGATGATGAGCTTCCTCAAATGCTCGAGGTCTTCATGAGCAAGCAAGTTGGATGCACACCCACTTAGCTGCATTAGGAGAGCTTTCATACACTTATAGCTCTAGTGCATCCGTTGCATGGCAATCATTACTCCTTGCGTTGACATCGATCATAAGGCCTTCTCCATTGCCTAATGGTTAGCTGCATTGATGCAAGACTTTCTTTGTTTTTGTCTTCTTAAACCCCAATCGTTTTTTTATTTTCCCTTTAAGTGCAAGGCATAGGCTTGTGCTCAACTCTGCATAGGTAGTTGAGTGGTTTAATAACGCAGACAGACAATCTTGCTATTGTACCTGGTATGCCTCGGGTTGGTGTTTTTGAAGTGATTGCTGATGCATGATTTCTTTGTCTATGATAGTCATTGGTATGTTCCCAACATAATGTTGACATCCTCTCTAAACCTTTAGCAATGGGAATTTGGACTCCACAAAAATATTTCCTCTTTCTTAACCTCCATGGCTATGGAACTAAGAGGATTGTAGGTATTACTCTCATGCTAGCTAACTCTTGCAAGCTTGCAAGATGAACATGGATATCACTTTTGGACTTTGGTTTTCAATGTGTGCTTAGAGTTAGCAACAATGAGCTTAGATAGTCAACCTTCTTACTCGAGGAAAAGCAAGGTTTAAGCTTGGGGAGGTTGATGGCTCCATATTTTACGCATCTTTAGAGCTCATTTGTTGCACATTATCTCCGTATATCAAGTTATACCATGTTCCATTGAGCCAACTATATGTCCATATGCAAGATTTCTAGTTTTTGTCCTTTTCACCGCGAGCATTCCATAATATTTATTCTTAGTTGGTTTTTATTACTTTCTATGTCTTTGTGTGTCTTGTAGGTGCAGCGGACTTAACAAGCACTAAGCACGATGAAAGGAGTTCAAACGGTGGACATCCAGGACCCAGACTTAGCCATTTCGAAGGTGGAAAAAGTCATTTTTCTAAAGTGCTCTAAATCAAGATCTAGAACAAGAAATGGATTAACGTCGTTCATACGAATTCAATGAGCCCAAGAACGTCAAATTCTGAGTTCGTATGAAGAAATGGCGACCGTTTTACCGAAGGGAGGCAGCAGAAGAAATCAGCACAAAAGACGGTGTTCCAACTTCCAAACGACCGTGTGCGGTCGTTTAAGCGCCCATATGGACTCCGGACAGCACCGAAAGTTGCCTCTCGTGACGGTATTCTTCATGGATTTCATCCCCATTTGTTCCCACGACTTCCTTGGCCTTCAAGTGATGATTTTGGAGAGGATTGGGCTCATCTAGAGCACTTGGATCAAAGGAGAGAAGCCACATCAAGGGAGGAGGCATAGGGAGAGCTCTTATATATTCACCTTCAACCCTAGCCACCGACATCATATCTCATTCATCATCTCATCTCCAAGTCCAGCCACCATCCACCTCAAGAACACCATTGTTGCAAGCTTGAAGGAGACCGGAAGGGAGCCGCCATGGTGGGGCGCGGCCATGGGCCGCCGGCGCCACGCCACCGTCGTCACCATCGGCATACGCGCCGCCTCCATCATCACCACCATCACCATACCTTCTTCCTCCTCCATCACGGTCTCCGTGATGGGTTGTAACAACTCTTGAACCCCCTTTATATGTGATGTTATTTGAGTAATTGTTGGCTATGGGTCGGTCGATTAGTAAGTGGTTATTTGATATGTGTTGTCTAATTATACGTGTTGCTTATTTACGTTTGGTAATTAGTGATGGGAGATGTCATATCCATTGGCGTAGTTGGAGACATCCTACTCCCCAGGCCACACATGAAGTATATAGATGGTTGTGGAAACCGACAGACCTGCGATGTGACAGGTGCAAATATCTTAAGGGGAACACGATTATTCTAGGAGCACGGTCGTCCATAGAACCTAATGTCTTCGTCCAGTCCTTAAACCACGAGGACCTTAATATCTTTGCATTAGTCGCCACAGGTATGGGACAAGAAGTAGGATGAATGAGTTCTCTCAATAGCGCATCTTGAGAGATAATGTTATGTGAGGGACCGCCTACCAGAAGTAGACCACCGTATCCTATAATGTAGGTACTGACTTAGTCACCACGTGGCATAGTCGTAGAACCAAACCCCGAATGAGGCCGTACCTAGATGCCAGCAATCTCATCTAAAACATCACATATTTCTCTTAGTTTATTTCTTCTACTTAGTTTAGTATTTATTTTCCGTTCTCTCTAGTGTAGTTTAATTCCTTGTTTTTACCATTCCCTAGCAACTTACTAAAGTGAGCTATTTTCAAACTCTGGTTTGGGTGTGAGCGTGGTTGTGTTAGTGACAACGCAGCTGCGGGGATTGTGGTTCCATCCTATTCGCTTCCTGTGGGATCGACAGACCTTACTTATCACGAAATTGCTACATCGCCCTATGCACTTGCAGGACATCAGCGAGCGGTTGTACCACTCCCTGGTGCTACCCTGGGGTTAGGGGAGGTACTTCCGCCGCCTGAGAGGCAACGGTAGTATCGCTCATAACCACCCGGTAGTACCGGCCGGCTGCACAGATCAGGAAAGGAGTGGTAGAACCGCCCCCTCCGAACCGGTTGTATTGCCGGGACGCTACAGCCGAGTGGCAGAGCGGTAGAACCGCCCTGACCACCAGTTGTACCGCCCGGTCATGGCCACCCTTGCCATGATCAACTTGTGTACATTTGGAATGAGATGTTTTGAGGAAAAGAGAAGGCTTGGGGTGGAGACATGACACTGAAATATGGTGAAATAAACTCCAAGATTGCAAGAAGCAAACGATAAAGGCCAATACTTGGAGGTTACAAACACCTAGGACCTAAGAAATCTAGCACGAGCAAATAAGATCCAAAAAGGTGAACCAAACCCCTTCAAAGAGAAGAAGGGCGGTGGCTGGAGCCACCTATGTTTGAGTCAATTGGTATGGCACCGCGAAGATTTAACCTTGGGCCCATGACCAAAACTCATCTTTGAAGCACAAGTACCATCAATAATGGTTAATGTGAAAGACTTGAATTATTTAGGCATAATTGGGGGAGGGAGAGTTCATTGAGAGAAAAACACTCCCCCCTAAATCCATGCCTACATCTAGAACAAGATAACATGATGAATGTGGTGGGGTCTGCCTAGTCTCAAGCCACATTGCTCGAATCAATGATATTTAGCTCATGCCTTAACTCGCGAAATCTTGATTCATCCAATGGCTTCGTGAAAATATCCGCTAGTTGCTCTTGAGTGTTGACATAAATAAGATCAATCTCTCCACGCTTGATATGACCCCGGATGAAATGATGACGAATCTCAATATGCTTCATCTTGCTATGTTGCACCGTATTGTAGGAGATCTTGATTGCACTTTAATTGTCACATAGAAGATGCACTTTGTCACAAGTGACACCGTAATCCTTTAAAGTTTGCCTCATCCATAGCAATTGTGCACAACAACTTGCGGCGACTACATACTCGGCCTCGGTGGTAGAGAGAGATACACAATTTTGCTTCTTCCAAGACCAACTCACCAAAGAGCGACCAAGGAATTGGCACCCTCCGGAAGTTGACTTCCTATCCACACGGTCTCCCGCCCAATCCGAGTCTGAATATCCCATGAGATCAAAACTTGCTCCTTTGGGGTACCATAAGCCAAAGTTTGGGGTATGAGCCAAATATCGAAAGATTCGCTTGACCGCCACATAGTGGCTTTCCTTAGGTGCGGCTTGAAACCTTGCACACATTCCCACACTCAATATGATATCCGGTCTAGATGCACAAAGGTAAAGCAAAGATCCAATCATGGAGCGATATACCTTTTGATCCACCACTTTACCATTGGGATCAATGTCAAGTTGGCACTTGGTTGGCATTGGAGTCTTGGCCGGCTTGACATCTTCCAACTTGAATCTCTTGAGCATGTCTTGGGTATATTTGGATTGGTTGATGAAGTTTCCTTCTCTTCTTTGCTTTACTTCGAACCCGAGAAAGAGCTTCAACTATCCCATCATAGACATCTCAAACTTCTCGGTCATGAGTGCGGCAAACTCATCATTGAAAGCTTTGTTAGGAGAACCAAAGATAATATAATCAACATATAGTTGGCATATGAACAAATCCCATTTAACCCTCTTAGTAAAAAGAGTGGGATCGATTTTCCCAATTTCAAACCCACAATCTTGCAACAACTCGGTAAGGTGCTCATACCATGCACGTGGGGCTTGTTTAAGGCCATAGAGTGCCTTATCGAGCTTGTATACATGATTGGGGAACTTGGGATCCTCGAACCCCGGGGGTTGTTTGACATATACCAACTCATTAAGAGGACCATTAAGAAATGCACTCTTCACATCCATTCGTTGTAACTTGAAATCATGATGAGATGCATATGCAAGAAACATGCGAATAGATTCAAGGCGAGCAACGGGAGCAAAGGTTCCACTGTAGTCGATACCCTTGACTTGGGAGTAGCCTTGAGCTACCAATCTTGCCTTGTTTCGAATGACAACACCGTTCGCATCTTGTTTGTTCTCGAAGATCCATTTGGTTCCAATGACATTATGGTTCTCCTTTGGCCTTGGCACCAGTTGCCACACCTTGTTCCACTTGAAGTTGTTGAGTTCATCATGCATGGCTTCTAGCCAATCCGAGTCCTCGAGCGCCTCATGTACCTTTTGGGGTTCAATACAAGAAACAAACGCATGATGCTCACAAAAGTTTGTTAATTGTTTACGAGTAATTACCCCCTTTCTTAAGTGTCGGTGTAAAAACCGATAGACCTCGGGGTAGGGGGTCCTTAGCTGTGGACCTCGGATCGGTGGTAACAGAGACGAGGGAGACGATGTTTACCCAGGTTCGGGCCCTCTTGATGGAGGTAAAACCCTACGTCCTGCTTCTGTTTATATTGATGGTGATGTATCAAGTACAGAGTTTATCGGCACCGTAAGGGGGGCTTTTGGCCTTTCATAGGCATATAAGATCAAAAAGATGGACAGCGCAATCGACCACGCTCCCATTCTTCCCCTCTACTACTTCTTCTAGCTCCAGCGCTCAGATCCATCCTGCCCACCTTTCCCTTTAGCGAGTCCAACCTCCACCACCAGCCATGGCCGATACCCTCAAGGGGCACTGGGGCGGCTCCGTAGTGATGGCCGCAGCCATCTCGGAGCTGCGCGATGCGGGGTACCTGAGCCCCGCAACCGTCGCTCGCGCTCCGGCGGCTGGCCAGCTGGTGCCTACTCCCAACGCCGGGGAGCGGGTAGTTTTCGTCCCCCACCTTATCTGAGGCCTGGGGTTCCCGCTGCACCCTTTCGTGCGCGGGGTAATGTTCTACAATGGGCTGGACTTCCACCACATGGCCCCCAACTCCGTTCTCCACCTCGCCGCCTTTATCACAATCTGTGAGGCCTTCCTCCACTGTGAGCCACACTTCGGCTTGTGGCTGAAGCTCTTCGGGATCAAACCGAAGTCGAGCGGCTTGGATCTCGTGGAGTGCGGAGGGGCCATGATCAGCAAAAACCAGGGGGCCACCTGGTTCAAGGGCACCTTCATCGAAATGGTGAAGGAATGGCAGAGAGAGTGGTTTTACATCACCGAGCCACTTGCCCCCGGTCAAACCGAGGTCCCGGCCTTCTCAGCCGGGCCTCCCAAGAAGCTCAAGTCCTGGAAGCAGAAGGGCGTCGCCTGGGGGAAGCCAGAAGAGGTGGAGACCCTGATCAACAGGATCTTGTGGTGGTCCACCACGGGGAAGGTTGAGCTAGCCCACGTCATCAACGTCATGCTCAACCGCCACATACTCCCTCTCCAAATTCGGGCTACCCCGATGTGGGCACAGAAGCCCGAGGACATCGACATCATCACCTCCTTCTTCCGCTCCACCTTGGCCGCCATGTGGACGAGGCTCATGAAGCTGGCCAAGGACAAGATCCCCAAGGAAGGGGAGGACCGCGGCCTCGAACACGGCTATGAGGGCCCCCCTGGTGAGTGATTCCGCCCTCCCATCATTGTTTTTTTTGTCCATCGTGCTGAGGAGTAGTATGTTGCTTGAATCAGCGTGTTTGATGTTTTGCAGAAGTGGCTGGCCTGGGTACAAGGGGTGCGATACCCGGCCCCACTGCCAGAGGAGCCTCAGACTCCCCTGCTCTCGGCGCTCCTGGCCGAGGAGCCGCACGTGGTGGCCCCCAAAGGGACGAAGTCCTAGAGGGGGACGTCAAGTGCTCGGACTCGGGGGACTTCGGTCAACTGGTCCGAAGAGACCCACACCTCCGCCGCTCAAGACGGCGACGCAGAGAAGGGCGAGGAGGAGGAGGTCCGCCCCCCCCCCCGAAGGGGAAGAGGTCGGCGTTAGACGACGCCGACGTAGGCATGCCGCCGAAGGTCCCAAAGAGACCGAGGCGAACCTCGTCCGGGGTTGGCAACAAGTCATCGGGGAGGGCCGAACTCTCCGGTGACTCAGAAGAAGACCTCCTCACTGTGGGGACGAAGAAGCCGGCGCCCCGAGGGTACGCCATTATCTTTATATCCCATCTTTTTCAATCTGACAAGTCATTTTATTGACAAGGGAAATCTTACCGAAGCGACCTTTTTTCTCATGCAGTCCGCCGAGGGTAATCCCCAGTGGTTCCTCGAGCGGGTTGCCATCCGCCAGCGAGACTCCAGAGCCAGCCGCTCCTTCCCCGACGCATGACGGGCTGGGGAAGGCAACATCCACCTTGGTCCCCGATGTCAACACAGCGGGGACCAACGAGGTGGCGATCATGGCCGAGGTCGATACCTTGGCCCAACAAGACCCGGGGAAGGAGCACCCCGTGGCCATCGAAGAAGGGCCAGTCACCGGCCCAGCCGGCGTCTACCTCGGCTCCGCCGCTCCAGGTGGAGGCTGCCCGGTTGGATGCATCCGAGGTCATCCCTCCTCCCCAGCCAACTGCCCAGGGACGGGCTGGCGCGGGGTGGACCGAGGAGATGGAGGACGCACTGAAGGGCTCCACCATCAAGGAGGAGCACCGTGCTTTAATAGGCACGGCGCTGCAAGGCTACCGGTCCACAGGGGCCAGTGTCGTGGTTTTGTCACGGCAGATGTCCTCGTGAAAGAACTTAGTGGTGAGGCCATCGCAACTAGGTGGAAGCTTGAAGGGGTTGGTCGGAATCGAGAGACGCGAGTTTTACCTTGGTTCGGCCCCTCACGGTGGAGGTAAAAGCCTACATCCTGCTTGATTGCTATTGATGATGATCTCGTTTACAAGGGTGCTGTTTCGCTACCTCTATCTTGAGAGCTAGTTTTTCTGTCTCTCCTGACTTGTCCCTCTTGGGGTGCCTTGCCCCTCCTTATATAAGTTGAAGGGGCCGGCTTACATGTAGAGTCCTAGTAGGATTAGGACTGGTCTATTTTCTATTACAAGTTGGATACTAGTCCGGGACTTGCTTTCCTTTGTCAGGTCTTGCTTTCCTCTTCTTGGTCCTCCTCTACGAGCTGGCCCATTGGGCTCCCCTTAAGCCGGCCTCCTGCCGGGTCTCGCCCTGGGCCCTTGGTCTCTCCTATTCATCGTCTTCCTTAAGTAAAGGAGAACTCACTGCGTCCTTAGGTAGGCCGCCGCCTCAAGTACTGGGCTATGAGCCGGCCCACTTTATGAGTCGCCCTGACGGGCCTTTGACATCTTTATCGTCGCTGCTACTCTCCAGGGTGCCACTGGATAAACCGGCCCTGAACGGGCGGGTCATATCGTGGGGTTATATCCCTAACATTAGCCCCCAGTTTAATTTGGATTTATCCATGTTAAACTTATCCTGAAAAATAAAACAAGAACAAATTTAACAGGTTGTGTGCCGGGTCGATGGTCCTTCTGAGCCGGTATCTGTTCATCCTTCAGTCCTTGTCATTTGCTTCTGTGAAAACACCCGCCCGAGTCAATCTTTGCCGGGTTATTCAATGGAATCCTTCCTGAAAAGTCTGGGTCTCTTCGTTATATCAATGGGCCAGCTTCAAAATCAACTTGCTGGTTTTATGCAGAAAAATATTGGGGAAAAAATAATCCATTTGAGTTGATTTCCAAAGCTCTGACTTGACAAAAATATTGGGCTTAAGATATGGTTCTGATGTTGAACTGGCTTTGAATACTCCGGCTTGACAAAAATATTGGATTTAAGATATTCATCTTATGTTTAGCCGGCCTGAGGACATAGAGATTGTCGAGTTGCGATTGTCGAATTTGCCGGGTTATAAAGATTGATGATACCGGGTCATGATTGTTCTTCCTGGGTTCTTCAGGCCAAGTCCTTATAGGACTGATCCTCCCAGGCCGATTCTTTTCCAACCCAGGTCAATCTGAATTTTCTTTCAACTCCAATATATATATCAACTATAGCCCCCAAGCTCCAAGTTTATCACCTTGTGATGAATTGGTGCTTGCTTTTGTAAATATTATTGCGTCGGCTTTCCGGGCCTTTCTATGAACAGCTTGGAAAAGATAAACTTTGCAAATTTCTCCACTAAGAATATGATACCTGGTTTGCTCAAAACTGAGAACTTGAAGGTGTACCTCCCTTATATCCATATTACCTGTAGCCCCCAAGTCTTAAGAGGGGAACGTAGTGATAGCTTAAGACTTTCTTCAATATAAATGTTGCAACTTTGAAGAAATCCGGGTTGTTCATCTGAGTCACCAGTTATAAACTGAATGTTTTGCATTGCACATGTGTAGCCCCCAAGGGCCGGCTCATCAGTATGTGATGGGCCGGGTCTTCAATTTGGACCTTATGATCTGTTTAAAGAACTGAACGTTGTAGCCCCTCAAGTGCCGGGTTGTCTTGCCCGCAGCAACCTGGGACTTGAACTTTAGCTTTTGATGTTTGTAGATGTATAGCTGTAAATAATGTAGCCCCCAAGGGCCGGATTAGCTCTCCTCATCAATCTGGAACTTGAACTATCTGTAGAGTCAATGACTGTAGCCCCCAAGGGCCGGGTTACTATTAATAGTGAGCCGGGTCTTCAATGAAGGTACTTTTAAAATGACAATGCATTAGCCCCCAAGTACCGTGGTGCATGCTTGCAGAGACATGGGACTTGATGTTTTGTAGATCAAAATTGGCTGATGTAGCCCCCAGGTGCCGGGTCATGTGCCTGCGGCGACTTCGGGACTTCAGAAACTTGAACAATGTAGCCCCCAAGTGCCGGGTCGTGTGCCTGCGGCGACTCGGGACTAAATAATAGACTTGAATATGGTATCCCCCAAGTGCCGGGTCGATCGCCTACGGTGGCTCGGGACTTCCTTTATCTTTGTAATTTTTTTGAACTGAGTATTAGCCCCCAAATGTCATGGTACATGCTTGCAGCGACATGGGACTTTCATACTGAATGTATTCTTGATTTGAATAATGTAGCCCCCAAGTGCCAGGTCGAATTGCCTGCGGCGACTCGGGACTATTCCTTCCACTGTAGAATGTATTCAGATCCACTGTAGCCTCCAAGAACCGGGTTGTCTGGCCGCATAGTATACTCTTTTGCATTATCAACTCACCAAATAAATCTTGGTGACCCGGCAAGTGACAACCCGGCGGCAATTGACGCAGAAGGAGAACAAACCAATGTTAATCCGGCAGATCCAGCTGCCGGGTCTCAACCATCAATCACTCTGCAAGCTTGAATTTGCTGTGAAAAACTTTGATAGAAAATAGCCCAATCGTGGCTTGTAATAGTTTTTGAGCGTGAAACTGCATAATCTGCCAATGCCATCAAGCACTTTAATATTTTGCCTGTGAACTGATGATGCTTTTGCGATGAAAGAAATCTTTGGCCGTGGTTGCCGTGCAACCCGGCAAATATGTGCGAAAAAATTCATAAGTGTTGTAGTCTTCTACAAAGCACATGTTGAATAACCCAAAACCCGGTCAATTAAATGACCAGGTATTATATGTGACCCGGCTGGATTTGTAACCCTGGAATTTTAGAAGAATTGATATCTCAATCATTTAATACTGGTTATGAGAAACCATGATGAAGACCCGGCTCTCAATTGTAAGCCGGTTTTATAGATGTGGTAAATATGTACCTGCAATTGTTTCAAAATCGGCAGTGATAGCCATGTTATTTGAGACTGGTTTTGATAAACCATATAAGACCCGGCCATTTTGGCTATCAAAGATTTGTTTGTTCCTGCAGAGTTAGAATGTAACCCGGTTTTAAAACCGGCTTCTGCGACATAAACAAATATAGACATGTATATATGATGCATTATATGATGATGAAATGTATGATGATGTATGTGTATGATAAACACTTGAAGTGGTGCGGTGGTGAGCTAACCCGCCAATCTGCTGGAAGTGTAAAAAATTGCATCTGCATTGTTAATGAGAGGCCGTTTGTCCAAGCATTCTGTCATAGAAATACAACCCGACAATTCTGAGCCAGTAGAAGTATAATTCGTAGTGCCATAAGATGTGGCGACTCATGATTGATATCACCATAATCCTGAGAAATAAGCTGGTGTTTTTATAACCTGGCGACTCGTGGTCAACAGTGTGATCAAAGAGGGCCTGTAAAAACAGATAAAACCACAAGTATATGATAAGCCGGCTTTCGAGGCACGACATTATAGACCGGCTTTCGAGGCTCGAGTCTTGCTTCAAGGAAGCTGGCGTGATAGCCCATGATTTATCCTCGCTCTCTGTAAGCCGGCTCTCACGTGACTTAAACCGATGTTTTAACCAAGACAAGTTCAGGGTCATAAAATGATTGACTTGTCAAGAGTACACCGGGTCACCTAATCGGAGTAGCATCAAGCAGACAGGCAGGTTTAACCATGATAGTGTGGCATTATTTGCCGGGTCAAGAGGGTGAGATAGCTAAACTCGGTGAGTTGGAAGCCCCCAAGTAACCATATGATCATGGAAAAGCTCAGCATAGGATATACAGGAGACAATGCTACTACTGCAAAACATCTGGGGTCCAGATAAGCCGGCTTTATTCCATTGATCATTATAGAGCAAGATACCCATGTTTAGACAGCGCATCATGGCAACTAGTCTTCTTTGGTAACCTTTCTTTTCGCCAATATGGCAGGGTACCCATGTTTGAACTGCGCATCATGGCAACTAGTCCTCTTTGGCAACCTTTCTTTTCGCCAATATAGCAGCAGTCCCCAGGACCGGGTTGCCTTCCTCGCAATGACCCGAGGTTCTTGAATTTGTGAAGCCGGCCAAATCTGCTGGCCAATTTAAGACGACTCGAGGAGTCGGCTTGAGATTCATCATACTTGGCTGTGGCATAAGCCGGCGTAGAGTTGACGGCCGAAAGATGAAATGTATTGAAGCCAGAGGTGTGTGGCAAGTTGATGATCTTCGCAATGCTCGTTGTATGCCCTCGGAGGCTGATAATAGGTATATATTTTTTTTCGCTCCAGCTTGTTGGAGTAGACCAGGCTGCAGGGACGGCGACCCGTGCGCGTCCGTTAAGCTGCTCGCACGGGAAGGCGTGGCCCTGGCATGTTTATGTAGTCCAGACCGCGGGGGCGGCGGCTTGCGTGTGTCCGTTGGGCAGTTTAGGTGAGCAGGCGCGGCCCTGGTGTGTTGATGAAGTCGTGGGAGTCGACCGTGGCATTGGAAACCGCGGACGCACAAGTCGGCTGCAGCATTGTAAGCCGGCGGGAGCACGCGAGTCGGACGCGGCATTGTAAGCCGATGCGGACGCGCGAGTCGGCTGTGGCGTGTTGATGTAATCTGGACCACGGGGGCGGCGGTTTGCATGCGTGTCCATCAAGCAGTGTGGCATGGATGAATGTCAATGTAGAATGATACCGGCACGCGCTCCGTATCCACGATATAACGCTACTTATATAATGGATAATCGTCCTGCGTAAAAAATATTACATGCCAGGATAATTGTTCTCGGATGAATACATGGTGATAAAATATATAAGAACGATATCACCTCATGTTTTGTTGGCCGAACGCGGATGCTGGATAATGTTGGACGTAGTCTGATACGACCCCAAATATATTTTATGTAAACAAGGCTGACGAGCGAGGCTTTCCATGGGCATCAACCCATATGATGCTTTGTTCTGCTTTGACCCCTCTCTTTTTTCTTGTTGTACGCATCAGCGAGGCGAGGCCACACCGGTAGGGGCGCGTCAGTGAGGCGGGCGGCTCGAGAACGACTCGCAGGTCGGCGAGGCGGAGATGGAGGCGGAGACCGACGGAGGCATATGTCTATGTGGATCGTTTGGGACGCCGCCACACCCGATTTCTAGGCTAGATCAAACGAGATTGCTTGGTACGTGGACGTCGCCGCAAAAAATTTCTCCGGATTCCCATCTGACTCGGTGAACCAGTGCTGAACGCAACGGAGACTTTTAACCATGCTGGCTTCGGCGAGTTACATATCTGGACTTTACGCGTCGGCGAAATAGGCAAGCAGCAGAAAACGACGTTCTCGGCGACTTGTGATTTGACCGCTCGCTCAGACGAACGGCGGTTTGACTTCTCTTGAACTCAAATATTGTACTGCCAAATCCAAAGTTGACCAGCGAATTTAATTAACCCGGCTGCGGCTCTGCCCAAGGTTGTCCCGTGCCGGATTACCCTGCGTGACCGTTCCGTGCCGGTTCTTCTTTATCCAACAAAACACGAGCTTCTTGATCCCTGAGAGATCTCCCTCCAAGAACACAACACCATCGTGCGAAAGCCCCACGGTGGGCGCCAATTGTCGTAGTTTTGTCACGGCAGATGTCCTCGTGAAAGAACTTAGTGGTGAGGCCATCGCAACTAGGTGGAAGCTTGAAGGGGTTGGTCAGAATCGAGAGACGCGAGTTTTACCCAGGTTCAGCCCCTCACGGTGGAGGTAAAAGCCTACATCCTGCTTGATTGCTATTGATGATGATCTCGATTACAAGGGTGCTGTTTCGCTACCTCTATCTCGAGAGCTAGTTTTTCTGTCTCTCCTGACTTGTCCCTCTTAGGGTGCCTTGCCCCTCTTTATATAAGTTGAAGGGGCCGGCTTACATGTAGAGTCCTAGTAGGATTAGGAGTGGTCTATTTTCTATTACAAGTTGGATACTAGTCCGGGACTTGCTTTCCTTTGTCAGGTCTTGCTTTCGTCTTCTTGGTCCTCCTCTACGAGCCGGCCCATTGGGCTCCCCTTAAGCCGGCCTCCTGCCGGGTCTCGCCCTGGGCCCTTGGTCTCTCCTATTCATCGTCTTCCTTAAGTAAAGGAGAACTCACTGCGTCCTTAGGTAGGCCACTGCCTCAAGTACTGGGCTATGAGCCGGCCCACTTTATGAGTCGCCCTGACGGGCCTTTGACGTCTTGATCGTCGCTGCTACTCTCCAGGGTGCCACTGGATAACCCGGCCCTGAACGGGCGGGTCATATCATGGGGTTATATCCCCAACAGCCGGCCTGCATGAGGTTTTCATGATCCACATAGCAGGTTTTGAGGTACACTTTTTATCTGTGCATCCAGCCTACTTTGTTTATTTGAGTTATGCTTTTGTCCGAGGACATAACAGCACAGCCTGCTAAACGGCTCAGTGAGTGAGTAGCCCCCGAGCCCGAAGTCGGTTTCAAGAAACCGGCATCGGTGTCATTTGATTAAGTAGGAGCCCGTTGAGTAGCCCCCCGGGCACCGCTTGAGGCAGCCATCCCGAGACTTTTTAGTAATCTTAACTGTTCTCTTTGTAATAAGGATCTGTTTTTGTTCCAGGTTTCGACCTCGGTTCCGGACTCCGTCTCCGAGGAGATGGTGGAGATGAACCGGAAACTCGAGCAATCTCAAGGTAAGCAAGTGCAAACTTGTCCTGTACTGTGGGTATAATGTGTTTTGTTTAAAGAAGACAACTAAGGCTGAACTGTTTTGACAACTGTAGCGTTAGCTGAGCTAGAGACGCTCAAGGCCGAGCTCAAAAGGGCTCGGAAGGAGGTGCGGCAGCAGGAGGCTGTTGCCGCCGCGGCCGAGAAGGCCCGGGCCGCCGAGAAGGCAGCCGAGGAGAAGCACCAAGCACGGGTGCTAGAGGTCGAGGAGACCCTAAAGGGCATGTTCGCAGCACGCGACAAGCTTCAGGAGGAGGGGCAACGAATGAAGGAGGAGCTCGAGAAGCTTCAACGTGCCCACTCCAAGCTCAAGACCTCGGCCCGAGCTGACCGTGAGGTGCTCCAGCAAGTGGAGCAAATCGCCTCGGGTAAGATACTTTTGCTACAGTGTTCGTTTGGCAGCAAAGGGTGTGTCGAGCTCACCCAGTTATGGCATTCTGTAGAAGTCTTTGCGGATCTCCCGCAGAGCGCGGCGGATGCGGTGGCATACTTCGGCCAGCTGGCGGGCCACGAGGCGGAGAAGGCCTTCTGGGGACAGTTTCCGGGTTCGCCGTCTGCGCAGCTGCTGAATCATCGAGTGAAGCAGCTGGTGGATCTGTTTCGCATGACGAGACCGGCCGAAGAGCATCTTCGGCCTTAAGGCCCGTCTCCGAGACGCCGTGCCCTGCGTGGATCGCTGGAAAAGGTCCGCGTGCTTCGAAGGGGCGCGGAGGGCATACGCTTGCGTGAAGACGCACTTCTGCAAGGTAGATGCGGAGACATGTGCTGCGGGCCCTCCTGCCGACAAGCTGCGCACCGCCGAGTAGTTCTTCGCCGAGGTGGAGGCGGGAGCTCGGACCACAGAAGCCATGTGTCCCAAAGACACTCTTATTTCTAGATGATACTTCGGAATGTCGGAGTGTACGATGTAAAAACTTTATCTTTTGTTGAATGAAAATTGCTTGAAATTCCATGTGTGTTGTTTTATAATTAATTTTTCCTCTGATATGACTGTTTAAAATGAGAGTGGCCAGTCGTCGGCTTCAGCCCCAGTGTAGGTCAAACAAAGGGTGTTCCTTAAGGCATGCTGGACCCTTAGCCGACGTCTCGGTACCCGAAGGCGGTCGGTGCCTCCTAGGAACTAGGCAATCAGACTATAGTGGCTTGATATCTTTCACTTAGTCATAGGAGTTTGACTATGGGGGCTGATGACCAGCCCCCGGTGTGGGAAGTGTTCGGCTAAGTCGGCCGAGGTCTAGGCCATAGCACACTTCAGCTAGGAATGAAAGCCCTTCGTTGAACACGGGTGATCTCTATCGTCACATCGCATGACGCGGTCTTTGGATGGCACACCAGTTTACGCCTACCTAGATAGTCAGTTTTCGGCTTTCTCCACTAAGGCGCCATGCCAATTGACCTGGCAGCGCAATCGTAGTGGTCCCCCGTTACACCCTTAGCCGAATTCATCGGAAACGTAAGGGGTACACGTAGGAGCCGGGCAACCCAACTATTGACCAAAATCTAGGTTCGAAACAGATGCATATAAGGCCAAAATCCGAGACGCCGAATACCTCGGACTTTATTATACAATTGCATCTTTTTAGAGAACTTCATCGTCCCTGAGGGGCTATGCTGATAAAGAAATACGATAGAGACCTTGAAGGGGCATAGTTTCTTTATTTCATAATATCAATCGTGCACATGCCCAGCTATGATGAGAGTAATTGAAACAGTACAATGTAATTGGTAAAGAAGGAAGAGGAAGAAACGGGTCGGATAATTGCTAACGGATTTTAAAGAATCCGGGCCGCTACCTATCACACATCTACGTTTCCGAACTGTTGACCAGATCTTTACCATTGATGGTGAGGAATTTGTGAAGGTTGATGCCCTTCCGGCCCTTTATACACTTTAAGTGTTTGATTGACCGAGTTCCTTTAAAGGAGGTGTTGCCGAAGTTACTCTGTGGTTAAAACCACGTAGTCATGTTTGGCTGTTTCTTTTACAGATACTTGCCTGTGCAGGGGCCCTAAGCCACGTCATTGCTTGGTTGATCCGCGCCGACGTTTGGGTAAGTGTTCTGGCTCCTCAACGTCCCAGGGAATCTTTAGTGCGAAATTATGCACTCTGGGGACGTAGTGCCCACTCCAGAGAGGGCACATGAGGAGCCCGCATCCCTATTTCGGGTGCGGGGGTACCTGGCCGAGGTCGATTTGTGCAGCCCGGGCGTGCTTCAAAGAGCGGGCGGCGTGTTTATCGCTGCGGTCTGTTCCTCTGCCCGGAGTGAACGTTCTGTGTTACCGTTGACTGTTATAACGCCGTTAGGTCCCGACATTTTGAGCTTGAGGTAGGCATAATGCGGGACTACGTTGAAGCGCGCGAAGGCTGTGCGCCCTAAGAGCGCATGGTATCCACTCTGGAAGGGTACGATATCGAAGATTAACTCCTCGCTTCTGAAGTTCTCGGGTGACCCGAAGACTACCTCTAGGGTAACTGTTCCGGTACAACGGGATTCGACGCCCGGAATGACACCTTTAAAGGTGGTTGAGCTCGGCTTGATCCGAGATGAGTCGATGCCCATCTTCCGAACTGTGTCCTCGTAGATGAGGTTGAGGCTACTTCCACCGTCCATCAGGACGCGCGTTAGATGATAACCATCAACAATAGGGTCCAGGACGAGTGCCACTGATCCGCCATGCCTGATGCTGGTCGGATGATCGTGCTTGTCGAACGTGATCGAGTAAGCCGACCATGGGTTATACTTCGGGGCGACTGGCTCCAACGCGTATACGTTCCGAAGCACATGCTTTCTCTCCCTTTTGGGGATGTGGGTGACATAGATCATATTGACCTCGGTTACCTCGCCAGGAAATTTCTTTTCGCCTCCATTATTGGGCCGCCGAGGTTCATCCTCGTCTTCGCTGCGGTGTTGGGATTTACTCTGTCCCTCTGCCGCTATCTTGCCGGCTTGTTTCAAGACCCAGCAATTCCTGTTAGTGTGGGTTGCTGGTTTTTCTTGAGTGCCGTGAATTCCACATGGGCGGTCCTAGAGCCTATCAAGCTGGCTAGGTTCGTCTTTGTTCCCTTTAAAGGGTTTTCTTTTCTGCCCGGATTTAGGTCCGGTGAAGCCTGCGTTAACCGCGACGTCTTCAGTGTCGCTTCTGCCATTTTTATACCTGCACTTATTTTTGTTGCGCTTTGGTTTTCCAT
Source organism: Elymus sibiricus (assembly GCA_039707655.1). Classification (NCBI taxonomy): domain Eukaryota; kingdom Viridiplantae; phylum Streptophyta; class Magnoliopsida; order Poales; family Poaceae; genus Elymus; species Elymus sibiricus. Next base: position 240,048,398 of record CM077676.1, read on the forward strand.
TGGCGTCGCGAGTTTCCGAGGTGCCTGCCTCGCCGTTATGAGTAGTTCGGGTGAGCCAGCTATCTTCTCCCACACAAAAGCGAGTCATCAGTGAGGTCAGGGCTGCCATAGTCATCGGCTTATCCTGGCCGAGTTGTCGAGCCAACCATTCATCTTGGATATTGTTTTTAAATGCGGCGATGGCCTCGGCTTTGGAGTAGTCTACGATCTGGTTCTTCTTGGTGAGGAACCTGTTCCTGAATTTCTGGGCTGATTCACCTGGCTGCTGGGTAACATGGCTGAGGTCATCAGCGTCTGGAGGTCGGACATATGTGCCCTGGAAGTTTGCTCGAAAAGCGTCTTCTAGGGCCTCCCAGCTGCCGATAGAGTGAGGAGGAAGGATGTTAAGCCAATGCCTTGTCGGGCCCTTTAACTTGAGCGGCAGGTACTTAATGACATGGAGATCATCTCCGTTGGCCATGTGGATGTGTAGGAGGAAATCCTCAATCCAAACTACTGGGTCCGTGGTGCCATCGTATGATTCTATGTTGATGGGTTTAAACCCTTCCGGGAATTGATGTTCCATCACCCTGTCTGTGAAGCAGATTGGGTGAGCCGGACCTCGGGACCGAGGAGCATCTCGTCGGAGATCGGGGGAGAGCCATGAGTAGGCGTGATCTCGGGCACGGCCGTTCCTGTCCAGCCAAGCGTCGTAGCCGTCGAGCCCGGCGGGCGCGCGTCCCCTTGATCCATAGATGGATCGAGGGGGAGCCCTGTTTTCCTCGATGCGATGTCGAGCGTCGTGAGGATCTAGGTAATCCACGGGGTCCTTGTCATAACGGCATGGAGGTGGCCGTTCGGTGAGGTCTTCTCGTCTTGGCCTATCCCGGCCTCTAGGGGGTCGGTCGAGGTCGTAAGCGAGCTCCTCGTCAAATTCCGGCAAGAGACGCCTACGTGGGTATGATTTCGGTGCACTATTGCACCCGGTTCTCCATTTCTTGCTCAACTGAGAGCACTTCGATCCACTTTTCATTTAGTGCATCGGTATTGGCCTGCAGCTGTTGCTGCTTGCCTTTCATGCTCCGGGCGGTTGCAACGAGGCGTCGCCGGAAGCGCTCTTGTTTGAAAGGGTCTTCGGTAACGATGTAGTCCTCGATACCGAGGCTCTCGTCCTCCTCGGATTCCGGCATGTAGTTGTCGTCGGCCCCTTCGAAGAGGTCATCAGGATCTGAGTCCCTAAGAAGTCGGTCCGGTGTGCCGTTCCTTACTAGGGAGGCTTGAACGTCCTCCTCATGGTTACCGGCATCGCCGTCCTCCGCGTCGCCGTTATTGGCTGTCGCGTCATTGCCACTAGGTTCCCCATTAGGGCCCCTTCGCCGTCTTCGCCAACGTCTTGGAGGGGATTTGGGGGTGTACACCATGTAAACATCATAGGTGGATGTGGCGGTCCACTTGCCCGTGTTTACCGGGGGCAAGGCGTTCTCGATGGGGCCATCAGCATCTTCTTCCATGTCTGAGGCCTCGCCATAGTCCAGCACGTCGGTTAAATCGTCGATCGTGGCGACTAGGTGGGTGGTGGGTAGGACGTAAATTTCCCTATCGTCGGCTTTAAGTCCGATCTGATTATAAACCGAAGTCTTGCCGTCCGAGATGGACATGCTCCGGATGCGGTCAAGCATCTCACCGAGGTGACACAACTCTTCAGGATTCATTGATGCGCCAAAGGTAGGGCTGACTCGAAGTACACCCGGTGTGTAGCCCGACGCGTTTTCGGTGCGAAGGGAATCCGGACATAATTCCGAGTTCTGTGCCGAGGTCAGTTCTAACACTGACGTAGTTTCGGGAGTGGGAGCCGGATCTATCTCCGGACTGGCGATCGGGGGGAGACTGGCCAGAGTGGTGGCGTCAGCGGTCTCCAGAGGCGCCATGACAGAGTTCGGTTCCAGAGTCGAGCCTCCAGAACTGGCCGACCTCTCGATCCTGCTGGGAGTCCATCCTGATAGGATGAGTTCGCCACGGGAGTCCGCAGTGTACTCAAGGCCACAGAAAGTCACGATCCGACCTGGGGCGTAGTTCTCGACAAAGGTCAGGTGACCCGTCGAGTCGGCGCAAAATAACATGCAGCCGAAGACAAAAAGCTGGCCGGGGGCATAGACGTCCCCGTGGCCGTTAGCGCAGTTGATCTGCAGGTGAGCCATCGATCCTTCTGGTGATCACGCAGCGGAACTCTCAATGAAAGCACCAGGGTTGGTGTAAAAACCGGTAGACCTCGGGGTAGGGGGTCCCGAGCTATGGATCTCAGATCGGTGGTAACAGAGATGAGGTTGATGATGTTTACCCAGGTTCGGGCCCTCTCGATGGAGGTAAAACCCTACGTCCTGCTTCTGTTTGAATTGATGGTGATGTATCAAGTACAGAGTTGATCTACCTCGAGATCGTAATATGTGTCTAACTTCTAGGGCTAGGTGAGCGATATTGCGTTGATGTCCCCTACGGGTTAAACCCTATGGCTTCTATACACGCCAGGGAGGGTATCTAGAGTTACAAGGTTGGTATCTAGGAGTAAGGCGGCTAGAAAAATCTTGGAGTGTACTACAAGTCTTCGGTAGAGACAGCCTCGGTCACGTCTCCCGGGTGCGGCCTCCGGAGTCCATCTTGATCATGTACGAGGGCACATCGGCCCAACCGAGGAGACGGGCCGGCTAGGTTGGTACCCCCTAATCCAGGACACCGTCATTAAGCTTCCAAGGTCATTCTCCATGACATGTTCTTGATGTTTGAGTATGGAAGCAATCTTGGCAGCACGACGCTCCAATTGCTCTTCAAGTGGAATTTGAGGATCAATAACTTGGTCATCTTGAGTGTCGTCTTGAGCTTGCCCGGTGTCATGAACTTGATCTTGGTCATCACTTGGTGCATCACCAACAACATGCGGTTGATCTTGCCCTTGATCTTATTCACTTGGTTGAGGACCTTCGCTTTGTTCTTCGGAAGCGTGTACGTCAAGTGTTGGTGATGGTTCTACATGCTTAGAACACTATCCTTCTCCTTCGGCCACAAGGGGTTCCTCAATGGGGAGGATTTGACCAACACCCATTCTTCTTGGCTTGGGGAGGAATTTCATCACCTACATCACAAAGACCACTTTGCTCCACTTGGGAGCCGTTATTTTCATCAAACTCTATGTTACACGTCTCCTCAATGAGTCCATTGGACTTGTTGAGGACACGGTAAGCATGAGAGTTTGTAGCATAACCAACAAATATGCCCTCTTGAGCTCTAGGTTCGAACTTAGACAAACGAACACCTTTCTTGAGAATGAAACACTTACAACCAAACACCCGGAAGTACTTGAGGTTGGGCTTTTTGCCAGTAAGTATCTCATATGGTGTCTTGTTCGAGCCTGTGTGGAGGTAGAGCCGATTGGATGCATGACATGCGGTGTTGATGGCTTCGGCCCAAAAGTTGTATGGAGATTTGAATTCCGCCATCGTGGTCCTTGCCGCGTCCATCAACGTCCGGTTCTTCCTCTCCGCTACACCGTTTTGTTGAGGAGTATATGGTGCGAAGTATTGGTGCTTGATCCCCTCATCACTAAGAAACTCATCTAACGTGTAGTTCTTGAACTCAATGCCGTTGTCGCTTCTAATCATCAATATCTTTGCATCATGTTGACGTTGAGCTTCATTTGCAAAGTCGATGACGATTTGTTGGGTCTCGCTCTTCCTCTTGAAGAAATATACCCATGTGTATCTTGAGTAGTCATCCACAATCACCAAGCAATACTTTCTTCCCCCAAGACTATCAAAGGATGGAGGTCCAAAGAGATCCATGTGAAGGAGCTCCAAGGGCCTCTTTGAGTAGATAATAGTCGTGGGTCGGTGAGCCGTCTCATGTAACTTTCCTTCGATACAAGCGCTGCAAGCACGAACTTTGGCAAAACTAACATTTTTTAGTCCACGGACATGGTCCCCCTTGAGGAGACTTTGCAAAGATCTCATGTTGACGTGGGCTAAACGGCGATGCCAAAGCCACCCCACGTCAACTTTAGCCATTAGGCACTTGGCGGTCTTAGTGGGTCGCTCCGAGAAGTTAACCACATAGAGACCGTTCTCGACTTGCCCAACAAAGGCTACTTTAAGAGTCTTGCTCCACAAAAGGGTCGCGGTATCAAGATCAAAGAAAGTGGCAAAGCCCATAAGTGCAAGTTGACGAACAGAAAGTAAATTGTATGCAAGGGTCTCAACAAGCATGACCTTCTCAATTGATAAATCATGAGAAATCACAACCTTGCTAAGACCCAATACCTTAGATGTTGAAGCATCACCGAATTGGACATGGGTGGGCATAGATGGGCTTGGTTGCACGTCCACCACCAAGTCCTTGCTCCCAGTCATATGATTTGTTGCTCCACTATCGAGCAACCATGGCACCCCACCAGAAGCAAACTCCTACATAAGATCAATGCTTGGTTTTAGGTACCCACTTTTGAATGGGTCCTTTAATGTTAGAAACAAGGGTCTTAGGAACCCAAATAGACCATTCAATGTACTCATAAGAAGAACCAACAAATTTGGCATAAACATGCCCCTCACTAGCACGGCACAAAACATAAGAAGGGTTAAAGTCGTCGGCTTTGTTGGGGGGGGTGGTTTTGCCCTTCTTGGCACCACCACTCGCCACCTTGTTCTTCTTCTCCTTAGGAGCACCCTCTCCCTCCTTAACAAATACCTCCATGAGAGGAGAGGTTTCTTGGTCTTACTCTTCTTCTTTGACTTAGGTACAAACCCAAGTCCCTCCTTTGCCACAACTTCCTTTTGATTGCTCAAAAGTTCGTTGAGGTTCTTCTCGCCTTTTATGCAAGTCACAAGGCCCTTCTCAAGTTGCTCCTTCAACTTGGAATTTTCCTCCACAAGATGCACATGCTCACAACAAGGGTTAGTAGCATGAGCATTATCAATTAACACGAAAGGAGGACACATGGCTATTTCCTTAGTGAGCTTCACTTGGAGTTGATCATGAGACTCCTTGAGTGTAGCATGAGCACTCTTCAAGGCCTTGTGAGCCTTGTCATGTAGCTCGAACTCCTCTTTGAGTTTAGCATGGCCAACCCCAAGCTCAACATTCTTGGATATAAGCACATGAGCAAGAACTTTAGCATGATCATGATCTTTCTTTAATTTAGCAAGATCAATGTTTTGCAACTCCTCAAGAGCCGAACGGAGACCTCGCTCTTCCTCAAGAGCAATAGAAAGATCCGCTATCTCATCGGCATAATCATGACTATGCCCTTCCAAGTTAGTGATAGCCTCTTCATGAGACTCAATGATATCATTGGCCTCACCTAGTTTTTCCAAGAGAGCAACAAAGTGCTTCTTGGTCTCACCTTTGAGCTTACCCAAGAACCTTTTGAACTCATTCTCATCCACCTTTACCTCCTCGTTGTCATCCACACAATCCAACAAAGAAGAATTAGTAGTGATGGATGTTTTGATGTTGGAGGTTACCTTGTTGATGCCTTTTGCCATGAGGCACTTGGGGATGAGGTTCTCGTTGGGGGCGTCGAAGAGAGACACCGAGGTTGGGGAAGAGGTGGCAATGGCCACGGAGGCCATTGCAAACCCTTCACCACTTGCATCTTCATCATCATCGGAGATGTACTCTTCTTGAGCCACCAACCCTTTTTGTGGCACCTTCTTTGTGAAGTAGTTCTTGTTGGGGAAGGACTTGGCCTTGTCTTTGCGAATGAGCTTGCCCCCATTGTCTTCCCCCTTCTCGTAGGGGCAATTCGCCACGAAGTGACTCACATTGCCACAACTGTAGCAAGTTCTCACACGTTGCTTGCCCTTGGAGCCACTTGAGTTGTTCTTGGATAAGTTGTGCCTTGAGTTTCTCTTGTTTCCCCAAAATTGCCTTGACGCAAGAGCCATGTGCTCATGGTAAGCATATTTCATGTCTTCGGGTAAACTCTCCTCCTCCTCCTCTTCTTCTTCTTCCGGTATTGCATTGGCCTTCAAAGCAAGGTTGGGCTTCTTTGACCGTTGAGCATGAGCAAGGGCATTGTCGGTGGTCTTGTTCAAGATATTCATAGCAATGAATTCATCCAACACATCACTTGAGGACAAGGTGTGGAAGTCCGGTCTTTGAAGAATCACTGTCGATGTATAAAACATGGGTAGTTTATACCCTGACTTATGCATAGGCACTACAGGAATCAGCTACTTTGCCGTCTAGCATAGCAGACGGCAAAGGACCAGGCCACGGACGGCAAACACCTTTACCGTCTGCTGGCTGACGGCCCCACTTTCGGCACAGAAAGTCACGGTAATGAGCTACTTTGCCGTCTGCATAAGCGCAGCGGACGCCAAAGATATTTGCCGTCGATGTTCCTGGCCAAGCTGAGGGCAAAGTACGTAGACGGCAATGTATAGCGGTTAGCCCCGTTAGGTGGCTAACGGCATACTTTGCCGTCCGCCAGCTGACGGCAAACTAACACCTGCCTTTGCCATCTGCCATATGACGTCAGCAGTCCTGTCAGCACTACTGTGGCCTGGTCTGGCTACCTGCAGACTTTGTCGTCTGCCAGCGGACAGCAAACTAACGGCATACTTTACCGTCTGCTAGCGGACGGCAAAATGACCAAATGGGTCAGACCTGGTGCTCCCAGGTTGCACAGGTTGCTGCCACGTGGCACTTTTGCCGTCTGCCTACCGATGGAAAATGGCTTTGCCGTCCGCTGGCAGATGGCAAAGTTCCGGTATTGCCTCTTTTTTGTCTGTTTTCTGTTATTTCCCTGCATTTTCACAACACATATATGATATATATAGTTTCAGAAAGAAGCATCGGCCATGTATCCAACATTATCGTGACATTTTGAACAAGATAACACATAGGCTATTAAAAGAACCAAAACATACATAGTTTCACACCGTTCATCCATATATACATACATCGTTTCACATTGTTCATCAATACAAATCAAAACAAAAAATAAGCACTAGCAGTCCATCAATGCCAGCTTCCATGAAGTGAATCAAATCTGCAAAAATGGGAGTAAGAAAGTTAGAAGAAGAAGAAGAAGAAGAAGAAGAAGAAGAAGACTAGAAGAAGAAGAAGAAGAAGAAGAAGAAGAAGAAGAAGAAGAAAGAGAAGAAGAAGAAGAAGAAGAATAAGAAGGAATAGAAGATGGAGAAAAAGAAAGAAGAGAAAAAGGAAGAATAAGAATATATTTTCTTCTTCTTCTCTCTTTTTCTCATCTTTCTTCTCTTCTATCTTTTTATCCTTTTCCTTCTCATTCTTCTTCTTTTATTCTTTCTTTTTCTTCTCTTTCTTCTTCTATTCTTTCTTTTTCTCCTCTTCCTTGTTTTTCTTCTTCTTATTCCTTATTTGTGTCATTTTAGTGCTAACTTAGGTAATTATGCCATTTTAGAGCTAACTAAGCTTATTATGTCATTTTGGAGGAAAATAAGGTAAGTATAGGTCATTATTGAGCTAACTTAGGTAATTATGCCATTTTTGAGCTAATTAAGCTTATTATGTCAATTTGGAGGAAAATAAGGTAAGTATAGGTCATTTTTGTGCTAACTTAGGTAATTATGTCATTTTTGAGCTAACTTAGGTAAGTATAGGTCATTATTGAGCTAACTTAGCGTATTATGTCATTTTGGAGGAAAATAAGGTAAGTATATGACATTTATGAGCTAACCAAGGTTATTATTATGCCATTTTTGACCTAACTAAGCTAATTATGTCATAAATGAACTAAATAAGCTAATTATGTCATTTTGGAGGATAATTAAGTAAGTATGTCTTTTTTGGGGGAAATAAGCTAAATATGTGGCATATCAGGGCTAACTAGCATGTACGAAGCTAATTATTCATTTGTTAAGCAAAACATTAGAGAAAACTTACCGTCGTCGTCATCACGGAGGTTAAGCACCGGGGTTGCTCTGGCAGTCGCGATCACCTGGAGAAGGTTGCCCTGGAGAAGGGGTGTGCGATGCGGCTCGGGAGTTATGCTGCACCAAAGATCATTTGCAATGTCTCATTAGCATGATGACACTCATATGTTAAGACTAGTAACTAATGACCATTCAAATGAAACTCACCGTTCCCGTCTGAGCAATGACTGGCATCGGCGGAGGGGTCTGACCGGTCTTCTCGCACATAGACTACACATTTGGTTTTGACGAGTCAGTCATATTAGTTAGTAATGAAACGAACATTACGTGCATGATTTGGCTAATATGCAGAAGAAACTTACCACGAGGAGCTCGTACATGGCCCGGTGAGCCAGCTCATTCCGATTCCTCTCCTCCTCCAACAACCTAGCCATCTTCTCTTCCGCCATCAGTTCCTTCTCCGCCGCCACCCAGTCCCTCTCCTCCAGAAGCGCTTGGGTTGTCGCTCTCTCTTTCTGAAGAGCAGCCTGCAACACCACTCCTCGTTAGCATTGTAATCATCGATGGCCGCACACACAATGTAATGGAGGAAAGATATTTGAGTCCGTATAACTAACCTCGATGGCGAGATCGACTGGCCGTGGACGAGTCCTTATCTCAGGACAGGAGCTCGTTTGGCGCGCCTTGATCTCCGGGAGAGTGAGATGACAACGTATCAGTCCATCTCCAATGGCTAATGAGCCATGGGGCCTCCCGCCACCAGATATGATCACCAGCTCTGGATCAATAGGATTCTGGCTCGGGTTATAGTCCTCCCTTTTCCTCGCCTTCGCCTCCTTGTTGTACCTCACGAGCTTGTGGTGGGAGGAGATGTTGGTGAAATTTTCTGGATGAGCGAGGTCAGACTTAGAGAATGCCTTGGCCTACTTGTACGAGGCAGTATGGGCCATGGCATAGAGGTTGTACACCTCTGGCACTTCCGTGTTATTGTGTCGCGCCTAAAAGAGAGGAACAAAGTATTAGTAAAGGGCTCAAGCTAGCATGAAGAATGAATTGCATGAATCATGAAGCAAACCACATACTCAGTTCCGCCCGAACTGATATAAGTTGGTGCTGCCTTGATGGTGTGGCACACCAACCATTTGGGCACGCCGGTCCTTGGCATTGTCGTGGACGGCTCGCCAGTGGTCTGTGCACCACTCATCCACCAACGCCTCCCAACAATCCATCTTATTCGCACACCATCTCGGGGGCACCTAAGTTAGTAAAGAGAAATTTGAGCGCTACGCCTACGAATCAAATCAAGGAAACTAAGTACAATGCCTTAAGAATAGGTAATTACCTTCATGTACTGATTCCTCTTCAGAAACTTAGCCCGGCACAACGGCTTGTCCTTCTTAATACCACGCGTGGCGTAGTAGTCTCGAATAGCCTGCGGCCGAGCCTCGTGCCGTAAGTTTTGTAGTAGGCGCTTGCACTCGGTATCGATAACCTTTGCCGCGTCTTCCTCGTATCCCTCCTCACACCTGTAGAAGGTCTGCAATCAAACGAGACAACACTGATTAGTACAATAACTAGCTATTGTTAATTTTTAATTGTGTAAAGGAGAAATTACCCAAAAGCTTCTGATCACCATCTCGGCCCTCGTGTGGCACAAGACACCGTTGATCATCTCCTCCGGCGGGGCCTGGGCAGCCAAGTAGTGCTCCCAGCTCAATCCTAGCTGTGGAAGCTGACCCTCACCGGGCAACGTGACAAACCCCGGGAAATTTTACCAGCAAAGCACACCAAGGACGGTGTTGGGCCTGCGGACTCCAGTGGCGTGTACCCAACCCCTGCAGTATGACAAGGCTAACGCATTAGATATTTGAAGAAACGTGAAGGCAAAAGGTACAAAAAGAGTAAATGCACTTACTTCTCCCCATCGGGCCTAATCACCGGCCTCTGCTCGCGGGTCGCCGGCAGGGGCGGGAGCCGTGTACCACCACGCTGGTACACGATGGCCCCCTCAACCACCTCGCCCTCACTATCAGTAAACTCATCCCCGCCACCATCAGCATGGCCACTTGGCCCCTCAGGCGGATCTGGCCAGGTACCCCATCCGGACGTCTCCTGGGACGTAGCCTGGTCCGGAGTCTCATGGCCCGAAGTCTCGTGGGCCGAAGCCTCTGGGACTGGAGTCTAGTGGGACGAAGGCCCGTCGACCCGAGGCTTGTGGTCCGGAGTCCCCGTAGCCTCCACCTCAGACGAGTCCACCCTAGCAGTCCTGTGCTCGGGTGAATGAGCTGGGGGTGCGGAGAGGAAGGCGTAGCAGTCTGCCTACCTCTCCCGCGGCCACGTCCTCTACCTCTCTTCTTCCCTCCCCGACCTCCTCTCCCGGAGGGCAACAACGCTGACGAAGAAGCGCCCGCCGGTGTCCCCATACTCTCTATCAACGCTCTCCGGAGAGGTAGGGGTGGAATGGTAGCCCTCCCGCAGGGCGCCGACGAAGAAGTACTCGCGGAGCGCTCTGGACCCGCGCCCACCATCTTTCAACACCTGCCATGACAAAGAGTAAACAAAATTAGTACAACATAAAAAAATTGAATACATGACATGAATAATAATATGTATATAATTTAAGTGTAACTTCATTCAAGTAAACTTCAATGTAAACTGGTCTCTTTATTCTCATATCTTGGAACTTAAATAACGAACCTCAACTTTTTAGCATCATAGTTTCATATGATGGCCAAGGGCTACATAAAAACCAGTGTATACATCATTGTGTTTATGTTAGAGGGCAAACTGTCAAAAGTTTCCATGCTTATTATTATTATCTTCACAATAGGTATATGAAATTTGTGGTTTGTTATTTTAACTATTCTCCAACGCAGATGCTACTCTTAAAGGATGGTGAAGGCACTCAAAAGCTCCTCCTAGAGCAGTAGAGCTGATGTCTATGCAATACATCACTATGTGGATCTAGATGTGTAGATTTGCAACCCTTAGCTTTAAAACTAACATATTTCTGCAAGCTACTGTTACTTACAAAGAAAGAATTTCCAGACTTCCAGGATGTGCCTAACTTATACGTAGTGGTTACGTGCATGCTATTATCAGATGGCTACTGTTGCATCATCAGTATATACATGCAGGAATCTAGATTCTAGAGAATATATTAAAGTCAGTTTTACCAGCTTAGTTTATTTCATACATTAAACAATATTCGCCAACAATAGGCTTTCAGGCTCTCTTTCATATGTTTCTTTCTACATCTTACTTTGGCTGCCTAATAGACTTCTGATATAAGAACCCATTAAAAAAGATACTGAACATCGTTCCTGACCTATGAAAGATATTGTTGTGCCTATTTCATCCAACATGTCTGCCTTATATATATATATGTATGTGATCTTTGGATGTATGTGTGTATTTTCTGTTCCTTTTCTGTAGGGATTTTCATGCTTTTTGTTATTCATGCAGAACCATTATATTTTAGTTTATTCTTCCATGTTGCTAGCAAGAGACACTAAAATTTATCGTGGAGCAGATCATATGGAATATATATAATTTTGTAGTTGTAGTTGGGTGGCAATCATTCATAGGATTGTTCATGACTAATAATGGCATGCTAATTCATCTTACATTTCTATTTAAATAACTACCCCTACATACTAGCGTACATGTTATTTAAAAAGGAGTTTCCCATGATACAAAAGATTTCTCACTAATTTTCTCTATTCTACCAAATATTTTGATTTGAGACATGTATATTTTCCTTATAAATATTTTTTTATAGTCACCAGGCACAATGAAGAAACTTCATCTAAATGAAAAATACAAGATACAATATGAGGAATAAGAATTCATATGTGTAGCATATGGTCACATTCATCATGTTGATAAACCAGTTCAAGTGGCAACTCATGTTCTTGCTTTTCTTGGTAGCAATAGTGCGAGTAAAGCGTACTGGGCTTCTTCTGTATGGTCAAGACCTAGGTCCCGACTAGGGTGTAAAAAGCATACTTTCTTATTTTTGATTACTAATAGCCGAACTATGACCCTCAATGTACATGCTTTGCTTCAGTATAATTTGAAATTGCAATCCTATATGCTCTCCTTGGCCAATGTGCTAGAAGATCTGGCGAATATAATTGGACCATGGTCAGCATGCACAAGGTAACATCTGTTCTACCATACAGCTCTCCTCTTCTCCTGTTTTTCTTCTCCTCCTCCTCTTCTTCTTCTTCTCCTCTTCTTCTTCTCCTCTTCTCTTCTTCTTCTTTTCTTCTTCTTCTTCTTCCTTTCTTTTCCTTCCTCCTCTTCTTCTTGTCCTCTTCTCCTCTTTTTCTTCTTCTTCTTCTTCTTCTTCTTCTTCTTCTTCTTCTTCTTCTTCTTCTTCTTCTTCTTCTTCTTCTTCTTCTTCTTCTTTTCTCCTCCTCCTCCTCCTCTTCTTCGTCTTCTTCTTCTTCTTCTTCCTTTCTTTTCCTTTTTCCTCTTCTTCTACTTCTTCTTCTTTTCTTCTTTTTTTTCATCATCTTCTTCCTTCTTTTCCTTTTTCTCTTCTTCTACTTATTCTTCTTTTCTTTTCTTCTTCTTTTTTTTCATCTTCTTTTTCCTTTTTCCTCTTCTTCTACTTCTTCTACTTATTCTAGTTTTTCTACTTTATTATACTTATAATTCTGCTACTTATACTTTCTACTTATTCTACTTATTCTGAAAAAAAAGAAAAAAACAGAGAAGAAAAAAAAAGCCTCACCGGAGGGGGGCGTCGGGGTCGTCGGGGCGGCGGGCCGGGGCCGCGGGCCGCCCGCGGTGGCAGCGACGGGCGCGGCGGGGGCTGTGGGGCGCCGAGGCCGCGGGCCGCCCGCGGTGGCAGCGACGGGCGCGACGGGGGCAGTGGGGCATCGGGGGCGGCGGGTGGCGCGGCGGGGGCGTCCGGGGCGGCAGGTGGCGCGGCGAGGGCGGTGGGGCGTCGGGGGCGCCGCGGGGAGAGAGAGAGAGAGAGAGAGAGGCAGGTGGGGGCGGGGGCGGTCGTTAGATATGTTAGGTTATTTTCTTTGCCGTCTGCTTTCGGGCTCCTTGTCGTCTGATGGCAGACGGCAAAGAGTGAACAGGCGGCAAAGAGTGTACTACCCAGCGCAGCGCTCCAGTGGGCCCCACGCCTGCTCTTTGCCGTCTGCCAGCAGACGGCAAAGAGTGAACTGACGGCAAACATGATCTTTGCCATCAGTCCGATCTTTGCCGTCTGCTTTCTGGAAGCAGACGGCAAAGACCATCTTTGCCGTCTGCTAGCTGACGGCAAAGAGCAGACTGTTGGCAAATTCTCTGATTCCTGTAGTGAGGCAGTGGTAGTAGCCTTGATGGCCAGGGCTTGCCGGGGATCATCAAGACAAAGCATCAATAAAGCACTTGGCTAGTACTGAAGATACAATCATCACTTGCCGGCAAGGCGCGAGCCGGCAAGGTCAAGGCCCGGCAAGATCCGTGCCGGCAGGCCTTTGCTGACTCCTCTCCGCTTCACCTCATTAAGCAGCTAGTCGCTAATCTGTGAGGCCTCGAGCGGGCAGGCAGTTTGGTGAGGGTTGTCAGGGCACGTGGCAGCATGCTGGAAGGAGGATTACCTTTAATGACACCCGTCCAGAAGGCGTGTCAAGAAAATAGGAGGTAGCTGGGCTAGCGGTGCAGAAACCTTGCCGGGGCTCCTCCTCCACACGACACCTAACGGCGCATTTATTGCGTTTGTCCTAATCCGGCAGTGCTCCTTGCCGGCAAGAAGCGCTCCTTGTACTTGAGCTCAAACACACCCAATATACATAGCAGGAGTAGGGTTTTACACCTCACGGTGGCCCGAACCTGGGTAAATCCTTTGCATTTATTGTTGATTCTGCTCTTCGTGCTTGCGCATTCCCCTAGTCGAACCGCAAAGGGGCTAGATGGCCCCATAGATGGTCGTACGCACGTCATCTTTGGTGCACCAGGTAGGGGATGCGCAAGCATGAACCTGAATCAACAATAAACGCAAAGGATTTACCCAGGTTCGGGCCACCGTGAGGTGTAAAACCCTACTCCTGCTATGTATATTGGATGTGTTTGAGCTCAAGTACAAGGAGCGCTTCTTGCCGGTAAGGTGCAGGAAGAGCGGCTACACATGCAAAATGAGCAAAGTGTCGACCTTTGTAAAGGTTGCCCTGGCCCTCCTTTTATACCTCAAGGGGTAACCACAGTGGCAAAATAGTCATTACATGTTGATTAGATAGCAAACAGTGCTATCATACCTAACTCTGCCGGATTAGGACAAACGCAATAAAAGCGCCGTTAGGTATCGTGTGGAGGAGGAGCCCCGGCAAGGTTTCTGCACCGCTCGCCCAGCTACCTCCTATTATCTTGACATGCCTTCTGGACGGGTGTCATTAAAGGTAATCCTCCTTCCAGCATGCTGCCACGTGCCCCGACAACCCACACCAAACTGCCTGCCCGCTCCACACCTCAGAGATTAGCGACTAGCTGCTTAATGAGGTGGAGCGGAGAGGAGTTAGCAAAGGCCTGCCGGCACGGAGCTTGTCGGGCCTTGACCTTGCCGGCTCGTGCCTTGCTAGCAAGTGATGATTGTATCTTCAGTATTAACCAACTGCTTTATGGATGCTTTGTCTTGATGTTGATGATCCCCGGCAAGCCCTGGCTATCAAGGCTGCTACCACTTCCTGTGCATAAGTCAGGGTATAAACTACCCATGTTTTATACACCGACAGGAGCCCCTGGGCTTGGGCCACACACCCGTCCGAAGCATCGTTGGGCTAGGCCCAAACAATGCACAGACACGTGGTAAGAAGTTACCACCGTAAATTTGTGATGATAATTTCCCTGTCGCACGCCCATGTCACGCATTAAATGTGGGTTGCAGGAGTGGTGGACTGGAGCGACGGTTTGTGGTAGTGCGCCTGCAAAAGCGCTGCCACTTCGGACAGTAAAGAGCCAGCCTCCCCGCGCCTTCCCCATAAAAAGGAAACCATGAGGAGGCACTGCTCATTCACCCCGCCCTTCGCTGCATCTTCTTCCTCCTCTCGCCAAAGCAGATCCCGCCGTCGCCGCCGCCACTGACTCACACCTCTTCCACCTCCAACCTTTCCTCCTGAGCCCTCATGGCGCCCAAGAATTCTGATACAGAGGGGAAGAAACCCGCCAAGCCCGTTGACCCGAAAGCAGAGAAGCGGAAGGCGGACTTGGAGCAGTGGCGGAGGGAGAATGCGGTTTTCTTGCCGCCGGCCTTGGACAAGAACACTCTGATTTCTAGGTATGCGTATATGTGGGGGAGGGATACCGAGGATCACAAGGCCCCGGTAGTGCTCCCTGCTGACACCAAGGTCGTCGGAGAAGCATATCCATTCTTCTGTGCATACTTCTACTGCAGCCTGGTTCCCCCATATTCAGATTTCTTCACTGAATTGATGCACACCTTCGGGTTTCGACTGCTGGATTTTACCCCAAATGCAATGACCTGCATGGCAGTCTATTCCCATATGTGCGAAAATTTAGTCAGAGTCGTCCCCAATGTCGACCTCTTCTGCCACTTCTTCATTCCCCGCATCGAGGGTGATGCGCTTTCCGGCAGCGTGACATGGATTCCCCGGGCCGAAGCTAAGGGAAAGTATCTTGCCGGGTTGCTGCATCTAAAATGGGAGGAATGGCGGGCAGAATGGTGCTGGATTAAGGAAAAGGACTACCCCAATTTTTGCTTGCCGCGCACGGAGAAGATTGATTGCGGCAAGAGCTGGAGTGATTTTGGTGCTAGCGACAAGAAGCTCGGCCCGGCGCTGAACAGAGTCACTCGCCTCAGGTCTGCCGGGAAAACCATTGAGATGGTGGGAGCTATTTTCCTCCACCGACGGATTGCACCGCTGCAGAAGAGGTAGAGGTACACTTGGGAGTACCAGAATGCTGCTGATATAATGCGAATATATCTAGGGCTGGTCAACAACTTGACGGTTATGCAACACATCAGCCTCTGCCATCAGCTCTTCAGAATCTTCGGCAAGTTTCACTTACCGGCACAAGTTGTGCCACTGCACATTAACTCCGCCAAGGATTACATCTTGGCAATGATGCCGGCGTGCAACGCCCAAGGAGTTGAAGCTGACTGGGAGCTGCCCTCACTTGAAGATGAAATGACCTGGGCTTCTAATATGATGGAGAGGGCCACTCGAGAAGAGAACGACCTCATCCAGGCCACCAGAGATGAAGAGTTGGCGTATATCGCCCACAGAGCTGAGGAAGCTTTGAAGGCCGGCAAGGTTAGCGGTTCCCGGGCCGCAGCAACTGAGGAGGAGGAAGAGACCCTTGACAAAGAAGTTGCCGAAGAGCACCAAGAGGAGCCTGCCGGCGAAGATGTTGCCGGCGAACCCGAAGAAGAAGGAAATCCTCAAGGCCCGAAGAAGAAAGCGCACATTCTTCGAAAAGCGTCTAGCCAGGAGGCAGTGCGACCTTCTTCAGGGGCTGGCCCTGCCGTGAAGAAGACGACCACCAGAACTGGTCAACAGCAAGAAGTGCGCCGACAATCAACTCGGCGCCCTCGAGCTCAATGTCCACCTCCCCATCAAGGAGTTGTCGGTGAAGTTGGCTCTTCTCAACAGGCATCTTCACCTCCACCGGCAATCAAGAGGGCCAGGGAATCGCGTCCGCCAGTGAGATACGACCTTTCCATTCTCAGCGAGCCCAAAGACGAGGAGTAAGCATGATCATTTATCTTCATTTAATCTTGATTTTGTCTTGACTGTCATTTGACTTGTCTTCCTTGGTCTTGGCAGGGATACAGAACCACTCGTGCATAGGATGAAATGAACGAGGGGTACAACAGAACACAAGCCAATGGCAAGCAATGGGCAGGGGGTCACATCTGCTGATACCATCGTTATCAGCCCCCAGCCCAGCCCCCTACGTGAGGTTGTGGTGCAGTTCCCGCTTGCAGACGGCAGTACCGAAATTCCTCCTTTTGAACCCGACAAGGAGATAGGAGGAGGCTGCCAAGAGGAAGAGCGCCCGGAGGCGGATCCTACCATGGATCCTCCGTCAACCATCGCTCCAGAGAGCACTTCCCCAGCAAGGGCCTCCACTGATGAACTTGTTCACATGGGGATCACCCCAACAAGTGAACCCGCTGGTGACCGCGTGCTGGCGACCGAAGTTGCCGGGGAGAAGATCACTCTTCCCCAACAAAAATCAACAGGTAATCCACTTGCTTCCAAGTACTTTTCGAATTTTTGTTTTCTTGAACTTGACTTGTAAATTGAATTACTTTTTGCTCTTTGCTTCTGTTTCATCCTACAGACCTAGCTTCTCCCGAGGAAGGGGAAATTCTTGCAGATGTGGCAGATATTGCAAAGAGTGCTGCTGATGAGGCCGCCAAATCTGATGTCGAGGAGGCGAGGGGGGTTACCGGAGAGCTAGAAAAGTCTCCCGGCAACACGTCTACCCCCATCCAGATGAGCACGGAGATGGTGTTGGTTGGTGCCGACAAGCCAAACCCTAAAGTTCAACCTGCCGCACCAATCACTCAAATCTTGATGGACGCCTTGACGCTCACCGCTCCTCGGCAAGAACCTGAAGCCCCTAGTTCATCAGGCACTGGAGGGCCAAGCTTTGACGATGAGATTGCCCGGATCCTAGACCCCTTCTCCCAAAGTGCACAAGGCTTTGGAGCTGGCCGAAGAGAAACTGAAAGGGAAGGCGGAGGAACTCCACGCATGGTACAACAGTCGATCCCATAATCCGAGGAGGCAGGAGGAAAAGCTTGTCGCCACCCAGGAGAAGGCGATAGCTTTGGACAGCAAGCTGGCAGAGCGCAAGGCGCAACTCAATGCCCGAGAAAGAGATCTTGCCGCACAAGAAGAGGCCTTTGCCGCCAAGCTTCGCGACAAGTATGAAGAGATTGAAAAGCTCCTTGAGCAAAGGAACCAACAACTGGAGAAGGACCACAAAGAATACATCGAAACCCAAGCTCGAGAGAGTGCCTCTAAGCTCGAGGAGGCCACCGATAATGCTGCTGTCGCTACTAGAGCCAAGGTAGATTTGGAATCCCAGGTGAACAAGTTGAAAGAAGATCTTGCCGCCAATAGTAGAGAGATCAAGGCTCTCAAAGTTGAAGCACAGAAGGCAGCTCATACCCTAGGGGAGCTGCAGACGCAGCTAGCATCTAAGAACCAAGATCTCGACACAACCGGCAAGGCAATGGAAGATCTGAAATCCAAACTTGTCACCCTGGAGAAAGATCTTGAGTCCGCCAAAGAGAGGGAGGTAATCTTGACAGAGAAGCTTGATGCAGAAGAGACCTCACGAGAAGATGCCGAAAACAAATTCACGGAGCTGCGAGAGGTGCTCTCCCTTTGGACCAACAGGCTCGCCAACATTGCAGAAGGCATAACCACGCAGCTTGCTGTCATGGATATGAGGAGTTGGAGCTATACTGTCAACGATAAGGAGGCCGCCAGCGCCAGACTGACCAAGTTCTTCGAGGGCCTCATTGATGCCTTGAAAACTTATCACAAAGACAGGTCCGCTTCATTTGCTGATGAATCCCACAAGTTTGGCCGCGACGTCCTTTACATGGTGCTCGTTAAGGTTGCCTACCGGAATCCTGATGTTGATCTCTCCAGAATATTCAGAACTTTGCCGAAGAATACTGATATCACGACCATCGACAAGATTGTTGTTCCACTAGCTGACAAGGTTCTTCTTGTTCCCCGGCACGAAGGAGATCTCCAGAACTATCCTTGTCGTTGCACTTGTCACCAGTGTTATCATGTAAAAGATACATTTAATCTTCAGTTAGATCTGCACTGTGCTTGTGATGTAATGCAAATTAAGCTGTTTTGGGCTGAATGTATCCTATTTTCCTTGTCTTATCCTGCCTTTGCATGAATTGTATACCCTACGCTTGCCGGATGCTTGCCGGTGCGCACACTCTTGCCATGAGCGCTTGAGGACAGATCCTTAGCAGCCTGTCGGAAGTGCCGCTGCCGGCAAGTTTTACCTTTGACGGTTCCAATGCAGCTGCTCAATTTGTTGAGCGGACTCGAAACAAAGTAAGAGCGCGATCGGTCTTGGCAAGGTTCCTTAGCGTGCAGGTTTCTCATACAAAGACAAAAAATCATTCAAGGAAGATTGTGACTACAACAAAGAATTAAAGTTTTTCAACTTAGTTTTTTCTTTGATGTGTTTCTTGTTACAAAACGATCACTTGAACGCCATTTCGTGGTATCCACACCATCACCCCCCCCCCCTGGGAAACTTGCACGCATGGGAACCTTTTGTCCTTTTGAGAAAAAGAAAGAAGAGAAAGGAGTGGGTGGATGCCTTGACGGCTCATTAATCATTTCATACAAGGCAAAGTGTAACACAACATCACATGTAATCATACACAAGCAGAAATGTATTTTAACAAAGAGTTGTGAAACACTTAGATTTATTTCACTTATGCACAGGGTCTGCGCCTGGCTTTGTACATAGGGTTACATGTCTGCCGACAAGGCTTGTACAAAAGGTGTTGCCGGGGGTCCCTGCAACTGCGCCATATGGATAAAACTTGCGAAGATGCTCATTGTTCCATGAGTTTTGCACTGGGATGCCATCTTCGGTCTTTAGATGGACTGCGCTTGGTCTAGTGACTCGTATTACCCGATAAGGGCCTTCCCACTTTGGCGTCAACTTGTTTGATCCCTTGGAGAACTGAACGCGCCGAAGAGCAAGGTTGCCTTCCTCAAGGCTCCAGGCATGAACTTTGCAGCTGTGGTAGAGGCGCAGAGCTTGCTGGTAGCGTGCAACTCGCACAGCAGCCCGAAGAAGATCTTCCTCAAGGAGCATGGCATCATCTTGCCATAGCTGCTCCTGCTGTGCTTCATCATACGCAAGCACTCGAGGTGACCCGTATATGAGTTCCGTGGGGAGCACCACCTCTTCACCATAGACTAGGGAGAAGGGTGTTTGGCCGGTAGCTCGATTTGGTGTCGTCCTGAGTGACCAAAGAACTGCCGGCAACTCATCAATCCAGCGCCTTCCGCACTTGTGTAGCTTGTCAAAGGTTCTTGTCTTGAGCCCTTGCAGCACTTCAGCATTTTCCCTTTCCGCTTGGCCATTGCTTCTCGGGTGAGCAACAGATGCAAAACAATTTTTGCTTCCAATGTCCTGGATGTACTGCATGAAGGTGCGGCTCATGAACTGTGTGCCATTGTCTGTGATGACTCTGTTAGGAACACCAAAATGACGAACTAGTCCTTTAAAGAACTTGACGGCTGACTGTGCTGTCACCTTCCTCACTGGTTCTACCTCAAGCCACTTTGTGAACTTGTCGATTGCAACGTACAAGAACTCAAAGCCCCCGGTAGCACGGGGAAAGGGGCCCAAGATATCAAGCCCCCAGACTGAGAAAGGCCGGGAGAGTGGGATTGTTTGAAGGGCTTGTGCTGGCTGATGTATGTTCTTTGAATGAAACTGGCATGCTTCACACTTGGTTACTAGCTCAGTCGCATCTTGGAGGGAAGTGGGCCAATAGAAGCCTTGCCGGAAAGCCTTGCCGACAAGAGCTCTTGATCCTATGTGAGAGCCACATATGCCTCCGTGTATCTCCGCCAATAGCTTCAGTCCATCTTCCCGGCAGATGCACCTCAATTTCACCCCATTTGGCCTTTTTCTGTGCAGAATGCTATCAACAAACTGGTACATACTTGACTGACGGGTTACTTTCTCAGCTTCCTCTTACTCATCTGGAAGTTCCCCTATTTAAAGGAAATAGATGATTTGTTGTGCCCATGCCGGAGCCTGCGGCTCGACGACAAGGACTAAAGGCATCTCTTCGGCTGCGGGAGCGCTTGCCTCAACGGCAAGAACCTGAGGTTCTGCACGAGGCCGCTGCTCACCGGCAGACGCATTGTTACCGGCAACTTTCTCGCCGGCGGCTTTTGGAAGTTTTGCCGGGAAGTACTTACTGGTGTTCAACTTTCTTCTTTTGTTAGCCTGCACTGATGGAGTGACTGATGGTTGAGTCAAATGGAGCACAAAAGTTCATGGTTCCACAGGTAGCTTTTGGGTGGCACACTTCGATAGATGATCAGCAATGTTGTTTTCCGCACGAGGAATGTGCTCTGTTTGCAATCCGTCAAAGTGTTCTTCCAATTTCCTCACTTCTTCTACATAAGCCTCCATCAATGGGCTCTGATAATCTTTGTTTACTTGCTTCACAACGAGCTGCGAGTCTCCACGGATGATCAATTTTCTGATTCCGAGGTCCACTGCGATCCTGAGACCGGCAAGGAGCCCTTCGTACTCAAGAGTGTTGTTTGTAGCTTTCTCCCTGGGAAAGTGCATTTGTACCACATACTTGAGGTGCTCTCCGGTGGGTGCGACAAGCAGCACTCTGGCACCGGCGCCTTGCTGCGAGAAAGCATCGTCAAAGTACATGATCCATTCTTTGGTTGCTTCTTTGCCGGGAAGAATAGTTTCTTGAATCTCTTCGTCGGGCGTTGGTGTCCATTCGGCAATGAACTCTGCCAAAGCCCTGCTCTGAATAGTTGAAGTACTTTCAAACTTAAGTGCAAAACTAGACAGCTCCAATGACCACTCCACTATCCTGCAGGTGGCATCTGGATTTCTCAAGATACGCTGCAACGGAAAGCGAGTGACAACGGTAATTTCATGTGCTTGGAAGTAATGGTGCAGCTTTCTCGAGGCCATGAGAAGGCCGAAAAGCAGCTTCTGCACCACAGAGTACCATGACCTAGCCACCTGTAAAAGGGAACTAACAAAGTACATTGGGCGCTGCACCATCTTCTTTTTCGGCACAACTTGTTGACTTGCTGCATTTGCTTGCGCTGATTCTGGCTTGTCAGCACCAGACTCTACCGGAGAAGATTCCGGTTTGTCGCTTAACGGGCTTGCTACTGCTGCTTCCTCATTATCTGCTTCTCTCTCTACCACTAATGCGGCACTGACCACTTGATTTGTTGCCGCCAAATATAGAAGCAACTGCTCTAGTGGCTTAGGCGCAACTAGTGTTGGCAGAGAGGAGAGGTACCTCTTCAAATCTTGCAGCGTGGCCTCCGCTTCCGGAGTCCATTTCATTGGACCTGCCTTCTGCAAGATTTTGAAAAACGGCAAGGCGCACTCACCAGATTTGGAGATGAACCTGCTTAATGCAGCAATACAGCCGGCAAGACGTCGCACATCCTTGACGCGCTTTGGTGCTTAGATTTGCTCAATGGCTTTGATCTTGTCGAGATTAGCTTCAATTCCTCGTTGGGATACAAAGAATTCGAGAAGCTTGCCGGATGGAACGCCAAACACACACTTCTCGGGGTTGAGCTTCAAATTGATCTTGCGCAAATTTGCAAACGTTTATTCTAAGTCTTGAATGAGGGTTGATTTGTCCTTGGTTTTGATCACTATATCATCCATATATGCTTCCACATTCTTGTGCAGCTGGGGCTCAAAACCAATCTGGACTACTCTTGCAAATGTTGAACCAGCACTTTTTAATCCGAAAGGCATACGCACAAAGCAGTATGTGCCACATGGAGTAATAAATGCGGTCTTCTCCTCATCTTCCTTGGCCATGAAGATCTGATGGTAACCAGAGTATGCATCAAGAAAGGAGAGTAAATTGCAGCCGGTAGTAGAGTCAACATTTTGATCAATACGTGGCAAACGGAAAGGATCCTTTGGACATGCTCTGTTGATATCAGTGTAATCAATACAAAGTCTCCACTTTCCATTTGCTTTTCGTACTACAACTAGATTTGCCAACCATGTTGGATGTAGCACACCTCTAACTAAGCCTGCTGCTTCTAACTTCTTTATTTCTTCGGCAATAAACTGTTGCCGTTCCAAAGCTTGCTTCCTGACCTTTTGCTTAATGGGCCGAGCATGAGGACAGACGACAAGGTGGTGCCCAATTACCTCCCTGGGAACACCGGGGATGTCAGATGGTTGCCATCCAAACACATCGACATTCGCCTCCAGGAAGGCAATGAGCGCGCTTTCCTATTTGCTGTCAAGAGTGGAACTGATGGTGAAAACACTGCCAGTGCCGTCCTGCTTTGCCGGCACCTTCTTGGTTGCTGGTGGAGTAGCTTTGGACTTCTTGGCGGTAGAACTCTTCGGCACGTCATCAACGAGTGCACAGCACTCTGAAGAGGTGCGTTTCCTGGAAGACTTGTCAGAGGTCTTGCCACCTTTCTTGTTCTTCATTTTATTGGCGGGAGTGGGTGCCTTGGCGGCAGATGCTGCGACCGCTTCTCTGTAAAGCTTGTCGACGCAGATAACTACATCCTTCTTGTCAGAGTTGATGGTGATGACACCCATCGGCCCTAGCATCTTGAGAGTGTTATAAGCATAGTGTGACGCTGCCATAAATTTCGCCAAGGCAGGGCGGCCGAGAATTCCATTATACGGCAGGGGAATCTTGACCACATCAAAGACAATCTTAATTGTTCTATAATTCAATTCCCTGCGAAATGTCACCGGCAGAGTGATCTTTCCCTTGGGTTGGCTCCTTCCCGGATTGACCCCTTGAAACGTGCCCGTTTGCTCGAGATCTTCATCAGGAATCTGCAGCCTCTTAATGACTTCTGGTGAAATCAAATTCCTCCACCGTCAACCAACATTTTTGTGATTTGGAGGTTGCGTATCGTTGGTGAGACCAACAACGGCAAGCACCCAACCGCAGTCATGCGATCAGGGTGATCCTCAGCATCGAAAATGATGGGCGTATGGGACCACTTGAGTGGTTTCTGAGCACCCATTGCCGGTTCTGCCGCATTAACCTCACGCATCCACTATTTGAGTTGGCGGTCAGATGAGTGCAAAGATGCGCCTCCGTCAATGCACATGGCCTCTGTTGCTTTCTGGAATTCCTGTTCGCTGGAATCATCTTCATCCATGTCGTCATCCTCATCATCCCCCTCTTTCTTGTCACGGCCTCGAGCAGGTTTCTCCTTCTGCTGCTTAGCCTTGCCGCGGCAACCTCCTCGGCCACCGCGACCCTTCTTGCCAGATCTGCCAGCACCGTCTTGGCCCTTTTCTTTATTGCGCTTTTCATACTCAGCTTTCTATTTCTTGGCAAGTTGCTCAACCTGTCGGCACTCTTGGAGATCATGGCCTTTGGTGCGGTGAATCTTGCAGTATGGCCCATCAGACTTGCCGGTCTTCTCGCCTGCCGCGGCTTCCTGGCAATCAGCGCATGCAGCAGCTTCTTTGCCGGAACCCTCAGTCTTAGCTTTCCTGGCAGCGTTGGAGATGCCGGAGCCCTCAACGGCCATAACCGTCTTGCCTTTGCGCTTCCTGTTGCGCTTCCGACCCTTTTTTTCAGGGTGGCGGCGCCGTCGTCCTCTGAATCAACTTCAGCGCCAGCATCCTCCCCAGGTAGCCTTCTCCCTTCTTCAGCATGTGCACATTTATCCGCCAACGTATACAGTTCGTTGACGGTTTTCGGCAGCCGGATATTCAACTTCTCCCGCATCTTTCGATTGCGCACATTCAGCAATCACAGCTGCGGGGTGCACATCAGGGATGTTGCGGTGCACGCGACTGAACCTCTGAATATATTTCCGCAAGGACTCGCTGTCTCTTTGTGGGATCACTTGCAAGTCACTCGGCTGACCAGGAGCCTTGTGGCCTCCGGTAAAAGCGCCAATGAACTCGTTGCACAGATCAGTCCATGAAGAAATGGAATCCTCTGGCAAGATTATCAACCAAGATCTTACATTGGGTTTGAGCACCAATGGAGAATAGTTGGCGAGAACCTTTTCATCTCTTCCCCCGGCAGCTTGCACGGCGATCGTGTAGATGCCTAAGAATTCTGCCGGGTTAAGCTTACCGTTGTACTTCTCTGGCAACTCTGGCTTGAAGGCCCGGGTTGACGGCCAGCGGACTTGCCACAGCTCACAAGTGAAGGCTGGGCACCTAACCTCATAAGGAAGATATCCGCCAACCCGGGTGCAGGCTCATCAACGACTGGGCCGTTGCGCATGTCAGATTGACGGCGCACCTCCCGGCGCCGTTCAATGGTTGTGCGAGCATCTTCTGCCTGCCTATCTTGCAGCACCCGACGCTGATCTTGCCGCACACGCGGATCCGAAGAAGCCATCGACATCTCGTAATGCTCAGCGGATCGGTGAGTTTGCCGCAACTATCAATGTTGTTGTTGTGGGGGTGACTGCACCGTTTGCGCTGCTCCTCTGCTATGGCCATCGGTTGGTGCTGTCACTGGACGCTGTGAAGGTCCCGCCTGCTGCGAGCTATTGGCTTCAGCAAACCAGATGAGGCTCTGGATGGTGGCTCTCCACTCATCCATCTTGTCAGCAGCTGGAGGGAAATTCAACAGCATCTGTGCCCGCTCCATGGCCTCTGCTGATGTAGCTGGCATGGCTGGGAGCGAAGAACGAGATGTCGCTCGAATCCTGGCAGAACCAACAGGAGCGCCACTGCGATCTTGCTGCCGCGGCTCATGCCCAGCAGCGGGCTGACGCGGTGGAGCTGGTGCCTAAAGATCTTACGACTGATCAACGGGTGTCTTGCCATGTGGTCGTCGCTGCCCGGAACCACCAGCGCTATTCGGATTCGCGTCGCGCCCATCTTGCGATGGTCGCGGTGTGTGTCCTAAAGCGGTATCCTTAGACACCACAGCGGCTGGGTCTTGGCTTGCACCGGTCCGGATGGTGTTGCTCTGGTGGCTTCATTTGCCGGTGCATCAAGGAGGCAGGAGTTGGCCATCCGCGCTGCCTGTACCGTTGTGGCTTCAATCGCCGGATTGGCGAGGAAGCTGCTGATTGGTGTTGTGTGCTCCGCCCGCTCCACCGATGCTGGCTACACCGCCTCCGCCGCCTGCACCGGTGACTCCTTCCGTGCCGCCCGCACCGGTTGCGCCTCCTACACCACCTGCGCCAGCGGGGTCATCTGCACCGCCTGTGGGCGTCTGCGATGGAAGCTTGGAAGTTGATGGGCTTCTGCGGATGCGCCCTTCTTCTTGGGCGCCATCGAAGATGATGGAGATGAAATTGACGCGCAAACTGTTGATTCAGGTTCGCGCAAGCGATTCCCCCACCAGGCCGCAGTAGAAGTATGCGCAGAAGAATGGATATGCTTCTCCGGCGACCTTGGTGTCAGCAGGGAGCACTACCGGGGCCTTGTAATGCTGGGTATCCCTCCCCCACATATACGCATACTTGGAAATCAGAGTGTTCTCATCCAAGGCCAGCGACGAGAAAACCGCATTCTCCCTCCGCCGCTGCTCCAAGTCCGCCTTCCGCTTCTCTGCTTTGGGGTCGACGGGCTTGGCAGGTTTCTTCCCCTCTATATCGGCCTTCTTGGGGGCCATGAGGGCTCAGGAGGAAAGGTTGGAGGTGGAAGAGGCGCGAGTCAATGGCGGCGGCAACGGCGGGATCTACTTTGGCGAGAGGAGGAAGATGACGCAATGAAGGGCGGGGTGAATGAGCAGCGCCTCCTCGCGGTTGCCTTTTTATGGGGAAGGCGCGGGGAGGCTGGCTCTTTACTGTCCGACGTGCTAGCGCTTTTGCAGGTGCACTACCACAAACCGTCGCTCCAGTCCACCACTCCTGCGACCCGCATTTAATGCGCGACGTGAGCGTGCGACAGGGAAATCATCAACACAAATTTACGGCGGTAATTTCTTACCACGTGTCTATGCATTGTTTGGGCCTAGCCCAACGATGCTTCAGACGCACGTGTGGCCCCGGCTCGGGGGCTCCTGTCGGTGTATAAAACATGGGTAGTTTATACCCTGACTTATGCACAGGCAGTGGTAGCAGCCTTGATGGCCAGGGCTTGCCGGGGATCATCAACATCAAGACAAAGCATCAATAAAGCACTTGGCTAGTACTGAAGATATAATCATCACTTGCCGGCAAGGCGCGAGCCGACAAGGTCAAGGCCCGGCAAGCTCCGTGCCGGCAGGCCTTTGCTAACTCCTCTCCGCTCCATCTTATTAAGCAGTTAGTCGCTAATCTGTGAGGTGTCGAGCGGGCAGGCAGTTTGGTGAGGGTTGTTGGGGCACGTGGCGGCATGCTGGAAGGAGGATTACCTTTAATGACACCCGTCCAGAAGGCGTGTCAAGATAATAGGAGGTAGCTGGGCGAGCGGTGCAGAAACCTTGCCAGGGCTCCTCCTCCACACGACACCTAACGGCGCATTTATTGCGTTTGTCCTAATCCGACAGAGTTAGGTATGATAGCACTGTTTGCTATCTAATCAATATGTAATGACTGTTTTGCCACTGTGCTTACCCCTTGAGCTATAAAAGGAGGGCTAGGGCAACCTTTACAAAGGTCGTCACTTTGCTCATTCTGCATGCGTAGCCGCTTTTCCTGCACCTTGCTGGCAAGAAGCGCTCCTTGTACTTGAGCTCAAACACACCCAATATACATAGCTAAAGTAGGGTTTTACACCTCACGGTGGCCCAAACCTGGGTAAATCCTTTGCGTTTATTGTTGATTCTGCTCTTCGTGCTTGCGCATTCGCCTAGTCGAACCACAAAGGGGATAGATGGCCCCATAGATGGTCGTACACACGACAATCATGGAGGACATGGCCTTGTTGAAGGGCATGATAGCCTTCAGGAACTTGCGCTTTATCCTATTGTCATCCGTATCCTTGCTCCCATGGTCTCGGAGTGAGACCGCGAGAGTAGTCAATCTCCGGTAGAGTTCACGAGGATCTTCATCTTCAATCATTGCAAAGTCATCGGCCTCATCAAGTACTACTTCAAAGTTGGAGCATTGAATGCTTGAGCTTCCCTTGTACAATGAGACAATATGTTCCCATGCATCTTTTGCACGAGTGAATGGGCGCAAGTGAGCAAGCTCTTCAGGAGGCATAGCGGATTGAAGAATGAATAAGGCTGAGTGGTTGAATTGATTATCCACTTCTTCTCTTGGAGTGAGGTTGTTTGGATCATGCGGATAGAAGCCTTGCTCGATGATTCTCCAAAGGTGTGTTGAGCTATGATTCAAATGAGACTTGATACGAAAAACCCAATTAGGAAAATCATTTAACACAAGCTTAGGAGGTGAACCAAGGTGATTGATATGCGGTGAGGGGACCGGTCCTCCATAGACTGGGGGATGGGCAACCGCGGCATGGATACCTGACCCATTCTTTCCTTGAGGCAAAGTAGGTTTATCACTACTAACCCCCTCCTTACCGGAGTTGGCATCCGAATCCGAGGTAGTGGGTTTAACCACTTGCAATTGATCGGTAAAAAGTTTGAGACCATCAAGGAATTCTTTAAACAAGGATTTGACCTCGGTCGCCATGGAAGATTTAAGAGAGGCAATAGCCTCATTTAGATCCTCATGAGTGACCGTGGTCACTCCCTCGGCCACGGGTAACTCATCCGCCCTTGGCCCGTCGTCAACCACACTCTTTAGGCGGTAAAGCCCTTAAAAAGAGACGAGGCTCTGATACCAATTGAAAGGATCGATACGGTTGACTAGAAGGGGGGTGAATAGGAAACTACCAATTTTTAGCTTTTCTTAACAAGTTAGGTTAAGCAACAAATAGGTTGTCTAGATATGCAACTAGGTAAACAACCTATATGATGTTAACAACCACAACAACACAAGAAAGCAAAGGATACAACACAATAATACCTTGCACAAAGTAAAGGGTAGAAATAACCACAAGTGGAGTCGGTGAAGACGAGGATGTGTTACCGAAGTTCCTTCCCTTTAGGGGGGAAGTATGTCTCCGTTGGAGCGGTGTGGAGGCACAATGCTCCCAAGAAGCCACTAGGGCCACCGTATTCTCCTCACGCCCTCGCACAATGCAAGATGCCGTGATTCCACTAGTGGTGCCCTTGAAGGCGGCAACCGGACCTTTACAAACAAGGTTGGGGCTCTCTCCACAACTGAATTGGAGGCTCCCAACACCACCATAGAGCTTCACCACGATGGAATGTGGCTCCGAAGTGACCTCTTCCATCTAGGGTGCCCAAACACCCAAGAGTAACAAATTCCACACAAGAAAGTATGGGGGAATCAAATTTCCTTTGGTGGAAGTGTAGATCTAGGTCTCCTCCTTCTATCCCTAGCAAATCAACAAGTTTGAGTGGCTAGAGAGAGAGATCGGGCAAGAAAGCTTGAAGGGCGTTAACGGAGGAGAGAGAGAGAGGCCAGAGGTAAATCGAAGGGAGAAGAACCACCCCCTTATATAGTGCCCCCCCCCCCCAAATCGAACCGTTACAACAGTTTTTACACTACAGCGGTACAACCGCCTGAGTCACTGGTACAACCGGGATTCACGGGGTACACTGCCGAAATGTGCCAGGCGGTACAACCGGGAACAGTACCGGTAGTACTGGTTGTTCGCAGTCACCCGGGAACAACCGGTCCACTACCGCCCAACAACCTCTTCATCACAGACGGGCGTCACCCCCATAGCGGTGGTTGGGTGTGATAGCCTGGCATAACAGGGATGATAGACTAATCATATCAATAAGGAATTCCTTCTTTTCCGGGAGCCCATTCGGAAAGAACTCCAAAGTTAAGCGTGCTCAGCTTGGAGTAATTTCAGGATGGGTGACCGACCGGGAAGTTGCTATGTCATAGCCTGGCATAATAGGGATGATAGACTACTCATATCAATAAGGAATTCCTTCTTTTCCGGGAGCCCATTCAGAAAGACTAGTATTGATCTGTGGGGCCAGTCTAGATCTCGCCAGGAGTAACGACCGTCGGCGAGTGTGTCCGGGGCGTTATAAGTTGGTATCAGAGCCGACCCTCGCGGTTACACGCATGTTTGCGGACAGGTGCGCGGTCATGTTGTGCATGATGTTTGTGACCCGTCGTGGCACACGGCATGGCACATGTACCGGACTGGATGCACAGACGTATGTGCCAAGAGAGAACGTTCCTGTGGGCAGACAAGGACGTTGGTTCCTCTGAGTGGGGGTGTATGTGATAGCCTAGCATAATAGGGATGATAGACTACTCATATCAATAAGGAAATCCTTCTTTTCCGAAAGCCCATTCGGAAAGAACTCCAAAGTTAAGCGTGCTCAACTTGGAGTAATTTCATGATGGGTGACCAACCGGGAAGTTGCTCCCGGGTGCGCACGAGTGAGGACAAAGTGCGCAGGAAAGACTAGTATTGATCTGTGGGGCCAGTCTAGATCTCGCCAGGAGTAACGACCGCCGATGAGTGTGTCCGGGGCGTTATATTGGGGCGGTGGTTGTGCCGGTGCAACTGCCCGGCCAGGGTACAAGTGGTGGCTAAGTCAGGGGCGGTACAACTGCCGCCTGACATCGGTAGTACCGGTTGGCAGAAACTGTCCGGGAACTACTAGGCCACCACCGCCCAACAACCACTCCACTACAGAAAGAATTCCGGTAGTTGAGCGGTGCTGGGCCGGAACAACCGCCGAGCACCAGTTATAGGGAGGTGCCAAGCACCAGGCGGTACAACCGCCCGGAGGCAGCGGTACAACCGCTTGACAGTCTCCTGGAGGCGGCAAACCCTAGGGTATCACCCCTAGGAGCTGTGGTTGTGCTGGAACAACCAGTCAAGCGGTACAACCGCTTAGAAAAGTGGTAGAACCATTGGGCAATAAAAACCATTGCCACAGATAGATATCGGGGGCCTCTCTCCTCGAACGGAAGGATGTATAGTGGGTGCAATGAAATGTGTACGTGCATTGATTCACGCATTACCTTCCGATGCAGATTCCCTCTTAATAGTACGGGTTTCCTACGACCAAAGAAAGAAACACGTCGGAAACACCGTCTTCGATCTTTTCCTTCCAGAGAGAATGCCTAACCGTCTTGCACCAAATAAAGCTTACCTGAGTAACTTGGCACACGATTAGTCCGCAAGGTGAATTGTCATCATCACCAAAACACTAAGGCGGGAAATGCCCTAACAATAATATTGTCTTGCTTGAATCACTACAGCTGTTGTTGTTTCAATTATTACAAAACTGCTACTGTTACTATTACTACTGCTATCAAAACTATCATATTACTGTGCTACTAATATTTTCCCGCAGAGAAACAACTTCTCAGGTGTGGTTGAACTGACAACTCAACTGCTAAGGCTTATAAATATTCTTTGGCTCCCCTTGTGTCGAATCAATAAATTTGGGTGAAATACTACCCTTGAAGACTGTTGCGATCCCCTATACTTGTGGGTCATCAACGGTATATGTAGGCTTGGAATTAGGGAAAACGGAGGCTGGTGGGGCCCACAAGCTCACGTGGCACGCTCTAGCGGGGCACGCCACCTGAGCTTGAGGCACTCTGCTGCCCCCTCTAGTAGTTCTTTGTGCCAGTATTTTTATATATTCCAAAACAATTCTCCATAAAATTTTGTCCAGTTCCAAGAACTTTCTATTTCTGCTAAAAAAACAACACCAAGGTTGTTCTGCTGAAAACAGCGTCAGTCCGAGATAGTTTCATTCAAATCATGCAAATTAGAGTTCAAAACAAGAGCAAGAGTGTTTGGAAAAGTAGATATATTGGAGACGTATTAGTACTCTTCGGGGTCTCGAGTTCCAATGAAAGGAATCTCATGGTCGGTGTCGAAGTCCTAGTAGCTCGTGGAAGTTGCGGACTTGAGCTTGGGAAGCTTCTCTTGATCATTTTCTTGAGGTGCTTGTGGGCGAAGATGTCGCACATCCAAAGGCGAAGATTCCTTGACATCACTTGGCGAAGATGCCAAGGTAGGTTGTGAAGTCGTCGAGCTCTCGAACTTCACGATCTTGTCGGTGGTGGTGTCGATGCTGATGTGACCTTGCCGGAGATGGTAGCTCGGAAGCATGTGCAGTTGAGTGTCTTCTCAAAGGTGATCTTGAAGACCTCTTGCCGATTTTGATGAGGACTTTGAGATCCTCCATTTGAGCATCAATCTTGGCGTCGATGAAGTTTTTTGTGGCATCAAACTCATTGTTGTTGGTCTAGACTGAAGGAGATGTGCCATCCCTATACATCATGTCACTAGTGCAAGTAGTAAGTGGCTAAAGGGGAAGAACAATATCAAGTTACCTTCTCAACTCCGTGGATGACAAGGATCGAAGATTGTCCGATGTGTACCAATAGAGCAAATATGGTGTTGATAAGTGTTCCCAACGCACCTACAACTCACAACAAGGCTATATGTGGAGCTAGCTGGGATTAGTGGAACAAAAATATCATGCAAATTGAAGTCCAAGATATTGTAAGAGTTGAAATCAATCTAAAGGACTCAAAATGCAAAGTAAGTGATCACAAATATAGAGGAGGGCAATAAAGAAACACACATGGTGGGATAATGGGGCTTGTGCAACTCTAGGGATCAGCAAGACAAAATTGCCTAACAAAGACTATGCTCGTGTTGCACAAATGCAAGGAGAGCGCTAGCTTGATTGCACGTTTGGGCACGATTCACCTCTTGACAACAATCATATACATGCAAGCAATATGTTTCCTATTCCATGTATCCTCATGCGCAAGTATCTCTTTCATGCTCCACTCTTTGCTTATAAGCTTTGATATTTTTCTTTCTTCCTTTCCACTATTCTTATTGAGCCTCGACCAAATATGAGAGAGAAGTATCATAAGATATGCACGGGAGCAAGCAATTGCACTATATGATATATCAAATGATGTAGCACTATGATATCATATGACTATGGTGCTCAAGTTTTCGCGAAGCCCGACAATACTCGGATAGCTAATCTCAATAGGTATGAAGGTGATCGCAAAGATGGTGGGCTATCAAAGTGTAATGACAAGGAAAAGTTTGTGACGGAATGGATACCTTGATCACACTTAACCTTTCACGAAGTCGGGGGTAAGCCGGCCTTGCTTCCGGTGAAGATGGTCTCAAATAATGGATGATCATCGTCAATGTCGATCATCGGTGGTTGATGTAGTCGATGGCACTATACAAGCTTCCGGTGGTTGATGATGAAGTAACCGTCCCTAATTAGCCGAAACACCTGAGGAGATTCAAATCACAACTCAAACAACCACAAATGCAGTGAGAATCAAAATGGGGACAGAAGTTATGGTGGAGGGCCTAGGCAAAGATGCTAAAATTTGAAATTTTTGATGGAATCAAAAGGTGGTGCGACTAATTTTATTGGATGGTGGATGTCAATAGTTACAAAATGATCTAAAGAACGCGAAAATTGGAGTTCGGATGAATTAGTTATGGCTAAAATAAATTTTAGCCGAAGTCAGTTTTTCCAGGTACCGGACGTCCGGTGCAGTAGTGGAATTCCGGTAATTTGCTCCTGGTTAGGGGTACCGGATTTCCGGAGGAATAACGGACGTCCAGTGGTTCAGGAGGGACCGGACGTCCGGTAAAGGACCGGACTTCTGGTGGGTCGGGGTCAACTCGCCATTTGGGATCCGGAACGCGATTTTGGGCAGAAATTGAAGATTTTAGACTCGAAATTGATGAGGAACAAGAAAAATTGGGGCTAGGGAACTCCAAGGGAGGTAGATCCACTTGACAAACACTAGATCCATGGAAAAAATCAACAAAAACTCACTAGAAACATCAAAATGCAAGAATTTTTGGGGGGGCCCTTTTTGTGGGAAATTTTTGAAATAGGCAAGAAAAATTCAAACTAAAGGCAAGAAAAGTGCGGGGGGGGGGGGGTAGGGCTCCAAATTCGTGGCAACATGGCTCTTGATACCAGGATGATGTAGGGTATGGGCGAAAGTACCCCTAGGTGTCCCGATGTTCATGAATTGGAGGTGGATTCGAGGAAGGACACGAAGAACGCGAGGGGAATCTTTGGGGAAAACACACAAATCAACACACATAAATGCAAATAGACATACACATACATAGATCCTTGATCGAAATCATCCAAAGAGAGAGATGGAACAAGATAGGGTTCTTCCGCAATTCCTAGGACAAGGAGGGTTGTTGGGTTCTACGCTAGGTGCATCGGTTGCAATTTAAAAAAATTCCTACATGCAGATCAACCAGGAACATGCTACGGGAGATGGATCACGGATCGTTGGCACTAGATGTGCAGTGCCGTGCAGCGGAAGTAGAGTTGAGGCAGCGCATCTCCGGAGTCGTCTCCTCCTCGTTGATCTCCCACGTAGCCGATCGGATCCCACGAACAGGTTCGCCGGAGCGGCACAAGTGCACCGCCTCTAACGGTATCCGTGCGTGCAGGAGGAACGTCGTGTGGCGGACTGCTAGGTCCGATCACACAACTGGCAACGATTGGAGGTGGCTAGTTGCAACACATGCAAATCCCTAATAACGGCGCCGAAGTGATCAACCAAAATGAGTGTGCCGCACCTCCACTATATATAGGCATCCATCGCGGGCTCAACACTTGGGCCCCGCATGGACCCTAAAGCCCAATGTCTACTCGGTCACGATCCAAGTCTAGCTCAGATCACATCCGACTAGTGTCCTTGGATCCAACCTCGTAGGTTCCTTCCCTTAAGCGCGCGACCCCTTAGGTTCAAGTCGACTTGGTCGCACGTCGGATCACCTCCGACCTGCTCGGTTGGTAGTGGCCTCTAGCAAGCCGTGCCGACCACCAAGTTGACAATGAAGCTGGTTAGGCGAACCTGTACATCACACTTCTGTTCCCTTTGCCACACGATATATGTTTTCGGGCTCAATGCGAGTCTGTCATCCTTGTGCTAGCCTGACCTGTTTCTCGTTCCAGTGATGACGACCACAAACCGGATTATCTCATAATCCTTATCGCATGGCCATGCTTATGTTGGTCGGATCACACAAGGGGCCTGATAACCCACAAGTATAGGGGATCAATTGTAGCCTTTCTCGATAAGTAAGAGTGTTGAACCCAACGAGGAGCTAAAGGGAGAATTAATATTCCATTCAAGTTCTATCGACCACTGATACAACTCTACGCACACTTAACGTTCGCTTTACCTAGAACAAGAATAAAACTACTTTGTAGGTGTAAGGATAAGTTTGTACGAAATAAACTACAAGTACTTAGCGAGATAATAAAGCTAGGATTACTTTGCAAGACAATAAAAGTTAGTTGTTATAGTAGAGAGCTTTTTGTAGAACGATGAGAAAGATTGTCCATAGGCAATTGAATATGACATGTGTGATAATTATTATATGCAATGAGGGAGAGGCATACGCTAACATACATTCCGTACATGGATCATATGCACTTATGATTGGAACTCTAGCAAGCATCCGCAACTACTAAAGATCATTAGGGTAAAACCCAACCATAGCATTAAGTAAAAAGTCCCCTTTACTCCCATACGCAACAACCCCCTTACTCGGGTATAAGCTTCTGTCACTCTCGCCACCCACTATAAGCGAATCATGAACGTATTGCAAAACCCTACAGCGGTAATCCCACACGCTTGTGCGACATGGAGGGCACCGTAGGACAGCACCAATTTAACATACAACTCATATCAATCACACCATACCACAATTAACCCGTAGGACAAAAAGAAATCTACTCAAACATCATAGGATGGCAACACATCATTGGATAATAATATGTAGCATTAAGCACCATGTTCAAGTAGAGAATTACAGCGGGAATAGAGAGGTCACACCACTGCATAGAGGGGAAGAGAGTTGGTGATGACGGCGGCGAATTTGTTGGTGTAGATCGCCGTCACGATGGTTCCCCCGACGGCACTCCGGCGCCACCGGAAGAGAGGGGGAGAGAGACCCCCTCCTCCTTCTTCTTGCTTGGCCTCCTCCCAAGATGGAAGGAGAGTTTCCCCTCTGGTCCAGGGCCGCCATGGCTCCCGGAGAGCAGGATCCCCTCCGAGATTGGATCTATCTCTCTCTCTGTTTCTCTTCTGTTTCGCGTCCCCATTTTCTGGCCCTTCACCGTTTCTTATATTCCTGGAGATCCGTAACTCCGATTGGGCTGAAATTTTGAGGGAATTTTTATCCTGATATTATCTTTCTTGCGGCGAAAGAAGGGCTCCAACTGACTTACAAGGGAGTTACAAGGCAACACGGCGCGCCATACCCCCCATGGCGTGCCCTGTTACCTTGTGGGTTCCTCGGGCACCGTCTTGCGTTGATTCTTCTTCCAAAAAATCATATATATTCCAAAATAAATCTATTTCGTTTTATATGGATTTTCTATGAAACAAAAATCATGCAAAAAACAGGAACTGGCACTAGGCACTGGATCAATATGTTAGTCCCAAAAAATAATATAAAATGTTGCCAAAAGTATGTGAAAGTTGTAGAATATTGGCATGAAACAATCAAAAATTATAAATATGATGGAGACGTATTAGGGCCCAGAGTATATCTCTCCTGATCGGAGGGGCAAATCCCATCTTACTCGACCATGTCTCGCAGCATGGGTCTGGACAAGCCCGAAACCTACCTTTATAACTACCCAGTTACGGAGTAGCGTTTGTTCAGCCCAAAGGAGGTCTGTCACCATCCCGAGTACATGCACCAGCTCAGGTATTAGGACATAGAACGCATGTTGTACTAGAGACTCACAGATGACATATCGCTGCATCTCATAGTCGGGTCTGTCCGACTCGGACCTTATCTTGACTCGGATCCGACTATGTCAAATCCGACCAGTTCCTTCCGAGTCCATATTATCCGGCTAGCATCCAATGCTCCATGGCTAGTGAGACCGAGCCATCCGCCGTGTCATATGCTAGTCTAGTCAGCTGCGCGTCCACACATCCCTTTCGACTAGGGACCTTTTAGGACAGTCATCATACAATGCATAGCCCCACAAACAAGTCACGCACATACTTGTTGATACGTCTCCAACGTATCTATAATTTTTTATTGTTCCATGCTATTATAGTATCAATCTTGGATGTTTTATATACACTTACAAGCAATTATATATCATTTTTTGGGACTAACCTATTAACTTAGTGCCTACTGCCAGTTGCTGTTTTTTGCCTGTTTTTGGTTTTTCAGAATATCAGTACCAAACGAAGTCCAAATGCCACGAAACTTTTTGGAGATTTTTTTCTGGACAAAATAGACACTACAAGCTTCGGGAGAGGGCCAGAAGACAGAGGAGGTGGCCACGTGGTGCCTCATGGGCCCATCTCTGCCCCGTTTGACCTAATTCCACCTCTATAAATACTCTAAAATCGGGAAACCAACAGAGGAGTCCATGAAATACTTTTTCCGCCACCGCAAGTTCCTGTTCTCGAGAGATCCCATCTGGAGACCTTTTCCGGCACTCTGCCGGAGGGGGATTCGACCACGGAAGGGCTCTACATCAACCTTGCTGCC
This sequence comes from Elymus sibiricus, assembly GCA_039707655.1. Classification (NCBI taxonomy): domain Eukaryota; kingdom Viridiplantae; phylum Streptophyta; class Magnoliopsida; order Poales; family Poaceae; genus Elymus; species Elymus sibiricus. The sequence goes on from CM077676.1 coordinate 240,085,510, forward strand.
CTTCCGATGATGCGTGAGTAGTTTACCATAGACCTACGGGTCCATAGTTAGTAGCTAGATGGCTTCTTCTCTCTATTTGATCATCAATACAATGTTCTCCTTGATGTTCTTGGAGTTCTATCCGATGTAATCACTTTTTGCGGTGTGTTTGTTGGGATCCGATGAATTGTGAGTTTATGATCAGATTATCCATGAATATTATTTGAGTTTTCTCTGAACTCATTTATGCATGATTGTTATAGCTTCATATTTCTCTCCGATCTATTGATCTGGTTTGGCCAACTACATTGATTTATCTTGCAATGGGAGAGGTGCTTTGTAATGGGTTCGATCTTGCAGTGCTCAATCCCAATGACAGTAGGGGACATGACACGTATTGTATCATTGCTATTAAGGATAAAAATATGGGGTTTATTCATGCGAGAGTTTACTTTGTCTACAGCATGTCATCTTGCTTAAGGCGTTACTCCATTCTTTATGAACTTAATACTCTAGATGCATGCTGGATAGCGGTCGATGTGTGGAGTAATAGTAGTAGATGCAGGCAGGAGTCGGTCTACTTGTCTCGGACGTGATGCCTATATACATGATCATTGCCTTGGATATCGTCATGATTATTTGCTTTTCTATAATTTGCCCATCGTAATTTGTTTACCCACCGTATGCTATTTTCAAGAGAGAAGCCTCTAGTGAAAACTATGGCCCCCGGGTCTACCTTTATCATATATTAAAAAACCCAAAAATACTATGCTGCAATTTTACTTAATTTATTTTATTTTGTATTTTTGTTCGATCTATCTATCTATCACCATACAATTTAATCTTGCAATTAACCACCATGGGATTGACAACCATTTGCTCGCGTTGGGTGCAAGGATTTGTTATTTTGTGTGCAGGTGCTGCAAATGAGTTGTTGCGTGATTCTCCTACTAGATTGATAACCTTGGTTTCATAACTGAGGGAAATACTTATCTCTACTATACTGCATCATCCCCTCCTCTTCGGGGAAATCCCAACGCAGCTCACAAGTAGCAGGAAGAATTTCTGGCACCGTTGCCGGGGAGACATCATCAACATCTATCAAGTACCTACGCATAAACTTTCATCTCCTTGCATTTATTTTATTTGCCTTTGCCTCTCGTTTTCATCTCCCCCACTTCAAAAAAAAAATTACAAAAAAAAATACAAAAAAAAATTCGTTTGCCGTTTTCCTCGTTTGCTCGTTTTATCGTTATGGCTAGTTCTTCCCTTTTTATGTGTACCCCTGAAAATGAAGTTCTCAATTTTAAGCAAAGGGGAGGAGAAAATTTAAAAGATGCTTGGTATAGGATTTGCGGTGCTCATAATAGATCAATTCGTAAGCAATCTACTACCATCCTTCTTCGCAATTTTTATGTGGGTGTTACTACTTGGTATAGATTTGTACTAGACACTATCACTGGAGGGAATTTCTTGAGTAGTCACCCTATGGATGCTTTCAATGCTATGGGAAATTTAGTAGGATCACCACCTATCACTATTAATGAAACCATCTTAACCTTGGAACATGTTATGCAAAGGTTAGATACTATTGAAAATAAAATGCCTACCATAGAGCATATTGAAAATTTAGATAAAAAGATTCACAATCATGTTACTCAGTTTGGATCAAAGGTAGGGATTACTCTTAAGATGCTAAAAGAGAAAGAACCAATAATTAATGAAAGGATGGAACAAAGTCCCGCTAGGATTGATAAGTTGGAAGAAATTATTAATAATTTGGGTTCTGCTTTTTCTTCCGCTAAAACTATTGAAAAGACCCCTCCTAGAAAGAATTGCAAGTTTATATATGTTCCTAAAAACAAGGGTGCTACACCCAGCAGCCACAGTGATGGTCTTAAAATGATTAGTGTCTACCCCAATTTTGTTGAATTGATAAAGAAACCCACTTATGAGAATAAATTCCTTAACTTTGTTCCAAGGAGCGTGATCATTAAAAATATGCATGCTAGAACTCCTAGGAAATATGGATGTGTGATTGAGGAATTGGAAACCAAAGATGACAATACTTGAAACTATGCATTATGCCTAGCTAGAGGCATAAAACAATAGCGCTTGTTGGGAGACAACCCAACGAATAAAATAAATTTTTGCTTTTATCTTCTGTTTTCTGTGCACACAATTATGCTACTGTTATGATTGTGTTTTTATGTTTTAATTAGTGTTTGTGCCAAGTAAAGCCTTTGGGATGATTTGGATGATAGTTGACTTGATTCTGTACAAAAACAGAAACTTTTGCGTCCAGTGCAGAAATTCTAAAAAATCACTGGAGCATAAAAAAATTCTCAATTTTTTGCACATGATTGATATACAAATTGCACACGTTGTCCTAATTTTTCATAATTTTTGGAGTTACAGAAGTATGGTCAATATTCAGATTGCTACAGACTGTTTTGTTTTTGACAGATTCTGTTTTTGATGCATTGTTTTGCTTGTTTTGATGAAACTATGGATTGTATCGGGGGGTATAAACCATGGAAAAGTTAGAATACAGTAGGTATAATGCAAAAATAAAATATGAATGGGTTTGCAAAAGTACTTAAAGTAGTGATTTGTTTTATTATACTAACGGATCTCACGAAGGTTTTGTTGAGTTTTGTGTGATTGAAGTTTTCAAGTTTTGGGTGAGATCACGATGGATGAAGGAATAAGGAGTGGCAAAAGCCTAAGATTGGGGATGCCCAAGGCACACCAAGGTAATATTCAAGGAAGACTCAAGCGTCTAAGGTTGGGGATGCCCCGGAAGGCATCCCCTCTTTCTTCTACCAACCATCGGTAATTTTACTTGGAGCTATATTTTTATTCGTAACATATCATGAGTTTTGCTTGGAGCGTCATGTCTTATATGAGTCTTTGCTTTGTTTTCTTTTTATTTTGTCACAATCATCTTTGCTGGACACACTTATTTGAGAGAGCCATACATTTATCATGATTTGTTAGAATGCTCTATGTGCTTCACTTAAATCTTTTAAGCTAGGCAGTTGCTCTAGTGCTTCACTTATATCTTTTTGAGCACGGCGGTGATTAAATTTTGAAGAAATATTTGCACTGTCATGCTTCACTTATATTATTTTGAGAGTTGATAAGATTAAATTTTGAAGAAATATTTGCACTCTCATGCTTCACTTATATCTTTTTGAGAGTTGATAATAGTAATGGTAATTTGCACAAGATATGAATTTGATCCCAAAGTGATGAATATTCAAGAGGGATATAATAAAAACTTTCATATAGATCATTGGATACGATAAGTTTGATTCCTTGCAATAGTTTTGCGATATGGAGATGATAATATGTGAGTCATGTTAGTGAGTAATTGTGATTTAGTAAGAATATTAGTGTTAAGGTTTGTGATTCCCTATGCATGCACATAAAGTCAATAGTTATGCAACGAAATTATATCCTACTTATGGTGCATTATTCAGTGGTAGTTATGTTCAATGCATGTTTATGACCGTTTTCGCTTTTTGGTTGGTCGCTTCTCAATCTATTTGCTAGCCTTCATTTGTACTAAGCGGGAATGCTGCTTGTGCATCCAACTCCTTAAACCCAAAGTTGTGCCAATTGAGTCCACCATACCTACATATATGCGGTATTTCCTTGCCGTTCCAAGTAAATTTGCATGTGCCAACTCTAATTTTTCAAAATAATTTTCCGTTTTGTGTGCCCGTACCGCTCATGAAGCGGCAGGGGGTGGCCAATATTTTCCATGCTAGGTGTGTTATTCTCACGATGAGTGTTTATTCACTTGTCATTGCACGAGAAAGTGGCAAGGTATTAGGGATGCCCAGTCCCGAAATGAAAAAAATAATATGATGATAATAATAAATTCCTTGGAAAGTGTTGGTATGGAAGGCACTTGTGGATACGGCTAGCCATGGATTGTGAAAGAATGGTGGAAAGGAAATAAACTTTATTTTCTGTTTGGGAACCGCCTATAATGTGTCTAGCATGGAAGATATTGGGAATTCTTGGTCGTTTTCGTTGACAGGAAAAGCATGCCTCTCAAAATAATTTTATCTCTCTAATTTAAGCCTTGAGCTCTAGCACCTCTACAAATCTTTGCTTCCCTCTGCGAAGGGCCTATCTATTTACTTTTATGCAATTTTTATTTTTATTTTGAGTCTCCATCTTCTCTTACAAAGCAACAACTAGAGAGCACTATTGTCATACTTGTGCATTAGGTGTAGCTAATATTGAGTGTGTTTCATGAATGGATCAATGATTGAGCATAATGGGCTAGGGATAACTTTCTTTAGCGTTGATATTTTGAAAGACATGGTTGCTTGTTAGTATGCTTGAGTATTTATGTCTTCATGTCAAACTATAGACTATTGCTTTGAATCATTCAAGTCCAAATGTCCATGCTACAAAAGAAAAGAGTATATGATGAATATGATGGGTAGCATTCCACATCAAAAATTCTATTTTTATCATTTACCTACTCGAGGACGAGCAGGAATTAAGCTTGGGGATGCTTGATACGTCTCCAACGTATCTATAGTTTTTGTTTGTTCCATGCTATTATAGTATCAATCTTGGATGTTTTATATACACTTACAAGCAATTATATATCATTTTTTGGGACTAACCTATTAACTTAGTGCCCAGTGCTAGTTGCTGTTTTTTGCCTGTTTTTGGTTTTTTAGAATATCAGTACCAAACGAAGTCCAAATGCCACGAAACTTTTTGGAGATTTTTTTCTGGACAAAATAGACACTAGAAGCTTCGGGAGAGGGTCAGAAGACAGAGGAGGTGGCCACAAGCCACCAGGGCGCGCCCAGGGGCAGGCGCGCCCTGGCGCCTCATGGGCCCATCTCTGCCCCGTTTGACCTAATTCCACCTCTATAAATACTCTAAAATCGGGAAACCAACAGAGGAGTCCACGAAATACTTTTTCCCCCACCGCAAGTTCCTGTTCTCGAGAGATCCCATCTGGAGGCCTTTTCCGGCACTCTGCCGGAGGGGGATTCGACCACGGAGGGGCTCTACATCAACCTTGCTGCCCTTCCGATGATGCGTGAGTAGTTTACCACAGACCTATGGGTCCATAGTTAGTAGCTAGATCGCTTCTTCTCTCTATTTGATCTTCAATACAATGTTCTCCTTGATGTTCTTGGAGTTATATCCGATGTAATCACTTTTTGCGGTGTGTTTGTTGGAATCCGATGAATTGTGAGTTTATGATCAGATTATCCATGAATATTATTTGAGTTTTCTCTGAACTCTTTTATGCATGATTGTTATAGCTTCGTATTTCTCTCTGATCTATTGATTTGGTTTGGCCAACTAGATTGATTTATCTTGCAATGGGAGAGGTGCTTTGTAATGGATTCGATCTTGCGGTGCTCAATCCCACTGATAGTAGGGGACATGACACGTATTGTATCATTGCTATTAAGGATAAAAAGATGGGGTTTATTCATGCGTTAGTTTACTTTGTCAACATCATGTCATCTTGCTTAAGGAGTTACTCCGTTCTTTATGAACTTAATACTCTAGATGCATGCTGGATAGCGGTCGATGTGTGGAGTAATAGTAGTAGATGCAGACAGGAGTCGGTCTACTTGTCTAGGACGTGATGCCTATATACATGATCATTGCCTTGGATATCGTCATGATTATTTGCTTTTCTATCAATTGCCCAACAGTAATTTGTTTACCCACCGTATGCTATTTTCAAGAGAGAAGCCTCTAGTGAAAACTATGGCCCCCGGGTCTACCTTTGTCATATATTAAAAAACCCAAAAATACTTTGCTGCAATTTTACTTAATTTATTTTATTTTGTATTTTTGTTCGATCTATCTATCTATCACCATACAATTTAATCTTGCAATTAACCACCAAGGGATTGACAACCCCTTGTTCGCGTTGGGTGCAAGGATTTGTTATTTTGTGTGCAGGTGCTGCTAATGAGTTGTTGCGTTATTCTCCTACTGGATTGATAACCTTGGTTTCATAACTGAGGGAAATACTTATCTCTACTATACCGCATCATCCCCTCCTCTTCGGGGAAATCCCAAGGCAGCTCACAAGTAGCACTTGTTGATACACATCATTGATAATGTCCAAGGACTATCTTTATTCATAAACACATAGGAAATATCATCATACATGATTGTCTCTAGGGCATATCTCCAACAGTCTCCCACTTGCACTAGAGTCAATCAAATAGACATCGTATGCCCATAGCTCTAACGTGCCCCTCATGCTTGGGTTGTGGAAGTGGTTAGTCAACGGATCTGCAACATTTGCATCCGTGTGAATTTTGCATAACTCTACATCACCACTCTTTACGATCTTTCGTATCAGGTGATATTTTTTATTTATGTGTCTGGTCTTGTGGTGATTCCTTGGCTCCTTGGCCTGTGCGATGGCACCATAATTATCACAATAAAGGTCCAACAGTTTTACCGAGGTTGGGAAAACACCAAGATCATCCAGAAAGTTCCGGATCCAAACACCTTCCTTTGCAGCTTCACAAGCCGCATTGTATTCGGCTTCTGTGGTAGAATCAGCACCGTATCTTGCTTGGAACTCATCCAGCTCACTGCTCCTCCGTTTGTGACGTACACGAATCTGGACTGTGATCGACAATCATCTCGGTCGGTTTGGAAACTAGCATCAGCGTAACCCTTTACGACGAGCTCTTCCTCACCTACATAAACTAGGAACATCTCTTTAGTCCTTTTAGGTACTTCAGAATAGTCTTTACCGCCCGCCAGTGACTCTCACCTGGGTTGGTCTGGTATCTGCTTGTTAAGCTTATTGCAAAAGCAACATCGGGCTGAGTACATATCATGTCATACATGATCGAACTGATTGCCGAAGCATATAGAATCTGACTCATCCTGCTTTGCTCATTAGCTGTCAAAGGACTCTGGGTCTCGCTTAGCTTTATACCATGTGAGATAGGCAAGAACCCCTTCTTGGCCTCACTCTTGTTGAACCATTTCAACACTTTGTCTATGTATGTGCTCTGGCTTAAGCCGAGCAGCCTCCTCGATCTATCTCTATAGATCTTAATGCCCAATATGTAAACTGCTTCACCGAGGCCCTTCATAAAAAAATCCATTCAATGATTCCTTGACCAAGTTTAGCATCGAAACATCGTTTTCGATCAGCAATATGCCATCCACATACAGGATCAAAAACACTACCGAGCTCCCACTCAACTGCTTGTATAAACAAGAGTCCTCTTCGCTTTTGATGAAACCGAGAGCAGTGACGACATCATCAAAACGAATATTCCAGCTCTGAGATGCTTGCCTCAACCCATAAATGGATCTCTTGAGCTTGCATACCTTACTAGCGCTAGTTGGATCAACAAAACCCTCGGGTTGTATCATATACACGTCCTCGGTTAAATTTCCGTGGAGGAAAGCCGTTTTGACATCCATCTGCCATATCTCGTAATCGAAATATGCAGCTATAGCTAGTACGACCCTCACCTACTTCAACATCGCTACCGGCGAGTAAGTCTCATCGTAGTCTATTCCTTGAACTTGTCCATAACCTTTAGCGACAAGCCAAGCTTTGTGGATTTGAACATTTCCATCCACATCGGTTTTCTTCTTAAAGACCCATTTGCAACCAATGGCAGTGACGCCAGGCGGTGGCTCAACCAAGTCCCGGACTTGATTTTCATCCATGGACTTTAACTCGGATCTCATGGCCTTCAGTCATGCCTCGGAATCCAGGCTCACCATCGCTTCCGCATACGTAGCCGGCTCATCGCTTTCCAGCAACAACACATCGCGCACTCTGCGCAATCTTTCTGACCTCCGTGGTTCCGGTGCCGCTTCCACCTCGGGTTCCCTGACAGACTTCGGTGTGATCACATCACCAGCAGAGTTGTCCCCAAGTGGTTCTCGAACTTCTTCGAGTTGCACCCGCCTCCCACTGGCTTCTCGCCCGAGAAACTCTTTCTCAAGGAAGAACCCGTTCCGAGCAACAAACATTTTGTTCTCTTCGCGGTTGTAGAAGCTATATCCCAAGGTTTCCCTCAGATATCCCACAAATATGCACTTATCCAACTTGGGTGTAAGCTTGCCTGACATAAGTCACTTGATGAATGCTTCACAACCCCAAATCTTTAGAAAAGACAACTTGGGACTCATCCGAGTCCACATCTCATGTGGTGTCTTGTCTATGGATTTAGATGGTACTCTATTGAGTGTAGAAGCTACAGTTTCTAGAGCGTATCCCCAGAATGACAAGGGTAAATCTGATTTGCTCATCATAGATCGAACCATGTCTAACAAGGTACGATTCCTCCATTCCGACACACCATTTCTCTGTGGTGTACCCGGAGGTGTGAGTTGAGGTACTATACCTTGGCTTTTCAGATGATTATCAAACTCCTGGCTCATGTACTCACCTCCACGATCAGATTGTAGAAGCTTTATAGTCTTGCCGAGCTGATTTTCTACCTTGTTCTGAAACTCTTTGAACTTTTCAAAAGTTTCCGACTTGTGCCTCATCAAATAGATATATCCATATCTAATCAAGTCATCGGTAAAAGTAACGAAGTACTGATAGCCACCTCTAGCAGATGTGCTCATTGGACCACACACATCGCTATGTATAAGCTCCAACAGCTTAGACGCCCTCTCGCAACTCTTTGCAAAAGGAGACTTAGTCATCTTGCCGAGCAAGCATGATTCGCATGTCTCGAACGACCCGAAGTCGGATGAAGTTAGGAGCCCATCATCATGGAGCTTCTTCATGCATTTCAGACTATTATGTCCAAGCCGGCAATGCCAGAAGTATGTCGGATTTATCTCATTAGGCTTATGCCTCTTGACATTCATATTATAGACAGGTTTCGTTTCTAGATTCAAAATAAATTACCCATCAACTATGGGTGCATAGCCGTGGAACATTCCATTCAAAGATATCAAACAACCATTGTCCTTTAAACTGAATTCATAACCCTGACTCATCAAGCATAAGGCAGAAATAATGTTCCGACTAAGTGCAGGAATCACTACAAAAAAAGACACATCCGTGACATTATGGCCCGAACGAAAACTTTTTCTGTCATGGTTGTGACACTTCTATGACAATAATTGTGACAAAAACACGTATCATCATAGATGTGGTGGCCTCCTACTTCTATGACAAAAAAATATGACAGAAAATGGGCTTTTCGTCCTGGGCGGGCCGGAGACGCACCCGCATGACATTCTTTGGGCCGTCCATGACGTAAAAATCATGGTAGAAGTGAGGGCGAGGAAATTTTCAGGGAGTTCCCGGTTACGGTGGGTGGTCGGGCCGAGCGATGCAGTGTGGTTTTGCGTGTTTCTCTCTCGTACCCGCATGTGTGTGTGAGGCGCTCGCTAACTGAACCCGAGCGAGGCGTACATTCGCTTACTGAACCCGAGCGATCGATCGCCCTCGCACTACATACTGAACACGAGCGATCGATCCCTCGCACTACGTACTGAACCCGATCGATCCCTTCGCTGCTAACTGAACCCGAGCGATCCCTTCGCTGCTAACTGAACCCGAGAGATCCCTTCGTTGCTAACTGAACCCGATCAATCCTTCTCGCTGCTTACTGAAGCCGATCGAGCCCCCGTGCGAGACGTAGCCAGCCGGTGCTGGGTTGCCTCTCGATGAACAGTGCATGTTGCTGCCGCGCGCGCGATACACATAGACACAAGTCGAGACGCATCGATCGAGCCGGTTGGTTGGCTGTGGATGAACAGTTCTCGTTGCTGCCCCCGCTCGTACGCCCCACCCCAGCCGGTGGGGGTTGGATGAACAGGACCCCCGCCGTGTAGGCGGTTGGCGCTGGATGAACAGAACCCCGAGGAGCCCGTGCCGCGGTACGCCATATATACCCCAGCTGGTTGGGGGTGGATGAACAGGACCCCGTGGAGGCTGGATGAACAGCAGCCGGTGGAGGCTGGATGAACAGGACCCCGTGGAGGCTGGATGAACAGTAGCCGGTGAAGGCTAGAGGAAGTCGACGGTGGATGAACAATAGCCCGTGGAGTCCCGTTTTGCGGTACGCCACACCCCTCCCGATGAACAGGACTCCGTTTCGACCGTAGGCAGTTGGGTAGAAGTCCGTTTCCTCCGTTTTGCGGTACGCCAGACCCCTCCCGATCAACAGGACCCCGTTTCGACCGTAGGCGGCTGAACAGAAGTCCGTTTCCTCCGTTTTGCGGTACGCCAGACCCCCAGCCGATGAACAAGACCCCATTTCGATCGTAGGTGGTCGAACAGAAGGACGTTTCCTCCGTTTTGTGGTACGCCAGACCCTGAGTCGATGAACAGGACCCCGTTTCGGCTGTTCCGTCCAAGCAGGTTGGCTCCCGATGAACAGGATGCATTCCGACCCAGTCAGTGGCCTCCCGATGAACACGACGTTGTTTCTCCTTTCCGACCCGGTCGGTTGGCTGCCGATGAACAGGAGGTCGTTGCTGCCGTACGTTGACTCTCCATGTACAAGAGCCCTGGCCGTACGTATGCGCGAGTACACGTTCGAGACCCCGCCCGTATGTACGTATGTGCTCGTATTTTTTGCCGTGTGGTTGTACGTACGTGTACACGATTTAGATGGGGCTGCCTGAACTGCTATGTTGGGGGCTCTACTACGACACGTGCCGCTCCTTACACGCCCATAGTTCATCATTGCAGAGAGACCGATCGACCAGTATGTACGTACACGTTCGCGACCAGACAGACAATGCTACGTACGCTTCGACCGGGTGGGTCCCAGCTGTCAGGGAGGATAAGGAGGCACTTCCTTGTGTGCGAAGACATAGCAGGTGGGTCCCAGCTGTAAGGGGGGGACTCATTTTTTTGCGCGTAATAAGGAGGCACTTCCTTGTGTGCGAAGATGTATCTGGTGGGTCCAGCTGTCAGCCTCACTGCGTACAGTCCTCTTCCTATGGCTGCTGTTCATTGACCACGTTGACTACGCCGTGCCGAGAGCACCAAGGCGGTGGATGATGGCGATGCCTAGGAAGGGAACGACGCGGAGTCGGGGAAGACGCGGCAGTGGATGCCCACGCGGAGGAGAGTACGAGGGTTGACTGGTTCGGCTGCGGTGTGAGGCTGCCATCGCCGGAGAATAATAGGGGATGTGGTTGAGTAGAGGGAAGGCCTGGCCAGCGGTGGAAGTAGGGTGGGGCGGTGAGGCCTGCGCGGCAGCACAGCCGGTCACGGGAGGCAGGACCAGGCGGTCCCGCCAGTGCTGATTTGGGCGGCTGGAGCAAGAAGATCAGAGATTGAAAAAACAGCACGGCCGTTGGATTAACATCTAATGGTCACCGCTGCTACAATCGTTTGTTGACTAACTTGACAAAGCCCTGCATACGCGTCAACTTAGTAGACCCACAAGTCTGCCTCCAAATCCGGTGGGTCCCAGTTGTCATTGGGAGGAATCTTTTTTTTTTGCTTAATAAGGAGGCACTTCCTTCCGTGCGAAGATATAGCTGGTGGGTCCCAGCTGTCAGGGGCAGGAATCATTTATTTTTCGCGTAATAAGGAGGTACTTGCTTGCATCCGAAGATGTAGTTGATGGGTCCCGGATGTCAAGGGGGACGAGTCATTTTTTTTGCACGTAAGGAGGCACTTCTTTGCATGCGAAGATGTAGCTGGTGGGTCCAAGCTGTCAGGGGGAGGAATCATTTTTCGTGGTGTGCGACCATGGACCTCGTGGGTCCTAGCTGTCTGCCTCTCCACGTACAATCCTCTTCCGATGGTTGTCATTCGTTGACTGATACGTCTCCGTCGTATCTACTTTTCCAAACACTTTTGCTCTTGTTTTGGACTCTAATTTGCATGATTTGAATGAAACTAACCCGGACTGACGTTGTTTTCAGCAGAATTGCCATGGTGTTGTTTTTTGTGCAGAAATAAAAGTTCTTGGAATTGGATGAAAATTTTTGGAGATTCTTCATAGAATGTATAAAAAATACTGGAGCCAAAACCTACTGGAGGGGGGCCACCCAGTGCCCACGAGGCACCAGGGCGCGCCACCCCCCCCCCCCCAGGCGCACCCTGGTACCTCGTGGGGCCCACATGGCTCCGCTGACCCTAATTCCAACGCTATAAATTCACAATTCCAGAGAAAAAAATCAGAGAGGAAGTTTTATTGTGTTTCACGATACGGAGCCGCCGCCACCACCTCCTCTTCATCGGGAGGCCAGATCTGGAGTCCGTTTGGGGCTCTGGAGAGGGGGATCTTCCGGCATCATCATCATCAACCATCCTTCATCACCAATTTCATGATGCTCACCACCAGGAGTGAGTAATTCCTTCGTAGGCTTGCTGGACGGTGATGAGTTGGATGAGATTTATCATGTAATCGAGTTAGTTTTGTTAGGGCTTGATCCCTAGTATCCACTATGTTCTGAGATTGATGTTGCTATGACTTTGCTATGCTTAATGCTTGTCACTAGGGCTCGAGTGCCATGATTCCAGATCTAAACCCTTTATGTTTTCATGAATATATTTGTGTTCTTGATCCGATCTTGCAAGTTGTACGCACCTGCTATGTGTTATGATCCGCATACCCCAAGGTGACAATAATTGGGATTCTTTCTGGTGATTGCCATAGTTTGAGGAGTTCATGTATTCACTATGTGTTAATGCTTTGTTCCGGTTCTCTATTAAAAGGAGGCCTTAATATCCCTTAGTTTCCTTATGGACCCCGCTGCCACGGGAGGGTAGGACAAAAGATGTCATGCAAGTTCTTATCGCAAGCACGTATGACTATATACGGAATACATGCCTACATTACATTGATGAATTGGAGCTAGTTCTGTGTCGCCCTAGGTTGTGACTATTACATGATGAATGTTATCCAACAATATCACCGATCCAATGCCTACGAGTTTTTCACATATTGTTCTTCGCTAAGTTACTACTGTTACCATTGCTACCAAACTACTGCTGCTACCGTTACTGCTACTGTTACTATTATTGCTACTGCTATCAAACTATCATACTACTGTGTTACTGATCACTCTGCTGCAGATAATTAGTTTCCGGGTGTGGTTGAATTGACAACTCAACTGCTAATACTTGCAAATATTCTTTGGCTCCCCTTGTGTCGAATCAATAAATTTGGGTTGAATAATCTACCATCGAAAACTGTTGCGATCCCCTATACTTGTGGGTTATCCAGACCTTTTTCTGGCGCCGTTGCCGGGGAGCATCGCTTTGTTTGCTAAGTCACTTGGGATTCATATCTGTTGATCACTGTGAAGAATCTGAAACATGCTAAGACCAAGATCGTTCCCTCTAAGACGAGGGGAGGTAAGGAACTGCCATCTAGCTCTGCACTTGATTCACCTTCTGTTTTGAGTAAACTTGCAACACCACCACATGCTATTAATTCTGATATGTCGCAAGTTATTGATAATACCACTTCTGCTATGAATGATACTCATGATGATGCTAGTACTATGCTTGATAATGTTGTGCCACTTGGTGAATTTGTTACTGAACAAATTGCTAAAGCTAAAGAAATTGAAAATGTTGAATCTCTTGAGAATTATGATTCACCTATTATGCCTAGCTCCCCTACTAGAGTTGAAACACCTGATGAACACTGCTTTGATAGGGAGACAGCTAGAGCTATTCTTGCTTGTAATGATAGACATGAAGTTATAAAGTTGCTTGTTGAAATGAAAGAAAAATCTATGAGGGAGAGAATGAAATATGATCCTAAGTTTGCTACCTCTCCCATATTTGTTACTGATAAGGATTATGAATTCTCTGTCGATCCTGAGTTAATTACTTTGGTTGAATCTGATCCTTTCCATGGTTATGAAACTAAAACCGTTGTGGCACATCTTACTAAATTAAATGATATAGCCACCCTATTTGCTCATGAGGAAAAAATTCGCTATTACTATATTCTTAAGTTGTTTCCTTTCTCATTAAAGGGTGATGCTAAGGAATGGTATAATACTCTTGCTCCTGGATGTGTGCGTAGTCCCCAGGATATGATTTATTACTTCTCTGAAAAATATTTTCCTGCTCATAAGAAACAAGTTGCCTTACAGGAAATATTTAACTTTGTGCAAATTGAAGAAGAGAATCTCCCTCAAGCTTGGGGGAGGCTTCTCCAATTACTTAATGCTTTGCCTGATCATCCTCTTAAGAAAAATGAAATACTTGATATCTTCTATAATGGACTAACCGATGCTTCTAGGGACTACCTAGATAGTTGTGCGAGTTGTTTTTTCAGGGAACGGACTATTGAACAAGCTAAGGAACTATTGAATAATATATTGAATAATGATAATGATTGGACACTTCCTGAACCACCGCCCAAACCCACTCCGAAGAAGAGGGGTATTTTACATCTCAGTCCTGAAGATATGCAAGAAGCAAAGAAATGTATGAAGGAAAAAGGTATTAAAGCTGAAGAAGTTAAGAATCTACCACCTGTTGAAGAAATTCATGGTCTTGACACACCGTCACAGGTAGTAGAGGTAAATTCTCTTATAATGTTTGATGAAAGTGATATCACTTATAACAAACCTCCTAGTCAATGCTTGTATGAAATTGACAATTATATTATTAAGCCAGATCACTTCAATGCAAATGTCATGAAACAATTGAAATGAAATGCCTACATGATCGATCACTTGAGTGACTTGTTATTTAGAATTGCTAATGATGTTAAAGGTGTGAGTAAACATGCATCTATGGTTCAAACTCAATTAGAACAAGTTGCTAAATCTCAAAGTGAATTGCTCAATGAAATGAGTAACAATATGAATGATCATGCTATTAGAGTAATGACTAGAGGAGGTAGAATGACTCAGGAGCCACTTTATCCTGAAGGTCACCCAAAAAGAATTGAACAAGATTCTCAAAGAATTAATGTCGATGCACCTAGTCCATCTAAAAAGAAAAATAAAAAGAAAAATGATAGGACTTTGCATACTTCTAGTGAACCTGAGGTAGAAAAACCCTTGGAGGATAGTAATGATGTTTCTATTTCTGATGCTGAAACACAATCTGGTAATGAACAACCACCTGATGATAATAATAATGATGAAGCTCGTATGGATACCCAACCAGATAATGATAAAGAACCTGATAATGATGTTGAAATAGAACCTGCTGTTGATCTTGATAACCCACCTTCTAAAAATAAATGTTATGATAAAAGAGACTTCGTTGCTAGAAAACACAGTAAAGAAAGAGAACCATGGGTTCAAAAACCCATGCCCTTTCCTCCTAAACCATCTAAGAAAAAGGATGAGGAAGAATTTGAACGCTTTGCTGAAATGCTTAGGCCAGTCTTTTTGCGAACTCGTTTGACTAATATTATAAAGATGCCTCCTTATGCTAAATATATGAAAGACATTGTCACAAATAAAAGAAAGATACCTGAAGCTGAAATTTCCACCATGCTTGCAAATTATTCTTTTAAGGATGGAGTACCTAAGAAACTAGGAGATCCAGGAATACCAACTATACCATGCTCCATTAAAAGAAATTATGTCAAAACTGCTTTGTGTGATTTAGGAGCTGGTGTTAGTGTTATGTCTTTCTCTTTATATAAAAGACTTGATTTCAATAAACTCACTCCCACTGAAATATCATTGCAAATGGCTGACAAATCAACTGCCATACCTATCGGTGTTTGTGAGGATGTGCCCGTTGTAGTTGCGAATGTTACTATTCTAACAGACTTTGTTATACTTGATATGCCCGAGGACGACAACATGTCGATTATCCTTGGTAGACCCTTCTTGAATACTGCAGGGGCTGTTATTGATTGCAACAAAAGCAAGGTCACTTTTCATATCAATGGTAATGAACATACGGTGCACTTTCCGAAGAAACAATTTCAAGTGAATGGTATTCATATTATTGAAAAGACTCCGACAATTACTATTGGAAGTTTTCAAATCCCTCTTCCTACTGTTAAAAAGAAATATGAAACTCTTATTATCGGGGAGATGCATATCCCCATTGAGGTAACTTAGTGTTATACGAAAGTTCTTCGGTTTCATGTTACTCGGAAATGGTTTGTTAATAAGACCTGATCAACCTTATTAATGGATTCTTTTTTAGGGGCATGTGGTCGATGAATTTAGTAAGCACAACCTTCTGTACCCACTTTTTATTTTCTGTTATTTTTAGCTAAATGCAATAAAATGCCATGATTATCCTGTTTTCTGACTTATCCGTGCAATAAAAAAGTGCCCAGAAATAAAAGTGCTCAGAATGCAATAAAATTTTGATATGAATTTTTATGTAATATTTAAGAATTTTTGGCACTGGACACATACCAGGGGGTGCCCCAGGTGCCCACGAGGCACCAGGGCGCGCCACACCCCCCCCCCCCCTGACGTGCCCAGGTACCTCGTGGGCCCCACAGGGACCCCCTCACTTATCCCTTCAGCCCACTTCGTCTCTTACCTCTAGCAAAAATTCCTGGTAGCTCTCTCTCTCGTGTTCTTGCTCACAAACCTGAAATTTTCGATCTCTTTGCTCGGAGCTCCGTTTCTGAAACTGTTTTGGGAGATTGCTCCTTGGTATGTGACTCCTCCATTGCTCCAATTAGTTTTTGCTCTAGTGGATTATATTTTGCATAATTAGCTGCTCTTGGTGCTACAAAAAATGAGCTTGCATGTTGAATCCTTTGAGTTCAAAGTAGTTTGAATGCTTGATATAGCCTCTAGACATCCATATGAGTAGTTGCTATCAATCTTGTGAAGTTTTATTGATCTCATTTTGTGGCCCAAAATTTTCAGAAATTTGTTCTTAGGAAAATGAATATTTTCCAGAGGATTTCTTCGGGGAGGAGGCCCTCGGAAGCGTCATCAAGTGAAAGCTCGGCACGCCAATCATATGAGGAACCAAGGGCAAGATCAGTGCGAGGTGCCGAAGCAAAATCGTGTCGATGGCTGTGCAACGAGTTCATGCTAGGTGCAGGCATCAAGGAAGAATTTGACCAATATATTCACAATGCCGAGCTCTTCGCCTTTATCGCAGATAAGCCACCACAGCATTACAATGTCACTCATTCCTTCACTCAAAACTTTGATTATCACCCACGCACTTCTAGAGTTTTATTTCACCTCTATAACAAATCTTATAATATGTCTCTAGAAGAATTCTGTAATGCATGCAAAATTCCATATTGGGGTTCGTTAGATGAGCCACCAAGATTTGATTATGAGTTGTTTCTTAACAGCCTTTGCAATGGTGAGGATAGGGGAATCACGCAGGCTAGAATAATTAGCATTCACTTTCCCGCTATTCGGTACTTTGCGCTTTTTAATGGTAAATGTGTTGTTGGTAAGCAAGACTGTAGTGCACTTTGTGCCCCTGATCTGAGTCTTATTCATACAGCTTTGACTGGTAGCAAGCTTTATAATCTTGGGGCTATTGTTGCATGTAGGCTGCAGCGTAACGCGGGTAATGGTGATTTGTATGGAGGAATTTATGCCTTTCACTTAGTTGTAAAGTTAGGGGTGTCTCCCAAGTTCAATGATCCCCTCTTGCCTTATAAATATTTGAATTTCGAAGCAATGCGGGAACATAGGTTCTTAAAACGCAATGCACAAGGTTATGAATATAACTTAGTTTTTAATAAATACCACTCTGTGTATGTTGCTTTGCCTGCTCCTGCCCTCTTTGATTTTCAGGACAAACAGAGATATTTTCTTCATGAGAGTGAAGTGCATGAGTACAATGCGGCTGTCGAGGTTGCTCTTCTGGCTGAGGAGGCAGCTCAGAATGCCTCTGCGAGCTACCATTTTGATTATTATCCAGGACAGCCATGGCAGTGAACCAAGCTAGGCAAAAGCCTAAGCTTGGGGGAGTATGTATCTCTCACCGACATTACATTCATGCTTACACATTTCATTCCAGTTGTCAGTGTTCATACTTTTCATTGTATAACCCATGTTAATTTTATTTTTCTCGCTTTCTTCTTGTGTGTTTGAAAAACTTTGAGAAAATCCAAAAACATTTCTCGCTTCTTTTCGGTTTTTCTTTCTAGTTTAATTAGTTGTAGTTTCGTAGTAGTAAAAGAAAACCCAAAAAGATTTCTCGTTTCTTCTTTTACTTGTTGGGAGCTTTCCCGTGTAAATAGTTTTCTCGTTTTTCATTTTCTTCTTTATTTCGATTCCTTCAAAAAAACAAAAAACTCCAAAAATATTTCCGTGTGTTTCTCCGAAATTCTTTTCTTTTGTTGAGTCATTGTAAGGAGAAGACCATGATGAAAATGTTGAGTGGCTCTCATATGCATTATTGTTGATCTAACAAAGAGCCCATTTTACCTTGTCTTCTCCTTTGAATAAAATGTTTGCAGATTCCAGCTTAGTCCACGGCACTCTTGCACTATTATTATTTCCATATCATTCGGTCGTGCAAGTGAAAGGCAATAATGACGATGATTTGATGAAGTGACTGTGGCAAGGAAAAGCGGGTATGAACTCAATTTGTTCTTTGTTTTTGTAAATATGTTTAACTCAGTATCCATGATTCAGCATGTTATGATTAAACATGTTTATGATGACAATTAGAGATTATAGTTGCTCATGCCATGCTTAAGTAGCTAGGAGTGGATAATGATTTATCTTAAGTGTCAACATGCATTAAAATGATTGTGATGTAGTATGCTGATATGGTATCCTCCTCTGAATGTTTCAAGTGGCTTGACTTGGCACATGTTCACGCATATAGTTGATTCAAAACCAACATAGCCTTCACGATATTTATGTTCATGGTGTTTATATCCTACTCATGCTAGTATTCAATGTTGATTTTTCATAATGCATGATTATGACCATTTTCGCTCTCTAGCTGGTCGCTTCTCAACCTATTTGCTAGCCTTCGCCTGTACTAAGCGGGAATTCTGCTTGTGCATCAAAACCCTTAAACCAAAGTTATTCCAGATGAGTCCACTATATCTACCTACATACGGTATTACTCTGCCGTTCTAAGTAAATTTGCATGTGCCACCTCTAAATATTCAAATGAACATCGGTTTTGTGTGCCCGTACCGCTCATGGACCGACAAGGGGCGGTCAGTATCTTCCATGCTAAGCGGGTTATTCTCATGATGAGTGTTGATTCACTTGTCCTTGCACGAGAGGGGCTGGTAATCGGGATGCCCAGTTCCATTATTAAAATTGCAAAATAATAAAACAAACTCCCCCGGAAAGTTGTTGGTATGGAGGGCACCCGAGGATTCGGCTAGCCATGGCTTGTGATTGTTGGTGGAGGGGGAGTAAACTTTACTTTACCGCTTGGGAACCGCCGCTAATGTGTTTAGCATGGAAGATATTGAAAACTCTCGGTCGTGACGTTGACAGGAAAGGCATACATCCCAAAATTTTATTTATCTCTGATTTAAGCTTCGAGCTCTGGCACCTGCAAATCCATGCTTCCCTCTGCGAAGGGCCTATCTATTTACTTTTATGTTATTTTACTTTTATTGTTGAGTCATCACCTTCTCAAATAAGCACCAGTCCTGAGAGCACTATTGTCATTCTCATGCATTGTGAACAGTTAATGTTGTGTGCATCATGACTGGATCTCTTCTACCATGAATTACAATGTTTAGTCACAGCTTGAACTTTGGAGGTGCTCTGCATTTATGTTTTGCGGTCTCAGAAAGGGCTAGCGAGATACCATGTTGTCATGTTATATCATGATCGTTTTGACAAAGTGTTGGCATTTGAAATATCTTATTATTGCTCGCTAGTTGATTATGCCATTGATATGAGTGAAGATAATTTCTAAGAGTTATCATTTGCATGGTTAGTTATAATCTTTGCTGAAAACTTGGGTGCTATTTAAGCATATATATAGATTCAAGAACAAAAGAGTTTGTAAAAGTTTTTCTTCATCACTTTCAGTTTGTCAACAGAATTGCTTGAGGACAAGCAATGAGTTAAGCTTGGGGGAGTTGATACGTCTCTATCGTATCTACTTTTCCAAACACTTTTGCTCTTGTTTTGGACTCTAATTTGCATGATTTAAATGAAACTAACCCAGACTGACGCTGTTTTCAGCAGAATTGCCATGGTGTTGTTTTTTGTGCAGAAAAAAAAGTTCTTGGAATTGGATGAAACTTTTTGGAGATTTTTTATAGAATATATAAAAAATACTGGAGCCAAAACGTACTGGAGGGGGGGCCACCCAGTGCCCACGAGGCACCAGGGCGCGTCATCCCGCCCCAGGCGCGCCCTGGTACCTCGTGGGGCCCACGTGGCTCCGCTGACCCTAATTCCAACTCTATAAATTCACAATTCCAGAGAAAAAATCAGAGAGGAAGTTTTATTGCGTTTCACGATACAGAGCCGCTGCCACCTCCTGTTCTTCATCGGGAGGCCAGATCTGGAGTCCGTTTGGGGCTCCGGAGAGGGGGGTCTTCCGGCATGGTCATCATCAACCATCCTTCATCACCAACTTCATGATGCTCACCATCGGGAGTGAGTAATTCCTTTGTAGGCTTGCTGGACGGTGATGAGTTGGATGAGATTTATCATGTAATCGAGTTAGTTTTGTTAGGGCTTAATCCCTAGTATCCACTATGTTCTGAGATTGATGTTGCTATGACTTTGCTATGCTTAATGCTTGTCACTAGGGCCCGAGTGCCATGATTCCAGATCTGAACCCTTTATGTTTTCATGAATATATTTGTGTTCTTGATCCGATCTTGCAAGTTATACGCACCTGCTATGTGTTATGATCCGCATACCCCAAGGTGACAATAATTGCGATTCTTTCCGGTGATTGCCATAGTTTGAGGAGTTCATGTATTCACTATGTGTTAATGCTTTGTTCCGGTTCTCTATTAAAAGGAGGCCTTAATATCCCTTAGTTTCCTTATGGACCCTGCTGCCACGGGAGGGTAGGACAAAAGATGTCATGCAAGTTCTTATCGCAAGCATGTATGACTATATACGGAATACATGCCTACATTACTTTAATGAATTGGAGCTAGTTCTGTGTTGCCCTAGGTTGTGACTGTTACATGATGAATGTTATCCAACAATATCACCGATCCAATGCCTATGAGTTTTTCACATATTGTTCTTTGCTAAGTTACTACTGTTACCATTGCTACCAAACTACTGATGCTACCGTTACAGCTACTATTACTATTATTGCTACTGCTATCAAACTATCATACTACTGTGTTACTGATCACTCTGCTACAGATATTTAGTTTCCAGGTGTGGTTGAATTGACAACTCAACTGCTAATACTTGCAAATATTCTTTGGCTCCCCTTGTGTAGAATCAATAAATTTGGGTTGAATACTCTACCCTCGAAAACTGTTGCGATCCCTTATACTTGTGGGTTATCATTGACCGCGTTGACGATGCCGTGCCGAGAGCACCAACGCGGTGGACGACTGCGAGGCCCAGGAAGGAACGACCCAGAGCCGGCGAAGCCACAACAGTGGATGCCCACGCTGAGTGGAGTACGTGGGTTGACTAGTTCGGTTGCGGTGTGAGGCATGTGTCGCTGGAGAATAACAGGAGGTGTGGGTGAGTAGAGGGATGGCCTGGCCAGCGGCGCAGTAGTAGGAGGGGGCGGTGAGGGCTGCGCGGCAGCACAGCCGGCCACGGGAGGCGGCAGCAGGCGATCCCACCGGCACTGGTTTAGGCGGCTGGAGCAAGAACATCAGAGATTGAAGAAGCAGCACGGCCGTTGGATGTTATCCAACGGTCACTACCACTAGAATCGTTTGTTGACTTTTTTTTTAGAACTCCTCGTTTGTTGACTAATAAGTTCACATAGCCCTATGTACGCGTCAATATAGTAAGCCCACAAGTCAGCCTCCAAATCTGTGGCAAACAGCATACAGCCCATTTGCCATTATTTTTAATAATTTATAGCCCATTTGCTAATTCTTAAGGATTTTTTTAAGCCCATATTCTTTTTGTTAGCATTACAGCCCATATTCTGGCCATGGTTAAAAAATTCAACAAAATTTTGCATATTACGGTGGGGTCCGAACTGTTTTTAATCCCAAAATTTGGAGTTAGATTCAAACTAATTTGAAAAAGTAATTTATATTAATTTAAATCCAATGAAACTTTCCCCGCAGAAAAATGAATGAAATTTAAAATCTCGAAATCCCAGAAAACTGTAAGTTGAAACTAATTGCCGGTTTGCATTTTTTTGAGTGGCTATTGCCGGTTTGCTGTGTTGTTCTTAAAATTTACAACCCATTTTCTGTGCAAACCCCGAATACATCCCTCCTCATCTTGAAAGATTTGCAACCCAGCAGTGCTGAGAAAAGCAAGTAGGCCTCGGTTGGGTATTCTTCAAAAAAAATTGAACTAGGCTAGCCATTTTCAGAAAGAGAAAAAAACAACTGGGATGGTCATGTGGTAAACAGAAAATAAAAGCCTGGGCTAGACGGGCTACAGCCCCCGCACAGCCCAGTTGATACCCTGCTCCGTCTCAAAAACAAAAAAACAACTGCGCGAGCTGCTGGGTCCCTGGTGTCAGCTGCTCGTTGGGCAATTCTCTCGCTTATTGACTACGTTGACAATGTCGTGGGACCCAGATGTCAAACCATTAGAAGGAAGCATTTTTTTTGCCTTGTAAGGCCTTGTACAATGCAAGGTGCTTAGGAGAGGTGCTTGGAGAAATAAACCAGGCTTTCCTTAAGCACCGGTGCTTATTTGTATGTGGTAGACACTTAATTAGGCATCTCTCCTGTAGAAATAGGCACTGGTGCTTCAAAAAAACCGGTTTATTTTTCTAAGCACCTAGCATTGTACAAGGCCTAATAAGGAGGCACTTGCTTGCGTACTGCAATGACCCTTATGGGTCCCTACTGTCATCCTCTCCATGTACAGTCATCTCTTGATTCCTCTCGGTTGTTGACCATGTTGACAACACCAGACAGCGGCACCGTGGTGAGTGAACCAAGGCGGAGGACGACGGTGAGGCCTCGGACGGGAATGGCCAGGAGCCGTGGAAGATGCGGCAGTGTAGTCGCGGGCGGAGGGGAGTACGAGGATTGACTGGTTCGAGTGTGGGGTGGGGCTGACTTTGCCGGAGAATAACAGGAGGTGTTTGGGGTAGATGGATGGCCTGCCAGAGTTTTAGGGTGTGATGGGGCGGCGATGCGTGCGCGGCAGTGTAGCCAGCCGTGGGAGGCGGGAACAGGCGGTCCCGCCGGCACTGGTTTGGTTTTGGCGGCTGGAGGAAGAAGAGACTGAAGAAACACGACAGACGTTGGATGTCAATCCAACGGTCAACGTTGGCAGAATCATTTGTTGACTAAACCGACACCACGTTGCATACATTTTTTGCAAGAAAAGAAAAACTGGGCTCATTCGCCAGATAACATTCCCAAAACTGCCACCATTTGATCTTGCATCGCAACTAAAACTGCCAGGAAAATGCGTTCGTTTGCCATCCTCCTCCCAGGGAACGTTCACCAGATAACATTCCCGAAAATCAAAGACTTGAGAAGGCGTACAGAACAAGCTAGTCCAGCAGTAAAGAGACGTTCCTGACTGTTAGAAAAAAGAGAGACGTGCTGCTGTAACTGGTTCGAATCCAAACCTAGACTATATATAGTGTTATACTACTCTGCAAGTAATGAAACTGACATATCCAATGTTCGCTTCTCCTCTTCTCTAGTTACTCTGCCTAGCTTCAGAAGCTCCGGCCGCAGCAACCATGTCCACTGGCTCGTCCACCTGCTCTTCAGCAGGGAATTGAGCCAACAACCAGATGTGCGCGAAGTCACCACCCGTACCACCACCTGTGGGTCTCATCACACCCCCGCCGGCACACTCACCGCAGCCTGTTGCTCATCGCACCCCGCTGCCGTTGGTGTGGTGCCACTGCTGCAAATCACGCAGAGTCATCCGTCGCGTCTCAACTACAACCCTCAACCCTGGCCGAGTCTTCTACAAATGCCCAAATCATGGGGTAATATGGTCAAGTCGTTCGCCTACTTTCAGTTGCTGAATTTTATTTTTTAAGAGTTTGATTGATGATCTTTGAATTTGATTCGTGCAGAAAATGGAGGATTCTTGTGATTTGTATTTCTGGTAAGTTGCAGATGTGGGGGAATGGAACTACGCAGATTATTTGGTTAGCCGATGAATCCCAATACCAGCAGGCTGGGGTGTTGGACAAGTAACTGAAGGAATGACAGAAGAGGAAGATGCAGAGCAGAATGTTAAAGATGATGCAGTTCATCAGATCATGGCCAATCAACAGGTGGTGAACAGCCTTGGCAGGAATGAGGAGATGAAAGAGCTTGTGAAGATAATGGGTAAGATCGTTGTGCTCTGCAGGATGATTGTCTCTTTATTTGCAGTGTATGTAGCACTCGTGATGTATTCAGTGGCTCTGACATGAGCACTTTGCTGAAACTAGTAATGAATGAAACCTATTTAGCAGGCTGGGCATCTAGCAAACTGCCATCCACTACATTTGCGGTTGTACAATCATCAAATACAAGTTTCACAGCAAAATATGAGTACTACTAAACAACAATGTCATAATGTTTCAGTCGTCATACAATCACCAAACACAAATCAACATACATAATAAGTGATGTTCTCACTGAACAACTACTTCATCAGGTTTCAGTTATCATAGCAAACACAATTTAACATAGTAGATAATAAGTCGTCTTCTCACAGGTAAATACGACAAAAGCAATCTAATCATCATCCACAGCAGCAGCGTCAACATCTTCACCATGTGTGTCAGTCTGAATCATAATTCCCCCCAGTGTCATCTTCTTCTTCAGCATCAATCTCCTCAAACATTGGCTTCTTATTGATCAACTCATCTACTTCCACAGCGTGACAGGCAATCTTTTCTCCAGCCTTATTGATATGATGGTCCGCAAACATATCATAAACATCTGTGGAATCCTCTACATCAGCAGCAGTGTAAGCATCATCTTGTTGTGCAACTTCATTAAATGAATTCCTCTGCTCAAACTTTTGCAATATTCTCCAGTCTTGGCTACGTGCATATGTCTCTTCCAAGAAAAATATCTGTGTTGCTTGATTTGCCAAAATATAAGGCTCGTCGGTGCGGTACGCCGCCTTGACATTGATGGATTTGAAATAATCATCAGCTTTGGGTTTTGAGATCCTGGTAAACTGGTTATACCAATGACAGCAAAACAGAATCAAGCACCGATGAACCTCAAAATTGGAGATATACTGCAACTGAACAATGTCTTTTATGTTAGCATACATTTCAGTTCTCACTTTCTTGTGCGTATCCGTGCTCATGACAGCACTGTTTTGTGTCTTCCTACCTTCCTCGCGTGCAAGGGTGTTGTAGCGCACATCTCCAACAACACAAGATGCATAATGTCTTACCCGAGTATCAGGACCCATTGCTAGTGCGTAAAGGGTATCACTAACTGCCTGCCCCTCCTCCCGCATCTCCTTAACCTATGGTTAGAAAATAGACAAGCTGATCATCTTATGTACTCTATATATTAAAAAACTGACAGTGCAATTCAAAAGCTTACACGGCTCTTCAACCATTTCACAAATCCTTCCCAAACCCGTTTGTCAATGTTTCTTGGATTTTGCGCCAGTGACTCCTCTTCATACACACTGCAGAACATAGTGATCGCGTCAAACATCTAAATATATAAGAATGTGCTGCAAGTTTAGTAGATTACGATGTATAAGCTGCAGTACTTAGCACTTACTCGATATAAGGTAGAATCTCAGGACAGTTATTCAACACATACGAAACCATTTTTTCCAAATCTTTAGGTTTGTCATCTTGTCGACTCTTCCCTGTTACTCGAACAGCAAGATCAAAAACACTGAGGTCAGGATTTTTTTCACCCACCTTTTTGCTAGGCTGATCAGCTGTTTCAATGTATCTTGAGCAGAATGTCAACACTTCTGTAGCAATGTAGGCCTCTGCAATGAAACCCTCGGGTCTAGCTCTGTTCCTAACATAGCCCTTGAAAGTTCCTAGTCGCCTTTCAATAGGGTACATCCATCCATACTGTACTGGACCTCTAAGTAATGCCTCATCAGGTAGATGAACAGCCAAATGCACCATCACATCAAAGAAGGCTGGAGGATATATCTTCTCAAGGTCGCATAGGATAGTTGGTATCCTCTCTTTAAGATGATTCACAGCATCTATCCTGATATTTCTATTGCAGAGTTCCCTGAAGAATTGTCCCAACTCTGCAACTGCTCTATATAAGTCAGGGCGGCCCAATCCTCTAAGGAGAACAGGTAAAACCCTTTGAAGTAGGACATGGCAGTCATGAGTTTTCAACCCTTGTACCTTGGTTCCATTTGCACTGATTCTCCTTTCAGGGTTGGAAGCAAATCCATGTGGGAATCTCACACGTGACAGGATCTTGCAGAATTCTTTTCTCTTTTGCTTGTCCAAGACATACACAGCTGGTGCCATATCCCGTGATTCACCGTTGGCTTTCACCTACAAATCATATCTGATAGCCAGGTGTGTCAAATCAATCCTAAATTTTAAGGTATCTTTTGTCTTGCCTTCAATATTAAGAAGTGTGCCGATAATGATGTCACATATATTTTTCTCGATGTGCATCACATCAAGATTATGCCTCAGATCCAAATCCTTCCAATACTCCAAGTCCCACAAAGTGAACCTGTGGGTAAACAATAATCTCTATTTTGCCTTGCCACGCTTCCTTTTCCCGCTACCATCATCGGGATGGTTTCCTGGTGTAATATGCCTGACCTTCTCTAATTCCTCCTGCAACTCATCGCTGGTGAGCCTCTCTGGTGCATCACGGTTTTCATGACTTGCATTGAACACAGGTTTTTGGTATTTTCTAAGACGCAACTTGTCCTTGTCAAGGAAACGGCGGTGTCCAATGTATCAGACCTTGCTAAGTATTGGGTATGACAGCGGATTCTTGTCATAGCGAACACATGCATTGTAACCATGTGTCGTTCGCCCTGACATAGTGCCCAAAGCCAGATAATCATGGATGCACCAAATTATAACAGCACGCAGAATGAAATCAGCTGGTGGGCTGCTATATAGGTATCGATTGAGAACACCCCTCCATAGCTTTTGAAGTTCCTCTACAACAAGCTCCATGAATAAATCAAAATCCTTTCCAGGACTTTTTGGACCTAGGATGAGCAAGGCCATGATGTAGTTTGATTCTTTGGTGCAGACATTTGGCGGCATGTTGTAAGGGATAACAAGCACTGGCCACATGCTATATGTCACGCTCTGGTGGCCAAATGGGTTGAATCCATCTGTAGCTAAGCCAAGTCTAATGTTTCTCGGCTCAGCAGCAAACTCTTCGCATTTCAGATTGAAGCTTGCCCAGTCACTACCATGAGATGGATGGCTCATTACATTCCAATCTCTGTGCTCCTGGTTCCTAGATTGCCACAGTACATCCTCTCTTGTTTGAGCATCATGAAACAACCTCTGCAATCTTGGTATAATTGGAAAATGTCTCAGAACCTTATGAGGAATCCTCTTCACAGCATCACCATCTTTCCATCTTGATGATTTGCATTTTGGGCATTCACTTAAGTTGGCATAATCCTTCCGGAACAGAACACAATTATTCTCGCAAACATGGATCATATCATATCCAATTCCAACCACACGGAGGAAATTCTTCATTTTACTGTAGATGTGTGGCAGCTCCGACATAGCTGTGTAAGAATCGCGGAAAGCAGCCATCATCGCATCGAATGATTTGTTGGTCATCTGCTGAGATGTCTTCACCTGAAGAAAGCTGACCATAGCTGAGAATACTGACAGCTTACAACCTGTGGTGACTGCCACGTTGCATTGGTCCAACATGCGGGCCCACCGTTTTTCTTGTACAGATGTAAGTTCTCGAAATGCGTGAGCATTTCGTAGCATTGTTTCAATCTTGGTCAAAATCACTGGCTCCGCCGCCACCTCCTCCTTTTCCTCCTGACCATCAGGCAGATCAAGATGGTGATCTGCTGCTTCCACATAGTCAATGACATTGACGTTCACAACTTCACCATGATGAACCCACCTAGTATATGTGAATGACATCCCATACAAGTGTAGATGATTTTGCACAGTTGACTGGGGTCTTGAAAATGAATTCATACAACTGCTACACGGGCAGCGCACATCTGCTTTCGGACCACCGTACTCAGCTCTGATAAAGTTCATGAAGTTTTGAACCCCCTCGACATATGCAGGGGAGAATCGTCGAGCAGAAGTTATCCAAGTCTTGTCCATCTGTCAGATATACAAATTAGTTCTTCTACTAGATATTACAGGAAAAACATATATGTTTCATTATAAAGTCCAAAAAAATACCTAGGTCGATGTCTAAAGCTATGACAAGATATTTGGACAAGCAGATCTAAGTAACAAAATATATGTAAAGTTCATTCAGCAAATAGATTGAGTGCTAAATTATGGCAGACTATTTCAGCAATCAATGAGGCCGAGCACACAGCCATCGAAGGCCATCTCAGCAACAAAGATTGAGTGTAAAATGGTGTCGAGCTATTTCACCTAACAGATTGGCTACTAGACCATGGCAATCTACTTCACAATACATACATGGTCCTAAAATATGGCAGGATATTTTAGCAACTAATTAGGCGTGGCATGCCATCTCAGCAAAGCAGATTGAGTGCAGAACAGGGCAAGGTAGCTTTTTAAGCAGAGCATATTGAGTGTAAACTATTTCGGCAAGTAGTGAGATTAACAGCGTCTATTAGCTAACATCCAGCGCTACTCCGACATGCACGGGGTCTCAGTCTAGAATGCGCGTACCGTGGGAGAAGCTGACCGCCGTGCGTCTCCACAAGAACGTCGCCAGCGGTGGCGGCGCGGCTGGAGGATGGCAGTTTACGAGAGCGTACTGTGGAATCAAGAGGGTCGTCGTGCATCCCCTCGAAGAACCGCGGCGCCGACGTATCAGCACGGCGGGGAGGGCTAGTTTGGCGGTGTGAATGGACTGGAGGGGGCGGGGGGAGGGGGGTTTGGGGAATATTATTGGCTAGTTGGCCGAAGGGGAGTTGAATCTGGTATTTGGGGGGAATTTTCACGCGGTGGGCGGGGGAGTTTGGCGAATGGTCGGTTTCTCCAATTGCGGTCCCATGTGTCAGTGAAGAGGCAAGCCGAAGCGTGTTCCCTTTGGGTGAGCAGTGTGCAGGACCGACCGTGTGAGGGGTGCAATGCGACCGTGACAGGCGTGCTGTAAGTGTACCGCCTTTTCCTTTTGAACTTGCAGAGCGTAACACTTGGTTTTGGTGCTTGGCGCGATCCATCGATACAAATCCCAACTAAAACGGCGTGGGCGGGTCTTTTCCCGCGGGATATGCTGGGAGTTTGGCTTAGTTGGTTGACAGACAAAGCGAGAGAAAGATGTGAAATGCGTGAAGGTGTAGTGGACGTAATTTTGGAGGGCCTAAGAGAAATTGTGTATGTAAACCCTCTGTATTTATTTACTTCGCATATTAGCTTTTTCTTGGGTCAAACTTTCTAAACTTTGACCAAGTTTATACATACAAAAACAATGACAACCACAATACGAAGTAAATATGATTAGAATCATTATTCAATATATTTTCATACAAAATATGTTTTTATTGTGAAAGTTCATATAACCGGACGAGATTCATGCAAACACGGCAGATTTTCATTACATTTTGAACTTTTAGGACAAAAAAAGAAAAGAAACACGACCCTAAACCTATCCTACGGCGACGGCGTACGTCCACTTTCCTTTGTATTCCACACCGGCGACCATGTCCTCCATCTGCCGTCTCCATGAACGGTGGCGGGGTTCAAGACCCGTGAAGTAAAGGTGCGGTCTCCGGCGAGGAAGAGTAGAACACGGGAGATGGACCGGCCCACTTGGGACACCATGCTTGCCGCCTCCCATGCCCTACTCATCATCAGAGGAGTCCGTGACCTCGGCGGTGCTGGTGGACGTGAGGTCCATGATGGACGTGGATGGTCCGTCACTGTTCACGTGCCATATGCGCCCCCGAACGTTAGACGGCGGCGCGTAGAACGCGCGGCTGGCGGTGCTCTTGTCCTCGGCCACCGGCGCGGCCGGCGCTTGTGCGGCCGCGTCTGCGTCCGGCTACGCCGGCATTGCGTTGCGAGCGGCGGGTTGAGCAAGGGCGGCGACCTCGAGCTTCATCTCCGAAGACAAGCTCTCCCGCAAAGCATTCCCGCCCGCGGTCATGGTGAATGTTGTGCCAGGGAGGAGGATGTGCTCTGGTGTAGAGTTTAGCTGGGTGTTGCTGCCTTTAAGTAGCGTATACCGGTGAGGCCAAGCGTCCGGGTGCGTCAATGAGTCGCCGGAGTTTGTACCTCGGGCGGTGAGCCTGCTTAATGGCGGCATGCGGATGGACGGCATGAATGCGGGCAGCTGGCGCCGGGAGGGGAACGCACGCGGGCGAGGGACGAGGGTTTTTTGTGGGCCAGGGTAGTCAGCTGCGGGCGTGGCAACGTCGCAGATGCCCTTTGCTCACATGCGATCCCACATGTCAGTAACAAAGCAAGACGACCCGCATTCCCTTGGGTCAGAAGAGCATGCCGGACTGACCATTTGGGGGTGCAACGTGAACGCGACAGGGGTGTTGTCAGTGCACCGCCTTTTTCA
Organism: Elymus sibiricus; assembly: GCA_039707655.1. Lineage (NCBI taxonomy): Eukaryota > Viridiplantae > Streptophyta > Magnoliopsida > Poales > Poaceae > Elymus > Elymus sibiricus. The sequence continues at coordinate 240,116,151 of CM077676.1, forward strand.
TTTTGAACATGTAAACCGTAACACTTGTAGAGCGTAAGACCGAAAGCATATAGTTTGAAGTTGGCACCTCACCTATATCCAGCCTAGTAGCCCACGTGTACAATAGTTATTCATACTAGCATATGTACCAGTATAATTAGTGTACCGCCGTTTCCTTTTGAACTCGTGAAGCGTAACGCTTGATTAAGTAGCCGGACAACGTGTGTTGCCTGTCTTTGTATGTATTTGAGGTGTGTTGACTGAGGTGTCTGGCTGTTTGAAGGAATAATTGAGGTGTGCCCGCTCCGTACTCGCATTTAGGTGTCCAACTTACCATGTTCCGGCTGTAGTAACTATACTATGTAAGTTGCTTGGAAAAATAGTTACCTAGGTCGGTTTTGTAGTAGTGACAAACCCCTTCAGTTCATGACCCGACACATCTTGATGAGATCGATAGATGTGGAGAGATCAAGTGTGTGTCGTGCAAATTAAGTTTTTGGTGTGTGTCTATGATAGAAATGATCGTGTGAGGTGGAGAGTGGGGGGTGTTTGTGTGTACGCTAGTCGGTCATGTACCATCTAGTTGTAGATCGATTGAAATAGGACTAGGGTGGGTCCGAAGATCGATCGATCGATCGATGTACATAGGGGTGTAGAGAAAGATGAATGTATGCTTAAAAATATAGATGAAAGGCTTGGTTACAATTAATGCATGGTAGAGTGACCTAGGCATGTGTCAAAGAGTGACCTGATGAGCGAGATACAATCCTGATACCTCAAGAGGTCGATCATGTGTGACAAGCACAAAGAGGAAGAGAGGTGCTATGCATGTGTGTGTGTGTGCGAGAGAGAGAGACCTTGAGATGAAACCGAGAGAGATCGAGTGGGTGTGCAATACAGAGAGAGCGTGCGTCAAAGAAAAAAACGTGAAAACACTCTATGTTGGGTGTGTGAGACACATTATGCATAATAAGACACTTGGTACTTGAATCCAACCTAAAAAAAGTTTCAAATATTAGAATTCAACCTAAAGTGGATTCAAATATTTGAACCGGTGATCATAGCATTTGCAAATCATATGTAAAGGGCATTCAATCTTCATTTCGCTTTTCAACTTACAATATACCATGTACAAGCACGTATATAAATTTGTATTCAAACAGAAAATGGTTTCCAATTTGTATTCAAACACGTGAATGTTTGTTCTCGCGCATGCGCTTGCTACTAGGTTTTCGCCACGTCTAGCCAGTCCAATAGCAGTAGGAGTACTAGTACTAGTAGTACTACTACCTTTGTTTTTCGTGCCAAATTTTGACCATAATTTCAACTCAAATTTTTTTAATGCATGTCATCAAAAATTATATCGTTTGATTCATATTTGAACATAGTTTCTAATGATATTATTTTCGGTGACATGCATTAATATTATTTTAGTTAAATCTAAGGTCAAAATTTGACACAAAATACGAAGGGGACCAATAAACCAGGACAGAGGCCTCTGCACTAGAGTATGGAGTGCTTATTAACACATGGCCCACCTCACACTCTCAACAAATTTCTTGGAATCCATGCTAGTACAATCTCTCCCTCCTTGTCTCTCTCTTCTAGTGTGTTTTTTTACATCAGTCGTCTCTCTCTTCTAAATTTAGCCGACGCGGGTGGGGGATGGGGAGATTTGCCTACCGTCGGTTTGCTCTCAACTGTGGTCCCGCAAGCGAGCGAAAACGCAAGACGAAGCGCGTTCCATTCGGTGAGCGATGTGCCAGACCGACCATGTGGGGGTGCAACGCGAACGCGACAGGAGTGATGTACACCATCAATTCCTTTTGAACTTCCATACTTCTTTTTTTTGGAATGGCTAATGTGCGCGCGCGTCGGAGCGCACGATTTCCGACCGGCTAGGCTTGTCCTAATTAAGTAAGTTCATGAGGTGGTATTATTGATAATTAAGGAAAGGGCGGGCAAGTAGCTGGCGTAGAATATCGGGGGTTATCTTCACAAGTTTAAAACCAGGAAAAGGAACAATCACAGCACGCCTGTCGCGTTCGCATCAGACCAGCACACGGTCGATCTACCCCACCGCTCAACGCCAACCGGCTTGGCATTTCACTGGCATGTGGGAACGCATGTCGGCAATCTGACCATGGGCCAAACTAGCCCGCCCCGCCGTCGCCATTACCTCCACGCGCGTGGTTCGGCCAAAATTTTCGCTCGCTTTTTTTGAGAAAGTATGCTTGTATTCAAATCATGAAATAATACAAAGAAAATTTTCGCTCGCTGATGAACGAGGCAGTGAGGGAACGAGGACGGAATTTAATGCATTGCCCCTAAGCATTTTGGGAATATCTGATTTTCGTAAGGTGACTTATACACCTGGACGGAGGGAGAAACAGCATGTGATCAAACCAAACTCAGCCATCCAATCGCTGACACCTAATTTTCATCAATACAGTATGTTTATAAAGCCGATTTATTAAATATAAATATGTTTCTCACAGCAAATGATCCCTAAAAACAACAACATAAAGAAAAACTATCACTGCTCACGGAACGAGCCGGCCTCGTTGTCTTTGGCTGCCGGCGCGAACCAGCCGGAGCTGCCGACGTGTGTCTCCACTGTGTCCTTGTCCTCGACCTCCAACTACTCGTTCACGTGGAGCGTGATGGCGCTTTGCACGGACGCAAGCACCACCCGGTTCACATCCACGACGTTCGGTTCCGCCTCCAGGAGGGCCTCAATGGCAGCGGCATCCGCATGCTCCACGTCGGGTTGAGACTCCGCCTCCCGGTTCAAGTCCATGACATCCGGTTCCGCCTGCAGGAGGGCCTCGATGGCAGCAGCATCCGCGCGCTCCACGTCGAGTTGAGCCTCCGCCGCCCGGTTCATGACCACGACATCCGGTTCCGCCTCCAGGAGGGCCTCGATGGCAACGGCATCCGTGCGCTCCGTGTCGAGTTGAGCCTCCGCCGCCCGGTTCACGACCACGACATCTGGTTCCGCCTGCAGGAGGGCCTCAATGGAAGTGGCATCCATGCGCTCCGCGTCGAGTTGAGCCTCCGCCGCCCGGTTCATGATCACGACATCCGGTTCCGCCTGCAGGAGGGCCTCGATGGCAGCGGCATCCACGCGCTCCCCGTCGAGTTGAGCCTCCGCCGCCTGGTGCTTCTTTAGGATCGCCAGGTTGAACCGCTGGTCTGCCTGCACCATGGGGGACCCGAACGCCGGCACGAAGTCGACGTCCATCGTCTCCTTCGCCGCGGGGGGCTGCTGCACCGCGACCTCCGCCATGAACATTGGATCGCCTTCCTCCTCAGAGCTCGGCTCCAGAGGACTCGGGGATTGGCCCGCCGCAAAGTGAGCTTGGGAATGGAGGTCTGTGGCGCATACCGCCGCTGCGATTTTTGCGCGGCGCTCCAGCGTCAACATCTTGTAGTACGTGATCTTGCTGCGAACCATGGCTATCCGGCGAACTAGGGGATGGCTGATGCGGGCTAGGGGATTGAAAGGTGATAGAATGGGCTGGGAGGTGGGGTTTTGGGGCAGGGTGACGGGCCGGCAAGTAGCTGGCGTAGGCCGAGCAGCGAAGGTTCCGGTGTGAATAGTGGTACCGATGACGACCGGTCAATCGGTTTTGACTATGCGGAGTTTGCAAAGCCGGACGGCTAGAACCTGGAGAGTTGTGGGGTGGGATGGGACCAAATTTCGGAGTTTGACATCGCAGACGTCCGGACCTCCCCACCCGTTTGGTCTGTGGGATTTGTTTTTTTTAGATGCTGTAGGTGGGATTCATATCCGAAAAGACTCTTCCGCGATCGCGCGTGCCAACGCGCGGATCCCCTTCTCGCAACCTCAATCAACTTTCGACCAAGTCTGTTTCTTTCTGAATTAATAACTGCAGCCATTTCCATGTATTTACAGTGGCCCCACCTCCTCCTTTGACGATACAAGCAGCACATGGTTGCATGCACGTTGCCCCACTTTACTTTCCATTTAATCCTCGCCTGGTGAATGCGCATGGACCTTTCCATCCCCAATTAATCACCCCCCTGATTTTCACTTGGGTGGGGCCCGCCCTTTCCTTAATTATCAATAATACACCCTGATGAACTTACTTAATTAGGACAAGCCCAGCCGGTCAGAAATCGTGCGCTCCGACACGCGCGCGCGTACCAAAAAAATTGTGAAGATAACACTTGGTTCCTTGCCTTCGCGCGATACATCGATGGAAATCCCGATTATAATGACACATAATTTTCTACTAAATTCTGTAAAAAGGCGTCCTCTTCGCCCCTCCGGCCGCAATCGTCGCGCTAATCATATACTTTCTATTTGACTTCCTTCCCCTCCAGTGAAGTGCGTTCGACAGAGCGCACCATTGAGGCAGACGACGGTCATGTCGTTCGGAAGTGCCGCCTGGAAGCTGAGACAACCGCCTTCTTTGCATCCAGGAAGTTCATAGGAGACAGCAATTGTCGTGTCACCGTGACCGTTGGATGCGACGTGACCACGTCGTTCGAGCTCGAGCTGCCGCAAGGGGACTCGAACGTGACCGTGTACCCTTACACGGGCACCGGTTTACTATCGGAAAGGCTCTTCCATGTCGGGGACCCGTCCAGCCTGTGCAACCAACGGAAATGCCAGCGTGCAGTTTGGGGCTGGCTCCGCTCATCGATCTATGTCCCAACGAAACAGAGTGGGAGACGGTCGTCCCCAACGGCGTTGTGAGGAAGATAGTCCCGAAGGCGAATTGCCGGCGGTTGCATCAACGAGGAGTGTGCGACTTCAGCTTCCACATGAATGTGGACCGGCGTCATGTTGTTACCCTGCTGGCACTACGTTCGTGGAGAAGCTTCTTGGCGAGGAAGATGCTGGGACGTGCCCGGCATGTCTCGCACACACCATCAAACAAGTACTAGTACAGTAGTACCGCTTATCTAGGCTTTCGCCGGCCTAATGATGCACATACGAGAATTTTTAAATCATATAATGCTCTATGTACGTTTGGTCTATGCACATACGAGTAGTACTATATTTGTAACCATTGAGTAACTGGTACAAGTTGGTGAATGTTGCGTAGCCGTGGATGTCCGAGCTAAATTTGAAACACAGTCACGATCAAACGAGATGTTACCATTGGGCTCCACCACTCCACCAGCCGGAATCGCCTTGGCCTATTTGATTTGCAGGATCCTCAAAACGCAGGAATCGCAAAAATATAGGATTGTTCTCTTTGGATGGGAATGGCTTGGATTGGAGTATAGGATTAGGATTGTGTGTTTGATGTCATAGGAAAGACAGATGAATTTTTAAAATACTCCTAGGTTGGAGTAGATGCAGGATTTCCTATATTATTAAATGTAGCACAATAGCTTCGTCCGTCCAGCTTACTGCGGGAAAAGTCGTTTCTGGAAGAAGATGATGGAGAAGCGGATTCAGCGAAGAGTGAAATTATGGTTGCTTCGCCCGTGACTTTGTGATTTGACGCCTCATTGCTTTGTGATTTGTGATAGTAGAAGGGAGTAGGCTCTGTGCTCTATGCATGCGTCCATGCAAGGGAGAAAGAGGAGAGAGGTTGCATTTTTTATTCCTTCAATCAATTTGGCATCGGCGCACCACCGAGTTCCGGTTCCCTCTTTTTTTGGCTTTCGCAGCACCCTCCACAATGGTTCCCATCGATGCCAAAAGCTATTTTACCATTCGGCTACACATTGTGGATGCCCTTAAGCATACCACTTGGTTAAAGAGGAGGTGCTTTTGCCGCGCGGAAGGCAGGGGAGGTTCGCCTCACGGTTTGCTAACATGCGGTCCCACTTGTCAGTGATGTACCAAGCCGATCCGCGTCCCACATGACGACATGAGGCAGAACAATGGCAGAAGCAACTTCAGCAAGGACTGAAATGATGGTTGCCTCGTCCCTCCAACTTATACTGTGGGAAAGCTGCAGCTTTGTGATTTGACGCCTCATTGCTCATTACTACTGCGGCGCTACGACCGGGGTGCGTCCCCCCTACTGCTCTGCACTGTTATTTGGTGCATGGCACGTCGACCCGGATGCCGGATGTCCCACATGTCGGTGAAAGGGAGTAGAACATTTATGAAAGCGAGCGCTCCACTCTTACGACGAACGAGTACAAGACACGGCGGCCCAGTGAACTGTAACTTGTACTATAATGTACTGTACTAGTACTATGTGGTAGTCTTGTACTACTCTTGTACCACTTGGTTTTGCTGTTTCGCGCGATCCATCGATACAAACCCGATTAAACAGGCGAGGCCGGGTCTTTTCCCGCGCGGTAGGTAGGGTAGTTTGGCATAGTCGGTTTGATAGAGAGACCGAGAGAAAGATGTGAAATGCTTGAATGTGTAGTGGGCCCTTTTCTTGTGTCATGTGTGTGTGTAGTAGGACCTTTCAGATCACTAGATGATACTAGCCATACATTTCAACGCAATTTTAATGTATGCAACATGAATAATTGAAGTAACAATATGAGATCTAAAACTTAAAATACATATGATTTATTGTGTTAGAGTATAGTAATACTGTATTGCATAGTTGTTAGATATAACATGCGAGAACGTGTAGGGGCGTATTTTTGAGGGCCTACAGAGAGAAATTCGGCATAAAGTTGATTCAAATATTTGTATTCGTCACCATAGTATTTGTAACTCATATATAGAGTTTATACGGTAGACGTGAATGCTTGTTCGCTCTTACGAAACCAGTACAACAATATTGGGGTGGCGTGCGCCAATTTAGGCGTGGGAGGTTGGCCTAGTCGGCTCCACGGAGAGAGCGAGAGAAGAGATAAATACACTGGCGGTCACTGTATTTGAAGTGAAAGCATAACACAGTCACCGGACTTTAGAATACGCTCATTAGGGTCACTATATACATTTGATGGTGATTATACGGTCACTCGCTCACTGTTCAGCATCGTATTGCACTCTGTTGACCGGCCAAATAGTCTACGTGGCACTATGTTGACTGGTTAAATTTGCCACGTTCCTTGTGGGTCCCACCTGTCAGTTGGAAAAGGAAAGAGATAAGATAAACAGAAATTTACGCAGGCGCGACAAGACTCGAAACCTTGCGCGCGAACCACCTGGCTGTGTATGTGTGTGTCAGGGCCTGATGTGTGTGCATGCACGTGTAGGTTGAGCACTTGAGCGTGAGCGTGTGTGTTGGTCGTGTGGTGAGTGCATGCAGGCATGCGTGCGTGCGTGTCTACGTGTGTGTGCATGCATGCGTGCGTGTGTGCGTGTGAGTGCTGCATGCATGCAGTTCGTGTGCATGCGTGCATGTGTGTGTATAATCACCACACTAGATCCTGTGTATTAAAAGAACCAGTCAACTAGCAAAGCATACCAATACAAGGCCACCTTGTCCGCGCCACTTCGAATCTCTTCTAGTACTAGTGATACCCACCGTGCAATATTTTATTTTCGTTTGTTTACATTCTTATACCCGCTGACAGGTGGGCCCTATGGTAGTGAGATAATGAGCGCTGATGATGCAACACTAGATGCGCCACGTGGACTGTTTAACTGGTCAACTAATCGTGTCTTCAACAAATACAGAGCTCTACGGTAAGCCTGTGACTGTATAACAACCACAAAACGTATATGGTGACCGTAGTGAGTGTATTGTGAAGTCCAGTGATCGTATCGTGCTTTCGCTTCAAATACAGTGATCGTCGGTGTATATCTCGCGAGAGAGAGATGGAACATGCGTGAATGTGACGCGGCGTACTTTAAGAGGGCCTAGAGATAGTTTGTGTGCGTACGTGAAAGAGGCGTAGAAAGCGGGGGCGATGGGGTGAGAGAGAGATGCTCTTCGTTTCTCTTTATTATGACTAACTTCATAGTATAAAAATATAAACATTCACAATGCGGAATAAATATCATTGGATACACCATGCAATTAACTTTCGTACTCCATATAACTTTGCAATATTGTATAGATGTACATTTTATAAAATAAATTTTGGCCACACTTTGCGTAGTTCTAATTCAAAAGGAATCTTGTATGCGAACTAAACGTGAACAGAGGGCTTTTTAGATCAATGGAGCACATGTTAAGATGCAACATGTGTGAATGTGTAGTTTACGTATTTGGCAGGGCCTGGAGAGGGTATGTGTACGTATTCGAGAGAGGCGCGGATAGAGGGGGTGTGTGTGCGATGAGAGATAGATAGCATGAGAAATGAGAGAGGTCTAGAGAGATAGAGACAAATAAGATATGTCTCGACGAGAGATGGTCTTGAGTGTGTGTATGCAAGGGAGAAGGGGAGAGAGACATGAGCAGAAATAGTGTGTGGGGTGTGTGTGTCTGGTATGCATGTGTGGGTGTGACAAGATACCGAGACCTAGGGGTAGGGGTGTGTGAGCTAGGTCTGGTGGGCCGAGGTGAGGCCCCGGGTCGGTTCCGTCCTGCGCCACATTGGTCAGCCCGTGACACATTAAACGGAGACCCCTAGAGGACTAGTCGCACAAGACAAAGAAACCAGAGCTGCAAAGGACTTTGTGTCCACCAACAAAGCCGGCTAGGAATTGTAACCCTAGGCCCCAGGTATGTTTATACAACCCCGGAGCCTAGTCTGTCGATAGCATGCATACACAGAATCCCTTGGTATTCACATAGTGTACTCTATACACACCCTAGTCACAAATATACATGACCGAGGGTAGGGTATTTCCTGGATCGCAAGGGCCCGAACTAAGGTAAATCCTTGTCTCTTATTACCATGCATCCAACCTAGCTGTAAGGGATATCCTATTGAATGCTCTGCTGGAATCATATTCGTCAACTAGTAAGAGAGGTGGAGATCAACAATGCGTGCAAGATAGGCCTAAGCGTCCGGGAGACACGTAGGCAGGTATATGTATAGAGAAAAGGGTCGATGTAGATCATGCGTGCCTATGCGTGTGAAAGAGTTCTTGTGACAGAGACTAGTGAAAGGAGTCATAGATAGTTGTGAGATAGAGGGAGGGAGGGTGATATATATAGAAAACGTGTGTGCGAGAGACACCTCTGGAAAGAGTGTGAGGATGTGCGAGAGAGAAGGTCAATGGATATACATCGTGTGCGCGTATGTGTGAAAGAGAAAGATAACACGTGTGTGAGGAGGGTACGCGTAAAAGACTGATGTACACATCAATTTAAAATATAAAATTGTATCATATTTGGATGGGATCATGATATTTGTGATTCACGTATGGAACGATCATTGGTGTATCAAACATCCATATTCTGTCAAATTTGAGCATGTGTATGGTATTATTCGACATAATTGATCCATAGAGTCAGTATTTTGAAATCCAGGCAATGCATGGCTTTAGCAATTCAAATATAAACGTGATTATAGTTTATGTTGTGTGTGTAAAGCACATTATACATACAAAAGATACATAGTGAACATTCTAAATAGCTAGCTAGGAACTAGCATACGTTTGAAATCAACTTAAGGTGGTTTCAAATACTATTCGAATTCAACATGAAGTGCATTCAATTATTTGAATTGGAGATCATGCCATTTGTAAATCATACCTAAATTAAGGGTGCATCAATCTTTGCTTTGCTTTTGTACATAATAACATATAGTCGTGTACAAAATACATTCAAATTTACCACCTCCATTCCAAAATAATAGTAGTTATAGGATTTTCAAGAGTTAAAATTTCAAAAGAAGCGCATAATTTAATGAGGTTTTCAATCATACAAGGTCAAATTTAACGAGGTCTATTAAGGTCAATCCTAATAGTTCAAGAGTACTGTAAACGTGAATGCTTCTGGTTCAAAATTTTGAACGAAGCGCTAAAAGAGCCTCTCCTCGCCCGAAACCGCGTGAGACCAATGTTTGGTAGAAGGAAATTACCATCGTAACTCTGACCCGTGAAGCCTATCGGCCCGACGTCCAGAAGTCTAAACCGGGGTAGGTTTGTAACTTCACCGAGACGCCACACAACCACCTCCGAAAAACATTCATATACCGCGGGCGCCTAAACGCCAATGCGCTCGGCCGAAATCACTCCCGCCCACTATTTTGGACACGTGAGATTACCGTCCTACCCCCGACCCGCTGCATGTCCGAAAATTTAGATGGGGGCAAAGTTTGTAACTTTCCCCAAATTTCAAACAAGCGCGCCCCGGAAACATGGTTCCCCCTTAGCTTCCCCCCTCCCCCGTTCGATTCCCCATTCATACTCCGTGGGCGCCAAAACTCCCTCTCCACCAGCTGCGAAACCCCAGCCTTCTCCGTCCGCCAGCCCATCGCACCAATCCACCACCGCCCTCCTCCATCACGTCGGAGCCGATACCCCGATGTCGTCGTCCACCGCAACCTCAACCGCAGCGCCCTCCAGGACTTAGCAGTTGAAGCCGAGGCAGAGCTGCCTCCACGACGCGGGCATGCATCGTACCCGAGCCACATCAACCCCTCCGTCCTGCGCCTCACCGCTGCTGCTCCAACGTCGCAACCATCCACCGCACAGGAGCTATTCTCGCTACGCCGTCGTTCGCCGCCTCGGATCTGCTTCTCCGCTGCCGACAGAGGGCCACCGCACCACACTCAACAACTTGGCCATGGGTGCGTCCAAGGCTCCACTGTCCTCGACAACATCTGATTTCCAGCGAACCACAAGAAGATCGTCGAAAAATCATAAGGAGGACACAGCATGGCAAGCCAATATTGGTACTCCTCTTCCCTTATTCTTGCAAATCTTACATGTCTGCTTGCACGGTATTCATCCCACGAAGGAAACTAGTTGACCACTTCTTACTGCACATTCTTCCTGATACTAGATGTTCCAAGTAACTCGCGATGCACAAGGTTTCCCCCCATTTACTATTTCACTTTAGCTAGAGGTCCGTCGCTTGCCTGGATTTCAATTCAGTGTCAGTTGATTCCCAGTTAAAGGAAGCACCACCCGCGGAGGCGCGCGGAGCACCTAGTCCGCCTGTTCACCGGGGAATCAGTGCCTCAGTGTCTATCTTACAGGTGTGTGTGGCGCAGGAGCTGCTGACGCCCGATCTGGAGGTCCGCCGGGCTTAAAGGGATGGCCGGGGGCGCTGCCAAGCACGACGGTGGGGTGAGGTCGAGGGGAGGGCGGGGCAGTGGAGGCAGGGGTCTGGGCCGGTGGTCACTGGCGGTTCGAGGAAGATCATCAACAGTGACTGGCGGGAGATAGATGAAGGCCATCTTCCCGTTCCTTGTAGATCGGACGGTGCAGAAAAAATCGACTGACCTATTTGTTTTTAGTCGATTGTTATTTTCATAGGACCACATGTGGTGGTTTGCTGGAGGATTACCTGCACTTCCCAGCAATCCCTGTGCTCATATTTCAAAAGCCTAGAATCTAATTTCGTGTGCCATGCATGTTGTAGAGCTATCATATGTCTGTCGTCATTTGTTTTTGACCCACCAGCTATCTGATACTTTTACACTGCACTACTTGTGCACAAACTACACCCATACTCTCTCACTATTGTTTTATTATGCATGGGTATTTCAGAATCTCAACCACAGTATTCTAAAAAGAAAACACAGCTGTCGCTCTAGTCCGCATCGAGGATTGGAAAGGCGCGGTTTGATGCTCTAAAGAAGAGTGTAGTGTCATTTAATGAAGACTGTCAACATAGCTCTGTAGTTGATGACCCCATTCGCCATACACCAGCATCGCAGGTGCTTGCTTTAACTTCATGGTGTCATATGTGGTTGCATGTTGCATATGGTGTCTACCTTGTATATTGCTTCTAAATTGGTTTAATTGCATCTGCTTAGCCATATATTGTGAATATGACATGCCTTCCTGTTTTTGGTACATACTGCATATGTCTATTAACCATGTTCTTACATCAAACTAATGTTCGTGTGTATCCCTTATCAATCACTTATGATGAGACAGTCAAACAGGTGGGTTAGTGTGAGACGCGCTACTCTTTTAAAGAGTGCAGTGTCATCCTCCCCACATGATTCTCAACAAACAGCAAGGCTAGATGAAGATAGTCAACGTAGCTCTGTAGTTGGTGACCGCTGATACGTCTCCAACGTATCTATAATTTTTTATTGTTCCATGCTGTTATATTATCAATCTTGGATGTTTTTATATGCATTTATAGCAATTATATATCATTTTTGGAGACTAACCTATTAACTTAGTGCCCAGTGCCCAGTGCCAGTTGCTGTTTTCTGCCCTGTTTTTGTTTTACAAAAAATCAATACCAAACGAAGTCCAAATGCCACAAAACTTTTTGGAGATTTTTTTCTAGACATATACAACACTAGAAGCTTCGGGAGAAGACCATATGCCAGAGGAGGTGGCCACGAGCCACCAGGGCGCGCCTGGGGGGGGGGGGAAGCGCGCCCTGGTGCCTCGTGGGCCCACCCCAACTCCGTTTGACCTAATTCCACCACTATAAATTCAGGAAAAATCAGAAACCCTCAGGGGAGTCCACAATACTTTTTTCGCCGCCGCAAGTTTCCGTTCCAGAGAGATCCCATCTGGAGGCCTTCTCCGGTACTCCGTCGGAGGGGGAATCGATCACGGAGGGGCTCTACATCAACCTTGCTGCCCTTCCGATGATGCGTGAGTAGTTTACCACAGACCTTCGGGTCCATAGTTAGTAGCTAGATGGCTTCTTCTCTCTTTTTGACCTTCAATACAATGTTCTCCTCGGTGTTCTTGGAGTTCTATCCGATGTAATCACTTTTTGCGGTGTGTTTGTTCGGATCCGATGAATTGTGAGTTTATGATCAGATTATCCATGAATATATTTGAGTCTTTGTTGCACTCTTTTATGCATGAATATTATAGCCTCGTATTTCTTCTCCGGTCTATTGATTTGGTTTGGCCAACTGAGTTGATTTATCTTGCCATGGGAAGAGGTGCTTTGTAATGGATTCGATCTTGCAGTGCTCAATCCCAGTGACAGAAAGGGACATGACACGTATGTATCGTTAATATTAAGGGTAAAAAGATGGGGTTTATTCATGCGTGAGTTTATCTTGTCTACATCATGTCATCGTTCTTAAGGCGTTACTCCGTTCTTTATGGACTTAATACACTAGATGCATGCTGGATAGCGGTCGATGTGTGGAGTAATAGTAGTAGATGCAGGAAGGAGTCGGTCTACTTGTCTCGGATGTGATGCCTATATACATGATCATTGCCTTGGATATCGTCATGATTATTTGCTTTTCTATCAATTGCCCAACAGTAATTTGTCTACCCACCGTATGCTATTTTCTTGAGAGAAGCCTCTAGTGAAAACTATGGCCCCTGGGTCTATCTAAATCATATTACTAAAACTCTAAAAATATTGCTGCCATTTTATTTTATTTTGTATTTTTTTTCAATCTATCTATCTATCATATACAATTTAATCTTGCAATTGACCGCCGAGGGATTGACAACCCCTCGTTTGCGTTGGGTGCAAGGATTTGTTGTTTGTGTTCAGGTGCTGCTAACGAGGTGTTGCGTGATTCTCCTACTGGTTCGATAACCTTGGTTTCATAACTGAGGGAAATACTTATATCTACTGTGCTGCATTATCCCTTCCTCGTCGGGGATAAAACCAACGCAAGCTACAAGTAGCAGGAAGAATTCCTGGCGCCGTTGCCGGGGAGACATCATCAACATCTATCAAGTACCTTTGCATAAACTCTCATCTCCTTGCATTTACTTTATTTGCCTCTCGTTTTCATCTCCCCCACTTCTAAAACGTTTTTTTACAAAAATACAAAAATATTTTCCGTTTGCCTTTTTCTTGTTTGCTTGTTTGCTTTTTGCTTGCTTTATCATTATGTCTAGTTCTTCGCTCGTTACTATTACCCCTGAAAATGAAGTACTTAATTTTAAACAAAGGGGAGGAGAGAATTTAAAAGATGCTTGGTATAGGATTTGTGATGCTCATAATAGATCAACTCGTAAGCAATCCTGTACCATCCTTCTTCGCAATTTTTATGTGGGCATTACTACTTGGTATAGATTTGTGCTTGATACTATTACTGGAGGGAATTTCTTGATGTGTCCCCCTACGGATGCTTTTAATGCTATGGGAAATTTAGTGGGATCACTACCTATTATTATTAATGAAACAACTTTGACCTTGGAACATGTTATGCAAAGGTTAGATGCTATTGAAAACAAAATGCCTACCATTGAGCATATTGAAAATTTAGATAAAAAGATTCATAACCATGTCACTCAATTTGGATCAAAAGTAGGTATTACTCTTAAGATGCTAAAAGAGAAAGAACCAATAATTAATGAAAGGGTGGAACAAAGCCCCGCTAGGATCGATAAGTTGGAGGAAATTATTAATAAATTAGGTTCTGCTTTTTCTTCCGCTAAAACTATTGAAAAAACTATTCCTAGCAAGAATTGCAAGTTTATGTATGTCCCTAAAACCAATGGTGCTACTTCTAGTAATGGAAAGGAGGGTCTTAAAATGATTAGCGTGCACCCCGATTTCATTGGTATAATTAAGGAACCTATTCAAAAAAGTAAAATTCTTGATTTTGTGCCTAGAAGTGTGATGGTGAGAAACACCTATGTTAAATCTATTAGAAAAAATGGATGTGTGATTGAGGAGTTGGAAACCAAAGATGACAATACTTGAAACTATGCATTATGCCTAGCTAGGGGCATAAAACAATAGCGCTCGTTGGGAGGCAACCCAATAAATAAAATAATTTTTTCTGTTATTGTGTGTTTTTACTTTCATGCTACTGGTATGATTGATTTTTTGTGTTTTTAATTAGTGTTTGTGCCAAGTAAAGCCTTTAGGATGATTTGGAAGATAATATAATTGATGCTGTTTGGAAAACAGAAAGTTTTACGTCCAGTGCCCGAATTTTTTTTCTGTACTGGAGCATTGAAAAAATATGAAATTTTTACAGAGTATTGGTATATGAATTTCCCACGTTTTCCTAATTTTTCAGAATTTTTGGAGTTACATAAGTATGGCTTTTAAATAGATTGCTACAGACTGTTCTGTTTTTGACAGATTCTGTTTTTTATGCACTACTTGCTTGTTTTGGTGAATCTATGGATTGTATCGGAGGGTATAAGCCATGGTGAAGTTAGAGTACAGTAGGTATAATGAAAAAATAAAATATGAATGGGTTTGCAACAGTACTTAGAGTGGTGATTTGTTTTGTTATACTAACAGATCTCACGAAGGTTTTGTTGAGTTTTGTGTGATTGAAGTTTTCAAGTTTTGGGTGAGATCACGATGGATGAAGGAGTAAGGAGTAGAAAAAGCCTAAGCTTGGGGATGCCCGAGGCACCCCAAGGTAATATTCTAGAAAGACTCAAGCGTCTAAACTTGGGGATGCCCCGGAAGACATCCCCTCTTTCTTCTACCAACCATCGGTAATTTTACTTGGAGCTATATTTTTATTCGTCACATGATATGTGTTTTGCTTGGAGCGTATTGTATTATATGAGTCTTTGCTTTGTTTGATTTTTAGTTTGTCACAATCATCCTTGCTGAACACACCTATCTTGAGAGAGCCACACGTTTATCATCATTTGTTAGAATACTCTATGTGCTTCACTTAAATTTTTTTGAGCTAGGCAGTTGCTCTAGTGCTTCACTTAAATCTTTTTGAGCATGGTGGTGGCTATATTTTGAAGAAATAAACTCTCATACTTCACTTATATTATTTTGAGAGTTGATTAAAATTTTGAAGAAATGAATTCTCATGCTTCACTTATATTATTTTGAGAATTGATAAGATTGAAATTTTGAAGAAATAATTGCACTCTCATGCTTCACTTAAATCTTTTTGAGAGTTGATAATAGTAACGGTAATTTGCACAAGATATGAATTTGGTCCCAAAGTGATGAATATTCAAGAGGGATATAAATAAAAACTTTCATATAGATCATTGGATATGATAAGCGTGATTCCTTGCAATAGTTTTGCGATATGGAAATGATAATATGTGAGTCATGTTAGTGAGTAATTGTGATTTAGTAAAAATATTAGTGTTAAGGTTTGTGATTCCCTATGCATGCACATCAAGTCAATAGTTATGCAAAGAAATTATATCCTACTTATGGTGCATTATTCGGTGTTAGTTATGTTCAATGCAAGTTTATGACCGTTTTCATTTTTTGGTTGGTTGCTTATCAATCTATTTGCTAGCCTTCATTTGTACTAAGCGGAAATACTGCTTGTGCATCCAAAATCCTTAAACCCAAGTTGTGCCAAATGTGTCCACTATATCTACCTATATGCGGTATTTCAATGCCGTTCTAAGTAAATTTGCGTGTGCCAACTCTAATTTTCAAAATAATTTTTCTGTTTTGTGTGCCCGTACCGCTCATGAAGCGGCAGGGGGTGGCCATTATTTTCCATGCTAGGTGTGTTATTCTCACGATGAGTGTTTATTCACTTGTCATTGCACGAGAGAGTGGCTGGTAATAGGGATGCCCAGTCCCACAATGAATCAAAAATTAATAAAAACAAAATTCCTTGGAAAGTGTTGGTATGGAGGGCACCCGTGGATACGGCTAGCCATGGATTGTGAAAGAATGGTGGAAAGGAAATAAACTTTACTTTCTATTTGGGAACCGCCTATGATGTGTCTAGCATGGAAAATATTGGGAATTGTCGGTCGTTTTCATTGACAGGAAAAGCATGCCTCTCAAAATATTTTTATCTCTTTAATTTCAGCCTTGAGCTCTGGCACATTTGACAAATCTCTGCTTCCCTCTGCAAAGGGCCTATCTATTTACTTTTATGCAATTTTTATTTTTATTTGAGTCTCCATCTTCTCTTATAAAGCACCAATTAGAGAGCACTATTGTCATACTTGTGCATTGGATGTAGCTAATATTTGAGTGTGTTTCATGAATGGATCAATGATTGAGCATAATGGGCTAGGGATAACTTTCTTTAGCGTTGATATTTTGAAAGACATGGTTGCTTGTTAGCATGCTTGAGTATTTATATCTTCATGTCAAATTATAGACTATTGCTTTGAATCATTCAAGTCCAATGTCCATGCTATAAAATAAAAGAATATGTGATGAATATGATAGGCAGCATTCCACATCAAAAATTCTATTTTTATCATTTACCTACTCGAGGACGAGCAGGAATTAAGCTTGGGGATGCTGATACGTCTCCAGCGTATCTATAATTTTTTATTGTTCCATGCTGTTATATTATCAATCTTGGATGTTTTTATATGCATTTACAGCAATTATATATCATTTTTGGAGACTAACCTATTAACTTAGTGCCCAGTGCCAGTTGCTGTTTTCTGCCCTGTTTTTGTTTTATAGAAAATCAATACCAAACGAAGTCCAAATGCCACGAAACTTTTTGGAGATTTTTTTCTGGACATATACAACACTAGAAGCTTCGGGAGAAGACCAGACGCCAGAGGAGGTGGCCACGAGCCACCAGGGCGCGCCTGGGGGGGCAGGCGCGCCCTGGTGCCTCGTGGGCCCACCCCAGCTCCGTTTGACCTAATTCCACCACTATAAATTCAGGAAAAATCAGAAACCCTTAGGGGAGTCCGCGAAATACTTTTTCCGCCGCCGCAAGTTTCTGTTCCAGAGAGATCCCATCTGGAGGCCTTCTCCGGTACTCTGCCGGAGGGGGAATCGATCATGGAGGGGCTCTACATCAACCTTGCTGCCCTTCCGATGATGCGTGAGTAGTTTACCATAGACCTTCGGGTCCATAGTTATTAGCTAGATGGCTTCTTCTCTCTTTTTGATCTTCAATACAATGTTCTCCTCGATGTTCTTGGAGTTCTATCCGATGTAATCACTTTTTGCGGTGTGTTTGTTGGGATCCGATGAATTGTGAGTTTATGATCAGATTATCCATGAATATATTTGAGTCTTTGCTGCACTCTTTTATGCATGATTATTATAGCCTCGTATTTCTTCTCCGATCTATTGATTTGGTTTGGCCAACTGAGTTGATTTATCTTGCCATGCGAAGAGGTGCTTTGTAATGGGTTCGATCTTGCGGTGCTCAATCCCAGTGACAGAAAGGGACATGACACGTATGTATCGTTGCCATTAAGGGTAAAAAGATGGGGTTTATTCATGCATGAGTTTATCTTGTCTACATCATGTCATCGTTCTTAAGGCGTTACTCCATTCTTTATGGACTTAATACACTAGATGCATGCTGGATAGCGGTCGATGTGTGGAGTAATAGTAGTAGATGCAGGCAGGAGTCGGTCTACTTGTCTCGGACGTGATGCCTATATACATGATCATTGCCTTGGATATCGTCATGATTATTTGCTTTTCTATCAATTGCCCAACAGTAATTTGTCTACGCACCGTATGCTATTTTCTCGAGAGAAGCCTCTAGTGAAAACTATGGCCCCCGGGTCTATCTAAATCATATTACTAAAACTCTAAAAATATTGCTGCCATTTTCTTTTATTTATTTTATTTTGTATTTTTGTTTCAATCTATCTATCTATCACATACAATTTAATCTTGCAATTGACCGCCGAGGGATTGACAACCCCTCGTTTGCGTTGGGTGCAAGGATTTGTTGTTTGTGTGCAGGTGCTGCTAACGAGGTGTTGCGTGATTCTCCTTCTAGTTCAATAACCTTGGTTTCATAACTGAGGGAAATACTTATCTCTATTGTGCTGCATCATCCCTTCCTCTTCGGGGATAAAACCAACGCAAGCTACAAGTAGCAACCGCATTTCCCCTACACCACCATCGCAGGTGCTTGCTCTAACTTGGCAGTGTGATATGTGGTTGCATGTTGCATATGGTGTCTAGCTTGTAATTCTTCTAATTTGGTTAAATTGCATCTGCTATTCTGCTTAGTTTACACATTATACCTGTTAATGTGACATGCCTTCCTGTTTTTGGTACATACTACATCTGTCTATTAACCATGTCCTTACATAAAACTACTGTTCTTGTGTATCCCGCATCAATCACTTATGATGAGACACCTTTAGTATATGTCGCTTGATATTTGTTGCATCTTGCATATGATTTATAGCATGTACCGCGTCTAATTTGTTGAAACACCATTTATTATGAGACGCTTTTAACTTGGCAGAGTCATATTGGTTGCATCTTTCATGTGGTGTCTACCTTGCATTGCTTCTAATTTGTTGAAATGGCTTCTGCTTAGTTTACACAAATATGTGTGAATATGCCATGCCGTCCTGTTTTTTGTACATATTCCATCCTTGTATCATGTGTTTGCCTTACATCCAAGTAGTGTTCATCAGTATCATGCATGAATGAGTTCTGAAGAGTGATTTTTATTCCTTTTTCTTGTCGTTTGACTTGACAATGCAAAATCAATAAAGCAGAAAGAAATTAGCAAGGCAGTGGATGATGGTGCTCCTTCCGACCAACTGAAATGGAGGGTCTCTAGAGATTCTACTCCGCTATCCTCCAAACAAGATTTGCAAGACAACACATGCATAGACAGTCAACGTAGTTGTGTTGATGATGAGCACATCTCCCCTACCCAACCATCACAGGTGCTCGCTCTAACTTGGCACTGTTATATGTGGTTGCATGTTACGTATGATGTCTAGCTTGTATTGCTTCTAATTTTGTTGAATTGCATCTGCTTAGTTTACACATTATACTTGTGAATAAGACACGTGTTCCTGTTTCTAGAACATACAATATCTGTCTATCATGCCATGTTCTTACATCAAAGTACTACTGTTGTGTAACCTGCAACAATCACTTATCATAAGCCACGTTTAACTTGTGAGTGTGATATAGGTTGCATCTTGCATTTTTTTTCTAGCTTGTACTACTTCTAATTTGTTGAAATGGCACTTATGACGAGACAGTTTTAACTCGGTAAAGTGACATTCGTTGCATCTTTCATATGGTGTCTAGCTTTCATTGCTTGTAATTTGTTGAAATGCCTGCTGCTTAGTTTACACATCATAGGTGTGAATATGCAATGCTGTCCTTTTTTCTTACATATTCAATCCTCCTATCATGCGGTCGCCTTACATGAAAGTAGTGTTCATCAGCATCATGCATCAATGAGTTCTGAAAAGCGAATTTTATTCATTTTTCTTGTGGGTTTGACTTGACAAGGCAAAAAAAAGAGAGGAAGGAAAAAAGTAAGGCAGGGGCTGATGGCGGTCATCTGGCGCCACCGATAAGGAGGCGCTCTAGAGATTCTGCTACTACTGCTAGTGCAGTAGAAGTTCCAAGTAAATATGATGTGCCCAACAACCCTACTCCAGCATCCCAGGTGCTTTCTCTAGCTTGGCAGTGTGATATTTGCTTGCATGTTGCATATGGTGTCTAGCTTGTATTGCTTCTAATTTGATTAAATTGCATCTGCTTAGTTTACACATTATACATGTTAACTTGCCATGTCTTCCTTTTTTTGCATATACTACATCTGTCTATTACATGTTCTAACATCGAAGTATTGTTCGTGTCTATCCTGCATCAATCACAAATGATGAAACACATTTAACTTGGTAGTGTGATATTGTTTGGATCTTGCATATGATTTATTGCTTGTACTGCTTGACATTTGTTTAAATGCCACTTATGACGAGACACTATTAACTTGGCAGAGTGATATTTGTAGCATCTTTCATATGGTGTCTAGCTTCCATTGCATTGTTTCTAATTTATTGAAAAGCCTTCTGCTTAGTTTAAGCATCATAGGTCTGACTATCTCATGCCGTCCTGTTTTTCGAACATATTACATCCTCCTATCATGCGGTTGTCTAACATCAAAGTTCAGTTCGTCTGAATAACACATCAATTAGTTCTGAAGAACTAAATTTGTATTCCTTTCTCATGGGTTTGACTTGACATGGAAAAAAAAGAGGAAGGTCCATAGTGGGAATGGTCCGTTTAAGGGCCCGTAGCATAACAGGCCGTTAACAGGCCGAAAGTCATCACAGGCTTAATTCTATTGACAGTCATAATGGCTCGTTAATGGGTTGGAATACATGATGGGCTGAAAATGGCCCAATGGGTTAACAGACCACAAACGGGCCGATTGTAACCACGGGCTGAATCTGGCTCATTAGCATAACAGGCCAGTAACAGACCGTAAGTAATCGAGGGATGGAAATGAGCCCAAGATTTTATGGTCCTTTAGAAGGCCGAAAGAAAACACGGGCTGGAAACGGCCCAACTGAATCATGCGCCTTTAATGGGCTCAAAGCCGTTTACTTTTCATGATGGGCCAGAATCACCATAGGCCGTCAATGGGCCCAGAGAAACAAATGGCCTAATATGGGCCGAAAGACATCACGGGCCATAGATGGGCCGAAAGTGACAACGGGCTGAAATCATAAGGCATGGCCCACATGGCGCTAGTGGGCCGAATTTTGAAAGGCCATAACAGGCCGTGAGTACCCGGGCCGTAAATGGGCTGTATGCGACCAGGCCGGTAACAGGCTTTCCATGGGCCGGCCTGCTAACTTTTGACCAAGTCAAGCGGGCCGGCCTTTTTAACCTAAATGGACCACTGTTGGGCCGTGCCACGTGTTGACGTATCATAGGCGTCTCTCGTCCAATGAATGGATGACATCTGTCCCAATGTCGAGCTGACACGTGGCTCCGCCGGCGAATGAGAAATTTACACGTGTAAAATCGTCATTGGTCAGGGCTGCTAACGGGTTATTGAAAGCACATTTGCTCCCTTGGTGGTTTTGGTAATTCATAACAACATATATCTCATTGAACTAATGTCCATTCAAGTTAAAGATTTCAGGATGTTCAATGATTGGCATGGCATGGACTAGAGACGTGGATCCCTCAAAATGCTAAGGACAAGGATTGGCAAAAGCTCAAGACTCTACTTTTTTGGTTTAGTGATCCAAGATCACATTGAGTCCATAGGAAAGCCAATACTATTAAAAGGGGATGAGGTGTTGCTTAATGATCCTTTTGCTCAAGTGCTTAGTGACAGTACTCCTAAACCCTCAACCACTCTCTCTACCCAAATATGTCCAAAACCTATATTCCAACTCGACCCCACCGAATTTCTCTATCCGGCCCCACCGAGTTCATCCAAGACTTAGCCACTGCCAAAACCCTAACAAATCAGATCCACCGAAATGGATCTCGGTCTCACCGAGATGGCCTTGCCAACTCTCTGGAATCGTTTGCACTTACTTCGGTCTCACCGAGTTTGTAAATCGGTCTCACCGAGATGGTTTGCCAACTCTCTGTTGCCTTATTGCTTCACTTCGGTCCTACCGAGTTGATGCAATCGGTGCCACCGAGATGAGGATTGCCCTAGCCATTGCACTTCGGTCCATCCGAGTTGTTCGTATCGGTCCCACCGAGATTCCTAAAGTTCATATCTTTTACACAGTTCGGTGCTACCGAGATTATTGTTTCGGTGCCACCGAGTTGAGTCAAAAGTGTGTAACGGTTGGATTTTGTGTGGAGGCTATATATACCCCCTCCACCACTCCCTTCTCAGTAAGGAGAGCCATCAGAACGTGCCTACACTTTCACCATACATTTTCTGAGAGAGAACCACCTACTCATGTGTTGAGATCAAGATATTCCATTCCTACCATTTGAACCTTGATCTCTAGCCTTTCCAAAGTTGCTTTCCACTCAAATCCTTCTTCCACCATAGCCAAATCTGTGAGGAGTAGTTTGAGTGCTGGGAAGACTATCATTTGAAGCACAAGAGCAAGGAGTTCATCAACAACACACCATCTATTACCTTTTGGAGAGTGGTGTCTCCTAGATTGGTTAGGTGTCACTTGGGAGCCTCCAACGAGATGTGGAGTTGAACCAAGCAGTTTGTAAGGGCAAGGAGATCGCCTACTTTGTGAAGATCTACCCCTAGTGAGGCTAGTCCTTCGTGGACGTAAGCCATGGTGGAATAGACAAGGTTGCTTCTTCGTGGACCCTTCGTGGATGGAGCCCTCCGTGGACTCGCGCAGCCGTTACCCTTCGTGGGTTGAAGTCTCCATCAACGTGGACGTACGATAGCACCACCTATCGGAACCACGCCAAAAACCACCGTGTCTTCATTGCGTTTGAATTCTCCGATCCCCTCCTTTACATACATATGCAATTTCTTACTTTCCGCTGCTATACTCTTAGAATTGCATGTGTAGGGTGATGCTTGACATGTACTATTGCTAAAATCTGCCCACAATTAAAATCTGGGAAAAGGTTAGGTTTTATTTGGTCAAGTAGTCTAATCACCCCCCCCTCTAGACATACTTTCGATCCTACAGTTATCGGATCCAAACCGGAACCCGATAGCTTAACGGCGACCCGTTACGGTGGATGCCACGTGTCGGTCACCCTTGACAAAAACACTTCCATGACGCGACATTTATCATCATCGAAGTGGACACTTCCGTGATGATAATTTCAGTATTGTCATGGAACACTTCTACGACAGCACAGGTATGACTATCTTGATTTTGTCATCAAATTGTCACGGATGTACATGTATGACAGAAAACTTGACCTACTGTGACCAAGACATATCATCATGGAAGTGTTTTTTTTTGTAGTGAATGTAATAACAATTATTGAATTCCAAAATAAATCCAGAAGGAAGCTAGAGCAGCATCGTGCCAACCTCCAACGCAGCAACTCTTGCTTTGTTGCCGACCCTAATGTCAATCTCCCCTTGTGCCACACGCCTAGTTCTTACCAGCCCCTGCATCGAGTTGCAAATATGAACAACCGATCTGGTATCAAATACCCAAGAGCTAGTAGATATGTCAGCAAGGTAAATGTCTATAACATATGCAACAAGTGTACCTTTTCCTAAAGTCACACTTCCGGCCTTCTTGCCATGCTCAGCAAGCCACTTGCTACAGTTCCTCTTCCAGTGACCAGGTTCCTTGCAATGATAGCAAATGGTCTTCGAGTCCGGTCTTGACTTCGGCTCAGCGGCGGAGGTTACCTTCTCCGTGCCCTTTGCCTTTTTCTTGGACCAGCTCTTCTTGAACTTAACCGATTTCTGCACCATCAACACTTGATGCGTGCCTTTCTTAATATCCTGATCTGCCACTTTGAGCATCCCATGCAATTCAGTGAGCTTCTTATCCATGCCGTGCATATGATAGTTCGAGATGAACGTCCCATAGCTAGGCGGAAAAGAACCCAAAACTGCATCGGTAGCCAGCTCATCCAGGAGCGGAAAGCCTAACCGATCCAAAGCTTCCATGTATCCGATCATCTTGATCACATGCGGGCTCAGTGGATCACCTTCCTTCAGCTTACAATCCATCAAGGATCGCTAGACATTGAACTTTTGGTCCTAGCCTGTACCTGAAACATGCTCTTGAGACTCTCGATCATATCGAAAGCCCCAACATCTTCGAAATGCTGCTGCAAATAGGGCTCCATACAAGCCAGCATGAGACAACTGATCTCGTTTGATTCATCAACGAGTTTCTGGTAGGCATTCCTGGTTGTGGCATTAGCATTATCGGCAGGTTCCTCTGGAAGTGGATCCTCTAGAACATGTTCCTTTTTATCGTGCTTGAGAACAATTCTCAAATTTCTATATCAGGTGGTAAAGTTTGTTCCATTAAGTTTATCCTTTTCCAAGATTGATTTCAATGCAATGTTGGGTTGAGCAGGTGGTGCCATTGATCTACAACAAAAAAAATATGCAATCACTAAGCAATGTATTTATGTAGAGTAATTCAAGCCTTAAATATAAATACTCCCACTGAAGTCAGCATCCCTCCGCAAACTCTCAGTGATTCAGGATCCGACTAGCGCATGCGACTAGTGAGCTTTAGCATCACTGCTAGCCAACGTGCCTATCCGGTAAGCAACTCCTTGCTAATCGTATCTCTATACGACTCATGTCGGTCGGGTAGGTATCTTATACCCCAGCTCCCAACCTTCTTTGCCACAAGGCCCAAAACCGTTTTGATAGCCTTGTCAAGTTAACCTGATGCAGTGCATGTCTATGTCCGACACGAACCCTCCAGTTCAAGGACACCTAGTAGCACCCCAATTTTATGAGCCCACTACTAGACGTACTTGACATGCGAAGGTGTAACATTGGGAATGACAAACGTGCTTGATATTAATGAGGGATCTTTCTACCATTTTAACATGCATAGAAAACAAGAAGCATAACAATCACAAATAAACATATATTGTGAAATAGTATGGCTCCTTCATGGACGTCCTTCCAGGCCGGCTCCAACTTTGATGAACCGGTTGGAACTCCATCTTGTTCATCATGCCGGGACGCCAAGGCCTCGAACTTGATCTCTGTCTCTCAAGTACTACAACTAGTAATGAATTTTACAGAGAATCACAAGTCGACACCCAGGCCGTTATCTATATCTATATCTATACTTATACTAATTAGGGACTCCCTAGAAATTCCCATGTTAATCAGTAATTAGGAGCCGTTAATCTGGTGGGACCAAATTATTACGGTGTAGATCGATCCATCTAATTCTCGATTAAAAGTTTGCTCAGTCGTGAAAAAAAGGCTCCAAGGCCCACGATACATCTGTGTTGGTTGTAAAAATGAATCCCCCTAAGACTCGATCATATTACAAATCCACCATTTATATTCCTACTAACGAAAGCAATATTTATCTTTTCTTTTAAAAGCAATCCTTATCTCTCTCAAGAAAAAAACTCTATCCACTCATATACTCCAGCCGTCTCCTTTCCGTTAAAACAAAAGAAAAAGACCTATCTCATCGTCTTCTCGCCCAATCTTCCGGTAATGGCCATCCGGTAGCCGCAAACCCTAGCTTGGCCGCCCGCTGAAACGCCCAGCGCCCACTGCCTCGCCACCTTCAACCTCTTGACCATCGAGGGTGGCAGAAACGACGGAGCCGTGCAGTTGTCGGCGCCCGTGTGCGTAAGGCGCCACTGCCTTGCGGAGCGGCTGCAGTCCTGCAGGCTGCAGCGCGCCCTTCCTCGAGCGGCACGCATGGCTGGCGGCATGATGCCAACGGCAAACAACGCCTGGTGGAGGAGCTCTAGCAGGAGGCGGACAGTGGCGTTCTTCTTCGTTGTGGGATCCTGAACAGTAATGTCGCCTGAAGCGGTGACATGCTCATGCATATGACCTGCAACTAACAGCAGCTAGACTCCTAGGGGATGGAATCGAACAAAAGGTACTCCTTCCAGTACAACACTAACACTATGCAAAGTGGCCCTTTCCTCTGCCAGCTCAAATCTTGATCCGTTCATGTTTGAGGTAGTTTATACAGAGAACGAGAGGCTGCTGAGCCAGAGAACTATGTTAGGCTGGTGGACCAGCTGTTCACCTTCTTCTTAATACCATTTATTTTTGGGTGACGGTCGCCTCTGTGTCCACTCAGCAGGGAAGAATCTATCATGAATTTCCTCCACTACAAAATTTTACCCATATATATATAATATCTCTAATAGTACCCTGTACGAAATGTTAGTGCTATTTCTGCAATTTTGTAAGCTAAATTTATCGTAAGTGCATTGCATATGTAAGTAATCTAGGCTAGACTAATCTTGTGGTGTTCCATCAATTTTTATTAGAATAGAAAAAACTTATACTAATTAGGGACTCCCTAGAAATTCCCATGTTAATCAGTAATTAGGAGCCGTTAATCTGGTGGGACCAAATTATTACGGTGTAGATCGATCCATCTAATTCTCGATTAAAAGTTTGCTCAGTCGTGAAAAAAAGGCTCCAAGGCCCACGATACATCTGTGTTGGTTGTAAAAATGAATCCCCCTAAGACTCGATCATATTACAAATCCACCGTTTATATTCCTACTAACGAAAGCAATATTTATCTTTTCTTTTAAAAGCAATCCTTATCTCTCTCAAGAAAAAAACTCTATCCACTCATATACTCCAGCCGTCTCCTTTCCGTTAAAACAAAAGAAAAAGACCTATCTCATCGTCTTCTCGCCCAATCTTCCGGTAATGGCCATCCGGTAGCCGCAAACCCTAGCTTGGCCGCCCGCTGAAACGCCCAGCGCCCACTGCCTCGCCACCTTCAACCTCTTGACCATCGAGGGTGGCAGAAACGACGGAGCCGTGCAGTTGTCGGCGCCCGTGTGCGTAAGGCGCCACTGCCTTGCGGAGCGGCTGCAGTCCTGCAGGCTGCAGCGCGCCCTTCCTCGAGCGGCACGCATGGCTGGCGGCATGATGCCAACGGCAAACAACGCCTGGTGGAGGAGCTCTAGCAGGAGGCGGACACTGGCGTTCTTCTTCGTTGTGGGATCCTGAACAGTAATGTCGCCTGAAGCGGTGACATGCTCATGCATATGACCTGCAACTAACAGCAGCTAGACTCCTAGGGGATGGAATCGAACAAAAGGTACTCCTTCCAGTACAACACTAACACTATGCAAAGTGGCCCTTTCCTCTGCCAGCTCAAATCTTGATCCGTTCATGTTTGAGGTAGTTTATACAGAGAACGAGAGGCTGCTGAGCCAGAGAACTATGTTAGGCTGGTGGACCAGCTGTTCACCTTCTTCTTAATACCATTTATTTTTGGGTGACGGTCGCCTCTGTGTCCACTCAGCAGGGAAGAATCTATCATGAATTTCCTCCACTACAAAATTTTACCCATATATATATAATATCTCTAATAGTACCCTGTACGAAATGTTAGTGCTATTTCTGCAATTTTGTAAGCTAAATTTATCGTAAGTGCATTGCATATGTAAGTAATCTAGGCTAGACTAATCCTGTGGTGTTCCATCAATTTTTATTAGAATAGAAAAAACTTATACTAATTAGGGACTCCCTAGAAATTCCCATGTTAATCAGTAATTAGGAGCCGTTAATCTGGTGGGACCAAATTATTACGGTGTAGATCGATCCATCTAATTCTCGATTAAAAGTTTGCTCAGTCGTGAAAAAAAGGCTCCAAGGCCCACGATACATCTGTGTTGGTTGTAAAAATGAATCCCCCTAAGACTCGATCATATTACAAATCCACCGTTTATATTCCTACTAACGAAAGCAATATTTATCTTTTCTTTTAAAAGCAATCCTTATCTCTCTCAAGAAAAAAACTCTATCCACTCATATACTCCAGCCGTCTCCTTTCCGTTAAAACAAAAGAAAAAGACCTATCTCATCGTCTTCTCGCCCAATCTTCCGGTAATGGCCATCCGGTAGCCGCAAACCCTAGCTTGGCCGCCCGCTGAAACGCCCAGCGCCCACTGCCTCGCCACCTTCAACCTCTTGACCATCGAGGGTGGCAGAAACGACGGAGCCGTGCAGTTGTCGGCGCCCGTGTGCGTAAGGCGCCACTGCCTTGCGGAGCGGCTGCAGTCCTGCAGGCTGCAGCGCGCCCTTCCTCGAGCGGCACGCATGGCTGGCGGCATGATGCCAACGGCAAACAACGCCTGGTGGAGGAGCTCTAGCAGGAGGCGGACACTGGCGTTCTTCTTCGTTGTGGGATCCTGAACAGTAATGTCGCCTGAAGCGGTGACATGCTCATGCATATGACCTGCAACTAACAGCAGCTAGACTCCTAGGGGATGGAATCGAACAAAAGGTACTCCTTCCAGTACAACACTAACACTATGCAAAGTGGCCCTTTCCTCTGCCAGCTCAAATCTTGATCCGTTCATGTTTGAGGTAGTTTATACAGAGAACGAGAGGCTGCTGAGCCAGAGAACTATGTTAGGCTGGTGGACCAGCTGTTCACCTTCTTCTTAATACCATTTATTTTTGGGTGACGGTCGCCTCTGTGTCCACTCAGCAGGGAAGAATCTATCATGAATTTCCTCCACTACAAAATTTTACCCATATATATATAATATCTCTAATAGTACCCTGTACGAAATGTTAGTGCTATTTCTGCAATTTTGTAAGCTAAATTTATCGTAAGTGCATTGCATATGTAAGTAATCTAGGCTAGACTAATCTTGTGGTGTTCCATCAATTTTTATTAGAATAGAAAAATGGTCCTTATCACATATATAGTACGCACTAGGAAATCATGATTCATGGAATCATTGGCAGTTGATATATATGATGGTTGATAACAATACTTTAGGGTACCCATTCTGCCATATTTTACATACGCAACAAATATTTTAACACCTGATCTGGTAGAGAAAACAGACTGAGATATTCTGTTCTTACCTACTGATAAATCTTTATCAAGCACTTAGCATTCAACATGATTCAGTTTCCAGCGCTTGTGGTTTGTAAGTCAGTCGACCGTATCTTTTCCATTGTGTTCGCACTCATTTTTTCTCTCTCTTTCATATCAACTTATTTTGATTATCATTGCCCATATGTATCTAATTAGGTTTGCAATTACACTTTGTTTTATTTATCATCTGTATCTAGAAAATCAGATTGTGAAGCTTACAATTTATTGTTTTCTGTGAATTCCCTTTATTTTGCTGATAGTCCACTACTCAGGATTATAAGAGACATCATCTTTGTGAGCATTTTTCCTTCAGGTGTTGCAAGGTGTTGGTATGGTTCTACAGAGAGCTGCACAGCATGCCTAATTTGTACTTACCTTGCAGTTCTGTAGATCTACTACAATTATATGATGTCCTCAAATCAGAACTTTGCAAGCATGACAAGATATCAACATATGATTTTTGCCTCTGTTTTTATGTTGTGAATTTCTGTAATTTGCTTAGACTTTGCGTCGGGATTAAGATCACGATAATTGCAAGGATTTTCATTTTCGGTTTTGAAAGGTATTGGTGATGTTCCAGTCCACTACTGCAAAGCGCACCTTTGGTTCGATCATACATTCATAGTAGTTTGATGTACTACGTTTTGGTTGGCAGAGAGGATTCTTATGGGGACACATGATTCACTGTATTTTGTTTTGTTTTCAGGCCGATGAAATTGCTGGACTGAAAAAAAATCAGTGTGTATATAAGGTAATTCTCATTGCAACGGTACACTTTCCTCTACAAAAGGTATTGCTGTAATAATAATTTCTACTCTATATTCTAATAAGTTTTGGTTGGACACTTGAGCTCCGTTAGCAGTTCTGTAGATCTACTACAATTATATGATGTCCTCATATTAGAACTTTGCAAGCATGATAAGATATCAATGTATGATTTTCGCCTCTATTTTTATGATGTGAATATCTATAATTTGCTAAGACATTGCGTCGGGATTAAGAGCATGATAATTGCGAGGATTTTCATTTTCAGTTTTGAAAGGTATTGGTGAGGTTCCAGTCCATTACTGCAGAGCACACCTTTGGTTAGATCATACATTCATAGTAGTTTGATGTACTACGTTTTGGTTGGCAGAGAGAATTCTTATGGTGACACATGATTCACTGTATTTTGCTCTGTTTTCAGGCGGATGAAATTGTTGGACTGGAAAAAAAATCAGTGTAATATATGGTAATTCTCATTGCAATGTCCACTTTCCTCTACAGAAGGCGTTGCTGTAATAATAATTTCTATATTCTAATAACTTGCGGTTGGACACTTGAGCTCCGTTAGTAAGTTTTTACTACTAAATATATTCACTGACGCACTAATTGCAAAATTAATGTTTGTACGCAGTTACATGGTTCAATATTTATTTTTATTACAAATATATGGTTGTTTACATGCAAGTCTAGCAATATTTTGGAAATACTTTCTTTCAGTGATGACACTTGAGTTTTGCTACAAAATAAGCATTGTCAGGAGACTGCTTACTATAGAAACTAAATTTCTGTAAAATTCACTGCTGCTCTTTTGATTTTTTGTATTTTCCCCTAACAAATGTTCGATTTTTAGTACTTTATCATCTACATCAACTTTAGATGTATTAAGTAAAGTCACGTGTGTTTGTTAGGTCCTCACTTGACTTTTCTTGATTATAGGTAGTGTGCAATATTTTACTACCCCCGACTTCAAAAGGAGGCCGCTTATAATTTTTGAGATGCAACTCTGACCATCAATTAGAGTAAATTATGTTATGGCATAACAGTTGGCAGGATCAACCACTTTAGAACCTCCTCCAGTTGCACTCATATGCTAAAGATCATAACAAGGCTAGATTACATGATGACACTGATATTTATGAATTATTTCACATCCATATGTTACCCATTGTTGTACAACAGCTACAGCTACAGGAGTTATACAGAGTTTGAACATTGAGAACGATGCTATGCAATATGACAGCTGGTCATATAACTTGGGTAATGGAAAATAATGTACCAGAACCAAACCCTTATTTGTGATCCTCAACCTACCCCAGCACCATACAAATGTATATGGAAATCTTCTTGCTTATCCAAACAATAAAATTCTTCTGACTTCTTATACTGGAGAGACTTAACAATAGAGATCTGATGAAGAGATTTTTTTTGTTGAGTATAAAAATTGTGTTCTATGTGAGGAAGGCACAGATGAAACTATGATGTACCTTTTTTTTCTCATGTGCATTCAGTTAGATTTTTTTCGGTGGAATCTGGGTATTGGATGGGACACTGATATGCTCAATGAAGCAAAGAACAGGAAGAACATCATATATGTTTCAATAAGATCATGATTAGTGGGTGTTGGTCTATATGGAATCATAGAAACATCTTTGATAACAAAGATGCTAATATAGAGACGTGCATATTCAGTTTCAAGAAGCATTTTTGTATCATCATGAAGACGTCAAAACTTAGCCTAAAGGAGGGATCACATATAGAAAGACATGTTTTCTTTTCTTCTCCTCCTGTACATATTCACATGTACCTTATCCATCATATTAATAGAAGACGAGTCACAGTTGGGGTTTACCCTACTGCTCAAAACAATTAGACTAAATAATCATAAGTCATGTAACTTATAAATTGTATATATCAATTAATATCTTGCAGAAAATTTATGTAGTAGGCAATTGATAAAAAAAGTAATAACAAACATATGTGCCAAAATATCAAAAATCGACAATGGAGAATGTGGTTTCCTAGATATATGGTTAAGTGTGGAAGATCCATGGATGATTACAGAATAAACAAGGTATTAATTAATTAATTAATTGTTTAAAAACAAGGTATTAATTAATGGAGCTTAGGGACCAGATAGTTCCTACGCTTGGAAATGGTCCATCGATGAATCGGATGCGAACGACCAATAAAAATTGGACAAAACTTACAAGGTAGTTCTTAATATGAAATATTCACATCTTGCATTCAAAAAATACATGGTATTAATTAATGAAGCTTTGTCTCAAAAAAAATTAATGAAGCTTAGGGGCTAGATAGTTCCTCCGCTTGGAAATGTCCGTGGATGAATCGGATGCAAACGACCAATATGATTTGGACAAAAGTTACAAGGTAGCTCATAATATGAAATATTCACATCCTACATTCAATAATCTAGCCCGTGTATTCGCACGGGTTGACGACTAGTACATTATAATGACAGCGCTTTGGGTCCTGCCGGTTGACAAATCATGACGCACAGGCCATGTATAATTTACACACATGCATCACATACACATGAGCCACACTATTCACATCAAACCTGCAAAACAAAGTTATGGATAGAATCGCATTCTACCGTTTTGAGTGAACGTGTACGAAATATACGGTGCAACGCACACGGCGGTCCCCGATGGCGGAAACCGATTCGTAGGGGTAGGTTGTGTCACGACCTTATCAATTCCGATCATCAGAAATCATAGCCACATCGATCCCCATGTGCAGTTGATCTCATCAACCGTGCACATAGCCGATCTTATAAACGACAACAGATCTCATCTGCCGCCTCCACATATCAAATATGCATACGATCTGATTCCAAATTGTGACAGCCCAAGACCAAGACCTCCAAGACCTCCATTATTATCATGATAGTCTCATGGCCTGCTTGTTTGTGATGTTTGTCTTATTTTATTTTGCATCATGCATCATCTCCATAATCTTGTTGTGATTGTTTTCTTTTAATTATTGTTCATGTGCATTGCCTCCCTCCTCCCGCGCGCGGCCTGCCAGGACCCAGATCGGGCCCTGGGAAGCCCATCGGGGCCCGAGCCCCGTACGCCGCTGCGCCTCCCGCAGCCTCCGCCCAGCTCCTCATTCGGGAGGGGAGCTCCCGATCCACCACGGCCGCACGTCCCCGCCGCTCCGGCAGGAGCTCGCCGGAGCTAGCAGCACCACCACCGGAACCAGGCCGTCGCGCCACTCTCTCTCTTTCTCCCATTCTCTCCCTCTCCTTCTTTTTATTCTTCAAATCTCTCTCTCACCTTCGGCCATGACCACCCGCAGGAGCTCAAGAGCGTCGCCCCATGCGCTGCATCACCAGCACCGGCAGTCTTCGACTCGCCGGACCTCGACCTCATCCAGGCACCGCCGGTAACCTCGCCCCTGCCTCGTGCCGCCCCCTTTCTTCCTTTTCCCTGTCGCCTTCTCACACCTCGCTCCCTTTCTCTGTTCTTCCAAGCAGGAGCGCCATGGATGGCCACCCGAGGATGCCGCCTCCTGTCGTTTCCCTTCGTTGCTGGAGCTCCCGCAAGCCGAGTGCCATCGCCAAGTCCCCTGCCTCGCACGAGCACACGGAGTCCGCGTCGACCTCACCTACTGCTGCCGACGCTAGCCCTTGCCGCCGTTCGTCCCCGTCGTCCAGCAACTGGATCCGGCCGCCCTCCGTCGACTTCCGTCGAATCCCCATCGCCGCGTCAAGTCCTGCCGCCGGTCTCTGCTTCCTCTGCTGCGAGCGAAGGAGGAAGCGCCCTGCTCGCTCGCGTTGACCCCACCTGAACCGCTCCGTCCCAGCGCCGACTCAATCCCTCGATCCAAATGGGACGGCTCCGTCTACTGCACCCACCGGTCCAAGGACCCTCTGGTGAGCGAACCCGCCTACCCCGCGCCCAGGGAGACCTTTGCTATCATGCGCCCAGTGCCCTGTTCCAGCCCAGTTACCAGATTCAGCCCGCGTAGTGTTTTTTTTTCGTCTCTGCGAATTTACCAGTTTCCAGTACATGCATATTTACAGAACTACCACTGTTTTAAGATGTGCATATCTAAATATCCATGCATCCAAATAAAACATATCATATATGAAACTTGAGTAGAATTTCATGTAGTTTCATAATATCCAACTCCCATCCATGTTAAAAATGTTTAAATTGTTGTTTGCATTTAATTTGCATAAATGACATGCTAAAATGGTTTATTTCGCAACTAAATAACCGTAGCTCTGAATTAAATAACCTATATATGTAAATGGGGTAGAAAAATGTGTAGATTGTCATGGTGCACTTTCTTTTGCTGTTTAACAACAATAAAATTATGTTTTAGGCAGAACAGTATCAAATTCGAAATTTGCATATAGGGATTTTCTGGAATTGTTATTTGTTATTTCCGGCCTCATTTAAATTGCCTAGATAGGTAGATTAATTATGCTTCACCTCCTGCCAGGAGTAACAACATTTAATCTTGTCATTGTACATAAATGGGAGTGAACTAAATATTTGAGTGTGGAGTTTCGTCAATATGCAACTCGGTGCATATTGAGGTTCACTTAATGTGTAGTATTTGATTGTTGCACTTTGCCATGCCATGCATCCTTAAACTTGACATGCATCATACTTGGTTGTGCATAATGCCATGATTATGCTTGTGTGTTTACCATGTTGTTTGCTTCTTTCCGGTTGTGCTTCTTCTCGCTAGTTCCGGTTACGTTTCGGAGTGAGGATTCATTCGACTACGCTTGTTCGACTACTTCATGGACTCGATCTTCTTCCTAGCGGGATTCCAGGCAAGATGACCATTACCTTGGATATCACTACTATCTTTGCTTGCTAGTTGTCTCGATGCTATCGCTATGTCTCGCTACCAACCACTTGTTTGTCAGCCTCCCAAATTGCCATGATACAGCCTCTAACATTCCACCATCACAGCAAACCGTTGTTTGGCTATGTTACCGCTTTGCTCAGCCCCTTTTATAGCGTTGCTAGTTGCAGGTTGTTCCATGTTGGGACATGGATATCATGGGATGTCACAATATCTCTTATTTAATTAATGCATCTATATACTTGGTTGTGTGTGGAAGGCTCGGCCTTTTGCCTGGTGTTTTGTTCCATGCAAGCCGCCCTAGTTTCCGTAATACCGGTGTTATGTTCCTTGATTTGCGTTCCTTACATGGTTGGGGTTTATGGAGCCCCCTTGACAGTTCGCTTTGAATAAAACTCTTCCAGCAAGGCCCAACTTTGGTTTTAACATTTGCCAACATAATAATACTGAATCAAATAATTAATTTGCATAGGGGGTCGTGTCCCCGAGGATTCTTAATTCAACATAATACAGGTGGGCCAGTGCTGATGGTGTTGGTCCAAACTAGAGCCCCTTGCAGCGCCACCACGAGGAAACTCGAGGCACTGGTTTTAGTTGTACGGACTGCTCATCCGGTCATGGCCTGAGACGAGATACGCGCGGCTACTATCAGGGTGTCGGCACGCCGTGAGGTCTTGCTGGTTTTGTTTTACCATTGTCGAAATGTCTTGCACCGGGATTCCGAGGATACTTCAGGTTATCTTGAGGTTGATCGGGCTATCTCGAGGTTGAGGTCTGATAACCCACAAGTATAGGGGATCAGTTGTAGCCTTTCTCGATAAATAAGAGTGTCAAATCCAACGAGGAGCTAAAGGTAGAATCAATATTCCCTTCAAGTTCTATCGACCACCGATACAACTCTACGCACACTTAACGTTTGCTTTACCTAGAACAAGAATGAAACTACTTTGTAGGTGTAAGGATAAGTTTGCAAGAATAAAACTAGAAGCACTTAGCGAGAATAAAACTACGAGTAATTTGCAAGATAATAAAAGTTAGTTTTTTGTAGAAAGCTTTTCGTAACACAAGAGAAAGATTTGTCCCTAGGCAATCGATAACTAGACCGGTAATCATTATTTCAATTTTATATGAGGGAGAGGCATGAGCTAACATACTTTCCGTACTTGGATCATATGCAGTTATGATTGGAACTCTAGCAAGCATCTACAACTACCAAAGATCATTAAGGTAAAACCCAACCATAGCATTAAGTAACAAGTCCCCTTTACTCCCATACGCAACAACCCCCTTACTCGGGTGTAAGCTTCTGTCACTCTAGCCGCCCACTATAAGAGAATTATGAACGTATTGCAAACCCTACAGCGGGAATCCCTCATGCTTGCGCGACACGGAGGGCACCATAGGACAGCACCAAAATAAAACATACAACTCAAACCAATCACGATCATCAATCAACCCATAGAACAAAACGAATCTACTCAAACATCATAGAATTGCCACATATCATTGGATAATAATATATAGAGTTAAGCACCATGTTTAAGTAGAGATTACAGCGGGGAGAAGAGGTGTTACACCGCTGCATAGAGGGGGAGAGAGTTGGTGTTGACGGCGGCGAAGTTGTTGGTGTAGATCGCCGTCACGATGATTGCCCCGGCGATGTTCCGGCGCCACCGGGAGAGAGGGGGAGAGAGCCCCCTCCTTCTTCTTCTTCCTTGGCCTCCCCCCTAGATCGGAGGAGAGTTCCCCCTCTGGTCCATGGCCGCCATGGCTCCCGAAGGGGAGGAGCCCCTCTGAGATTGTATCTCTCTCTCTCTGTTTCTCTCCTGTTTTGCGTTTATTTTCTGACCCCTTCACCTTTTTTTATATTCCCGGAGATTCGTAACTCCGATTGGGCTGAAATTTTGAGGGGATTTTTCTATGGAAATTATCTTTCTTGCGGCGAAAGAAGGGCCCCAACTGACATTCGAGGGAGTCACAAGGCAACACGGCGTGACCCCCCTAGGGCTGCGCCCTGTTGCCTTGTGGCCACCTCGGTCACCGTCTTGCATTGATTCTTCTTACTAAAAATCACATATATTCCAAAATAATTCTCCGTAAAATTTTATCGCGTTTGGACTTCGTTTGATATGGATTTTCTGCAAAACAAAAAACAAGCAGAAAACAGGAACTGGCACAGGGCACTGCATCAATATGTTAGTCCCAAAAATAATATAAAATGTTGCCAAAAGTATATAAAAGTTGTAGAATATTGGCATGAAACAATCAAAAATTATAGATACGATGGAGACGTATCAGCATCCCCAAGCTTAATTCATGCTCGTCCTCGAGTAGGTAAATGATAAAAAGATAATTTTTGATGTGGAATGCTACCTAGCATAATCTTGATCATGTAATCTAATCATGGCATGAATATTAAGACACGAGTGATTCAAAGCAATAGTCTATAATTTGATATAAAGACATCAATACTCAGGCATACCAACAAACAATCATGCCTTTCAAAATAAAAATGCTAAAGAAAGTTATCCCTACAAAATCATATAATCCTGTCATGCTCCATCTTCTTAATATAAAGTATTTATCATGCACTACCCCGATGACAAGCCGAGCAATTGGTTCATACTATGGGTGGAATAGAATATAATGGTAGAGATTAATAAGGGGAAGTCAAAAAGGAAGAAAGTCTCGCATCAACTCGGCGGATCAACGGGCGATGGAGATGCCCATCGATCGATATCAATGCGAGGAGTAGGGATTGCCATGCAACAGATGCACTAAGAGCTATAAGTGTATGAAAGCTCAAAGGAAACTAAGTGGGTGTGCATCCAACTTGCTTGCTCATGAAGACCTCGGGCATTTGAGGAAGCCCATCATCGGAATATACAAGCCAAGTTCTATAATGAAAATTTCCCACTAGTATACGAAAGTGACAACTCTGGAGACTCTCTATATGAAGAAGATGGTGCTACTCTGAAGCACAAGTGTGGAAAAAGGATAGTAACATTGCCCCTTCTCTCTTTTTCTCTCATTTTTTTTGTTTTCATTTTTTCTTTCTTTTTTTTTCTTTTTTTGATGGGCTCTTTTTGGCCTCTTTTTTTTTCGTCCAGAGTCTCATCCCGACTTGTGGGGGAATCATGGTCTCCATCATCCTTTCCTCACTGGTACAATGCTCTAATAATGATGATCATCACACTTTTATTTACTTACAACTCGATATTACAACTCGATAAAAAAAACTATACAAGATGACTCTATATGAATGCCTCTGGCTGTGTACCAGGATGTGCAATGATCTAGTGTAGCAAAGATATCAAAAAACGGACAAGCCATGAAAATATCATGCTAGCTATCTTACGATCATGCAAAGCAATATGACAATGAATTCTCAAGTCATGTATATGATGATGATGGAAGTTGCATGGCAATATATCTCGGAATGGCTATGGAAATGCCATGATAGGTAGGTATGGTGGCTGTTTTGAGGAAGATATAAGGAGGCTTTTGTGTGATAGAGCGTATCATATCACGGGGTTTGGATGCACCGGCGAAGTTTGCACCGACTCTCAAGGTGAGAAAGGGCAATGCACGGTACCAAAGAGGCTAGCAAATTGCGGAAAGGTGAGAGTGCGTATAATCCATGGACTCACATTAGTCAGAAAGAACTCACATACTTATTGCGAAAGTTTATTAGCCCTCAAAGCAAAGTACTACTACGCATGCCCCTAGGGGGATAGATTGATAGGAAAAGACCATCGCTCGTCCCCGACCGCCCCTCATAAGGTAGACAATCAATAATAAATCATGCTCCAACTTCTTAGCATAACGACCGACCATACGTGCATGCTTCGGGAATCACAAACCTTAACACCAATATTCTTACTAAACCACAATCATTCACTTGTACACCCACATATTACCATATTAATATCGCAAAACTATTGCAAGGAATCAAACATATCATATTTAGTGATCTACAAGTTTTATGTAGGATTTTATGACTAACCATGTGAATGACCAATTCCTGTTGACTCTCCAAATAGATATAAGTGAAGCATGAGAGTTTAATTCTTTCTACAAAAGACTTGCCCACGCTCTAACAAATATAAGTGAAGCAAAAGAGCATTCTACAAATAACGTTTTTCCAAATGTAGAGAAACAGGCATCCAAACTTCAAATAATATAAGTGAAGCACATGAAGCATTCTATAAAGCCATACTCAAAAGATATAAGTGAAGCACATGAAGCATTCTACAAATCAACCAAGGACTATCTCATACCAGCATGGTGCATTATTAACAGAAAAAGAAAAAGCACACGATGCTCCAAGAATTTACGAATATCATGTGAGCGAAACAAAAACCGAAACATACCGATAATTATCGAAGAAAGATGGGATGCCTTCCGGGGCATCCCCAAGCTTAGACACTTGAGTCTCCTTGAATATTTACTTGGGGTGCCTTGGTAATCCCCAAGCTTGAACTCTTACCTCTCCTTATTCTCCTCATATCGATACCTCCTCGATCTTCGAACACTTCATCCACACAAAACTTAACCGAACTTTTTATTAGAGGGGTTAGTACATATAACATCAAATCCCATCATGTCCTGCTGTAACATTATTGTATAATTATAATAAAACATTACCCACTTTATGCTATCACAATTATATGGCTCCCAAGTCAATGGGGCTCAACAAGATTTCAAACATACGCAAATAAAGGAACTATAACAGCAATCTGTGAAAACAGGACAGTCTGTAAAGATGTAGATCAAACATATACTTCTGTAACTCAAAAAATTCTGAAAAATTAGGAAAAAATAACAAATTTACATAGAATTACTGTGTAAATATTTCAGAATTTTTGCACGCTCCAGTAAAATATGAAAATTCAAACACTACAGCAAAAGTTTCTGTTTTTCACAGCACACACCAAACAAGCAATTTAAACATCCTAAAGGTAAATCTTGGCACATTATTTTTATAATACAATGGATTTGTACAAGGGGATAATTATTTTTTTGAAAAGTTTCTGTAATCAAGATTCACAAAGTTTCCATGGGCATGAACAGAGTTCAAGGACGTCCCCCACTTCAACGGTGTTCGTCTTTTTGAAAGGTTTTAGGTTCCCCTCTATATATTTTTTGTTTTTAAACTTTTTAAAAGCACACAACAGAAATAAATGACTCTCTAAAACTTTCGGGTTGTCTCCCAGGCAGTACTTTCTCTAAAGCCATTAAGCTAGGCATACAGTGCTCAAGTAATTGATCCACCCGGATCCCAAGGTATATCAAAGCTAATTTTAATTAACAATGATTTGTAATTTAGTAGTGAGCACAAAGCAACATATATCATGCAATGACGAAGTCTAACTCTCTTTCTATGCATCGGCATGTCATAAAAGAACAATTCATGCACATCAAGTAAAGGCCAATACATAGCATAAACAGTTTCTTGCAATTTTATCGTATTGGAAACATAGAGAGTTTGAGATGTAGTTCCTCTCTCATAATAATTGCAAGTAGGAGCAGCAAGCACATGCATATTATATTCATCAAAATCATCATGTGCAATAGTAAAACGCAACCCATCAATATAATCTTTAATAAGAACAAACTTCTCCAATATAGTGTAGTTGGGAGAATTCAAAAAGATAATAGGACTATCATGTGTGGGTGCAATAGCAAAAATTTCATTCTTAACATAAGAAACTATAGCAAGTTCATCTCCATAAGCATCATTCATATTGGCATCATGGCCACAAGCATAGCAAGCATCAAGTTCATCAAAAAGGGATATTTCAGACGAATCAAAGGGATCATAGCAATCATCATAGCATTCATCCTTCGGTAAGCACGAACGGAAATTAAACAATGTATGAGTTGAAGAGTTACTCTCATCAGAAGGTGGGCATGGGTGATCAATCCGCTCTTCCTCCTTTTGTTCTTCGCTCTCCTCCTCATCTTTTTCATCTAATGAGCTCACAGTTTCAGCAATTTCTTCATCCATAGATTCCTGCAAAACATTAGTCTCTTATAGGATAGCGGGGACTTGCTCAATATATTCTTTAACATAAGAATTAGAAGCATAGTTTTCATAGCAATATTTAAGTATAGCAAAATTTTCAGATTTGTAAAGAGTAGCATCATACTTTTCAATCAAAGAAGCAATTTCATATGCACCCTTAAAAGCAACAAATTCTTCAATTTGTTCAATATCATAGTAACTATAAACACCTTTGGCATAAGAAGATAAGATTCCATTATCCTTAAACTCGCATTGGTATTGAAGGTGTTTTTTAGGGTCTTCAGAACAATAAGTAAAATCATATATTTCGCATAAATTCCAAGCATAGCATTGCAAACAATTAATTTGATGCCTTAAGAGTTTCCCTTTTTGAGACAAGCGGTGTCGCACAAAATAAGCATGCTCATCTAGTGATTTTCCATCAACTAAGCTAGTTGGGTTTTCAGCACGAGCACAAAGGGATCGAAGATTATCCAAGTAGAAAGCTTCAGCAGTATGAAAGAT
Source organism: Elymus sibiricus (assembly GCA_039707655.1). NCBI lineage: Eukaryota > Viridiplantae > Streptophyta > Magnoliopsida > Poales > Poaceae > Elymus > Elymus sibiricus. The sequence goes on from CM077676.1 coordinate 240,157,364, forward strand.
TTTGGGTGGTTCTTCAACCATTGGTTTAGCAAGTACAACTAATTTTTTTGGTATTTTACGTTTCCTACCCATAACTAAAGATAGAAAACAAGAGCACAAAATAAAAACTACTTAGTGATAAAGCAAACAAGCACACACGAGAATATCAACCCCACGCTATTGCTCCCCGGCAACGGCGCCAGAAAAAGATCTTGATAACCAACAAGTATAGGGGATCAATTATAGCCTTTCTCGATAAATAAGAGTGTCGAACCCAACGAGGAGCCAAAGGTAGAATCAATATTCCCTTCAAGTTCTATCGACCACCGATACAACTCTACGCACACTTAACGTTCGCTTTACCTAGAACAAGAATGAAACTACTTTGTAGGTGTAAGGATAAGTTTGCAAGAATAAAACTAGAAGTACTTAGCGAGAATAAAACTACGAGTAATTTGCAAGATAATAAAAGTTAGTTGTTTAGTAGAAAGCTTTTTGTAACACAAGAGAAAGATTTGTCCCTAGGCAGTCGATAACTAGACCGGTAATCATTATTGCAATTTTATATGAGGGAGAGGCATGAGCTAGCATACTTTCTGTACTTGGATCATATGCACTTATGATTGGAACTCTAGCATGCACCCACAACTACCAAAGATCATTAAGGTAAAACCCAACCATAGCATTAAGTAACAAGTCCCCTTTACTCCCATACGTAACAACCCCCTTACTCGGGTGTAAGCTTCTGTCACTCTAGCCGCCCACTATAAGAGAATTATGAACGTATTGCAAACCCTACAGCAGGAATCCCTCACGCTTGTGCGACACGGAGGGCACCATAGGACAGCACCAAAATAAAACATACAACTCAAACCAATCACGATCATCAATCAACCCATAGGACAAAATGAATCTACTCAAACATCATAGAATTGCCACATATCATTGGATAATAATATATAACGTTAAGCACCATGTTTAAGTAGAGATTACAGCGGGGAGAAGAGGTGTTACACCGCTGCATAGAGGGGGAGAGAGTTGGTGTTGACGGCGGCGAAGTTGTTGGTGTAGATCGCCGTCACGATGATTGCCCCGGCGGCGTTCCGGTGCCACTGGGAGAGAGGGGGAGAGAGCCCCCCTCCTTCTTCTTCTTCCTTGGCCTCCCCCCTAGATGGGAGGAGAGTTCCCCCTCTGGTCCATGGCTGCCATGGCTCCTGGAGGGGAGGAGCCCCTCCGAGATTGGATCTCTCTCTCTCTCTGTTTCTCTCCTGTTTTGCGTTTGTTTTCTGACCCCTTCACCTTTTTTTATATTCCCTGTTGCCTTGTGGCCACCTCGGTCACCGTCTTGCATTGATTATTCTTCGTAAAAATCACATATATTCCAAAATAATTCTCCGTAAAATTTTATCGCGTTTGGACTTCGTTTGATATGGATTTTCTGCAAAACAAAAAACAAGCAGAAAACAGGAACTGGCACTGGGCACTGGATCAATATGTTAGTCCGAAAAATAATATAAAATGTTACCAAAAGTATATGAAAGTTGTAGAATATTGGCATGAAACAATAAAAAATTATAGATACGACAGAGACGTATCAAGGTCTTTCCAACATTGATCGTGCGAGTTTGTGATGGACTAAGTTGGGACACCCTTGCAGGGTTAAATCTTTCGGAAAGCCGTGCCCGCGGTTATGTGGCGACTTGGAAATTTATAACCTCCGGTTGTACAGAACTTGACTATAAATCTAAGTAAAATACACCAACCGTGTGCGTAACCGTGATCGTCTCTTTTCGAGGGAGTTCGGGAAGAGAACACGGTGGGGTTATGTTTGACTCGTCAGTAGGTGTTCAGGATCACTTCTTGATCATATTAATTTGCGCCCGTTTATGCGTAGTTACTCTTCTTATTCTTGTACTCATAAGTTAGCTACCATACAATTCTTAGTGCTTGCTGCAACCTCACCTCTTAACCATACCATACCCATTAAGCTTTGCTAGTCTTGATACCCATGGTAATGGGATTGCTGAGTCCTTGTGGCTCACAGATTACTACAACAACAGGTGCAGGTATAGGCAAAGTGATGATATGACGTGAGAGCAATGCTTGTTCTATTTGGAGTTCTTCTTCTGCTTCTTCTTCTACATCAATCATAGGATGGGTTCCCGGTTGGCAGCCTGGGATTAGCAGGGTGGATGTCGTTCTTCTTTTTCATTTGATTTCATCCGTAGTCGAATCCTGCTCTTCTATATGATGATTGCAATGTACTGATGTATTGATGTATTCATGCTGTAGCTTGTGGCGAGTGTAAGCCTTTATCTGGTATTCTCATCTATTCAGTACATGATATGTTGTAATGATATCCACCTTGCGAAGCGTCTTCGATATGCGCTTCTATCCTTAGTGGAGCTTTTGAGTTCCTTGAGGATAGGACCGCATATTGGGCGTGACAAGTTGGTATCAGAGCCTCTACCAACCGCAGGAGCCCCCTTGATTGGTCGAACTTGGCCGTGTCGAGTCTAGAAAAGAAAACTATTTTGAGTCTAGCTATATATCGGAGAGTAGGAATTCTTTTTACTCCTCATCCCCATCGTCGCTTTGGTGAGGAATTATGACGTAGGTGTTTTGATTCTACTACTCTTCCCACTCAAAAAAAAATTTAGGATCACGCGGGTATTTCGGAATTGTTGCGATATCGTTGTGACGGGAACTCTGTTCTTGGTGCCTCCTGACATTTTGGGGTTGTGGCAGTGTCCCGGGGAGTTGAGCTCCAAGGTTTTCGCGTCACATTCGCATTCGCTATCGTTCCAGTTCCTAAATACCAGATGTCAGTGTAAAAATCGGCAGACCTCGGGGCAGGGGGTCCCGAGCTATGGATCTCGGATCGATGGTAACAAGGACAAGGGAGACAATATTTACTCAAGTTCGGGTCCTCTTGATGGAGGTAAAACCCTACGCCCTGCTTCTGTTTATATTGATTGGGATGTATCGAATACAGAGTTGATCTACCTCGAGATCGTAATGTGTGTCTAACTTCTAAGGCTAGGTGAGCGATATTGCGTTTATGTCCCCTATGGGCTAAACCCTATGGCTTATATACACGCCAGGGAGGGTATCTAGGGTTACAAGGTCGGTATCTAGGAGTAAGGCGGCTGGAAAAATCTTGGAGTGTACTACAAGTCTTCGGTAGAAACAGCCTCCATCACGTCTCCCGTGTGCGGCCTCCGGAGTCCATCTTGATCACGTACGAGGGCACATCGGCCCAACCGAGGAGACGGGCCGGCTAGGTTAGCACCCCCTAATCCAGGATACCGTCAGTAGCCGCCGAACTGGTCTTCTACGCCGAGGACAACTTTCAACAAACATCACTTCGGATCCGGAGTCCTTGGCTTGATAGACGAGTTCCACTTTACATTTCGGATTCTATTAATGGAGTATTGACATCTGTAGTCCAACCGAGCTTGTACCCTGCCCGAAGTGGGTAGATATCTTAGCCTTGAAGGCTCGTTGTTCAGGTATGAATGGTCCAATCCGGCCTGACAACTTTATCGAAGAGGCTCGTCCCATGACAGGTCAAGCAGTTACTGCCTCCCCCCCATAAATCGTGGTTTGAGGCAACTTTTTACTGGCACGTCCCCTCGAGGCAGAGATCGTGCCCGTTTTCTTAGGGATATCATCAAGATTTTGTTTCCCCCCATATGCTCAATGGCATTTTTGATGGGAATAGCGAGTTTATCGGCGCAGTAAGGGGGGCTTTTGGCCTTTCACAGGCTTATAAGAGCAAAAAGATGGACAGCGCCATCGACCATGCTCCCATTCTTCCCCTCTACTGCTTCGTCTAGCTCTAGCGCTCAGATCCATCCTGCCCACTTTTCCCTTTAGCGAGTCCAACCTCCACCACCAGCCATGGCCGATACCCTCAAGGGGCACTGGGGCGGCTCTGTAGTGACGGTCGCGACCATCTCGGAGCTGCGCGACGCGGGGTACCTGAGCCCCACAACCGTCGCCCGCGCTCCGGTGGCTGGCCAGCTTGTGCCTGCTCCCAACGCTGGGGAGCGGGTAGTCTTCGTCCCCCACCTTATCCGAGGCCTAGGGTTCCCGCTGCACCCTTTCGTGCGTGGGGTAATGTTCTACTACGGGCTGGACTTCCACCACATGCCCCCCAACTCCGTTCTCCACCTCGCCACCTTCATCACAGTCTGCGAGGCTTTCCTCCGCTGTGAGCCGCACTTCGGCTTATGGCTGAAGCTCTTCGGGATTAAGCCGAAGTCCAGCGGCTCGGATCTCGCGGAGTGCGGGGGAGCCATGATTAGCAAGAACCAGGGGGCTACCTGGTTCAAAGGCACCTTCATCGAGACAGTGAAGGAGTGGCAGAGGGAGTGGTTTTACATCACTGAACCTCTCGCCCCTGGTCAGACCGAGGTCCCGGCTTTCTCAGCCGGGCCTCACAAGAAGCTCAAATCCTGGAAAGCGAAGGGCGTCGCCTGGGGGAACCCAGAAGAGGTGGAGACCCTGATCGACAGGATCTTGTGGTGGTCCACCACGGGGAAGGTTGAGCTTGCCGACGTCATAAACGTCATGCTCAACCGCCGCATACTCCCTCTCCAACTTCGGGCTACCCCGATGTGGGCACAAAAGCCCGAGGACATGGACACCATCACCACCTTCTTCCGCTCCACCTTGGCCGCCATGTGGACGAAGCTCATGAAGCTGGCCAAGGACAAGATCCCCAAGGAAGGGGAGGACCTCGGCCTCGAGCACGGCTACGAAGCCCCCCCGGTGAGTGGTCCCTCAATCGTTATTCTTTTGTCCATCGTGCCGAGGAGTAGTATGTTGCTTGAATCAGTGTGTTTGATGTTTTGCAGAAGTAGTTGGCCTGGGTACAAGGGGTGAGATGCCCGGCCCCACTGCCAGAGGAGACTCAGACTCCCCTGCTCTCGGCGCTCCTGACCGAGGAGCCGCACGTGGTGGCCCCCAAAGGGACGAAGTCCCAGAGGGGGAGGTCAAGTGCTCGGACTCGCAGGACTTCGGTCACCCGGTCCGAAGAGACCCACACCTCCGCCGCCCAAGGCGGCGACGCAGAGGAGGGCGAGGAGGAGGAGCCCCCCCCCCCCCCTCGTAGGGGAAGAGGTCGGCGTTAGACGACGCCGACGTAGGCATGCCGCCGAAGGTCCCAAAGAGACCGAGGCGAACCTCGTCCGTGGTTGGCAACAAGTCATCGGGGAGAGCCGAACTCTCCGGTGACTCAGAAGAAGACCTCCTCGCTGTGGGGAGGAAGAAGCCGGCGCCCTGAGGGTAAGCCGTTATCTTTACATCCCATCTTTTTTAATCTGACAAGTCATTTTCTTGACAAGGGAAATCTTACCGAAGTGACTTTTTCTCATGCAGTCCGCCGAGGGTAATCCCCAGCGGTTCCTCGAGCGGGTTGCCATCCACCAGCGGGACTCCAGAGCCCGCCGCTCCTTCCCCGATGCATGACGGACTGGGGGAGGCAACATCCACCTTGGTCCCCGATGTCAACATGGCAGGGACCGACGAGGTGGCGATCATGGCCGAGGTTGGTATCGACCCAACAAGACCCAGGGAAGGATCGCCCCGTGGTCATCAAAGAAGGGCTGGGCCAGTCATCGGCCCAGCCGGCGTCTACCTCGGCTCCGCCGCTCCAGGTGGAGGCTGCCCGGGTGGATGCATCCGAGGTCATCCCTCCACCCCAGCCAATTGCCCAAGGACGGGCTGGCACGGGGTGGACCGAGGAGATGGAGGACGCCCTGAAGGGCTCCTCCATCAAGGAGGAGCACCATGCCTTAATAGGCGCGGCGCTGCAAGGCTACCGGTCCGCAGGGGCCGGCCTGCATGAGGTTTTCAAGAACCTCATAGCAGGTTTCGAGGTACGCTTTTTATCTGCGCATCCAGCCTACTTTGTTTATTTGAGCTTCTTGGAGTTATGCCTTTGTCCGAGGACATAAGAGTACAGCCTGCTAAACGGCTTAGTGAGTGAGTAGCCCCCGAGCCCGAAGTCGGTTTCAAGAAACCGACATCGGGGTCATTTGATTAAGTAGGAGCCTGTTGAGTAGCCCCCCGGGCGCCGCTTGAGGCAGCCATCCCGGGACTTTTTAGTAATCTTAACTGTTCTCTTTGTAATAAGGATCTGTTTTTGTTCCAGGTTTTGACCTCGGTTCCGGACTCCGTCTCCGAGGAGATGGCGGAGATGAACCGGAAACTCGAGCAGTCTCAAGGTAAGGAAGTGCAAACTTGCCCTGTACTTTGGGTATAATGTGTTTTGTTAAAGAAAACAACTAAGGCCGAACTATTGTGACAACAGCAGCATTAGCGGAGTTGGAGACACTCAAGGCCGAGCTTGAAATGGCTCGGCAGGAGGTGCGTTAGCAGGAGGCTGCTGCCGCCGCGGCAGAGAAGGCCCGAGCTGCTGAGAAGGCGGCCGGGGAGAAGCACCAAGCGCGGGTGCTAGAGGTTGAGGAAACCCTGAAGGGCGTGTTTGAAGCACGTGACAAACTTCAAGAGGAGGGGCAACGAACAAAGGAGGAGCTCGAGAAGCTGCAACTTGCCCACTCCGAGCTCAAGACCTCGGCCCGAGCTGACCGCGAGGTGCTCCAGCAAGTGGAGCAAATCGCCTCGGGTAAGCTATTCTTGCTGCAGTGTTCGTTTGGCAGAAAAGGGTGTGTCGAGCTCACCCAGTTATGGCGTGCCGCAGAGGTCTTCGCGGATCTCCCGCAAAGCACGGTGGATGCGGTGGTGTACTTCGGCCAGCTGGCGGGCCACGAGGCGGAGAAGGCCTTCTGGGGGCAATTCCCAGGGTCGCCGTCCGCACAGCTGCTAAATCATCGAGTGAAGCAGCTGGTGGAGTTGTTTCGCATGACGAGACCGGTGCTCCAGGACCTCTGCATCGCACTGTGGCCTGCCGAAGCCATGCCGAAGAGCCTCTTCGGTCTAACATCCCGTCTCCAAGACGCCGTGCCTTGCGTGAACCGCTGGAAGAGGTCCGCGTGCTTTGAAGGGGCGCGGAGGGCGTATGCCTGCGTGAAGATGCACTTCCGAAAGGTTGATGCGGTTACATGTGCCGCGGGCCCTCCTGCCGACAAGCCGCGCACCGCCGAGCAGTTCTTCGCCGAGGTGGAGGCGGGAGCTCGGACCACAGAAGCGATGTGTCCAAAGGACACGATGTATTTTTAGGTATTACTTCGGAATGCCGAAGTTTATGATGTAAAACTTGATCTTTTGGTTGAAATGAAGATGGTTTTAAATTCCATGTGTGTTGTTTTACAATTAATTTTTCCTCCGATATGACTGTTTAAAATGAGAGTGGCTAGTCGTCGGCTTCAGCCCCCGTGTAGTTTATACAAAGGGTGTTCCTTAAGGCACACTTGACCCTTAGCCGACATCTCGGTACCCGGAGGTGATCGGTGCTTTATAGGAACTAGGCAATCAGACTATAGGGGCTTTATACCATTCACTTAGTCATAGGAGTTTGACTGTGGGGGCTGATAACCAGCCCCCGGTGTGGGAAGTGCTCGGCCGGGTCGGCCGAGGTCTATAACATGACACACTTCAGCTAGGAATGAAAGCCCTTCGTTTAACATGGGTGATCTCTATCGTCACATCGCTTGACGCGGTCTGCGGATTGCGGACCAGTTTGCGCATACCTAGATAGTCAGTTTTCGGCTTTCTCCACTGAGGCGCTATGCCAATTGACCTGGCAGCGCAATCGCAGTGGTTCTCCCGTTACGCCCTTAGCCAAATTTATCAGAAACATAAGGGGTACACATAGGAGCCGGGCAACCCAACTATTGACCAAAATCTAGGTTCGAAACTGATGCATATAAGGCCAAAATCCGAGACGCCGAGTACTTCGGACTTGTTATACGATTGTATCTTATTTACGGAACTTCTTCATCCCACAGGGGCCATGCTGATAAAGAAATATGATGGAGACCTTGAAAGGGCACAGTTTCTTTATTTCATAATTTCAAGTGTATACATGCCCAGCTGCGGCGAGAGGGGTTGAAAGAATACAATGTAAAATGTAAGGAAGAAAGAGGAAGAAACAGGGTGGATAATTGCTAATCGGATTTTGAAGAATCCGGGCCGCTACCTGCTGCACGTCTGCGTTTCCGAGCTGTTGACCAGACACTCACCATTGATGGTGAGGAGTTTGTGGAGGTTGAACCTTTTCGGCCCTTTATACGCTTTAAGCGTTGGATTGACCGAGTCCCTTTAGAGGAGACGTTGCCAAAGTCCATTCTATGGTTGGAACCACATGGACGTTAATCATATTTGGCTGTTTCTTTTACAGAGACTTGCCTGTGGAGGGGCTCGAAGCCACGTCTGTGCTAGTTTGAACCATGCTGACGTTTGAGTATATTTTTGGCTCCTCGATGGCCAGGGATTCTTTAGTGCGAAATTATGCGCCCTGGGGACGTAGTGCCCCCTCTAGACAGGGCATGCGAGGAGCCCGTATCCCTATTTTGGGTGCGGGGTAGCTGGCCGAGGTCGATCTGTGCAGCCCGTGCGTGCTTCAAAGAGCGGGCGGCTCGTTTATCGCTGCGGGCTGCCTCCTTGGACGCCTGTGCCTCGGCTGCGAAAGCCGCGGTCCGTTCCTCTGTCTGAAGTGAGCGTCCGGTGTTACCATTGACTGTGATAACGCCGTTAGGTCCCGGCATTTTAAGCTTGAGGTAGGTGTAATGCGGGACTGCGTTGAAGCGTGCGAAAACCGTGCACCCTAGGAGCGCATGGTATCCACTTCGGAATGGGACAATATCGAAGATTAACTCCTCGCTTCTGAAGTTCTCGGGCGAGCCGAAGACTACCTCTAGGGTGACTGTTCCGGTACAGCGGGCTTCGACGCCTGGAATGACACCTTTAAAGGTGGTAGAGCTCGGCTTGATCCGAGATGAGTCGATGCCCATCTTCCGAACTGTGACCTTGTAGATGAGGTTAAGGTTGCTTCCTCCGTCCATGAGAACGCGTGTTAGATGATAACCATCAATGATAGGGTCCAGGACGAGTGTCGCCGATCCGCCGTGCCTGATGCTGGTCGGATGATCGTGCTTGTCAAACGTGATCGGGTAAGCCGACCATGGGTTATACTTCGGGGCGACTGGCTCCAGCGCGTATTCGTCCCAAAGCACACGCTTCCTTTCCCTTTTAGGGATGTGAGTGACATAGATCATGTTGACCTCTGTTACCTCGTCAGGAAACTTCTTTTGGCCTCCATTATTGGCCCGCCGAGGTTCATCCTCGTCTTCGCTGCGGTGTTGGGTTTTACTCTGACCCTCTGCCGCTATCTTGCCGGCTTGTTTAAAGACCCAGCAATTCCTGTTAGTGTGGGTTGCTGGTTTTTCCTGAGTGCCGTGAATTCCACATGGGCGGTCCAGGAGCCTATCAAGTTGGCTAGGTCCGTCTTTGTTCCCTTTAAAGGGTTTTCTTTTCTGCCCGGATTTAGGTCCGGTGAACCCTGCGTTGACCACGGCGTCTTCAGTGTCGCTTCCGCCATTTTTATACTTGCGCTTATTTTTGTGGCGCTTTGGTTTTCCGTTTGCGTCGCGAGTTTCCGAGGTGCCTGCCTCGCCGTTATGAGTACTTTGGGCGAGCCAGCTATCTTCTCCCGCACAAAAGCGAGTCATCGGTGAGGTCAGGGCTGCCATAGTCCTCGGCTTATCCTGGCCGAGTTGCCAAGCCAACCATTCATCTCAGATATTGTTTTTAAATGCGGCGATGGCCTCGGCTTCGGAGCAGTCTCAGGGTATCTTCGAAGATGTTGATTCATTGCATCATGTTGATCTTGACGTCTTTGCTTTCGAGATCCCCATCCAAATACGACGACAGAAAGAGAGGGGAACTCTACAGGATTCGATCTTTATGAAGATCAAGCAATTCGCGATCAACTCATGGAATGAGATGTAAGAACATCTCCCGAGTTGTGACACAAAACACGCATCATGGGTGATGGAGAGAAGCAGATGACGAAGGTCCAATTTGGTAGGCAACAATTCATGCTTAATTAGAATGGTGCATAGGTTTCAAAGTAGCAAGGAATTAATTGCCCTTAACCGAACGGGGCACCGTAGAGGAGGTGACTCATTGAATTATCTCCTAAGTTAGGCAAAAAGAATTACTTTTGATATAGGGATCCTTGAAACTCTTTGTACCAGACTGAGGCAAATTCACAATTGATCGTTTGAATGAATTCAAAAGAATGGCATACTCAGACTGGAAAGGAAACTATGGTTATAGAACAATTCGGTAAACGGATGGCACATTCTAGTTGATACCGAAGGTATAACCCAGTGTCTGAGCGTGCTTTCACGAACTTGAGCATTTCCATATTCATCAGGGTTTTACCAACATCTATGCCAAAGATCCTGGCAACACTTCATACTACCATGATGAATAACGATGGAGGATGCAGATGCAAAGAAAGATATCACTTTCTCAGAATTCACCTTAGCGAGGCCAAGGAAACAAAATCTGGATGATCGACCAAGAGACATTTAGCACTCCGCTTCTAATGTTCTCCTCGATGTACTAGATACCATGATCATGCTTAAAAGCATCATCGATAAGGTCACCAAGTAAAGGTCGGACTTTGGGAACACAAAGGATCCAGAAGGAACAACTTCTAGAATAAGTCATAGGAAATCCTCATTGAGGAATGGCTAATGTTGCTGATACAAGATATTGTAATAACAGGTCTTCCGGCTAGGTGTGTTAGCCACAACATCCACCTTACCGGTTTAGAAAAATCAATATTATAGTTCTTGAGGAATGTTCCAACCATCACATCTGCCTAAGATTCAGATCTGGTTGGTGTCAGGATATTTCAGACTCAGCATGTCTGAAAAGGAAAGTTTGCAACACAAATCGATGAGATGACGCTGCGAGATTCTCAGAAATGAACTACGGAAGCAAGCTCCAAAACATGAGCTGGTTTGCAAGATACATGTGAACAGAATGTCCAGGACAATCATGGCCACATAGAAATCTTACAACAAAATACTACCGAGTTCTGGTTGGGAACCATCATCAAAGATATCGAAGTCTCTGTGCGGAAGTCTAAAGTATTAACTTTAGCACAGACTTCTTTTTCTTGAACAAATCAATCAGTGGCTTGGTGTGCTAGGAGATACATATGGAATGGAGGTTGCAAATCTACCAAACCATAGAATACTTCGCACCTGCATGATTAACTTGGGATGATTCCAGAGGAAGAAATCAAACTCTTCACAAACTCACGGCAGCAACTTGCATCAAATGCACGTGAACTTAGAGGAAGTCACTTCTTTCATCGTAACATGTACTTCATGACCTGGCACGAAGAAAATGCTTTCAAAAGTTTCCAATACTAGCTTTAATGTTCATCACAAGTTATGGGGAAGATAACAATGTTGCCGATGGGCTCAACAACAATTTATCAAGATACCCATATAGATGGAATTCCACAACTATGAGAACAAGGTGATAGCATTGGTCAAACCAAAAGACGTAATGGTGTATGCTCGAGGAAACAACCACGAGTAAAACAACATTAGGAAAATCGTTGGTGCTAATTTTGATTTGATAATAGCCCACACTCAAATCAAAAGATTGGATGAGACAATAGATCCAACAATTGAACATGAAGGTCAATCGATGAAGATACCATCTTTCTTCAACACACGGACAAAAGATACCCTTTTGGAACGAACTAAGTCAGATAAGCTTTTATCTTCCAACTCTCCAAGTTGTTGTTTAGCTTAACCAACTAGCTCAGGGGTATCCAACACAGATTCTTGGAGAAAGGGTGGTTTACAAGAAACCAACTTGATCACGAACTCATCATAACGGCCAGGGGACAACCTGGTAATTCTTCTGAGAAGATACTCGGAAAATCATGAACCACCGATATGTTACTAAGCTCGAGAACAATCTTGCTTTTCAGGGCAAGACGATATGATCAAAAGAGTGAGGGATTGGCACAATCCTAACTCGTTGATCGAAGAGTGCACCAAGAATAATGGACTAGGTAGCACGATCAATCTTAGAATGATAATTCAATAACCAACACGCTAAGAATGAAATTATCGTCCATTAACTACAAGGCAACGAGATTGCTAGGAGTCTTGATTTCACACATCATGATTCACTTGTCGGTATTCTGGTTACAACAACACGGGGACCAAGAAATAAATGATGGTGGCGAGAAGTATCACTGAATCAAGAATCCATAAGATGATGTGCAATTCCCATGACATTCTTGACATAAAGATGGTAACACTCCAAGGTAGAACAGACTAGAAGCTAGATTGGCCTCTTGATCTGCGGAATACAATTGCTTTGACCCAATCCAAGAAATGGATGAGGTGCTGGAGTTTGTTTCTCCTAGTCAGTCCGAAATAGAATGGCTTGATGGACCACAAAAATAGCAGGCAACGATGAACATGAATGCACAATTACTCTTGACTATAAATTGGTAGACGATGGTTGGAATACAACTGAAGAGGGACAACTCAAAGAACATATGATTTTTTGAGTTGTGGATGCATAGATTAGCATGTCGAACAAGGCTCAACATAATTCTTCTGGATAACCCATGCAGAAAGCTAGGATTGGCAGACTCACAATTATAGAGTGGAGAACTCATCAAGAGCACTCTTGTTGTGATCTTGTGGTTCAAAAGAACTTTGGCCATACTGGTTCATGGTATTGGAAGGATGATATACCACAGACCTTGAGGACTAAGCAAGGTTACTAACCAACCTAAAGGAGCTACAATCTCTATCAACATGAAATAAGTAGAGTGAATCTTGGGTTCAAGAACCCAGGAATGGAATACCTACTAACTAAATAACATCACGAAATGCTTTCGAAAATGATGGCCAGGATTATCACACTGGGGATACAACACAAAGGCTGAACCTCTGGGTGGTTCTCTGAGATATCCTAGTTTCCTAAAAACTTCAACAATTATGTCAAGGTAATGGAATACCTTAACACAACAATTAGTGTGTCTAGTCTGGCCCAAAAGACATTGAATCAAGATGAAAGGATTTGCAAATGCATCAGACTATTGTAGAAACCTTGGATAACTCGGACAGCATAACGGCTGTACGGGCATGAAAAATGAGACAACCTGCACGACAACTGACAACGTAACAACTGAATTATTATGGAAACTCCGATCCGAGAAGACAACACCTTTCCTATAAGTCTCCAGCATAGTAACTCGTCATCCTGATAGACAGATGAGAAAGCCTAGTTTCTTAACCCCGTAGAAAAGAAGAGGGTGACTCAAAATCTGAAGGACACAGGATAAGGAGTAAAAAGAGCCTTACGTTCCCTTCCACAATCAATTCCCCTGTATAACTAAAGCATTTCTAGACTCGACTTCGACCAGTTTGGCTTGGCAATCCTACAGGCAGTCAGGCTTTGATACCAAAGCTGTCGGGACCCCGATCCTAAGTCACACCAATCTAGCATGTAACACATCATATCACTTTGCGGCCTCATGCACGGTAACCCATGGCTGCCACCTTTACCTTGGCCAGGACCGTTTGCGTCTTTTGGTCACATATATGACTATGTCGCTAGCATCCATATGACAAAGAACCCGGGTCGACATGACTAGTTGTAAACCAAGGTAGCACAAACTTACTGGGACAGACATAGGTAACCCAACAATGCACGTGTCGGTCATCAGCGTGTGTACTGGGCTGTAGCAAGCTATCAGGACTTCAGTAACACCGCGTGACATTTCCTCGTAGGGACAAACACAAGAGCAAAGAAGGGTACATGTCGGTCCATCCATGTGTTCCGGAGCAGTAGCGAACTACCAAGGCTCAGTGGAAGCACTAAGAGGCATTTCCTTGTAAGGAGGGCTACCAAAGGCAAACAACTAGGTGTCGAATCCCACACATACCAAAGCATTTCAAACATACACACAATATGCTTGATATTTGTAGATACAACATGGCATCACAACATAACTCTACGACTCAAATGTATTTAGTTAAGAGGCTCCGAAGAGCCATACATAACATGATATTACAAGCAGAGGTCACATGACCCATCATACAAGGCATACAAGCAACAAGCGGAAGCATAACCTGTCGGAGTACAGACAGATAAAAGGAAAGAAGGCTAGAAAGCATGTCTATCTACAAGACCCTCCATAAGAGCCAGACCTCTGTCTGGGATTCCCAAGCTAATCGGTCAACATCGAACACATCGTAGGAACCACTAGTGAGACTGAAGTCTCCTCTGCAAAAACATAAATTAAGCAACCATGAGTAGAAAGGTACTCAGCAAGACTTACATAAGAACTAACTACATATGCATCGGTATCAACAATGGGGTTGTAGAATTTAACTGCAGCAAGCCAGCTTTGACTCAGTGACTATCCTGAACTACGACTACTAGTATTTTTTAAGGTGAGAAAGCGCACACGAGTCCACATAGTCACCACAACAATACACCACTATGGATCTGCTCCTGTCTCCCTACGGAAAGGCCATCTATAGCACTCACGCTTATCTTGCGCATTTTAGAGTATCCATTTAAATTGTCTATGAACAATGTAAGCTTCCAAATAGTCCATATCCGCGGACGCGGCTATTCGAATAGATCATTAACCCTGCAGGGGTGTACTTCTTCACACATGCTCTCACCACTTATCACCATATACACGTCATGTATCTCGGCAACCTTCAAGCGGAAGCCTAGCAAGGGTGTCGGCCACGACCTGACTAACCACACAAGACTCTAGTCCAGGTTTATCGCCTATTTGAGTTTGTATCCGCAAAGGAAGTCCGGCCAAAGTTTCTATCATGGCCCCAAACGATGAGTGCAAGGTTCCCAAGAGCACCATTCGGGTGTCACTTGGTACACCGTGCCTCGGTGTCTCTACCGCATCATAGCCCACCCCTAAGGTCAGCGCTATGCACGGCCGCCAACACATATCCTACAAACACGAAAAACTAGTTGCAACTCCTGGACAGAGATCAAGGCGATTAATAAGTTGAGAGGGGTCGAGTTACCGGAACCCAATGTGTGGTAATAACTGTCTTGGATCACAAACACGGAACTCAGTTCTTAAGGACGGTCTCAATGAGACAACCCACCATGTACTCCTACATGACCTCTCATCGCTACCTTTACCAAATCAGATTCGCACACTTATCTCTCATCAGTAGGACATGTTCACAACCATTCCAATTCATCGCCCAGCTGGATCAGACCTGACACAACTCTAAGCAATAGCAAGCACAGCAAGCAAGCATGGATGAGTAGGCACAACATGGCTCAAGCAATTCCTACTCATGCTAGTGGGTTTTACTATTTACTGTGGCAAAGACAGGTCATGCAGAGGAATGGGTTCAACTACCGCAACAAGTAACAGTTGAATCGTTGTTGTCCTAATGCAATAAAAGAGAGCAAGAGTGAGAGAGTGGGATTGTATCAGAATGCTCAATGGGGTTTGCTTGCCTGGCACTTCTGAAGATAGCAATGCTCTTCATCGGTGTCAACGATCACAACGTCGGAATCGTCTTCTACCGAGAAGGAACAACCACCGGCAAACAAGAAGGAACACAATCAATGCAATGCAACAATATGATGCATGATCATGACATGGCAATATGCTGTGATTTGGGCTAATGCAACTATCAACAATTTAAATGAAGTTGGTTTGAACCCAAGGTTTAAATTCAAACTCCATATAAGACATTTCAAATGCCATTTATTCAAATTGTCATATACAGCAACTTTAAGTTGTTCAAACATGCATGAAAATGCCATAAATAGGTTCTTCATAATTTTCTAATAATTTTTCATATATAAATTATTTCATTTGGAGTGACGGTTGAAATTCTATGATTTTTAGAAGTTTTGGCTATTTTCTAGAATTTCCTGGTTAATTGAATTATATTAATTCCAGAAAATGATTTACCGCGTCAGCCTAGTGTCAGTGTGACATCAGCAGTCAACAGGGGTGGTCCAGGTCAAACTGACCAGTGGGACCCGCATGTCAGTCTAACATCCAATTAACAGAGTTAATTACCACTAAATTAATCCTACACCTAAATTAGTTAGGGCCTGGGCCCACATGTCAGTGACCCAGGAAGGTCAAACCCCCGGTCAACTGGGGTCAAACCCACCAGTGGCTTGACGCTGATTCGTCCATTTTGCATCATGTTTTACTACTGTTATTTATAGTGTTTTTAATCAATATAACACTTTGTGGAGCAATTCTAATGCCTTTTCTCTCTTAATATGCAAGATTTACACAAGGAGGGAGATTGCCGGCAGCTGAAATTCTGGACCTGAAAAAGCTATGTCAGAGATACCTATTCTGCACATCTCCAAATGAGCTGAAATTTCACGGAGATTTATTTTGTAATAAATAAAAAAGTATTCGAAGAAATAAGTACCAGAGGGGGCCACCCAGGCGCCCACGAGGCACCAGGGCGCGCCACCCCACCCAGGCGCGCCCTGGTGGCTTGTGGGGCCCCTGGCCAGCCTCCGGTGCCCATTTTCTGGTATATAAGCCCATTTGCCCTAGAAAAAAAAGGAGCGGACTTTTGGGATGGTGCGCCGCCGTCTCGAGGCGGAACTTGGGCAGGAGCACTTTTGCTCTCCGGCGGAGCGATTCCGCCGGGGATACTTCCCTCCGGGAGGGGGAAATCGGAGCCATCGACATCACCAACGATCCTCTCATCGTGGGAGGGCCAATCTTCATCAACATATTCAACAGCACCATCTCATCTCAAACCCTAGTTCATCTCTTGTATTCAATCTTTGTCTCAAAACCTCAGATTGGTACCTGTGGGTTGCTAGTAGTGTTGATTACATCTTGTAGTCGATGCTAGTTGGTTTATTTGGTGGAAGATTATATGTTCAGATCCAATATGCTATTTAATACCCCTCTAATCTTGGACATGAATATGATTTGTGAGTAGTTACTTTTGTTCTTGAGGACATGGGAGAAGTCTTGTCATAAGTAATCATGTGAATTTGGTATTCGTTCGGTATTTTGATGATATGTATGTTGTTGATTCTCTTAGTGGTGTCATGTGAACGTCGACTACATGACACTTCACCATATTTGGGCCTAAGGGAATGCATTGTGGAGTAGTAATTAGATGATGGGTTGCTAGAGTGACAGAAGCTTAAACCCTAGTTTATGCGCTATTCCGTAAGGGGCTGATTTGGATCCATATGTTTAATGCTATGGTTAGAGTTATTTTAATTCTTCTTTCATAGTTGCGGATGCTTGTGAGAGGGAGTAATCATAAGTGGGAGGCTTGTTCAAGTAAGAACACCACCCAAGCACCGGTCCACCCACATATCAAATTATCAAAGTAGCGAACGCGAATCAAACAAACATGATGAAAGTGACTAGATGAAATTCCCATGTGTCCTCAAGAACGCTTTGCTTATTATAAGAGATCGTTCCGGCTTGTCCTTTGCTACAAAAAGGATTGGGCCACCTTGCTGCACTCTTTGTTACTATTGCTACTTGTCACTTGTTAAAAATTATCTTGCTATCAAACTACTCGTTACCGATAATTTCAGTGCTTGCAAAAAATACCTTGCTGAAAACCGCTTGTCATTTCCTTCTGCTCCTCGTTGGGTTCGACACTCTTATTTATTGAAAGGACTATGATTGATTCCCTATACTTGTGGGTCATCAGACGCCGGCGGCGGCAGACGCGGCGGAGTTGATCGAGATCGCGCTAAGGGGCACGGTTCGAGGCGCGCCTGGGCGCGTTGGAGAGCCCTTGCCGGCGCACGTTGAATGGTGGTGGCGGCCGGTCCTGTGGTGGCCGGAGGCGACGGCGGTGACCTCAAGTACAACAGTCGGCGTTCGGGTCTGCACGACAATGCGGCTACGGTGGCCGTGGCGATGCGTGCATAGCACTTACGGCATCTACGCGGCGCGGCGAGAACGATGGACGCACGCCCGGGACCAAATGGTCACCGGAGCGTCATCGGCGATGAGCTCAGGCAGCAGTGGCTCTCGGCCTCGATGGAGATGCGGCCTAGGGCTCGCAAATGCGAAGGGGAGGAGAGGGGTTCGGCTCGGGGGCTCACAGCGATCACGTTGAGCGGGTCGGCGAGCTCGGGGAGGCGTCGGAGAGAGCGGTGCGGTGAGGGGGATCTCCGGCGTCCGGAGGATAAAGACGACGGTGGTGAGGGCGTTCGGTGGCGTCCGGCGTCGTGTGGATTGGCGAGGAGGACGGTGACGAGGCGGCGAAGCTCGTGGGCAGCTCGAGGGAACGAGGGGGAGGCGGTGGTCGCGGTGTTTCACGTCGGCGAGCGAGCGATGGCTTCGGCCATGGCATTGGGGAGGCGAGGGAGAGAGCGGGGGGGGGGGGGGGCGAACGGGCAGTTGGCTCAATCGGGATGGCAGCAGGGAGGCCCTTTGCGTCGTCGCACTGTCCAGGAGGACGCAGGCAGCCAGAGAGGTGGCGTGGCGCACTCGCGTGCGCCATGCGCTGCCCTGCCTCTGCCTACTGGCAGAGGTAGGGGATGACTCGCACGGGCCAGGTGGGCTGGGCCGGCCAGGTAAGTGGCCCAGGTAGGCCTTCCTCTCTCTCTCTTTTCATTTGTTTCTATTTTCTAATTTTCATTTCTCTGTTTTGATTTAGTAAAAATATTAAATCATTTTTATAACTCCTGAAATAAATTGTGGGCACATTTTGAATTATTTCCAACAACCCTCAATGGTTTTCAGAATTATTGGAGCATTTTAATTATTTATAGCAATTAAATGCTCCAATTCAAATACATTATGATTTAATTCAAAAATCCAAAAATGACCTAGAAAAATGTGCACCATTTTTGGCAGAGGTTTTCACCCATTTCAAAAATGATGAACTTTTCTAAAGGGCATTTTGGATTCATTGAAAATATTTTTAATTGATCCTAGTATTACAAAGGGGTGCTAGGGTTTGATCATTCCCCATTTCAAATTTAATTGAAAATTAAACATGATGCATGGATGCAGATGCAACTATTTGCAATCAATATTCTAGGGTTGTGACATCGAGATCTCAAGCAATCAATTCTTTCCGTTAGTGGCAGGTTTTCACCTCAAATTTTGAGATGTTTTCCATAAGCCCACAATAAGCTTATTCTTTTCATTGTTGATTTTCCAACAACACCGTACAATTCTTCTTTGTAAGGATGCTTTTCAAATTCAATTGTGCTAGAAGTTGTCATTTGCTTCTCGATCTTTTCTTTTCAACAGTTTAGCTCTATTCTTTCGTTCCGGGGGCATTGTGATGTTGCTCTCTTCGACCCATTATCTCGTTTCGCCAAGATTGTCTCTACAAAAAAAAGAAACATCCATGACATTATGGCCCAAACAAAAACTTTTTCTGTCATGGTTGTGACACTTCTATTACAATAATTGTGACAAAAACACGTATCATCATAGATGTGGTGGGCTGTTACTTCTATGACAAAAAATTATGACAGAAAATGGGCTTTTCGTCTTGGGCGGGCCGGAGACGCACCCGCATGACATTCTTTGGGCCGTCCATGACGTAAAAAATCATGGTAGAAGTGAGGGCGAGGAAATTTTTGAGGAGTTCCCGGTTACGGTGGGTGGTCAGGCTGAGCGATGCAGTGTGGTTTTGCGCGTTTCTCTCTCGTACACATGCGTGTGTGCGAGGCGCTCGCTAACTGAACCCGAGAAAGGCGTACGTTCGCTTACTGAACCTGAGCGACCGATCGCCCTTGCACTATGTACTGAACACGAGCGATCGATCCCCTCGCACTACGTACTGAACCCGATCGATCCCTTCGCTGCTAACTAAAGCCGATCGATCCCTCTGCTGCTAACTGAACCTGAGCGATTCCTTCACTGCTAACTGAACCCGATCGATCCTTCTCGCTGCTTACTGAAGTCGATCGAGCCCCCGTGGAAGATGTAGCTAGCCGGTTGGGTTGCCTCTCGATGAACAATGCTTGTTGCTGCTGCTGCACGCGATACACGTAGACACGAGTCGAGACGCATCGATCGAGCCGGTTGGTTGGCTGTGGATGAAAAGTTCTTGTTGCTGCCGCCCGCTCGTACGCCCCACCCCAGCCGGTGGGGGTTGGATGAACAGGATCCCGGCCATGTAGGCAGTTGGCACTGGATGAACAGGACCCCGAGGAGGCCGTGCCGTGGTACGCCATACCCCAGCCGGTTGGGGGTGGATGAACAGGACCCCTTGGAGGCTGGATGAACAGTAGCCGGTGGAGGCTGGATGAACAGAACCCCGTGGAGGCTGGATGAACAGTAGCCGGTGGAGGCTGGAGGAAGTCAACGGTGGATGAACAGTAGCCCGTGGAGTTCCGTTTTGCGGTACGCCACACCCCTCCCGATGAACAGGACTCCATTTTGACCGTAGGCAGTTGGGGAGAAGTCCGTTTCCTCCGTTTTGCGGTACGCCAGAGCCCTCCCGATCAACAGGACCCCGTTTTGATCATAGGCGCTCGAACAGAAGTTCGTTTCCTCCGTTTTGCGGTACGCCAGATCCCCAGCCGATGAACAGGACCCCGTTTTGACCGTAGGCGGTCGAACAGAAGGCTGTTTCCTCCGTTTTGCGGTACGCCAGACCCCGAGTCAATGAACATGACCCCGTTTTGGCTATTCCATCCAAGCTAGTTGGCTCCCGATGAACAGGACGCGTTCCGACCCAGTCGGTTGGCTCCCGATGAACACGACGCTATTTCCTCTGTTCCGACCCAGACGGTTGGCTGCCGATGAACAGGAGGCCGTTGCTGCTGTCCATTACCTCTCTCCATGTACGCGTTCCAGACCCCACCCGTATGTACGTACGTGGCCATATTCTTTGTTGTGTGGCTATACGTACGTGTACACGATTTAGATGGGACTGTCTGAACTGCTACGTCAGGGGCTCAACTACGGCACGTGCCGCTACTTACTCAGCCACGGTTTATCCTTGCAGAGAGACCGATCGACCAGTATGTACGTACACGTTCGCGACCAGACAGACAACGCTACGTACACTTCGACCGGGTGGGTTCCTGCTGTCAGGGAGGATAAGGAGGCACTTCCCTGCGTGTGAAGATATAGCAGGTGGGTCCCAACTGTCAGGGGGAGGAATCATTTTTTTGCACGTAATAAGGAGGCACTTCCTTACGTGCGAAGATGTAGCTGGTGGGTCCAGCTGTCAGCATCACCACATACAGTCCTATGCCGATGGCTGTCGTTCATTGACCACGTTGACTACGCCGCGCCGAGAGCACCAAAGCGGTGGACGTCGGTGAGGCCTAGGAAGGGAACGACGCGGAGCCGGGGAAGACGTGGCAGTGGATGCCCACACGGAGGGGAGTACGAGGGTTGACTGGTTCGGCTGCAGTGTGAGGCTACCGTCGCCGGAGAATAACAGGGGATGTGGGTGAGTAGAGGGAAGGCCTAGCCAGCGGTGGGAGTAGGGTGGGGCGGTGAGGCCTGTGCGGCAGCACAGCCAGCCATGGGAGGCAGGAGAAGGCGGTCCCGCCGGCGCTGGTTTCGGCGGCTGGAGCAAGAAGATCAGAGATTGAAGAAGCAGCACGGCCGTTGGATGAAAATCCAACGGCTGCTGCTGCTAGAATCGTTTGTTGACTAAGTTGACAAAGCCCTGCGTACGGGTCAACTAAGTAGTCCCACAAGTCAGCCTCCAAATAAGGTCGGTCCCAGTAAGCAAGGGGAGGAATCATTTTTCTTGCGCGTAATAAGGAGGCACTTCCTTGCGTGCGACCATGGACCTCGTGGGTCCTAGCTCTCAACCTCTCCACGTACAGTCCTCTTCCGATGGCTGTCGTTCGTTGACCGCCTTGATGACGTCGTGCCGAGAGCATCAAGGCGGTGGACGACAACGAGGCCTAGGAAGGGAACGACCCGGAGCTAGGGAAGACGCGACGGTGATTGCCCACGCGAAGGGGGGTACGAGGGTTTACTGGTTCGGCTACGGTGTGAGGCTGCCGTCACCGGAGAATAACAGGAGGTGTGGGTGAGTAGATGGATGGCCTAGCCAGCTATGGGAGTAGGGTGGGGCGATGAGGCCTGCGCGGCAGCACAGCCTGCCATGGGAGGCGGGAGCAGGCGGTCCCGCCGGCGCTGGTTTGGGCGGTTGGAGCAAGAAGATCAGAGATTGAAGAAGCAGCACGGCCGTTGGATTAGCATCCAACAGTCAATGCTACTAGAATCGTTTGTTGACTATAAGTTGACAAAGCACTGTGTACGCGTCAACTTAGTAGGCCCACATGTCAGCATAACGTCTGTGGCGGACAGCATATAGCCCATTTGCTATTTTTCCTAAATTTACAGACCGATTGCTAATTCTTACGTAATTTATTGCAGCCCATATTATATTTTTAGAATACCTGACCATTTTCTCCAAGGACGGGATTAAACATTTCAACGATATTTCATTGAAATTGCCGAACTATTTTTAATCCCGAAATTTCGAGCCCGATAATAACTAAATTTAAAATATATTTAAATTAAGTTAAAATCCAATGAAATTTGAAATATCAAAAAATAAAAGAAAATTCGCAATTTGAAATTAATTGCCCATTTTCTTTGTTTTTATATATATACAGCGCATTTCATATTACTTATATGATTTACAACCCTTTTTGTCTGGGCAGGCCGAATGTATCCCTTGTCGTCTTGATATATTTGCAGCCCAGCAGGACAGAGAAAAAGAAATCGGCCTGTGTAGGCTATTCTACAAAAAAAAGGTGGGCTAGTCATTTTCACCATGAAAAAAAAATAGCTGGGCTCGTCATATTGTAAACAAAAAATAAAAGCCTGGGCTAGACGGGCCATAGACACCGCACAGCCCAGTTGATAACATACTTCGTCTCAACAACAACAACAAAACTACTCGAGCAACTGGGTCCCACGTGTCAGCCGCTCCATGTGCAATTCTCTCATAGTACGTTGACAATGTCGTAGGTCCCAGATGTCAGCAAACCAATGGGAGGAAGCATTTTTTCATGTAATAGGGAGGAGCTTCCTTGCGTGCGAAGATGTAGCTGGTGGGTCCCAGCTGTCAGGGAGTGGAATCATTTTTCTTTCGCATAATAAGGAGGCACTTCCTTACGTGCAACCATGGACCTCGTGGGTCCCAGCTGTCAGCCTATCCACGTACAGTCCTCTTCCGATGGCTGTCGTTCATTGACCACGTTTACAACGCCGTGCCGAGAGCACCAAGGTGGTGGACGACGGCAAGGCCTAGGGAGGGAATGACCCGGAGTCTGGGAAGACTCGGTAGTGGATGCTCACGCGGAGGGGAATACGAGGGTTTACTGGCTCGGTTGCGGTGTGAGGCTGCCGTCGCCGGAGAATAACAGGAGGTGTGGGTCAGTACAGGGATGGCCTGGCAAGCGATGGGAGTAGGGTGGGGCGGTGAGGCCTGCGCGGCAGTACAGCCAACCATGGAAGGCGGGAGCAGGCGACACCGGCGCTGGTTTGGGCGGCTAGAGCAGGAAGATCGGAGATTGAAGAAGGACGCCGGCAGTTGGATTGACATCTAACGGTCTCACGTTGTTAGAGTCGATTTGTTGACTAAGTTGACATAGCCATGCGTACGCATCAACTTAGTAGGCCCACAACTTAATATATAAACTAAATTTTTTTTGCGAGTATAATATATAAACTAATAAAATTATATATATATATATAAAGTAGAGATGACAAAATTAGAACTTTTTTTTGAGAATCGAGACAAAAATAGAACTGGGCAGTGCGTTTTCTTCAGTAAAAAACAGCTGGGCTGCTGATGTTCTAAGAAAAAATAAAACCAAGGCTGGGCGGCCCAGAGGCCAGTTGATACCTGCTAGATCCTTGTGGCCGCATGTCGTCATGGGATGCGCCTGTTAATAAACAAAACATAACCTGGGCAGTCTACAGGCCAGTAAATATTTGCTCGACCTCAAAAAAAATATACTACCTGCTGGATCCCAGTTTTCAGTCTCTCCTTGTAGAATTCTCTCGTTTATTGACTACGTTGAAAATTTCATGGGTCTCAGACGTCAGCATATTTTTGCCATCGTGATAATAAGTGTGTGCACTTGCTTGCATATGGCCATGGACCTGCTGGGTCCGTACTGTTAGCCTCTGTATGGACAACCCTTTTCTGGTTCCACGGACGAATTTCATGCAAATCGGATGATTTTCATTGAAACCGGACCAAATTCATTACATTTTACATGTTTCTTTTTCTTATGGAGCACTTTACTTATTTCAACTAAACGATAGCCGAGTAGGCCTTTTTTTAGTCCAAAAATGATCACTGGAAGCGGCGACTCCCGTTTCTCACGCCTGTTGAAAAATTTGGTTAACTGAGAACTCGAACGAGAGAACATGTCGTATGTGGGTTCTTTTTAGTGATACTGTATGTGGTATGTGGGTTAGAGGGATGGCATTGGAGGCGCTTCCCGCGATTGAGGTCCCGACACTTAACTGTTCTTAAAGGCCCAAATCCATCGCTCCTCTGTTTAACAATTTGCAGCTGGGCTTGGCATGCCACAGCCCATTTCCGACGTGCTGCGTCCAACTGTCAGCCTGTGAAACCTAATGGATCCCCTGCTGATACGTCTCCAACATATCTATAATTTTTTATTGTTTCATGCTATTATAGTATCAATCTTGGATGTTTTATATACACTTACAAGCAATTATATATCATTTTTTGGGACTAACCTATTAACTTAGTGCCCAGTGCCAGTTGTTGTTTTTTGCCTGTTTTTGGTTTTTCTGAATATCATTACCAAACGAAGTCCAAATGCCACGAAACTTTTTGGAGATTTTTTTCTGGACATAAGAGACACTAGAAGCATCGGGAGAGGGCCAGAAGCCAGAGGAGGTGGCCACGAGCCACCAAGGCGCGCCCTAGGGGGGTGGCGCGCCTTGGTGCCTCATGGGCCCACCTCTGCTCCGTTTGACCTAATTCCACCTCTATAAATTCTCTAAAATCGGGAAACCAACAAGAGAGTCCATGAAATACTTTTTCCGCCGCCGCAAGTTTCTGTTTTCGAGAGATCCCATCTAGAGGCCTTTTCCGGCACTCTGCCGGAGGGGGATTCGATCACGGAAGGGCTCTACATCAACCTTGCTGCCCTTCCAATGATGCGTGAGTAGTTTACCACAGACCTTCGGGTCCATAGTTAGTAGCTATATGGCTTCTTCTCTTTTTTTGATCTTCAATACAATGTTCTCCTCGATGTTCTTGGAGTTCTATCCGATGTAATCACTTTTTGCGGTGTGTTTGTTGGGATCCGATGAATTGTGAGTTTATGATCAGATTATCCATGAATATTATTTGAGTTTTCTCTGAACTCTTTTATGCATGATTGTTATAGCTTTGTATTTCTCTCCGATCTATTGATTTGGTTTGTCCAACTAGATTGATTTATCTTGCAATGGGAGAGGTGCTTTGTAATGGGTTCGATCTTGCGATGCTCAATCCCAGTGACAGAAGGGGACATGACACGTATGTATCATTGCTATTAAGATGGTGTTTATTCATGCGTGAGTTTACTTTGTCTACATCATGTCATCTTGCTTAAGGCGTTACTCCGTTCTTCATGAACTTAATACTCTAGATGCATGCTGGATAGCGGTCGATGTGTGGAGTAATAGTAGTAGATGCAGAATCATTTCGGTCTATTTGTCTTGGACGTGATGCCTATATACATGATCATTGCCTTGGATATCATCATGATTATTTGCTTTTCTATCAATTTCCCAACAGTAATTTGTTTACCCACCGTATGCTATTTTCAAGAGAGAAGCCTCTAGTGAAAACTATGGCCCCCTGGTCTACCTTTATCATATATTAAAAATCCTAAAAATATCTTGCTGCAATTTTACTTTATTTATTTTATTTTGTATTTTTGTTCGATCTATCTATCTATCACCATACAATTTAATCTTGCAATTAACCGCCAAGGGATTGACAACCCCTTGTTCGCGTTGGGTGCAAGGATTTGTTATTTTGTGTGCAGGTGCTGCTAACGAGTTGTTGCGTGATTCTCCTACTGGATTGATAACCTTGGTTTCATAACTGAGGGAAATACTTATCTCTACTATACTGCATCATCCCCTCCTCTTCGGGGGAAAACCAACATAGATGACAAGTAGCAGGAAGAATTTCTGGCGCCGTTGCCGGGGAGACATCATCAACATATATCAAGTACCTACGCATAAACTTTCATCTCCTTGCATTTATTTTATTTGCCTTTGCCTCTCGTTTTCATCTCCCTCCACTTCTCTAAAAAAATCAAAATTACCAAAAATATTTGAGTTACTATCTTTGTTTGTGTTGCCATGTGCCTTCTATTTGCTTGCATCTATCTATTGATATGGATCCTCACCCACTTGTTAATCTCTTTAAAAGATCCAATTATGATGAACCAATTGCTAGTGAGTTGAGTGCACTTGATTATCTCTATGAAGTTTTGCTTGAAAATCGTGAGTTTGAAAATTGTGATGAAGTGTTTAAAGAAGAAATTTATAAAGTGATTCATGATAGCTTCTTGAATGAAAAGCATGATTGCAATGATGTTATTAGAAATTCTATTAATGTCAATTGTGCTAATGTTATGCAAAACTACAAGCTTGGGGATGACAATTTTGTCATGTCCACTACTTATTGCAATGATCATGATTGGGGTGATAATGTTTCTTATGATCTTGAAAATTTATTTAAGCCTCATCATGAATATGTTATTGATAATGAAATTTGCAATACTATTAAAAGTGGGTTGGAAGAGCATCAACTTTAGGTAATAATGATCCCACTACTCTGGAGAATTATCAATCTTATGAATTTTTGGATAAAAGTGGGTTTGGAGAGGCCATGACTTCAGTTGATATTAATCCCACTATCTTGGAAGATTATAAAACTTTTATGCATACGGATCATGAAGAAAATATTTTATATGATAGCTATATTGTTGAATTTGAATATGGTCCTTGACGGTGTCCTGGACTAGGGGGTGCTAACCTAGCCGGCCAGTCTCTTCGGTTGGGCCGATGGGCCCTCGTGCGTGGTCAAGGGGGACTCTGGCGGCCGTGCACGGAAGGCGTGATCGAGACTCCACCGTAGACTTGACATGTACTTCAAGATCTCTCCTGCCGCCTTGCTCCTAGATACCGACCTTGTAACCCTAGATACCCTCCCTGGCGTGTATATAAGCCATAGGGTTTAGCCCGTAGAGGGAACATCAACGCAATTTCATTCACCTAGCCCTAGAACTAGAACACATCTAAAGATCTCGAGGTAGATCAACTCTGTACTTGTCACATCTTCATTGATATAAACAAGAGCAGGACGTAGGGTTTTACCTCCATTAAGAGGGCCGAACCTGGGTAAAACACCGTCTCCCTGTTCCTGTTACCATTGATCCGAGATCCACAGCTCAGGACCCCCTACCCCGAGGTCTGCCGGTTTTTACACCGACACTGGTGCTTTCATTGAGAGTTCCGCTGTGCGATCACCAGAAGAATCAATGGCTCACCTGCAGATCAACTGCTCCAACGGCCTCGGGAATGTTTATGCCCCCGGCCAGCTTTTTGTTTTTGGCAACATGGTCTTCTGCGCCGATTCGGCAGGTCATCTGGCCTCTGTTGAGAACTACGCCCCAGGTCGGATCGTGACCTTCGGTGGCCTCGAATACATAGTGGATTCCCACGGCGAACTCGTCCTACCGGGATGGACTCACAGCCGAATTGAAAACTTGTCCGGCTCCAAAGGCTTGACTCCGGAACCGATCTCCGTCGCGGTGCCTTTAGAGACCCCCGACGCGACCACTCCAGCCGGTCTCCTTCCGATTATCAGTCCGAACATAAATCCGGCCCCCACCTCCGAAATTATGTCAGTATTAGAACTGACTTTGGCGCAGAACCTGGAATTGTGTTCAGATTCCGTTCGCGCCGAAGACACGTCAAGTTACACATCGGGCATACTTCGAGTCAGCCCTACTCATAGCGCAGCAATGAATCCTGAAGAGCTATCTCACCTCGATGAGATGCTCGACCGCATCTAGAGAATGTCCATCTCGAACGGCAAGACTTCGGTTTATGATCAGATCGGACTTAAAGCCGACGATCGGGAAATTTACATCCCACCCACCACCCACCTAGTCGCCACGGTCGATGACTTAACCGACATGCTGGACTATGGCGAGGCCACAGACACGGATGAAGATGCTGATGGCCCCATCGAGAACATCTTGCCCCAGGTGAACGCGGGCAGGTGGACTGCCACATCCACCTATGATGTTTACATGGTGGACACCCCCAAATCTCCTCCAAGGTGTCGGCACAGACGCCGAAGAGGCAATAACAGGGAACCCAGTGGTAATAACGCGACAGCCAATAATGGCGACACGGAGGACGGTGATGCCGATAACCCTGAGGAGGACCTTCAAGCCTCCCCAGCAAGGAACGGCACACCCGATCGACTTCTCCGGGACTCAGATCCCGACGACCTCTTTGAAGGGGCCGACGATAACTACATGCCGGAATCCGAGGAGGATGAGAGCCTCGGTACCGAGGACTACATCGTTCCCGAAGACCCTTTCGAACAAGAGCACTCCCCAGCAAGGAATGACACACCCGATCTACTTCTCCGGAACAAGCACCTCATTGCGACGGCCTGGAGCATGAAACGCAAGCAGCAGCAGCTGCAGGCCAATACTGACGCACTGAATGAAAAGTGGGTCGAAGTGCTCTCCGCTGAGCAAGACATGGAAAACCGGCGCCATAGTGCGCCGAAATCATACCCACGTAGGCGTCTCTTGCCGGAGTTCGATGAGGAGCTCGCTGATGACCACGAGCGACCCCCTAGAGGCTGGGACAGGCCAAGGCGAGAAAACCTCAATGACCGGCCACCTCCACGCCATTACGGCAAGGACCCCGTGGATTACCTAGATCCTCATGATGCTAGACGTCGCATTGAGGAAAACCGGGCACCTCCTCGGTCCATTTATGGATCAAGGGGACGCGCGCCCACCGGGCTTGACGGCTACGATGCCTGGATGGATAGGAACGGCCGTGCCCGAGATCAGGCCTACTCATGGCTCTCTCCCGATCTCTGACGAGATGCTGCTCAGTTCCGAGGTCCAGCTCACCCAATCTGCTTTACAGACAGGGTGATGGAACATCAATTCCCGGAAGGATTTAAGCTCATCAATATAGAATCATACGATGGCACTACCGACCCAACAGTATGGATCGAGGATTTCCTTCTCCACATACACATGGCCAACGGAGATGACCTCCACGCCATTAAATACCTGCCACTCAAGTTAAAGGGGCCAGCGAGGCATTGGCTTAACAGCCTCCCTCCTCACTCTATTGGCAGCTGGGAGGCCCTAGACGACGCTTTTCGAGCAAACTTCCAAGGCACGTACGTCCGACCTCCGGACGCTGATGACCTCAGCCGTGTCACCCAGCAGCCAGGCGAATCAACCCGAAAATTCTGGAATAGGTTCCTTACCAAGAAGAACCAGATCATAGACAGCTCCGAAGCCGAGGCCATCGCCACATTTAAGAACAATATCCGAGATGAATGGTTGGCCCGTCAGCTCGGCCAGGATAAACCGAGGACTATGGTGGCCCTCACCTCACTGATGACTCGCTTTTGCGTGGGGGAGGATAGTTGGCTCGCCCGTAATACTCACAACGGCGAGGCAGGCACCTCGGAAACACGCGATGCCAATGGAAAACCTAAACGCAACAAAAATAAGCGCAGATACAAAAATGGTGGAAGCGATACGGAAGACGCTGCGGTCAACGCGGGGTTCACCGGACCTAAGTCCGGACAGAAGAGAAAACCCTTTAAAGGGAACAAGGATGGACCTAGCCATCTTGATAGACTCCTGGACCGCCCATGTGGAATCCATGGCACTCAGGACAAACCAGCAACCCACACTAACAGGAATTGCTGGGTCTTTAAACAAGCCGGCAAGATAGCGACAGAGGGTCAAAATAAAACCCAAAATCGAAGCGACGACGAGGAAGAACCTCGGCGGCCTAACAATGGAGGCCAAAAGAAGTTTCCCCATGAGGTAACAGAGGTCAATATGAGCTATGTCACCCACATCCCCAAAAAGGAGAGGAAGCGTGCGCTTCGGGACGTATACGCGCTAGAGCCAGTCCCCCCGAAGTATAACCCATGGTCGGCTTACCCGATCACATTTGACAAGCATGATCATCCGACCAGCATCAGGCATGGCGGATCGGCGGCGCTCGTCCTGGACCCCATTTGTTGATGGTTATCATCTGACACGTGTCCTCATGGACGGGGGAAACAGCCTTAACCTCATTTACGAGGATACGGTTAGGAAGATGGGCATCGACTCATCCCGGATCAAGCCGAGCAACACCACCTTTAAGGGTGTCATCCCCGGCGTCGAAGCCCGTTGTACCGGAACGGTATCCCTGGAGGTAGTCTTCGGTTCACCCGAGAACTTCAGAAACGAGGAGTTAATCTTCGACATCGTCCCCTTCCGGAGCAGATACCACGCGCTTCTAGGGCGCACAGCCTTCGCATGCTTCAATGCAGTCCCGCATTATGCCTATCTCAAGCTCAAAATGCCAGGACACAATGGTGTTATAACAGTCAATGGTAACACCGAGCGCTCACTCCAGACGGAGGAAGAGACCGCGGCTTTCACAACCGAGGTACAGGCATCCGAGGAGGCGGCCCGAGGCGATAAATGCACTGCTAGCTCTTCGAAGCGCACCCGGGCCGCACAGGTCGACCTCGGCCACATACCCCCGCACCCCAAATAGGGATGTGGGCTCCTTGCGCGCCCTCTTTGGATGGGGCACTATGCCCCCAGGGTGCACAATTTCGCACTCAAGATTCCCTGGGTCGCCGAGGAGCCAAAAAATTTACTAACACATCGGCACGGTTCGACCAAGCAACGATGTGGCTTCGAGCCCCCGCACAGGCAAGTCTTTGTCAAAGAAACAGCCAAACATGACTACGTCAAGGTGGCTTCAACCACAGCACAGACTGCGGCAACGCCTCCCTCAAGGAGCTCGGTCAATCAAACGCGTTGAGCGCACAAAGGGCCGGAAGGGCTTCGGCCTCCGTGAGTCCCCACCATTAATGGTGAACAGCTGGTCAACAGCTCGAAAGCGCAGACGTGCGGCAGGAAGTGGCCCGGGTTCCTAAAATTCTGATGATAAGTATCCGCCCTTTTTTCTTACTTCCTTCTTTACTCTGTACATTGTATTCTTTCAGATCTTCTTGTTGCAGCAGGACATGTAAAGTCTTGAAATTATGAGACAAAGAAATCATGCCCTTTAAAGGTCTTTATCGTATTTCTTTCTAAACATAGCCCCCATGCTATGAAGAAGTTCTCCAAAAAAAAGATACAATTGTATTACAAGTCCGAAGTATTCGGCGTCTCGGATTTTGGCCTTATATGCATCAGTTTCGAACCTAGATTTTGGTAAATTGTTGGGTTGCCTGGCTCCTATGTGTACCCCTTACGTTTCCGATGAATTCGGCTAAGGGCATAACGGGAGAACCACTGCGATTGCACCGCCAGGTTAATTGGCATAGCGCCTCAGTGGAGAAAGCTGAAAACTGACTATCTAGGTAGGCGCAAACTGGTCCGCCATCCGTAGACCACGTTAAGCGATGTGACGATAGAGATCACCCATGTTAAACGAAGGGCTTTAATTTCTAGCCGAAGTGGGTTATGGCCTAGACCTCGGCCGACCAGGCCGACCACTTCCCACACCGGGGGCTGGTCATCAGCCCCCACAGTCAAACTCCTATGACTAAGTGAAAGTCATAAAGCCACTATAGTCTAATTGCCTAGTTCCTATAAGCAACGACCACCTCCGAGCAGCGAGACGTCGGCTAAGGGTCAGGAGTGCCTTAAGGAACACCCTTTGTATGATATACATTGGGGCTGAAGCCGACGACTGGCCACTTTCAGTTTCTAACAGTCATCCAGGAGGTAAAACTAATTGAAAAACACACATGGAATTTAAAGCCATATTCATTCAAGCAAAAGATAATGTTTTATACATTCCATCACTTCAGCATACCGAAGTACGACCTAATAATACAAAGTGTCTTTCAAACACTTGCCCTCAGTAATCCGAGCTCCCTCCTCCACCTCAGCGAAGAACTGCTCGGCGGTGCGCGGCTTGTCGGCAGGAGGGCCCGTGGCACATGTCACCGCATCAACCTTTCGGAAGTTCGTCTTCACGTAGGCGTATGCCCTCTGCGCTCCTTCAAAGCACGTAGACCTCCTCCAGCGATTCACGCAGGGCACGGCATCTCGGAGACGGGCCGTAAGACCGAAGAGGCTGTTGGGCATGGCTTCAACAGACCACAACGCAACGCAGAAGTCCTGGAGCGCCGGCCTTGTCATGCGAAACAACTCCACCAACTGCTTCACTCGATGATTTAGCAGCTGTGCCAACGGCGATCCCGAGAACTACCCCCAAAAGGCCTTCTCCGCCTCGTGGCTCGCTAACTGGCCGAAGTACACCACCACATCCGCCGCGCTCTGTGGAAGATCCGCAAAGACCTCTGCGGAACGCCATAACTAGGTGAGCTCGGTACACCCTTTGCTGCCAAACGTACACTGCAGCAAAAATAGCTTACCCGAGGCGATTTGCTCCACTTGCTGGAGCACCTCGCGGTCAGCCCGGGCCGTGGTCTTGAGCTCGGAGTGGGCAAGTTGAAGCTTCTCAAGCTCCTCCTTCGTTTGCCGCCCCTCCGCCTGAAGCTTGTCGCGTGCTTCAAACACGCCATTCAGGGTCTCCTCGACCTCAAGGACCCGAGCCCAATCCTTGTCTCCAGCCACCTTCTCGGCGGCTCGGGCCTTCTCCGCCTCGGTGGCCGCAGCCTCATGCTGCTTCACCTCCTGCCGAGCCTTTTAGAGCTCGGCCTTGAGCGCCTCAAGCTCTGCCAATGCCGCTGTCATTCAAACAGTTCGGCCTTAGTTTCCAAACATATCATAAAACCTTCCTTACAAAGTATAATACAAGTTTAACTTGCTTACCTCAAGACTGCTCGAATTTCTGGTTTACCAGGGTGAGCTCCTCCTAGGACCTCTCGAGCTTCCGGTTTATCTCCTCAATCTCCTCGGAGACGGAGTCCGGAACCGAGGTCAAAACCTGGCAGCAAAAATCCTTATTACAAAGGCGAAAGCTAAATTATTAAAAAGTTCCAGGACGGCCGCCTTGAGCAGCGCCCTGGGGGGCTACTTGACAGGCTCCTACTCAGTTAAACGACCCCAATGCCGGTTTCTTGAAACCGACTTCGGGCTCGGGGGCTACTCACTCACTAAGCCGTTTAGCAGGCTGTGCTATCATGTCCTCGGACAAATATGTAAATCAAAAAAGCCCAAATGAACAAGTTAAACTTGGTGCAAGGATAGAAGCATACCTCGAAACTCATTACGAGGTTCCTAAAAACCTCATGCAGGCCGGCCTCTACAGACCGGAAGCCCTGCAGCGCCGCGCCCATCAAGGCACAGTGCGCTTCCTTGATGGAGGAGCCCCTCAGGGTGTCCTCCATCTCCTCGGTCCACCCCACGCCAGCCCGTCCTTGGGCAGTTGGCGGGGGAGTAGGGACGACCCCGGATGTGCTGATCCGAACAGCTTCCACCTGTGGCGGCGGAGCTGAAGCAGATGTCGGCTAGACCGATAACTGGCCCAGCCCCTCCTCGACGACCTCGGGATGCTTCTCCCCCGGGTCCTGTTGGGCGTATCGACCTCGGCCATGACGGCCACCTCCCCGACCCTTGTCGCGTCGATGTTGGGAGCTAGGGTGGATGTCGCCTCCCCTAGCCCGTCATGCGCTGAGGGAGGAGCAGCGGGCTCTGGAGTCCCGCTGGCGGATGGCAACCTGCTCGAAGAACCGCTGGGGATTACCCTCGGCGGACTGCGCGAAAAAAAGACGCTCTATGAGTTTTCCCTTGCTAAAAAGAACTTGTCAAATTGAAAGATGGGATGCAAAGACGACGGCTTACCCTTGAGGCATCGGTTTCTTCCTCCCCATCGCATGGAGGTCTTCTTCTGAGTCGCCGGAGACCTCGGCTCTCTTCGACCACTTGCCGGCAGCCCCGGACGAGGTTCTCCTCGGCTTCTTTGGGCCCTTGGGCGGCATCCCGCTTCAGTGTCCTCTGACGCTGACCTTTTCCCTTTCGGGAGAGGGATCTCCTCGACCTCACCCTCCTCTGCGTCGCCGTCTTGGGCAGCGGAGGTGTGGGTCTCTTCGGACCGGGTGACCGAGGTCTCCCGAGTCCGAGCACTTGACTTACCCCTCTGGGACCTCGTCCCTTTGGGGGCCACCACGTGTGGCTCCTCGGTCAGAAGCGCCGAGAGCAGGGGAGTCGGGGGCTCCTCTGGCAGTGGAGCCGGGCATCGCACAACTTGTACCCAGGCCAACCACTTCTGCAAAATGTTGAGCGTAACGATTTATCAAAACTCTACTCCTTGGTACGGAGGACGAAAACGATAATTGGTGGGCATGATCGCTTACCGGGGGGCTTCATAGCCGTGCTCGAGGCCGCGGTCCTCCCTCTCCTTGGGGATCTTATCCTTGGCCAGCTTCATGAGCTTCGTCCACATAGCGGCCAAGGTGGAGCGGAAGAAGGTGGTGATGGTGTCCATGTCCTCGGGCTTTTGTGCCCACATCAGGGCAGCCCGAAGCTGGAGAGGGAGTATGCGGCGGTTGAGCATGACGTTGATGACGTCGGCGAGCTCGACCTTCCCCGTGGTGGACCACCACTTGATCCTCTCGACCAGGAGCTCCACCTCCTTTGGGTTCCCCCAGGCGACGCCCTTCTCCCTCCAGGACTTGAGTTTCCTGGGAGGCCCGGCCGAAAAGGCTGGGACCTCGGCTTGACTAGGGTGAGCGGTTCGGTGATGTAGAACCACTCCCACTACGACTCCTTCACCGTTTTGATGAAGGTGCCCTTGAACCAGGTGGCCCCCTGGTTTTTGCTAATCATGGCCCCTCCGCACTCCGCGAGGTTGGAGCCACTGGACTTCGGTTTGATTCCGAAGAGCTTCAGCCATAGGCCGAAGTGTGGCTCGCAGCGGAGGAAGGCCTCGCAGACTATGATGAAGGAGGCGAGGTGAAGGATGGAGTTCGGGGCCATATGGTGGAAGTCGAGCCCGTAGTAGTACATCACCCCGCGCACGAAAGGGTGCAACGGGAACCCCAGGCCTCAGACGAGGTGGGGGACAAAGATTACCCGCTCCCCGGCGTTGGGAGCGGGCACCTACTGGCCAGCCTCTGGAGCACGGGTGGTGATGGAGGGGGTCAGGTACCCTGCACTGCGCAGCTCCAGGATGGTGCCATCTGTCATGATGGAACCACCCCAGTGCCCTTTGAGGGTGTCGGCCATGGCTGGTGGTGGAGGTTGGACTCGTAGAAGGAAAAGGGAGCAGGATGGGATCTAGGCGCTGGAGCTAGACGAATCGGTTAAAGGGGAGAATGGGAGCGTGATCGATTGCGCTGTCCTCCCTTTTTCTCTTGTAAGCGTGTGAAAGGCCAAGAGTCCCCCCTTGTTGCGCCGATAAAAACGCCACTCCCATCAAAGATGCCTTTAAGCATATGGGGGGAAACAAAATCGTAATGATATCCCTAAGAAAACGGGCACGGTCTCCGCCTCGATGGGATGTGCCAGTAAAAAGGCTGCCTCAAACCACGATTTAAGGGAGGCAGTAACTGCCTGACCTGTCGTGAGGCGTGCCGCTTTGATAAAGTTGTCAGGCCAGATTGGACCGTTCATACCTAGACGATAGGCCTTCGAGGCTAAGGTAACTACCCTCTTTGGGCAGGGTACAAGCTCAGTTGGGCCTCGGATGACATCGCTCCTCTAAAAGGAGTAAATTATAAAGGGGAAATCGTCTGTCGAGCCAAGGACTCCGGATCCGAGGTGACGTCCATTAAGAAGATCGTCCTCGGTGTAGAATACCAATTCAGGGGCTACTGACGGTGTCCTGGACTAGGGGGTGCTAACCAAGCCGGCCCGTCTCTTCGGTTGGGCCGATGGGCCCTCGTGCGTGGTCAAGGGGGACTCTGGAGGCTGTGCACGGAAGGCGTGATCGAGACTGACTCCACCATAGACTTGACGTGTACTTCAAGATCTCTCCTACCGCCTTGCTCCTAGATACTGACCTTGTAACCCTAGATACCCTCCCTAGCGTGTATATAAGCCATAGGGTTTAGCCCGTAGAGGGGACATCAACGCAATTTCATTCACCTAGCCCTAGAACTAGAACACATCTAAAGATCTCATGGTAGATCAACTCTGTACTTGTCACATCTTCATTGATATAAACAAGAGCAGGACGTAGGGTTTTACCTCCATCAAGAGGGCCCGAACCTGGGTAAAACACCGTCTCCCTGTTCCTGTTACCATTGATCCGAGATCCACAGCTCGGGACCCCCTACCCCGACGTCTGCCGGTTTTTACACCGACAGTCCTACATGCAATTATTACGAGAGAGGAAAACATGATTGTAGAAATTTTCATGTCACTAAATTATCTCTCTTTGTGTTGAAATTATTAATGCTTCATTCTTCCGATTTGCACATGCTATATATTTCTTGTCTTGATAATTTGTTTTCCTATAAAATGCCTATGCATAGGAAGTATGTTAGACTTAAATGTGTTTGTCAAATGTTTTATGATGCTCTCCTTGTGTTTCAATTATTATCTTTCATGTGAGCATCATTGAAATCTCAAACCTATCTTAATGGCTATAAACAATAGCGCTAGTTGGGAGGCAACCCAATAGTTATCTTAAGTTTATTTTTCTGTTTTCTTATGTGCACACAATTATGATACTGTTATGATTGTGTTTTTATGTTTTAATTAGTGTTTGTGCCAAGTAATGCCTTTGGGATGATTTGGAAGATAGTATAATTGATGCTGTTTGGAAAACAGAAAGTTCTGCGTCCAGTGCTGGAATTTTAATTCGGTACTGGAGCATCAAAAAAATCTGAAATGTTTACACAGTATTGGTATATGATTTTCCCACGTTTTCCTTATTTTTCAGAATTTTTGGAGTTACAGAAGTATAGCTTTTAAATAGATCTTTACAGACTGTTCTGTTTTAGACAGATTCTATTTTTGTTGCATAGTTTGCTTATTTTGATGAATCTATGGATCGTATCGGGGGGTATGAGTCATGGAGAAGTTGGAGTACAATAGCATTATGCCAATATTAAATATGAATCAATTTACTACAGTACTTAAAGTTAAAGATTTGTTTGTTATACTAACGGATCTCACAAAGGTTTTGTTGAGTTTTGTGTGATTGAAGTTTTCAAGTTTTGGGTGAAATCACGATGGATGAAGGAATAAGGAGTGAAAAGAGCCTAATCTTGGGGATGCCCAAGGCACCCCAAGGTAATATTCAAGGAAGACCCAAGCAACTAAGCTTGGGGATGCCCCGGAAGGCATCCCATCTTTCTTCTACCAACCATCGGTAATTTTACTTGGAGCTATATTTTTATTCGTCACATATCATGAGTTTTGCTTGGAGTATCTTGTATTATATGAGTCTTTGCTTTGTTTTCTTTTTAGTTTGTCACAATCATCTTTGCTGGACACACCTATTTGATAGAGCCACACGTTTATCATGATTTGTTAGAATACTCTATGTGCTTCACTTATATCTTTTGAGCTAGGCAGTTGCTCTAGTGCTTCACTTAAATCTTTTTGAGCACGGCGGTGGCTATATTTTGAAGAAATATTTGAACTCTCATGCTTCACTTATATTATTTTGAGAGTTGATAAGATTAAATTTTGAAGAAATATTTGCACTCTCATGTTTCACTTATATCTTTTTGAGAGTTGATAATAGTAATGGTAATTTGCACAAGATATGAATTTGGTCCCAAAGTGATGAATATTCAAGAGGGATATAATAAAAACTTCCAAGAAAGATCATTGGATATGATAAGTTTGATTCCTTGCAATAGTTTTGCGATATGAAGATGATAATATGTGAGTCATGTTAGTGAGTAATTGTGATTTAGTAAGAATATTGGTGTTAAGGTTTGTGATGCCCTATGCATGCACATAAAGTCAATAGTTATGCAATGAAATTATATCCTACTTATGGTGCATTATTCGGTGTTAGTTATGTTCAATGCATGTTTATGACCGTTTTCGCTTTTTAGTTGGTCGCTTCTCAATCTATTTGCTAGCCTTCATTTGTACTAAGCGGGAATACTGCTTGTGCATCCAACTCCTCAAACCTAAAGTTGTGCCAAATGAGTCCACCATACCTACCTATATGGGGTATTTCCTTGCCGTTCCAAGTAAATTTGCATGTGCCAACTCTAATTTTTCAAAATAATTTTCTGTTTTGTGTGCCCGTAATGCTCATGAAGCGGCAGGGGGTGGCCAATATTTTCCATGCTAGGTGTGTTATTCTCACGATGAGTGTTTATTCACTTGTCATTGCACGAGAGAGTGGCAGGTAATAGGGATGCCTAGTCCCGAAATGCAAAAATTTAATATGATGTTAATAATAAATTCCTTGGAAAGTGTTGGTATGGAAGGCACCCATGGATACGGCTAGCCATGGATTGTGAAAGAATGGTGGAAAGGAAATAAACTTTATTTTCTGTTTGGGAACCGCCTATAATGTGTCTAGCATGGAAAATATTGGGAATTCTCGGTCGTTTTCGTTGACAGGAAAAGCATGCCTCTCAAAATAATTTTATCTCTCTAATTTAAGCTTTGAGCTCTGCTACCTCTTCAAATCTCTGCTTCCCTCTGCAAAGGGCCTATCTATTTACTTTTACGCAATTTTTATTTTTTATTTTGAGTCTCCATCTTCTCTTACAAAGCACCAACTAGAGAGCACTATTGTCATACTTGTGCATTGTGTGTAACTAATATCACGTGTGTTTCATGAATGGATCAATGATTGAGCATAATGGGCTAGGGATAGCTTTCTTTAGCGTTGATATTTTGAAAGACATGGTTGCTTGTTAGTATGCTTGAGTATTTATGTCTTCATGTCAAATTATATACTATTGCTTTGAATCATTCAAGTCCAAATGTCCATGCTACAAAAGAAAAGAGTATATGATGAATATGATAGGTAGCATTCCACATCAAAAATTCTGTTTTTATCATTTACCTACTCGAGGACGAGCAGGAATTAAGCTTGGGGATGCTTGATACGTCTCCAACATATCTACAATTTTTTATTGTCCAATGCTATTATAGTATCAATCTTGGATGTGTTATATACACTTACAAGCAATTATATATCATTTTTTGGGACTAACCTATTAACTTAATGC
Source organism: Elymus sibiricus (assembly GCA_039707655.1). Classification (NCBI taxonomy): domain Eukaryota; kingdom Viridiplantae; phylum Streptophyta; class Magnoliopsida; order Poales; family Poaceae; genus Elymus; species Elymus sibiricus. The sequence continues at coordinate 240,196,660 of CM077676.1, forward strand.
CCGGTGCCAGTTGCTGTTTTTTTGCCTGTTTTTGGTTTTTCAGAATATACCAAACGAAGTCAAATGCCACGAAACTTTTTGGAGATTTTTTTCTGGACATAAGAGACACTAGAAGCTTCGGGAGAGGGCCAGAAGCCAGAGGAGGTGGCCACGAGCCACCAAGGCGCGCCCTGGTGCCTCATGGGCCCACCTCTGCTCCGTTTGACCTAATTACACCTCTATAAATTCTCTAAAATCGGGAAACCAACAAGAGAGTCCACGAAATACTTTTTCTGCCGGCGCAAGTATCTGTTTTCGAGAGATCCCATCTGGAGGCCTTTTCCGGCACTCTGCCGGAGGGGGATTCGATCACGGAGGGGCTCTACATCAACCTTGCTGCCCTTCCGATGATGCGTGGGTAGTTTACCACAGACCTTCGGGTCCATAGTTAGTAGCTAGATGGCTTCTTCTCACTTTTTGATCTTCAATACAATGTTCTCCTCGATGTTCTTGGAGTTCTATCCGATGTATTCACTTTTTGCGGTGTGTTTGTTGGGATCCGATGAATTGTGAGTTTATGATCAGATTATCCATGAATATTATTTGAGTTTGCTCTGAACTCTTTTATGCATGATTGTTATAGCTTCGTATTTCTCTCCGATCTATTGATTTGGTTTGGCCAACTAGATTGATTTATCTTGCAATGGGAGAGGTTCTTTGTAATGGGTTCGATCTTGCGGTGCTCAATCCCAGTGACAGAAGGGGACATGACACGTATGTATCATTGCTATTAAGGGTGAAAAGATGGGGTTTATTCATGCATGAGTTTACTTTGTCTACATCATGTCATCTTGCTTAAGGCATTACTCCATTCTTTATGAACTTAATACTCTAGATGCATGCTGGATAGCGGTCGATGTGTGGAGTAATAGTAGTAGATGCAACATCGTTTTGGTCTATTTGTCTCGGACATGATGCATATATACATGATCATTGCCTTGGATATCGTCATGATTATTTGCTTTTCTATCAATTGCCCAACAGTAATTTGTTTACCCACCGTATGCTATTTTCAAGAGAGAAGCCTCTAGTGAAAACTATGGCCCCCGGGTCTACCTTTATCATATATTAAAAATCCTAAAATACCTTGCTGCATTTTTACTTTATTTATTTTATTTTGTATTTTTGTTCGATCTATCTATCTATCACCATACAATTTAATCTTGCAATTAACCGCCAAGGGATTGACAACCCCTTGTTCGCGTTGGGTGCAAGGATTTGTTATTTTGTGTGCATGTGCTGCTAACGAGTTGTTGCGTGATTCTCCTAGTGGATTGATAACCTTGGTTTCATAACTGAGGGAAATACTTATCTCTACTGTACTGCATCATCCCCTCCTCTTCGGGGGAAAACCAACGCAGATCACAAGTAGCACCTGCGTACTGGAAGATGTTAGTAAAATTTTGGAGAACTGGGAATTCGAACGGCAGGTGCTTTTGCTACTTATATCAGGTGCCTGAAAATTCGTTTCGCAACAATTACTTCACCGTTATATCCACGTCGACCATCGACATGATGGTTGGAAGGAAATGCCAACTTCAGACTGAAAAATTCTTAACAACAACACGAACTTGCAGACGACTAGGTAGAACTAGTACTACGAAACTAACTTATAATCCTTTTAGTCCTGGCCCTCGTTTTCGTCTGGTAGAAGATCTTGCAGATGACCAGCTCCCGCTCCTTCTCTTGCTCGAGGTCCCCGAGGTGGTACTGGTGCATCACCCAGTTGGTCCTCTGCTGGTCGAAGTTCTTGTTGGTGTGCAGCACCAGAACCTTTGTGCTGCCCTTCTGCCGGCCGTTGACCATCACCGGCATGGTATTGCCGGTCTTGTGCCACATCGCGTGCATGCCGCACTCCGATTGTATCTTGTGACGCGTCCGCGTACCCCTTTTGAATTCCTTGGAGTTGTGCTGGAAGAAATGCTTGCTTAGGCCACTCAGTGTGATACCTGCAGTATTGGCGAAATACAATCCCAGGCCGGGCAGCATACATCAGAAATTTGTAAAAAGAAAGGAATATATTTTGTGTAAGTAGATGGTCGATCGGTGTCTCACCTGGAAGTTTCTCAGGATGGGTGGAGCATATGTCGTGCTCGCTGTCGATGGTCGGTATGAACAAATCGATGAGAGGGTGAGATCTCGCGCTGTCAGCACTCACTTTAGCCTCAAGGTGCTCGATCAGCTCATGATCCATGGGATCGAACTTGACGCCAGCCGGCAGCACCAACAATCCTTCTTGGACTTTCAGTGGTTAATTCCAGTTAAATGGTACCCAATGTATGATCAATCAACTGTTTAAGTAAATGATGAAATATTTCGACAGATAAGTGCTACTCCAAATCTAAAATCCATGACGCCCAAACAAAATGGGGTCTCGGCTTCATTATTACATGCATACTCTAAAGACTTGAAAAACCCCATAAAGATCGAAATCAACATATAGGGCGACGGGATGAATACTCACAGGAGCGTCCTCACTGGTTCCACCCTTCATGCGGCTAGCTTGAAGAGCTTCCTTGTTGAGATCAAATTTCTCAATGTCTTCCTTTTGACTACTTGCAATGAAGTATACCAGCTCCACTAGCTCATCGCCCATCGTACCAACTGGATCGGAACAAGGCGGCGGCTAGGAGGCGGGGAGACCAGGAGAGAATGGGAGAGAATGGGAGAGTGTTGCTGGACTACCAGAGGGGTGAGGCTCACTTTGGTGAACCGAACACGCGGTCGGGACTCTTGTGTCACCTCACGCACAGCGTGTTGTCTGATACGTCTCCAACATATCTATAATTTTTGATTGTTCCATGCTATTAGAGTATCAATCTTGGATGTTTTATATGCAATTATATGCCATTATATATCATTTTTTGGGAATAACCTATTAACCCAGTGCCCAGTGCCAGTTACAATTTTTGCCTTTTTAGAAAATTATTATCAAAATGTGTCCAAACGAGAGAAAAAAAACTTTGGATTAATTTTTTCTGGACCAGAAGAGACCCAGGAAGCTTCGGGAGAAGACCAGAAGAGTCACGAGGAGGCGACAAGCCTGGAGGGCGCGCCCCCCAGGCTTGTGGGCCCCTCATGGCACCTCATGACCTAATTCCTTCGCTATAAATTCACAAATATTCCCAAACCAACAGAGAGACAGAAGAGAAAACCTTTCCGCCGCCACAAGCCTCTGTTCTTCCATGATCCCATCTGGAGGCCTTTTCCGGTACTCTGCCGGAGGGGGAATCGATCACGGAGGGCTTCTACATCAACCTTGCTGCCCTTCTGATGATGTGTGAGTAGTTTACCACAGACCTACGGGTCCATAGCTAGTAGCTAGATGGCTTCTTCTCTCTCTTTGATCTTCAATACCATGTTCTCCTCGATGTTCTTGGAGTTCTATCTGATGTAATCTTCTTTTGCGGTGTGTTTGTTGGGATCCGATGAATTGTGAGTTTATGATCAGAGTATTCATGAGAAATATTTGAGTCTTCTCTGAACTCTTTTATGCATGATTGTTATAGCTTTGTATTTCTCTCCGATCTATCAATTTGGTTTGGCCTACTAGATTGATTTATCTTGCAATGGGAGTGGTGCTTTGTGATGGGTTCAATCTTGCGGTGCTCAATCCCAGTGACAGAAGGGGACATGACACATATTTTTATTGTTGCCATTAAGGATAAAAAAGATGGGGTTTAGTCATATTGCTTGAGTTTACTTTGTCTACATCATGTCATCTTGCTTAAGGCGTTACTATGTTTCATACTTAATACCCTAGATGCATGTTGGATAGCGGTCGATGGGTAGAGTAATAGTAGTAGATGCAGGCAGGAGTCGGTCTACTTGTCTCGGACGTGATGCCTATATACATGATCATTGCCATGAATCCGTCATAATTATTTGCTTTTCTATCAATTGCCCAACAGTAATTTGTTTACCCACCGTACGCTATGCGTTCAAGAGAGAAGCCTCTAGTGAAAACTATGGCCCCCGGTCTACTTTATCATATATTAAAAACCTAAAAATACCTTGCTGCAATTTATTTACTTTTATTTTTATTAGTATTTTATTTTATCTATTTACCTCGATAAGATTTAATCCTTGCAAATAACCGCTAAGAGGATTGACAACCCTCTTATTTGCGTTGGGTGCAAGTGTTTACTCTTGTGTGTGCAGGTGCGCTTAACGGAATTTTGCTTGGTTCTCCTACTGGATTCATAACCTTGGTTCTTAGCTGAGGGAAATACTTATCTCTACTGTACTGCATCATCCTCTCCTCTTCGGGGAAATACCAATGCAGACTACAAGTAGCATTGTCACGTCAATTCAATGTGAGGACATGATGAATAATTTGACCGACGTGTACTAGTACTACTAGTCGTACAAGTACTACTTACCTAGTACAATTAGCGCAATATACGGTATAGAGGACTACTAGTAGTACAAATTTTAGAAATGGTGTACATTCATCCAATCTCCATGTTGCGTCCGTATTGCTTTAAATAATATCAGAGGGGCGTTGCTAAAGCCTTAGTTTTAAGGGCATTATGCAAGAGTGTTTAGAAGGAGCTTACAAACAGGTGCCTACAAAGTTACAAGGCTGTGCGACAGACTTGTAGGCTACATGAGTAATACAAAATATAATTCCCATTGGACAACACTTTCACGAACAAGTACGCACTTGAAGCTTAATTGCTATATATGGCTTCTGCACAGCATCTCCATCATCATTATCAAAATACATGCTATGCAGGTGATTTAGGATGCACTTGATCCTAGAAAGGTATTTAACCTTCAAACTAACTACAGTACAAAATAACCAACAGAACAGGATCATGCGACAACTAGCAGGATACATGGCTCAGTCTAGATATCACTACGAATCAAGTTGTGCATATTAGCTGTTGGCATAAACCACATCGCCGCATGTCGGGTTTGCAAAAGCCATTCATCGCTTGGAAGCTTGATGCCTTTCACACACTGAAGTTCATCTTGCAACAAGCTGTGTTGACGAATCTCTGGATATGGTGCTTCATGAAATCCATGGTACGATGTGTAAACACAGTTCCCCCTGGTGAATGGAACTTGCATAGCACGATAATCATTGCCGGTGATATGTTCGATGATTGGTTGGATGATCGGATAATTGAGCCCGAGGACTAGGGAGTGGTTGCCGAGGCTGTAAACCCACCTCCAATTGAATACGCCTGGCCCAACGGAGCTAGGATCTTTCTCGAAGACGAAGCAGCCATAGCCATCACAGTCGCGAATGCCCCACGCATTGTACTGCATGTGGTTTGATGAAATGGTTTGGTCACTTTGGTACGTGCAAATGAGCATCAAATGCCCATCATCATCTGAATAAGTGATAAACCACCACCCATTGACATTTATATTTCCAGGTGCTGGAATTATAAAGGCCAACGCATTTGCGTCTGCTGCAACAAATCAAATTGGAGACCAAAAGGACAAAAATATACAATCATGTTTAGAGTATGTGTGGAATTAAGATTATTATAACAGTGACACAGATCATAGCCAGAGAATTACAATGCTGTGGTCATAATCATACCCTAATTTTTTAAAAATGCCAATGGCTTTCATATTCTAGCAATATGTCATGGTTCAAAGATGATGTAAAAATGAGAGGAAAACAGCTATGCCAGGGCCTACTCATATTCTACCATAACAGTTAGATGCCAACCGTTCTCGTATCAACTCTAACAATAACATGCGTGGTTATAAAAATCTTGGAAATGAGAGTAACATATAGCAATCATGTGGTTATACTCATAATATCTATTCTAACAATCATTAGATGCCAATTGTTCTCATATCATCTCTAACAATAACATGCATGTGTGGTCATAAAAATCTAGGAAATGAGAGGAACATATAGCAATGATGTGGTTATATATACTCATAATATCTATTCTAACAATCATTAGATGCCAATTGTTCTCATATCAACTCTAACAATAACATGTGTGATCATAAAAATCTAGGAAATGAGAGGAACATATAGCAATGATGTGGTTATAGTCATACTATCTATTCCAAATTTCTAACAATGAACAGGCAGTCGTATTCATATGGTAAAGATGAGATGAGATAGAACAATTACACGACGATGGATTCCACCAGTATATGCAGCCAATTTGTCCGTCCATCGCGTAAACGATGCCATCGTGCACTATAGCATCAGACAGAAATGGAGGGTAAACAGGATTGATGATGAGCCATAACCATGTATGGCGACTGGATTCCAGATAGGCTAATCCCCCGTCGAACAAGGCAATGAGCTTGTAATCTATGTAGTCTTCTGATGGTGTGGGTACTTCGCAGATTACAACCTTCAGCAAACGGAGGTCCAACCAAGTGCCCGACGCCTCTCGTGCGTAGTAGGTAGGAGTTTCCGGCGGGCCGCGAGGCTGGATGTCGGCAGTATCCAACGATGGAAGGGTGATCTCTCGCTGGGTGTAGATATCCACGACATGCCATGGACCACCCGATTGGTGGACGAGGACGATCCAGTTGGTCTTCATGCCCGCCCAGTAGTGGTGGCGCATGAAGGGCAGGTGGGCGGGGAGTGGTAGCATGTCGAGGGGCACGACGGCAACCTCCGTAGGATCGTCACATCGGTGTCTGGGCCAGTTGCGAGGATCGGGCATCAGCAAGCAGGGTGTCTTGAAAAGGGCCAGACGGCTGCCGATGAGTAGACGGTGCATAGACACCGAGCATGCGGCCAGACGCACGGTGCTGAGCAGGTCCATACGATTACAGATCTGCTCCAAGAGAACATCGGGGAGGGAATTCCAATCGCGGCTCTGAGTGTCAGTCGGTTCTGCCATTGGGTTTTTTAGGGTGCTGAGTGATTGGGGTTTTCGGTGCATGCGGACGAGCGGGGAAGTGGATGCGGGCGGGCGAGAGAAGAAGATGGCGTGTGTGGGCGAGCAGTGAGCGGGGGGAGATGGTGCGCGCGAGCGACCGAGGAAGATGGAGCGGGTGGGCGAGCAGTGAGCACTGGAAAATGGTGTGCAGACGAAGATGGGGAAGGGACGTCCATGGGGAAGAGAGGAGGAAGAAGAGGGAGAGACGGGGAAGAAGGTGCATTAAATCTCAATTCAACTAGTACTACTAGTATACTCGAGTGTAAATAGTTAAGCGGATGACATGTGGGTCTACGTCAAGCGGGCCCATATGTCAGCGAATGGAAGAGAGAGGTGCGTACGCGTAATTGCGGAAGCATGCTCCACTGGCAGACATGATGGCACTACAGGGTAAGGCTGATTTAGTAACACCAGCATGCTGGCTCAGCTTATTAATCAAGTGTCCCATCTGCTGCAGCGTGTATTGTCACTTCACTGTGAAGACTAGTAGTTCAATACACTGATGGGGTATAATGTATCACCAAGACTTCCTATCTATGCCTCTATGAAAGCAGCATTTGCTCCCTTGGTGGTTTTGGTAATTCATAACAACATATATCTCATTGAACTAATGTCTACTCAAGATTAAGATTTCAGGATGTTCAATGATTGGCATGGCATGGACTAGAGACGTGGACCCCTCAAAATGCTAAGGACAAGGATTGGCAAAAGATCAAGACTCTACATTTTTGGTTTAGTGATCCAAGATCACATTGAGTCCATAGGAAAGCCAATACTATTAAAAGGGGATGAGGTGTTGCTTAATGGTCTTTTTGCTCAAGTGCTTAGTGACAGTATTCCTAAACCCTCAACCACTCTCTCTACCCAAATATGTCCTAAACCTAAAGTCCAACTCGGCCCCACCGAAATTTCCAATCCGGCCCCACCGAGTTCATCCAAGACTTAGCCACTGCCAAAACCCTAACAAATCGGATCCACCGAAATGGATCTCGGTCCCACCGAGATGGCCTTGCCAACTCTCTGTAATCGGTTGCATTCACTTCGGTCTCACCGAGTTATGCATATCAGTCTCACCGAGATGGCTTGCCAACTCTCTGTTGCCTTATTGCTTCACTTCGGTCCTACCGAGTTGATGCAATCGGTGCCACCGAGATGAGGATTGCCCTAAGCCATTGCACTTCGGTCCATCCGAGTTGTTCGTATCGGTCCCACCGAGATTCCTAAAGTTCATGTCTTTTACACAGTTCGGTGCTACCGAGATGATCGTTTCGGTGCCACCGAGTTGGGTCAAAAGTGTGTAACGGTTGGATTTTGTGTGGAGGCTATATATACCCCTCCACCACATCCTTCTCAGTAAGGAGAGCCATCAGAACATGCCTACACTTCCACCATTCATTTTCTGAGAGAGAACCACCTACTCATGTGTTGAGATCAAGATATTCCATTCCTACCATTTGAACCTTGATCTCTAGCCTTTCCCAAGTTGCTTTCCACTCAAATTCTTCTTCCACCATAGCCAAATCTGTGAGGAGTGTTTGAGTGCTGGGAAGACTATCATTTGAAGCACAAGAGCAAGGAGTTCATCAACAACACACCGTCTATTACCTTTTGGAGAGTGGTGTCTCCTAGATTGGTTAGGTGTCACTTGGGAGCCTCCAACCAGATGTGGAGTTGAACCAAGAGTTTGTAAGGGCAAGGAGATCGCCAACTTCGTGAAGATCTACCCCGAGTGAGGCTAGTCCTTCGTGGACGTAAGCCATGGTGGAATAGACAAGGTTGTTTCTTCGTGGACCCTTCGTGGGTGGAGCCCTCCGTGGACTCGCGCAGCCGTTACCCTTCGTGGGTTGAAGTCTCCATCAACGTGGACGTACGATAGCACCACCTATCGGAACCACGCCAAAAACCACCGTGTCTTCATTGCGTTTGAAATCTCCAATCCCTCCTTTACATACATATGCAATTGCTTATATTCCGTTGCTATACTCTTAGAATTTCATGTGTAGGGTGATGCTTGACATGTACTATTGCTAAAATCTGCCCACAATTAAAACTGGGAAAAGGTTAGGTTTTATTTGATCAAGTAGTCTAATCACCCCCCCCTCTAGACATACTTTCGATCCTACAAGTGGTATCAGAGCTTTGGTCTCCGTAAGCCTTGATTTCCATAGCTTTGGTGATCATAGCCTTGGTTTCACAACCAGGAGAGTATGGCGTCTAGTGAGGGTAACTATCACCGTAGAGGTCCATATTTTGATGGTACAAACTTTGCTAGTTGGAAACATAAGATGAAAATGCATATTCTTGGTCATAACCCTGCCATTTGGGTTGTTGTTCGTGTTGGCTTGCAAGGTGACTTCTTTGAGGATGGCAAGGAACCGGATCGTGAAGCAACCCCGGAAGAATTGAAGATGTTGCAATACAATGCTCAAGCTTGTGGCATTCTATTCAACGGTCTATGTCCCAAGGAATTCACCAAAATCAGCCGCCTCGAGAATGCAAAGGAAATTTGGGATACTTTGGTTGATATGCATGAGGGTACCGAGTCCGTCAAGGAATCTAAGTTGGATGTGCTTCAAAGCCAACTTGACAAGTTCAAGATGAAGGATGGTGAAGGAGTCGCAGAGATGTACTCTAGGCTTGCTCTCATCACAAATGAGATTGCCGGCTTAGGAAGTGAAGAGATGACCGACAAATTCATCATCAAAAAGATACTTAGAGCTTTGGATGGAAAATATGATACCGTCTGCACATTGATCCAAATGATGCCAAATTACAAAGATCTCAAGCCCATGGAAGTCATTGGAAGGATCGTTGCTCATGAAATATCGCTCAAGGACAAAGAGGAGTTGCACAACAAGTCAAGTGGTGCTTACAAAGCCTCAATCGATGCTCCAACAACTCCAAGTGACAAGCTAGTATCCAATGAAGAGATAAGCCTAATGGTGAAAAGGTTCAACAAGTTCTACAAGAATAAAGGGAAAGAAAGAAGCTCTAGCTCAAGACACTATGAGAAAAGATCATCAAGTCATGACCATAATTGTTACAATTGTGGAAAGCCCGGACACTACTCAAATGAGTGTACGGCTCCCTACAAGAAAAGAGACGAATCACCAAGAGGAAGACATAGAAGAGATGAATCACCTCATAAAGAGAGAAGGAGTAGAGATTATTATTATGAACGAAGACACTCTCGAAGAAGTAAGGATTCGGAGAGGAAGGACAAGTCATCAAGGAGCTACACAAGAAGAAGACATCAAGCTCATGTTGGTGAATGGGTTTCCGGCTCCGACTCCGACAACCAATCTGAGAGAAGTTATCACTCCAACTCCGACTATAGTCAAGATGAAGGTGTTGCCGGACTTGCACTTGTGTCATCCAACTCCTACGATCTATTTGACTCACTAAATGAAGGAATTGGAAGATGCTTCATGGCAAAAGGCCCTAAGGTATCACACCCCGAGTATCTTGATTTTAATAGTGATGAAGATGATTTGCTTGGTGATGATGATTTACTTGTTGATAGGGCTAGTGATGTGAGCTATAATGAAAATGCTAGTAATCATGATAGTCAAGAGGAAACGAGTGACAATGCTATGAAGGAGATTGAGCGCCTAACTAAAGAACTAAATGCTCTTAAGTTAGCTCATGAAACAACTCAAGAGGATCATAGAGAACTTCTAAGAACTCATGAGAAGCTACGCTTCGAGAAGCTAAATTTAGAGCAAGAGCATGAGTTTCTTAAAGCTATCAATGACGATCTTCGAAATAAGAGTTCTTCATATCTTGCCAAACGTTTACTCTTGTCTACCTTTATGCCACAAGTTAAACCTAAGCAAACTAGCAACAAGGGTAAAAATGGTTCTACCTCTAGTAGTAACAATAACAATGCTAAATCCAATGTTGTTGCTTCTAGTAGTTCTATCGATTCCACTAATGATTCTCTTAGCCAAGTTACACTTGAGCAAGAAAATATGCTATTGAAAGGAATTATAGAAAAAGGTGTCTACAAGAGTCTTGCCGGGAGTAAACAATTTGAGGAAATTGTACGCAAGCAAGGAAGGCACCGGAAGAACCAAGGTGTTGGTTTTGAACGAAAGTTCAATACCGATGGAGTTGAGTGGGAAGAAGGTCAATACCCCAAGACGAAGTTTGTTCCTCAACAAGAGAAGTATGATCCTACTTCCTTCAAGGGAACACAAGCTCAAGAAGACCTTCCACCACAAGACCACAAGCTAAAAGGCAAGGACAAGCTTCAAGAAGAGATTGATTCATTTGAAGAAGCTCCTCAAGCCATGGTCAAGTGGGTTCCCAAGACTTCATCAAGTTCTACTTCATCAAGTGCTACTACAACTCCAAGGATTCCCATCAAGTTGATGTGGGTCCAAAAGAAGAAGAACTAGAGAGTTCTTGAGGGTGACTCCGCCAACAAACTTCACTCATATTATTCATGGCAAGGACTTGTGCAACCAACTTCCACATTTTGCACTAGTTCATGGAGTCACAAACCCTCTTGTTGGTAAGGCAAGGGACAAGGTAATCAATGCATTCATGGACATCATCATATGTGTATTTCACTCTATGGCTATGGATATCCTTGTATGTTCCTTGTGTGGGACTAACCCATGTAGGTATTGAAAGCACAAAACTCCAAAGGATTGCTCCCAACTTTTGATGGTCTACATCAACATTGAGCATCCACATCTTCAACATCTACATGAAGTCATCATCGACAAAACCCAAGGTTAATTCAACCCTCTTAGGGGGGATATCGCATCTAGGGGGAGCTTTGCTCTAAAAATTGAGCTAAAGCAACTCTAATGGTGTGAACACATTAATGCTTTATGTAAAAGTGGTAACCCCACTTGTGCTTAAACGATGAGTATGACCTATGATCAAATGTTCTCATTTGGCTCCTAAGTCAATATACTCATATATAGATGACCTAGTCATCGCCATTGCTTGATAGATGCTACAATTGGTTGTGCATGTTTGACACATATTTCATTTGCTATCTTATTGTGTGAGCATGTTGATTTGCATGTTTTCATCATTCGAGGACATCCATTTGTTGTTTTAATTGTCTTGGTTTTTCTGGCCAAGTGGATGTACAAGAATGCCTAAGAACCTTCTCTAGCTATCTATGCTTTCTTGTCTCAAATTCTATTCTTGTTGCATCACAAAAATTGAACAAGTCATTTTCGGACCCTCCGGGTGAGGAGCACTCGGAGCCACCGATCTGAAAGGGCTGAACCTCCAAAACCTTCTAATTGATTTTGGTCAGACCAACCTACTCAAACTCGGTCGAACCGAAAGCATTTAGACTGGTCTAGGCTTTCATCTCGGTGCTACCGATTAGACCAACTCGGTTGGGCCGAGTTGCTGTAACTGCAAGCAGTTGCACGTCTCGGTGCTACCGATTTGTTCCACTCGGTGCCACCGATAGCGAATGGGTATATATTCCCAGCGAACCGTGCGGTTGAAAATTTCTTCAAACGTCACGCGCCCGCGCCCCATTGCTGCCGCCCCTTTGGTCTTCGGATCGTCGCCGTCGTCTCCAGCGCGCCCTTCGACGCAGGATTCCGTCGCCGTCAACGGCAATCTGCCCCGCCGTTGCCGCCGTAGTGGATCTCCACCGAGTTAGGGTGAGATTCGATCCCTTTCGTGCTTCCAATTTCCGATTCAATGCACGTTAGGAATGCCATGATTCTTGCCACAAATGCAATACTCTTTCCACCAGATTAGTTCGTTTGAACGAGATTCGAGCAAAAAATTTAGGGTTAGGTTTCCGCCGAACGCATCTCGGACCGACCAAATAGGAATTTTCGGTCCCACCTATTTGGCCCTGGCCATAGCACTAGTACATCTCGGTGCCACCGAGTTGTGCGAATCGGTAAGACCGAAAGTAACGTCTCAGTGAAACCCTAGCATCTCGGAGCCACCAAAACCCATCTCGGTCTGACCGAAATGGCGTGCCATGTCTCTGTAGTGTGCTTCGGTGTCACCGAGATTACCAACTCGGTCCATCCGAACTGCATTCTGTGAAAACCTAGAACTAAAGTTTGAACTCATTTTTATGAAAAACTATCTGCTTTTTGTGATGACTCATCTACTCTACCCATACCCATCTATTCACAGGGTCAGCTCAGCAAGATGTCTAGTGGCAGTGACAGTCAGAACAGGTCTGGACAGCAGGCAGAGATGAGTGAAGGATCAAGCCATAATGAAAGTTTCTATGAGGGAGAGAGAAGCTCTCCAGATCTTCCTAAAGCTGCAACCAGAACAAGGAAGAAGAAAATCTCTGACAGTGAGGATGAGGACTTTGTTGCAAGTGAAGCTGCACCCAAGAAAAAGAGAGTAGTGCTTGCTAAGGAGTACAGCACAAAGCCTACTTCTGTCAAAGAAAGAACTGATGTGAGGAAAGTTCCCAAACAGACTATGCAAGAGCCTAGTGACACAGAGGCAGTTGCAGGAACTAAGAAGAAGAGAGTAAGGAAATCTTTTGCCCGTGTGATTGGCAGACCTACTATGATGATTGATGAGGAAGAAGAAGAGGAGGATGAGTCAGCTGCTGCACCCCCTGCAAATGTACAGAAGCTCATGTCTGATGCAATCAAGACTGCTGCACCTCCCAAGTCAAAGCCTAAGGCACCAGCACCCAAGAGATCAACCAGGAACATATCTGCTGCAGAGAAGAACAAGGCCCCAGTGCCTGAATCAAATGTTGATGAAGAGCCTCTAGTGCTCAGAAAGTTGAAGCCAAAGATACCAGACCATGACAACGCACACCTAGTAGCTGAGAACATGATGTTGAGAAAGGACAAAGGACTGCGTCAATGGAGATTGTCAGATCCTTATGCTATCAGAAGAAGGACTGCTTGTGATTATTGTTTTCACACCCGTGAGCAACAGGACTTTTATGAGACAGTATTGCTTGACAAGAAGCCCATAGTCAGTGACATGAAGTGGGTGGATTGGGAATACATCGATGAGAACGAGGATTATTTCCCCCACGTCCATGAAAGCTTCAGAATTGCAGGAGTTGACGAATTTGTTGGAAAGAAGTTGCCCAAATGGAATGATGAGATGATCATGCAATTTTACTCTACTGCACACTTCTATCCAGATGGCCGCATTGTGTGGATGACTGAGGGTATAAGATACCAGTCAACCATCTCAGAGTGGGCAAATCTTCTTGATGCACCCAAGGAAGAGGATGATGATATTGACATATATGCCAAGCTCAAGATGGATCACAACTCTATGGCCAACATGTACACTGCAATTCCTCAGAAGGACCTTGAAACACATAAGCTTGGATCAGTGAAGCATTTGCTACCAGGTCTGACCACCTCAAACACAATCTTGCGGTACACCTTGTTACCCAAGTCAGGCGATGATAAGATGATTCGTGGCCACTCCATCAACTTGCTGCACTTATTTGATACTCCTCAGAAATTCAAGGTGATGAGCCTGATAGTTGAGACTATCAAGAGGACAGCAGCAGATCAGAAGAGATCGTGTGGTTATGCTCCACATATTCAGTTGTTGATCAATTCCAAGGTTGGAACCAGCACGTATCTTCTTGATTGAGAGCATTTGCCACTCCGTGCAGAGTTTGAGGACAACGTCATAGTGATGGATTCTTCGCATCCCACTTCTGCACAAGCTCAAGAGGAAATCCGCCAAGCCCAAGAAGCTAAAGCAGCTCAGGAAGCAGCAGCTCCCAATGCTCCAATTGCGAATCTCAAGACACCAAAGGATCAAATGCAATATCTGCTTGAGGCCACTCTGAGGATTGAGCGAAGTCTGGCCAACCTCACCCAGACCCAGGCTAGTTTTGAGCGGATCATTGAGACCAAATTTCATGATTTGGATGTCAAGGTGACTGAGATTCAGACCACAGTGGAACAGCTGCAAGGAGATGTAGATGCTGTCAAGCAAGCCAGATCAGATGACAGTGAAGATGAGAGACCGACCACAGAGAGATTCCAGTCAGTGCCTAGGGCAGCTAGATCTGCTGCGATACCAGTTGTGGATCCACGGACCACAGTATCTGCACCAGCCGCTACAGCTACAGTGCCACCACAGGTCTCAACTCCACCAGCTCAACAGACATCAGCAGAAGCATTCGCAGACGCTCTTATCTCAACGCCGTCTACGCACACCGGAGCCGCCAGCAGAAGATCGCCTTCAGGAGCTTCGGAGGACCGTGCCTAGAGAGCCGACTAGTGCTATACGATTCGAACTTTTTGGTACTTGTTGCCAAAGGGGGAGAATTTGTATAGATCATAGGCTTCGAGAGAGAGTGTTTCATTGGTTTTTCTCTCGAGATCATTTGCTACTTGTTTGCTTGTTCGTTGATACTTTGTTATGTGTGTGCTTGCTACAGTGTCTGTGAGATATTCTGTTTACGCTTATCATGATGTTTGATCATACTATGCCTATTGTGATGATCCATGTTTATCTCTGTCATTATCTGTATGATCATTCATTTATGTATCATTCCTTATGTTGGGGATGTGTGCTTACCTTTCCAATCATATCATTTTGCGCGCTCCACCAAGATGTATGTGACATGGAAGAGTAACCCATGAGCCTAATCGATTGTGCATTGGCATTCAAACGCAAATTTTTAATAATGCACAAATTTAGGGGGAGCTCTTGCTTATCACATACTTCTCAAAGCGACGATGTATTTCATTCACTTAATCATCTGTCGAAGCTTTGATCTATATGTTGTCATCAATTACCAAAAAGGGGGAGATTGAAAGCACATTTGCTCCCTTGGTGGTTTTGGTAATTCATAACAACATATATCTCATTGAACTAATGTCTACTCAAGATTAAGATTTCAGGATGTTCAATGATTGGCATGGCATGGACTAGAGACGTGGACCCCTCAAAATGCTAAGGACAAGGATTGGCAAAAGATCAAGACTCTACATTTTTGGTTTAGTGATCCAAGATCACATTGAGTCCATAGGAAAGCCAATACTATTAAAAGGGGATGAGGTGTTGCTTAATGGTCTTTTTGCTCAAGTGCTTAGTGACAGTATTCCTAAACCCTCAACCACTCTCTCTACCCAAATATGTCCTAAACCTAAAGTCCAACTCGGCCCCACCGAAATTTCCAATCCGGCCCCACCGAGTTCATCCAAGACTTAGCCACTGCCAAAACCCTAACAAATCGGATCCACCGAAATGGATCTCGGTCCCACCGAGATGGCCTTGCCAACTCTCTGTAATCGGTTGCATTCACTTCGGTCTCACCGAGTTATGCATATCAGTCTCACCGAGATGGCTTGCCAACTCTCTGTTGCCTTATTGCTTCACTTCGGTCCTACCGAGTTGATGCAATCGGTGCCACCGAGATGAGGATTGCCCTAAGCCATTGCACTTCGGTCCATCCGAGTTGTTCGTATCGGTCCCACCGAGATTCCTAAAGTTCATGTCTTTTACACAGTTCGGTGCTACCGAGATGATCGTTTCGGTGCCACCGAGTTGGGTCAAAAGTGTGTAACGGTTGGATTTTGTGTGGAGGCTATATATACCCCTCCACCACATCCTTCTCAGTAAGGAGAGCCATCAGAACATGCCTACACTTCCACCATTCATTTTCTGAGAGAGAACCACCTACTCATGTGTTGAGATCAAGATATTCCATTCCTACCATTTGAACCTTGATCTCTAGCCTTTCCCAAGTTGCTTTCCACTCAAATTCTTCTTCCACCATAGCCAAATCTGTGAGGAGTGTTTGAGTGCTGGGAAGACTATCATTTGAAGCACAAGAGCAAGGAGTTCATCAACAACACACCGTCTATTACCTTTTGGAGAGTGGTGTCTCCTAGATTGGTTAGGTGTCACTTGGGAGCCTCCAACCAGATGTGGAGTTGAACCAAGAGTTTGTAAGGGCAAGGAGATCGCCTACTTCGTGAAGATCTACCCCGAGTGAGGCTAGTCCTTCGTGGACATAAGCCATGGTGGAATAGACAAGGTTGCTTCTTCGTGGACCCTTCGTGGGTGGAGCCCTCCGTGGACTCGCGCAGCCGTTACCCTTCGTGGGTTGAAGTCTCCATCAACGTGGACGTACGATAGCACTACCTATCGGAACCACGCCAAAAACCACCGTGTCTTCATTGCGTTTGAAATCTCCAATCCCTCCTTTACATGCATATGCAATTGCTTATATTCCGCTGCTATACTCTTAGAATTGCATGTGTAGGGTGATGCTTGACATGTACTATTGCTAAAATCTGCCCACAATTAAAACTGGGAAAAGGTTAGGTTTTATTTGGTCAAGTAGTCTAATCACCCCCCTCTAGACATACTTTCGATCCTACACTCTACTCTCATCCTGTCCAACATTAAGAACCATTGGCCAAGGCTCCCGGTGCCAATTACGTAGTAGTACCTACTCCCTCATTCCGGTTTATATACAGCTCAATAAAAAAGATTCATCAACCAAGGTAATAGTAGACGATGAGTGCCAGAAGAATTTTTTGTACTAGTACTACTATAGTACTTTGCAAAAGTACTCAATTAATGGGCTCGTTTTCCTCAAGAAAATTGTGTTTATGAATGTATTAATTGCAATGCATGCGTGCATGCGTGAACAACAAATGACCAGGACTTTTACATGCATTGGAGTAATTCTTGCATGCAACGTTTTAGTGAAGCTTGAAATATGAACATGTGAATGGGAGGGACTAGAACCCTCACGCATTCATGCAACACTCACACGTACACATGCACGCACGCAACACTCACGCAGCCATGCATGCGGCACACAGCACACGACGCAACACACACGCTCACGCTCAAGTCCTCAACCTACACGTGCATGCACTCACATACACAGCCAGGGTGGTTTGCGCGCAAGGGTTGGACTCCTGTCGCGCCTGTGTAAAGTTTTGTTTAACTTATTTCTTTGCTCTACCAACTGACAGGTGGGACCCAGAAACCAAGTGCCAATTTAACCAGTCAAGAAAGTGCCACGTACACTATTTGGCCGGTCAGCGGAGTGCAATACGGTGCTCTACGGTGAGCTAGTGACCGTATAATCACCGCAAAATGTATATAGTGACCGTAATGAGCGTATTATGAAGTCTAGTGACCGTATTGTTACAAATACAGTGACCGCCACTGTATTTATCTCGTTTCAAATTAAGCCATATTAACCGGAAAGGAGGCAGTATGGACTACTAGTACTACTGTGTCCCGTCAACTCGCAGAACGAGGAGAAGCTTGCTTACTACGCCCTCTCCCTCGCCCGTGCGCGCGGTGGCGCGCAGGACGAGGAGAAGCTTGCTTAGTATGCCTATGCCCTCTCCCTCGCCCACGCGCGTCGTGGCTCACAGGACGAGGAGAAGCTTTTGACTACAGCGTGCTCTCCCTCGCCCTCGCTCAAGCGGTGGACGTGCAGCAGTTCATTCGGTGTCAGATTGCCAGAAGCATATAGTACTGTAGTACCATCATTTTTGAACTTGGACCTCCCGAAGAGACGAAGAGCCAAGCGCAAGGTTTATAGGAGTACGAGCAGTCGTACAACTATAGCGAACAACCGCTACTGTATGATGCTGCCACGTCACCTATAGCCAAAGTTGTGCCACCTTTTTTTCTCACAAAGCGTGTTGGTGCCCGTGGAACAGCCACACAAGTTGCACGTACATATAACACATCTACTAGTAAATTCTAAAGGACAAATGCCAACGTGCCACACAAGTTCATCTCCACTTCATGTGATAAATTTGTGCGCGACTACTCTACATATATTTACAGCGCTACCATTCACAATTTACCATACTCCACTTACACGTTATAGATGGGCTCCATGTCGTCCTCTAGGTTTCAGTCCCAGGTGTTCTTCATAGATGGCACGATCCATAGCGGTGGGCAACGGGAATCATTGTCACAGCTTTCTAGTCCGGTTCCACACGATGGAGACTCATCCAAGCTGAAGCGGCATAAATCAGGGATTGCGTGTCCCAACATGTTCAACCGGCAGTGCACACTAAAGATACAACCATGCTTCATGAATGGCAGGCCTTTGGTGTCGTGCACGGAAGGTGGCATCTGTTTGACAATGGGGTAGCTGTCCCCAATGAAAAGCGAGTACTCTCCAAGAGTGTCCCTCGGCTCCCACATAGCATCATGGGGGTCGAACTCGGAGCCATCCATCTGGTACACATGGCATCTCAGATCTGGACACATGGTGACGTACATGGTTAAGGTCCATGCAGGATAATGTTGTGCTCAAATATGCCGCGCAGTAATATTGTGCAGCGAGTAGTACTACTATACTATAGAGGAAGTTCAATAACCGACTGATTATATATAGCCATTTTTGGCTACACGGAGGAGATAAGACATGGAAAAACTAAAATGGTGGGAGTGGATTCAAGAGCCAGCTATACGCATACTCCTAGGTAAAAAGTACTACTCCACCGATCCCTGCGACCCACTAGTACTATGGATCCGAAGTAGTAGTAGTAGTAGTAGTAGTAGTAGTAGTAGTAGTAGTAGTAGTAGTAGTAGTAGTAGTAGTAGTAGTAGTAGTAGTAGTAGTAGTAGTAGTAGTAGTAGTAGTACAATGAAAGAGAAGGCAATGAGAGAATGAAATACTTGGGTACATGGTGAGGGTCCGATCGTGGTAGATCGTGCCACCTTGTTGCACATCAATGGTACCATGGGTAACCACTCCTAAGATAGTTGATCCCAATTTGCCAAAGTCAACTACAAGGTTCCAGGTTAGACTGAATGGCGGATGCACATAATCCAACACATCTAGGATCGGCAAACTGATTTTGATCGGGGGATGTGTGGTCCCTGCAAAATAATGGAGTACCATTAGGGATGCAAATGATGGTTAGTGAATTCCGTTTGTTATCTCCCGTACCGTAGGATGGCACCCAGATGAAACAAGTCCCCTGGCTTGAAAAAGCGAAGATGCGGCCTACATGGCACACGGCGTCTTCGAACTTGTGCGGGTACAAATCTGCCGCGGCCAACATGTGCCAGCCTCTGCCGTCAGGGCCATTCTTATTGATGACAATCCTTATGTCGATCAGTGCGATGAGATAGTAATCGTCGTAGCTGCAATGCTTGGTCGGCGGGTCCGCAATTGCTATATTCTTCAATCTCATGGTGGCTTCATCATACCTATTCAAGCCGTTCCAATCCGAAAGGCCGATCCCAATGCTTGACAAGGGGTTTACGGGAACGGACGCACTGCTGTGGATGTTGTGCAAAATAATGGTGGTATCCGGCCGTAGGTATGCAAGCCAATCTCCGTTGGCACCAACTCAAACCTATGGGACAGTGGGCAACTCAATGACTGACCTTCTCATCAGACAAAATCCGACTGCCTCTCAACGTCGGCAACTCAAGCGGCATCAAGATGCAACTGCGGCCACGTTGCGGTGGACTAGAGTCCCATTGAATAACCTTCTCCTCGAGGACACAAGGAAGACCAACAAGCATGGCCTTCTCCCAAGCCTGTTTACGCACCATCTTAAAATAGTTGATGCAGGAAGCACCGAGTCTTGCGGCGGTGAGGAAGTCGGAGTGGCATGCAATTTCTCCCAGAGAATCGTCGTCCAAGGTCTCCCAGCCCCGGCGAGGAGGAGAACCGCCTGGCGAATCCATGGCAGCAGCGACGAACTACCTTGGTCTCTTCGGGAGGGGAACTGGCGAGGAGGAGATAAGAGCGTAACCGCAGGGCCTCGTCCCTTCATGAAGGAAGTTATGCGGGCACGCATTAGCAGTACTGCGATGGTGCACTTACGTATTATTTAATATTTAATATAGGAGTAGTACTAGTACTCAACTTTTTGGTCACAAGCTCCGAGATAATTACATTCATTTATGTGGGTCCTGACTGACCTGGTGAGAGCTGCCGCAGCTGGCTCCCCAATTTCCTTCTCTTGGGCGTTGGTCATCAGGTTTTGTTTATTAATTTAATGTGTGTGGTACCCATCAGAGTACGATTCATTGGAGAACTTGTATATGACAATGAATCTATCATACAGACTATTGCAGATGGTCTTAGTGTACCAGTTTTCAACTTTTGAATCTCAAGGCCAAGGAGCTACAGTAGCAAGTGGAGGGTAGTACATTCAAATTCGAATCCAACAATATAATTTTCGGCGACATGCATTAACATTTTGCTAGTCAAATATGTGATCAAACTTTAACTCAAAATACGATGGGGACTAGTAAACCAGCCCGGAAGTAGCAGTAGTACTGTTCTCTAGAACCATCGCTGTAACTATCAATGCAGGGAAAGTACACCTGCGTACTGCAGACCTGCTTGCTGCTCTATTCATGCGCATAGCTGGCCTGCTCAGCCGCTCCTCTCACGCACACACTATTGCGGGGGCAAAACATTTGAGTTCTTTCATACCGCGAGAGTAGGCTTTTTCTTTTCCACTAGTACACGCGTACGTGCATAGCACGTGCAATGTTCAATTTATGAATACAACTTTTCCATGATTTTTGCAAAAGAAAGAAACAATCACATGGCTCCAGAAAAGTCTAACAAATCAACTATTCTACTCCCTCCATACCATATAATGAAAACGTTTTTCAAGCTAATTTTGTACTACTATAAGGAGCGAAGTCCATGCGTGCAACGCCACAAGCTACAGAGTACTTTTACATTAGGTCCAGGTCAAGGGCCATATTGCACAGTTCCCAATGCGGCACCAGGCTTTTCCGGCTCCTCCGGCTTACTACCTCAGTCCTGGTTTATTGGTCCTCCTTGTATTTTGTGCCAAATATTGACCATAGATTTAACTAACAAAATGTTAATGCATGTCATCAAAAGTTATATTGTTGGATTCGTATTTGCACATAGTTTCCAATGATATTATTTTTAGTGACATGCATTAATATTTTGTTAGTTAAATCCAAGGTCAAAATTTGGCACAAAATACAAAGGGGGCCAATAAACCAGGACAGAGGTAGTACTACTAATTGGGAGGCGGCATTAAAGATGGCAGCTGAGGAAGCAGCAGGCGAGGGCGGCTGCTACTCTACGCGAGCCACGAGATGACGGCACGTGCAAAATATACGGGAGGGAAAACACGTCCACGTGGCTGGGCTATTCGCGACCACTGGTACAACGCAACGTAGAATTCCTATTTGTCGCTAGTAGATTGTTCCTTATACATATTGGAGTATTTAACAAAAAACTACCACTTTCGAACCAGCCATACCAAGAAACCACCACTCTACAAAAATTAGCAAAAACATACCAAAAATTTCTTAAACCGTCGCGAAAAACTACCAAGTGCTGATTAGGCTCTTTTAAACCCATGTGGCACCTTTAGTCAACGCCGTCTGTTTGACCGGCAGCTTAGGTGTTATGACTTGTGGGACCTACATGTCAGTCTAAAAAAAACCCGAGTCACCTCCTACCTCCAGCCCATCCACCTAGTCATCCTCGTCCATGGGAGGCAGCCACCACCGCCGGCTGAAAGCGAGGTCAAAAGAGTCGGCGGCGCGGAGCCCATCTTGCGTCAGCCGGAAGCCAGCTCGATGCGGCGCTCGCGGCCGCTAGCTAGCCAAGCTAGCAGACAACTTATTGGATGCATCCAGCTACTTGTGTGCAAGCTTTGCTAGCTAGCTTGGCATGGCAGTGCGGCGGCTTGCTCGCGCATGCCGCGCTAAGGCCAGCCATCCGGCTCGGGCGGAGGCCAGCGCGGCGGCTTGCTCGCGCGTGAGCCGCACTCGGGCCAGCCAGCCAGCCCGTGCGGAGGCCAGCGCGGCGGCTTGCTCGCGCGTGAGCCGCGCTCGGTCCAGCCAGCCAGCCCATGCGGAGGCCAGCGCGGCAGCCAGCCCGTTCGCTGGAGCGGCGGCTAGCTCGCCCATCACCGGCGCCGGTGACGAACACGCATACGAACTATTTGAAGAAGAGGATAGATGCTCACATGTGGGTCCCGCCTGTCGTAACAGTCAACTCTATGGTCAAACATATGGTGGTGACTTAAGGTGCATCGTCAGCACGGACGTGTGGGCCAACCCTGTCATAAACGGGTTTAAACGAGCCTAATAGGCATTTGGTACTAGTTTTTTTAGGAGTTTGGTAGTAGTTTTTTGGCACGGATTGAGAAATTTTTGGTATGTTTTTGCTATTTTTTGTACAATAGTTTCTTGCTAGGGCTGGTTGAAAGTGGTAGTCTTTTGTTAAATACTCTACATATTGGAAGTAGGAGTGAAAGCTAAGCTTTGGAAGTCTATAAGCACGGCTAGTTACATAGTATGTATGTGTACGTAATTCAAACTAAATATCGACGATGGGTGACTAATATCTTGATGGAAAACTCGAAACTATGGAAATACAAACGTATTATTGATACTTGTTTCCATAAACTTGAATCTACGTTCTATTCGACGGATGAGCATGTGGGGCCTTAGCACAATGACTTCCCGACTGTCAAACAAGGTTTTCCCGTCTCTGGTAAGGAGGAGGATGACTGCGGCGTGCCTTCGGCTGGCTCTAGTGCTCGTAGTCATCGCTAGGTGGTCTACGAACGTGTAGATGTATTTTTTTCACGTCTCGTGTTCTTTGTACTGCCACGACTGATGAATAGATCGTAAGTATCTCGCAAGAAAACCATGGTTGTGTGTGTGTGCGAGCGAGAGATCGTGCGTGTGTGTCATATGGAGAGACTAAGGCAGAGATAAGAGAGTCATTGTGTGTTTTTGTGTGTGTGGAAGATAGAGAGAGACCTATATGGGACTTTGTGCTGTGTAACGTGGAGGCGGATAGACATAGTCACAGAGTGAGTGTGTGAGATACGCATGCGGACATAGGGAGAGAGAGTTGTGAATTAGAGAGACGGGGATTTTTGGTGTGCATGTGAGTTAAAGAGAGAGAGAGATATGGACATATATATACCTAGAGCTAGAGAGGATATACAAGGGTGTGTGTCTTAAAAGAGGGATCCAGATAGATGGCGTGGTGTGTGTGTGTGTGTGTCTGTTTTGTGCGCGCATGTGTGGGAAAGGGAGAGTGTGTGTGTGTGTGGAGAAGAGAGAGCACTGATGATGTAAACCTAGCACGGGGAGGGGGGATGATATGGCATGTGTGTCCAAGAGAGAGAGAGGCATGTCTAGTAGCGGGACAGCGTGGGTGCGGGCGGGGGTGCGTGCTATATATTTGGAAGAGACATCGAGTGTGTGTGAGAGAGGGGTGCGAGAGAGAGAGAGAGAGAGTGGGAGAGGGAGAGAGAGATGGATAGAGAGAGTGGGAGAGAGAGAGATGGAGGTCGATTGTGTGCGAAAAGTGGCCTACAGATAGGCAGAGGAGGTCGATGGTGTTCGAAAGTGTCCTATGTAGGGAGACACAAGTAAAGCGAGTCATTGCGTGTGTCAAAGAGACTTCATGAGAGATCAAAATAGCTGGTTGAGTGAACATTGATGACCCACAAGTATAGGGGATCAATCGTAGTCCTTTCGATAAGTAAGAGTGTCGAACCCAACGAGGAGCAGAAGGAAATGACAAGCGGTTTTCAGCAAGGTATTCTCTACAAGTACTGAAAGTAGCGGTAACAGATAGTTTTGATAGCAAGATAATTCGTAACAAGTAACAAGTAGTAACGGTAACAAAAGTGCAACAAGGTGGCCCAATGCTTTTTGTAGCAAAGGACAAGCCGGAACAAACTCGTATAATAACCAAAGCGTTCTCGAGGACACATGGGAATTTCATCTAGTCACTTTCATCATGTTTGCTTGATTCGCGTTCGCTACTTTGATAATTTGATATGTGGGTGGACCGGTGCTTGGGTGTTGTTCTTACTTGAATAAGCCTCCCACTTATGATTACCCCCTCTTGCAAGCATCCGCAACTACGAAAGAAGAATTAAGATAACTCTAACCATAGCATGAAACATGTGGATCCAAATCAGCCCCTTACGGAATAGCGCATAAACTAGGGTTTAAGCTTCTGTCACTCTAGCAACCCATCATCTAATTACTACTCCACAATACCTTCCCTTAGGCCCAAAGATGGTGAAGTGTCATGTAGTCGACGTTCACACGACACCACTAAAGGAAGCAACAACATACATATCATCAAAATATCGAACTAATACCAAATTCACATGATTACTTATGACAAGACTTCTACCATGTCCTCAAGAACAAAAGTAACTACTCACAAATCATATTCATGTTCAAGATCAGAGTGGTATTGAATAGCATTAAGGATCTGAACATATAATCTTCCACCAAATAAACCAACTAGCATCAACTACAAGATGTAATCAACACTACTAGCAACCCACAGGTACCAATCTGAGGTTTTGAGACAAAGATTGAATACAAGAGATGAACTAGGCTTTGAGATGAGATGGTGCTGGTGAAGATGTTGATGAAGATTGGTCCTCCCACGATGAGAGGATCGTTGGTGATGTCGATGGCTTCGATTTCCTCCTCCCGGAGGGAAGTATCCCCGGCGGAATCGCTCCACCGGAGAGCAAAAGTTCTCCTGCCCAGGTTCCGCCTCGAGACGGCGGCGCTTCATCCCGAAAGTCTTCTCTTGATTTTTTTTCTAGGGCAAATGGCTTCATATAGTGGAAGGACGGGGGCAGAGGCCAGCTGTGGGCCCCACAAGGCATCAGGGCGCGCCCAGGGGGCCGCGCCCTGTTGCCTTGTGGGCAACTGGTGGGTCCCCTCTGGTATTTCTTTTCTCTAGTATTTTTTATATATTCAATAAAAAATCTCCGTAAAGTTTCAGGTCAATTGGAGCTCTCTAGAATAGGTATCTCTGATGTGGCTATTTCAGGTCCAGAATTCCAGCTGCCGGCATTCTCCCTCTTCATGTAAATCTTGCAAAATAAGAGAGAAAAGGCATAAGAATTGTACCATAAAGTGAAATAATGATTAAAAACATAATAATTAATAGTAGGAAATCATGATGCAAATTGGACGTATCAGCTCCCCCAAGCTTAGACCTCGCTTGCCCTCAAGCAAAAAGTCAAAATCAATAATCATGACCACATGTTTAGAGAGAGAGACGTCGATCAAAATGAAATACGGACATGGAGCATCATGATCTTTATTATAACAGCAATATATCATCATAAAACTTCTCATGAAAAAGTGACAATTCATCCACAAGTTAAAGTATGGACCATAAACCAAATTGAAAACTAACAAACTATGATCTTAGTCACTGAAGCAATTGCAATTCATCATATTATCAGAAAGAGTCTATGTAAGAGCTTTGTTTAGCAAGTTCACATACTCTACTATCATTTAGTCTTCTATGATTGCTGACACTCATGTCATACTTATGGAGAAAAAGTTTCAGTTGAACACATAGCAAGATAGGGGCTTATAATTTCGCCTCCCAACGTATTTACCTCAAGGGTAATGTCAACAATAATAACTCATGATCGTCTACATTCAACTGGATATATATGCATGGATCAATCCCCACCACATGATGTTTGCCAAAAGAGAATAAAAACGAAATAGAGAAGAATACTATTGACACTTGCATGAAAGTAAATACATAAAGTAAAAGATAGGCCCTTCGCAGAGGGAAGCAGAGGTTGTCATGCGCTTTTGTTTTTGGATGTGCAAGCTCTTAATGTAAAGGAACGTCACTTTATATTGCCCCTTGTGATAGCGACCTTTATTATGCAGTCTGTCGCTTTTATTGCTCCACCATCACAAGATCGTACAAAGCTTATTTTCCCTGACAATAAAAGTTCATACATATTTAGGAGCAATTTTTATTGCTTTTGCACCGATGAGAACTTACTTGAAGGATCTTATTCAATCCATAGGTAGATATGGTGGACTCTCATGACATGGAACTGGGTTTAGGGGTTTTTGAATGCACAAGTAGTATCTTTACTTGGTACAGAATTTTGGCTAGCAAAGGATGGGGGGCAAACACCACATGTTAAAGGATCCAAAAAAATATAACTTCTATGTGAATATAAGCAAACATAACCCATTACGTTGTCTTCCTTGTCCAATGTCAACTAATTGACATAGAATATTTGATGGGGGCTCACAATCATAAAAGATGTCCAAGATAGTGTATTTATATGTGAGACCTCTCTTCCTTTATTACTTTTTCATGAATTGCTACAATGACCAATGCTATGTTTGTCAACTTCCAACAAGTTTTATCAATTATACTTCTTTTATGTGAAGTCATCACTCCCCATGTGATTAGCATATGATCTTACTTTTTATTCTTTCTTTATTTCTAAGATTGGATCATCAAAAGCAAACACACTCAACTCAAACTACTCTTTATTATATAACTTGCACACACGATGACATAGGTAGATAGATCACAAAGCAAGCACTCGAAGCTAAATCATACTAAAACTGTATTCCTCTAAATCACGAAATAACTAAGGATCGAACTAAGATAGATAATGATGATGAAAAAGTGATGGTGATACGATACCGGGGCGCCTCCCCCAAGCTTGGCACAAGCCAAGGGGAGTGCCCATACCCGTGTACTTAAGTCTCCTTATTCAGTGATGGTGGTGATGGTGAGGTAGGCTTGTCCTTCAGCTTTAGTAAGTACTCCGGATTACGATTGATCCTTCGAAGGGCATGATTCTGCTCTTCTAACACAATAACCTCATGAGTGAGCGAAGTATTTTGGGCACAAATTGCTTCAATAGCCTTTAATGCATTAATTTCAGACAAAGAGAGGTTGTGATGAAGAGTTTGTAATATGTCTCCCTTTTCTGTAGGTTCCTTCTTGTGCATGTCTTGATCTTCTCCTTGAATCCAATCCTCCACGACCTTTCCGGGTTCCTCCTCCATAGCAGTGTCTTCCTCTCTGGACGACCACTCATAGTATACTTCGCTGAAAGGACATTTGCCGGGTGAAGGTTGAACAATCCGGTGCTTGGTGCGGAGTCTTCGGGGAGCCATGGCGATCTAGATCTGTCAGAAAAATAGCCCAAAACGAAAACAGAGGAGAAACTTGCAATACAGTGGTCAAAACATATGGGAGTATATGTAAAGAATTTTTATCTTGCAAAACAAGCATACGGGAAGAAAACGGAGTCGGGAACGCATACGTGGGGCCCACAAGGCATCACGGCGCGCCCCGGGGGGTCGCGCCCTGTTACCTTGTGGGCAACACGTGGGTCCCCTCGGCTATTTCTTATTTTTGTAATTTTTCTAATATTTCAAAACTAACAGAAATATTTTTTATGGAATTTTTGGAGTCGGTTTACTTACTGTATCACATACCTACCCCTTTTCAGGGTTCTGGAGCGTTTTGGAAGGACTCTTCTATGTGCTCTTCCGGTGTAATTGTTTCAATAATATTAGTTTCAACATTAATGGGAGTACCTGAGATATAATGCTTAATTCTTTGTCCATTCACCACTCTCGGATTATTGTCTTTGGAATTGTTTATTTTGATGGCTCCGGAGCGATAAACTTCTTTGATGATATACGGTCCTTCCCATTTAGAGAGAAGTTTTCCTGCAAAGAATCTCAAACGAGAATTGTATAATAAAACATGATCACCTACTTTGAATTCCCGTTTTTGAATTCTCTTGTCATGCCATCTTTTAACTTTTTCTTTAAACAACTTGGCATTTTTGTAGGCTTGGGTTCTCCATTCATCTAAAGAGCTAATATCAAATAACCTCTTCTCACCGGCAAGTTTAAAATCATAATTAAGTTCTTTAATTGCCCAATAAGCTTTATGTTCTAGTTCAAGAGGTAAATGACATGCTTTCCCATAAACCATTTTATACGGGGACATACACATGGGATTCTTATATGCAGTTCGGTAAGCCCATAATGCATCATCAAGTTTCTTAGACCAATTCTTTCTGGATCTATTAACGGTCTTTTGCAAAATCAATTTTATTTCTCTATTAGTTAATTCAACTTGACCACTAGACTGATGATGATAAGGAGATGCAATTCTATGGTTAACATCATATTTAGCAAGCAACTTACGAAAAGCACCATGAATAAAATGTGAACCACCATCAGTCATTAAATATCTAGGGACTCCAAACCTCGGGAAAATAACTTCTTTAAGCATTTTAATGGAAGTGTTATGATCAGCACTACTAGTTGGAATAGCTTCTACCCACTTAGTAACGTAATCAACAGCAACTAAAATATGAGTATACCCGTTGGATTTAGGAAAAGGTCCCATATAATCGAAACCCCAAACGTTAAATGGTTCAATAACAAGTGAATAGTTCATAGGCATTTCCTGATGTCTACCAGCATTACCAATTCTTTGACATTCATCACAAGAGAGGACAAACTTACGTGCATCCTTGAAAAGAGTAGGCCAATAAAAACCAGATTGTAATACCTTGTGTGCAATTCGGTCTCCCACATGGTGTCCTCCATATGCCTCGGAGTGGCACTTACGTAGGATTTGTTCCTGTTCATGCTCAGGTACACAACGACTAATAATACCATCTACTCCTTCTTTATATGAGTGTGGGTCATCCCAAAAGTAATGTCTTAAATCAAAGAAGAACTTTTTCTTTTATTGATATGTAAAGCGAGGTGGTATGTATTTAGCAACAATGTAATTAGCATAGTCTGCATACCAAGGAGTATTGCGAGAAGCATTTATCACAGCTAATTGTTCATCAGGAAAATCATCATTAATAGGAAGTGGGTCATCAAGAACATTTTCCATTCTAGACAAGTTATCAGCCACGGGATTCTCAGCTCCCTTTCTATCAATAATATGCAAATCAAATTCTTGTAGCAAAAGAACCCACCTAATAATTCTACGTTTAGCATCTTTCTTTTCCATAAGGTATTTAATAGCAGCATGATCAATGTGAATAGTAACTTTGGAATCAACAATGTAAGATCTAAATTTATCACATGCAAACACAACTGCTAAAAATTCTTTCTCAGTAGTAGCATAATTTCTTTGAGCACTGTCTATAGTTTTACTAGCATAATGGATAACATTTAATTTCTTATCAACTCTTTGCCCTAGAACAGCACCAACAGCATAATCACTAGCATCACACATAATTTCAAAGGGTAGGTTCCAATCAGGTGGTTGAAGAATAGGTGCAGAAATCAAGGCTTTCTTAAGTACTTCAAAGGCTTCTACGCAATCATCATCAAAAACGAATGAAACATCTTTTTGCAAGAGATTGGTAAGAGGTTTAGAAATTTTAGAGAAGTCTTTTATTAACCTTCTATAGAAACCAGCATGACCAAGGAAACTTCTTATACCTTTGCTATCTTTAGGACATGGCATTTTCTCAATAGCATCAACTTTAGCTTTATCAACTTCAATACCTCTTTCAGAAATTTTATGCCCAAGGACTATACCTTCATTCACCATAAAGTGGCACTTCTCCCAATTCAAGACAAGATTAGTTTCTTCACATCTCTGCAAAACTCGATCAAGGTTGCTTAAGCAATCATCAAAAGAAGTTCCGTAAACGGAGAAATCATCCATGAAAACCTCAACAATCTTTTCACAAAAGTCAGAGAATATAGCAGTCATACATCTTTGAAAGGTAGTAGGTGCATTACATAAACCAAAAGGCATACGACGATAAGCATAAGTTCCAAAAGGACAAGTAAAGGTGGTTTTCTCTTGATCTTCAGGTGACACAGGTATTTGATAAAAACCAGAATAACCATCTAGGAAACAAAAGTGTGTATGCTTAGACAATCTTTCTAACATTTGATCAATAAAAGCCAAGGGGTGATGATCTTTCCTAGTAGCTTTATTTAATTTCCTGAAATCAATTACCATCCTATAACCAGTTATAATTCTTTGCGGGATAAGTTCATTTTTATCATTAGGAACAACGGTAATACCTCCTTTCTTAGGAACACAATGAACAGGACTTACCCATCTACTATCAGCTATGGGATAAATTATACCTGCTTCCAAAAGCTTTAATATTTCAGTTCTTACCACATCCTTCATTCTAGGATTCAGCCTTCTTTGATGATCAACAACGGGTTTAGCATCTGGCTCCATATGAATTTTATGCTGACATAAAGTGGGACTAATGCCCTTAAGATCATCGAGAGTATATCCAATAGCGGCACGGTGCTTCTTCAGAATTTTGAGTAATCTCTTTTCTTCATGCTCTGAAAGGTTAGCACTAATAATAACAGGATATATCTTCTTTTCATCAAGATAAGCATACTTAAGAGTATCAGGTAATTGCTTTAAATCAAACACAGGATCACCCTTGGGTGGAGGTGGATCTCCCAAGGTTTCAATAGGCAAATTATGTTTAAGGATAGGTGCTTGTTTAAATAACAGCTCATCCAATTCATGTCTTTCATTCATATGCATATCATTCTCATGCTCAAGCAAATATTGTTCTAAAGGATCAGTAGGAGGCACAGCAATAGAAGCAAGACCAATAATTTCATCTTTACTAGGTAATTCTTTATCATGAGGTTGTCTACGAGACTTAGAGAAATTAAACTCATGAGACATCTCACCAAAATTAACACTAACAATTTCTTTAGTGCAATCAATCTTAGCATTAACAGTATTCAAGAAGGGTCTACCAAATATAATGGGACAAAAATCATCTTGTGGCGATCCAAGAACAAGAAAATCAGTAGGGTATTTGATCTTACCACATAAGACTTCAACATCTCGAACAATCCCAAGTGGTGAAATAGTATCTCTATTTGCAAGCTTAATAGTAACATCAATATCTTCAATCTCAACAGGTGCAATATCATTCATAACTTCTTGATAGAGAGTAAACGGAATAGCACTCACACTAGCACCAACATCACATAAACCATGATAGCAATGATCTCCAATTTTAACAGAAATAATAGGCATGCCAATTATGGGTTTGTTTTTATCTTTAGTGTCTGGCTTAGCAATTCTAGTTACTTTATCACAGAAATATATGACATGTCCATCAATATTA
Organism: Elymus sibiricus; assembly: GCA_039707655.1. Taxonomy (NCBI): domain Eukaryota; kingdom Viridiplantae; phylum Streptophyta; class Magnoliopsida; order Poales; family Poaceae; genus Elymus; species Elymus sibiricus. The sequence goes on from CM077676.1 coordinate 240,228,482, forward strand.
TCAACCAAAAGATCTTTAACCATGGCAACACTAGGTTCAACTTTAATTTGTTTAGAAGGTCTAGGTGCCCTAATATTACTCTTATTAACCAAAGTTGAAGCTTTAGCATGTTCCTTAATCCTAACAGGGAAAGGAGGTTTCTCAATATAAGCAGTAGGCACAATTGGATCAACATGATAAACAATTGTTTCTTCTTTAACACTAACAGGTTCTTCATTCAATTCAATAGGTGGATGATATTTAAACCATTTCTCCTTAGGGAGATCAACATGAGCAGCAAAAGATTCACAAAAGGTAGCTACTATCTTAGAGTCAAGTCCATATTTAGTACTAAACTTACGAAAAGCATCAGTTTCCATAAAAGATTTAACACAATCAAACTCAAGATTTATACCTGACTCATTACCTTTGTCGATTTCCCAATCTTCAGAATTATGTTTAATTCTTTCTAGAAGATCCCATCTGGATTCAATAGTTCTCTTCATAAAGGAACCAGCGGAAGAAGTATCAAGTATGGATTGATCATTATAAGAAAGCCGAGCATAAAAGTTTTGAAGAATTATTTCTCTTAAGAGCTCGTGATTGGGGCATGTGTGCAACATATACTTAAGCCTCCCCCAAGCTTGAGCGATACTTTCTCCTTCACGAGGCCAAAAATTATATTTATAATTCCGATCACGATGAACCAAATGCATAGGATAAAATTTCTGGTGGAATTCCAGCTTCAACCGGTTCCAGTCCCATGTTTCAGTATCATCACATAGCCTATATCATGTCAATGCCTTTCCCTCCAAAGATAAAGGGAATACTTTCTTCTTAACTCCATCTCCGGATAAACTTGTAAGCTTAAACAATCCACAAATTTCATCCACATAGATCAAGTGCATATCGGGATGTACTGTTCCATCTCCTACAGAAGGATTAGCTAGCAGTTTATCTATCATACAAGAAGGAATTTCATAATAAATATTTTCAGTAGGTTCAATAGGTTGAGGAGGAACTCTTATTTCTTCCGGTCGAGGTGAAGATACCTCGAACAAGCCCCTCAAAGGATTACTTTCCATAGTGACAAGTGACAATAAATTTCAGCACGTAATATAAATGTTTCCTTACCAAATTCCACTCACCAAAGGTGCTTCACTCCCCGGCAACGGCGCCAGAAAAGAGTCTTGATGACCCACAAGTATAGGGGATCAATCGTAGTCCTTTCGATAAGTAAGAGTGTCGAACCCAACGAGGAGCAAAAGGAAATGACAAGCGGTTTTCAACAAGGTATTCTCTACAAGTACTGAAAGTAGCGGTAACAGATAGTTTTGATAGCAAGATAATTTGTAACAAGTAACAAGTAGTAATGGTAACAAAAGTGCAGCAAGGTGGCCCAATCCTTTTTGTAGCCAAGGACAAGCCGGAACGAACTCGTATAATAAGCAAAGCGTTCTCGAGGACACATGTGAATTTCATCTAGTCACTTTCATCATGTTTGTTCGTCACGTTCGCTACTTTGATAATTTGATATGTGGGTGGACCGGTGCTTGGGTGCTGTTCTTATTTGAACAAGCCTCCCACTTATGATTACCCCCTCTCGCAAGCATCCGTAACTACGAAAGAAGAATTAAGATAACTCTAACCATAGCATGAAACATATGGATCCAAATCAGCCCCTTACGGAATAGCGCATAAACTAGGGTTTAAGCTTCTGTCACTCTAGCAACCCATCATCTAATTACTACTCCAAAATGCCTTCCCTTAGGCCCAAAGATGGTGAAGTGTCATGTAGTCGACGTTCACACGACACCACTAAAGGAAGCAACAACATACATATCATCAAAATATCGAACGAATACCAAATTCACATGATTACTTATGACAAAACTTCTCCAATGTCCTCAAGAACAAAAGTAACTACTCACAAATCATATTCATGTTCAAGATCAGAGGGGTATTGAATAGCATTAAGGATCTGAACATATAATCTTCCACCTAATAAACCAACTAGCATCAACTACAAGATGTAATCAACACTACTAGCAACCCACGGGTACCAATCTGAGGTTTCGAGACAAAGATTGAATACAAGAGATGAACTAGGGTTTGAGATGAGATGGTGCTGGTGAAGATGTTGATGAAGATTGGTCCTCCCACGATAAGAGGATCGTTGGTGATGTCGATGGCTTCAATTTCCTCCTCCCGGAGGGAAGTATCCCTGGCGGAATCGCTCCGCTGGAGAGCAAAAGTGCTCCTGCCCAGGTTCCGCCTCGAGACAGCAGCGCTTCATCCCGAAAGTCTTCTCTTGATTTTTTCTAGGGAAAATGGTTTCATATAGTGGAAGGAGGGGGCCAGAGGCCAGCTATGGGCCCCACAAGGCATCAAGGCGCGCCCAGGGGGGTCACGCCCTGTTGCCTTGTGGGCAACTGGTGGGTCCCCTCTGGTATTTCTTTTCTCTAGTATTTTTTATATATTCAATAAAAAATCTCCGTAAAGTTTCAGGTCAATTGGAGCTCTGTAGAATAGGTATCTCTGATGTGGCTATTTTTGGTCCAGAATTCCAGCTGCCGGCATTCTCCCTCTTCATGTAAATCTTGCAAAATATGAGAGAAAAGGCATAAGAATTGTACCATAAAGTGAAATAATGATTAAAAACATAATAATTAACAGTAGGAAATCATGATGCAAATTGGACGTATCAAACATCGCGCGAGTTTGAGATCGATGATACGCTAGAGATTTATGGAGAGAGTCGCAATATATAGTGGGAAGAAGGGTCAGGTCCGCATGTGAAGAGATGGAAAGAGGCGAGAGGTGCACAAGGAGAGGGAGGGTGTTTGTGTGTAGTGGGGGTGGTGAGTGAGATGTGTGTCAATGTGAGAGTGAGAGATGGTGGAGAGCGTGCGAGAGCCAGATATACGTAGGGAGTAAGATGTTGGGGGCAGTGTGTTTTGTGTGTATGGGAAAGATACACGGCTATAGAGTGTGTTCTTGGGAAAGATAGATGCCGGGAGACCTAGAGAGTGGGGGAATAGATGTGTGCATGTCCGAGAGACAAAGAGATAGAGACATATATTGGGGTTCAGACCTAGAAGAGAGAGAGGGGGGATAATGTGTGCGCGTGTTTGTGTCCGGGGGAGAGAAAGGCTTGTGTGTGGTGGGGGAGAGGGGCCGGGGTGGTGTGCTTCAGATAAAGAGTGAGGGGTGTATGTGTGAGAGATATAGACATAATTAAAATACATGGTCAAGAGTGTGTGCACTCATGCTTGATCATTTTTTTCTTCATATTTTTGGACTATGAGATAGTGATACTTTTGAACATGTGAGGTATATTTTGATGTACTAGAATTACTGACCTAAGATTGGAAATTCTGAATTTGACTGCATTATTTGCTTTTTTTAATTCATTTAAATTGGGGTATAATTTTTAACCTGATTGCGTGATTTCAAATTCATATATCAAACCTAGAGATATAGACATACGGTCGTGTTCAAACCTTGTAATCATCCACTTTATTCATACACATACATATTTTTTGTGTCATCATATTTAGGAGAAACACATTCGAAATTTCATTTGAATTGGAGCATATGATGGTATTTGCTTGCAATAGCTCAATGATCCATATTTGAATTGAATGGACAATCTAAGTTTCGAGTTGGAGACATTGATTTTCGAAACTTGCACCTTTTTTTCTCGCGTGCACAACAAATAAATACTCGGCCATGATATCATAGTCGGTTGTACAAGATGAGAAGACATAATTTTAGACGCCAAAAGCTTTCAAACTTCCCGCTCACATCGAAATTTCTCGCGCCCAAAAGTTCAGCCCTACGATATTCCTCTTTTACCCCTGCCACATCAATAGAAAAGGGCTGCTTTGGTAACTCCATTGTTTTCCCCTCTTTGCCCCCAACATTCTAACCCAGAACCATTCCCCTCCCCGCCTCCCCCCTCCCCCAAGCCGCTGAATCTAGTCCTCTGCCGCGGCGGTGCACCTCACACCCCGCCGGATCTACCTTCCGCACCTTGGAACCCCCAACTGCCAACTCACCACTGCACCGGAGCCGCTTCATCGACTGGCTTGTCCACCGCACCAGATCTCCTTGACCGCCATCATGGTCCAGCGCACCGGATCTGCTTCACCGGCGCCCTCGTCCACCACAGTGTAGGCCCTTCACCGATGCCCTCGTCTGCCACATCGCTGGCCCTTCATAGAAGCCCTCGTCCGCCGCAACAGATCCGTCTGGCCGAAAGCACTGTACACTGCCCCGGATGTGCATCGCCGACGCCTTCGTCCACTGCACCGGATCTGCTCCACGGACGCCATATTCAACTCCACCGGCCCAGCTTTACTGCCGCCATCGCCTCATCAGGTTATTTCAATTAGTACTCCTTTGGTTTTTCTCGTCTTTATTGTACAACAGTTCACTTACCACAGATCAGCTTTCTTGGATGTCGACAGGCACCGCACCTAAGCACAGGAGCCGCTTCACCAACGGCGACAGCCGGCCCAACTCAACCGCAACACGAGCACCATCGACGACACTTAGCTTTCACGTATGACAACGATGCCCATACGCCGCCGAGAATCAGGTACTATTCTCCTACGGCCGGCGCCTACGTTCACCTTCTTAGCATAAGCACCGCACCTTCGAATTTCTTCAGGGCATCATTCAATTTTTTATGAGAGGCGTTATTCTACTTGCACGTGTAGGTTCAAACATGTGGTAGTGAACAGGTTATATGTGCTAAATTACAAATCAGTGCACCTGTAGTTACAATGCTTTTTCTTTGTCCTAAGTATTATTGTACTTCCTAGATATTACTGCCTCCTATTTTACTTCTTGCACGCTATATTTATGATAATGGTGTTGTCCTGATGTCACCTCTTGGTTACAATTATTGTACTGGACTGCTTCTATGTTCTCTATGCTAAATTACACATCAGCAAACTAGCTTGTAGTTCCGCTGCTTTTGGTTCGTCTTAACCTACATTTTTCAATGCTAGCTATTACCGCACTGCTCCGAGCCTCTGTTCATAACTTTTTTGTGTGTTATTGATCTTCCCAAGTTGCATGACTAATTTGTTGCTTTTATTCATTATGGAGCTGCCAACCGCATCAAGCAAAATGCTTTTTCTTTTGGGGCTGGCACCTCGAACAAGCACAAAAATAGAGTGAAGCACACATATTGCCGTGTAAGCACACACCCTTCTTTCATTAGTTTAGATGAATCATTGATGTTCAATTTGAACAGTGCATGTGATTAAAATTAGTTTTACCAAAATAGAGGGGGAAGAATAAACTGCAATGACTAGATTTGCACGCACGGGATGCTAACGACATCTTCAAAGAACATTGCAACAGCAGCAAGCCTTCATGGCGACATATGGTAAGCCACTGTGTTTTAGTTACTGTGAAATGTCATGCGTGTGGGCTGCTTTCTTGGCTTGTGCCCTCAACCTGTAATCCTACTGAATTACAAATAGTTTAGTTGCCTGCTTTGCTATATTGCTTGATTAGAATGCTTGTTTGTTACTCCCTCCGTAAACTAATATAAGAGCATTTAGATCACTACTTTAGTAATCTAAACGCTCTTATATTAGTTTACAGAGGGAGTACTTGTTAGGCTATACCTGAGTTGGCCAATGTGTCAGAAGTGCCTGTCGTACTATCATAAAGAAATGCATGCATAATTCATTTAACTCCTTAACTTTTCCTATGAACTCCATCACAAGACTGTCATGCTAGTTTATATGAGGCCACACTGTTTAAGTGCTTTCTCAGAATATTTCAACTGTTTATATGCTTGGGCCACTAAATATAGCTGTCGTACACTGCCTTTTAGCTAACCATTTTAATTTGTTTTCAGCTGATGCAACTTCGAACAGTTTAAATATAGCTTGCCATGCTCGGCAATAATTCATATGTAGTTTACCATGTAAGCTGACTGCCTGGATCATGCGATAACTAACTGTTACTTATGTCCAGGGAAAACCTTTCAGGATGCAGTTCAAACTAGGACACAATGTACACCCCCATGATCTATTTGTGGAAGCAGTGTGCCATCCATGTTACCAGATGGTAGCAGTTCAGAGGCAACCCCGTTGGAGAGCACAGATATTATAGTTCTTGAGGCTCTACTAGAGGCAGAAAGAGAGGGTGTGGCTGCCATGAATGAGGTAATCCTGATCATGAGGCTGGAAATTATGCAATTAGCTGCACGCATTATGCAAGCAAACAAAGATGTGGAGCAAGTAAGACAGTTGCATTTGGAGACAGAGAAGGTCCTGCTGCTTCTGCTATCTGAAGCCCAGGCTAATCCTAGTTTTTCTTTAGATACGAGTTGAAATTGTCATTAGATTAGTATACTTGCATGTTGTGTCATGTTTATGAATGGATTATGTTGTAAGACCCCTTATTTGTTGCCCATGGCTTGTAATGATCTGATTTTCTTAGGCGAGGCAATCCTCAGTACTTGTAGGAGTGGACATAAGGTGAACTATTTTTCGTGTGAGCAGATTGTGTTGGATGAAATAACTGTTTGACTCAAAGTGGATTCAACCTTCTGAATTCGAGTATCATGGCATTTGTAAATCATATTCATATATAAAGGTGGAATACATCTTTTTTGTGCTTTTGAAAATATCTAAAAAAACATAGAATGATTTATAAAGATTCATAATCGAATACAAAATGGGTTTGAATTTAGTTGCCAGGGTAAACTTGAATGCTTATTCTCCCAAAATTCGAAAGAAGCGGCAAAACACCCACTCCCACGTCGGCTACCCGAAACCAGTGTTTGGGAGATGGAAATTACTATCTACCCCTGACACGCACAACCTATCTGCCCGATTTCCACTACTCTAAATAGGGGTAGGTTTGTAACTTCACTCAGACGTGACACGACCGCCTCTCACCCCATGCAGACATGGTGGGCGCCAAACGTGGGCGGCAAAACACATTTGATTCAAGCTTGTCCCAAAGACCTCTCTCTCCCCCTCCATTTCCCCATTCATACACGGTGGGCGGCAAAACAAACTCTGCTCGGTCGAAATCGATCTAGGCTAATATTTTAAGTAAGGGCAGGTTTGTAACTTCACTCATACGTGACACATCCGCCCTACCTATCAGCCCCGTTCATACACTGTGGGCGCCAACCGTGGGCGCCAAAACACCCTCTCCTCGCCCGAAATCGCTCTCGGCAAATATTGGGGAGATGCGAGATTACCGTCCTATCCCCAACCGACGAGACGTCTGAAATTTTAAACGGGGGCTAAGTTGGTAACTTCCCCACATTTCAGACAAGCGCATCCCAAAGACATGGTTCCCCCCTCCTCTCTCGCTCCATTTCCCCATTCGTACTCCATGGGCGCCAAAACACCCTCTCCACCCCAGCCTCCTCTGTCCGCCACCCCATTCACCGCCGTCCTCCTCCACCATGCCCGAGCAGCTACCCCGATGTCGTCGTCCATTACAAGAGATCGACGTCTCTCATCCACCGCGCCAGATCAGGATCCTAGCATCGTGTCCTCTCGCTTCATCCGCGCCATTGTCCACCTTGTCGTGGCCGCTCCTACGACCGTCTTATCCATGGCAACAGGACTTATCCCCCGATGTCGCCGTCTGCCGTCTCAGATCTGCTTTTGCGCCGCTGACAGCCATAGCACCCGCAGCACCCTCAACGTATCAGCAGAGGCCTACACGGCGTCGCAAGAGAGGTGGTACTCTTTCATATCTGCTTAAGTTATTGATCTCACCCGGAAAATAGATCGTCACTTGTTTACTGTACTTTCTTGTCCATACCTAATCTTTATTTGTTAGTTGAAAGCAAACATTGGTTGCGAAGTAGCCTTTGTCCGGTTAGCACCTTCAGATCCACCATGGCACGGTCAACACTATACTCGCAATGCTTATGGTTTTCCCCTTTTATATTCACTACCATCATCCTAGGTGCTTCGTGTCATGCCAGCACTGCTCCTCAACCCATCAAGCGAAACAACATGCCACTCATAATTACAAAGCTTAGTTGTTCCAATATGAATCTGATATGATGCTAATATTACTAAAACAGAGAACATTTAATTGGTCAGCTAATGTTCCTACATTAGTTTTGAAAAGCATGTGCGCCACATATGGAGAGACAGTAGGGAATTGCATATCTTTATGCGCTCTGGTTCATCATGGGTGGGCAACACACATTGTATTATCCAAAATCTGCTTGCTCTTCTTTAACATGTTCCTCTTTTGTTCTTCTTAATAAGTATAGTAGTACAGTATGTTCCTTGTCGGGAACTGGAGCAGGGACATTTGCAGTCGACATGTATATTGGGTCACTTCTGATGGATGCTTTCAACTATTCTAGTTGGTCTGCCATAATATCCAGGAAATGTTGGGAGCTGTATCGCCTTTGAGAGTCTAGACTGATAGTAACAGTATTGTGCCTTTAGTTGAATAGAGTTGCCCCTGTAGGGGATCCGAAGCGTTTCCAGCCGTACCGGCAATACAATCCCATATGTTCCAGCTAGTTCCACTTTCCCGATTTCACTCGTGATGCTTAGGGTTTTCCCCCTTTTATCTACACTACTATGATCTGCGTAGGTGCTTTGTGTCGTACTAGCAGCACTACACCCTTCAAGCTAAACAACACACCACTCATAATTCCAAAGCTTAGTTATTCAAATACGAATGTGATATGATACTGATATTAGTTAACAAACACACATTTAATTGGTCAGCTAATGCTCCCACTTGAGTTACCAAATGCATGTGGCAACATATAGAGAGACAGCAGGGAATTGCATTTCTTTATCACCTGTTTACTGTACTATCTTGTCCATACCAAATCTTAGTTGTTAGTTGAAAGCAAACATCGGTTGCTAAGTAGCCTTCATGCGGTTTGCAGCTTCAGATCTGCCATGCCACGGTCAACATTATACTCATCATGCTTAGGGTTTCCCCCTTTTATGATCACTACGATCAGCCTACGTGATTCGTGTCGTAAGAGCACTGTTCCACCCATCAAGCTAAACAAGCTTAGTTGTACAAATTCAAATTTGATATGATGCTGATATTAGTAAGACAGAGACGGGTTTAATTGGTCAGCTAAATGATCCTACTTTAGTTTCGAAACGCATGTGAGCCACCTATAGAGAGACACGAAGGAAGAGTATTTCTCTGTGCGCTCTAGTTCATCATGGGTGGGCAACACACATTGTATTATCCAAAATCTACTTGCTCTTCTTTAACATGTTCCTCTTCTGTTCTTCTTAATAAGTATAGTAGTACAGTATGTTCCTTGTCAGGAACTGGAGCAGGGACATTTGCAGTCGACAGTTATATTGGGTCGCTTCTGATGGATGCTTTCAACTATTCTAGTTGGTCTACCATAATATCCAGGAAATGCTGGGAGCTGTGTCGCCTTTGAGAGTCTAGACTGATAGTAACAGTATTGCGCCTTCAGTTGAATAGAGCTGCCCCTGTAGGGGATCCAAAGCATTTCCAGCCGTACCGGCAATACAAGCCCATATGTTCCAGCTAGTTCCACTTTCCCGATTTTACTCGTGATGCTTAGGGTTTTCCCCTTTTATCTACACTACTATGATCTGTGGAGGTGCTTTGTGTCGTACTAGCAGCATTCCACCCTTCAAGCTAAACAACACACCCTCATAATTCCAAAGCTTAGTTGTTCAAATACGAATGTGATATGATACTGATATTAGTTAACAGACACACATTTAATTGGTCAGCTAATGCTCCCACTTGAGTTTCCAAATGCATGTGGCAACATATAGAGAGACAGCAGGGAATTGCATTTCTTTGTCACTTGTTTACTGTACTATCTTGTCCATACCAAATCTTAGTTGTTAGTTGAAAGCAAACATCGGTTACTAAGTAGCCTTCGTGTGATTTGCAGCATCAGATCTGCCATGCCACGGTCAACACTATACTCATCATGCTTAGGGTTTCCCCCTTTTATGATCACTACGATCAGCCTACGTGATTCGTGTCGTAAGAGCACTGCTCCACCCATCAAGCTAAACAAGCTTAGTTGTACAAATTCGAATCTGATATGATGCTGATATTAGTAAGACAGAGACTGGTTTAATTGGTCAGCTAAATGTTCCAACTTTAGTTTCGAAATGCATGTGAGCCACATATAGAGAAACAGAAAGGAATAGTATTTCTCTGTGCGCTCTGGTTCATCATGGGTGGGCAACAGACATTGTATAGAAAGACTTGTAATATCTACAATCTGCTTGCTCTTCTGCTCTTCTTTAACATGATCATCTTCTCTTGTTCTTTAATAAGTACAGTATGTTCCTTCTTTGGGAAGAGGAGCAGAGACATTTGCGGTCGACAGGTCAGGTCGAGTTGTTCATACTTAGTATATTTTGAAGCTGTCATCTGCGAAGTATCATTACTTCTGGAGCTCTCAACAGGGAGCCTATATTTTGAGTAGCAGGCCACACTATATTAATGCACACACCAAATTACAGCATACATGGCATCTTGATAACCCACAAGTATAGGGGATCGCAACAGTTTTCGAGGGTAGAGTATTCAACCCAAATTTATTGATTCGACACAAGGGGAGCCAAAGAATATTTGCGAGTATTAGTAGTTGAGTTGTCAATTCAACCGCACCTGGAGACTAAATATCTGCAGCAGAGTGATCAGTAGCACAGTAGTGTGATAGTTTGATAGCAGTAGCAATAATAGTAACGGTAGCAGCAGTAGTTTTGTAGCAATTGTAACAGCAGTAGCAATAGTAGTAACTTAGCAAGAACAATATGTGAAAAGCTCGTAGGCATTGGATCAGTGATATTCGTTGGATAACATTCATCATGTAACAGTCATAACCTAGGGCGACACAGAACTAGCTCCAATTCATCAATGTAATGTAGGCATGTATTCTGTATATAGTCATACGTGCTTGCGATAAGAACTTGCATGACATCTTTTGTCCTACCCTCCCGTGGCAGCGGGGTCCATAAGGAAACTAAGGGATATTAAGGCCTCCTTTTAATAGAGAACCGGAACAGAGCATTAGCACTTAGTGAATACATGAACTCCTCAAACTACGGCAATCACCGGAAAGAATCCCAATTATTGTCACCTTGGGGTATGCGAATCATAACACGTAGCAGGTGCGTACAACTTGCAAGATCGGATCAAGAACACAAATATATTCATGGAAACATAAAGGGTTCAGATCTGAAATCATGGCACTCGGGCCCTAGTGACAAGCATTAAGCATAGCAAATTCATAGCAACATCAATCTCAGAACATAGTGGATACTAGGGATCAAGCCCTAACAAAACTAACTCGATTACATGATAAATCTCATCCAACTCATCACCGTCCAGCAGGCCTACGAAGGAATTACTCACTCCCGGCGGTGAGCATCATGAAATTGGTGATGAAGGATGGTTGATGATGATGATGCCGAAAGATCCCCCTCTCCGGAGCCCCAAACGGACTCCAGATCTGGCCTCCCGATGAAGAACAAGAGGTGGCGGCGGCTCCGTATCGTGAAACGCAATAAAACTTCCTCTCTTATTTTTTTCTTTGGGAAAGTGAATTTATAGCGTTGGAATTAGGTCAGACGGAGCTACGTGGGCCCCATGAGGTACCAGGGCGCGCCTGGGGGGGTGGCGCGCCCTGGTGCCTCGTGGGCACTGGGTGGCCCCCGTTCTGTTGATTCTTGCGCCAATAATTTTTATATATTCCATAAAAATTCTCCAAAAAGTTTCATCCAAATCCAAGAACTTTGATTTCTGCACAAAAACAACACCAAGGCAATTCTGCTGAAAACAGCGTCAGTCCGGGTTAGTTTCATTCAAATCATGCAAATTAGAGTCCAAAACAAGAGCAAAAGTGTTTGGAAAAGTAGATACGACGGAGACGTATCAACTCCCCCAAGCTTAACTCATTGCTTGTTCTCAAGCAATTCAGTTGACAAACTGAAAGTGATAAAGAAAAACTTTTACAAACTCTTTTTTTCTTGTATCTATATATATGCTTAAATAGTGTCCAAGTTTTCAGCAAAGATCATAAACTAACCATGCAAATGATAACTCTTAGAAATTATATTCACTCATATCAATGGCATAATCAACTAGCGAGCAATAATAAGATATCTCAATTGCCAACACTTTGTCAAAACAATCATGATATAATATGACAACATGGTATCTCGCTAGCCCTTTCTGAGACCGCAAAACATAAATGCAGAGCACCTCCAAAGTTCAAGCAGCAACTAAACATTGTAATTCATGGTAGCAGAGATCCAGTCATGATGCACACAACATTTAACTATTCACAATGCCTGAGAATGACAATAGTGCTCTCAGGTCTGGTGCTTATTTGAGAAGGTGATGACTCAACTATAAAAGTAAAATAACATGAAAGTAAATAGATAGGCCCTTCGCAGAGGGAAGCATGGATTTGCAGAGGTGCCAGAGCTCGAAGCTTAAATCAGAGATAATTATAATTTTGGGAGGTATGCCTTTCTTGTCAATGTCACGACCGAGAGTTTTCAATATCTTCCATGCTAAACACATTAGCGGCGGTTCACAAGCGGTAAAGTAAAGTTTACTCCTCCTCCACCAACAATCACAAGCCATGGCTAGCCGAATCCTCGGGTGCCCTCCATACCAACAACTTTCCGAGGGAGTTTGTTTTATTATTTTGCAATTTTAATAGTGGGACTGGGCATCCCGATTACCAGCCCCTCTTGTGCAAAGACAAGTGAATAAACACTCGTCATGAGAATAACCCGCTTAGCATGGAAGATACTGACCGCCCCCTGTCGCTCCATGAGCGGTACGGGCACACAAAATAGATGTTCATTTGAATATTTAGAGGTGGCACATGCAAATTTACTTAGAACGGCAGAGTAATACCACATATAGGTAGATATAGTGGACTCATCTGGAATAACTTTGGTTTAGGGGTTTTGATGCACAAGCAGTATTCCCGCTTAGTACAGGTGAAGGCTAGCAAATAAGTTGAGAAGCGACCAGCTAGAGGGCGAAAACGGTCATAATCATGCATTATGAATAATCAACATTGAATACTAGCATGAGTAGGATATAAGCACCATGAACATAAATATTGTGGAGGCTATGTTGGTTTTGAATCAACTACATGCGTGAACATGTGCCAAGTCAAGCCACTTGAAACATTCAGAGGAGGATACCATACCACCATACTACATCACAATCATTTTAATGCATGTTGACACTCAAGATAAATCATTATCCACTCCTAGCTACTTAAGCATGGCATGAGCAACTATAATCTCTAATTGTCATCATAAACATGTTCAATCATAATATGCTGAATCATGGATACTGAGTTAAACATATTTACAAAAACAAAGAACAAGTTGAGTTCATACCCGCTTTTCCTTGCCATAGTCACTTCATCAAGTCATCGTCATTATTGCCTTTCACTTGCACGACCGAATGATACGAAAATGAAAATAATGCAAGTGTGCCATGGACTAAGCTAGAATCTGCAAGCATTTTATTTAAAGGAGAAGACAAGGCAATATAGGCTCTTTGTTAGATAAACCATAATGCATATGAGAGCCACTCAACATTTTCATCGTGGTCTTCTCCTTACAATGACTCAACAAAAGAAAAGAATTTCATAGAAACACACTGAAATATTTTTGGAGTTTTTAGTTTTTCTGAAGAAAGCAAATAAAGAAGAAAAACAAAAAACGAGAAAAAAAAACTATTTACACGGGAAGGCTCCAAACAAGCAAAAGAAGAAAAGGAAATATTTTTGGGTTTTCTTTTAATACTACCACTAACTAAGCTAGAAAGAAAAACCGAAAAGAAATGATAAATATTTTTGGGTTTTCTTAAAGTTTTTCAAACACATAAGAAGAAAGCGAGAAAATAAAACTAACATGGATTCTACAATGAAAAAGTATGAACACCGACAACTGGAATGAAATGTGTGGATATGAATGAAAGGTCGGTGGGAAATACGTACTCCCCCAAGCTTAGGCTTTTGCCTAGCTTGGTCATCGCCATCCCTAGTCTGGGTAATAATCGAAGTGGTAGCTCATAGAGGCGTTCTGAGCTGCCTTCTCAGCCAGACGGGCAGCCTCGACCGCCGCCTTGTACTCATGCACCTCGCTCTCCAATAGATAATATCTTTGTTTGTTCTGAAAATCAAAGAGAGCAGGAGTAGGCAAAACAACATACACAGATTGAGATTTATTAAGAACTAAGTTATATTCATATCCCTGTGCATTGCGTTTTAAAAACATATGTTCTCGCATTGTTTCAAAATTTAGATATTTGTAGGGTAAGAGGGGATCATTGGACTTGGGCGAAACCCCTAACCTTGCAGCTACGCGGGAGGCATAAATTCCTCCATACAAATCACCATTACCCGCGTTACGCTGCAGCCTATGTGCGATAATAGCCCCAAGATTATAATACTTGCAGCCGGTCAAAGCCGTGTGAATAAGACTCAGATCATGGGCACAAAGCGTACTGTAGTCTTGCTTACCAACAATGCATTTACCATTAAAGAGTGCAAAATACCGAATAGCAGGAAAGTGGATGCTAACTATTCTAACCTGCGTAACTCCACTATCCTCACCGTTGCAAAGGCTATTAAGAAATGGCTCATAATCAGATTTTTGTGGTTCCTCTAACGAACCCCAATACGGAATTTTGCATGCATTACAGAATTCTTCTAGAGACATTCTATAGGATCTGTCATAGAGGTGGAATAAAACTCTAGAAGTGCGCGGATGATATTCAAAGTTTTGAGTGAATGAATGAGTAAGGTAGTACTGTTGTGGTGGCTTATCTGCAATGAAGGCGGAAAGCTCGGCGTTGTGAATATATTGGTCAAATTCTTCCTTGATGCCTGCACCTAGCATGAACTCGTTGCACGGCCATCTACATGATTTTGCTTCGGCACCTCGCACCGAACTTGCCCTTGGTTCAACGTAAGATTGACGTGCGGGGTCTTCGCTAGATGATGCCTCGGTGGACCTCCTCCTCGAAGAACTCCTCCGGAAGATGTTCATTTTCCTAAGAACAATTTTCTGAAAAAAAAATTGGGCCACAAAATGATATCAATAAAACTTCACAAGATTGATAGCAACTACTCATATGGATGTCTAGAGGCTATATCAAGCATTCAAACTACTTGAAACTCAAAGAATTCAACATGCAAGCTCATTTTCAGTAGCACCAAGAGCAGCTAATTATGCAAAATATAATCCACTAGAGCAAAAACTAATTGGAGCAATGGAGGAGTCACATACCAAGGAGCAATCTCCCAAAACAGTTTCGGAAACGGAGCTCCGAGCAAAGAGATCAAAAATTTCAGGTTTGTGAGCAAGAACACGAGAGAGAGAACTACCAGGAATTTTTGCTAGAGGTAAGAGACGAAGTGGGCTGAAGGAATAAGTGAGGGGGTCCCTGTGGGGCCCACGAGCCACCTGGGCGTGCCAGGGGAGGTGGCGCGCCCTGGTGCCTCGTGGGCACCTGGGGCACCCCTTGGCATGTGTCCAGTGCCAAAAATTCTTAAATATTATATAAAAAATCATGTCAAAATTTTATTACATTATGAGCACTTTTATTTCTGGACATTTTTTATTCCCCGGATAATTCAGAAAATAGGGTAATCATGGCATTTTATTGCATTTAACTAAAAATAACAGAAAACAAAAAGTGGGTACAGAAGGTTGTGCTTACTAAATTCATCGACCACATGCCCCTCAAAAAGAATCCATTAATAAGGTTGATCAAATCTTATTAACAAACCATTTTCGAGTGACATGAAACCGAAGAATTTTCGTATAACACTAAGTTACCTCAACGGGGATATGCATCTCCCCAATAATAAGAGCTTCATATTTCTTTTTAACAGTAGGAAGAGGGAGTTGAAAACTTCCAATAGTAATTGTCGGAGTCTTTCCAATAACACGAATACCATTTACTTGAAATTGTTTCTTTGGAAAGTGCACCGTATGCTCATTACCATTGATATGAAAAGTGACCTTGCTTTTGTTGCAGTCAATAACAGCCCCCGCAGTATTCAAGAAGGGTCTACCAAGGATGATCGACATATTGTCGTCCTCGGGCATATCAAGTATAACAAAGTCTGTTAGTATAGTAACATTTGCAACTACAACGGGCACATCCTCGCAAACACCGTTAGGTATGGCAGTTGATTTGTCAGCCATTTGCAATGATATTTCAGTGGGAGTGAGTTTATTCAAATCAAGTCTTTTATATAAAGAGAAAGGCATAACACTAACACCGGCTCCTAAATCACACAAAGCAGTTTTGACATAATTTCGTTTAATGGAGCATGGAATAGTTGGTATTCCTAGATCTCCTAGTTTCTTAGGTACTCCATCCTTAAAAGAATAATTTGCAAGCATGGTGGAAATCTTAGCTTCAGGTATCTTTCTTCTATTTGTGACAATGTCTTTCATATATTTAGTATAAGGGGCCATCTTTAAAATATCAGTCAAACAAGTACGCAAAAAGACTGGCCTAAGCATTTCAGCAAAGCGTTCAAATTCTTCCTCATATTTTTTCTTAGATGGTTTAGGAGGAAAGGGCATGGGTTTTTGAACCCATGGTTCTCTTTCTTTACCGTGTTTTCTAGCAACGAAGTCTCTTTTATCATAACGTTTATTTTTAGAAGGTGGGTTATCAAGATCAACAGCAGGTTTTATTTCAACATCATTATCAGGTTCTTTATCATTATCTGGTTGGGTATCCACATGAGCATCATTATTATTATCATCATCAGGTGGTTGTTCATTACCAGATTGTGTTTCAGCATCAGAAATAGAAATATCATTACTATCCTCTAAGGGTTTTTCTACGTCAGGTTCACTAGAAGTATGCGAAGTCCTATCATTTTTCTTTTTCTTTTTAGATGGACTAGGTGCATCGACATTAATTCTTTGAGAGTCTTGTTCAATTCTTTTAGGGTGACCTTCAGGATAAAGTGACTCCTCAGTCATTCTACCTCCTCTAGTCATTACTCTAACAGCATGATCATTCATATTATTATTCATTTCATTGAGCACTTCACTTTGAGATTTAGCAACTTGTTCTAATTGGGTTTGAACCATAGATGCATGTTTACTAACACCCTTAACATCATTAGCAATTCTAAATATCAAGTCACTCAAGCGATCAATCATGTAGGCATTTCGTTTCAATTGTTTCATAACATTGGCATTGAAGTGATCTTGCTTAATAATATAATTGTCAAATTCATACAAGCATTGACTAGGAGGTTTGTTATAAGGAATATCACTTGCATAAAATTTTATAAGAGAATTTACCTCTACTACCTGTGGCGGTGTATCAAGACCATGTATTTCTTCAATATGTGGTAAATTCTTAACATCTTCAGCTTTAATACCCTTTTCCTTCTGGCATTTCTTTGCTTCTTGCATATCTTCAGGACTGAGATATAAAATACCCCTCTTCTTTGGAGTGGGTTTAGGCGGTGGTTCGGGAAGTGTCCAATCATTATCATTCTTCAATATATTATTCAATAATTCTTCAGCTTGTCCAATAGTTCGTTCCCTGAAAACACAACCAGCACAACTATCTAGGTAGTCCCTAGAAGCATCGGTTAGTCCATTATAGAAGATATCAAGTATTTCATTCTTCTTAAGAGGATGGTTAGGTAAAGCATTAAGTAATTGGAGAAGCCTCCCCCAAGCTTGAGGGAGATTCTCTTCTTTAATTTGCACAAAGTTAAATATTTCCTGTAAAATAGCTTGTTTCTTATGAGCAGGAAAATATTTTTCAGGGAAGTGATAAATCATATCCTGGGGACTATGCACACAACTAGGAGCAAGAGTATTATACCATTCCTTAGCATCACCCTTTAATGAGAAAGGAAATAACTTAAGAATATAGTAATAGCGAATTTTTTCCTCATGAGCAAATAGGGCGGCTATATCATTTAATTTACTAAGATGTGCCACAACTGTTTCAGTTTCATAACCATGGAAAGGATCAGATTCAACCAAGGTAATTAACTCAGGATCAATAGAGAATTCATAATCCTTATCAGTAACAAATATGGGAGAGGTAGCAAACTTAGGATCACATTTCATTTTCTCCCGCATAGATTTTTCTTTCATTTCAGCAAGCAGTTTTATAACTTCATTTCTATCATTACAAGCAAGAATGGCTCTAGCCGTCTCCCTATCAAAGCACTGTTCATCGGGTGTTTCAACTCTAGTAGGAGAGCTAGGTATAGTAGGTGAAGCACAATTCTCAAGAGTTTCAGCATTTTCAATTTCTTTAGCTTTAGCAAGTTGTTCACTAAGAAATTCACCAAGTGGCACAGCATTATCAGTCATAGTACTAGCATCATCATGAGTATCATTCAAAGCAGAAGTGGTATCACCAATAACTTGTGACATATCAGAATTAATAGCATGTTGTGGTGTTGCAAGTTTACTCAAAACAGAAGGTGAATCAAGTGCAGAGCTAGATGGCAGTTCCTTACCTCCCCTCGTCTTAGAGGGAACGATCTTGGTCTTAGCGTCTTTCAGATTCTTCATAGTGATCAACACATATAAATCCCAAGTGACTCAGCAAATATAGCTATGCTCCACGGCAACGGCGCCAGAAAAAGGTCTTGATAACCCACAAGTATAGGGGATCGCAACAGTTTTTGAGGGTAGAGTATTCAACCCAAATTTATTGATTCAACACAAGGGGAGCCAAAGAATATTTGCGAGTATTAGCAGTTGAGTTGTCAATTCAACCGCACATGGAGACTAAATATCTGCAGCAGAGTGATCAGTAGCACAGTAGTGTGATAGTTTGATAGCAGTAGCAATAATAGTAATGGTAGCAGCAGTAGTTTTGTAGCAATTGTAACAGCAGTAGCAACAGTAGTAACTTA
This sequence comes from Elymus sibiricus, assembly GCA_039707655.1. Taxonomy (NCBI): domain Eukaryota; kingdom Viridiplantae; phylum Streptophyta; class Magnoliopsida; order Poales; family Poaceae; genus Elymus; species Elymus sibiricus. Next base: position 240,247,407 of record CM077676.1, read on the forward strand.
GCAAGAACAATATGTGAAAAGCTCGTAGGCATTGGATCGGTGATATTCGTTGGATAACATTCATCATGTAACAGTCATAACCTAGGGCGACACAGAACTAGCTCCAATTCATCAATGTAATGTAGGCATGTATTCCATATATAGTCATACGTGCTTGCGATAAGAACTTGCATGACATATTTTGTCCTACCCTCCCGTGGCAGCGGGGTCCATAAGGAAACTAAGGGATATTAAGGCCTCCTTTTAATAGAGAACCGGAACAAAGCATTAGCACTTAGTGAATACATGAACTCCTCAAACTATGGCAATCACCGGAAAGAATCCCAATTATTGTCACATTGGGGTATGCGGATCATAACACGTAGCAGGTGCATACAACTTGCAAGATCAGATCAAGAACACAAATATATTCATGGAAACATAAAGGGTTCAGATCTGAAATCATGGCACTCGGGCCCTAGTGACAAGCATTAAGCATAGCAAATTCATAGCAACATCAATCTCAGAACATAGTGGATACTAGGGATCAAGCCCTAACAAAACTAACTCAATTACATAATAAATCTCATCCAACTCATCACCGTTCAGCAGGCCTATGAAGGAATTACTCACTCCCGGCGGTGAGCATCATGAAATTGGTGATGAAGGATGGTTGATGATGACGATGCCGGAAGATCCCCCTCTCCGGAGCCCCAAACGGACTCCAGATCTGGCCTCCCGATGAAGAACAGGAGGTGGCGGCGGCTCCGTATCGTGAAACGCAATAAAACTTCCTCTCTTATTTATTTTTCTTTGGGAAAGTGAATTTATAGCGTTGGAATTAGGTCAGACGGAGCCACGTGGGCCCCACGAGGTACCAGAGCGCGCCTGGGGTGGTGGCTCGCCCTGGTGCCTCGTGGGCACTGGGTGGCCCCCCTTCTGTTGATTCTTGCGCCAATAATTTTTATATATTCCATAAAAATTCTCCAAAAAGTTTCATCCAAATCCAAGAACTTTGATTTCTGCACAAAAACAACACCATGGCAATTCTGCTGAAAACAGCGTCAGTCCGGGTTAGTTTCATTCAAATCATGCAAATTAGAGTCCAAAACAAGAGCAAAAGTGTTTGGAAAAGTAGATACGACGGAGACGTATCACATCTCTCAGAAGAATTGCACAGAGATAGCACATAGGGGTTACAGGGAGGCACTATTGGATTAGAATCCCATATGCATTACAAAGATATTCTCACTTATTTTTATGTTTTCATGCATGTCAGGTGTTGAACATGATCATAATGAATATGAGAATGGGCGCACCAGAGGAATATTGTGGAACAATCCACTGGCTAACAAACTTGGCATCAAGGGATTGAGATCCTGTCTGGATGCAATGGAACACACACGCTCCCCATCTACAGATTCCATTGCAGAATATGATCCTAAAGACGATTCTGACCTAGATAGAGACCCAAGTCTATTTAGCTCTCCAGATGAGTCAGAGTCAGATGGCCTATCTTATTCACCCATCAAGGTGCTTGCTCTAACTTGGCAAGGTTGTATTGGTCGCACGTATCTTGCATAACTTCTACTTTGTTACACCACCATCTGCTTAGTTTACGCATCATATATGAGAATATGCCATGCCTATCCATTTACTGTACCTATACCATGTGTCATCATATTAGGTTTTTCCACTCAAATGTTGTTCTTTCATAATAGATGTCCAAAAGGAAGAGGGTGATTGCAGATCCTGAAGGAGTACAAACAAAGTATTTGCAAAAGGCAGTGATCCATTCTCAAGGGATCATAGGATCTCACAAAAATACTGCGCACTGCATTGCTCTTGTCAGTACCTTTTGCCCTTTATCACCATACTTACACTCATTGTTGTTTGATTATGTAGCATTACTGTGCATGTTAGCTTCCTTATCCACCGTTTGCTTGAAATTATAAGATCTATATTTACTCTTACATAAATGTAGAATAATCCCAATGGTTATGAAGTTCTGGATTGCTCTTGTAATTACCTGTTGTCATGTACTCCCTCTGTATCGAATTACTTGTTGCTAAATTGGATGTATTTAGAACTAAAATAGTGCTAGATACATTCATTTCAGAGACAAGTAATTCCGGACGGAGGTAGTATTACTGTACTTACATTGAGAGATAGTTGATTGTTTGGCATTACTCTGCATCTTATCTGCCCTGCCCTCCATTTTCTCCAAATTATCAAATCTACATTTACTCTTACCAAAATGTTGAATAAAGCCAATGCCACTGCACAAGTTGAGGTCTGCATTCCTCTTGTCAGTACCTTTTGCCTTGTAATGCTGTACTTAATTGATTGCTATTTGATTATGCATCATCACTCTGCATCTGAGCTTCATTATCCTCTATTTCTTCCAATATTATTAGATCTATATTTACTCTTTAAAAATGTAGAATAAAGGCAATGCTTATGAAGAAGTTTCTTTGGGGAATTTCTTGAATTATCATTCCATTGACATGGAGAAGGGCTTTGTCGAGCCCATGTTAACATGTAATGTAAGTCCATCCTTCTCAAGCCTTCAAACTTTGTTCTAGTATAGATTTGGATAGGCATCATTTCCTCCACTGCTTTTTACTTTGGTGTTTACATCAGATCGCTTGTTTGCAACAACTACCAGTTTCAAATTGTAGTTGTAAATCATGTTCCTTATTCATACCATTCACATTAACCAGAACAGATGCATTGATTTTCTTTAGCCCTGCATGTATGTCTGTGTTCTAGATCTCTAATCTGGTCGTGTGGTGAAGCTGCCCATGCCTGCATCATCTCATTTGCTGCTTTGTCTTGACTGATTTTACTGATGATATGGACAATGTTGTATTATGTTAATGATATTTTAAATTGTATCTCTGAATTTGCCAATATGAAATGGGATGGAATTGTCACACACTGACCATCATTGCTTATATATTTGTGAAACTTGTTCTCTGTCTCCTTCTTTCTCTTTCAGATTAATATCTCTGACGCCAGGCAGAACTTTAGGGAAGATAGTGAGCCAAACCCATTGCTGGTACCTATCACTTATATTGCAGCAAAGAAGGTAAACCATCTTGAATGACCCCCAAGGTTATGTCTTGATGAAGACAGTGAGTTCAAGAGACACACCAGCAGCTGTGACACAACCTTGGTTAAGTTGCTGCCTGAATCAGTTCGACTTCTTCAGTCTCAACTTCAAGCTGAAAGACTTGGTGCAGCTCAGGTCCGACTTGAAGTACAATCTCTAACGAAGATCAAAGAGGACACTCGTGCGTGCTTTATAGCTACGCGGCTAGAGCTAGAGGATTTAACATTCAGACAACTGAGGTCTCATCAGCTTGTTCAGCTGCTTGCACTGCAGCACTGAGGTAGGACTAACGTTTCTTGAACTATGTTGAAGTGCTGTTGGTTTTGTCTATTATTTTGTTGACGCGTTTTTTTGCACTGTTGGAGACCATTGATGCCCAGTGTATGTAATCTGCGGTCTGGTTGCCCTTTATTATCAATGGTGGTGAACTTCGATGCCCAGTGGATGTAATATTCCGTAATTTCATTATTGTATAGTCTAGGTTTATTCTTAGTCGGTATGCTGTAATTTAGGCCGGTAGTTTCAACGGAGCTCAACGGCCCAATACGTTATCGGTCTGCCAGCGGTATATAAAAAGAAATTATGCTACCCAAACGGGCCAGCCCGTAACTAGTTATATATGGGCCGGAAAGTCGGCCTATAATCATCTCGGGCCATTATTAGGCCTAAACATAAAGTAGTTTTCGGCCTTTAACAGGCCGAGTAAAACATGGGTCGCAGCCAGAAATTTCCCTGGGCATTTAACAGGCTGAAAAGGAGATTGGGCTTGAATTGAGCCGAACAATTCATGGGCCGGAAGCAGGCCGAAACATCCATAGGCCCATGATTGGCCCAATTGCATACGAGCCGTTAACAGGCCAAAATTTATCACCGGCCTTGGTTGGCCCAATAAAATTATGGGTTGTAAGCAGGCCGGATGCAAAGTAGCCCATAATTTGGCCTAACTATGTCACGAGCCTTTAACAGGCCGTTAGTCAAGTTGGGCTAAAATTTATCCACGAAGAGTACGGGCCGTTAAGAGGCCAAAAGTCACTTCGGACTAGAAATCGGCCCAGTTGCAGCAAGGGCCGTTAAATGGCCAAAAGTTAAACCGGGCCGAAAATGGCCCATATGCAGCAATGGCGGCTAACAGGCCGACACGAATATCGGGCTGAACTGTTAAACAGGTCTTTAACAGGCCGAGATACAAACCGGGCCTACAATGGGCCCAAAAGCACAGTGGCCTGTTAACGGGCCGGATCTGTTATGGGCCGTAATTTGGCCCAAAAACATGATCCGATATGGGCCGTAATTTGGCCCAAACCGTGGCAGGCTGTTAACGCGCCGGTCCACTAGTGTCTGACAAAATCTTATGGGCCTTTGGCTGGGCCGACCCATTTAGGTCAATTGTGCCACTGTTGGGTCGTGCCACGTGTCGACGTATCATAGGCGCGTCTTGTCCATTGGACGAATGACATATGTAGCAACACCGAGCTGACACGTGGATCCGCTGGCGAATGAGAAATTTACACGTGGAAAATCGCCATTGGTCAGAGCTGCTAACGGGTTATCGGATCCAAACCGGAACCCGATAGCTTAACGGCGACCCGTTACGATGGATGCCACGTGTCGGTCACCCTTGACGGAAACACTTCCATGACGCGACATTTATCGTCATGGAAGTGGACACTTTCGTGATGATAATTTCAGTATTGTCATGGAACACTTCTACGATAGCACAGGTATGACTATCTTGATTCTGTCATAAAATTGTCATGGATGTACATGCATGACAGAAAACTTGACCTACTGTGGCAAAGACGTATCATCACGGAAGTGTTTTTTTTTGTAGTGCATGTTCTTTCCTTGCTTATCCATTATGGGAGTGATGCCCAAATTCTTTCTTTCTCATTCCTTGTCTATCTCATTTCAACAAGAGTGGTTTTGAATTCTTGCTTGTTTCTCATGCCATTCTTCATCTCTTTGCAACCTCCAAGGTTCGTTGGTTTCACTCATTTGTCAAAGAAGCAACTTAGTTTTACCTCTTCCTCTTCTCATTCTAAGATCTCGGGGCGAGATCTCTTGTAAGTGGGGGAGTGTTGTGACAGCCCAAGACCAAGACCTCCAAGACCTCCATTATTATCATGATAGTCTCATTTCCTGCTTGCTTGTGATGTTTGTCTTATTTTATTTTACATCATGCATCATCTCCATAATCTTGTTGTGATTGTTTTCTTTTAATTATTGTTCATGTGCATTGCCTCCCTCCTCCCGCGCGCGACCCGCCAGGACCTAGATCGGGCCCTAGGAAGCCCATCGGGGCCTGAGCCCTGTACGCCACTGCGCCTCCCGCAGCCTCCGCCCAGCTCCTCGTTTGGGAGGGGAGCTCCCGATCCACCACGGCCGCACGTCCCCGCCGCTCCGGCAGGAGCTCGCCGGAGCTAGCAGCACCACCACCGGAACCAGGCCGTCATGCCACTCTCTCTCCTTCTCCCGTTCTCTCCCTCTCCTTCTTTTCCTTCCTCAAATCTCTCTCTCACCTTCGGCCATGACCACCCGCAGGAGCTCAAGAGCGTCGCCCCATGCGCTGCATCACCAGCACCGGCCGTCCTCGACTCGCCGGACCTAGACCTCATCCAGGCACCACCGGTAACCTCGCCCCAACCTCGCGCCACCCCCTTTCTTCCTTTTCCCTGTCGCCTTCTCACACCTCACTCCCTCTCTCTGTTCTTCCGAGCAGGAGCGCCATGGATGGCCGCCCGAGGATGCCGCCTCCTGCCGTTTCCCTTCGTTGCTAGAGCTCCCGCAAGCCGAACGCCGTCACCAAGTCCCCTGCCTCGCGCGAGCACACGGAGTCCGCATCGACCTCACCTGCTGCTGCCGACACTCGCCCTTGCCGCCGTTCGTCCCCGTCGTCCATCAACTGGATCCGGCCGCCCTCCGTCAACTTCCGCCGAATCCCCATCGCCGCGTCAAGTCCTACCGCCGGTCTTTGCTTCCTCTGCCGCGAGCAAAGGAGGAAGCGCCCTGCTCGCTCGCGTTGACCCCGCCTGAACCGCTCTGTCCAAGCACCGCCTCAATCCCTCGATCCAAACGGGACGACTCCGTCTGCTGCACCCACCGGTCCAAGGACCCTCTGGTGAGCGAACCCGCCTACCCCGCGCCCAGGGCGACCTTTTCTATCATGCGCCCAGTGCCCTATTCCAGCCCAGTTACCAGATTCTACCCACATAGTTTTTTTTCGTCTCTGCGAATTTACCAGTTTCCAGTACATGCATATTTACAGAACTGCCACTGTTTTAAGATCTGCATATCTAAATATCCATGCATCCAAATAAAACATATCATGTATGAAACTTGAGTAGAATTTCATGTAGTTTCATAATATCCAACTCTCATCCATGTTAAAAATGTTTAAATTTTTGTTTGCATTTAATTTGCATAAATGACATGCTAAAATGGTTTATTTCGCAACTAAATAACCGTAGCTCTGAATTAAATAACCTATATATGTAAATGGGGTAGAAAAATGTGTAGATTGTCATGGTGCACTTTCTTTTGTTGTTTAACAACAATAAAATTATGTTTTAGGAAGAACAGTTCCAAATTCAAAATTTGCATATGGGGATTTTTCAAAATTGTTATTTGTTGTTTCCGGCCTCATTTAAATTGCCTAGATAGGTAGATTAATTATGCTTCACCTCCTGCCAGGAGTAACAACATTTAATCTTGTCATTGTACATAAACGGGAGTGAACTAAATATTTGAGTGTGGAGTTTCGTCAATATGCAACTCGTTGCATATTGAGCTTCACTTAATGTGTAGTATTTGATTGTTGCACTTTGACATGCCATGCATCCTTAAACTTGACATGCATCATACTTGGTTGTGCATAATGCCATGATTATGCTTGTGTGTTTACCATGTTGTTTGCTTCTTTCCGGTTGTGCTTCTTCTCACTAGTTCCGGTTACGTTTCGGAGTGAGGATTCGTTCGACTATGCTTGTTCGACTACTTCATGGACTTGATCTTCTTCCTAGCAGGATTCCAGGCAAGATGACCATTACCTTGGATATCACTACTATCTTTGCTTGCTAGTTGTCTCGATGCTATCGCTATGTCTCGCTACCTACCACTTGTTTGTCAGCCTCCCAAATTGCCATGATACAGCCTCTAACATTCCACCATCCCATCAAACCGTTGTTTGGCTATGTTACCGCTTTGCTCAGCCCCTTTTATAGCGTTGCTAGTTACAGGTGCAGTTGCAGGTTGTTCCATGTTGGGACATGGATATAATGGGATATCACAATATCTCTTATTTAATTAATGCATCTATATACTTGGCTGTGTGTGGAAGGCTCGGCCTTTTGCCTGGTGTTTTGTTCCACGCATGCCGCCCAAGTTTCCATAATACCGGTGTTATGTTCCTTGATTTGCGTTCCTTACATGGTTGTGGTTTATGGGCCCCCCCTTGACAGTTCGCTTTGAATAAAACTCTTCCAGCAAGGCCCAACTTTGGTTTTAACATTTGCCAACATAATAATACTGAATTAAATAATTAATTTGCATAGGGGGTCGCGTCGCCGAGGATTCTTAATTCAACATAATACAGGTGGGCCAGTGCTTATAGTGTTGGTCCAAACTAGAGCCCCTTGTAGCACCACCTGTCGGTACTAAAACCGGCAGATCTCGGGTAGGTGGTTCCGAACTGTGGATCTTGGAGTCAATGGGTAACAGGGAACGTAGAGACAGCGTTTACCCAGGTTCGGGCCCTCTCGAAGAGGTAAAACCCTACGTCCTGCTTGGTTGTATTGATGTGTTGGTATGACAATTACAGAGTTGATCTACCTCGAGATCAAATGAACTAAACCCTAGGTGGGTATGATGATAATGGTTCCTCTCCTCTACGGACTAAACCCTCTGGCTTATATAGACACCAGGGATACCTAGGGTTACATATGGTCGGTTGCCACCAGGGGATAAACATGCCGACCACGCTAAGCTTGACTTGGAGGAGATGCCAAGTCTTCGGAGGTTTCCTTCTGGAGCCCGGGGTCGCCTATAGTCCGGCCCTCCTTCGACAGATTAGGAGCGGCCCATCAATACGACCCATGAGGGACAGGCCAGCAGCCCAAGGACCCCTTAGTCCGGGACACCCTCAGTAGCCCCGAACTAGCCTCCAACGCTGAGGTCGATAATCTTTGTTAGTTCCACGCGTCGAAATTATTTGGCTTGTGGGGCGAGTTCCTTCCCTCAACTATGTCCGGCTGATAATAGTTCGGCCGCCGACAATTCCCCGGCTTAATTAGGCATCGCAGGGCCCGCCGCGTCGTTTTCTTCGTTCAGAGTTAATGACACCCCTCGATTTCCATGCGCCAGAGGGAGGCAAACGGTCCAATAGTTTTTTACAGAAATGCCCCTTTTAGGCCAGGGGAAGACGCCTATTTAACAGGCTAAGGGCGTGAAAGTTAACGCACCCCACTCCCAAATCACCGAAAGGCCAGAGTCAGCAAGCCTTGAACAATGGCGAGCGCTCCAGGCTCCTCCTCACGCCCTCACGGCCCCCTTCAAGTGACTGGGCGAGCTGCTTAGTTTCCCGTATTCGATTGAGCAGCCTCGAGACACAGGGGTATCTACCTGTATCAGATCTCGCGTCCACCCGCCCTGGATTGACTTCTGCAAACGGTGAAGCTTTTGCGGAGAACTTCCCCGCCCCACACGGGGAGGAAAGGATATGCTTCGTGCCCTTCCTCTTACGAGGACTAGGCTTCCCCATTCACCCCTTTCTGAGGGGTTTACTGGAATTTTACGGGATCCAGCTCCACCATCTCACTCCAGGATCAATTCTGCACATCTCGGGCTACGTTGCCCTTTGTGAGATGTTTCTGGGTTGTGAGGCCCACTTCGAGTTATGGAGGAAATACTTCTGTCTTGTCCCTCCCACCCGAGGAGGGGCAATTTATGAGGTCGGCGGAGCCAAAGTGTGGCGCATCGCCGGAACGGGGTATCCTATAGGGACTCCCAAGAAGGATGCCGAGGAGTGGACCTCAGAGTGGTTCTATATTGAAAACGTCCCCCTATTCGATCCAACTCGGAGGGGGGTGCCCGAATTCTCACTTGTCTCTCCAAAGAAGCGGTTCAACTGGCAACCGAAGAGCTCCTCCCAAGAGGAAAGTGCCGAAGTAACGTGCCTAGCTGCTCAAGTGAGGTGGCTAGCCCATAACGGGTTGACCATTATTGACGTGATGGCCGCAGCCATTGCTCGGTGCGTTCAACCTCTTCAACAAAGGGTGCACCCTCTATGGTGTTACAACGGGGCGAATGATTCGACCCGCTACATACGGAAAGGACCTGCCGATCAGGCGGCAATGGCAGCCGTCCTGGTCGATCTCTTCAAGGGAGAAGAGCAAGAGTTTGCTCGACTAAAGCCCAAGGATGGCTTCTCGAGCTATAAACCCATCGAAACGGTGAGTCTAACTACACTTCATGGTTCGGATGGTACATCAATTTTTCTTAATTGGATATCTAATCTATCCGAACAGAGCTGGAGGCGCTGCATCGAGACAGTGAGTTGCCCTACTCCTCAACCGGAGAGTCATTCTCGCGCCGATGACCCTGGGTTTCACGACGATCCCGAAACGTCGATTGATTTCAAGGAGGGAGTCTTCTACCAGGAGAGTCTCGACGGCTCTAAAGTGGCCCTTTTGGCCGATCACCCCGGGATGCTTCCCTCCTCCACTGTAAGTGACCAAAAGGCCTCTTCTCGAAAAAGATACTCAGCTCCTGTCACTCTGAGTACGCTGACTTTTACTCCCAAGGGCCACCGCACAATGCGCCGGACATCAGCGAGAGCGGTACCAGTGGCTCCAGCGGTGAGTGGCCACAGGGCGTCCAAATGTGCGGTGGCAGCGGGAGTTACGTCAACCGTGCCCCCTCCAAAGTGGTAATGTATTCATTGTACCTTTGGTATTTTTATCTTCGACAACCGCTGCGAATATCAATAATTTTCTCTACTGCAACCTGCAGGCGATATGTAGAACCACCTGCGTCCGAGGACGTTGAAGAGGTGCAGGGGGGTGACCTAAGACCGAGGTCTCTGGTTGTGGCCGGCGTTACTTCGGAGGTCCCTACCGAGGACCAACATCCAAGGGACTCAGAGGACGTCTCGGTTACCAACTCCGAGGTCAAAAGCGTGATGAATCACTGACGGCGAAAGGCGTCGCTGCGGCACTCCGCGTTTTCTGATTAGGAGTTTACGCTCTTAGTTCGGTAGACACGTACCTCGGAGCTGCTCGAACGGGGCTCGAGGGAGTAGCCAACCTTCTGTCCACCAGTCTGTAGGTACGCCATTGGTTTTGATAACCGGACGCATAACCCAACCCAGTAGCCCTCTCAGAAAAAGTTTTTCGTGGGGAAGCACCATTCCTTTATTTATTGAGCACTGAACCCAGTAGCCCCTGATCCTTAATTTGGGCGGGAAGGCCGAGTTAAGGGTCTGATGTTTATAATGCCATACTATGGTGCAGACTGTGAGGGAACAGAACAAAAAGTTGTCCGAAGACCTCGGGGTAACACGAACACAGTTGAAATCTGTGGAGGCCGAGCTAGATAGGGTGAAGAAATGGACTAGAGAGGCACATGGTAAGTGAAAGACTGGATATGTCTAATAAAGAGTTTTGTGGGACACCTTTTCTAATGAAAGATTGGCCCATAGCAGCCGAGTCGATAAATCAGCTGCAGAAGGATCTGGACGCGGCCAAAGAAGCGCAAAGGTACGCGGAGTCGCAGCAAGAGGCTGGCTACCGTGTGCTGACCCGAAGTCATGAAGAAAGGGATAACCTCAAGGTAGAAAATCAACAATAGGCCCAAGAAATTGAGAGCTTAGAAACTCAACTGGCCCTATCCCAGGAGGAGAACCGGAGACTGAAAGTTGGCATGTTCACTGAGTGCAACCTAGCTTTTTGATATATAGATTGTATGTATTATACTGCTGTATGAACAATGCCACGTCTCTTGTTAGTTCTCCTTACCGGACGCCCCGAAGAGGAGGCCAGCTTTTTCGGATGGGGCCTGCTGAAGGAGCTATCCGCCGCGCATGAGCGAGCCCGAAAAGCTATGAAGAGCATGTTCAAGGCGTTGTGGCCTGGCGAGGCGGCTCCGGAAGGGATGACCGAGCTAGCTAACCGATTTAAAGGATCTCGGCGCCGCTTTGAGCTATGGAAAATGTTAGCCTATTGAGAGGGAGCGTGGGAGGCTTGGGCGATGGTTAAAACCCGCTTCACCAAGCTTAATCCGGAGCACTTAGCTCGGGTTGGGCCGGTAGGGCCGGATGGGCAGGAAGTGCCACTACATTTGGTATATGACCAAGTGATGCCCGCTGCTCGGATTTCCCAGGAAGATTGTGCCCTGGAGACCTTAATAGATGGCCTTGACCGAGAGTAGTGTTTTGATTCTATGTATCTATGTACTTTACATCAAATATTCTCCAAACCGTGCTTTAAACGTTGTCTTAACCGGCCATCAGCTTCTGCCTCCTCAGCCATCGGCTGAGGAGTGTTTCCTACTACGTGATCCGAGAACATCAGAAAAACACTTCGGAGAACCAGGCAATCCGGCCATTTGGTGCAAACAGACAAAACGCGCTCAGGGAGTTATGTTATATTACTATTTAACGTAAGAAACATCTTCCAAAGAAAATAGTTCCTCCATGGGTTCCTTTCCTCGGGCTGTCATGTTGACCATGGACTTATGACCTCATACCCGAAATATACAGGTAATGGTTACTTCGGGAAAATAACCACGGAATCTGGTAATAACTACCAATTATTTTCACTTCCCTCATGGCCGACCAATTATATTCTTAAGAATGCTAGCTTTCGGCTTCACCCGTCTTAGGTACACACCCAGGTATCCCGGACATAACAATCGCAGAGGTGCTCCCTTTACTCCCTAGCCGAACAATCGGGAACGTAGGGAGTAAGCACAAGAGCGAGGCAACCCAGCTTGGCCAAATCTTAAGTCAAATTGATGCATATGATGGCTTAAAATGATACTGGAAGGTTGCAAACATGACAAAAACTGATGGTTGCATAGAGGATGTATTATCAGCTTCGTAAAAGAAGCCCCCAGGTAAAAACGTGTGGTACATTTGAAGATGTTTGCCGAGAAAAACTTAACGCCACTCGGCTTGGCCGAACACAACCTGGGAAATACTAGCCAAATGAGACAGAAGAAAATATAAATCTGAGAAGGATAGACCGAAGAGGGTGATGACGCTGGTCTAGCCGTAGAAGCGCCAGAGCCGAGCTGCGTTCCATGGGTTTGGTTCTAGGCGATTGTCCTTTGGGTCGCGGAGATGATATGCTCCCCCTGTGAGTACTTGACCAATTATGAAGGGCCCCTCCCATTTGGGTGACATTTTATGCTTCTGCTTCTCCGAGAGGCGTAGGATGAGGTCACCCACGTTATATTCCTTCGCCCGTACTTCCCTACTCTGATAGCGTCGGGCCTGCTGCTGATAAAAAGTAGAACGAGCCTGAGCTACATCGCGCTCATCTTCCAAGGCGTCCAGGTCATCTTGCCGATCCAACTCGGCCTCCCTTTCTTCATACATGCAAACTCTAGGTGCGTCATGAATAAGGTCGCTGGGGAGAACAGCCTCTGCCCCATACACCATGAAAAATGGTGTATAGCCCATGGATCGATTGGGAGTGGTGCGCAGGCCCCATAATATGGAGTCGAGCTCCTCCACCCAGTGACAGTCGGATTCCTTTAAGGACCGGACCAAACGGGGCTTAATGCCGTTCAAAATTAGTCCATTAGCTCGCTCGGCTTGTCCGTTGGACTGTGGGTGGTAAACGGAGGCATAGTCAAGCTTAATGCCTAAGTTAGCGCACCAGTCCTTTACTTCCTGGGCAGTGAAATTGGATCCATTGTCCGTTATTATGCTATGGGGGACACCGTAACGGTGAACCACGCCGGATATAAATCGATGACCGGCCCGGACTTGGCTGAAGTTACTGGTTTCGCTTCAATCCATTTTGTGAATTTGTCGACCATAACCAGTAAATACTTCTTTTTCTTGGTCCCCCCTTTAAGTGGCCCGACCATGTCCAGCCCCCAGACCGCAAAAGGCCAAGTGATCAGTATCGTCCGAAGAGCCGTGGGGGGCATGTGACTTTGATTTGCGAAGAGTTGGCATCCAACACAATGCTGGACCAATGTTTGGGCGTTTGCGCGGGCGGTGGGCCAAAAGAACCCAGCTCGGAAAGCATTGCTGACCAGGGCCCGAGCTGCTGCGTGGTGACCGCCCATGCCAGCATGAATCTCGGCCAAGAGTTGCCTCCCCTCGTCTTCAGATATACATCTTTGGAGGACTCCGATGGTGCTTTTCTTGTAAAGTTCACCCTCGTGGACCTTGTAGGCTTTAGATCGCCGAATTATGCGCCTTGCCTCAGTCTTGTCATCGGGTAGCTCTTGGCGGAGGAGATAGGCAAGGAAGGGCTCGGTCCATCGCGCGATTACTGCCATGACTTCATGGGCCGAAGGTGTTTCTTCGATTGTCGAGCCTCCAATAATTCCTTCGTCTGGTTTGATAATCGGAGAGATGAGCTCTCCTGAGTCCTTGGTTTCAGCAGCATTGCCATTATCCTGCCACACCATGGACGGCTTGAAGACCTGTTCCAGAAAGGTGTTCTCAGGAACGAGATCGCGTTTAGTACCCATTCGAGCCAGGACATCGGCAGCTTGGTTGCTATCTCTAGAGACATGATGGAACTCCAACCCCTCAAACCGGGGGGGTATTTTTAGGACGGCATTGTGATATGCTGTCATTTTTGGGTCTTTTGCGTCGAATTCACCGTTAACTTGGGAGATGGTGAGATTCGAGTCTCCCCGTACCTTGAGCCGTTGTACACCCATTGAAACTGCCATCCGAAGTCCATGCAACAGGGCCTCGTATTCGGCTGCATTGTTAGAGTCAGTGTACATAATCTGCAGTACGTACCGGATATTGTCGCCGGTGGGAGATGTGAGAACCACTCCAGCCCCCAGCCCGGCAAGCATTTTTGAGCCGTCAAAGTACATCATCCAATGCGAATACGTATTGAACTCTCTAGGGAGCTCGGCCTCCGTCCATTCTGCCACAAAATCCGCCAACACCTAAGATTTCATAGCTCGGCGCGGTCGGTATATGATTTTGAAGGGGAGGAGCTCGATGGCCTATTTGGCCATATGGCCTATGGCATCCCTGTTGTTAATTATATCATTCAGGGGTACTTCGGATGCCACTGTGACCGAGCACTCTTGAAAATAGTGTCAGAGCTTTCGGGATGCCATAAAAACTGCGTAGGCGATCTTCTGGTAATGCGGATACCTTGTTTTACACGGGGTTAGCACTTCGGATACATAGTAGACTGGCTTTTGCACCTGGAGCTTGTGACCTTCTGCCTCTCGTTCAACTACGAGAACTGCACTGACCACCTGGTTTGTGGCCGAAATGTATAGCAGCATTGGCTCACCAAAGCTGGGTGCTGCCAAGATGGGGTTGCTAGCCAGTAATGCTTTAATTTCCTCAAGTGCAGCCGCTGCCTCGCTAGTCCATTCAAAGTTTTTGGTCCGCTTAAGCAGCCTATAAAGTGGTAGGGCCTTTTCTCCGAGGCGCGAAATGAAGCGACTCAAGGCCGCCATGCAGCCGGCCAGTTTTTGGACGGGTTTTAGCTCGGTGGGAACCGCAAGCTGGGACAGGGCTCGGATTTTGGCCGGATTAGCCTCTATTCCTCTATGGGAGACAATAAATCCGAGCAGCTTGCCCGCAGGCACTTCGAAGACACATTTGTCCGGATTGAGCCGTATATCGTAAGCCCACAGACTGTCGAAGGTTTGACGGAGATCGTCCACCAGCTGACTGACGTGTTTGGTTTTGATAACCACGTCATCCACGTATGCCTCGACCGTTTTGCCGATCTGTTTTTCCAAACATGTTTGGATCATGCGCTGGTATGTAGCACCTGCGTTTTTTAACCCGAAGGGCATTGTGTTGAAACAAAACGGCCCGTAGGGAGTGATAAAGGCTATGGCCGCTTGATCGGACTCCTTCATTTTAATTTGATGGTATCCAAAGTAGGCATCGAGGAAACACAGTGAGTCGTGCCCAGCCGTGGCATCTATGATCTGATCTATGTGGGGCAGGGGGAAAGGATCCTTGGGGCAGGCCTTATTTAGGTCCTTGAAGTCGACACACAACCACCGGGATTTGTCTTTCTTAGGTACCATGACCAGATTAGCTAGCCACTCGGGATGTTTGATATCTCGGATGAATCCGGCTTCGTGCAATTTCGCCAGTTCTTCACCCATGGCTTGATGCTTGGGTTCAGAAAATTGGTGTAACACCCGTTTGACTGGCTTGAAGCCTTTAATTATGTTCAAGCTGTGCTCGGCTAAGTTTCGTGGGATCCCTAGCATATCCGAAGGGTGCCAGGCAAAGATGTCCTAGTTTCCGAGTAAAAAATTGCGCAATGCTTCATCAACCGTGGGGTCCAGCTGAGCTCCAATGGATGCGGTTTTGTTAGGATCCGTCGGATGCACTTGGAATTTGACGATTTCGACTGCTGGCTTAAAGGATGTGGATTTGGGTTTTTTGCTAAGGATTACATCGTCCTTATCCACCGTTGAATGGAGCGTGGTTAACTCTTCAGCTGCAAGGGCTTCGGATAATGCTTCGAGGGCGAGGGATGCTGTTTTGTTCTCAGCCCGAAGAGCTTTGTCCGGATCACCTATGACTATGATCACGCCGTTTGGCCCTGGCATCTTAAGTTTCATATACCCGTAATGTGGGATAGCATGGAATTGTGAGAACGCGTCACGCCCCAATAAGGTGTGGTAACCACCGCGGAAGGGCACAATGTGGAAAAGTAATTCCTTGGATCGATAGTTCTCGGGAGTTCCGAAGACTACATCGAGAGTGACTCGACCACTGCAAGGTGCCTCCTTCCTGGGGATGATCCCTCGAAAGGTGGTGTGACTTTGTTCGATGCGAGACCTGTCGAACTGCATTTTGTCCAAGGTGTCCTCGTAAATGAGGTTTAACCCACTGCCGCCGTCCATTAACACCTTTTGGAGTCGAAATCCGTCCACTATAGGATCAAGGACAAGGGCGGCAGTAGCTCGGATAGGGCGAGACCTCGGCTGGTCTTCTTCGCTGAAGGTGATAGGTGTGTCTGTCCATGAGTCTATTACTGCTACATGGTGAATTTGACCGAGCTCTCGAAGGGTTCTTTTCCTCTGATTCTTAGAGGAGTAAGTCTCGTAGATTGTTAGGATCTCGGCATCGTCATCCAGGGGTGTTGCTAGACATCTATTTGAGTATGAGCCTCCGAGGATGGCTTCGCCGCTTTTGGCAACTTGCCTGACCACCCAGCAAGCTCGAAGGCTGTGAGTTGGGTTTGTGTTGAGAAGGATAGAGTGTATAGGGCATGGTCTATCCAGTAGTTCATCAAGAACTGTTCTGGATCCTGTCAGGAGTTTCTTCTTTTTCTCGGACGGCTCATATTGACCTGGCCGGCGGGGGTGTGCGCGCTTTGTCCGAGCACGTCTTGACTCCTCGGCATGGGTTGAATCTGTTTGCTCTTGCTGAGCCTGCCAAGCATCTTCCATGGCGCAGTATTTGGACACCAAGTCCGATAACTCAGAGAAGTTTTGAATGCGGCGGCGGGCGAGGGCATTTAAGATGCCTTCGTCTCGGCAGTTATGCCGGAAAGCCGCCAGAATTTCCTTGTCGCAATAGTCTGCTATTTTGTTTTTGACGAGAAGGAATTTAGTCCAGAATTGCCGGACTGTCTCCCCGGGCTGTTGTTTCACATACATTAGATCCCATACGTCGGGCCATCCCGAGTTACTTGGGCAGTACTCGATGTGGGGGGTGGGTGGGATGAAAAATTTGATCCCAACCGGACGTGAGTTCGGAGTCTTGGCCGCTGTGTATCGGACCGACATGGGGTCAGACGAGCCGGGCTCTGGATTCGAATCTACGGCCAGGCACGGTTGCGTAGACACGAGGCTGTGCGCCGAATCGGACTTCGGCATTGGACTCTCTCCGGAGCGGAGGTCAGCTGCCGAGCTGGAGGACGGAGTTTGATGATCGGGAATTTGTACCCAATCCGCTCCTGGCTCTAGAGGGAGGGGGGACGGGCCCTCGGCCGAGTCTTCGATGGTGGCGACTAAGTGGGTAGCCGGTGGGATGTAAATTTCCCTGTCATCGGCTTTAACTCTGATCTGGTCGTAGACCGAGGACTAGCTATTGGTAATTCCCATGGCCTGGATCCGATCCAGCATCCCGTTTAATAGCGAGAGATCAGTCGGATCCATATTCTAACAGTACTCGGGGTCAACCCGAAGTATTGTTGCGCCGGGGGTATTCGAAATCGCCCCGTAGTCATACTCGGCCAAGGCTGATCTTGGGCCGTCGAGCGCGGAGATTAGATCCGGACTCAGGGCCGGATCCGGAGTGGCGGCCGACCCGATGGCGGGGTGAGCCGTACCCGAAGTCAATGCCTCAGGGTTTGCGGGTCCTTCAGGTAAAGCCGAGAACCCTGCAAAAATAATGTCCCCCTGGGAGTCGGCAACGAACTCTAGGTTTCCAAACCTGATCTCCTGGTTGGGGGTAAAGCTACCGACCCGGCCAAGGTGACCGGTCGGATCAGCGTGCAACATGATGCTGCCAAACGCGAAGAGCTGGCCGGGAACGAAGACGTCCCCGCTACTGATGCCGTCGCTGATGACTAAGCGAGCCATTGATCCTTTGATGATCCCACAGCAGAACTCTCAATGAAAGCACCAATGTCGGTACTAAAACCGGCAGATCTCGGGTAGGTAGTTCCGAATTGTGGATCTTGGAGTCAATGGATAACAGGGAACGTAGAGACAGCGTTTACCCAGGTTCGGGCCCTCTTGAAGAGGTAAAACCCTATGTCCTGCTTGGTTGTATTGATGTGTTGGTATGACAATTACAGAGTTGATCTACCCCGAGATCAAATGAACTAAACCCTAGGTGGGTATGATGATAATGGTTCCCCTCCTCTACGGACTAAACCCTCTGGTTTATATAGACACCAGGGGTACCTAGGGTTACATATGGTCGGTTGCCACCAGGGGATAAACATGCTGGCCACGCTAAGCTTGACTTGGAGGAGACGCCAAGTCTTCGGAGGTTTCCTTCTGGAGCCTGGGGTCGCCTGTAGTCCGGCCTTCCTTTGACAGATTAGGAGCGGCCCATCAATACGGCCCATGAGGGACAGGCCAGCAGCCCGAGGACCCCTTAGTCCGGGACACCCTCACCACCACGAGGAAACTCGAGGCACTGGTTTTAGTTGTACGGACTGCTCATCCGGTCATGGCCTAAGACGAGATATGCGCGGCTACTATCAGGGCGTTGGCACGTCGTGAGGTCTTGCTGGTTTTGTTTTACCATTGTCAAAATGTCTTGTGCACCGGGATTCTGAGGATACTTCGGGCTATCTCGAGGTTGATCGGGCTATCTCAAGGTTGAGATCTTTCCAACGTTGATCGTGAGAGTTTGTGATGGACTAGGTTGGGACACCCCTGCAGGGTTAAATCTTTTGGAAAGCCGTGCCCGCGGTTATGTGGCGACTTGGAAATTTATAACCTCTGGTTGTAGAGAACTTGACACTAAATCTAAGTAAAATACACCGACCGTGTGCGTAACCGTGATCGTCTCTTTTCGAGGGAGTTTGGGAAGAGAACACGGTGGGGTTATGTTTCACTCATAAGTAGGTGTTCAGGATCACTTCTTGATCATATTAATTTGCGCCCGTTTATGCATAGTTACTCTTCTTATTCTTGTACTCGTAAGTTAGCTACCATACAATGCTTAGTGCTTGCTCCAACCTCACCACTTAACCATACCATACCCATTAAGCTTTGCTAGTCACTGGTACAGCGAGCTGCTATACAAATGGTTTTTACCCCCTTTCGGCGACGAAGTTTTAAACCGTCACCTTGCCTGTGTGTGCGATAGGGGGGGGTCCTTTCCACATGACCCAGAAACCGTCCGCGATAGGGCCTCTGGTCACAAACGCGGGGTAAAAAGAGCTCGTGTGCGATCGGGTGAGCGATCGCAGACAATTATACTGGCCCAATCGTTTCCGTTCGTATGTACATTCCACACAGTGAATCCAAGATAAATGTTTCCGTTCGTATATACATCACACATAGTGAATCCCAGACAAACGTATTCGTTCATATCTACAAAGCACACGGTTTTCCGCATCACATCGTCTGTGATAGTGTTGCCATTGCAGACAATAGTAATAATTTTATCGTTTGTGCTATTGAATGCATCACGCACGGTGTCTAGAAGAAACTGTGTGGCATAGGCTGTCCATCACACACACTTTTTATGTGGAAAATGTTTGTGTAGGGTGGCTAACACAAATAGTTGTCCAGAGCAAGTCGTGTGTGATTGTTCATTGATCCAACACGTTTACTTCCTATAAACTGTGTGGGTTGTCTGAGATCATCGCCCACGGTGTTGTCTCAATAACCCATTGCACTAGAAAAACCCAATAAGCAGGCTAATTAGCCTATTATTATTAATCCGTTTAGAAATCAAATTTACATTTCATAATAAACACACAATATATTTCATTTTCGTATTACGGAACCAAGATTTCATAATTAAAATACATCAGAGTACAACATCATATAGCTTCAGCACTCACTCACACCATATAGGCATATAGCTAACTACCCCATTACACAACAGCACCAAGTTTCACATGCAACATCTAAAACCTTTGGAAATTAGCATCATAGACGGTAGATAGACAGATGAATCTCATCTGGAAAACTGCTGAAGCGGAAGGCGAATATTGAGCCTTCAATGATGTTGAATGTCCTTGCAACTATAGGCCAGTGCCTGTGGATGATTGACCGCCCATCCTTCGTCCTCTTGAGGAAGACTTCAATATTGTATCGTGGGTGTTGTATGAACACCTTCCTCACCTCTTGACCATACAGGTGGTTTGAGAGGTAATCATCAGTGAACTGCTTTGGAAAGGCCTGAAAACAAAGATATGCATAAATATCTTCTCTGAATTTTGAAATGGCGCAAAGGAATAAAAAAACAAGGTACTCCCTCTGGTCCTTTTTACTCCACGCATTAGATTTGTATCAAGTCAAACTTTGTAAAGTTTCACCAAATTTATTTTAAAAAATATCAACATCCACGATACCAAATATGTAAACTATAAAATTGTATTTCATAATGCATCTAAAAATAATGATTTTGCAGTTTGAATGTTGATGCTTTTTTCTATAACTTTGGTCAAAGTAGAGATACTTTGAATTCGGACAAAACTTATATGCAGACTAAAAAGGACCGGAGGGAGTATAAGAGTTAGTACCATCATGTAGTTCATTGATGTCTTCTTCATTATGCAGACAAAGATCTTGTTGTTTTTCGTCGCTAGTTTCTTTATCCTCACAATCTTTCTGAGTTTCTTGACTTGACTGATATTCATGGACATCTCATTTCCCCATATGCAAAATGGGTCGAACAGTGGGTCAAAACCTCTGACAGCAGGACCTACATGTGCAAGGCCAAATTGTTAAAAACCTAAATACTAGAATGGTTCCTACAATTGCACAATAATGTGCTATTAGACAAAGGACCATGCATGTGCAAACCTCGATGGTAAACCTCAGTGCCTCCAATTATTTCCCTGCAACACATATAAGGTAGTTATTGATCAGGCTAAGTGAGGGTTGGCATACTATCAGTAAAATATGTTGATAAAAAATAAACACATTGCAGATTCAGCAGATTAATTCGAGCCACATGGAAAAGCCATTTATCCAAACCAAGCATGCTTAAGAACTAGGAAATATAGCAATTGTATATATTTCTCATGTATTTAGTACAGCCGAATTCGATTTATTTCTCACATGAATAACAATACAAAATTGTACCCACGACAATTGAACATCGCATTGCTGAATTGAACCAAACAGTTAACTAAGCACCACAACAAATGAACCAAACAGTTAACTGAGCACCACATTGCACAAGAGAACATACTACAAGATCAGACAGTTAACCAAACCTAGTACCTTTAACAACTTGGAAATATAGCAATTGTATTTGTATCTCATGTATTTTGTACAGCCAAATTCGATTATTTCTCACATGCAAGAGAATACAAAATTGCACCCACAAGAATTGAGCATCACCTTGCAGAATTGAACTAAACAGTTAACTGAACATGACAAAAACATAACCAAACAGTTAACTCAGCACCACATTGCACAATATATAGAACATATATACTAGAGGATCAGATTGCATAGTAAGAGTACATAGGACAATTCACTAGAATTTGTAAAGGAAAGGCAGGAGCAGCACATGCAACAGGTAAACCGAACATGCTTAACCGGCGTAGCTAGCTAGCTGAACATAGGTCCTTGTAGTGAGCTAAAAAGACAAGCTACTCCTCATCGTCGGAGATATCGATGATGATGGGCTCCTTAGACTTGGAAGAGGGCGAGGCCTCCACATCGTGGGTGCCCTCCTCATAGTGGTGAGTCCCCTGAACCGCTCCGGGCACCAACCTGCTAGCTCTGGAGTTGAGGTAAACACGGGCACGCTGAGAAAACACCTCATAGTCTTCGTCGAAGGCACCGACGGTGGCCTCGAGAAAATGCCATGAACTGTCATTTAAAGCAGCCAACCACGTGGCGGTGTCTGCGCGCGAGGCGTCGACGGTGGCCTCAACAGCGAGGTGCTCCTCCAAGATCTGGGGGTCGGCACGCATGGCAGCCATCGCGACCTCAACCGCGTGTGCGGCCGCGATTTGCTTCTCCACTGCCAGATGCTCCTTGAGCTCCTAGCTATACTGCGTGCACCATGGCTTAGGGCGGCGCTTATTTGGAGGATGGGTCGGTGATTTGGGTGGAAGGTGTCGCACCGGCGGTCGGGGCATGTGGGATGTAGAAGGAGGTGGAGGATGGTGGTCGGGTGTGGATTACCTGACTAGATCGACGAGGCCGAGCAGCAGGAAGGAGCGTCGCCGGCGAGGCGGCGGAGCTGCAAGCAAGCAGTGAAGGTTTGAACTTGGAATGGAAGGCGGAAATAGGGGAAATGTGGCTTTTGGTAAGGAGGAGGGGGGCATGGGAGGTAGATATTTCCACGGATGCCGAAATTTTTTGTTCCGTGCAGCGAAAAACTGGCATGTGAAGTGTCATCAGACACGGTCCCTTATTCAGCACTGTGTACAATATCTGAACATCACAAATGATTCATATGGCTTACGCCGTGTGTGATGAGTTTGAACGTGCAAATTCTGGTTCGAATTTCCATGGTTACAGTGGTCATCCACGTCATTGCATAATTTGGGTACACAAAAGAGCCTACAACACACCCACACTTCTTAATCAAGCAAGTTCAGCAATTAAACAGAGCTAGCTGACCTAAACATTACTCTAACAAAAGACCGGCACTCTAAACAAAGACTACTACTCCGCCTGCACTCGTCGATCTCCACCACCTTCTCCATGTCCAGCTCGTGCCCGATGATCTCCTGGGGAAGGGGCTCCATGGCATCCATCGCACCATACTCAGCAAGCATCTTGCCATCCGCGTCTGCCATCTCTTTGGAAAAGGCCGCCACGAGCTGGGCATGGGCAGCCGCAGTCTGGGCTTGGATGGGCTCCATCGCGGCAAGGTATGCCGCGAATGAACGGACGGCTGCTCGAACGCTCTCGGCGATTGCCAAGTCTTCGGCCGTGGGTTGCCCACCGTTGTCGGAGAAGATTCATGCGATTTGTGCGGTGACCGCCAGGAGTTGGGCGTGGCCGGACTCGACATGGGCGCGGGCGGCCTCCATCAGGGCCAAGGCGGCCGCCACGGAATGGACAGCTGCTGCCCCGCTCTCGCCATTTGCTATCCCCGTCGCAGATGTTGCTGCCGCCATCTGAGCTGCAGTAGCGGACGTTTTGGCTGCCGCAGCCGCCCGGTCACAGATTGCAGCCGTGCTCACGCAGGTTGTGAGCACGCTCATGGCGGCTGTGGCCGGGCTCTCGCCGGACTGGGCTGCTGAAGTTGCCCTCACGACGCGGGTCCACGTCCCCATCTTTGACCGGCGATGATTGAACAGTGAAATGATATTTGGGGGGCTAGTTTGCTTGACGCGCCGACTGTGGACTGTAGCCGATGAACCTTCTCGCGTAAGCCATATATGACGGTGCACCAAGATATTTTGCACTGCATCTCACATGTTTGGTGATAATAAACTGTGTGTGATGTACTTGATTTTTCGTCTTGATTTGAAATACGAAATGGAGTCACAGCGGCAAAGGACGGTGTTTGAATTGCAAGAACATTTCTCTACAGTGAACATAAAACTATACGAGTGTCGTGTTAAAATTTGGAATTATTCGGGGTTCATTTGGACATTTTTATACATTAACTGAGTTTTCTAGGCATTTTATGTGCATATATCAAATTTGAACTACATGCACATGCTCCGGTGCACCAAAATGGGTTGAAAAATCATATGTGTGTCCTTGGGTGCATGCTTAGGTCCCATGCAAGAAATGGGAATGAATTTCAAACACCTCGGCATCGTGGCTCGGCCGCAAACACTGAGATACTTGGTTTTGAAATTCCAGTAAATCCAAAACTCGTCTGAAATTCATGAAACTTGGCATGCTATCTTGGAATGGCACCAACAAACATTTGAAAGCACATTTGCTCCCTTGGTGGTTTTGGTAATTTATGCCAACATACATGTTGTTGGACTAATGCTTTTATCTAGTGAATTTGAGACAAGTTCAACAACGGCGTGGCAGGGACAAGGAGAAGTGGAACCCTTCAAAATGCTAAGGACATAGATTGGCAAAAGATCAAGACTCGACATTTTTGGTTTAGTGATCCAAGATCACATTGAGTCCATAGGAAAGCCAATACTATTAAAAGGGGATGAGGTGTTGCTTAATGGTTTTTTTGCTCAAGTGCTTAGTGACAGTACCCCTAAACCCTCAACCGCTTTCTCCATCCAAATTTGTCCAAAACCTACATTCCAACTCGGCCCCACCGAAATTTTCTATCTGGAGCCACTGAGTTCATCTAGACTTAGCCACTTCCAAAACCCTAACAAATCGGATCCACGGATATGGATCTCGGTCCCACCGAGATGGCCTTGCCAACTCTCTGTAATCGTTTGCACTTACTTCGGTCTCACCGAGTTTTGCAAATCGGTCTCACCGAGATGGGTTGCCAACTCTCTGTTGCCTTATTGCTTCACTTCGGTCTTACCGAGTTGATGCAATCGGTGCCACCGAGACGAGGTTTGCCCTAACCATTGCACTTCGGTCCATCCGAGTTGTTCCAGTCGGTCCCACCGAGATTCCTAACGTTCATATCTTTTACACAGTTCGGTGCCATCGAGATTTCTGATCGGTGCCACCGAGTTGGGTCAAAAGTGTGTAACGGTTGGATTTTGTGTGGAGGCTATATGTACCCCTCCACCACTTCCTTCTCAGTAAGGAGAGCCATCAGAACGTGCCTACACTTCCACCATACATTTTCTAAGAGAGAACCACCTACTCATGTGTTGAGATCAAGACATTCCAATCCAACCATTTGAACCTTGATTTCTAGCCTTTCCCAAGTTGCTTTCCACTCAAATCCTTCTTCCACCATAGCCAAATCTGTGAGGAGTTGTTTGAGTGTTGGGGAGACTATCATTTGAAGCACAAGAGCAAGGAGTTCATCAACAACACACCGTCTATTACCTTTTGGAGAGTGGTGTCTCCTAGAATGGTTAGGTGTCACTTGGGAGCCTCCGACATGATGTGGAGTTGAACCAAGGAGTTTGTAAGGGCAAGGAGATCGCCTACTTCGTGAAGATCTACCCGAGTGAGGCTAGTCCTTCGTGGACGTAAGCCATGGTGGAATAGACAAGGTTGCTTCTTTGTGGACCCTTCGTGGGTGGAGCCCTCCGTGGACTCGCGCAGCCGTTACCCTCTGTGGGTTGAAGTCTCCATCAACGTGGACGTACGATAGCACCACCTATCAGAACCACGCCAAAAACCACCGTGTCTTCATTGCGTTTGATCTTCCATACTCTACCCCCTTTACTTTCCGTACTCTTGCATGCTTTATTTTTCGGCTGCTCAATCTCTAGATATGCATGTGTAGAAAGTATTGGTGTGATCTTAACTTGTGCCAAAATCTGCCTAAGTTCCAAGAGAAACTAAAAACTGCACCTTTGGTTGGTTAAGTGTCTATTCACCCCCCCCCCCTCTAGACCTATCTCCTCGATCCCACATACTTGGTTTTGAAATTCTAGTAAATCCAAAACTCGTCTGAAATTCATGAAACTTGGCATGCTATCATGGAATGGCACCAACATGTTGTGGTAAAAAAATTGTCCCAGTTGGGGCAGGTTTTGGTATAAGCTTCTCACAAATCGAAGCTTCTCACAAGAAGCCTCATGGTTCCGGTGGGGAACGTGTCACCTTTGTGGACGAAACGACATTCGTTGCCTCTTCTTGTCTTCATTTTTTTAGAGGCAACATAGACCAACAGGAGTGTCGTGTTAAAATTTGGAATTATTCGGGGTTTGTTTGGACATTTTTATACATTAACTGGGTTTTCTAGGCATTTTATGTGCATAATTCAAATTTGAACTGCATGCACATGCTCCGGTGCACCAAAATGGTTTGAAAAATCATATGTGTGTCCTTGGGTGCATGCTTAGGTCCCATGCCAGAAATGGGAATGAATATCAAACACCTCAGCATCGTGACTCGGCCGCAAACGATGAGATACTTGGTTTTGAAATTCTAGTAAATCCAAAACTCGTCTAAAATTCATGAAACTTGGCATGCTATCATGGAATGGCACCAACATGCTGTGGTAAAATTTTTGTCCCATTTGGGGCAGGTTTTGGTATAAGCTTCTCACAAACCAGAGCTTCTCACAAGAAGCCTCATGGTTCTGGTAGGAAACATGTCACCTTTGTGGACGAAACGACATTCGTTGCCTCTTCTTGCCTTGATTTTTTTCTAGAGGTAACATAGACCAATAGGAGTGTTGTGTTAAATTTTGGAATTATTCGTGGTCCGTTTGGACAATTTTATACTTTAACTAAGTTTTCTAGGCATTTTATGTGCATAATTCAAATTTGAACTGCATGCACATGCTCCTGTGCACCAAAATGGGTTGAAAAATCATAGATGTGTCCTTGGTTGCATGTTTAGGTCCCATGCAAGAAATGGGAATGAATTTCAAACACCTAGGCTCTTCGTGGCTCGGCCGCAAACTTAAGAACTTGGTTTTGAAATTCTAGTAAATCCAAAACTCGTCTGAAATTCATGAGACTTGGCATGGTGTCATGGAATGGCACCAACATGCTGTGGTAAAAAAATTGTCCAATATGAGAGACGGCGCACACATTAACAGACAACAAATAGCTATCACGTTATCATCACAAACGGTTGTACAGTATTATTTCAATCATGGGCGTTCTACTGACCATTTACGTGCCACCACATGTCCCACTTTTTTAATGGCAAGGAGGTGCCGTCTGGGCAGCTGTTTGAGTATACGGGAGGCGTGCGAGCGAAGTCCGTGGCGTAGGCTGACCGGGAGGCGTGCGACCAGTCCTGCGCTGCGCAGGCTGACCGGGAGGCGTGCGACCAGTCCTGCGCTGCGCAGGCTAATCGGGAGGCGTGCGACCAGTCGTCCGATACGCAGGTTCACCGGGAGGCATGCGAGCAGTACGCTGCACAGGCTCACCGAGAAGCGAGCCCTTTGACCTCCATCGTCGCCCGCCTCGCTCTCAACTTCTCCATTAATGGCGCCCGAGCCACTGTTTAATAGGCGGCCTTACTGATCTCTCTTCATCTCCCATTCCCCTCTCGCCCGAATCCTATCTTCCAGAGCTCCACCTACTCCATGGCGCACAAGGATCATCTGCCACTAGTCTTCCGGTTTGGTGAAGTCGACTCCGAGCCGGAGGAGATAGAAAATAAGGAGGAATGGGACCTCAGGGACATGGCCCTGAACGAGTTGGCCACGGTGGATGATGCCCCCGCTCCCGTCCTAGCTCCCATCCCCGTGCCCGCGCCAGCGACCATCCCCGTGGCATTGACGGGCTGGTCGCCGAGCACCATCGCAGAGCTGGAAGCCGCGGGCGTCAGCGAGGTCCCCACGGACCCACGCGAGCTCGTGTACGTACCAGCGCCAGCGCCCCCGCCTGTGCTCGTGCACTCCCCAACACCCACCGTGGCGCCGGTCCCCGTGCGCTTTCCTGCACCAGCCACGCCCATGCCCGTGCGTGCGCCTGCACCCGCCGCGCCCCCCTCGGCGTCATGGGACGCCGCCGTGGACCGCTACCTCGCAGCGCCACGAGTCACCATCCCCCCGCACCCCGCCCGTCGATCGCGCGACGAACGGCTCTTGGATTTGGAAGTCTATAACATTCTGGGATGTCCTCAAGACTTGAACAACGGCGTCCCGGACGACGACAACACCGGTGCAGCACGCCGCCGCCACCGCCGCCGCTGCAATTAGTTTTTTTGTTTAATATTGTATCCCGATCGTACGAATGTAAAACCAGAGTGTCACTGAATGAAATCTATGGTTTTGATCAACTTAGCATTTTTTTTCTCTGAATGTACAGACTTACCAAAGTAAAAAAAACATCAACGTCTTTCTTTGAATAAAACACTCATCGCAAATGTTTTCAAAATGAACACCCATATGCAAAGCGAGAGCTGGGTTCCTTCGCAGCTAAGCCAAGGGAAAAATGTGGCGCACAGGTTTTGTGCATCTCTTCATCACAAACGTTTCAGACTGAACACCCGTATGCAAAGCGAGAGTTGGGTTCCTTCGCAGCTAAGCCAAGGGAAAATGTGGCGCGCAGGTTTTGTGCATCTCTTCATCGCAAACGATTTTGCATGATGGCCCGTGTGCAACGACGTACAAACAATGTGGTAAGATTTGCATCTGTCATATTGGCTATAATTGCCATTTGTCAAAATGGAAAAATTGGCATTTGTCAATCTAGTAACATTGCCATTTGTCAATCTAGTAACATTGCCATTTGTTAACCTAGTAACACTGTCATTTGTGATCCTCAGAAAAAAAAACACTGCCATTTGTCAAATTTTGCAGCTAAAAATCACTAGTACTGTAATTTTTGCAAATGAAATTCAGTAAGCATAGATTTCATTCATAGATTAAGCAGTCATTCTTTATACAAACAGTTCAACTCGACAGCTGAACCGAACAAACTTTTACCCAATTGTTGCCAACCACGTACTGAAATAGCTAGTTCAACTATATATACTAGCTAAATTTAAGTACGTAGTACAGTTCAACCATATCTATAGTCAGATGAACTGAACAAAATAGCCCCTAAATACTACTACTACGGAGGGGCTTTATACTACTTCCAGCAGCTTCTCCTCTGCCGAGAGTGCTCAGTAAGAGGCCGAGGAGGAGGAGCCTACCGACGAGCTGGAGAAGCGGAATCCGGCGCCTACCGCTGCTGCACCTTTAGCGATGCCCAGCTCGAACGCCCTCTGCCGCTCCAGACGATCCCTCTCGAAGCGATGGGACTCCTCATATATCTCCGCATTCTGCACCACTGCGGCGGCTTCTCCTGCGGCCACGGCGGTGGTAAGACGATTTACGTGCTCGACCAGGCGCTCCTCCTCCTCCCGAGGAACTCAATGTAGCGCGCGGCAAGGTCGTTGATGGCGGCCACCTCCCGCCTTTGGGCAGCGGTGGCGGAGTGGGTGATGGCCACGGCGCCCAACGGTGGGGTGGCGGCCAAGACGGCCACAACCCGCCTTCAGGCCGCTGTGGCGGAGCGGGCGATGGCCCTGGCGGGCTTTGGTGGTGTGGCGGCCACGGCTGCCGACGGTGGGGTGGCGGCAACGGCTGCCGGCAACAGCTGCCGTCGGGCAGCACCGGCGAAGCGTGTGGCCGGTGTTGTGCGCACACCCAACAGGGACGCCACGGGCAGTACACGCCGCCGGGGACTGCGCCGCCGCCGCGGTGTAGCCTCCCAGCTGGAGCTGTCCTTAGACGACGGCGGAGTGGCTGAGCGACGACGACGGACCGGTGCCATTGGTGATGGTGGGAGAAGCAGACGAGATAAGCTACGGGGAGGGAGGGGAAAATGCGATGCTGACTCGCCGGTCGTGACTGTTTATAAAGAAGGCCGGTAAGCACTAGTTATTTTTGGGATTTCGCCGAGTCGGGCGGGAAGCTTGCGCGGGAACCTGCACGGTTGCGCGGGAACGGGCTCACCGACGATTCATTGGCGCCTCTTCGAGCTAACGTTTGTCCAAAAGAACGCCTGAGAGCTTGCGCTCTAAGCCTTCTGCAGCAGCGCGGTGACAAGACATGCGAGAGGAGGACGAAATGACACGTACACAAACGGTTAATAAAAAAACGTTTGCAATTTAATTACCTAGCACACGGCCGCTCTCTATGCAGCGTCGCGAATGATTGTTCGCCCACTGTGTGATATGGAACGCGACGTAGTTTCACATCACGCCGCCGGCTCGCAACTGCAGGCCGGCTTGTAGACGGCCATTCCCTGCGTGTTCAACTGCTCTATGCATGTGGTTGCTCGTGGTTGAGGCGGCCGCGACGCGCTCTGCTCGCGTCCCCCCACGTGCGCTGCAAGCGTTTCGGGGTGGCGCACGATCACGTACGTTCGGGGTGCCTTATGCATGCGGTTACGCCGGACGCGGCGCCACGACGCAGTTACGTGCGGCAAAAACTGCCTTGTGGACGTGCCGAGAATCCCGGCCGCCCGGCCCTCATTTATTCCCGTGGCCATTTACCTTCATCTCTCGCGCCCACGACACAATAAGCACACCCACGACGACATATACAGAGAGGATATCCAACGGCTCCAATGGCGCACCCGGCTCCAATGGCGCTCCCAATGGCTGAAGATGGGCGGCAGTTCACCACGCCTCACGTAGTGAACACCCACGTGAGGGGGAAGGACCTCTCGGTGGTGTACACCAACGAGCCGGTCTCGGTGGAGAGCTCCATCCACACTATGGAGCAGTTGCTTGCTGAGGACAAGTACCAAGTGGTCGGCTTCGATCTCGAGGTCACCGGCGGTCGCACCGGGTATGATCAGAAGGTTGCCGTCGCCCAGTTGTGCGTGCGCCATCACGTCCTCGTATACCACTACTCCCTGGCCACAAGGCCTTGCGAGCGTTTTGCCAGGTTTATCAACAGCCCCGACTACAGGTTCGCTATGGTGGACACCGTGAACGATCTAAAGGTGCTCGAGACTACGGGCTTGGCCTGCCAGAATCTTGTCAACATCCAAGGCCAGTACAGGGTCTGGGGCAGAATTACAACGCAGACAGACTAAACTAGGGAACCCGTCGGTGATGATTTCATCAATCACTGACAATTGTATACCAGCAAGCGTTTGCCCACAACACACACGGGTTATTAGCAGGAATCGTCCGTGTTGCTATCCGTCTTCCCACACATTTCGGATTACTTACCTGTTTGCCGCGTATCACACACATCTTGTTAAGTTGAACCGTTTCTGTTGTGTTGGGTAATCACAAACAGTTCATCCGAGTGAACCGTATGCCGTGTATCACACACACCTCGAACTGGCTGCCCATTTCTGTTGTGTTGGGTAATCACAAACAGTTCATCCGAGTGAACTGTATGCCATGTATCGCACACACCACGAACTGGCTGACTGTGTTTGTTGTTCTGGCTTATCGCAAACAGTTCGTATGGATCAACTATATGCCACGTATTGCACACGTGTCTCTAATCTGAATCGTTTTTTATGTCTCCGACATCGCAAACAGTTTGTCTTATTGGGGACGGTTTTTTTACGACACCGTTTGCGATTCATGCATCGCACACAGTTTGGTCGCGGGGTCTCTAATTAATGTGTCGCCTTAGCGGTCGCCTACAGTAGTGAGTCTTGATACCCATGGTAATGGGATTGTTGAGTCCTCGTGGCTCACAGATTACTACAACAACAGGTGCAGGTACAGGTAAAGCGATGATATGACGTGAGAGCGATGCTTGTTCTATTTGGAGTTCTTCTGCTTCTTCTTCTTCATCGATCATAGGATGGGTTCCCGGTTGGCAGCCTGGGATTAGCAGGGTGGATGTCGTTCTTCTTTTTCATTTGATTTCATCCGTAGTCGGATCCTGCTCTTCTGTATGATGATTGCAATGTACTGATGTATTGATGTATTCATGGTGTAGCTTGTGGCGAGTGTAAGCCTTTATCTGGCATTCTCATGTATTCAGTACATGGTATGTTGTAATGATATCCACCTTGCGAAGCGTCTTCGATATGCGCTTCTATCCTTAGTGGACCTTTCGAGTTCCTTGAGGATAGGACCGCCTATTGGGCGTGACACAAATCCTATAGCAGAGGCTCCGATACCACTGTTGGGTTCTACGCTAGGTGCATCGGCTGCAATTTAAAATTTTCCCTACACGCAGATCAACCAGGAACATGCTACGGGAGATGGATCACGGATCATTACCACTAGACGTGCAGTGCCGTGCAGTGGAAGTAGAGTTGAGGCAACGCATCTCTAGAGTCGTCTCCTCCTTGTCGATCTCCCACATAGCCGATCGGATCCCACGAACAGGTTCGCCGGAGCGGCACAAGTGCACCGCCTCTAACTGTATCTGCACGTGCAGGAGGAACGTCATGTGGCGGACTACTAAGTCCGATCACACAACCGGCGGCGAGTGGAGGTGTCTAGTTGCAACACATGCAAAGCCCTAATGACGGCGCCGAAGCGATCCAAAATGAGTGTGCCGCACCTCCACTATATATAGGCATCCATCGCGGGCTCAACACTTGGACCCCGCATGGACCCTAAAGCCCAAAGTCTACTCGGTCACGATCCAAGTATAGCTCGGATCACATTAGACCAGTGTCCTTGGATCCGACCTCATAGGTTCCTTCCCTTAAGCGCGCGACCCCTTAGGTTCAAGTCGGCTTGGTCGTAGGTCAGATCACCTCCGACCTTCTCGGTTGGTAGCAGCCTCTAGCAAGGCGTGCCGACCACCAAGTAGACAATGAAGCTGGTTAGGCAAACCTGTACATCACACTTTTGTTCCCTTTGCCACACGATATATGTTATCGGGCTCAAGGCGAGTCTGTCATCCTTGTGCTAGCCCGACCTCTTTCTCGTTCCAGTGATGACGACCACAAACTGGATTATCTCATAATCCTTATCGCATGGCCATGCTTATCTTGGTCGGATCACACGAGGGGCCCAGAGTATATCTCTCCTGATCGGAGGGGCAAATCCCATCTTGCTCGACCATGTCTCGCAGCATGGGTCTGGACAAGCCCGAAACCTACCTTTATAACTACCCAGTTACGGAGTAGCGTTTGGTCGGCCCAAAGCAGGCCTGTCACCATCCCGAATACATGCGCCAGCTCAGGTATTAGGACATAGAATGCATGTTGTACTAGAGACTCACAGATGACATATCGTTGCGTCTCATAGTCGGGTCTGTCCGACTCGGACCTTATCTCGACGCGGATCCGACTATGTCGAATCCGACCAGATCCTTCCGAGTCCATATTATCCGGCTAGCATCCAATGCTCCATGGCTAGTGAGACCGAGCCATCCGCCGTGTCATATGCTAGTCTAGTCAGCTGCGCGTCCACACAGCCCTTTAGACTAGGGACCTTTTAGAACAGTCATCATACAATGCATAGTCCCACAAACAAGTCACGTACTTGTTGATACACATCATTGATAATGTCCAAGGACTATCTTTATTCATAAACACATAGGAAATATCATCATACATGATTGCCTCTAGGGCATATCTCCAACAAGGGCTTGATGCTTCTAGGAAGCTCTTCTTCTCCACATGTGGAGGCCTTGATAACCACGGAAGGTTCTTCTCCTAAGAGGCCTTGATATCCATAAGAGAGGTAGATCCCACCATGGGGGAGGTACATGAGCTAATCTCTATGATACGATACCTATTATTATCCAACCCTGGAAATGAAGAGGGGTTTCTATCTATAGTACAAGCCATGAAGGGGTAAGTGGGACAGGGATACATGGGCCTCTGGCCCGAGGTTACACACAGACAGGTACTGGATGTCCGGTGGGTACTAGTTGTCCGGTGGCTCATGAGGCACCGAACATCAGGTACGCACCGGATTTCCGGCAATTGATCTCGGGTGCCTTGGCACCGGATTTCCAGTGGACATCGTGTGTCCGGTAGGTGCTGGGGCGCCAGACGTCCAGTGGATATCGGATGCTCGGTCATTGTAGCCTGACTTTGTGATGGGTTGCTCCTCACCAATCCTCTTCATCAGGTACCGGACGTCCGATAGTGGGACCGGATGTCTGGTGGTTGTAGCTCCACAACAACTCCATCTTCTTCCGTCTTCGCTTCCACGCTTCCTTCGCGGATGGTGTAGTCATTCCTTTGCACTTGCACTCCTCCTCGTCATCCGTGAAGCTCCACTCAAGCCTATGCATATACATAAGAGGAGTGTCAAGTAGTATACCATCCTTGAAGGGATCAAATGAACACGTGTAAAGGAGATGATTCACCTTTATGTGTATGAAGTAGATATCACACATGTCACTTGACAAAGGGACTCTTGACATGGTGATGTTTGTAGAATGCTCCGCATCACATTGTTTATATATAGAATTTAGTCCATGATTAGGTTATAGCAATCTCATGAGAGTAACACATGAATAATAAGAACTTAACAACTATGTTCTCTCATGACATGAACATAACAAACTAAAAGTTCATAATACAACAGCTCAAAGTGCCAACAAGATCAAAATGAGCATAATACAATATGGCAACATGGTATCTTGCTAGCCCTTTATTATGAAGCAATACATAATTTCAAGACACCTAAAAAGCTCAAGCGACAACTAAACATTATAATTCAAAGTAGAGAGCATGTAGTCATGCATCGCTCGATGTTACATATACAAAATGCATACTACACTAAGAATGATAATTATGGTCTCTAAATTTGGTGATCAAGGAAGGTGATGGAATAACATAAAAGTAAAAAAAGATAGGCCATTCTTGGAGGGAAGTGGAGATTGTCATGCGCTATTTTATAAAAGTGGCAAACTCTCAATGCCTTGGTTTTGGAATTGTTTTTAGAGTTTGGAGAATAGAAAGACACGTTTATCTGCACTCTTCTTGTAATGGCCTCATACACTTGCACTTGCACTTTCACTTTTTTTATCAAACTTTTGAGACTTTTGATATAACACTTTCTGACTTTGGCAATGGAATACAAACATAATCACTTGCGCGACTATAGGGACACTCTATTGCGATTGTTGCGCCAGTGGTCACTCTGGCCCCGGTGGCCACCTCTCCTGTCGGTGGCCACTCCAGCCCTGACAGCCACCTCTCCTGCTCAGCTGCATGGCCCCTCCCGCGCTCAACTTTGCCCGTGGCAAGGAACTCCAAGCGGATATGCAGCGGAAGTTTGGTCACATGGTGGTTTTTTCATCGGGCTTTCATCAATGAGAATTCACCTTGGTGGTGTCATTTTGTCGTGCTGCTTTTCTTCTGGACAATCATATGGCCAGTGTTGTTCTCCAATCTTGTTTTGGTGGATACCCGCAAGGCTTTCGTGTGCAACTCTTGAAAGATCATTCTTTTCGGTTCTCTGTGGCTTCCAATTTGTTGGCTTTAAAGAGTACAATGTGCGTAGAATTTCATAAAGAAATTTTGAAGATTTTTTTATTCTCTGGGGTAATGGTGGTCCGCATTGGCTTTGTGTAGAACTCAATTTTTTTACCATGAACAAGATGCTGAGTGATCTTTGGTTGGCTGCAATGGTAGGGTTGTCTGTCCCTCCGGTGATCGCCGTCGGTCTGCTTCTCCGGTGAACCATCATGTTTCGATCTTTCAACGTCTTTCCAACCGGGAGCCATCTGCGCTCCCCCAGTCTTCATTGGGAGTTATTTTGCTTGCTAATGCGCAAGTTAATGAGCCAGTGAACATAAAGATTTCCTCTCAGCCAAATGCTATCTTGAGGCAACATGATCGACGTGCTTTGGAGTACGTGCAGCTGATTTGCCATGCATGCAGCCGCGTGGGCCATGGCGCCAAGTTTTGCACCGAGCCTTGGATTCACTTTGCTTCTTTCCCCAACCCACCTGGGTGTGCTTGGGTTGATGGTGTTGTGGATGACTGGTTTAGGGCGCCTGGGCCAGCGCCACTCATCACGCCAGCTTCCTCTTTTAGAGAGC
This sequence comes from Elymus sibiricus, assembly GCA_039707655.1. NCBI lineage: Eukaryota > Viridiplantae > Streptophyta > Magnoliopsida > Poales > Poaceae > Elymus > Elymus sibiricus. The sequence continues at coordinate 240,282,800 of CM077676.1, forward strand.
TCATTTTGCTCCCCTCCCTAAATTCCAGCTTAAATAGTTGCATGCCTCCTCACATTCATCTGATCAGCCTACTGTTCAAACCTTGTTCTCGTTGCCTCCTCTCTTGTTGTTGCTGCCGCTGAGAGCTCGTCGTGTTGGCTGTTGGTTAGTGCCGATGAGGCCGATTCTGTAATGGCCAACATCCCCATCAACCCTCTTCCCTTTGTTCTGCATGGATTTGAGATTTAGCACATCGAAGGAAGAACTGAGGTTTCTAGAGCAATTCTGCCACATCGCACCCCACACAATGAAGACACGACGATTGCTACCATTCATCCACTACCAGATGAGGTACACTTCCCCAATGTACGTGCAGTTCTAGAATAATTTCTCGTTGAGGTAAGCATGTGGGTGTCTGGTCTATTTAGAGATGCTCCTTCGGGGAAGCTTATGTCTAGTTTGTGCATGTTCGAGATAGGGATAAGCTGGTTAGTGATAGCCCACATCAAAATGGTGATGTTTTCATTTCTTTTGCCAAGCACAATCAGGGCAAAAATTGGAGAAGGGTTTTATTTAATAGGCTGTGTTGGATTATGATAGTAGGGGTCCCTCTTGACTATCAGACCACTGATGACCTCTGTACTTCAATAGGGCCACAACCCAATCCCCCCTCCTGGGGTTGACCCACACCCAATGCCCCAGCAACCTTTTGATTTTCCTAGTTTTAACCCTCTAGGGCCACAACATGGACATTATCATATCCAATAGGATGATGACATGGATGACTTGGAGGAAGATGGTCATTGGGCTTTTCAACAGCTAGCCAATAACAATGTGGCACTTCAGAATGACTTTGTGAATGAGAACCTGGGGCAAGTTGGTGAAGAGGAGGCTCTTCCTATTCAGGATGGGAGTAGTAATATTACCACTACTGTTTCTTTGTCAGATGAGGCATTTTCAAACAATATTCAATTCGGAGGCAACCCACTTAATGAGGAGGTTAACCAGATGGCTCACAATGTACCTATTAACTAACATGTTGCTGCTCCTAATGATGCTCAGAATCTTGGAGTTGGTATGCTTAATATCATGTTGGCTTACCCCACCCGATGAACTGATGGGCCTAGTGGAAGTCATGCCTATTGTCGTGGTTTTGACACGGCAGATGCCCTTGTGAAAAGACTTAGAGATGAGGCCATCGCACGAAGGTGGAAGCTTAACGGGGTTGATCAGGAACGAGAAGACACGGAGTTACCCAGGTTCGGCCCCTCGCGGTGGAGGTAAAAGCCTACGTCCTACTTGATTGTATTGCTTTGGATCTCGATTACAAGGGTGCGAATACGCTAACCTAGCTCTCGAGGGATTGCAACTTAGTCTTTCTACCGTAGGCGCTTCCCTTTATATATAGGTTGAGCCCTAGGTTTACATGAGAGTCCGGGTTGTAGACTTAACCCGTATCCTACTCTTATTCTACTTACTCCTCAAGATAATCTTCTCTGCCTTATCTTTGTCTTTGAGCCGGCCCGCGGGCTGAGCCGGCTTTTCTCTCCAGGCCTCCGTCAAGCCGGCCCATTGGGTATCTTAGGCCCAGCAGCGAGATACCCGCTGAGCCTTACAGCTCCATGGCCGGGTCATCTCCTACCGGGTCTTCAAGGCTGGGAAATATCCCCAACACTAGCCCTCAGTTTGACATGAATTCATTCATGTTAAACTCCATCCTGAAAAACAAATGGAATATTTAAAGGAAAAAGATATCCCCAGATCTATTTCTCAAGCCGGCTTTTGGAGCACCCATCGCTTTCAGATATATTTTTCCGGCTTAAGCAACTCGTCGGGTCATTCTTCACCCTCAGACTTGGTGTTTTCTCATTGACTTTGCTCATGACGTCACATCCAATTTCCGCAAAATTTGGGATGACATCAAAACAAATCTTTTAGTGGTTTCATATCGTCTTGTCAGGCGCGGAAATCGAGGAGCCTTTTTAGCCACTGTTCACTGCGCCGCCTCGGGATCCGCGTATGCCGTTTCGGGTTCCGCCACGCCTATAAATAGGCCGATGCCCTTCCCCCTTCTCTTTCTATTGCTCTCCGCTCGTCTTTTTCATCTACTTCTCCAACATTGCCGCGCCCTCTCGAGCTCACCGGCAACATCGAAGACTTCATCGTCCGAGCCTCCCTCTTCGTCGTCGGAGTCCATCCAGTCCTGCTCGCGCGGCCGCCTCCGCCATACTCGAAGACCGCAAGATTCCCCATCTGAATCTGTAAGTACCTTCTTCACCATTGCTGCTTGTTCTTCGGCTATTCTTCCTAGTTCATCGCATTAGCAACCTGTAGATCCAAGAACACCCGCTGGTTTCTTATTTTGCGGTTCGTAGAATCAGTCCACTATATTTCCCACACATTGTAGATCTATCACTCTGTTCTGGATAAATCCTCAATGTCGTTCATCTCTAACTGTGAAGAACAGACCTAGGTTTATCCCCTTATTTTAGGTCATTTTCCAGATCTACAGAACCTTTAAATTCATGTGAAACTTGTTTACTGACTCATAGCCCAAACTATGTTCAACACTTGTAAAAAACTTGCGCCATGTAATTCCCGGCTTATCTTGTATCAAAATCATGACCCGGAATATGCTTGCGTTCCTTCCTGTGACCCGGCAAATATTCTAACTGCCGGCTCATATTTTTGCTTTACGTTTAACCCGGACAATCCTTGAATTGCCGGCTTATGATATTGTCTCATCTTCCTTGCAGCTGAATATATGGCTCCCAAACCTAAAGTTGTCAACTGGGCAAAATCCAACATGACAGAGCTCAGATTGCAAGCTCTAGTGGACACCGAGTTACTGCCAACCAAAGAAGCAATTCAATGGCGGGCTCCTGAGGAGGAAATTCATCCTCAACCAGATCAGAATGAGATCATTGTTTTTGCTGAACATCTGGAGAGAGGCTTCCGTCCCCCCGGCTCTAAGTGCTTCAGAGATGTGCTTCATTTCTTCAACATCAGGACTCAAGATCTGGCCCCCAACTCCATTTTCAACCTATGTCAGTTCCAAGTTTTCTGTGAAATTTATCTACAGCTTGAGCCGTCCATCAGCTTGTTCCGAGAGTTTTTCTATTTGAACCACCAGACGGAGCACAAGGATGGACCAAGCCTAGAACTTGGTGGAGTCACCATTCAACGAAGGAAAAACACTGCCTTCCCCGAGGCCAAGCCGGCAAGCCATCCCAAGGGATGGTATAAAACTTGGTTTTACTGCAAGGATACTTCCCCAGATGGGCAACACCCACTCCCGGGTTATAGAGCAAGCCGACTTGACGCCGACATCGTCTTCCCAGGCTTCGCCTCCAAGGAAGAAAGGAAAGCTCTGGAGCCCTTATATTCCAAAATAAATGCTTTGACTGCCCATGGCCTCACTAGCATTGATTTGGCCCGGACTTGGGTAGAGTGGCGTATCCAACCTCTGAGCCTGAGGACCCGGCCTATGCACACTTACTCTGGCAAGCCGGAAGATACACTTTGATTTAGCCGGGTTAACCTCTAGGAAAAGGAGGTCTTAAAGTTTGCCAATAAGCTACTTGGTGAAACGAAAGATGATATTAAGCTTGTGGGACTTGCTCCCTTTTACATGAATAACCCGGCACCCGAGGTAAGCAGTCTTTTTGTTGCCCTTCATCTTATCAATATTGTTTTATCTTTGTCATAATTTCATCAACCCGTCATGGTACAGGAAAATGCTGACTGGTGGCGGGTCGAACTTCAAGACCCCACTCCTCCTCGAGAAGATAGCAAGGAAAACCCAGAAGATGACGAAGACCAAGAGGTAGAACTTGACTTCCTTGGCCGTCTGTTTAACCAACTTGCTGACGCCACCTCTTCACAGGAACAGGCTGAAACCAGTCACGCCAGCGAGGCAGAGGTAACTTTGATCTCTTTAGATTCTGACTCACCGATACCCGTTCGAAATAAATTCTAGGTTGCGGTCCGAAAAGTTCCCTTTTCACACCGAGATGCTCATTTAGACCCACAATTTTCTTTGAAGAAAGCGCAGCACACAGGGACTTCTAAACGGAAGACCCGAAGCAGCAAAGGAGAATTGAGCGGCGGGTTAAACAATGAGCCGCCTGCACGGAGAGCACGGACAGACGCGCCTCTCAACCCCACTACCTCTCTTCCTCACGCCGGTCGCTTCAAGGAGCCATTACCTTTGAACGACTCGGCGTATCAAACATCTCCTTCTTCTGACGAATCAAGTGCCACTCAGGCGCCAACCTTTAACATCAATCTTGGGTAAACAATCTGATTACTCACGTTTTACACGAAGGATTCTTGCTCTTATCCTTTAACCGAATGACTCTTTGTTCCTTGTACAGTGCGAAGGCCATTAAGAAGAAGACCGCCGCCGGGTCGTCTGACCCTATCATTCAAACAGGCCCTTCTCAAGAAGACGCAGTGGCTAACCCGGATATTCTGGACGAGCCGGCTTTTTAGAATGACCCGCCACTTCAGGACACTACTGTGAGCCCGGCTCATGCTTCTCCTCCTCCTGCCAATCGGGAAAAGGAAAATTTAATTAAGGAGCAGCCTACTGAGAAAGCTCAAGATGAAGTAATGGTGACTGGTGAACAACAGAATGCTCCACCGGAAACTTCTACTGTCTTGGCAAAGATTCCTGCCAAGGCTGAGTCGCCCATTAAGAATAAAGGGAAGGCGGCTCTCAATGTCCATTCCTTTGAAGAACAAGATATCAACATGCTGCATCAGTCTGTGATAACCCGGCTGTCTGAGAGCCGGGATACTGAAATTGCCATGGTGACTTCCCTAAAACGGAAGTATGAGGTAACTTTCTGTCTCCTGACTTAATATGCCCATATTATATGTAGACCCCAAGGGTCGGGTCATTATACCATGATGATCAGGGACTTGTATGTTGTGATCAACCTGTAGTCCCGAAGGGCCGGCTCATCATGATACGATGTGCCGGGTCTCTGCATGTAGTGATGTAGAACAAACTATGCATTAGCCCCCAAGTGCCATGTGGAATGCCCGCATCCTCATGGGACTTTGTTGTATTTGAGAAAACGCTGATAAATGTAGCCCCCATGGGCCGGGTCGACCAGAATGGCAGCTCGGGACTTTATTATATAACTCTTGTAACTGTGAGACTGCCCTGCAGGATATGTTGAATCAAGTGGAAACACAAGCATCCTTCTTCCAAAAGGAAGCAAAGAAAGAGAAAAAACTTCTTGAAAGGGCTGAAGAATCATCTTCAGAAGCCAACAAGTATTTGCGCCTTGTGAGAAGCATGCTGAAGAAAGCTGAGGCGGCATTTGAAGAGGAAAGAGCCATCCTGGTCAAGCGTGCAGAGGAGGCAGAGGCAAAACTTAAGCCGGCGACCCAAGAACTGGCTACATTGAAAAACCATATCACCAGCATGTGCAATGCCATCTTTGGTATGCAGTAAACTCATAAGCCGCCAAACATGCCGTGTTGTAAAATACCACGCCAACCGAACTAACTTATCTGTCTTCTTGCAGGCCGGAAAACTCATTACCAAGCTGAACAGCCATTGGTGAAGCTGAAAGCCGCCTAAACTCTTGCCGAACAACTGTATATAGGCGGCGCACGCTGCATCATGGCCTTCAAAAACACCAAGGCCCCGCCCCACCTGATTGCAGATATGCTAAAGGAACTATCAGTGGTTCCCAAATGGTTTGAAGAGTGGAAGAAGGCGGCTTGCCGTGCTGGGGCCCTGACAATGTTTGCTCGTGCCAAAGCATACGTGCCAGAATTGAATCTGGCTCAAGTTGTCGATGGATATCCGGAGTTTAACGTTGATGATTCACCTTTCACCAAGAAGGATTTCCAGCGATGCATAAAGGAAACCCGGGTTGCCGCCACAGCGATTGCAGAAGAGATGGATCTATCCAAGTATCAAGCCGGATATTCTGAAGGCAACGAACGGATTGAGCCGCCTAACCCTCAGCCGGTTGCCCTTACTCATATGCGTAAGCCATCTTTTGCCCTTGACGTCGACCCTTCCTCTGTGATAACAACCGATGCAATGTTTGAAGCGTTACGCTCAATCCAGTGGTTGACCGGCGAATCGACAAGTCAGGAAGAGGCGGCGGATGACGACGATCGGGAAAAGTCGGCACATGGCGCTCCTTCAACCTCTGGCGCCAATCCCAATCCGGTAACATAGCGCACCGGCTCATAACCTATTGCAGCTGAACTTGGAGGAAACATCTGTTGTGTCCGCAGCCCGGTGGGTGGCTTATAATAGCTTAGCATCCAGAAACTGTTGCTGGTGCAAATGTCCTTGTGCACTTGCTGCTTTTGTTATAGCGTAGCATCCAGAAACTGTTGTTGGTGCAAGTGCATCGTGCACTTGCTGCTTTTGCCTATATAAACCTTGTTTAATTGCTTGGAATGATAAATCTTCTGCTGCTCAAAAGAAGAGCATGGAACTAGCTCCGGTATTTACGAACTCACACCAGTGGGTTGAAGAAAAAATAACCCGGCAAGTCTTGATACCAGATGAAGAAAAAATGACTGTAATGCAAAATGTATGAAAACAATAATTAGCATGCATGCAAGAGGTAACAATAATGCAAAACATGAATTGTAAATTGCCGGCTTATGCACCGCGACGTGAAGACCGGCCTTTGAGGCACAAGTCTGAATTGCTTTCATGAAGCAGGCGCTTTGGCCTTTTGGTTTATCTTAGCTTTCTGAAAGCTGGCTCTCACGCGACCAACGAATGTTTTAACTCTGATGAATTCGGGGTCACCTTTGTGATTGACTCATCAGGCGTACGCCGGGTCACCTTTTCGGAGTAGCATCTTGCTGACAGGCAGGTTTAACCAAGTTTTGGCTTTTTGCCGGGTTAAAGGGTTTTGTAAGCTAAACTCGATGAGTTGGAAGCCCCCAAGTAACCAATGATCAACCAATAAAGACTCAACACACAATTTGAGGCGAAACGAGAAACTCTCTCATACAGAGTTGCCGGTCTTTATTTCATTGATCAAAATATGTATAAACATGATAGAAGATATGTACAAAAGATATTACCCAGTCTATGACTTAGGTGTAGTATGGCCGGAGATGGGCAATGTTCCAGGGCCGGCTTCCCTCCTCCTCAGAGGTACATGATTTATCTGCCTCACATATATCAACTAGGTAATATGACCCGTTGTTGAGATTCTTGCTGATAACAAAGGGCCCTTCCCAAGGAGGTGAAAGTTTATGCATGCATGTCTGGTCTTGTATCAGACGGAGCACTAAGTCACCTTCCTGAAAAGTACGGCTTCGAACTCTACGGCTGTGATAGCGACGTAGGTCTTGTTGATAAATTGCTGATCTGGACGCGACAAGTTCGCGTTCTTCCTCCCGAGCATCGAGAGCGTCTTGGCGAGCTTGCTCATTATTTGATTCCACATAAGCCGCCACCCGAGGGGAGTCATGCCAAATATCGCTTGGAAGTACAGCTTCTGCACCATAGACCAGGAAGAACAGCGTATAGCCCGTTGACCTGTTGGGAGTAGTTCGTATGCTCCAAAGTACTGCAGGCAACTCTTCTTCCCAGTAACCAGGCATGCGTTGCAAAGGCACCATGAGCCGGGGTTTGATTCCTCGCAACAATTCCTGATTAGCTCTTTCTGCCTGCCCGTTGGACTGAGGATGCGCAACCGATGCTAAATCAAGCCGGATGTGCTCCTGTTGACAGAACTGTTTCATGACTTCTTTGGAAAGATTGGTTCCATTGTCTGTGATGATACTGTGTGGATAGCCGAAGTGATATATCAACTTTTTCAAAAACTTGACGGATGTAGCCGCGTCACAACGGCTGACTGGCTCTGCTTCCACCCACTTGGTGAATTTGTCCACAGCTACCAACAAATGAGTATGTTTATTCTTAGAACATTTAAAGGGTCCAACCATGTCAAGCCCCTAGACTGCAAAAGGCCAAGTTATTGGAATCATCCTTAACTCTTGAGCCGGCACATGAGCCTGGCGAGCATACTTCTGACAACCATCACACTTGCGCACAATATCTTCTACATCGGCGTGAGCTGTGAGCCAGTAAAACCCGTGCCGGAAGGCTTTCGTGACCAGCGATCTCGAGCCGGCATGATGACCACAATCGCCAGAATGAATCTCATTGAGAATTGCACGGCCCTCCTCAGGTGAAACACAATGCTGAAAAACACCAGTAACACTTCGTCGATGCAACTCGCCATTAACGATAGTCATAGACTTGGACCGTCTGATGATCTGTCGAGCGATGATTTCCTCTGCTGGAAGCTCTCCCTGGCTTAGATAAGCCAAGTAAGGAATTGTCCAATCAGGTATAGCATGAACAACAGCCACTAGAGCCGCCTCTGGGTCAGGAATAGCCAAGTCTTCCTCTGTTTGTAACTTGACAGACGGGTTATGCAAAACGTCCAGAAAAACATTGGGTGGCACCGGCTTGCGCTGAGAACCCAAGCGAGAGAGTGCATCTGCTGCCTCATTCTGCCGGCGATCAATGTGATCAACTTGATAACCCGTGAAGTGTCCAGCAATATTAGTGACCGCATGCCTGTAAGCCGCCATAAGGGGATCCTTGGAGTTCCATGTGCCAGAAACCTGTTGAGCCACCAAATCTGAGTCGCCTAAGCACCTAACCCGGCTCAAGTTCATCTCCTTGGCCATTCGGAGCCCATGAAGCAATGCCTCATATTCTGCTGCATTGTTAGATAGGGGAACATAAGTCTTAAAACATAACAGAACTTATCTCCTCGCGGGGAAGTTATCACAACTCCAGCCCCCGAGCCTTCAAGCTGCATTGAGCCGTCGAAGTGTATGGACCAATACGTCGTGTCTGGCTTCTCTTCGGGAGCCTGTAACTCTGTCCAATCATTGATGAAATCCACCAAAGCCTGGGATTTGATTGCAGTGCGAGGCACGCATTTGAGATGATGTGGACCAAGCTCGATAGCCCACTTAGCAACTCGGCCCGTGGCTTCCGGGTTCTGAATTATGTCCCCAAGAGGTGCTGAACTGACCACAGTGATTGGATGCTCGTGGAAGTAATGCTTTAGCTTGCGACTCACCATGAATACTCCATAGACCAGCTTCTGCCAATGCGGATACCGTTGCTTGGACTCTGTTAATACTTCACTAATATAATACACAGGGTGCTGAACTAGGTATTCCTTGCCTTCCTCCTTGCGCTCTACAACAACTGCAATGCTTACAACCTTGTTGTTAGCAGCAATATATAACAACATAGGTTCCTTCTCATGAGGGGCAGCAAGGATGGGCGGCTCAGACAATTGTTTTTTGAGGGCCTCAAAAGCCTGATCTGCGGCATCATTCCAAACAAAGTCATCTGATTTCCTGAGCAATTGATACAACGGGATTGCCTTCTCCCCAAGCCGGCTTATGAACCAGCTCAACACCGCAACCCACCCAGCCAGCTTCTGCACAGCATTAAGATTTGCCGATTTAGCCAGGGTCGTGATTGCCTTGATCTTTTCCGGGTTGGCTTCGATGCCACGCTCGGAAACGAGAAATCCCAGTAGCTTTCCTGCAGGGACACCAAAGACACACTTCTCCGGGTTAAGTTTCATCTGGTAGACACGGAGATTGTCAAATGTTTCCTTGAGATCCTCCAATAAGGTTTCTTTCTTGCGTGATTTAACCACAATGTCATCAACATATGCGTGGACGTTCCGCCCAATCTGCTTGTGAAAACAACTTTGGACACAACGCTGATAAGTCGCCTGTGCACACTTCAGATCAAACGACATGGTCGTATAACAGAAAGCTCCAAAGGGCGTGATGAAAGCCGTCTTTTCCTGGTCCTCCTGCTTCATCTTGATCTGATGATAACCAGCGTAAGCATCTAGAAAGCATAAACACTCACAACCTGCCATAACATCAATGATCTGGTCAATACGGGGTAAGGCAAAGGGGTCACTAGGTGATAAGGATCAAGTAGAGATCCTAGGTTTTTGGCCCAATCTTTCACGGCGAACGATAGAACCAATAGATAACTTCTATTGTTGAGCAGATTAAATCTACTCCACAAACCCCAGAACAGATTCTTGCGAATCAGCAAGCAAAACAAAACGATATTGGCGTCCCCGACATGGGACTTTTTTCTGTCTATTCTTAACTCCAAAATTCAACCCCCCTATTACAATGGCCGGCGGCCGGCTTATATAGGTAAACCCTAAAATTAAAAACTATCCGGATTGGACAAGACCAAACCGAATAAAAATAACACAACTAAAAATAAAACTCTATGGCCCATGACATGGCCTGGATAGAAACGGGCAACCATTTATTTTAAGCCACTCCTATTTGGCCTTGCCGAAACACATTGGTGGTGTTCTAAAATTGGGCTTCACCTCATCCGTAGGAGGAATTGCAAAGCAAAAGGATCCAAACTTCAGAATATCAGGAGGTGGTGAAATTATAGGAGCAATAGATATCCTCCCCTCACCATCCCCCCAACTTGAGAGGAAACCGTCCTCGGTTTCGCCTTAATGTGTTGGACCTTCGTCTTCATAGTAAGCGCATCCACTTTGATATCCTTGTCAAGCATAGGCTGCAGCACATGACGCTTCCCCTTATGCCACAAGGAATAAACATTGGATCTGCCTTCATGAGTGGAACGCCTATCAAATTGCCACGGTCGGCCTAGCAGCACATGACATGCATCCATAGGCAAAACATCACAGACCACCGTGTCCTCATAAGTACCTACAGAAATTTTCAGGCGCACCTTATGTGTTACCTTCAGCTTCCCAGAATTATACAACCACTGAACATAATGTGGCTGTGGGTGTTTCCATGTAGGCAACGAAAGAGAATCCACCAAACTCTTGCTGATAATGTTGGTGTAGCTGCCACCATCAATAATCAGCTTGCAGGTAGTGTCTTGGACTGTGCATTGGGTCTGAAAAATATTCCAGCACTGCCCTTGTCCTTCTATGCGATCCGCGGGCACACGGTGCACCATCAAATTAGTGCAATTAGGAGCAGCGTTCTCTGGATACACATCCACATGTTCAAGTTCCTTAGACTCCTCACTCGATGGATCAGCAGCCTTGTCATCATCACTAGCAGACACATATCCATCTTGTGTGAGCATCACCCTTTTTGTATTAGGGCAATCACGCCTCATGTGTCCTCGGCCTCCTCAAGTAAAGCACTCTATACCAGCGGTGGACTGAGTAGACGCAGCTTTGGACACTCCTGATTTTGGCGCCTCACCATGAGAAAAGTTGTTGGAGCGTGTAGAAGGTGCCGACTTAGCACTAGAACCAGCAGCCTCGGTGGGGGAATGACGCCATGTGTTCGTGGCTGAAACTTGGCATCGTTTGAGTTGTTGCTCTGCACGCTCAGCTTGGTGCACAAGATCTTGGATGTTGTAGTAGACCACCATCTCCACACGATCCTGCACCTCAATATTCAGCCCATGAAAGAACCGAGACATAGTGGCCTCCGGGTCCTCAGTTGTTCCTGTACGTATCATCAACAACTCCAACTCTTTATAATAGTCATCCACCGATTTATTACCTTGAGTGAGCCACTGCAATTTGTGGTACATATCACGCTTGTAATGTTCAGGAACAAAACGATGTCGCATGAGTTCTTTCATACCTCTCCAGGACATTGGGCGAGTTGGCATACGCAGAATTTGACTCCACCAACTCAGCACGTAACCGGTGAATTCAACTGCAGCAAGTTGAAGTCTATTCTCCTCAGTATAATGGTGGGTAGCAAAAATCTGATCCATATGCATCTCCCACTCCAAATAATCATCAGGTCCACAGTCACCGGAGAAAGGAGGGATGGACAGTTTGACACGCCCAATACCACCATCATCAATGGGAACACGAATAGCCTGACCAACACTATTACGATCATGTGGCAGAGCACGATGAGCACCTGAAAGACGGGCATCAAAAGGTCGTTGGGGTGGTGCATAATCACCGTCATCCTCAAGGTCTTCATCATCAGCATGTCCATGGGCCCCTTGTCGGCGAGCATGAACATCAGCATGGCGGCGTGGCAGCATGTCGCGAGGTTGTACAACAGGGGGCGGCTACACCTGTGCACGGGGAACAACATCTCCCAATGCATCAATCCGGGTAGACAAGCCTGCAATTAGCACAGCCAAAGAATCATGGCTCTGCTTAATGTACTCACACGTACTGTCAAAACCAGCTCGAACATTAGGAGCCAAATCATCAGCAAATATGGGCAGCACAGGCTCCTTCGGTTTGTCTCCAGCAGCGACTGAGTTTTCTCCGTGAATCGAGTTCACCATCGCGGACGAAAAATCGTGGCGCGGTAGCCGTCCACAGCAGCAGCAATATGCGTACAACAGATAATGATAATGGCTAAACAACAGAACGCGGACAGTGAGCCTCGTAGTGACAATCCCAGCACCGTGCCCGGCAGAGAGAACGATTGCGGCAGCAGCTCAGCAGGAAACAATAGACTCCTAAGTAGTCACGTGAGATCCAAATATGTCCAAAGCAACAAAAAAAATAGTCCCGTATACCACAGCTCCAGTCCGATCCACTTAATAGCTAGCTTCACGTGCAATCACTTTTTTCCTTATGTACGTACACATGCAATAAGAATCGTACCAGAAAAGGCAGGCAATCCGATCCGATCCCTTGTGCTTTCCTTCCTTTGCTCTTTCCAAACCGATCAATTAAATCTTTTTTTAACTTTCCAATCTGGACAGCAGGACTCCCAACAGAATACGACTAGAACGAGATCGGAAACACGGAACAAACCAAAATTTGGCAGCGTAGGTGCAACACTCAACGATCCCAATAGCCACGAATAGAACCTTGTCCAGCAGATCAGTAGCAGTAGAAACAAGCAGATGAACACCGGTGTCTTGGCGTAGCGCCTCCGGCAGCAATACTTCCAGCAGCAGATAATTCTCAGCAGGGATACGCCGTGAGAAACCCGACGAATCTGATACCAAGATAATAAGGATCAAGTAGAGATCCTAGGTTTTTGGCCCAATCTTTCACGGCGAACGATAGAACTAATAGATAACTTCGATTGTTGAGCAGATTAAATCTACTCCACAAACCCCAGAACAGATTCTTGCGAATCAGCAAGCAAAACAAAACGATATTGGCGTCCCCGACATGGGACTTTTTTTCTGTCTATTCTTAACTCCAAAATTCAACTCCCCTATTACAATGGCCGGCGGCCGGCTTATATAGGTAAACCCTAAAACTAAAAACTATCCGGATTGGACAGGCCCAAACCGAATAAAAATAACACAACTAAAAATAAAACTCTATGGCCCATGACATGGCCTGGATAGAAACGGGCAACCATTTATTTTAAGCCACTCCTATTTGGCCTTGCCGAAACACATTGGTGGTGTTCTAAAATTGGGCTTCACCTCATCCGTAGGAGGAATTGCAAAGCAAAAGGATCCAAACTTCAGAATATCAGGAGGTGGTGAAATTATAGGAGCAATAGATATCCTCCCCTCATTACTAGGACAAGCCTTATTTAGGTCTGTGTAATCAACACACATCCGCCAAGTCCCGTTTTTCTTCAGAACAAGCACCGGGTTGGCTAGCCACTCGGGATGGAAGACTTCAACAATGAACCCAGCAGCTAGGAGCCGGGCTACCTCTTCACCAATAGCTTTCCGCCTCTCTTCATTAAAACGACGGAGATACTGGCGAACGGGTTTAAACTTGGGATCCACTTTAAGGGAGTGCTCAGCGAGTTCTCTCGGTACACCTGGCATGTCAGAAGGTTTCCATGCAAAAATGTCCCGGTTCTCACGGATGAACTCGATGAGTGCGCTTTCCTATTTAGGATCCATATTTGCCCCAACAGTGAACTGCTCAGAAGAATTACCGGGGGTGAAGTCAACTTGCTTGGTGTCTTTTGCCGACTTGAATTTGAGCAGAGGATCAGACTCCGTCATCGGCTTCTTCAGAGAAGTCCGGTCAGCCGGGTCAACATTGTCCGTGTAATACTTTAGTTCCTCCGCCGCGCAAGCCAACTCAGCATATGCTGCATCGCCTTCCTCACACTCAAGCGCAAGCTTCCGATTGCCTTCGATTGTGATAGTTCCCCTCGGCCCTGGCATTTTTAACTTCAGATAGACGTAGCACGGCCGCGCCATGAACCGTGCATAAGCCGGCCTCCCGAACAGAGCATGGTATGGACTTTTTAGTTTGACCACCTCAAAGGACAAGAACTCAGAATGATAATTATCCTCCGAGCCAAAGGCCATCTCAAGGGATATTCTTCCCACGGGATAAGCTGACTTGCCAGGGACTATGCCATGAAAAACTGTAGAAGATGGAGTCAACTGCTTATCAGACAGATTCATCCGCCTAAAAGTATCATAATACAATATATTGATGCTACTGCCTCCGTCCATGAGCACTTTAGTTAACGTATAACCGCCGACTTGGGGTGCCACCACCAGAGCTAAATGACCGGGGTGATCAAGGAGTACTAGATGATCCGCCCGGCTCCAAGTGACCGGCTGCTCTGACCAGTTGAGATAGTACGGGGCTGCCGGCTCAACCAAGTTGGCGGCTCGCCGCTGCACCTTCCTATCACGCTTGTAGGTACTAGTGGTGAAAACATGATACTGCCCATTATTCCACTGCTTCGGGTTACTCTGAAATCCTGACTGGCCGGCTTGATGCTGATTTCCTTGATTGTTCCGCTAATTTCTGCCTCCAGTATTGCCAACCCCCTGAAACCCGGCATTCTGCCCGTTGTTCCCTTGGAACCCGGGCCTGCAAAGGGCCCGTGTGAGCCGGGTCCTTGATTGTCGGGTTGTCCGTCGTTGCCACCGCCGTTGTGATGATTCTGGAAGATCCGCTTGAAGAACTCTTGCATGATGTAGCAATTTTTCCCAGGAGTGGCTAGACGGCTTACCATTGAAACTGTGCTTTGGACATGGACCTTTGCGAGCCTCCTCGAAGCTGAGAGGGCGATTACCAGAAGACTGCCTCCTAGAACCATTGTTCTGACGCTGATTTTTGTTACCAGTATTTGTATTTGCTACCAGATCGGAGCCGCCTTCATAACCTTTGCGTTTACCGCCGTTGCTGTTTTGCCCATTACCATTGTTCTGCTGGTGACCCTTGCCACCGTTTTTCTTGCCCTTGCCGGATTTTCCTCATCAGATGGCGGATCCTTTGTATTATCTGATTCAGCATACCGAGTTAGGACATCCATGAGATCGCCCATGTCTTGGGCCTTTCTCTTGAGTCGCCCTAACTTCTGGACCAGGGGCTAAAACTTACATGTTCGTTCCAAAACAAGCACTGCCTGTGCAGCTGAGATACTATCTGAACTATGTATGACTTCCGCAACCCGGCGAGCCCAATGATGCACTGACTCATCCTCACGCTGAACACAATGTTCGAGATCAACAATTGTGGTTGGTCTTTTGCAGGTTCCCTGGAAATTCTTGATGAAGCGCTCCTTCAGTTCTTGCCATGTATTAATGGAATTCACCGGCAGGTTTTTCAACCAAGTGCGTGCTGGACCTTCCAACATGAGGGGCAGATAACGTGCACACAGTGACTCACTTGCTCCCAACAGATCCATTGCCAATTCATAACTCTCGATCCACTCGGTCGGCTCCAGATTCGCTGTGTAATTAGGAACCTTGCGAGGACCTTTGAAATCTGGGGGCATGCATGCATCTCGCAGCGTCGGGACTAGACAAGGAGTTCCAATCATGCGGCTTGATAGACCCCCAAGGCGGCCAGCTGTCTGGGTTGCGGTGGGTGGGTCGTGTGCTGCAGGCTGGTTATACACCGCACGCTTGTTTTCCTCTTCCAACGCTCGCAGAGCCCGGGCGGTGTCCACAATATCCTGTGCATTCGGAATCCTGGGTTGGTGCTGATTCGCCAGTGGCTGCGCGGCCCCTCTGCGGTGTGCGCTGCTGGAAACTGCTGGCGACTCAGGGCGTTGGCTCCTGGTGTGGCTCTGGTGAGGGGTTGAGTGGAGCTGGTGCTGGCTATGAGAATAATTGGCTTGCTGCATTACTGCTGTCTTGAGCATCGTGATGGTGTTCCTGGCCTCGACCTGAGCCGGACCGTCACCCTCAATTGGGATTGCTGCCAAATTGTGAGTCACCGCCAGAACATTGTCAACCGGGTTTGAGTAGTGTCCAATTGGGGTCTGGAACCGGCGAAACGGTAACTGTTGCTGTTGAGCCGGCGTATGGTGCTGAGCTGGCTCCCTCAGATGAGTCGGCTGCTGCAACAGCGACCCTCCTGTGGGGACGGTACCAACCCTCGGGTTTACCGGAGCCTGTGGATTGTTGGGCGTGGTGAACAATTGAGTTGGCTTGGCCGGAAACCGGCTTTGATGCCGCCTCCGATGGACGAGCTCTTACTCGGCCTGCAGGCGGCTTAAATAATGAGCCTCCTCTTCCAAACGATGTCTTTCCTCGGCAAGCCGGGCCTGCGTCTCCGCCATACAAGTGTTTTCAGCATTGATATCCTCTTGGATCTTGGCCATCTACCCGAGACACTTCGTGATATCCGTGTTGCGCGCAGCCGCGTTCTCCACAGTAACCGGCTCGGCCAACAGGGCTGTCAAAGTATTCATCAAGTCCGTAAGCGCCTATGCCCCAGTTTTCTGAGAGCCGGCAGCAGCCGTGCCGGCTCCTCCTGAGCCGGCCAGGGTGAGGTTCTGCCCAGTCGCTAGATCGATCGGATCGCGTGCCGGATCTTGTCTACCCGCCATATAGACCGCTGCAAAGCGAGGCGGCTCAAGGGCCTCTGGAAAAACTTCATCAGTATACCCCAGCCTTCCATCGTATAGGGGACGGATCGACTCAGTTTCTCCCATTAAGGATTCGCCGTCAGATTGAACGAGCGTATCGTCTCCAGACAGGAAGTTTTCCAACAAGGCCACCCCTTGGGTGAACCCTACGAAGACATGCTTCCGGCCGGCTTGTGGCGGGCCGGGACTTGCCTGGCTTGGACTGGCGCGGCGAGCCGACTCGACGCCGGTGACATCCTCCAATCCGGCGGCCGACTCGCCGACAACACCGATGAAGGTATGGATCTTGCCAAAGGGAACCCGGTACCCGTACTCAATTGAGTCGGCGTCGGGGCCCCGGTACGAATCATCGATGTAGAGCTTCCCGCGGTGGCTTTTCGTCATCAAGCCAACCACGTACTTCCCGAACCCTGGGAGAGCTCCCGCTAAGAACTCAACTCCACCGTGCGTAGGCCCCACGGTGGGCGCCAACTGTCGTGGTTTTGACACGGCAAATGCCCTTGTGAAAGGACTTAGAGATGAGGCCATCGCACAAAGGTGGAAGCTTAACGGGGTTGATCGGGAACGAGAAGACACGGAGTTACCCAGGTTCGGCCCCTCGCGGTGGAGGTAAAAGCCTACGTCCTGCTTGATTGTATTGTTTTGGATCTCGATTACAAGGGTGCAAATACGCTAACCTAGCTCTCGAGGGATTGCAACTTAGTCTTTCTACCGTAGGCGCTCCCCTTTATATATAGGTTGAGCCCTACATGAGAGTCCGGGTTGTAGACTTAACCCGTATCCTACTCTTATTCTACTTACTCCTCAAGATAATCTTCTCTGCCTTATCTTTGTCTTTGAGCTGGCCCGCAGGCTGAGCTGACTTTTCTCTCCGGGCCTCCGTCAAGCCGGCCCATTGGATATCTTAGGCCCAGCAGCGAGATACCCGCTGAGCCTTACAGCTCCATGGCCGGGTCATCTCCTGCCGGGTCTTCAAGGCTGGGAAATATCCCCAACACCTGTTAATGAACAAGAGGCTATTATACTGTCTGGTGCCTTGCCTCTAGTTGTAGACCTCCAGATGCAGCAAGAGGCACCTATTGCTCCTGTGCCTGCTGAAAATGCTAAAAATTCTATTGAAAATGTTGCACCTGCTGCACTGTCTGAAATTGTTGTTACCCTCTCTGCAAATGTTATTTTAGTCCATCCAGTTATTGCAATTGACAAACCTGAAGATGCTTCTTCTATCTCTTTTGTTAGCCCAGATTGGCTGGCCTAACGTCATCTAAACTTTGAGCCACTGACAAATGGACCACCATGTCAGTGGCTCGAAGTCAGTTGAGGTAATGGTAAGCAATCCAAACTATTGGAAAAAAAAAATCTCAACTTGTCTTTTTAGGAGGTTGGAGATTTCTCTTTGTCACATAGAGGGATGTTTGAGAGCAACTAATTAACGAGCGCTCCTTCGGGAGCCTCCCAACGATCACTCGGGGTGGGCTGAGAGCGCGCCACTTGGCGCGCTCTCAGCCGCCGCCACGTGTCGCGCTCTGGGCGTTCCCTCCGGATTTTTTTTCCGCACGCGTTTTCGGTTTTTTAGACTTTTTTTCGGTTTTTTGGTTTTCGACTGGTCTTTCTTAGCTTTTGGACGAAAAAAGATTTTGATTTTTTTTTGCGCGAAAAACGCGTTTTTTTTGCTTCTGCGAGAGGCACGGTTTTGCTTTCGCGAGAGGCACGGCCGTGCCTTCCGGAAACGGAAAAAAACACGTTTTTTTCCTTCCGTGAGAGGCATGTTTTTCCTTCCGCGAGAGGCACGGTTTTGCTTTCGCGAGAGGCACGGTCGTGCCTCTCGGAAACAGAAAAAACACGTTTTCTTTTTTTTTCCTGCCGCGAGAGGCACGGTTTTGCTTCCACGAGAGGCACGGATTTGCTTACACGAGAGGCACGGCCGTGCCTCTCGGAAACGAAAAAAAACGTGTTTTCTTTTTTTTCCCTTTCGTGAGAGGCACGGTTTTGCCCGTGCCTCTCGGAAACGAAAAAAAACGCGTTTTTTCCTTCCGCGAGAGGTACGGGTTTACTTCTAGTGGAGGCACGGATTTGCTTCCGCGAGAGGCATAGTCGTGCCTCTTTGGGAAAGGAAAAAAATGTGCTCCTGGTTCGGTTTTTCCGTCCGGTTTTTTTGAAAAAAAAGTTCGTCAAAACCTATCAACATGAATCTAGTTTTGAGGATCTCGACGCGAGGAATTCAAAGGTGAAAACAGTTCGAGATTTGGACGCACAGTTTAAGAGATAAAACGTTTTGAATAAACGGATCTAGAAAAAGGAAAAACTCTCAGGCTGCCACATGTGAAATCCGGAGAGGTTTTTTTTTTTCCAGTGAACCGGTGGGCCTAAATGTGAGCAGAAAACGGCCCTGGATCCGTCTCCTTCCCCGTGCACTTCGAATTTCCCTTCTCCGACGAAAACCCTAGTTCAGTTAGGAAGGGCAAGGGGAACTAGGAGGTGGGGAAGACATGGCGGCCGCGGCGGCCTCCGTTGGACAGAGCAGCAGAGGCGGCGGTGGGCGGATCCATCGGCTGGAGGTGGAGAATTTTAAGTCGTACAAGGGAACGCAGACCATCGGCCCCTTCTTCGACTTCACGGCCATCATCGGTCCCAATGGCGCCGGCAAGTCCAATCTCATGGACGCCATCAGTTTTGTGCTCGGCGTCCGCTCCGCACACCTCCGTGGCGCCCAGCTCAAGGACCTCATCTACGCCCTCGACGACCGCGACAAGGAGGCCAAGGGTCGCAGGGCCTCCGTACGTCTCGTCTACAACCTCCCAGGCACCGGCGGCGAGCTTCACTTCACCCGCACCATTACCGGCGCCGGTGGCAGCGAGTACCGTATCGACGGCCGACTCGTCACGTGGGACGACTACAACGCCAAGCTCAGATCCCTCGGCATCCTCGTCAAGGCCCGCAACTTCCTCGTTTTCCAGGTCTTCACTAATTCTTCCTCCTCGATTAGCAATAATTCCGGAGACGTGACATGAGCATTTGTGCTGCAGGGTGACGTGGAATCCATCGCCTCCAAGAATCCTAAGGAACTCACTGCACTTCTGGAGCAGATTGCCGGCTCTGATGAGCTCAGGAGGGAGTACGACGAATTAGAGGAACAGAAAACAAGTGCTGAAGAGAAATCTGCACTTGTCTATCAAGAGAAAAGGACCATCGTCATGGAGAGGAAGCAGAAGAAGGCGCAGAAGGAAGAGGCAGAGAAGCATCTGCGCTTACAGCAGGACCTGGTACTTCTCTCGCACTCATTTCTTTTGTTCTGAAAAATCTCAAGTTTGGGTTACTTACTCTATCAAATATTCACATTATGCGCCCTATGTCTTTGCTTCTCTTCAGAAACTGTTAAAAACAGAGCATCTCCTATGGCAACTCTACAGCATTGAAAAAGACATGGAAAAAATAGAAGCTGAACTTGAGGATGATAGACGTTCTCTTCAGCAAGCGCGTGAAGATAATCAATCCTCTGACAATGGACTTGCTGCAAAAAGGAAGGAGCAAAGTGCATTTCTCAGGAAAATTACTTTATGCGAGAAGAGTATGGCCAAGAAAAAGCTTGATATTGACAAGAAGGTAGGTGCCTTATTTTCACTCCTAAACCCCACAAATCTTCCATCATGACATTTCTGTTTTCGGCTGTATGGGGAGCTTATCAAATTCTTTTCTTCCGTTCTTTTTTCTCATGGCATCATACAAATAGCCCCCCCCCCCCCCCCCCCCCCCCCTACTTGTGCCCATCACCCGACATCCCTCTGGTGTTTGATAATTGTCGTTTTCACAGTTAATAGTGATAGCTGTATCTGGTTTTAGATGATCATTTCTGTTTTTTTTTTAATGACTTGTATGCTTGTAAGACTCACATTCATCTATTAAGTTGCTGATCATTGTATTTGCTCTTAATTACGTGTTCAATTTTTAGCTTCTTGCAATTTAGAATTCTTATTAGTAGGTGAAACAAGGCTTGCCTTCTAGAGATTTAGAGCGTACCAATGTCGTTGAAATTATGAATTGGGCATGTTAATTACATCCTAATTGATATGTTTCTTCTTCAGCAACCCGAGCTTCTTAGATTGAAAGAGCAAATATCTCGGCTCAAATCCAAAATCAAAAGCTGCAACAAAGAGATTGACAAAAAGAAGGATGATAACAAGAAACATTTGGAAGAGATGAAAAGGCTGCAGAGTGCTTTGGCTGATGTCACAAGTGCTATTGAGGATTTGAACGAGCAAGGCCAAGATAAAGGAGTGAAACTGCAATTAGCCGATGACCAAGTCCAGGAATATCATAGAATGTGAGTCTGACTGTCGTATCTCCATGCGTACTATCTAAGGAGAGGAACACCATTGTGTCTCGTCTTTATCTTTCTAGTTTCTAGGCATAAAATATACTTGGGAGTTGAATGAGCGATGCGAGTCTCAAAATCGTAGAATGATATGTATTTCTTAACAAACTTCGAATGCTAGAACATCTACTTGGGGGGGGGGGGTCGTTTATATAAGACAAGTCTGCATGTAGATACTAGATGCAACGAGGCCATACTGTATGATTTGGTTACAATCACCTCGCAGAATCTGTGGGCTTTTGAGTTTTATATTAGTTATGAATAACGGTCACAAAATGGATGAATTTAAACTTTTTGATCAATGTGCTTGCATTCTTTTGATATTTGTGAGTGCATCCCTATGAAGGTTTCACTGGACCTTAACTTCTGTTACAGCAAGGAAGATGCAGGAATGAGGACAGCAAAGCTGCGAGACGAGAAGGAAGTATTAGACAAAGAGCTAAATGCTGATATTGAAGCCAAAAAGAATTTAGAGGAGAATATGCAACAGCTGCGTAGCCGTGTTGATGAGATATCATCACAGGAGAGTGAATTGCAGACAAAGCTTAATAAGATTCTTCATTCAATCCCCAAGCATGAAGATGAGCTTACACGCTTACGTGAGGATCATAACAAGATTGCAAAGGATCGCCAATCTTCAGGGTTAGTCCATACCAAAGTCCTTTGATCTTGATGGGTTGCTTGTTCGAATCATCAGTGTATTAACTTTTGCTCTACCATAAATGTTGTTTTGAATTTTGATGTCCAATACATTATTTTTCAAACTTTATGCAGAGCTAAGTATCTGACATTGAAGCAGAGGGTGGATGAGATAGATACGCAGTTACGTGAACTCAAAGCTGTGAAGCATGAAAGTGAGCGGGATGCTCGATTTTCAGAAACTGTTAAGAGTCTTAAGAGGCTATTCCCTGGAGTCCATGGTCGCATGACTGAACTTTGTCGGCCCTCACAGAAGAAATACAACCTTGCTGTCACTGTTGCCATGGGAAAATCCATGGATGCAGTAGTGGTGGAAGATGAAAGCACAGGAAAAGAATGCATTAAGGTGCTGTTAATTTTTTGTTTAATTCAAAACGTATTTCTCCAGAATACATAGCACTTGTTAAATGAAATCAAACAACCAGCGCGCCACTTAGGATGTGTTTGGTTTGAGGGACAGGCTAGAGTGGTTGTGGGTATCCCCAACCACCTGGCTAGGGATAGCCCTTTTTTCTGTTTGGTTGGATGGGTGAGGTTAGCCCTTTTTTTGTTTGGTTCGAAGGATGAAACATGGTTGAGCATTAGCCATTGGAGTGTTTGGTTTGAGGGATGAAATAATGGATAGATGATGTGGTGACATTTTTGACCGAGTTTTTTTTTTTTTTTTGGGGATGGATAGATGATGCGGGGACATTTTTGACTGAGCTGATGAGATTACTCCCATAATTTGCACTGTTTTCCATGAAAAAAATTATTCATCGACATAGATCAGCAACACATGAGTGAACACACACAAGCACCCATTCCACATGACCACATCATGCACGCACGCACACCACACATCGAGGACGCCTCAACAGCACGCAGCAGCACATACATTCTGTTTCATCGGTGGTAGGAGATACAGCAGCACAGTGGCCGGAAATACAGTAGCAGAAGATACAGAAGTACGTTGTGCATACAACGGAAGAAAATACAGCAGCGGGAAGATCGATCCAGCTCCATGCACGCAGCCGCCGCCCCAACCTCAATCGCCGGCCACGTGCGACTCCTCAAGCCCCCAGCCGCCGCCCTCCTTGAGATCCAGCCACGCCGGCCTCCTCCTCAAGAACCAGCCTCCGCAATGGCCGGCCGCCACAAGCGATCGATGGAGAGAGGAGAGTAACAGGGTGTTCTCGCGGGTGAGCGCGAGTCAATAGCCAAAAAACGATTCGCATGCGAGAGTGCGCGACGCGCACGCGGAGTGGTTGCCACCACCCGCCACTTTTTCGCGGCTGACCACAACCCCTTTTTTTGCAAATATTCTCAGCATCTGGCTGCCTCTATCCCTCCTCGCCCCAGGTCCAAACAGGTGGCAACCACAGCAAAAAGGGGTTATCCCTGTCCCTGGAAGGATATCCCTGCAACCAAACACATCCTTATATATGCTTGCATGGTTATGGAAGAGATGTGTGTATGCTAAAAACAGATGTAGTTCCAATCTGTGTATTGGTGGAATCTTCCTATACATGTGAAGCGTTAAAAGAAACTTGGATGGGTTTCAACTTTTCAGATGAATGGACGGACGGTGGTGTTTGAACTGCACCTAACATCCATCTGAACTGACAATTTGCACAACTTCCCTTGGAGTGGGAGCATGATGGATAGCACCCTACGGATGAAAGCACATGATACTCTTATTGCAAGACTTGCCTTGGGCAAACTTCACCCGAATGATGCTACTGTAGTTCCATATCCACTGTCATGGAATGCCACACTTTCTTAGCTACCTTGCCCACTTGTCTTGCACTCACTATTTTGACACAGTTGTGGCAAACAATTCGTACACCAAAAAGATGTGGCAAACCACACTTTGCGGCCTTTTTTCTGGCAAAACAAAAGATATCAACCAAATAGCAACCAGTCTATCAACCACGTTTTGCATTTGTGTTTGTCACGTTATACAATTTTCTGATTTAAGGTGATCCTTTACTTTTGGCATCATCTCCCAGAATGCGCAGTAACTTTATGTCTCCTGTGCTGCAGTATTTGAAGGAACAACGTCTTCCTCCACAGACATTTATTCCCTTACAATCGATCCGTGTGAAGCCAATAACAGAGAGGTTGCGTACCCTTGGAGGATCTGCACAGTTGATCTTTGATGTGATACAATATCCTTTTTTTTCTGTATCTTGGTGATGTTTGCTGCATGCTCCTTTTTTTTGTATCCTTTCGAGTTTTGAGTGATCAAATCAAATGTTTATCTACCAGATGATTTTATCTGCCTTACTGAATAATATTGCTTTTGCAGTTTATACTTGTTGTAAAAATTTGTAATGCATCACTCCATGGAGTGAGAAGAGCTGTTGACGTTTATCTCCCTTGATCGCCCCCATGTGGATATCCAGTTTTTATAAAAAATTCATTGCTGTTTCCCCCAGAAAACTGCAAAGGCCCTTTCACTTATTTTTAGACTAGTGTTGCTATTCAATCTTGTTTTGCACACTTGCTTGCTTGTGATTTTGCTAGATAGAGTTATTTGGTGCAGTCTTTTGCTTCTTGTGTCAGTTGTCGATGAGCTATATTTCAATGAATTTGTATGGTCTAATGTGAAAAACGACCATTGTGCCAAATTGTTTGGTTTTGCTTGTCATTTGTGTCTTAACATTATACGTTTGATCGAGCTTTGGAGAAAGCAGTTCTGTATGCTGTTGGGAATACACTTGTGTGTGACAAACTTGATGAAGCTAAAACTCTAAGTTGGAGTGGTGAAAGGTACAAGGGTAAGTGCATGCGCTCATGTTCTGAAATGACATTTTCTAAAAAAAAATATGCTTACTTGGCTCTCACATGTATGTATTAGTCGTTACTGTCGATGGGATTCTTTTGACTAAATCTGGCACAATGACTGGTGGAGTAAGCGGTGGAATGGAAGCTAGATCAAATAAATGGGACGACAGCAGAATAGAATGTACATATCCTTTTTTTTTTTCCGATTATTACCAATAGACATGTGCAATATTTTGTAATTTGCCTTACTGGGTCTTCATGCAATATGTGATGTAGCTTTGAAGACGAAGAAAAATAAGCTAGAGTCTGAAATGTCCGAACTTGGTTCCCCAAGGGAGTTACAAAGAAAGGAGCTTGCTGTATCTGAGAAAATAACTGGACTCGAGAAAAAGTTACATTACTCGAATGTCGAACAGGTTGGTAGATAGTTTTGACCACCCTTGACCATACTTTAAACTCTCCTAGAACACTGCTATTTCCTGGCTGTTTCTAATACTATTTCTTGTGTGCAGAATAATCTCAAGGAGAAGCTACACAAATTGGCATCTGAGAAACGTAATATTGAGAAAGAAATTGATCATCTGGAGCCAGGAAAGGAGGAGGTAATATATCAATGTGTTCAACTGTTGTTTAAGTCAGGTTCCAAGTGGTACTTGTGCATCAGTCACTAATACATAATTTTCTTAGTTGGAGAGCCGTCTTGCTAAAAATGAACGAGAAGTAAGAAAGCGGGAGAAAAAAATAAATGAGATAGTGGACAGGATTTACAAGGATTTTAGCACGTCAGTTGGTGTGAAGAACATTCGTGAATATGAAGAAAAGCAACTGAAAGATGCTCAAGCACTGCAGGAGAGGAAGCTAAGCCTGAGCAATCAATTATCGAAACTGAAATACCAGTAAGTAATCCTTCATTTATTGTTTTCATGTGAATCAACTGGCTAAGCCTACATTTACTTTCACGTGCATACCTCATACGGCGTTCGGAGCATGATTTTGTTCTGCAGGCTGGAATATGAACAAAAGAGAGATATGCAAGCTCCGATTGCGAAGTTAAACAATACACATGAGACCCTAGAGAAGGAGCTGAAGGGATTGCAAGAGAGAGAAACTCGTGCTAAGGCTGATGCTGAACATATTTCAAATCAGATGGAAGAGCTGAAAGCTGAGGCTGAAGGTACACTTCCGAAGCATGTTGTCTGTTTTTCTGTAGTCCTTGATAAGGATGCAAGTGGGGTGGGATGCGTCCAGCCTACACCTGCCTTACTTTGTCTGCTTGCGGTTAAGCCGGGTTGATGCGGCAGCCTGCACTGCCCGCAAGTTTCGCCGGTTAATGTGGCAGCCTGCATACGCGACATTTTTAGTCCCAATGAATGCCGGATGGTTTCAGTTGTGCATGTTCAAATACTAGAAACTGAAGAATAAAACAACCAGAAATATGAAGAAAAAAAAAACCCTCTAAGGCCTGGTCGTTTTCTCCATCAAGTTAGAACCAGCCTAGAAGATGGCACATGGCAACACAAATCTCATAGCATCTGTATCTTCTCCAACTCGTTCCATCCCCAACCTGTATCATCTTCTCCAACTCGTTCCATCTCCATCTTCGATGTTGTAAGAAAATGGCTGCTGAGCACAGCGCATCATCAAGGTGCATTCCAATCGTTGAGTGTGATCAGGAACATGAAGTTCTTTTTTTTGAGGGAAGGAACATGAAGTTCTTGATCATGGTCACTTGGTGAAGACTACAAATAGCTCCCCCATAAACCATATGGGAAGCATTGTCTTGTATATCATCTTCCCATGCACCCATCATACTTCTATGGACCTTCAAGCTTCAAGCATATGTCCATTCATCAATATCTCTACAAAGTTTGGTGAAATTCTTCGAATATATCCCTCATAACCTTATGGGAAGCCTCTTCGTGTAGACCATCTTCACATGTCCATCAGCTTCAAGCATGTAGTCCCTCGAGATACCTATCTTGAACTTGCCCTTATCTACCTTGATGACCATCTTCACTTGATGTCATCCTCACATGGGCTACTTGAAATCTTTCTTTCGATGCAAGCCCATGAGAATCATCTAACCCATATAGACATAGAAAACACATAGTATGGGTTAGTTCACAAAACACAATTCACAAGTGCTTACCATACCACTAGATCCCATGTGGTACACTATTTACGCTTGTGTATTGACCGTCTAGAATTCAATCTTTGGGCTTTATCTTGGTCAACCTTTATCTTTACTCCATACTCTATCTTGATGTCTTAAAGCCACATTGAACTCTTCCCTTCACTTCATTGCTTCAAGACATGATGGCCAACATCTCAATTTTCTCATCACCATGTTGAGTTTCTCCATGTATATTAGATTGGTCATCATTTGCTCTTCTAAATGCTCCATCACAATCTCTTGAGAGGCACAATGAATTCTTTACTTGAATTACTTGCTTCAAGACTTTATCAACCATGACTCAACATATGAGCTCATCATAATCTCATCTTCAAGCCATATATGGAATTCTTTTCTTTAATCATTGTCTCAAGATCTTGATCCATCATGCCTCAACCCGAAAGCCCAAGCATGACAACCTTTGAGTTCTATGATTGAATAAAAAATAATCAATATGAAGTCTACTTCTTTATCACAATAGATTCATCACTAGAACTCAATGATCTTGATGCAAATCTTGCTGTTGATGTCATTCATTCCAAATCCATCAAATCTCCTTCATGCATCACCGCTATATATCTCAATGCAAACATTGGTCCATAGGGCTTCGTTAATTACCAAAACCACACATAGGGACTATATTCACTTTCAGCCATCCGCGTCACTGCGGCTGCTGCACCAATCTGCGGAGATCAGAGCGGCAGTGGAGGAACGGCTGGCTCTAGCCACAATCCAGTAAGGGGAGTGATGTAGGGTAGAACCCTAGTTCATGATCTTTTCACACTTGGAGGGGGGAAAGGAGCAAATCAAGATAGGAACACAACAAGAACACTCAATTGACAAAGATCCAATCACACATGTGCTAAATCCACATACATAAGGGGGATACAAGGGTCCAAATCCAACACAAGAAGGCAAAAGAGGAACTAGTTCATCCCAATCCAAGAGGAATTGAGGTCTTGATATCCAAGAGGATCTTCCCTAGAAGGGGTCTTGAATCCACTATGGGATCTTCTCACATGGAGGTCTTGATCTCCATGGGAGGGTAGTGGATGAGCAAAGCTCTATCTCAAATCTGAGCTAATCCTTTGCTAACCCTAAAACGGAGGTGGGAGACGAGTATTTATAGTCTAGGTGGAGAAAAGGGGTACATGGCCTCGGGCCGAGTCACTACGCGCAGGCAGGCCGGAAGTTCTGGGCGCCGGAGGTTCCGGGCAAAGGTCCGACCTTGTTCCGGGGTTACCAGAGAGTTTGCACGCCTGGGGTCGTCGTGGGGGTCGGGGGCCGGAAGTTCCGGGCGCCGGACGTTCCGGGCGAGGGTCCGGGGGAGTTTCGGGCTGAACAGAGAGTTTGCACGCCCGGGGGTCGTCTTGGGCGTCAGGGGCCGGAAGTTCCGGTGTAGCCGGAGGTTCCGGCCGAGGTCCAGCCTGGGCAGAGAGTTCGCACTCCTCTTGACGCTGGTTGTTCCTTCTCCTTCAACTCTCGGTTCCACGGGATGATCGTTGTACCTAATCACACACAGTATCTTTGCTTGAGGTAGCGACCATGTCTCATTCAAATGTATAGGAAGCTCGGGGAGGAGTGATGTCACCTCGGTTTGAATAGCACGTGCGTGAGCTCTTGTCATGGGTCCACTTGGTACTCACGGAGTTGGTGTAGCGTCCATGGGGATGACCATGGGATGCTCCGCATCAGGGAGGCCTTTGGAGCTGCTAACGACTACAGCTTAGGAGAAAGGCTGCCAGTGGAGATGGAGGCGCCGCCGTCGAATGTACTGTCAGGAGATGTGCGGATATCTTTTAGGCATCTTGCGGATATGTTGGCTGACCGCTGCAGCCAGCCCACTTCAATCCGCGGGAACAATGCGGTCATATATGCAGTCAACCCACGAGAAATTATGTGGGCTTGGTTTGCGAGGTGGGACACTGGGTTAGCAGGCAGGCCCGCCACACTTGCACACGTAGTTCTTGATTGCCAAGTAGGTGACTCTTTTAGGGATGCTAGTTGGTCGATCCATGCCCCTTGCCATTTAATTGGTTCATTGCTGCTTAATTTAAGTACCGAAGAACCCATATCACAGTTATTGCACCTAATTGTTCCTTAAGTTTGGTTTTCCAGCTCTACCAGAAGTCATGGCATTGTGCATTCACTTAATAGTATCCATACCTGAATATGTAATGTTTTGGCTGATGAACTCGTTGTTTCCTTTCCATAGAGGTATACAAGTTCATCCTTGCATTTTGTGCAAAGATCTTCTTATGGAGCTCTGTTGATTGTTTCTAAATGGTGTTTCGGAAGTAATATACATCTGGCAGTGTTCTCCATGTTCAAGAAAGTGTTTTTTAGCGGCGCTTAATCGTGCTTAAGCGCCGAGTGTTGGCTAAACGCTTCGCTTCTGCCCTGGGCACAGATTTTAGCGTTGAGTGTTTTTTAGCGCGATTAAGTGGGCGATTTAGCACTAGGCGCTGGGTGAGCGTGCGCTGTGCGCGCCTAATCGATGGAATAGCGATGGAAATGGTCGGGCGGGAACAGAAAAGTGTAGGCGAGAGGGGAAAGGGGGTATAAAGGCCACGGCCCAAATTGACCTGGGGGCTAGGGTTAGAAGCAGAGGGGTAAGGAGAGGCTGTTGTGGCGGCTCCTGGAGGCACGGCTCCCTGGTCCTCCTTGACGTCCACTCTATTCAGTCAGGTGAAGATTGAGACTGATTCGTCCTCTCCGCTCCTGTCTCCTCCTCTCATTGTTCTTTATGCAGATCTTGCTCCTCCTCTGTTCTGCACTTCTGTTCTTTAGTTCTTCTTCTTCCTCATCTGTTCCAGATCCAGTGCAGCAGTGCTCCTCTTCCTCCTCTGCAGCTCTGCTCTCTCTTGTACTCATCTCATTTAGTCATTGCCAAATTTGTCTAGGAATTGCATAAGTTGAGGCAGGAGATGATGCTATGCATCAGCACAAGAGAGAGCACTGGCACTGAAGAGGAACTCGGAGGAATTGCATAAGTATGGAGGCAGGAGATGATGCTGCATCAGCAAGAGAGCAGTGGCACTGAAGAGGAACTACATTTTATGTGCTATTTCAATTACCTATGTGCTATGTTTCATATTTTCCTGTGTATTCAAAAACAGCCAAATTCAGGCCAATTTTTAAAAACGCTTAAGCGCATTGCTCATTGCTCTAAGCTGTGGCCTTCCGCTCCGCTTACGCTTTCCGCTTTTTTGAACATTGAGCGTTCTTATGAAAATAGCAGCCTTATGAATTTACACCGAGTTCTTGCTGTGAATTTTAAACCGAGCATGCCATACGAAGCGTCTTGTGAGGTCAACCGAGCTCTTCATAATGAATATCAGCTTGTCCAAAAATTTGTACATCTTGTTCCTTTTCCATTCACCTTTGTACTGATTCATGAAACTCTTCACTAACACAGACTGGAAGTTGAAGTCAGATGAATGTGAGACAGCAATTGAGGAACTAAAGAAACAGAATGATAGTGTTGCTGCTGCATTGGCAAAGCTGGATCGCCAAGTGAAGTTAAAGGTAGGTTTCTCTAACAGTACAACT
This sequence comes from Elymus sibiricus, assembly GCA_039707655.1. Taxonomy (NCBI): domain Eukaryota; kingdom Viridiplantae; phylum Streptophyta; class Magnoliopsida; order Poales; family Poaceae; genus Elymus; species Elymus sibiricus. The sequence continues at coordinate 240,313,159 of CM077676.1, forward strand.
GCTTTCATCGAATATTCATTTAGACAATTTTAATAAGGTTATGGCTGAAGCCTGTTAAACGATTGATTTCTTCGTTGTTTTTGTTTGGGTTTGTGCTTAGACAATTTATATAGACAATCTTAAGGCTGATACAGTAATGAAACCATCGTTTTTCTTGTAGGAGGGACAGATAGTTCAACTTAGATCACGCCAACGGGAGATTCATGAGAAGTGCGAACTGGAGCAGTTAAAGCTTCCTACAGTTAATGATCCAATGGACACTGGATCATCCTCACAGGAACTTGTCCTTGATTACAACCAGCTTAGTGAAATCTACCTGAAAGAAATGCGGCTGTCTGACCGTGACAAACTTGAGGCAGAGTTCAAACAAAAAATAGGTACACTAATGGCTGAGATTGAACGCACTGCTCCAAACTTAAAAGCACTGGACCAATATGAAGCACTTCAAATGAAGGAAAAAGAGGTGAGCGAGAAGTTTGAAGCAGCTAGGAAAGAAGAGCGAGAGGTAGCTGACAAGTATAACTCTGTCAAGCAAAGAAGGTATTGCCCAATTATTTTCGTCTCTAGTTATGGTACTATTTACTTGTTTCTTTATTTTCAATACAAATGTATGCTGATCGAACTGTGGAGTTTCGCTTGGATGATTGGCATGTAGGACTAGCAAAACTCTATGGAATTCCACTTTCTAGCACAGCTTAAACTTAATATATGTGATGTTCAGGACGAGCTTGCATTATCTGACCGGAAACCACAGCTTAAACTTAATATATCACTTATGTTAGTATTTGCATGTTCAGGAAGTGTTCTATTTTGGAAACCACTCATCTAAGTGCTCAATTTATGTCAGAGCTCTAATATATTTACACAAGATCTTACTAATATATTCACTGTTGAAAACATGATAATACGTGAGCATTAATTGGTGCTGCCCCAACTCTATCACGTATAATGATGATGTGTGATGGAGTTGTGGTAGGACCAATTGAAGAGAAGCTTGTCCAACATTGTGTGCGATGGTTTGGGCATATACACCGCAGGCGTCCAGAAGCGCCAGTGCATAGTGGAAGTGCATATATAACGTGCTGATAATGTCAAGAGAAGTTAGCTATCCACGTGCCAGAACTATGACTAGGTTTTCGAGATCTTATGGGTTTCAACTCTAGCCTACCTTAACTTGTTTGGGGCAGAAAGGCTTTGAAAATATGATAATATGCTGCATTCTTTTGGAAGAAATCAAACATTCTTCAAACATTGTTTGATTTGAGCTTACTATAGCCTCAGATTATTCTTAATCAAGCATTGTCGGATTTCATGTATCTTTTTCGATTTCAAGTTAACATATTGCCTGCTCAGGATATATTTTTGGGTCTGATTATTGTTTTGCTTAGGTATGAGCTGTTCATGGAAGCCTTTGATCATATATCTAAAGGCATAGACAAAATCTATAAGCAGTTAACAAAAAGTCACACGCATCCACTCGGCGGAACAGCATATTTAAATCTAGAAAATGAAGATGAGCCATTTCTTCATGGAATCAAGTACACAGCTATGCCACCTACGAAGCGCTTTAGGGATATGGAACAGTTATCCGGTGGGGAGAAGACTGTTGCTGCACTGGCATTGCTTTTTGCCATTCACAGGTAAAATATTTCTGGTAAACATGGCAATATATTTCCTTTATCATGTTCCCCGTTATTGATTAAGAAAACTGTCTTGTTCATTAGTTAGTTGTAACATTGTTTGCAGTGAATGACTTAGTTATTTATAAAGAAATTACATATTGTGCTTAAGTGGTCACATGTTCTCTTCAGGCGCCAATTTTGCTTCTAATATATCTTGGTGTTTCTTCTGTACCCCATGATTATGTAGTAGGTACCATTTTCAATGTAGGATAGTATACGTAATCTATATTTTCTTGGCCTTTGTAACTACAGTTTGGTAGGGTAAATTGCTCTTTTTGAACACTCCCATTTGTTGCGGTGCGTGTGAGCCACATGCAGACCTTTACCTGGACATTTATTACTTTGCCTTTCGTCCAAAACGTAAACATGTGCGGCAATTGTGCAGTTTCAGGCCATCACCATTCTTCATACTGGATGAAGTCGATGCAGCTCTAGATAATTTAAATGTTGCCAAGGTTGCTGGGTTTATTCGATCAAAGTCATGCGAACGTGCTGGCGAAGAGCAAGATGGTGATGGAGGTTGTGGGTTTCAGAGTATAGTCATATCGCTGAAGGATAGCTTCTACGACAAAGCTGAAGCACTGGTTGGTGTTTATCGGGACTCAGAAAGAAGGTGAAAAGTGCACTTTTGTTAGTACTACCTTTTTTTAATATTTCATGTACGCTGACCCTTCAACTCAAACCTGACATGCAGCTGCTCCAGAACCCTCACCTTCGACCTTACGAAGTATAAAGAAGCATGAAATCCACTCCGGTTGGAGTCTTCCTACGTGTTAATCTGTGATAGTGACAATTATCGTCAACTGATTCTGTATTTCAACTTGTGTATATGATTAGTGGCATGTAGTTAAAGTAGAAACGGCACAAGACTACAGTACCATTAGAAGTTATATGTGTTTTTTGTGTGCTTATCCCTAGAGTTACTAAGCTCCCACGAAATACTTTTTCTGAGTGGGGTAAAAGTACAGCACTCTACTGCGTCGGGGGCTGTGGCGGTATGTGGGTCAACATTGTCAGTGTATGTGCGTTGTTTACCCTCTATGCGTGGCTCCCTCTAGAATTTCCTGGCTCACGCGTCGACGCGGGCGTGCTTGGGGAAAGGGAGAGCGGTGGGCTGTGCCGGCCGTTCTTGCTTGGTGCTTGGGGCTCTACGCCTACACTAGCGGCAACACAACACTAGCCCCTCTCTTCTCTGAGCGGCGACGGTCGGTGGCCATGGAAGCAGCAGCTCGTGGGGGGAGGAAGAAGGGCAGCGTCGGCAATAGATCCCGCGGCCGGCGGCGGCTCGCGGGTTGGGGAAGGAGGGAATGCCACCGCGTGCCGTCGTATCCTCACCCTCACGACTCTTCAATCTTTCAAAGCCTTTGCCCTCTTCCTCCCAAGCGCAGCTGGGGCCTATGGTTTCTGGCTGCCGCACGGCACTGCTTCGCTCACAGTCTTCCCTGCGGGATATCCTCCCTCTCCACAACTCCTTGCCGGCCGCCGTCCGCCGCCCCAGGTGGCCGGCCACCCCGACCTGTTCCATCGATCTCTTTTGGCCATGCCTTGCCAGGTCATGTATTTCCAGCTTCACTTCATCCTGCCGTTGGGCACATTTACTTGTGGTGACCGATTCTGCAATCTAAGTGTTAAAACCCAGGTATTACACAAATCTATTTCACCTTGGCTTGGATAAATATCCCTTCCTTCGTTTCTTGGTTAGTTTCTTTTAGGCATTAATTGGCTATGCCAAAAATTGAAGTAATAGCTAGTACATGCTAAACTTAATAACTGAAGATGGCTCATAATTTATTTAGTTATGAGGGAGTTAGATAGATGTTTGGGTCTTCCATGGTTTCATTTAGTTGGTTAACACACGCTATGTATTGTAGCTCATGTATCAGTTAATTTCACTGTGGCGCCTTTTCTTTGTCGATTGACGTGTTATGTCGGCCCTGACCTCTAAGCTACATACAAATAGGAAGTTGTGGCCGCGTTCGCTGGATGCCACGCCTGTCAGGGAGTGCCGCCGATGGCTGACCTGCTTTCTTGTTCGGTTACAGATATTACATGTTGGGTTCTCTGAGGCGGTGACAACGAGGGAAGATGGTGTGATGCAGAGCATCCTTCGGTCATCCCATGGACACGCCATCATCACCCAAGGCACCGAGTGGACCGATGACAAGGACTCGTGCAAGAGCTATCGAATCCAAGATGAACTCCCTCCTCGCTCAACTCCCTTCCGAATCACATGAGACATGGCTACTACCTCAAGCGGAGACACTATGCATACTCAAGTACCAAGGGACCAGCCATGGAGAAGCTAAGGAGCAAGGCCGAGCGATGGAGGAAGAAGAACATGAAGACGGAGGGCAAACAGCGTAAGACAGGACACGACCGGTTGATCCGGACCTCCTCCCGGACTATCCGGACCAAGCCCGGATGATCCGGACCCTCTTCCGGACGACCAAGCCGAAGCGCCCGAAGACAACGGCACGCCCTCCGCCAAAGCCGGATCATCCGGGACCCAACCCGGATCATCCGGACGGACCCGGACATCCGGGCCAACCGCGGCTATAGCGACCCAGCCGGATCATCCGGGTGACCAGCCGGATCATCATCCGGCCCTTGCCTGCGTGCATAACTCGGGCCGAGGCCCATGTACCCCTTCCTTCACCTATACTATATATACTCGTCTCCTACCTCCGTTTTAGGGTTAGCAAAGCATATGAGATTATCTAGAGAGAGCTTTGCTCATCTACCTCTCCCCTTGGAGATCAAGACCTCTTAGGAGAAGATCCCCAAGTGGATATCAAGACCTCCTCCCTTAGGGTTGGAGAAGACTATCTTCAAGACCTCATCTCCTCTTGGATTTGGGAAGAACTTTACCCTTATGCTATTTTCCCTTGATTGTTCATGTACCTTGTGGATCTTGTGTGTATGCTACTCTAGTGGATGTATAATTAGGTTTGTTTGAGAGATTTCCCCTTTGTGTTCTTGTTGTTCTTGCGATTTTCCCCTTTCCCCACCTCCAAGTGTGAAAAGATCTCCAATTAGGGTTCCACCCTACATCATCTTGGATCAGAGCAAGGTTGATTCACACCTTGGAGTTCTCCCCCTCCACTTTCTAGCCCCAATTTTGTTTGTTTTTGCCCAAATTCGAAAATCCCCTAAAAAATAGCCATACCAATTTTTTTGTGATTTGTTGGTTTTGATGATGTTTTTGTTGATTTTGATCCATGGATTCTAAGTGTTGCAGGTAGATCTAGCTTTCCCACATCTTTCCTCGCCTTCCCTACCATGAAATCCACGCCAAATCGCCCAAAATTTTCTCTTTCCCCACATTTTAGTGTTCATCCCGAGCCCCAAATCGCCCGGTTGACCTGCCCGGACGATCCGGACGACCTCCCGGACGATCCGGACCCCCACCCGGATCATCCGGCTTTGCTGTCGAAACTGGAAAAAAAACTGAAAGCCCCACCATCTTTCTTCCGCATACCCAACCACTTTTCCACCACCATTAGCCTTCCGCAATTACTCCAATACACCCATAGCCATTCCATTTTGGTGACAACCGATTGTGACAAGTTTTCCTTGAGATTTTGAGTTGCGGTTTCCGTTTCCTAGGGTGTTTCGGCTAACTAGGAACGGTTCGACATCAACACCACTGTCACTCATCATCCCCACGGACTCGATTCGACAACGACCGCTTCACTATTTGACACCACCACCGTAAGCAAGGACGGTAACTTCGTCGACATCTTAGCATACTCCCTTGCCATTGCATTCTTAACCCCAAGACCATCTTTTGTGTCACTTACCTATCGAGACTAGCCGTTGAGTATTGCCGGGCAACGCTACTTATGCACTTTAGTGATACATATTCCGCATAGCTATCATTGCGTGCATATATCATCGTATCATCTCTTGTGTCATCAATTGTTCCCACATACACATAATTGCTATCTTGGTTCGAGCATTTTGCATAAGTGGCCAAAGAAAATATCAAAAGCAAAAGAAGCGAGAAAAGCTTTTACGCAAGGAGAAAAGAGAAGCAAAGAGCTTGTAAGCAATAGCCATAACATCGCCACATTGCATAGCATTTTAAACAACATTGATCATCTTGGATCATCGTGTGCGAGTTCACCGGGAACCATATACATACATAGCATACTTGGGATAGAAGTCCATATGTTTGTCTATCATAGGTTGTGCACAAGTTGCGTATCTCGCCTTTGGAGCAATCGTGCTAGCGTCTCTCTAGCGTTGTGCAACACGAGCGTTTTCTGTGGATTCCACATTTTGTGCTCACTCCTTGGTTGCACAACCCCATTTATCTATCCGTGTGTGTGTTTCCGTGTACCATTAAGTGCTATTGGTCTATTTGTTTCACTTGCGAATTTGTGAATCTCTTTCAACATTATTGATATCTTGCTAACAAGTGCATCAATTTTGTGCCACCATCCTAACCAAGCTCCTAGGCAAGCCTTTACTTTTGTAGGTGTGAGAAACAAACCCGGTACCAATTCTCCTATTATAGCATTACATTGAGTGATACTCGATACATCCTCAATCTTTGGAAAAGGTAACTTTGGTATTGTTCTCTCATTTCCTACCCACCTATACTTGACCATGACGTCTAGGCCGAGCACATCAAACCTGCTCTTCGAGGAGATGGAGGAAACGAACGACTACGTCACCAAAGGTCATCTCTTCGGCGTTCAATGAGCTCTACATCAAGAAAGTGAAGCCTTGGGCGAACGCATGGAGCAACTCGCCACCGACTTACGCCAATCGGAAGCAAGAACCCGGGACTACCTTGACGCCAAGCTATCCACTCAAATGAAATAATTTCGTGCCTTGATGGTCAACCGCGATTCTTCCACAACTTCGTCGTCAAGACGGCGCCACTCGAGTCGACACTCTTCAGACTCTTCTTCTGATGCGAGTCTCCCACGAGCTAGTTCTCATCGCCGCGACAACCGTCAAGACCATCAAGCTCCACAAAACCCATTCCATGGCAATGGTTTGCAAGATCGCCTACGTGAACGCGACCGACATCGCCGTGAAGAACAAGATGCCTTGGACCAAGGACAAGCTCGACAACGCCAACGCCAAGAAAATCAAGACGGCGACGCACTCCGACAAGAACAACAACGCCGCGAGGAACAAGCACTTGAAGCGCAACGTGCGCTCCGAGAAGCCACTCGAGCAGCAGGTGCTCTACGAGTCCGCCCGCGCTCAAGCTGCTGCTTGCAACGTATAGGCGGCGCTGGCTGCGCAGGCGATCGCAGACGAGAACGCCTCCAGCCACGCATCCTACGCGCCGCCAAATGTTGTTTGGTCACGCGGTGGGACGACGGTCGTGCCAGCCCCTCCACTTCCATCGTGGATCTCATGTCCATCGGCGACGGGCAGGTCGCGGACTCCGACGAGGATGAGTAGGGCATGGGAGGCGGCGGGGGCTCCAGTCCCAAATGGGCTGGTCCGTCTCCCATGTTCTACTCTTCCTCGTTGTAACGTCCCCATGTAATAGCTACAGTAATCACCCTTTTGATAATGCCATGTCATCATGATTAACCATGCTTGAGCATCATTTGCATCATACTTCATTTCAACTCCAATTTAAAATTGCAATTCAAATTTAAAGTAAAAATAAAAGTTGTTCAAAACCAGAAACTAAAATGTTCAAAATATTGTAAATAATCCAGAGGCAATTATAAAAAATACAACCAACATTAATTGAATTAGTTAAGTGACTCTATCAACATGAACGAGTAACCAAACAACACATTTTAATACATTTTATTTAATCCAATGTACAAATGAAATTATATTTTGCCCAAACCATTTTCTGATGGTAGAGCAAATTTCACTGTAATATTTGAGCTAAGTCACATATTTTATAAAAGTCATTTAGTGGCCTCACATTTTCCAAAACAGAAGAAGTAAAAGAAATAGAAAATAGAAAAAGAAAACGGTAATGGCTTACTGTGCACTTGGGCCGCAAGTGCACAGTAGCCGGCCCAGCTCACCTCGCAGCTCATCGTCCTCCTTTGCGCGCTGTCGCGCGCGCCCGCCGACACGGCGATGGCCGTCGCGCTGTCGGCCATCGGGCGGCTCCCCGACGCCGATAAAGCCTCCCCCGAGCTGCCTCGTCCTCTCCCGAACCCTAGCTGCCCCCACACGCCCGCGTTCGCTCTTTCTCTCTCGTTCCACATCTCGCCCGAAGTCGCTGTCGCCGCCGCGCTCGATCCCGCGGCCACCGTGCCCCGATTGCCTCGCCGCTGAGTCGTACGTCGTCGCCACCCTCGACTGCATCGCCTCCGCCTCTCCGTTGGAGCTGAGCGCCGCCGCTGCGACCTCCCCGAGTTCTTCTTCACCACACGGCCGCCGTCGATCCCCGCCGTCTCCGTCGTTCTCTGCAGCTACAAAGCCGTCGAGGGCATTTCGTTGCCGCTAGGTGAGCTTCTCCCCTCCCCCAGCCCTCTCCTCGCGTCGCTTAGCTCACCGTAGCGAGCTCGCCGCCGCGCCATTTTTCTGCCGCCGCCCGAGCTCGCCGTGGCTGCCGTTTCCGACCGCCGTAGCCCGCGCCGTTGGGATAGATCGACGCGGTGCTGTTCCCGCGTTCGAATGCGCCCGATTGCGCGCTCCAAATCGCCCCGTAGCCGCTCGCACGACCACCACCTGAAACCGGCCGCCGCCGATGTGCTCGCCGCCGTCCATTCCGGCCTCCCTGGCTCCGACCACCGCCACCACTGGACGCACCGTCGAGTGGCCGTTCCAGAGCAACTGGCCGCGACCAAAAAGACCCACCGTAGACGAAATGCGAGCTCGCCGGAGTTCGTCGCCGTCGGGCGACCTCGCCGGCGTGCTCCGGTGCCGGCGCTGACCTGGCGTCCGAGCTGGCACCGCGGGCCCCGCCTCTGTGCCGCTGCAACTGGGACCCACTGGGCCCCTTTGAGCGAGTCAGCGCGGCCCCGCCCACTGACGTGTGGGTCCCGCTCGAATAAAATGATTTTTAAAAAAATAAATAAACGTTAATTAATCAGTTAATTAATTAATTAGTTAATTAAAACACTAATCACTCACTGACCAGTAGGCCCCACCCCTAATTAACCTAATTTAGTTAAGTTTAATCCCTAATTAGCCTAATGTGAGACTGACATGTAGGACCCACTAGTCAGGTTTGACTAGTCCACCGTCCTGTTGACTCCTGACGTCAGCATTGCGTCATGCTGACGTCACCCCAGTACTGTTTCGGATAATGTTGATTTAAATAATTTAAAATAATTCCAGAAAATATTTAAAACTTTGAAAAATCATATCTTTTAAACCGTAAGTCAGATGAAAATAATTTATATATGTAAAATGATTAGAAAAATATGAAGATTCTGGATGTGTAATCAAAATGCCCGTCCAACAATCCTAGCTAGCTGAACATGGAACAATTTGCGTGATTTCGTTAAATGAATAGTGCTCAACTTTAATAAAATAAATCCAAATAAATTTCTAAATTAACTAAATCATTTAGTTAGGCAGTAAAACACATCTGCATATCATTCTAGGCTTGTCATGCATCGTTGTTGCATTTTGCCGAGAATTTATTGTTTCTTCCCCCTCCTTCTCTCCCGATAGACACCGAGACCGACGCCGTTGCAGCAGAATTCGACTACACCCCCGACGAGCAGCCGACAGACGATCAGCCACTCTCTGCAGAGCTTCCAGGCAAGCAATCCCCCCTTGACGCATGCCGTTGTCTCCTATTCTTTCTCCCTCCTGCTTGCATTAGAAATTGCCGCTGCCATGCTTTAACCTATTCTGATGCATAGCCTGATTTTGTCGCCTGCTACTGATACATTACCTGTTATCCCATGATGCCTAGTTAGCTATGTTGCTGTTCCATCTTTGGCCCTTCGTCTTGTCCGTTTGCCATGCTTGTTATCGGGCCGTGATCACTCTGGGTGAGGATCACGGAAATGCTTACATTACTACATTCATTTACTGTTACGGGGCTGAAAGGCTGGTGGTACCATCCAGTCAGAGATGGACCTGAGTCCCGACAGCGCCCAATGTTTAAGTCGGGCTGGCCCCAAGGGTGCCCGCGAGTGAATATCATTAAAGACGGGTCGGCTCCAAGAGCACCTGCGCGTCATGTTTTACCAAGTCGGAGCGACAGAAACTCTGTTCGTCTCTGCGAGTTACTAAATACGCCTAACGGAACTGGGTATTTGATCTGAGTGGGTCGTCGTGCCCTATACGCACTACCACCACGTGGGATAATGGTTTAATGGGGCCCTCTACGTCGTATGTATCAGCCGAAAGCTCTTCAGACGTCACAGCTCAGAGATGCGGGCTGATTGTTGGGGTTGGGCTGGTTACGTCACTGGTGTATTCAGTGTCGCGCCTGCTCCCTGGCCAGTCTCGCAACGTGCAGGAGTGCAAAGGGCGATGGGCCCAAGACCCCTTCGCACTTAGGATTTAGACCGGCGTGTTGACCTCTCTGCTGAGCCTAGGTAGGACTGCGTCGTGTCGATCACCCGAGGCCGGGTATTACCCAGCCAGTGTGTCCGGCCGGAGGTAATCGAGCGTGTTGGGTAACAGTAGTGCACCCCTGCAGGGAATTTATCTATTCGAATAGCCGTGTCCACGGTAACAGGACGCTCAGAGTTGTATCCGGATCTATGAAAACTACAAACTGATGATGATACATATTAAACTGTTACTACTGCTCTCGGGATTACTTTCTCGCGGGATAGTCGAGAAAGGATCTCAGGGAGTTGCTACCATACAACCACTATTATATGCTACTATATTCTACTCTCTTCTGATGCTGCAAGATTGCTTGAAGATGCTAGTCTTCGATAGGCTAGGCTTCTCCCCCTCTACTCTGGCATTCTGCAGCTCAGTCCAAAGATACAGCCCCCCTTCCTTTGATACCAGTGCATAACTAGCATAGTTCTGATGTCAGTCTTGCGAGTACTTTGGATGAGTACTCACGGTTGCTCTGCTCTTCTTTTTCCCATACCCATTTGATGATACATCAGACGATGGAGCCCAGGAGCCAGATGCCACCGCAGGAGCTTACTACCAGGAGGGTCCCGACGGCACTTACTACTGGATCGAGCCAGCCGACCAGGAGTAGTCAGGAGGCCTTAGGCAGGAGGCCTTCGCCTTTCGATCCGTATCGCTGTTTGTGCTAGCCTTCTTAAGGCACCCTTGACTAACTATGTCTGTACTCAGATATCATTTGTGTGTGTGACTTATGTATTCGGGCCTCCGTGCCCCCGGTTTGTATTATGATGTTTTATGTTTAGTTTGAGTTTAGAGTTGTGTTGTGATATCTTCCCGTGAGTCCCTGTGCTTGATCGTGCATGCTTGCGTGTATGATTAGTGCACGATTAAGTCGGGGGCGTCACAAGTTTGTATCAGAGCCGACTGCCTGTAGGAAGCCCCTTTCCAACTCCTTGGCCGAAGTTGAGTCTAGTCGTCGAAAAACTATTTTACTAACATGGCTGTGTGGCTTACGGGCCCACGTCGCCAACTGGGTGGTATTAGGATCTTTTATTCCTCTTCTATACTCTGGGACTCTGAACTCTCTTCCTTTCGGGTTAAATGAATTTTACTAACGCCGACACTAGGATCTCGTAATCTCGTCCACCCGGAGAGCTGGATTATCTGTGCTTGTTCCTTACCATTGATCTGATTAGTCTGATAATCATATTTTCCTTTACATTGGATTGCTTAACCTTTCTCTCCAAGTTATTATACTTCTCATTGTCATTTGACAATCCTGAATTTCCTCTGTTTCAGATGGATCGCCTGTTTCCGCCGCGCCCTGCGACGCAGCTTGTGCTTCGCACTTGGGCTTGTGATGCCCCTGGTTTTCCAGCTGTCCTGATCGCCCTCCTGACCAGACTGGGTTACCGCTGGTACCCCGAGTATATGGTTTATGAGGATTTCCGCGAGTTCAACCAGGAGCAGTACCATGCTGATGTTCGTATCTTTGATCAGAGGGACAACTCCGGCACTGAGTTGCACATCTTTCACGGTATCGGTGTGACGATTGAGATGGCAGTCCATGATGCTGCCTATTCTGCTGTCGCACGACTCCGTGGAGAGCATAGTAGCTTGGACGCCTCTGAGTTCCGATACATTCCGTATGCACCTACTGGAGATGCTACCGGATACTACACAACTATCTGTGCCCCTTACGAGCGTCGTCGATACGACCCGCACGTGTTGATTCAGTGCACTCAGGCTCTGGATCGCACTAACCAGGCTCTTGCCGTCGAGCTGTTTGCCACTCGAGCACGTCTCTATGATGCTATGACACAGTTGCTACCAGCTGTTCGTGCAGGGATACATCCGGAGTATATCCTTTACCCGCGCAAGACTCAGATGCCGGTAGGTATCGATTGGCCTGCTGTTGGAGGTCATAAACCTGCACGTGGACCTCTTCTTTCAGTTCGAGACCGGGTTCTGCATCAGAGTGCACACGGAGAGCAGGACTTTTCTGCCTTAGAGACTCATCGTCCGCACTTGCAGTTACCCCGTTTTAGTGGTTTTCTCCGACGTTGATATAGCCTTTGCTATGTCTCGTTGTGTATTCCTCACCGCGTGCCTGCGCGCCGCCTAGTATGTCTTTTTCTTTAGTTTTACGCCGTTATGTTGTCCGCGTGTAACCGACTCTGTGTATGGATCTGTATGTCTTAATTGACTACTGTTATGTATCTATTGCACTGCTTATTCATTGTCGTGTTACATTAAGCTTGTCTTTAAACACTCGCAAGTGCTTTTTTCTAAACTACCCCCTGTTGAAATTTTAGCAGGATGGTTAGGCCAGGTGCTCGTGGTCGTGATCGTGGTCGTGACCTTGAAAACCCACCACCACCAGACTATATGGCAGCTATGATGCAGCAATTCGAGCTGAACCGTCAGTTCATGACTAACATTATGGCTCAGTTCCCGCATCAAAACAATCAGAACCAGAACCCAGCTTCAATAACACTGTCAGAGTTTGTGCGTCTCAACCCCACTATTTTCCGCAACTCTGAACAACCACTGGATGCTGATGACTGGCTTCGCGACATCGCCTTCGAGATGGAATCTGCCAATGTCGCCCCTGAAAGCCTTGTCACCTTCGCGACCTACTTCCTGAAGGGACCCGCTGCTCAATGGTGGTCCACTCACAAGCGTACACTGCCTGCTGGGACAATCGTTACTTGGGATGAGTTTCAGACTGCCTTCCGTGCTCGCTATATTCCTCAGGGAATCATAGACCGGAAGAAGACCGAGTTCCGCAACCTCGTTCAGGGCAACAGGACTGTCGAAGCCTAACAACGGGAGTTCCTTAACTTGTCCCGCTATGCTGAAGAAGACATTCCAACTGATGCTCGTAGACAGGAGAATTTCCGTAGTGGACTCCACCCAGACCTCGAGCTTGCACTTGCTGCTCAAGACTTCACCGACTTTGCCACTCTCGTGAACAAGGCTATTCTGGTTGAGACCGCTCAGATCAAGCACAAGGAGTCGCAGAAGCGCTATCGTGACATTGGTTCATCTTCGAGCTCAGCACAGAAGCGTCGTATCTGGATTCCCAACAGTGTGTACCGTCCAGCTGCTCCTGCGCCGAGGCCCTCTTATGTTGCACCCCGTCTGCCTCCTCCACCACCGAGGCAGCCAAGAGCTCAAGCTGCTCCACCCAGTGCTCCTCTTCGTCCTGAAGATGGTCTGTGCTTCAAGTGCCGCAAACCAGGTCACCTTGCTAAGGACTGCCGCCAGAATCAGAATCAGTTGTCATTTCCTCGCAATGGCCGTGGCAATGGTCGTGGCAACAATCAGGCCCGCAACTATAATACTGGGTCTGCTGCTCATGGTCGTGGACATGCTTACAACATTGACATTGAAGAAGTTCAGGATCAACCTGCTACTGTGATGGGTACCCTTCTCGTTAACTCAGTACCCGCTTCTGTTTTATTTGATTCAGGAGCATCACATTCATTCATCTCTGGAAAATTTGCATTCATGCATGGCATTCATTATGAGAAGATGCATACTCCGTTAGTCGTTAAGACTCCCGGGGGCCATTGTCATGCTGACATGATGGCACCTAACGTCACCGTCGAAATTGAAGGATTGGAATTCCTTGCCTGCCCCAGTGTTCTGAAGTCTTCCACCATAGACCTCATTCTGGGAATGGATTGGTTGAAAGCTCATATTGCTTCGATCAATTGTGCCACCAAAGTTGTTCAACTACTTCACCACTCCGATGAGATAGTGAACTACACCGCCCGCATTACCCGGAATGCCGAAGCTCAGATATATGCTCTGAATGCTTTGAATGCCTCACCTCTTGAGGGAATTGAGAACGTTCCGGTCGTTCGCGATTTTCCGGACGTCTTTCCGGAAGAACTTCCAGGAATACCCCCGATTAGAGCTGTCGAGTTCGTCATCGACTTGAAGCCTGGCACTACCCCTATTGCGAAGCGTCCTTATAAGATGCCTCCGCATGAAGTTCTCGAGCTCAAGGAAGAAATCGACAAGTCACTGAAAAAGGGTTTCATCCGCCCCAGTTCCTCTGCCTGGGGAGCACCTTCTCTCTTTGTTAAGAAGAAGGATGGAACTAACCGATTGGTCCAGGACTATCGGCCCATTAACCAAGCCACAATCCAGAACAAATATCCACTCCCCCGGATCAACGATCTTTATGATCAGCTTGCTGGATCCTCTGTGTTCTCAAAACTCGACTTGAGGTTGGGTTATCATCAGATCCGGGTTCGTAAGGAGGATATCCCGAAGACTGCATTCGTTACTCGTTATGGATCATACGAGTACACCGTTATGTCCTTCGGATTAACTAATGCTCCAGCAACCTTCTCCCGATTGATGAACTATATCTTCATGGACTACCTCGACAAATTCGTCGTGGTCTACTTGGATGATATCCTTATATTTTCCAAGAATGAAGAAGAACACGCTGAACATCTTCGACTTGTATTGGAGAAACTTCGAGAACACCAGTTATATGCCAAGTACTCTAAGTGTGAATTTTGGTTATCTGAGGTGACTTATCTTGGTCACGTGATTTCCAAGGATGGCATTGCTGTTAACCCCGAGCGAGTTCAGGCTATTCTTGACTGGACTCCCCCGAAGAATGTCAAGCAAGTCAGGAGTTTTCTCGGACTCGCTAGCTATTGCCGCCGATTCGTCGAGAACTTCTCGAAGATTGCAAAGCCATTAACTGACCTGCTCCACAAGGGTGTTAAATTTGAATGGACAGAAAAATGTCAAGAAAGCTTTCAGACACTCAAAGATAAGTTGACATCTGCCCCAGTGTTAGCACCCCCGGATTCCCAAAAGGATTTCGTGATTTACTGTGATGCATCTCGTCAAGGATTAGGCTGTGTCCTAATGCAAGAGCGCAAAGTAATTGCTTATGGCTCTCGTCAATTGCGTCCTCACGAGGAGAATTATCCAGTACATGATCTCGAGCTTGCTGCAGTAATTTATGCTCTGAAGCTATGGCGACATTACCTCCTTGGTAATCGTTGCGAGATATACACGGATCATCAGAGTTTGAAGTATCTGTATACTCAGCCAGACCTGAACCTTCGTCAACAAAGATGGCTCGAGGCAATAGCCAATTATGATATGAATATCTCCTACACCCCTGGCAAGGCTAATGTAATGGCCGATGCTTTGAGTCGCAAGGCTTATTGCAACAACCTCATGGTTCAGGAAGCACAACCTATGCTTTATGAAGAGCTTCGCAAATTGAACCTTCACATTGTTCCTCAGGGTTATCTCAATACACTGGAGGTTGAGCCAGACCTCGAGCGCAACATCAAGACCAGACAGAAATATGATTCTGAAGTCGAGAAGATTAAGAACTTCCTCTCCAAGGGTAATCCTTCCTTCTACCATGTTGGTGAGGATGGTGCCTTGTTCTTCAAAGGCCGCCTAGTGGTCCCCAGAAGGCGCAATCTGGACTCCTGTTCGGATGTCATGAAAGAAGCACATGACACGCCTTTGTCTATTCACCCTGGTAGTACCAAAATGTACCAAGACATTCGTCAGCGGTACTGGTGGCCCGATATGAAACATGATATTGCTAAATATGTTGCTGAGTGTGACGTTTGCCGTCGCATCAAGGCAGAACATCAAAGGCCTGCTGGAACTTTGCAACCCCTTGAAATACCTGAATGGAAATGGGACAAAGTCCAAATGGACTTCATTACTGGTTTTCCCAGATCGCAGAAGGGTCATGATGCTATCTTTGTCGTCATCGACCGATTCTCAAAGGTTGCTCACTTTCTTCCAGTCAAGGAGACTATCACTGCTAGTCAGTTAGCAGACTTGTATGTTTCCCGAATTGTGTCACTCCATGGTGTTCCGTTGGAGATCAGTTCAGATCGTGGCAGCCTCTTTACCTCCACATTTTGGAACAGCTTCCAAGAAGCCATGGGAACTCATCTGTCTTTTAGCACCGCTTTCCACCCTCAGTCTCAGGGTCAAGTCGAAAGAGTTAATCAAGTGCTTGAAGATATGCTTCGAGCTTGCGTCATCTCATTCGGTAAGAAATGGGAGGAATCTCTTCCGTATGCCGAATTCTCTTACAACAATGGCTATCAAGCTAGTCTGAAGATGGCACCGTTTGAAGTTCTTTATGGACGTAAGTGTCGAACCCCTCTGAATTGGTCAGAAACTGGGGAACGTTCACTCGTTGGACCGGACATTATTCAACAAGCTGAAGAACAAGTCCGCATTGTCTGTGAACATCTGAAAACTGCTCAGTCTCGCCAGAAGAGCAACTATGACCGGAAGCACAAGGTAATGGTCTATCAGCCTGGTGAGCAAGCTTACCTTCGTGTCACTCCGATGAAGGGCACTCATCGATTCGGAATCAAGGGCAAGTTAGCTCCTCGCTACATTGGCCCGTTTCACATTCTCGCTCGTTGTGGAGAAGTGGCATATCAATTGGAATTGCCGCCAAACCTTTCTCAAGTGCATGATGTCTTTCATGTATCGCAACTTCGTCGTTGTTTCAAGGATCCTATCCGAGCTGTGGATCATGGAGTGCTTGAATTGCGAGAAGATCTGTCTTACCCAGAATATCCGATCCGCGTTCTTGATCAAACTGAACGTCGGACTCGTCAGAAGACGATCAAGTTCCTCAAGGTTCAGTGGTCGAATCATTCTGAAGATGAAGCCACTTGGGAACGCGAGGATCGTCTTCGCGAAGAATATCCCACTTTCTTTCAGTCTTCCTCTTAATTCTCGGGACGAGAATTCTTGTTAGAGGAGGAGAATTGTAACGTCCCCATGTAATAGCTACAGTAATCACCCTTTTGATAATGCCATGTCATCATGATTAACCATGCTTGAGCATCATTTGCATCATACTTCATTTCAACTCCAATTTAAAATTGCAATTCAAATTTAAAGTAAAAATAAAAGTTGTTCAAAACCAGAAACTAAAATGTTCAAAATATTGTAAATAATCCAGAGGCAATTATAAAAAATATAACCAACATTAATTGAATTAGTTAAGTGACTCTATCAACATGAACCAGTAACCAAACAACACATTTTAATACATTTTATTTAATCCAATGTACAAATGAAATTATATTTTGCCCAAACCATTTTCTGATGGTAGAGCAAATTTCACTGTAATATTTGAGCTAAGTCACATATTTTATAAAAGTCATTTAGTGGCCTCACATTTTGCAAAACAGTAGAAGTAAAAGAAATAGAAAATAGAAAAAGAAAACGGTAATGGCTTACTGTGCACTTGGGCCGCAAGTGCACAGTAGCCGGCCCAGCCCACCTCGCAGCTCATCGTCCTCCTTTGCGCGCTGTCGCGCGCGCCCGCCGACACGGCGATGGCCGTCGCGCTGTCGGCCATCGGGCGGCTCCCCGACGCCGATAAAGCCTCTCCCGAGCTGCCTCGTCCTCTCCCGAACCCTAGCTGCCCCCACACGCCCGCGTTCGCTCTCTCTCTCTCGTTCCACATCTCGCCCGAAGTCGCCGTCGCCGCCGCGCTCGATCCCGCGGCCACCGTGCCCCGATTGCCTCGCCGCCGAGTCGTACGTCGTCGCCACCCTCGACTGCATCGCCTCCGCCTCTCCGTTGGAGCTGAGCGCCGCCACTGCGACCTCCCCGAGTTCTTCTTCACCGCACGGCCGCCGTCGATCCCCGCCGTCTTCGTCGTCCTCTGCAGCTACAAAGCCGTCGAGGGCATTTCGTTGCCGCTAGGTGAGCTTCTCCCCTCCCCCAGCCCTCTTCTCGCGCCGCTTAGCTCACCGTAGCGAGCTCGCCGCCGCGCCATTTTTCTGCCGCCGCCCGAGCTCGCCGTGGCTGCCGTTTCCGACCGCCGTAGCCCGCGCCGTTGGGATAGATCGACGCGGTGCTGTTCCCGCGTTCGAATGCGCCCGATTGCGCGCTCCAAATCGCCCCGTAGCCGCTCGCACGACCACCACCCGAAACCGGCCGCCGCCGACGTGCTCGCCGCTGTCTATTCCGGCCTCCCTGGCTCCTACCACCGCCACCACTGGACGCACCGTCGAGTGGCCGTTCCAGAGCAACTGGCCGCGACCAAAAAGACCCACCGTAGACGAAATGCGAGCTCGCCGGAGTTCGTCGCCGTCGGGCGACCTTGCCGGCGTGCTCTGGTGCCGGCGCTGACCTGGCGTCCGAGCTGGCACCGCGGGCCCCGCCTCTGTGCCGCTGCAACTGGGACCCACTAGGCCCCTTTGACCGAGTCAGCGCGGCCCCGCCCACTGACGTGTGGGTCCCGCTCGAATAAAATGATTTAAAAATAAATAAATAAACGTTAATTAATCGGTTAATTAATTAATTAGTTAATTAAAACACTAATCACTCACTGACCAGTAGGCCCCACCCCTAATTAACCTAATTTAGTTAAGTTTAATCCCTAATTAGCCTAATGTGAGACTGACATGTAGGACCCACTAGTCAGGTTTGACTAGTCCACCGTCCTGTTGACTCCTGACGTCAGCATTGCGTCATGCTGACGTCACCCCAGTACTGTTTCAGATAATGTTGATTTAAATAATTTAAAATAATTCCAGAAAATATTTAAAACTTTGAAAAATCATATCTTTTAAACTGTAAGTCAGATGAAAATAATTTATATATGTAAAATGATTAGAAAAATATGAAGATTCTGGATGTGTAATCAAAATGCCCGTCCAACAATCCTAGCTAGCTGAACATGGAACAATTTGCGTGATTTCGTTAAATGAATAGTGCTCAACTTTAATAAAATAAATCCAAATAAATTCCTAAATTAACTAAATCATTTAGTTAGGCAGTAAAACACATCTGTATATCATTCTAGGCTTGTCATGCATCGTTGTTGCATTTTGCCGAGAATTTATTGTTTCTTCCCCCTCCTTCTCTCCCGATAGACACCGAGATCGACGCCGTTGCAGCAGAATTCGACTACACCCCCGACGAGCAGCCGACAGACGATCATCCACTCTCTGCAGAGCTTCCAGGCAAGCAATCCCCCCTTGACGCATGCCATTGTCTCCTATTCTTTCTCCCTCCTGCTTGCATTAGAAATTGCCGCTGCCATGCTTTAACCTATTCTGATGCATAGCCTGATTTTGTCGCCTGCTACTGATACATTACTTGTTATCCCATGATGCCTAGTTAGCTATGTTGCTGTTCCATCTTTGGCCCTTCGTCTTGTCCGTTTGCCATGCTTGTTATCGGGCCGTGATCACTCTGGGTGAGGATCACGAAAATGCTTACATTACTACATTCATTTACTGTTACGGGGCTGAAGGGCTGGTGGTACCATCCAGTCAGAGATGGACCCGAGTCCCGACAGCGCCCAATGTTTAAGTCGGGCTGGCCCCAAGGGTGCCCGCGAGTGAATATCATTAAAGACGGGTCGGCTCCAAGAGCACCTGCGCGTCATGTTTTACCAAGTCGGAGCGACAGAAACTCTGTTCGTCTCTGCGAGTTACTAAATACGCCTAACGGAACTGGGTATTTGATCTGAGTGGGTCGTTGTGCCCTATACGCACTACCACCACGTGGGATAATGGTTTAATGGGGCCCTCTACGTCGTATGTATCAGCCGAAAGCTCTTCAGACGTCACAGCTCAGAGATGCGGGCTGATTGTTGGGGTTGGGCTGGTTACGTCACTGGTGTATTCAGTGTCGCGCCTGCTCCCCGGCCAGTCTCGCAACGTGCAGGAGTGCAAAGGGCGATGGGCCCAAGACCCCTTCGCACTTAGGATTTAGACTGGCGTGTTGACCTCTCTGCTGAGCCTAGGTAGGACTGCGTCGTGTCGATCACCCGAGGCCGGGTATTACCCAGCCAGTGTGTCCGGCCGGAGGTAATCGAGCGTGTTGGGTAACAGTAGTGCACCCCTGCAGGGAAGTTATCTATTCGAATAGCCGTGTCCACGGTAACAGGACGCTCAGAGTTGTATCCGGATCTATGACAACTACAAACTGATGATGATACATATTAAACTGTTACTACTGCTCTCGGGATTACTTTCTCGCGGGATAGTCAAGAAAGGATCTCAGGGAGTTGCTACCATACAACCACTATTATATGCTACTATATTCTACTCTCTTCTGATGCTGCAAGATTGCTTGAAGATGCTAGTCTTCGATAGGCTAGGCTTCTCCCCCTCTACTCTGGCATTCTGCAGTTCAGTCCAAAGATATAGCCCCCCTTCCTTTGATACCAGTGCATAACTAGCATAGTTCTGATGTCAGTCTTGTGAGTACTTTGGATGAGTACTCACGGTTGCTCTGCTCTTCTTTTTCCCATACCCATTTGATGATACATCAGACGATGGAGCCCAGGAGCCAGATGCCACCGCAGGAGCTTACTACCAGGAGGGTCCCGACGGCACTTACTACTGGATCGAGCTAGCCGACCATGAGTAGTTAGGAGGCCTTAGGCAGGAGGCCTTCGCCTTTCGATCCGTATCGCTGTTTGTGCTAGCCTTCTTAAGGCACCCTTGACTAACTATGTCTGTACTCAGATATCATTTGTGTGTGTGACTTATGTATTCGGGCCTCCGTGCCCCCGGTTTGTAATATGATGTTTTATGTTTAGTTTGAGTTTAGAGTTGTGTTGTGATATCTTCCCGTGAGTCCTTGTGCTTGATCATGCACGTTTGCGTGTATGATTAGTGCACGATTAAGTCGGGGGCGTCACACTCGTCGACGACCGCACCTTCACTTCACGGATCTTATCCCCGCCGCTCATGGAGACGACAGATGAAGGAGGCAGTCGCCAGAAGGGAATAACAAGGACTTGGACGACGGGCGCCGCCGTAGGCTAGGTTTAGGTCCCGTCCCCCTTTTTTAATGAAAACTATCTGAAATGTAATGAATTTCGTACGGTTTGTATGAAAATCATCTGGTTTGCATGTAATTCGTCCGGTTAGTTGGAAACCGACTTGAAATGTATGCGGATAGCTTTGGATGGCCGCCTCCTGCATCCGTGTTCGCGGACTGGCCCCCCTGTCCGCGGACGGATGCGGTGTCAGGTTTACGGGTCAGCGTTGGAGATGCCCTAAAGGACATCTTCTCCTGATCTGATTCCCTCATTCAAATATTGTGATAACCAGGGTAGGCGTCCAAGAAACAAAGACGATCGCAGCCTGCTGTGGAATCAATATCTTGATCAATGCGGGGCAACAAGAAAGGGTCTTTTCGGCAAGCTTTAGTGAGGTCCGTGTAGTCAACGAACATACGCCACAAGTTGTTTTTCTTCCTAATCATGATAGGGTCGGTTAACCATTCAGGGTTGGCGATCTCCCTGATGAACCCTACAGCTTGGAGTCGGGCGATTTCCTCTCCAATTACACGCGCTTCTTTGCGGTGAAGCATCGGACAGTCTGCTTGATCGGCCTCACGTCCTTTTGGACGTCCAAGCTATGCTCGGCAATGCGGGCGGGAAGCCCGGGCATGTCAGCGGGCCTCCAGGCGAAGATGTCCCAATTGTCCCGGGGAAGTGCATGAGCACGACCTTCTGGTCAAGGCTCAGATGTCCTCCTATGATTGCTGTTTGGGGGGGGGGGGGGTCCTCTGGGTGTACTTGGAATTTCTTGGTTTCTTTGGATGGCTGGAAGGCTGGTCCAGGCTTGGGCTTCCGGGGCAGAGGTATCATGGTCGGGTCAATTGAGTTCTTGATTTCCTCGAGCTCCACGGAGGCTAAGATGGCCTCCGCGAGCTCCACATTGGTGACCTTCGCTTCTAGCACGCTCCCAGCACTGCCGTGGACGGTGATTGTGCCGTTGGGTCGGGCATCTTTAGCTGCAGGTACGCGTACGAGGAAAGCAACATGAACTTCACTTAAGCAGGCCTGCCGAAGACAGCGCTGTAACCGGTACGGAACGACGCGACCAGAAAGCATATCTTTTTGAGCGGAAGTTTTCTTCGTCCCAAAAGACAACTTCGAGGGTCCTAGCGGTTCCACCTTCTTACCTAACACGAACCCGCGGAAGCCGGTAGGCGAGGGGCACATACACGATTTAGGGATTCCCATCTTTGCTAGTGTATCAAGGAAGATGACATTGACCCTGCTTCCCCCATCCATAAGAACCGAGGGAAGGTGGAAGTCGTCGACGGTTGGATCTAGCACCATTGCGGATTTCCTTGGATGAGAGACGTAGTTTGGGTGATCGGTGTGATAAAAGGCGGTGGTGGAGTCAGATCAATCCAGGTATTTTGCGCGGGCCAGTGCATTTGCATAGACTGCTCGACGCATGAACTTCTGGGCTCACTATGTATCGTCAGCCCGGAAGATCATATGCACTCCTTGCGATCTAGCGAGCTGGTGGGTTGATGAAGATCTAGTCGCTCCAAGGTCGGCCAGGATTAGCGATGCCTAGCGTGGCAAAGGTGATGGCGGGACACAGAGGCACACGGCATTGTCATGCTGGTCGAGATGGAATTTGAGGCTTTCGAAGAGTATGGTACTAATGGGAGAGGGAGACGCGTCATTGTAGAGCAACCCTCGCCCGCCAGCAATGAATTTGAAGGAGCCGAAGACGAAAGCTTGGTCCAGCATGAAGTTGTCGGGCATGACTAGAGATCTGATCTGGGCTCGGTCTCCGGCCGGCGCAACCCCTGACTGGCGTGCCAACTGACGGTACAGAAAATCGTCTATGTTCTCGGTAGGATGGAGAGCATGGCTGGAAGTACAAGAGGGGATCACACACGGGGAGTTTATCCAGGTTCGTGCCCTTATGGTTGAGCTAATACCCTACTCCTGCTTTTGATTAGATAGATGGTGGAAAACACCTCGCGTGAGGGTGTTACAAATATGGGGTTAGCTACCGAGACGATGACTATGGAGTTGATCCCTAAGCTATCCCCTGGCCTCACCATACAAAGGAAGATGAAGCCTAGGGTTACAAGGATTCTAATTGACTTGGATCTCGTCGGTGGAGCAGTTCATAGCTTGTGCTCCAAGAAGCCCTGGTTTCCTTAACGGGATCACCACACCAGTCGGAGGCCTGTTGGAACGGTGCGGCCTGCTAGCCCCTGGGGCCGGCCCACCATCTATCATTTTACCCGACGGGCCACCCCCGGTCTAGCACACACCGTCAAAAACACCTAAACCAAATGAAAATAGCTAAAATGCACCTAGTCAATTCGTCGAACACCTTGCGGGCGGAGAAGGTGAGAGCACCTGCCGGCGGCGTTGAGCCGAATCCAAAGCTCGGGGTGGACAACATGCCGTGGGGT
Organism: Elymus sibiricus; assembly: GCA_039707655.1. Taxonomy (NCBI): domain Eukaryota; kingdom Viridiplantae; phylum Streptophyta; class Magnoliopsida; order Poales; family Poaceae; genus Elymus; species Elymus sibiricus. The sequence goes on from CM077676.1 coordinate 240,336,576, forward strand.
AGAAGACCGTCCGGCAGTCGACACCTGTGCGGTACGCGAGCGACAGTAGACGGCGGGCCTCAAATCAACCTCCCCGGCCAACGACAAAGCTCGCCAGTCGTCTTCAAAGATCGCTGGTCTTGTCGTGATGACGACGCCACAAAGCTCCTCGCCGGTGCTTTACGTCATCTCCGTCATCCGCCGGCTTCGTTTTCGAACAACCGAAGCAACTCCGGTGGTTTTTTCGGCCACGGGATCGAGGCGGCAACGGCGGTGATATGTGTCGATTCCGGTGTCGGTGGAGACCGGTGGACATATCGGAGTGGGGCGGGTGGGGGTGGAGGCTGTGGGTGGTCGCCAGAGGGAGCACTGGTGAAGATTCGGTGCGAGGGGGGTGCAAAAATTATCCTGTGAACTGCCGCCGGTCGAGTATATTTAAGAGGCGGAAGGGGTGGCGCTTAAATTTTTTACTCCTCTAACGTTGACAAGGGATTCGCTAGGTCTAGTTTATCCCCTCAAAAATGATCATTTATACTCTAAAAAACTCTAAAGTTTAAAGTTTTTCAAGGGATCAGCTAGAGATGCAAGTCCCAACTAGACCGTGGTCCTTTCTTCATTGACCTGTCTGTCCTTCGCTCACTCCGTCCCACAGTCCCTCCTCTCATTTCCCTCGCCGCCGCCGCCTCCAACGGCTCTCCTCTCCGCCCCCATGCTTACACCACCGCCGGAACCCTAACCCCCACAATGCCGCGCTCCGCCACCTCGCTCCGCGCTCCGAGCCGGCGCCGCCTGCTTCTGAAAAAACCCATCGCCCCCGCATCCGTCAACTCCTCGTCTGCTGCCACCGGTCGCCGAGGCGGGCCCTGTACCCCGAAGCTGCGATGGAGCGTCAGGGAGAGCCAGGAGGGCGTCAGCGAGCAGAAGGCGCCGAGGACTTCGTCCGTCAGGCGGCTCGCGGCCGCGGTGTGGCGCCTGCGGCCACCGGAGGAGGCACCCGCCGCAGAGCACCAGGGAAAATCTCGTGTCGGCCTCGAGGTACATAATCCCACCCCTATGACATCTTCTCCAATGAAGAAAATGCTAAACCCTAGATCAACTATAGCTAACTGTATGCTCGAATTATCGCTAATGTCGTCGCTAATCTGGCGTACCGGAGGTGAATCTGGGACGCCGATGCCCGCATTAAAGCGCGCTATCTAGTGCACCACCGTACAACCATCCGTTCTTGCTCGTGGCGGGCATCAGTTAATGGCCGGCCGTTGAGGCGTCGGGTGCTACCAAATCGAAGCATAGATCCCCACATTTATTGCTGTTAGCTATGCGAGCTATCGTTTGGAGTGGCATTAATTGGCCGCCTGTCCATGGGCGCATTTCTTGTGAGCTAATCTTGCTCATGTGATCTTCCCCTCTCCCCCACCCCCCGCCCCTCACACCTACGAGTGGGGCCCCGTCTCGCATTGAACATTAGTGTATGCATGTACCTTGTCCTTGCAAGGTTCTTGATGCAGGAGTAATCGGTTTGTCTCCTGGTGTTTATTGGTGCATCACTTTATTGGGTGCTCAGTGGTTTCTATCACCTCACCAGGTGGTTTAGTGTAAAGTACTCCCTCCGTAAAATAATATAAGAGCGTTTAGATCACTAAAGCAGTGATCTCTTTACAGAGGGAGTATTGTGACAAAGAGAAAGTTTGGGTTGAGAAGTTTCCTCTCACCATTTTCTCCACTCATGTTGTATGTTAAAGTGAAGTGCCTAATTCTTACAGTGCAGTAGAAAATTTCTGACGGTCCAATTAGTTAATTATGTAAATTGCCAACTATATCTAGTTTTCAGCTACCATGTTGCTGCAGTCGATTAAGTGAACAACACATTCTTCCTTGTCTGTTGGGTTTCAGAAATATCTGATCAGTGGGTTGGCTCATGCTGATTTAATTCAGAGGGTGTTATGCTGTCCACTGAGACTGTTCTTTGCTGAAAAAGTCTGGCTGATCTCAAGCAGTGGAACTGCCAGAGTTTTATGGGCACATCTTTATATAACTGTTGTCTTCGTATGCTTTGTGTTTTCTTTCCTGAGAAGTTATGATACGTCTTAGGGTGCTATCTGATCTTTTTCATTTAGCCATATAACATCTTGTTGCTCTGACTGAATGAAAATGAACGATGATTGTTCATTAGACTTTGACAATTCGGTGCTCCTGTACTCACTTCTTAGTCACATTTACTTGTATGGCAGTTTATACCGAGACATCTGCAAGCCCAGCTTCTCAGGAAGGATCATCTTGGTCACAAACATGGTCTGAAGGTTGAGACTTCAAGCCCCAATTCCGTTTTGGAGCAACACAGCGGAGAGCTCCACAAAGTAAAGCTAGAAATTACTTCGTTAAGCTCCTGTGGCTTTGTCTAGTGCGCGGCTTGCTCACTGGCACCTAAACTGGTGCACAATTAATTTTGTGGATTTAATTGTGTAGGTTCAACTTCATCTCGCCTCAGCTTTGATGCCGATCACCAGCTTGGAGAATGCAACAAAGTGGGAGTCTGAGAGTGTAAAGGGGGGTGAATTGGATGGTGCCTATGTGATTGCCAACCAACTTGATCTCATTGAAAAACAGCAAGGGCAAACTCATGCTAATATACTCCAGATGGAGCTCCAGCGTGCGCAAGATAGGGTGGGCAAGCTAGAAGCTGAGCGGGTTTCAGCTAAGAAGCAGCTTGACCGCTTGTTGGAGAAACTGAGGGAGGAGAAAGCAGCCTGGCTGAGGAGAGAACACAAGAAGGCCCAATCCATTCTTGAGGATATGAAGGCAGACCTCGACCATGAGAAGAAGAACCGGAGGCAACTAGAGAACATTAACTTGAAGCTTGTTGACGAGTTGAAGGAGGTCAAATTGGCAGCCAATAATCTGTTGGAAGAGTATGACAAGGAGAGGAAGACACGGGAAATGACCGAGGAGGTGTGCAACAAACTGGTGAGGGAGGTCGAGGAACAAAAATCCGATATTGAAGTTTTGGAGCGGGACTTTGTGAAACTGCGGGAGGAGGTGGATGAGGACAGAAAGTTGCTACAGATGGCCGAGGTGTGGCGTGAAGAGCGGGTGCAGATGAAACTTGTGGATGCAAGGCTCACTCTTGAAGACAAATACGGTGAGCTAAGCAAATTGCAACAGGATGCCGAGGCCTTTGTCGCCTCTTTGGGTTGTGCCAAGGAAGACAGCAGCATTCTAGTACGAGAAGCAGAGAAAATTATAAGGGAAATTGGCTTGGTGAGGGACCGGGAGGTTCAATTCAAGTATGAGCCGCCTGCAGCATCGGAGGAAATACTAGCCATATTCGAGGAGCTCCGCCCGAGCCAAGAGCTCGGACGATGCAAGGCGCAGAGGTCTTCACTAGATGAGTTAGAAATTCAACAAGCTAGCGGCCGAATGGCTGATGTATGCCTGGAGAACCCAACCAATAGAAGCCCTTGCCAAGACAGTGAAATAGAAGATGGGAGCAGCTGGGAGACTACAAGCCACCAAGACGTTCAGGGTTCAAGCTTTTCACGGAACGGGAATGGAAGCGAAGCTTCAGTCAACAATGTATGTGACAGAATTTCCTGGACGAGTGGAGACGATTCGGAGGAGGTCTGGCAGAATGACCTGAGCAATATCAAAGTTGTGGAGCACAAGAAGAAACAGTCGGCAATATCAAAGTTCTGGAGGCCTTGCCCTCAGAAAAACCATGAAATCCACCAGGTGGATGTGGAGGTGGAACCAGTAAACTCGTTGAGCAGACGTATGTATTATGACGCTGGCGAAGCTGCAGATCGGGGCATGGGACAGAGCTCCCCGAGCATGGGACCATGGAGCTCGCCGTGGCCGGACGTGACGAACCGTGGCTTCAGAGGCTGCATGGAGCTGGTCCAGAGGCACAGCCTGAAAGCAAAGCTTCTAGAAGCCCGGATGGAGAGCCAGAAGAACCAGCTCCGCCGCGTGCTCAACCAGACAACCTGAAGCTGCAAAGAACTCTTGTCACCTGCAATTTCATTTAATCTACGCCATGAAATAAGTCCATCTCTTGTAACGTATAGTGTACTACTCTCTCCGTTCCAAAATATAATGCGCCTGCGCTTCCCGAGGTTCAACTTTGACCATAAATTTAACCAACGAGACCGACTGCGGCGGGAGCAAAAATTATATAATTGAAAACTTCTTTCGAAATAATTCACTGGTATAATTTTTGCCCCTGCCGCATTTGGTCTCGTTGGTTCAATTTATGGTCAAAGTTGAAGCGCGAAAACCGAGAACACACTATATTTTGGAACGGAGGGAATACACAGTTAGCCGTACGGTGGATTCCTAGGCTCATCTAGCCCTAGTTCAAGTGCCACTACATTTGAAACAAACCTGTAGTAACGCGTTGTCATTGATGTGTGATCTAAAGACATAACTGCGCTGTTAACACGCACTGTACCATTAACAACAACGAGTCCTGATCTTAACACATGTTTTCTTTCCAGAATGCACATGAGCATATGCGTTTCATTATTACTCTTATTATAAAAGACGGTACGCTACCCGCCATTCTGGAGCAACCACGTGCGCGAAGCTCGCTCAGTTTTGGCTGCTGGCGTTTGGTCAGCCGTTAATTCATTTTGCAAATGCACCGTTGCTTCAGCAGTGGCTGACCGGTGGGGCTCATTAGCAGTGGGGTCCAGAAAATTGGGAGGTTTTCCTTTGATTTTGCGTGAGCAGAGGTATGGAGAGGTCGGGTGAAACCCTACACCAGAGGACCATCGAAAATTCCTCACGTCATGCGCCGCCTCCCCTCGTTTCCTCCTCTCTCTTCTCTTCCAGATCCCGCCGCCGCTCGCCACCACCCCCCCCCCCCTCCCCCCCCCCCCCCCCTCGCGTCTTGAGTTGGCGACGACGTCGTGAGAGGTCAGGGCCTCCTCCATTCCCCACTCCTGTTAGCTGGTCAGGCTCGACCACCTTGCCACCCCCACAATGAGAGAGATGGAGAGATAGGAGGAGCGAGAGGTGAAGAGGGAGAGGCTCTTCCGCCTCCATCCCTTGTCCCTCCATGTCGCGCGCGAGGGCCAACAGCGCTCCACTTTCTCCACCCTCACCGCTTTAATTTTTCATCCCTCTCTTGGATGCGGCTTGTTTGTATTTTATTCACCCATCATCCACTTTGCCGCTCTAATCAGAGTCCAAGAGGAATGGCAATTTTGGCAAATGGGATGTTCCTTTGCCAAAGGTAATTCTCAATGCAAATTCTTGTTGTCAACTTGTTTCAACATAGGTGGATTGCTTTTTTTTTTTCACGAATATGCAAAGCTTGCGTATCTTTCATTGATATACAAGGCACTCTGGCACAAGTCCAAAACGGGAGGCCGAGAGCGAGAGAGAGAGGAGGGGGGGGGGGGGGGGGGGGGGGGGGGCACATCGGTGGATTGCCACTCGGCTGAATATTGCCTCCATTTATCTTCTTTCAGGTTAGGCATGTTGATGTAGAAGAAATGTTTAAAGTTGTAAGGAAAAGTAAGTCATGATAAGATTTGTTAGGCAACCAATCATGCATTCATATACATGCATTGCATAAATTAGTGATTCCTTGTCGGTAATTAGCCTATTTTTTCGGATACTTCCTAGAACTAAATGTGATGCAACTGGACATTGATAATTCCTATTTTTGGTCTGAAGTTTTTTTTAACATTCTGTAAAACATAACACTTACTATATGTATGTAACATCCCAAAAACTTTTAAGTTTTGGAATGTTAATTAATTAAATGGTAATTATTATTTTCTTTAATCTTGTTTGAATTTGAGTAGAATCTGATACTTTTGAAAGTTTATTTGAATATTTAATAAGGAGGGAATCAAATGACTTCCCCATAATTCTCCATTTGGATTTTGTTTCCTATGAAATTTTGTGTGAATTTTGAAATATTCATACATTTCTAAATCAAAAGAAATTAAACGAGAGAGGATAATATGACTTCTTCAATACAAAGAGTTTGAACATGTCTTGAATATTATTCGGATATTTATTTGGGGTTCAAAATTTTGTTTTGGGAATTAAATAAACCAGAGAGATATTTTCGAGAATTACTTTAAGGCTCAAAATCAGTTGAGAAAAATTGAATTTAAAAATTACTTTGGGTAGAAACTATTTTTTCCTTAGCCCAATATATTTATTTTGATTTACTATATTTTTCTTGTATTTGTTTTGGAACTAGTTTGGCAATTAGAGCCATAATTCATTTCCTATAATTTAATACATAGAAAATAGATTTTTTTTTTTGAGAGAACCACCTGACTTTATTAATGCTCAATTAAGTTTTACATAATCCAGCGGATCTAAAAGCCACACATAATGCCAGGTTGAAAAATAAGACAGTTTTTAGCTATGGTATGAGCATCTAAATTAAACTCCCTTCTTTCATGGCAAAATTTAACTAGGTCCGTCTTGTTCTGCATGGCCCAATAATTGACTTTTCCTATTCCTTTTCAGGAAGTTTCCACCACCTGTTTTGGGAACCTTCCAGATGTTTTTTTGTGTTTTTTTGCGGGGAGATGTTTTTTTTTGTGTTTTCTCAACTAGTTTTTCTGATTACCTTGATCGGTTTTTAATTTTTTGTTTTCCTTTTCGTTTTGCTTTCTTCTCTTTTCCTTTTCCTTTTTCTTTACTAAATTCATTAATACTTCTTAAAAATTTAAAAATCTTTTAAATTCTTGAATATTTTTTATGTTTACAAACTTTTTCTTAAAATCACGGAATTTTTTGAGTTCGCGAACATTTTTTGAGTTCATGAACATTTATTCATTACGCGAACATTTTTTGAAATCGCCGCAATCATATTTCAAATTCATGATATTTTTGGAATTCGCAACTGATTTTGGAATTCACAAACGTTTTTTGAATCTACAAAACATTTTTTGAATCCACAAACATTGTTCGAATATGTGAACATTTTTTTGAATTCGCGAACATTTTTGAAAACCATGAACATTGTTCGAATACATGAACATTTTTGGAATCCACCGCGATCATGTTTCAAATTCCTAATCATTTTTTTGAGTCCATGAACATTTTTTGAATCCACCTCGATCATTTTTCAAATTCGTGTACATTTTTTGAATCTGTGAACATTGTTTGGAACATTTTTTTTCTTAATTCGCCGCAATCGTATTTTTAATCCGCAGATATTTTTCTAATTCGCCATGAACTTATTTTGAATCCGCGAACATTTTTGGAGTTCACGAACATTTTTTGAGTTCATGAACTATTTACAAATTCATGAACACTTTTTAATTCATGAACAGTTTTCAAAATTTTGAACTTTTGAAAATTACTGAATATTTTTTATTAAAATTAAATCATTCAAAATAAGCAATGTGGAAAAATTGGCTAAAAAAGAAATCGCTGCCTATCTCGGGAGCCTCGCACGTTTGTTTTGACAACCAGCCTCGCATCTCCAAAAAAAGACAGGCAGCCTCGACAGGGGATGTATCTGGTGCACCGGGGCAATTGGTGCTACCGGTGCACCGGTCCTCCGTTGCACATTCAAAAATATTTGAAAAAATCTGAAAAAAAATTAGTGCATTGTCACAACATCAATGCATGTTGTCACTCAAATCAAAATTTGAAACATTGCTCAAGATACAAAAATGACAGATTTGACAATGAATAGTACATAACACAAGTTGGGCTTCAGTTTTGGCCCATTAGCACATTGGTGTCAAATTTGTCATTTTTGTATCTCAAGAAATATTTTGAATTTTGATTTGAATTTTTGTGACAACATACATTGATGTCGTGTCAATGTATTAATTTTTTTTCGATTTTTTTAAACATTTTTGAATGTACAACGGGTCCGGTGCACCGGTAGCACCAATTGCCCCGGTGCACCAGATACGTTCCCAGCCTCGACAACCATCCTCGCATCTCCAAAAAATGACAGGTAGCCTCGTGCATGTGAGTACCCAGTCGCCACCAGACCAAGCGAGCGCTAGGATTTTTTTACGGCACTGAGCGATCGCTAGTTCTTGATGAAATGCGTGAGCGATGCGTCACTGGACCTGGCCCACATACTCCAGCGTGTGCAATGCTGTCGCCAAGCGACACATACCCCCCTCCTCTGGCTATTGTTCCCTGGTGAGGCCGAAATCATTGTTTTGACCCCTTTTGCTGTAGTTTAGCACGATCTGACTCTGGTTCTAATTTTTTTCGCGAATTGACTCTTTTCCTACCCCCACGGTCCTCGGCAGTAGAGTATAACATCCTACCGCCACAGTCTATGGCATTAGGGTTTAACTGTGCCGTCACATTCGTTCGACGTGACACATGTGGTAAGCAATCCAAACAATTAAAAAAAAAGAGAAAAAATTCACTGTAGGTCCTTCAAGTTGAGCTGGCGCCCACTTTAGTCCCCTAAGTTCAAAATACCCGAAATACCATCCCTAAACTTGTCCCAAGGGTTCACATACGGTCCATTCTATGGTTTGCTCTACGTATTCGCTGATTTGGCACATGTCAGGTCGATCCACTTGGCGGCTTGACTGCCACGTCGTCTACTCCGCCTGAATACGGTTGGAACCAGGTTTTTTTTTGTTGCAAAATCGCCTGAAATAAAATCCTGCCCCCCACCTGGTCGGATCCTGCCCCTCTCGCTCTCCTCTTCCCCTCAACCCTAGTTCCCAAATTCCGTCCCCGCCACCGTAGCCATTGCTGCCGCCCTCCGCCGCCGCTGCCTGGTGCCATACGATTGCCACCGTCTGTAGCTACTTCTTCGCCGGCGGCGTCGTCATCATGTCATCTTCGAGCTCCGCCCGCTCTGGACTGCGTGGCCACTCCGTTGCTGTGCCATTGATCAGTTTCCCGCATTGTGGCGACCTCGTGAAGTTCTACCGCTCTAGCACTGATGAGCACGATGGTTGGGTTTTCTACAAGTGCAGCAAACACACTGTAAGTGTGGCATGGTCGATTTGTTTTGCCTTGTGCTTTGATCTATTTTATTCGTGCTTGATCTGTTTCCTCTGATGATGATGATGCTGGCCTAGTTTGATCTGTGTTCTACTTGATATGGTGTACTGCTTGCTAAGTATAGATTGAAGCACAGATGGTTGTAGGCTTGCTTGCCAAGTATAGCTACTGCTTGCTAATTCAGTTAACTAGTTAGTTCATGCACACTAGTTCTTGCTATGATTCATGCACAGTAGTTGTTGCTACTACATCTGGTTGCATATATAATAGTTAACTGAACTTTTCCAGTTAACTGAACTTTGTCAGTTAACTGAACTTTTTCAGTTAACTAGTTAGTTCATGCACAATAGTTCTTGCTCTGGTTCATCTGTTTTTATCAAGACATGACCTTGCTTTGGTTCCTCTGTTTGTCTCTGTGAAATAAAGATGTATTTTTTCCCTAGGTCACCTGTGATTTCTAGCGTTGGGAGCTAGAATATGTGGAGCATCTGGTTGAAACTAGGGTTCTTGTTGGTGATGCTGTTGTAGATGAAATAGGTGCAGTTGAGGACAGAAGGGAAGAGCTTGAGATGAAGAGGACTGAATCAATGGCAGGAAGAAGCATAGCTAGAAGGGGCATGGCTGGAAGAGGCATTGCAGGCAGAGGCATGGCTGGAAGGGGCATTGGCAGCCCTAGTGAGAAGAACTTTGCTACCAAGCAACAAGTTGCTATGCTGCTTGGATTAGGTAGAGAGATCCTACTGGTGCTAAAGCTGGTGATGGCTACTGTTATGGTGCTTTGTGTGATGTGTTTCATCTTAATTATGAAGAACTGAAATGTTGATAAATGAGTAGGTGTCTCAGGTGAAGTAGTTCTTAATTGAGCAGACTAAATTCCATTGTTTTGGGTTTGGCTGCATAATGAAGTGGCTCTATTTATTATGGCTGTAATGGTTTATTTTGTTATGGTTGTAATGGATAATCTATCAAGTAATATGAAGACTGCAGTCTCAATGTTTCTTCTTCCAATTTGTTGTCATTTCAAATTGTTATGTTGATATCTTCACTACATAGCAATCTTGTTTTGGTACTTCCTTATTTGGACAGAAATGGACATAGCCAACCTTAGCTTGTTCCAAATATGGATAATCATATAGCAGGGCACTTAAACAAACTTAATCATATAAAATGGCCATCACTGAACTTAACTGAAAAAGATTTAGTTAACTGAGCTACAAAACCCTCATCCCAAATACTTGGTGTTTGCTGAATTGAACTGAACTAAACTAAAAATCACCCATGTACTTGTACCCTGGCACCCAACAACTTGCACTCTACATGTGGCTTTGGTCCCAACTTTTTCTCTTTCTAGTCCACCACCACCAGATCCCCTTCTTCTTCCTCATCTTCATCTTCATTTTCTTCCCCCACTTTCCTCCTCTTCTTTCCCCTGTTCCCCTTCTTCTCTTCTTCCTCTGTTCCTCTTCCAGCAGCAACCATGGTGTGGTGGGATGATCTCCCTACCTCTTCTGAAGACGACTCGGTGACCAGCAAGGTTAGTTATCTCCTCCACGCAGCTATGGTTAACACGCAGCTAGGGTTTCGGTGGGAAAGGGAATAAAAGGGGTTCTCTTTTACAGATGTGAATTGAATCTAATTTCTTTTTGTTTTAGCCACCAGCCACCATTTTCTGCGAGGAATGGAGAGGCCTGGCGACAGATCTGCCTAGATTTAGATGTGAGCATGGATCTTTGTGTGAGAAGCTTGTGGCATTTGAATCAGTTGATAGTGGCAGGAGGTTCCTAGCTTGCGCACAAAAGTTTAGTAAAAATTCAGTGATCTGTAAAAAGTTCAGAAAATTCAGTTAAAGCAAGAAGTCTAGTTAAGTTTAAATTTTAGTTATTTTTGAGTATTGGACATTTTGTATGTTATTCATGTGCTATGTATAGTGGCATTTAATTGCTATGTGCCCATCCATGTGCTATAAGTTATCTGAAGTTTTGCAGATAACTGAATATTGGCAGTTAACTGAATTTTTGTTTGTTCTAAATTGATAGGAAGTGCCTAAATGCAGCTATGTGGAGTGGGTTGACCCTGAGTGGCCTGATGCTTTGAAGATGAGCCTAGCTAGGATATGGAGCATGTATGATGAGGAGATAAGACAGAGGCTCAGACAAAATGTTGTGAATGCTGAAGAAAACTTGAAGATTTTGGAAGAGAAGAAAAAGATGGAAAATGAGCTGAGATATTTTAAGCTTGATTTTGCTAAGATGGTGGCTGACAAGGAGCAGGCAATGGGCCAATTAGGCAGTACACAACTTGCTCTGAGTGATCTAAAGGAAGAGCTCGAGAAGAAGAAGATGGCTGACAAATCAGTAACAAACATTCATCAGGTATTCAGGGCTAAGGTAGAGAAAGAGAGGGACCAAGTCATGCAAGAGAGGGACCAAGTCATGTAAGAGTGGGATCAGTTAAAGCAAGAGAAAAGGAAGCTTGAGTACATGATTGATGATTTATTCAAACGCAAAGAGGACACCAAGGAGAAGATAAGGAAGCTTAAGGGGATATTGGATGATTTTGATTGATATTATGTTGTTGTAATGCTGTTTCAAATTTGATAGACTTGTGCAATCAAGTTGTTTGTGTACTGTATGTTGAACTTTTCTGTGTAATGAAGTTGTTTACTTCAATGAATTCAAAGATTTGATCCCAATTCAGTTCACTGAAAAAGCTAAGTTTACTGTTAAGATTCAGTTAACTATAAAAGTTCAGTGAATTGATGAGGTTCAGTTAACTGTTAAAGTTCAGTTAACCATAAAAGTTCAGTGAACTAATGAGGTTCAGTTTTCAGTTAACTATAAAAGTTCAGTTAACTGAAAAAGCTCAGTTTACTGTTAAGGTTCAGTTAACTATAAAAGTTCAGTTAAAACCATGCTTTTTACAGTTAACTAGATGCAGCTTTCTGTGCCAGAGTTACAAAATTTAGCAGGCTAACTAGATGCAACCATTTGTGCCTGAGTTAACTGAAAATTAAGCAGGTTGTTCATGCAGTTCAGGTTACTGTATGCTGCATGTGTTGGAAGTTTCTATTCTTGGGAAGTTTTGCATGTTTCCTCTTTTGGCATATGGATTTTTAGCACATTGTTGCATGCTATTGATAGAAAGTACTACACATGTTGCAGCAACACAGCAGCATAGGCTAATTACCACAGCGGCAAAGCACCAAGGTACACAGCACATGCACAGCAGCAACAGCAACACAGCAACATAGCAAAGCAACAAGGCAACAATTGCTAGCATCCTTTTCCAACAAGGCAACAAGACAGATAACTTGTTCAGTAGCATACCATACCATAGTTCAGAGGACCAAACCACATTACAAATAACTTATAAGTTGAACTATAGCAGCACACCTAACTAAGCCCAAAATAGTGCTAACTTATATGCTGAACTATAGCAGCATACCTAACTAAGCCTGACTACTAACTGCATCTTCTTCATTCTTGCTGGAGTGCATCTTCACTTCTTCAGAAGCTTGAGACGCTTCGAGCGGCGCACCTCCCCTTCAAATGGCTTCTTTAGAGTCCTCTTCCTCTTCTTCTACCCAGCTTCTGCTGCCTCCGCCACCACCTCCCGCTTGACGATGTCAGGCACATCCGGAAGCAACTCCACTTCAATCGGGAGGTTCTTGTCATCCTCCTTGGCGTTGACGACGGGCACCACCATCTGGACCTCGTCTGCCTCATCGTCAGAGAGGACCACCACCTCTATCTCCTTCTTGCCAGACGACTCTCCGTCTGGCTTGTAACTAGAGTCATCGTTAGAGTTGGATGGCTCCGCGTCAGAGACGTCATCGTGCATAAGGAGCTCGGGCTGGAAGCGGTCCCAGTAGGTGATGTTGACCGGCGCAGGGACGTCTAGGACGACGTTGTCGAGGCAATGCATCCTTGACGCAACGCGGAACGGACCCGGCTGCGGCGGCGGCGTGGTGGCGGACCGGTACATCCACCAGCGGGTGCACTGCTTCGGATCATCCGAGCACGTCTCCCGCATTATGAAACGCAGGATGGCCGCCGGAGGGACGCCTGGGCCGTCGGGGAAGGCGCGGTGCTTCTCATCGTTCGTCATCACCTTGACAAGGCCACGCGCGTGGTGACGCAGCATCTGGAGGCTAGGGAACCACCCCGTGATCTCCTTCAGCTCCGCGTGGGCGGCCTAGTCATCATCGGCCAGATCTTCGATCACCCTCTGCCAGACGGGGCTGTTGTCCATGGCGTCAGCGGCGAGGGTTTTCTTGAGTGGAGTGGGAGGTGGGGAGCGGGGAGACCGAGGCGACGTGAGTGGAGTGGGGAGGGGAGTGGAGAGTGGAGCGGTGGGTAGTCTTAAACCCATGGAAACCGAATCGGCAGAAGCAACGCACCGCACGCTCGCCGCATAGCGTCTGCAACGCACGCTGGACTCCAGGGCCACTAGCCAATATTAAATTGATAGTTTGCTAGCACTAGAACAAATCACTACTACTATCCCACTGGCATTGCACGTAGCGTTTCAAACGACATGTCCTGGGTTCAAGACCGAGGCCAAACTTTTTCTGTTTTTTTTTTATTTTTGCATATTTAGAAATTCAGTTATCTACACCATTCAATGAGTTTAGTAGATAGTATCAGTTTTAATCCGCTTCTGTTAGGACCGAGAGTATATCGACCGGAGGGGGGGGGGGTGAATGGGAGATTAAAAAATTCTTTCGAATGTTTTGAACCGAACCCAATCACATCAGCGGAATAAGTTCGAACAACCGAAAGTTAATATGCACTTAAAAGAGGAGCAAATCTATCTAGGTAAGATGCGATAATTACTCGTGCATAGTAGATCACTGGCTTGACAACGATGATGGTAATGCAGTAGGCTATCAGATGAAGTAACATGAGAATGAAATAAGATCTGAACTTTGAAGGGGAAAACTATCCTGAAAGATAGAGACAACTAAGAACGAACACAAACAGATCACATGACAACAAGTATAGATAAGATATAATACTCGCAGAGTAAATAGCTACTACGATATAGGATACCGAGCGAGAAGTTCAGGAGAGAATATGACAGTCTATAAGATCAGGTAAATCTATCGACACAGAGCATGAAAGTAAGCTGCTGAAGGAAATGCAATAAAGAAAAGTGAACCAGTGGTGCTCGATGGCGACAGATGGATTTGGTAGACCAGTTTGCCCTTCTGCCAAAGGACTACGTCTGGTTGGAGGGACTTGTGATTGAACACAGGAGCAAACCTCTCTCCGTCCTATTCTCCTTCAACTCAGAGCTGATCAGACTCCAGTTGATTTCACTCGTGGTAGATACTTGTCGGTGATCTCCAAACCTTTGACAGACTTCTTCACGAACCACAACGACTCTTGGTTGCTGAAGATCTTGCTCGGTGAAGGCAACAACTCTTCAACACTCGAGCCGACACCTATCCGTCTAGAGAGTGTGCAGCTCTCAAGAGTAATAGCTACAAGAGCTCTAACTCAGTTCTACTGTGATGCTCAACCACTGTCTAAGTTTTGGCTCTTGATTTTCTCTCGGTGGATTTTAAAATCAAATTTGTCGGCGAGGGGATGCTCAATCAATCTTCTCAGAAATCTCAAGCGGAGCAGCCAAAGGACAACGTTGGAGTGGGGTGGCTATTTATAGCCGCAGCCTTCCCTGAAGGGAAATGACCAAATTGGACATGCAGGACAAACAATGGCCGAACGACACGAATCCAACGGTCGGATTGAGCACAACGGTAACATTCCTTGCGGGGTAAGAAATGCTAACTCCTCAATCCGAAAGATATATCCTGCAGCATCGAAGAACAAGGTCTTCTGCTGGCAGGTAATCATTCGAAGCATAAAGAGATTTCTCTCAGTCTTGCATAGGTTTCGGCTAAGCATCATAGCGGACCTAAGCTTCGAGAACCTATACCCCTCTTAATAGTACAGAGGTCCTATGACTCAAATAAGAGAAAGAGGAACGGCAAAACAAATGCTACGTCTTTGCTTCGTCTTCAACATCCTCAGCTGCAGTCAATTTGTTCGGACATCACCGAACAAGTATTGCTTCACATCAGCAATAATTTTAAGGGGTCATCTCCTTCACTTCAATCTTCTCGACTACATGTCTTCATGAAATGTAGCTCATCCTTCTTTGCAACTCAAAAGTTCTTCGGAGAAGTTCCTCGAACTTGACACCGATAACAACATTCTCTTCGGGATTGCATGGACTATTTCTCTCTGTGTGCACTAGCAAATAAATCAGTCCATGCTTGTTTCTGTCAACAATCTTCAAAACACAAGGGGGCAAAGCATTGCACCAACAATCTCCCCCTTTCTGGACAATTGTTGACAAAACAGAGCACATCGAAAGATAGATTAAGGGAAAAGGATTGACAGTCGAAGAAAATTAAACGACGAGAGATAATTATGAAGATGAATCACGCTCCCCCTGAAGGTATGCATCTTACTGAAGATTTTGGCTGAAATTATGCATAAGAATGTAAGTGAAAGGAGGCGATATGAATCTTCGCTAGAGTGATGCTGATAGATGATATCATTCGTTGAATTGATCAGCATACTCGATGACGTCTGAGATGTTTCCTACAACACATAATATTTGAAGAAGATTTGTTAAAGTATATGAATACTTTGAAATGATTTGTTGCAGAAATAAGCCATGAAGATTTTCTCAGAACAAAGTTTGGATCCACACGAGACATAAGAGTTCCCTGCAGGTTAGATATTTGTGACATATCAGAGCAGGGGATGCAGGCGTTTCATAGACTCGAGATAGAAATGCTTCAAAAGAAGTTTTCCTGCAAGATAGTTAGTGATAACGAATTTTGTGAGGAAAAATAACTCATGATATAGATGGAACTAGTTCTCTTTCGAGAACTGAAGATATTGATTTTGAAGCAAATCCTCTTCTCCTGCAGGTTAGATAAAAAATTGGGAGAACATGGCAAAAGACACAAATATTCGAACCACTCATTTCTCTTCAAGACTTAGGATTTTCAATCCACTATCACTTTTGCTTCTCCTGTAAGATAGTTAGGTGATAGCAGTATTTCAGGAGAGTAAACTATCGAAGACACCTGCAACCAGAGACGAAAGCATATAGCATATAGCATTGCAGGGGTTATTAACATTACATGACGACGAAGTTTAACAGCACCACAAGCGGTGCTTAAAGTTCCACGACCACTTAAGCAAAAAGTTTGATGGCAGAAACCAAACTATTCGACTGAAAAGGAAATGGTGAAAGGAAAACCCTGGAAATAACCCACATATCTAACTCTCGATGTTCTCCTCCCCCTTTTTGTCAACAAGTGTCAAAAAGGAAAGAGATAGACATGCGAGGAACTACTCATCCAAAGAACTCTCCGAGCTCGAACTGTTCGACGAACCAGAATGAGAGCGAGCGATGGTGGATGGCGAAGCTGGAGAAACACTTCCATCTTGGGCTTCGGGAACTTGTGAGCGAGGAGGATCTGGCTTGAAAATCAAGGTGCATGCAGTATCTTTAATCTTACCATCAGGCTCGACAAAGAGCAGATCAATGGAATCAGACTGTTGAGGCAGCACTGGAGTTGTCTTCGAATGCGAGGAACTTCAAACAGCTCCAGGTGATCATAGTCTTCACGAATTCCCTTTGCTTCGAGTTGATTATGAGTGTAATGCTTGCGCAACAGAGTCCAGGAGCGCTTCTTCTGTTCCTTGTCAAACAAGAGACCTTGACGAGCATAGTTATGAAGCAAATTGATCTCCGTCATCATCTCTACTTGAACCTTGTGATTTAGCTTGATATGACTCTCAAGGGCTTGCTGAGTGCGAAGACGAATCTCATATAGCGAAGGATTTTAATTTTGAGGAATTTCAACTATGGCCTTCTTGACTTTTGGAGTTGGTGCAGAGGCAGAAGCGGTTGCATCAATGGGTGTTTTTCCTTTGCCAATATCCTTCACTATCCTTAGGGTGTCACGGACTGGAGGAGTGAAAACCTTTGGCCCATGAGGACAAAAGAATTTCTTTTCAGTAATCTGCTCGATGGCATACATGATCCATGGTGCATAAGGTTTTAAAGCTTGAGCACCACTTGCTGCATAGGCCATGTTCCGAATGAATAGATCAAGAACATCAAACCGAATGCCATGACACGTTGCATTAAGAGCATTCTCCATGATGCCACCAATGGAATCAGGATGGTTGGTAGGGGTGAGAGAGTTGCACAGTATGTAGAATAGTACTTTGTTCTCATACGCCATATTCTTTGGATTCACTTCGGTACATGCATCTCCAACTAGCTCGGGGTCCATCAGCAGATGAATTTGAGCTTCAGTGACTTCCCAAAAATGCAGTCTGTGTTCACGAGACTCATCAAATTCACAATGAGGGATATTCAGCAATGCTAAGAACTGATCAGCAGAGCACATGATTTTATATTCTTCGGTCATCCATTCGAGAACCCATGTGCTGCTATCTGCAATGTCTCTAGAGATATACAAGGTGGCATAGAACTGAAGAATTACTTCTCGATTCCATCCATGATTGAAGCGCAGAAATCCCTTCAGAAAGGCTTGCTCAATTTGCTCGATGGTTTGATGAAAGCACGGTAAACTTTCAAGTTTTACAAAATCCAGAATCTTGTGCTTGAATATGCGATTCTTGCAGAACAAAATGCGAGCATAATAAACTGTTTGTTCTTTAGTCTAGAATCTTGGCGACAGAGATGTACGCTCCCCTTCATATGGGCTGGTCCCAAAGAATGCAAGCTTTGAATTGTGAAGATGTTCATTGAAGGCTGGACCATTCGGACCATCTTCGATAGGAAACAGAGGAAAAGTTTCCAATGGGTTTCTCAATTCATCATCAGCCATGCGTTGAGCTTGAATATCATTAGCCTCAGGCAGATTTTCATCGATAGGTTTGAGAGGAGCATGAAGCTTCCTTGCCTTAACTGGTATGGATGGCTTTGAGGAACTTGATGAACCATCATTTTTGCTCGCTGCAACTCCTTCAGTGGCTTTTAGACTTTCGGGCACTGAGACCTTCTCCTTCTTCTCGGATGGAGGCACTATGGCCTTTAGCTCGGAACCTTGCGATAAAGGTGGTGGTGCAATCACTTCTTGAGCCATCGGCTCATCTGGTTTCTTTTCTTCCTCCTCCATTCGTGAAGCAATGGAACAAGGAGCGGGATCAACATCCATCTGGGTGGGAGCACGAGAGGATGTGACCGGGGTGATTTCTCTCAGGAGGCACTTGCCTCCCCCTTAATCTTGTCAGTCTCCTCCTTGTTAGAACCGGAGGGCTCAGCCTCCAAAGTTTTCAGAGGCAATGGATCTGCCTTCTCAACTTCTATTTCTTCATCAATCTGGTCGTCTTGAGCTTGCTGCTTGGGTGATGCATTTTCTTTATCAAAATTCTCCAGGAAGATGTCGACAACATCTGGTTGCTCCTCTTGGGCTACGGGCACCGGAATGATAACTTCCTCGGCGCTAACTTGCTGCATAGGTTCATCTTCATGATGTGGAGATGGTGGAACCTGCTGCAAGGGAGCACTAGAGTTCAGTGGAATAACATCAACAACAACATTTTTGAGGCGGCGGTCTGAGATTTCCTTCGGTTTATTGACTCTCGCCCTTGCCTTCTGACGCTTTTCCTCTTTGATTCTTCTTCGAGCGAGATCAGCCTTGCGGTCAATCTCCTCATTTCTCCTGTCACACAGCTGACACTACAAAAAAAAGACACATCCGTGACATTATGGCCCGAACGAAAACTTTTTCTGTCATGGTTGTGACACTTCTATGACAATAATTGTGACAAAAACACGTATTATCATAGATGTGGTGGGCTCCTACTTCTATGACAAAAAATTATGACAGAAAATGGGCTTTTCGTCCTCAGCGGGTCGGAGACGCACACGCATGACATTCTTTGGGCCATCCATGACATAAAAAATCATGGTAGAAGTGAGGGCGAGGAAATTTTCGGGGAGTTCCCGGTTACGGTGGGTGGTCGGGGCTGAGCGATGCAGTGTGGTTTGCGCGTTTCTCTCGTACGCGCGTGTGTGCGAGGCGTTCGCTAACTGAACCTGAGCGAGGCGTTCGCTTACTAAACCCGAGCGATCGCACTAGCTACGTACTGAACCCGAGCGATTCCTTCGCTGCTAACTGAACCTGAGCGATTCCTTCGCTGCTAACAGAACCTGAGCGATTCCTTCGCTACTAACTGAAGCCGGTCGAGTCCCCGTACGTACGAGACGTAGCCGGTGTTGGGTTGCTTCTCGATGAACAGTGCCCATTGCTGCCGTGCGCGCGATACATGAGAATGAGTCGAGACGCATCGATCGAGCCCCTTGCGTGAGACGTGGTGAGTTGACCTAGCCGGTTGGTTGGCTGTGGATGAACAGTTCCCGTTGCTGCCGCCCACTAGTATGCCCCACCCCAGCCGGTGGGTTGGCTGTGGATGACCAGTACCCTGGCCGTGTGAAGGTGGTTGGCGCTGGATGAACAGGACCCCGAGGAGGCCGCAACACCCCCAGCCGGTTGGGGATGGATGAACAGGACCCCGTGGAGGTTGGAGAAAGTCGACAGTGGATGAACAGTAGCTGGTGGAGGCTGGAGGGAGCTCGACCGTGGATGAACAGTAGCCCATGGAGTCCCGTTTTGCGGTACGCCACACCCCTCCCGATGAACAGGACCCCCGTTTCGACTGTAGGCAGTTGGAGGGAAGTCCGTCTCCTCTGTTTTGCGGTACGCCAGAGCCCTCCCGATCAACAGGACACCGTTTTGACCGTAGGCGCTCTAACAGAAGTCTGTTTCCTCCATTTTGCGGTATGCCAGACCCCCAGCCGATGAACAGGACCCCGTTTCGACCATAGGCGGTCGAACAGAAGGCCGTTTCCCCCGTTTTGTGGTATGCCAGACCCCGAGTCGATGAACAGGACCCCGTTTCGGCTGTTCTGTCCAAGCCGGTTGGCTCCCGATGAATAGGACGCGTTTCGACCCAGTCGCTTGGCTCCCGATGAACACGACGCTGTTTCCTCCATTCAGACCCAGCCGGTTGGCTGCCAATGAACACGACGCCGTTGCTGCCGTCCGTTGCCTCTCCATGTACACGAGCCCTGGCCGTACGTATGCGCGAGTATGCGTTCAAGACCCCGCCCGTATGTACGTACATGGCCGTATTCTTTGCCGTATGGCTGTACGTACGTGTACATGATTTAAACGGGACTGTCTGAACTGCCACGTCGGGGGCTCTACTATGACACGTGCCGCTACTTACTCGGCCACGGTTCAACCTTGCAGAGAGACTGATCCACCAGTATGTACGTACACATTCATGACCAGACAGACAACGCTACGTACGCTTCGACCTGGGGGTCCCAGCTATTAGTGGATAAGGAGGCACTTCCTTGCGTGCGAAGATATAGCTGGTGGGTTCCAGCTGTAAGGGGGAGGAATCATTTTTTTTGCGCGTAATAAGGAGGCACTTCCTTGCGTGCGAAGATGTAGCTGGTGGGTCCAGCTGTCAGCCTCACCGTGCACAGTCCTCTTCCGATGGTTGTCGTTCATTGACCACGTTGACTACACCGCGCCGAGAACACCAAGGCGGTGGACGACGGCGAGGCCTCGGAAGGGAACGACGCGGAGCCGGGGAAGACGCGGCAGTGGATGCCCACGTGGATGGGAGTACGAGGGTTGACTGGTTCGGCTACGGTGTGAGGCTGCCATCGCCGGAGAATAACAGGGGATGTGAGTGAGTAGAGGGAAGGCCTGGCCAGCGGTGGTAGTAGGGTGGGGCGTTGAGGCCTGCGCGGCAGCACAGCCGGCCACGGGAGGCAAGAGCAGGCGGTCCCGCCGGCGCTGGTTTGGGCGGCTGGAGCAAGAAGATGAGAGATTGAAGAAGCAGCATGGCCATTGGATTAGCATCCAACGGTCACCGCTGCAAGAATCGTTTGTTGACTTTAAGTTGACAAAGCCCTGCGTACACGTCAACTTAGTAGGCCCACAAGTCAGCATAACATTTGTGGCGGACAGCATATAGCCCATTTGCTATTTTCCTAAATTTACAGACCATTTGCTAATTATTATGTAATTTATTGCAGCCCATATTATATTTTAGAATACCTTACCATTTTCTCGCAAGGACATGATTAAAAATTTCAGCGATATTTCATTGAAATTGCCGAACTATTTCTAATCACGAAATTTTGAGCCCGATAAAAACTAAATTTAAATTATGTTAAAAAAATGAAAATTGAAATTTCAAAAAATAAAAGAAAATCTACAATTTGAAACTAATTGCCCATTTTCTTTGTTTTTATACATATACAGCCCATTTCATATTACTTATAAGATTTACAACCCTTTTTGTCTGGGTAGGCCGAATGTATCCCTCGTAGTCTTGAAAGATTTGCAGCCCAGCAGGACGGAGAAAAAGAAATCCGCATGTGTAGGCTATTCTACGAAAAAAGAGGTGGGCTAGCCATTTTCACCGAGAAAAAGCAGCTGGGCTTGTCAAGTTGTAAACATAAAATAAAAGCCTGGGCTAGATGGGCCATAGACACCGCACATCTAAGTTAATAACCTACTCCCTCTCAACAACAACAAAAAAACAACAACAACAAAACTGATCGAGCAACTGGGACCCATGTGTCAGCAGAATTTTTTTCATGTAATAAGGAGGAGCTTCCTTGAGTGCGAAGATGTAGCTGGTGGGTCCCAGCTGTCAGGGAGTGGAATCATTTTTCTTCCGCGTAATAAAGAGGCACTTCCTTGCGTGAGACCATGGACCTCATGGGTCCCAGTTGTCAGCCTGTCCACATACAGTCCTCTTCCGTTGGCTGTCGTTCATTGACCATGTTTACGACGCCGTGCCGAGAGCACCAAGGTGGTGGACGACGGCGAGGCCTAGGGAGGGAAACGACCCAGAGTCGGGGAAGACTCGGCAGTGGATGCCCACGCGGAGGGGAATACGAGGGTTTACTGGCTCGGCTGCGGTGTGAGGCTGCCGTCGCCGGAGAATAATAGGAGGTGTGGGTCAGTAGAGGGATGGCCTAGCTAGCGATGGGAGTAGGGTGGGGCGGTGAGGCCTGCACGGCAGCACAGCCGGCCACGGAAGGCGGGAGCAGGCGGTCACGCCGTCGCTGGTTTGGGTGGCTGTAGCAGGAAGATCAGAGATTGAAGAAGTACGCCGGCTGTTGGATTGACATCTAACGGTCTCACGCTGCTAGAGTCGATTTTGTTGACTAAGTTGACATAGCCCTGCATACGCGTCAACTTAGTAGGCCCACAAGTCAGCCTCCAAATCAGGTGGGACCCAGCTAGCATGGGGAGGAATTATTTTTCTTGCGCCTAATAAGGAGGCACTTCCTTGAAAAAGATGCAGCTGGTAGGTCCCAGCTGTCAGAGGGACGACACTTTTTTTTCCGTGTAATAAGGAGGCACTTCCTTGTGTGCGAAGATGTCGTTGGTGGGTCCAACCTGTCTGGGGGAAGAATCATTTTTTTTCGTGTAATAACACTAGTACAGTGAGCTGCTATACAAACAATTTTTACCCCCTTTCAGCGACAGAGTTTTAAACCGTCGCCTTGACTGTGTGTGCGATAGGGGGGTCCTTTTCACACGACCCAGATACCATCCGCGATAGGGCCTCTGGTCACACACGCGGGGCAAAAAGAGCTCGTGTGCGATCGGGTGAGCCATCGCAGACAATTATAATGGCCCAATCGTTTCCGTTCGTATGTACATCCCACATAGTGAATCCAAGATAAACGTTTCCGTTCGTATATACATCCCACATAGTGAATCCCAGACAAACATTTCTGTTCGTATATACAAAGCACACAGTTTTCCGCATCACATCGTTTGTGATAGTGTTGCCATTGCAGACGATAGTAATAATTTTATCATTTGTGTTATTGAATGCATCACGCACGGTGTCTAGAAGAAACTGTGTGGCATAGGCTATCCATCACACACACTTTTTATGTGGAAAACGTTTGTGTAAGGTGGCCTAACGCAAACAGTTGTCCAGAGGAAGTCATGTGTGATTGTTCATTGATCCAACATGTTTACTTCCTATAAACTGTGTGGGTTGTCTGAGATCATCACCCACGGTGTTGTCTCAATAACCGTTTGCACTAGAAAAACCTAATAAGCAGGCTAATTGGCCTATTATTATTAATCCATTTAGTAATCAAATTTACATTTCATAATAAACACACAATATATTTCATTTTCGTATTACAGAACCAGGATTTCATAATTGAAATACATCAGAGTACAACATCATATAGCTTCAGCACTCACTCACACCATATAGGTATATAGCTAGCTACCCCATTACACAACAGCACCAAGTTTCACATGCAACATCTAAAACCTTTGGAAATTAGCATCATAGACGGAAGATAGATAGATGAATCTCATCTGGAAAACTGCTGAAGCGGAAGGCGAATATTGAGCCTTCAATGATGTTGAATGTCCTTGCAACTTTAGGCCAGTGCCTGTGGATGATTGACCGCCCATCCTTCGTCCTCTGGAGGAAGACTTGAATATTGTACCATGGGTGTTGTATGAACACCTTCCTCGCCTCTTGACCATACAGGTGGTTTGAGAGGTAATCATCTGTGAACTGCTTTGGAAAGGCCTGCAAACAAAGATATGCATAAATATCTTCTCTGAATTTTGAAATGGCGCAAAGGAATAAAAAAACAAGGTACTCCCTCCGATCCTTTTTACTCCGCGCATTAGATTTGTATCAAGTCAAACTTTTTAAAGTTTCACCAAATTTATTTTAAAAAATATCAACATCCACGATACCAAATATGTAAACTATAAAATTGTATTTCATAAAGCATCTAAAAATAATGATTTTGCAGTTTGAATGTTGATGCTTTTTTCTATAACTTTGGTCAAAGTAGAGATACTTTGACTTTGGACAAAACTTATATGCAGACTAAAAAGGACCGGAGGGAGTATAAGAGTTAGTACCATCCTGTAGTTCACTGATGTCTTCTTCATTGTACAGACAAAGATCTTGTTGTTTTTCGTCGCTAGTTTCTTTATCCTCACAATCTTTCTGAGTTTCTTGACTTGACTGATATTCATGGACATCTCATTTTCCCATATGCAAAATGGGTTGAACAGTGGGTCAAAACCTCTGACAGCAGGACCTACATGTGCAAGACCAAATTGTTAAAAACCTAAATACTAGAATGGTTCCTGCAATTGCACAATAATGTGTTATTAGACAAAGAACCATGCACGTGCGAACCTCGATGGTAAACTCAGTGCCTCCCATTGTTTCCCTGCAACACATATAAGGTAGTTATTGATCAGGCTAAGTGAGGTTTGGCATACTATCAGTAAAATATGTTGATGAAAAATAAACACATTGCAGATTCAGCAGATTAATTCGAGCCACATGGAAAAGCCATTTATCCAAACCAAGCATGCTTAAGAACTAGGAAATATAGCAATTGTATATGTTTCTCATGTATTTAGTACAGCCGAATTCGATTTATTTCTCACGTGCATAACAATATGAAATTGTACCCACGACAATTGAACATCGCATTGCAGAACTGAACCAAATAGTTAACTAAGAACCGCAACAAATAAACCAAACAGTTAACTGAGCACCACATTGCACAAGAGAACATACTACAAGATCAGACAGTTAACCAAACCTAGTATGCTTAACAACTTGGAAATATAGCAATTGTATTTGTATCTCATGTATTTTGTACAGCCAAATTCGACTATTTCTCACATTCAAGAGAATACAAAATTGCACCCACAAGAATTCAGCTTCACCTTGCAGAATTGAACTAAACAGTTAACTGAACATGACAAAAACATAACCAAACAGTTAACTCAGCACCACATTGCAGAATATATAGAACATATATACTAGAGGATCAGATTGCATAGTAAGAGTACATAGGACAATTCACTAGAATTTGTAAAGGAAAGGCAGGAGCAGCACATGCAAAAGGTAAACCGAACATGCTTAACCGGCGTAGCTAGCTAGCTGAACATAGGTCCTTGTAGTGAGCTATAAAGACAAGCTACTCCTCATCGTTGGAGATATCGATGACGATGGGCTCCTTAGACTTGGAAGAGGGCGAGGCCTCCACATCATGGGTACCCTCCTCATACTGGTGAGTCGCCTGAGCTGCTACGGGTACCAACCTGCTGGCTCTGGAGTTGAGGTAAGCACGGGCATGCTGAGAAAACACCTCGTAGTCTTCGTCGAAGGCACCGACGGTGGCCTCGAGAAAACACCACGAACTGTCGTTTAAAGCAGCCAACTGCATGGCGGCATTCGCGCGCGAGGCATCGACGGTGGCCTCGATGGCGAGGTGCTCCTCCAAGATCTGGGGGTCGGCACGCATGGCAGCCATCGCGACCTCATCCGCGCGTGCGGTCGCGATTTGCTTCTCCGCTGCCAGATGCTCCTTGAGCTCCTGGCTATACTGCATGCACCATGGCTTAGGGCGGCACTTATTTGGAGGATGGGTCGGTGATTTGGGTGGAAGGTGTCGCGCCGGCGGTCGGGGTATGTGGGATGTAGAAGGAGGTGGAGGATGGGGGTCGGGTGTGGATTACCTGACTAGATCGACGAGGCCGAGCAGCAGGAAGGCACGTCGCCGGCGAGGCGGCGGCGCTGCAAGCAAGCAGTGAAGGTTTGAACTTGGAATGGAAGGCGGAAACAGGGGAAATGTGGTTTTTGGTATGGAGGAGGGGGCCATGGGAGGTAGATATTTCCGCGGATGTCGATTTTTTTTTGCTCCGTGCAGTGAAAAACTGGCGCGCGAAGTATCATCAGACATAGTCCCTTATTCAGCACTGTGTACGATATCTGAACATCACAAATGATTCATATGGCTTACCCCATGTGTGATGAGTTTGAACGTGCAAATTTTGGTTCGAGTTTCCCTAGTTACAGTGGTCATCCACGTCATTGCATAATTTGGGTACACAAAAGAGCCTACAACACACCCACACTTTTTAATCGAGCAAGTTCAGCAATTAAACAGGGCTAGCTGACCTAAACATTACTCTAACAAAAGACCTGTGCTCTAAACAAAGACTACTACTCCTCCTGGCGCTCATCGATCTCCGCCGTCTCCTCCATGTCCAGCTCGCGCCCGACGATCTCCCGGGGAATGGGCTCCATGGCATCCATCGCACCATACTCGGCAAGCATATCGCCATCCATGTCCGCTGTCTCTTCAGAAAAGGCCGCCACGAGCTGGGCGTGTGCGGCCGTGGTCTGGGCTTGGACGGGCTCCATCGCGGCAATGTATGCTGCGAACAAACGGACGACTGCTCGAACGCTCTCGGCGATTGCCAACTCTTCGGCCATGGGTTGCCGACCGTTGCCAGAGAAGCTTTGTGTGATTTGTGTGGTGACCACCAGGAGCTGGGCGTGGGCGGCCTCGACATGGGTGCGGGCGGCCTCCATCAGGGCTAAGGCGGCCGCCGTGGAATGGACAGCTGCTGTCCCGCTCTCGCCATTTGCTATCCCCGTCGCAGATGTTGCTGCCGCCATCTCAGCTGCAGTAGCGGCCGTGTCGGCTTCCGTAGCCACCTGGTTGTAGATTGCGGCCGCGCTCAAGTAGGTTGTGAGCAAGCTCATGGAGGCTGCGGCCGTGCTCTCGCCAAAGTGGGCCGCCGTAGTTGCCCTCACGACGCGGGTCCACGTCCCCATCTTTGACCGGCGATGATTGAACAGTGATATGATATTTGGGGGGCTATCTTACTTGACGCGCCGGCTGTGGACTGTAGCCGACGAACCTTCTCGCGTAAGCCATATATGACGGTGCACCAAGATATTTTGTACTGCATCTCACACGGTTGGTGATAATAAACTATGTGTGATGTACTTGATTTTTCGTCTTGATTTGAAATACGGAATGGGGTCACAGCGGGAAAGGACGGTGTTTGAATTGCTAGAACATTTGTCTGTAGTGAACATAAAACTATACGAGTGTCGTGTTAAAATTTGGAATTATTCAGGGTTCGTTTGGACATTTTTATACATTAACTGAATTTTCTAGGCATTTTATGTGCATAATTCAAATTTGAACTACATGCACATGCTCCGGTGCACCAAAGTGGGTTGAAAAATCATATATGTGTCCTTGGGTGCATGCTTAGGTCCCATGAAAGAAATGGGAATGAATTTCAAACACCTCGGCATCGTGGCTCGGCTGCAAACACTGAGATACTTGGTTTTGAAAGTCTAGTAAATCCAAAACTTGTCTAAAATTCATGAAACTTGGCATGCTATCATGGAATGGCACCAACATGCTGTGGTAAATTTTTTGTCCCATTTGGGGCAGGTTTTGGTATAAGCTTCTCACAAACCAGAGCTTCTCACAAGAAGCCTCATGGTTCCGGTAGGGAACATGTCACCTTTGTGGACAAAACGACATTCGTTGCCTCTTCTTGCCTTGATTTTTTTCTAGAGGTAACATAGACCAATAGGAGTGTCGTGTTAAATTTTGGAATTATTCGGGGTTTGTTTGGACATTTTTATACATTAACTGAGTATTCTAGGCATTTTATGAGCATAATTCAAATTTGAACTACAGGCACATGCTCCGGTGCATCAAAATGGGTTGAAAAATCATATATGGTCCTTGGGTGCAGGCTTAGGTCCCAAGCAAGAAATGGGAATATATTTCAGACACCTCGGCATCGTGGCTCCACCACAAACTTTGAGATACTTGGTTTTGAAATTCTAGTAAATCCAAAACTCGTCAGAAGTTCATGAAACTTGGCATGCTATCATGGAATGGCACCAGCATGTTGTGGTAAAAAAATTGTCCCATTTGGGGCAGGTTTTGGTATAAGCTTCTCACAAACCAGAGCTTCTCACAAGAAGCCTCATGGTTCCGGTGGGGAATGTGTCACCTTTGTGCACGAAACGACATTCGTTGCCTCTTCTTGCCTTCATTTCTTTTCTAGAGGCAACATAGACCAACATGAGTGTCGTGTTAAAATTTGGAATTATTCGGGGTTCGTTTGGACATTTTTATACATTAACTGGGTTTTCTAGGCATTTTATGTGCATAATTCAAATTTGAACTACATGCACATGCTCCGGTGCACCAAAATGGGTTGAAAAATCATATGTGTGTCCTTGGGTGCATGCTTAGGTCCCATGCAACAAATGGGAATGAATATCAAACACCTTGGCATCGTGGCTCGGCCGCAAACGCTGAGATACTTGGTTTTGAAATTTTAGTAAATCCAAAACTCGTCTGAAATTCATGAACATGCTATCATGGAATGGCACCAACATGCCGTGGTAAAATTTTTGTCCCATTTGGGGCAGGTTTTGGTATAAGCTTCTCACAAACCAGAGCTTCTCACAAGAAGACTCATGGTTTCGGTAGGGAACGTGTCACCTTTGTGGACGAAACGACATTCGTTGCCTCTTCTTGCCTTGATTTTTTTCTAGAGGTAACATAGACCAATAGGAGTGTCGTGTTAAATGTTGGAATTATTCGTGGTTCATTTGGACATTTTATACTTTAACTGAGTTTTCTAGGCATTTTATGTGCATAATCCAAATTTGAACTGCATGCACATGCTCCTGTGCACCAAAATGGGTTGAAAAATCATATATGTGTCCTTGGTTGCATGTTTAGGTCCCATGCAAGAAATGGGAATGAATTTCAAACACCTAGGCTCTTCGTGGCTCGGCCACAAACTTGAGAACTTGGTTTTGAAATTCTAGTAAATCCAAAACTCGTCTGAAATTCATGAGACTTGGCATGGTGTCATGGAATGGCACCAACATGCTGTGGTAAAAAAATTGTCCAATATGAGAGAAGGCGCACAAATTAACAACCAACAAATAGCTGTCACGTTATCATCACAAATGGTTGTACAGTATTATTTCAATCGTGGGCGTTCTACTGACCATTTACGTGCTGCCACGCATCCCACTTTTTCAATGGCAAGGAGGTGCCGTCCGGGCAGCTGTTTGACTAGACGAGAGGCGTGCGAGCGAAGTCCGTAGCGCAGGCTGGCCGGGAGGTGTGCGACCAGTCTTGCACTACGCAGGCTGACCGGGAGGCATGCGACCAGTCCTCCGCTATGCAGGCTCACCGGGAGGCGTGCGAGCAGTACGCTGCGTAGGCTCACCGGGAAGCGAACCCTTTGACCTCCATCACCACCCGCCTCGCTCTCAACTTCTCCATTAATGGTGCCCAAGCCGCTGTTTAATAGGCGGCCTTACTGATCTCTCTTCGCCTCCCATTCCCCTCTCGCCCGAATCCTATCTTCCAGAGCTCCACCTACTCCATGGCGCACAAGGATCATCTGCCACCAGTCTTCCAGTTTGGTGAAGTCGACTCCGAGCTGGAGGAGATAGAAAATAAGGAGGAATGGGACCTCAGGGACATGGCCCTGAACGAGCTGGCCGCTGCGGATGCTGCTCCCGCGCCCGTCCCAGCTCCCATCCCCGCGCCAATGACCATCCCCGTGGCATTGACGGGTTGGTCGCCGAGCACCATCGCAGAGCTGGAAGCCACGGGCGTCAGCGAGGTCCCCGCGGACCCACGCGAGCTCATGTACGTACCAGCGCCAGCGCCCCCGCCTGTGCTCGTGTGCGTCCCAGCACCCACTGCGGCACCGGTCCCCGTGCGCTTTCCTGCACCAGCCACGCCTGTGCCCGTGCGCGTGCCTGCATCCGCCGCACCCCCCTCAGCGTCATGGGACGCCGCCGTCGACCGCTACCTTGCAGCGCCGCGAGTCGCCATCCCCCCCGCGCCCCGCCCGTCGATCGCGCGACGAACGGCTCTTGGATTTGGAAGTCGATAACATTCTGGGATGGCTTGAAGGCTTGAACAACGACATCTCAGACGACGATAACACCGGCGCAGCACGCCGCCGCCGCCGCTGCAATTAGTTTTTTGTTTAATATTGTATCCCGATCGTATGAATGTAAAACCAGAGTGTCACTGAATGAAATCTATGGTTTTGATCAATTTAGCGTTTTTTCTCTGAATGTACAGACTTACCAAAGTAAAAATAAAACATCAACATCTTTCTTTGAATAAAACACTCATCGGAAACGTTTTCAGACTGAACACCCGTATGCAAAGCGAGAGCTGGGTTCCTTCGCAGCTAAGCCAAGGGAAAAATGTGGCACGCAGGTTTTGTGCATCTCTTCATCGCAAATGTTTCAGACTGAACACCCGTATGCAAAGCGAGAGCTGGGTTCCTTCGCAGCTAAGCCAAGGGAAAATGTGGCGCACAGGTTTTGTGCATCTCTTCATTGCAAACAATTTTGCATGATGACCTGTGTGCAATGACGTACAAACAATGTGGTAAGATTTGCATCTGTCATATTGGGTATAATTGCCATTTGTCAAAATGGAAAAATTGGCATTTGTCAATCTAGTAACATTGCCATTTGTCAATCTAGTAACATTGCCATTTGTCAACCTAGTAACATTGCCATTTGTGATCCTCAGAAAAAACACTGCCATTTGTCAAATTTTGCAGCTAAAAATCACTAGTATTGTAGTTTTTGCAAATGAAATTGTTGCCAACCACGTACTGAAATAGCTAGTTCAACTATATATACTAGCTAAATTTAAGTACGTAGTATAGTTCAACAATATCTATAGTCAGATGAACTGAATAAAATAGCCCCTAAATACTACTACTACAGAGGGGCTTTGTACTACTTCCAGCAGCCTCTCCTCTGCCGAGCACGCTCAGTAAGAGGCCGAGGAGGAGGAGCCTACCGACGAGCTGGAGAAGCGGAATCCGGCGCCTGCCGCTGCTGCACCTTTAGCGACGCCCAGCTCGAACGCCCTCTACTGCTCCAGACGATCCCTCTCGAAGCAGCGGGACTCCTCATATATCTCCGCATTCCGCGCCACTGCGGCAACTTCTCATGCGGCCACGGCGGCGGTAAGACGCTTTGCGTGCTCGACCAGGCACTCCTCCTCCCGCAGGAACTCGATGTAGCGCGCGGCAAGGTCGCTGATGCTCGTGCGGGCCTCCACATCCCGCCTTTGGGCCGTGGTGGCGGAGCGGGTGATGACCCCGGCGGTCGACGGTCGGGAGGCGGCCACCTCCCGCCTTCGGGCCGCGGTGGCGGAGCGGGTGATGTCCACGGCGCCCAATGGTGGGGTGGCGGCCAAGACGGCCACCACCCACCTTCGGGCCGTGGTGGCGGAGTGGGTGATGGCCTTGGCGGGCTTTGGTGGTGTGGCGGCCATGGCTGCCGTTGGTGGGGTGGCGGCAACGGCTACCGGCAACAGCTGCCGTCGGGCAGCGGCGGCGGAGCGTGTGGTGGGTGTTGTGCGCATACCCAACAGGGACGCCACGGGCAGGACATGCTGCCCAGGACTGCGCCGCCGCCGCGGTGTAGCCTCCCAGCTTGAGCTGTCCTCAGACGACGGCAGAGTGGCTGAGCGACGACGACAGACCGGTGCCATTGGTGATGGTGGGAGAAGCAGACGAGATAAGCTACGGGGAGGGAGGGGAAAATGCGATGCCGACTCGCCGGCCGTGACTGTTTATAAAGAAGGCCGGTAAGCATTGTTTTTTTTGGGATTTCGCCGAGTCGGGTGGGAAGCTTGCGCGGGAACCTGTGCGGTTGCGTGGGAACGGGCTCACCGATGATTCATTGGCGCCTCTTCGAGCTAACATTTGGCCAAAAGAACGCCTGTGCGGTGCTCAAGCTTGCGCTCTAAGCCTTCTGCGGCAGCGCGGTGACAAGACGTGCGAGAGGAGGATGAAATGACACGTACACAAACGGTTAATAAAAAAATGTTTGCGATTTAATTACCTAGCACACGGCCGCTCTCTACGCAGCGTCGCGAATGATTGTTCGCCCACTGTGTGATGTGGAACGCGACGTAGTTTCACATCACGCCGCCGGCTCGCAACTGTCGGCCGGCTTGTAGACGGCCATTCCCTGCGTGTTCAACTGCTCTATGCGTGTGGTTGCTCGTGGTTGAGGCGGCCGCGGCGCGCTCTGCTCGCGTCCCACCACGCGCGCTCTGCTCACGTCCCTCCGCGCGTGCTGCAAGCGTTTCTGGCTGGTGCACAATCACTTACGATTGGGGTGCCTTATGCATGCGGTTACGCCGGACGCGGCGCCATGACGCAGTTACGTGTGGCAAAAAATGCCCTGCAGACATGCCGAGAATCCCGGCCGCCCGGCCCTCATTTATTCCCGCAGCCATTTACCTTCATCTCTCGCGCCCCACGACACAATAAGCACACCCACGACGACACATACAGAGAGGATATCCAGCGGCTCCAATGGCGCACCCGGCTCCAATTGCGCTCCCAGCGTCTGACTATGACGATGGGCGGCAGTTCACCACGCCTCACGTAGTGGACACCCACGTGAGGAGGAAGGACCTCTCAGTGGTGTACACCAATGAGATGGTCTCGGTGGAGAGCTCCATCCACACTATGGAGCAGTTGCTTGCTGAGGACGAGTACCAAGTAGTCGGCTTCGACCTCGAGTTCACCGGCGATCATGTCGGGTATGATCAGAAGGTTGTCGTCGCCTAGTTGTGAATGCGCCATCACATCCTCGTCTACCACTACTCCCTGGCCACAAAGCCTTGTGAGTGTTTCGCCAGGTTTATCAACAACCCCGACTACAGGTTTGCTACGCTGGACACCTTCAACGATCTAAAGGTGCTCGAGACTACGGGCTTGGCCTGCCAGAATCTTGTTGACATCCAAGGCTAGTACAGGGTCTGGGGCAGAAAGAAGGCGAAGGACTCCCTGGTTGACCTAGCCGTGGCCATCATCGACCCCTACTACAGAGGCATGAAGGATGAGTGCAAAAAGAACAAGGATGCCTGGCATGAGGCCTGAGTGTGGAGACTGGATGAAGAACACATCAAGTACGTGGCCAAGGACGCGTACACAAGCTACGAGATGTACAGGCGGATCGTTGACATGAGGCAGTGCGTCCTTCCCGTGGACGACAAGGGATCGAGCCACAAGTAGAGTAGTGGCGGCAGCGTCACAAGAAGTAGATGATTAGATGATCGTTTCTCCTAGTTTAGAATGCATGTAATTGTTTATTGAGGTGTGTGCGAATGTTTTGTATAGTCACCTATGTAATTGGATGTTTAATTTGGTTATATATGTTGTTCTTCTGTAGACTGAGCAAATTACAACGCAGACGGACTAAACTAGGGAACCCGTCGGTGATGATTTCATCAATCGCTGACAATTGTATACCAGCAAGCGTTTGCCCACAACACACATGGGTTATTAGCAGGAATCGTCCATGTTGTTATCCATCTTCCCACACATTTTGGATTACTGACCTGTTTGCCGTGTATCACACACATCTTGTTAAGTTGAACCATTTCTGTTGTGTTGGGTAATCACAAACAGTTCATCCGAGTGAACTGTATGTCGTGTATCACACACACCTCGAACTGGCTGCCCATTTCTGTTGTGTTGGGTAATCACAAACAGTTCATCCGAGTGAACTATATGCCATGTATCGCACACACCATGCACTGGCTGACCGTGTTTGTTGTTCTGGCTTATCGCAAATAGTTCATATGGATCAACTGTATGCCACGTATCGCACACACGTCTCTAATCTGAATCGTTTTTGATGTCTCTGGCATCGCAAACAGTTCGTCTTATTGGGGACGGTTTTTTTACGACACCGTTTGTGATTCATGCATCGCACACAGTTTGGTCGCGGGGTCTCTGATTCATGTGTCGCGTTAGCGGTCGCCTGCAGTAGTGTAAGGAGGCACTTGCTTGCGTGCGGCCATGGACCATGTGTGGCCCTACTATCAACCTCTCCACCAACATCCCTCTTCCGGTGATTGTCGTTTGTTGACCGCGTTGACCACGCCGCGCCGAGAGCACTAACGCGGTTGACGACTGCGAGGCCTAGGAAGGGAATGACCCGGAGCCGGCGAAGACACAGCAGTGGATGCCCACGCGGAGGGGAGTATGAGGGTTGACTGGTTCAGCTACGGGGTGAGGCCGCCGTCGCCGGAAAATAATAGCAGGTGCGGGTGGGTAGAGGGATGGCCTGGCCAGCGGTGGGAGTAGGGTGGGAGTAGGCAGTAAAGCCGACGCTGGTTTGGGCGGCTGGAGCAGGAAGATCAAAGATTGAAGAAGCACGACGGCCGTTGGATGGACATCCAACAGTCACTGCTGCTAGAATCGTTTGTTGATTATAAGTTGACAAAGCCTTACGTAGGCGTCAACTTAGTCAGCCAACAAGTCAGCCTAGAAATATGTGGCGTGTACAGCCCATTTGCTATTATTTTTACAATTTAAAGCCCATTTACTAATTCATATAGAATTTATTACATCCCATTTGCCATTTTTAGAATTGCTACCCTTTTCTGGTCAAGACCAGGGTTAAAAAATTGCTAAAAAATATGCGAAATTTTTGAAATTTCGCATATTTTTGCTGGGGTCCGAACTATTTTTAATCCCAAAATTAGGAGCGAGATTAAAACTAATTTAAAAATATATATTAAAATCCAATGAAATATAAAATCTCAAAGAAGAAGAAAAACAAAATATGACACTAATTGCCCATTTGTTGTGTTTTTTTTTACATTTGCAGCCCATTTCATATTACTTTTATGATTTACTCCCCATTTTCTGGTCAGGCTGAATGTAGCCCTCCTTGTCTTGAAAGATTTGCAGCCCAGCAAGTCGGAGAAAACAAATAGGCCTAGGTTGGGTATTCTTCAAACGAAAAATGGTGGGCTACCATTTTCCCAAAGAAAAAACAGCTGGCCTGGTCATGTTGTTAGACGGGCCACAGACACCACACAACCCAGTTTATACGCTGCTCCGTCTGAACAACCAAAAAAAACTGCTCGAGCTGCTGGATCCCTAGTGTGAGCCGCTCCTTGTGCAATTCTGTCGTTAATTGACTATACGTTGACAATGATGTCGGTCCTAGATATCAGCAAGGTGGATATGAGTAAAAAAATTGAGGGGTGGATCTGAGTAGTAAGGAGGCACTTGCTTGCGTTTGGTAGTGGACCTGGTGGGTCCCTATTGTCATACTCTCAAGTACAGTTCTCCCCTGATTCACCATGTTGACCATGTTGACAAGGCCGGACGGCGGCGCCCCGGCGAGAGCACCAAGGCGGAGGACGACGGCGAGGCCTCGGACGGGAATGAACAGGAGCCGGCGAAGATGCGGCAGTGTGGTCGTAGACGGTGGGGAGTACGAGGGTTGACTGGTTCTGGTGCGGGGTGGGCTGCCGTCGCCGGAGAAGAATAGGATGTGTGGGGGAGTAGAGGGATTGCCTGGCCAACATTTCATGGTACGACATGGCGGCGATCCTGGCACGGCACCGCAACCAGCCGTCCCGCTGGCGCTGGTTTGGTTTTGGCGCCTGGATCGGCCAGACCCAAAAACTCAGCATGCTCGATAATAAGAATTAATTTTACATGGCTACAACTTATTGTAAAATGAAGCCGAGCACTTTTTTTTCATTAGGTGTGAAGCCGAGCACATTCAGAAGCCCTTGGATAAAGTGGGGTCGCCACATGTGTTGGGTTGGGCTGGGCATTCTTATCAAAAAATAATGTTGGGCTGGAACTTTTTATCATAAAAAAACTCGGCTTGTCAAAAAACTTGTGGTACCTAGGTTTCAAACGGGAGACCTGGGCAGCACAATCCATAAAACATACAAATGCAACGGAAAAAAATTGTGATATTTATTACAACTTGCCGCTAATAATTGTTAGATGTTGACCACGTTGACTACGATTTGCATCGGCTTCAACCTAGTGGTACCAAATAACAGTCTGCTGATTGCACGAAGAAAATGGTGTGAGAAAAAAGACTGGTCGCTATCTTTGCCTAAGAATAATATCGACTGAATGTAAAGATACTCTCATAGCTTTATTTATTTATTTAGGGGAGCATGAGCATGTAGCTGGGCTGGATTCATGTGAGAGCCTCCCTCCCAGTTAATTATGGGCTCTTCTATTGGGCCTAAATCACTGGGGGTCCTCGACAAGTGGAAGATTTGTTCCCTAGAAAAAAATTGTTTGTGCTACGTACGGGGCACTAACCTCTCAACAAAAAACATACGAGGCACTAAAGGATCGGAGCGTGCAACGACTTCCAGAACATTGTTTTTATCATTCTAACACCACTATTTATTCAACCAACAG
The DNA here is from genome assembly GCA_039707655.1 of Elymus sibiricus. Lineage (NCBI taxonomy): Eukaryota > Viridiplantae > Streptophyta > Magnoliopsida > Poales > Poaceae > Elymus > Elymus sibiricus. The sequence continues at coordinate 240,372,721 of CM077676.1, forward strand.
ACAAAATATATTACTCATTGTACATTAAAAACACCAGCAACATCCATGGCTCTATGTTGTTTTAGTAAAAGGGGTTTGCCGCCAATTTTCCATTAATAGAAACCACTAGAGGTTCACAGCAAACTAGAGACCTACAAAGGAGCCTTGGGATTGAAGATACCACCAGGGGTCGGGGTGCAACAGAAGCAGTAAGCAGGCCAAAAGAGTAAAGACGCAGCTCTCTCTTCCAACCAAACATCAGCCAACATTACAGAAGGGCTACCAAAAAAACCAAGTGTATGCATCAAACTTAATAAAGATCCTACTACACGAAGTGTACGCATCTAACTAGCTGGCTCAGTTAGACATTACTATTTATTAAGCTGTGGAGATTGGCTGAAGGCTTGAACTAGATGGGTGCCTGACGGGGGAAATTCCAGCCAGCAGGTCGAAGTCTGATACATGTGACCCTCTCTCCTACTTTGGGCTGTAGAGCGTGGCGGCACATATCAGGGTATGGTGCATGGAGAGACGCATGGTACGCTGTGTACACACAGTTTTGCCTGATGAACGGAACCGCGCTGCCATCAGGATCCTTAACGTTGGTAATCTCCTGGTTAATCGGATAATTCAGTCCGAGAAACAGAGAGCGTGTGCCGAGGCTAGTTACCGGCCTCCAGTCAAAAATTCCTGAAAGCCCAAAGAAGCTGGGATCCTGCTGAAAGACCATGCAGTGACTGTGATTGTATTCCGCGAAGCAACACGTCCGGTACATGCGAACGATCATCAATCGTTCGCCGTCGTCTGATCGAGCCAGGAACCACCTGCAACTGCCATGCCGCTTTTCTTTGAAAGGTTCTGGGATTAGGAAGGGAAGGGACACCACGCGGCCTACAACATCATATCAAGTTGGAGTCAAATAAAAATGGGCTGGTACTGTAAATCTAAGAACAACATGTTCAGAGCATGAATATTTTTTCAGTAAATGTTGACAGTAATATAAGCATGGGAAGGATGATTTGATTTCACCAAAATTCTACTACATCTGATCACCAATGTGGGACGTTTTGGCAGTTCGAATTAAACTTTCAAAACGTCCACGTTACTGAACAGAGGGTGTATTTGACAGCGTGGTGTTAATTTCTAACAACAATGTCATGATTGTAACTCTTCTCAAACTATACTCTGACAATAGGAAGCAAGGCATCATGATATCATAGGAAATTAGGAGTAACATACTGCTGTAACAGCCATTTGTAGCGATGACTGGAGTAGGCCAGCAATATGTCCAGCCATAGAAGGAGTCCACAGCGTAAATGAAGCCCTTGTGTTCAATGGCATCAGAGAGCCATGGAGGATGTATGATCCTGCGATGGACATGGAGATTTATCCACTTACTGCAGTGACCTGTCAGATAGGCGAGACCGCAGTTGAAGAACGCAATTAGCCTGAAGTCTTTATAATTCGCAGATCTTGTGGGCACTTGGCAGATTACAACCTTGAGCAAATCAAACTTGGTATCATGTTGGCTACTGTAAGATTCCGAGTATTCTGGGCCGCGGTGCCAAAGCAGTGCAGTGTTAATCAAAGGAAGGGGTATCAATCGCCGGGTGTAGACCTCCACGAGCATCCACCTGCCGCATCCGTCGATGAGAACCATCCAAGACGTGTTCATGCCAACCCAGTACATACCATTAATGTAGTTGAGGGTGACGGGGATCGGATCGCAGTCGAGGGGGTTGATGCTCGCCACCCTAGGATCCTTAAGCTGCGTGACACACCGTTTCTGAAGATAAGGCAGCATTAGCAAGCAGGGAGCTGGCTTAAAAAGCTCCGGCCTGAGGGCTTTGAGTAAACGGTACAGCCCCGACGAGCACGCGGCGAACGACATGGTACTGAGATTGTCCACACACGAAACAATGAGTTTCATTACCTCTGTGGGTAGCGAATTCCAGCCACACTTTTGGCGGATGCTGCTTGGTTCTGCCATTGTTAGTGCTTGGGTTTCGGAAGAGGGGGGAGGCGCCTAGCGGGGATGGAAGATTTGATGATTTTGTGCTGGCGAGGATGGAGAAGCGAATATGTGCTGCGGGAAGTGGACAGGTGATGATGACAATGTAACAACAGCACACCACTTGACTTACGGGACACATCCCAGCAGCGTAGGGTCATATCGATGCGAGACAATTTGACTGATTACAGTACTACTAAAATATACTCCTATAAACTACAGTACCTACTATAGTGGAGTAGGACTGTGCTCTACCGGAGTAGTATAGTAAATAGTACAAATTCAATGCCCGAGCGTGGAACTACTAGGAACCACCATCGGTGCTAACGCCAATATCCATCAAATGTTCGCTGGGAGACATGGCAATTGCACACGCCCGCGTCGCAGTTACATGTGTAAGGGTGGCAGTTTTGTCAAATACCATGGGCTTAAAAAAAAGGCCATCGTCGGATGGAATCTGGCGATTATGTGGGCGTTCGCCAGGATTGGGATCGTGGCGAACGTTCGCCAGGTATCATTACTAACTAGTAAGTAGTACTGGTAGATGCTCATAATTAATTAAACAAACGTACGGGCGACACACACACTAACTACTTCTCGCATGCTGGCCAGACCCAAACGCCATCGTTCTCTTTCTCATCCTTGTCGGCGGCAGCCCACCGTGCTTGTTGGATCTCTGCCCAGCTCTCCTCAGCATCGTGGTAGCTACCGCCACGATCCTGGCAGGTGGAGGCATCGGGCCATGCTGGCCAGAGACCGTTGTTCTCCTTCCCGGCCTTCTCGGTGGCAGCCCGCCGTGCTTGGATCTCCGCCCGGCTCTCCTCAGCAGCGCGTGCGGTAGATTCTTTCTTGCGGCGATGGGACTCTCATTTCTTGAGTGCTTTCTGCCTTTTCCGCTCCTTCTGTGTGGCTTTGGCCTCCTCTTGCTCCACCGCCCATTCGACCATGGCAGCTTCAAAGTCCGCCCACATAGGTGTGCGGTCGCGGGCGGCGATGAACTCGCCGCGGTGGGATGCCATCGCTTAATTACCAGTTCGTGTGCGGTCGCGGGCGGCGATGAACTCGGCGCGGCGGGATGCCATCGCTTCCTTACCAGTTAGTGTGCGGCGCAGTGGCATGAACGACGACACTTGGAGAGAGCTCTAGGACGGGGTGGCCGGACAACCGTATAGTGCAGTGGTTTTTAGAGCACTCGAGATCTGATTGCCTATGAGAACCGTGTGCGCTGACCTATTGTGCGTTGTCTTCTCAATGGCCGGAACCCCAGCCACGCGTGTTCACCTGGGCATATGCATTACCAAGTTAAGTGTTCATCATTAGTCTTCGCTCAATGGAAGCAGCTATCTAAGCATGTGGACACCGACGCTCTCACCGATTTCATTACCAAGATCCGTACGTCTGCCCTTAGCCTTTGTCCTGCAGCCCGTGAGAGCCAGCTCCCTCGAGTGTGATTTGTGCTGCTTTATCTTCGTTCGTTTTGTTGGGCCTGCGTGCCTTTTGCCTGCTTGGCTGTATTAAACCTTCCTTGTTGCCATACTGTTCATGTTGCTACTCTGTGATTTGGCTGGTTGGGCGGGCGATTTGCCTTTTCTCTAAAAAAATCTACCGCTTCCTGGATCCTCTTTGATCATCGGAACCAGTTTCTCGACTCACAGCCATCATAATTTGCATTTGAATGCACTTTCCAGTAATATTATTTTTGCCGGGGCATATAACATACACTATTTTTTAACCCGAATCCAACGTCGAATTCTTTTTTTTTTGAATTGTTTGGATTGCTTACCACATGTGTCACGTGGTTCTGACGTCGAACTTTATACTGGAGTACTATTTCCGTACTAGTTAAAATTACGGTAAAAAATATAGGTCGAAAAGTCAAAATACGAGAGGTGCTAGTAAACCGGGACGGAAGTAGGAGTAGTAGGGGCTACTAGAGTAGAGCGCGGCGCTGCAGGGGAGTCTCACCTCGCTCGTGGCGCGGCAGTAAAGCCGTCATATCACAAAACCCCACCACTCCCAGTAATAAGTGGCCTGGTAAAATGAACGGACAAGCAACCATCATATCACTCCTGTCTTTATTGCATTTCATCTCTCTCCAGTCCGGTTCATCTCTCCACATTTACGGTGGATCCTAAAGCGGCACGCTCGGTACCTATCTACTAGTAGTACTCAAGTTGCAATTCCAATTGCACGGCACAACTTCGTGTACAAAGCGATTTGGGAGTAGTAGTAGTACTTGCAAAAAAATAGTTCGTATAGATTTTTTGAAAAGTCAAACTTTACAAACTTTGACCAAGTTTATATAGAAAACTACTTGTATCTATAATAGTTAATATACAGATTATGAAACTATGTGTTGTGATGAATCTAATGAAATATGTTTTGCGCTCTAGATGCAAATATTTTTCTCCAAAAACTAGGTCAAATTTAGTGAAGTTTGACTTTTGAAAAGTCTATATGCACTACATTATGGAACGGAGGGTAGTAGGAGTCACTCGTAGGAGTACGTGCTAGTACATACGGTATGCCGCCAAAGGCCACTACTCCCTCCCCGGTGCATAAGGCGTAGATCGAATGGCTGATCTGCGGGATTCGCTTGAACAGTAGCTGCTGCATCGGTACTGTTCTGGAACAATCACAAGGGCACTTGTCCGTAAAATTTGCATGACTCCCGACCAGTGAGATATAACTACTACGATAGAGAAAAATCTACAGAGAGATGGAAGTACACAATCAAATGAGAATGAGTCCCACCATTTATAGCTCATCAACAAACAATCAATGGAGTTTTCACTTCTCATTCTTGCATTTCTTTTGCATTGAATCATTTCACAAGGTTGTCTACTATTTTACTAATTTTACCAAAACCGCATCGTAATATTCAAACGTGCATTCGCACGTGTGTATACATATATACTAGTTGTCCTAGTGCATAAGCCTAGATATAGAGAGAGACGTGTACTAGAGAGAGACGTGTACTGCGATATATAGTGTTGAACTTCGTGCTATGTATGTACTCTACTTACAAAAAGTAACAAGCGTACGGATACAAAAGGTTTTCAAACTTGTTCCTTTTATACATAATTAATTAAGGACGCTAATAAGTCCCGAGCGTTCGGGATTTATCATTTTCATCCCAATACCATAGAAAACTACGAGTACTCCTAACTACTAATGGGATCACCTTATGACAATAAATTATTCCTAATAAAAGCCACGGCGCTCGCAGGAGCGCTTGCGGCGCGCCACGAGTGCCCTGGTGCGCGGCTGTTTCCCAGCGCGGTGAGACAACGCCTCTTCCTTGGCCTTGCAAGTCGCGCGGTGAGACAACGCCTCTTCCTCGGCCTTGCAAGTCGCGAGCGCGATCTCACCGGTCTGGTGATCCGGCGCCAACAGGTACTCCTCCTCGCTGGAAGCGTGCACCCGATCGACGTACCGCTAAGCGTAGATGAGGCGCATCGACTCGACTGCACTCAGGGCTTTGGCACGGGCGTCCTTCGCCACCCACACGACCCTCGCACGAGCCTTCTGCCAAAGAGAGAATTGCCTGACTCTCTTGGAGGCGACATAGGCCTGCCAGGCAGCATCCCTCGCGGCGCGCTTCTCTTCCTCGGCCTTCTTCTCTGCCTCCCTTTTGGCGCGCTCCGCCGGAGGCAAAGCCTCCCACAAGGCGACCTCCATTTCTTGCCATAGCTCCTCCAAGCTGGGCAGCTCGGGGGCCGGCGCGACGTCCTCCTCGTAGTGGGGCGCCGACACGTCCTCCGATTCGCGTGCTGGCGAGTCTGGGAACGCCGACGCGTCCACCTCAACGCGTCGCGGCGACGGCGAGGAGCGGAATGCTGACGTGTCCTCCTCGAATCATGGCGGTGAGGAATGGAATGCCGACACGTGACCCTCCGCGCGGGGCAGCGAGGGGCGCCTAGGGCTAGGAAGGGGCGATGCCATGGTGGTCGACGGGTCCGTAATTGAGATGGAGGGCGAGGAAATGAATGTGAGTGTTCTTCAGAATGCCGTGGGAGGCGCATTATTTATAGCGAGCAATCGTACACCAACGTAAGATAGGTTGCGTGATTAACGTAACAGCTAGGTGGGCATTTTTTTGTTGGAGGAAATTAAGGGGGAGGTGGGGGGCACCGAGCTGAATTCAGGGGGCGAGGTGGAGATATTGCTGGTCACAACGGTTTAGGGTTTAGGTGATCTGCGATTTATTAGGCAGGAGGAGATTGGACGAGCACGGGAGGGAGAGTCAACAATCGGCTATACTAGTACGATATAGCATTAATATATGGCCCACATGTTTCTCTCACAAAGTGTGTTGGAGCTCGTGCTACAGCCGGCTGTAAGTTTGTAGCCCGCTTCTCTTCTCTCTCCTCTTCTCTCTCATCCAACTCAGCAAAAATATATTAGTATTTAAAGTATTACAGCCCGCCTACATCACCTTATTGTACTACTTGCTCTCATGCATGTAGATTGTTTTCACACGGGGAGGACAGGTGGGACTACGGGGGGGGGGGGGGGGGAGGAGAGTCATGCAGCAGACTGTTTTCACACATGGAGAGGAAAAGATTTGGAGGCGAACGGGTTTCCTGGTAGGCCGAACGAGAAAAATGAATCGAGAGGGAGGTGGGCGCATGAGGCGGTTGAGTTAAACGAGGCACAGTTTAATTACTACTGTACATCACAGCTAATACTTTAAGATTTTCTGAATTCTCTTAGAGTAAGTACAATAATGAGCTTATAGCCTGCTTACATGGCACTTTTGCCTATGTGGAGTAGAGAGAAATGGAAAAATGGTGGGACTGGGCTCTCATTCAAGAGCCTAGCTATATGCGTACTCCTTGGCAAATGCAAGAAATACAAAGAACAAGATAGAGAGAAGGTAAAAAAACAGTACTCTTATAGCCAACCTTATAGCTAACCTTGTTGTATGAGTGACTATAAGTGATGACTATATATGACATGGCAACATCATATAGCCTAACGCACCCGGATGGAGGAAGTAGTACTCTGGTCTGGTGTGTAAGGCTCACTAGGAATCACATCGTGACCAAGGTGGATGACTACTGGCTAGTAGCGATTACTCGTCTCGTTCCTTTCCTCCAATCAAGATCTTGTTTAGTTAATTAAATAGAGTTGGTTTCCCACGATATGCATGCAATTGTATTCTCACGGTGCGGTCAATGCAGCCCCCTCATGAAGACCAATGGAATTCCCATCCGCTGGCATGCTAGTCGTTTCCACCAATGGAAAAAAGGAGAAAGGACCGGTAGAGAGTAATTAGCATGAGTAATTCGCATTAGGAGATGAGCCTTAGAGAGAGGGTAAATCGGAAAAAATGCTCATTTATAGCCGTCCGAAGTCTCAAAGGGTGCGACCGCGCGAGAGAGGCGATGGTCGTGGGAGGCGCGACGCTTGACGGAATTAAGTCAAAGTTGCATGCACACGCCGGCATGGCGTGCGAACACGCAGATCCTATACTGTCAGCCCTATGAAGTGGGTCTAATAGACATGACATCTAGTGGGTCCCCCATAGTACTAGAGAACTCTTTGGGGGCATGCAGCCGTTTATCCACCGGGGAAGCCACTACCCCACGCCGTTCACATGCCCTACTCAGCATTTTTACAATTGGAAAACTGCTAGCAGTTCGCTCCTACTCGTCCCTGTCCTTTAACATTACAGCAGTTCACTCCCACTCGTCCCGTCCTTTCGCATTACAGCAGTTCCACTTCTCCTAGCCCTCCTCCAAACTCCATGGCCTCCCAAATTTCCATGATCGGCGGTGAGTACAAGGTTAAAGCCATCACCGGCGATGAGTTTGACGTCATCTACACCCGTTCTTCCGCGACGGTGCAAGGATGCCTTGGTCGCTTCCAACGCATGTCCCAAAATTCAAATGATGAGTGGGTCGCTGGGCTAGATGTTGAGTACACCATAGTCTTGGAGAACGAGAAGTTTCTAAAGGAGGAAGAGAAGAAGAAGCCCGCCGTGATCCAGGTTTGCGTACATAACTTGTGCTTGGTGTACCACATATGCCATGCCAACGTAAGGTGTCAGAATTTTGAAGACTTCCTCAAGGACGAAAGAGTCAAATTCGTTACTGTAGACTTTAACAACGACAAGGAAGTCCTGGGTCGGATAGGCCTCGTTGTACACCAGCCCTTCGACCTCTAGAAGAAATGCCTGGTGTCCTCCTCTCAGCCTTCAATGCTGACCCTGGCAGAAGCCATGATTGATCCTTCATATGGTAAACTAAAGAAACCTCACTATAGGTTTCATTATTCATGGGAATGTAAGAAGATAGATGAAGCTCACATCGAGTACGCAGCACTGGATGCCTACCTTTGTTTAAATATCTACAAGGGTTGGATGAAGAGGCGGAGCCTAGTGTCCGGTTCAAGCAAGGAAGTATCGGCGAAGAGGAAGAGGGACAAGGATGAAGTCGAGGATGTGGAGAAGGAATCTGAGTAAGGTGGCATTGCCGTTGCTCATGCTGGTTCTGATGCAGTGTCAACCGGATTAGTTGCTTAGTTTTATTTCTGTGTGCTTAGTTTTATTTCAGGGGTGTGTTGTGTTGAGCCCCCAGCAGAACTATGTTATGTTCTTTCTTGTTACTTGAACTCTTTACTGTACGTACTAGTATTTCTTACAGTTCGAGTTGTAGATGGTACTACTACTCGTTTCTTCACCTTCCTACTGTACCTAATAAGTACTAGTAGTATTATTTCCATCCGTCTAACTAGTTGGTACTATTCGTCTGTACTACTCATTTCTTACACAATATCTATAGCAATTTGGGTCAGTCAATTTGTGAAAGAAGAAGTTCGCCGGAGGGAAGGAAGAAGACGGCAGAGATGCTACCCCAGTATCTATATTATGGTGGCAGGGTGCCCATGATCTATCTTATGAGTGTTGGGTGTGGGATGCAGTTCGCCGAAAAAAATGGATCGTGCCCGGGGTTAGATGGATGGCAAGGGGGGAGCACGGTGGTGGGAGGCGGTTGAGGGGAGGGCAGGGCGGCGGCAGCAGGCGGTTAGGCCTGTGGCGGCTCGATGTTTGAGAGAGAAGATGAAGAGTGCATCATTTTCAGAGGTTGAAGAAGCCCTTCTGGCCGTCCATGTTGCATCCAACGGCCCACAAGAGTCGACTGACCCAAATTGTTCCTTCAGATTGGATTATCCACATGGCGTTCAAGGTCTCGAGGGTAGATTCCACGTCCGCACCCGGTTTGTGGCCTCGGCGCGGACGCGACCGGCTTCCGCCGCGACAGCCACCATGCGGGCCTCCTCCTCGCGGGCGGAGACCACAATGACCCACTAGCTCCTCCTCCTCACCGGCGTGCTAGAGCACGCGCTCGTCCTCCTCCTCTTCGTACGCTGCGGGCATAGACGCGGCTCCAGCTGCTCGCGTCCTTGGCAGCGCGGCGGCATCGCCCGGAGGGACTGCAGACGATGTGAGCGGGCGAGCCTGCGACTTCATGGCACCGGGATGGCGGGGACACGGCGGTGATGGGCGAGAAATGGTCGGCCGGAGCAGTACCACATTAATTAGCACAACATCGATACGGAATCCTCTGCAAGCGCGTGCACCGCGGCCGCACGGTCGATCGAACGGTGCGTCACGGTGTCGCGCTCGAAGGACATCCACCGAACCTTTGTGTGTGTGTGTGTGTGAAAACAATCCCCGAATATCATGCTACACTTTTTTGCTGGAAAAGTTCTTCATGCTACAATATTTTCATATATTTGAATTTAGCTTTAGCTCGTGCTTATTTGGATTTGGACGTTTTAGGTGCACCCTAATAGTATTTTTTTGAGAGAGATTCTGTGGGTGTGATGGAGAGAGAACGTGTGTATGTGTCTATATGTGTTGTGGCAAAAGGGCAATGTGGAGACGGTATGTGTGTGATATAGAGAGGTGTGAATGTGCAAATGATCATGTATAAGTGAGACATAGAGAGATGCCGAGATATGGTGTATGCGTGAGAGAACGGTCTTGTATTTGTGTTTGTGTGTGTGTGTGTGTGAGAGAGAGAGAGAGAGAGAGAAAGGCATCCGTAACACAACAACCATCTCTCTCGATTCGACCCTCCCTCGCACACTCGCATGTAACACATGCATCAACGCACACATTTTCACACCCTCACCCAGCCCCTGCCCGCCTCAAGGCCTCTCTCTTTCTCTCTCTCTCTCTCTCTCTCTCTCTCTCTCGCACACACAATCTCTTCCCGAAAACCCTATTTAGCATGTACAACTCCGTCACATACACCCTATACCATGCACACACATTTATCTCTCGCTATGTCTTTCTGCCTCACAAACACACTCCCCATAGTCCTCTCTTCGTATCCCCACATGGTCTCTCTATATTGCTTAAACACTCACGCACACGATGTATCCATCTCGCACCATTAGCCTCTCTCGCCTACACACAATGCACACACATTCTCTCCCTAGGTTTGATTTCTCTCAATATTTCACACACACCCCCCTCGCATACTATCCATCCCCGTCCAAGGTTATATAGTGACCACTATCGCTTGTGCTTCTCTTCACCCCGGCATGCACACCACCTCGATCTTCAAGGAGGGCATCGGGAAGAACGAAGACGCCGACCAGACCGCACTAGAGAATGCGGGGCCAGTTGGAAGCACGCTAACATAAAAGCGGCTGACTAACTCCTTTGCTCTCTCTCTCTCTCTCCCGCACAAAAATATCAATCCCAGAACCCACAAGGCCACAAGCACACACACAAGCTCCCACCTCTCGTCCATGTTTTTTTGAGCTCTCTCATCAAACCTTTTGTCTCTTCTCCTTCCAAATGTACAAAATCTCGATCACACGCACGCATCTCACTCTGTATATATACATGTCTCCATCTTTCTCACAGACCTAACTTCTTCCTCCCTATACAAATGTCCCTCTCTCGCACACTTCCTCTCTCTCTCTCTCTCATGAGGTTTCTCTCCTACTCTCTCACCCACATATATACAATCTTTCCCGCCCTCTGTCTCTCTCTTCCATGGGGTGTATATTTTGTGTGTTGCGCGCACACATCACTCTCCCACCATTGCTCCATCGTCACACACTCTCTCTCTACGCTTCATTCACAAACGCATGAATTCACACATTGGGATGTGTTCAAATATTGTTTTGGACTGGATCATGTAGAGTTATTGATGCTTTTGTTGCATCCAACTAATTAATAATTATGAAATGCATTTAGATTTTCATTTGAGTTGGATTATGTGAGTTTGAGTATATTGTGAAGTACCATAGACTTGGTATTCATCTTAGAATTCAACAATGATTCTAACTGTTGAATTGTATAAACCATTACATTCGAAGTCAATAGCTTAATATATTTATTTGACAACTACAACAAATATTAATGTCACGACAGTAAACTAAGAAAACAGATGTATACTAGTACTCCTAGTTGCTTAGCCCAATCATCCAACACGCCGGACGAGGAGTACAGTGTTACAAATTTTCAGGTCGGCGGCAAAATCTCCCGCTTCCATCGATATCTCCCGTGACTCAGATTCGAGCAATGCGAAATGACCATCATACCCTTTGTACAACTGGCCGAAGGACGATGTTGGGTCGGGGTTTGCTTTGGTAACTTCACGTTCACCCCGCCCAGCCACCCCCACCCCCGCACCCAGAGGACACCTCAATAATCCTCATTTTCTATTCCCACAGAAAAATACACTTCTCCACGGCACCGCAGCACCCCACGACAAGCCGACTGCGGTTAGCCGACCTTCCTGCCCATCCCCTTCAACATCAGCGCACTCGTCCACCGCGGCGCATCTGCCTCATCGACGACGTCGTACGCCACACTAGAGCTGGTCCACCATCGCCGTCGTACACCGCGCAGGAGCCGCTTCCCCGGCGACGGCGTCCACGGTCTCGGATCTGCTTCCCAGTAGCCGACGGCAAGGGCAGCAGCAACACCATCGGCGACAATGAACTGACTCCTGTTGACGCCCATGATGCACAGACGAGGCCACGTCATTCGTGCTCCTCTGCAATTGGTAATGTGTACATTGATTCTCTTAGCTATACTTGTGCAGTTCCGATTTTGTTCATACCTACCCATCAAATTTCCGTGCTGCTATTGTTCCTATTTCCTGGCTGCTATTGTTCCAGTAAAAGTAATTGGTTATAGCTTGCATTATCCAATAGAATATCATCTTGTAATTGGGCGTCCCTCCTGTATTGTGGTGTGCTTGCGTAGGTTCTTCATCTCTAACCAGTAGTGTGGCAGATGGTTAAAAGTTTTTGAGAATAGCAGGGAGGTGATCCCCCAGTTCTATTGACTCAGAATGAGACCACAACGTATTTGCAGCAAAGTTGAATAACCACAAAGTAGGATATTAAAAATTACTTGTGCCAACATTGCAGATGAGTGCTTTAATGTTGCCTACAAGATGTGTGAGTATTACTATATTTTTCTTGCCATGTTGGGATTTTACATTACTACTAATGCCAACATGCAGAGGGGAAATGAAGATCAAATACGGGATGTTGGGGACAACTTCAAGGAACGTCGCAAGATAAAGACAAGCTGCACCGAACCTGTAAAATGAGCTTTGGTAAGTAACAACCTTTCAATTACTTTGACATGGTATGTGTCTGGCAGCAGTATTGTAGACAGGACCAGGCCAGGCCCTGGACAAGCCCCAAGCGAAAAACAACGTCAAACTATGTTGTGTGCTTGGCTCGGGTTCTTGCCATGCAATCCAGCGGTGTGGCAAATTATTAAATAGTAATAGGCAGGACAAACAATTGCCTCTACACTTGATTAGGCTCTCTATCATTTGTAGGATCTCAATTTACTCACTGGACCCACCATGCCGTAGGATAAAAAACTAGTCAGTCAAACGCGGCTACAGAGGCCCTGGAGATCATCTGGTTGTCGGTTGTTTTGCTGCAGCTACCCTTGGCTTAGTGCACCCCTCTGCTGGTTTTCCTATTTGGCTTAGCCTTGTGTTCTTTGATGTATATATTTTAGTTTCTGTAAAGTAGCTCTGCTCGATATGTAATAAGCACACTCTTAATCGTCCTAATGCTTTCCTTTTTAGGGCTCCTTTGATTCAAAGGAATTCTATAGGATTACTGGAGGATTGAAACCCTTAGGAATTTTTCCTATGTTGGCCCTTTGATTCATAGGATTGGATTCCATAGGAATTTTTCCTATGGAATCTTTTGTACTACATTTTATAGGAAATCTAACATGCACTCCAACCTCTTTTACAATTCCTTTATTTTTCATGTGGCATCAAATACTCCTTGCTAATCCTATAGGATTCAAGTTGGCATGCCACTCCAATCCTATACTTTTCCTATTCCTACATTTTCAAAATCTTGCGAATCAAAGAGGCCCTTAGCTTGATGTAGGAAGTAGGTGTTCTCACCCTACGAGTCTGTTTTTATATTTCTCCTTCTGAACTCACTTCTACTAGTCCTGTTTATAGGGCTTCTACTGAATGGATCTATGGAGCTCTCACTATTGATCTAAAAAAGAAGTAACTTCTTCATGTCAGGATGCAGTTCGTGCGAGGAGGGAAGTATGGTCAACCTCGAGATCAGGTTTTGAGGCTAGTCCTATGTGCCAGTTCCCAAATGATGCTGGATTACACACAAGGTGCCAGTTCCCTAATGATGCCAGATTAGACACGAGGTGCCAATTCCTAAATGATGCTGGATTACACACTAGCCAGGCGAAGTCATCAAGTGTTCGTGTCCTCGTGGCTCTAGTAAAGGCTGAAAGAAAGCGTGCAATAGCCCTTGAGAATGTAGCTGAGTTCCCAAAGATGCGAAAAGAGCAATCAGATGCTCTCTTCACCCAAGCCAAACAAGAGATGGAAGAAGCCAGAAAGAAGCTAGCAGAGGCAGAGCATGCTAAGCGTCTCCTGCTATCTAAAACTGATGTCAATCTGAATTTTCATTCATAATAGCTTGGTTCAAATGTTGATCCAGTTAGCATGCATATTGTGATGTTCGTGCATCGACTGAGATGTATGTAAGTCTGATGCCGAGATGTGGCACAGAATATATTTTTTCCGGGTCATGTAATAACTTACTCTATTTCCAGAACAATAACAGACAAACCATGGGACATGGTATAGTTCACATGCAAGCCCAACATTCCAAGTTTAACTTTCACATCAAACTCATGTTCACAGATATCTTCACTTTCATAGATAATGTCCACAACCAATTAATAGCCATAGTTGAAATAGTTTATGCATCTCAATGATTCACTTCAAAGCTAAAAAAAAGTGAGGAGAATTAGAAATAAAGAAAAATCTATAGTTCTTACTACCAACATCAATGCTTCTCCAAAACAACATTTAGTTCACAGCCAAAACACATATTCCTTTTGAGAGCATTGATGAAAAAGGTGCATTTTCTACCAATGGCGGAGGGACTCCTGTATAATTTTGTGGTTCCACTAAAATTGAGGTATCTGCTTCTGTTTGCACAAACATGCCTGAGATTGACATCCGTGTTTGCAAAAATATGTAAAAGGGTTATCGATGGCATTGCGTCATTTTACAAGTGCCATTGGATTTATCGATGGCACTAGATTGACAGCAGCATATTACTCACTGTGTGACATTGCATCATTTTTCAAGTGACATTGGATTGACAGCAATTAAACAATGGCAATATAAGGGCATGGTGATGTTGGGCGCGCCAACACCATGTAAAGTACCTCCACGGATGCTCTGCCGAGAGCAACAAACATATCAGTGCGAGCACAACAAAACTAGACCGTATGAAATTAATTACATTTCAGACATTTTTTAATAAACGAGAATAGCTTCCGGAGGCAGGTATAATCTAATGCCGGCCGCGGCGGCCCTCCGTGCCTTCCGCCTCCGTGGCCTCTGCCTCCGCCATAACATCCCTGTGTCCGGCTGCGCTTCAGCCGAACGGGATGACCCAGGGGAAGAGTGGCTCCTCCGCTTCCGTGAAGCCGAGGCGGGGGTCAATGGTGTTGTGCGCTAAACCGGGCAACACACCGGGTGTGTATGCCGGCAACGCGGTGGCGGTGGCCTTCGTGGGACCCAAGCGGCGGCGGCTCCCATGGTCTACTTTTCCTCGGTGTCGGCGGCGGCCGCGGAGGTGCTGGCCAGTTCCGCTGGCAAGCCGCGGTTCTGCCAACATTTGCAGCAGATGGCGCGGCCGGCCACGGTGCACTGGACGCCGTGCTCCCCCGCGTGCCGGCGTGGAGCAACTGGCCACTCCTCTGCGAGCTGGCTTGGAGCGGCGAGTTGCTGCACCAGGGGCCAGCTTGGAGCGGCGGCTTGCTCCTCCGCTTGCCCGCCTGCAGCCTCGCCCATGGTATTGACAGCCTGGGGCGGGGAGGGAGGTGGAGCAGCGAGTTTCCTGGCTCGTATCCGGCAGGCTCGGCTTGGCACCGAGCCGGCTTTTATGCCGGAGAACTCGTCTTCATGCTCGCCGGATGCTATGGAGAGTGTGGAGAAAATGGTGCAAGGAGGAGATGGGGAGCGAAGGTGTGGTGCGGTTCTTGCCAGGCGTCTGGCCTTGTTTAACTAGCGGGCGGACGCTAGGAGCCAAGTGGCATTGTGTTGAATGCCGGTAGGCTTGTGGACGGACATGTGGGCGGAGTTGGTTTCTCGGCACATGCGAGGGTTCAATGGACATAGGCGGGGCAGCCTGAAGTTGGTTGAGAGCATGGTTAATAATATAGCCAACAATTGGCTATAAGAAGTTGCCATGTCATTTATTAGAGTCAACCTAATAGCCGGCTTGTACAATAGTAAGATTTAAATATGTAGTACTTTGTTAATAGCTGGCCCACCATACATTCTCACAAAGTGTCTTGGGTCTCATGCTATAGCCGGCTCTTATTCTATAGCCCGCTTTCCTTCTCTATCCTCTTCTCTCTCCTCCAACTAAGCAAAGATATAATGCGGCGAGGATGCGTGTTCAGCCTGACGTGCAGCGGGTACTGCTCTCTCGGCCGGTGTGCCGGTTCAATGCCTGCGCCAGTGAGAGGTCGCGTCCGCTCTGGCACTGGGTGAGAGAGGACGGCACGGTCCGCAGATCGGGATGCGTCGGCAGTGTGTCTCCTACCTCACCGACGGTGACCGCATCAACGCTCCATCGCCGCCCTTCCACGGCGGACAGGATCCGGTCAGATCTTTCACCGCTGGTGAGGAGAGAGACAATGGCTACCGCCCGTGTTGTTTAGATCAGGAGAGGGTGAGTGTGTTAAGGGAGCAACCCTGGCTAGCAGCAAGCGCTGAAACTCCAGCCTACGTGTATAGTGACGATTTTCATTTTTCGCTCCATAGCAATCGTTTTAATAAATTGTATAATGCGATTCTCAAAAAAAAAGTGTAACGCGCCATTGAAAAACGGAACTCGTGTCTTGCTAAAAAAATGTATTTTATAAACGTGGCAACTCGATCAGTAGCAAGCCACCGCCTCCAGGTCGTTCACGTGTAGTCCCGGCCCGTCAACACCTGCAGATCAAATTATCACGCGAGCAGACTCTTCGTACAAAAGTGCGCTCCACCACGCACCCGGTACCGGCGCATAGAGAAATCGTGCACCTACGGGTTTATTTGTTTACTGTGCGTTACGTAACTCTCATATGTGCGAGACAGCGAGAGACCGACTGCGTGTGCCTCTTCTCTTTGTATATGTACTCCACTGTTTGTGTGATGTCCAAAAAATAATTATAATACTCCAGCGTTCCTGTGGGGACCGTTGGATCGTTGATCAAACGGACATAGGTAGAGGTCGTAAAAATTTGCAGAAAACCCCTCAAAGAGTCTCAAAATTTCGGTCGGGTCCAGAGGTTTTTTCCACGATCCAACGGCCGGAGAACTATCGTATCGTGGGAGCTTGGGAGGCCTTGGAGCACCAGATTTTTTCCTACAAGGGATTGTCCTACAAACAAATGGTGTGTGTGCGTGAGAACCGGCATAGAGAAAGAGAGTAACCTAGAGAGAGAGAGAGAGGGGGGAGAGCGCGCATACGAGAGATCGACCTCGAGATAGATCGTGTGTCTGAAAGAGAGAGGGAGAGAGAGAGAGAGGAGGGAGTACTGCATGTGTGAAAAGACACGAAGAGTGTGTGTGCGCGAGAGGTATCGACATAAAGAGAGACGGTAGCTAGTGTGTGTGCACGATCGGGAGAAATAGAGGTAGACAAAAGATCGAGGATCAGAGAGAGAGAGAGGAGGGAGTACTGCATGTGTGAAAAGACACGAAGAGTGTGTGTGCGAGAGGTATCGACATAAAGAGAGACGGTAGCTAGTGTGTGTGCACGATCGAGAGAAATAGAGGTAGACAAAAGATCGAGGATCGGAGAGAGACATCGGAGTATGCGGGTGTGAGAGATGTAGGGAAGAAGGCTCGGTGATCGATTGAGCGCGTTTGTGTGTGACGGAGAAAGGATGGGAGAAGTTACATGGAGTACACATGAATGGTTAGGGAGCGGGATACATTGTGTGCAAGGGAGGCCAAGAGAGATGGGGTGCGTGGAACGAAGGGGCCTACAAACATTGTGCGAGAGAGACCTAGAGACAGCGCATGAGAAATAATGCCGAGTGCGTGTGTATGTGTGCTGCGGAGAAAGAGAGTTCTTGCTACAAACAAATAGGGAGCACGGGAGACACTACACAGAGAGGGTGTGTTTCAAGAATGCGCGAGATATCTACATAGATACAAGGAGCGCGAGAGATACATATACGAGAGAGGGGAAGTGAGAGTGTGTAATAGATGGATAAACCTAGCCAGAGGCTGGTCGATAAGTGTGTGTGGAAGAGACATGAGTCGGGGGTGCGAAAGGGAGAGTTGTGTCTGTGTGAGGTAGACAGGGGTCGGGAAGGGGCGAGCGAAAGCAAAGAGGTGTGTGTGTGTGTGAGAGAGAGAGAGAGAGAGAGTTAGAGAGAGAGAGAGAGAGAGAGAGATTGTCTGACCAGTAAACAAAGGAATAGTTTTTGTTTTGGAACAGAGGTGAAGAGGGAAAGGAGACGCCGACAAACGGTGTGTGTGTGTGTGAGAGAGAGAGATAAATTTTAGTGGTAGGAGTCATATCAAGAAAGAGATGAGGTGCGTGATAGATCCATAGAGGGAGAGACAAAATGAAAGCCGAGTGAGAGAGTGTGTGTGGCGGGGAAAAATAACGCTAGGTAGCCGGAGAGATACCAGAGCACGATAGAGATGTAAGAGATAATGAAAGCCGAGTGGTCTACAGAGATAGAGAGAGCGTGACACATGTCGAGAGAGAC
Organism: Elymus sibiricus; assembly: GCA_039707655.1. Taxonomy (NCBI): domain Eukaryota; kingdom Viridiplantae; phylum Streptophyta; class Magnoliopsida; order Poales; family Poaceae; genus Elymus; species Elymus sibiricus. The sequence goes on from CM077676.1 coordinate 240,390,990, forward strand.
GGCGAGAGACTGTGTTTTTGAAAAAAGAGAAACATGTACTAAGTCTGCGGGTGAGATAGAGAAAAGAGTGTGATGGCTATACTGCTATATGAAGGAGCACGCGAGAGAGACCTAGAGAGAGATGGGCATGAAAGGAGATTCAAATATTTAGTTGCGTGTGTAAAAGATGTCAACATAAAAGGGATTCAAATATTTGATTTAGAGATGATGATACATGTAATTCATACTCGAACCAAAATTGATCTATCAAACATGCATATTCATTTGAATTTGGGCACATGTATGTTATTTAATTTCTTGATATTAGTGATCCAAGCACTTGAGTTGAACATAAAGTGGTTTCAAATATTTGAATTCAACCTTATGAATTTGAGATTATGGCATTTGTAAACCATTTATATATATAAAGGGTGTTGTGCTTTTGAAAGTATATATAAAAAAATGATGTATATAGATTTGTATTCGAATACAAACTGGATCCTGCTCGGAAAAAAAAAAGAATACAAAATGGATTCGAATTGAGATGGCACGGTAAACGTGCAAGCTTATTCTCCTAAAATTTGAACGAAGCAGTGAAACACCCAGTCCCTCATCGTCCGTAACCGACCAAAACCAAAATTTGGGTGATGGAAATTACTGCCTATGCCCTGACACGCAAAACCTGCAGGCTCAATTTCTATAGGTCTCGATAGGGGTAGGTTTGTAATTTCACTCAAACGTGACATAACTGCCTCTCACCCTGATTCATACACGGTGCGCGCCAAAACACAGTCTCTCCTCGGCCGAAATCGGCTCTCACCCCGATTCATACACGGTGGGCGCCAACAGTGGGCGCCAAAACAAACTCTCCTCGGCCGAAATCGCTCTCGCCCAATATTCGGGGTATGCGAGATTACCGTCCTACCCCCAACCGACCAATATCACTTTGATGTCTGAAATTTTAAACGGGGGCTAAGTTTGTAACTTTCCACGCATCTGAGACAAGCGCGTCCCAAAGACATGGTTCCCCCTACCTCTCTCTCCCTCCATTTCCCCATTTGTACTCCGTGGGCGCCAAAACACCCTCTCCACCCCAGCCTCCTCTGTCCGCCACCCCATCCACCGCCGTCCTCCTCCACCATGCCGGAGCTGATACCCGACACCGTCGTCCATTACAAGAGATCGACGTCTCTCATCCACGGTTCCAGACTAGGATCCTTGCATCGCGTCCTCTCGCTTCATCCGCGCCATCGTCCACCTTGTCGGGGCCGCTCCTACGACCGTCTCATCCACCACGCCGGGACATATCCCCCGCCGCCACCGTCTGCCGTCCTAGATCTGCTTCCACGCCGCCGACAGCCATCGCAACCATAGCACCCTCAACTTCTCAGCAGATGCCTACACGGCACCGCAACAGAGGCGGTACTCTTTCATATCTGCTCAAGTTATTTATTTCAGCCAGAAAATAGATCGCCACTACTTTACTGTGATTTCTTATCCATCACTTAGAATCTTACTTCTTAGTTGAAAGCAAACATTGTTTGCGAAGTAGCCTTTGTATCCTTTGCACCTTTAGATCCACCATGGTACGCTCAACACTATACTCGCAATGCTTATGGTTTTCCCCTTTCATATTCACTACCATCATCCTAGGTGCTTCGTGTCGTGCCAGCACTGCTCCTCAACCCATCAAGCGAAACAACATGCCACTCATATTTCCAAAGCTTAGTTGTTCAAATACGAATCTGATATGATGCTGACATTACTAAAATAGTGAACGTTTAATTGGTCAGCTAATGTTCCTACTTTAGTTTCAAAAAAGCATGTGCGCCACATATAGAGAGACATCAGGGAATTGCATTTCTTTATGCGCTCTGGTTCATCATGGGTGGGCAACGAACATTGTAGTATCCAAACTCTGCTTGCTCTTCTTTAACCTGTTCCTCTTCTGTTCGTCTTTAATAAGTATAGTAGTACAATATGTTCCTTGTCGGGAAGAGGAGCAGGGACATTTGCAGTCCACGTGTCTATTGGGTCGTTTCTAATCAATGCTTTCAACTCTTCGAGTTGGTCTGCCATAATATCCAAGAAATGCTGAGAGCTGTGTCGCCTTTGATAGTCTAGACTGATAGTAACAGTAGTGCGCCTTCGGTTGAAGAGAGCTGCCCCTGTAGGGGATCCAAAGCCTTTGTAGCCGTACCGGCAATACAAGCCCATATTTTCCAGCTAGTTCCACTTTCCCAATTTTACTCGTGATGCTTAGGGTCTTCCCATTTTATCTACACTATCAGCTGCATAAGTGCTTTGTGCCGTACTAGCAGCACTCCACCCTTCAAGCTAAACAACACACCACTCATATTTACAAAGCTTAGTTGTTCATATCTGAATGTGATATGATAATGATATTAGTTAACAGACACATTTAATTGGTCAGCTAATGTTCCCACTTGAGTTTCCAAATGCACGTGGCCTGGTTTATCATGAGCTTAGTTTCCAAATGTATAGAAAGAAGGGGAATCTCCATAATATGCTTCCTCTTCTATTCTTTAACATGTTCCTCTTCTGTTCTTCTTTAATAAGTACAGTATGTTCCTTGTCAGGAAGGGGATCAGGGAGATCTGCAGTAAACAGGTCTATTGGCCGCTTCTGCTAGATGCTTTCAGCACTTCGAGTTGGTCTGCCATAATATCCAGGAAATGCTAGGAGCTGTGTGGCCTTTGAGAGACTAGACTGATAGTAACAGTAGTGCGCCTTCAGTTGAATAGAGCTGGCATGTAGGGGATCGAAATGCTTTCGATTAGTAGCTGCAATACAACCCCATATTTTTGAGCCAGTTCCACTTTCCAGATTTATTTATGATGTTATGGTTTCCCCCTTTTATCTATACTACTATCTGCCTAGATGCTTCGTGTCATACTAGCAGCACTCCATCCTTCAAGCTAAACTACATGCCACTCATAATTCCTAAGCTTAGTTATCAAATTCAAATCTGATATGATACAGATACTAATAAAATAGAGACACATTTAATTGGTCAGCTAATGTTACTATGCGAGTTTTGAAATGCATGTGCGCCACATATAGTGTCATGAGGGAATACTATTTCTCTGTGCGCTCTCGTCATCATGCTTTGGCAATAAACTTTGCATACAGTATATTTTGAACCTATCATGTGCCAACTATCATTACTTCTGGAGATCCCAACAGGGAGCCTATTTTTTTTTGAGCAATAGTGCCAGATTATATTAATGTATGCACCAAATTACAACACACATGGGCTCTCTCATCAGAATTCCAGAGGTAGCACACAAGGGTTTACAAGGAGCCCCTATTATATTAGGATATCCTATGCATTTCAAAGATAATCTCACTACTATTTCTATTTTCATGCATATCAGATATTGAACATGATCACAATGAATATGAGAATGCGCGCATCAGAGGAATACTGCGGAAAAGTGCAATGGCTAACAAACTTGGCATCAAGGGATTGGGTTCCATTCTGGATGGAATGAAACCCACACGCTCCTTACCTACAGATTCGTGTTCAGAATATGATCCTAATGACTATTCTGAGCTCGTGCAGTCAAAGGCAGATCGCCTATCGTGTTCACCCATCAAGGTGCCTGTTCTAATTTGGCAAGGTTTTATTGGTTGCACGTATCTTGCATTTCTTCTACTTCGTTGCACCGCCATCTGCTTAGTTTACTCATCATATATGTGAAGATGCCATGCCCATCCATTATCAATACCTATTCCATCTGTCATCATACCATGTTTTTCCATTCAAATGTTGTTCTTGTGTATCAGACATCCAAAAGGAAGAGGGTGATTGTAGAACCTGAAGGAGTACAAACAAAGTCTTTGAAAAAGGTGGTGGTACCAGAGAAATCAGATAGCACCCCACTTATATTGGCGACAGAACCAGTGCCACAAAACCTAGGCCCGACTCTAGCAGACTATACCCATACTCCACTGGCCATACCACTAGCCCCACCACACAGGAACCGCACTCCAGCAAAGGGTATGCCAATTTCAGTTGCCATACCACCAGCCGTACCACAGAAAAATCCCAATCCAGCAAAAAGTACACCAAATCCACAGGCCAAAGACCTATTCCAACTGCGGAGTGCCCCAATTCTTGCAGATTGGAACCCCATTCCCAGTTTAAAAGACAATGCTGCAATGTTGTTAGGAACCATGTGCGTATCTTCCCATCATGGGAAGATTATAGTGAAGACAAACACCATTTTCACATCTTCCTGTCGCACTTATGTGTAAGTGCTATTATTCATGGTGATTATTGTCTTGTTTTCTGTTGATTGAACACATCAATGATTTACATTACATTCTTCTAAATAGGAGAGGGTCAATCTGGATAGTCATGACAAGCAAAGCTTGCTTGCGCTTTTCAAGGATGCGTTGCAGCAGTATCGGTGTTACCTGAGGCAAACACACTTTGATGGCAAGTCTATAAACGAAATTTCGGTGAAGTCTCCTATGCTAAATTTACAAGATATTGAATGGAAAAACCTTGTTATGCACTGGTATCGTCCCCAGGAAGAGGTACTGTCTATGAGATCACATGACAATTTGAACTCCTACATTTCTGCATGTGCCTTACTGATCTCTTTTGCAGGAAAACTGATTGAAGAAGAATAACGGTTTGAAATGGATGATGGGATATTGCAACTATGCTGCTCGCTGCTTTGCTCTTGTTAGTACCTGCTGCCCTGTATCGATGTACTTACATTCGTACCTGGTTGATTATGTCACATTTGTGTGCATGATAGCTTGCTTATCCATTGTTCGCTCCAAATTATCAGATCTATATTAATGCTTACATTAATGTAGAATAAACCCAATGCTTATGAAGAAGTTTAGCTCTGCATTGTTCTTGTAAGTACCTGTTGTCCTTTATCACTGTACTTACATTGACAGCTAGTTGTTCATGTACCATCACTCTGCAGCTTATTTCCCCTTGCCCTCCATTTTCTAGACCTTATCAGATCTATGTTTACTCTTACCAAAATGTTGAATAAAAAAAATGCTATCGAAGAAGTTTAGCTCTGCATTGCTCTAGTCAGTACCTTTTTGCCTGTACCGCTGTACTTACATTTCTAGCTAGTTGATTATGTAGCATCACTCTGCATCTTAGCTTAAATATTCTCCATTTGTTCCTATATTATCACATCTATATTTACGCTTAACAAAATGTAGAATAAAGGCAATGGTTATGAAGAAGATCCTGTGGTAAACTACTTGAATTGCCCCCCCCCCCCCATCAGCATGGACAAGGGCTTTATAGAGCCCGTCTTCACTACTAACGTAAGTTTGTCCTTCTCGAGCCTTCAAACTTTGTTAAGTATATTTGGATAGGCATGACTGCAACTGTTGTTTATTTTTCATGTTTGCATCAAATTGCATGTTTAAAGTTTCTTATGAAGAAGTTCATAAACATAAGTTTGTCCTTCTCAATTTAAGTTTTTAGTTGTACAACCAAGTTCCTTATTCATACCATGTAAATGAAACTAAACAGAGCAAGTGATCTTCTTTAGAGTGCATGCATGCTTGTATTCTTGATCTGTAATCCAGGGGTGTGGTGAAACTACCCACTCCAGCATAATGTCATATCCTGCTATGTCTTAACTATGAACTATGCCATATTTTGTTAATGTTATTTAAATCATGTCTCCTTATTTGCCAATCTGAAATGGGATTAATTGACAGCACACTGGCCATTGATGCTTATACGTTCTTTAGCACCGCATGTATGCTTGTGTTCTTGATCTGTAATCCAGTGGTGTGGTGAAGCTGGCCACTCCTGCACAATGCCATATCCTGCAATGTCTTAACTATGAACAATGCCATATGATGTTAATGCTATTTTAAACCGTGTCTCTTTATTTGCCCATAAGAAATGGGATGAATTGACAGCACTGATGCTTATATGTGCAAAACCTGTTATCTGTTTTCTTCTTTGTCTTTCAGAGTGATATCTCTGACGCCAGGAGGAACTGCCACAATGATAGTGAGACAAACCCATCGCTTGTCCCTCTAACATATATTGCAGGGAAGAAGGCAACACATCTTGGGGATAGCGATACAACCCCAAAGTCATGTCTTGATGTACTGTCGAAGTTACTCGCTAATAGTAGTGACACAAGCTTGATGAAGTCGCCGCCTGAATCTGTTCGACTTCTTCAGTCTCAAATTCAACCAGAAAGACATGCTTCATCTCAACTCCTACTAGAACTCCAATCTCTATGGAAGATTAACCAAAAGTACAGGACGTCAATTGATGCTATGCAGCTAGAGTTGGAGGATATAAGCGTCAAACAAGCGCAGTCTCATAAGCTTGCTCGGCTGCTTGTGCTGCAGCTCCCGGGCAGGGCTAACCTTTCTTGAACTGTGTTGAAGTGTTGTCGGTTCTGTATATTATTTTGTCGGAGTGTTTATTTGCACTGGTGGCGACCTTTGATGCCCAGTGTATGTAATCTGCTGTCTGGTTGCGCTTTATTATCACTGGCAGCGGACTTTAATGCCTAGTGGATGTAGTATGCCGTAATTTCTTTATTGCATAGTCTAGGTTAATTCTTCGTCACGATGCTGTAATTTATTTACTGTATATGCTGTCGTCACTCTCTGAAAAAGCCATAACCTTCGACCGAGCGCAATGGGCCAAATCGTTAGGTTTATATAAAAAATTACGGTACAAAAACTGGCTGGCCCACCAATCACTATAAATGGGCCGAATCATGGGCCCACAATCATCTAGGGTGCCTAGACTTAAACTGGCCCACTATTAGTTTCAGGCCTTTTATAGGCCGAGTAAACCGCTTGCCTTAGATGGGCCACAAAATACAATAGGCTTTTAACAGGCTAAAACCGGAGCACAATATGGGCCGTAAACGGGCCAATTTGGGAATGGTCGGTTTAAGGGCCCGTAGCATAACGGGCCGTTAACAGGCCGAAAGTCATCACATGCCTAATTCTATCGACAGGTATAACGGGTTGTTAATGGGCTAGAATACATGACAGGCTGAAAATGGCCCAATGGGTTAACAAACCACAAACGGGCCGATTGTAACCACAGGCTGAATTTGGCCCATTGGCATAACTGGCCAGTAACGGATCGTAAGTAATCGAGGGCCGGAAATGAGCCCAAGAATTTATGGGCCCTTAGAAGGCCGAAAGAGAACATGGGCTGGAAATGGCCCAACTGAATCATGGCCCCTTAAATGGGCTCAAAGCAGTTCATTGTTCATGATGGGCCTGATTCACCACGGGCCGTCAATGGGCCCAGAGATGCAAAAGGCCTCATATGGGCCGAAAGAATTCACGGGCCATAGATGGGCCGAAAGTGACAACGGGCTGGAATCATATGGGACGGCCCACGTGACGCTACTGGGTCGAATTTTTAAAGGCCATAACGGGCCGTGAGTACCTGGGCCGTAAATGGGCTGTATGCGAACAGGCCGGTAACAGGCTTTCCATGGGCCGGCCCGTTAACTTTTGACCAAGTCAAACGGGCCGACCTTTATAACCTAAATGGGCCACTGTTGGGCCGTGCCACGTGTCACTGTTCCATAGGTGTGTCTCGTGCAATGAATGGACGACATCTGTTGCAATGCCGACCTGACATGTGGATCAGTTGGCCAATGAGAATTTTACACATGGAAAATCCCCATTGTCCAGGGCTGTTAACGGGTTATTGGATCCAAACTAGAACCCGATAGCTTAATGGCAACCCGTTACGGTGGATGCCACGTGTCGGTTACCCTTGATGAAAACACTTCCATGACACGACATTTATCATCATGGAAGTGGACACTTCCGTGATGATAATTTTAGTATTGTCATGGAACACGTCTACGACGGCACATGTATGATTATCTTGATTCTGTCATAAAATTGTCACGGATGTACATGCATGACAGAAAACTTGACCTACTGTGACAAAGATGTATCATCACGGAAGTGTTTTTTTGTAGTGTGAGCTATATCCATATGCATACGAGAATGCCACTCTACTTTTTCATTTCGGATGACACTCAGTGCCTTCATGATCTCAACAATTTATTTGTTTAGCCCTTTTTGATCGTACTCAGTCTTGGCTTCTTTCTTCATATCCTCAAGTACTTTCTTGTCATTGACTGCCTTTTTGAGCTTCTTTGAGATCTTCTTCAGCTCGGCGATGTGCTTCATTACCATTTCGGTAACATCATTGGGCTGTCCCAAAGTGCTCAATTCATTAGATTTGCATCATTAGTTGTGCTGTCAATGATATCAATGATTAGCTTGAAATCATACTTTGGTTCCTCTATGGGAGCAGGAACATTGGGCTTGGCCTTCTTGGCAGACACATCAACTTTTTTTGCAGTCGACAGCTTTCTCTTCGCTGCAGTTTTGGTCAAAGTTCTCGGGGGCAGCAGAACCTGAAGCTTTATCAGTGACTGGAGGTGGAGCATGTCTGGGTGATCTTCTAGGTGATGGCACCACTTTAACTGGTGAGGGACTTGAGCTGGCCTGTCAAGAATGGCAAGCCGATCATATAGGGGAATTTCATCAGCAGTATCTTCGCTTGTTGACTCATCAAATGAGTCAGAAGCAGCTTTCTTGGTCCTCTTGATGACAGTTTTCTTTCGTGGAGCTAAAGGGGAAACTAATTTCTTCAATTTGCTTGCTTTGGAAGCAGAGGAAAATTTCTTCTTTTGTTGCACATCTTTGTTGGTAAGGGCAACATTCTCAGTCTCAACCTGCTTGGCCTTGGCCTCTTTGGCTTCGCACTTTGCCTTAGCCTTTGCTCTCTTTTCTACTTCATTCGGGAAGTTTTCAATGGTTTTGTAACACCCCAAAAATTGGGTTATCAATTTTTGTGCTGTTATTCTTTCCCGAGCTTTCTTTTTCAAAATCTTTTCTGGAGTTTGTTGGATGATCTGATGAACCCAGGCAATTTTCAAACTTTCAGAACCTTGCCCATGTCTTTGATGCTGGCCAAGACCTATCTGCATCACCCCAAAACCCATCTGAACCCTAATTCCAGATTTTGGAATTTAAAACCCTGCCTTTGTGATTACAAAGGAGCTATCATTTCCCATGCTCTGTTGATCCTCCAAAAATTCCCAGAAACCCTCCTTCACCTACAAACCCTGGATATGCAAAAATATTGCTAAGTCATAAGCAATATTTTTCATCTGGGATTTATTTCTTTTCCTGCCTTTCTGAGGAATTAAATCCAGAAGGATAGTTAGACATCTCTAAAATTCATAAAAATTTGTGGAGATGATCTTTGTAACTATTCCAAGCTCTGGTAAAAATATTGGCCAAATTTAAATAAGGAAAATTCCCTTTTTCCTTGGCAAGGCCAATATTGCCTCTCTGCCACTTTCCAAAGGAACTACCATTTTGGTAGCCAGGAAAATTCCCAAATAATTTGTGGAGCTTCTCCTGTATATATATTCACCATTTTCATCAAAACCTCATGTTCCATAGTTTAATATTTGAGCACATGATCCAATGCAAGTTTCTGCCTTGTCTGAAACTTTGTGAAGGAAGTGCTTGATTCCTTGATCCAATTGATCTGAAATTTTGCAGGGTAGTTAATATTGATATATTACTACTGCACACCAAAAATTAGCTCAATTCATCTATCCAATCTTTTTCTATGATTTTCTCAAGTTTCTGTTCAGATTCCACCTGTGTGAAGGAAGTGCTAATTATATTTGCTGGTTTGCCCTCAAAAATTTTGAGCACTCTTTCATATCCAAATTATTGCCACATGCCAAAATTCAGATCCATTTGCCTAGCCAATTTTTCTCAGAAAATTCCCAAAGTTTCTGTTCAGTGAGAAGCATTGTGAAGGAAGTACCATTTTTATTTATCCAAATGGTATGAAAAATTTACAGTGCCTTCATATGACCAAATCATCATATTCCACCAAGTTTCAGCCCAATCCAACACTCCATGTGAGTGCTACTTCATGATCTAGATTCTAGACCAGATTATGCGGTTGTACAGCAACTAGGTTAAATCTTGGTCCAAATCTTTCCAAATTTCACAGGGTTGTAGTCCTTCCTATCCTTAGTCTCTGTGACAAACTGGTTGGCCCATTAACCCCTTGCTTTAAACCCAACACCCACTCTAAGTTTGCTGCTGTTTAGGTTTGTGCCTCCTGTGATCACATAGTGGGCCATGGGAATCGTTCCTTTGCGTTCATCAGCTACTGGGGGAGTGAGCTACTCGCCAGACATACCCGGGCTGGCCAGTGCGCGTGGGAGCACTGTGTGCACGCGGTGACCACGCGTAGAGCGTGTGCGTCGCCTGTGCACCGCGTGCACAACGCACTGGACCCCTTTGGGGAGGTCCACACGGTCGCCCAGCGCGTCCCCGAGTGCCACGACCTCTCCCGCATCGCATGTGCTCCGATTCTCCTCGTCCCGTAGCCGTTGGCCGCGCTCGCCGGCACCGCGTCCATCGCCGGGACGCCGCCACGTCCCGCACCGCGTCGCCACAGTCCCCCCCCCCCCCCCCCCCCCCCCCCTGCCCGAGCCTTCTCCGTGGCCTATTTAGCGCGTGCCCGAGCCCCCTTTGCCAACCGCACTTCTCCCCGAGCTCCAGGAGCTCCCATCTCCTCCAATGGCCGAGACGGCCGCCGCCGATCCCCTCGGCTAGCCACTGCTCCTGGCCCTCCCCCTTTCTTTTCTTCTGCTCCTGGGCCCCCCTCTGGACCCTGCAGGCCGCCGCCCCCCTCTACTCCGGCGAGGGCGCTCTGCCGGCGCGGCCCTCCCCGTCACAAACTTCGGCCGCCGCGGCCTGCCTACGGCGCCGGCCATGTGGGCCACCTCGAGCCGTCCCGAGTCCATCCCCGAGCGCGGCAGGGAGTGGCGGAGCCTCTCCGCTTTTCGGCTGGCCCTGGGGAGCCGTGGGGCGACGGCTGCATCACCGGCAAGCGAGCTCTCCCCTGCTTCTGTCCCGACGGAGAAGAGGACCAGGGAGGAGGAGAGAGAAGTCGCGGCGGGCCCCGCCTGTCAATCTCTCTGGCGCTGACCTGGCGGGCCCGTTGACCGGCTTTAGTGAAAACACATTCGAAGAAATACGCTTTCCCCTTGGGAAGGCGTATTCTGCCACCGCCTCGCGCAGAAATGCACTTACGTTACTCCGAAGGCGTATTCTGTAAAATGCGTCTTCAGTCCAGCCCGCCGCCGAAACCACTACTTTGCGGGCGTTCGCCCGTTAAGGCCAGAAACGGACAGATTTTTGTCTGTTTTCTGCCTAACGAACGAACGACCGTAACTTTGCGACCGTAACTCCGATTGAGGTGAATCCAACGCCCACATTTTCAGTTCGTCAAGCCCGTTCCGATGGTGCCATTTTCATAATGATGTCACACATTGAAAATACCATATTTGCCCTTCCTCGAATCCAGGCCTCTCCCGAGAGCACCGTTTCCGGCGACTCGTTTCCAATGGATCGTCGCACTTTCACCCGGCGTATTAGTCCACCCCGAGGCAAGCCAACCTCTTATCATGGGCACCGGACTTGCATGTTGACTTTGCTTGAACCCTGTGCGTGTGTAGCTGTAGTATATTCATATGATGCTTCTGTCGGCAACTATGGTATATGTTAGTATTGCTTGCTATGCCATGCTATAACTAGACTTCTTTCTAGCTTTTGCCATGTTAGAAATAATGTTTTCTTGATAATATCATGTTATTACTGTGAATGTATCCTGTATCATGTCTGTCCATGCTGTTGTGATCCTGTCATACCATTGCCATGCTACATATGTCATATATGCTATGCACTTCATAAGTTTGCTAAACATGTTTATTAATGCATTCATGATATTCATGCTTATAATCTTGATGACGTGATTAAATGATGGAGATGAAAAGAACATGTGTTAATAACAACAACCACCTCCATCGGCTGGATCGTGTCATAGTGCCACCGAATCGAGCTCACCAGTGCAGCCACACTTGCCTTATGGGGGGCCCTAATTCGGTCTATTGTCATGCCTCTCGCCGGTGCCTCCAACTAGGGAAGGTTATGTGCGCGCGCTACCCTGGCCCGGTGGGCGGCCATAAGCCTTGAGTGCCCGAGTTGTTTGCGCGCGGTTGTCCCCGTTTGGGACGGTTTGTTCGGTTTGGCCACGACGGTGGCAGCCACAAAGGTGGCGGATGTCACAAGTTAACATCAGGTGCAACCCAGGACATAGCCCAAAGGGGAGTTTGTTGGGAGTGGCCGGGAGAGTGTCATGCAATAGACTGGTTTTGTCGGAACGTCGTTGGTCCACCCGAATGGGAGCACGAGGCCATGAGTTCCGTAGTGTGGGTACAGTGTACTAACCTCTGCATAGTGTATAATCTATCGATAGCCGTGTCCTCGGTTATGGACACAGTTCGTACTAGGTCACACTATCTGGTCTGTGTCATCATGGAGGATAAACCTGATATAATGAACTTGTTAAAGAATGTGCTATAAAGTAAATGTGGTAACTTGGACTATGAGATAGTCGCGAGAAGTCACGGAGTTGTTTTGGACACGATTATGAGATGAGATCTCGGTGAGTCATGAGCTAGCCCAGAGGGGCAGTGGCAGTGAAACTGGTTAATGAACAACATATTACTATAACTCGCCAAGGGAGGTAATGGTAATTTACTTTCCAGTATAGTATCATGCATGTCTTGTAGATACAACTATGCCATGCCATGATATGCCATGATATGCCTTGATATGCTGTGATATGAGTTGGTATAGATGTGCTTGATCCATGTTTCTTGCTAGTACCATGCCATGCTTATCCTTTGCCATGAGAAAAATTTATGTATGAGCATAGGGCTTGCTTTGTCATATGTTTGTTTGGATGCTATGTATTTGGTTGTCTTGCGAGTACATTCAAAGTACTCACCTGGCCTTGCACGTGGCCAGAATGCAGGAGAAGACTTGTCGTGCTAGACCGTAACCTCGCCAGTCCTGTGAGTTGTGGAGCCCAGCCAGAGTCGACGTGCCGCTTAACCAAGACTTCCGCCGCCATTTAGATAACCTTAGAGCTATGCAAACCCGTGTATTCATCCGCGATGTAATACTCTATTTCATGTAAATGAAATATATTTTGTGCTTGGAATGCTGTACCATGGACCTGTCATGCGTCAGGTGTTATCCTGGGCTAACGTGCGAAGGCCCCTGCTCCGTGCGGATCGGGGTGCCACAGGTTTTGAGCGAATTAGGATGAGAATTCAGAGGCGGTGGAGGCCTTACTTTCTCATCTCCTTCATTAATGCAGCCTTCAGCAATGCAATCGTTCCAAGGTGGAGTGAAGGCAAAAAGGATCTGGAACTTTTCACAAACATTTTCATATTTGTACCATTTCTTCGCCCAATGGCGACGAATTCTTTGCAACCTGTTGTTGCGATCATTAGTTGATTCCTGTCCTGGTGGAGTTCTGTAGCCATCCGGATCTGACATTTCAGGAATGGTATTCTTTTCTCTGCCACGACCACCCTTCTTAGCATTTCCATCAGAAAATAGTGTCAAAGCATTAGTGACTAAATCATCCTCGGGCTGACTGACAGGTGTTGGAATCTCTTCTGCAACTTCTTCAGGCTCAGCAGCCTTCTTCTTCTTCGGAGCCTTGGGTGGCTTTGAAGGATTTCCTCCTCCTCTCATTTCTTTTGCCCAGATTTTGGCGAAATTTGAGGCAATTCTTCCTCTGATTCTGAATGCTCTCGAGAACTGGAAACCATGAGCCACCTGTGAAATAGAGTAGATGCGAGGGGAAAACGAGGTAGGGTCACAAGCATGCACAGAAGAAGTTTTTGAACAAAAACATTTTTAGATGGGAATAAGATTCACTGCAACAAGTAAAGATATCCTTGATAGATTTAAGATTTAGCCACATAGAAGATCTAGCTAAACAGAGATCTATCTAATCTTCGCTGAACTACAGGTGGACCCTAGAACGAAAACCCTAGTACGAGGAAGATCTACAAACCGTACTAGGTAAAATCTATTGAATCCTAAAGATCTACCGCAGTGAAAATAAAAACATGGACATCGCGTCGGTATGAACGACCCTTTGAACAGAGAACGGGAGAGGGTTGCACTAGATCTATACACCCTAACATGGCAGTATTGATCAACTACGACAATGCGGAGAAGAAGATTACCACACCGGCATGGACAACGACGACGAGATTCCACGAGAGTTTCACGGCGAAGCTTCTCACCGGAGAAACTTCGAGCATGGGCTCGGATTGAATTGGAAGAGGGGTTTCAAGGAAAAATGGTGGATGAATTGAGGAAGAAGATGAGGGGAGGGGTATTTATAGCCGGAGTGCTGAACCACCTCTCCGAAATCGACGGCCCTCAGAAAATTGACGTTCCGCATTCGATGGACACGACCACGATCGTGGAGATCGTGGGCACGTGGCAACCGTTTCCTGCGAGAAACTCAGGAAGTGGAGAGGCGACCAAAAGGTTTGAAAAAAGGGGCTTGCGCCAAAATTGGATAAATTTCGAAGTCCATTTCTTTCGCCACCAGGGACGTCGGAAGGAAATATTCTTCTGATCAAATTTGCATGCTTATGATGGACAACATAGATTTAGATGAGAGAACAGAAGGGAAACAGGGTCTGAAACAAAACACTCAGCCAGAAGAAGAAAAACACAAGGAGAAAGCTCTGAGTGAGTTGTTTATCGGACAATACACAAACACAGGGCGAAACCAAATACATGGAGAAAAAAACAAATAGCACCAACAAAAAAGAGTCTCAGGGCTTAGGATCTGCGAGAAGAAACCCTGAGAAGATTCCTGCAAGAAGGGTTAGTTCTTTTTCACAACCCACACTTGTGTGGGACATGATGACCACAATTTTCTCGACTGAGCGGGGACCTTTTTCTTTCGATGTTCTTTACAGCTCATTTGTGCATCACGAGTTTAATCGTATGAGTAGGCATTGAAATTGTTTCCAGAGATATGAGCATAATGATTCAATGAAATGTGCATGTACTCCCTCTGACGAGAGTTTAACCAGTTTCCGTTCGAGGAAGTCGTGATACCGTTCAGCGAGCGGGTTTTTTTACCATGATTCAGCGAGCGGTATTCATTCCCTCGAAAAGCATTATCCTGCATGGTCAGGTTACCTGTGATAGATAGTTTTTCAATCATGCTCTTCTTCACCCAAATTTGCTTCTTGAGTGAGCCAATCCTCCAGTTAGTCCCAACATACCGAGCAAAAGCCTTACCATTCTGTTGTTTGAAAACTTTGTAGCTTGAGTCATCAGACTCGTCATCATCAATAGGAATGGGGCACTCATATCTTGATAGAAGTGCAGGTTTGAGCGTTTTGCTTTTGGCAAGAACCCAACTCGTTCGAGGATATTTCTCGGGTGTCCAGTAGGTTCCATCAACATTGAGTTTCCTTTCAAAACCCAATCCTTCCTTTCCGGGGTTTTTTGTGCAGTATTGACTTCTTGAGCACATCACACAAGGTCAGGTGTCCTTTTAAACTTTTTAGCATGCCCATCTCAAGTAAGCCTTTCAACCTGGAATTTTCATCTGAGATTGCAACAAATTCCTCAGAGGAGGGGTTAGAGATATCATTCGCAATAGTTGCAATAGTCTTGATTGTAGCATTAGAGGTTTCAGCCATGGAATCGGCATTGCTATGCTCTAAGCATTTTAGACATGGAGGCACAAAATCTTTGGGAAGATTTTCAGATTGCTTGGCAAAGGGAGAAGCCTTTTCATTCGCAAGCGCATCATAAGACACTTTCAGTGACTCGATTTCTTGATTCCTGTTAAGGAGTTAATCTGATAAACTCTCAAAGTCAACTTCAAGAGAATTATAATGGTTGGAAAGATCATCAACAATTGAAGAAAGAGCTTCATGCTCTTCGGACAACTCTTGATTTTTCTCCATCTCTTCGACTAGTAATCCTTCAGATTTCCCGAGATTCTTCTCAAGCTTATCAAGTTTATCTTGTTGAGATTTAGCAATTTTGACAAGTTTGGCGTAGGATATGCTTTTCGAAGAGAATTCATTTGAGGACTTTCGGTGTTTCGATGATACCTGTTCCTTTGAGGATTTTGACATGAGAAAAAGTGCAGTTGGTTCATCGTCACTTGATTCATTGTCGTCGGTATCCAATACGAGCGGCTGTTCGGAAGATTCATAAGCAACGAAAGCATTTCCTCTGCCTAGGCCTCTGTAGGATTCTTCTTCGTTATCGGTATCTGATTGAGATGACTCACCATCGGAATGCGAAGGTACTTGATAGGTTTATGCAAAGGTACTTGATAGGTTTTGGTGATGTCTCCCCGGCAACGGCGTCAGAAATTCTTTCTGCTACTTGTGAGCTGCGTTGGGATTTCCTCGAAGAGGAAAGGATGATGCAGTACAGTAGAGATAAGTATTTCCCTCAGTTAAGAACCAAGGTTATCAATCCAGTAGGAGAACCACACAGAATCTCGTTAGCAGAA
The DNA here is from genome assembly GCA_039707655.1 of Elymus sibiricus. Classification (NCBI taxonomy): domain Eukaryota; kingdom Viridiplantae; phylum Streptophyta; class Magnoliopsida; order Poales; family Poaceae; genus Elymus; species Elymus sibiricus. Next base: position 240,407,455 of record CM077676.1, read on the forward strand.
CCTGCACACACAAAAGCAAATACTTGCACACAATGCGAACAAGAGGGTTGTCAATCCCCTTGGCGGTTACTTGCAAGGATTAATTCTGATAGTGATAGATAGATAGTAAATTGCAAAAGAAAATAAAAGAAATAAAATTGCAGCAACGTATTTTTTGATTTTATATATGATAGATAAATGACCCGGGGGCCATAGTTTTCACTAGAGGCTTCTCTCTCGAACGCATAGCATACGGTGGGTAAACAAATTACTGTTGGGCAATTGATAGAAAAGCACATAGTTATGACGATATTCAAGGAAATGATCATGTATATAGGCATCACGTCTGAGACAACTAGACCGACTCCTGCCCGCATCTACTACTATTACCCCACCCATCAACCGCTATCCAGCATGCATCTAGGGTATTTAGTTAATGAAAACAGAGTAACGCCTTAAGCAAGATGACATGATGTAGACAAAGTAAACTCAAGCAATATGAATAAATCCCATCGTTTTATCCTTAATGGCAACAATACAAATACGTGTCTTGTCCCTTTCTATCACTGGGATAAAGCACCGCAATATTGAACCCATCACAAAGCACCTCTCCCATTGCAAGATAAATCAATCTAGTTGGCCAAACCAAATGGATAGATCGGAGAGAAATACAAAGCTATAATAATCATGCATAAATAAGTTCAGAAAAGAATCAAATATTTCTCATGAATAATCTGATCATAAACCCACAATTCATCGGATCCCAACAAACACACCGCAAAAGAAGATTACATCGAATAGAACTCCAAGGAGATCAAGGAGAACATTGTATTGAAGATCAAAGAGAGAGAAGAAGCCATCTATCTACTAGTTATGGACCCATAGGTCTGTGGTAAACTACTCACACATCATCGGAAGGGCAGCAAGGTTGATGTAGAAGCCTTCCGTGATCGATTCCCCCTCTGCCAAATCGCCGGAAAAGGCCTCTAGATGGGATCACGGAAGAACAGAAGCTTGCAGCGGTGGAAAAGTTATTCGGGGTGGCTCTCTGTTGGTTTCCCAATATTTGAGAATTTATAGAAGTGGAATTAGGTCAAAAGGAGCCACGAGGGGCCCACAAGGCATCAGGGCGCGCCCCCCTGTGGCCGCGCCCTGTTGCCTTGTGGCCTCCTCGTGAGGCTTCTGGTATCCTCCCGAAGCTTCTAGGGTCTCTTTTGTCCAGAAAAAAATCGTCAAAAAGTTTCGTGGCATTTGGACTTCGTTTGGTTCTGATTTCCTGAAAAACCAAAAACAAGCAAAAAACAACAACTGGCACTGGGCACTAGGTTAATAGGTTAGTCCCAAAAATGATATAAAATAGCATATTATTGCATAAAACATCCAAGATTGATACTATAATAGCATGGAACAATCAAAAATTATAGATACATTGGAGACGTATCAGATCACTGGCTTGACAACGATGATGGTAATGCAGTAGGCTATCAGATGAAGTAACATGAGAATGAAATAAGATCTGAACTCTGAAGGGGAAACCTATCCTGAAAGATAGAGACAACTGAGAACGAACACAAACAGATCACATGAAAACAAGTATAGATAAGATATAATACTCGCAGAGTAAATAGCTACTTCGATATAGAATACCGAGCGAGAAGTTCAGGAGAGAATATGATAGTCTATAATATTAGGTAAATCTATCAACATAGAGCATGAAAGTAAGCTGCTGAAGGAAATGCAGTAAAGAAAAGTGAAGCAGTGGTGCTCGATGGTGACAGATGGATTTGGTAGACCAGTTTGACCTTCTGCCAAAGGACTACGTCTGGTGGAGGGATTTGTGATTGAACATAGGAGCAATCCTCTCTCCATCCTATTCTCCTTCAACTCAGAGCTGATCAGACTCCAGATGATTTCACTCGTGGTAGATACTTGTCGGCGATCTTCAAACCTTTGACAGACTTCTTCGCGAACCACAATGACTCTTGGTTGCTGAAGATCTTGCTCGATGAAGGCAACAACTCTTCAACACTCGAGCCGACACCTATCTGAAAGTGCAACTAATCCCCGGGTGGTTTTGGTAATTAAAGTTGAATGACTGAACTCATCGCACACTTGTATTCACATATCGCAGGGGTATTTATACATGCAGAGGTACAAGGGGGCGAGGGGGAGAATGTGTACAATGACTGTGGTCGAGCATGCCGTGCATGCGAGGTGGGCGTGCCCACGATGTGCACGCCCCTGCTGAACCGACGGAGAGAACAGGTCAAGGCCGTTGGCCCTCTGCTGGTGTGCGTGTAGTAGACTTCCAACACCCCCCGCAGCCGAAACGTGGAGCTCCCGAACATTGAGGTTGGACCGAAAGTCGAGGAAGATGCTCATTGACAGCCCTTTGGTGAAGACGTCGGTGAACTGAGAGCTCGTTGGGACATGGAGGACGCGCACCTCGCTGAGCGACACATGCTCCCGGACGAAGTGCAAGTCGATCTCCATGTGTTTTGTATGCTGGTGCTCGACAGGGTTAGTGGACATGTACATTGCACTCACGTTGTCGCAATAGACAACAGTGGCATGCGCCGGGGGTTGATGAAGCTCGCCAAGGAGTTGTCGCAACCAGACGGCTTCGGCGACGACGTGCGCGACGGCGCGGTACTCGGCCTCCGCGCTAGAACGTGAGATGGTGTGTTGCCGCTTCGAGGACCACGACACAAGGTTGCCGCCGAGGAACACGCAATACCCCGAAGTGGAGCGGCGTGTGTCAGGGCACCCTGCCCAGTCGGCGTCGGAGTACGCGACGAGCTTGGTGGAAGCAGACCGGTGGAACCGCAGACCGAGATGTGTGGTGCCACGGAGGTAGCGCAGGATGCGTTTGAGCAGCTGAAAGTGCGAGTCGCGTGGAGCGTGCATGAAGAGACAACACTGCTGAACTCCGTAGGAGAGGTCAGGGCATGTGAGAGTGATGTACTGTAGTGCACCAGCGAGACTTCTGTATAGCGAAGGATCATGGAATAATGGGCCGGCATCTGCTGGAAGTTTTGCATGCGTGTCCACTGGAGTGGGTATGGGTTTGTAGTTTAGCATCCCTGCCCGATCAAGTATCTGCAAGGCATACTGTTCTTGTGACAAAAAGTGGCCAGCGGTGGTGGAGGTGACATTAATGTCAAGATGATGCAGTGGCCTGAGGTCGGACATGGCGAATTCCTGGTGGAGCGAGGAGATGATGGACTGGAGTAGAGAAGTGGCGCTCGTGGTGAGGATAATGTCATTGGCATACAACAGTAGGTAAGATAGTTGTGTGCCACGACGGAGGATAAACAGATAAGAGTCGGTCCGAGATGCCACAAACCCAAGCTGGAGCAGGTACGTGGTGAACCGGGAGAACCATGCTCGCGGCGCTTGTTTCAGCCCGTACAGCGAGCGGTTCAAGCGGCACACACTGGTGGGGTTGGCGGTGTCGACGAAGCCGGAGGGTTGCTGTGCGTAGACCGTCTCGGTGAGGTGCCCATGCAAGAAGGCGTTCTAGACGTCGAGCTAGTGGATCACCCAAGAACGCCCGGCGGCGATGCTGAGCACAGTGTGGATCGTCGTCGGTTTGACCATGGGGCTGAAAGTCTCGCCGTAGTCTCGCTAGCGAAACGATGATATAACCATCGTCTTGTGGATGTCCTCCATGATTTCTGATGAGTTGTATGACGTCGTGGTGTCCCCTGCGAACATTCCCACGGCGCACCAAATCTGGCACACCCTTCGGCTATTCTTCCTCGACAACCAGGTCGGGCGGGTGGGACGGCAGCAAGAGTAGCTAAAGGAGGGAGGTTGGCCACCGCGTCGAGGTCAGCTGAGCGGGAGCAGTGGAGCAGGCGATTCATGGCGGAAGCGTGGGGTTGGGATCGGAACTGCTCAGGTACCAAGTTGAATGACTGAACTCATCGCACACTTGTATTCACATATCGCAGGGGTATTTATACATGCAGAGGTACAAGGAGGCGAGGGAGAGAACGTGTACAATTGCCGTGGCCGAGCATGCCATGCATGCGAGGTGGGCGTGCCCACGATGTGCACGCCCCTGCTGAACTGATGGAGAGAACAGGTCAAGGCCGTTGGCCCTCTGCTGGTGTGCGTGTAGTAGACTTCCAACAATTAATAACAACATATAAGTCATTGAACTAATGTTAGCTATTCAAGATAAGATTTCAGGAAGTTCAATGTTGGCATGGCAAGGACATGATGGTTGTGGACCCCTCAAAATGCTAAGGACATGAATTGGCAAAGCTTCAAGGCTCTACATTTTTGGTTAAGTGATCCAAGATCACATTGAGTCCTATAGGAAAGCCAATACTATTAAAAGGGGATGAGGTTTTGACGATGAGTTTGTTGCTCAAGTGCTTGAAGATATTGCTCCAAAACCCTCAACCACATTCTCCAAAACCCATCAAGTCCAAACCCTAAAAGTCCATCTCGGTCCCACCGAACCTTTCCATCCAGACCCGCCGAGATGATCCCATACACTGCCATAGCCAAACCCTAACACTTCGGTACTACCGAAATGGATCTCGGTCTCACCGAGATGGCGTGACCATGTTTCTGTAATGCCATCGCTTCACTGCAGATTCACCGAGATGAAACGATCAAAATTTCCGAGATGAAGTTCTGCCCTAGCCATTGCACTTCGGTCGCTCCAAGTCGTTCCGTTCGGTCTCACCGAAAAGCCTAATGGTCAAGCCTTTTGCACAGGTCGGTCTCACCGAGATTTCTGATTGGTGTCACTGAGTTGAGTCAAAAGCTTGCAATGGTTGGATTTTTGGTGGTGCCTATTTATACCCTTCCACCCCACCTACTCTCTAAGAGAGCCATCAGAACGAACCTACACTTCCACCATTCGTTTTCTAAGAGAGAACCACCTACTCATGTGTTGAGATCAAGTCACTTCATTCCAATCATTTGAACCTTGATTTCTAGCCTTCCCCAAGTTGCTTTCCACTCAAATCCTTCTCCTACCAAAGCCTCCAGGATCATGTGGAGTTGAACCAAGGAGTTTGTAAGAGCAAGAAGATCGCCTACTTCATGATGATCTACCCGAGTGAGGCTAGTCCTTCATGGATGTAAGCCATGGTGGAATAGACAAGGTTGCTTCTTTGTGGACCCTTCATGGGTGGAGCCCTCCATGGACTCGTGCAACCGTTACCCTCCGTGGGTTGAAATCTCCATCAACGTGGACGTACGATAGCACCACCTATCGGAACCACGCCAAAAACCATTGTGTCTTCATTGCATTTGATTTCTCCGATCCCCCCTTTACGTTCATATGCAAAGTCTTTATTTTCCGCTGCTCAACTCTTAGACTTGCATGTGTAGGGTGTTTCTTGACTTGGTAGAATCGCTAAAACGTGCCTACAACTAAAATTGGGAAAAAGGATAAGTTTTTATTTGGTCAAGTAGTCTAATCACCACCCCTCTAGACATACTTTCGATCCTACAAGTGGTATCAGAGCTTTGGTCTCCATTGCATTGGTTTCATAACCTAGGAGAGTATGGCATCTAGTGAGGGTAACTATCACCGTAGAGGTCCATATTTTGATGGCACAAACTTTGCTAGTTGGAAGCATAAGATGAAAATGCATATTCTTGGTCATAACCCCGCCATTTGGGATGTTGTTCGTGTTGGCTTGCAAGGTGAATTCTTTGAGGATGGAAAAGAACCAGATCGTGAGGCAACCGAGGAAGAATTGAAGATGTTGTAATACAATGCCCAAGCATGTGACATTCTCTTCAACGGTTTGTGCCCCGAGGAGTTCAACAAGATTAGCCACCTCGAGAATGCCAAGTAAATTTGGAATACTTTGGTTGATATGCACGAGGGTACCGAGTCCGTCATGGAATCCAAGTTGGGTGTGCTCCAAAGTCAACTTAACAAGTTCAAGATGAAGGATGGTGAAGGAGTCGCCGAAATGTACGCTAGGCTCGCTCTCATCATAAATGAGATTGCCGGCATAGGAAGTGAAGAGATGACCGACAAATTCATCATCAAGAAGATCCTTAGAGGCTTGGATGGAAAATATTATGCCGTGTGCACATTGATGCAAATGATGCCCAATTACAAAGATCTCAAGCTCACGGAAGTCATTGGAAGGATTATTGCTCATGAGATGTCACTCAAGGACAAAGAAGAGCTACACAACAAGTCAAGTGGTGCTTACAAAGCCTCAAGCGATGCTCCCACTACATCAAGTGACAAGATTATTTCCAATGAAGAGATAAGCCTAATGGTGAAGAGATTCAACAAGTTCTACAAGAATAGAAGCAAAGAGAGAAACTCCAACTCAAGACTCTATAAGCAAAGATCATCAAGTCGTGACCGTAATTGCTACAATTGTGGAAGACCCGGACACTACTCTAATGAGTGTATGACACTTGCTACTTGTAGACTACATTGGTATTTCCCCGAAGAGGAGAGGATGATGCAGTATAGTAGAGATAAGTATTTCCCTCAGTTAAGAACCAAGGTTATCAATCCAGTAGGAGAACCACACAAAACCCCTTTAGCAGCACCTACACACACAAAAGTAAACACTTGGACCCAACGCAAATAAGAGGGTTGTCAATCCTCTTAGCGGTTATTTGCAATGATTAATTCTGATAGTGATAGATAAAAGGTAAATTGCAAAATAAAATAAAAGTAAACAAATTGCAGCAAAGTATTTTTGGATTTTAATATATGATAAAGATAGACCCGGGGGGGGGGGCATAGTTTTCACTAGAGGCTTCTCTCTCGAGCGCAGAACTTAGGGTGGGTAAACAAATTACTGTTGGGCAATTGATAGAAAAGCAAATAATTATGACGGATTCATGGCAATGATCATGTATATAGGCATCACGTCCGAGACAAGTAGACCGACTCCTGCCTGCATCTACTACTATTACTCCACCCATCAACCGCTATCCAGCATGCATCTAGGGTATTAAGTATAAAACAGAGTAACATCTTAAACAAGATGACATGATGTGGACAAAGTAAACTCAAGCAATATGATTAAACCCCATCTTTTTATCCTTAATGGCAACAATACAAATACGTGTCATGTCCCTTTCTATCATTGGGATTGAGCACCGCAAGATTGAACCCATCACAAAGCACCTCTCCCATTGCAAGATAAACCAATCTAGTTGGCCAAAGCAAATCGATAGATCAGAGAGAAATACAAAGCTACAACAATCGTGCATAAAAGAGTTCAGAGAAGACTCAAATATTTCTCATGAATAATCTGATCATAAACTCACAATTCATCGGATCCCAACAAACACACCGCAAAAGAATATTACATCGGATAGAACTCCAAGAACATCGAGGAGAACATGGTATTGAAGATCAAAGAGAGAGAAGAAGCCATCTAGCTACTAGCTATGGACCCATAGGTCTGTGGTAAACTACTCACGCATCATCGGAAGGGCAGCAAGGTTGATGAAGAAGCCCTCCGTGATCGATTCCCCCTCCGGCAGAGTACCGGAAAAGGCCTCCAGATGGGATCGCGGAAGAACAAAGGCTTGCGGCGGTGGTAGGGTTTTCTCGTCTGGCTCTCTGATGGTTTCCGAATATTTGAGAATTTATAGAAGTGGAATTAGGTCAAAAGGAGCCACGAGGGGCCCACAAAGCTTTAGGGCACGCCCCCTGGGGCCGCACCCTGTTGCCTTGTGGCCTCCTCGTGAGGCTTCTGGCTTCCTCCTGAAGCTTCCAGGGTCTCTTTTGTCCAGAAGAAAATCATCAAAAAGTTTCATGGCATTTGGACTTTGTTTGGTACCGATTTCCTGAAAAACCAAAAACAAGCAGAATACAACAACTGGCACTGGGCACTAGGTTAATAAGTTAGTCCCAAAAAATGATATATAATTGCATATAAAACATCCAAGATTGATACTATAATTGCATGGAACAATCAAAAATTATAGATACGTTGGAGACGTATCAAGCATCCCCAAGCTTAATTCCTGCTCGTCCTCGAGTAGGTAAATGATAAAAACAGAATTTTTGATGTGGAATGCTACCTAACATGTTTCATCATGTAATTCTCTTTTATGGTATGAATATTAAGATTCAAATGATTCAAAACAATAGTGTATAATTTGATATAAAGACATCAATACTCAGGCATACTAACAAACAATCATGTCTTTCAAAATAAAAATGCTAAAGAAAGTTATCCCTACAAATTCATATAATCCTGTCATGCTCCATCTTCTTAACACAAAGTATTTATCATGAACTACCCCGATGACAAGCCGAGCAATTGGTTCATACTTTTTAACACGCTTCAGCTTTTTCAACCCCCACGCAATACATGAGCGCAGGCCATGTATATAGCACTATGGGTAGAATAGAATGTGGTGGTAGAGATTAATAGGGGGAAGTCAAAAAGAAGAAGATAGTCTCACATCGACGTAGCTAATCAACGGGCTATGGAGATGCCCATCAATTGATGTCAATGCGAGGAGTAGGGATTGCCATGCAACGGATGCACTAAAGAGCTATAAGTGTATGCAAGCTCAACATGAAAACTAAGTGGGTGTGCATCCAACTTGCTTGCTCGTGAAGACCTCACGCATTTTGAGGAAGCCCATCATTGGAATATACAAGCCAAGTTCTATAATGAAAAATTCCCACTAGTATATGAAAGTGACAAAATAGGAGACTCTCTATATGAAAAACATGGTGCTACTTTGAAGCACAAGTATGGAAAAGGATAGTAACACTGCACCTTCTCTCTTTTTCTCTCATTTTTTTCTTCTCCTTTTTTTCATGGGCTCTTTTTGGCCTCTTTTTTTTCTTTTATTTATTTATTTATTTATTTCCTCACTGGGACAATGCTCTAATAATGATGATCATCATTCTTCTATTTACTTATAACTCAAAATTACAACTTGAAACTAGAACAAATATGACTCTATATGAATGCCTCTGGCAGTGTACCAGGATGTGCAATGATACTAGCGTAACATGTATAAAAAAATGATGAACGATGGCTGAGCCACAAATACTATGTTAGCTATATGATCATGCAAAGCAAAATAACAATGATGATGTGTGTCATAAAAACAGAACGGTGGAAGTTGCATGGCAATATATCTCGAAATGGCTATGGAAATGCCATGATAGGTAGCTATGGTGGATGTTTTAAAGAAGATATAAGGAGGCTTATGTGTGATAAAGTGTATCATATCACGGGGTTTGGATGCACCGGCGAAGTTTGCACCAACTCTCAATGTGAGAAAGGGCAATGCACGGTACCGAAGAGGCTAGTAAATTGCGGAAAGGTGAGAGTGTGTATAATCCATGGGCTCACATTAGTCATAAAGAACTCACATAGTTATTGCAAAAGTTTATTAGCCCTCGAAGCAAAGTACTACTACGCATGCCCCTAGGGGGATAGATTGGTAGGAAAAGACCATCGCTCATCCCCGACCGCCACTCATAAGGTAGACAATCAAGAATAAATCATGCTCCAACTTATTAGCATAACGACAGATCATACATGCATGCTTCGGGAATCACAAACCTTAACACCAATATTCTTACTAAACCACAATTATCTACTAGCACCTCCCACATATTACCACCTTAATATCGAAAAACTATTGCAAGGAATCAAACTTATCATATTCGGTGATCTACATGAAAGTTTTTATTATATCCCTCTTGAATACCTATCATATTAGGACCAAATTCATAACCCATGCATATTACCATTGCTATTCATTAGACTCTCAAAAATATATAAGTGAAGCATGAGAGTGCAACTATTTCTTTAAAATATAACCACCGCCGTGCTCTAAAAGATATAAGTGAAGCACTAGAGCAACTGCCTAGCTCAAAAGATATAAGTGAAGCACATAGAGTATTCTAACAAATCACGAATAATGTGTGTCCCTCTCAAAAAGGTGTGTTCAGCAAAGATGATTGTGAAAAACTAAAAAGAAAACAAAAGCAAACAAACTATAGCACAAGACGCTCCAAGTAAAACACATATCATGTGATGAATAAAAATATAGCTCCAAGTGAGTTACCGATAGATTGTAGACGAAAGAGGGGATGCCATCCGGGGCATCCCCAAGCTTAGACGCTTGAGTATTCCTTGAATATTACCTTGGGGTGCCTTGGGCATCCCCAAGCTTAGGCTCTTGCCGCTCCTTATTCCTTTATCCATCGTAGTCTCACCCAAAACTTGAAAACTTCAGCACACAAAACTCAACAGAAACCTCGTGAGATCCGTTAGTATAACAAACAAATATTAAACTTTAGGTACTGTTGTAAATTGATTCATATTTAATATTAGCATAATGCTACTGTACTCCAACTTCTCCATGACTCATACCCCCTGATACGATCCATAGATTCATCAAAATAAGCAAACTATGCAACAAAAACAGAATCTGTCTAAAACAGAACAGTCTGTAAAGATCTGAATTAAAGTCATACTTCTGTAACTCCCAAAATTCTGAAAAATTAGGACAACGTGGGAAATTCATATATCAATATTGTGTAAAAAAATTCAGAAGGTTCTGACGCTCCAGCAAAATTCCAACATTGGACGCAAAAGTTTCCAAACAACATCAATTATACAATCTTCCAAATCATCCCAAAGGCATTACTTGGCACAAACACTAATTAAAAGATAAAAAACAATCATAACAGAGGATATAATTGTGTAAACACACAAAAATAGAAGGTAAAACAAAAAAATTATTTTATTCATTGGGTTGCCTCCCAACAAGCGCTATTGTTTTATGCCCCTAGCTAGGCATAATGCATAATTTCAAGTATTGTCATCCTTGGTCCCTTTATCTTGAGAGGGATGTTTGTCAGGAGTGTAGGAATGAAGTATGTCTACCAGAGGGGGGGGGTGAATGGGAGTTTTAAATTTTCTTCGGAAATATCAAAACTCTCGGAACCCAGCAGCGGAATGAATGAAAATAGTATACAGTGAGCGAATACAAACTACCGAATGGAAACTAACAGCATGCATGGAGGTAAATCACAAGTTTGAAATATGTCATAAGTCTCAGTTCGAATGTAAAGGAGGGTAGTAGAGGTGACCAGTGATGCTCGATGGCGACAAGGTATTTGGTAGACCAGTTCGCCCTTCTGCAAAAGGACTACGTCTGGTTGGAGGGGTCGTGATTTAACACAGAAGATAAACTCTCTTCGCCCTATTCTCCTCGACAATTGGTTCGTCAACCAATGCCGATTACTCGTGGTAGATGCTTGAGGCGATCTCCGAACCTTTACAGACTTCTTCTTCGAGAACCATAATTACTCTTGGTCTCTGAAGAAATTGACACCTAACCGTCTAGAGAGATCGCAGCTCTCAAGAGTAATAGGCGGAGCGTACTGGACTTAGATTCGAGTGATGCTGAACCACTATCTAATTTTTCGGCTCTAGGGTTTTCTCTCGGTGGATTTTAAACTCAAATCTTTCGGAGAGGGGGTTGCTCAACAATCTTCTCAGAATCAAATGGAGCAGCCACCGGACAACGCCGGTGCGGGGTGGCTATTTATAGCCGTAGCCTTCCCTGATGGGAAATGACCATTTTGGACACGCGGTCCAGCCAATGGCCAACCGACACGTTCACAACGGCCGGATTTCGAGAGCAATGGTAACATTACTTGAGGAGCAAGTAATGCTAACTCCTCGGTCAGAGACAAATCTCTCGCAGCGAAGAAGATCACAGTCTCTTGCTGGCAAGCATTTGCTCGGAACACAAAGAGATTTCTCTCACAGCTTTCATAGGATTTGGGTTTAGCATCAGAGAATCAAAGCTTCGAACGCTACACCCCTCTTAATAGTACGGTGGTCCTGTGACTCAATAAAGAGAAGAGAAACAACGAAATGAATGCTACGTCTTCACTTCGTCTTCAATCTCCTCGGCTGCAGTCACTTTCTTCGGATGCACACCGAATGAATTGCTTTGCATCAACAATTTTTGAGGGGTCACTCTTGTCATCATAATCTTCGGTGATAACCTTCACTGCCACGCAGGGAATATTCTTCGGAGTTTGAATCCAAACTCCTCTTGACTCCAGGGACCTGTTACTCTGTGTGCACTAGCAAACACATCAGTCCCTTACTGTTTGTCAACAATCTCCAAAACATAAGGAGGCAAATTATTGCACCAACAATCTCCCCCTTTTTGGACGATTGATGACAAAACAGATAATCATCGAAGTGAAAATAGATAAGTGAAAAGCAATTCCAACAAGAGTGAGTGAGGGTTATTATGCTCGAAGATGAAATAGACTCCCCCTAAATGTATGCAGGGAAGAAGGATATGAGATAAATTCTCCTGCAAGTTCTGAAAAATATGGAGGAAATTTCAATCATTCGAGACATTTTGATTCGCACTGATGAGATTTAATCCATCGAGATCGTAGTGCAATCATTTATAACTTCTGATAATAATTCCACCTGCAAGACAAATGCTTCGAGAGAAATGGTGCAGCAGCAGGGGTTATAGACATTAAGGCACGGAAGTTAATGAGTTTTACAACAAGGTACAGATAAGCTTAAAAACCAGAAGTTGCAAACTCGCATGAAACCAAAACCAATCGAAACACCGAAAGCAAATCTATCGAGACTCGATGTAATTCTCCCCCTTTTTGTCAACAAGTTTCAAAAAAAAGGTGACGAATAACATGAGTGCAAAAGCGTAGAACGGTTTAGTCGGTGGCATCACCAGAGGAACTATCTGAGGAGAGTTCTTCTTCGGAAGTGATAGGATTGTCTTCGTCTTCAGCAACAACAGATTTTCCTTCAGGAATAAGGACTTGGGGCTGAGCAGACGTGGGAACAGGTGGAGTGGCCACAGGAGGAACACGGGAGTGCACATTGCCGTCGGTAGGTTTCTCGGTCGGTGAGGTGGCTTCAGACTCGTCAAGCAATTTGCGAAGCTTGAGATGAAGAAGATCAGTGGTTGGATCACGAACAGGTAGAGGAGGGGTACTCCGATCTTGAAAATCTTCAACAGTGAAGCCTTTGTCAATGTAGTCATAGAGCTCTTGCAGATTGACATTCAGGAGTTGTTTCTCGGTGAAGAACTTGTGAAGCAATTTCCAGAGCCTCTTCTTGTTTTCATCCGCTATAAGATGCATTATCCTCATGCTATTGTTGAGAGCATTTAGCTCAGAGGCGAGATGTTCTTTCTCGCGTTGATCCTTAGCGATATGCTGCAGCAGCAGTTGTTGTGTGCGCAAACTGACTTCGAGTTGCAATGGAGGTTGAGGTGAAATCTTTCGGTTGCGCTGAGGCAGACGTGGCCCATCAAATTTCTTGTGATAGTCTTGGGAGCTTGACGCAGGCGACTTGCCCGAAGAAATATCTTCCATGACTTGCAGGGTATCGCGAACAGGAGGAATGAAGCTTTTATGGCTTTCCTTCGCAAGATACACTGTGCGCATTGCAAGATCAACAACTTTCTGAATCCAGGGCGCGAACACTTTGATGCAGAAGGGATATTGAGCAGAATCCTTTAGAATGCGCAGGAACATGTCTTCCACGTCGAAGATATATCGCTCAGAGATGGCATAAATAGCATTGCGAAGAACATATGAGATGGATTTTTCCGGATTCATACCAGCCAGAGGACAAATGGTGTAGGAAAGCATGTGGAATAGCGTCTGATTTTCGAAGGTTAAGTGCTCAGGGCGAGGAGGACCAGTGTAGTCACGAATCTTTTCTTGATCCATTGTGCACCGAAATTTTTCATCCGATATGACATCAATGTTGTGGACCCGAATTTCAGTGTTACCATGCTCAAAGCGAGGGAAATGGAAGTGCGAGACAAAATCTGTCGAAGTGCATTTGATGCGTTTTCCTTCGGTCATCCATTCCAAAATCCATTTGGAGCTATCAGATTCATCGCCAGAGATATACAGTGTAGCATAGAACTGAAGAATAATCTCTCTGTTCCAAGGATGCTCGAATTCAAAGACTTTGGTGAGGCAGAAATCATCCAAATCCTGAAGCAATTGATTGAAGCAGCCAATATTGCGCATGTCAGGAATGTCGAGATATTCGTGAGGAAATATCTTTCTGCACTCATAGAGAACCCGAGAATAATATATGGCCTGTTCCTTAATCCAGAAGCGAGGCGATTCCGAAGTGCGCGGCCCATCATAAGGACTAGCTTGAAAGAATTTTGGATGCGCATTCCGATTGAAAAGAGGGCCTTTTGCGCCTGCTCCTGACGAGAACAAGGGCAGTTCTTCACGAGGGTACGGGTACTTGAGTTCTTCTTCACGAGAAAGATATTCATCACCATAGACAACCGAGTCAGTGCGGCGAGCAGAGACAGATTTTCGTTCGGAAGGTCCAACATCTGGTATTCGTGTTGCTGTGTCGATGGATAACTTGAGTGGAGACGGAGCAGGTGTTGCAACAGAGAGAGGTGCTGAGGCAGTAGGCAGCAGGGCAGGTTCATCCCGTGTAGGCACTGGGGCCGAATGCTGCACTGGAGGTGGTTGCGGTTGTGCCACGGGAATCTGTTGTTGCTCGACAATAGGAGGTGATGAGACGTTTGGAGCTTCGGGAGCAGGAGAAGCTTGGGGCTCGGCGCGAGCGATTTCACCTTCCTCAAAAACCAGGGGTGGCGAGGGAATATCAGCCCGAGCAGGGGAGGCCACAGGCACTAATTCAGTTTGCATTTACGAGAGAGGAGCATTCGAGTCTTTGACTGATGGTTTGAAAGAATGACGGGCTCAGGAGATTTTTCTTTCGGAGCAGGAGGAGACTGAGTAGCTTGGGGAACATGCAACGGTTCCTTCGGAGTAGGAGGTACATTCTTCTTTGCCATTCTCTTTCGTTGCTTTTTCTTTTGCTGAGCAACTTGATCAATGTGACCCTTGACCAAATCATTATATCCAGTGACTTTGGCTTGATGTTCATCACAGATTTTTCGAACAATTTCATCTAGATCCGTGTGAAAGCGTAACCTTCGGTGACGAAGGAGAGTCATAGCACGATTAATGTCCTTGTATGAATCCTCGAGTGCTTTAATGAAATTTTTTGAAGAGGCAGTTTTCATTCGATTATCAAGGTCCATTAGCTCGGCAGAGAGAGAGTTTATCTCAACTGCGTCTTCTCGAAGTTCTTGAACTACGGAAGTGGCTTGAGTAATGACTTCGGCAGGAATAGGTAGAGATGCCACTTCTCCATCGAATGGATTGTCCACAAATTTATCGAGTTGTTCCATGATGAATATGTGATCATAATAATGAGGAGCATCAGCCTTGACTGAGGGAGCAGTCGGGACATGAACTTGCTCGGAGGGAGGCTTAGAAGCCAATGGCTGAGTCAAGGTAGGGGCAAACTTAGCAGCCTTCTTCTTCGGAGCAGTAGCGGGTGGAGCAACTTTCTCGGTAGGCGCCTTGATTTTCTTCAAGTCAGGCTTGGGAATATATTCGCCTGGCTTTGCAGAACTCACAGGAGTGTCAACAACTAAATCCTTCAAATTTATAGCATCTGGATGAGGAGTTGTGTTCACATGCTGTTTCATAGTGACAGTGGTAGCAGGGGTTTTTCTCGCTGGTATCTTCTTTGGTGGTACTTGTGGAACCAAATTAACCAAAAGATCAGGCAGCACAGTGGATGTGGTAATATTGACTTCCTCACTGAGAGTAGCAGCAACTTCTTCTTTGGTGAGCGGAGGGTCATCATCATCAGCCGAAGAATCATTCATGTTCATGTCATCAGTAGGATCAGCCTTTTTCTTCTTTGGTGCGCTCTTTTTCTTTGCAGCAGCGCTGGGATCATGCTTTCGTTTAGAACGACCTTCAGATTTTCCTTCGGCCTTTTTCTTCTCCACATCATCTTTCAGAAGGCGAAGGTTTTCCTCTTCACGAGTGATGGTGTCCTGGACTAGGGGGTACTCATCACGTCGTCTCCCAACCAGGTGGATCGGACCGAGAACCCCCTTGGCGGTTCACTCATGGGCCACTTCGGGCAGTCCATGACGCATACAAGGAAGACTCCACAAGACTTGGCGCCCAAGCCGAAGACTCTCCAAAACCCTAGGCCTCCGGTGCATATATAAACCGGGGTCAGGCTAGTCAATAGATCGATTCATATTCATTAGAACAATCTCGTGGTAGATACATGTACTCTGTACTACACCATATCAATACAATCAAAAGCAGGACGTAGGGTATTACCTCTTCGAGAGGGCCCGAACCTGGGTAAAACTAAGTGTCCATGTTACCATCGCTCCAAGACGCCTAGCTTAGGACCCCTACTACGAGATATGCCGGATTTAGAACCGACATTGGTGCTTTCATTGAGAGCCTGCAGCGTAGTCGCCGCGGTGCGATGGGAACTCAGATCGGCTCCACCGCGATCTACGCGTCTGAACCGAGCTACATCGTCAGCGTCGGCATCTTCGTCGCCGACCCGACTGGTCACCTTGGCTGGACCGAGGACTAGGCTTCTCTTCGGATCGTCAAGTTCGGACGGATGTCTTCGTCATCATCAACTCCGATCTCATCCGGGATCATGGAAAAATCGTCCATGGTGCTCGGGGGCTCAACGTCAACATTGCCCTCGCGCGATCATGCAGTTTTTTCTGACAATGGATTCGTGTTCGCCATCCCCGTCTCCTCGAGCGTCGCTTTGACGATCGCTTCAGTGGAATTGTGCGGAATTGAGTCTAGAACAACCCTGCAAAATTTCGTCGCGTTCCGATGGAGGAATCTCCGGCGATCTCTGATATACTGGAGCCCTGTCGAATCTGGACGGAAATCTGGACGAGTTTAGGGCGAGGAGTCCAACAGTCAGCTCGGACGTCCTTTGAAAGATCCAACGGTTCATCGGCTGCGGAATTCCCATATCTACCACCCTTCAAAATTTCAGCTCGATCCGACCGTTCAAACTCCGGGAAGCATCCGATGAGTGCATCAATTTTCGGATCTGTTTTCTGCGCGAAAATGAATCCGGCCCGAGTTCATCTTTTTCATGAACAGATTATCGGACATCCTTTTTGAATGGAATTTTTTATAGGATATTGTGTTTTGTTTTCAAGCACGTGCCTGCAAATTATAAGCCTTTTCTGAGGCGATCTTCGTCGTCGCGCCGGTGTCAAACCAGTCTGACCACGTTGCTTCATGGTTGCCGACCTGCGCCAGCATTGACTGCGTCGTCGCTTCATCGAGCCGACGACAACCACCTCGGATCATCACCTCGGCGAGCTGACCAAGAGTTCGGCACCGCTCTCCCTAATGATCGTCAAGATAACATCGTCACCTTACGGATTGCACGGGTCGGGCGCGCCAGCATCGCCGCGTGGTCACTTCTCAAGCCAGCATTGAGCGCGTCACAAAGTTTTGACCCGCGTCGGCATCGCCGCGCCGTTGCTTCTTCAAGACGAAGTCCACCTCGCCGACCTGCTTCGACACCTCGGCTGGCATAGGGATGCAACGTCACCTTACCGACCTGCTCCGTCACCTCGGCTAGACCGGGGGCTTCGCCATCTCTTTATCAATCTACTCCGGGGACTTCGGCGTCACCAGCCGACCAGCTTCGTCAACTCGGCCGGACTGGGGGCTTCGCCTCAACATATCGGCGGTGTTGTACTACCACTTCATCACGCCGAGCTCTTCGCTCGGACACCTCGGCCGGACCGGGGGCTTCACCATCGCTTCATCGACCTACTCCAGCGTCACCCTGCCGACCTACTCTGTCTCCTCGGCTGGACCAGGGCTTTGCCTCGGCACATCGGCAGTTTTGTGCTGCCACTTCATCAGCCGAGCTCTTCGCTCGACCACCCCAGGACTGGCTTGGGGGCTGGACCTCGACCCACTGCAAGCTCGGCCCACGTCATCAACACCGAGCATGTTAACTAGCTAAGTCGCTTTCATGCTCAATCTTTTTTTAAATGTTTAATTTTTGTTCGGTTCGACCAAGCATTATATTTGTGTTAGACAAAAACTCTGTTTGTTAAAAACACTTCCTTTTACCCATGTTAACTGGGGGCTCTTAAATTTATATGAGCCGTTATAATAAATGTTTTCTTCTTAGTCGTTGCAAAGTCTTTTTCTACTACTCCTTTTTCCGACGTGAGTGTGTGTTCAATAGCCGGATAGCCTGGTTTCTCTCTAAAGCCGATCGAGTTTAGTTCGCTAAACTGGCCTGAGAAGCACTCCGCCTTCGGGATAGGAGGTTGAAGCCGAAGGCTGACCCACTTGAAGTCTGGGGATCGGATGTATCATGTTAAAGCACGACGGAAGCACAAACTAATTTTCAGACCAATTTTCGGATTGGCATCAAAAAACTTGATTTAGTTCGGACGTCAAGTTTTTACATAAGTTTTTTTGCTTTTCGAGCTTATGGCACTTTTAACCTATTTGTATGTTTTTCTTTCAGGAGGCGGGATATCCTCATGACCGAGGTGCTCTGCAATTCAGCTCAGGAGATCTTTTCCAACCCGCAGCTCGGCATCTTTCCTGCCGACCTACACCTCGGCGTTGGCGAAACGCACATGACATTTGGACTAGTTCCCGAGGAGATTCGATCCTCAGGTTGGTCGGCCGCACCCAACCTGAGTCTCGGGGTTTACTGTGTGTCTCCAGCATAACTCTCGCAGTACAACGTTGGATGCCTTTAAAGCATCGGCAATATCAACGGGGGGTTGCGACTAGAGCCGAACCCACCAAAAGCCAAGGTACTCCGAGGAGTCCTCGGCAAAACGTTCTCGGATATTGCTTTATATGCATCACTTTCGAATTGTGTCTTCGGTCAATAGTTGGGTTGCCCGGCTCCTGTGCTTACCTCCTACGTTCCGCTTTGTTCGGATAGGTGTGCAAAGGGAGAACCACTGCGATTGTACTTCCGATTTAACTGGTCAAGTAGCTCAGTGGAGAAAGCCGAAAACTGACTGTCACAATGAGCGCAAACTGGTCAGCGATCCGATGACTGTGTCAAACTATAGATCGATAGAGGTTACCCTGTGGGCCTTTCATAAAATTGGCTGAAGTGTTAATGGCTTGACCTCGGCTGACGCCGAGCACTAACCGGGGGCTAGTAACTGGCCTCCCAACTTTAAGCTCCTATGACTAAGTGAAACTTATAAAGCCTGGATATCTGATTGCCTCGTTTCCGCTAACACAACCACCTCCGGGCATCGAGACGTCGGCTAAGGGTTGTCATGTTACTGCGGAAACACCCTGCGTAGCATCTACAAAGGGGTAGAAGCCGACGATGGGCCACTCTCAAATGATAATCGGTCACAAAGGAGTCAAAATAGCATATAGCATAAAAGCGTTTGTATTCAATATACGAGCGCTGTCTTCCGTAATTATCGTTATAAAGCCATAAATATGCATCAATTTGACTTAAGATTTTGGCCAAGCTGGGTTGCCTGGCTCCTGTGTTTACACCCTACGTTCCCGATTGTTCGGCTAGGGGGTAAAGAGAGCACCTCTGCGATTGTTACTACCGGGTCATCCGAGTTAGTACCTCAGACTGGGTGAAGCCGAAAGCTTGCTATCTTAAGAATATAATTGGTCGGCAACGACGGAAGTGAAAATTTTGGTTCATTAAGACCACAGAGTTCGGGAACTTTCCCCAAACTAAATCCTCGATATTTTTCTCCCACGTTGATCGGAGGTGAGGTCTCATGATCATGGTCAACATGACAACCTGGGAAAAGGAACCTATAAAGGAACTATTTTTCCCAGAAGATGTTTCTTACGTTAAATAGTAATATAACATATCTCTCCGCGTACCTTTGTTTATAAAACCGTATTGCCGGATTGCCTTGTTTTCCGTAAATCTTTGCCCTTATAAAGGCTTTATAAAGTAGGAAAACACTCCTTGGCTACTGGCCGAGGAGGATGAAGCCGATGGTCGGTCAACAAAGTTTTGTACAATGCGGATCCGAGCATTAATGATGTAAAGTACTTGGATACATAGAATCATTACACATAAATTGTGATTAAAGTCTATTTACTCCGGATATCGATCCTTAATTCGGGCACCCTTGCCCAAATTAAGGCTCGGGGGCTACTGGGCTTCGCGCTTCTCAATTAAAAGCAATTAAAGAGGTACATCGATCCCCTGATCTGGTGTTGCCACCCAACCAGTGGCTCGGGGGCTACTGCATTGCCTATTCAATGCAGTCAATTTAAAAAGTGCCGAATAGTTTCCGAGGAGATTATGATCCTCAGGTTGGTCGGCCACACCCAGCGTGAGTCTCGAGAACTATGCACACCGCATTTCTGTTTTTAAGTATGCTGCCGAGCAAGGAATTGATCCTCAGGCCGATTTCGCAAATCGACCTGAGTCTCAGGGGCTACTGGGATCAGCGGTTTTATTTTATCCTTCAGGTGCATCCCGGATTTTATGTTGGCACACACCTTGAGGGCTACTGGTTATACATCTTAGCAGAGAATAGATTGCACCAATCGGAAACGATTCTATAAAACATCAGCCCACGGCTGAGGTGGTGCACCACCTCGGAAGCATTCCGGCATAAAGCTCGGCTGTGAGTGGCTGGCTCCATAGAGAAATTTTTCGGCGTTAAGCTCGGATAACCTCCTTCAAACCTTTTCAAAGACGAGGTACTCTATGCCTCCTCGGCTGCAGACCGGCGTTGGAGTTCGGCTGCTAAAATGTACCTCGGATGTAGTCCGGAGTTGGAGTTCGGCTGCTAAAATGTACCTCGGATACAAACCGGCGTTGGAGCTCGGCTGCAAAAATACACCTTGGATACAGACCGGCGTTGGAGCTCGGCTGCAAAATACACCTCGGATGCAGTCTGGCATTGGAGCTCGGATGCAAGAGGACACCGCCGCACGGGAAAAACTTCGAACCCAAGGTATGTCGTAAAAAGTAACAAGGCGTTGATAAAGGCCAAGAACCTAAAGGGGCTCCTCGGATACTCGACGTATGAACTCTTCGGATACACCTCGGCGATCCTCAAGATCGGAGATGGGAAGATTTGTTGAACCAGTTTTCAAGACCGACGACCGAAGACGAAGAACAGTTCGGAAGAACCGAGGAGCGTCCCCAACTTGAAAACCGGTTCAGGGGGCTACTGATGGTGTCCTGGACTAGGGGGTACTCATCACGTCGTCTCCCGACCAGGTGGATCGGGCCGAGGACCCCCTTGGCGGTTCACTCATGAGCCACTTCGGGCAGTCCATGACGCATACAAGGAAGACTCCACAAGACTTGGCGCCCAAGCCGAAGAGTCTCCTAAACCCTAGGCCTCCAGTGCATATATAAACCGGGGCCAGGCTAGTCAATAGATCGATTCATATTCATTAGAACAATCTCGTGGTAGATACCTGTACTCTGTACTACACCATATCAATACAATCAAAAGCAGGACGTAGGGTATTACCTCTTTGAGAGGGCCCGAACCTGGGTAAAACTCTGTGTCCATGTTACCATCGCTCCAAGACGCCTAGATTAGGACCCCTACTACGAGATATGCCAGATTTAGAACCGACAACGAGCCTTTTGCTTTTCAGCCCTCTGAGCTCGCTTGATGGCATTGCGCTGACGCTTGGCAAGCTCATCAGGATAAGATGCGGGTGTATGAAGAGATGACTCATGAGCATTCGGTGGAGGAGGTGGTCTTTCCTGGGGACCATTTGGCTTGATGAGAGAAATTTCCCGGTAGTCACCCCATGGTGGATGAAATGCAAAGTTCTGAGCAAACCGAGGATGAACAAATTCATAGTTGAACCACTTTCGCACCCAGTGACGGCGAATCCATTGTTGACGCGTATCTCTCTGGTGTTTGGTTTCTCCTGGAACAGTATCATACCGATCATGAGAGATATACTCAGCTGTGTTTGTGTATGCCTGTCTACCACCCCTCTTCTTCTTCGGAGCATTTTCTTCTTGCTCATCGGCATTTTGCTCGGTTCTTTTTCGCTTGCTGGTTGATGGACCTACCGTTGGGCCCTTAGCATTCGGAGCTTTGGATTCATCAGCAGTACCCAGAACAGCATCATCTCGGTCAGCCATGCTAACTGGTTTAGCCGAATCCTCTACTGACTGCATTTTCCCTAACTCGGTGATGTGCAGTGACTACGGCGGCGCGGAGAGGAAGATGATCCGCGGCGGCGAGGAATGACTCCGGCGACCTCTTTCCGGCAGCGAAGCGGCGAAGATGGTCGACGTCGTCGAGCTCGAGGAGGAGCAGTGCGGTAGGGCTTCGGAAGGTGGCGACGGTGAAGATGCGAAGTGAAACGAGGAGGGTGGCGGCGCAGTATTTATATGCGAGGAGGAAATAACCGCACCCGGTGAATCTGATCGGACGGCCACGGTCTGAGGACTATTGCGATTCAACGGACCAGATAACCTGGCAGTTGATGAGGAGCACGTGGCAACCGTCACCAAAGAACGTGGCCCAGACTTGAGCGGGAAACCCCAAATTTTGGACGGCTTTTGCCAAAACAGATTAAGTTCGGACCGAGACTTTAACGTGGTCAAGGACACCAGATAAAGTTTCGTTTCCAGATGAATTTGTGCATTCATAACAGAGCAGCATAGACTGGATGAGATAGAATAGAGGGAAAACAGGGTCCTAGGTATTTCACTCAGACGAAGAAACACAAGCACACGAGAGAAAAGCTATGAGTGAAATACATTCGGACTAACACAAAAGATTCAAATCCAACTTCAACAAAGAGAAATTGTGGTGGCGTTACCCACCGTATAAGAACTGTATGACCCCGAGCATCGCACAATTATCGTGGCACCCGGTTAGTCTAGTTCTTCGTTAATGTATTCACTCTCAGAAAGAAAATTTCACTTTGTCGAAATTTTCAAACTCTTCGAGTGTTATGCACCAATTCCTTCTAAGATGTGGAAGTGATGGTACGGGTGTCGAGTCCAGCTTACTGCATGTTCGCGGAATCTAGGATATATATCTCACACCGTAACACACAGAATCTTTTCTCATCGAGAGGCTTGGTGAAGATGTCAGCGAGATTCTCTTTGGTATTGACGTGACTGATAACAATATCCTCTCGAGCAACATGATCGCGTAGGAAATGATGTCTGATCTCAATATGCTTGGTGCGAGAGTGTTGCACAGGATTGTGTGCAATTTCGATCACGCTTTCATTGTCGCACAATAGAGGAATCTTCTTGACCTTGATGCCATAATCCTTCAGAGTCTGCTTCATCCATAATAACTGAGTGCAACAAGCACCAGCAGCAATATATCCGGCCTCAGCCGTAGAGAGCGAGACACAATTCTGCTTCCTTGACGACCAACATACCAATGATCTACCGAGGAAATGGCATGTCCCCGAGGTAGATTTCCTGTCAACCCGGTCACCTGCATAATCTGAGTCTGAATATCCAACGAGGTCAAACTGTGCTCCCTTAGGATACCATAAACCTAAGGTGGGGGTGTGAGCCAAATATCTCAGAATACGCTTGACCGCTTGGTGATGCGATTCTTTCGGTGCAGCTTGAAAACGAGCACACATACAAACACTCAACATAATATCAGGTCTGGATGCACATAAATAAAGCAAGGAACCAATCATCGAACGATAAGCTTTCTGATCGTAATCTTTACCGTACACATCTGCGTCTAGCTGGCCATTTGTGGGCATGGGAGTTTTGTAGCCCTTCTGTTTGCAGTCTTGCATTTTGAACTTCTTCAGACAATCTCTCAGATATTTCTCCTGAGATATGAAAATTCCATTGTCCTGTTGACGAATTTGGAGTCCGAGAAAGAACTTGAGTTCACCCATCATAGACATTTGATATTTCTCGGACATCATTCGCCCGAATTCCATGCTGCAGGCATTGTTAGTACAGCCAAAAATAATATCATCCACATAGATTTGACATACGAATAGATCGCCATCAATAGCACGAGTGAAAAGAGTGGAATCAGTGGATCCTGGCTTAAACCCTTTGTCGAGCATAAACCTCTTTAGTGTGTCATACCAGGCTTGAGGGGCTTGCTTCAGCCCATACAGAGCCTTTTTCAACCTGAAAACTTTGTTAGGAAACTGAGGGTTTTCAAAGCCAGGTGGCTGCCTAACATATACTTCCTCTTCAATTTCACCATTGAGGAAAGCACTTTTCACATCCATTTGATAAAGCAGAATATCATTGTAATTTGCATAAGCGAGAAGAATACGAATTGCCTCAAGGCGAGCAACAGGAGCATATGTTTCACCGAAATCAATACCTTCTACCTGTGTATACCCTTGAGCGACAAGACGTGCTTTGTTTCTCACAACAATGCCATTTTCATCTTGCTTGTTCCGAAAAATCCATTTTGTGCCAATGATATTGTGCTTCTTAGGATTCGGTTTGTCAACCAATTCCCACACATCATTCAATTCGAATTGCACCAACTCTTCTTGCATAGCATTGATCCAATCGGGATCATTCATAGCTTCTTCATACTTGGTAGGTTCTGTCAATGAGATGAAAGAGAAACTGCCACAGTAGTTAGCCAAACGAGTGCGAGAGCGAGTTGTAGGTCGGTAACCTGGATTCTCGAGATCTTCGAGGATTAATGCAGGATCAACTCAATTTGCCACTCGTGGGAGAGGATTTCCTTCTTGATGATCATTTTCATTTTCCTCAGTATCAGCATCAGGATTGGCATTAGTATCGCCATTTTCATCATGATTGTCATTTTGATTGGCATGTGCATTTGCATTTGGGTTGCCATTTGTGTTCGGTGCGGCATTTTCTTCGGCAGTAGATTGGCGTGTTCGTCGAGCTATGGGAGCATCATCATCGGAAGAGTCTGGTGTATTTCCTTCAACTGGCCCGACGTCCCCAATAGCCATTTGCCGAATAACATCAGAAATCGGAGGTTCATCTATCACATTAGGCAGGTGCTCCTTTTGGGAGCCGTTAGATTCATCAAACCGCACATTTACCGTTTCCATAACTTTCCCGTGGTGAGAGTTATAGACACGATAAGTATGCGAGTTTGAGCCATAACCAAGAAGAAAACCTTCATGTGCCTTAGGTGCAAACTTAGAATTATGATTCATGTCACGAATATAGCAAGGTGCACCAAAAACACGTAAATAAGAAACATTCGGTTTCTTGCTAGTGATAAGCTCATATGAAGTTTTCTTAAGGAATTTGTGAAGATAAACACGATTCACAACATGGCAAGCAGTGTTAATAGCATCAGCCCAGAAATGAATGGGAGTTTTATACTCACTGAGCATTGTTCTCGCCATTTCAATGAGAGTTCTATTCTTACGCTCAACAACTCCATTCTGTTGGGGAGTTTATGCAGCAGAGAATTCATGAGTGATACCATTTTCATCGAGAAAATCTTCGATATGAGTATTTTTGAACTCAGTACCATTGTCGCTTCTAACATGCTTAATTCGCACATCATATTCATTTTGAGCCTTCTTGGCGAATCTTTTGAAGATGTATTGGGTGCAGGTTTTGTCTTCGAGAAAGAATACCCAAGTGTATCAAGAGAAATCATCAACAATAACCAGACCATAGTGACTGCCTCCGAAACTTGCATAGTTTTGAGGCCCGAATAAATCCATCTGAAGAATTTCCAATGGTCTTGTTGTGGTTATGACAGTTTTTGAAGAATGGTGCTTCTTTGCCAATTTGCCGGCTTTGCATGCAACACAGAGACGATCCTTGTCGAATTTCACATCAGGAATACCACGAAGATGATTTTTCTTCACGAGAGTCTGCAAATTTCTCATACCTGCATGACCAAGTCTTCGGTGCCACAGCCATCCTTCGGTTGCTTTTGCAAGCAAGCAAGTTCGGACCGAGGGACCCTTAGAGAAATCCACAATATATAAATCACCTTTTCTATTTCCCTCGAAGACGAAGGAATTGTCAGTGGCCATAAAGACGATGCATTTGGATTTAGAAAATAGAACTAGCATGCCTAGATCACAAAGCTTGCCAACTGACATGAGATTGAATCCAAGAGACTGAACAAGTAGAATGTCATCAATGTTCTTGTCCTTGGATATAGCAATTTTACCTAACCCAATTACCTTTCCTTTGTTATTGTCGCCGAAAGTAATATACTTCTCAGATGAAGCAGTTAAGTTGGGGTCGACAAACAACGACTTGTCTCCGGTCATATGACTAGTGCATCCACTATCCATTATCCATTCGGTACACCCGGAGACATAGTCCTGCAGAGAAATCAGGCTTTCTTAACCACCCACATCTTTGTAGGTGGCTTCGAAACATATGAGCGAGCAGGATATGATTTCTTTCGATAATTATAGGAATTGTGACTTGAATGCGTACGAGCATAATCGAAAGAATATGCATTGAAATTTCTTCCAGACGAATGAGTATAACGGTTGGGTGAGGCAAGTATGTACTCATTCTGTCGAATCTTTTCAAGGATATATCGAGCATTTTCTTCCTGCATGGTTAGTAGCCTAGTAACAGGTAATGCATCGATAGTTTTCCTGGGCACCCAGATAGCTTCCTTAGGAGGGCCATTCCTGCTGTTAGGTCCAACGTAGCGAGCAACAGCCTCACCACGTTGATTTTTGAACAGCTTATAGTTGTCCAGAGAATCATCATATGAGTATTCAGGAATAGGTGAGTCATATCCCGAAAGTAAAACTGTATCGAGCGTTTTGCTCTTAGCAGGTACCCACACAGTGCGAGGATATTGATCAGGTTCCCAGTAGGAGCCATTCTCATTCAGTTTCCTTTCGAAACCAATACCTTCCTTCCTGGGATTTTTGTGAAGAATGGATTTCTTCAGAACATCACACAGGGTTTGATGCCCTTTGAGAGACTTGAACATTCATGTCTGAAGAAGATCCTTCAACCTAGCATTTTCATCAGAAACAGAACCATTTTCCTCGACCAAGGGGTTAGCATTCACAGAAGATTCAGCATTTGATTCAGTGTTACTGCGTTCAAGGCATTTTAAGCAAGGAGGTACAAACACTTCAGGTTTCTCTTTGAGTTGTTGGGTGAGAAGAGAATTTTCTCTGATCAAATCATCATGAGCCTCTCTCAGCGACTCAAGTTCCTGTTTCCGTTTCAGGTAATCATAAGTCAATCTTTCGTGGTCAGCTGAGAGAAAATCATGACGATCTGATAGTTCTTTCATTCGAGACTCGAGAGCGGAATGCTCTTCGGTCAACGACTGATTTTTCTCCATCTCCTCAACCAACAACCCTTCAGATTTCCTGAGGGTTTTCTCAATTTTCTCGAGAGAGTTTTGTTGCATATTGGCAATTTTGATCAGTTTAGCATGGTCATCCTCATCAGAAGAATATTGATCACTGGAGTGAACCTTGTGATGTTTGGAGGATACCTTTTCTTTCAAATCTTTGGCCATGAAGCAATACGCCGGAGACTCATTGTCGCTCGAATGATTCTCGAAGAAGTTTGATGCAGGAGTAGAGGCACATGCTATGCCAGCCATGCCGGAATCAGAACCCTCATCGGATTCTTCAACCTCTTCGTTGTCAGATGATGCTTCTTCTTCGGAATCCATCTCCTTCCGATGTACGCCTTGGCCTTGCGAGAGGTGTTCTTGCGGTTGGATGAGGACTTGGAGGGATTCCTTGAGGAAGATCTTGACGAGGACTTGGAGGAGCTATCCTTCTTCTTGAAGAACTTCTTCATTTTCTTCTCATCATCGGAGTCGTAGCTTTTGCTCTTGCCTTTGCCATGGTTGTTTCCTGAATCATATCTTTCACTTGCATGGATTTCAGCTTCCCAGAGAGGGCAGTCCAAAATGAAATGCCCAGGCTTTTTGCACTTGAAGCAGGTGTAATCTCTAGTCGGTTTTGGAGAATATTTGGAGCCGCCAGAGTTGCTGGATCCTTTCTTCTGAAACTGATTTTTCCTTTGAAGGCGCTGGAATCTTTTCGTGATCAATGCAAGATCCTTGCTGATCCTTTTGGGGTCATCTGAATCTTCATCGGCATTTCCTTCTGAGGAAGAATCAGCCGCAGCCTTGAGAGCATGATTTTTTCGGTGACTTGAACCATAGAGATCTCTCTTTTCTTCTTCTTGTTCTTCGTGGGTGTTTAGCCTTTCCATAATATCAGCAGAGTCGAGAACTTTGAAATCAGCTCGTTCCCGAATCATCAGGACTAGAGTGTCGAACGAACTGTCAAGGGATCAGAGCAGTTTCTTCACAACTTCATGATCAGTGATGTCTTTGGCACCGAGACCTTGTAGCTCGTTTGCAATGTCACTCAGACGATCGAAGGTTTGCTAGCAGCTTTCATTTCCGATACGTTTGAACCTATTGAACTTGGCCCGAAGAGTATCAATGCGAGCATCTTTCTGAGTTGAAACGCCCTCATTTATCTTCTCGAGAATGTCCCACAATTCCTTAGTAGTTTCACACTGACGATAGCGAAGAAATTGAGCACGAGAGAGATGGCCACCAATTTCATCTTTAGCTTGAGCATCCATCTGAATGAGTTTCTTCTCGTGGTCAGTGGGGACCTGGGGCACTTCAACCGTGAACCCATTCTGCACCACATTCCACATATCATCATCAATGGCTCGGAGACGGATCTTCATCTTCTCCTTCCAGAAGGGATAGTCCGTCCCATCGAAGATGGGAATCTTGAGGTGCGACTTGTAGCTCACTCAAGACATACTTAAACTCCAAGGTGGTTATACCAAAATGAGCAGAGTCAAGGAGTACCTTGCTCTGATACCAATTGTAGGAACGAAGTGTGTCTCCCAGAGGGGGGGTGAATGGGGGTTTTAAATTTTCTTCGGAAATATCAAAACTCTTGGAACCCAGCAGCGGAATGAATGAAAATAGTATACAGTGAGCGAATACGAACTACCGAATGGAAACTAACAGCATGCATCGAGGTAAATCACATGTTTGAAATATGTCATAAGTCACAGTTCGAATGTAGAGGGTAGCAGAGGTGACCAGTGATGCTCGATGGCGACAAGGTATTTGGTAGACCAGTTCGCCCTTCTGCAAAAGGACTACGTCTGGTTGGAGGGGTCATGATTTAACACAGAAGATAAACTCTCTTCGCCCTATTCTCCTCGACAATTGGTTCGTCAACCAATGCCGATTACTCATGGTAGATGCTTGAGGCGATCTCCGAACCTTTACAGACTTCTTCTTCGAGAACCACAATTACTCTTGGTCTCTAAAGAAATTGACACCTAACCGTCTAGAGAGATCGCAGCTCTCAAGAGTAATAGGCGGAGCGTACTGGACTTAGATTCGAGTGATGCTGAACCACTATCTAATTTTTCGGCTCTAGGGTTTTCTCTCCGTGGATTTTAAACTCAAATCTTTCGGAGAGGGGGTTGCTCAACAATCTTCTCAGAATCAAATGGAGCAGCCACCGGACAACGCCGGTGCGGGGTGGCTATTTATAGCCGTAGCCTTCCCGATGGGAAATGACCATTTTGGACACGCGGTCCAACCAATGGCCAACCGACACGTTCACAACGGTCGGATTTCAAGAGCAATGGTAACATTACTTGAGGAGCAAGTAATGCTAACTCCTCGGTCAGAGACAAATCTCTCGCAGCGAAGAAGATCACAGTCTCTTGCTGGCAAGCATTTGCTCAGAACACAAAGAGATTTCTCTCACAGCTTTCATAGGATTTGGGTTTAGCATCAGAGAATCAAAGCTTCGAACGCTACACCCCTCTTAATAGTATGGTGGTCCTGTGACTCAATAAAGATAAGAGAAACAACGAAATGAATGCTACGTCTTCACTTCGTCTTCAATCTCCTCGGCTGCAGTCACTTTCTTCGGATGCACACCGAATGAATTGCTTTGCATCAACAATTTTTGAGGGGTCACTCTTGTCATCATAATCTTCGGTGATAACCTTCACTGCCACGCAGGGAATATTCTTCGGAGTTTGAATCCAAACTCCTCTTGACTCCAGGGACCTGTTACTCTGTGTGCACTAGCAAACACATCAGTCCCTTACTGTTTGTCAACAATCTCCAAAACATAAGGAGGCAAATTATTGCACCAACAAGGAGGCTTTTAAAAAGCAATGTGAAACATATCATCAATCAAGATTTTATCGTTATTAAGGTAATTTTCATCATATCCTTGTAGGTTCCCTTTTATGATCCAAGAATATTTCTGATTAATACCATTGAAAACTTGTTGGATAATATGTAAAGGAGGAACTTCTTTCTTAGTATTCTCATCAAAAGTATGATCATCATGAAACATAAATCTTAAAATATAATCTTCATTATATAAAATTTCATCTATCACAGGATGTTCTTGACTCATATTGTAAAAATCAAAGATCTCTCTAGCCTCTCAAACTATGTAGTCAAACTCATTCATAAGGATAAGTGTGGCTATCTTTTTAGCTTTAGGGTTGTTTATAACAGGTAACTCATAGAATAATCTTTGCAAAGTGGGATGAGTACGAATAAATCTTCTTTCAAGTTTAAGAACAAGGGCAGAAATAGCCTCAACATAACTATTGGTTCTCTTAAGAATGGGAATGTCATTACAAACCAAAGTTCTAGTGCAAGTAAAGAATTCTTGAATAATACTCTTTCCTATGATATTCCCACTTCCCGTCACAAAAAATTTAGCATCGAAATTTGCGGGAATTTCTATCTTAGGAATTTTACCATCTTCACTCTTTTCAATAACAAATTCAGACATGATTGTCAAGCAAGCAAACAAGTATACGAAAATATTTTTGTGTTTTTGTAAAAAAAAAATTAGAAGTGGGGGAGATGAAAACGAGAGGCAAATGCAAATAAAATAAATTCAAGTCGATGATAGTTTATGCGAAGGTACTTGATAAATTTTGGTGATGTCTCCCAGGCAACGGCGCCAGAAATTCTTCCTACTACTTGTAGACTACGTTGGTATTTCCCCGAAGAGGAGAGGATGATGCAGTATAGTAGAGATAAGTATTTCCCTCAGTTAAGAACCAAGGTTATCAATCTAGTAGGATAACCACACAAAACCCCTTTAGCAACACCTACACACACAAAAGCAAACACTTGCACCCAACGCAAATATGAGGGTTGTCAATCCTCTTAGCAGTTATTTGCAAGGACTAATTCTGATAGTGATAGATAAAAGGAAAATTGCAAAATAAAATAAAAGTAAAAAAATTATAGTAAAGTATTTTTGGATTTTAATATATGATAAAGATAGACCCGAGGGCCATAGTTTTCACTAGAGGCTTCTCTCTCGAGCGCGGAACATACGGTGGGTAAACAAATTACTGTTGGGCAATTAATAGAAAAGCAAATAATTATGACGGATTCATGGCAATGATCATGTATATAGGCATCACGTCTGAGACAAGTAGACCGATTCCTGCCTGCATCTACTACTATTACTCCACCCATCGACCGCTATCCAGCATGCATCTAGGGTATTAAGTATAAAACAGAGTAACGCCTTAAGCAAGATGACATGATGTAGACAAAGTAAACTCAAGCAATATGATTAAACCCCATCTTTTTATCCTTAATGGGAACAATACAAATACATGTCATGTCCCTTTCTGTCACTGGGATTGAGCACCGCAGGATTGAACCCATCACAAAGCACCTCTCCCATTGCAAGATAAACCAATCTAGTTGGCCAAACCAAATCGATAGATCGGAGAGAAATACAAAGCTATAACAATCATGCATAAAAGAGTTCAGAGAAGACTCAAATATTTCTCATGAATAATCTGATCATAAACTCACAATTCATAAGATCCCAACAAACACACCGCAAAAGAAGATTACATCAGATAGAACTCCAAGAACATCGAGGAGAACATGGTATTGAAGATCAAAGAGAGAGAAGAAGCCATCTAGTTACTAGCTATGGACCCGTAGGTCTGTGGTAAACTACTCACACATCATCGGAAGGGCAGCAAGGTTGATGAAGAAGCCCTCCGTGATCAATTGCCCCTCCGGCAGAGTACCGAAAAAGGCCTCCAGATGGGATCGCGGAAGAACAGAGGCTTGCAGCGGCGGTAGGGTTTTCTCGTCAGGCTCTCTGATGGTTTCCGAATATTTGAGAATTTATAGAAGTGGAATTAGGTCAAAAGGAGCCACGAGGGGCCCACAAGGCATCAGGGCGCCCCCCTAGGGCCGCGCCCTGTTGCCTTGTGGCCTCCTCGTGAGGCTTATGGCTTCCTCCCGAAGCTTCTAGGGTCTCTTTTGTCCAGAAAAAAATCATCAAAAAGTTTCGTGGCATTTAGACTTCGTTTGGTACTGATTTCCTGAAAAACCAAAAACAAGCAGAAAACAACAACTGGCACTGGGCACTAGGTTAATATGTTAGTCCCAAAAAATGATATATAATTGCATATAAAACATCTAAGATTGATACTATAATAGCATAGAACAATCAAAAATTATAGATACGTTGGAGACGTATCAAGACCTCACAAGAAAAGAGACGAATCACCAAGAAGAAAAAATAGAAGAGATGAATCACCTCATAGAGAGGGAAGGAGTAGAGATGATCGTTATGAACGAAGACCTTCTCGGAGAAGCAAGGATTCGGAAAGGAAGGACAAGTCATCTAAGAGCTACTCTAGAAGAAGACATCAAGCTCATGTTGGTGAATGGATTTCCGGCTCCGACTCCAACAACCAATCCGAGAGAAGCCACCACTCCGACTCCGACTATAGTCAAGATGAAGGTGTGGCCAGACTTGCACTTATATCCTCCAACTCCTATGACCTATTTGATTCACCAAATGAGGGAATTGGAAGATGCTTCATGGCAAAAGGCCCCAAGGTATCACACCCAGAATACCTTGACTTTAATAGTGATGAGGACGATTTACTTGGTGATGATGATTTTCTTGTTGATAAAACTAGTGATGTGAGCTATAATGAACTTGCTAGTAATCATGATAGTCAAGATGAAACGAATGACAATGCTATGAGAGAGATTGAGCGTATAACTAAAGAACTAAACACTCTTAAGTTAGCTCATGAAACAACTCAAGAGGATCATAGAGGGCTCCTAAGAACTCATGAGAAGCTACGCTTCGAGAAGCAAAATTATAAGCAAGAGCATGAGTTTCTAAAAGCTATCAATGATGATCTTCGAAAGAAGAGTTCCTCTTACATTGCCAAACATCTCCTATTGTCTACTTTTATGCCACAAGTTAAATATAAGCAGACTAGTAACAAGGGTAAAAAGGGTTCTACCTCTAGTAGTAACAATAACAATGCTAAATCCAATGTCGTTGCTTCTAGTAGTTCTATTGATTCCACTAACGATTCTCTTAGCGAAGTTACACTTGAGCAAGAAAATGATTTATTGAAAGGAATTATAGAAAAAGGTGTCTACAAGAGCCTTGACGGGAGTAAGCAATTTGAGGAAATTGTACGCAAGCAAGGGAGGCACCGGAAGAACCAAGGTGTTGGTTTTGAACGAAAGTTCAATGCCAATGGAGTTGAGTGGGAAGAAGATCAATACCCCAAGACGAAGTTTGTTTCTCAACAAGAGAAGTATGATCCTACTTCTTTCAAGGGAACACAAGCTCAATATGATCTTCCACCAGAAGACCACAAGCTAAAAGGCAAGGACAAGCTTCAAGAAGAAATTGACTCATTTGAAGAAGCACCTCAAGCCTTGGTCAACTGGGTCCCCAAGACTACGTCAAGTTCCACTTCTTAAAGTACAACTACAACTCCAAGGATTCCCATCAAGTTGATGTGTGTCCCAAAGAAGAAGAACTAGAGAGTTCTTGAGGGTGACTCCACCAACAAACTTCACTCACATTCATTCATGGTAAGAACTTGTGCAAGCAACTTCAACATCATGCACTAGCTCATGGAGTCACAAACCCTCTTGTTGGTAAGTCAAGGGACAGTATTCAATGGATTCATGGACACCATCTTGTGTGCATTTCACTCTATGTCTATGGATATCCTTGTTTGTTCCTTGTGGGACTAACCCATGTAGGTATTGAAGTGCAAAAATCCAATGGATTGCTCCCAACTCTTGATGGTGTACATCAACTTTGAGCATCCACATCTACAACATCTACATGAAGTCATCATCGACAAAACCCAAGGTTAGTTCATCCCTCTTTGGGGGGATATCACATCTAGGGGGATCTTTGCTCTAAGACTTGAGCTAAAGCAACTCTAATGGTGTGAACACATTAATGCTTTATGTAAAAGTGGCAACCCCATTTGTGCTTAAACGATGAATATGACATATGATCAAATGTTCTCATTTGGCTCCTAAGTCAATATACTCATATATAGATGACTATGTCATCGCCCATTGTGTGATAGATGCTAGAATTGGTTGTGCATGTTTGACACATATTTCATTTGCTATCTTATTGTGTGAGCATGTTGCAATGCATTTTTCTTCATTCGAGGACATCCATTTGTTGTTTTGGTTGATTTGGATTCTTGGCCAAGTGGATGTACAAGAATGCCTAAGCACCTTCTCTAGATATCTATCTCTTCTTATCTCAAATTCTATTCATGCTATATCACAAAATTTAAACAAGCTCATTTTTGGACCCTCTGGGTGAGGAGCACTCAGAGCCACCGATCTGATTAGGGCTGACCTCCAAAACCCTCTAAGTAATTTTCAGTCAGACCAACTCATACCCATTCAGTCACACCGAAATTTACTTGCATTGATCAAATCTTTCCACCTTGGTAAGACCGATTCGAAAATCTCGGCATCACCGATACGTTCTGTCTATGGCAGTTATGCGTTTTGGTGAGACCGAGTTGTTTCGTTCGGTACTACCAACAGCCAAAGGGTATATATATCTCGTGGACCGTACATTAAAAAATCCTTCAATCATCTCGGTCCCGCACCCCTTTGCTGCCATCACCCCAGGTCCACGGATCGTCGCCGTCATCAACAGCGGGCCCTCGCCACCGGATTCCGTCGTCGTCAACGGGAATCTTCTTCGCTGTTGCCGTCGTAGAGGATCTCCACCGAGTTAGGGTGAGATTCGAACCCCTAGTGCTTCCAAAATCTGATTCTATGCACTAGAGATTGTGCCTTATATCTTGCCATAGTTTGCAACTTCTTATCCAGCAAGAAATTCCGTAGTTTAGATTCGAGCAAAAAAATTAGGGTTAGGTTTGCGCAGAACTCATCTCGGACTGACCGAATTGAGAGGATTGGAGTCACCAATTTGGCCTCTGGCCATTGCATGTAGTACATCTCGGTGCCACCGAGTGGTACTCATCGGTGAGATCGACTCTAATATTTCAGTAGAACCTAGCACTTCGGAGGGACCGGGACACACTTCGGTCAGACCGAAATAGTGTGGCCAAGTCTCTGTTATTGCTTTCGGTCCTCCCAAAATTATCAAATCGGTAATTCCGATATGCTTTCTGTGAAAACCTAGAACTGAAGTTTGAACTCAATTTTTCAAAAACTAGCTGCATTTTGTGATGACTCATCTAGTCTGCCTCATCAAATCTATTTCACAGGGTCTGCGTTAGTATGTCAGATGCCAGTGACAGCCAGAACATGTCTGCAGAAGCTAGTGTTGATCTTGATGCAGGTTCTAGCCCTGAGGAAAGCTATCATGAAGGAGAGAGGAGTTCTCCCAGCTTGCCAAAAGACAAACAAGGACAAGAAAGAGGAAAGATTCAGATGAAGAGGATGAATATTTTCGGGTAGAATAAGTCACCTCAAAGAAGAAAACTGATGTTGCCAAGGAGTATGGCAATCCTCAGAAAGAGAGACAAGTTGCAAGGAAAGTCTCTAGATCCACTGCTGCCAAGAGAGGCATCCCCACAGAGAATCCAAGTGGATCCCAGCAAATGCAAGGCAAGGCAATGCCAAAGACTGCAGGAAAGAAAAGGGAGAGGAAACAATCTGTGCAAGTGGTGTTCAAGCCCACATCCATGAGGAGGGAGGATGAACCAGTTGCAGATGAGCAACCTCCCCCAAGCAACAGAAATTGATGGCTGATACTATGAGGACAGTCACCTCTTCCAAGGCCAAGCCATGTGCTGTCCCCAAGCCCAAGAGGACCACCAGAAATGTTTCTGCAGCTGAGAAGAACAAGGCCCCAGTGCCTGAGAGAGATGATGATGATGATGATGCCACGGTGCTAAAGAAACTCAGACCTAGACTGCCAGATCATGATGATACACATCTAGAGGCAGAAAATATGAAGGAGAGGAAGGGCAAAGGATTGAGAAAGTGGAGGGATCAGATCCCTATGCCACCAGGAGGAGGACTGCTGTGGACTACCGCTTTCACACCAAGGAACAGCAGGACCTCTATGAGACAGTGCTGCTAGACAAGAAGCCCATTGTGAGTGATATGAGATGGGTTGATTGGAAGTTCATTGATGCAAATGAGGACAACTTCCCAAATGTGCATGAAAACTTCAAGACAATTGGCATTGATGAGTTCATAGGAACTAAGTTGACACCATGGACAGATGAGCTTATCATGAAATTTTATTCCACTGCACACTTCTATCCCGATGGGAGGATTGTTTGGATGACTGAGGGCACTAGATTCCAGTCGTATTGATGAGTGGGCACAACTGCTGAACGTGCTAGAAGCTGAAGAGAATGACATTGATCTTTATGCCAAGGGCAAGAAGGACCACAACTCCATGAAGGACATGTATGGAGAGATCCCCGAGAAGTACAAGGAGTCTCACAAGCTTGGATCTGTCTATCATCTCCTACCAGGACTTGCCACCATAAACACTATTCTGAGGCATACTTTAATGCCCAAGTCAGGTGATGAGAAGATGATTAGAGGAAACTCAATCAACTTGCTGCAATTGGTGGATGGATTCACAAAGTTTAGAGTGATGGATTTGATTGTGGAAACAATCAAGAGGACTGTTGCAGATCAGAAGCGCTCATGTGGCTTTGCTCCACACATTCAGATGCTTATCAACTCCAAAGTTGGTAGCAAAGTCTACTTGCTTGATTGTGAGCACTTGCCACTTCAGCCAGAGCTAGAGGATTGCACCATGACTATGGATGAGGATCATCCTTCCTCAGCTACAACTCATGCGAAGGCAGAAGCTGCCAAGAGTGCTGGACCAAGCTCTTCCACAGTTCCAGTTCCGAAGACAAAAGCTGATCAGATGCTATATCTTCTCCATGCTACTCAGAGGATCGAACGGAGCCTGGCCAGCATCGTGAAGAACCAAGAGAGCTTCGAGAGGATTATAGAGACCAAGTTCCATGACCTTGATGTCAAGGTAACTGAGGTGCAGACCATAGTTGAGAGTCTGAAGAAGGAAGTGGATGAAGCTAAGTTGCATTCTAGCAGTGATGATGAGCACCAGGGCACAATACTTCCCATGACTACTTAGTTCCAGAGGATGCCTAGGTCAGCAGCCGTGCCAGTCACCGACCCCAAAGCCATAGTCTCTGCTCCTGCTGCTGCACCCACTGTTGCTCCGTTAGTTCCACCAGTTGTCTCCACTGCACCAGTCCAGCAGACATCATCCGAGGCATTTGTAGATGCGCTTCTCTCCACTCCACCGGCGCAGAGGACTTCTTCACTAGGAGCTGCCGGAGATCGAGCCCAGAGCGACGTTTAGCTCTTTACTATTTCGATCTTTTTGGTACTTGTTGCCAAAGGGGGAGAATTAGTATAGATCATTAGGGCTTCGAGAGAGAGAGAGAGTGCCTTGCTTTTTCTTGTTTGATTTCTTTGAGTTTTGTGCTACTTCGTGATACTTGTGCTTGATGCTTGCATGAGACTACGTTACTTTGTGCTTGATCATACCGTACTTCATTTGCTATGCATGCTTAAATATCTATCCATATGCTCTTTGTATGATCATTCACTTGTTTGCTTGGTGATGATTGCTTGTTACATTGCAATCATATCATTTTGAGCGCTCCACCAAGATGTATGTGACATGCAAGAGTGACCCATGATCCTAATCGATTGTACATTTGCATTCAAACGCAAATCTTTTAATAATGCACAAATTTAGGGGGAGTTCTTGCTTATCACATACTTCTCAAAGCGACGATGTATTTCATTGATTATATCATTTGTCGAAGCTTTGATCTATATGTTGTCATCAATTACCAAAAAGGGGGAGATTGAAAGTGCAACTAATCCCCGTGTGGTTTTGGTAATTAATAACAACATATAAGTCATTGAACTAATGCCTATTCAAGATAAGATTTCAGGAAGTTCAATGTTGGCATGGCAAGGACATGATGGTTGTGGACCCCTCAAAATGCTAAGGACATGAATTGGCAAAGCTTCAAGACTCTACATTTTTGGTTAAGTGATCCAAGATCACATTTAGTCCTATAGGAAAGCGAATACTACTAAAAGGAGATGAGGTTTTGATGATGAGTTTGTTGCTCAAGTGCTGGAAGATATTGCTCCAAAACCCTCAACCACATTCTCCAAAACCCATCAAGTCCAAACCCTAAAAGTCCATCTCGGTCCCACCGAACCTTTCCATCCGGACCCACTGAGATGATCCCATACACTACCACAGCCAAACCCTAATGCGGTACTGCCGAAATGGATCTTGGTCTCACCGAGATGGCGTGACCAAGTTTCTATAATGCCATCGCTTCACTTCGGATTCACCGAGATGAAACGATCAGAATTTCCGAGACGAAGTTCTACCCTAGCCATTGCACTTCGGTCGCTCTGAGTCGTTTCGTTCGGTCTCACCGAAAAGCCTAACGGTCAAGCCTTTTGCACAGGTCAGTCTCACCGAGATTTCTGATCGGTGTCACCGAGTTGAGTCAAAAGCTTGTAACGGTTGGATTTTTGGTGCTACCTATTTATACCCTCCCACCCCCACCTACTCTCTAAGAGAGCCATCAGAACGAACCTACACTTCCACCATTCATTTTCTAAGAGAGAACCACCTACTCATGTGTTGAGATCAAGTCACTTCATTCCAATCATTTGAACCTTGATTTCTAGCCTTCCCCAAGTTGCTTTCCACTCAAATCCTTCTCCTACCAAAGCCAAATCTATGAGAGAGTGATTGAGTGTTGGGGAGACTATCTTTTGAAGCACAAGAGCAAGGAGTTCATCATCAACAACACATCTATTACCTTTTGGAGAGTGGTGTCTCCTAGATTGGTTAGGTATCACTTGGGAGCCTCCAAGATCATGTGGAGTAGAATCAAGGAGTTTGTAAGGGCAAGGAGATTGCCTACTTCGTGAAGATCTACCCGAGTGAGGCTAGTCCTTCGTGGACGTAAGCCATGGTGGAATAGACAAGGTTGCTTCTTCGTGGACCCTTCGTGGGTGGAGCCCTCCGTGGACTCGCGCAACCGTTACCCCTTCGTGGGTTAAAGTCTCCATCAACGTGGACATACGATAGCACCACCTATCAGAACCACGCCAAAAACCACCGTGTCTTCATTGCGTTTGATTTCTCCGATCCCTCCTTTACGTTCATATGCAAAGTCTTTATTTTCCGCTGCTCAACTCTTAGACTTGCATGTGTAGGGTGTTGCTTAACTTGGTAGAATCGCTAAAACTTGCCTACAACTAAAATTCTGAAAAGGATAAGTTTTTATTTGGTCAAGTAGTCGAATCACCCCCCCCCCTCTAGACATACTTTCGATCCCACACTATCCATCTAGAGAGTGTGCGGCTCTCAAGAGTAATAGGTACAAGAGCTCTAACTCAGATCTATTGTGATGCTCAACCACTGTCTAAGTTTTGGCTCTTGATTTTCTCTCGGTGGATTTTAAACTCAAATCTCTCGGAGAGGGGATGCTCAATCAATCTTCTCAGAAATCTCAAGCGGAGCAGCCAACGGACAATGTTGGAGCAGGGCGACAATTTATAGCAGCAGCCTTCCCTGAAGGGAAATGACCAAATTGGACATGCGGGACAGCCAATGGCCGAACGACATGAATCCAACGGTCGGATTGAGCACAACGGTAACATTTCTTGTGGGGCAAGAAATGCTAACTCCTTAGTCCGAAAGATATCTCCTGCAGCACCGAAGAACAACATCTTCTACTGACAGGTAATCATTTGAAGCATAAAGAGATTTCTCTCAGTCTTGCATAGGTTTCGGTTAAGCATCACAGCGGACCTAAGCTTCGAGAACCTATACCACTATTAATAGTACGGAGGTCCTATGACTCAAATAAGA
Organism: Elymus sibiricus; assembly: GCA_039707655.1. Lineage (NCBI taxonomy): Eukaryota > Viridiplantae > Streptophyta > Magnoliopsida > Poales > Poaceae > Elymus > Elymus sibiricus. The sequence goes on from CM077676.1 coordinate 240,447,506, forward strand.
GAAAGAGGAATGGCGAAACAAATGCTATGTCTTTGCTTCGTCTTCAACATCCTCAGCTGCAGTCAATTTCTTCGGACAGCATCGAACAAGTATTGCTTCACATCAGCAATAATTTTAAGGGGTCATCTCCTTCACTTCAATCTTCTCGCCTACATGTCTTCACGAAATGTAGCTCATCCTTCTCTGCAAATCAGAAGTTCTTCGGAGAAGTTCCTCGAATTTGACACCGAGAACAGCATTCTCTTCGGGTTTGCATGGACTATTTCTCTCTGTGTGCACTAGCAAACAAATCAATCCATGCCTGTTTCTGTCAACAATCTCCAAAACACAAGGGGGCAAAGCATTGCACCAAAAACTTCAGTTAACATCAAATTCAGTTAAATATTCAGTTAACTACCTACTTAGTGAATAGAGATGAATATCCAGTTTGCATCAAATTCAGTCAAAAATATTCAGTTTGAATCAAGACATTGATTGATCCACTGAATGAACTACTAAAGTTTAAAAATCCAGTTTGCATCAAGCCACTGAATGAGCCACTTATGGCTGGTACATTTGAGCTCTAATAGTTTCAAACACTCAGATTGAAGTTTTTGCCAAAAAAATCACACAAATACAAGTGCAACAGCACTGATTCATCTGAACTCATCAAACATGTTCACTCTTTTCTGCTTCTTGGGCACATGTCCACTTGGCCCTGCTTGCTTCTTCTGCTCAGCTCTTCTTCTCTTGGCCTCTTCTTGTTGTTTCTTCTTTGCTTCTTGATCTTCTTTTCTCTTCAGTGTTGCCTCTGCTTTAGCTGCAATTGCTTCAAGTGCTCTGGCCTCCTTCTCTTGTTGCAATGCAGCTTTTCTTGCTGCTGTTGCTTCCTGCTTTGTTGTTGTTTCCTCAACCTTCTTCTTTTTTGCTGCTCTTCTTCTTCTTGATGCCTGCTCTGCTTTCCTCATAGAAATTCTTGCCTTTTTTGCTTCTGCCTCCTCTGCTCTCCTCTCTGCCATCTCATTCATGGCCTCCAGTGTTGCATCTCTTCTGGCTGCCATCTGCCTATCTTTGTCTCTTTTCATCTTCAGCAACTTCATGGTCAGGTTGCCATCATTTGTAGTTGTTGTTGTATGTGCTGAAGCTTGAGAACTGGATGCCAGAGAGATGAATGATGAATCTAGCACAGTGCCTTCAGTATCTTCTCTAGGAACAGGTCTAGACTGATGCATCCTATGAAGCATTGTACATCCAAAATCCTGCACATGCACAAAGCCAATCACCATCTGCTACCATCAGTACATTTTTATTGATTAAATACAACTTAAAAGAAAGGGACAAAAGATTAGAATTTGCCTGAAAAATAATTGGTGTATCATATTCATCCTCTTCTTGGTGCACTAGGCCATCATCTTGTGTAGCATGGACATCTTGTTGAGTCACTTGGTCATCATCTTGTGTGACATGGACATCTTCCTGTGTGACTTGGCCATCATCTTGTGTGACATGGACCTCCTCCTGTGTGACTTGGCCATCATCTTGTTGTGACATACCCTGTTCATCATCTGACACGTCATCGGGAATAGCCCTTGGCCCCCTTCTCACTTGTAGCTTTGGCAAAATGCCAGCCTTTCTCTGATTACATCCTTTGATGTTGTGGCCCTGTTCATGGCAGTATGAACATGTTATTGTGCCTCCATGTCTGGTCATTACCTTGGTTCCATCTTTCTTTTCAAACTCATAAGGCTGCTTTCGCCTACTCTTGTTTGAAGGCCTCCCTACTTTGTTTTCATAGACAGGTGGCTTGATTTCACACCGAGTCATCTTCTCCCACTCACTCCTATCTCTGCAAGGCTTGATAATGGGTTTGTATGCTAGCTTGAATGCTTATATACTGTAACAGGAGTGCACCAAACTCTCAGGTTCAATTCTCTCATGTCTACAGCATGCAACTACATGGTGACATGGAACTCCACTAAGATCCCACCTTTTGCATGTACAACTCTCCTCCTTGATGTCAACAATGTATGTCCTGTTCTTGTTGTCAACCTGAAAAAGGCCATCACCAGACACTGAAACCATGCATGTAGCTGACAGCTCTATATTCTTTTCAATTCTTTTCCTTATTTTTGGGCATATAGAGCCAGACCAGGTCTCTGCCTCTTTTTGTTGTTGTTGTAGAACCTAACCATGAGCTGGGTTTTGATCTTGTCAATCATTGATCTGATGCGCATCTCCCTAGCCTCAAGAATATATTTGTTAAAAACCTCACAGTTGTTGTTCAGAAGGATATCACACTTGGGCAATTCTCTTTGGAACCCCCTAATCCAAGTGTTTGGTGGTAGTTGCTCAAGCCATTTGTAGGCTTCTAAGCTGATGGCCTTCATTTCCTCCATGCTTGCAGCCCACAGTTCTGGTGTTGTGCTCCTTGCACACTTCTATAGCTGGTTCTTAAGTACATCTCCTTTGTGTGTTTGCTGAAATTTTTGCCATATATGCCTGACACAGTGTCTGTGCTCTGCATCAGGAAAGTGCTGCATCACTCCCTTGATGAGCCCCTTTTGCTTGTCTGACATTATAGTCCATGGCTCTGTATTCAGTATTCCCAAGTCACTCTTCAGATTTGACAAAAACCATTTCCATGTGTCAGTGTTCTCAACCTCCACAACTGCAAATGCTAGAGGATATATGCAGTCATTGGGATGCATCCCAACAGCACACAGGAGAACACCTCCATACTTGGTCTTCAAGTGGCATCCATCTAAACATATGACAGGCCTGCAAACTGGCATGAAAACCCTTTTGCAGGCATCCAGAGAGAAATAACAACTTCCAAATATGCCATCATTAACACCCACATAGAAAGAGCTGCTTGTGTTTGATCTTCTGAATTCTTGTGCATAATCCTACATGCTGTTGTACTACTCTAACTCATCTCCTTCAATGACTTTCTTCACTAGTCTCTTAGCCCTTCTCAGTTTGCTCCTTGTTGCTGTCATGTTCCAGTCCTTCTGAACCACCCTTGAAAAATTCTTCATGTTCATGTTTTCATCTGCTCTGAAAGAATCAAGATATTTTCCAGCCATAAAGGGAGCAGTGAATGACCTAACACTCCATTTCCTTATGTAGGTATGCTTTGGTAGTATTTCTTGATCATGAAGCAAGATTCTTCAATCAAATGGCGCAAACAAAGACCAAGGGCACCCATCTTCACAAATGGCCTTCAGTCTTTTCCTATTTCTGGGGCACCTAATGTCAACTCTTTCCTGACAGCTGTACTCTTTGATAGCTTTCCTCGGTAACTCAACAGTTCCAAAGGTCTGACCAACTTGGAACTGTGGTTTAGTTAGGTCTTCTTCTCTGAAACATTTGAAATTCAGCTTAACCTTATCTTCATCAGAATCAGGCATACACATGTCCCCATCTTCAGTAGGATCATCAGGTTCTTCTTGGGCTGCTTTACCTTTACCTTTCTCACAATCAACATTCCTGTCAAACAAGTCATCATCATCTTGCAGATCAATATCTGAATCAACAAGCTGTGGATTGAAATCTTCATTTGAATCATGAATTACTAAATCACCAACTGCATCTATTGCATCCATGTTCAAAACCCTACAGGTTTTTCTGCCCCTATACTCAAACTAAAATGTATGGATATACTCTCCTGGTTGAGGTGGTCCTGGTATGTAATCCTCTTCTTCTGACTCTTCCTCACTTTCTGATAGTGCATCTTCAACTTGACCTTGCTCTGCATCATGCTCTTGATCTTGCTCAGCCTGCTCCTGTTCCACTTGAACTTGCTCAGTCTGCTCCTCTTGTTGTTGATGTGTCTGCTCCTCTTGAACTTGCTCCTTCTTTGGCCTAATGCCGCTGAATTTGACCAATGGAGGTTCCTCATCATCAGAATGAACAAGAATAGGAGAAATAAATGATCTCATGCTCTCATCATGATCAAGAAATATCTGCTGGAACTGGTTCCCATTCAGAGCACAATCCTTCATGTTCTCTGTCATAGTGTTGTCCCCTATCTTAATCTCTCTTAATCCATTCTTATACATTGTCAATCCAAGAACACACCAGTAAGCCTTGATCCTGCCCTCAAACTCATACCCAATTTCCTCCACTAAACTGGCAACAACAGTAGGTGTCCAATTATCTATGTCACAGTAGTCATACGAAATGGAGTGGCCTTTGTGGTAACCCCTATGCTTGCCCGCACAAAGGAAATAGCCACCATGTATGACCTCAACTGAGAAGTGGTTGCTTAGGGGTCCTACAAAACAATCAAAGCGACAATGTTCAGACCAGAAAAATAAAGACATGTTAGACAGTAATAACAGATGGTACTAAATTCAAACATTTCTGATAAATTAAGACATGCAGACAATCTATTGAAACAAAAGCATGGTATTTGAGAGCATCTGACAAAGGAAATAGACACAATGAAACTACACCAAACCAAGCAAAGTGGCAATGTTCAGACAAACATAATTCAGACAGGTTTAGACATTACAAAATTCAGACATTTTCAGAACAAAAGCACGGATTCAATTATTTTTTTTAGAAAAGGAGGATTACCCCCGGCCTCTGCATCTGGGCGATGCATGCAGCCATTTTATTAATTATTCATAAATACCTTACAAAGTAGTACATCAGGTAGTCTGAAGCCACCATCATAGCAACATCTGTCGCTACTCCTATCCACTTAATGAAGGGGTGGCGATAGTCCGAGCCTAATACCAAACAGACATCGCACAAATGCCTAACATCTAAAGCCGGAGGCCCCAACCAAGCCACATACCGGGTCTGGGGCACAAACCAGTCTGACGCACTCTCATGGGTCGTCGCCGCCGTCTTCCACCAAACCATCTTCAGAGCAAGTACTGATGTAACGACCTTGCCAGGCCTACCGTCGACGCCGCCACGACGCCAAACAGCGCCACCGCCCTGCGCTCGTGCATCCAGACACATCTGTCGTCGAGATTCAGCTGCACCATGCCGCCAATACTCGTCGTCGTCGACGCGGTAGATCCAACGCCGCTCCTCCTACCAACCTCCACACCGTCGCCGCTGCTGGAGCTGCCACGCAGAGCCCACCACCCACAGTAACTCTCCCCCCGAACACCCAAGCCTCCCAAGACGGCACCTCCATGAAGGACACGACGCGCAGGGCGCCGCCGCTGCCCAATCCAAGACGGATTTTGGACTTTCGTCCGAGAGTGGGTCAGAGGTGGATAGGAGGGGACCTCGGCTTCGCCTCCAAGGAGGGTAACGACGCCAAAGCCGTCGCCGATGCCGGGTCGAGCTAGCCGACCAAAGTTTCCTCCAGTCCCCAACCTGTACCGCCAACCTCTGTCTGCTCCGGATCTGGCCACAAGCCGAGAAATGAAACCAACGGGATAAGAAAGCACCATGGGGCTCAACCCACCAAATGGAAGATCGAGGAGAGACTCCGGTGCAGTTCCGTCCAGGCGCCGGATCCAGAAAATCCGACACGCACTCTTTCCCGGAGCTAAAATCGACAGATCGAGAAAACAAGGTGGTGACGACGGTGACGTACCGTACAGGGGCGGCGAGGCATCAGGGTGACGCTGTGTGGGAGCGAGAGGGACGTCACACAGGCCCCTCCCGAACAGCGCGGACGGCGGCGGCTCAGCGTCCGACGACGAGCTCATGGCGCCGTCACCACACTCGCACACGCCGACGAGCTCGAGGTAGCCACCTCGGCAGTGATGACGAACAGGGGAGAAGAGAGCGAGGGGGAAGCGGCTCGATCCGACCAGGTGCGGTCCGACCAGGTGGGGGCAGGATTTTATTTCAGGCGATTTTGCAAAAAAAAATGGCTCCAATCATATTCAAGCGAACGAGACGACGTGGCAGCCAAACTGCCAAGTGGATCGACCTGACATGTGCCAAATCAGCGAATACGTAGAGCAAACCGTAGAATTGACCGTATGTGAACCCCTAGAACAAGTTTAGGGATGGTATTTCGGGTATTTTGAATTTAGGGGACTAAAGTGGGCGCCAACTCAAGTTTAAGGAACTACAGTGATTTTTTCTTAAAAATAAGCCCTCGGCTGTAGGGCTTGGACACCGGCCGGCTACATGAATGACGATAAAAAGACGTTTTCGAATTGATTGGAGACCGGCCGGCTACATGACGATCCATCTATCCATGCATGCATGTTTTCTATACGCATGGCTGCTGCATGCCTGACTGCCTGTGTGCCCGAATTAATTATTATGAAGTATGAGCGCAGTATAGCAAAGTAGAGCATGGTTGGCTGCATGCTCGGCTGTAGGGCTTGGACACCGGCCGGCTACATGGATGACGATAAAAAGACGTTTTCGAATTGATTGGAGACCGGCCGGCTACATGACGATCCATCTATGCATGCGTGCATGTTTTCTATACGCATGGCTGCTGCATGCCTGACTGCCTGTGTGCCCGAATTAATTATTATGAAGTATGAGCGCAGTATAGCAAAGTAGAGCATGGTTGGCTGCATGCTCGGCTAGAGTACAGCAGAGTAGCTGGCTAGAGTAGAGTAGCTAAGCTTGCTCGGCTGCATGCTATGGCGGACGCGCATGTTTGATGTCTGTCATTTTGAACTTTTTGCGTTGAATTAACTCTAGCTGCATTACGATGCAGTGCCACAGCACGACCTGTTCAGAGTCTGCATCTGCATGGGATGGCACGGTTAGGACCCTACCGCCGTGGGCTTTGGCGGTAGGGTATGTTGGACGCATGCATCCGCACAAGTAGCTCCGACGTGACCACGTCCCTCTCCCCCAACTGCCTGCGCTCCTTCCTCCACTCTGATCGCATGCAGCTAGGATCTAGGGACTTAGTTGGTTAGTTAGTGTGTGCACGTTTGTGCCTATGTACTGGTATATATGTACTCCTCTGTGAATGAATACAGTGTGTGATTGCTCCAGTTTTAGCATGTCCCACTACATGGTATCAGATACCTAGTTCTTCCTCGATCCGAACCTTTCGCTTCCGCCTCCCTCCCATGGATTTCTCTGATCTGACCTCCGGCGGCTCGTCCGACTCCAATCCGTTCGCCACTCCGGCCAGCCTTCTCTCTGTTCCTCTCTCCACCATCCTCACCCTCAACATCCATGGCCAGATTCCCGTCACCCTCAACCTCACCCCTCCCAACTTCAAACTCTGGAGCTCCTTCTTCCACTCCCTCTTCATGTCGTATGGCATCTACGACCATGTCGACGGCTCGGTCGATGCTAAACACCGCCGCAACGATGTCGCCTGGACACAGGTGGACTGGTGCATCGTGCGTTGGCTGTACACCATGATTTCCAACGAGCTCCAAGGTATGGTTCCGCAGGACCAACCCTCTGCCTTCACCCTCTGGACGGCCATCTGCAGCCTGTTTCTGGACAACCGCACCCAGCGCGGTCTGATCACCCTCGAGGAGTTCCACTGTCTTCGTCAGGAGCACCTCTCCATCATGGAGTATTTCACCTGCCTGCAGACCCTCGCCGTCGGCCCCGCCTCCGCCGCTCCTCTACGACGACGGCCCAGCAGCCGTTCCTCCCCCTCGCGCCCACCGGCGTGCCCGCGTCGGCGCGCCCACGTCGCTGGCTACACCACCTGGGACAGCTGCCGCGGCGTCTACCTCGCCCGCGCCTTCCACCGCGGGCTCCCTCGGCTCGGTCGCCGTACCTGCGACCTCGCCCGGTGGCTCGGCTACCACGACCGCGGACTCGACATCGCCATCGCCCGCTGGATCGGCCGGCTCCTTCGCCCCGGCCGCGGGCTCGCCGCGTTCTCTGTCGCTCTCCGCCGCATCACGCGCGACCACGGCCTCGCTACCGCCTTTGTTTGATGGATCGCCCGGCTCCTCCGCCGCGACCGCGGCCTCACCACGGTCCCCGTCGCCCTCCGTCGACTCGACTGCGGCACTGGCTTCATCTCCAACCCCACCAGGCCCCGGTCACCGCATGCTCACACGCGCCATGGCCGGCGTCCGCCGTCGCAACACCAAGTATGATGCGGACTACGTTCTCACGGCTGGTACTGCTGCGCCTTCGCCGCTTCCCACGTCCGTGGCTGCTGCACTTCGTGATCCGGCTTGGCGCCTCGCCATGCAGGAGGAGTATGACGCCCTCTGTGCGAATCGCACCTGGACTCTCGTCCCTCGTCCACCCGGTGCCCATCTTATCTCCGGCAAATGGATCTTCAGACATAAGCTGTGACCCGACGGCTCTCTCGACAGATACAAGGCACGCTTGGTCGTGCGTGGCTTTTCTCAACGGCCCGGGATCGACTACACCGACACCTTCTCCCCGGTCGTCAAGCCCGCATCGATCCGGCTCGTTCTCCAGCTCGCGGCTGCTCGCTCGTGGCCAGTTCACCAACTCGATGTCAAGAACGCGTTTCTCCACGGCGAGCTCACTGAACACGTCTACTGCCAACAGCCGGCTGGCTTCGTCGATGTCTCGCGCCCCTCCGACGTCTGCTTGTTGTCCAAGTCCCTATACGGGCTCAAGCAAGCTCCCCGGGCATGGTTCGCCAAGTTCGCCGGGTGTCTGTCTCAGCTGGGCTTTGCGGCGACACGATCCGACGCGTCTCTGTTCGTCCTCAAGCAAGGTCACAGCGTCGCCTACCTCCTGTTGTATGTCGATGACATCGTGCTCACTGCATCCTCCGACGCTCTCCTCCGGTGGATCATCAGCCAGCTGCACGCTGCCGTGTCTCTCAAAGACCTCGGGCCTCTCAAGTTCTTCCTCGGCATACAAGTGTAGCGCTCCAGCCGTGGCTTTCTCCTGCACCAAGCACAGTACGCGGAGGAACTTCTGGAGCGCGCCGGCATGACCTCGTGTCACCCCGCCCCGACGCCCGTCGACACCAAGGCCAAAATCTCGGCTAACGCCGGCGACCCTGCCGAGGATGCCGCCTTCTATCGCAGCATCACTGGAGCTCTGCAATATCTCACTCTCACGCGCCCAGACTTGACATATGCAGTTCAACAGGTCTGTCTCCATATGCACGCGCCTCGACAACCACATTGGGCGATGGTCAAACGCATACTAAGGTATGTGCGCGGCACCACTGCGCACGGGCTCTCCATCGCCGCCACACCGCCGACCGACCTCGTCGCCTACACCGACGCCGATTGGGCCGGCTGCCCCGACACTCGCCGCTCGACATCCGACTACTGTGTCTTCCTCGGTGGCACGCTCATCTCGTGGTCCAGCAAGCGGCAGCCCACCGTCTCTCGGTCGAGCGCCGAAGCTGAATATCGAGCCGTGGCCAATGCGGTTGCCGAGTGCTGTTGGGTGCGCCAGCTACTCCACGAGCTCCACTCCGACCTGGGCAAAGCTACTGTTGTCTTCTGCGACAACGTCGCTGCTGTTTATCTCTCACAGAATCCAGTACATCATCGACGCGCTAAACACATCGAGCTTGACGTTCATTTCGTCCGCGAAAAAGTTGCGCTTGGCCATGTTCGTGTTCATCACGTACCAACTAGCCAACAATTTGCTGACATTATGACGAAAGGCCTCCCTGCTGCAACCTTTGCGGAATTCAGATCCAGTCTGTGCGTCGTCGACAGCGCCACCGACGCTCACACTGCGGGGGGTGTTGGACGCATGCATCCGCACAAGCAGCTCCGACGTGACCACGTCCCTCTCCCCCAACTGCCTGCGCTCCTTCCTCCACTCTGATCGCATGCAGCTAGGATCTAGGGACTTAGTTGGTTAGTTAGTGTGTGCACGTTGTGCGTATGTACTGGTATATATGTACTCCTCTGTGAATGAATACAGTGTGTGATTGCTCCAGTTCTAGCCTGTCCCGCTACAGGGTATAATGGCCTACCGTCAAGGGCCTTGGTGGTAGGGTATTTTCACGTTATGACAACGTGACGACGCAGTTAAACCCTACCGCTATTGACTGTGATGGTAGCATGTTATACCTGTTGAAGTGTATATGTGCATTGCCTAGCTTTTTCATCAGTTCGGACTTTTTGTTGCGTTGGCTAGTGCATGAAGCTTAACATGATATCAAGGGCTAAAGTCTTTGGCTAATGCATGAAGCTTAACATGGTATCAGAGCCCAAGGTCTTCTCTTTGTGTCCACATATAGGCCTCTTGAGTCATACCTCTGAGTCTATCTGTGTGTTGGCTTTCCACGTCACACGTGAGAAGAGATGCTGAAGTGTATATGTGAATTGCCTAGCTCTTTTCATCAGTTCGGACTTTTGTTACGTTGGCTAGTGCATGAAGCTTAACAATACCTTACTACCGCAGAATAGTGACGATAGGAAAAGAGTCAGATCGTGAAAATTTTGCAAAGTGAGACTAGATCATGCTTAAATTAATGAAAAGGGTCAAAACAGTGATTTTAGCCCCAGGGAGCCATGTTCTGAGGTGTATATGTTCTCCACAGCTGGTTGTTGGCATAGGAATCTTGACACGGGGCATTAGCACTAACTCAACTTTTATTTTGTTATTATATACACCACAGACGGCGATAGCCCCTCTAAAAATCAACAGACACGCAATAACCACTTGTACAAAAGAAAAAGGCCCAAATTCCTGTTGTTTACATCTAGCCAAAATGAAAACCACCTACAAGACAAAAGAAGGCACTTACACTTGATATATGTACCATATAGACAACACAGGAAAAACTAATCACAATTGCAGTCGCAAGAATATACACATGTGAAGGTTTTTTTTTTTTTTATTAGATGGAACCGGCGAGTGCAATCTGATCTGTGCAAATGACCACAGGAGAATACACTGCCCAGCCTGAAGATCATTTCAATGCCGCCCGAGTACCAAAATTAATCATTTCTCATGACTGCAGTAGGACCAAATCCGGCAACCACCGTCCATCAATAACGCACAGAAAGCCGTGCTACTCTGGTGAAGCATTTTGAGAATCGTCTTCACAAATATTTGACGAGGACTGGTCTGGATTGATTATTGCAGGCATCCATTGCTCAGGAATCACAATAAAATAAGCAGACATTGCTTTCCTAAACCGCTTCTTGTACTGCATTGGTGAGACAACAGTTGGAGCGGCATTCTTAGGCCCACCAAGAATGCCAGAAGATTTGACCCATGTTTCAAGGTGCTTGTCCCATGTATACTGCCTCATGAAATCAATTATTCCCAGGACAAGCTCATGTTTCTCCTCATCAACACCCACAAGCAAGGAATAATCCATTACATCAATTCCCTGAAAGAAAGCCATCAGTCAGTTGATGACTCAGTGTTTATACATATGTTTGGTATCAGTGTCAGTTTGATAATAGTTCTATATTGTACATATCTCACGTCTCCTGTCCACGCTGTGTCTAACATGTTGCCTAGTGCCCGCTACAAATGTTTATCGGTGTAAATCACAAATCCTGACAGAGTTAATAAGAGAATCTGCCATCTTTATGACTTATATTACAGATTAGTATGTCTCTCACAACAAGAAACCTTATGCCGTGCTTGCGATGGGTGTAATTAATTACGGAGGTGTTTTACTTACAGGTGTATCTTACCGGCTACTACCTCCGCCCGGGTTTATTAGGCCCCTTCGTGTTTTGGGACAAACTTTGACCATCCATATGACTAACAAAATATAAAGTATATGCTATAAAAAATATATTGTTGGATCTATATTTGAAAGAGCTTTTCCACGGTATAGTTTTTGTGACATATAGTTTGCATTTTATTAGTTAAATCTATGGTCAAACTTTAGCCCAAAATAAGAGGGGGCCTAATAAACCCGGACGGAGGGAGTACAGAGCAATTTCTGGCCGGAAAAGAACCGACGGGTCGAGGCATGTATTTTCTACGGAGGTATTCAAAAGAAAAACAATAATCCAAACAGGGCCTTAGTCTCTCACATGAGATACATGTTTGTAGAAGAAAAAAAATCCAGTATTAAGTTGTATAAATCACAGTGAAAGTTATCCTATGACTTATATTTTCTTTGTCTTTATGACCATAAGTAATGCGTTGATGAAATAGATCATTCATGTCAGCATCAGAACTTACTGCTAGAAAAGAAGTGTCATTCCAAACAGCTCTTTCAAGAAGGCGCTTCGCCTTGTTCCCGACAAAAATTGGCGACGTTGGCATTGCCTCGATTAAGTTCTGGTCAAGAAGGACCTTGTTCCTGCTGGAGTCTGCATTATACCTTGACCTTGAAGATCCCTTGAGATCATAAAGCCTCGTAATATTCCGTCCAAATAAGAGATTTTCCATCACGAGCAAATCCATTTTTGATTCCTTGCCACCTTTCAGATGCTTAATTGTAACCTAAGCAAAAGCATACCATTTTTAGTACTACCCAACCCTACCATAGAAAAGAAAAGCTGCACCTATAATTTTGGGTCATTGGCTCAATGAACTCCAGCAAAAGCATACCATTTTAGTACTACCCAACCATATCAAATATTATTTGAGAGTTTAATCCAGTCCCAAAGTTGCAAAACTTCCTGTGGACACGACTTGCATGCAGGTTGCAAGATCTCCAAAGTAGTGTTCAAGGAAGCACATACTAGATCAAATAAAATTGTCGTAGGTGCATAACATATTTAACCAAAAAGACTAACAGATGCCCCAAAGTGAGCTATGTGAAAAATGTAGGGAAATGATTTTATGTATAATATGTGCATGATTCTAAAATTGTAGAATTTTTTTGATCCCAACCCACCAGCAAAATTACCAGATCCCAGAAACTACCATATGTTCATCTAAAAGTTCAAATTGTTAGTTATATTATGTTCCATGTATAGCATGTATATTTTTCCCCGTTGTATGAGGGGGTTTCTGCATATTACCACCTGTACATGTATATATATACTGGCCCTTGGCCCCCAGAAAATAAAAGTTGCATATTTGTTGGGGTCCTGTTGGTCGTCGGATGCATATTTCTCAGGCTGTGACTTTTGATGAGTTTCATCCTTTCTACCCTCGTCCATCTTCCTCGACCTTTTCGGTGAAGGATATCTCTTTCCTCACTTTTCCCGACACTCCTATAACTCTTGTTGAGTCCTTTCCCATCCGTCCTACTGCTCCTGCTTCTCTGACTATTGCAGATCCTCTGCCGCCATCTCCTATTGTTTCCTCACCTCGCTTATCACGGGATTATGTACCTTCATCCCCGGTGGCTTCCCCGTCTTTTATCACCTGAGACTATCCCGGTGATTCCTCCTCGTATTCTTCCATCTTTTCCTCACTTTTATACTCGTCGTCCGCATGTTGTGGATGAGTACTGATGCGCCATCTACTTCTCGTGTGCCATCTTCCTCATCTCCGCCTACTTATGGCTTGCGTCCTTGTCCGCTTCCGCCTGTTGACCACCTTGGCCTTCCAAGCGCTGGCGCCGCTGTTCTTGAGCCGGCTTCTTATTGTGATGCTATTGTTCACCCCGAATGGCAGCTTGCGATGGCAAAGGTGACTGTTGCTCTTGAGCGCACCGGCACGTGGGATCTCATTTCTCTTCCTCCCCGTGTTCGTCCCATCACTTGTAGGTGGGTCTACAAGGTTAAGACTCGCTCTGATGATTCTCTTGAGCACTACAAAGCTCGTCTTGTGGCTCGTGGCCAGCAGAAGCATGATTGTGATTACGATGAGACTTTTGCTCCTGTGACCCATATGATAGTTATGTTATGTTCCATGTATAGCATGTGTATTTTCCCCATTGTATGAGAGGTTTTCTGCATATTTACCACCTGTACATGTGTATATATACTGGCCCTTGCCCCCCAGGAAATATAAGTTGCATATTTCCTAACACAAATGATCATACGCATGTATAAAACGGAGGGCATCGAAACGGAAATGTAATCATTTTCTCTGGAGACTGTTATTGGAGCAGCTTAGTTGTATTGCATAGCCTATGGGGCAAATATATACACATGTAAAGAGACCTAGTACATTAGTTTGGGATACAAAGAAATTAAGACTAATACGACTATGTAAAGAGACCTAGACCTATACTGATACTCCTCAACAGAGACTCATATCAAATAACTTGCATACATAGAAAAACTATTATTTGTACCTCTACCCTAAATGCAGTACTACAATATTTGGCTTCACTTGAAAGACATGCAATTTGTCATGCACGATAGAAACAACATTGTTTCCAAGCAAAATTCCACTTAGTGACCATTGTCATTAATCTTACAAGAAGCCTACAACTATTCAGATGAGGATCATGAAGTTTCTTCCCCATACTTAATGTGGAATACCACTGCCAATAAAGATATATAAACAGGAGATTAAAGAAGATGATACGAACATACCTGATAGATTCCCAGAATCTTTGCAAGGCATGTAGGGCTTCCAGTGCTTATGGACTCTGACAAATACTTAAAATAATCTGGGCCGAACTGAAGGAATGATTCAAGCTCTGTTTTCGTGACCTGCTTTATAATAAATCTATCATCCAGAGATTTTGCAAAGAACACATTACTTTTGCCACCTTGTGCTCCCCATTTCTTGCATCGACTGATAGATCTTAAATAATCAAGCTCCGATGGACAACAAGACCTTCTGAGTTCTTCAAAGCTTTTTGCATAATAGCATGTCACAGTGTATTTAACTTTCCCAAGTGGCCCACCATCTTGAAAAGAAACTCTGGAGTGCAGTAGATCAGGAGCAAAGGACCCTCTAATGGAAGATATCGGTGCAGCAAAATCATCAGAGGATCCAAAATCCTCAAATAAATGGAACAGATTAAAATTTCCTGAATCATAAACAGGCAACGAAAGTGTAGAATCTGCACTCTCTTTATTTTGATTGCTCTCAACTGACATTTGAAAGTGATACACAGGTGAAACTAGTGCATAAGAAATAATACTAGTCGGTTCATCATCAAATACCGGGATAACAACATCATTAGCTCCAGTTGGCAGAAAAAGTCTTGCTCCACCTTGCTGTGATAGATCGCGAAACAATGAAATGTATACAGGATTGTAGTCGGCCAAGGTCCCGAATGTCGGTGCTGTGCCAGAGTTTGTGTTCAAGGAATTATAAAATGTCATGTATGGCATTTTAAGGCAGCTAAGCAAGTCTTCTACTGTATCCCCAGACCTGACAGATGCAGAAGTGTGGCGTGGTACTGCCTTAGCTTGTTTTTTCACATCGGCAGCTGTACCTTCTAACAGAGCTAGTGGTTTCACCAGGCTTGCATCAGGAGCAGGTCCATCCTCACCTCTCCATTTTGCATCCAGTTTATCTGAAATGTCAGTAGCTACTGGGAACTGACCTTCAGAAGAAACCCTACGAACGCCGATAATTGATCCTTGTTGATCTAAATGATCCTTGAGATTAGCGCTGTTTGCATGATTTATTTTAACTATTGTATCTTCAGCACCATTCAACTCTTCAGTATTTCTCGAGCTAGTTTCATTAGATTGATCATGCTGGTTGATCCCCTCATCATCAGCGTGAAGGGCATTTGAATCAGTGCCCTTTGAGTTCTTCTCCAACTTTGTGTTTGTATTGGTATCAGCTGATTGATCATTGATTTCAGAATTATTACTTCCAACTCGTAGACCTCCCAGAGCATCGCAATACTTGCCACCTGAGGTTGCTATGAAACTTAGGCGTTGATCCCACAAGTAACAAAGAAATAGTAGCTGCCTCCTTAGTTTGTTAACCTCAAGAATATCAATGAATAACTGCCCCTTTCTGATTTCCTTTTTCAGTAGATTCTTTAGTGACTCCTGAAGGTGAATGCTCCAATAATCAGAATACTACATTCGGTTTACCTTTTTTTTACAGAGCTTTAAGTGTGACAATGGTTTCTTAACAAATCACTAGATAAAAATAGTAAAACAAATTTACCGTGAAATCGACCTTCTCTGCTTGCAGGATATCTTCCAACTCTACTATGTTTTGTCTTAACTCAAGGATCTTCATGTTGCCATCAAAAGAGCCTGTAATTGGCCTTTTCTCTGAAATTTGATGGAGTGCATTCAGTACTTCAGTGAACAGGAGTTCAGCTGAATCAACCACCTGAGATATTGACTATTAGCATCACAGAGTAATTACCTCGCAAGTGAGCTAATAAAATTAAACGTATTACCTCATTTGCTTCTTGCTCTACCCATTCCTGATGCTGGGAAGTAAAATCAAGTTTCGACGGAGGCAAATAGACTGAGTGAACCTTGATTGATGCGTATCGGAAGCAAGCAACCATTTCACCGAAACTGAAATACAAACATTTAAGACACGATCTTTGCCAAATTGATAAAGTGGAATGGAGATGAGGATATACCCATAAAAACGAAGGCAGTCCCTGTGAAGAGAATGACCACAGCTGGCCACCCTACTTGCTGCTGCATGATTTGAAAAACTAAGTTCCAAAAATTTACCAAAAGATAAGCCCCAGGCAGCATCAGACATCACTACTCTTTTAGTTGCTGGAGGGAGCCCTTTATCGCGCGGACAGCGTAAGCATCTATGCCACATCCAGATTTTACCATCATGTTCACCAGGTAACTTCACTATGAGTTTCCGCACTGATATTGTTAAGCTGCCTTGGGGGTGAACATAGCAATAAACATGGGCCTCTGGTGCCAGCTCACAAGAGAGACAACGATTGCTCTAAAACAAAATGTAGAAGTTATGTAAAATATAAAAATTATGAAACAAGTATAGTTTATCAAAGACCTTGGTCTAACCTGATCAAATAGCTGGTCACGCAAAAACCTGCCTAAAGGTTTGTCAAAGTTACCATAATATTTTATGCGAAGAAGGTGTGGCCGCTCACAGATAGCTTCTTTCCAAACACAACGCGAGGACAGAGAAACTAATATACTCTGGTTGTCGGCAGGGGATGCTGGAATTTCATCCCTTTTTACTATTGAACCGTCATTTGAACTGCCATTATTATAAGAAACTTGTAAGTTGAGAGGAGCAGATGGCTTAGCCGCTTCCTTGGCGCCATTGTTGGCGTTATGGGCAAATGAAAGATCACTTTCAGCAGCCACCAAATTTGCAGGATGAGCAGGCAACACATTCAAGCCATTAGCTAGCGGATATCTATTTGTTTCAGGCTGGAGTTGTTCAAATTTCATTTTGCTACCAACATCTCTAGTACAAGCAGGACAATGGCAGAATGAAATTCTCGACTCCTGAACCAGAGGATCATTATATGATTGAGGGTCCATACCAAGCAAACAGCCAATGTTTCCAGTTTGGTCATTGATTTGAACTGATGATGCTTGGGTAGAATCAACTCCGAAACTTTCCCAGCATTTGTTATCAGGGAAGGATGCTGCTGCCATTTGGTCCATTATTCTAAAACCATTGAATGCAAAGTCATCCTTTTGAATATCAAATGCTTGCAGGTTGTTGTTGGGTGATGAAATAGTAGGCATTTGCAAAATAGGTATCGTTGAAATGGATCTATCAGCACTGGAAGGTTTGTCCGGCAAAGCAACAATAATTGGCGACTTAAGAGGGAGTTCTGGCAGGGTTGCACCTTCATCCACAAGAAAAGATGTTTCAAGAGCCAAGTGATAGGCTGCGAAGACTCCATATTGCACAACATGCTTCACTTTTTTCAACTCATCCCCATTAGCTCCTTTTAGCAAGATCTGCAGAATTAGATATAGTTAGACAGGACCCAAGTGTTATAACTAAGTCAACAACAGAACACTTACTGTAAAACCCAAGGGCTTTGGACAGCCTTCAAAAAACATAAGGGTCTTCAGCATTTTCTTCCCACCTTCTCCAGCAGTCCCATGCTCTTCAATATACTTCTCCACATGGAATAAGTCACAATTCCCGAGCTTTTGGGATGACAGATAATCAATTGAGGGAACTATATGAGCACCAGTGCAACGGGATATCCTTTCCAGAAGTGGTCTTTTGATATTCAAAACAAGTGAAATGTTTTTCTCCAGAAATAAATCCTGAGCATAACGAGACACAGATTTCTCTACCAATACAACACTTGGTTGGTGCGCTTTGATCTTTACAACTGCCATTTTCAGATAATCCGTTTCCTGGAATACAAAAAGGCATGAAAATGATCACCATCAGCAACGATCAATCTATACCACCCTCTCAATGCACTTTAGTTTTACAATTTATGCATGAAAACATAATCGTGGGTAGTACCTGCTGCAGTAAAGTATCAAAACTTGAAAGCAAATTCGATACACGCTGATATTCTAGTGCACCACCAAGAATTAGGATTCGTGGCTTTTCCTTCTTTGTTGACATACGCCGATGAGCAACATTCTTCTTACAAACAACTCCTCTTACAACCAAGCTGGAAATGAAGAAGTTTACAACCAGACACAAAAACAATTAAGTTCTTACCTGCAGCACTAAGGAAATGCACAGAAAGGAAAGAAACGATGAAATCTCAAGTGCTGTATAACTTGAAGAGCCAAGGTTACCAGCAGTAGCACTATATGTTATTTACATTATAAAGTAGTGCCATATTGATATGAGAACTGCATAAACCATAAGCAAATGAATACTAAAACACATAAACATGTAAAAATCACTAGATTATGTGAAGTGATGCATGGAAGAGTGAGTCTGTTCACCTGTCACTTGGACGGCCACAAGCCAAGCATTTCACCTTTACATAGCCACCAGGGTCCATGCGTCCTCCTTTGCTGGTATCTGGTCTCAAAAGAGATGCGGCTTCCCAAGACAAAGAGGTAACTATATCTAGCCAACTCTCATTGCCAATTTTATCAGCCAATTCCACCTTTTCAGCTTGAAGAAGTTGAGCCACTAATGCCCGAAAATGCCCATCAACAATATCTTTCATGGCTTTCTTGTGTTCCTCAGCAGATTTATCTCTACTTCGACAATGTCCACTGCTGAAGCTGTTTGAGCGTAGATAACCCCATTCTCCTGTGGCATCCTCCCCCTCATCATCATCACATGGAGCACCATCATGGTCATCCTCTTCATCCTCGGCTTCGGGAGGTAGCCAAAGTGAGCTATTGTTTTCAAAATCCACAAGTTCATTTTCTAGCACTTCCATGCCATACAACGAAGAAGATCGAGCATTGCACTCCTCAGCATTATCAATGATATGATCTCCAGTCTTATCCATTCCCTCAGAATTAACTAAGGTTGCTGTATCTTTTCTTGGTGATGCAGAATCTTTAGCAGCATCACTGCAAACAACTTGATGATCATCAAAACACATAGGTCCATTGTACTCATCAGAGTTTTGTAGGTGGTGTACTTCCGAATCAGAGCGGAAAATTGTGTAGTCGTCATCTTCATCATCACTCCTAGTAGAAGAAAATAAATGTTGAATTAGTCACAGGGATGCAACTAGCAATTTTGAAATACAGTCTTTCTTTCTTTTGTTGAGTTTGATAATTCCTCTGCGTGGTACTTCTTACACCCAGAAAACAGAACTTGAAAAACAAGTAAACTTATCCAAGATCTGGAGATCTTATCATCATGTAAATTCATCACATCCTGCTTATCATAAAGTAACCATATGAAATGATTATGTCAAGCATTTGCACTGCTTCTTGCTACCATGCTATCAACGGCACAAAGGAGCATGAGAATGGTGCCGGTTTAAGTCAACGAGAATGAAAAGCATAAAAGGAACTAATCAAACAGTAATTTCGATCGGTGCCAACTTGATTTCAGGATGGTGATGATTAACAGTGCAACTGATTCCAGCCACCCATTGTTGGTTAACCAACAGTGAACAGCTTATGAAATTTTGTGTTCTCTACAGAAAACGCTTATGAATTTCAGGTGTGCTTATGTCACATTGCTTATCGTGAATTTGGCTGGACGCTGGGTGGGATATTTTGAGACTATTTATGTGGCACACTGTAATGAAGCAAACCCCATATGGATCGCCAAAAACAACTGTATTTTAAATTTGACCAAGTATTTATTCAAAGAACTCCCATATTCAAACAACACAGGAGTTCCATTTAGGCATGTAACAAAAGCGATGTTAGTGGGCAAACTCTCCAATATACAGTAACAAAAGAATTCAGGTACTGGGAATTGCATCCAAAAGGAAAAATATTTGGCCAAATAAGTAACTGCATCTAGCCCTATCCAACAACACATGTATCATATTTCAGAAGTATGGTCTCGGCTACTGATTGGACAACTACCTCAAACAATATTTCTTTGTCGACGATAATGTATGAAGTTAGTGTAGTTTAATTTCCTTGAGAAAAAAGTTAGCGTAGTTGATTTCGTTGGCCCAACAAAGCCAGAAGCCTAAAAAGGCATACCTATTCAAGCAGAAGTTGAATGGATCAGGCAAATTGTCCACATAAGCCACATGCTCCACGCCCCCATCCGGCTCCATCCCAGCATGCTGCAACTCCAGAGAAGCATCGAGCTCGCCGCAGTTGCCCTCGCTGCCCACCGACCGAGATGCAGAGTCAGTGCAGCTGGCATTCACAAAAGACAACATCTGGCCGTTGGTCACCGTGCTGCTACGGCCGGTGGAACATGACTTTTCGCTCCCCGCACTCGTGGCCGACGGTGACGGGCTCGACGGCTGCGCCATATCCCTCCGAGCGGCCGCCTCCTCCTCCAGCCAGCGCTTGAAGCAGTAGTTGCAGACCCTGATCCGCTCGATGTCCTCCCGCGCGGCGTCCCCCAGCGAGCGGGGCACAGAGTTGGCCGTGCAACGGGCACAGAACACGCGGCCGCAGTGGCGGCAGTGGTGACGCCGATTAAGGATCGTGAACTGGGCATCGCAGTCGTAACACACCCGGCAACTTTGGTCCGGCATCCAGAAGTCTCTGGACAAGTCATGCGGCTGCGCCTGCGCCTGCGTCACATCGGCAGCAGCAGCAGCCTTCGGCGCAGGCGGCGGCGAGTGCTCTCCCCGCCGCGGCATCCGCGACTTGACTGCTCCCAACAGCTCAGCGAGGCGCCCCTCCGGTGATCCCATCACCCAGGCCTTTACCGCTCCCACCCCTCATGCTCAGCACAGCAGCGACTCAATTCGCATGGCCCTCGCCGCTTCCGAAACCAGGGGCACTCCAACGCCGCACGCCACCGGATCAGAACTCAATCGGCAGCACTCCAAGTCCAAGCTCGGCACGAATTCGGCAGCGCTGGATCGAGCGGGGCGCAAATGGGAATTGCACAAGGGGCGGGAGGACTGATTTTTTTTATTTGGCTTATATTAAGACAAAGTGAGGATTTCGGATGGGATTAGGAGGAGGTGACGAGGGTTCCAGACGCGCCACTCGCGCACGGGGCTGGACTTGCTCCAAGGGTGCGGATTCACGGGGCACAAAAGGTAGAAAGGACGGGACTGTTTGGCTGAGTACATACGCAAAAGTCATACGTACTACGTAGTTTGGTTGCCTGCGTCTCCTTCGGTCAGTCTGAGCAGAAACACATTCACCGATATTTGGTTGTAAACATCCGCTAACCAAAGGCAAAGAGCTATTTTGTTGCATACAAGATATGTAGCGTGGTAACTTTTTGTTCGAGTGGTGAGGTTACCAGGCCACACACAGTCATAGGCACGGCGTAGCATGTCTTAACTAACAGGTAGATTTGAACAAGCATTACACATTGCATTGAGAACCACTAGCTAATTGCCCGTGCGTTGTAACGAGAATATACATATTCTAATGGTTCAGCAACAATCCCATAGACTCTCAGAATGAAAGGATTTTCTGCAGAGTGGCGCGCAGTGATCCATAGTTTCGTGGCTGAAGGTAATGTAGCCATTAAAGTCAATGATGACGTTGGCAACTATTTCCAAACGAAAAAAGGATTGCGACACGGTGACTCAATATCGCCCATGCTATTCAATATAGTGGCGGATATGTTAGCGGTCATGATCGAGCGTGCCAAGGTTGATGGCCAAATTGATGGGGGTAGTGAATCGTCCCTCTCTATCCTTCAATATTCCGACAATGCGATTCTCTTAATGGATCATGACCTTGAGAAAGCGAGAAATCTGAAATTAATTTGATCAGCATTCGAGCAACTCTCAGGTCTTAAGATCAATTTCCATCAAAGTGAATTGTTTTGTTTTGGCGAGGCTCAAGACGAGGCCCATCTGTACGCTGACCTGTTCGGATGCGGGTTGGGACAATTTCCGATCACTTATTTGGGGATAGCGATACATTATCGGAAACTCACAAATGCTGAATGGAAACACGTTGAGGAGAGACTACAAAAAATACTAAGTAGTTGGAAAGGTAAACCGCTATCCCTGGGTGGAAGGTTGGTCCTCATAAATTCAGTACTAAGCAATATGGTACTATATATAATTTCCTTCTTCCAGCTGCCAAAAGGAGTATTACATAGATTGGATTACTTCCGATCGACATTCTTTTGGCAAGGAGATAGCGAGAGAAAGAAATATCGGCTGGCTAAATGGAGTGTGGTTTGCCGTCCCAAGGAACAGGGCGGGATGGGCATTCATGACCTTGAGGTTAAGAATAGGGCCCTCCTCGGCAAATGGTTGTTTAAGTTATTGACGGAAGATGGTGTATGGCAAACCCTTCTAAAGAGAAAATATGCGGGTTCAAATGCGGTATCCCAAGTATACTGGAAGCCTGGGGACTCATTTTTGGGCGGGTCTAATGGCAACGAAGAAATATTTCTTCTGCTATGGATCCTTCTCGATTAAGGATGGCTCAGAAATTAGATTCTAGGAGGATAAGTGGCTAGGTAACGCTACACTCCGGGAAGAATATCCAGCTCTATACAATATTGTGCGTAATGTGATACTATCGCCACAATTTTGGAATCATTTCCGCCAAATGTGACGTTCAGAAGATACTATCGTTGAGGTTTTCGTAAGATTTGATTTGATTTTGACATGGCTAGGGGAATGCAAGGAAAGTTTTGATTTACTTGATATTTTGATAAGATTTGATTTGATTGAGTTACTACATGGTGTGGTTTTGATGTAATTGATGAGATTGACGGATTCTCAAAAAAGCCCTACACGCAGCCTTTTGGGCATAAATCAAGTTGGAGCTAGTTGCATGTGGATTTAGGAAGAAAAACGTAAAAACCAGATGAGAGGGGATTACATTGGAGTTGATGGAAACCCTGGAAGCGATGCGAACTTACCAACTTTCCTTTATAATAATAATAATAATATGTGACAGCCCAAGACCGAGACCTCCACTATTTTGTGATATGTTCATGCTTGCATGCTTATATGATATGTGTTTTATTTTATTTTGGCATCATGCATCATGCATCATCTCCATCATCTGGTTGTGATTGCTCCCTTTATTTTGTTCATGTGTTTCTACTACTCCTAGTCCCTCCTTGATCCTTTCTTATTTCTCATGCTCAACTTATTTCAATTCATTGCAACCTTGTGTGCTCTCCAAATCCTTCTCTTCATCCCCATTTCATTTTGCATCTTGATCTTCTCAAAAACCATCTCTAGTTCAAAACTCCAACTCTAGCTTCCTTCTTTCATTTATTCAAGTGACATTATTTCTGGTCCAGAAAAATGTTCAATCTTTTCCTATAAATCTTAGACCATGCCAGTATGCCTCTCCACCAATTTCAGCAATTTTGGATATGTTCTGCACAGATTCAAAAATGGCTCAAGTTTGAATTAAATTCAAACTTGATTTATTTTTCTGTCTTTAAATAATGCCAGAGCATTTTATTCAAATTGTGCACATTCTCAGCATTCCAAGGATATTTTTTTATCAGCCATCATCCTCACCAAACCCTCTGTGAATTTCTCCCTTCATTTCTGTTTGAAGACATAAGTTTAAAGGAAAAGAGAAGAAAGACAGAGGAGAGAGATGGCCCAGCCGCAGCCCAGCAACCAGCTAGCCAAGCCAGGCCGTGGACCACCTAGCCCACCAGCGACAGGAGCGTCGTCCTCCTCTGTACGGCAGGGCATCCAGGGGAGCCACGTCGACAACCGGTTGATTTGACGGCCGGAGACTGCCCTAGAGCCCTATTTAGCCTCGCCTGCGCCTTGCCCTAGACCTCTTCTTTCCATTCCCTCCTTCTCCTGCCCTCGCCGCCGCCTCAAGGTAGGTCCAAGCCCACGCCACCATAGCCGTCGCCAATGCCATGGCCGAGGGGAAGCCGAGCTCCTCCCCGGCGTGATTCAACCCCGCAGCCACCGTCTTCTTCCTCAGGAGGGTCGCAATCATCGTCGTCGTCTTCCTCAACCTCGCATGCAACCAAGGACCCCAGCAAGCTTCCTCCTCGTCGATTTCATCCCCTGCTTCCTCTGCTTCACGGACCGAGCTCCATCTCCGACACTCAGCGCATTCCCCTGCCGTCTCCGGCCACCCTCGAACTTGCACGACTCTAGCAGCACCCCCACAGTGAGCAACCGCACCTCCTCACCTCTTCCCGCCGTCATTTCCATCATCGTAGTCACCGATCCGCGCGAGCTCGGGTCGTTCCCCCATGAGCGAGCTCGAGCTCGTGCACCTCGCTGCACACCACTTCTGTCCGCGCCACGCACTCCCTGCAAGTGTCCGCCTTCGTGCTCCCGCGCGACGCGCGACGCACGCGCTCATGCACACAGCCAGCGCCTCGCCGTGCCTCGGCCGAGACGAGCTCAAGCTCGTGCTCGAGCAACCCCACACACGCGCGCGCCCCACCGCAGCCTCCCTCGCCTGTTTCCGCACCCCCGCCGGGACTCTACTGCTGCAGAAACCGCCACCTTTGCTCGCCGCCGTCGTCGTCGGTTGTCGCCGTGCAAACATGGCCAAGCTCAACGTGTTGATAGGTAGCTCAAAAGAGTTTGGGAGTTATCTGTATCGCTAACACTCAGTTAGCCAAGCTGGTTAGTCACGCATGCACACATCCTTGGGGTCCTGGGTTCGAAACCCAGCTCGCCCCTTTTGCCTCTGTTTTGTTTTTCTTTTGTCAACACACACACACACACTCAGCCACTTGGGCCTAATCCTCTTCTGGGCCGCTGCACTGTGATGCTTCGGGCCCGTGCATGTTTTGTTTTTCTGCCGGTGGATTTACTTATGTTGTAGTGCATTGCATAGTTACATTCATGCCATTGTTTTAAAAATGCTAATAGTTAAATAACCATGCTAAAATGGTTTATTTCATAACTAAATAACCGTAGCTCCGAATTAAATAAACTTTATATGTAAATGGTCTAGAAAAATGTGTAGATTAACATGGTGCACTTTATTTTGCTATTTAACAACTTTAAAATTGTGTGTAAGGCAGAACAGTACCAAATTCAAAATTTACATATGGCGATTTTCCGGAATTGTTATTCGTGTTTCCGGCCTCATTTAAACTTGCCTGGATGCGTGGGTTACTTAGGCTTCACCTTTTGCCATGTTTAACAACATTTAAAATGGTTGAGTACATAAACGGGAGTGAACTAAATATTTGAACGTGGAGTTTCGTCAATATGTAGTGTTTGCTCGTTGCATCTTTGCCATGCCATGCCTATTTAAACCGGACATGCATCATACTTGGTTGTGCATTATGCCATGATTATGCTTGTGTGTTTACCATGTTGCTTGTTTCTTTCCGGTTATGCTTCTTCTCGATAGCCTCGGTTATGTTGCGAAGTGTGAGGATTCGTTCTACTACGTTCCGTTCGACTACTTCATTGACTCGATTTTCTTCCGAGCGGGATTTCAGGCAAGATGACCATTACCTTGGATATCACTACTATTTTTGCTTGCTAGTTGTCTCGATGCTATCGCTATGTCTCGCGACCTACCACTTGTCTGTCAGCCTCCCATATGCCATGATACAGCCTCTAACCTCCACTACCTAGCAAACCGTTGTTTGGCTATGTTACCGCTTTGCTCAGCCCCTCTTATAGCGTTGCTAGTTGCAGGTGAAGTTGCAGGTTGTTCCATGTTGGGACATGGATATCATGGGATATCACAATATCTCTTATTTAATTAATGCATCTATATACTTAGTTGTGTGTGGAAGGCTTGGCCTTTTGCCTGGTGTTTTGTTCCACTCATGCCGCCCTAGTTTCCGTAATACCGGTGTTATGTTTCTTGATTTGCGTTCCTTACACGGTTGGGGTTTATGGGCCCCCCTTGACAGTTCGCTTTGAATAAAACGCTTCCAGCAAGGCCCAACATTGGTTTTAACATTTGCCCAACATAATAATACTGATAATAAATTTGACGCATAGGGAGTTACCGCTACCCGAGGATTCTTAATTCCACATAATACAGGAGGGCCAGTGTTGATGGTGCTTGTCCAAAACTAGAGCAGCTTGCGGCGCCGCCCGGGGCAACTCGGGAGTTGGTCGCTGTAACCATAGCTCATCCGTCGTGGCCTGAGACGAGATACACGCGGCTACTATCAGGGTGTCGGCACGTCGGGAGGTCTTGCTGGATTTGTTTTACCATTGTCGAAATGTCTTGTGCACCGGGATTCCGAGGATACTTCGGGCTATCTCGAGGTTGATTGGGTTATCTCGAGGTTGAGGTCTTTCCAACGTTGATCGTGAGAGTTTGTGATGGACTAAGTTGGGACACCCCTGCAGGGTTAAATCTTTCGGAGAGCCGTGCCCGCGGTTATGTGGCGACTTGGAAATTTATAACCTCCGGTTGTAGAGAACTTGAAACAAAACCCAATTAAAATACACCAACCGCGTGCGTAACCGTGAGCGTCTCTTTTCGAGGGAGTTTGGGAAGAGAACACGGTGGGGTTATGTTTGTACTCGTAAGTAGGTGTTCAGGATCACTTCTTGATCATTATTAGTTTGCGACCGTTATGCGTAGTTTACTCTTCTAATTCTTGTACTTGTAAGTTAGCCACCATATAATGCTTAGTGCTTGCTGCAACCTCACCACTTATCCATTTCATACCCATTAAACTTTGCTAGTCTTGATACCCATGGTAATGGGATTGCTGAGTCCTCGTGGCTCACAGTTTACTACAACAACAAGTGCAGGTATAGGTAAAGCGACTATTTGACGTGAGCGTGATGCATGTTTGCTTTTGGAGTTCTTCTTCTGCTTCTTCTTCTTCATCGATCATAGGATGGGTTCCCGGTTGGCAGCCTGGGATTAGCAGGGTGGATGTCGTTCTTCTTTTTCGTTTGATTTCATCTGTAGTCGGATCCTGCTCTTCTGTATGATGATTGCTATGTATTGATGTACTGATGTATTCATGCTGTAGCTTGTGGCGAGTGTAAGCCTTTATCTGGTATTCTCATCTATTCAGTACATGGTATGTTGTAATGATATCCACCTTGCGAAGCGTCTTCGATATGCGCTTCTATCCTTAGTGGAGCTTTCGAGTTCCTTGAGAATAGGACCGCATATTGGGCATTACAAGTTGGTATCAGAGCCTCTACCGACCACAGGAGCCCCCTTGATTGATCGAACCGTTGACGAGTCTAGAAGAAAACTATTTTGAGTCTAGTTATATATCAGAGAGTAGGAATTCTTTTTAATCCTTATCCCCTTCGTCGCTCTGGTGAGGAATTGTGACGTAGGTGTTTTGATTCTACTACTCTTCCCACTCAAACTTTTTTTTAGGATCTCGCGGGTATTTTCAGAATCGTTGCGATATCGGTGTGACAGAATTCTGTTCTTGGTGCCTCCTGACCGTATGGATTGGACCCGGGGAGTTGAGCTCCAACGGGTTCTTGTCACATTCGCTATCGTTTCAGTTCCTGAATACCAGAGGATGCCGACATCGAAAGACTCTTCTATCTTGTTTGTGGTGAGATAAACTCGTCGTCACCCAGTACCGGGGAGATAGTTCAGGAGTACTTCCACGGCTAGCATAGCGGATGTTTTTTCGAAGGTCTGAGGTAGACGAATTCGCGAAGTTTCTCGGTTGTGCGTTAAGGGTTGCGGATGCAGTTGCAGCTGATTAGGTTGTTGTTTGCTGAGTATGTTCCTGGACCCGCAACCTGATCGCATAACCAAGAAGTTTCAGGAGTTCTTAGGTGGGAATTCAAGTAGTTACCTAGGATTATCCTTCTAACAAATGCATGAGGGGTTATGTATTTGTTTCTGGCTTATTCTGGAAGCCAAATCCTTTGTTTTGTTTTGTTTTGTTTTGGAGTGTGGTATTCGAGTTGCTTCGTTGTCAAGTGTTGATTCCATATCTTTCCTAAGTGGTGTTCTCATATTCCTATGGGAGTGCCAATCCTTCTTGATCATTGAGATGGTCATGGTAATTCTTTTCAACCGGTGTGCATTTTCTTCAAGTTAATCCGATCCTTTCAACATTTGTAAGATCAATTCTCAGTTTTCTCAATGGCGTTCGTTTCATTCGTCCCAAGTTGTTTTTATTTTTCCCACCCTCCCACCCTTTTTCTTCGCAGAGTCAGAGATCTCAAATCAAGTATCCATTTTATTCATGAGAAGTCTCTTCATCCTTTTCCTTCAATGTTCTTATCCGGTGATTCTCATGAAGATCCTCAGGAGCTTCAAGCTCATCATTCTTCATTATCGTATCTTCTCCGCTGTTATAAATTCAAGCTTTCAGTGTTGATCATATCCTTTTCTTTTGTTCACATATTTTCCCATGTTGGAAATTCTTACCCAAGACTATCTTGTTCATTCACCTCTCTCTATTCTTTTCCGGTGCGAAGAAATTATCTCAGAAGATTCGTATTTCATTCAAGATCCGTTCGAGCTATTTCGAGGTTCTTATTTCTTTCAAGCCATTGATATCAACCGGTGCAATCTCTCTTTCAAACAACCACTTTCAATGGTGTTTTCTTTGAGTGGGCCCTAACCCACAGGTCTTTTCCCAGGATCTTACCTGACTCTTCTAATTTCCCGGAGTCATTCTCAAATTCTTTTCAAGTTGACGTAAGGATGAATTTCATCAATCAATTGCCATCTCCAAGCTCGCTTTTGAATTCTTGTCATCTTTGGCTCAACCTTCTCTCTTTTCATTAATCCGGAGTATCTAAAAAATTCTTGATGGTGGTTCTCATCGTCACTCTCAGCTTTGAAGACCGAAGAAGAGTTTCTCTTAAATCCTTGTCCGTTCTCTTGAAGATTCATGGTTCAAGCTTGTTGCTATCCTCTCAAATTGTTTTCGGTCATGAGAAATTCTTTTCACACCCACCCGGAGGATTTTAAGAGTCGTTTTCATTTTGATTCTCCGAAGGCCATCATTTCAGAAGATTTATTAGTTCTCAGCTTTCAGCTCTCATTCTCCAATTCTCCTAAAGTGTTGTTTCTTCATTCTTCTCCAATTCTTCCGGTGCATTGTTCAAGTACCCTCTAGTCAGCTCGTGATCTCTTCGTTCTCTTGTACCTAAATTCCCTCAAGTATCTTCATTCATTTCTAATTCTTCCTGATGATTCGTTCTCTTTTCTTCATTCATTTTCAATCCTACCGGTGGTTCGTTGAAGACCTTCCCAAGTTTGCACTATATCTCTCTTCAATCTTTTCAAGAAGAATAAGTGGCATGCCAATCCGTTGCTTGTCATCAATTTTAGTTGATGAAAGGGTAATCATGATATAATTCTTATTCTTATTCCGTCGAGTTGATGTTATTCCTTCTTCCAGAGTTCCTTCATGGTATCAAATTCTCGGTCTTAAATGTGCATCTTTTCTTTTTCGGAGTTCCAAGTTTTCTCGGTTATCTCGTCACGAAGCTCCATCTAAATCATCGCAAGGCTTCATCTTGTTCTTTTCAACCGTCGTTGTTATCATCCTTTTGGTTACCGGAGTTCTTCATGGTGGTTCGTTAAGGATTTAATTCATTCTCGAAGTGTTCTTCAAGATTATTGTTGGAGGAGTTCAAGCATTCTCCATCTTGCATTCCAAAGTGCAATCCCTTCTCACTTATCTTCTGAGGTGGTAGTATATCATTCTTGATTCATAAGCAGTCACGAAGTGAGGTTGTCAAGAATGAGATATTTAAACCCATCATTTTTCTCTTCGTTTAGGAGATCTTATCAGCCCATCAATATCTTCGTTGGAGTTATCTTGGTATAGATTTCATCTAAAGCCTTCCCTAAGGAATGTTGCTATTATGGTGCTTATCAATGATCCAAGTTTCTCCTTCTCTTTTCGATGAAAGAGGTTTTCATCTCTTCAAGATCTCAAGCAATCAATTGTTTCCGTAAGTGGTAGGTCTTCACCTCAAAATTTCAGGAGTTTTTTCCATAAGACCATCTGTAATAATATCTTTTGTTGTTGATTTTCCAACAACTTCGTTCAACCCTTCTTCGTAAGGATGCTTCCAAATTCAATTGTGGGAGAAGTTGTCATTTTCTTCTCTGTTCTTTTCTTTCCAACGATCTAGCTTCTCTTCTTTCGTTTCGGAGGCGTTGTGATGTTCCTCTCTTCGACCCGTTATCTCATTTCGCCAAGATCATGTTCTTTTCTTGCTTATCCATTTTACCGGAGTGTTATGTCCTCTTTTCAAGTTCTTTTCATCTTATCAAGTTTTTGATTCTCCCTTCAACCGGAGTGCTGCCCGAATTCGTTCTTGTTCTTTGTGCCATCCGTTGTCTTGTGCAATTTTCAAGGTTCGTTGGTTTCGCTCGTTTGTCATAGAAGCAACTTAGTTTTACCTCTTTCTCTTCCTCTTCTCATTCTAAGATCTCGGGGCGAGATCTCTTGTAAGTGGGGGAGTGTTGTGACAGCCCAAGACCGAGACCTCCACTATTTTGTGATATGTTCATGCTTGCATGCTTATATGATATGTGTTTTATTTTATTTTGGCATCATGCATCATGCATCATCTCCATCATCTGGTTGTGATTGCTCCCTTTATTTTGTTCATGTGTTTCTACTACTCCTAGTCCCTCCTTGATCCTTTCTTATTTTCCATGCTCAACTTATTTCAATTCATTGCAACCTTGTGTGCTCTCCAAATCCTTCTCTTCATCCCCATCTCATTTTGCATCTTGATCTTCTCAAAAACCATCTCTAGTTCAAAACTCCAACTCTAGCTTCCTTCTTTCATTTATTCAAGTGACATTATTTCTGGTCCAAAAAAATGTTTAATCTTTTCCTATAAATCTTAGACCATGCCAGTATGCCTCTCCACCAATTTCAGCAATTTTGGATATGTTCTGCACAGATTCAAAAATGGCTCAAGTTTGAATTAAATTCAAACTTGATTTATTTTTCTGTCTTTAAATAATGCCAGAGCATTTTATTCAAATTGTGCACATTCTCAGCATTCCAAGGATATTTTTTTATCAGCCATCACCCTCGCCAAACCCTCTGTGAATTTCTCCCTTCATTTCTGTTTGAAGAAATAAGTTTAAAGGAAAAGAGAAGAAAGACAGAGGAGAGAGATGGCCCAGCCGCAGCCCAGCAACCAGCTAGCCGAGCCAGGCCACAGCCCACCTAGCCCACCAGCGACAGGAGCGTCGTCCTCCTCTGTACGGCAGGGCATCCAGGGGAGCCACGTCGACAGCCGGTTGATTTGACGGCCGGAGACTGCCCTAGAGCCCTATTTAGCCTCGCCCGCGCCTTGCCCTAGACCTCTTCTTTCCATTCCCTCCTTCTCCTACCCTCGCCGCCGTCGCAAGGTAGGTCCAAGCCCATGCCACCATAGCCGTCGCCAACGCCATGGCCGAGGGGAAGCCGAGCTCCTCCCCGGCGTGATTAAACCCCGCAACCACCGTCTTCTTCCTCGGGAGGGTCGCGATCATCATCGTCGTCTTCCTCAACCTCGCACGCGACCAAGGACCCCAGCAAGCTTCCTCCTCGTTGATTTCATCCCCTGCTTCCTCTGCTTCATGGACCGAGCTCCATCTCCGACACTCAGTGCGTTCCCCCGCCGTCTCCGGCCACCCTCGACCTTGCACGACTCCAATAGCAACCCCACAGTGAGCAACCGCACCTCATCACCTCTTCCCGCCATCATTTCCATCATTGTAGTCACCGATCCGTGCGAGCTCGGGTCGTTCCCCCATGAGCGAGCTCGAGCTCATGCACCTCGCTGCACACCACTTCTGTCCACGCCACGCACTCCCCGCAAGTGTCCGCCTCCGTGCTCCTGCGCGACGCGCGACGCACGCGCTCATGCACACAACCAGCGCCTCACAGTGCCTCACTGCCTTGGCCAAGACAAGCTCAAGCTCGTGCTCGAGCAACCCCACACACGCGCGCGCACCACCGCAGCCTCCCTCGCCTGTTTCCGCACCCCCACCGGTACTCTGCTGCTGCAGAAGCCGCCGCCTTTGCTTGCCGCCGGCATCGTCGGTTGTCGCCGTGCAGCCATGGCCAAGCTCGACCTGTTGATAGGTAGCTCAAAAGATCCTGGGAGCTATCTATATCGCTAACACTCAGCTAGCCAAGCTGGTTAGTCACGCATGCACACATCCTTGGGGTCCTGGGTTCGAAACCCAGCTCGCCCCTTTTGCCTCTGTTTTGTTTTTCTTTTGTCAACACACACACACACTCAGCCACTTGGGCCTAATCCTCTTCTGGGCTGCTGCACTGTGATGCTTCGGGCCCGTGCATGTTTTGTTTTTCTGCCGGTGGATTTACTTATGTTTTAGTGCATTGCATAGTTACATTCATGCCATTGTTTTAAAAATGCTAATAGTTAAATAGCTATGCATCGGATTAAAATGATCTATATATGTAAAATGCTTAGAATTTTATGTAGTTTCATAATATCCAACTTTCATCCATGTTAAAATTGTCTAAATTGCTGTTTGCATTAATTTGCTCAAATGACATGCTAAAATGGTTTATTTCATAACTAAATAACCGTAGCTCCAAATTAAATAAACTTTATATGTAAACGGTCTAGAAAAATGTCTAGATTAACATGGTGCACTTTATTTTTCTGTTTAACAACTTTAAAATTCTGTGTAAGGCAGACAGTACCAAATTCGAAATTTACATATGGGGATTTTTCGGAATTGTTATTTGTGTTTCCGGCCTCATTTAAACTTGCCTAGATGTGTGGGTTACTTAGGCTTCACCTCTTGCCATGTTTAACAACATTTAAAATGGTTGAGTACATAAATGGGAGTGAACTAAATATTTAAACGTGGAGTTTCGTCAATATGTAGTGTTTGCTCGTTGTATCTTTGCCATGCCATGCCTATTTAAACCGGACATGCATCATACTTGGTTGTGCATTATGCCATGATTATGCTTGTGTGTTTACCATGTTGCTTGTTTCTTTCCAGTTGTTCTTCTTCTCGATAGCCCCGGTTATGTTGCAAAGTTTGAGGATTCGTTCGACTACGTTCCGTTCGACTACTTCATCGACTCGATCTTCTTCCGAGCGGGACTTCAGGCAAGATGACCATTACCTTGGATATCACTACTATCTTTGCTTGCTAGTTGTCTCGATGCTATCGCTATGTCTCGCTACCTACTACTTGTCTGTCTGCCTCCCATATGCCATGATACAGCCTCTAACCTCCACTACCCAGCAAACCGTTGTTTGGCTATGTTACCGCTTTGCTCAGCCCCTCTTATAGCGTTGCTAGTTGCAGGTGCTGTTGCAGGTTGTTCCATGTTGGGACATGGATATCATGGGATATCACAATATCTCTTATTTAATTAATGCATCTATATACTTGGTTGTGTGTGGAAGGCTCGGCCTTTTGCCTGGTGTTTTGTTCCACTCAAGCCGCCCTAGTTTCCGTAATACCGGTGTTATGTTCCTTGATTTGCGTTCCTTACACGGCTAGGGTTTATGGGCCCCCCTTGACAGTTCGCTTTGAATAAAATGCTTCCAGCAAGGCCCAACATTGGTTTTAACATTTGCCCAACATAATAATACTGATAATAAATTTGACGCATAGGGAGTTAGCGCTACCTTAGGATTCTTAATTCCACATAATACAGGAGGGCCGGTGCTGATGGTGCTGGTCCAAAACTAGAGCAGCTTGCGGTGCCGCCCGGGGCAACTCAGGAGTTGGTCGCTGTAACCATAGCTCATTCGTCGTGGCCTGAGACGAGATACGCGCGGCTACTATCAGGGTGTCGGCACGTCAGGAGGTCCTGCTGGATTTGTTTTACCATTGTCGAAATGTCTTGTGCACCGGGATTCCGAGGATACTTCGGGCTATCTCGAGGTTGATCGGGTTATCTCGAGGTTGATCGGGTTATCTCGAGGTTGAGGTCTTTCCAACGTTGATCGTGAGAGTTTGTGATGGACTAAGTTGGGACACCCCTGCAGGGTTAAATCTTTCGGAGAGCCGTGCCCGTGGTTATGTGGCGACTTGGAAATTTATAACCTTCGGTTGTAGAGAACTTGAAACTAAACCCAATTAAAATACACCAACCGCGTGCGTAACCGTGATTGTCTCTTTTTGAGGGAGTTCGGGAAGAGAACATGGTGGGGTTATGTTTGTACTCGTAAGTAGGTGTTCAGGATCACTTCTTGATCATTATTAGTTTGCGACCGTTATGCATAGTTTACTCTTCTTATTCTTGTACTCGTAAGTTAGCCACCATATAATGCTTAGTGCTTGCTGCAACCTCACCACTTATCCATTCCATACCCATTAAGCTTTGCTAATCTTGATACCCATGGTAATGGGATTGCTGAGTCCTCGTGGCTCAAAGTTTACTACAACAACAGGTGCAGGTACAGGTACAGCGACGATTTGACGTGAGCGCGATGCATGTTTGATTTTGGAGTTCTTCTTCTGCTTCTTCTCCATCGATCATAGGATGGGTTCCCGGTTGGCAGCCTGGGATTAGCAGGGTGGTTGTCGTTCTTCTTTTTCATTTGATTTCATCCGTAGTCGGTTCCTGCTCTTCTGTATGATGATTGCTATGTATTGATGTAGTAATGTATTCATGCTGTAGCTTGTGGCGAGTGTAAGCCTTTATCTGGTATTCTCATCTATTCAGTACATGGTATGTTGTAATGATATCCACCTTGCAAAGCGTCTTCCATATGCGCTTCTATCCTTAGTGGAACTTTCGAGTTCCTTGAGGATAGGATCGCATATTGGGCGTTACATAATAATAATAATAATAATAATAATAATAATAATAATAATAATAATAATAATAATAATAATAATAGTCATATGCAGTACTAAAAGGCACTTAAACCAACATACACTAACAGTTTAACACGATTTCAACAAGTCTTAAATTAGGCAGTACTAAAGACAACACCCTAACAGTATAACGCAAATGCTTCCTCATGCATCTTACACGTGGCCACTACCTCAACATCGTTGATGTCGAAGACGATCACCTTGAAGTTGTCGAGAATCAACACCTTGAAGGTGATAAGGTACCCGATCTTTAGTTGGTGAGCAACGGGAAAGGTGGCCCACCTTTATAAAGCAGACAAGTCAGCGGTATCTGGATGTTCTTGGTACCCAGCTTTTCCCTCATTTTGGTGTCTCGGACACCTAGCCGGAAAGCGACCATCACAAACTGCAGGGTGATGCCAGGGATGGTGTTTCTCACCATGCTGAAATGCTGGATGTACTGCCGCAACATTTCGTTCGAACGTTGCTCCACTCCGTAGAGGTCTTCCTCAATGTCGGCCCACTTGCAGGTGCCGTAGAAGTTTCCCACAAAATGGTCACATAGGTGATGTGAAGCATCCTACGGTCATCCCCATGGACCTACCTTCGTCTCCCCAAGTGCCAAGTGGACCGATGACACGAGCACGTACAAGAGCTATCGAGACCGAGGTGACATCTCTCCTTAACGAGCTTCCATACGATCCACGTGAGACATGGCTACTACCTCAATCCGGAATGCTATGTGTGCTTAGGTATGAGGAAGACCACCCCGGAGATGCTCGGAATGAAGACCAAGTCCCCAAGTACACGGACGAAGAAGCACGACGAAAGAGACCGCTGGAAGTCTACAGCGGCCGGACATCCGGCCGCCACCCCGGACGTCCGACCCGACAAGCCCGGACATCTGGGCCCCTCCCAGAAATTTGGCCCGAGACCACACTACGTGGACAGGAGCCCAGCCGGACATCCGGCACCTGCGCGTGCCTAACCGGCCAGAGGGCCATGTATCCCCTCTTACCTCCCCTCTACCTCGTGGACTACTATATAAGGACCTCCTCCTCCTCCTAGCTAGGGTTAGCAAAGTGATAGCTCATTAGAGATTGAGTTTTGCTCATCCACTACCTCTCCCATGGAGACCGAGACCTCCATGTGAGCATGTGAGAAGATCCCCCAAGTGGATTCAAGACCCCCTTTGTGGGAAGATCCTCCTAGGATTCAAGACCTCTCTCCTCCAAGGATTGGGATGAACTAGCTACCCTCTTTACCTTCTTGTGTTGGAGTTGGACCCTTGTATCCCTTTATGTGTATGTGGATTTAGCACATGTGTGATTGGATTTGTGTCAATTGAGTGTTTTCTTTGTGTTCTTCTCTCAATTTGCCCTTTCCCCCCTCCAAGTGTGAAAAGATCACCACATTAGGGTTCCACCCTACATCATCTTGGATCAGAGCCACGTTGATTCACACTTTGGAGTTCTTCCCCTCCACTTTCTAGCCCAAATTTTGTTTGTTTTGCCCAATTTCGAAAATTCCCCACAAAAATAGTCATACCAATTTTTTTTGTGATTTGTTGGTTTGATGATGTTTTGTTGATTTTGATCCATGGATTCGAAGTGTTTCAGGTGGATCTAGCTTTTCCACACCAATTCCATCCACGAAATTCCAATAATTTTTCCCCAAATTTTGTTTTCACCAAGTTCATCTCGAAGTTCATCCACGGATCTCACAGCCCGGACATCCGGCGACATCCAGCAACCCGGATATCTGGCCCGACACTCGGACATCCAGCCCCACACAGCCCAACACTCCATCACCTTCCAATTTTGCCGATTTTGATAGTTTTTCCGCCATTTCTTCTGCAAACCACCACCGACTTCCGCAACCTACCGGAATTTTGCCACGTTTGCCATTTGAGAATTTGAGTTCGCGGTTTCCATTTCCTAATGTGTTTCGGCTACTTAGGAACGGTTCGTCATCGACATCACCGCCACTTATCTTCGCCACCGACTCGATATCGACAACGACCACTTCATCATTTTGACACCACCACCGTAAGCAAGGACGGTAAACTCGACGACATCATTGTCCACTCTCCTTGCCATTGCATTGTTAACCCCGAGGCCCTCTTTCGCGTCACTTCCCTACGAGACTAGCCGTTTGAGTATTGCCGGGCAACGCTACTTGTGCACTTTAGTGATACATGTTCCGCATAGCTATCATAGCGTGCATATATCATCGTATCATCTTTTGTGTCATCAATTGTTCCTGCATATACATAATTGCTATCTTGCTTTGAACATTTTGCATAAGTGGCCAAAAGGAAAATATCAAAGAGAGAAAAGATTTTAAGCAAAGAGGAAAAGAAAAACAACAAGCTTGTAAGCAATAACCATAGCATCACGCCACATTGCATAGCATATTGATCATCCTGGATCATCGTGACCGAGTTCACCGGGAATCATACATGCATAGCATAATCGGGATAGAAATCGATACGTTTGGTCTCTCATAGGTTGTGCACAAGTTCGTATCCGCCTATTGAGCAATCGTGCTAGCATTGTGCAACACAAGCGTTTTCCGTGGATTCCACATT
Source organism: Elymus sibiricus (assembly GCA_039707655.1). Classification (NCBI taxonomy): domain Eukaryota; kingdom Viridiplantae; phylum Streptophyta; class Magnoliopsida; order Poales; family Poaceae; genus Elymus; species Elymus sibiricus. Next base: position 240,484,952 of record CM077676.1, read on the forward strand.
TTGTGCTCATTCCTTGATTGCACGAGCCCACTTATCTATCCGTATGTGTGTTTCCGTGTGCCACTCATTGCTATTGGTCTACTTGTTTCACTTGCGAATTTTTGAATCTCTTTCAACATTATTGATATCTTGCTAACAATTGCATAAATTTTGTGCCACCATCCTCACCAAGCTACTCCAAAAACTTTACTTGTGTAGGTGTGAGATTGACACGATCCGGTACCAATTGTGCTACTTCCATAATACCATATTGGGTGATCATCGATGCATCGTCAACATTGGATAAGGTACATTGGTCTAGTTCATTCCTTTCTTCCACTAACATTTGCTTGAGAATGATGGATAGGCCGAGCACTTCTTCCAACCCACTCTTCGATGAGCAAGAGGAATCGACCATCTACGTCACCAAGAACCACCTCTTCGGCGCTCAAAGAGCTTTGAATCAAGCGAATGAAGCTTTGGGTGATCGCATCGAGCAACTCGCCACCGACTTGCGACAATCCGAAGCAAGAACAAGGGACTACCTTGACGACAAGTTATCATCTCAAATGGAAGAGTTCCGCACCATGATGGTCAACCGCGCTTCATCCACATCATCATCATCAAGATGACACTCGAGCTGACACTCTTCGGACACGTCTTCGGATGCAAGTCTTCCACGAGCACGCTCATATCGCCATCAAGACCATGAAGATCATCAAGGTTCACAAAACCCATTCCATGGCAATGGTTTGCAAGACCGCCTTCGAGAGCGCGAATGACGACACCATCGTCAAGCACAAGGCGCCATGGACCAAGAGCAAGTTCCACACCGCCAACATCAAGAAAACCAAGACAGCGACGCTCTACAACAAGAACAATAACACCGTGAGGAACAAGCCCTTGAAGCTCAACGTGTCCTACACGAAGCAACTCGCACCGTCAACGAGCGCAACCGCTGAGTGCGTGAACAAGAAGAAGCCCTCCGTCGAGAGCGACAAGAAGAAGCCGCACGTCTTGAGGAACGCCAAGAAATGAGGAACCAGGCACGTATACCGCGTACTCGATGACAAGTTAATCAAGAGGAGCATGAGGAGCAAGAGCTAGAAGACCTACCTCCAAGACAAGATCGACATCACCATCGCCCCCAACACAATGAGGAGCAACGCTACGGCAAGCTCAAGTTCAACATGCCTAAATTCTCCGGTAGCAATGATCCCAAAGACTACCTCTTATGGGCATTGAAGGTCGACAAGATATTCCGTCTTCACAATTATGAAGAGGAAAAGAACATGGTATCTCTAGAGTTCCAAGATTATGTTCTCATTTGGTGGGAGCAAGTGATCAAACGACGCCAAGAGAAAGGCGAGCCACTCATCACAACTTGGAATCAAATGAAGGATGACACGAGAGCTCGTTTTGTGCCTACCCACTATAGCCGGGATCTCTTCAAGAAGCTACAACTCCTCAAGCAAGGCACAAAGTCGGTTGAAGAATACTACCAAGAGATGGAAATTGCCATGATACGAGCTAACATCAAGGAAGATGATGAACAAACAATGGCCCGTTTCTTGAATGGTCTCAACCATCCAATCAAGAAAATTGCGGACTTCCAACCGTACTCCAACCTCCTCGAGCTAGTGCACCAAGCAACCAAAGCGGAGCGACAAGTGCAAGAGGACTACAAGTACTACAAGTACTCTTCCAAGACCTACGGTTCATACACTCAAGTTTCAACGACTACGACACCTTCGCCAACGACTCGAGCTACACCAAGTACCGGTGACAAGTCAAGCTCCAAGCAACCTTTGACATCTTTGAGTCATCCTACTTCAAGTACATCCAAGCCAAGAGCTTCGTCATCGACTCCTACAACAGATGTTACCGCCAAGACAAGTGCAATCCAATGTTTCACTTGCAAGGGCCGTGGCCACAAGTCATTTGAGTGCCCCACACGGCACACCATGATCACTAATGATGACGGCACCTACGACTCCATGAGCGAAGAAGAAATGGAAGCCCTTGAGCACATGGCCATGCACCGACAAGTGAATGAAGATGAAGACGCTCAAGTCTTTTGTGACAATGATTCGAGCCCCGCTCTTGTTGTCTCCAAGATCTTGACACTTATACAACAAGAAGACGATGATCAACGTTGCCACATCTTCCATACAAAAGCGGGCATCCAAGGACGTTCCGTCAAGGTCATCATCAACGGTGGAAGTTGCCACAACTTGGCAAGCGACGAGCTATGTTCCAAGCTACAATTGCTCAAGAAGAAGCACCCTCGCCCCTACAAGGTCCAATGGTTAAACGACTATGGCACCATTCAAGTGGAGCACACCATTCAAGTGTCCTTCAAGATTGGCAATTCGACCACGGTGTCATACACAACGGACGAACCAATCACTATAGCTTCAAGGTGAAGGGCAAGGAGTACGTGCTTCGACCCATGTCGGCAAGTCAAGTCATCGCCGACAAGCAAGCTTCAATCCATCATGGAGAGACTAGTGAGCGAGTGAACCACCAAAAAGAGAGTGAGCGCCACAAGCCAAAAATGAGCGACTCCACGATGAGCAATAAGAAAGATTTAGTGCTTTTAGCCACCAAAAGAGACATGAGGGATGTGAGTGAGAGCCCATCGAGTGTTCTTCACTTTGTGCTTGTGTGCAAAGGTGAAGCGGTGAGGACTAATACTTCACAACATTTAGCTTTGGTGTTGTCTCATTTATTGCAGGAATTCGCGGACGTTTTTCCCGACAAGCTACCTCCCAGACTTCCTCTTGCGGAATTGAACACCGCATCAACCTCATCCCCGGCGCACCTGTACCGAACAAGGCACCTTACCGCGTCAACCCCGACGAGACCAAAGAGATCCAAAGGCAAGTACAACATCTCATGGAAAACGGGTATGTACGCAAGAGCTTAAGTCCATGTGCCATTCCGGTTATTCTTGTGCCTAAGAAAGATGGTAGTTATCGCATGTGTTCCGATTGTCGTCCCATTAATGCTATCACCGTTAGATATCGCCATCCCATTCCACGCCTTGATGACATGCTAGATGAACTTAGTGGAGCCAGCATTTTCTCAAAAATTGATCTTAAAAGTGGCTACTATCAAATACGCATGCAAGAGGGTGATGAATGGAAAACGACTTTCAAAACCAAGTTTGGGTTATATGAGTGGTTAGTCATGCCTATGGGCTTATCTCAAGCACCTAGCACTTTTATGCGTGTGATGCACTATGTTCTTCGCAAATATATTGGCATTTGTGTTGTGGTATATTTTGATGATATCCTTGTGTTTAGCCAATCTCTTGATGATCATGTGAAACACCTTAGAGACGTCTTGCAAGTTCTTCAAAACGAGCGACTTTATGCGAACATGGAAAAATGCACTTTCGGTGTTGATAAACTTGTTTTCTTGGGATTTGTAGTCTCCTCTAAGGGTGTTCAAGTTGATGAAGCTAAAATTGATGCTATTAAAACTTGGCCACAACCAACCAACTTGCTTCAAGTGCGTAGTTTCCTTGACTTAGCCGGATTTTATCGACGATTTGTGAAGGATTTTAGCACCATTGCACGCATTGAGTAAGAAGAATGCACCAGTTGTTTGGGGTCCTTCCCAAGATGCCGCATTTCATGAGCTTAAGAACTTGCTTACACATGCTCCATTACTTGCCTTACCCAATTTTGAGAAAACTTTTGAAGTGCATTGCGACGCTAGTTGTAATGGTATAGGTGGCGTGTTAATGCAAGAGAAGCGCCCAATCGCATACTTTAGCGAAAAACTTTCCGGCGCACAACTTAATTATCCTATCTATGACAAAGAGTTATATGCTTTAGTGAGAGTCTTGCATGTGTGGGAACATTATCTTTGCCCTCGTGAATTTGTCATCCATACGGATCATGAGACGCTTAAATACCTTAAGGGTCAAACCAAATTGAATAAGCGGCATGCCAAATGGAGTGAGTTCATTGAGTCTTTTCCTAATGTTATCAAGTACATCAAAGGTAAATAAAACGTTGTGGCGGACTCTCTTTCCCGCAAGTGCATGTTGGTTACTCAACTTGAGTTGAATGTTATAGGATTTGAGCACATTAAAGACTTGTATGAGCATGATGTTTCATTTGCGCTACCTTATGCCAAATGCCTAACTCACAATTCTTGGGAGCGATATTATTTGAAGGATGGTTATCTTTTGCGAGCTAACAAACTTTGTATCCCTGAGTCTTCTCTTCGTTTGTTGCTTTTGTAAGAGGCTCACGGTGGAGAACTCATGGGACATTTCGGACGCGACAAGACATTCGCCACGCTCTCCAAGAACTATTTTGGCCAAAGTTCTTTCGCGACGTCTCACGCTACACCAACCGATGCTCTACATGCCGCAAAGCTAAGTCTAAAGCTCAATCTCATGGTCTCTATATGCCACTTTCTATTCCGTATCAACCATGGGAAGATATTAGTATGAATTTTGTGCTTGGTTTGCCTCGAACTCAAAACGGCAAAGATTCGGTATTTGTCGTTGTGGACCGTTTCTCTAAGATGGCACATTTTATCCCATGTAACAAGATCGACGATGCTTCACATGTTGCAAATCTCTTTTGTAGGGAAATCTTGCGATTGCATGGAGTGCCCAAGACAATTGTATCGGACCGTGATGTCAAGTTCCTTAGCTACTTTTGGAAGACACTTAGCGCCAAGCTCGGAATTAAGCTACTATTCTGTCGTGGTTTTGTCACGGCAGATGTCCTAGTGTGAGGACTTAGTCGTGAGGCCAACGCAATTAAGTGGTAGCTTGAACGGGGTTAAGCGGGACGAGAGACGCGAGATTTTACCCAGGTTCGGCCCCTCACGGTGGAGGTAAAAGCCTACATCCTGCTTGATTGATATTGATGATCATAGTCACGATTACAAGGGTGCTATTTCCCTGACTCTGTCTCGAGAGCTATCAAAACATCTGTCTTGAGACCTGCTAAAACATCTGTCTCCAGACTTATCTGTCTATCTTGACCTCTAAAAACTCGTCCCCCTTGGGGTGCCCCGCCCCTCCTTATATAAGTTGAAGGGGCGGGTTACATGTAGAGTCCTAGTAGGATTAGGACTTAACCTATTCTGACTTCCCATCACGGGATTCTCACCGTGGGCTTCTTAACACCTGGGCTTCTTATCTCCAGGCGGCTCATTTTCATGGCTAAGTACTTGCCGGGTTACAATCTGCCAGCTTACAACTGTCTGCCGGGTTAGAAACTGTCTGCCGGCTTACAACTATCTGCCGGGTTAGAAACTGTCTGCCGGCTTACAACTGTCTGCCGGGTTAGAATCTGCCGGGTTAAATCCAGAAATGACTTAACGTCAGGGCGACTTAAGCCCAGAGATGACTTAACGTCATGGTGACTTAAGCCCAGAGATGACTTAATCTTCAGGGCGGCTTATCCCTATGAGCCGGGTCTTGGTCGTGGGGAATATCCCCAACATTAGCCCCCAGTTTAGCTTTGAATTTATTCATGCTAAACTCTTGAAATAAGAGTATGTAAAGGGACCGGCTCACTCAAAAAGACCAGTTTTAGTTCATTGACCAACTCCTGAAAAGTTTGAATCTCTGTCATATCAATATGCTGACACTGGTTCCTTGCAGAAAAGATAACCCTTATGATATCTTGAACTATCTTCAAAAATGCCTTGGCTTGATAAAAAGAATATTGCGTCTGATGTTGTACCGACTTTTAATGCTTCAGACTTGTCTGAATAGCTTAGAGCAAATAATCTTTGCAAATTTCTCCATCAAAAAATATGAGACCTGGTTTGCTCAACACTGAAAATTTTGAAGGTGTTCTACTTATATCCATATTACCTGTAGCCCCCAAGTCTTAAGAGGGGAATGTAGTGATAGCTTAAGACTTGCTCCAATATGAATGTTGCAAGCTTGGAGAAATCCGGGTTGTTCATCTAAGTCACCAGTCATAAGTTGAATGTTCCACATATGTAGCCCCCAAGTACAGGGTTGTCTTTGCCTGCAGCAACCTGGGACTTGTAATTGCCTTATGCTCCTAAAACTTCAACCAGTGTAGCCCCCAAGGGCCGGGTCATTATGCAATAATGAGCAGGGACTTTTGCAGATCTGATTATATAGACTTGAGGAATTTTGTGTATCCCCCAAGGGCCGGGTCATCAGTATGTGATGGGCCGGGTCTTCCAATTTGGACCTTATGACTTTGGCAAAGAACTGAATACTGTAGCCCTCAAGGGCCGGCTCAGTAAGATATACTGAGATGGGACTTAGAAACTGACGGGAGGCTGGCTCATCTACCTGAAATAACCGAGTCTGTGGACAATGTGATGATTTGAATAGCAGCTTGCATTAGCCCCCAAGTGTCGTGGTGCATGCTTGCAGCGACACGGGACTTGAATACTTGATGTAATCTTGATTTGAATAATGTAGCCCCCAAGTGCCGGGTCGTATGCCTGCAGCGACTCGGGACTATTCCTTCCATTGTAGGATAAAATCATATTCACTGTCTGGATGATGTTACTGAATGCTTTGCATATCAATATTGAACCATGCTCCTTGCTGTAAGCTGGTATTTTTGGATGAAGAAATAATAGACATTTTTTTTTCTGAAGCGGCTTTTGAAAACCTCAATCATCCAATACTGGTGATGATAACCATAATGAAAATCCAACCATGTTGGCTATTAAAGATTTGAATAATATAACTCGGTTTGAAAACCGGCTCCTGCAATATAAACCAGGATATCCATGCATATATGAAGCATGGTATGATGACGCAATGATGATGCAATGTATGATGCAATGCATGATGATGTATGATAACATAGTATAAAAATGCCGGCTTTCGAGGCACGATATAAGACCGGCTTGCAAGGCTCGAGTCTTGGTTTCGCTTCCTGTGGAAGCAGGCTTTTTGGCCTCTTTTGGTTTATCCTATCTCTCTGAAAGCCGGCTCTCACGCAACCAATCGAGCGTTTTAACTCCGATGAATTCAGGGTCACCTTTGTGATTGACTCATCAGGCGTACGCCAGGTCGCTTTTTAGGGAGTAGCATCTTGCTAACAGGCAGGTTTAACCAAGTAGAGTTTGGCTTGTTGGTTTACCCTCGCTTTCTGAAAGCCGGCTCTCACACAACCAATCGAGCATTTTAACTCCGATGAATGCAGGGTCACCTTTGTGATTGACTCATCAGACATACGCCGGGTCATTTTTTAGGGAGTAGCATCTTGCTAACAGGCAGGTTTAACCAACTTACGGCATCTCGCCAGGTTAAAGGGTTTTATAAGCTAAACTCGATGAGTTGGAAGCCCCCAAGTAACCACATGATCATGGAAAAAATGCTCAGCGTAGCCGGTTTGATTCCTTTGACCCTTATTGAGCAGGCCGGGTCATCCTTGAGACCAGGTCCTGTAAGTCGGCGCGGATGGGCGATTCGATCGCGGGCGCAGACGGATGAATCGGCCGCGGCGTGAGCAGATGAGTCGGCCGTGTGTTGATGTAGATCGAAACCGCATGGGCGGCGGTTTGCACACACGTTTATTGAGCAGTACTGCACGGTCGGATGCTGGCGCATGATAGTGTTGGCGCGAGCTCTGCATCCGTGGTACGACGATCGCCCTTGCAGTGAATAATTGTCCTGCATAAAAAAATATCGCTAGCCAGAGTAATTGTTCTAAAAAAAATGTATCAATAAAAATCGACTGGATAGATTTCACCTGATTCGTCTAGATGACAGATGATCCGCGGTCACCTCTAGTAATTTCAACGGCGAGTTAGTCACTCTCTCCGGCGGAGGCAGGGCGGCAGCTGACAACACCGCGGCGGAGGTGACAAACCGTAGCGTCGAACACGGCTTGAGGCGAGACCACGGATATTGAAGCAGAGGCGGCTCGCAGTGGAAGCAAGGCGGCTTTAGAACGAGGCCGAGCGAAGGTGACTCAGCGCGAGGTTGCAGCGGCAACGGCGATGTCCGGTGGACACGGCGGCTTAAAGCACGACTGCAGAGGAGCCGGAGCTAGGCGGCTCGGAGCGGACCCTCCGGGTCGTAATGACCAATCCACGTCCGCTTTTTTTTTTGCATCTGAAATCTCTCTTTTATTCTTGTCTTTTCTTCAACTGGCCTCCTCCTGTCCTTTCCTTCAGCCGGCAGGGGAGCATGCGGGAACAACCAGCGCGGGGCGGGGCAGAGCCGGCGATTTGGGCGGCTCGAGGAGGCCCCGGGGAAGCAGAGCGAGGCGGCTCGGGGAGGCCCCTGGTGAGGCGAGTCACGGTGGCGGCGGCTCGACGCGGCTGTTGGTGAGGGAGGCCGGCTTATAGGCGCGATGGCGAAGACGGCAGGGCCGCTCGACGCGCGACGGCGGAGACGGCAGGAGCGGCTCGAGGCAAGGCGGTAGAGGCGGCAGGCGACAGCGACTCGCGGCGGCAACTTGCGCGGGCGGTGAGGCGAGCCATGGCGGCGGAGGCAGTGAGGCGGGGCGACTCGAGGCGAGGCCGGCTCGAGGTGAGGCCGCGGTTGGCGAGGTGAGCCTCGGCGGCGGGTAACCGAGGCCGCGGGAGCGGAGACGGCCGCGCGGCTTGAAGACGAGGCGGCTCGCGACGCGGGGCTGGTCGACGAGGCGGTGAGGCTGCGGTTCGATGTGACGGCTCGCGGTGGCGGCGGAAGCGGCGCATGGTGAGACTGGCTTTCGGAGGCGGCCGTAGCAGAGGCGGGCGGCTTGACGGCAGCCGGCTGAGGCGGCGAGTGAGGCCACGGCGGCAGGTTGTGGCGGAGGCGAAGCCGCCCGTCCGGGGAGGCTTGCTGCGGCCACAGCGGGGCCGGCACGAAGCCAGGGTGGCTCGGAGGCGGCGGCTCGAGGCAGAGTCCGCGGCGGCGGCTGGACCGGCACTACAGGCGGCGGCTCAGGGTGGCGGCGGAAGCGGCGCGAGGTGACCCGGCGAGGCGAAGGCGGGGCGAGGCGAGACCAGCCTGGCGGGGCGAGGCCATGGCGAGGCGAGCCACGGCTATCCAAGGCGGCTGAGGCCCCCGGCGACTCGGCGGGGGCAGGTCACAGGCAACGGCGACTTGGCGGTGGCCGGCTCGGAGGTCATGGGGCGGCGTGAGGGGGAGACCGCGGCGGCGGCTCGGCCACGGCGGAGGCGGAGCGCGGACCAAGGCGGCTCGGAGGCGATTTGAGGCGGGGGCGGCCCGAAGCGGCTGGGGCGGTTCGGAGCGAGGCCGCGCGAAGCAGAGGCAGAACCGCTCGGGTCAGAGGCGGCGGCTTAACAGCTGAGGCGGCCGGCGGCTCTCCCTTGCTACAATTAAAGCGGGCGGCTTGCAAGGCCGGCTCATGGGCAGAGGCTGTTTTAGGCACGACCGCGGCCAGCGACTTGCGGTGGTAATAGTCTGATACAGAGGGCGAGCCCGGCAACGGCGGCTCTGCACGTCCTGAGGTAGAGGCGGCTTAACGCGCTGGCGGAGGCAGACCGAGGTGAAGGCTCATGGCGGCTCAACGGAGTGCGGCCGTTGACCGCCGCAGTGGCGGAGGCGGCTAGGAACGGCGACTCGGCATGCAGCAGCAGAGGCTTTATTGGTGAGGGGAGGCCGCGGCCGAATCCAACTCTGCGCCCACGACCAAATCCGTTGGATTCGTGGTTGGTTTGACCATCTCTATTTTTTTTGACTGCTCCTGCACTTAGACGCTCCGAACAGGGCCAGCAAGCTCCGGCACTTTAGACGCGCCGAACAGGGTTATCGAGCACAGGTCTCGACGCTGCAACGTCCAGGTCTCCGCCCGAGTGTCTGTTGCTGCAGTTTTCTGTTGGTCTCAGTTGTAGCAGACATCGATCCGTCTTTGGGCAGATCCCCTCAGACATGTGTGGCGGCGCACACAACGAAACCCTAACTTCCCTTGAACTCAATCTTGTGTCTTCTGCTTTACTGCTTGTTGATGATGTGAATCCTTCCGTGCTGGCTTTTCTTGAATCAGTTAATCACGAGTCTCTCGATCCCTGTGGAGCTCCCTCCAAGAACAGAACACCACCGTGCTCTGGCCCCACGGTGGGCGCCAACTGTCGTGGTTTTGTCACGGCAGATGTCCTAGTGTGAGGACTTAGTCGTGAGGCCAACGCAATTAAGTGGTAGCTTGAACGGGGTTAAGCGGGACGAGAGACGCGAGATTTTACCCAGGTTCGGCCCCTCACGGTGGAGGTAGAAGCCTACATCCTGCTTGATTGATATTGATGATCATAGTCACGATTACAAGGGTGATGTTTCCCTGACTCTGTCTCGAGAGCTATCAAAACATCTGTCTTGAGACCTGCTAAAACATCTGTCTCCAGACTTAACTATCTATCTTGACCTCTAAAAACTCGTCCCCCTTGGGGTTCCCCGCCCCTCCTTATATAAGTTGAAGGGGCGGGTTACATGTAGAGTCCTAGTAGGATTAGGACTTAACCTATTCTGACTTCCCATCACGGGCTTCTCACCGTGGGCTTCTTAACACCTGGGCTTCTTATCTCCAGGCGGCTCATTTTCATGGCTAAGTACTTGCCGGGTTACAATCTGCCGGCTTACAACTGTCTGCCGGGTTAGAAACTGTCTGCCGGCTTACAACTGTCTGCCGGGTTAGAATCTGCCGGGTTAAATCCGGAAATGACTTAATGTCAGGGCGACTTAAGCCCAGAGATGACTTAACGTCATGGTGACTTAAGCCCAGAGATGACTTAATCTTCAGGGCGGCTTATCCCTATGAGCCGGGTCTTGGTCGTGGGGAATATCCCCAACATATTCTCTTCGGCATATCATCCACAAACCGACAGCTAAACGGAGGTCACCAACCAGACGCTATCCACACTCCTCCGCGTGTTGATCAAGAGGAACATCAAGGAGTGGGAGGAATGTTTGCCCATCGCTGAGTACGCCTACAATCGAGCACGACATTCTACCACTAGCAAGTCCCCCTTCGAGGTCATCTATGGCTTCAACCCGTTGTCTCCATTGGACATTCTACTGCTACCTCTACAAGAGCGCATCAACATGGATGCGAGTGCACAAGCAACATACCTGAAGAAGGTGCATGAAGATACAAGGCACACGATCGAGCGCCAAGTACAACGCCTCGCGACCAAGCTCAACTTCAACAAACACCCCATGGTGTTCAACCCCGGAGATCTTGTGTGGCTACACCTACGCAAAGACCGCTTCCCAAACGAGTGCAAATCCAAACTCCTACCTCGAGCCGACGGACCTTTCAAGGTGCTAGCACGCTATAACAACAATGCCTATAAGATCGACATTCCGCGTGAAAAGTATAACGTGAGCGACATCTTCAATGTCAAAGACCTATCTTGATGAGGACATGACTACCTTGGATATGACCAAAAATATTGCATACATGCATATTTATGAGGTGATTTCTAATACAAACTTTGCAATAATTTGTTTATGTTATCGAGGACAAAAATACTTCATCGACTTTTATGTCATGTCTAATTGCAGGTGTACCGGACACTTGTACAATCCACATGTGAAGATAACAGAAAAGGAGATGTTTAGGTGCTGTTCAAGAAGTTCTCTCACGTCACTTTTGTCCCAAGAGAAGTTAGAGACCAAGTCTCTCACGTTCTGGACTCAGATTCGGACAACACAGACATACCTGACTTCAAACGCTTCCAACTTTTACATCCGAACTCCAAATTGGGTGATTATTTTTTTGTTGGAAAGCTTATCTCGTGCACTTTCCAACCCAATTGTATTCACCTTCAAATTCATCTGGAGCGTGGAGATATCGTCGAAACAGTCCAACGCTGTAGCAGAATCTGAGTCAAATTACAAGTCAAAAGGTGTTACATCACCTCCACTTGGGCCCATGGGCCTTGTACGATCTAGGGTTAGTTTTAGGCTGCCTTGGGACGTCCTCCCACCTCCTTGGCCACCACCCCTTGCTCCTATATAAGTAGATCAATCTAGTAGCTTTTTGCTTGGGATTTGTTTAGTTAAAAGTTAGCCATTGCAACTTCGTGTACTTCGTTTGTGTCCAAGGACCAGGCCAGGACCGCTTACGGATCCCCAAATTTATCAATACTTCATCTATATTCGCAATATTCAGATTGCTTTTATCATATTCTTGCTTGTTCTTCGATTGCGTGTAGGAATAGACCTTCGTGGTCAGGCTGATCGTGCTTCTGGCATCATCAGTAACCTCTAGGAGATTGGTTTAGCGATTGCTAAGGCGTAACCTCATGCACGTTTGTTGTCGGATCATTAAAGTCGACTCCACCAAATCGATAGTTATCATCTCATCGAAAGATTGGGACCCACGCCTCTATCAAGTGGTATCAGTTTTCAGGTGGCTCGGTGAGAATTTCCAGTTATCCATAGATTAGATATTTTTTTACCTATTATCCAAGAAAAAGCCACAAAAAAAAGTTAGATCTGTTCATCCTTTGTCCAAGCCAGTTTGAGCCTTTGCAATTTTCTTTTCATTGCTTGCATAGTTGAATTATCGATTGCATCGTCGTGTCGAGTTGCTGGTCTTAGTGTCTAGTTCCTTTAGAGTTTTGAGTTCTGTTCACATTAGTCATGCCGCCGCTGCATCGTCATCCCTTCCGCTGTCGACCACCGCCATCCATCAGTTTCCACCACATGCTCCCCATTGTTCATTGTCATAATAATACTTGAGGTCGTTCGTATCTTCACTTGATCCAATCTGCATCTTATCTAGTTTGTTTTGGAAAGAGAGAAAAAAAGAAGAAAAAAGTGAGAGAAAAAAAAGAGAGAAGAAAAAAAGTGAAAAAAGTGAGAGAAAAAAAGAGAAGAGAAAAAAGGACAAATTTTGGATCTATCTAGACTCAATCTCGTACCTGAATTCGGATTGGAATCTGTTTTGCGCAGTGTTCAGTAAAACAGTCTTGTCTTCCTCATCCGAAGTCCGTTTTGGCTCCACAAGTACTCAAATTCAAGATATCAACGAGCCGCATCTGAATGGTTTAAGAAGATAGTTCATTATTTTCACTTCCAAATCAGCTTCTAAATAGGAGTTTTTGCCCTCCGAAGTTTGCGAACACAATTTCTCACTATTTTTCAGGTCAGTTCCTGAATTTTTTGACTCCTCATATGAACTCGGAATTGAGTGATTCTTGTTGCATTGGAAAGCTTGAGTCAATAGCCTTCTTGAGAAAAAATATCAAAAATTTGGCATAATATTTTTGAGAGGAAAGTTGCAGAGAGACTTTTGGTATATCCTGCTTGGTGGTTATTTATCACCATTATCTTTACTGCCATTGTAATCTTCACTTATATCTTGCTGTCCAGAGCTACTTCATATCATCCGTTGCTGCTACTTGTGCTTCGCTGTGACTCCATTAGTGTTCTAAGCTCGTGTCTCTAGTAGGGTCTAGCCTAGGACCAGCACAGTATCGTCGTTGAGCGTTTATTCAACATTGCTTCTCTGAATTGATTATTGCTAATCTTTTGCTACCATATATATAAAGCCAACCCAGCTCCACATATTTCTACACCGTGTATACATACATTCACCTGGCAATCGCTCTACTCAATGTTCGGAGTTATTTGACACCGCTGGTTGCCTGTCACCACCTGCTGCATGGTAAGAGCTTGTAAGACATTGATATTTGCTTTACTGTGAGCGCTTTACCACCACATCCTAGTAGTTCATAGGAACATTATTCTTGAATTTTGTTTCTTGTTTCTACTAATCATGACAGGTTACGGAGTTAGAAGTTCTTGGAAGACGGACACATCTTCACCACCACGAGAGGTGCGACCACACACACAAGCATATGGTCAGGTTATCTCTCTACCACCATTAGAGGGTAGATTTAATCCTGCTATTTATCTTGCTTGGGAGCTTGAGGTAAAACAAATTTTTACTAGCCATGATTTTTCTGAACTTGAGAAAGTACGAGCTTCCACTCGAGAATTTACTGCTTCAGTTTGGTGGAGTGTGTATCGTAAGAAAAACATTGATAATCAACCCATAAGTTGGAAAGATTTGAAAGCTGTAATGAGACATCAATTTGTTCCTCCTTACTATCGTCGTGAATTGCTTCGCAGATTGGAACAATTAAAACAAGGCAATAACACTGTTAATGCTTATTAGCAAGAGTTCAAATCTTATATGCACCGCTGTGACATAGAAGAATCTGAGGATGATACAAAGAATAGATTTTTTGATGGTTTGAACCATGACATTTGCGCAAGATTTCAGTATATTCCTCATTGCATTACTGGTATGTATGTTCACGCTTGTACCTTTGAGAGATAGATACAGAAGGACGCAATGGGCGACTACGACAACTACTATTCTGGTTCATGCTCACCACCACCGGTTGTTTCCTCCACCGTTGCACCTACTAGAGTGGCCACACCTCGGATTTTGAGCGCGGCATCACCTCAAGTCTATGGTACATTGCCATCATCCGTACCTACATCATTCGAGTCATTGCGATAAGGTAATAATAAAGGTATTGATGACACAACTTCACATGAGAGTGATAAATGCTTAGTCGACTTAAATACATCATGTGTTGAGTTACCTGTTGATTTGAGCAAACCACCTATTTTAGAGAATGGTGTTACTGTTATGAATGTGCCATGTGATCAAACAGCTAAAATACCAACAATTTTGAGTGCACCCATTGAATTAATTTTTGATGAGAAAGGACCATGTGACTCGATGACTAAATCTGATTTAGATCAAGTACAATTGATTAGCCATGAGGACGTGTTATCTACAAGTTTGCATCCTAATTATTTGTATATGTGGATTTGAATTCACCCATGCCTTTGTCACATGTGAAAATAAAAATAATTGAAATCACATGTTTGAAATCATTGCAAAGTGTTTACACCTCTAAGTTTACTTTTAATTTGATTGGAGAGTATGGCGTAGACAATGAATATTTTGTGCATAAGATTTGCATCACGAGTGATGATCATGCTAGCTTGAAAGAAATGAAAATAATTGTGCCAATGTTTAGTCATTTTGATATGACCTCTAATCTTGGTGATGATTTTATGTCGAATGATTTGTTGCATGCGTGCTTATTTAAGCATGTAGTAGCATGTAATTCTGAAACAATTAAAGTTTATACACCGATGTTGGGATGATTTAATGATGACCATTGTCAATCTTTAGAAATGAATAAGTGCTTCACTTATATGTGCAAACTGAGTTGCAATATTTCCATGGCTTTTACTTCTTGTGGTAATATTTTGGCTTTATATTTCACGACATATGTAAGTTACTCATGTATAAATGTGTCACATGTGCAAAAATTGAGGGAAGTAAAAATGGATGACATATACATATACAACATGTACACCTTGTCTCCTTTGTTAGCCACACTTCAGATTAAGCAACGCCAAGGACGGCTTTGTTTTCAAGAAGGGGAGGATGATGAGGACATGGCTACCTTGGATATGACCAAAAATATTGCATACATGCATATTTATGAGGTGATTTCTAATACAAACTTTGGAATAATTTATTTACGTTATCGAGGACAAAAATACTTCATCGACTTTTATGTCATGTCTAATTGCAGGTGTACCAGACACTTGTACAATCCACATGTGAAGATAACGGAAAAGGAGATGTTTAGGTGCTGTTCAAGAAGTTCTCTCATGTCACTTTTGTCCCAAGAGAAGTTAGAGACCAAGTCTCTCACGTTCTGGACTCAGATTCGGACTGCACAGACATACCTGACTTCAAATGCTTCCAATTTTACATCCGAACTCCAAATTGGGTGATTATTTTTTTGTTGGAAAGAATATCTCTTGAACTTTCCAAAACAATTGGATTCACCTTCAAATTAATCCGGAGCGTGGAGATATCTTCGAACCAGTCCAACGCTGCAGCAGAATCTCAGTCAAATTACAAGTCAAAAGGTGTTACATCACCTCCCCTTGGGCCCATGGGCCTTGTACGACCTAGGATTAGTTTTAGGCTGCCTTGGGACGTCCTCCCACCTCCTTGGCCACCACCCCATGCTCCTATATAAGTAAATCAATCTAGTAGCTTTTTGCTTGGGATTTGTTTAGTTAAAAGTTAGCCATTGCAACTTCGTGTACTTCGTTTGTGTCCAACGACCAGGCCAAGACTGCTTACGGATCCCCAACTTTATCAATACTTCATCTATATTCGCAATATTCAGATTGCTTTTATCATATTCTTACTTGTTCTTCGATTGCGTGCAGGAATAGACCTTCGTGGTCAGGCTGATCGTGCTTCTGGCATCGTCAGTAACCTCCAGGAGATTGGTTTAGCGATTGCTAAGGCCTAACGTCATGCAAGTTTATAGTCGGATCGTCAAAGTCGACTCCACCAAATCGATAGTTACCATCTCATCGAAAGATCGGGACCCTCGCCTCTATCATATCTCCCTTCCATGGTGATGTGGATTTCGCTCCCAGGACGGATCTTTCCCAAGGGGGGGGGGAGATGATGCGGAGCATCCTACGTTCATCCCCATGGACCTACCTTCATCTCCCCAAGTGCCAAGTGGACCGATGACACAAGCACGTGCAAGAGCTATCGAGACCGAGGTGACATCTCTCCTTAACGAGCTTCCATATGATCCACATGAGACATGGCTACTACCTCAATCCAGAATGCTATGTGTGCTTAGGTACGAGGAAGACCACCCCGGAGATGCTCGGAATGAAGACCAAGTCCCCAAGTACATGGACGAAGAAGCACGACGAAAGAGACCGCTGAAAGTCTACAGCGGCCGGACATCTGGCCCCTGGCCCGGACATCCAGCCCGATAAGCCCGGACATCCAAGCCCCTCCCGAAAATTTGGCCCGAGACCACAGTACGTGGACAGGAGCCCGGCCGGACATCCGGCGCGCCGTGAAGCCCCGGACATCCGGCCCCCAGGCTGGACATCCGGCACCTGCGCGTGCCTAACCTGCCAGAGGGCCATGTATCCCCTCTTACCTCCCCTCTACCTCGTGGACTACTATATAAGGACCTCCTCCTCCTCCTAGCTAGGGTTAGCAAAGTGATAGCTCATTAGAGATTGAGTTTTTCTCATCCACTACCTCTCCCATGGAGACCAAGACCTCCATGTGAGCATGTGAGAAGATCCCCCAAGTGGATTCAAGACCCCCTTGTGGGAAGATCCTCCTAGGATTCAAGACCTCTCTCCCCCAAGGATTGGGATGAACTAGCTACCGTCTTTACCTTCTTGTGTTGGAGTTGGACCCTTGTATCCCTTTATGTGTATGTGGATTTAGCACATGTGTGATTGGATTTGTGTCAATTGAGTGTTTGCTTTGTGTTCTTCTCTCAATTTGCCCTCCCCCCCCCTCAAAGTGTGAAAACATCACTACATTAGGGTTCCACCCTACATCAATAGGTCTTGGCAAGAGCCTATAGACGTTGGGGGGAGGTTTATGAGCCAGGACTGGGCCGCCCCTCTCAGTGCTAGGGGGAGCTAGTTGGCCATGACCTTTTTCGCCCCTCCGGCAACATGCACCATTGTGGTGTACAACTGGAGGAATTCGATGGGTTCCTAGGCGCCGTCGTATTTAGGCACATCGAGGCAGAATTTGGTGGGCCAGGATACCCAACAGAGTCCTGGAGTGAATGCTTGGCATCCCGCTCCGTAAGGAGCAATGACTTCCACTGGCATGGACGAGGGCCTTCCCATTGGCGCGGGCGGGGGCTTGTCCGCAGTCCAGAAATCAGCTCCCTTGTCCAGGGATCTTTGAAGAGCACCGCCGGGCTCCTGGTGAGCCTTCGTGTTTTCCGGTCGTGGGAGGGCCTCGGCCGATGGATACGCTGATGAGTGTTATTTTTACACTCATCACACCCGAGTTTAAAATGGTATATTTCATAAAAACCGAGATATCCGCTTTGATATTGCTACTAATGACTAATGAATGCAAATGATTCCAAAATCCTATATTTATTTTTTCCCATGGGAAATGGGGCTATACATGGATAAAATCAAGCATATAGGGAAAGGAGTAAAGAGGAGATAAGGAGAATCAAGTGGGAGGCGCAGGAGAAGAAACAGAGTGCAAGACAGACAACCATACGACCGCAAGCGCTCGTGTGAGTGGCCATATGGCATGCCAGCAGCACCCTCTCATCCAACCCAACAACTTTTCTAAAGGGGCCAACGCCAGGCAGAATGGCAACAGAACATCGCCGAGACTTCCATCTTCGTCGTCCACAACATTCAGAAAGCCTAGTCGTCGCCATTTTCCATCTCTATCTCCATAGCAATCTCCACCACCATCACCGCAGCATTCATCCTAGTAAGCCACACCTTGTAATTATGTATTGCATCCGGCAAGTATTGTAAGACATATTATCAATCAATCATACCTCTTGATGTGTTTTTCAATGGTTTCTTCTTGCGATCTGATCGCTATGTGTGAGTAATTTGGTAAGGTCATGGGTTGAGGCATAGCCCTACAACACTATGTATTTGTTGGCGGGATTGATGGAAGTACTTTGAATTAATGTCTTGCATGTTTGAAATAAAATTGATATGCAGTTGTCTCTTGTCTCGTTCGCAATATTTGTCCCTGCAGGTACCCAGGATCACGGAGATCGAGCCACGAAGAGTTAAGGGAAGAGAGGCTGTGAAACGCTATTCTGAACACTAGTGATAGAAAGGTTTAGTATGGTAGCGTGAATCCTATCTCTGGGGATACAAGAGGTGTAGTCATTAAACGCCCAATGCTTTTGTCTTATTTTATCTTAATTACCGAGGCAACCCTACGTCGGATAGGGCCTTTGGTTGGACAACCGACTCTTTATGCAGGGCGCGTGTCGGTCAAGACGTAATTTGGACACATCCCCCACTTCGATACGTTACAAGCACATCTTGAGGGATGACTTCCAGGGAACAAATTCATATCATTATGACCCCGTTCGCAAATATATGGTTGTAAGAATAAGTCCTCATACCCATGCCTGTTTTTATTTATAAGTGTTCAACTGTGCAACTTGATTTCGATCCGAACCAAATACTGAAATTTAATACTCTTGCAAAGCTTGCTAGAAACCTTTGTCTTAAAGGTGCACTTCCTCTCATGGGTTCAATAACTCAGAGTCACATCCGGGGAAAAGGGCGAGAATCCTTTCTGCTCCTTTACCGAATCACTAAAGGGACTCATCAAACCTTTTTTGGTGCTATTGTCAGGGAGGATTTATGTGCTAGTCATTGTGCCGAGTTTTGTTTCAGTTTTATTTCCAGTTTTTGTTCTTGTTCCAGTTTAATTTTCGTTGCAAGTTTTGTCAGTATAAAATCCCAAAAAAATAGTACGGCTCATAATATTGGAAGCTTTGCTACTCCTAGAAATAGTTTCATGCGTGAAATAATTGCACAACCTAATATTGTTGTCGCGGAATATGAGATTAAACCAAACTTTGTCTCTATGGTTCAACATGACCAATGCGGAGGCTCTGCTTCTGAAGATGCCGGCATGCACTTGCATAATTTTTCTAAATTGTGTAACATGACACGCATAAGGGATTATGACCCCGGTGCTTTGAATTTTCGTCTATCTCCTTTTTCCTTGAGAGGAAAAGCTAAAGAATGGCTTCTAGCTTTGCCTAGAGGTAGTATAACTTCATGGACTGAGTGTTGTAGTAAATTTTTGTCTAAGTTTTGCCCACCTGCAAAGATTATGCAATTGCATTTGCAGATAACAAGTTTTAAGCAGGAAGATCCCAAGCCACTAGCGCTTGCGTGTGATCGCATGAAGGAGGCTATAAGGAATTGTCCTAACCGTGGAATGGAAGAATGGTTAATTATTTATATGTTTTATAACGCTTTAACTCCCACGTCGAAAACTATGCTTGACACTGTTGTAGGAGGAGGAACTATTATGGGAAGACCCATTGCTGAAGCTAAAAAGTTGCTAGATGACATGCAAGAAAACCATGCCCAATGGCATGTTGAGAGGTCTACCACCAAGAGGGTTAATGCTATTGAAGAGAAGAATATGGAGTTGACCACTAAACTTGATGAAGTCCTCTCTGTGATGAAAGGTAAAGAAGAGGTTAACGTTAATGCTATTTTCAAAGAAGAAGTTAATGATGTTAATTTCATTGCTCGCAATAGTTATAATCCCAATTGGAAAAATAATGGGTTTGCTCCTAGATTGCCTTATCCTAATAATAGTGGAGCACGTAACAATTTTAATGGAATGAGCAGCGGTAATAGAAACACTTTGGAGGAAACTCTGAATGTTTTTATTGCTAACCAAAGTGAGCAAAATGAAACATTTAAAAATATTCTAAAGAATCATGATAACTTACTTGGTTAATTGACCGGTAAGATTGCTAGACTCACTAACGATGTGCATGCCTTAGATGGAAGAACTAAGAGCATGGAGGCACATGTTGCTAAAATTGTAGAGAGTCAAACTTTGATCCTTGCCAAGTTTGTAGGTAAACCAGAACATAACCTGGTTGAAGAGGAGAAGTAGCGAAGAAAATGCAGAAGAGCTCGATAAGAGCCATGTCCAATAATATACATACACAGTTGCAAACTTCGTGAAGATGTTGACAATGAAACACCCACTACCTGAGGTATCAACTGATGAAGCGTATAATCGCTTTGTTGATCATGTAGAAGTTATGGTACGTGAGTTTCATGATCAAAGGAAAGATCTATATGGTAAGCTACCTGCTAAACAAGATGATATTTTTGAGCCTACTATTGAGATTGAGATTGGCTTAAATAAATTCAAAGCTTTGTGTGATCTAGGTGATAGTGTCTCCACTATCCCTAAGTCCATTTAAGATAGTCTCAATCTTGGTCCTTTTGTTACCATTGAAATTAAATTGAATATGGCCAATTCTACCTTTATGCAAGCAATAGGGATTAAGCATGGTGTGATCATTCAAATTAATGATTGCTCTATCATGATTGATCTTGCTATTGTTGATATGCCCGAAAATCCCATTGCTCCTATTATTCTAGGTAGGCCATTTCTTAGGACCATAAAGGCTACTATCAATGTGTTTGAGGGAAATATTAAGATTTGACCTTCCTGTAAAGGATCCTTTTGTGAGACATTTCCCCAGGAAAAGGAAAATGAAGACGTACACCGGAGAACGCACTGTCATCAATTCCTGAAGCTACGGGCTTGGTGTATTTATACCCAAGTGATCATCACTACGGTCAAGCTATCCAACCGAAAACAAGTGCTTCGTGAGAGGCAACCCACGCAAATAAGGTAGAAGAGTAAGTGTTGTAGGGTGGAACCCTGGTTCATGATCTTTTCACACTTGGAGGGCGGGGGGGGGGGGGGAGGGGAAGAAAACTAGAACTCAAGAGGGAAATTACTCAAACAAAACCCAGATCACACATCCACTAGAATAGCACACATATGAGATCCACAAGTATAACATGAACAATCAAGGGAAAATAGCACAAAGTTAAAGGTTCTTATCAAATCCAAAGGAGATGATGTCTTGATGATAGTCTTCTCCAACCCTAGGGGAGGAGGTCTTGATATCCACTTGGGGATCTTCTCCTAAGAGGTCTTGATCTCCAAGGGGAGAGGTAGATGAGCAAAGCTCTCTCTAAATCATGTCATATGCTTTGCTAACCCTAATTCGGAGCTAGGAGACGAGTACTTATAGTCCAAGGGGTAAGTAGGGGATACATGGGTCATGGCCCCTTTCACTGCGCACAGGCAGGCCAGTTGTACCGGTCACTCACCCGGTTGTACCGCTTGGGGCGGTTGTACCTCTTCCTGGAGGTGTGCGCTGAATTAGAGACCGGTTGTACCAGCCAAGCTGCGACTATGGGAACAACCGGGGTGGTACCGGTCTGGTACCGCTCGATTACAACAAGGTTTCCAGGCGGAGCGGTAGTTGGAGCGGTAGTGGACCGGTGTGCCGGTTGTATCGGTGTTCCTGACCGGTTGTACCGGTGTTTCTGGGCTGGGCACAAATCCTCTCCCTGTTCTTGGGGTCCATCTTGCTCCTTTCCTTATCCTTGGCTGGTTCCTTGGTACCTAAGCACACAAAGTGTCTCCGTTTGAGGTAGTAGCCATGTCTCAAGTGGGTCAAAGGGAAGTTCAACAAGGAGAGAGTTAACCTCGGTTTTGATAGCCCTTGCATGGGCACTTGTCATTGGTACTCTTGGCGATTGGGGTGATGATGGCACGTTCATGGGGATGACTGTAGGATGCTCCGCATCATCTCCCCCTCCCTTGGGGAAGATCCGCTCTCGGATTGATAAGCTCATCACCATGGAAGGGAGATAGGTCCTTGACGTTGAAGGTGTCGCTCACATTGTACTTGTCACGTGGGATGTCGATCTTGTAGGCATTGTCGTTGTAGCATGCTAGCACCTTGAATGGTCCATCGACACGAGGTAGAAGCTTTGACTTGCGCTTGCTTGGGAAGCGGTCTTTGCGTAGGTGTAGCCACACAAGATCTCCGGGGTTGAACACCATGGGGTTCTTATTGGTATTGAGCTTGTTGGCGAGGCGTTGTACTTGGCGTTCAATCGTGTGCCCTGTATATTCATGCACCTTCTTGAGGTAGTTTTCTCTTGTGCTCGCGTCCATGTTTGTTCTCTCTTGTAGTGGTAGTGGAAGGATGTCCAATGGTGACAAAGGGTTGAAGCCATAGACCACCTCAAAGGGGGACTTGCCGGTTCTAGAGTGTCGTGCTTGATTGTAGGCGTACTCGGCGATGGGCAAGCATTCCTCCCACTCCTTGATGTTCTTCTTGATCAACACACGGAGGAGTGTAGAGAGTGTCCAGTTGGTGACCTCCGGTTGGTCGTCGGTTTGAGGGTGATATGCCGAAGAGAAGAGTAGCTTGATTCCGAGCTTGGCGCATAGTGTCTTCCAAAAGTAGCTTAGGAACTTGACATAGCGGTCCGACACAATCATCTTGGGCACTCCATGCAATCACAATATTTCCCTACAAAAGAGATCTGCAACATGTGAAGCATCATCTATCTTGTTGCATGGAATAAAATGTGCCATCTTGGAGAAACGGTCCACAAAGACAAATACCGAATCTTTGCCATTTTCAGTTCTAGGCAAACCAAGCACAAAATCCATACTAATATCTTCCCATGGGTTGTACGGAATAGGAAGTGGCATATGTAGACCATGATATTGAGCTTGAGACTTAGCTTTGCGGCATGTTGAGCACCGGTTGGTTTAGCGCATGATGTCACGAAACATCTTTGGCCAATAGTACTTGTTGGAGAGCGTCGTAAATGTCTTGTCACGGCCGAAGTGTCCCATAAGATCTCCGCCGTGAGCCTCTTGCAAAAGCAACAAACGAAGAGAAGACTCGGGTACACAAAGTTTGTTAGCCCGCATAAGATAGCCATCCTTGAGATAATATCGCTCCCAATAAGTGTTAGCTTGACATTTGGCATAAGGAATCGCAAACGAAGTATCATGCGCATACAAATCTTTAATGTGCTCAAAGCCAATAACATTCAAATCAAGTTGAGTAACTAACATGCACTTGCGGGAAAGAGCATCCGCTACTACATTTTCCTTACCCTTGATATACTTGATGATATAAGGAAAGGACTCAATGAATTCACTCCATTTGGCATGCCATTTATTCAACTTGGTTTGAACTTTATGGTACTTAAGTGTCTCATGATCGGTATGTATGACAAACTCGCATGGTCGAAGGTAATGCTCCCAAACATGCAAGACTCTCACCAAAGCATATAATTCTTTGTTGTAGATGGGATAGTTAAGTTGAGCACCAGAAAGTTTCTCGCTAAAATATGCAATGGGGCGCTTTTCTTGCATCAACACGCCACATATGCCATTACCGCTAGCGTCGCAATGCACTTAAAATGTTTTATCAAAGTTAGGTAATGCAAGTATTGGGGCATGTGTAAGCAAAGTTTTAAGCTCATTAAATGCGACATCTTGGGAAGGTCCCCAAACAAATGGTGCATTCTTCTTACACAAAGCATGCAACGATGAAGCAATAGTGCTAAAGTCCTTAACAAAGCGACGATAAAATCCGGCTAGACCAAGGAAACTACGCACTTGTTGTAAGTTGGTTCGGTGTGGCCAAGTTTTAATAGCGGCAATTTTAGACTCATCAACTTCTACACCCTTAGAGGAGACTACAAAACCGAAGAAAACGAGTTTATCGACACCAAAAGTGCACTTTCCATGTTCGCATAAAGTCGCTCATTTCTAAGTACTTGCAAGACGTCTCTAAGATGTGTGACATGTTCTTTAAGAGATTGGCTAAAAACAAGGATATCATCAAAGTATACCACAAAACAAATGCCAATGTATTTTCGGAGGACATAATGCATGACTCGCATAAATGTGATGGGCGCTTGAGATAATCCCATAGGCATGACTAACCATTCATAGAGACCAAACTTGGTTTTAAAATCCGTTTTCCGTTCGGCACCCTCTCAAAAAGGGAAACTCTTATGTGATCAAATTTATTATTTGCATTGGTATGCTCGGAATTTATGCTTAAGATATGATTATACCTGTTGCTCTAAGATGAAGGCTCCACACCTTCCCTTTTCATGTAAATTTAATGATAATGAAACCTTAGCTTCTTATGCTAATGGTATATATGATTACTATGATGTGGAACAAATAGAAGAATTTGTTGCTTTTAAGGGTGCTTATGAAATTGAATCTTTGTTTGAAAAGTATGAAAACTATGATGATGCTGTTTACAGATCTGAAAATTATTCTATACTAAAATATTGCTATGAGAATTATGAATACAATGCCTTTATTGAGAAAGTTTCCGCTGTCCAAGAAGAGACTAATATTTTGCAGGAACCTATAGATGAAAAAGATGATGAGGAGAGTGAAGAACAAAGGGAGGAAGAGCGGATTAGCTACCCGTGCCCACCTTCTAATGAGAGTAACTCTTCAACTCATACATTTTTTTAATTTCCCTTCATGCTTACCGAAGGATGAATGCTATGATTCCTTGGATTCATTTGAAATATCCCTTTTTGATGAAATTGATGCTTGCTATGATTGTGGCCATGATGCCAATATGAATGATGCTTATGGAGATGAACTTGCTATAGTTCCTTATGTTAAGAATGAAATTGTTGCTATTGCACCCACACATGATAGTCCTATTTTCTTTTTGAATTCTCCCAACTACACTATATCGGAGAAGTTTGCACTTATTAAGGATTATATTGATGGGTTGCGTTTTACTATTACACATTATGATTTTGATGATAATAATATGCATGTGCTTGCTGCTCCTACTTGCAATTATTATGAGAGAGGAACTACATCTCCGCCTCTCTATGTTTCCAGTACGATAAAATTGCAAGAAACTGTTTATGCTATGCATCGGCCTTTATTATGTGTGCATGAATTGTTCTTTTATGACATGCCGATGCATAGGAAGAGAGTTAGACTTCGTCATTGCATGATATATGTTGCTTTGTGCTCACTACTAAATTACAAATAATTGTTAATTAAAATTGGCTTTGATATACCTTGGGATCCGGGTGGATCAATTACTTGACCACTGTATGCCTAGCTTAATGGCTTTAAAGAAAGCGCTGCCTGGGAGACAACCCAAAAGTTTTAGAGAGTCATTTTCTTCTGTTGTGTGCTTTCAAAAAGTTTAAAAACAAAAATATATAGAGGGGAACCTAAAACTTTTTCAAAAAGAAAAGTGAAAGTGAGAAAGACGAACATCGTTGAAGTGGGGGACGTCCTTGAACTTTGTTCATGCCCATGGAAACTTTGTGAATCTTGAATTACAGAAACTTTTCAACAAAAATAATTATCCCCTTGTACAAATCCATTGTATTATAAAAACAATGTGCCAAGATTTACCTTTAGGATGTTTAAATTGCTTGTTTGGTGTGTGCTGTGAAAAAACAGAAACTTTTGCTGTAGTGTTTGAATTTCTATAATTTACTGGAAGATGAAAAAATTCTGAAATTTTTACACAGTACTGCTATGATTTTTTATTATTTTTTCCTAATTTGTCAGAATTTTTGGAGTTACAGAAGTATATGTTTCATTTGCATATTTACAGACTGTCCTGTTTTCACAGATTGCTGTTATAATTTCTTTATTTGCGTATGTTTGAAATCTTGTTGAGCCCCATTGACTTGGGAGCCATAGAATTGTGATAGCATACAGTGGGTAATGTTTGATTATAATTATACAATAATGTTACAGCAGGACATGATGGGATTTGATGTTATATGTACTAACCCCTCTAATAAAAAGTTCGGTTAAGTTTTGTGTGGATGAAGTGTTCGAAGAACGAGGAGGTATCGATATGAGGAGAATAAGGAGAGGAAAGAGATCAATCTTGGGGATGCCCAAGGAACCCCAAGTAAATATTCAAGGAGACTCAAGCGTCTAAGCTTGGGGATTCCTCGGAAGGCATCCCATCTTTCTTCAACAATTATCGGTATGTCTCGGTTTTTGTTTTGTTCACATGATATGCATAAATTCTTGGAGCGTCATGTGATTTTTATTTTTATTTTAATAATGCACCATGCTGGTATGAGATAGTCCTTTGTTGATTTATAGAATGCTCTTTGCACTTCACTTATATCTTTTGAGTATGGCTTTATAGAATGCTTCATGTGCTTCACTTATATCATTTGAAGTTTGGATGCCTGTTTCTCTGCATATAGAAAACCGTTATTTGTAGAATGCTCTTTTCCTTCACTTATATTTATTAGAGTGTGGTCTTTTGTAGAAAGAATTAAACTCTCATGCTTCACTTATATCTATTTAGAGTGTCAACAAGAATTGGTCATTCACATGGTTAGTCATAAAATCCTACAGAAAACTTGTAGATCACTGAATATGATAAGTTTGATTCCTTGCAATAGTTTTGCGATATTAAGATGGTAATATGTGGGTGTACTAGTGAATGATTGTGGTTTAGTAAGAATATTGGTGTTAAGGTTTGTGATTCCCGAAGCATGCATGTATAGTTATGCGACGAAGTTATATCCTACTCATGTCAGTATCTAATGTTAATTATTCGTAATGCATGATTATGACCGTTGTCGCTCTCTAGTTGGTCGCTTCTCAATCTATTTGCTAGCCTTCACCTGTACTAAGCGGGAATACTGCTTGTGCATCCAAATCCTTAAACCAAAGTTGTTCCAGATGAGTCCACCATATCTACCTATATGCGGTATTACTTTGCCATTCCAAGTAAATTTGCATGTGCCACCTCTAATCATTCAAATAAGCATATGTTTTGTGTGCCCGTACTGCTCATGGAGCGGCAGTGGGTGGTCAGTATCTTCCATGCTAAGCGGGTTATTCTCACAATGGGTGTTTATTCACCTGTCATTGCACGAGAGAGGCTGGTAATTGGGATGCCCAGTCCTATGCTCAAATCGAAATTATATAATGCAAACAAACTCCCCGGAAAGTTGATTGTATGGAGGGCACCCGAGGATTTGGCTAGCCATGGGTTGTGTCTGAATGGTTGAGGGGGAGTAAACTTTACCTTTTCGCTTGGGAACCGCCTATAATGTGTTTAGCATGGAAGATATTGAGAACCCTCGGTCGTGACGTTGACAGGAAAAGTACAACCCTCAAAATGTTTTCATCTCTGATTTAAGCTTCGAGCTCTGGCACCTCTGCAAATCCATGCTTCCCTCTGCGAAGGGCCTATCTATTTACTTTATGTTATTTTACTTTTATTGTTGAGTCATCACCTTCTCATTCAAGCACCAGTTGGAGAGCACTATTGTCATTTTTATGCATTGAGTATAGTTAATGTTACGTACATCGTGACTGGATCAATGATTGAGCATGACGGGCTAGGGATAGCGTTCTTTAGCATTTTTATTCTGAAAGGCATGATTGTTTGTTGGTATGCCTGAGTATTGATGTCTTAATATCAAATTATAGACTATTGCTTTGAATCACTTGTGTCTTAATATTTATGCCATGATTAGATTACATGATCAAGATTATGCTAGGTAGCATTCCACATTAAAAATTATCTTTTTTATCATTTACCTACTCGAGGACGAGCAGTAATTAAGCTTGGGGATGCTGATACATCTCGGTCGTATCTATAATTTTTGATTGTTTCATGCCAATATTCTACAACTTTCATATACTTTTGGCAATATTTTATATTATTTTTGGAACTAACATATTGATCCAGTGCCCAGTGCCCAGTGCCAGTTCCTGTTTTCTGCTTGTTTTTTGTTTTGCATAAAATCCATATCAAACGAAGTCCAAACGCGATAAAATTTTACGGAGAATTATTTTGGAATATATGTGATTTTTGGGAGGTGGGATCAACGCAAACGGAGGCCCACAGCCTCCACAAGGCAAACGGGCACGACCCCCCCAGGCCGCGTGGTGTTGCCTTGTGGGCACACCGTAAGTCGGTTGGGGCTCTTCTTCGGCCGCAAGGAAGCTTATATCGAGAAAAAAATCATGTTAAAATTTCAACGCAATCGGAGTTACGGATCTCCGGGAATATAAGAAACAATTTTCGGCCAGAAAACAGGAACGCGAAACAGAAGAGAAACAGAGAGAGAGATCCAATCTCGGAGGGGCTCCTCCCCTCCGGGAGCCATGGCGGCCATGGACCAGAGGGGAAACTCTCCTCCCATCTAGGGGGGAGGCCAAGGAAGAAGAAGAAGAAGGAGGGGGGCTCTCTCCCCCTCTCTCCCGGTGGCGCCAGAACGCCGCCGGGGCAATCATCGTGACGGCGATCTACACCAACAACTTCGCCGCCGTCAACACCAACTCTCTCCCCCTCTATGCAGCAGTGTAACACCTCTTCTCCCCGCTGTAATCTCTACTTAAACATGGTGCTTAATGCTATATATTATTATCCAATGATATGTGGCAATCCTATGATGTTTGAGTAGATTCATTTTGTCCTATGGGTTGATTGATGATCGTGATTGGTTTGAGTTGTATGTTTTATTTTGGTGCTGTCCTATGGTGCCCTCCATGTCACGCAAGCGTGTGGGATTCCCGCTGTAGGGTTTGCAATACGTTCATAATTCTCTTATAGTGGGCGGCTAGAGTGACAGAAGCTTACACCCGAGTAAGGGGGTTGTTGCATATGGGAGTAAAGGGGACTTGTTACTTAATGCTATGGTTGGGTTTTACCTTAATGATCTTTGGTAGTTGCGGATGCTTGCTAGAGTTCCAATCATAAGTGCATATGATCCAAGTACGGAAAGTATGTTAGCTCATGCCTCTCCCTCATATAAAATTGCAATAATGATTACCGGTCTAGTTATCGATTGCCTAGGGACAAATCCTTCTCTTGTGTTACAAAAAGCTCTCTACTAAAACAAACTAACTTTTATTATCTCGCAAAGATAGAACTTGAAGGGAATATTGATTCTACCTTTAGCTCCTCGTTGGGTTCGACACTCTTATTTATCGAGAAAGGCTACAACTGATCTCCTATACTTGTGGGTTATCAGTCTCTCCCTCGTGTTCTTGCTCCCCAACCTGAGATTTTCGATCTCTTTGCTCGAAACTCCATTTCTGAAACTGTTTTGGGGGATTGCTCCTTGGTATGTGACTCCTCTATTACTCCAATTAGTTTTTGCTTTAGTGGATTATATTTTGCATAATTTGCTGCTATTGGGGCTACTGAAAATGAGCGTGCATGTTGAATTCTTTGAGTTCTAAGTAGTTTGAATGCTTGATATAGCCTCTAGACATTCATATGAGTAGTTGATATCAATCTTGTGAAGTTTTTTTGACATCATTTTGTGGTCCAAAAATTTCAGAAATTTGTTCTTAGGAAAATGAACTTCTTCCGGAGAGGTTCTTCGAGCTGGAGTCCCAAGGGAATCACCGGAGGTGCTCCGGACATTCACCTTCCGCGTAGGAGGGAGGTTCGGCCATGTGAATGGCCACACAACACCTTCATGAACGAAGCCGGGTTTCACCAAGAGTTTGCGCAATTTGTGGCAAATGCTGGGCTAATCGACTTCCTCGCAGATGAGTGTGACCAATACCACCTCCTCACAAACTCCTTTGTGCAAATTTTTTATTTCATGCCTAGGCTCGATATTCCCATGGTACATTTTGATTTATATGCTGAACATCATGAGATACCACTTGAGGAATTTTGTCAGATATGTTTGATTCCCTCTGATGGGGAAGTTAGGGAGCCTCGAACGGAGGAGTTCGAGGGTTTCCTCCATACTTTAACCGTGGTTGAAAATAGGGGCATGTCGAGAGCCCGAGTTACTAGCTTGCATTTTCCTGCTGTGCACTACTTTGGTTTATTCATAGGGAAATGTTTGACTGCTAGGGAGGAAGGTGGTATGCTCAGTGCCCCTTACCTCGCCATTTTACGTCATGCACTTCATGGTGATAACACTTATAGTTTGGGAGCTATCATTGCACGCGCTTGCATACTAATAGAACTAGGGGTAAAATTCATGGCGGTATTTATGCTACTCGCTTAGCGAAACGCTTCCATGTTGATATACGTCATAATGATCTTCTGCTGCCGAGGGTTTACTTAGACCACCAGTCTATGATTGATCACCACTTCATTGACAACCCTAAGCCTCCTCACCACATTCGTTATAACTTGGTATTTAGTGAGGATACTCGTGATATTATTTTGTTGCCTGCACCCTCTTTGTTTGACTCTCATGCCAAGAACGGATACACCGTCATGCCGCCGGATATAACTGCTTACAAGAACAAGTTGGTTGCAGCGGATAATGAGGCCCAGCCTTGGGACGCTCAAGTGCCTCCGCCTCACCACTTTTCTACCGGACCCGATGGATACTACGGGTGGTGAGTACCAAGTTAGGCCAAAAGCCTAAGCTTGGGGGTTACGTATTTCTCACCGACATTACATTCATGTTCACACATTCATTCCAGTTATCGGTGTTCATCCTCGTTCATTGTATGATCCATGTTAGTTTTTATTCTTTCGCTTTCTTTTTGTGTGTTTGAAGAACTTTGAAAATCCAAAAATATTTCACGCTTCTTTTCGGTTTTTCTTTCTCATTAG
Organism: Elymus sibiricus; assembly: GCA_039707655.1. Classification (NCBI taxonomy): domain Eukaryota; kingdom Viridiplantae; phylum Streptophyta; class Magnoliopsida; order Poales; family Poaceae; genus Elymus; species Elymus sibiricus. The sequence goes on from CM077676.1 coordinate 240,515,924, forward strand.
TTAGTTTGTAGTATTAAAAGAAAACCCCAAAAGATTTCTCGTTTCTTCTTTTCTTGTTTATTGGGAGTTCTCCCGTGTAAATAGTTTTTTTCGCTTTTCGTTTTTCTTCCTTAGTTTGCTTTCTTTAGAAAAACTAAAAACTCCAAAAATATTTCAGTGTGTTTCTCTGAATTTCTTTTGTTTTTGTTGAGTCCTCGTAGGGAGAAGGCCACGATGAAATTGTTGAGTGGCTTTTATATGCTTTATGTTTGATCTAACGAATAGCGAATATTACCTTGTCTTCTCCTTTGAATAAATTGTTTGCAGATTCCAGCTTAGTCCACGACACTCTTGCACTATTATTATTTTCACATCATTTGGTCATGCAAGTGAAAGGCAATAATGACGATGATTTGATGAAGTGACTGTGGCAAGGAAAATCTGGTATGAACTCTTTTTTGTTTTTGTTTTTGTAAATATGTTTAACTCAGTATCCATGATTCAGCATATTATGAGTAAACATGCTTGTGATGACAATTAGAGATTATAGTTGCTCATGCCATGCTTAAGTAGCTAGGAGTGGATAATGATTTATCTTGGATGTCAACATGCATTAAAATGGTTATGATGTAGTATGTTAGTATGGTATCCTCCTCTGAATGTTTCAAGTGGCTTGACTTGGCACATGTTCACACATGTAGTTGATTCGAAACCAATGCAGCCTTCACAATATTTATGTTCAGGATGTTTATATCCTACTCATGCTAGTATTCAATGTTAATTATTCGCAATGCATGATTATGACCGTTGTCGCACTCTAGTTGGTCGCTTCTCAATCTATTTGCTAACCTTCGCCTGTACGAAGCGGGAATACTGCTTGTGCATCCACAATCCTTAAACCAAAGTTGTTCCAGATGAGTCCACTATATCTACCTATATGCGGCATTACTCTGCCGTTCCAAGTAAATTTGCATGTGCCACCTCTAATCATTCAAATAAGCATCTGTTTGTGTGCCCGTACCGCTCATGGAGCGACAGGGGGCGGTCAGTATCTTCCATGCTAAGCATGTTATTCTCACGATGTGACGCCCCTGCTTGACCGTGCACTAATCATACACGCAAATGCACACGATCGAGATCAGAGACTCGCGGGAAGATATCACAACACAACTCTAAACACAAATAAAAGTCATACAAGCTTTATATTACAAGCCAGGGGCCTCGAGGGCTCGAATACATAAGCTTGCGAACAAGTGTTAGCGGAAGCAAACATAATATCTGAGTACAGGCATAAAAGGGAAACAAGTTGCCTTAAGAAGGCTAGCATAACAACGACACTGATCGAAAAGGCGAAGGCCTCCTGCCTGGGAGCCTCCGAATCTACTCCTGGTCGGCGGGCTCAACGTAGTAGTAGTAACCTCCGGGGATCTCCTGCTCCTGGACTCCGTCGTCTGAACGCAGCAATCGGGTATGGGGAAAAGAGATAGCAAAGCAACCATGAGTACTCATCCAAAGTACTCGCAAGACTGGCATCAGAACTATACTAAGTATGCATCGGTATCAAAGGAATGGGGCTATATCTTTGGACTAAACTGCAGAAATGCCGGAACAGAGGGGGAGAGTCCTAGCCTATCGAAGACTAGCATCTTGAAGCAATCTTGCAGCATCAGAAGAGAGTAGAACAAGATAATATATAATCAATCATATTTTAGTAAAGCCCTGGGATCCTTCCTCGACTACCCTGTGAGAAAGTGATCCCGAGAGCAGTAGTAACAGTTTAATATCGTGACAGTATCCATTTGTAGTTGTAGCAGATCAAGATACGACTCTGAGCGTCCTGTTACCGTGGACACGGCTATTCGAATAGATAACTTCCCTGCAGGGGTGCACTATTGTTACCCAACACGCTCGATCACATCTGGCCGGACACACTTGCTGAGTAATGCCCGGCCTCGGGTGATCGACACGACGCAGTCCTACCTAGGCTCAACAGAGAGGTCAACACGCCGGTCTAAATCCTAAGTGCGAAGTAGTCGTGGGCCATCGCCCTTTGCACTCCTGCACGTTGCGTGGCTGGTCGGGGCCCAGGCGCGACACTGTATACACAAGTGACGTAACCAGCCCACCCCAACAATCAGCCCGCATCTCTGAGCTGTGATGTCTGAAGAGCTTTCGGCTGATACATACGACGTAGAGGGTCCCATAACCATTATCCCACGTGGTGGTAGTGCGTATAGGCACGTAACCAACTCAGATCAAATACCCAAATCCGTTAAGTGTGTTTAGTAACTCGCGAAGACGAACAGGATCCCTGTCGCTCCGACTTGATAACACACGGACCACGATGAAGGACCAGGCTCACCTCTCACCTAGGTAGTCTACTCCTGCCCTATCGTTCCGCCATAATATCACTCACGGGTGCTCTTGGAGCCGACCCGTCTTTAATATTATTCACTCGCGGGCACTCTTGGAGCTGGCCCGACTTTAACAGTGTAAGTATTGCAATATGTAAACATTTCCGTGATCATCACCCAGAGTGATCACGGCCCGATAACAAGCATGGCAAACGGACAAGGGTGCAGGGCCAGCTGATGGAACATAGCAGACCTAACTAAGCATCATAGGATAGCAGGTAAGGTATCAATAGTAGGCGACGAAAACAGGCTATGCATCAGAATAGGAGCTATCGGAGCAACAACAGAAGCAATTCTAATGCAAGCATAAGAGATAAGGAATGGGCGATACCTTATGATCAAGGGGGTTTTGCTTGCCTGGAAGCTCAGCTGAAGGGGTCTGGTCGTCGACGACGTAGTCGTACTCTGCAGTGTCGTCGGCAGTCTCGGGGTCTATCGGGAGAGAAGGAGGGGGAAGAAACAATAAATACACGGCAAACAATGCAACAGGGATGCATGACATGTCAACATGCAGTGCTAGGGGTGCTCTAATGCAGCACTACGCGAGTTAGTCAGAGCGGGAAATTATCCGGGAGTTCTCCCAGCTCTGGGTGATTATCGGTATATTAAACCAGAGGGGACGGTTCCATGTTCACTATGTTAGAGGGGTGTGGCAGGTATGTGGGTAGGATATTCAGATTCTTCATATTTTTCTGATCATTTTTCATATATAAATTATTTTCATCAGAGTTACGGTTTATTTTATATGATTTTTCAAAGATTAAATGATTTTCTGGAATTTCTGGATTTAATTTAATTCGAAAATTATTTAAATATAAATTGCTATGGGTACACAGAAGTGTACCCAGAAATGTGCTTGTGTGGCTGACAGTGGGCCAGGGTTGACTGGGTCAACTGCCCAGTCAGCACCTAGTCAGCAGAGGCTGACATGTGGGTCCAGTGCTGAGTCAGCAGCTGACGTCAACCCATCTTATCCAAATGAACAGTAATGTGTGGGCCCCACCTGTAAGTTTAGTTAGATTAACTTAACCGTTTTATTAGCTATCAACTAAACGTGCGGGGCCCGCCTGTCAGTCAGTGGGTTAGCTGGGTTAGTTAGTGGCTAATGACGCCACGTCAGCGAGGTTAGCGCCGGCGAGGCAGAGAACGATGGCGATGGCCGTGCGCGCCGGCGACGACCTTCCGGCCGACTCCGGTGACCATTTGGTCACCCGTGGGCACCAAACGAACGGGCGCAGAGCGCTGCGTCGATTTATACTACGCGCACGGGCTGGGATGGACGAACGCGCCGGCGGCGACGACGGCTAGCGGCGGCGGCGGCGGACCTAAACGGCGCGGCCGCTATAGCACGAGGGGAAGAGGGGAAAAAGATCACGAAGGACCGGGAGCGCACGGAGAAGCTCGAGATGGGCTCGGGGAGGCCGGCGAGGCTCGGGCTCGAGCGGATCGACGACGAGGGGCACGCGGAACGGCGAATGGTGGCCGGTGGCCGCGTCAACGACAAGCGGCGGCGACGGTAGCGCTCGGGGGTGGAAGAACCAGACGAGAGGGCGAGGGAGAGAAGAAATGGGCGTGTCTAGGGTTTCGGGGAGGGAGAGAGACGTCGAGGGGATGCCTTATCCATGTCGGGGAGCTGCGGGATGCTCGACAGAGAGCTCATCTGCGCGCGGACGGCCAGGGCGCGCTCGGCCTCCCCTGTTCAGCGCGAGGAGGAAGAAAGGCCGACCCAAATGGGTCGGGCCAGCCTGTAGACTAACCAGGCCGAGTGCACAGTGCATCCTTTCCAATTTTCTATTCTTTTTCTGCTTTCTCATTTCTTTTTTGTCTTGCCTTTTCTTTTCACACCATTTGACTTTTGTAAAATGTGTAATTGGCCAAAACAAATACTAGGCAATATCTAGTACTGCCATAAAAAGTTTGGAGGCATAACAATTTCATTTGAATTTTGTTTAATTGGAAATGGATTAAATTGGCTATATTGGTCACTGTTTTAATTAATTAAGGTCATTTAAATATTTCAATTAATGTTGGTTTCTAGTTTACAATTACTTAATGATTATTTGCAAAATTATGAACACTTTAGTTTTGCAGTTTGAAGAAATATTAATTTGACTTGCATTTTAAATTTGAATTTGAGTTGGATTATTTCCTAAATGCAATTTGTTTAGGATGATCATGATGACAAGGCAATTAATTAGCTTAATGAAAAGTTTAGGTTCTGGGGATGTTACACACGATGAGTGTTTATTCACTTGTCATTGCACGGGAGAGGCTGGTAATTGGGATGCCCAGTCCTATAATCAAAATAAAGAAAAATATAATAAAACAAACTCCCCCGGAAAGTTGATTGTTTGGAGGGCACCTGTGAATTCGGCTAGCCATGGCTTGTGTTTGTATGGTGGAGGGGGAGTAAACTTTACCTTTCCGCTTGGGAACCGCTGATAATGTGTTTAGCATGGAAGATATTGAAAATCCTCGGTCATGACGTTGACAGGAAAAGCACACCTCTCAAAATTGTTTTCATCTCTGATTTAAGCTTCGAGCTCTGGCACCTCTGCAAATCTCTGCTTCCCTCTGTGAAGGGCCGATCTATTTACTTTTATGCTATTTACTTTTATTGTTGAGTCATCACCTTCTCATTTTAAGCACCAATCCTGAGAGCACCATTGTCATTTTTATGCATTGAGTATAGTTAATGTTGGGTATACCATGACTGGATCTCTTCTACCCTGAATTACAATGTTTAGTCGCTGCTTGAACTTTGGAGGTGCTCTGCATTTATGTTTTGCGGTCTCAGAAAGGGCTAACGAGATACCATGTTATTATATTATATCATGATTGTTTTGACAAATTGTTGCAATTGGAGATATGTTATTATTGCTCGCTAGTTGATTATGCCATTGATATGAGTAAATATAAATTCTAAGTGTTATCATTTGCATGGTTAGTTCATGATCTTTGCTGAAAACTTGGGTGCTATTTAAGCTTATATACGGATACAAGAACAAAAGAGTTCGTAAAAGTTTTTCTTTATCACTTTCAGTTTGTCAACTGAATTGCTTGAGGACAAGCAATGAGTTAAGCTTGGGGGACTTGATACGTCTCCATCGTATCTACTTTTCCAAACACTTTTGCTCTTGTTTTGGACTCTAGTTTGCATGATTTGAATGAAACTAATCCGGACTGGCGCTGTTTTCAGCAGAACTACCATGGTGTTGTTTTTTGTGCAGAAATAAAAGTTTCGGAATTGGACGAAACTTTCTGGAGATTTTTTATGGAATATATCAAAAATACTGGAGCAAAAATCCACCGAAGAGGGGCCACCTCTTCGGTGATTTTTTGCTCCACCTGCAGGGGCCACCTCTACTTTTCCAAACACTTTTGCTCTTGTTTCGGACTCTAATTTGCATGATTTGAATGAAACTAACCCGGACTGACGCTGCTTTCAGCAGAACTACCATGGTGTTGTTTTTTGTGCAGAAATAAAAGTTCTCTGAATTGGACGAAACTTTCTGGAGATTTTTTTATGGAATATATGAAAAATACTGGAGCAAAAATACACCGAAGAGGGGCCACCTGTTGCCCACAAGGCAACAGGGCACGATCACCCCCTAGGCGCGCCTTGTTACCTTATGGGGCCCACAGGCGGCCGTCTGACCTAATTCTAGCGCTATAAATTCCGTTTCCCTGAGAAAAAAAATAAGAGAAGAACTTTCATCGCGTTTTACGATACGAAGCCGCCACCACCTCATGTTCTTCATCGGGAGGGATGATCTGGAGTCTGTTCGGGGCTCTAGAGAGGGGGATTCATCGCCATCGTCATCATCAACCATCCTCCATCAATAATTCCATGATGCTCACCGCCGGGAGTGAGTAATTCCTTCGTAGGCTTGCTGGACGGTGATGGGTTGGATGAGATTTATCATGTAATCGAGTTAATTTGTTAGGGCTTGATCCCTAGTATCCACTATGTTCTGAGATTGATGTTGCTATGACTTTGCTATGCTTAATGCTTGTCACTAGGGCCCGAGTGCCATGATTTCAGATCTGAACCCTTTATGTTTTCATGAATATATTTGAGTTCTTGATCCTATCTGCTAGTTATATGCACTTGTTATTGTTCTGATCCATAGACCCCATAGTGACAATTGTTTGCGAGACTCTCCGGGGATGACTGTAATTCGAGGAGTTCATGTATTCACCATGTGTTAATGCTTTGTTCCGGTTCTCTATTAAAAGGAGGCCTTAATATCCCTTAGTTTCCTTATGGACCCCGCTGCCACGGGAGGGTAGGACAAAAGATGTCATGCAAGTTCTTATTGCAAGCACGTATGACTATATACGGAATACATGCCTACATTACATTGATGAATTGGAGCTGTTGTCTATCGCTCTAGGTTGTGACTGTTATATGATGAATGTCATCCAACACAATTATCCATCATTGATTCAATGCCTACGCTTTTCCCATATTGATCTTTGCTAAGTTACTACCGTTGCTGCTACTGTTACAATCACTACAAAACTACTACTGTTACTGTTTCCGTTACTATTGCTACTGTTACTACTGCTATCGAAACTATCATATTACTGTGCTACTAAACACTTTGTTGCAGATATTTAGTTCTCCACGTGTGGTTGAATTGACAACTCAACTACTAATCCTCCTAAATATTCTTTGGCTCCCCTTGTGTTGAATCAATAATTTTGGGTGAAATACTACCCTCGAAGACTGTCGCGATGACCTATACTTGTGGGTTATCAGCTCCTTGTCTTCCTTGACATTGGCTCGTATCATTGCAATCTGCATTTCTTGGTAGTAGTCCTCAACCGACTTTGTGCCTTGCTTGAGGAGTTGCAACTTCTTGAAGAGATCATGGTTGTAGTGAGTAGGCACGAAATGAGCTCTCATGTTATCCTTCATTTGGTTCCAAGTCGTGATGGGTGGCTCGCCTTTCTCCCTTCGTCACTCAATCACTTGCTCCCACCAAATGAGGACATAGTCTTGCAACTCGAGGGAGGCCATGGAGATCTTCTTTTCCTCTTCATAATTGTGAAGCCAGAATATCTTGTCGACCTTTAATGCCCATGAGAGATAGTCTTCGGGATCGGTGCTTCCGGAGAACTTAGGCATGGTGAACTTGAGCTTGCCTTAGCATTGCTCCTCATTGTGGTGGTTGCGATGGGGATGTCGGTCTTGTCTTGGTGGGGGGTCTTCAACCTCTTGCTCCTCATGATTGGCTTGATGTTGAGGGCGAGGAATTCTTGCCCGGTTCCTCCTTTCTTGGTGCTCCTCAAGGCGAGCAGATTCATCTTGTTGCTCTTGGTGAGCGCTTCCTCTTGTTCATGCACTCGTCGGTTGTGCTCATTGACGGCACAAGTGGTTTCTCATAGAGCATGTTGTGCTTCAAGTGCTTGTTGCTCACGCGTTGTTGTTCTTGCCGTAGGGCGTCACCGTCTTGGTTTTCTTGGCATTGGTGTTGTCGAGCTTGCCCTTGGTCCATGGCCTCTGGTTATTGGCGACGATATCATTCGCACTCCCGAAGACGGTCTTGCAAACCATTGCCATGGAATGGATTTTGTGGATCTTGATGATCTTGATGGTCGTCTCGAAAATGAGAATGAGGTCGTGGAAGACTTGCGTTGGAAGAGGTGTCCGAAGAATGTCGACTCGAGTGGCACCGTCTTGATGAAGAAGATGTGGTTGATGTGCGGTTGACCATCATAGCACGAAATTCTTCCATTTGAGTGGATAGTTTGGTGTCAAGATAGTCCCGGTCCCTTGCTTCCGATTGGCGTAAGTCGGTGGCGAGTTGCTCGATGCAGTCGCCCAAAGTTTCATTTTCTTCATGTAGAGCTCGTTGAACACCGAAGAGATGACTTTTGGTGACGTAGTCGTTCGTTTCATCTTGCTCCTCAAAGAGCGGGTTTGATGTGCTTGGCCTATCCATCATATTCAAGTAGAGGTGAGTAGGAAATGAGAGAACAATACCAAAGTTACCTTTTCCCAAGATTGAGGATGTATCGAATATCACTCAATGTAGTGCTATAATAGGAGAATTGGTACTGGGTTTGTTTCTCACACCTGCAAAAGTAAAGGCTTATCGAAGAGTTTGGTTAGGATGAGTGGCACAAAATTCAAGCAAGTGTTAGTCAAGATATTGATAATGTTGAAAAGACTCACAAATTGCAAGTAAAGCAAATAGATCAAAACCTATGATATCACTTGGAACACACACACGGAAGATATATGGGATCCGTGCAACCAAGGAGTGAGCACAAAATGTGTTACCACGGAAAAAGCTCTTGTTGCACGAATACTAGGAGAGACGCTAGCACGAATGCTCGAATGGGCGTGATACGGGCTTGTGCACGACCTATTAGAGACAAAACATGTCATTCTTCTATCCCAAGTATGCTATGTATGTATGATCAGAGATGAGCTATGGTATGCAATGTGGCTCGATGCTATTGGTTAGAAGCTCTTTGCTTTCTTTTCCTTTTGCTTAGAAGCTTGTTTTCTCTTTTTTTTATGATGCTTTGGCCACTTATGTGAAATGCTCGATCCAAGATAGCAATTATGGATGCACGGGGAACTTATACGCAAAAGATGTTAACAAGATATGAGCACGCTAGGAAGCTATGCGGCGTATGTAACACTAAAGTGCACAAGTCATGTAGCCCGGCAATTCTCAACAGCTAGTCTCGGTAGGCAAGTAACGCAATAGGATCGGAGGTGAACAATGCAATGGCAAGGAAATGAACAATGATGTTGTCGAGGTTACCATCCTTGCTTATGGTCGTGGTGTCAAAAGATGAAGTGGTCGTTGTCGATGTCAAGTACGTAGGCGATGTAAGGTTGTTGTCATGGTGCACAGTCTCCAGTACGTTGGCGAACATGCCGCTGCACCTAGGGCGAAGATGCCCTTCTTGTAGAAGCATCGATGTTGCGGAAGTCGTCAGGTGGAGGTGGTTGTACCGCTGTGGGGGTGGTAGTACTGTTGTACCGGTGGTTCGAGCGGTACAACCGGTGGTCGTGGGGAAAATTTCCAGATCTCGAATTGGGGCGGAGAAACACGATTTCAACTCTAAAATTGATGGGGAAAAGAAAAACTTTTGGGGTGGGGATGGGGAATTTCATGGTGGGGAAGGTGGGGAGGCTAGATCCACTTGTAAAACAAGAAATTCGTGGATCCAAATCAACAAAATCTCACAAGAACAAACAAATTGCAAAAATTTTGGTAGGGCTATTTTTGGTGGGGATTTTCGAAATTGGGTGAAAAGAAACAAAAATTGGCTAGCAAATGAGGGGGATGGGACTCCAAGATGTGAATCAACCTTGCTCTGATCCAAGATGTTGTAGGAGGGGGAAAAGGGTGAGAACACAAGAACTCAAGAGGGAAATCACTCAAACAAAACCCAAATTACACATCCACTAGAATAACACACATGAGATCCACAAGTATAACATGAATAATCAAGGGAAAATAGCACAAAGGTAAAGGTTCTTCTCAAATCCAAAGGAGATGAGGTCTTGATGATAGTCTTTGTTAGAAGGGATAGAGAGGGATTGGTGGAATTGTTGTTTATTGCTTGAGCCTCGTGGGCATATATATAGGAGTACATGATCATCTTGGAGTACAAGTCAAGGTTGAATAAATCCTACGCTATCCTACATTTCCTAAATAACCATTATACTCAACATCCCCCCGCAGTCACAACGGTAGCGACGCAGACGGTGAGACTGGAGAAGAATCCGAAGGTAAGCCGATGGACACCCCCCCACAGTCGTAACGGTCGATGCATCGCGGAAGTCGTGGCTGGAGAGGAAACCGATGAGGTTACTCAAGCAAGGCGGTAGCCCTTTGTGCCGTTGTAGAGTTAGCCAAGAGCATAGGGTGGTGTAGCCATGGTCGAGGTAGCCGTGCGAAGAACGCCGTGGTCGATGTTGAGTCAGGGTGGCCGGTGTCGAGGTAGTCGCCGTGGACCGGGAAGAAGAGCGGCGGCAATGGCCTGAGGAGGCAGCGGCAACGGCTAGGTCAGAAGCGCGGCGGCGGTGCTCGAAGTAGGCGAGGAAGAATCCAAGAACGTGACGAAGACCGGCGCGGACGGTGACGTTCCCGCGCCTAGGGAGGCGGCGCATCGCATACCACGTAGAAGTCGACGCGCGGGGACGGCGGAGTGGACTGCGTGCCGCGGCGCTATGGCCCGAAGGGGCGACGTAGCGGCAGCGCACGGGTCGGGGCTACAGCGACCTCAGGGCGGCGGTAGGGACTGCGTGCCACGCTCGCTACGGCCCGATGGGGCGACGAAGCGGCAGTGCGAGGGTCGGTGCAGCTACGGGGACGGCCTGGAGCGGATGGCCTCGGGGCAGCGGTGGACCGCGGGCCGCGGCACTACGGCCCGAAGGGGCGACGCAGCGGCAGCGCGCGGGTCGGTACAGCCGCGGGGAGAACCACGGGGCGGCGGCAGGGACCGCGTGCCACGCTCACTACGGCCCGATGGGGCAGCGCAACGGCAGCGCGAGGGTCGGTGCAGCCACGAGGATGGCCTAGAGCGGACGGCCTCGGGGCAGCGGTGGACCGCAGGCCGCGACACTACGGCCCAAAGGGCGACGCATCGGCAACATGCGGGTCGATGCAGCCGCGGGGAGTACCACAGGGCGGCGACGCTGCGGCCCGTTGGGGCGACGCAGCGGCAGCCCGTTGGGGCGACGCAGCGGCAGCCCGTTGCTTGATCGGTGGAGGGACACGGTGTACTCGAGGACAGTCTTCACGGGATCCAGTGGACACGCGCACATGCGGTTGATGAGACAGAAGGCGCGATGAGCGAGATAAAAAGATGCGGAAGGCGATGAGGTACCCACGAGGTGGGTCGTGCGGCCGGACGGAAACACCTGCTGTGCAAGGACGCGTGCAAATATGCAGGAAATTACACCCGTACGAGATGCAACTCGTGCTAGCTAGCACGAAGGCTTGCACGTGATGTGATCCAATCCTGGCAGTAGTAGTGCCTTAGCGTGGCCTGGTGGCCTAGCACGAGCGGCCGCCAGCGCGCGAGCAACCAACGTAGGATCGCACGAGCGGCTGCGTCACCAGCGATGAAGAGGCAGATGAAATCAAAGTCGATGAGTGACGCGTGTTGTAAACGACGAATGGCGGCGGGCGACGCAAACCGATTTTAGATCGAAAAACCAAAAAAGTATAACACCGATCAATCGACCGGCGAGAGAGAAAAACTCCAATCAACGGATCAGAAAAAAGACTGTCCAGGGCAGCCGATTAACACGATCGGCGGACGAACCCTAGGTACGGGTTGCGCGGCCCCCGGTGACGATCATGGAGATCGACCGCACCGAGGGCGGCACGGAGTGGAAGCATGTGCAGCGGCTAGGTCTAGGAACTTGCGGCTGATACATGTTAGAAAGGATAGAGAGGGATTGGTGGAATTGTTGCTTATTGCTTGAGCCTCGTGGGCATATATATAGGAGTACATGATCATCTTGGAGTACAAGTCAAGGTAGAATAAATCCTACGCTATCCTACGTTTCCTAAATAACCATTATACTCAATAGTCTTCTCCAACCCTAGGGGAGGAGGTCATGATATCCACTTGGGGATCTTCTCCTAAGAGGTCTTGATCTCCAAGGGGAGAGGTAGATGAGTAAAGCTCTCTCTAAATCATGTCATATGCTTTGCTAACCCTAATTCAAGCTAGGAGACGAGTACTTATAGTCCAAGGGGTAAGTAGGGTTTACATGGGTCGTGGCCCCTTTCACTGCGCACAGGCAGGCCGGTTGTACTGCTTGGAGAGGTTGTACCTCTTCTTGGAGGTGTGCGCTGAAGTAGAGACCAATTGTACCGGTGGGAGGACCGGTTGTATCGGTCAGGCTGCGAATGTGGGAACAACCGGGGTGGTACCTGATGAGTGATATTTTTACACTCATTCACCCTTTGTTTGAACCGACATATTTCATTAAAACCGAGATATTCGCTCCGATATTGCTACTAATGACCAATGAATGCAATGGATTCCACAAATCCTCTGTTTGATGTGTTTCCACAGGAAATGGGCTAAAAAGGGAAGAAATCATGTGTGAACATGGAAAGGAGTGGAAATGGAGATAGAAGAAATCACCAGGAGACGCACTAGCGAAGCCAGCACAAAAGATGACGTTCCATATGACCGCAAGCATTCGTATGAGCGGTCGTATGGCATGAATTCCGAGGCTCCTCATCCACCTGAACAACTTTTATAAAGGGGACCACATCGAAATGTTAATAGAACATCGCCGAGCGAAGCCAGAACAGAGCCATTGTCATCCCCCTTCACAAACCCTAGCTGCCGCCATTTCCATCTCCATAGCCGCCATCACCACCATAGTCCATCTCCCTCTAGTTCATACTTGTAATCGTGCATTGCATAAGGCATGCATTGTAAGACATATTTGCAATCAATCGATCTTCGAGATGTGTTCTTCTTGCGATCTGATCTTCATGTGTGAGTAGTTCGGTAAGGTATGGGTTGAGGCATAGGCCTTGAAACCCTCTATATTTGTTGTAGGGATCAATGGAAGTTCTTTGAATTAAAGTCCCGTATGTGTGAAATAAAATTGTTCCTTAGATGTCTCTTGTCTCGTCCGCGATCTTCATCCCTGCAGGTACCCAAGATCATGGAGATCGAGCCACGGAGAGGCTAAGGGCAGGGAGAACGTGAAGTGTTATTCTGAACACCAGTGGCAGAAGGGTTTAGTACGGTAACACGGATCCAATCCTTGGGGATTCATGAGGTGTAGTCATTAAACGCCCAAAGCTCTTGTCTAATTATTTAATCTTAATTATCGAGGCAACCCCGCGCGACAGATAGGTCCTGTGGTAGGACAACTGATTCTTGATGCATGACTCGTGCTGGTCAAGATATTATTTGGATACATCCCCCACTTTGGTTCGTAACAAGCACATCTCGATGGGTGACTTCTAGCGCACTAATTAAGATCATACTTGGTCCCAACGCAAATACATGGTTGTAAGCATTAAGACCTCATACCCATAACTATTTTTATTACTAGTGTTTGAATCGTCATTTGCTTGATTGATCGGGTCAAAAGCTGGAATTGATCCTTTAATGAAAGCTTGCTAGAGACAATCGCTTCAAGGGAGCCTTCCTCTCGTGGGTTCGATAACCCAGGGTCACCTCTGGGGAAACATGTGCGGGATACTTTCTATTCCTTTACCGGATCACTAAAAGGAGGTATCAAGCCCTTTTTCCGGTGCCGTTGCCAGGTAGGAGTTTAGTGTTCCTAGTATTTGTGTTTAGAGTTTTTGTTAATTTTTGTTTTGTTTCAGTTGAAGTTTTATTTTTGTTGCAAGTCTTGTCAGTTGAAAACCCCCAAAAAGATTACCATGGCTCGTAATCTTGGAAGTTTTGCTACTCCCAGCAATAACTTTATGCGTGAACCCATAGCACAACCTGAGTTGGAGCCGCCGAGTATGAAATCAAACCGAACTTAGTTTCCTTGGTTCAGCAGGACCAATTTGGAGGCTCTGCTTCTGAAGATGCCGGTATGCACTTGCATAATTTTACTGAATCGTGCAACATGACACGCATTAAGGATTATGATCCCGATGCTTTGAAGTTGCGTCTATTTCCTTTCTCTCTGAAATGAAGAGCAAAAGAATGGCTTCTAGCTTTACCTAGAGGCAATATAACTTCTTGAGCTGATTGTTGCAGCAAATTTTTATCTAACTTTTGTCCACCTGCAAAAATTATGCAGCTTCGTTCTCAAATTACAGGTTTCAAGCAGGAAGAATGTGAGCCACTAGCGCTTGTGTGGGATAGAATGAAAGAAGCCATAAGGAACTGCCCTAACCATGGAATGGAGGAGTGATTAACCCTTCATATGTTTTATAATGGTTTAAATCACATGTCAAAAACTATGCTTGATATAGCTGCAGGAGGAACAATCATGGGAAAGCCCATAGACTATGTCAAGAAACTACTTGATGATATGCAGGAAAACCATGCCCAATGGCATGTTGAAAGAACTAGCACCAAGAGAGTGAATGCAATTGAAGAAAACAATTCGGAGTTGACAGCTAAGCTTGATGAACTCATCTCCGTCATGAAAGGTAAAGAGGAGGTAAACATAAATGCCATCACTAATGAAGAAGCTAGTGATGTGAATTTTATTGCTCGCAATAGCTATAATCCTAATTGGAAAAATAATGGATATGCTCCTAGACTACCTTACTGTTGGGGATATTTCCTTGCATTGAGACCCGGCAGGATGGTGACCCGACCCTAAGCTATGAAGCTCAGTGGGTCACCTCGCTGCCCGGTTCTGAGGATCCACAATGGGCCGGCTTAAGAGAGACCCGATGCAAAGGCCGGCTCATCTTGTGGGCCGGCTCGTAAAGGAAGGATCAGTCAAGAGAGGGTTTACCTTTGAGAACAAGATGAATAGAGTTAGAGTAAGATACGGGTTAGCACTATGACCCGGACTCTCATGTAAACCTAGGGGCTCGACCTATTATATAAAGGGGAACACCTAGGACAGAAAAGACTAAGTTGCAATCTCTCGAGAGCTAGGTTAGCGAATCCGTATCCTTGTAATCGAGATCCAAAGCAATAACAATCAAGCAGGATGTAGGCTTTACCTCCGACGTGAGGGGCCGAACCTGGGTAAACTCGTGTCTCTCGTTTTCCGATCAACCCCGTTAAGCTTCCACCTTCGTGCGATGGCCTCATCACTAAGTCCTTTCACAAGGGCATCTGCCGTGATAAAACCATGACAGTTGGTGCCCACCGTGGGGTCAGCGCACGGTGGAGTTGAGTTCTTGGCGAGAGCTCCTTCAGGGATCGAGGGATATGCAATCGGTCAGATGACCAAGAGTCGCCGTGGCAAGCTCTACATCAACGATTTTGGCTAGGGCCCCGAGGCCGACTCAATCGAGTACGGGTACCGGGTCCCCTTCGGCAAGATCCATGTCTTCATCGGCGTCATCGGCAGGTCAGCCGCCGGGTTGGACGTCATCACCAACACCGAGTCGGCCCGCCGCACCAGTCCCTTCTAGGCGATACCCGGCCCGCCGAGAGCCGGCCGGACGCATGCCTTTGTGGGCTTCACCTAGGGGGTGGCCCTGTCAGAAAATTCAACATTTGGTGATGACATGCTCGCTTATTCTGATGGCGAGTCGTCTATGGGAGAGACAGAGTCAATCTGTCCCCTACTTGATGGCAAGTTGGGGGGTTGCTCCTACGATGAAGTTTTTCCAGAAGCCAACGAGCCGGCTCGCTTTGTGGCAGTTTACATGGCTGGAGCACAGAATCAGCTTCGCGACCCGGTGGATCCAGCGGCAAGACAGAATCTTACCATTGCCGGCTCGGGTGCGACCGGTTCAGGTGCCGTCGGGGCTCAGAAAACCAGGGCACAGGCGCTTTCCGAGATGATGGCCACTCTCGGAACTCTTTTGGCAGAGCCGGTGATTGCAGAGAACGCTGCAGCGCGCAATGCAGAAATCACGAAGTGTCGTGAGCAGTTAGCCAAGATCCAGGAGGACATCAACGCGGAAAATACCTGCATGGCGGAGGCGCGGGCTCGCCTGGCCGAGGAAACACAGCGCCTGGAGGTAGGGGCCCTTTATCTTAGCCGCCGTCAGAGCGAGTCGGATGTGGTTCACCAGAGAAGGCACCAGAGTTGGCTTCCAGCCCACATTGTGCCAACTTAGCTATTTTGCACACCGCGTGATCCGTCTGCTCCAGCGCACCCGGGGGCTGGCGTTATGACCCTAGATGGACCCCCGCTGCAGCAGTCGGCTCAGTAGCAGCCACAGATCCAGCAACAGCCGTAGGTTCAGCTACCAGTTCAGCCACCGGTTCAGCCGCCAGTTCAGCAGCAGTTGCCGCCTCGTCGTTTCCAAACCCCAACTGGACATTACTCTAACCCGATGGACAATGTATTGGCAGCAACCCATAACTTAGCGATGATTTCGATTGAAGGAAACAGTCCTGTTTAGATTGAGGCCAGGAACGCCATTGAGATGCTGAAGACGGCGGTAACTCAGCAGGCAAATTACTCTCGTAGTCAGCACCGGCTGCACTCTACCCCTCATCCAAGCCGCAGTAGGAGTCAGCATGCCGAATCACCGGCGGTTTCTAGTAGTGCATAGCGGAGAAGGGCTCAGCAATCGCCTCGAAATCAGCCACAGCCTGAAATTCCAAACGCACAGGCAATCGTCGACACAGCTCGTGCTTTGCGCGAGTTAGAGGCAAGAAACACAGGGGCATCATATGTTCAGCCTACTGTGCAGGACCCGCCCGCCTCAGCCCAGCTGGTAACCCACAACGGCGGTCTCACAAGCCGGATTATTGGGACTCCATGTTTGGTCCCGGCATTACGAGATGCGCGGATACCCCCGGATTTTAAGGGACCCCGCAAGGTTCCTAATTATACTGCCGATCTGGAGTCGGCCGAGTGGATCAAAAGCTACGAGCTAGCTAGGGACATGATGGAGGCCAGTGAGGCTGTCTATGCTCGTTATCTCCCTCTCATGTTGGAAGGACCAGCGCGTACTTGGTTGAAAAATTTAACTGCGAATTCCATTAACACATGGCAGTAGTTGAAGGAGCGCTTCATCAAGAATTTCCAAGGGACTTGCAAACGTCCGACCACAATTGTTGATCTCAAGCATTGCGTTTAGCATGACGATGAGTCGGCACATCATTAGTCTTGCCGGATTGCAGAAGTCATTCACTCTCCGGATAGCATCACGGCTCAGCAGGCGGTCCTTGTCCTGGAAAGGAATTGCAAGTTTCAACCATTGGTCCAGAAATTGGGACGTCTCAAGAGGAAGGTCAGAGACATGGGTGATCTCATCGATGTCTTGACTTGATATGCCGAGTCTGATAGCACAAAGGATCCAACCTCTGATGATGAAAAGTCAAGCAAGGGCAAGAAAAACGGTGGCAAGAGTCACCAGCAAAATAACGGCAATGTGCATGCCAATAACAACAACAAACGTAAGAATTATGAGGGAAGCTCTGATCTGGTGGCAAACACCAATACTGGCAATAAAAACCAGCGTCAGAACAATGGCTCCAGGAAGCCCTTTTCTGGTAATCGCCCTCGTAGTTTCAAGGAGGCTCTCAAGGGTCCATGTCCAAAACATAGTTTCGATGGTAAGCCGTCCAGCCATTCATGGGAAAACTGTTTCATCATGCAAGAATTTTCCAAGCGGCTGTTTCAGAATCATCACAATGGAGGCGGCAATGGTGGACACCCCGGCAATCCAGGACCTGGCAACCAGGGAGCCGGCTTTCAGGGAGCCGGCTCACACGGGCACTTCAGAGGCCCCGGGTTCCAAGGGAACAGTGGTCAGAATTCCGGGTTTCAGGGGGCTGGCAATGGTGGAGGCAACAACCAGCGTAATAACCAAGGAAATCAGAATCAGGTTGGTCAGTCTGGATTTCAAAGCAATCCTAAGTAGCTAAATAGTGGTCAGTACCACGTTTTCACCACCAGTACATGTAAACGCGATCGCAAGCTCCCGAGGCGGGCTGTTCACACAGTAGAGCCGGCAGTTCCTTACTACTTAAACTGGTCGGAGCAACCAGTAACTTGGAGTTGGGAGGATTACCCCCATGGATTGATAATCCCGGTGGTCTTCCTTTGGTGGTAGCTCCACAAGTCGGCGGCTACACCCTGACAAAGGTACTCATGGACGGTGGAAGAAGCATTAATATCCTTTATTACGATACTTTCAGACGGATGAACTTGTCGGAGAAGCAGCTCACCCCTTCCACTACAGTCTTCCATGGCATTGTCCCCGGCAAGTCGGCTTATCCTATAGGAAGGATTTCTCTGGAAGTTGCCTTTGGCAACGAGTACAACTATCGCTCGGAGTTCTTGTCCTTTGAGGTGGTCAAGCTTAAAAGTCTGTATCATGCCCTTTTTGGGAGGCCGGCTTACGCGCGGTTCATGGCACGTCCGTGTTATGTTTATCTGAAGTTGAAAAATGCCTGGACCAGCCAGCACCATCACTGTCAATGGAAACAGGAAAGTCGCCCAGGAGTACGAGGAGGGAGATGCAGCATATGCTGAGACAGCTTGTGCAGCCGAAGAGCTGAAGTTCTACAAAGACAATGTTGACCCGGCTGACAGAACATCTCTGAAGAAGCCGACAACAGAGTCTGACCCTCTACTTAAGTTCAAGTCAGCTCATGATACAAAGCAAGTTGATTTCACCCCTGGTGATCCATCTGAACAGTTCACCATTGCGGTGAATATGGATCCTAAATAGGAAAGCGCGCTCATCGAGTTCATCGGTGAGAACCGGGACATTTTTGCATGGAAACCTTCTGACATGCCAGATGTACCGAGAGAACTCGCTGAGCACTCCCTTAATGTGGACCCTAGGTTTAAGCCTGTTCGGCAGTGTCTCCGTCGCTTTAATGAGGAGAGGAGGAAAGCCATTGGAGAAGAAGTGGCTCGGCTCCTAGCTGTCGGGTTCATTGTTGAAGTTTTTCATCCAGAGTGGTTGGCTAACCCAGTGCTTGTAATGCTGGAATTTGAACCTTGCAATTTTTCTGGTATTTGTGATATAACATAATTGGATGTTTAATTTGGTTATGCAATCATGTCCTTATAAGTGTATATGTTGTTGTTGTGTAGACAGAGAGTAGATGTTGTGCAGACTAAGCAAATCACATCGCATACAGATTAAACTATGGAACCCGTTGGTGATTATTTCATCAATCGTTGACAATTGTTTACAACCAACCATTTGCCCACAACACACACAGCTTATTTGGAGCAATCGTCTGTGTTATTATCGGTCTCCCCACACATATCTGATTACTGACCTGTTTGCCGCGTATCACACACATCTTGTTAAGTTGAACCATTTCTGTTGTGTTGGGTAATCGCAAACAACTTGATCTGGCTGACTGTTTCTGTTGTGTTGGGTAATCACAAACAGTTCATCCGAGTGAACTGTATGTCGTATATCGCACCAACCTCGATTTGGCTGACCGTGTTTGTTGTTCTGTCTCATCGCAAACAGTTCGTATGGATCAACTGTATGCCACGTATCGCACATGCAGCTCGAATCTGAATTGTAGTTGATGTCTCCGCCATCGCACACAGTTCGTCTTATTGGTGACGGTTTTATTACTATACCGTTTGCGATTCATGCATCGCACACAGTTTGGTCGGGGGGTCTCTGATTCATGTGTCACGTTAGCGGTCGCCTGCAGCTGTGTGATGTAGCATCACTCTACATCTTAGCTTAAATATTGTCCATTTGTTCCTATATTATCACATCTATATTTATGCTTAACAAAATGTAGAATAAAGGCAATGCTTATGAAGAAGATTCTTTGGTAAACTACTTGAATTGCCCCCCCCCCATCAGCATGGACAAGGGCTTTATAGAGCCGGTCTTCACTACTAACGTAAGTTTGTCCTTCTCGAGCCTTCAAACTTTGTCGTGTATATTTGGATAGACATGACCGCAACTGCTGTTTATTTTCCGCGTTTGCATCAAATTGCATGTTTAATGTTTATTATAAAGAAGTTAATAAACATAAGTTTGTCCTTCTCAAGTTCAGTTTTTAGTTGTACAACCAAGTTCCTTATTCATACCATGTAAATTAAACTAAACAGAGCAAGTGATCTTCTTTAGAGTGCATGCATGCTTGTGTTCTTGATCTGTAATCCAGTGGTCTGGCGAAATTACCCACTCCAGCACAATGTCATATCCTGCTATGTCTTAACTATGAACTATGCCATATTATGTTAATGTTATTTAAATCGTGTCTCTTTATTTGCCAATCTGAAATGGGATTAATTGACAGCACACTGGCCATTGATGCTTATACGTTCTTTAGCACTGCATGTATGCTTGTGTTCTTGATCTGTAATCTGGTGGTGTGGTGAAGCTGGCCACTCCTCCACAAAGCCATTTCCTGCCATGTCTTAACTATGAACAATGCCATATGATGTTAATGCTATTTTAAACCGTGTCTCTTTATTTGCCAATAAGAAATGGGATGAATTTACAGCATTGATGCTTATACGTGCAAAACCTGTTATCTGTTTTCTTGTTTGTCTTTCAGAGTGATATCTCTGACGCCAGGAAGAACTGCCACAATGATAGTGAGACGAACCCATTGCTTGTCCCTCTAACATATATTGCAGGGAAGAAGGAAACATATCTTGGGGATAGCGATACAACCCCAAAGTCATGTCTTGATGTGGTGTCGAAGTTACTTGCTAATAACAGTGACACAAGCTCGATGAAGTCGCCGCCTGAATGTGTTCGACTTCTTCAATCTCAAATTCAAGCAGAAAGACATACTTCAGCTCAACTCCTACTGGAACTCCAATCTCTATGGAAGATTAACCAAAAGTACATGACGTCTATTGATGCTATGTAGCTAGAGTTGGAGGATATAAGCCTCAAACAAGCGCGGTCTCATTAGCTTGCTCAGCTGCTTGCGCTGCAGCTCCCGGGCAGGGCTAACCTTTCTTGAACTTTGTTGAAGTGTTGTCGGTTCTGTATATTATTTTGTTGGCATGTTTATTTGCACTGGTGGCGGCCTTTGATGCCCAGTGTATGTAATCTGCTATCTGGTTGCGCTTTATTATCACTGGCGGTGAACTTTGATGCCCAGTGCATATAATATGCCGTAATTTCTTTGTTTTATAGTCTAGGTTAATTCTTCGTCACGATGCTGTAATTTATTTACTGTATATGATGTCGTCACTCTCTGAAAAGGTCGTAAGCTTCGACGGAGCACAATGGGCCAAAACATTAGGTTTATATATAAAAAAATACGGTACTAAAACTGGCCGGCCCGCCAATCGCTATAAATGGGCCAAAACGTGGGCCCACAATCATCTGGGCCATTAGCAGGCCTAGATGTAATCTGGCCCATTATTAGTTTTGGGCCTTTAACAGGACGATGAAACCGCTTACATTAGTTGGGCCAGAAAATACAATTGGCTTTTAATAGGCTGAAAAGTAGATTCGGCCAGAATTGTGTCGAACAATTCACGGGCCGACAGCAGGCCAAAATATACCTCGGCCCATGATTGGCCCAATGACATGACGGGCCGTTAACAGGCCAAAAATTATGCCGAGCCTTGGTTGGCCCAATCACATTATGGGCTGTAAGCAGGCCAGATGCAAAGTGGGCCATAATTAGGCCCAACTATATCACGGGCCTTTAACTGGCCGTAGCCAGGTTGGGCTAAAATGTATCCACGAAGACTACGGGCCGTTAAGAGGCCGAATGTCACTTCGGACCAAAAATAGGCCCAGATGCAGCACGGGCTGTTAAATGGCCAAAAGTGAAATCGACCCATATGTATGAAGGGCTGCTAACAGGCCGAAACTAATATCGGGCCGAACTGCTAAACATGCCTTTAAGAGGCTAAAGTCCAAATCGGGCCCTCAATGGGCTCGAAAGCATAGTGTCTGTTAACGGGCTGGATGTGATATGGGCCGTAATTTGGCCCAAAACATGGCAGGCTGTTAAAGGGCCAGATCTTTTATCGGCCGTAATTTGGCCCAAAACATGGCAGGCTATTAACGGGTCGGATCTGATATGGGCCGTAATTTGCCCCAAAACATGATAGGCTGTTAACAGGCCTGATCTGATATGGGCCGTAATTGGGCCCAAAGCATGGCAGGCTGTTAACGGGCCGGCCCATTAGTATATGACGAAATTTTGTGGGCCTTTTGCTGGGCCAGCCCTTTTACCCTAAATGGGCCACTGCTGGGCCGTTCCACGTGTCGACGTTTCATTGGCGACTCTTGTCCATTGGACGGTTGACATCTGTCGCCACGCTGAGCTGACACGTGGCACCGTTGGCGAATGAGAATTTTGCACATGGAAAATCACCGTTGGTCGGGGCTGTTAGCGGGTTATCAGATCCAAAACTGGACCCGATAGCTTAACGGCAACCCGTTACGGTGGATGCCACGTGTCGGTCACCCTTGAAGAAAACACTTCCATGACGCGCCATTTATTGTCATGGAAGTGGACACTTCCGTGATGATAATTTGAGTATTGTCATGAAACACTTCTACGACAACACAGGTATGACTATCTTGATTTTGTCATAAAATCATCATGGATGTACATGCATGACAGAAAACGTGACCTACTATGACAAAGACGTATCATCACGGAAGTGTTTTTTTGTAGTGTATCATTTCACTATGTAATTACTGTTTTGCCACCGTGGTAGCCCCTTACATCTATAAAAGGAGGTCCATGGCAACCTTTGCAAAGGTCGACACCCTGCCCATTTGCACTACATAGCTACACCTCCCGAGCTCCTTGATGGCAAGGTCGCGCTCTCTTGTAACTTGGGCATTTCACAATCATAATCCACCAATGCAGGAGTAGGGTTCTACGCCTCACGGAGGCCCGAACCTAGGTAAATTCTTGTGTGCTTTGCTGCTTGATCTGCTCTTTGTGCACTGCGATTCCCACAGCCGAACCGCAAAGGGACCTTGCTGGTCCCATAGATTGTCGTACTTCGACAAGTTTTCCCCCGGAAAGATGGACCCCTTCGAGGATGTGTCCCCCTCGCTGAGCTGCCTAAGGTGATTTTCTTCTTTGGCGGTCTTGACTATGGTTTTTTTATCTATATTCGTGGGTTTTTACTCTATGCGTAGTATGTGGTGATAAATAATGCAAGATTTATTAGCTCCGATGCCATGCTACCTTCCCTGTCATGCATACTTTTGACTCTACATAGTGGTTTAAATAACTTGTGTTTTTTATATTGGAAAGTAATTCAAAATTCGTTTCTGTTTCAATTAGAGCCCTGATGCAGACAAGGATTGTGTGGTTGTACATGTCACTTGCTATGAGGTGAATGACCTGAATATACGCACTGGGAAAACAAAGTTCTTAGGCTGTTCGATCCTGGAAGCCATTTGCACTTATGCCGAAGACGAAATGTATTCCTGCCACACTGTTGTTAGGCGTGTTGTCTAGGGTGTACTGAAGCACAACAAGTTCAAAGCTAATCCTTCATTTGTGAGGCATAATGTTCTTGTCAAGCTTATGCATGAAGATGACGTGGCATGCCTCAACAAACAAGTTTATGAGTGGAAAGGCCACAAGGTTATCTTCAAGAAGGTTGACAGGATTGAGCTACCGCCGGACGTCCTCGAGTATGTTCATGGCAAGGTCCGTCTTGTGTCCGTCCCCAAATAGATCGATGGCATGAAATAGTTGGCCCAGCTAGTGTTTCAAAGTAGTTTGGATTGTGTTTAATTACCCGAACCTTGCGTATTATCGAGCCCTCTTGGGGTAGTACTCTGTTTGAATCCCTCTATGGGAACTACTGCTACTTTTGTGTGTCGGTGAATCATGTGAGCCCCCTCTTAAGTGTTGCCAGAACAGATGCATCCTCACAATTTTTTTCATCTAATATGGCATGGTAAGACATAAGTTGCCATTGTTTATCATACGAGCAGTTTGTGTTTGATGAAATACTTGTTTGACAACTGTTGGTGCGCCGACGTATACATTGGTAGGTAATGTTGGTTAAGTACTTGTAAACACTGTTGGTGCTACCCCACTTGTAAGCACAGTTGGTGCAAACACGGCACATTGGCGCAGCTCGCTTCAACACTAGAAAAGTCGGCTATCGACCAGACACTCATACTATGTTGTATGACATATCAACAACTACATATCTTGTTACGGTGGTTCATGCGGTTAACTGAGACCACAATATACATTCCAAATGTTCACACACTAGTTCAGCATTCATGTTAAATAATCACAATAAACTCGGTTTGATAAAATACTTCAAAAGCATAATTTAGCATTTTTATACATCTCAATGATTCATAGAACATAACCAACATTTACAAGTTCACAGCAAAAGACAAAGTTGTGAGAAGGTTTAAAATCAGGAAAAATCAAGCGAGGCTTCTCTGAGCCAAGAGCCTCCCTAGGCACGCTTTAATTTCCTGGGGTTCACTCTGGTTTTTCTTGTTGCCACTATCCAGGGTTAGGTTCTCTCATTCCAGAATAACAAATTTTAATTGTGTTCTCAGTTGGAATATTGAACTGAACCTTGTAGTGAATTGACCATCTGAACTTCTTGTGCAGTTCCACTAAATTTAAGCACCACTATTAGCACAAATAAGCAGATGACAATGCCTCTTCTACTGCGCACCTGGCCTCGCAACCTCCGCGCAGCCGTGCTAGCTAGTCCTCTGGTCATCCTTGATCTGGCAGTGAGGGTAGTTTCGACAATGACGCACTGATTGTTTTCTCCGCCACACATGACAGGCTTGTTCCTGCACTGCAATCAGGAAGTCCACGTATGAATCAACTTCTTTTATATTGCGTTGGTCATTCTAGCTAGTTATGAATGCAGGAATACCCGGGAAAGGGTTTGGTAGAGGACGGCAGGTAGGAATAGCCATCTGATTTTGTGCAGTTCTACTAAAATTGAGGTGTGTGCTTCTTATTATACAAATAGAAATGGTATGGAGATAGGCATCCCTGTTTGCACAAATATGTAATAGGGTTATTTAAGCAGTGGCATTTATTTTCATTGGCATATGATTAACAACAACATCTCTTGTGTTATAAATGGCATTACATTGACAGTATGAAAACGTGCCATTAGGTAAGAAGTAGCATCACCTCACGTCAACACTGGCACTAGATTAACATGCAGAACAATAGCATTATTACTGTCATAACAGTAGCAAAATAGTAACACATGGTCAGTAGCTCCGTGCATGGTGCAACCAAAATGTGTAGTCAAATTTGTGCAGTTCCACTGGGATGAAGCAATGTTACCGGTGTGAGACTTAAGAACTACCAAAACACAGTTCATGGGAAATAAAGCAAGAGAAAAGCACTTCATAAAATGGTGGTGTCATTGCTTCAATGTATCGATGGCACTAGACTGACATCAGCATTACTTAAAAGTGACATTAGGCTAACAGTGGCATTGCTTCATTTTTCCTGTGATATTAGATTAACGGTAGCGATAAGGGCATAGGGACAGTAGGGGCATAAAGTGGTGAGGCAGATGTGGTTGCCGAGAGCGACAAATATTCAGGTAGCATATCTACATTTGTCCCATTTTTATCTCCTCGGTGACCTTTTCCTATGTGAGCACAGGAAATCTAGACCTGCTTGTTCTCAATTGCATTGTCCCCTCAACACCCCCTCACTTTCTTTCCTTTTTCGACCAAGAGACCGGTCTGGCTAGTATCATACTAGTACTTCCCCCACCCTTCGCCATCCACCCCACTTTCTTCCCCTTTCCATCCAAGAGACCGGTTGGGTAGCCAGTCTCTACTACTTTCCCCCTTTCTTTCCTCTTTGAACTAAGTCCTAGATTCATGCTACAACTTTCCCCCCTTTCTTCCCTTTTGAACCAAGTCCTAGATTCGACTGCATGAAGTAGCTTTACCTCTAATAGTAAAAATTTAGGTGGCTTTGGAACAGCCGATGGAAGTAGAAAAAGATCCACATGTAGCCACGTGGGGAGCTGGGGCAGTAGAGCAAGGCCGGTTTCGAAGGAAGTTATACCTGAGGGTCGTCGGGATGTGTCTAGGAGGCGATGGGAGACTGGATCTGCCCACAATACGGCAGGGAGGAAGAAGGGGTCGGAGGCCCTCCCGAGCCGGCGCTTGTGTCGGACAGAACAGCACGGGCCGCTGATCGACACGCGCCGGCAGGTGTGGGTCTCCTCCCTCGCCGTCGACGACCATGTGAATGTTGCACCTTCTCCCCTTCCCCAGCCGAGGAGATCCGGCCGGAACTGTGACCAACAGGCAGAGAGAGAGAGAGTGTGGCCACCACTGTCTTGTTTAGATCTAGAGAGGATGAGAGAGTGAATGAGAGCAACCCTAGTAAAGTAAGCGCTGAGGCTCCTGCTTATATATATATATATATATATATATATATAGTGGAGTGATTTTCTGGTAGCAATCATTTTTAAATTGAATATGCATGAACCACTATTTTCATTTAACGTTCCAGTTAAAAAAAACTCGATCGATAACGTGCTGTCGGAGTCTAGGATCTGCGTCCAAGAAACTTCTCCAAGAAATTAGGATTTGAACTCTGGGGGACTTTGCTAGGCGACCTACCACATGACGACAACTACGGCGGGTTCACGACGGGTTCACTGGCTCTCACCGGACATGAAGGGGACGTGCGAGCTACCCAGGTTCGGGCCACCATGCGGTGTAATACCCTACTCCTGCCTGTGTTGGATTGCTCTGTGATGGAGAGCTTGTGGCTCGAGGTACATGAGGTATGGGGGAGAATGAATCTATCCCCTTACATGGAAGCGGCCCTGCCCCTTTTGTAGTGCCTTAGTCCTCTTCCCCGAAAATATGAGTGGGAAAGGGTGGCCACAGGGTGGCAATTCAAAGGGGGACAGGAGCACAGGCTTATCCTGACTAAAGGCGGTCTCCGCCTGATAAAGTAGTCTTCCTGACGTGCTGGCTTGGCGATGACCTCCGTCCTGGCGTGCTGATCCGTCTTGATCCTCTTTTACCAAAGCGGAAATGCTTTGGGACTTGCTTTGGGGGATTCAGACGCCACTGCTCCCTTATCACCAGAATGGAAACTGGGCTCGGTCACGTCCTGCCGTCCCTATCCTGACAACGGGACATCACCCATGTGCTGGGTGCGGAGCCCTGCGGCTGGCGCCGTACGCCTTGCCTCATGAGGAGGCCTCGCGAGGGGAGCCTCGCGAGGCAACCTGGTGCTTGGCGGCCTTGGCAGGGCCTCACCTGGCGGCGAGGGGCCTCACGAGGCGGCTTCCTCCAGAGCGGCCGAGGCAGGGCCACCCTCATGGGCCGGCCCAAGCGTTGCCCTCCGGGCCAGAGGCAGACGGGACGTGGTACCCTGGTTCCCACTAGGCCGACAGTAGCCCCCGGGCCCGCAGCACGCACGTTCCGCCGGGGCCCATCAAGCTGCCAGGCCCTGAGGTGACGCGTGGCGGCTTTTACGAGGCGGGTCGCCCCCACTCCCCACGACGCCTCGGTAACCGCCGTCCTGGCGATAAAGCCTGCCCGCGCAGGGCGCAGGCACATCATTGTTCCCGTCTCCAACTCGCCCTTCATCCCACGCGAGCAGCTCCTTTGTTCCTCCTCCTCCAAATCCCAATATCTCCATCGCCATGGCCCCAGGCAAGAAACCCGCGACCGCCGAGGCCTCCACCAGCAAGAGCGCCCCGGCGGCGGAGCTGGGTCCGGCCCTGCTGCCTGCCACCATCAACGAGAACGGGCTAGCCAAGGCCCGCCCCCTGTTGGCCTCCGCGCACTTCGAGGGAGGCGCCACCAAGATCTGGCCAGGGTCGCACCCACGACGCAACCTCGGACTCACGGTGGTCCCCGTCTTCTTCCACTCGCTCTTCGCCGGGCTGGTGCCGCCCTTCTCCGACTTCCTCCTCGCCATCCTTGAGCACTACGAGATTTGTCTTCTCCACCTTCATCCCAACTCCATCCTCATCCTTGCTCTCTTCACGTACCTCTGCGAGGCCTTCCTGGGAGTGATGCCGTCCGTGGCGCTCTTCTGAACCTTCTATAGCTTACGGGTTTTTTCCTCAGGAAACCACCGCTCCAGAGGTGCCTCCTGCCGCATTGATGACGAGATGCGCAAGGTCTTCATCGACATAGATCTGGAAGAAGGTGGAGAACTTCAGGTCGCGCTGGGTTTATGTTAACGCCTAGCAGGCCAGTCCTCTGCTGGCGGTCCCTACCAAGCCGGCCGAGAAGATCCCCCGCTGGGAGCATAAGAAGCTCAGCGGCGCTGCCCTGAGGCCGATCCTAGCGAGGCTGACGGAGCTACGCGAGGCCGGGCTCACGGCGGGCATGATCACCAAGGAATTCCTCCATCGCCGCATCGCGCCCCTGCAGAAGCACTCGCACCCGGTGTGGGAGATCACTGGAGCCGAGGACTAGATCCGGCTGGCACAGGAGTCCCTCTCGGTCGAGGCAGTGGCCGAAACCTGGGAAGTTTCATTTCCAGGGGAGGCAGAGGAGATGCCTTATGACGCGCGTCCGGTGCACCGCTGGTCCAACAAGGCTGAGCTAGTCACGGCGATGCCCCAGTTCGACCAGTGGGGGCTGGTCCAGATGGATCTCGAGGAGCCTGAGGAACTTCTCGAGGACTCTTCGGAGGCGGGGTCCTCCTCGGGCAATCATGAGGCCTCCGACTCCGGGAAGGAGAGAAGTGAGGAATCGTCCCCGCCACCCCCTCTGTCCCCACCGGCACGTCGCCGGCTTCGGTTGGGCGAGGACGAGGGCAACGATGGGGATGCGTTCCGCGTTGTGCCGGCCAGGCCCGTGCCGGTGTGGGATGGAGGAGGCGATGCCGCGGAGATCGACGAGCCCCACGAGGAGCGGGAGGAGGGGACCACCGTGGCCGCCGACTCCGACGAGACTCGCGCCGCGCCCTTGGGTGGCCGCCCAGGCACGCTGCGTGAAGGAGGCAGCAGCAGCAGTGGCGCCATCTGGGAGCGGAAGAAGAGGCGCTGGAACCCCAAGGACAAGTAAGTTTCTCCGCCCCCTCCTATCGGTCCCTGCTTCCTGGCTGCTGCGGCCCTGACGTGTTTTCGCCTGCGCAGGAGCCCCGAGCCAGCCGCCGAGGAGAAGGAGAAGACCAAGAGGAGGAAGGCCGAGGTCGAGGGGCCCCTCCCTCCTCTGAACACCGCCTCGCCTGCCGTGCCGGTGCTCCCGGCGGCGAAACCGGTGGGAGGTGGTGAGGAGACCGTGCTGGCGCCTCTTGAGGCAGCCCCCGTCGCCGGTGTCGAGATGGCGGGGAAGGGGGGGGCGAAGCACCGACCTCTCCCCAGTGCACCATGCCCGCTGCGGCGGAGGCCACTGCAGCCCTCGCAGGAACCGTCTCCGGGCCCGGGCGCCCGGACCTCGAAGTGTCCAAGGCGGCGCCAGAGCGTGGTGCAACGCCACCGGTGCTGGGGGTGGCCATCCTGGGCCCCCCGCACCAGACGACGAGTGTGACCTCTACTGGGGGCGACGGCGCGGGGCTGCCGAAGGGGCTCGAGATTGTGCCTTCCTGTCCGTCGACGCCAGCAGGCGATGAGGAGGCCCGGGCGAGTCGAACCTTGGTGCTGGGGGAGAGCACACCGTGCCCTGGAGCGGGGCCGTCAACAGCATCAAGGCGGCCCCCGAGGCCCTTGAAGGTGAGCTCAGGAAGGAGGCAGAGCTCCAGGCCGAGGAGCGGCGGAGGCTGGCAGAGGGGTGGAGCCAGCTTCGGGAGGCGGCGAAGCTCGACCGCTAGCGGAACGAGGAGGCGCAGGCGCAGCGCGAGCAGCTCGCCAAGGACGCCCAGGCGTCCCTTGCGAAGGCCCTTGAAGATGTCCAGAAGGCCAAGCGGTGGCGGGAGGAGGCGGATGCTTATGAGAAGACACTCCGGGAGCAGGCTGCCTCGCGCTAGCGCCGGCTCAAGATGCGGGAGGAGGCCACGGAGGCCCGCGATGGCCGGCTCGCGTCCCGCGAACCTGAGCTCCCGGAGATCCTGAGGCGCCAGGAGGCGGTCGCTACCCTCAAGATGAACGCCAAGACCCGGGAATGTGAGCTCGCGGCGTCCGCGTCCGCGCAGGAGGCAGAGCGGGAGCGCCTACTGGCGAAGGAGCGTGAGCTGGCGGCCGCCCAGGCCGCTCTCGACGAGCAGAGGAGCCTTGCGGCCAAGCCGGATGAGCTCCAGGCCGAGCTTGACTACCTCAAGAAGCAGCTACTAGATACGGATGCCACCATCGAGGAAGCGTGCCGCGACCTACTGACCCAGGCGACAACGTGACTCTTCAGCAACCTTCTCCGCCTCGACGATCGCTTCGACTTCGGGCGGGTGGTGACCCCTGTCCCGGTGGAGCTCCACGAACCCCTCGAGGAGGCTACGAGGGAGCGCATGGCCGGCTTCATCGGGCTATACGCCTTCGAGCCTAAGGTCAGCGGCGGCGGTGGCGAGCCCCCTCGCGACGATGGCGGGAGTGGCAATGGCGGCGCCTCACGCGCCTAAATTCTCCTTGACCTGTTGCTGTAATAGGGTAGACGCGGCCCCGTGGGAGCGTGAAAACATTTGCATGGTACTTTTGCTTTAAGCACTTAATGATTTATGCGCTTTCGTTTTCCTCCCGAGGCCCTTATTTCCTTTTTACATTGCCTTCGTGCCCTGTGTCGCTGGATCCAGCCCCCGAGGCGGGCTACAACCGTCGCTGGTATGCCCAGAGCGTGCGCTTGGCAAGGCCAGAGGGTGTAGGGCTCTTAGGGCTGGTAGGAGCCCCTGAGGCGCGATGCTCAGGGTCCCCCCTTGACGCGCAGGCGGCTCGTGCCATGGAAATCAGGATGCCAGGAGAGAGAAACAAGAGGGAAAAGACCCGAGGGGTGCCTTAGACTTAGCTCCTTCGAGGCGTGCGGCTTGGGGCGAGTCCTTCGCAGGGCGCGGCTCGTGAGGCGCGGTCCCTCATGAGGCCTTCTGCTCGTTGGGCGCTGCTCGCGAGGCCTCCCGAGGGAGGGCTCCTGAGGCCTTCGGTATCCTGCACCAGGGAAACTGCCAAGTTTTTGCAAGTAGTGCAGTAGGGCGCGCTCGTGAGGTCGCTTGTGGGTGTTATGCGAGGATACAAGAGCACCAAGGACCTGGTGAGGTGACGTACACGGGAGCAGGCCCGCGAGCCAGAGCTCAATCGCTTGGATTTTTCAGTGCTGCTGGGACTGACCCGAGCACAAACACCGTGCCCAGCCCCCGCTCGCGTGACAGGCACAGGTGAGACCACGAGCGCGTGCCCCTACCAGGGCACCCTCAGCTGCAAGCACACAGGGTTCTGGAGGAAGTAAGCTTTCCTGATGCATGAAGCAAGTTCATTACATAACAGAAAGATACATGCTGCCGTGTTCGACACGGGTCAGCTTAAGGATGTGACGGCCGAGGGCCCCTCAGGTAAGTAGGCCGCCAGCGCGGAGCATGGGGCATCCGCCAGCGCTGAGCATGGGGCTTCCACGAGAGTGGGAAGGAGCTCTCACGTGCCGGAGGCAGTGTGGGTAGAGAGAGCCCCGGAGCGTGTACAACTCCATGTCGCTCGTATCCATGGGGCATGGATAGAACTTACGGTGATGGCGAGTGTTCCATGTGTTTGGTACCGGAACACCCGTCTCCGTCATGAGTGGGGCCGCGGTGGGCTGGTGGGCGGGTGTTAACCACCTTCATATTCCTTGCGATGTGGGACTCCAGGCTCATGAGCATTAGCCTCGCGAAGGTGGCTCCGGCACCCTCCAGGCCGAACGGCATACGCATGCGCCAGGGCGAGCCCGCGACGATGTGCGGAGGAGGGAAGGGGCCCGCAGGACGAGCCTAGTTGAGGGCGATGAAGTCGGTGCACATGCGCACGCTACTGTGCGGCCTGGCGATGGGGGTGAGGCTGGCGATCCACTTGGGGTGGGGGGCTTCACGGGCGATTCCAGCATCCTGGGGCTTGTTGACTTCCTGGGTGATGACTTCCTGCTTCTTGGGTGCCTGACGCCATTCCTTCTGCTTGACGGGCCGCGCGCTCCGGCACGCGGCTGAGTGGTGCTCGATCACCTGCCTCGGTAGGCCGGGCTCGCCTGATGTTGTCCAAGCCAACGCATCTGGGCTTGCCCGGAGGAAGGTGACGAGCGCGCCTTCCTATTTGGGGGAGGGCCTGCCGCTGACAGCGAGGGAGGGGCCTGCTTCGCCCCCATCCAGCGACGCCTTCTTGGACTCGACCCGCTCCTGAGAGAGCAGGGGCTTCTTCTTCATGGGTGTCTCCTCGGCAGGCCTAGGCACGTCCTCATCGGCCGGGTAAGCGATGGAGGCAGTCTTGTAGGCGTGCTGGAGGGTGTGCAGCGCATCCTTCTCATCGCAGCGGACGATGAGGGTACCGCTGCAGCCGGGCATTTTGACGAGGCCGTAGGTGTGGTGGGTCGCGGCCATGAACTTGGTGACCGCCGGGTAGCCCAAGATGGCGTTGTAAGGTAGGCCGATGTGAGCCACATCGAAGACGATGAACTCCGTACGGTAGTTCTTGTGGGTGCCAAAGGTGACGGGAAGGCGCACCTGCCCCAGGGGGACAGTGGAGCCATCAGTGATGCCCGAGAAGGGCCTTGTGGGCATCAGGCGCTCGTAGGGCACTTGAAGCGTCTTGAAGGTCTCCATGGAGAGTACGTTGAGGCCTGCTCCACCATCGATGAGCGTTTTGGTGACGGCCACATTGCTGATGGTAGGCGTACACAGTAGGGGGACGGCGCCCACGGCCTTCATGGACTTGGGGTGGTCGTTGGCGTCGAAGGCGATGGGGAACTCAGACCACTTGAGGCGGCTCACGGACTCGAGGGCCGGGAGGGCCACGTTCACCTCCCGAGAGAACTGCTTGAAGTAACGGTTGGATGGAGGGGCCTGGGCCCCGCCGAGGACGCAGGCCACCCTGCGGGGCTCTTGGTAGCCCCCAGCGTTCTTAGTGGGAGGGGAGTCGTTGGCGCGTATTGGGCAGCGTTGGCCTGAGGGTCAGTCCGCCGCGGCTGGTTCTGCCAGCCTTGACGGTTGTTATCGCTGGCACCGTTGTTGTGGTTGTTGCCCCAGCGGCCACCTCCGCTGCCGCCACCACGGCCCTTGCCGCACTCCTTGCGGCTGCCGCGGCGCTCGGTGCGGCCCTCGCGAAGCAGCTTGAGCTCGTGGCAGTCCTCTGTGTTGTGGGAGTTCATGTTGTGGTAGGCGCAGAAAGGACGGTCGTCCTTCTTGGCCTCGCCACGGTCGCAGCCGCGCTTGTAGTCCGGCTCCGCCGTGAGCACGGCAGGGCCCTTGCGCTTGGTGTCCTTGCCTTTGGGTTTTGCCGCGGTAGGCTCGGCGTCACTGTCGTTGTGGAGGAAGAGGCGTCCCTCTTCGGCCTTGGCGCAACGGTCGGCGAGGACGAACAACTCTACTGTGGAGTCAAGCTCGTCCCTGACTGAGAGCTTCTCGCGCATCTTCACGTCCGTGACGCCATTGGTGAAGGCGGAGACGATCGCGCCATCGGAGGCCTTCGGGATCTTGTGGCGCACCTGGCTGAAGCGTTGGATGAACTTGCGAAGGGGCTCAGCAGGGCGCTGGCGCACGTTCCGCAGGTCGTTGAGCGTGAGGGAATGGTCGCTTGTGCCCTTGAAGTTGGCGACGAACTGCTTGCACAGGTCCTCCCACGAAGAGATGGACGCCTCGAAGAGGTTCATGAGTCATGAGTGCGCAGCGTCCTTGAGGGCCATGGGGAACCAGTTCGCCATGACCTGGTCGTCCCCCCTCGCGGCCTGGATGCTGATGGTGTAGAGCAGGAGGAACTCCGTGGGGTTAGCGCTGCCATCATAGCGTTGAGGGAGCTCTGGCTTGAACTTGTCGGGCCACACCACACGACGTAGCTCGGGGGCAAGGGCTAGGTTGCCCCCGTTGGTGACGGCGCCACCGTCGAGGGCCGTGCGGTTCTGGCGCCCCGCCATGGCGACGTCGTGGAGGATGCGGTCTTGGCGGTTACGCGCCTTCTCAAGGGCCATGCGTGCGTCCGGGGGCGCACTGTGGACGATCTGGCAGTTATCGCCGCTGCCGTACGGCACGAGAGAGCCGCGGGACGGCTCCAGGGCGCGCGCTGCGGGGCCGTGCTCGGCCACGTCGTGGTCCGGAGGAGGCGGAGGAGGCGCGTCGCGCTCGGCCCGGTCGGCGCGGGACGGCGGAGCAGGCAAGGAGCGAGAGGGCGCCTGGCCATCGCGAGCGGCGTCGACGAGCTCGGTGATGCGCCCAAGCCAGGCGTCATAGCCGTCCTTGGTGGGACGGTAGCACAGCAGCTCCTGCGCCATGAGCAGCGCGGCGTGCGGAGCGGGAGGGTCGCGACGCGCAAGCGAGGAGGTGGCGGCGGAGCGGCCGTGCGCCTGCTCGTTCACCGACGGGTGGGCGGAGGAGGCTACCCGCTCCCCAACGGGCTCGGTGGCGGTGCGAGGACGCCGCCAGGGGCACCTCGGGTGGCGGGCGCCGCGTGGACCCTGGCGGCGGCTCGGCACGCAGCGTGTTCCCGGCGAGCGGCGGCGTCGTCCATGTCAATGCTGACATCGAGGTCGAAGGCGCGAAGACGGCAAGTCCCCCTACTTGGTGTGCCAAATGTCGGAGTCTAGGATCTGCGTCCAAGAAACTTCTCCAAGAACTTAGGATTCGAACTCTGGGGGACTTTGCTAGGCGACCTACGACACGACGGCAACTACGGCGGGATCACCACAGGTTTGCTGGCTCTCACCAGACACGAAGGGGACGCGCGAGCTACCCAGGTTCGGGCCACCGTGTGGTGTAATACCCTACTCCTGCCTGTGTTGGATTGCTCTGTGATGGAGAGCTTGTGGCTCGAGGTACACGAGGTATGGGGGAGAATGAATCGATCCCCTTACATGGAAGCGGCCCTGCCCCTTTTGTAGTGCCTTGGTCCTCTTCCCCGAAAATATGAGCGGGAAAGGGTGGCCACAGGGCGGCAATTCAAAGGGGGACAGCAGCATAGGCTTATCCTAAATAAAGGCGGTCTCCGCCTGATAAAGTAGTCTTCCTGACGTGCTGGCTTGGCGATGACCTCCATCCTGGCATGCCGATCCGTCTTGATCCTCTTTTACCAAAGAGGAAATGCTTGGGGACTTGCTTTGGGGAAGGCAGACGCCGCTGCTCCCTTGTCACAAGAATGGAAACTGGGCTCAGTCACGTCACGCCGTCCCTATCCTGACAACGGGACGTCACCCATGTGCTGGGCGCGGAGCCCCGCGGCTGGGGCCGTATGCCCTGCCTCATGAGGAGGCCTCGCGAGGCAACTTGGTGCTTCGCGGCCTCAGCAGGGCCTGACCTGGCGGCGAGGGGCCTCGCGAGGCTTGCCCTTGCGAGGCGGCTTCCTCCGGAGCGGCCGAGGCAGGGCCACCCTCATGGGCCGGCCCAAGTGTTGCTCTCCGGGCCAGAGGTAGACGGGCCGTGGTACCCTGGTTCCCGCTGGGCCAACACCTGCCATAACATCCAGGTTGCACTATGTACTGTATCATTCACGTGTGGTCCCCGACCCTCCATGAAGTTGAAAACTACACGAGTCAAATTGTCACTTGGGATGCCTCTTTGTAAACAAATGCGCTCCTACGTGTACCCGCGCGTGAGTATGAGAGAACTAGTGTGTGGGTGCGCTACTTCTCCTCGTGTAATACATACTCTACCTAAGAGTACGATGTATAAGTGTGTGACGTCTAAGTTTCAAAAGAAAAGTGTGTGACGATTCACAAGTCAAACAGTCCACGTGGCGCAACTAGTGTTGCATCAGAAGCGCATATTATCTCCCTACCGTAGGGCCCACCTGTCAGCGGGTATAAGAAAGAAACAAATGGTAATAAATTAGTACTCGGTGGGGATTCAAAGTCGAGACCTCAGGTTGGCAGCCCGCGCGCGCTAACCACAACTGACAAGGTCGCCTAGTGATGATATGCTGAGCCGGTCCTTTTAATACACAGGAGCTACTGTGGTGAATAGACACATCACACATGCGCACAAACACGCACGCAACGCCTGCATGCATGCATGCAATACTCACATGTACACATGCACACACGCAACACTCGCACGAACACACGCACGCATGCATGCAACACTCACATGTACACATGCACACTCGCACGCATGCATGCACACAACACAAGACGCAACACACATGCTCATGCTCAAGTGCTCAACCTACACGTGCATGCACACATATACACAACCAGGGTTGTTCGCGCGCAAGGGCCAGTTCTGCGGGGTCTCAGGTTCGACTCCTGTCGCGCCCGCGTAAATTTTTGTTTAACAACTGACAGGTGGAACCTGCAAGCCACGTGGCCAATTTGACCAGTCAACAGAGTGCCACGTAGACTTTTTTACCGATCAACTGAGTGCAATTTGTAATTATGAGTTCGACATCCATATTGGGCCGGCGGGTTTCGGATGTTTAGTCCCACCTCGTCGCGTGAGGAGCTGGTCGACCGGCTTAAATAGCCGGGTCGTCCAGAAGCGATATGCTACAGTCATCATTGCACCCTTTGTTAAGGACATGGATTGTTACTATTAATCTTCTCTGTGATAAGCTGAACATTGATGTTTGCACTACTCTTTTTGAATCAAAATAACATATATGAACAATTTTAAAAGTCGAACAGGCTATCAACGTATATGATCAATTTAAAAAGAACTTGACACTCGATGAACGATCATCAGTTTGTGAAATACAATTTAGTGTCAAGGCAATTCATTCACACAGCGAGATTTGATCGACCTATGCAACAATAGAAAAGCTTGCTGCCATCGGCCAGGCGCGACTATATAAGTCGGTCTGCCTCAGGCTCGGGCGGCGAGGTGGGACTAAAAACCAGCTCGGGCGAGCTCGTCTTCGATAAGAGAGGAAAGATCTTCGGGTTGCTGCAGGTGGGACGGCTATCTGCTGGAGCGGGGTGCTCGGTCGCGTCCGGTCGTCTCTACATTTGGTCCCAATTTGAGGGGTGATGGTCAGTCCGGGCGTTTGGGGACTAAGTGAGGGGTCCGGCTGGGTCAACTTTTTTTGACCGTGCACTGACCCGACGGACGTTGTGGACGTTTAGGGAGGAAATAGGGTGTTTACAGACAAGTTTAAAAGGAAAAGGCAGTACAGTTATGACACACCTGTCGCGTTCGCGTCCATCCCGGCAAGGTCGGTTAGGCACGCTGCTCACCCAAGGGAATGTGCGTGTTTTGTGTTTTCATTGACATGTGGGACCGCACGTGAGCAAACCGACGATAGGCACACTCCCCTGCTTGCCGCACATCGGCTGAGTTATTATAAGAGAGAGAGAGTAGGGCTGCTCAGAAGAAAAAGAGAGAGAGGAGGGAGAAGAGATAAAGGGCCGAGTCTAGATATACACGAAATCCAAGAAATTTGGTGAGAGTGTAAGGTGGGCCATATGTTAATAAAGTATTGTACTGTAATATTGGGGTGGCATGCGCCAGAACAAGCATTCACATCGGGAGAATTTCAGTTGCTCCCGCACTTCCTATGCTACGATGATACGAGTGCTTCTGGTCCGTCAGATCAATGATCCAACAGTTAGTGTTCCAGTTTCCGGACCTGCGCAAAATTAAGGGACTCCTCGCGGGAGTTTCTGCAAGTTTGCACAAGCTTTTCCTATGACCACTAGATCTTTGATCGGACGGACCACGAGCTCTCGTATCATCATATCACAAGAGGTGCGGTAGCACCTGAAATTCTCCCCATTCTCGTCTACCGCACACGCCACCAGACAACCACACGAGGCTGGTGCGGTTGGCGCGCCGTCTGGTGTGCCTCATTTGGGAATAAATGATGACAAATATTTGCAAAATTTCTAGTTTGGCGCCAAAACCCGAGCCTCTGCATTTCGCAAAAAAAAAACCCAAGCCTCTACGTTTCGAATAGAAATATCTCGGTGCCGAATCCCAGCCCTGCAAAATTCCCCTTATGTCCCCAGTAACTTCCTGCAACACCCCGCCCAGCACATTCAAATCCCTCATTCGCCGCGAAATTTTGCTATGTGTTGTTGTTTTCAGGGATATTTTGTTGTGTGATTTTTTTTTAAATATCAACGAATAATCCATGTCTGCGCTCTTTTGCCGGGACA
Source organism: Elymus sibiricus (assembly GCA_039707655.1). Classification (NCBI taxonomy): domain Eukaryota; kingdom Viridiplantae; phylum Streptophyta; class Magnoliopsida; order Poales; family Poaceae; genus Elymus; species Elymus sibiricus. The sequence continues at coordinate 240,553,989 of CM077676.1, forward strand.
CGGTTGGATGGCCTCATAGGAGTAGTACAGTGGTAGAGTATAAACCAGTATGAGTCCCATCTGACACAAATTTTCTTGGAGTCCGTGCTACAGCTAGCTCTTCTCCCTCCTCGTTGCTCTAACTCACGCGACACGCGGCGGGCGGGATGAGGGTTTGCTGATAGTTGGTTTGCTCAACAATGGTCCCAGATGTTAGTGAAAATGCAAGACAACACACGTTCCCTAGCTTATGCAGCGTGCCAGACCGACCGTGTGGGAGTGCGACGCGAATGAGGCAGGCTTTTTGTTTTGAACTTGTAAGTTGTAACATTTGGTTATGCTCCTTGGCGCGACCGATAGATAGAAATAACGATTTAAAATGCTAGGGCAGGGCTTTTCCCGTGCGATAAGCGGGGGAGTTTGCCAGCTTGGACCATCACCGGTTTGCCAACATGCAGTCCCACATGTTACTGATATGCCTTGCCAATGCGCATTGAGCGGCGGGCCGAAACATATTGTTACTTCAATTATTCATGTTGCATGTACATTAAAATTGCATTGAAATGAACTCAACAACGTGCGGGCTAGTATCATCTAGTGATCTGAAAGGGCCCACTTCAAAAAAGAAAGAAAGAAAGGGCCCACTACACATTCAAGCATTTCACATCTTTCTCTCGCTCTCTCTGTCAAACCGACTATGCCAAACTCCCCTGCCTACCGCGCGGGAAAAGACCCGCCCTCGCCTTTTTAATCAGGTTCTGTATCGATGGATCGAGCGACGCAGAAGAACCAAGTGTGACAAGACTACACTACTACAGTACAAGTTACAGTTAACTGGGCTGCCGTGTCTTGTACTCCTCCGTCATAAGAGTGGAGACACTCGCTTTCATAAAAGTTCTTCTTCCTTTTGCCGACATGTGGGACATCTAGCATCCGGGTCCACGTGCCAGGCACCAAATAACAGTGCAGAACAGCAGGAGGGACGCACCCCGGGCGTAGCGCCGCAGTAGTAATGAGCAATGAGGCGTCAAATCGCAAAGCCGCACCTTTCCCGTAGTATAAGTAGGACGGACGAAGCAACCATCATTTCACTCTTCGCTAAATCCACTTCGCCCTCATCTTCTTCAAGAAAACCATGTGTTGCTTCTACCATTGTTCTGCCTCATGAGGGACGCGCATCGGCTTGGTACATTACTGACACGCGGGACCAGATGTTAGCAAACCGACAGGCCAAGCTCCCCCGCCCACTGCTCGGCAAAAGCACCTCCTTTTTACTAATCTGGATATCGTTTTTTTAGATCAATATAATTGAGATTTGTATAGATCGCACCAAGGAGAAAAACCAAGTGGTACGCTTTACAGCTCAAAATGAAATGGCGGCACACTTACAGCACGCCTGTCACGTTGGCGTCACAACTCCGCAGGGTCAGTCCGCACATGAAAATGGTGACACACTTACATCATGCCATTCGCCGACATGTGGGACATCCACCATCTTAGTCCACGTGCCATGCACCAAATTACAGTTCGGAGCGGCGGGGGGAGGCACCTCGGTCATAGTGCTGTAGTACTAGTAAATGAGCAATGAGGCATCAAATCAGAAAGCCCCACCTTGCCCGTAGTAAGCTGGACGGAGCAGGGGAGATATACGTACAAAAAATTGTGGACGTAGGTTCGACCCAAAGGCAATGACGCATGTGTCCCACATTTTGATATAACCGCAGTCTCCTTTGGTTCACAAGGTAGGAATATTATAGGAATATGAAAGTAGTAGGAAAAGAGATGACATGTATCTCAAATCCTATGAGTAGGGATAGGAAAAGAGATGTCATTTGGTTCACATCATAGGAATTTTTCCATCGAGTCTCAATGTTTATTTTCCTCTGAAATGTGGACTATAGGAATCCATTCCTATGAACCAAAAGGCTCTAAAGGAAAAATTCCTATAAAAATCCTATCATGTAGAATTCCTATGATATTCCTCCACACCAAGGGAGGCTTGAAATTGCTGTAGGTGATACAGCGGTCTTTCTTTGCTGAGTTTTGGCTAACAGAGACTCGGCTAACAAACTTGGCGAAGTGTGGCACTCGGCAATAGAGCAATGCCATGCGTCGAGTCCTTACTCAATGGAACATTGCCGAGTTTAGAACTCGGCAAAATATTTGCCCGGTTCTTCTACCGAAGGAACTCGGTAGAATTTTGTATTGGGCAATAAGTGTTGCCACATGGCTTATGTATATTCATTGTGCATTGCCGAGTTTAGCCAAGTAGAACTCGGCAAACTATAGTGTCACGTGGCATCTCCGTTACGCCCCGTTCCGTCTGACGGTGTGCTCTGTTGAATTCCCTGGAAGGTGAAACTCGACAAACATTATTTAAATATTTTCCAAACTCTGTAATGATGTAACCCAATTTAGATGTCAACCGCAGAAGCCAGACATTATCTCAAATTATTAATTGAAGTCCATGGACGCAACACTGTGAAACGATGGCATGGGTATCTAAAACTCAAATGAATTTGAGCTTCTTAAATGTATACTCCCTCCATTTCTAAATATAAGTCTTTTTAGAGATTTTAATACAAACTACATACGGATGTATATAGACATATTTTAGAGTGTAGATTCACTCATTTTGCTTCGTATGTAGTCCCTTGTTGGAATATCTAAAAATACTTACATTTAGGAACGGAGGGAGTATATGGTATAGTATGTCCACAACCACACCATGCATATCTCCATTATATTTGCATGGATTAGAAATACCATGATCTCTTATTCATTTTCTTATGAAAAATAGTGAGTTATTTCAAATATTTGACAATATCGCACACACTATATTTCTTCTCTCCCGGATCCCCGATCGCTCTTTCTCTCTCCTTAGTTAGAGGACTCAATCCTACGATGTCTCTCGCTCTCTCTCACAACACACACACACACACACACACACACACACACACACACACACACATACGGCCCCTCTTTATCAAAGACACACTCGTACATTCCTACCCCATCTCTATAGATATCTCTCGATGATGAATGAAATGATTTATGTTGGGTATTCTATATGTGCATGTTGTTCTACGAAAACTCGGTAAAAGTTTGTGAGGTTTGCATTTTCAATAAAGCTATATGCACTACATTTTGGAACGGAGGGAGCATACGACAGTTGCGAACGCTCACGTGGAATTGATCGTGTCATCAACAAAATACAGAGCTGTACAGTGAGCCAGTGACCATATAATCGCCACAAAATGTATGTGCTAACCGTAATGAGCTTATTCTGAAGTCCAGTGACCATATCGTGCTTTCATTTCAAATACAATGACCGTCAGTGTCATCAACAAAATACGGAGCTGTACGGTGAGCTAGTGACCGTATAATCACCAAAAAATGTGTATGGTGACCCTAATGAGCATATTCAAAAGTCCAGTGACCGTATTGTGCTTTCGCTTGAAATACAATGACCGTCAATTGTGAATGTGTCGGGGGCGTACTTTTAGAGGGCCGAGAGATAGTTTGTGTGCTTGCGTGAAAGGGGCGTAGAGAGAGGGGGTGTGCGATGGAGAGATAGAGATGCCCTTCGTTTCTCTTCACTGTGACTAATTTTATAAACATTCACAATACGGAACAAATATCATTGGATGCACTATGCAATTAACTTTCATATATAACTTTGTAGTATTGTATATGTAGATTTTCTTAAATAACTTTTTTGTCACACTCTCTGTAGTTTTAATTCAAAACAAATCTTGTATGCAGAGTAAAAGTGAACGGATGCCTTTTTTTAGATCATTGGGAGAGCACATGATAATAAGATGTAACATGCGCAAATGTGTGGTTGACATATTTTGGAGGGCCTGGAGAGGGTATGTGTACGTATTCGAGGGAGGCGTGGATAGAGGGGGGTGTGCGATGAGAGAAAGAGAAAGCACGAGAGATGAGAGAGAGAGAGAGACGAATAGGATGTCTCAACGAGAGATGGTGAGTTTGTGTATGCAGAGGAGAAGGGGAGAGAGACATGGGCAGAAATAGTGTGTGTGTTGGTATGTGTGGGTGTGAGAAGATAGTGAGACCTAGGGGCAGAGGGTGTGTGAGGTCTGGTGGCCACATCGTTTTTTGGTCTGGTGGGTCGAGGTGAGGACCCCTAGGTCGGTTCCATCATGCGCCACATAGGTCGGACTGAGACGCGTTATACAAAGACCCATGGAGGACTTGACGTACAAGACGAAGATACCAGAGCCATGGAGGACTTTATCTCCACTGACGAAGCCGACTAGGATTTTCTAACCCTAGGCCCCGGGTATGTTATATAGGACGGCGCCTAGTTCGTCGATAGTGTATATACACACAATCCCTTGGTATTCACGTGTACTTTGTACACACTGCAATCTCAAATATACACGACTAGGAGTAGGGAATTTCCTTGATCGCAAGGGCCCGAACTTGGGTAAATCTTTGCCTTTTATTACCATCCAGCTTAACCGTCAGGGATATCCTACCGAATGATCTGATGGAATCATATCCGTCAACTAGTAAGAGAGGGGGAGACAATGCGTGCGAGCGAGGCCTAAAGAGAGTGTGCGTGCGGGAGACACGTAGGCATAGATATGTATGGAGAGAGGGCCGGTGGAGACCGTGCGTGCATATGCATGTGAGAGAAATAGTGTTTGTGACTGAGATTAGTGAAAAGAGTCATAGATATTAGTAAGAGAGAGAGGGAGATATAGATGGATACATTCCAAATTTGTCAGTGCTAGGGAGATACATAAGAAACATACATGGTATACATTCCAAATTGCTAGCTACGAACTAGAATACATTTTGAATTCAACATAAAAGTGGTTTCAAAGATTTGAATTAATAGGAAGTGCATTCAACTATTTGAATTCATGATAATGGCATTTGTAAATCACATCTAAAAGGGGCATCAATCTTTGTTGCACTTTTGAACATAATAATATATAGTCGTGTACAAAATAGATTCAAATTTACCTCCTCCATTCCAAAATAATCGTTGTTATAGGATTTTTTTGTAAATCACATCTAAAAGGGGCATCAATCTTTGTTGCGCTTTTGAACATAATAATATATAGTCGTGTACAAAATAGATTCAAATTTACCTCCTCCATTCCAAAATAATCGTAGTTATACGATTTTCAAGAGTCCAAATTTCAAAAGAAGCGCATAATTTAATGAGGTTTTTAAACATATAAGGTCAAATTTAATGAGTTCTATTTAGGAAAGTTCAACTGAAGAGTACTGTAAACGTGAATGCATCTGGTCCCAAATTTTGAACGAAGCGCCAAAAGAGCCTCCAAAGTTTATTTTGTATACTGCAGGCGGTTCCATTTTTTTCTTAATCGGAGTTCTGGGTATGGGCTTATATGGTCGGCTCGGGTAAATCATGCTTTCGTTATGCGAGGAAAGTGAAAGGAAAGAGGGACATACTACATGAATTACTAGTGGATGGAACGAATGGGGACCAACGGGCCGCTTGCTCTGGAATCGGAGATTTGGCCTCTCGAAAAGCCCATTGAACTACCTCACCCAGCATGGGTATGGTGGTTGTACTCAGACCCGGCCAGATCCTCAGCCTCTCATCCGGGGTCGCCTCTGTCAGGATGCACACCACGAGGTCATTGAACTGCATCTCTGCTATCTTCTCCATCACTAGGAGAGAACACTGGGCTGTTGGGACACTTCTGACCCAAGCTAACATTGCCTCCCTAAGGTGCTCTGCCCGATACTTGTCCCGCATCCATAGATAGTGCTTCTCCATCTCCGCCACAGAGACCCCCTCCCACAATTCTTCTCGCGGTCCCATCTGTTATTTTTAGCACACAATAACATTCAAAATATATCATATATGACGGTGTCCTGGATTAGGGGGTGCTGACCGGGCCGACCCGTCTCCTCGGTTGGGCCGATGTACCCCCGTACGTGACCAAGATGGACTCCGGAGGCTGTACGTGGGAGGCGTGATCAACGCTGTCTCTGCCGAAGACTTGCAGTACACTTCAAGATTTGTCCAGCCGCCATATTCCCAGATACCGCCATTGTAACCCTAGGTACCCTCCCTGGCGTGTATATAAGCCATAGGGTTTAGCCCGTAGGGGGGACATCAACGCAACATTGCTTACCTAGTCATAGAAGTTAGATTCATATCACGATCTCAAGGTAGATCAACTCTGTACTCAATACATCTTCATCAATATAACAGAAGCAGGACGTAGGGTTTTACCTCCATTAAGAGGGCCCGAACCTGGGTAAAACATCGTCTCCATTGTCTCTGTTACCATCGATCCTAGATCCGCAGCTCGGGACCCCCTACCCCGAGGTCTGCCGGTTTTTACACCGACATTGGTGCTTTCATTGAGAGTTCCGTTGCGTGATCACCGGAAGGGTCGATGGCTCACCTACGGATCAATCACACCAACGGCTGTGGGGACGTCTACGTCCCCGGTCAGCTCTTCGTCTTCGGCAGCATGATGTTCTGCGCCGATTCGACGGGACACTTGACTTCCGTCGAGAACTACAACCTAGGACTCCTTGCCTGAAACCGCGTGGGACCAATATTTGGTAGAAGGAAATTATCATCCTAACTCTGACCCGTGAAGCCTACCGGCTCGATGTCCAGAGGTCTAAATTAGGGTAGGTTTGTAACTTCACCGAGACGCCACACAACCGCCTCCGAAAAACATTCATACACCATGGGCGCCTAAACACCCATGCGCTCGGCTGAAATCGCTCCCGCCCACTATTTGGGACACGTGAGATTACCGCCCTACCCCCAACCCACAACATGTCCAAAATTTTAGATGGGGGCAAAGTTTGTAACTTTCTCCGAATTGCAAACAAGCGCATCCCAGAAACACGGTTCCTCCTTAGCTTCCCCCCTCCCCCGTCCGATTCCCCATTCATACTCCGTGGGTGCCAAAACTCCCTCTCCACCAGCCACGAAACCTCAGCCTCCTCCATCCGCCACCCCATCACCCCGATCCACCGCCGCCCTCCTCCATCACGCCGGAGCCGATACCCCAACGTCGTCGTCCACTGCAACCGCAACCGCAACGCCCTCTAGGACTTAGCAGTTGAATCGTTGGTAGAGCTGCCTCCACGACGCCGACATGTGCCATACCCAAGCCACTTCAACCACGCCGTCCTGTGCCTCACTGCTGCCGCTCGAACGTCACAACCGTCCACCGCACCGGAGCTGTTCCCGCTACGCCGTTGTTCGTTGCCTCAGATCTGCTTCCCCGCCGCCGACAGATGGTCATTGCACCACACACAAAAACTTGGCCATGGGTTCGTCCAAGGCTCCACCATCCTCCACAACATCTGGTTTCCAGCGAACCACAAGAAGATCGTCGGAAAAACAAAAGGAGGACACATCACTGCTAGCCGATAGTGGTACTCCTCTTCCCTTATTCTTGCAAATCTTACATGTCTGCTTGCACGGTATTCATCCCACGAAGGAAACTAGTTGACCGCTTCTTACTGCACATTCTTCCTGATACTAGATGTTCCAAGTAAGTCGCGGTGCACAAGGTTTCCCCCATTTACTATTTCACTTTAGCTAGTGGTCCATCGCTTGCCTGGATTTCAATTCAGTGTCAGTTGATTCCCGATTAAAGGAAGCACCACCCGCGGAGGCGCGCGGAGCACCTAGTCCACTCGTTCACTGGGGAAGCAGCGCCTCGGTGTCTATCTTAGAGGTGTGTGTGTGGCGCAGGAGCTGCTGGCGCCCGATCTGGAGGTCGGTCAGGCTTAAAGGGATGGCTGGGGGGGCGCTGCCAAGCACGTCGGTGTGGTGAGGTCGAGGGGAGGGCGGGGCGACGGAGGCAGGGGCTAGGCCGGTGGTCGCTGGCTGTTCGAGGAAGATCGTTAACACTGTCTGGCGGGAGGTAGATGAAGGCCATATTCCTGTTCTTTGTAGATCGGATGGTGTAGAAAAAATTGACTGATCTATTTGTTTTTAGTCGAATGTTATTTTCATAGGACCACACTTGGTGGTTTGCCGGAGGATTACCTGCACATCCAAACCATCCCTGTGCTCATATTTCAAAAGCCTAGAATCTAATTTCATGTGCCATGCATATTCTAGAGCAATCATATGTGTGTGCCATCATTTATTTTTGACCCACCTACTATCTGCTACTTTTACAGTGTACTACTTGTGACCACACTTCACCCATACTCTCACTATTATTTTTTAATGCATGGGTATTTCAGACTCTGAAGCACTGTTGTCAAAAAAGAAAAGAGAGCAGTCGCTCCAGTCTGCATCGAGGATTAGAAAGGCGCGGTTGGATGCTCTAAAGATTGTACTGTCATTCGATGAAGACAATTAACGTAGCTCTATAGTTGATGATCCCATTCGCCATACACCAGCATCGTAGGTGCTTGCTTTAACTTCACGGTGCCATATGTGGTTGCATGTTGCATATGGTGTCCACCTTGTATTGCTTCTAAATTGGTTAAATTGCATCTGCTTAGCCATATACTATGAATATGACATGCCTTCCTATTTTTGGTACATACTACATCTGTCTATTAACCATGTTCTTACATCAAACTAATGTTCTTGTATATCCCTCATCAATCACTTATGATGCGACAGTCACGCCCGTGGGTTAGTGTGAGATGTGCTACTCTTTGAAAGTGCAGTGTCATCCTCCCCACATGATTCTCAAGAAATAACAAGGCTAGATGAAGACAGGCAACGTAGCTCTATAGTTATGACCACATTTCCCCTACACCACCATCGCAGGTGCTTGCTCTAACTTGGCAGTGTGATATGTGGTTGCATATTGCATATTGGTGTCTACCTTGTATTCCTTCCAATTAGGCTAAATTGCATCTGATTAGTTTACACATTATACCTGTGAATATGACATGCCTTCCTGTTTTTGGTATATACTACATCTGTCTATTAACCATGTTCTTACATCAAACTACTGTTCTTGTGTATCCCGCATCAATCAATTTTGATGAGACACCTTCAACTTGACAGTGTGATATTGGTTGCATCTTGCATATGATTTCAAGCATGTACTGCCTCTAATTTGTTGAAATGCCACTTATGATGAGACACTTTTAACTAGGTAGAGTGATATTGGTTGGATCTTTCATATGGTGTCTATCTTGCATTGCTTCTAATTTGCTGAAATGCCTTCTGCTTAGCGTTTTTCATACATATTCCATCCTCCTATAATGTGGTTGCCTTACATAAAATTAGTGTTCATCAGTATCATGCATCAATGAATTCTGAAGAGCGAATTTCATTCCTTTTCTTGTGGGTTTGACTTGACAAGGCAAAATCAAAAAGGATGAAGGTACGAGATGATGGTGGCCCTCTGGAGCAAATGAAACAGATGATCTCTGCAGATTCTCCTGCTACTCCTAGTGCAGTACAAGTTCCAAGTCTCATCTCCCCTACTCCACCATCCCAGGTGCTTGCTCTAACTTGGAAGTGTGATATCTGGTTGCATGTTGCATATGGTGTCTAGCTTGTATTGCTTCTAATTTGGTTAAATTGCATCTACTTAGTTTACACATTATACATGTGAATATGACACGTCTTCCTGTTTTTGGTACATACTACATCTGTCTATCTGTCTATTACACCATGTTCTTATGTCAAACTACTGTTCTTGTGTATCCTGCATCAATCACTTATGACGAGACAGTCACGCCCGTGGGTTAGTGTGAGACGTGCTACTCTTATAAAGAGTGCAGTTTCATCCTCCCCACATGATTCTCAAGAAACAGCAAGGCTAGATGAACATAGTCAACGTAGCTCTGTAGTTGATGACCACATTTCCCCTACACCACCATCGCAGGTGCTTGCTCTAACTTGGCTGTGTGATATGTGGTTGCATGTTGCATATGGTGTCTAGCCTGTATTGCTTCTAATTAGGGTAAATTGCATCTATTTAGTTTACACATTATACCTGTGATTATGACCCGCCTTCCTGTTTTTGGTACATACTACATCTATCTATTAACCATGTTCTTACATGAAACTACTGTTCTTGTGTATCCCGCATCAATCACTTACGACGAGACACCTTTATTCATTGCATATTGCATATGATGTCTAGTATGTAGCCATGTATTGCTTCTAATTTGTTGAAATACCCTTATGAGTCAGCCCTTTTAATTTGGCAGAGTGATATTGGTTGCATCTTTCATATGGTGTCTAGCTTGCATTGCTTCTAATTAGTTGAAATGCCTTCTTCCTAGTTTACACATCATAGGTGTCAATATGTCATGCCGTCCTATTTTTCATACATATTCCATCCTCCTATCATGCGTTGCCTTACATCAAAGTAGTGTTCATCAGTATCATGCATCAATGAGTTCTGAATAGCAAATTTTATTCCTTTTTCTTGTGAGTTTGACTTGACAAGGCAAAATCAAAAAGAGGAAGGAAAAGAGTAAGGAAGGGGATTATGGTGGTCCTCTGCAGCAACATAAACGGAGCATCTCTACAGATTTTCCTGGTACTGTCAGTGCATTACAAGTTCCAAGTCTCATCTCCCCTACGCCACCATCCCAGGTGCTTGCTCTAACTAGGACGTGTGATATCTGGTTGCATGTTGCATATGGTGTCTAGCTTGTATTGCTTCTAATTAGGTTAAAAGCATGTGCTTAGCTTACACATTATACATGTGAATATGACACGCCTTCCTGTTTTTGGTACATACTATATCTGTCTATCACACCATGTTCTTACCATTGTTTATAAGGCGGTAAGGCGACCTAAGGCGAGCACGACCCGCTCTAGCGCCTAGGTGATGCCTACGCACCTAAGGCGGACGCCTAAGCGCCTAAGGCGGTCATATTTGTAAGGCGTTGCCAGGGCGCCTTATCGCCTAAGCGTCCAAGGCAGGACGCCTTAAAAACAATGGTTCTTTCATCAAACTACTGTTCTTGTGCATCCTGCATCAATCACTTATGATGAGACACCTTTAAGTTGGCAGTGTGATATTGGTTGCGTCTTGCATATGATTTCTAGCATGTACTGCTTCTAATTTGTTGAAACACCACCTATGACGAGATAGTTTTAACTTGGTAGAGTGATATTGGTTGTGTCTTTCATATGGTGTCTAGCTTGCAGTGCTTCTAATTTGTTGAAATGCATTTTGCTTAGTTTCCACATCATAGGTGTGAATACCTGATGCGGTCCTGTTTTTCATACATATTCCATCCTCGTATCATGTGTTTGCCTTTCATCAGAGTAGTGTTCGTCAGTATCATGCATGAATGAGTTCTGAAGAGCGAATTTTATTCCTTTTTCTTGTCGGTTTGACTTCACAATGCAAAATTAATAAAGCGGAAGGAAATTAGTAAGGCATTGGATGATGGTGGTCCTTCTGAGCAACTGAAATGGCGGGTCTGTACAGATTCTACTCCGCCATCCTCCCAACATGATTCGCTAGACAACACAAGGCTAGGCAGTCAACGTAGCTGTGTAGATGATGAGCACATCTGCCCTACTCCACCATCACATGTGTTTGCTCTAACTTGGCACTATTATATGTGGTTGCATGTTGCGTATGATGTCTAGCTTGTATTACTTCCAATTTTGTTGTATTGCATCTGCTTAGTTTACACATTATACCTATGAATATGACACGTGTTCCTATTTCTAGAACATACTATATCTGAGCACACCATATTCTTACATCAAACTACTGTTCTTGCGTATCCCGCATCAATCATGTAGTGACCCCACCCAAATGGATCGGTGCCTCTTTGCTTTCTGTTCTATCCCTGGATCGGTATGCTAGCACATAGTAGATCGATGAAATACCATAACATCACATGTCAAAAAGATAAAGTAGATCCAGAGTATACTTCACATAACACAACGGAAAAATAATCATAAGGGTGTGGAGTCCCATCAACGCCAACAACAAGTTGAGTGTAGACCATAACCCTGCAACGTAACTCTTACTCGTCGTAGAAATTCCTGCAACATGATAAGTTGCAACCATGTAGGTCAGTTCATTGAATGTACTGGCAAGATGACAGATAAAGACATATGAAAATAACTCAATCACTATATGCAATATGGCTATGGAGGCTCTATGTCTTAATTTGCATAAAAGCTGGTTTTTCCCTAACTCAATTTAAATCAAGTTAATTAATCAATTTAGCTACTACTACTTGGCTGTTATTAATGAGATGTTTCTGCCAACCAATGTCACATAACCCAAAGTCATTATTAAACCCAATAATCAATTTATAGTGCGGTGTTGAGAGTTCCATGATAGATCCAATTCCAGAGGCTCAAGTTGTCCGTAACCGAAGACTCGGCTAATCGATTAGGTTAATACTCTGCAGATTTTTGCGCACTTTCCCCACAAGATCCGATCCCTCCTTTTATGTCCTCGCACTGCCTAGTGTTTGATAACAGGATGATTGAAACATGGTCTTTCAAAGAGTGTCCCTAACCACTGACAGTGCTCATCCAATCCTACCATTCGTCTACATCTCATAGCACTGTTCCAGTCAGAGTCACAACTAAGATCGACCAAGCCAGAGCCCATATTGACCTGTGGTTGCACAGGTAAGCTTCTGGTCTTGAAGTATCCTTCCGTCTCTTTGAGCCTGGGTGGAGCTTTCCTTGTGATATCTGGCCTACTCCAGCATCACATAGGCTGATCCTCTGGTTTCTCCAGGGTGCCCTTCAACCAGTCCACCCAGTGGTATATTGAATTCTTGTCTTGAGTCTTGAAGTCTTGAAGTTGTCGTCATTGATTAAGATTCATCAATCTCACAACTTTCATGAACACTCATACCAATCCCCGCCTACTATAGCGTAGCAATGAAATAAACAACATTTCCCGGGGCTCAGTAACAAGGGTATGGGTTTCTACCTCATGATACTTATCAAGAACAAGTTCAATATGTGGCGCCCCGCCTGAATACCACTGTAGCCAGACGGTCGCCGCACATGCCAACCCAGGAAATCACTCTGGCATGCGCGTTTACAACAAGTATCATGAACATAGGCATTTCTATTAATGGATATATAAGTCTTACATGAGATTTTACATGGGTGATGGCAGCGGAAAAGTTCTATCTAAGGCAGCATGGTCTTGGTGTAGCTCCAATCCACAGGGATCTGACTGGGTTACTCTTCTAGCCTGCGAACACTCCGGCTCCTCGCTAGTGGACGTCGAATCCTTAGGTGAACCTGGCCACATTGAAGGCCGCTGAGTACTTTTGAATGTACTCACAAGCAAACAAAACCAACATATACACCAAGCAAAGCAATCCATGGCATTCAAGCATGCACTTGTTATTAGAGCAACATTAATTATCATGGCATAACATACTTATCTAGCACTATTAATTATCATGTCATAACAGGATTATCTAGCATGATAACTACTGGAATAAATACAGTAAGGTAACACATATCAAGTAAATAATCCATATTCCGAGTATTCTCACGATCCAAATCCGATCCAACTTTGCGGTCATCCGACCGCTCATCTCATAGCCATCGCATGGCTAACATTCATACCCCTGACATCATCTGATGTCCATGCATCTGTACTGCAGGTCTGACAAACCTTACCATTCTCTGGTTCAGTCTTAGCAATAACATTATGTAGTTTGTTCCTCCAGACTCGACACAGACCAAATAGTGTGACCTAGTACGAACTGTGTCCAATACCGTGGACGCGGCTATTCGAATAGATTTACACTCTGGAGAGGTTGCGCACTTTACCCACACTATGGAGCTCCCGGCCTCATGCTCCCATTCGGGTGGACCGGTGCTGCTCCAACAGAACTTGTCTATTTCCTGGCACTCTTACGGTCCCACCGACAATCATACCCTTCCCGGGTCATGTCCTGGGTGGCCCTTGTGTCACTCCTGACACCTGCCACCATCGTGGACAAACAAAACTGTCCCAAACGCGGACCTGAGCTCAATAACCAAACCGGGCTCACAAGATTATCGCCGCCTACCGAGCCAGGGTAGCACACGCGCATAACCTTCCCTCTTTGGAGGTACCGACAAGAGGCAAGACAATAGACCAAGTTAGGGCCTTCCCATAAAGACGAGTGTGGCTGCACTGATGAGCTCGGTTTAGTGGCACTATGACTCGATGCAGCCGACGGAGGAGGTTGTCATTATTAAGTCACATTTGTTAATCATTGCGATACAGTGACAATGCATGATGTAACAACTATGGAAACATAACAACCTATCTCCATATAATATCACACTGAGTCATTAGTGAAACAATATTTAAATGGCAAGTTTATCACTTACAAGCTCTAGCTGTAATTTACGACCATCTGAACCCTTGTATGAACCCGACAAATAAATCAGTAGCCACCAGAACGGTCTTTACAACTCAGATCTGGGACGTTACTGGAATAACTCAACCACTGCTCAAGACGGCTGAAAAGCAGCTCAGAGCATGAGATAGTGCTGATAAAAAGAATGTAGCGGTTCCCTAAGACGGCTGGAAAGCAGCTCAGAGCATGGGGTCACTGCTACAAAAAGAAACTCAACAGCTGCCCGAGATGGCCGAAAAGCAGCTCAGAACATGGGCCAGTTGTTGAAGAGAGAAATATAAAGTCGGCATCCACCCCGGACGGCCGGAAGCAGCGCAGAACACAGGCGTGGTGCCGTAAAAAAAAGGCAAGGGTTCATCAGAGTCACATATAGCTCACCACTGTGCACCCGAGCATAAACATGTTCATTAATTAAACACACAAGAATAACATAGAAGCAATGCTTTAGGGCATATATCAAATGGTCGGCTTGCCTGGGGGTCGATGAATTCACTGGAGAGAAGTGTGATCACCTCGCGGAAGAATTCACCGGAAAAGATTCCCTCTCAAAGGGGCTGAATATAGGGCAGGGGTAAAATGGGCATTTTCAGAAAGTGTCAACATTATGAAAGTGACATTATCGGAACGGTCTCGACGAACAGAGAACGTGGGCTTTGGAATCACCTGAATCGGAGTTGCGGTTAAAAAGTTGTGGCCGTTCGTTCGTTAGGCAGAAAACAAACGAAAATGTGTTCATTTCTGCGCCTAACTGATGAACGTCCGCAAACTAGAGGTTTCGTCCGGCGGGGTTAAATAGAAAATGCATTTACTGCAAGTACGCTTTACCGCACAGAAAACGTATTCTGGCCCGTAGCCGCAGCTGAATACGCCTTCAACCACAGAAAACGCAAAGTCCAAAATGCGCCTTCACTTAAACACGTCAGCGGGTCCGAGTCAACGCTTGTGTGGCTGCCAGGTGGGGTCCGCGGGGAGGTGGGGCCCGCTAGCAGGCCGTCTTCTTCGACCTCGCACGCGCGCCCGCGGGGCAGAGGAGGTCGCGCGCTCCGGCGACTGTCCCGTGCGACTCCGGCCGCCTCCGGTGGAGCTCGGACCACCGGAGTGACCGGGAGGACGAGGCGCACCCGCCTGGGCGCCTCACGCTCGCCGGGGAACGCAGGGCCGAGCGAGGCCACAGCCGCGGCAGACGACGGCGACGTCGTGGTAGGTCACGGCGATACGACCACGGAGAGGAGAAGGAGAAGAGCGCCGGAGATTCGCATGGTCCTAGAGGTCTCTCTGGTGAAGAAATGAGGAGGGGAGGGGCTCGGACATGCTCGAATTCGGGCCATGGGAGGCGACGGCCATGGCGGCGGTGGGCGGGGAAGAAGGGCTCCGGGGCTCCATTTGATGGGCGAGGGGGGTACTGGGAGGAAGGAGAGGAGGTGGGTGAGCTCGACAGGGCTCGGGGCATGGTTATTTATAGCCGGTCGAGGCCATTGGATAAGCACGGCCGCTCCGGTGAGCTGGCCGGCGTCTAGAGCCTGCAAGCGACGTGGCTGGACGGTTCCCGGCGTCGGGGAGCGGCCGACCTGACGAGAGGCAGAGGGAGGCGACAGCTCGGGAGGAAGGGGCCGACGGGAGAAGAAGACGACGGCGTCACAGGCGGGACAGTGTCAAGGCGGCGTTTGCCATGGCACGAGGAGGAAGAGAGAGGAAGGGGAGAAGGGTCCAGAGGGGGTACGTGGGTGGCGCGGAGACGATGGACATGGCCAGACAAGCGAGGGCTGGCCGGAGGTGACTGCACGGAGCAAGCCGAGCGCAGAGCGCAGTTTTGGCCATGCTCTACATGTGATCACCACGTGCACATCGCGCCTAGGCCACGTCTTTGACACCAAACCATGTCTGGTGTATGACTCAGCGCTCAAATGGATGGGTTATGTCACTTTAAGGGCTAGGATAGGCCTGGGTGGTTCAATATTGTCCAAAACAGTTTCTAGACAGAGATTTGGACAGGATGCTGTGGTCAGACAGGTGTGCCAATGAGCTGGGAAAGTTGTCACAGGGAAATGAGATAAGAAGGAGCACCTGCTGGAGAAATTTGAAGCCATTTGGAAATGGTTTGCACACACTTCCTTTGCAATGCAAATTTTGGTCCAGAACCTGGACTTTGAAGCTGTGCTCAAATGGATCAACGAAATGAGCTGAATTTTTGTGTAGGGTGATGATTTGGCGCTATGGAGGCACTGGTAAAATTTCACCTCATTTGGATATACCAAAATGGCACTTCCTTCACAGAGCTAGAGTCTGGACTGAAATCAAATGGAATTTTTGGGAGAAATTGGCTAGATAAAATGATGTTAATTTTTGCATGCTCACATCATATTGGGAATGTGAGGTCCTGGATTAATTTCAAGAACTGTGGAGCAATCTAAAATATAGTTGCTTCACAACCTCAAAATTGGTCCAGAAACAAAAACTGGATGATGCTCTCAAACTTTGAACTGTCGAACTTGGGTTCTTGATGTAAATGGCGAAGATATGGGTAGGAGATGCTCCACAAATTATTTGGGATTTTTCCTGGCTACCAAAATGGTAGCTCCTTTGGAAAGTGCCCAAAATGCAATATTGGCTTTAAATAGGAAAATGCAATTTCCCTTATTTAATTATGGCCAATATTTTTATGAGAGATCAATATGATCACAAAGAATATCTCCACAAGTTTTCATAAACTTTGGAGATGGATAGATATTTTTCTGGATTTAATTCCTTTAAACCACAGAAAAAGGAATTAATTTTAAATGAAAAATATTGCAAATGACTTGGCAATATTTTTGCATATCCAGGGTTTACAAAGATAGGATGATCACTGGGAAAAGTTTGGAAGGCAACAGATCAAAGGAAATTGGGGTTCCTTTGTAACGGAAGGAATTAGGGTTTCCCTTCCGGTAGATCGGAGAGTAGGGTTTCGACGGAAAAACCCTGAGAATATAGTTTGAGTGAGAGAATCTCTGGATGGATAGGAATGGCAAGGCTATATGACCATCTTCATATACCCAAGAGCGAGAGAAAATCCGATAACATCGAGAGAAAAAAAGACGGAAGTCAAATCCCGCGAAGGAAAAATCGGGGAGCGAAAACCAGGGTGTCACACAATATTACCTACTTGCATGCATGGTGGAAATATTGAATCTAATGCAATGAAAACATGGGTTTATCAACAATATGATCAAATGTGACTTGCCTTGTACTGTTGATGAAGATATTCGCACTCACAATTCTGGATAACGAAACTATTCGCACTCCGGACAATCTATAGTGTTCAAAGAAATCACGAATAAATAACCATCACTCAAATAAAACCAAAATAAAAGAACCTAATAAAGCTTCAACAATAGTAGCATAACAGTAGTTATTTATTTCTACAAGCTAATAGGATCACAATGCAAAAGGAATCAATCAATTTGGATTGAAGGTCTGGAAGATATAGCCTCCGGAATATTCAAATTCAAAAATAAATTTGAACAGTGGGTAATAGTATTGAAATATGGAATATATACTGATGCAATGGATAGGATTTGACATGAGTTCAATATGCAAAAAGAATCACTTGAATAGGTGCTACGGTTTGCAAAATATGACCATATGATGGTTTGAATTCAAATTTGAATTGCTCAAATTTGAAAAGTTTGAACAAGTGAAATATTTGTAATACTGGATAGTAGAGATCAATACGAACCAGTAGGAAAAAGAATCACCTAAATTGGATTTATAGATCTAAAGATATGCTAAAAGAAAAACTTGAATAGAATGTGAAATTGAAAACAGTATATTTCGGCCGATCGTAGCAGAGGTGCCATGTGGCGTGCTCTGATTGTCTCTGGGCTGGTTTCTGTGAAACTAGGCGGCGGATAGCCGGACGCTAACAGAAAACGGTTTGGCATGCAAAATAAGAAAAACAGATCTAACCTAGACGGTTAGATCTCGATCTGACGGTTAAGAGATGTACGCTGCTGGCTCTGAACGGCAGACAACCGCTAACTAATGCGAACCGATTCGAAAATAATGAAAAAAAACGATCTAATCCTCGTCGTTTATGCAAGATCTAATGGTTGACGGTGGCTGAAGCTTACAGTGGTGGTGGTCGACGACGAGGCGGCACGGGCGTCAGCGGTGATGGCGCTCCGGTGGTCGACGGCGTTGACGGCGTGGACGGGTGGATGCGGCGGAGCGAGGGGGTCTCGATGGTGGGGTCAATGGAGCTCGGGGACGTCGGTGGAGAGCGGGGCAACGACGACGGAGCTAGGGTGAGGTACGGCTCCGGCAGCGGACGAGCGAGCTCAGGGCAGCTTTTGTAGACGAAAAGAAGGGCAAAACTATGTCAAAACGAAGAGTGATGGTGAGAGGAACCAATGTAAGGAGGGAGGGGTCTCGAAGACGCTCACCGATGTTGGAATCTTCTGGTGAAGATGGTTCGGGCGGTGAAAATCCAAACGACGCGTGCGTGCAGTACGGGTGGACATGGGCGAGGTTTTAAGGGGGAATCGAGAGAGGAAGGTGCAGGGTTTTATAGGGACAAGTCCTTGGGGAGGGGGTCGACTCGGGGACGTGATCCCGATGAATCCGAGATTCGGTGGCGCGTCAGGCGTGCTTTGGTGTGGCATGGCATGGAGAGGAAAAAGAAGGTGGCACGGGGCCCGCTTGGCAGTGAGAGGAAAGGAGAAGGAAGGGAGCGGGCGACCGTGGGAGAGGAGGTTCGGCGCGGGTGGAGTTGGCCTGGGCCGTTTCGGTTAGTTGGGCCGGCGGCTTGCGCCTGGCCTGGTGGCTGGATTTGTTTTTTTTCTTTTATAAAAATAGTAACTTTTTCTGATTTCTATTTACAAAAACAGTAAAACACAGAAATAGCATAGCAAATTAACTAGGAAAAATTCCAGAAAATTCACATAAATATATGGGTTTATTTAGGACCGTGTGAACTATTTTTCTGGCCTAAACTGCAAACTTTTGAGAAAACAAAATATATACTTTTTGCTAGGCTTTTATTTAGGCAATAAAAACATTTTCAAACAAAATACAAATAACTCAAAATTTATTTCAATCTCTTTTTCCATCCTTTTACTTCTGGTTTGAAGAAGTCATATTTTCTTCTCTCTTTAATTTTATTTGAATGGATGAAAAGGTATTTGAAAAACATCAAACTTGCCAAATTCAAAAGTGAACCAAAATCTTCCAACTCTTTAATTTTGAAGGAGTCCTATTACCTTCTCTCAATTAACTTTGAGTTCGATTTGTTTAAATATAAAATTCAAATAAGATCCAAAGGAAATATTTGGGAAAGTCCTTTTATTCCCTCTCAATTTAATATTCATTCAAACATTCAAAAAGTTTCAAATTCCACTCAATTTCAAACAACAATCACACAAGCAATCATTATTACTTAATTAATATAATATTCCAAAATTTAGAATTTTGGGATGTTACAATCCTACCACCCTTAAAATGAATCTCGCCCTCGAGATTCGGAGAGGCTAGAAAGAAAAGGTTAGGTTTGGGGTCTTCTTGAAAATCCATTTATCGTCACCAGGTCTGGGGTGCTACCACCCTTAGAAGCAAAGTTACAATTCTATCAAAACTCATGTACTTCCTCCTTAGTGTTGACAACATTGGTCTTCTCACATATCTTGCGATAACTCCTTTATTAATGCCCTTCTTGTATAGGCATAACATTTTTCTCAAAATCTTGAGTCCTTTCATCAAAATAAGGTTCTTTCGAGACTGGATCTTCTTGGCTGACAGGTCTAGCGCCAATGCTAAACAACTATCAAAAATCTCATGGTGGTCAAGAAATACGGGTTACTGCAGGAAAATGGGCTTGGCCTTTTCTCACCGTATAACCTACTGTTGGCAACGGTTGCCTTATACAAGGATTTCTCGTCATACCATTCTAAGGTTTAAATAGGGTTTGACAATCGTCGTCTCTCTATTATGGGTCAGTCACTCTAGGTTTACCATTCCAAATAGCAAGAGAAATGATAAGAGTAAGTCATCATGGTGGCCAAGCCATGTCGCACCCAAATCATTACCTTGTTTATGGTTTAGCGAATCTCGCATTCTAACACTCGGGCATCTTCACAAGCATTGCAGATTTCTCCTGTCCATGAACTAAGCTCGGATAAATCCATCGATTCTGCAAGCCCAACAAAACATCTATCGTTTTCTTCACAACTCTCGGGTTTACATAAATTCCTATGAAATGTCTGCTGATGAAATCATAGCTTCTTTCAGATTTCTTCCTTCAACAAGGTTGTGCTTGCTCCTTATCAGATCCTGGGGCCTGTGGGTTATGGGCCCACTTCAACACTTGTATAGTTTTAACTCGTCTTCGGGTTTACATCTGATCCATATTCCAACATTAAACTTTCTTAGTTTTTTTTCTTAAATCCAATTGTACTTCATTCCTTCATACTCTTGGGGTAAACCATCATATCCTCAAACAAAACTCGAACTTATTTTGTCCAAACTCCTCTCTTTGGACATGCATGAATAACATATTTTTCTCCATTGATCAAGTGGTCTTACAAGGTACTACCACCCTTAAAATAAAATGCACTAGTTCATCCATAGACCATATTCCTCGTATCTCCAAACATGATCACAATCATTGTTTACAGAGTATCAACTCATCACATACAATTCAACAATTGAGATCATGATATATCAACTTTATTGATTCATGAATCATTACAATATTCAAGACTTCCATTACATAAATCAACTCCATATCCTCATGAAAATAAGAGTGCTTCCTACTACACTTATTACCGATATCAAAATCTTAACTACTCAGCTCCAGCTTTCTTCTTTTCTGGACATTTATTAGCATAATGTCCTGCTTCCTTGCAGCGAAAACAGATGACTTTCGACAAGTCTCGGGGCTTCTTGGTGATTATATATGCTCCTTGGGTTCTTGGCTCCTTTTCTGGACACTTATCGGCGTAGTGACCTAAATTCTTGCACTTGAAACATGTGATATGGCTTAGGTCCTTATGTGTAGAAATTGGGTTGTTCTGGGGATACATCCTCTTTCTCTTCCTGGACTTTTTTGTACAAATCAGATCCTCTATTTCCTGTGGGTCATACTTCACTTCTACTGTCGGGAATTCTCCTAGATACTCTTTTCCCTTCCTCGTGCAATACTGTGAAATATGTCCTTCTTCTCCACATGAATAGCATGGCTTGGTGCAAGGTTTGATTGGGTTCTCTTCAGGTGTATCTTTAACATCTTCCTTCATCACAGGTACTTCCGTATGTTTTCTAAGGGATCCTTTCATTCCTTCTTTCTGTTGCTGGATAGTTTGTTGTACCATGGGGTAAATGTGACACTGAGTAGGGTAGTGGGTAGTTCCTTCACACAAGAAACAAGTTACCTGCATAGTTGGGCATTCTTCAGCTGAGTGATTTTCTTTACAATGAGGGCATCCAAGCATCCTGGTGTTCTTCATGGGAGCGTCCTATCTCTCCACAGATCTTGCATGCACAAGGTTTCTTTATTTTACTGTCACAGGGTTTCTGGATAAGATGAGACCTTAGTAGCGTTATCTTGAATTCATCCCAAGTTTTTGCTCCATTCCATCCTTGTATAGCTTGATGCTTCTTCCACCAGGTGTAACATCCTGATTCTCGGAATGTTTAAGAAGTTTTCCAAAAATAAGGGCGAGAAAATTTCGTTTGTTTTATTTGTTAACAAAGATTAAATTGGACTTTTATAATTGAAGGATTTAATTTGAACTAATGTGAACCTAAATTAAAATTTGTGTTTAGCTCTTTTCTTTTAATCGGATTTTATTTTCTCTTCTTTGGCATATTAAAATATGCGCCATTGCACTGTGTTTGGTCTTCTGAAATTCGTTTGATTTTTGTTCAAGCTTCTATTCCTTTTCTAGATTTTCTAGAGAGGAAACTCAATTTATTTTCCCTCTATCAAACTCTGTACACAATTCCCTTGAACCAACATCTCTCTCCTTTTCCAGGGTTCAGCCCACTGTTTTATTTTTCCTTTCTCAAGTCGCATGGGCCTAGCCAATCTATTTTTTTTATCTTCTTTTTCCCTCCTCCCTTCCTTCTCCTAATGGGCTGGCCGAATTGGCTCATGGCTCCCTCTCTTTTTTTCATGGTAATACGTGTCTCATTCATATCATAAAGATCAAAGTACAAGTCACGTAAGGACCAACATGACAAAACTGAAAAGATAGTAGAACATCTGTGAGTTTGACACCAACGCCCGTCATCTGCCTTCGGCACCACCACAGCAGTCACCGAAGAAAAGAATGACGGATCACCTCCTCACCCGAGCTCGACGCGGCTCCATCGCTGATATGCAGCTTTGCGGACCTCCAAGGTGGCTCACCAAAAGTGAAGCCCTTGCCGTTGAACGAATCAGACCGGGGCAACACCTCGGACACGCCATCGAAATCTAGATCTGGCACCCCACCACAACTAAGACGGCGAAGGAGAAAACCATACCTATCGTCCACGAACCCAGCACACGTTCCGTCTTCCAGATGTCGTCAATGCAGACCACAATCTGCATCCGCTCCTGGACTACCTCCCAACCTCCGCGTCGACGCTGGAGCAGACGTCGTCGTAACGGCGGACCCCGAGGACACATGTCCACCACGAGGATGCCGCCGCCGCCACGCCATCCTTGCTTGAACAGACTGGTTTCCAAATCCATCCCCAACCATAGGACCGATGGCCTCATCAGGGAAGGATTCGAAGAATCTTTATTCAGCACCGTCATCGTCGTCGCCAAAGCCAAAATGATGAACGGCCTAAAAAACCTAGACTACGAGGGAGTAAAAACGATCCACACGTGTGGATCCGGCGACCCCCCTCACCACTGACGACCGAGGTCGCCGGCGGAGGGGAGCCGCCGGAGGACGGCGCTGGGAGATTGGCCTCTCTTGGCGGCGGCTAGGGTTCCAGCCGCCAGGGACAAGAAAAATTAACTACGTTGGCCCTCTTTGACATCCAAGCTCATGGCTCCCTCCCTCCCGATCTCCTCTTCTCTTTCTCTTCCTCTCTCTACGTTCCTACTCCACAAAGAAAGGATACGTACACCCCATGAAGGAAGCCCCTCCTCTAACTCCCTTTAATTGCTACTGTTTACAAATCTGAAAATTAATAAACTGGCTCATCTCTCCCATGAGCGAGCGCCTCTTCTCCTCTTCTTTGTACGTTCTCAACCTACAGAAGAGAAACAGCCAGACAGTCAGTGCATACTTTCATTGCTGCCCTCTTCCAATTCCCATAAAGCTCATCCATTTGCAAAACTGAGGGCACCATTAGAAACCCCTCTACCTCCTCTTCCGTTCCCGCAACAACCCCTGCCCTATCCCATTTCAGTTCTCTCAATATTTCTCCTTGAACAGCTGCTGTCCATGGACGCCGGTGCTTGATTCCGGTGACGTAAGCCATCTCCATCCGAATCCTTGCGCTAGGATCTCCTCCTCCACGCCGTGAATCCATTCAAAGAAGAAAGAACGCGATCCGTTGACCACACGTGCAGAATTCCGCATGTCCGTCCACACTGTTTGTCGAGTTCATCGCATCGTTCCGTCAAACTCGGTGAGCCACTGTCCAGTTCCTATTGCACACCTTCTAGACATCACTCATGTTATCTCCTAGACATCATAGCTTCCCCTACTTTTGTCGTTGGGCGCGTCGATGCTATCCATCGCATGAACCAAATATTATAGGAATATTTCCATCGTTTTTGCTCATCGTTTGATCTTGATCCCAATAGAGTAAATGTTTTAAGTAGTTATGGGAACCCGTTGGTGGAGTTAGATCGCTTGTCCATCAACCGAGTTTTAGCATAGGTTTTATCGTAGTTGTTTTTGTATAGATACCAAGGGTGTTTTGTGTTAGATGAACTTTTCCATCGAGATGTTATATTTTTCATGTCTCTGCCTATGCCTAGGAGTCGCTCCTAATTATTTCATAAGGTTAGGAGTAAAATATGATTTACCAGATTTAATTTACCTTTGTTTAAATTGTTAAAATAGTTGTACGTTGTTTCGGATCGATAATTTGTGGTAGTATGTTTTTTTTGCATGCGTAACTTTTTTTTGTGAAATATTACCATGCATAGTAGTTGATTGGTGGACTTTTGCGTTGGTATGTTACTGCTCATATGTTCGTGTTATGCCTAGGAGTGTATTCTATTGGTCTCATAGTTTTGGGTGTGACATATGACTTGTTAGATTTATTTGTTTACCGATTACAATTATTTAATAATTGTCCAACATGTTATTTCATGTTGATAATTTTTATTTTGTGCAATATGTAGTAATATGATATGCATATTTACAAGTTTTGCGAATTATTACCATGTGTAGGTTTATGTAGAAGTATTCTAACCTTGCGTGATTATGGAATATTTCATGTTTCAATTATTTCCATTCTTCTTTAGCATGAAGATATCTTAGATATTGTTTACACATTCATGTTCATCCACGTAGCAAGTGTGTTATATATATTTGAAATCATGTCATACCTATGATAGTTGTTTGTCAATCTATTATATTTGTTATTTAGTTTCTTTATAGTAGTTGTCATGAATTTGTGGGTCAACTTAGGACATAGTCGTGCTTGCGGCGCATTTCTTGTTATAGGCCTATTATTAGCATTTTGATTATGTGTGACACCATGGTTTAAGGTCACTTTCTTACTTCCCTATGTTGTGTGACAAGACATTTGTGTTATACTTTAGTAGCAACTTTTGAGTAGTTGTTAACCATGTTTTGTAGATGTTTGCTATCTAAGATTACATGGCTAGTTCTTTTATATCATAGATATTTTTTGTGTTTCTATTGTCGAATCTATGCTCTTAGCATATAGCTTTATCTTATTCATGTTTGGGTAATTATCCGATGTCTTTTGTTTACCTAGATCAATATCTATGCATGCCTAGTTGGTCGCCATGACATGCACTTACTCAAAGTAGAATGCATGTTTTGATTTCATAGCTACCATATGTTATATGATTGTTTATTTGCTTTGTAAGATCATGCATATGGTTAGCCTTGATTATTAGTAGATATGTAACACCCCGATTTTTGGCCCTTTCTTTTTCTTTTGGATTTCTTCGAATTTTTATTTGGAGTTCTTTTTCCGTGGCTATGCGGTCTTGAAACCTGGGAAGATATTCTCTCCTGCCACTTCCCAGTGGCTTGTCATTCTCAAATCTATCCCAAGGCCATGTCATTTCCATCTTAGCCCAACCCCAATTTTTATTTATTGGGAATATTCCTTTTTCTATTAAAGGAATAACCCTGTCTGCCCTAGGTTGTGAAGCAACCTACATTTCTGTCTTCCATAAAATTCCCACAAAATTCTCATAAATTATTTGGACCATATCTTCCACAAATATGTCAAAACCCATACTTGCCTAGTTCAAAAATAATTCAGGAATATTCATTTCCTATTCTGTCCAGTATGGCACTTTGAGAAGGAAGTGCTATTTATCTTTTCTTGATTGCCCTAAAAAATAATTTTGGGCATTCTTTCATATCCAAATAATTGCCACATGCCAAAATTCTGCTCCATTTGCCTAGTAAATCTTCCTCAGCAAATTTCCAAAGTTTCTGTCCAGAGGGAAGCTTTGTGAAGGAAGTACTAGCTAGGGTTATCCAAATGAGTTGAAATTTTGGGAGATCATCCATATGATCAAATAATAACTCTCCACCAAATTTCAGCTCCATACAACAATCTATGTGAGCACACCTTCAAATCTTGATTTCTGGTCACAATTTCAGTTTGTGAAGCAACTACATTTTATATTGCTTCATAAAATCTGAAATTAATCCAGTACCTAAATATCACTATATTCATTGAACATGCCAAAATTCACATCATTTTGTCAAGCCATTTTCTCTACAAAATTCCCCCAAGTTTCTGTCCAGTGAGGAGCATTGTGATGGAAGTACCATTTATACTTATCCAAATGGGATAAAAAAATTATGGTGCCTTCATATGCCCAAATCATCATCCTCCACCAAATTTAAGCTCAATCAAAGCATCCATGTGAGTGCTACTTCATGATCAAGTTTCTGGACCAGTTTTTGCAGTTGTAAAGCATCTATGTTAAATACTGGTCCAAATCTTTTCAAAATTCACAATATTGTAGTCCTTCCTACCCTAAACCCCCGAGACATCCTGGTTATCCCTTATCCCATTTATTTTGACCACAACTTCATGATCTAGTTTGCTACAGCAAACTTCTGTTGATGCTATCCATTAGCACAAATCCGCTTTTTTCGTTCCATCACTTTAGAGAGGCCCCATGCTAAAAGGACTACACGCTAGACTTGTTTTTATTGACCAGAGCGCACCGCATGCGCCTGTGCACGCGGTGACCACGCTGTTTGCAAGCGTTGGGCGCGCTCTGTTCGTCGTTTAGCTCTGGCCTCTCCTCTGCTTGTCGTTCTCGCGTGTCCCAGCGTGTCCCAGAGGTTCGTGGCAGCCTCACGCTCACTCTCCCGCCCCTGGTCCCCTCCTCCTTCGCCCTTCTCGCACCACGGTAGCTCCGGTCGCGTGCGCACAGTGCCTAGTGGCCGACCGGACTTCGCCGCTACCGTGTCTGCCCTCCTCTGGCGCTCCACTAGCCTTCTCCCATAGCCATCCACGCCCGCCCGCATGCGCATGCGTACGCGGTCGCGCCAGAGGCTTCGACCGCGCGTCCGCGGCGACTTCTGGCTACGGCATCGTCGCCCGGCTATATATAGCATGCCCCGAGGCCTACCGAGCACTCCATTCGCCTCTCCACTCCCCTAGCAACTTCCCGGACCTCTCAAATCATCCCCGGAGTCCCTCCTTGCTCGCCATTGCCGCCGCCAGACTCCGCTCAAATATGAGCAAGTCCGAGCCCCTTCCCTCCTCCTCTCCCCACGAGAGGCCCTCACGAGCCCCCTGGAGCTTCCCCGCCCTTCCCCTCCTCTTCCGGTGGCCTGCGACACCGTACCCAGACTTGGCCGTGGCCGCCATCTGCCGCGGTCGTCGCCCCGCTCGTCTCGGTGATCCCCGGCGGCCGTGTCATACCCAGAGGGGTGCGACATCCTCTCCGCATCTCCCCGGTGGCCGGGACGCCTCTGGAGATGGCCGGAGTCGGCCGGGCGAGCGCCGGCGCCGGCGACCTCCTTCTGTCTGCGAGAGCGCATCGGGGAGGAGAAGAAGGAGGCGGGAGGAGAGAGAGAGATGGTGTGGGGCCCACCTGTAAGCGACACAGGGCCGGGCCCAGGCGCATAAGTGGAGACGTACTCCCCGGAGTGCGCTTTCCCTTTTCTCGAAACGTATTCGATTGTTGTTCCAGGAGAAAATACGCTTTCACTTCACCGAAAGTGTATTCCCATAAATACGTTTTCTCTTTTTCAGCTGCCGGCTGAAACGGTTCAATTGCGGATGTTCGTCCGTTAGCAGCATAAATGAATATTTTTATTTAATTTTCTGCCTAAGTTACGAATGGACGTATCTGGACAACTGTGACTCCGATTTAGGTGATTCCAAAGCCCATGATCTCAGTTCGTCGAGCCCGTTCCGATGGTATCATTTTCATGAGGTTGTCACACTGTGAAAATGACCATTTTGCCCTTGCCCTTAAAACAGCTCCGCCGAGAGGGAAACTTTTCCGGCGATTCTTTCCGCGAGTTCATCGCACCTCTCCCCGGTGAATCCATCAACCCCAGGCAAGCCACAACAGCCACTTGCATGATGGCATTGCAGTAACCATGGTTTCCACTTGAATATTTAAATAATTGTTTGCTCATTTAATAATTTTGAATGCTTCGAATATGCTTGTGAATCCATGTACATGCTTATGCCATGTTCATTTTCATCTAGTAAGTGATATGATTAATTGCTAATGTTATTATTATGTTTCATTCTTGTAATCATTTCCGATGCTAGTGATAACAATATGCTCATATGAATAGTTAGGGTTTGTTATGAAAATACTTGTTATATTCATGATCATCATTATGCCATGCTCATTTGCATCCCGTAGACTAAATGATTTATCATTGTTGATGTAATGATGTCAAATAGTTATGTTGCCCTTCCATGGTTACACTAATATCATGCTCATATGCATTATTATTTCATTATGTTATTATGACTCAGCTCATCACCATTCAAGTTGAACCTGACATTAATCGAACTTGAACAAATCTGTTGGCTGAGTCATGGTGCTACCGAATCGAGCTAACCAGTGCAGCCACACTTGCCTTATGGGGCCCCCTGATTCGGTCTATTTTCATGCCTCTCGCCGGTGCCTCCTACTAGGGAAGGTTATGGGTGCGCGCTACCCTGATCAGGTAGGCGACCATAAGCCTTGTGTGCCCGAGTTGTATGGATATCCGAGGTCCCCGTTTGGGACGATGTTATGTTTTGGCCATGACGGTGGCAGCCACAGAAGTGGCGCATGTCACGAGTTGACATCAGGGCCACCCAAGACATAGCCCAAAGGGGAGTTTGTCGGAGTGGCCGGGAGAGTGTCATGCAATAGATTGGTTTTGTCGGAATATCGTTGGTCCACCCGAATGGGAGCATGAGGCCATGAGTTTCGTAGTGTGGGTACAGTGTACTAACCTCTGTAGAGTGTATAATCTATCGATAGCCGCGTCCTCGGTCATGGACACAGTTCGTAGTAGGTCACACTATGGGTCAACAGAAATAATAACCTGGATAATTAACAACCTTGGTTCCATGAGAAAGAAGTTGGCTGATCTTTATGTGGTCATGCGATGATCACAGGTAGAGATCAAGCTCCGTGTGGTCATGTGATGATCACGATGGTATAGTTGATACCGAGCTTGGTTCATCCTGAGGTAATCATGTGATGTTCACGACGGTAAGTTTGTTACCTATGGTGGTTATGAGATAACCTCCGAGCAGAGTAAGTTGGTCCATGAAACCTTAAACGTCAACCCCCTTGCATGCTATTGTTAGTATCATCATGTTCATATCATGAGTAACATGTACATGCCATGCTCACTCTCATGTTGATTCTAGTAGCATCATGTTCATCAGTGGTAATTAACCTGTAAATGCCATGCTGTTGTTTGTCTTGATTGCTTTGGTTGGTGTGAGCTTGCGAGTACATTCAAAGTACTCACCTGGCGTGTCATGCCAGATTGCAGGTCATGCCGTGATTGATTGCTTGTCGAGGATCCCGAGGTCGCGCTGTAGGATGCGTCCCAGCCAGAGTCTCTGCGGAGTGGAGTTCATCACCGTCAACGTTGTTCCGCTGCTAGTATTTATTCCGCTTCGAGGTGTTCCGCTGCTAGCATAGAGCTACCTTAGCAGGTGAAGTGTCGCCGTGCCCTGTAACCTTTGTAATATCGGACCTTTGTACCCCATTTATTCATAATAAAGAGCTGATTTGTTCTATGCCAAGAAGTGCCGTATTCTAGAAGACTTGATCTCTGGGCTGGAATACGGGGTGTTCCGGTCTCTCTAAACCGGGGTGCCACAGCGATTGGTATCAGAGCAGGTCTGGCTATTGGACGCCCTAGCCCACGCGAGTGTTAGAAACCGGTAGTTCAGAGTCTAGTCGGTTTGCTGCATTTGATTGCTGCATTTGTTTGTCACATAGCATGCATATAGACTCATTATATTGTCACTAACGGTTGATCTTGTGAGTGTAGGTGGCATCGGTTTCGATCCAATACCTGCACTCTCCTGTTTTGCATTCTTGCTCTTTGGTGTTTGGTGTCATCTCTGTCCCAGCGGAGTAATGCCGAGATGCCTTGTGGTGTCCATCACTTGCAGGACAGATGCACAGGTATCGCGCCAATATATCTTTCCGCCAGCCACCTATCGTTTCGGTGGTAGACATGTTTCTACCCCGGATCTTGCCATCCAACTCACCGCTTTGGCAACCCTTACTGGTCTTCGTCACCAAAAAAAGGGGCAATGCTGCAGACCCTGCTTTCCACCGCTATCCTACCTTGTCACCCCCTTTCCCTGGATGAGTACGGTTCCCTTCCGTCCGCTTGATGATGATGTGGCCATGAAATCCGTGTCTCGCTACATGATCACCGAGTCCATCCTCATCTCTAAGCCGGTCCAGATGCAATCGATGCTGAGCCAGCGCTTGGTGTAGCTTCGTTTACACCCCCCCCCACATGTTGATCCACTATCGTGCACACCGCCACAGCATGTTAGATCGTAGTACTGGAGTTTCCTCGAGAATTGTGTGCTTAAATAGGCATGCATAGTGAGGTGAATAGCTGTAAAAGGTGATGTTGCTTGTATGTAATCTTGATGCTCTGTGTGCTTTTGTTTAGTCGTTTCTTTTTCCTTCTTTCTTTGGGCCTTCGGTGTTGCCTTACTTCCCCTTATGAAAGTTGCTCATCAACCGACACCGGACTCGAAGAATCAGTGAGGATTTCAAATATTTTGAAGCACATCTAAACAGTATGGAATTATCAGTGGACTGCATTGTATTGGGAATATCTGATCTGAATGCAAATGCTATCCTAGATTGATTATCAGCATCAAGTTTACATCAGTGTGCAACCATCACAATCGTAATGAACTAGCTGGAAGACAATTGGTGTGCAAGACAACAGTACATCTCCAGTCAAAGGAATATCAAGGATATATATATATATATATATATATATATATATATATATATATATGGCATTCAGTCCGCACACTATAGTGAGAAGCTTCTGGTGTAAGAAAATCCAGTCTTCCTCCGCACGCTACCAGGGAAGCTTACGATGCAAGGTCCCGCAATCTTCCTCAGTACGATATGTGGATAACTTCCAGGGTAAGATACTCAGTCTTCTTCCGTAAGCCACCGCAGAAAGCTTCAAGCATAAGGTAGCGAGTCTTCCTCAGTAAGCAACCAAGGGAAAAGCTTCTGAGGTACGGTACCCAGTCTTCTTCAGCACGCTATCCCGGCAAAAGCTTTGAGCATAAGCTATTCAGCCTTCCTCAGCACGCTACTCTCGATGGCTTCCAACCCAAGCTATCCGGTCCTCGTCAGTACGACACTACAAACAGCCATCGACATTAGTACAAGATGTTACCCAGTGAGTTGATAGTATTTGGCAATGCACCTCAAGAATCAGATCCGCAACAGTTTGGTCAGAAACACGAGCTACTCAGGACCCAAGTGGCTGCCTTGGGAATCAAATGCTCAGATACACATGCTTCCATACATATTGTGAACATGCGACCAAAGTCATGCAAGTCACTCATACGATGATGCAAGCACGTGGTTATCAAGGCCAGCTTCCTCACGCCCGACAAGGCGATGTCGTTAACCATTGTCACTGCCATGTATGATTGACCTCAACAGTGAGCTCCATACAAGTAACTGTGAACCTGGTATATGATTCTGATGAACCTTGCTTACCTCTTCCTGGTAACGGCACCACACCTGTGTTCTAAGCTACTTTTGGCCATCCAGGGTGGATGCCAACTTTATATTTCTCTTTTCTACAACTGGCCGTGTTCTGAGCTGCTTTTCGGCCGTCTCGGGCAGCTATTGAGTTTCTTTTTGTAGCAGTGACCCTATGCTCTGAGCTGTTCTTCGGCCGTCTTAGGGAACTGCTACATTCTTCTTATCAACACTGTCTCATGCTCTGAGCTGCTTCTCAGCCGTCGTGAGCCATGGTTGAGTTATTTCAGTAATGTCCCAGATCTGAGTTGTAAAGACCGTTCTGGTGGCTACTGATTTATTTGCCGATTTCTTGCAAAGGTTCGGATGATCATTGCCCTACAATTAAAGCTCGGGAGATGATGAACTTGCCAGTTAAGCGTTGTTGCACGGTCATAGGATAAGGATAAGGATAAGGTATGATTACCGGAATATTACGCCTGACCGCACCTATGGTCACACGAAGGATTAAGGGTATATAAGGCCAAGTTCTTTCAGCAACAGTTTCAAAAAAGAAAACAATAATGAAGGAGCAAGACCGGCAATACAGGTGTGGTAATCGTTGCCCGAACAACATGGTACGGATACCCAAGACAGGGGAGTCCGCCAAGATGATTCAGAAATCCCTGCAAGTAGTCAGATTCCGCCAAGAGAACGGTTATGATTCTCAGTATTGTTTTGTACCCGGAGGACATGCATCTACTCGAGTAACCCGATGCGAGGAGTAAAGGTTTTGTGTCCATCAAGGAAATTGCTCCCAACTCCATTGAATACTATCGGAGCTGGATAAAAGAATGTCACGTCATTTGGAAATCACTCCCGGATTTATGGAAATTCCAGTCATGATAATATCAGACGAGCCAGCAGACATAAAAGGATTGGAGTCAGCATAAGGATGAACATATGAGGTAAGATCTGTCAGAATACGGATACGGTGAAGCAAACCACCCCAGAGCAAGGCAGTCAGTCAGATGGGATTCAGAGGGAACATCAAGGAAAAGGATACCCTAGTTGGAAATGGTTTCCTTAAGTCAGAATATTCATACTTGTTCCCTGAGCAACCAAATCTCAAGGACGAGATTTATCGTAAGGGGGGTAGGTTTGTAACACCCCGATTTTTGGCCCTTTCTTTTACTTTTGGATTTTTTCGAATTTTTATTTGGAGTTCTTTTTCCGTGGCTATGTGGTCTTGAAACCTGCGAAGATCTTCTCTCCTGCTACTTCCTAGTGGCTTGTCATTCTCAAATCTATCCCAAGGCCATGTCATTTCGATCTTAGCCCAACCCCAATTTTTATTTATTGGGAATATTCCTTTTTCTATTAAAGGAATAACCCTATTTGCCCTAGGTTGTGAAGCAACCTACATTTCTGTCTTCCATAAAATTCCCACAAAATTCTCATAAATTATTTGGACCATATCTTCCACAAATATGTCAAAACCCATCCTTGCATAGTTCAAAAATAATTCAGGAATATTCATTTCCTATTCTGTCCAGTATGGCACTTTGGGAAGGAAGTGCTATTTATCTTTTCTTGATTGCCCTAAAATTTTTTGGGCATTCTTTCATATCCAAATAATTGCCACATGCCAAAATTCAGCTCCATTTGCCTAGTAAATCTTCCTCAGCAAATTTCCAAAGTTTCTGTCCAGAGGGAAGCTTTGTGAAGGAAGTACTAGCTAGGCTTATCCAAATGAGTTGAAATTTTGGGAGATCATCCATATGAGAAAATAATAACTCCCCACCAAATTTATCTCCATACAACAATCTATGTGAGCACACCTTCAAATCTTGGTTTCTGGTCACAATTTCAGTTTGTGAAGCAACTACATTTTATATTGCTTCATAAAATCTGAAATTAACCCAGTACCTAAATATCACTATATCCATTGAACATGAAAAAATTCACATCATTTTGTCAATCCATTTTCTCTACACAATTCCCCCAAGTTTCTGTCCAGTGAGGAGCATTGTGAAGGAAGTACCATTTATACTTATCCAAATGGGATGAAATTTTAATGGTGCCTTCATATGCCCAAATCATCATCCTCCACCGAATTTCAGATCAATCCAAGCATTCATGTGAGTGCTACTTCATGATCAAGTTTCTGGACCAGTTTTTGCAGTTGTAAAGCAACTATGTTAAATACTGGTCCAAATCTTTTCAAAATTCACAGTATTGTAGTCCTTCCTACCCTAAACCCCTAAGACATCCTGGTTATCCCTTATCCCATTTACTTTGACCACAACTTCATGATCTAGTTAGCTACAGCAAACTTCTGTTGATGCTATCCATTAGCACAAAGCTGCTTTCTTCGTTCCATCACTTCAGAGAGGCCCCATGTTGAAAGGACTACACGCTAGACATGTTTTTACTGGCCAGAGCGCACCGCGTGCACCTGTGCACGCGGTGACCACGCTGTTTGCAAGCGTTGGGCGCGCTCTGTTCATCGTTTAGACCTGGCCTCTCCTCTCCTCGTCGTTCTCGCGCGTCCCAGCATGTCCCAGAGCTTCGTGGCAGCCTCACGCTCACTCTCCTGCCCTGGCCACCTCCTCCTTCGCCCTCCTCGCGCCACGGTAGCTCCGGCCTTGTGCGCACAGTGCCTAGTGGCCGACCGGACTTCGCAGCTACCGCGTCTGCCCTCCTCTGGCGCTCCACTAGCCTTCTCCCATCGCCATCCACGCCTGCCCGCGTGCGCACGCGTACGTGGTCACGCCAGAGGCATCGACCGCACGTCCGCGGCAGCTTCCGGCTATGGCATCGTCGCCCGGCTATATATAGCAAGCCCCGAGGCCTCCCGAGCACTCCATCCTCCTCTCCACTCCCCTAGCAACTTCTCGGACCTCTCAAATCATCCCCGGAGTCCCTCCTTGCTCGCCACGGTCGCCATTGCCGCCGCCGGACTCCGCTCAAATACGAGCAAGTCCGAGCCCCTCCCCTCCTCCTCTCCCCACCAGAGGCCCTCACGAGCCCCCTGGAGCTTCCCCGCCCTCCCCTCCTCTTCCGGTGGCCTGCGACGCCGTACCCGGACTTGGCCGTGGACGCCATCTGCCGCGGTCGTCGCCCCGCTCGTCTCGGTGATCCCCGGCGGCCGTGTCATGCCCAGAGGGGTGCGACATCCTCTCCGCATCTTCCCGGTGGCCGGGACGCCTCTGGAGATGGCCGGAGTCGGCCGGGCGAGCGCCGGCGCCGGCGACCTCCTTCTGTCTGCGAGAGCGCGTCGGGGAGGAGAAGAAGGAGGCGGGAGGAGAGAGAGAGATGGCTTGGGGCCCACCTGTAAGCAACACAGGGCCGGGCCCAGGCGCATAAGTGGAGACGTACTCCCCGGAGTGCGCTTTCTATTTTCTGGAAGCGTATTCGATTGCTGTTCCAGGAGAAAATACGCTTTCACTTCACCGAAAGCGTATTCCCATAAATACGTTTTCTCTTTTTCAGCCGCTGGCCGAAACGGTTAAATTGCGGACGTTCGTCAGTTAGCAGCAGAAATGAATATTTTTATTTAATTTTGTACCCAACGAACGAACGGCCGTATCTCGACAACCGTGACTCCGATTCAGGTGATTCCAAAGCCCACGATCTCAGTTCATCGAGCCCGTTCCGATGGTATCAATGACCATTTTGCCCTTGCCCTTAAAACAGCTCCGCCGAGAGGGAAACTTTTCCGATGATTCTTTCCGCGAGTTCATCGCACCTCTCCCCGGTGAATCCATCAACCCCAGGCAAGCCACAACAGCCACTTGCATGATGGCATTGCAATAGCCATGGTTTCCACTTGAATATTTAAATAATTGTTTGCTCATTTAATAATTTTGAATGCTTCGAATATGCTTGTGAATCCATGTCCATGCTTATGCCATGTTCATTTTCATCTAGTAAGTGATATAATTAATTGCTAATGTTATTATTATGTTTCATTCTTGTAATCATTTCTAATTCTAGTGATAACAATATGCTCATATGAATAGTTAGGGTTTGTTATGAAAATACTTGTTATATTCATGATCGTCATTATGCCATGCTCATTTGCATCCCGTAGACTAAATGATTTATCATTGTTGATGT
The DNA here is from genome assembly GCA_039707655.1 of Elymus sibiricus. Taxonomy (NCBI): domain Eukaryota; kingdom Viridiplantae; phylum Streptophyta; class Magnoliopsida; order Poales; family Poaceae; genus Elymus; species Elymus sibiricus. The sequence continues at coordinate 240,589,789 of CM077676.1, forward strand.
AATGATGTCAAATGGTTATGTTGCCCTTCCATGGTTACACTAATATCATGCTCATATGCATTGTTATTTCATTATGTTATTATGACTCAGCTCATCACCATTCAAGTTGAACCTGACATTAATCAAACTTGAACAAATCTATTGGCTGAGTCATGGTGCCACCGAATCAAGCTAACCAGTGCAGCCACACTTGCCTTATGGGGGCCCCTGATTCGGTCTATTGTCATGCCTCTCGCTGGTGCCTCCTACTAGGGAAGGTTATGGGTGCGCGCTACGCTGATCAGGTAGGCGACCATAAGCCTTGTGTGCCCGAGTTGTATGGATATCCGAGGTCCCCGTTTGGGACGATGTTATGTTTTGGCCACGATGGTGGCAGCTACAGAGGTGGCGGGTGTCACGAGTTGACATCAGGACCACCGAGGACATAGCCCAAAGGAGAGTTTGTCGGAGTGGCCGGGAGAGTGTCATGCAATAGATTGGTTTTGTCGGAATATCGTTGGTCCACCCGAATGGGAGCACGAGGCCATGAGTTCCGTAGTGTGGGTACAGTGTACTAACCTCTGCAGAGTGTATAATCTATCAATAGCCGTGTCCTCGATCATGGACACATTTCGTAGTAGGTCACACTATGTGTCAACAGAAATAGTAACCTGGATAATTAACAACCCCGGTTCCATGAGAAAGAAGTTGGCTAATCTTTATGTGGTCATGTGATGATCACAGGTAGAGATCAAGCTCCGTGTGGTCATGTGATGATCACGATGGTATAGTTGATACCGAGCTTGGTTGATCCTGAGGTGATCGTGTGATGTTCACGATGGTAAGTTTGTTACCTATGCTGGTTATGAGATAACCTCCGAGCAGAGTAAGTTGGTCCATGAGACCTTAAACGTCGACCCCCTTGCATGCTAGTGTTAGTATCATCATGTTCATATCATGAGTAACATGTACATGCCATGCTCACTCTCATGTTGATTCTAGTAGCATCATGTTCATCAGTGGTAAATTACCTGTAAATGACATGCTGTTGTTTGTCTTGATTGCTTTGGTTGCTGTGAGCTTGCGAGTACATTCAAAGTACTCACCTGGCGTGTCATGCCAGATTGCAGGTCATGCCGTGATTGATTGCTTGTCGAGGATTCCGAGGTTGCGCTCTAGGATGCGTCCCAGCCAGAGTCCTTGCGGAGTGGAGTTCATCACCGTCGCCGTTGTTCCGCTGCTAGTATTTATTCCGCTTCGAGATGTTCCGCTGCTAGCATAGAGCTACCTTAGCAGGAGAAGTGTCGCCATGCCCTGTAACCTTTGTAATATCGGACCTTTGTACCCCGTTTATTCGTAATTAAGAGCTGATTTGTTCTATGCCAAGCAGTGCCGTATTCCAGAAGACTTGATCTCTGGGCTGGAATACGGGGTGTTCCGGTCTCTCTGAGCCGGGGTGCCACAAGATATATGTTAGTAGTTTACTTATCTCATATATTTTAATAAGGAAAGTTCATTCATGCATGTTTTACCAATACCATGCCATGATTTGTGATTGCATACCTAGATTGGCTAGCATGTGTGTACAATTCATGTATTAGACATGCCTAGTTGTGTAGCTTACGTATTTGCAAGTGTAGGATGTACTTGATGGAAATGCATGCCAATTTGTTACTCATGCTAGTATAGTACATTGCTCGATGTTGTCGAGGGTGCCTTCCTACATACTTAGTATGCTTCCTCGGTGTACTTATTCGTCATAACTAGTATTCTAGGGTTGTGTGTTTTTGCCATGATTGATAGTGACGTTAGTTGATATGAACTAGGTTATCTGGTAGTTATGAGTTGTATTCTATTGGTAGCATACATTGGCAACTTGTGTGATGATCATCTCCATGCTTAGCATCATATCTAGTTTATTTTATTATTTCATTTGTGATATGCTTAAGCCTATGCCTCATGTCGTGGTAGTGATCTTTCATGTCTTATTATACTCCATGTGTTATAGTTGTTCTTGTGTTGCTTTTATATGCTTAATTTGTCTCATGTTAGTGTTATGAGTGTTCCATACGTGTTGTAATAGTTCATCATATGCTTAGGAAGAGTCATATGTCATGTGCGTAGAGTTGTGCTTTGATCACACACTCAGTGTGTGTATCATGCTTTGTTACCATAAGCATGTGGTGATAATCTTATTTCTAGTGGTTATTTGGGTATTTGTTGTTCTTTATTACAAAGAGCATATCCTAGTCTAGTATCTTCTCATGAGCACTTGTATATTTGATGCTTGTGTTGTTTGTAAGACATCTCTATGATTCTATACTCACATGCCTTGTTTAATGTGTGTTTTATTAGTTAATTGTTTTGCTTTCTCCATAGTATTGTGTTGGCCCTTGATATAGAAATGATTCTTAACAGTTTTATGTTTGATGTTTATTCTTTGCTTTTTGTTAACCATTATAAATATTTGGATTCATCCAAATATTTATTTGTGGTTTATTATTAATCTTAATCGTATCATGTCTAGGATAGTAGTTCATTCATTTGTTCCATGTGTTGTATAGTTTACTGTTAATTGTTGAAAAATGAAATGGTTTGGTATTATGAAGTGATCATATTTTATTTTGATATTGTTTGATGGCTAGACCTAGATCAATTCAATTCATGTTGTTGAATGATGTTTGATTCCTTAACTACTATGGTTTGTAATGTTGGTTTGTTTGTCTTATGGAACAGTTACTTCTGAATTATTATAGTTGATGTATATATTTGCCTGCTATTAACCATTGTAAATATTTAGATTATATCTAAATATTTATTTGAGGTTAACTTCTTACCTTTATCATGTCATGTTGTGATTGTGTAGTTAAAATGCATAGGATGGTCCCTTTTCATGTGTGTTGATGCCATGCGTTTGTTATGTAGCAGTTTCCTATATAGTTAATTGAGATGTGTAGTGGGCACTACTAGTGGTTAGTACCATAGTTCATATTGGAACGTTAGTCTTCATTGCCAAACCTTCCTGAGCCGTGTCAACTTAAACCCTGTCATTCGTAGAATCCTCTCTCTCTTACTTCCCTATCATGTAACCTCATTTCGGAATCTCCATCTTGATCAATACCTTGCTATCCATCCGCTATTAATTTGTTTTGGTTGCTATTTTTAATTTATTATTTCTTTGGTATTTATTTATTTTTCATTTTCCATCGTTATGACGAGTAGGAAGTGACGAGGTTGGACATCGACAGAATCAGGTTACTGAAGAAGGACTCAACAACGAAGGCGTGCCTCCTTCTTTGATCATACTTATCATATGTTTTACAAAACTGCATTGTGTTTTATGGTTACTATTTGCATGCTTTTAATTCTCGTAGCTAGCGTGTCGATTGACACATTACCTTGATCCGCTTGTCGCCTATTCACTTGACACCTAAGTAGAATTATAGTATTCTGGTAGAGTAGAAATGCTTAGCCATGCTTATTACCCTATAGGTGCTTTATTGATGACCTTGAGTCATTGACACTTGAAACTTATCGCTGAGCTAGGCCGGTTGGCCCTTGTTGACCTTCTCTATCCTCTTCTACTCTGGGTGAAACTTACCATCTGAATACTAGCGCGGGCGACAGCTGAATCAAGGATTGAAGGAGCGATTGGCTGCCCATCACAAGTTGAAGGGGGCAATCAGTCGTCCGTGCCGCTTGAGGCCTAATAAGTCTTGGATTTGAAGATTGTGTAAACAGTACAGCCACATGCTATATGGGCACTGGCTTGGATGATTAGTTAGTTCACCCTTATTGTCGTCATCGCCGTACCTCAGATGGGATAGCTGCCTTGCGAGGAGTGTCCTCGGCACAAAAGGTGGCTCAGACTGTGAACTTGGGTTACTTTCGTGTTGAAACCTAGTGGGCTTGGCACAGTAAGTGTGGTCTAATGAAAGACCTCGTCACAATCTCCCTGCCGGTATACCAAATGGTGTACTACGCCAGCGGCCACTGGTGGCAACAAGTCGGGATTGTGTCGTGTGGGTAAAGTCTACAACCTCTACAGAGTGTAAAACTATTTGAATAGTCGTGTCCACGGTCATGGACGACACATGAATCTTTCTTGACATACAGGACATGTCATGCTTATTCCCTCTTTGCCCCTATTCTTGGAACCTATGAAGAGTGTGAGTTGATCGAGGATCCTCACTTTGATGAAAGTTATTCTGGATATAAAACATGTTTTCATCTAAAACTGCTATTATTCAAGTACTATGTTATTTCAAACAAAATTAGCTTTTATGCAAATGAGCCATACAACCTTCCTTTGAAGCCACATGTAGCTATTAGGTCCTTCCCCGAGGGAGGCATGTTGATTACGTAATGTACTCATGGCAATAATTTTGTTGAATAACAGAGTTTCATGAAGACAAAGGTGATCACTACGACTACTATGGCGATCCGTAGGAGTGAGGTCACGTGGACTACATCGACTGCCTGTGGCTGAGATGGAGTCGCTATGCATTTTACTTTCCGCTGTTTTTTGATTGTAATAAATGTCATGAGACATTTCACTAGGTATGTCTTGTGACAAATATACTACTTGTAATGCTTTTACGTATTGTGCAATGATACCATTTCGCTGTGTTGTCAACAATGATCCTGGGGTTGACAAATATACATAGGAGGGTCTGGAAGTTAATTCTGGGTTCTCACAGAAGTGGTATCAGAGCCGATGTCGACCTATTCGCGTGGCCTTAGTTAGAAATGGAAAGCCTTAGGACTATTTTCATAAGAAAACTATTTTGTAAAGGATCATTCTCGTAGTCTTCTTGTTTACTATTGCTCTTCTTATCTTATCTTATCTTATCTCATTCAACTAAAGTTTAAACTCTACTTCCTTACCTTCTTCTTTATAGTATGTGAATCCCTTTTCCCTGTCCATGGTGTTGAAAAGTCAGAAGCTTTGCAAGACATGCCAAGAATTTCAAACTTCAACCCCGGAAGCTCCGAGTAGCAACATTTTGAAAAGAGAAGACACTTCGAGACCTCAAGAAGTCAAGAACCATCAACCATGCTCCAAGCGCCAACGCTGAAGATCTGCAACAAGTTATGATGCGACCTGCCATATAGGATTAGGTTGGTTAACACCCTTGTAGTGGTAGGACTCGTAGCTAGTAGACGCAAAAACTTTTTGTGTGAGTATCGTCTGCATATTTTGCTTCTAGCACTTTTCCTATGCAGTAATACTAAAACCCAATTTGCCAAAATGAGTTGCTTTTGAGTTTTATTTAGATAGCTTCATGGTTATCTCAGTGTTATCTTTTGTTTATCTTTTGGGGTATCTCTGCCTTGTATAGGATTCTTTAACTCCTCTTATGCTCTTTCCATCTTCTCTATAAACCCTGGAGGACACTTTGAGAGGAAAGAAGTTGCAACATCATGCTTAGAGGTCCATTATCAGTGTGAACCCCATGGAAAACGTCTTTTAAGGGGGGTAGTAGACGGTGATTCGTGGCGAGATTGAAGATTTGAAGACTTCATTTGCAAAGAAGACGAAGATTCGAATACCTTCATTACACCTACTATAAGTTCAACCTGAAGGAAGGATCAATGAGTCAAGGCAGCACCGAAGCTTGACCAACAGAAGAAGGTCAAGACCGAAGAATGTTCAACCACTCAGAGAAGCTATGTGGTTACCATCGCCAAGACGAAGGACTGTTTCCAAGCCTTGAGCAAGCTATAGATAGTATCGACAATCGAAGTATCTCCAATCAAGACCCCAAGTCGCTTCTCACGAAGTTCACAATCGACCGTGTCTCCACAAGTTTTTAAGAACTATGTTGGAGATGACGCTAATCCAAACCCATTCTCTTTAGTCAGCTTGAATCTCGGGGATGAGATTTTTTTTAAGGGGGGTAGATTTGTAACATCCCGATTCTCGGAATGTTTAAGAAGTTTTCCAAAAATAAGGGCGAGAAAATTTCGTTTGTTTTATTTGTTAACAAAGATTAAATTGGACTTTTATAATTGAAGGATTTAATTTGAACTAATGTGAACCTAAATTAAAATTTGTGTTTAGCACTTTTCTTTTAATCGGATTTTATTTTCTCTTCTTTGGCATATTAAAATATGCGCCATTGCACTGTGTTTGGTCTTCTGAAATTCGTTTGATTTTTGTTCGAGCTTCTATTCCTTTTCTAGATTTTCTAGAGAGGAAACTCAATTTATTTTCCCTCTATCAAACTCTGTACATAATTCCCTTGAACCAACATCTCTCTCTTTTTCCTGGGTTCAGCCCACTGTTTTATTTTTCCTTTCTCAAGTCGCATGGGCCTAGCCAATCTATTTGTTTTCTTCTCTTCTTTTTCCCTCCTCCCTTCCTTCTCCTAATAGGCTGGCCGAATTGGCTCATGGCTCCCTCTCTCCCTCTCTCTCCTCTTCTCTTTCTCTTCCTCTCTGTACGTTCCTACTCCACAAAGAAAGGAAACGTACACCCCATGAAGGAAGCCCCTCCTGTAACTCCCTTTAATTGCTATTGTTTCCAAATCTGAAAATAAATAAACTGGCTCATCTTTCCCACGAGCGAGCGCCTCTTCTCCTCCTCTTCTCTGTACGTTCTCAACCTACAGAAGAGAAACAGCCAAACAGTCAGTGCATACTTTCATTGCTGCCCTCCTCCAATTCCCATAAAACTCATCCATTTGCAAAACTGAGGGCACCATTAGAAGCCCCTCTACCTCCTCTTTCGTTCCCGCAACAACCCCTGCCCTATCCCTTTCCAGTTCTCTCAAGCTTTCTCCTTGAACTGCTGCTGTCCATGGACGCCGGTGCTTGATTCCGGTGATGTAAGCCATCTCCATCCGAATCCTTGCGCTAGGATCTCCTCGTCCACGCCGTGAATCCATTCAGAGAAGAAAGAACGCGATCCGTTGACCACACGTGCAGAATTCCGCATGTCCGTCCACACTGTTTGTCGAGTTCATCGCATCGTTCCGTCAAACTCGGTGAGCCACTGTCCAATTCCTATTGCACACCTTCTAAACATCACTCATGTTATCTCCTAGACATCATAGTTTCCCCTACTTTTGTCGTTGGGCGCGTCGATGCTATTCGTCGCATGAACCAAATATTATAGGCATATTTCCATCGTTTTTGCTCATCGTTTGATCTTGATCCCAATAGAGTAAACGTTTTAAGTGGTTATGGGAACCCGTTGGTGGAGTTAGATCACTAGTCCATCAACCGAGTTTTAGCATAGGTTTTATTGTAGTTGTTTTTGTAAAGATACCAAGGGTGTTTTGTGTTAGATGAATTTTTCCATTGAGATGTTATATTTTTCATGTCTCTGCCTATGCCTAGGAGTCGCTCCTAATTATTTCATAAGGTTAGGAGTAAAATATGATTTACTATATTTATTTTACCTTTGTTTAAATTGTTAAAATAGTTGTACGTTGTTTCGGCTCGATAATTTGTGGTAGTATTTTTTTTATGCATGCGTAATTTTTTTTTGTGAATTATTACCATGCATAGTAGTTGATTGGTGAACTTTTGCGTTGGTATGTTATTGTTCATATGTTCGTGTTATGCCTAGGAGTGTATTCTATTGGTCACATAGTTTTCGGTGTGATATATGACTTGTTAGATTTATTTATTTACCGATTACAATTATTTAATAATTGTCCAACATGTTATTTCATGTTGATAATTTTTCTTTTGTGCAATATGTAGTAATATGATATGCATACGTACAAGTTTTGCGAATTATTACCATGTGTAGGTTTATGTAGAATTATTCTAACCTTGCATGATTATGGAATATTTCATGTTTTGATTATTTCCATTCTTCTTTAGCATGAAGATATCTTAGATATTGTTTACACATTCATGTTCATCCATGTAGCATGTGTGTTATATATATTTGAAATCACACTAGTAGAAAACTGACCTTTCATCCGGAGCACTAGTCCCGGCCGGGTTTGGGCCCGGGACTAATGTGAGCATTAGTCCCGGTTCCAACGGTTAGGAGCGGACGGGGGCACGGCCAGGATTAGTCCCGGTTCAAATGGGACCTCTAGTCCCGGTTGGTGATACCAACCGGGACTAAAGGGGTTGCGGCAGGCTGGGGCCCCTGTGAGCCCCTTTAGTCCCGATTGGTATCACCCACCGGGACTAAAGATAGACGTTTAGTCCCGGTTGGTATCACCAACCGGGACTAAAGTCTTCCCTATATAAAGCTGCTTCGTCCAGCCCGAGTCCAAGCTTTCTCTCCTCTCTGTTTCCTTCCCCAAGCTCGAGTTCATCCTCCATTTTTGCCAAGATTTGTCAAGATTGGAGGCACCCCATCTATCCAAGGGTTCTAAAAGGTTAGCAACTTCATCCTTTCATCTCTCATTGCTAGTTTAGCTCGTTTCATGCTCCATAGGTATAGTGATTTGTGGGTTTTAGTTTGGGAGTAATTATGTAGGAGTTTATTTGATTTATATGCAATTTGAGCTCAAATTAACTTCTTAGTTTGCATATGTGTAGGTGTGGTTTACTTAGTGCCTTCCCGTCCCCGTCCTCACCGCCGTCGATCGACCGCGCCGTCCCGTCGCCGGCACCACCTTGGTGAGCCTCTTGTTCTTATCCTTTTTGTAAAAAAAAATCTTATTTGTATGATTTAGATAGTTACTTGTATAATTTTCTTACTTGTATGATTGTTTGTTATATATAGTGCCATGGTTTTGATATCCGTCCCCGTCGGCCCTCGTCCGGTTTATGATTCGGATGTGGTATATTATCTTTTATAACTATTTGTTTCATTTCGTGTTTATGACAATTATGCCCATCAAGTTGACATAGATATTTTTATCTAGGAGGTATGTGAACCGGAAATTGCAACCGACCCTCTTGTCGAGAAGTTAAATTTAGTTGAAAAAGAAAATGATTATGTGAAAGAAAAATTGAAAAGAATTGAAGAAGAGAACATGAAATTGGAGTTGTATGTTGCCGATGTCGTCGATGATCACAAGATCAAGATGGATGCAATGCGCTTGAAGATTAGAAAGATTAGAAAATATGCCGTTAATAAAGAGGCTTGGTATCATTATGCTGTTGGATCAATTATTACCTTAGTTGCGATTTTGATCGCATTTGTTGTTGCATTTAAATGCTTTAGATAGTTGTATGTTGTTTTATGAGAAGTATGTATAAACTTTATGTATATATTTTTGCAGTAATAACATTTGGTCACTACTCTACTTTGGTTTTAATGTGATGAACTTGTATTAATTTGGTCACTTCGATGTTGTGTAATGAAGATGAGCCGGCAATGGATGTACGATGACCGACGCTCTCTCGAGTTCATTAATGGCCTGCATAATTTTATGCGTGTGGCTGAGGCAAACAAGCGGAATGGTTTTATGTGTTGTCCATGTGGTGTCTGTAAGAATAATAAGGATTACTCTACCTCAAAAATCCTTCACAGCCACCTGCTTCAGTTCGGTTTCATGTCCGCATATAACTGTTGGACCAAGCACGGAGAAAGAGGGGTTATAATGGAAGACAATGAAGAAGAGGATGATGACAAGTATCCTAGGTTCCTTGAATACGATAGGCATCAGATGAGCCCGCTGATGATCTTGGTCGGGCCATTGTTGATGCAAAGAGAAACTGCGAAAGTGAAAAGGAGAGGTTGAAGTTGGAGCGCATGTTAGAGGATCACAAAAAATTGTTGTACCCAAATTGCGAAGATGACAAGAAAAAGCTGGGTACCACACTGGAATTGCTGCAATGGAAGGCAGAGAATGGTGTATCTGACAAGGGATTTGAAAAGTTGCTGAAAATGATAAAGAAGATGCTTCCAAAGGATAACGAATTGCCCGACAGTACGTACGAAGCAAAGAAGATTGTCTGCCCTCTAGGATTAGAGGTGCAGAAGATACATGCATGCCCTAATGACTGCATCCTCTACCGCGGTGAGGAGTACGAGAATTTGAATGCATGCCCGGTATGCGGTGCATTGCGCTATAAGATCAGCCGCGATGACCCTGGTGATGTTGAGGGCGAGCGCCCCAGGAAGAGGGTTCTTGCCAAGGTGATGTGGTATGCTCCTATAATACCACGGTTGAAACGTTTGTTCCAAAACAAAGAGCATGCCAAGTTGTTGCGATGGCACAAAGAAGACCGTAAGAAAGACGCGATGTTGAGACAACCCGCTGATGGGTCGCAGTGGAAAAAAATCGAGAGAAAGTGGTCGGACTTTGAAGATGACGCAAGGAACTTATGGTTTGGTCTAAGTACAGATGGCATGAATCCTTTTGGGGAGCAGAGCTGCATTCATAGCACCTGGCCTATGACTCTATGTATCTATAACCTTCCTCCTTGGTTGTGCATGAAGCGGAAGTTCATTATGATGCCAGTGCTCATCCAAGGCCCTAAGCAACCCGGCAACGACATTGATGTGTACCAAGGCCATTAGTTGAAGAACTTTTACAATTGTGGGATATAAAAGGTGTACGTGTGTGGGATGAGCACAAACAGGAGGCATTTGACCTACGAGCGTTGCTGTTTGTAACCATCAATGATTGGCCTGCTCTTAGTAACCTTTCAGGACAGACAAACAAGGGATACAATGCATGCACGCACTGTTTAGATGAGACTGAAAGTATATATTTGGATAAATGTAAGAAGAATGTGTACCCGGGACATCGTCGATTTCTTCCGATCAGGCATCTCTTAAGAAAGAAAGGCAAGCATTTCAAAGGTGATGCAGATCACCGGAAGAAGCCTGGCCACCGTACTGGTGATGATATATTTGATATGGTCAAGGATTTAAAAGTAATCTTTGGAAAGGGTCCTGGCGGACAATCTGTTCCGAATGTCGCTAACGGACACGCACCCATGTGGAAGAAGAAATCTATATTTTGGGAGCTACCCTATTGGAAAGTCCTAGAGGTCCTCTCTGCAATCGACGTGATGCACGTGACGAAGAATCTTTGCGTGAACCTGCTTGGCTTCTTGGGCGTGTATGGGAAGACAAAAGATACACCGGCGGCACGGGAGGACCAGCAACGTATGAACGAAAAAGACGGCATGCATCCAAAGCAGTATCAAGGTCCTGCCAGCTACGCTCTTACCAAAGAAGAGAAGGAAATCTTTTTTGAATGCTTGAGCAGTATGAAGGTCCCGTCTGGCTTCTCGTCGAATATAAAGGGAATAATAAATATGGTAAAGAAAAAATTCCAAAACCTAAAGTCTCATGACTGCCACGTGATTATGACGCAATTACTTCCGGTTGCATTGAGGGGGCTTCTACCGAAAAATGTTCGATTAGCCATTGTGAAGCTATGTGCATTCCTCAATGCAATTTCTCAGAAGGTAATCGATCCAGAAATCCTACCAAGGTTACAGAATGATTTGGTCCAATGTCTTGTCAGTTTCGAGTTGGTGTTCCCACCATCCTTCTTCAATATTATGACGCACGTCCTAGTTCACCTAGTCGAAGAGATTACCATTCTGGGTCCTGTATTTCTACACAATATGTTCCCCTTTGAGAGGTTCATGGGAGTCTTAAAGAAATATGTTCATAACCGTGCTAGGCCAGAAGGAAGCATCTCCAAGGGCTATGGAACAGAGGAGGTTATTGAGTTTTGTGTTAACTTTATTCCTGACCTTAAGCCGATTGGTGTTCCTCAATCGCGGCATGAGAGGAGACTGAGTGGAAAAGGCACGCTAGGAAAGAAAGCGGTAATAAGTATGGACGGGCATTCTTTCACTCAAGCACACTACACAGTTCTACAAAATTCCACCTTGGTTGCTCCGTATATGGAGGAACACATGGATATTGTACGCTCCAAGAACCCGGAGCAGTCTGACTCCTGGATTAAACGTACACACATGGAGACTTTCGGCGATTGGTTGCAAACACATCTCATGAATAACACCACTGTTGGAGATGAGCTGTACTTGTTGGCCAAGTCACCATCTTCGACTATATTCACTTTCAAAGGGTACGAGATAAATGGGAATACATTTTACACGATCGCCCAAGATAAAAAGAGCACCAACCAAAACAGTGGTGTCCGCTTTAATGCAACAAACAACAATAGGAAAAAGGACACATATTATGGTTACATAGAGGAGATATGGGAACTTGACTATGGACCTTCTTTTAAGGTCCCTTTGTTTCGGTGCAAATGGGTCAATCTGACAGGAGGCGGGGTAAAGGTAGACCCGCAGTACGGAATGACAACAGTGGATCTCAACAATCTTGGGTACACAGACGAACCATTCATCCTAGCCAATGATGTGGCTCAGGTTTTCTATGTGAAGGACATGTCTACCAAACCGAGAAAAAGAAAAGATAAGGAAGCGAATACATCATACGATGAGCCAAAGCGCCACATAGTTCTTTCAGGGAAAAGAAACATCGTGGGAGTGGAGGACAAGACAGACATGTCAGAAGATTATAATAAGTTTGATGAAATTCCTCCCTTCATAGTGAAGACTGACCCAAGCATCCTGTTAAATGATGAAGATTCTCCATGGTTACGGCGCAATCATAAGCAAGGGACATACGCGAAGAAAAAGTTTTATACCCCAAGATCCCACTCTGGGATGTGACCGGCTTCACCGTCATCACTTTCTCTCTAGTGAGTTTCTGGACTTATAGCTGGAAAGTCCCACTTCGGACAAACCAGAGGAAATCTTTGTAAGAGTTAGGGTATATATGTGTTTTGGGTGTTCCTAGGTGGACTTCGGAGCGTCGGAATCCAACCAAAAAGCTAGGGCATTTTGGCATTTGAAACATGATTTTTGAATAATTATTTATTAAGTTATGAATTTTCAATTATTCCTGTCCTTTTAGTATTTTAATTATACAAAGGAGTTAATCAATGCAATTATGTCCAAACAAAATAAGAATGTGTAGGTTATGTTAAGACAAACAATTTGACATCTTATTTGCTCCATTTGGCTTAACAGAACTGAAGATATGAATTTTTAAAGTTTAAAATAATGTCTTCAATTACTGTATTTAATTAATAAGTGCAAAATTAATTATGCAACTTCCTGTCAAAATGATACTAGTTGATAGAAATCTTCAAGATTAATCCACAGAAATTTGAATCAACTCATTTGGTTTAGTTTTCAAATTGTTATCCATTTTACAAGAATTAATTTCAATCTGTAAAATTGAATCTGTCAAATAATTTCTTCAAAATGAAAATTAATTGAAAGACACCTTTAGTCCCAGTTGCAACCAACAGCCGGGACTAAAGGTTTCAGCTCCCGCGCGGAATTTTGGCCGCCGAAAAGGTTGGCCTTTAGTCCCGGTTCGTGGCTGGAGCTAGGACTAAAGGACCTTTAGTCCCGGTTCGTGGCTGGAGCCGGGACTAAAGGTCGCGGGTATATAACTGGTGTCCCGGTGCCAGTCACCGCCCGGGAGAAGTAACAGAACCACGCGCCGCCAGGCTGCCGGGTTTCACCGCCATCGCCGGTCTTCTCCCTCTCCGACACGTCCGCGGCCTCGCTCTCTCCGCCGACGCGTGCCTCCGTCGGATTCGCCGGCCTCCGTCCGTCCCCGAGATCGCCATCTGCTCCATTCGAACCACGGTGAGCCACAGCGTTTTTCCGCTCTTTCTCCCAGTCGTTTCCGTCCACGTAGTCGTGCCCGTCGTCGTGGCCAAGATGCCTCGCCGCCGGCCATGGCGCTGCCGTGGCCTAGGCGATCGCTCGTCGTGTCTGAGCACACCATTGGGCTCAGTACCTCCCTAGGAGCCCACAGCAGCCTCTAGTTCCTCGCGTTGAGCCCCGTAACGTTGTTTCCTTCGGCACCCGAACTCCGGCCATCGCCGCGAGCTCGGTTCCGGCGAGCTCGGTCCATCCCAGCCCCTCCCACCTAGCCCATCCGATGCACGCCACTCCCAGCTCTCCGTAGAGCCAAACGGCGCCTCGAATGATCGCCTGTAGGCGAAACCCGAGCGTTACCGCCGTCGGTTTGGTCGTTGCCGGCGAAGCTCCGGCGACGCTGACGTGTCCGACGTCATTAGGCGCTAATGACGCTAATTAGTTTAGCCCAATGAGACTGACAGCAGAGCCCCACCATAAAATAAACTCAGTTTAATTTTTTGGTTAGAATTAATTAATAAACCGGCTGGCCCACGTGTCAGCTTTGACCGCTGCACAGTCAGCATTGACAGGGCCCACCAGTCAGTGACTGTGGCTGGCTGAGTCTGTGTAAAAAAAGGGTCTGCTGACTGGGCAGTTGACCTAGTCAACGGGGCTCACTGTCAGCCTTTGAGACCAGCTGATGTGTACACTCTGTGTGTGCACGTAGCAATTTCAGTTAATTGATTTTCGAAATTAAATTAATTCCAGAAATTCTAGAATATTGATAAAACTTTGAAAAATCATATAAAATAATCTAGAACTCGGATGAAAATAATTTATATATGAAAAATGATCAGAAAAATAAGACGAATCCAAATATGTGATCAAAATGCTTGTCCATCACTCCTAAATAGATGAACATGGAACCTTCCACTCCGGATCAATATACCGATAAGCATCTGGAGCTTGGAAAATATTCCTAGATATTTTCCCGCTCCGTTTAAAATACCTAGCACTGCATTAGGACACCCCTAGCATAACCTACCGGCATGTCCTGCATCTGTGCTACATCTGTGTGCTTTATATTTACTGTTTCCTCCCCCTCTTCTCTCCGGTAGACCCGAGACCGACGCCGCCCCTGTGATCGACTACGTCACCGACGCCCCCTCTTTTACCGCAGAGCTTCCAGGCAAGCAAAACCCCCTTTATCATCACTATATCGGCTATTCCTTCTCCCCCATGCTTGCATTAGATTTTGCTACTGTAATTGATTGCTCCTAATCTGATGCATAGCTTGTTTTTGTAACTGCTGTTGATTCCTTACCTACTATCCTAAATGCTTAGTATAGATTGGTTAGTGATCCTTCAGTGACCCCTCACCCTTGTCCCTGTTGCCCCGCTTTGTTACTGGTGCCCCGTTCAATGTGATCGATGTTCAGAGACCGACACAGCACCGCACACCCCCTTAGTTGTACGACTCTGCAGAGCTACCATCGAGTGTCGAGGGTGATACCTCCTACCTCACTCCTGATGATATCTCTGTAGCGTAGCTAGTCAGTTGCGGGTTATCGAGGGTGATTCCTCTTTCAGCACCTCCGAGGAAGCCTCTGTCGTGCAACCCCTCAAGTGTGAACCCATCGAGGGTGATTCCTCCGAGTTCACCTTGACGGTTACATTGAGTAGGAATCCAACGAGGGTGATTCCTCGGATTCCACCTTGATGTTTCGGACACACGATACCTTGAATTTACCTCAGGCCCCTGTTTGAAGTCAGGTCGACCCGGAGGGGTACCCGCGAGAGATGGGAAGTCGGGTTGACCGTGAGGGTATCCGCGAGATAATTACGTGGCACGGCCGGGCAGGCAGACCGCCCCAGGAGAGGGATAGGGCCTGGCCCTTGCCGTAAGTCCACGAGACGGGGCGACGGGGTCACATGATTGTGGATCTCTGCTCGTTTCCGCGAGCTCCCTAGATTTTAAATAAGTCTTAAATGATTTGTTTATTTTCAGAAAAATCCCTAAACTTCTAAAAATCATAGAAAATAATCTATAACTCCAATGGAAATAAATTATATATGAAAAATTATCAGAAAAAATATGAAGAATCTGTTTATGGCATTTACATGCATGTTTGAACAACTTAAACTGCTGTATAAGACAATTTGAATAAATGGCATTTGAAATGCCTTATGTGGAGTTTGAATTTGAATCTTGTGTTCAAACCAACTCCATTTAAATTGTTGCTAGCTACATTAGCCCAAATCATATTATATTGCCATGTCATGATCATGCATCATATTGTTGCATTGCATTGATTGTGTTCCCTCTTGTTTGCCGGTGGTTGTTCCCTCTCGGTTCAAATGGACTTCATCCAAATTGATGTTAGTTGCATAAGCTCAAACCACATCATATCTCCATGTCATGATCATGCATCATATTGTTGCATTGCTGTGTATTGATTGCATCTCCGGTATTGTTCTTCTTGATACTATGATTCAGTTTTTGCTTATTGAATGCATTCTAATTTAAATACTAAATTGTTGTATCTTTCTTCTGGATTAGTTAAGCTATGGACGATAGCGGCAGATACCATGAAGAGGATATCTTCGACATCATACGCTCCTCCCAAAACCAAGAGAATGAACCAGATGACGGCTCACCATTTCTGAACTACTCCGGTGAGGGACTTGAGCAAGAACCAAGAGACGAAGGGCAAACAAACAATGATGGCAAAGAAAATGTTAGACAATTAACAAAGTCCGGCGAGGTATATATATATTAGGCCTCTGGTGATCATTAGATGTATTAATTGATTTGTATATATATATTAACAAATCTTTCTTCTTTTAGCCCTCCGGATCGAGCCAATCTCCTAGAAGGGTACGAGGCCGGGCCAAAAAGTTGGGCGATGACATAAAGTTCAACATCGATGAAGTCGCAGAAGATGGCGAACCGATTGCTCCTGAACAGAATGCCCGTAAATTTATAAATCAATGCGGAGTTATTGTTAGGGACAACATCCCGATCACCATTCGAGAATGGAATAAGCCAAAGGTAGATCAAGGAGTTAGTTATGTCGACAAAAGATCGAAAAATTTGCTTTGGGATATGCACATGTCACATTTCAACCTACCAAAGGGTCTCACAGATGGCAAACGGTTGAAAGTCAAGTAGTTTGCTCTTAAGAAGATGGCCACACAATTCCAGAGCTGGAAGAAAAGATTATACAGCGACTACATCAAGGCAAAAAAGAAGACTCCAGAATTCACTGGAGCACTAGAGAAGATAAAAGATCACTGGGACGCATTTGTGGAGTACAAGGAATCGGATGAAGCTTTGGAAAGGTCGAGAAAAATAAGATAAATGCTAAGAAAAAAGAGTATCACCATGTTCTGGGGACAGGTGGCTACAAGAGAGCCGTGCCTAAGTGGGAAGCAGCTGAGGCCAAGATGCTTGCTGAAGGGGTCATTCCAGCTACAACGGATTGGCCCCAGAGGTCCAAGCATTGGTTTTATGCACATGGGGGATAGTTCGACCCAGCGACAGGGCAGATTATTGAAAAGGCAGATCTTAAAACAGCCTCGGACGCTTTACTTCAAGCAATAGAAGATGCTCGAAAGGGGTTGTTCCAGCCCGAGAGAGAGAACGACGTGCTTACACGCGCCCTCAAGAATCCTGAACACGGAGGATGAACACGAGGCAAAGGTGTTGTTCCGTGGTTTCAGGGGTTTTCGGAGTGGAACGACACTTATAGAAGCCGTCAGAGAAAAAAGAAGCAGGATGCAGACCGGCTTTAGAAGATAGAAACAAAGAACGAGGAGTTGGAACGCATGTTAAAGCGGCAGCAGGAGCAAATAGACACAATTAGCCAGCAAAGGGTATCTCCGCGGCAGGAGCAAGCAGATCCAGCATTGGATAGTACCGTCCCATCTATGCGGAAAAGCAGCATGGGTTCCACGGGGGTCCGGGCCGATGATGCACTGCTGGCTCGCTACCCCGTGGATGATATCAAAGAGAGGACAAATTGTGAGCTACACCAGAAAATGAAGAACATATCCATGAAGGTGGCGGTCGGCGTTGCTTTACCGAATGCACCTGAAGCAACCATCCATGGCAATCCGATTCCAGCTGGCTATGCTCGCGTCGGGGTGGATGAAGTTCTGCCAGGATATGACTCACTAGAGCTTGACATTCCTGGAGGTGAAGGGGAGCAGACACTGGGAGAAGTCATACATGGTGTCATTTTATGGAGAAAGGAATGCATCGTGTTTCCAAACTCGGCGCCAAGGGCACCGACTCCTCCGAGTAGCAATACACCTCTAAGTCCACCCCACCTCGAGAGGGAGCCCAGTGCGAGTCCATATCGATCCCCGCCGCGTCAGCCGACTCCACCCCTATGTCCCAGCAGGGCCAAAAGCGGAAGAAAGCTAAGAAGAAAGCCAACGATGAGCCTCCTGCCAAAAAGAAGTTAGCTTATGATATGACTGATGAGGAAACCAAAACGGTCGTGGTTTCCGAAGTGAAGTCCCATTTTGCACCAAAACCGCCCCCGCCGCCAAAGGAGATAATACCTACGAAAACCGTAAAGCACTTTGTGGACTTTCTTGAGCGACAACCGGGACATGTGGAGAATAGGCCATTAGACTATGACCGCTCTATTAGGAAGTCATATGAACAAATGCAGCAGTCGAGACGTAGAAGTAGTAATAAAAGCGGGAAAACAGTTCCCCAGCTCGGAGAACAGGCAATGCAATCGATCCCCCCGCTCAAGGTGATTACCGATAAGGTAACTGATGCTGCTAGAGACATTGGTATCAGTGTTGATCAACTCCTAGGCACCGAGGAAGTCCCCGTGGCTGATGTAGCATGGCAATATGCCCCCGGGAAAACTCTGGTCAGACCTGAGCAGGTCCCGCATCTATCAACACAAATGCGAAGATTGCATGAGTGGTACATGAAAGAAGTAAAGAACGGGTGAGAGATGCTCATGGTGAAAGTCAAGGAAGAGCATTACTTCTATGAAAATGAGCTATGCATTGAGTTTCCAGAAATTTTTCAGTTATACAATCAAGACTCACTCGACAAATCTATCGTCAGTTGCTATTGTCTATAAGTGATTTCTTTCTGTAATTTAAGTCTCTAGCTCAGCTCGTTCATTGCCTGTAATTATCCTCACTATATTCTTTTGTACGCTATTATGCAGAATGAAGATTCTCGAATGCAAAAGAGATGGAATCTATGACATTGGGTTCGTTGACCCATATATCATTAATGAAAAAATGATACAAGACCACCCCAAAGACTCAGAGGCTAACTTGCTAAGGTTTATGAAGGCACAAAATACCAGAACAGAAATACTATTTCCTTACAACTTCAAGTGAGTGTTACTGTCTTGTACTACAAATTCTATTTTGCTTACTCGATGTTAAGTGTAGTTGATGAGTTATGCATGCCTGCTTATATAAACATGTGCGCAGGTACCACTGGATCCTGCTAATCATTAAAGTTGACGCTGGAACTGTTGAAACCCTGGACTCACTAGGTAAAGACCCTCGAGAATACACCGGCGTGTTTAGGATGCTCGACAGGTAATGTCAATCATTATCGCACTATATCGGCCTCTTTCGTTCATTTCCTGATATCAAGTAATTAATAACTCCTTTATTCATTTTCTTTGCCGGGCAGGGTTTGGAAACGGTTCATCAATGATGTTGTCGGTGAATGGAAACCGGAGCTGCGTTGGCGACGGCCCAAGGTAATTAAGTAGTACTAGCTAGGTCCGCGCATCTCGATAATTCTAGTTTCAATACCATTATCATGCTTGATTATTATCTGATTGAATTCTATTCTCGCAAAGTGCATGAGACAGAAACATGGGACTAATTTATGTGCATACTACGTTTGCGAGAACATTCGCATGACGACCGAATGGCGCAGAGATGTAAGACAACTTCAGGTACGTAAACACTATTCACAATTTTTTTATGATGATCTAATATATATGCACACAACTAATATATTCATATTAATCTCCTTCTTTAAAGATGGAAGAGATGCGGGAGAAGCTCCTACCAGAGAACCCCATACGAGCAATTCAAGAGGAAATTGCGGGATTTTTGCTTACGGAGGTCATATCTGAAAGCGGAGAATACCATTGCCGCTAATGCCTGCATGTAATGATCTCCAAATTGTAGGAGAAATTGTATATACCAAATTGTATATATATATATGTATGGTCGTACGAGAAATTATATGATATATGTATGGTTGTACGAGAAATTATATTATATATGCATAAAGTGTACAATATGTAGTAGCGCAAAATATGTTTGAAATGAAAAAGAATTGAATGAAAAACACAAAATGAAAAGGAAAAATAAACCAAAAACCCTAAACCCTAAACCCTAAAATTCTAAACCCCAACAGAAAATCCTTAGTCCCGGTTGGTGTCACCAAGCTTTACCAACCGGGACTAAAGGTTCTCCAGCCCCCGGCGCTAGCTCGCGGCCACGTGAAGGGACCTTAGTCCCGGTTGGTGTCACCAACCGGGACTAAAGGTCCTCCAGCCCCCAGCGCGTGCTCGCGGCCACGTGGAGGGACTTTAGTCCCGGGTTGTGGCCAACCGGGACTAAAGGGTGGGGGCCTTTAGTCCCAATTTCGTTGTCCCGGTTGGTGACCCGGGACTAAAGGCCGTTGCCAACCGGGACTAAAGCCCCGTTTTCCACTAGTGTCATGTCATACCTATGATAGTTGTTTTTCAATCTATTATATTTGTTGTTTAGTTTCTTTATAGTAGTTGTCATGAATTTGTGGGTCAACTTTGGACATAGTCATGCTTGCGGCACATTTCTTGTTATAGGCCTATTATTAGCATTTTGATTATGTGTCACACCAAGGTTTAAGGTCACTTTCTTACTTCCTAAGTTGTGTGACAAGACATTTGTGTTATATTTTAGTAGCAACTTTTGAGTAGTTGTTAACCATGTTTTGTAGATGTTTACTATCGAAGATTACATGGCTAGTTCTTTTATATCATAGATATTTTTTGTGTTTCTATTGTCGAATCTATGCTCTTAGCATATAGCTTTAGCTTATTCATGTTTGGGTAATTATCCGATGTGTTTTGTTTACCTAGATCAATATCTATGCATGCCTAGTTGGTCGCGATGACATGCACTTACTCAAAGTAGAATGCATGTTTTGATTTCATAGCTACCATGTGTTATAGGATTGTTTATTTGCTTTGTAAGATTATACATATGGTTTGCCTTGCTTATTAGTAGATATATGTTAGTAGTTTACTTATCTCATATATTTTAATAAGGAGAGTTCATTCATGCATGTTTTACCAATACCATGCCATGATTTGTGATTGCATACCTAGATTGGCTAGCATGTGTGTACAATTCATGTATTAGACATGGCTAGTTGTGTAGCTTACGTATTTGCAAGTGTAGGATGTACTTGATGGAAATGCATGCCAATTTGTTACTCATGGTAGTATAGTACATTGCTCGATGTTGTCGAGGGTGCCTTCCTACATACTTAGTATGCTTCCTTGGTGTACTTATTCATCATAACTAGTATTCTAGGGTTATGTGTTTTTGCCATGATTGATAGTGACGTTAGTTGATATGAACTAGGTTATCTGGTAGTTATGAGTTGTATTTTATTGGTAGCATAGATTGGCAACTTGTGTGATGATCATCTCCATGCTTAGCATCATATATAGTTTATTTTATTATTTCATTTGTGATATGCTTAAGCATATGCCTCATGTCGTGGTAGTGATCTTTCATGTCTTATTATACTACATGTGTTATAGTTGTTCTTGTGTTGCTTTTATATGCTTAATTTGTCTCGTGTTAGTGTTATGAGTGTTCCATACGTGTTGTCATAGTTCATCATATGCTTAGGACGAGTCATATGTCATGTGAGTAGAGTTGTGCTTTGATTACACACTCAATGTGTGTATCATGCTTTGTTACTGTAAGCATGTGGTGGTAATCTTATTTCTAGTGGTTATTTGGGTATTTGTTGTTCTTTATTACAAAGAGCATATCCTAATCTAGCATCTTCTCATGAGCACTTGTATATTTGATGCTTGTGTTGTTAGTAATACATATCTATGATTCTATACTCACATGCCTTGTTTAATGTGTGTTTTATTAGTTAATTATTTTGCTTTCTCCATAGTATTGTGTTGGCCCTTGATATAGAAATGCTTCTTAACAGTTTTATGTTTGATGTTTATTCTTTGCTTTTTGTTAACCATTATAAATATTTGGATTCATCCAAATATTTATTTGTGGTTTACTATTAATCTTAATCGTATCATGTCTAGGATAGTAGTTCATTCATTTGTTCCATGTGTTGTATAGTTTCTTGATAATTGTTGACAAATGAAATGGTTTGGTATTATGAAGTGATCATGTTTTATTTTGATATTGTTTTATTGCTAGACCTGGATCAATTTAATTCATGTTGTTGAATGATGTTTGATTCCTTAACTACTATGGTTTGTAATGTTGATTTGTTTATCTTATGGAACACTTGCTTCTGAATTATTATAGTTGATGTATATGTTTGCCTGCTATTAACCATTGTAAATATTTAGATTATATCTAAATATTTATTTGAGGTTAACTTCTTACCTTTATCATGTCATGTTGTGATTGTGTAGTTAAAATGCATAGGATGGTCCCTTTTCATGTGTGTTGATGCCATGCGTTTGTTATGTAGTAGTTTCCTATATAGTTAACTGAGATGTGTAGTGGGTACTACTAGTGGCTAGTACCATAGTTCATATTGGAATGTTAGTCTTCATCGCCAAACCTTCCTAAGCTGTGTCAACTTAAACCATGTCATTCGTTGAATCCTCTCTCTCTCTTACTTCCCTATCATGTAACCTCATTTCGGAATCTCCATCTTGATAAATACCTTGCTATCCATCCACTATTAATTTGTTTTGGTTGCTATTTGGAATTTATTATTGCTTTGGTATTTATTTATTTTTCATTTGCTATCGTTATGACGAGTAGGGAGTGACGAGGTTGGACATCGATAGAATCAGGATACTGAAGAAGGACTCAGCAACGAAGGCGAGCCTCCTTCTTTGATCATACTTATCATATGTTTTACAAAACTGCATTGTGTTTTATGCTTACTATTTGCATGCTTTTAAATCTCGTAGCTAGCGTGTCGATTGACACATTACCTTGATTCGCTTGTCGCCTATTCACTTGACACCTGAGTAGAATTATAGTATTCTGGTAGAGTAGAAATGCTTAGCCATGCTTATTACCCTATAGGTGCTTTATTGATGACCTTGAGTCATTGACACTTGAAACTTATCGCTGAGCTAGGCCGGTTGGCCCTTGTTGACCTTCTCTATCCTCTTCTACTCTGGGTGAAACTTACCATCTGAAGAATGGCGCGGGCGATAGCTGAATCAAGGATTGAAGCAGCGATTGGCTGCCCTTCACAAGTTGAACGGGGCAATCAGTCGTCCGTGCCGCATGAGGCCTAATAAGTCTTGGATTTGAAGATTGTGTAAACAGTACAGCCACATGCTATATGGGCACTGGCTTGGATGATTAGTTAGTTCACCCTTATTTTCGTCATCGCTGTACCGCGGATGGGATAGCTGCCTTGCGAGGAGTGTCCTCGGCACAAAAGGGGGCTCGGACTGTGAACTGCGGTTACTTCCGTGTTGAAACCTAGTAGGCTTGGCACAGTAAGTGTGGTCTAATGAAAGACCTCGTCACAATCTCCCTGCCGGTATACCAAATGGTGTACTATGCCAGCGGCCACTGGTGGCAACAAGTCAGGATTGTGTCATGTGGGTAAAGTGTACAACCTCTGCAGAGTGTAAAACTATTCGAATAGCCATGTCCACGGTCATGGACGACACATGAATCTTTCTTGACATACAGGACCTGTCTTGCTTATTCCCTCTTTGCCCCTATTCTTGGAACCTATGAAGAGTGTGAGTTGATCAAGAATCCTCACTTTGATGAAAGTTATTCTAGAGATAAAACATGTTTTCTTCTAAAACCGCTATTATTCAAGTATTATGTGATTTCAAACAAAATTAGCTTTTATGCAAATGAGCCATACAACCTTCCTTTGAAGCCACATGTAGCTATTAGGTCCTTCCCCGAGGGAGGCATGCTTAGTACGTAATGTACTCATGGCAATACTTTTGTTGAATAACAGAGTTTCATGAAGAAAAAGGTGATCACTACGACTACTATGGCAATCCGTAGGAGTGAGGTCACGTGGACTACATCGACTGCCTGTGGCTGAGATGGAGTCACTACGCATTTTACTTTCCACTGTTTTTTGATTGTAATAAATGTCATGAGACATTTCACTAGGTATGTCTTGTGACAAATATACTACTTGTAATGCTTTTACGTATTGTGCAATGATACCATTTCGCTGTGTTGTCAACAATGATCCTGGGGTTGACAAATATATACAGGAGGGTCTGGAAGTTAATTCCGGGTTCTCACACCAGGTTGCAACACCTTTTGCAAAGTACTGAATAGCATACTAGACCATTTCCTTTCTTGCAACAATGTTCTTCCTCAGGTGATCCTCCATGTTCTGAATCCATTGTTCTGCCTCCAACTGAGTCACTGATCTAGAAAATACGAGTCCATCTTCATTCATCATCTATTGGGTCCAAGGGTTTTGGGATGAGATAAAAGAGGGAGAAAGATACCGATGCAAACAATATAGTTTTGAAAATAGGTTTTATTTGTTGCTGTCGGAAAAATCACAAAATGACAGCTCACAAATCATCGCATCTAACGTGAGTATACAACAGGGGTTTGGTCTTCTAAAGGTCATATAAATCTTGGAATTCTTCAGGGTCTTCAAATTCTTCGAGTCTTCAGAGTCTTCAACTGTTGTAGCTTCAATTCTTCTAATGCATGGTGAAATCCTCTTTACTCTGAAGTGGTCCTCAGTTGATCCTCCGTGGGCTCAAAAAGGAATGGGGTATTGTCTAACTATTTGAGGTAAGAGGGGATACTTGATGAATCTCAGAAAAGATGAGAAGTAAAGGATCTTTTTGAAAATAAAGTTTTAGAGAGTTCCTTTCCTAAGGGCTTTCCAGTTTCTAGCGTGACGTCCTACAGTCAACATGTGCTCTGATACCATCTCTGTAGCGACCTGACCCAAATGGGTCGGTGCCTCTGTGCTTTCTGTGCTATCCCTGGATTGGTATGCTAGCACACACAGTACATCGATGAAATACCATAACATCACATGTCAAAAAGATAACGTAGATCTAGAGTATACCTCATATAACACAGTGGAAAAACATCATAAGGGTGTGGAGTCCTATCAATGCCAACGGCAAGTTGAGTGTAGACCGTAACCCTACAACGTAACTCTTACTCGTCGTAGAAATTCCTGCAACATGATAAGTTGCAGCCATGTAGGTCAGTATATTGGATGTACTGGCAAGACCACAGATAAAGACAGATCAAAATAACTCTATCACTATATGCAATATGGCTGTGGAGGCTCTACGTCTTAATTTGCATAAAAGCTGGTTTTTCCCTAACTCAATTTTAATCAAGTTAATTAATCAATTTAGCTACTACTACTTGGCTGTTATTAATGAGATGGTTCCGCCAACCAATGTCTCATAACCCAAAGTCATTATTAAACCCAATAATCAATTTATAGTGCGGTGTTGAGAGTTCCATGATAGATCCAATTCCAGAGGCTCCAGTTGTCCGTAACTGGGGACACGGCTAATTGACTAGGTTAATACTCTGCAGAGTTTTGCGCACTTTCCCCACAAGATTCGATCCCTCCTTTTACGTCCTCGCACTGCCTGGTGTTTCAGAATAGGATGACCGAAACATGGTATTTCAGAGAGTTTCCCTAGCCATTGACAGTGCCCATCCAATCATATCATTCGTCTACATCTTGTAGCACCGTTCCAGTCAGAGTCACAACTAAGATCGACCAAGCCAGAGCCCATATTGACTTGTGGTTGCACAGGTAAGCTTCCGGTCTTGAAGTATCCTTCCGTCTCTTTGACCCTGGGTGGAGCTTTCCTCGTGATATCTGGCCTACTCCAGCATCACATAGGCTGATCCCCTGGTTTCTCCAAGGTGCCCTTCAACCATTCCACCCAGTGGTATATTGAATTCTTGTCTTCAGTCTTGAAGTCTTGAAGTTGTCGTCATTGATTAAGATTCATCAATCTCATAACTTTCATGAACACTCATACCAATCCCCGTCTACTATAGCGTAGCAATGAAATAAACAATGTTTCCCGGGGCTCAGTAACAAGGGTATGGGTTCCTACCTCATGATACTAATCAAGAACAAGTTCAATATTACCTACTTGCATGCATGGTGGAAAGAATGAATCTAATGCAATGAAAACATGGGTATATCAACAATATGATCAAATGTGACATGCCTTGTACTGTTGATGAAGATATTCGCACTAATAATTCTTGATAACGAAACTATTCGCACTCCAGACAATCTATAACATTCAAACAAATCATGAATAAATAACCATCACTCAAATAAAACCAAAATAAAAGAATTGAATAAAACTTCAACAATAGTAGCATAACAATAGTTATTTATTTCTACAAGCTAATAGGATCACAATGCAAAAGGAATCAATCATTTTGGATTGAAGGTCTGGAAGATATGGCCTCCTGAATATTCAAATTCAAAAATAAATTCGAACAGTGGGTAAAAGTATTGAAAGATGGAACATATACTGATGCAATGGATAGGATTTGACATGAGTTCAATATGCAAAAAGAATCACTTGAATAGGTGCCACGGTTTGCAAAATATGACCATATGATGGTTTGAATTCAAATTTGAATTGCTCATATTTGAAAACTTTGAACAATTGAAATATTTGTACTACTAGATAGTAGAGATCAATATGAACCAGTAGGAAAAAGAATCACCTAAATTGGATTTATAGATCTAAAGATATGCTAAAAGAAAAACTTGAATAGAATCTGAAATTGAAAACAGTAAATTTTGGCCCATCGTGGAAAAGGTGCCACATGGCGCGCTCTGATTGGCTATGTGCTGGTTACTGCGAAAGTAGGCGGCGGATGGCCGGACGCTAACAGAAAATGGTTCAGCGTGCAAAAGAACAAAAACAGATCTAACCTAGACGGTTAGATCTCGATCTGACGGTGAAGAGATGTCCGCTGCTAGCTCTAAACGGCGGACGACCGCTAACTAATGCGAACCGATTCGAAAATAATTAAAAAAACGATCTAATCCTAGCCGTTTATGCAAGATCTAATGGTTGACGGTGGCTAAAGCTTACAGTAGTGGCAGTCGACGGCGAGGTGGCACGGGCGTCGGCGGTGACGGTGCTCCGGTGGTCGGCGGCGTCGACGGAGTGGACGGGCGGATGCAGCGGAGCGAGGGGGTCTTGGTGGTGGGGTCGGTGGAGGTCGGGGACGTCGGTGGAGAGCGGAGCGACGACAGTGGAGCTCGGGTGAGCTACGGCTCTAGCGGCGGACGAGCGAGCTCGGGGCGGCTTCTGTAGACGAAGAGGAGGGGCAAAACTATGTCAAAACGAAGAGTGGCGGCGAGAGGAACCAATGGAAGAGGGAGGGGTCTCGAATATGCTCACGGACGTCGGAATCTTTCGATGAAGACGGTTCGGGCGGCGGAGATCCGAACGATGCTTGCGTGCAGTATGGGTGGACTTGGGCGAGGTTTTAAGGGGGAATCGAGTGAAGAGGGTGCGGGGTTTTATAGGGACAAGTCCTTGGGGAGGGGTCGACTCGGGGACGTGATCCCGATGAATCCGGGATTCGGTGGTGCGTCGGGCATGCTCTGGCGTGGCATGGCGTGGAGAGGAAAAATAAGGTGGCGCGGGGGCCGCTTGGCAGTGAGAGGAAGGGAGAAGGAAAGGAGCGGGCGACCGGGGCAGAGGAGGTTCAGCGCGGGTGGAGCTGGCTTGGGCCGTTTCGGCTAGCTGGGCCGGCGGTTTGCACCTGGCCTGGCGGCTAGATTTGTTTTTTTTCTTTTATAAAAACAGGAACTTTTTCTGATTTCTATTTACAAAAACAGTAAAACACAGAAATAGCAACTTAACTAGGAAAAATTCCAGAAAATTCACATAAATATATGGGTTTATTTAGGACAGTGTGAACTATTTTCTGGCCTAAAATGCAAACTTTTGAGAAAACAAAATGTATACTTTTTGCTAGGCTTTTATTTAAGCAATAAAAATATTTTCAAAAAAAATACAAACAACTCAAAATTTATTTCAATTTCTTTTTCCATCCTTTTACTTCTGGTTTGAAGAAGTCATATTTTCTTCTCTCTTTAATTTTATTTGAATGGACGGAAAGGTATTTGAAAAACATCAAACTTGCCAAATTCAAAAGTGAACCAAAATCTCCCAACTCTTTTATTTTGAAGGAGTCCTATTACCTTCTCTCAATTAATTTTGAGTTGGATTTGTTTAAATATAAAATTCAAATAAGTTCCCAAGGAAATATTTGGGAAAGTCCTTTTATTCCCTCTCAATTTAATATTCATTCAAACATTCAAAAAGTTTCAAATTCCACTCAATTTCAAACAACAATCACACAAGCAATCATTATTACTTAATTAATATAACATTCCAAAATTTAGAATTTTGGGATGCTACAAATCACTTGTGGTGAAACACCTTTAAGTTGGCAGTGTGATATTGGTTGCGTCTTGCATATGATTTCTAGCATGTACTACTTATAATTTGTTGAAACACCACTTATGACGAGATAGTTTTAACTTGGCAGAGTGATATTGGTTGGATCTTTCATATGGTGTCTAGCTTGCAGTGCTTCTAATTTGTTGAAATGCCTTCTGCTTAGTTTCCACGTCATAGGTGTGAATATGTCATGCGGTCCTGTTTTTCGTACATATTCCATCCTCGTATCATGTGTTTGCCTTACATCAAAGTATTGTTCGTCAGTATCATGCATGAATGAGTTCTAAAGAGCAGATTTTATTCCTTTTTCTTGTCGGTTTGACTTCACAATGCATAATCAAAATAGCGGAAGGAAATTAGAAAGGCAGTGGATAATGGTGGTCCTTCCAAGCAACTGAAACAGAGGGTCTCTACAGATTCTACTCTGCCATCCTCCCAACAAGATTCGCAAGACAACGCAAGGCTAGACAGTAAATGTAGCTGTGTAGATGATGAGCACAACTCCCCTACTCCACCATCACAGGTGCTTGCTCTAACTTGGCACTGTTATATGTGGTTGCATGTTGCATATGATGTCTAGTTTGTATTGCTTCTAATTTTGTTGAATTGCATCTGCTTATTTTACACATTATACTTGTGAATATGACACTTGTTCCTGTTTCTTGAACATACTAAATCTGTCTATCACACCATGTTCTTACATCAAAGTACTATTGTGTATGCTGCAATGATCACTTACCATAAGACACATTTAACTTGGAAGTGTGATATAGGTTGCATCTTGCATTCTCTTGTAGCTTGTACGACTTCTAATTTGTTGAAATGGCACTTATGACGAGACACTTTTAAGAGTGATATTGGTTGCATGTTCATATGGTGCCTCGCTTTCATTTCTTCTAATTTGTTGAAATGCCTTCTTCTTAGTATTTTTCATACATATTCCATCCTCCTATCATAGGTGTGAATATGCAATGTTGTCCGTTTTTTGTACATATTCCATCCTCCTATCATGCGGTTTCCTTACATCAAAGTAGTGTTCGTCTGTATCATGCATCAATGAGTTATGCAGAGCCAATTTTATTCCTTTTCTTGTGGTTTTGACTTCAGAAGGCAATATCAAGAAAGAGGAATGAAAAGAGTAAGTTAGGGGATGTTGGTGGTCCTCCGGACCAACGCAAATGGAGGCTCTCTAGATTTGCCACTGCTACTGCTACAGCAGTTGAAGTTCCAAGTCTATATGATGAGTCCATCTCCCCTACTCCACCATCGCAGGTGCTTGCTCTAACTTGACAGTGTGATAATTGGTTGCATGTTGCATATGGTGTCTAGCTTGTATTTCTTCTAATTTGATTAAATTGCACCTGCTGAGTTTATACGTTATACATGTGAATATGACATGCCTTTCTGTTTCTAGAATACACTGCATCTATCTATCACACCATGTTCTTACATCAAAGTACTGTTGTTGTGTATCCTGCATCAATCACTTATGATGATGCGCTTTTAACTTGGGAGTGTGATATTGATTGCGTCTTGCATTGATTTCTAACTTGTACTGCTTCTAATTTTTCGAAATGCCACTTATGACGAAACACTTTTAACTTGGCAGAGTGATATTAGTTGCATCTATCATATGGTGTCTAGCTTGCATTGCTTCTAATTTCTTGAAAATCCTTCTGCTTAGTTTACACATCATAGGTGTGAATATGTCATGCTGTCCCGTTTTTCGTACATATTCCATCCTCCTCATACGGTTCTCTTACATCAAAGTATTGCTTGTCTGTATCATGCATCAATGAGTTCTGAAGAGCGAATTTTATTCTTTTGTGTTGTGGGTACGGCTTGACATGGCAAAGTCAAAAAAGAGCAAGGAAAAGAGTATGGTAGGGGATGGTGTTAGTCGTCGGGTGCAACAGAAAAGGAGCTTCCCTCGAGATTCTGCTGGTACTTATAGTGTAGTAGAAGGTCGAAGTCCACCGGCTAAATCTACAAACACAGTATCCCTTGCTCACCAGTTGCAGCACCTCCTTCCACAGTACCAACATCTCAACGAGTTACTCGTTCGAATGCTCCGCAAGTGGCATGTTCCCAAGCTGCCTTCACATCTAACACTACTTCCGAAGCACTGCTGACACTACAGGACTTGGCAAGATCAGATGAACCTTGTGAGCATCAACACCAGGACGGTACGTGACCGAGTCAAGTTGCAGTTGCATGCTCCTTTATATATACTCTCACAGTTTGATGTGCACTAACACTTTCCATATTCATTGTTGAACTAGCACCTTGGCACAAGAGGAAACAGACATCAGGGATAATGCTTGACAAGTTAACAAAATCTAAAGGAGGAAGAATGGATATCCATTTCGAGGCAGGTTTAAAAAGGCCATGTATGCTACAGAGTCAGCCAAGTTAGTATCAGAGGCAGCCGTTGCCGTTAGGTGTCATGCATGCATCCTCCCAATGTGCATCAAGTACAAGAATGACAAAGATGAAACCCAGTTTAACACCTTCCTTGACCATTTATCCGTAAGTAATGTTATTGATCACAATTTCTAATATTGTCTTGCTCTGTCCCATACTTTCTAGCTTGCTCCTAATGAGACTCCCATTCTTTTTTTCAACGGGAGAGGTTCAAGTTGGATCCGAAAGATCATGCAACCAAACAAGCATGCACTCATGTTTTTCAATCTGCTCTGCGACAGTATCGGTATCACCTTAGAAAAACTCACTTTAAAGGAAAGTCTAACAATGAAATCGCCCTAACATCTCCAGTGGAATATATTACGGACGAAGGCTGGACAACCCTTGTTAAACACTGGTCTGATCTAAAGTATCAGGTAGGGTATATGTATGTGATCAGATCACATATTGAACTCATATTTACGTATGTGCCTTACAAGTCTATCTTCTTCTAGGCTAACTATTTGAAGAACAAGGCCAACCATTCTAAAGTGAAATTCCAACAGACAACACGATCTCAGAGCTACATTGCACACAGCGAGGCTCTTGTAAATAGCTTGTATTTCCTCCTTTTTGTTGTGCCATATTATCGTATCTATATTGACTTGTGCCAAATATAGAGGAAAGACCGTGCGGACAAAAAAGAACCTGAACCGAATGCAGTGCAAATCTTCAAGGATTGTCACACCAGCAAGATGAAGGGCATGACTACACTAGTCCAAGCCGCTGTTGTAAGTCCTTACTCCTCATGCCTTTGAACTGATTGTTACGGTGACGTGTTCATTTAACTGCTTGGTTTGCAGCCAATGTCAGTTACTCTGTTCATTTTTATACACAGTTGTCTTGACGTATCATTTCACGTTACACGGTTTAAAAGAGAGGAAGGATATTCGTTTGGTCTTGATCTGTAATCTAGTTGTGATGTTCACGTGCCCACACAATGATACAATAGCCTGTTTGTTTGATATCCGTTTGCCCGTGATATGAATGATGTCATACTATGTTCATCATATTTTAAACCGTGTCTCTTTATCCTTAGATGTCAATAAATGTGACGAAATAGACAATACATTAGGCATGCTACATGGACATATGTTCCGAACGTGATTTTATTATGTACTTAGCACTAAAATACATGCTAATGTATTAAAGTGGTTCACCAAAATAAGTTATATATAAACGTCAAAGCTATTTTGTTTGTTTTTGTCTCATTAGTAACTTCTTATCTGGTAAACTAATCTACAAATTCAAACATTTAGCAAGCTATGGAACAAATGATTGAACGACCACAACCTCCTGAAGGTGACGAGGCTACCACATGCACAATGTCACCTCTTGCTGTAGTGCATCAGTATCTCTCCACTAACAGTGCAAAAAGCACCTTCCTGAGTAATTTTGGGTTGGTTGTTAAGGTAACCTCGTCGAAACCACCTACTGAAGAAAATCTTCCGGCTAGACAGAGTGATATATCCGTGCTCTAGACACAAGTCCAATCCCTAATGGAGGTCGTTCTTGAAACAAGAATAGTGGTTGACAAATGTCGTCAAGATATGAATGGTTTTGAAACCAGACTATGAGACATTTGCTTCGCTGTTTAAGAGCAATGGCAGAAAAAAAAGGGAAGGTCATGCTGCTCCATTAGATACTATAGCCTGAAACATTACCACTCTGGTCAAATGATCTCAGCTTCTATGCATCTCATGGTGGATTTATCTGCAAGGGCTGTAAACTTTTATGCCAACAAGCCTTTTGTTGTATGGCTGTAATTTATTTTGTTGCGATACAATATTTATCGTGCTGCCAAAGGCCGTAGAAATTAGCAATCTATTTTTGTATAGTGTAGGTTTATTCTTATTAATGTATTTGGCATCATCGTCTCCTTTAGGCTGAAAGCATCGTAGGAGCCCAAAGGGCCAATATTCGTCCGGCCCACAACTCGAAGGGAGCTAAAAACGATTATGGGCCGTAATCGCTATGTAGCCCATTTAAAATAACTGGGCCTAAATCAGCGTAAGATCTTCTTATTTCTGATCGTTCCATTGGTAGGCCCGTGACCATAGTGGGCCATTAACATGCCTAAACATAATATGGGGCCATAGTAATAACGGGCCGTTAACATGCCTAAATATCTTGCAGGCCTTATTTCGCCCATAAATGACACGGGCCGTTAACAGGCCGAAACGCAAATTGGGCCTTCATTGGGCCAGAATATACCCAGGGCTTGTAGCAGGCCGAAAGATGATTGGGCCTAAAATGTGCCAAATAGCCCACTGGTCATTAGCAGGCCGAAATGTATCTGAGCCCATGGTGGCCCATTTACATGGCGGATCGTTAACAGGCCAAAAGTCAGCACGGCCGTAATTGCGCTGACCTACTACACAGGCCTTTAACAGGCCGAAAGTGCGGGCGGGCCAGATTTGTGTCATTGAGAATATGGGCCATTAATAAGCTTGATGTGACATCAGGGCACATATGGTCCATGGGTTGCGTTGGCCGTTAACAGGCCGAAAGTCAGACCTTACCGAAAATGGCCCAATTCCATCATGGTCTGTTTATGGGCCAAAAGTTTCGTCGGGCAACAAATGGGCCCAGATGTAGCAGGACCTTAAATAGGCCAGAAACACACTGGGCTGTAATTGGGCCCAAATACATAGCGGACTATTAACGGTCCAGAAGTGACCATGGGCCGCAATGATGAGAAATCCACAACGGGCGAGTGACGGGCCGATTTGGCACTATTCCAATGGGCCTTACCTACAAATGGGCGTTGTCCAAGCAGGCTGTTAATGGGCCAGCCCGCTAACTTTGATTGGGTCGGCCTTTTTAACCTAAATGGGCCACTACTGGGCCGTTCCAGATGTCGACGAATCATAGGCGCGTGTCGTCCATTGGATGAATGACATCTGTCGCAACGCCGAGCTGACACGTGGATCCGTTGGAGAATGAGAATTTTACAAGTGGAAAATCGCCATTGGTATGGGCTGTTAACGGGTTATCGGATCCAAACCCGCACCTGATAGCTTAACGACGACCCATTACGGTGGATGCCACGTGTCGGTTACCCTTGACGAAAACACTTCCATGATGCGCCATTTATCGTCATGGAAGTGGACACTTCTGTGATGATAATTTGAGTATTGTCATGGAACACTTCTACGACAGCACATGTATGACTATCTTGATTTTTTCATAAAATCATCACGGATGTACATGCATGACAGAAAACGTGACCTACTATGACAAACACGTATCATCACGAAAGTGTTTTTTTGTAGTTGTTGGCGCGAGGCGGAGCACGGACGGGGGCTATGAGCGCTGACGTCCAGCTGCAAAACGGCAGCAACAAGATCTGAACCACTCATCAAACTTGGCTTCGATGCAGTTGGAATGGAAGCAATGGATGACAAGGCATCTAGCTGCCAGGGTGTGTGGCGATGATCTAGGACAATGCGTCCATGCATTTGCCATACCCGTCGGGGAGCTCGGCGTCGTAGTTGAGGTTGAGGGGGATGCAGCGCTAGAGGGGGTGCCACCGTCGGGAGAGGACGGTTGCCCGCATG
The DNA here is from genome assembly GCA_039707655.1 of Elymus sibiricus. Classification (NCBI taxonomy): domain Eukaryota; kingdom Viridiplantae; phylum Streptophyta; class Magnoliopsida; order Poales; family Poaceae; genus Elymus; species Elymus sibiricus. The sequence goes on from CM077676.1 coordinate 240,624,086, forward strand.
CCAGAATTGAAGGGGAGTAGGGAGATGATGATGAGAAGCATCTCATCGGGGAGGCTGCTGATGAAGTCCAGGCTCACCGGAGGCTCTTGTGGTTCTGGCTCGACCCGCCTCCGCTTGTTGGCCGTCTCGTCCTCCATCTCAGCCGGCGGCGACACAGCCAACTCCGTAGTCTCTTCGGCGGCGGTACTTTGTGGGCGTGCAGCACTACGACACGTGATGGAGCGGATAGACAGGAAAGATGCCCGTTGGTCAAAAGGGAGCTTGCGGGTTTGCGGGGTGCTCGATGTCTTTTTAAAATTCCTACTATTTTTCCTATGGCATAAAACACTCCTTGCTAATCCTATTGGATTTAAGTGGATATGCCACTCCAATCCTATACTTTTCCTATTCATGTATTTTCATACTCCTACGAATCAAAGAGCCCTAACATTTGAATTGGGAACCATGCATGGCTTCCATAATTCATATCAAGAAGACACGTTTTGAACTTTCAAATTCGTGTGAAGCATGATTTGGAAATCTCCATACACTATATATACGAGGTCACCATCACATATAGGGTAGTTAGTCTTTTCTTATGGGTTTTAGCTCACCAGACGAAATATAATCTGGTTTTATGTAAAAATTATCCAAGTTTCAATGAACATCATCCGGTTTGTTTAAATTTGCTTCAAATTGGTTCACTTTTGTTAAATTTCGTACGAAGTGTAACCGGACATTTACGGCTAGCTTTGGACTTCGGCTCCCAAATTAGTGTCCGCGTACTAGTAACCACAGGTCTCCGGAAGGATGCGGCGTCCCATGGTTCTCGTGGGATTCGGTCGGCGTTTATCTTTGGTGGATCCGCTTGGATTAGATCTTCGTTTGTCCGCATATGTGTGTGTGCAGATTGGATCCTTTCGACCTACGATTCTCTTCATCGACGATGGTTGTTATCCTTGTGTGTTGGTCTTGTGTGTTGGTCCTACGGGGTCTTAGTATGACGACTTCCTGACTATGTGCTACAACAATGTTTTCCCGGCGCCGATGAGGGAAGGGCGATGACGGTGGCGCATGTTCGGCTTGCAGAATGCTTATAGTCGTCACTATAGGTGATCTACAAACCATGATGTAATTTTCACTGCTGGTGTTACCTTCGCAGTTGATAAATAGACCGAAAGTTTTCTTGGAACAAAAAAGAAATATAAGATATAGGTTTAAGTATCAATGTTCATTACATTAAAAATCAAATTATGACTACAAAAAATTTGATGAATATATGGTAGTGGACGCTAGGAAGATGTTCTGATGTCTTTAACCCAAAACATATAGAAAAACACACACATGCCAATTGCTTTACAAGATAAAAAATAGAAGACGAGTCTAGACCAAATGAGAAGTGGTTGTATTTTTTGCATATTCTGCAATTTAAATGATACTCTATAAGAAAAATTAATGGAGATTCTCTGAATAGAAATAGTTGGAGAATTAAACTAAGGAATAATAACAAACGAGAAGTGTCTTTGCTTTGAGGTTTGTTTATATTATGACTTTCCCTGATCTCAAGTAGAATATTCTAGATAGCACTCATGGGAAAATCTTATGAAATGAAGTCTAACGACCAATACCATTCTGATTTACCACCTTTCAACCATTGGATCTGTTTCATCCAACGGCCAATATTCAAAGTTATTTTGACACTATATATAGTGGTATGGATAATAGGCCAAACTCCTATGCATACCGCGGAATAAAAGACCCGCCCTCGCCTTATCAATCAGGATTTCTATCGATAGATCACGCCAAGGAGGAAAACCAAATGTTACAATTTACAAGTACAAAAGGAAAAGGTGGTACAATTACAACACGCCTGGCGCGTACGCGTCGCACCCCACACGGTCGGTCAGGCACGCCGCTCACCCAGCGAATATGCGTCATCTTGCGTTTTCACTGACATGTGGGACCGAATGTGAGCAACCCGACGACGGGCACACTCTGCGCGTCTGTTGGCTGAAAAGAGAGAGAGGAGGGCCGAGCACGGACTCCAGGAAATTTGGCGACTGTGTGAGGTGGGCCATATGTTAATAAAGTACTAGTACTCGTGGTACCGTACTCCTAGAGAGATAATGTGTTCGCTCTACGTAACCAGCACCTCGATATAGTGGGGTGGCACGGGCCAGAACAAGCATTCACGTCTAGGAGTACGGCACACACCACTACCATGAGTCCCATCTGACACCAAATTTCTTGGAGTCTGTGCTACAGCTAGCTCTTCTCCCTCCTCATTTCTCTAACTCAGCCAACGCACGGCGGGCGGGGTAGGGGTTTGCCGATAGTCAGTTTGCTCAACTGCGGCCCCACTTGTTAGCGAAAATGCAAGACAACATGCGTTCCCCATGAGCGGCGTGCCGGACCAACCGTGTGGGGGGTGCGAAGCGAACGCGGCAGGCTTTTCCTTTTGAACTTGTAAGTTGTAACATTTGGTTCTTCTCCTTGGCGTGACCGATAGATAGAAATAATGACTCTCCCTAAAAATATAGAAATAACGATTAAAAATGCTAGCGCCGAGCTTTTCTCGCATGATAAGTGGGGGAGTTTTGCCAATTTGTCCCATCGTCGCTTTCCTTACATGCGGTCCCACATGTTACTGATATGCCTAGCTAATGTGCGTTGAGCGGCGGGCCGGAACGACCGTGTGGGGTGCGACGCGAACGGGACTGTACATGTTCTAGTTTCTCGTTCTGAAATTGTGAAGTGTAACACTTATTTTAAGTTTGGTAGGTTGGGTCTTGCATGGTACATAAACTACAACATTGATGCAAAAGGTGAGCAAGGGATCACACACGTCTTTATCAGCTGGAATGAGAATGTGATACAGTAAGAATTAAGGCCATGATGACGCGATGTAGTGGTGGTTATAGGAGGCCTAAAGAAACTTGCATTCCCATGGTGTTGGCTGCATGCTGCTTCTCCCATTACTTCCCTTAGCATGCGAATTGAAGGAGGATACATCATTGGTCGTTCATCGTAACGGGAACCGCTACCCTCTCCTTTATTTGCATTCAAGCCGTATCGGGAACCGTACTGGTTTACTAGTCCCCTTTGTATTTTGTGTCATATTTTGGCCCTTAATTTAACTAATAAAATTGTGTGACCAATATATTGTTATTGGAAAACATATTCAAATATGAATCCAACAAAACAAATGTGTGACATGCTAGTCAAATACTACGTAGTAGTATGTTTGTCAATCGTTAACCCAAAATACAATGAGACTAATAAATCCAGATGGCGCTAGTAGTACTGGGGAAAAACTTGCAAAGTTTGGAGGCTGCTAGAGGGCAGGGGTGATCCCCCTTTACTAAAAAAACAATAAAAATAAGTACTACTACAATAATCTAACCAGCTGCACAATTGGGACATTTGATTTGTTTATTGGTCGATGAGACGTTAGATTGGAGGCAGCCTCCGTCCCCTAGGACAAGGATTTTATTGCACTTGCTTAGGAGCACGTAGAGCCAGGATTTTGCACGTAGACTAGTGGGACGCAAGACCGATGAATCCTCCCTCCCTCCTGAGTCGTTTCTCAGAGTGGGTGCTGCCACGCAGCCAAATATTTTCTAGCGTAGTAGATAATTGCTTGCGCATTGCAACAAGTTTTATATATTCTCTAGTATGTTTGTCAGCCCATAATTTACACATTAATATTAATATGATTGTGTTAATAAATGCTTATCAAATCTTCCTCGAGATTTACCTAGAGTAATAAGAAGTTTGGTTGTGGCGCGGTTCATGCATGGTACGTACGAAAAGTATGAAGTTGATGCAAAAGGTAAGAAAATTATAGTATACTTGGAATTGACGCAAAAATAAAGATGCATACAGATCCATCAACGACATCCTCTCGCCCTAGTGCGCCGGGCCACCAACCGACGGGTGAGGAGCAGCGGTGTTGGCGGCGAGGTCAACGTGCTTCCGAACAATGCCGTCCAAGGTTGCCCTGCGGTCCAAGAAGGCCACTATCCTATCATCCTCCTCTGGCATGTAGTGATCCTTGTGGATGATTTGCTCATAGACGTGGGTGATTATGTTGGGAAACATAGTAGAAAACAAAAAAAATCGCCCTACGATCACCTAGGAACAATATGAAGATGCATATACGGTTTGGATCAGGATCATCACCGACTCCGGAGTGCAGCAGAAGCAGACGAGTCGGTGTAGATCGTACTTGGAGTCCCTCGAACCATTGATGACGATCCCACAAACCGCTCTCGAACGATCCCTCGAACAGAAGACCGAAAGCACGGCCTCTCTACTTGGTTGCAAGTGTACGTTCTTCACGATCCGGCAGCGCTTAGCTGTCCAGAGCTAATCGTTGCCAGAGAATTACAAGGAGGAGATTAGAACCACATTAGGCTTATAATTATCAGGATTAGAGTAACTAGGTCTAGCTCTAATTAGATCAACTAGAACTAGAACTAGATGAACTAGAGGAGGCTCCAAAACTTTTGTGCCAATTGTGGCCAAGACCTCTAGTATATATAGGTTGGAGGGGAGAACGAGGGGCGCCACAAGGGGGAAGAAATCCTCCCTCCTTGGCCGGCCAAAAGGAGGGGGATTCCCCCTCCAATTCGGCCTCCCTCCCTTCTTTCCATGGAGTGGGAGGCACCACCCTTATTGGGCTCTTGTGCCCCAATTCTTTTTCCACTACTTGGCCTTTTAAGGCCTGTTGATATTAAATTAAATATAAATCCTCCTAAATATTACTAGATCCTTTTATTATTAGTCTAACATCACCGAAAATATTTTCCACCTATATATTATTTATCGGTAATACCCGGTATTGCCCGATAAACTCTGAAACCCTTCCGGTGACCCTGAAACGCTCCCGGTTCCTCTCGAACTATTCCGAATATTAATGAAACAATTCCACTAATAATTCCTCGATACTCTTGTCCTACTAACACTCAGCAGATCATGATTACCTTAAGCTTGTGACCCCGTAGGTTCAGTAAATCATAGACATGAACGAAACCCCTTTGTTCAATGACCGATAGCGGAACCATGGATATCCATATCGATCCCTATTATTACACGAATGACATTCGAGTGAACCTTTGGTTATCATGTGATGTTCCCTTTGCTTCGCGATACTTTACAAAATCCGAGACAATAGGTATCCTCCTGAGTCATGCACATGCTCACTATACCGTAATCCTCGTTACCGGTTTTGTTCTTCTTTCTTGTTGAAGTGTTCCGGCATCCCCCTGACATAGTCACCTGTGTCTGGTTAGATGATGATTGTTGCCGTCACACCAAGAGGGCCCTAAGAATATCTCTCCATCGTCAGAGGAGCAAATCCCACTCTCGAGCTATCTAGTCCCTTGTCAAACTTTTTGATGAACCTGTAAGTTGTCGTTATGATCACCTAGTTACAGATGGTGTTTGAGCAACAACAAAGTCCGTCGTACGATAGGAAGTGACTATGATACTCTCATTGTCTGAGGAACTAAAACCACATGCTAACACTCCGTGTTATAACAATTGATTTTAGACGATATTATCGCAAACAATAACAAACAAGTTTGGGTCGATTCAATATGATCGTTCTTCTAACGTCATACTCTCAATGTTGTTTTAGGACTATCGTTACACTTAACAACATCCTAAGATTTGGAAAACATGATCACCAACAACACTTGAGCTAGTCTTAGAGGCGAAACTAGGAATCATATTTTACCATTTATCATTCCACACGTGCGTATGAGATTTCCACTGAATCGCATATTCCAGGATCATATCCGTTATAGCATGGAATATAAACTCTTAGTTATAAACATGGAAATATAATAATACAATATTATTGCCTCTAGGGCATATTTCCAACAGACTCCCACTTGCACTAGAGTTAATAATCTAGTTAGCACATTTTCTTTTACACCAATAGCAATCCGGTGTTTGTCCATGCTTTGCTTGTGGTATAGCATTCGTCCTATCTGATCTTGACAACTTCATATCTATGTGTATCATTTGCATTTCTATGCATCTATAATGCTTTCACAAGAATTCATAATTTGTGTGAAACTGGCTTTGTATATATTGAATCACTAGTAGGACCTTTGGTTCCTTAGACTGAGCTATGGAACCACTATTGACAACAGTGTTCCATTGTCAAGATGTGACACTATAGAACTAATATTTCAGAATTTTATTCGAATTGACTTGCTACGGTAGACGTGGATGATTGTTCTCCCAAAGTTTGAACGAACCGCTAAAACACCCTCAGCTCAGTGGAAATCGCCCGAGCAAATAAACGGGAGATGTGAAATTACCGCCCTAACTGGGACCCACATCAATTGGCCTGTTCTATATCGAGGGTAGGTTTCTAACTTCATCCAGGCTCTCACCATTTAAAAAAGAAGTGGCAAGATGTGACACTATAGAACTAATATTTTAGAATTTTATTCGAATTGACTTGCTATGGTAGAGGTGGATGCATGTTCTCCTAAAATTTGAACGAACCGCTAAAACACCCTCTGCTCAGTGGAAATCACCCGAGCAAATAAACGGGAGACGCAAAATTACCGCCCTAACTGGGACCCGCATCAATTGGCATGTTCTATATCGAGGGTAGGTTTGTAACTTCATCCAGGCGCACCCTCTCCACGGCCGAAATCGCAGGCGCCCAAAAATTCATGAACCATGGGCGGCAAAACACCCTCTCCTTGGCCAAAATCGCTCGTGCCCAATATTTCAAAGCACGCCCTCCTCACCCGAAATCGCTGGCGCCTACTATTAGGGAGAAGCAAAGTTACCCTACTATCCCCTACCCTCAAGAATCAGAGTGAATCCCACAAGTCAAAATACAGGGGTAGAATTGTAACTTCCCCCACATTTTGGACAAATGCATCCGTAAGACATGGTTCCCCCTCCCAATTCCCCATTCATAAACCGTGGGCGCCCAATCACCTTCTCCCCAGCCGTGAAACCTTAGCCCCTCCTCCATGGCCCCTCCATCACACCAGATTCACCGCCGCCCTCCTCCCCAATGCCGGAGCCGCTATCCGTTAGCTGTCATGCACTAGGCCGTGTGCCTCCTACTCTGTGCTACCTGAGCTGCCTCAACGACGGCCGCGTGAATCGTACCGGAGCCAATTCAACCACGCCATCATGCATGGCACTGGAGCGGCTCCAACTTCGGACGCATCCAGCGCCCCGGCGCTGGTAACCCGTAGCCGTCGATCGCCGCCACATATCTGCTTTCCCGCCGCTGGGAGCCACCACAACTGCGCCAGCCTCACCGACTTGGCAGATGAAGCTGCATACTTCACCGAGCTGCAAGATAGGTCATACACTCATCTTATTCACTTTACCTAGGCGTCATTCGCCTGAATTTCTATCCTAGGTCAGTCGATTCCCAATGGAAGGAAGCAGCACCCCTCGAGGCTGTGAAGATCCTAGGCTGTCGGTTGGCTGGGGAAGCAGTACCTCGGTGTCAATCGTAGGGGTGCAGGGGCGCAGGTTCGCCGCGGAAGCAGCGCTTGGGTGCCCATCTTAGGGTAGTGTGGGGTCAAGGAACTACTGGCGCCGTATATGTACCTTCCTCAAAACAGCCACCATACCTACCTATTATGGCATTTCCATAGTCATTCCGAGATATATTACCATGCAACTTCCATCGTTCCGTTTATATGACATACATCATCATTGTTATATTGCTTTGCATGATCATATAGCTGACATAGTATTTGTGGCTCAGCCACCGTTCATCATTTTTTATACATGTTACACTAGATAATTGCACATCCTGGTACACTGCCAGAGGCATTCATATAGAGTCATATTGTTCTAGTATCGAGTTGTAATATTGAGTTGTAAGTAAATAAAAGTGTGATGATCATCATTATTAGAGCATTGTCCCAGTGAGGAAAGGATGATGGAGACTGTGATTCCCCCACAAGTCGGGATGAGGCTTCGGACGAAAAAAAGAGAGGCCAAAAAGAGCCCAGGAAAAAAATGTAAGAAAAAGAGAGAAGGGGCAATGTTACTATCCTTTTCCACACTTGTGCTTCAGAGTAGCACCATGTTTTTCATATAGAGAGTTTCCTGAGTTGTCACTTTCATATACTAGTGGGAATTTTTCATTATAGAACTTGGCTTGTATATTTCGATGATGGGCTTCCTCAAATGCCCGAGGTCTTCATGAGCAAGCAAGTTGGATTCACACCCACTTAGTTTTCAGTTTGAGGTTTCATACACTTATAGCTCTTAGTGCATCCGTTGCATGGCAATCCCTACTCCTCGCATTGATATCTATTTATGGGCATCTCCATAGCCCGTTGATCCACCGAGTTGATGCAAGACTTTCTTCTTCTCCTTTTACCATTATTGATCCCTATCACCGCATTCTATTCCACCTAGTGCTATGTCCATGGCTCATGCTCATGTATTGCGTGGGAGTTGAAAATGCTGAAGCGCGTTAGAAGTATGATCCAATTGCCTTGTTTAACACCGGGGTGCTCATGATTTATATATTTGCGGTGAAGATACAGTCATGTCGTTGCTAATATGAGAAAGTGAGTAGGGATAACACTCGTTAAGGATCGTATATTTTGAAAGTTTAATGATTATGCTTCTTATGTTCATGGATATTATTATATTGATATTGTTAATTCATCGCTTCACAATATTTATGCCGTAAAAGAGATTACATGATAGACATGTTAGGTAGCATTCCACATCAAAAATTCGGTTTTTATCATTTACCTACTCGAGGACGAGCAGGAATTAAGCTTGGGGATGTTGATACGTCTCCAACGTATCTATAATTTTTAATTGTTCCATGCTATTATAGTATCAATCTTGGATGTTTTATATGCAATTATATGCTATTTTATATCATTTTTTGGGACTAACCTATTAACCTAGTGCCCAGTGCCAGTTGTTGTTTTCTGCTTGTTTTTGGTTTTTCAGGAAATCAGTACCAAACGAAGTCCAAACGCTACAAAACTTTTTGACGATTTTTTTCTGGACAAGAGAGACCCTAGAAGCTTTGGGTGGAGACCAGAAGCCTCACGAGGAGGTGACAAGGCAACCCCACGAGCCCCCTGGGGGCGCGCCAAGATGCCTTGTGGGCCCCTCGTGGCTCCTTTTGACCTAATTCCACTTCTATAAATTCTCAAATATTGGGAAACAAACAGAGAGCCCCACGAAATAACTTTTCCGCTGCCGCAAGCTTCTGTTCTTCTGCGATCCCATCTGGAGGCCTTTTCCGGTACTCTGCAGGAGGGGGAATCGATCACGGAGGGCTTCTACATCAACCTTGCTACCCCTCCGATGATGTGTGAGTAGTTTACCACAGACCTATGGGTCCATAGCTAGTAGCTAGATGTCTTCTTCTCTCTCTTTGATCTTCAATACAATGTTCTCCTCGACCTCCTTGGAGTTCTATTCGATGTAATCTTCTTTTGCGGTGTGTTTGTTGGGATCCGATGAATTGTGGGTTTATGATCAGATTATTCATGAGAAATATTTGAGTCTTTTCTGAATTCTTTTATGCATGATTATTATAGCTTTGTATTTCTCTCTGATCTATCCATTTGGTTTGGCCAACTAGATTGATTTATCTGCAGTGGGAGAGGTGCTTTGTAATGGGTTCAATCTTGCGGTGTTCTATATCCCAGTGACAGAAAGGGACAAGACACGTATTTGTATTGTTGCCATTAAGGGTAAAATGATGGGGTTTATTCATATAGATTGGGTTTACTTTGTCTACATCATGTCATCTTGCTTAAGGCGTTACTCCCTTTTCATTAACTTAATAGCCTAGATGCATGCTAGATAGCGATCGATGGGTGGAGTAATAGTAGGAGATGCAGGCAGGAGTCGGTCTACCTGTCTCGGACGTGATGCCTATATACATGATCATTGCCATCAATCCGTCATAACTATGCGCTTTTGTCGAGGGGATGACCCCCGGGTAGGCAACGGGGCCCAAAGCCTTTTTCAAAACATTGGGGCGGCCCACGCCCCTCAATTCGGCTGGCCGTCTGGCCGGCTCCCTCACGCGGGCTGGTTGGGCACGGCCCCGCGTACGGTCTGGCTGGCCGCAAGCCGGCTGGCGATGGGTCAGCGTTTATCCCATCCATCCGTACGACAAGACGGCTTTCCACGACAGGAGAGCGTGGCTACAGTGCAGCCGTATCTGCTGACCCGGGCGACCGACGTCGGCGCGGCCCGCCACTGTAGCCCCACGACGCCAACCACTCCGTGACGCGGGAGGCGACGGGCAACAGTGCCGTGCAACCGGCGGGCCCCACTGCCGGCTCCAGACGATGACAGTCGGGTCCCGCCCGCATGTAGATTTACCAATGTATCCCTGGGGGGTCGGGCTATAAGACCCCCCAGGAGACCTCCACGTAGAGGGTCTTCGACTTGCTCTATTGATCCACCACACACACACACATTCACAGGAGAGGTAGAATGGAGAGCTAGCTCCTTCTTCCTCCTCCGCCCAAACAGCTCCAGGAGCAACTTTGTAGCCCTTGTGCATATCATCCCATTTCGGCAAGACTAGGGGTGTTACCTCCCTCGGAGGGCTCCGAACCTGGGTACGTCTCGTGTCTCCCACTTGTGCATGCCGACCTCGCCTCCGGAAACCACCCGCGTCCTCACGCAGCCCCCCACTTTTAGCCATCTCATGGCATCTTCGGTGATTTCACCACGACAGTTGGCACCCACCGTGGGGCTGCTCGCGGCATCGGCCGGAGTCAAGTTCCGGACGAGACCCTTCACTAGCTCCGGCGAGCGCATTGCGCACGGCTTGGTCCGCGCGCCTTGCGCGGCCAACCCAGCCGGCTGCGATGCAACGCCTGGCGTGGATGCTGTCTGCCCCACAGGCTGCTCCGTCGTCCCCTTCGGAGCTCTACGCGTCTTCGTCGCGCTCATCCCCGACGAGTGCCCTAGCGAGGTACACAGCTTCATCAACTCGCCCGTCCCTGTCGGCCCACCTACAACAACCCCCATCAAGAACATGCGCGCCGCGTAGGAGGCCTTGGCGGACCTCGAGTTTCTGGAGGGCGAAGAGCTGCTGCTGCAGCAGCAATGCGTCTGTGACCTCATCACCGCTGCGAACCTGCAGCAGAAGCGGTTCGAGCCGGCCCCACCCGCCTCCTCCACGTCGGGGAACACCGGGGACCTGGACAGAGTCCTTCGGGACACGCAGCAGGCCTCTTCCCCACACGCCAGTGCAAGCCGCTCAGGCCAGCACCGCGCAGGCCGGAGCCAGCGCAATAGCGCCACGACGGCCGGTGATGGCGTCGCTGACGAGTCGGCTGGAGACGGCCGGCTCCAGCAGCCGGAGCGCCCCTTGCCACCGGCTCAGCGGCCCCAGCCGGCCTCTGCCGGTGCTGTGCCACGCGGTCCCGTCACCAACCGGCTGGGCCCTCACGAGCCCTACGATGACAATGACGGCCGCCATCGCATCGACCGGCTGGCGCGGTCCATGGCCCTCGAGGAGGAGAGCTCCGTCGGCCCTGCCTGTTTCGGGCCACGCATCCGCGAGGAGCCCTTACCCAAAGGCTTCTCGCTGGCCCGTGACACCCCCAAGTACAGCGGCGTCACCAAGCCGGAGGACTGGCTGGTCGACTACACCACGGCTGTCGGCATAGCCGGCGGCAACAGGCTTGTGGCAGTCCGCTACGTCCCCCTCATGCTGCTCGGCCCGGCCCGAACATGGCAGAACAGCCTGCAGGCCGGCAGCGTGAACTCCTGGCTAGACTTCGAGGAGGCATTTGTGCACAACTTCACCAGCACGTACAAGCGTCCGGGTCAGCCTCGCCAGCTCTCCATGTGCGTTCAGGGCCCGGACGAGCCACTTCGCGACTTCCTCACGCAGTGGACGGAGCTACGCAACTCCTGCGAGGGGGTCCACGAGGTGCAGGCCATCCAGTACTTCGTCGACGGGTGCCGAGACAGCACCCTCCTCAAGCACCAGCTGATGTGTGATGAGCCGGACACCTTGGCGGCACTCATGGCCACGGCGGACAAGTATGCCACGGCCGACTCCGCGATGCGCGTGAAGGTCTCGCTCGACGCGGGCGGCAAGCCCTTCCAGGTCCAGCCGGCCAACCCTCGGCTGGCTGGCGACAACAACCAGCGCCGACAAGACAACAACAACAACAAGCGGAAGGGCGAGCAGCCGGCCCCCCGCCATGACAACCGGCAAGTCGCCGCTGTGGAGGAAGAGCACCGCAAGGTCACCTGGCAGCCCAAGCTCACCTTCGAGTAGATGCTTGACGCCCCCTGCAAGCACCACAGCGGTGCGAAGCCATCTACGCACATGCTCTAGAACTGCAGCATCACCCAGCGCATGATGTGGGGTGACCTCCCGCCTCCGCCTCCCGACCCGGCACTTCCGCCGCCTCCCCCGCCACCTCCGACAGCCGGTGCCCTCGCCAACAACGCTTTCCTGCACCAAGACGCGGCCTACATTGTCTTCACCAGCGAGGGCGACGACAAGCACAGCAAGTGCAAGTACCAGCACGAGGTGAACGCCGTCGCCCCCCCGGTTCCCTAGTTCATGTACTGGTCCGACCGCCCCATTAGCTGGACCCGGGAGGACCACCCGGCTGTGATGCCCACGCCGGGTGGCTACGCTCTCGTCCTTGACCCTACCTTCGTCGCCGAGAAGCGCACCTGCCGCTTTTCGCGGGTGCTGATCGACAGCGGCAGCAGCATCAACATTCTCTACCGCGACACCATGATCAAGCTCGGCATCGAGGAGAGCCAGCTGCAGCCCACCCGGACGGTGTTCCACGGCATCGTGCCAGGTGCCTCCTGCTCCCCCATCGTCAAGGTCCGGCTGGACGTGCTGTTCGGCACCAGCGTCCACTTCCGCCGCGAGCCGATTTGGTTTGAGGTGGTCGACCTGGCCAGCCCCTACCCGGCCAAGTTCATGGCGGTCCCCCACTACGCCTACCTGAAGATGAAGCTGCCGGGTCCCAAGGGCATCATCACCATCACCGGCGACTACAAGAAGTCCCTGGAGTGTGCCCAAGCCGGCTCGAAGCTAGCCGAGTCGCTGGTCATCGCCGAGGAGAGGCGCCAGCTCGACCGTCTCATGGCGCTGGCTAGCGAGCATCCGGCCATGCCAGCTCCGTTCAAGCAGCCGGCCAACGAGGCATCCTTCAAGCTGGCCAAGGGCACGAAGAAGGTTTCGCTCGACCCGGCCAACCCTAACTCCGACCAGTACGTCATCATGGGCTCTGGCCTCGACAGCAAATAGGATGGCAAGCTCGTTGACTTCCTCCGTGAGAATCGGGATATCTTCACATGGTCCCCCAAAGACAAGCCGGGTGTTCCGAGGAAGTTCGCCGAGCACAAACTCCACGTCCGGCCGGATGCCAAGCTGGTCCGGCAGCCGCTATGCTGCTTCTCTGAGGAGAAGCAAAGAACCATCGGTGAGGAGATCGCCCAGCTGCTCGCAGCCGGCTTCATCATGGATGTTTTCCACCCCGAGTGGCTGGCCAACCCAGTCCTCGTCCAGAAGAAGAATGGTACTTGGCGCATGTGTATCGACTACACAAGCCTGAACAAGGCATGCCCCAAGGACCCGTTTGCTCTGCCCCGGATCGACCAAGTCATCGACTCCACCACCGGCTGCGAGCTCCTGTCCTTCCTAGACGCCTACTCCGGCTACCAGCAGATCAAGCTGGACCCGGCCGACGCCCTCAAGACGTCCTTCATCACGCCCTTCGGGGTGTATTGCTACATCACCATGTCGTTCGGCCTGAAGAACGCCGGCGCCAACTTCCAGCGCTGCATGCAAAAGTGCCTCCTGCCACAGAATGGCAGGAATGTGCACGTCTACGTCGACGACATCGTGGTGAAGATCAAGCAGCACCTCACCCTCCTGGAGGATCTCAAGGAGACATTCGCCAACCTTTGCCGGTTCCAGATCAAGCACAACCCGGAGAAGTGCGTCTTCGGCGTGCCGGCTGGCCAGCTCCTTGGTTTCCTCATCTCAGAGCACGGCATTGAGGCCAACCCGGAGAAGATCAAGGCAATCGAGCGCATGCGCAAGCCGGCTCGGCTGCGCGATGTCCAGAAGTTCACTGGCTGCTTGGCCTCTCTCAGCCGGTTCGTCAGCCGGCTGGGGGAGAGGGCCCTGCCCCTGTATCAGCTGATGAAGAAGAGGACGACGTTCAAGTGGATCGACCAGGTGGACGAATCCTTCCACGACCTCAAGCGCATGCTCTCCACCGCACCAGTCTTGGCCGTGCCGGCTGAGAAGGAGCCCCTACTGATGTACATCGCGGCGACCACCCGCGTGGTCAGCGTGGTGCTGGTGGTAGAGCGCCCTGAGGAGGGCATGGCGCAGCCGGTCCAGCACCCTATGCACTACCTGAGCGAGGTGCTCTCCCTCTCCAAGAAGAACTACCCCCACTACAAGAAGATATGCTACGGCGTGTACTTGGCCGCCAAGAAGCTGAATCAGTACTTCTAGGAGCACGCCATCACCGTGGTGAGCACAGCTCCCCTCAGTGAGATCATGGGCTGCCGCGACGCCTTTAGCCAGGTCGCCAAGTGGGCCATCGAGCTGGCCTCCCACACGATCCTCTACGAGCCCCGCACCGCCATCAAGTCCCAGGCCCTGGCCAACTTCCTCGTCGACCGGGCAGAGACCCAGTACCTACCGCCGGCTCCCGACTCGACGCACTGGTGCATGCACTTCGATGGCTCGAAGATGCTCACCGGCTTGGGAGCCAGCATCGTACTCTCCTGCCCCAAGGGTGACCGGCTGCGCTACGCGCTCCAGATCCACTTCGCCGCCTCCAACAACGTGGCCGAATACGAAGCCCTTGTCCACGGCCTCTGGCTGGCCAAGGATATCGGCATCCGGCGCATCCTCTGCTACGGCGACTCCGACCTGGTGGTGCAGCAAGTGTCTGGCGAGTGGGACGCCAGGGATGCCAACATGGCCAGCTACCGCTTCCTGCTCCAACAGATGACTGGTGGCTTCGATGGCTGCGAGTTCCTCCACGCCCCTCGAGCCGAGAATGAGGCGGCCGACACACTAGCCAGGATTGGCTCCACCCAGCAGGCCATCCCAGCCGGTGTCTCCCTCGAGCACCTGTGCAAACCTTCCATCAAGCCGTCTCCCGACTCGGAGTCCATCTTTGTCCCAGCCGACCCGACGGCTTCCGCCTCCGGCTCGGGACTGCCGGCTCCGGCTCGGGGACTACCGCTCCGGTCCCGGGGGCTGCTGTTTCCGACCCAGCCCCGGGGGCTGCCGGCTCCAGGTCGAGGACCGCCGCCTCAGTCTCGGGGGCTGCCGGCTCCGGCCTGCCGCCTCACAACCCAGCCGGCCCTATGCAAGCTGCCGTACTCACGGTGGTGGAGGCACCATCATGGGCGCAGCCAATCCTCACCTTCTTGGTGAGCGGCGTACTCCCCAACGACGAGGTCGAGGCCCGGCAGGTGCAGTGCCGGGCCTCTGCCTACAACATCATCAACAACGAGCTCGTCAACCGCAGCACAACCGGCGTTTTCTAGCGCTGCGTCGAGACGGCCAAGGGGCTCGAGATCCTACGCGACATCCACCAGGGCGAGTGCGAGCATCACGCCGCCTCGCGGTCCCTGGTGGCCAAAGCTTTCCGCCACGGCTTCTACTGGCCGACTGCTCTGAAGGACGCCGAGCAGCTGGTCCTCAAGTGCAAGGGATGCTAGCACTTCAGCACCCAGATCCACCAGCCGGCTTCAGCTCTCTAGACCATCCGCATCACATGGCCCTTTGTCGTCTGGGGCCTTGACATGGTGGGGCCTTTCAAGACCGCTCGAGGCGGCATGACGCACCTGTTGGTGGCTGTCGACAAGTTCACCAAGTGGATCGAGGCAAGGCCGATCAAGAAGCTCGACGGTCCCACAGCCGTCAAGTTCACCAAAGACATTGCTGTCCGCTATGGCGTCCCCAACAGCATCATCACCGACAACGACACCAACTTCGCCAAGGGCGCGCTGGCTCGTTACTGCTCCGTCTCCGGCATCCGGCTCAACCTGGCCTCCGTCGCGCATCCCCAGTCGAACGGCCAAGCGGAGCGGGCGAACGGCCTCATCCTGGCCGGCACCAAGCCCCGGCTCGTCGAGCCGCTCGTGCGTTCACCCGGTAGATGGATCGATGAGCTGCCGGCTGTCCAGTGGAGTCTCTGGACCTCGCCAAACCGGTCAACCGGCTTCACCCCCTTCTTCCTCGTCTACGGGGCCGAGGCAGTCATCCCCGCGGACATTGAGTTCGACTCGCCTCGGGTCACCCTGTACATGGAGGTGGAAGCAAAGGCCGCGCGTGAAGACGGCATCGACCTCCTCAAGGAAGAGCGCCTACCGGCCCTCAGCCGGTCGGCCATATACTAGCAGAACTTGCGCCATTACCATAGCAAGAAGATCAAGCCCCTCGCGTTCCGCGAGGGCGACCTTGTGCTCCGGCTGGTCCAGCGGGCAGCCGGCCAACACAAGCTGTCCTCCCCATGGGAGGGCCCCTTCATCGTCAGCAAAGCCCTGCGTAACAACGCGTACTACCTCATCGACGCGCAGAAGGCAAACAAGCACAAGAGAGACGCCTCTGGCGAGGAGACGGAACGCCCATGGAACGCAGAACTCCTTCGCCCGTTTTACAGTTGAACCATGTATGTATGTATCGCTACCTTTTGGAATTAATGAAAGCAGCAGGTCCCCCGAACGACACTCGGGGGCTACCTTTTCATCTCTACCGAGCTTTTTTTATCACTTGCGCACTTTACCGCATTTGCCTCCCTCCCGCCAGGTCGGCGTGTCTGGCTCGGGGGCTCGCCGGCTAGCCCGCGCCTTGCTCTTCTGCAGCCGGCCCGGTAGCGGGCGCACTGCCTAAGCCTCCTCTCTGCCACAAGCCATAGACCGGCTCCCGGCTATCTGGCTGGCCAGAGCCAAAGGCTAAAAGCACCCTCATGCGAAAGGTGGCTAAGGACAAACGTCCGGCTCGGTCAATTCGACCTTCCCTCTCACTCATCACCGCATAGATCGGCTGCGCTCCAGCCGGCTTCGCTGCCTGCAGCCCGGCCCAGTGGGTGTTTCGCTTGTGCTCAAGTCCTAAAAACCTAAGTATTGTGCACTCCCTTTCGAATCCGACTCCCCGACCCAGCTACAGACCGGCTCCCGGCTGTCCGGCTGGCACGGAGGAAGTTGAGGAGGGAGGTGCACAAGAAAAACGGTCTAAGGAAAAGAGCAAAGGCGAGCCGCCAACTAGCAGAAGTTACACATAAACTGAAACATATGCATATATACAGCAAAAGGCCCACGGCCAAGAGTTCATTACATGAATCTACACCCCTAGTGGGTGGACTTGCCAACTAACAAAAGTTCCAAGTATGAAAGCAAAAAACGGGAAAGATAATAGCCCTAAGTTGCGGGTGCGTTGGCCTCGGGCTGAGCCGGCTCCTCTGTGCCGCCGGTGTCCTCCTCTCCGGCAGCATCGGCGTAGGACCCGGCGCTGGAGCCGGTCCCCTCATCGTCCGTCTCGCCCGCACTGCCCTCCAGGTCCTCGAAGGCCAGGCCGAACTCGTCCGCAAGGAGCACCGTGCCGTCCGCCGCCCACTCCAGAATGAACTCGTCGTGAGGGGTGAACGACGCGATGTCGCTGGCCCGCACAGCGATCGGAGTTGCCCGCTGCGCCAGGTCGTCCTCCGTCCCGGCCCGCCGAGCGGCCAGCTGGTCCAGGTTGACGCCCGGGTACCAAGACAACACGAAGGATAGCGCCATCTCCGCGCCGGCTCGGGCCGTAGAAGCCCTCCAAGCGTCGAGCCGCGCCGAGCCGGCCTCGAGCCACCACTAGCCGGCTGACGGTTTGGGGCTGCACCGCGTCTGGCCATAGAGCGCCCACCACCGCCAGGCCGGCATCACGGAGCTGGCTCATGCCGCGCCCCACCGCCCACAGCCGGCCCTCGGTGGCGACCTTGATCTCCGTCATGGTCTAAGCGGCGAGCATGCCGATGTGGACCCCCGTCGCCCTCTGATCCTCCCGGTATACCTCCACGGCCTCCTCGGACGGTGCCTGCGTCTTGGGGAAGGCCTCAGGGGAAGAAGAAGAACAGCGAAAGGGAAGACGAAAAGAATGAGAAAGGAACTAAAAGACCTAGCCGGGCGCAGCCGCCAGCCGGGCACAGAAAAACAAAGAGCAGACGAAAACTTACCCGCGAGCAGCATGTCAATATGCCGCACCTCCGCCAACACCCCTTGCTCCTTCAGCGACCACTCGCTGGCGCGGCGTTCATAGTCCGCCTTGAGCTGGGTGACCTCCTTGGTGGCCTTCTCCACCCGCCCGTCCTTCTCAGCCACCGCCTTGCGGTGCTTCTCCGCAAGCTAGTCCAGCTCGGCCTTGTGCGCGGCTGCCGCCTCGTCCCTCTCCCGGACCAGCCGGGCCGCCTCCTCCTGCAACCGGTCGTGCTCCGCGGCCGCCTCGTCCCGTAGCCGGCCGGCCTCGGCTCGCTGGCGCAGGAGCCCCTACACTTCGGCCGGGTCGATGGCAGCGGTTGCACAGCCGGATCGGAGTCCCGGTCAGTAGCCGGACAAGAAGTAAAACAAAGAAGCAAGAAGATTTAACCCGGCTGCTACGCAGCTGGCCCGAATCTCGGGGGCTACACCCAGTGGGTGCGCTGGCGCGCCCCCACTGGAAAAATGCAAGACGTACCTTTGGCTTGGCGCAGCTCCTCCTCCTTGGTGGCGAGCTGGGTCTGGACCCTGCGATACATGCCGACAAGACGGTTGTAGGCCGCCACCCTCCGGTCGTTGATGGCCTGCCAAAAACAAAAGTTAGAGAAAACAGACGCCTGGGAAGGCCCGACCCGCCTGCTGCGCAGCCGGCCTGGGCCTCGGGGGCTACACCCAGTGGGTGCGCTGGCGCGCCCCCACTGGAAAGCGACCAAGCTGGTCAAAGAGGAAAGGAAAGAAAGCTTCGAAAAAAATACAAAGGACTCACCGCGATCGCCTGCTCTAACTGCTGCAGCCGGATCACCTCTACCTGGGCGTTGCCCCGCACCTGGCCGTTGTGGTCAGCAAACTGCAGACGCAGGGCGTTCACCGCCGCGGTCAGGTCGCCCAGGTGTGCCCCGCTGGTGGCTTTGCCGGCGCTCGCTGCCCAATCTTGCTGCAGCCGGGCTGAGGACCCGGCGCTGGTCCCGCTACCCGTCGGCCTTAGCTCGAGGCTGCGCCCTGTGGCCCGCGGCTCCACGACCACCATGGCGCCGGAGACTCTTGGCATGGCCTCCGTGCTTGGAGGTGGCGCTCCCCCTCCACTCGGCACGGTCTCCAGCCCGCGGCCTCCTTCATCCCCATGTCCGGCCTCGTCGACTGGGTCGGCAGTCGGCGGCGCCTCCGGATCGGCCGTCTGTTCAGCGGCCAGCTCGTGGTCGCCTGTCTCGCCGCGGCCGGCTGCTTCTTCGGCGACGCAGGCGTCGGCCTCCGCCCGGCGGGCCGGATCATGCACCAGTTTGGAGCAGTGCTCCTCAACCAGCGATGGTGGCGGCGAGTCCTCGTCACAAGCCGGCCACGCGGGCTCCTCAGCGGCGCTCTCCCGTGCCCCCACGGCGTCGGCCCACGCCTTGGCCGAGGCCTCCTTCACCTCCTTCTCCACCTCCGCCCGCGCCCTCCATGCGGCCTTCTCGACCTCCTCCAG
Source organism: Elymus sibiricus (assembly GCA_039707655.1). NCBI lineage: Eukaryota > Viridiplantae > Streptophyta > Magnoliopsida > Poales > Poaceae > Elymus > Elymus sibiricus. Next base: position 240,643,767 of record CM077676.1, read on the forward strand.
TGCGGCGCCGGACTGACAGGCCGCGAGCACCTCCTCGGTGGTCTCGGCCGGCTCGCGCTCGCCGCTCCGATCCCTTCACCGATCGGGCTCCTCCGCGGCCGCAGCCGCCTCCGCCAGCTCGAGTGCGCTCCTGGTCAGCGTACGAAGGGGATAAGCGGGGAGGAAGACAATGCGGCAACATAAAATATAGAAGCAAGACACAAAAAGAAAACTTACCCGATGGCCGTGGGAACTGCCCGCTTCGGGCCCACCGACGGGGCCAGCCGGCGCATCTTCTTGACGGACGTCCTCACACCCCCTGGCTGCGCCGCAGCCGGACGCTTCCCAATCGGCCATGGTTCGACCGGCTGCATCCCATGCGTCCGCCCCGCTACCATCCCCTGGGAGCGTTGCCGTCGTCCGCCTCCGCAGTCGGTGGTCCTGCGTTGCGCGCACCGCTCTCATCATCTTCGTCATCGTCCGTTCACTCGCGCAAAGGGTCCGGGGTTAGGGACATACCAGCTTGGCCGGATCCGCCGGCTTCAGCGTCCTCGAGGCGTTCCTCACCTCCTCCCTCCTTCGCCTCACCGTCCCCCTCCTCCTCCACATCCAGGTCGGCCCGGTCCGGCTGCAGGACATGGGGGTTCAGCCCGTCATGGGTCTGTTGGCTCGGGAAGTGCTGCAACCTGCCCAATGCGTCAGGGCGCAAGAAAAGAGTGGAGGTTGCGAAGAACAGAGACCAGTGACTCACTGCTGGTGCGGGAGCCTGCCGGCTGTAGGGCTCCTTGCCGAAGCGCCATGCCATCTCGTCAAGCCCAGTGGCGGTGATGTCGTTGACGCGCCGAGCGACCCCAGCCGGCATCAACTCCTTCGTCGACATCCGGGAAGGATCATGCTGGCCGCTCATGTCACAGATCCGGTGTGGCCGGCGCTGCAGTGGCAGCACCCGGCGGCTGACGAAGGCCGCAATGAGATCCTTGGCGACGAGCCCCTCGCGTTCCGTCAACTCCTTGATCCGATGGCAGATGCCCGCGATCTCCGCCGACGGATTCCTCGGGTTGTGCCCCAGTTCAGCCTCTCAGCCGGTGGCGCGTCGTTGAAGACGGGGAGGTTGATGCGGTCGACGGCCGGGTTGACGTTCCTCACATAGAAGAACAATTTCTGCCACTTCTTGGCCGACTCCTCGAGGGAAGCTTGGGGAAGGGTCCTGCCGGCCGGGCGACCACCACAGCCGCCCCGCAGGCAGAAATGATGTCGGCTGCCGCCCCCTGCTGCTTGAGGTAGAAGAGGCGGCACCACAGCTCCACATACGGAAGAAGGCCGGCGTAGCCATCGCAGAGCGCCACGAAGGCCGAGAGCTGCAAGATCGAGTTCGCACCTAGGTGGTGCGGTTGGAGGCCGAAGAACGTGAGGAACCGGCGGAAGAAAGGGCTCGCGGGGAGGCCGAGCCCGCGGAGGAAGTGCGTGTAGAAGACCATGACTTTGCCGTCCCGCGGCGCTGGCGCAAACTCCTCGCCGGGCACGTGCGCCTCCACCTCCTCTGCCGGCGGCAGCCGTCGCGTGCGTCGGAGGTAGGCGATGTCGTAATCGGTCACCACAGACCCCTCCCAAGAGCCTATCGGTGGCGCCATGCCTAAGCGCTGCGGGGAGGCGGGCGTGGTGGCGGCGCGGCGAAGAATCGAAGACAGTCCACACCCTACGAGTCGCCGGCGTGGTGCAGCGATGGCTCGGGAAGTCGTCGCCGCGGCGGAGCTCCGCTTGCATGCGGGAGAGAAAGAAGAAGCAGGGGAGAAGACGAAGCGAGGGGCGGGGGCGAGTGTGCGAATGCCTCGGCCTTTCCCCCTCCCTTTCCATTTAAACCCGTGGGAGGGCGTGGGGTTGTGGGATCGTTTGTGCCCATGACCCCCACTCCCCAGTAATGTGCGGGGGCATTACACGCGCACATTAACTGCCTCGAGAAGCCCAACCGTTGGGTGTGGCCGCAGCGGATCCCGCGCGCGGGCCGAGGCCGAGGCTGGTGGGTCCTGGCCCACTGCGACGTCCCGTCGTGCGTGTGGCCTGGCAGGGCCAAGCCCGCCGCTGGGCTGCACGTGGCAAGATCGTGGCACACGGCAGGCGCGACTCCCCGCGCCGGCTGGATCCTGGCCGGCCAGACTGTTCGATTTTCGCTCCGGCTAAACGCGGCGGTCCGGCTTCCGGCAGCCGGCGCCCCGGGCGGCAAGACGGCGCTTCAACATCGACAACTTCCTTTGGGGGGATAAGCTGCAAAGGCCCCCCTGCTTGGAGCCGGCGGGCCCTTACAGCTTCGGGGACTACTGTCGGGGGGATGACCTCCGGGTAGGGAACGAGGCCCAAAGCCTTTTTCAAAACATCGGGGCGGCTCGCGCCCCTCAATCCGGCTGGCCGTCTGGCCGGCTCCCTGACACGGGCCGGCTGGGCGCGGCCCTGCGTCCGGTCTGGCTGGCCGCAAGCCGGCTGGCGATGGGTCAGCGGCCGTCCCATCCATCCGTATGACAAGACGGCACTCCACGATGGGAGAGCATGGCTACAGTGCGGCTGTATCCATTGACCCGGGCGACTGACGTCAGCGTGGCCCGCCACTGTAGCCCCACGACGCCAACCACTCCGTGACGCGGGAGGCGACGGTCAACAGTGACGTGCATCCGGCGGGCCCCAGCAGCCGGTGGGCCCCACTGCCGGCTCCAGATGATGACAGCCAGGTCCTGCCCGCATGTAGATTTACCAATGTAACCCTAGGGGGTCGGGCTATAAGACCCCCAGGAGGCCTCCACGCAGAGGGTCTTCGACTTGCTCTATTGATCCACCACACACACACACATTCACAGGAGAGGTAGAATGGAGAGCTGGCTCATTCTTCCTCCTCCGCCCAAACAGCTCCAGGAGCAACTTTGTAGCCCTTGTGCATATCATCCCATTTCGGCAGGACTAGGGGTGTTACCTCCCTTGGAGGGCCCCGAACCTGGGTACGTCTCATTTCTCCCACTTGCGCGTGCCGACCTCGCCTCCGAAACCCACCAGCGTCCTCACGCAGCCCCCCACTTTTAGCCATCTCATGGCATCTGCCATGATTTCACCACGACAGCTTTTCTATCAGTTGCCCAACAGTAATTTGTTTACCCACCGCATGCTATTCGTTCGAGAGAGAAGCCTCAGGTGAAAACTATGGCCCCCGGGTCTACTTTAATCATAAAAAGAAAACTAAAAATACCTTGTTGCAATTTTCTTACATTTTTTTGTAATTTATCTATCTACCACTACAAGATTTAATCCTTGCAAATAATGAGTTCAAGGGGATTGACAACCCTCTTGCCCGTGTTGGGTGCAAGTATTTGCTTTTGTGTGTGCAGGTGCTGCTCATGAGGTTTTGCGTGGTTCTCCTACTGGATTGATACCTTGGTTCTCACTGAGGGAAATAGTTATCTCTAATGTGCTGCATCACCCCTCCTCTTCGGGGAAAATCCCAACATAGTTTACAAGTAGCAGGGCCCTTGATGGACAATATTTTGCCCTGTCCTTAAATGGGCCTACAGCCATGCAGGATGTTTAGCAGGCCCAAATGTAAGGTAGGCTCAATTACTTGATGGGCCGTTAACAGGCCGAAAGCTCGACTGGGATAAAATAATGTAAAGGATCCGACGGGCCATTAGCAGGCCGAAACAGACCTCAACTAATGCTTGGCCCATTTCCATGTCGGGCCATTAACAGGCCCAAAGCCAATCGGGCCATATGTGGGCCCATGTACAACATGGGCCTTTAACAAGCCAAAAGTCAGGTCGGGTTAGAATTGTGCCGTGGAGAACATGTGCCGCTAATAGGCCAAAAGTCAGGTAGGACCGTAAATGGCCCAACTGTGGTGCGAGCCGTTAATAGGCCGAAAAACACACCGGGCTGGAAATTGGCCCAACTCTAGAATGGGCGGCTAAAAAGCCGAAAGACTTACCACCTGGAAACTGGCCCATCTCTAGAATGGGCCGCTAATAGGCCGAAATAACCACGAGCCGCAAATGAGCCAAAAGACGTAGTGGGCTTTTAAAGGGCTGGAACTGACTATGGGCCGCAATGGTGTCATATCATTAACGGGCCTTTGACAGGCCAAATTAGCAGAACTCGTATGGGTCGTGGTTCTAAATGGGCCAGATGCAAGTAGGCCCTAAATGGGCTGGCCCACTAATTTTGACTTGGCCGGCCTTTTAACCTAAACGGGCCACTGTTGGGCCATGCCATGTGTCGATATTTCATAGGCGCGTCTCATCCATTGGATGGATGTCATCTGTCGCAACGTAGAGCTGGCACGTGTTTCCATTGGCGAATGAGAAATTGACACGTGGAAAATCCTCATTGGTCAGTGCTGTCGGCGGGTTATCGGCTCCAAACCGGCACCCGGTAGCTTAACGGCGACCCGTTACGGTGGATGCCATGTGTCGGTTACCCTTGACGAAAACACTTCCATGTTGCGCCATTTATCGTCATGGAAGTGGACACTTCCGTGATGATAATTTGAGTATTTTCATGGAACACTTCTACGACACCACAGGTATGACTATCTTGATTCTGTCATAAAATCGTCACGGATGTACATGCATGACAGAAAAGGTGACCTACTGTGAAAAACAAGTATCATCACAGAAGTGTTTTTTTGTAGTGCATGCACCATACCCTGGTATGTGCTGCCATGCTCTGCAGCCCAAAGTAGGAGAGAGGGTCGCAAGCATCAGAATTTGACCTGCTAGCTGGATTCTCCCCCGTCAGGCACCCATCTGCTTCAAGCCTTCAGCCAATCTCCATAGCTTAATAAATAGTAACGTCTAACTTAGCCAGTTAGTTCAATGAATAGACTCGGTGTAATAGGATCTGTATTTAGTTTGATGCGTACACTTGGATAATTTTGGTAGCCCTTCTCTAATGTTGGGTGATGTTTGGTTGGAAGAGAGAGTTGTGTCTTTACTCTTCTAGCCTACTTAGTGCTTCTATTGCACCCCCACCCCCGGGTGGGATCTTCAATCCCAAGGGTCATAATGTCACGAAAATTGGCAGCAAACCCCTTCTACTAATACAAAATACAAAAGACTGAGCCATGCATGCTGCTGGTGTTTTCAATGTACAGTTAGTAATATATTTTGTATGTTGGTTGAATAAATAGTGGTGCTAGAATGATATACACAATGTTTTGTAAGTCGTTGAATGCTCCGGTCCTTTAGCGCCCCGTATGTAGCACATACTATTTTTTCGTAGGGAACAAAACACTACTACAGGAATGCCTAGTAGTGGTGGGCGCAAAAAGGCCAGCAGTGGCAGGCCAGGCTCCCAGGGGCGCCCGCCACCGACCTCCCACCACTGCCATAACAGCATCAGTGGCGGGCGCATGCCCGCCACTGGTAGAGCATCTGCAGTGGCGGCTGGCAGGCAACGTCCGCCATAGTTATTTTATGTAGCAATGGCGGGCACTTTGTACCTCCTGCCACAGATATTAATCCATGCCGAATTGATTATATTGCAGTGTATTGCACATGGATCAGATCATCAGATTGCATCGGATACATAAATTCTAGTTTTAACATTGATCCACATACAATAGTAACACCAACAGTCATTTTAGCATATCCATCGACGATGTATAGAAATGTTTCAACAAAGCGGGTCATAACCTTCGGTGGCCTTGAGTACACTACCGATTCCCGCGGCGAACTCGTCCTATCGGGATGGACGCCCGGCTTGACCGAAAGCTTGGCCGGTTCTGGGGGCTCGACCCCGGAACCGAGCTCTGTCATGACGTCTTTTGAGACTACCGATGCCACCACTCCGGCGGATCTCCCCTTGACCGCTGGTTCAGAGAGAGATCTGGCTCCCACTCCCGAAGCGGTGCCAGAGGTGATTTCGGATCAAAACCCCGAATTACGTTTGGATTCTCTTCGCTCCGAAGACACGCCGGGTCACACACCGGATGTGCTTCGAATCAGCCCTGCCTACGGCACATCCATGGATCCCGAAGAATTATATCACCTTTATGAGATGCTCTGCCGCATCCAGAGCATGTCCATCTCGAACGGCAAGACTTCGGTTTACGATCAGATCGGACTTAAAGCCGATGATAGGGAAATTTACATCCCACCCACCACCCACCTAGTCGCCACGTTCGATGACTTAACTGACGTGCTGGACTACGGCAAAACCTCAGATATGGAGGAGGACGCCGACGGCCCCATCGAGAACACCCTACCCTCGGTCAACACGGGTAGGTGGACCGCCACATCCACCTACGATGTCTATATGGTGGACGCCCCCAACTCCCCTCCAAGACGCCGGTGACGGCGCCGAAGGGGCAATAATGGGGAACCTAGTGGCAACGACGCAACAGCCAATAACGGAAACGAGGAGGATGGCGACGCCGATAACCCTGCGCAGGACATTCAAGCCTCCCCAGTAAGGAACGGCACACCAGACCGCCCTCTTGTGGACTCTGATCCCGATGACCTCTTCGAAGGGGCCGACGACAATTACATGCCGGAGTCTGAGGAAGACGACAGCCTCGGTACCGAGGACTTCATCGTCCCCGAGGACCCCTTCGAACAAGAACGCTTCCGGCGACGCCTCGTCGCGACGGCCCGGAGCTTAAAACGCAAGCAGCAGCAGCTGTAGGAAAATACTGACGCGCTAAATGAAAAGTGCGTTGAAGTGCTTTCCGCCGAGCAGGATATAGAGAACCGGTGCCATAGTGCGCCGAAGTCTTACCCACGTAGGCGCCTTCTATTAGAATTCAACGAAGAGCTTGCTGACGACCTCGGTCGGCCCCCTAGAGGCCGGGACAGGCCAAGACGAGACGACCATGGTGAAAGGCCACCCCCACGCCGTCATGGTAAAGACCCCGTGGACCACCTGGATCCTCGCGATGCTAGACGTCGTATTGAAGAAAATAGAGCTCCCCCTCGGTCCATCTATGGATCCAGGGGACGCGCCCCCGCTGGGGCCAACGGCTACGATGCCTGGATGGACAGGAACGACCGTGCCCGAGATCAAGCCTACTCACGGCTCTCTCCCGAGACCCGACGAAATCCTCCTCGGTCCCGAGGTCCAGCTCACCCAATCTACTTTACTGACAGGGTGATGGAGCACCAGTTCCCGGAAGGGTTTAAACCCATTAACATCGAATCATACGATGGTACTACAGACCCAGCAGTCTGGATCGAGGATTTCCTCCTACACATACATATGGCCAACGGAGATGACCTCCATGCCATCAAATATCTGCCGCTCAAGTTAAAGGGGCTGGCGAGACACTGGCTTAATAGCCTCCCTCCTCACTCTATTGGCAGCTGGGAGGCCCTCGAAGACGCTTTTCGAGCAAACTTCCAGGGCACGTATGTCCGACCTCCGGACGCTGATGACCTCAGCCGTGTTACCCAGCAGCCAGGCGAATCAGCCCGGAAATTCTGGAACAGGTTCCTCACTAAGAAGAACCAGATTATAGACTGTTCCGATGCCGAGGCCATCGCTGCTTTCAAAAATAATATTCGGGATGAATGGCTCGCCCGACAACTCGGCCAGGATAAACCGAGGACTATGGCCGCCCTGACATCTCTAATGACCCGCTTTTGCCCGGGAGAGGATAGTTGGCTCGCCCGAAGTACTCATAACGGCGAAGCAGGCACCTCGGAAACCCGCAACGCCAATGGAAAACCGAAGCGCAATAAAAATAAGTGCAGGTATAAAAACGGCGAAAGCGACACTGAAGACGCCGCGGTCAACGCTGGATTCGCCGGACCTAAATCCGGGCAGAAAAGAAAACCCTATAAAGGGAACAAAGACGGACCTAGCCAGCTTGACAGGCTCCTGGACCGCCCATGTGGGATTCACGGTACTCAAGAAAAACCGGCAACACACACTAATAGGAATTGCTGGGTCTTCAAACAAGCCGACAAGATAGCGGCAGAGGGTCAGAATAAAACCCAACACCGCAGTGACGATGAGGATGAACCTCGGCAGCCCAATAATGGAGGGCAAAAGAAATTTCCCAACGAGGTAACAGAGGTCAACATGATCTATGTCACCCACATCCCTAAACGGGAAAAAAGCGTGTGCTTTGGGACATATATGCGTTGGAGCCTGTTGCCCCGAAGTATAACCCATGGTCGGCTTACCCGATCACCTTCAACAAGCACGATCATCCGACCAGCATCAGGCATGGCGGCTCTGCGGCGCTCGTTCTGGACCCTATTGTTGATGGTTATCATCTAACACGCGTCCTGATGGACGGGGGCAGCAGTCTTAACCTCATCTACGAGGACACGGTTCGAAAGATGGGCATTGACTCATCTCGGATAAAGCCAAGCTCTACCACCTTTAAAGGTGTCATTCCGGGCATCGAAGCCCGTTGTACCAGGACAGTCACCCTCGAGGTAGTCTTCAGTTCGCCCGAGAATTTCAGAAGCGAGGAGCTAATCTTCGACATTGTACCCTTCCGGAGTGGATACCATGCGCTCTTAGGACGCACGGCCTTTGCACGCTTCAATGCAGTCCCCCATTACGCCTACCTCAAGCTCAAAATGCCGGGACCCAACGGTGTCATCACGGTCAATGGTAACACCGATCGTTCACTCCAGACAGAGGAATAGACCGCGGCTTTTGCAGCCGCGGTCCAAGCGTCCGAGGAGGCAGCCCACAGCGATAAACGCGCCGCTCGCTCTTTGAAGCGAGCCCGGGCCGCACAAGTCGACCTCGGCCAGCTACCCCCGCACCCGAAATAGGGATGCGGGCTCCTCGCGTGCCCCAGCTGCGGGCACTACGTCCCCAGGGTGCACAACTTCGCACTCAAAATTCCCTGGGACGCCGAGGAGCCAATACAACTACCCACGCGTCACGCGCGGATCAACCACGCGAGGGCAAGGCTTAGCGCCCCTGCATAGACAGGCATCTGTAAAAGAAGTAGCCGAGCATCACTATGTCTCTGTGGCCTTAACCACAGAACAATGCCGGCAAACACCTCCCTTTGAGGAACTCGGTCAATCAAACGCTTAGAGTGTATAAAGGGCCTGTTAGGCATCAGCCTTCGCAAATCAGTCGTCATCAATCAAGAGCGATCTGTTCAACAGTTCGGAAACGCAGACGTGCGGCTGGCTTCGGTCCGGAACCTTTAAAATCCGTCAGTAATTATCCGACCTGTTTTTTTCCCTCTTTCTTCCTTATTACTCACGTTGTATTCTTTCGATCACTCTCGTCACAATGGGGCATGTACATGATTGACACTATGAAATAAAGAAACCGTGCCCTTTCAAGGTCTTTATTGTATTTCTTTATCAGCATAGGCTCCGGGAGATGAAGTATTTAAAAAAGATGCAATTGTGTAGGAAAGTCCAATGTATTCGGCGTCCCGGATTTTTGGCCTTATATGCATCAGTTTCGAACCTGGATTTCGGTCAATAGTTGGGTTGCCCGGCTCCTATGTGTACCCCTTACATTCCCGATGTATTCGGCTAAGGGTGTCACGGGAGAACCACTACGATTGCGCTGCCAGGTTAATTGGCATGGCGCCTCAGTGGAGAAAGCCGAAAACTGACTATCTAGGTAAGCGCAAACTGGTCTGCCATCCGGAGACCACGTCAAGCGATGTGACGATAGAGATCACCCGTGTCAAACGAAGGGCTTTTATTTCTAGCCGAAGTGTGCCATGGCCTAGACCTCGGCCGCATTGGCCGCACACTCCCTATGCCGAGGGCTGGTCCTCAGCCCCCACAGTCAAACTCCGGCGACTAAATGAAAGATGTCAAGCCACTATAGTCCGATTGCCTAGTTCCTTTAAGTCATTGACCGCCTCCGGGTATCGAGATGTCGGCCAGGGTCAAGTATGCCTTAAAGAACACCCTCTGTATAACCTGCACTGGGGCTGAAGCCGACGACTGGCCACTCTCATTTTAAAACGTCATATTGGAGGAATAATCAAATACTACAATAAAAACACATGGAATTTAAAGCCATCTTCATTTAAACACGAGATAAAGTTTTTACATCATAGTACTCCGGCATTCCGGAGCCTCACTTAAAAATACAGAGTGTCCTTGGGGCACATGGCCTCGATGGTCCGAGCTCCCGCCTCCACTTCGGTGAAAAACTGCTCGGCGGTCCGTGGCTTGTCGGCAGGAGGGCCAGCGGCACACGTCTCCGCATCAACCTTGCGGAAGTGAGTCTTCACGCAAGCATATGCCCTCCGCGCCCCTTCGAAGCACGCGGATCTCTTCCAGCGCTCAACGCAGGGCACGGCATTCTGGAGACGAGCCATCAGGCCAAATAAACTCCTCGACATGGCTTCGGCAGGCCATAACGCGACGCAGAGGTCCTGGAGCGCCGGCCTTGTCATGCGAAACAGCTCGACCAGCTGCTTCACTCGATGATTCAGCAGTTGCGCAGACGGCGACCCCGGGAATTGACCCCAGAAAGCCTTCTCCGCCTCGTGGCCCGCCAGCTGGCCAAAATATTCCACCGCATCCTTCGCGCTCCGCGGGAGATCCTCGAAGACCTCTGCGGAATGCCATAATTGGGTAAGCTTGACACACCCTTTGCTGCCAAATGCACACTGCAGCAAGAATTTCTTACCCGAGGCGATCTGCTCCACTTGCTGGAGCACCTCATGATCCGCTCGGGCCGAGGTCTTGAGCTCGGCGTGGGCGCGTTGCAGCTTCTCGAGCTCCTCCTTCGTCTGCCGCCCCTCCTCCTGAAGTTTTCTCGTGCTTCGAACACGCCCTTCGGGGTCTCCTCTACTTCCAGCACCCGTGCCTGGTGCTTCTCTCCGGCCGCCTTTTCGGCAGCCCGGGCCTTCTCGGCCGCAGCGGCAGCATTCTCCTGTTGCCGCACCTCTTTCCGAGCTCTGTCCAGCTCGGCCTTGAGCATCTCTAGCTCCGATGTCAACACAGTTCGGTCTTAGTTGTTTTCCTTCACACACGTTACACATATATACTAAATATGCACGGCAAGATTCAACTTGCTTAACATGAGACTGCTCAAGTTTCCGGTTCATCTCCGCCATCTCTTCGGATATGGAGTCCGGGGTCGAGGTCGCAACCTGGAACAAAACGGATCCTTATTGTAAAGGGAATAATTACGATCACTTATCGGCTCCTACTACGTCAAGCGACCCCAATGTCGGTTTCTTGAAACCGACTTCGGGCTCGGGGGCTACTCACTCACTATGCCGTTTAGAAGGCTATACTCTTATGTCCTCGGACAAAACCAACAAAAACAAAAAGCTTAAATAGACAACGTGAAAGCGCAAAAATCGTACCTCGAAACCTGCTGCGAGGTTCTTAAAAACCTCGTGCAGTACGGCCCCTGCAGACCGGTAGCTCTCTAGCGCCGTGCCCATCAAGGCACGGTGCTCCTCCTTGATGGAAGAACCCCAAAGGGTCTCCTCCACTTCGTCGGTCCACCCCACGCCAGCTCGTCCCTGGGTAGTAGGCTGGGGTGACGGAATGACCTCGGGTGTCTCCACCCGAGTGGCCCCCGCCTGTTGTGGTGGGGCCAAGGTAGACTCTGGCTGGGCCAGCGATTGGCCTAGCGGTTCCTTGATGACCTCGTGCGCTCCGTCCCCGGATCGTGTCGGGCCGAGGTGTTGTCCTCGGCCACGGTCACCACCACGTCGGCCCCTGTCAAGTTGACTTCGGGGACAAGGGTGGATGTCGCCTCCCCTAGACTGTCAGGCTTGGGGGAAGAAACATCGGGCTCCGGAGTCCTGCTGGTTGATGGCAGTCCATCTGAGGAGCCGCTGGGGATTACCCTCGGTGGACTGCACATGAAAAACTACTTGTGTAAAATTCCCCCTTGCTGGAAAAAGCAACTTAAGGAAAAACGATAGAGACAAGGGCCTACCCTCAAGGTGCCGGTTTCTTCCTCCCCATTGCGAGGGGGTCTTCCTCTGAGTCACCGGAGAGCTCGGCCCTCTCCGATGACTTGTTGGCGGCCTCCGATGAGGCTCGCCTCGGCCTCTTTGAGCCCTTCGGGGGCATGACCACGTCAGCGACTTCTATCGCCAACCTCTTGCCCTTCGGGGGGGAATCTCCTCCTCGCCCTCCTCGGCGCCGTCGTCTCGAGCGGCGGAGGTGTGGGTCTCTTCTGACTGGGTGACCGAGGTCCCTCTGGTCCGAGCACTCGACCTCCCTGTCTGGGGCTTCATCCCTTTGGAGGTCACCACATGTGGCTCCTCGGTCAGAAGCGCCGAGAGCAGGGGAGTTGGGGGCTGCTCCGGCAGTGGGGCTGGGCATCCTACCCCTTTTACCCAGGCCGACCACTTCTGCAAAATGCCGAAACATAACGATTCGAGTGAAACTTTCATCCTTGACAGAATTAACGAAGCACAGAGATTGAAGGGCAAAATTACTTACCGGGGGGGCCTCATAGCCGTGCTCGAGGCCGCGGTCCTCTCCCTCCTGGGGGATCTTATCCTTGGCCAGCTTCATGAGCTTTGTCCACATGGTGGCCAAGGTGGAGCGGAAGAAGGTGTTGATGGTGTCCATGTCTTCGGGCTTTTGTTCCCACATCGGTTTAGCCCGAAACTGGAGGGGAAGTATACGGCGGTTGAGCATGACATTGACGACGTCGGCCAGCTCAGCCTTCCCCGTCGTGGACCACCACAGGATCCTGTCGATCAGGGTCTCCACCTGTTCTGGCTTCCCCGAAGCAACGCCCTTCTCCTTCCAGGACTTAAGTTTCTTGGATGGCCCGGCCGAGAAGGCCGAGACTTCGGTTTGACCAGGGGCAAGAGGTTCAGTGATATAAAACCACTCCCTCTGCCATTCATTCACCATTTTGATGAAGGTTCCTTTGAACCAGATGGCCCCCTGGTTCTTGCTGACCATGGCTCCCCCACACTCTGCGAGATCCTGTCCGCTTGATTTCGGTTTGATCCCGAAGAGCTTCAGCCATAGGCCGAAGTGTGGCTCGCAGTGGAGGAAAGCCTCACAAACTGTGATGAAAGCAGCGAGGTGGAGGATAGAGTTGGGGGCCATGTGGTGGAAGTCTAACCCGTAGTAGAACATTACCCCACGCACGAAGGGGTGCAGCGGGAACCCCAGGCCTCGGATGAGGTGGGGGACGAAGACTACCCGCTCCCCGGCGTTGGGAGCGGGCACCAATTGATCGGCCGATGGAGCGCGGGCAGCGATGGTGGGGGCTAGGTACCCCGCGTCGCGCAGCTCGGCGATAGTCGCCGCTGTCACCGTGGAGCCGCCCCAGTGCCCCTTGAGGGTGTCGGCCATGGCTGGTTGAGAAGACTGAGCTCGCGAAAAAGATGGGCGTGCTGGTTGCATCTGGGCGTTGGAGCTAGACGGCGTTGCAGTAGGGAAGGAATGGGAGCGTATGTCGTTGCGCTGTTCTCCCTTTTGTTTTTATAGACCTATAAAAGGCCAAGAGTCCCCTGCTGCGCCAATAAATTCGCGGCCGCTATCAAAAATGCCGTTGAAACATATGGGGGGAAGACAAAATCTTGATGATATCCCTGAGAAAGCGGGCACGATCTCTGTTTCGAAGGGACGTGCCAGTAAACAAGTTGCCTCGAACCGCGATTTGAGAATGAGGCCGTAACTGCTTGACCCATCATGGAGCGAGCCTCTCCATTAAAGTTGTCAGGCAGGATTGGATTGTTCATACCTATACGACCAGCCTTCGAGGCTAAGATACTTACACCCCTCGGGCAGGGTACCAGCTCGGTTGGACCACGGATATCGATGTCCTGTCAAAAATAATCCGAAATGTAAATGGAACTCATCTATCAAGCCAAAGACTCCGGATCCGAAGTGATATCTGTCGACCATCGTCCTCGGCGTAGAAGACTAGTTCAGGGGCTACTGACGGTGTCCTGGATTAGGGGGTGCTGACCGGGCCGACCCGTCTCCTCGGTTGGGCCGATGTACCCCCGTACGTGACCAAGATGGACTCCGGAGGCTGTATGTGGGAGGTGTGATCAACGCTGTCTCTGCCGAAGACTTGCAGTACACTTCAAGATTTGTCCAGCCGCCTTATTCCCAGATACCGCCATTGTAACCCTAGGTACCCTCCCTGGCGTGTATATAAGCCATAGGGTTTAGCCCGTAGGGGGGACATCAACGCAACATTGCTTACCTAGTCATAGAAGTTAGATTCATATCACGATCTTGAGGTAGATCAACTCTGTACTCAATACATCTTCATCAATATAACAGAAACAGGACGTAGGGTTTTACCTCCATTAAGAGGGCCCGAACCTGGGTAAAACATCGTCTCCATTGTCTCTGTTACCATCGATCCTAGATCCGTAGCTCGGGACCCCCTACCCCAAGGTCTGCCGGTTTTTACACCGACAATATAGAAAATATCACAAGGTAAATATATAAACATATGACACAAGTACATATAACTAGAGATCACAAGGAAACAAGCATTGTGTCATGCCATAATTTAATGTTTGACATTTTTCTAGAAAGGGGCATATATATCTATTCTTTCGCCATATATCCGTCGGCATTCTGATGTTTCATTCTCAACTCTCGTTCTTCTTGACTCTCTGCCCCGCAGCAGAACATCCCATCATCCCTCACTACATGGCGATTGATGATATTCGTGAGTACCCTCTGAAGGCGCTCATGCTCTGTCCAAAAGTAAGCTAGCTTAACTTGGTTCTCATTCTCTTCGGACCATTTCTGCAACATTGAATCACTTCTCAAAAGTGGTCCCGCGTGCACATAGTCATCCATGAAGACCATGGCATAGTAGCCAGACATGTGCATGGTTTCGTCTTTCAGTTGTTGCTGGCAACAGAAACTAGTGTTAAATTTGAACTGCGAATACGACATGTTCTTATGGTCGGACTTATGACACATCAAAAGAGCAGCATTGAGAACTTTCATCAGATCGTTCCACTGCTTCTTAGGGTCTCTCCTGGAATCAATGAAATAAGCTCGGCCATCCCGGGGCCTTTGTGCGATGATGATCCAGTGCTCATTGTTGCGCAAAACAATTGAACAATATAACATGAATGAGAGTCACATCGAAGTAGTCAGGTATATATGTGCAAGCATAAAGGAATGAACTTACATTTCGAAATAAGTTATGATAAAGTTGTGCTTGTGCCGAGGACTATGAAGAATGGCCTTGTGGAGGTAAGTCGCGATAAGACACTGGCCTTTATGAGAATCCACATTGCCACAATGCATGATATACGGATCAAGGAAGGCAACTTCTTCATTCCGGAGTAATGGATTTGTAGCATGCCAGAGCGACCAAAGCCTCATTAAAGACGGCCTGACGACATCTGCATAGAAAATATTGTCATTGACCACACTATCAAACCCGAGATATATTTTATCGGCAGGGAACGCGTCGACAAATCCAAGACCGTCCATAACATTGGTGGTGTAATATATATCACCCTTTCCTGACCTAGCTACTAGGATATTGTGTAGAAGATGAATTTCAATGCTAAGTAAACTCAACATGTCTTGTGGTAACATTGGCTCACCAGGCGTAAACATTCGCCATACATGTGAACTGGTAGGGACATTCACCACATTTTCTTCTGGTGCCTTACTGGTGGTAGGTTCATTGGCTGATTTCTTCTTTCGCTTTCTGCCATTTTTATGATGCTGAGCTGAGGGGTTGATGTAGGGTGGAACCCTAATTGACGATCTTTTCACACTTGGAGGGGGAAAAGGGAAGAACAACAAAAGGGAAATCACTGAAAAAAAACCCAAATCACACATCCACTAGGATAGCATACGTGAGATCCACAAGCATACAAGATCAATCCATGGAAACAAGCACAAGGTAAGTTCTTCTCACTCCAAAGGAGGTGAGGTCTTGATGATCTAGATGAGCTCCTTCTCCCTTAGGAGGTCTTGATGATCCTATGATGGGGATCCTTCTCCCTATAGAGGTCTTGATTCCCCAAGAGGAGATACAAGGAGCAAAGCTCTACTCAAATGTCTCAATGTATTTGCTAACCCTAGCTAGAAGGAGGTAGGGGGGTATTTATATAAGTCCACGAGGTAGGAGGGGAATTACATGGCCGGATAGCCGAACGCACGCCGGCCGTCGGGTCGGATATCCGGCGGTTCATTGGGGTGCCGGATATCCAGGCCTTGAGGCCAGATGTCCGGCTCGGTGGCGCTGCTGGACAGGAGGGCCGGATTTCCGGGCAAGGGCGGGATGTCCGGGTGTGTTCGGGCCGGATGTCCGGGGTCAGGCCAGATGTCTAAGCCTTGGAGCCTCTCTGCTGCTGGGCTGTGGCTGCGGCTGCTGTCTCCAGGGGCCGGATGTCCGGGCCAGGGGCCGGATGTCCGGCCGCTGTAGCATTTCAGCGGTCTTCTTCCTCGCGCTTGTCCGTCCGTGCACTTGTCGACTTGGCCTTCATTCCGAGCGTTTCTGAGGTGGTCTTCTTCATACCTAAGCACACATAGCATTCTGGCTTGAGGTAGTAGCCATGTCTCACACGTGTCATATGGAAGTTCATTAAGGAGAGATGTCACCTTGGTCTCGATAGCTCTTGCATGTTCTCATGTCATTGGTCCGCTTGGCACTTGAGGAGACATAGGTGGGTCCATGGGGATGGCCATAGGATGCTCCGCATCATCTCCCCCCTCTTGAAAAAGACCCGTCCTCGAATCAGAATCCACATCAACATGGAAGGGAGATAAGTCCTTGACGTTGAAGATGTCGCTCACGTTGTACTTGTCGTGAGAGATGTCGATCTTGTAGGCATTGTTGTTGTAGCGTGCTTGCACTTTGAAGGGTCTGTCGGCTCTAGGTAGTAGTTTGGACTTGCGCTCGTTGGGAAAGCGGTCTTTGCAAAGGTGTAGCCACACAAGATCTCCAGGGTTGAATACCATGGGGTGCTTGTTGATGTTGACCTTGGTCGCGAGTCGTTGTACTTGGCGCTCGATCGCGTGCCTTGTATCTTCGTGCATCTTATTGAGGGAGCTCGCTCGTGCACTCGCGTCCATGTCGATACGCTCTTGTAGAGGTAGCGATAGAATGTCCAATGGGGACAACGGATTGAAACCGTAGACAACCTCAAAGGGGGACTTGCCGGTAGTAGAGTGCCGTGCTGTATTGTAGGCGTACTCGGCGATGGGCAAACATTCCTCCCACTCCCTTATGTTCTTCTTGATCAACACGCGAAGGAGTGTGGATAGCATCCGGTTCATGACCTCCATTTGGCCGTCGGTTTGTGGATGATATGCGAAGAGAATAGGAGCTTGACTCTGAGCTTGGAGCATAGTGTCTTTCGAAAGTAGCTAAGGAACTTGACGTCACGGTCCGACACAATCGTCTTGGGCACTCCATGCAATTGCAAGATTTCCCTACAAAAGAGATTTGCAACATGTGAAGCATCGTCGATCTTGTTACATGGAATAAAATGTGCCATCTTAGAGAAATGGTCCACAACAACAAATACCGAATCTTTGCCGTTTTGAGTTCGAGGCAAACCAAGCACAAAACCCATACTAATATCTTCCCATGGGTGATATGGAATAGGAAGTGGCATATATAGACCATGAGATTGAGCTTTGGACTTAGCTTTGCGGCATTTAGAGCACCGGTTGGTGTAACATGACACATCTCGAAACATCTTTGGCCAAAAGTAGTTCTTGGAGAGCATGGCAAATGTCTTGTCGCGACCGAAATGTCCCATGAGTCCTCCACCGTGAGCCTCTTGCAAAAGCAACAAATGAAGAGAAGACTCAGGGATACAAAGTTTGTTAGCTCGCATAAGATAATCATCTTTCAAATAGTATCGCTCCCAAGTTTTGTGTGATAAGCATTTGGCATAAGGAATCGCAAAGGAAGAATCATGCTCATACAAGTCTTTAATGTGCTCAAATCCTATAACATTCAATTCAAGTTTAGTAACTAGCATGCACTTGCGGGAAAGAGCGTCCACCACTACATTTTCCTTACCTTTGATGTACTTGATGACATAAGGAAAAGACTCAATGAACTCACTCCATTTAGCATGATGCTTGTTCAATTTTGTTTGACCCTTAAGGTATTTAAGCGTTTCATGATCCGTATGGATGACAAATTCATGAGGGCGAAGATAATGCTCCCACACATGAAAGACTCTTACTAAAGCATATAACTCTTTGTCATAGATGGGATAGTTTAGTTGCGCGCCAGAAAGTTTCTCACTAATGTATGCAATGGGTCACTTCTCTTGCATCAACACGCCACCAATGCCATTACCACTAGCATTACAATGCACATCAAAAGTTTTCTCAAAGTTGGGTAATGCAAGTAATGGAGCATGTGTAAGCAAGTTCTTAAGCTCATGAAATGCGGCATCTTGGGAAGGACCCCAAACAAATGGTGTATTCTTCTAACTCAATGCGTGCAATGGTGATGCAATAGTGCTAAAATCCTTCACAAAGCAACGATAAAATCCGGCTAAGCCAAGGAAACTACGCACTTGAAGCAAATTGGTTGGTTGTGGCCAAGTTTTAATAGCATCAATTTTAGCTTCATCAACTTGAACACCCTTAGAGGAAACTACAAAGCCCAAGAAAACAAGCTTGTCAACACCAAAAGTGCATTTCTCCATATTAGCATAAAGGCGCTCATTTCTAAGAACTTGCAAAACTTCCCTAAGGTGTATGACATGATCTTCAAGCTATTCGCTAAACACAAGAATGTCATCAAAGTATACCACAACACAAATGCCAATTAGTTTGCGGAGAACATAATGCATCACACACATAAAAGTGCTAGGTGCTTGAGATAAGCCCATAGGCATGACCAACCATTCATACAAGCCAAATTTAGTTTTGAAAGCCGTTTTCCATCCATCACCCTCTCGCATGCGAATTTGATAGTAACCCCTTTTAAGGTTAATTTTTGAGAATATGGTGGCTCCACTAAGTTCATCAAGCATGTCATCAAGGCGTGGAATCGGATGGCGATACCTAACTGTGATAGCATTAATGGGACGGCAATCGGAACACATGCGATAGATACCGTCTTTCTTAGGCACAAGAATAATCGGAACGGCACATGGGCTCAAGCTTTCGCGTACATACCCATTCTCCATGAGATGTTGCACTAGCCTTTGGATCTCTTTGCTCTCGTCGGGGTTGACGCGGTAAGGTACCTTGTTTGGTAGAGGTGCGCCGGGGATGAGGTCAATGCGGTGGTTGATTCCGTAAAGTGGAGGAAGTCCTGGAGTTAGCTCATCGGGAAAAACGTCCGCGAATTCCTGCAATAGATGAGACAACACCAAAGGTAGATGTTGTGAAGTATTAGTCCTCACCGCTTCATCTTTGCACACAAGCACAAAGTGAAGAACGCTCGATGGGCTCTCACTCACATCCCTTATGTCTCTTTTGGTGGCTAAAAGCACTAAACCTTTCTTGTCATTCATCGTGGAGTCGCTCATTTTTGGCTTGCGGCGCTCACTCTCTTTATTGTGGTTCTCTCTCTCACTATTATCTCCACGATGAGTTGAAGCTTGCTTGTCGGCGATGACTTGACTTGGCGTCATGGGTTGAAGCACGAATTCCTTGCCCTTCATCTTGAAGCTATAGTAATTGGTCCGTCTGTTGTGGATGACGCCGCGGTCGAATTGCCAAGGTCTTCCAAGGAGGATATGGCATAAGGACCTGGGAACCACATCACACTCCAAGGTGTCTTCGTACGCGACAATCTTGAAGGACACTTGAACGGTGTGCTCCACTTGAATGGTGCCGGAGTCGCTTAACCATTGGACCTTGTAGGGGCGAGGGTGCTTCTTCTTGATCAATTGTAGCTTGGAACATAGTTCTTCACTTGCCAAATTGTGGCAACTTCCGTCGTCGATGATGACCTTGACGAAACGTCCTTCGATACCCGCTTTGGTATGGAAGATATGGCAATGTTGGTCTTCGTCTTGTTGTTGTTGAAGTGTCAAGATCTTGGAGACAACAAGAGCGGGGCTCGAATCATTGTCGCAAAAGACTTGATCGTCTTCATCTTCATTCACTTGTCGATGCATGGCCACGTGCTCAAGTGCTTCCATTTCTTCTTCGCTCATAGAGTCATAGGTGCCATCCGCGTTGGCGATCATGGTACGCCGTGTGGGGCACTCAAATGACTTGTGGCCTTGGCCTTTGCAAGTAAAGCACTTGATGTCACTTGTTTTGTCGGTGGCATCCGTAGGAGTTGTTGATGATGAAGCTCTTTGCTTGGAGTTGCTTGTAGTAGTAGGAGGACGACTCAAAGATGTCGAAGGGTTCTTGTAGCTTGACTTGTCACCGGTACTTGGTGTAGCTCAAGTCATTGGAGGAGGTGTCGTAGTCATTGAAGCTTGAGTGTAAGAACCGTACGTCTTGGAAGAGTACTTGGAGTACTTGTAATCCTCTTGCACTTGTCGCTCCGCTTTGGTGGCTTGGTGAACTAGCTCGAGGAGGTTGGAGTAAGGTTGAAAGTCCACAATTTTCTTGATTGGATGGTTGAGACCATTCAAGAAACATGCCATAGTTTGTTCGTCAACTTCCTTGATGTTGGCTCGTATCATTGCAATCTCCATTTCTTTGTAGTATTCTTCAACTGACTTGGTGCCTTGCTTGAGGAGTTGAAGTTTCTTGAAGAGATCGCGGCTATAGTGTGTAGGCACAAAGCGAGCTCTCATGACATCCTTCATTTGAGTCCACGTTGTGATAGGTGGTTCACCTTTCTCTTGGCATCTCTCAATCACTTGCTCCCACCAAATGAGAACATAGTCTTGGAACTCAAGCGATGCCATGGCTACCTTCTCTTCCTCATCATAGTTGTGTAGACGGAATATCTAGTCCACCTTTAAGGCCCATGAGAGGTAGTCTTCGGGGTCGTTGCATTCGGAAAACTTGGGCATGTGGAACTTGAGCTTGCCATAGCATTGTTCGTCATTATGCCGATGTTGTCGTCGCTCGTGTCTTGGAGGTGGGTCTTCATCCCCGTTCTCTTCTTGCTCTACACGGTTGGCTTGACGGTGGGGACGAGTTACTCTTGCTCAGTTCCTCCTTTCTTGATTCTCTTCTTGGTGTGCGGCTTCTTCTTCATGACGTGCCTCTTCTTATTCACGCACACGATGGTTGTGTTCGTTGAGGGCATGAGTGGCTTCTCGAAGGGCACGTTGAGCTGCGATGGCTTGTTCCTCGCGACGTTGTTGCTCTTGACGAAGTGGATTGCCGTCTTGTGTGTCTTGTTGTTGACGTCGTGGAACTTGCTCTTGGCGCGTGTCGTCTTGAACTTGATGACGTTGACGTTCGCGTTCTCGAAGACGGTGTTGCAACCCATTGCCATGTAATGGATTTGGTCGAGCTTGATGGTCTTGTCGATGATGTAGACGAGCTTAAGGAAGACTTGCATCCGATGATGAATCCGAAGAATGGCGTCTTGAACGTGTTCTCCTTGTCGAGGACAAAGTTGAGGAAGCGCGGTCAAGCATCATGTTATGAAATTCGTCCGTTTGTGTAGTAAGCTTGGCGTTGAGGTAGTCTCTTGTTCGCGTTTCAGAGTGACGCAAGTTGGTGGCGAGTTGCTCAATGCGATCGCCCAAAGCTTCACTTTCTTGATGCAAGGCTCGTTGTACCCCCAAAGAGATGTCTCTTGGATACGTAGTCGTTCGGTGCTTCGTGCTCGTCGAAGAGAGGATTTGAAGATGTACTTGGCCTATCCATCATGATCAAGTAGAGGTGGGTAGGAAATGAGAGAACAAAACCAAAGTTACCTTTTCCGAAGATTGAAGATGTATCAAGTATCACTCAATGTATAGCTATGATAGTAGAATTGGTACCGGGTTTGTCTCTCACACCTATACAAAAAGGCTTATGGAGTAGCTTGGTTAGGATGGTGGCACAAAATAGTTGCAATTTG
Source organism: Elymus sibiricus (assembly GCA_039707655.1). Lineage (NCBI taxonomy): Eukaryota > Viridiplantae > Streptophyta > Magnoliopsida > Poales > Poaceae > Elymus > Elymus sibiricus. The sequence continues at coordinate 240,665,607 of CM077676.1, forward strand.
CAAGCAAGATATCAATAATGTTGAAAAAGATTCACAAGTTCGCAAGTGTAACAAGTAGACCAATAGCAATAAGTAGCACAAGGAAACACACGCACGGATAGATAAATGAGGTCGTGCAACCAAGGAATGAGCTCAAAATGTGGAATCCACGGAAAACGCTCGTGTTGCACAACACTAGAGAGACGCTAGCACGATTGCTCAATAGGCGGATATGAACTTGTGCACAACCTATAAGAGACAAAACGTATCTACTTTCTATCTCACTTATGCTAGGTATGTATGATTCCTGGTGAACTTGTCACAATGATCCAAGATGATCAAATATGCAATGTAATGTGGCGATGCTATGGCTCTTGCTTACAAGCTTGTTGTTGCTCTTTCTCTTTTGCTTAAAAGCTTCTCTTTCTTTTGATGTTTTCCTTGGCCACTTATGTGAAATGCTCTTACGAAGGTAGCAATGATGTATATGCGGGAGGGAACAAATTTTGACACAAGAGATGATACGATGATATATGCATGCTATGATAGCTAAGCGGGACGTGTATCACTAAAGTGCACAAGTAGCGTTGCCCGGCAATACTCAAATGGCTAATCTCATAGGAAAGTAACGCAAACGAAGGCCTTGGGGTTAACAATGCAATGGCAAGGATATGAAACAAGTCGTCGTCGATGTTACCGTCCTTGCTTACGGTGATGGTGTCACAATGATGAAGTGGTCATTGACGATGTCGAGTCCGTTGCGAAGTTGAGCGGCAGTGGTGTCGATGACGAACCATCCCTAAGTAGCCGAAACACGTTAGGAAATGGAACCACAAACTCAAATTCTCAAGTGGCAAAACTCGTGGTGGTTGCGGGAGTAGGTGGTGGAATCACGAAAGTCATCGATGGGTTGCGGAAGAAGCGGTGGAAAAAGATAGAAATTCAAAAAAAAGTGGCGAAGTGTTGGCTGCCAGGGGCCGGATGTCCGGGCCTGCGGCCGGATGTCCGGGCTCTCGGGCCAGATGTCCAGGCCTGCAGATCTGTGGATGAACTCAAGAACAAGTGGTGTCAAAGAATATTTCGGGGCAAAATTCAAGGAATTTCATGGATGGAATTGGTGGAGATGGTGGGGGAAAGCTAGATCCACTTGAAACACAGCAAATCAATGGATCAAAATCAACAAAACTTCATCAAACCAACAAATCACAAAAAAATTGGTAGGGCTATTTTTGTGGGGAATTTTCGAAATTGGGCAAAAACAACAAAATTGGGGCTAGAAGTGAGGGAAAAAGACTCCAAAGTGTGAATCAATGTGGCTCTGATCCAAGATGATGTAGGGTGGAACCCTAATTGATGATCTTTTCACACTTGGAGGGGGAAAAAGGGAAGAACAACAAGAACAATAAAAGGGAAATCACTCAAACAAACCCAAATCACACATCCACTAGGATAGCATACATGAGATCCACAAGCATACAAGATCAATCCATGGAAACAAGCACAAGGTAAGTTCTTCTCACTCCAAAGGAGGTGAGGTCTTGATGATCTAGATGTGATCCTTCTCCCTTAGGAGGTCTTGATGATCCTATGATGGGGATCCTTCACCCTAGAGAGGTCTTGATTCCCCAAGAGGAGATACAAGGAGCAAAGCTCTACTAAAATGTCTCAATGTCTTTGCTAACCCTAGCTAGAAGGAGGTAGGGGGTATTTATAGTAGTCCACGAGGTAGGAGGGGAATTACATGGCTGGATGGCCGAACGCACGCTGGCAGGGGCCGGATGTCCGGCCGTCGGGCCGGATGTCCGGCAGTTCATTGGGGTGCCGGATATCCGGGCCTTGAGGCCGGATGTCCAGCCGGGCGTCTGGCCGGCTCGGTGGCACTGCTGGACAGGAGGGCCGGATTTCTGGGCAAGGCCGGGATGTCCGGGTGTGTTCGGGCCGGATGTCTGGGGCCAGGCCGGATGTCCGGGCCCTGGAGCCTCTCTGCTGCTGGGCTGTGGCTGCGACTGCTGTCTCCAGGGGCCGGATGTCCGGCTGCTGTAGCATTTCAGCGGTCTTCTTCCTTGCGCTTGTCCGTCCGTGCACTTGTCGACTTGGCCTTCATTTCAAGCGTTTCCGAGGTGGTCTTCTTCATACCTAAGCACACATAGCATTCCGGCTTGAGGTAGTAGCCATGTCTCACACGTGACATGTGGAAGTTCATTAAGGAGAGATGTCACCTCGGTCTCGATATCTCTTGCATGTTCTCGTGTCATTTGTCCGCTTGGCACTTGAGGAGGCGTAGGTGAGTCCATGGGGATGGCCGTAGGATGCTCCGCATCAGGGGTCAATCGAAGATGGTTCTCCAGAATCCATTTGCTGTGTTTGCTAAAATTTAGTGTGGCAATTATGAGTCATAAAGCATAAAAACAAAAATGAAAGAAAAAATCGATATGACCTTTTCTAAAAAGAGGACAAAACGAGTGCCTGAAATTCGGCGAAACGGAAATGAATCGACGTTTTGATAAAACATTAGCACTCATGTCAATACCTGCAAATATAAGCCATCCACACTTGAATGGATCCTAGGCAAAAAATGAAAGAAAAAATTTGACCTGACCTTTGCTAAAAAGAGGACATAACGAGTGCTAGAAATTCAGCGAAACAGAAATGAATCGACGTTTCGCGAAAACATTGGCACTCATGTCAATACCTGCAACTATAAGCCAACCACACTACAATGAATCCTAGGCAAAATATGAAAGAAATAATTCAACATGATATTTGCTAAAAAGAAAACATAACGGGTGCCAGAACTCGTCGAAACGAAAATGAATCAATGTTTCGCCAAAACATTGGCACTCATGTCAATACCTACAAATATAAGCCAACGATACTACAATAGATCTTATACAAAATATTTCTAATCTACTCGTAGTTACCTTAAGCACAAATAACACTAAGACACACTACTCAAATTTAATCCATGCTTATTATCGATCAAATCTGTACTTCTATTTACCCTAAAGAAACATTGGCAAGTATTTCTAGACTGCTAGCAGTATTTACCCTAAACACAAATCTGACCATACTGGAGAGGTTGCGTGCTTGGCGTTTGAAGGAGGTGCGAGGTCTCCGATGTTGGCGGAGGAGGGCGACATGGCCGCAGGGCTAGCCATCGGGAAGGAGCTCCGCGGTGGTGGCGGCGACGAGATGCCTCTAGTGTTGGAGCAGGAGGCCATGCCCACAGCAGCGAGGAGGGGCGTGGCGGCAAGGAGCAACAGCGACGAGGACGGGCGTGACAGCGAGGAGCAGCGGTAACGAGGGGCGCAGAGGCGAGGAGCGGTGAGATTTGGGGGGGGCGGGGGCGGGGGGAGTGGGAAGTTTTGGGGGCAAATCGGTTTTTTGGCGAAAATTGAATTTCCACCGTCCTTGGTGTACGAGTGACGGACGCAAGATACAGCCCGCCACCCCAAAGACGAGAATCGGTGACGGGCACTAACGAGAACCCGCCACTGCTAAGATAGCATACTATCAACCTCCTGCACACTCATGGTTGGTGGGTATACCACAATTTCGATGTGGCGGGCAAAAGTTATGCCTGCCGCTGCTGACCAAATCAGTAGTGGCGGGCGCTAGTGTCCGCCCGTCACTGTTAGATTTTATCACGCGGACAAATTTGGAATAGTTTACGTGTGGCGGGCACGTGTTTCTGCCCGCCACTGCTACAAGGATAGCAGTGGCGGGTCCCTTTTGTTACCCGCCAATGCTACTTTTCCAAAATAGCTATGGCGGGTAACTCGTCCCGCCTGCCACTCATTTGAGTTCACATATAAGCCTTTTCCTAGTACTGAAACTTCCACTTGTCGAGGACATGCAGCCCAATGATTTAGGCCCAATAGAAGAGCCCACAATTAAATTACTGGGAGGGAGTCTCTCACATGAATCCGGCCCAGCTATATGCCCATGCTCCCATAAAAAAAGCTAAATGCTCATGCACAGGTTGTTTAAATTTATGATTTGTAAGTATGATTTTCAGACGAGGATATTATTATCCTATGAGACTATCTTTACATTCAGTCGATACTATTCTTAGGCAAAGATAGCGACCAGTCTTGTTTCGCCCACCCTTTTCTTCCTGCAACCAGCGGACTATTATCTGGTACCCACCAGGTTGAAGCCGATGCAAATCGTAGTCAATGTGGTCAACATCTAACAATTATTAGCGGCAAGCTGTAAGAAATATCACAATTTTTTCGTTGCATTTGTATGTTTAAGGGATTGTGCTGCCCAGGTCTCCCGTTCGAATCCCAAGTACCACAATTTTTTTGACAAGCTGAGTTTTTTTATGATAAAAAGTTCCGGCCCAACATTATTTTTCAATAAGAATGCCCAGCCCATCCCAACACATGTGGCGATACCACTTTATGCCAAGGCTTCTGAATGTGCTCGACTTCATTTTACAACAAGTTTTAGCCATATGAAATTAATGTTTATAATCCAGCATGATGAGTTTTTAGGTCTGACCGATCTAGCCACCACAACCAAACTAGCGCCGGCGGGACCGCCTCCTCCAGCCTCCCATGGCTGGTTGCGGTGCCGTGCACGCATCGCCACCCCGTCGTACCCTGAAATACTGGACAGGCCATCCCTCTACTCCCCGACACATCCTATTATTGTTCGGCGGCGGCAGCCCACCCCGCACCAGAAACAGTCAACCCTCATACTCCCCTCTGCCTACAACCACACTACCGCATCTTCCCTGACTCCTATTCGTTCCCATCTGAGGCCTCGCCGTCGTCCTCCGCATTGGTGCACTCGCCACAGCGTCGCCGTCCGGCCTTGTCAACATGGTCAACATGGTGAATCAGGAGAGGACTGTACTTGAGAGTATGATAGTAGGGACCCACCAGGTCCACTGTTGAACGCAAGCAAGTGCCTCCTTACTACTCAGAGCCACCCCTAAAAAACACTCAGATCCACCCTGCGGACATCTAGGACCCACAACATTGTCAACGTACAGTCAATTAACGAGAGAATTGCACAAGGAGCTGCTGACACCAGGGATCCAGCAGCTCGAGCAGTTTTTTTTGGTTGTTCAAATGGAGTAGGGTATAAACTGGGCTGCGTTGTCTGTGACCCGTCTAACAACATGACCAGCCCAGCTGTTTTTTCTTTGTGAAAATGGGTAGCCCACCATATTTTTTTGAAGAATACCAACCTAGGCCAATTTTTTTTCTCCGACCTGCTGGGCTGCAAATCTTTCAAGACGAGGAGGGATGCATTCGGCCTGGCCAGAAAATGGGCTGTAAATCTTAAAAGTCATATAAAATTGGTTGTAAATGTTTAAAAAAACACAGCAAATGGGCAATTAGTTTCATATTTTGGTTTTTTTCTTCTTTGAGATTTTAAATTTCATTGGATTTTAACATAATATTAATTTATTATAAAATTAGTTTCAATCTGGCTAGAATTTTTGGGATTAAAAATAGTTTGGACCCATCAAAATATGCGAAATTTCGAAAATTTTGCATATTTTTTCGTTGAAATTTTTAACCCTGGTACTGACCAGAAAATGGGCAACAATTCTAAAAAAGAGAATGGGCTGCAATAAATTCCATATGAATTAGCAAATGTGCTGTAAATTATAAAAATAATAGCAAATGGGTTGTACATGCCACAGATTTGGAGGTTGACTTGTGGGCCTACTAAGTTGACGCGTACGAAATACTTTGTCAACTTATAGTCAACACACGATTCTAGCAGCAGTGACTGTTGGATGTCCATCCAAAGACCGTCGTGCTTCTTCAATCTTTGATCTTCCTACTCCAGCCGCCCAAACCAGCACCGGCGGGACTGTCTGCTCCCGCCTCCCGTTGCCGGCTGTGCTGCCGTGCAGGCCTCACCGCCCCACCCTACTCCCACTGCTGCCTAGGCCATCCCTCTACCCACCCGCACCTCCTATTATTTTCTAGCGATGGCAGCCTCACCCCGCAACCGAACCTGTCAACCCTCGTACTCCCCTCCGAGTGGGCATCCACTGCCATGTCTTCCCCGGCTCCGAGTTTTTCCCTTCCTAGGCCTCACCATCGTCCATCGTGTTGGTGCTCTTGGCGTGGCGTGCTCAACGTGGTCAACAAACGACAACCATCAGAAGAGGGATGTATGTGGAGAGGCTGACAGTACGGATCCACATGGTCCAAACAACCAGACGCGGTCGTATCGAAGGCCGTCAGCCATGATTTCTTTCCGATCCATAACAGAATTTCGCCGGATTTTGTCTGGTTTGTTTCCGATTCTCTTTAACTTCCTTATCTCATCAAAACCTGTGCCCCTAACCTCTTATAAACAGATCCCTTGCCTCCTTCTCTATCGAAGCTAACAAACCAATCTAGCCCAAGTCTTTCTTAGTTTTTGAAGTGTAGGAAGCAATGGCTCGTTCATGGGATGAGAAGCAAACCTCTTCTTAGGAAGAGGATGATCTGGAGCAAGCAGGCTACTCTCCGACAAGCAAGAGGGAGAGGATCCGTCGCGTACACGAAGAGGAAGATCCAAAGGAACCACCTTTTGAGGAGGGAGATGAAGAAGAAGAAGAAGAAGATGATGATGATGATGAAGAGGAAGAGAAGAAGCTGACAGCCATCCCCATCGGAGCCATCAAAGTCGTCGTTAACAATAACAAGCTCAACTTCATCAAGGACACCTCGGTCGTCATGGGTAAGTGCGGTTTTGAAATTGTACTATCCATGAACCCTTGGGAGAGTCCGAGGAAATCGATCCAAGGGCGCGTAAGATGCACACCATCGGTGCCCGTATGCCAGTGGAATCTTCAAGGAAGAGGCGCACAACCATCCCTACGCCTACTAGTCAGCCCGAGGTACATGTCAATAATTTTAAGGCTAAAACTGAAGTTCTGACCGAGCAGATCAGAGAGATGGAGATGGCACTTGCCACCAAGACTCGTGAGGCTTTGAACATGAGCCTGAGGATCATCGCCAACCAAGATACAACGCTTCACATGTACCAATCACGCTTCAAGGACATGGAGATCGCCAACAAGCTCATGATCAACGTCCTCACCGGTGTCACCACTCCACCTCCAGAGGAGGATACTGGTATCAATAAAAAGGAGACTCAATGAATCCAGCCGGCTTAGCATGTTAAGCTTGGGGGGATTTTGAAGCCCTTTTGTATCCCTTATCTTTTTCCAGTTAAATTTCAATAAAAAATCATCTAGTTTGAATAAGTAAGGACAGTCATCGCTTTCTTGATAGAGGGAAGAATTTTATCCAATGGGTCATGGATGTCTTAATGGATGTTCTGTCATGATATTTATCTGAAATTGCTTAGAATGTTGGGCCTTGTTGTGTGCTAAATATTTCTGCTTTTAGATGATGATTATAAGTCTTCCACTTCTCTAGTATCAATCAAGAACGAGAAGTTAACAACTTGACAGGATGTGCCACATTTATTTCAGTTTGCCTCATGATTACTTGGTGAAGTCGAGGAACTAATGATCCCGGTATGAAAATGAGCAAGTTCTCTTTACGGTTAAAATTAAACTTGAAACCAAAGAACTGAAAAGAATGGTGTAAACCCCCTCAGTTGAACTTGGATAATCAAGCATATCTTACATGTCATGCCTCTAAAAGGCAAAAAGAAGAACTTCAGTGACATGGGATATGCTTGACTCTTGGAGAAAAAGGGGAAGTAAGAAAATATGTCTTTTAAAAGCAAAAGACCGAGGGAACTTGTTCAACTGAAAGAATAGAGTAATTATCACTTATAGTTGAAGAGCGTCTTCTAACGATGGATAGTACGGTGTGGAAGCCTTCATGCTCATATGATTAAGGCAGAGATGTGGTAGCACACAAAAAAGTCAATCATGTAATGCAAATTCTGAAATTTTATGATGGACTCATTCTTTTTCAACCATCTGCATCCCATACTAAAGATGACCTCTTTCTTACAAGCTGCGGCATTTGCTCGGGGACGAGCAAAACCTCTAAGCTTGGGGGAGTTGATGAGCCCAAATTACGTGATTATTCTGCTAGTATTTTTGTACCTACTTAGTAGGCTTTGTGGAATTTTACTGCGTTCGCGCACTTGTTTTTGTCTTTTTCCTCAAGTAACGCTTTTTGGACGAAATAATGCTTTATGGAAGAAATCCCTAGAAATGGTAGTGGAATCACGTATTTAAAGTGATAATCACCTACCATAAAAGGATCAAGCAAGAAGGCCAAAGAAGGAACCGTTGCCATGCATCCAGTGCAGAAGACGGTGTTTCATATGACCTCACCCGCTTGTATGTGCGGTCGTATGGAGTGCCATCACCGCCGCCAGATCAACTATATTCACCCCGTGAAGACGGATCGTGAATCAGATGTCCAGAGGCACCAGAAACTCGTCCAGAAGCAAGAACCCTAGCCTCCAGAGCGATCCGAAGGGAGGAATCGTCAAGGAGGAGGCCGCCGCCTCCACAACCATCACCGGAAAGGCCTCAACATCATCACAACTATCATCATCATTATCATCCACATCCTATCCATTGTAATCTCAAGAACCCTAAAGGGAACGACTTGTGTATTACGTGTGTGATTCATTCATGTCCTCCATCACCGGTGTTATGATGTTTGTTGCCTTGATGAGTGAGTAATTCCCCTAGTTCTCAGGGATATGGAAGGAACCCTAGTGTATAATAGATTGTTTGATATTAGGATTTAATATCCTCTTTGCATGTTTATGTTAATAATCTTCTTGACGTTGGGTGAAGTCAAACATCCAATGTATGCCAATTTCGGACGGAAGGTTATTACTGCTGGCGGAACAGTTGGTTGCGGTGGTGGGTCACGTGACAAGCCCCAAGTCCCTTCGCCCCAGATCGTTGTAGCAGGAGGTAAAACAGAGACCACCTATAGGCTATGTCCACGGGGACCTCTTTCTGAAAGTGCAACTAATCCCCGGGTGGTTTTGGTAATCAATAACAACATATACATCATTGATCTAATTCTTATTGCTAGTAAATTTCAGAAAAGATCAATGATTGGCATGGCAAGGATTAATGGATGTGGACCCCTCAAAATGCTAAGGACAAAGATTGGCAAAGCTTCAAGATTCTACATTTTTGGTTAAGTGATCCAAGATCACATTGAGTCCATAGGAAAAGCCAATACTATTAAAAGGGGATGAGGTTTTGATTATGACTCAATTGCTCAAATGCTTAGTGATATTGCTCCAAAACTCTCAAATACTTCTCCACTTCATCTGTCCAAAACCATAAAAATTGATCTCGGCCCCACCGAAACATTCTTATCCGGACCCACCGAGATTGCTATCCACTATGCCACATGCCAAACCCTAACATATCGGTGCAACCGAAATGGTTCTCGGTCACACCGAGACGGCTTGACCAACTTGCTGTAATGTTGTTACTTCACTTCGGAATTTCCGAGATGAAATTTTCGGTATCACCGAAACCTGGTCTTGCCCTAGCCATTGCACTTCGGTCTCACCGAGATGTTTTGATCGGTCCCACCGAAAAGCCTAACGTTCATGTCTTTTACACTAGTCGGTCTCACCGAGATTTTCATGTCAGTGTCACCGAGTTGGGTCAAAGACTTGTAATGGTTGGATTTTAGGTGAAGGCTATATATACCCCTCCACCACCCTCTTACCAAGTAAGAGAGCCATCAGAAAGTGTCTACACTTCCACCATACGATTTCTGAGAGAGAACCACCTACTCATGTGTTGAGATCAAGATAATCCAATCCAACCATTTGAACCTTGATTTCTAGTCTTTCCCAAGTTGCTTTCCACTCAAATCTTTCTTCCACCAAATCCAAATCTATGAGGAACTGTTTGAGTGTTGGGGAGACTATCATTTGAAGCACAAGAGCAAGGAGTCCATCATCAACACACCATTTATTACCTTTTGGAGAGTGGTGTCTCCTAGAATTGTTAGGTGTCACTTCGGAGCCCCCAAGATCATGTGGAGTTGAACCAAGGAGTTTGTAAGGGCAAGGAGATCGCCTACTTCGTGAAGATCTACCCTGAGTGAGGCTAGTCCTTCGTGGACGGAAGCCATGGTGGAATAGGCAAGGTTGCTTCTTCGTGGACCCTTCGTGGGTGGAGCCCTCCATGGACTCGCGCAACCGTTACCCTCCGTGGGTTGAAGCCTCCATCAACGTGAATGTACGATAGCACCACCTATCAGAACCACACCAAAATTCATCGTGTCTTCATTGCGTTTGAAATCTCCAATCCCCTCCTTTACTTACATGTGCAATGTTTTACTTTCCGCTGCTACACTCTTAGAATTGCATGTGTAGGGTGTTACTTGACTTGGTGTACTTGCCAAAATCTGCCCACAACTAAAATTGGGAAAAGGATAGTTTTATTTGGTCAAGTAGTCTAATCACCCCCCCCCTCTAGACATACTTTTGATCCTACAAGTGGTATCAGAGCTTTGGTCTCCATTGCATTGGTTTCACAACCTAGGAGAGTATGGCGTCTAGTGAGGGTAACTATCACCGTAGAGGTCCATATTTCGATGGTACAAACTTTGCTAGTTGGAAGCATAAGATGAAAATGCATATTCTTGGTCATAACCCCACCGTTTGGGTTGTTATTCGTGTTGGCTTGCAAGGTGAATTCTTTGAAGATGGTAAGGAACCAGATCGTGAAGCAACCACGGAAGAATTGAAGATGTTGCAATACAATGCTCAAGCTTGTGACATTCTCTTCAACGGTTTGTGTCCCGAGGAGTTCAACAAGATCAGCCGCCTCGATAATGCAAAGGAAATTTGGGATACTTTGGTTGATATGCACGAGGGTACCGAGTCTGTCAAGGAATCTAAGTTGGATGTGCTTCAAAGTCAACTTGACAAGTTCAAGATGAAGGATGGTGAAGGAGTCGCTGAAATGTACTCTAGGCTTGCTCTCATCACAAATGAGATTGTCGGCTTAGGAAGTGAAGAGATGACCGACAAATTCATTATCAAGAAGATCCTTAGAGCCTTGGATGGAAAATAAGATACCGTGTGCACATTGATCCAAATGATGCCCAATTACAAAGATCTCAAGCCCACGGAAGTCATTAGAAGGATTGTTGCTCATGGGATGTCACTCAAGGACAAAGGGGAGCTACACAACAAATCAAGTGGTGCTTACAAAGTCTCAACCGATGCTCCCACAACTTCAAGTGACAAGCTAGTATCCAATGAAGAGACAAGCCTAATGGTGAAAAGGTTCAACAAGTTTTACAAGAACAAAGGAAAAGAAAGAAACTCAAGCTCAAGACATTATGAGAAAAGATCATCAAGTCATGACCGAAATTGCTATAATTGTGGAAGACCCAGACACTATTCCAATGAGTGTACGGCACCTCACAAGAAAATAGACGAATCGCCAAGAGGAAGACATAGAAGAGATGAATCACCTCACAAGGAGAGAAGGAGTAGGGATGATCGTTATGAATGAAGATCTTCTCGAAGGAGCAAAGATTCGGAAAGGAAGGACAAGTCATCCAAGAGCTACACTAGAAGAATACATCAAGCTCATGTTGGTGAATGGATTTCCGGCTCCGACTCCGACAACCACTCCGAGAGAAGCTATCACTCCGACTTCGACTATAGTCAAGATGAAGGTGTTGCCGGACTTGCTCTTGTATACTCCAACTCCTATGATCTATTTGATTCACCAAATGAAGGAATTGGAAGATGCTTCATGGCAAAAGGCCCCAAGGTATCACACCCCGAAAACTTTGACTTTAATAGTGATGAGGATGATTTGCTTGGTGATGATGATTTACTTGTTGATAAGGCTAGTAATGTGAGCTATAATGAAAATGCTGGTAATCATAGTCAAGAGGAAACGAATGACAATGATATGAAGGAGATTGAGCGTCTAACTAAAGAATTAAACACTCTTAAGTTAGCTCATGAAACAACTCAAGAGGATCATAGAGAGCTTCTAAGATCTCATGAGACGCTATGCTTCGAGAAGCTAAATTTAGAGCAAGAGCATGAGCTTCTTAAAGCTATCAATGATGATCTTTGAAAGAAGAGTTCTTCATATCTTGCCAAACGTTTACTCTTGTCTACCTTTATGCCACAAGTTAAATCTAAGCAAACTAGTAACAAGGGTAAAAAGAGTTCTACCTCTAGTAGTAACAATAACAATGCTAAATCCAATGTTGTTGTTGCTTAGTAGATCTATTGATTCCACTAATGATTCTCTTAGCCAAGTTACACTTGAGCAAGAAAATGATTTATTGAAAGGAATTATAGAAAAGGGTGTCTACAAAAGTCTTGCCGGAAGTAAGCAATTTGAGGAAATTGTGTGCAAGCAAGGAAGGCACTGGAAGAACCAAGGTATTGGTTTTGAACGAAAGTTCAATGCCAATGGAGTTGAGTGGGAGGAAGATCAATATCCCAAGACGAAGTTTGTTCCTCAACAAGAGAAGTATGATCCTACTTCTTTCAAGGGGACACAAGCTCAAGATGATCCTCCACCTCAAGACCACAAGCTAAAAGGCAAGGAAAAGCTTCAAGAAGAGATTGAGGACCACCTCAAGCTTTGGTCAAATGGGTTCCAAAAGCTTCATCAAGTTCTACTTCATCAAGTGCTACTACAACTCCAAGGATTCCCATCAAGTTGATGTGGGTCCCAAAGAAGAACTAGAGAGTTCTTGAGGGTGACTCCGCCAACAAACTTCACTCACATTCATTTATGGCAAGAACTTGTGCAACCAACTTCAACATCTTGCACTAGTTCATGGAGTCACAAACCCTCTTATTGGTAAGGCAAGGGACAAGGTATTCAATGCATTCATGGACATAATCATGTGTGCATTTCACTCTATGTCTATGGATATCCTTGTATGTTCCTTGTGTGGGACTAACCCATGTAGGTATTGAAAGTTCAAAACTCCAAGGATTGCTCCCAACTCTTGATGGTCTACATCAACATTGAGCATCCACATCTACAACATCTACATGAAGTCAACATCGACAAAACCCAAGGTTAGTTCATCCCTCCTTGGGGGGATATCACATCTAGGGAGAGCTTTACTCTAAGACTTGAGTCAAAGCAACTCTAATGGTGTGAACACATTAATGCTTTATGTAAAAGTGGTAACCCCACTTGTGCTTAAACGATGAGTATGACATATGATTAAATGTTCTCATTTGGCTCATAAGTCAATATACTCATATATAGATGACTATGTCATCGCCCATTGCTTGATAGTTGCTAGAATTGGTTGTGCATGTTTGACACATATTTCATTTGCTATCTTATTGTGTGAGCATGTTGCTATGCATATTTCTCATTTGAGGACATCCATTTGTAGTTTGATTGATTTGGTTTTATTTGGCCAAATGGATGTACAAGAATGCCTAAGCACCCTCTCTAGCTATCTATCTCAACTTGTCTAAATTATTTCTTGCTATATCACAAAAACTTGAACAAGTCTCTTTCGGACCCTCCGGGTGAGGAGCACTTGGAGCCACCGATCCGCTTAGGGCTGACCTCCAAAACCTTCTAAGTGTCTTTCGGACAGACCAACTACCAAGCATCCGGTCTCAATGAAAACACTTGGACTGATCTGATTTTCAATCTCAGAGAGACCGATTTAAAACTCTCAGCGTCATCGAAACGATGTGCTCTTCACAGTTATTCATTTGGGTGCCACTGATTGGTTTTGCTCGGTCTCACCGACAGCACATGGGTATATATATGTCCGCGGCTCATATGTTGAAAATTTCTTCAAACGTCACATTCTCGCAACCCGTTGCTGTCGTCGCCCTGGTCTATGGATCGTCGCCTTCGTCTCTAGCGCGCCCTCGCCGTCGGATTCCGTCGCCATCAACGGCATTCTCCTCCGCCGTTGCCGCCGTAGAGGATCTCCACCAAGTTAGGGTGAGATTCGATCCTCTAGTGCTTCAAATTTCCGATTCTATGCACTAGAGTTGTTGCGCCCACAATGTTCACACGGATTGAAATTTCTATTCCAGCAAATTCCATAGAGATAGATTTGAGCAAAATTTTAGGGTTAGGGTTGCGCAGAGATCATCTCGGACAGACCGAATAGGAAGAATTGGACTCACCGATATGGCCTTAGGCCATTGCACGCTATACATCTCGGTGTCACCGAGGGATATAGATCGGTGGATCCAAGTCTAAGGTTTCAGTAGAATCCTAGCTTATCGGAGAGACTGAAACACATCTCGGTCAGACTGAGACTGTGTGGCAAACTCTCTGTTATAGCTTCAGTACAATCGAGATTACCTACTTGGAATTTCCGAAATCATCTCTGTGAAAACCTAAAACTGAAGTTTTTACTCAAAAGTTTGTCAAAATGTTGTGTTTTTGTGATGCTCATCTACTCCACTCTACCACATCTACTTCACAGGTGCAGGTGTCAAGATGTCTGATGCCAGTGACAGCCAGAACAGGTCAGAGTAGGAGGCAGAGCTGAGTGTAGGGTCAAGTCCTGAAGAAAGTTTCTATGAGGGAGAAAGAAGCTCACCAGATTTGCCAAAGGCAGCCACCAAGACAAGGAAGAAGAAGAATTCAGATGATGAGGATGAGGATTTTGCTACTGAGGAAGCAATCTCAAAGAAGAAGAAGAAACCAGTTGTTGTTGCCAAGGAGTATGGCACTAAGAAAGAGAGAGGTGTCACAAGAAAAGTTTCTGCCTCCACAGCTACCAAGAGAAGCATCACTTCAGAGAATCCAGAAGGATCTCAATAGGCCCCTATACAGTCAAAGCCTAAGACAGCAGGCAAGAAGAGAGAAAGGAAGCAAACAGCTCATGTGATTTTCAGGCCTACATCCATGAGAAGGGATGATGCAACAGATGAGGAAGAGCAAGCTGAAAATCCACCTCCTCCCAAGCAGCAGAAGCTTATGGGAGATGCTATCAAAACAGCTGCCCCTTCTAAGGCCAAGCCTGCAGCTGCAAAACCCAAGAGAACCACCAGAGATGTTCCTGCCAGTGAAAAGAATAAGGCCCCAGTGCCTGAAAGAGAAGCAGAGGAAGATGAAGAACCCCCAGTGCTCATGAAGCTAAGGCCCAAGCTGCCTGAACATAATGATGCTCATCCTATTGCAGAGAATATGAAGAAGAGAAAAGACAAGGGTCTCAGGACTTGGAGGGAATCAGACCCCCTACTCCATCAGAAGGAGGACTGCAGTTGACTATAGGTTCCACACCAAAGAGCAGCAAGATTTTTATGAGACAGTGTTGCTTGACAAGAAGCCAATTGTAAGTGACATGAAATGGGTGGACTGGAAGTACATTGATGCAAATGAGGATCACTTCCCCCATGTTCATGAGGATTTCAGATCCATTGACCTTGACAAGTTCATTGGGAAGAAGCTGACCAACTGGAATGATGAGATGATTATGCAGTTCTACTCTACAGCTCACTTCTACCCCAATGGGAGGATAGTCTGGATGACAGAAGGAGTCAGGTACCAGTCTAGTGTACTTGAGTGGGCCACATTGCTAGGTGTGCCAGAAGCTGAAGAAAATGGCATAGATGTGTATGCAAAGCCCAAGATGGATCACAACTCTATGGCAAACTTGTATACTGAAATTCCAGAGAAGGACAAGGAGTCACACAAGCTTGGCTCAGTGTATTACTTGTTGGCAGGACTTGCTACCTCCAACACCATCATGAGGCATACTTTGATGCCCAAGTCAGGAGATGACAGGATGATACGTGGTCATTCAATCAACATGCTGCATCACATAGACCAACATGAGAAGATCAAAGTGATGGATCTCATTGTAGAAACTATCAAGAGGACAGCTGCAGATCAGAAGAGGTCTTGTGGATTTGCCCCTCATATTCAGTTGCTTATCAATTCAAAGGGTGCAAACAAGTCTTTTCAGCTTGATCGTGAGCATTTGCCACTTAGACCTGAGTTCGAGGACAACACAGTTACTATGGATGCATCTCATCCTACCTCAGCCGAAGCACAGGCTAGTGCAGAAGCTGCAAGAACTTCAGGGCCTAGTGCTCCACCTGCCCTAGTGCTGAAAACCAAGGATCAGATACAGCATCTTCTTCAAGCCACTCAGAGAATTGAGAAGAGTTTGGCTGACATGGTTAAAAACCAGAAGAGCCTTGAGACTATCATTGAGACAAAGTTTTATGATCTAGACATTAAGGTCACAGAGATCCAGACAGTTGTTGAGACATTGAAGTCACAAGTGGATGAAGTTAGGAAGGGCACCAGCAGTGATGATGACGAGCATCAGGGCACAGGTCTTCCTACGACTGCTCAGTCCAGAGGATGCCCAGATCAGCAGCTATGCCAGTCACTTCCAGAGCCACTGTCTCTGCCCCTGCTGCTGCTCCCACCGTCACACCTTCTGTTCCTCTAGTGTCTACACCTCCAGCTCCACAGACTTCAGCAGAGATCTTCGCAGATGCACTCATCTCTACTCCAACCACGTCTACACACACCAGCGCTGCAAGTCAGAGGACTTCATCACTAGGAGCTACCGGAGATTGAGCCTAGAGCGACGATTAACTCTATACATATTTGAACTTTTTGGTACTTGTTGCCAAAGGGGGAGAATTTGTATAGATCATTAGGCTTCGAGAGAGAGTGTTTTGCCTTTTGTTCAATGGTTTTTCTTGAGATACTTGCAACTTGGTTTATCGCTTTGTTTGATGCTTGTATGAGATACTACGTTATTGTGTGCTTGATCATACCGTACATTAATGCTATGCTTGCTTGAACATCCATTTTCATGCTCTTGTATGATCATTCACTTGTTTGATTGGTGATGAGTGCTAATTGCTATGCAATCTTATCATTTTGAGCGCTCCACCAAGATGTATGTGACATGGAAGAGTAACCCACTATCCTAATCGATTGTTCAAACGCAAATTTTAAATAATGCAAAAATTTAGGGGGAGCTCTTACTTATCACATACTTCTCAAAGCGACGATGTATTTCATTGATTATATTTTTTGTCGAAGATTTGATCCATATGTTGTCATCAATTACCAAAAAGGGGGAGATTGAAAGTGCAACTAATCCCCGGGAGGTTTTGGTAATCAATAACAACATATACATCATTGATCTAATTCTTATTGCTAGTAAATTTCAGAAAAGATCAATGATTGGCATGGCAAGGATTAATGGATGTGGACCCCTCAAAATGCTAAGGACAAAGATTGGCAAAGCTTCAAGATTCTACATTTTTGGTTAAGTGATCCAAGATCACATTGAGTCCATAGGAAAAGCCAATACTATTAAAAGGGGATGAGGTCTTGATTATGACTCAATTGCTCAAATGCTTAGTGATATTGCTCCAAAACTCTCAAATACTTCTCCACTTCATCTGTCCAAAACCCTAAAAGTTCATCTCGGCCCCACCGAAACATTCTTATCCGGACCCACCGAAATTGCTATCCACTATGCCACATGCCAAACCCTAACATATCGGTGCAACCAAAATGGTTCTCGGTCCCACCGAGACGGCTTGACCAACTTGTTGTAATGTTGTTACTTCACTTCGGAATTTCCGAGATGAAATTTTCGGTCTCACCGAAACATGGTCTTGCCCTAGCCATTGCACTTCGGTCTCACCGAGATGTTTTGATCGGTCCCACCGAAAAGCCTAACGTTCATGTCTTTTTCACTAGTCGGTCTCACCGAGATTTTCATGTCGGTGTCACCGAGTTGGGTCAAAGACTTGTAACGGTTGGATTTTAGGTGAAGGCTATATATACCCCTCCACCACCCTCTTACCAAGTAAGAGAGCCATCAGAACGTGCCTACACTTCCACCATATGATTTCTGAGAGAGAACCACCTACTCATGTGTTGAGATCAAGATATTCCAATCCAACCATTTGAACCTTGATTTCTAGCCTTTCCCAAGTTGCTTTCCACTCAAATCTTTCTTCCACCAAATCCAAATCTGTGAGTAACTGTTTCAGTGTTGGGGAGACTATCATTTGAAGCACAAGAGCAAGGAGTTCATCATCAACACACCATTTATTACCTTTTGGAGAGTGGTGTCTCCTAGATTGGTTAGGTGTCACTTGGGAGCCACCAAGATCATGTGGAGTTGAACCAAGGAGTTTGTAAGGGCAAGGAGATCGCCTACTTCGTGAAGATCTACCCCGAGTGAGGCTAGTCCTTCGTGGACGGAAGCCATGGTGGAATAGGCAAGGTTGCTTCTTCGTGGACCCTTCGTGGGTGGAGCCCTCCATGGACACGCGCAACCGTTCCCCTCCGTGGGTTGAAGCCTCCATCAACGTGGATGTACGATAGCACAACTTATCAGAACCATGCCAAAAATCATCGTGTCTTCATTGCGTTTGAAATCTCCAATCCCCTCCTTTACTTACATGTGCAATGTTTTACTTTCCGCTGCTACACTCTTAGAATTGCATGTGTAGGGTGTTACTTGACTTGGTGTACTTGCTAAAATCTGCCCACAACTAAAATTGGGAAAAGGATAGATTTTTATTTGGTCAAGTAGTCTAATCACCCCACCCCCTCTAGACATACTTTTGATCCTACACTTTCCCCTTAATCACCGTTTGGTAACCGGACTGGGGAAGAACGGTGGTGGCATATGTGATACGGGGCTGCCGAGTGTATGCACGTATCTATACTGGCTCTGCCCACAAATAGAAACATGTAAAGTGGCTTAGGAATCCGAAGTAGCATTGTGTTTAGGCACCGCTATAGATGCACACTAGAGGGGATTCCAGATTCCCTGGGAACGCTTTAGCCTTATTGGTTTCAAGACTCTCATTTATCACCCTCGCTATTTATTTCTATTGCAATCTTCGCTCTTGCATTTGCTACACTGTTTCCATTACATTACTACTGCTTTGGGTCACTCACAACTTGCAGGCATAACCTTTAAACCATCCAAGAGGTAAAAGATTGATTCATGTGCTCCCTGTGGGATCGATACTCTTACTTCGAAAAAGCTACAACTCAACCCTGTGCACTTGCAGGCCATCAGCGTCCCTCTACGTGCTCTACTCGAGTCCTCCGCGCTCTCTGCTCTCGCGTCCCTTCGCGCGCGTTGCCAACGGTTGGGGCTGGTACACGATCATGGTTGGGGCGCCATATGCATGCGGTTGCGCCGCGCGTGGTGCCACCATGCAATTACGTGCGCCACGATGCAGTTACGCGCTGCAAAAACTGCCATGCGGACGTGCCGATATTCCAGGCCGTTCGCCCCGATTTATTCCCACGGCCATTTAACCTTGTCTCTTCAGCCTTTCGATCTCGCCCCACAACAAAAGAAGCACACTCATGACGACACATACAAAGAGGATATCCGGTGGCACCAATGGCACTCCAAGAGGCTCCAATGGCGCTCCCAGCGGATGACGATGACGAGCGGTAGTTCACCTTGCTTCCTGTAGTGGACACCCACAGAAGGCACACGGACCTCTCGGTGGTGTACACCAACGACCCGATCTGGGTGAAGAACTCCATCAACACTATGGAGCAGTTGCTTGATGAGGACAAGTACAAAGTGGTCGGCTTCGACCGCGAGTCCACCGGTGGTCGCACCGGGTATGATCAGAAGGTAGTCCTCGCCCAGTTGTGCGTGCACCATCACGTCCTCGTCTACCACTATTGCCTGGCCACAAGGCCTTGCGAATGTTTCGCCAGGTTTATCAACATCCCGACTATAGTTTCGCTATGCTGGACACCACCAACGATGTAAAGGTGCTCAAGACTTCGGGCATGGCCTGCCAGGAGCTTGTTGACATCTAGGGCCAGTACAAGATAAGGGGCAACAAGAAGTAGAAAGACTCCCTGGTTGACCTCATTAAGGTCATCATCGACCCCTACTACAGAAACATGAAGGATGCCTGGAACAAGAACAAGACTGCCTGGCACAAGGCCTGGGTGGAGAAACTGGATGAAGAGCACGTCAAGTACGCGGCCAAGGATGTATACACAAGCTACGAGATGTACATGCGGATCATTGACATGAGGAAGTGCCTCCTTCCCGAAGACGGCGATGGATCGAGCGACAAGCAGAGCATGGGCAAGCGTCACAAGAAGAAGTAGATGATTTGATGATCGTTTCTCCTAGTTTATTATGCATGTAATTGCTTATTGAGGTGTGCAAATGTTATGTGTAGTCAGTTATGAAATTGGATGTTTAATTTGGTCATGCAATCATGTTTTTATAAGTATATATGTTGTTGTTCTGTAAACAGAGCACAGATGTTGTGCAGTCAGAGCAAATCACATCGCAAATGATTAAACTAAGGAACACGTCAGTAATGATTTCAAAAATCACAAACAATTGTTTAGTACCAAGCGTTTGCACACAACACACACAACTTATTAGCAGGAATCGTCTGTGTTATTATCGGTCTTCCCACACAATTCTGATTAGTGACATGTTTGCCAATTATCACACACATCTTGTTGTGTCGAATCATTTGTGTTATTTTGGCTCATCGCAAACAGTTCATCCGAGTGACATGTATGTCGTTTATCACACACATCTTGATCTGGGTAACCGTTTGTGTTATTTTGGCTCATTGCAAACAGTTCATATGGATCAACTGTATGCCACGTATCGCACACACAACTCTTATCTGAATCGTGGTTGATGGATCAACCATCGCACACAGTTCATTTTCTTGGAGACGATTTTATTACCATACCGTTTGTGATTCATGCATCGCACACATTTCGGTCGAGTGGTGTGCGATAGATGTGTCGTCTTAGGACGTCGCTGCACCAGTGTATGCCGCACCTAATGATTACAGGTATAACCTGGTGTTCAGCCAAGTTACCCATGAAATTATTATTTTGCTTGCTGCTACATTGTTTGATCTGCAGGCCAGGGGAAGATATTTTATTATGCCAGTTGACATCACCAACTACACGAACGAATTGGCAATGGCACATGATGAGGAGATTAACCCCTGGGAGGCGCAGGCACTGTTCAAGAATTCATCCGATTAATCAGTTAATTGGCCAGTTAATCGCTACTCATCAGGTGGCCGAATCAAATAGCACCTATTCATCGCGTTAACTTGCCAGGCCGATTAAGTGGTCTGTCAGACCGATTAAATGGTCTGTTAGACCGATTAATCGGTTGTCTGGCCGATTAATCGTTGTTGGCCTGCTAACTCATGGGCAAACAAAGCCTGGTTATTTGGCCCATAACCCCTCCCAGCCCCTCCTGCTCCTAAAGAGCTAGGGTTTACCCTGCATCCGCCCCCTCCCGCACCTCTCATCCCCTCCCGAGCTAGATGGTGGCTGGCCAGGTCCTCGTCGACGCGCCGCCGCTTCCCCTCCTCCCATGTGTGTCGCCACTTTGTCTTCTCCCTTTGCACGCCGCTACTTCCCCTCCTTCGTGACCTGCCACCTCCGGCAACCGACCCGTTCAGAGGCACTGTGTGGCCGCCATCACCTTTCCTCTGTATGTTGCCGTCGCGTGGCCGCCATCTCTCGAAGTTGAGTCCCAAGCGGAAATCAACAAAAAAGGGTTGTTGTATACATGTTTGTTGATGATTTTTACACCCACATGGACGATTGTTGTTGTATACATGTTTGTCATCTATTGAGAAAACAAAATGGTGCCATTTGCTTCATATTTGCAATGTAGAATTTTTTTCTCCATACAAAATTTGCTTCTATTGAGTTTAAAATTACACCGATTAATGGTCGACCGATTAATCCAGTTAATAGGCCGATTCAACGGTTAATCGCTACTCCCAAGCCGAGCGAGCAGCTACCAGTTAACGATTTCCTCAACATTGGGCACAGGTACCACAGCCAGGACAGTATAACCAGTATCTTCCTGGACCGGCAGGATTTGATCCAGGGCAATGAGCCAAGCTAGGCCAAAAGCCTAAGCATGGGGGAGTACGTATTCTCACCAACATTTCATTCATGTTATCATACACATTCACTACCCTTGTCGGTACACCTCGTTATCTTTGTATATTCATGTTTCACTTTTGTTCATTCGTTTCTTTGCGTGTTTGTTAAAACCGAAAAATCCAAAAAGATTTCTCATTTCTTCTTTTTTTCATTTGTTTGAAGTCCTTCGATATAAAAGAAATTCCTCTCTTTTCATTTTTTACTTTGAGCTTTTGTTTATTTGCTTTCTTCAAAAAAAAACTTCAAAAATATTTCTGTGTGTTTCTCTGAATTCTTCTTGTGTTGTTAAAAAATTTATTCAGAAAAGAACAAAAAGATTCTCTAGTTTCTCTTTCGGTTCTTCTTGTTTGCTTGTTTTTGCTCTTCTTCGTCGTTTCTTTTAATTTTTCTTTGCATCTTATTGAGTCTTGTTTCAAAGGGAGTTGACAATAAAAAATAAATCAAATTGGTTCTTATGTGCTTTATCTTTGAACTAATAAAGGACCAAATATTTCCATGTCTTCTCCTTGTATGTAGTGCTTGCACATTTCAGCTTAGTCCACGGCGACACTTGCACTATGTTATTTATTTTTCATATCATTCGATCGTGTAAGTGAAAGACAATAATGACGATTTTAATGAAGTGACCGTGGTGAAGAAAAGCTTGTATGAACTCTACTTGTTTTTGTTTTTCTACATATGTTTATCTTTGTGATCTTGTGTCAGCATATTATGGATAAACATATGTATGATGATAATTAGAGTTCATGTTCTCTTATGCCATGCTTAATTAGCTAGGAGTGGATAATATATTATCTCGGGTGTCAACATGCATTAAATTGCTTATGATGTGGTATGTTGGGATAGTATCCTCATCTGAAGAATTTAAGTGGCTTGACTTGGCACATGTTCACTCATGCAATTGATTCAAAGCCAATCTTGCATCTATGATATTTATGTTTAGCGTGTTTATATCCTCATCATGCTACCGTTCAATGTTGGTTATTCAAAATGCATGAGTATGAACGTTATCGCTCTCTAGTTGGCCACTTCCCAGTCTATTGCTAGCCTTCACCTGTAGTAAGCGAAAATACTACTTCTACATCCAAATCCTTAAACCAAAGCTATGCCATAAAGAGTTGAAAGCGCAGGTTAGCTCCCAGAGGGGGGGTGAATGGGAGATTTTTAGAAATTCATCAAACTCCGAAGATTTTGACGAAAATCAGAGTGACGAAATAGAAACAGAGGTGAAACTAGATCGGCACAGATGTAACTAGCATGCATAGAAAATACATACATGTGAAGAACAAGTAATCACACAAGCATACATGCATGAAGAAGATGAACTGAAGAAATGATAGACAGCATGATGAAAGTCTTCAGTTCAAATTCATCAGAAAAGTAGATCACAAGTTCTTCAGCAGCGGAAATTGCGTAAAGGTAAAGGGGTGAGGAATTTGAAACCGATTGGGCTTGACGAAGACACAGCGATTTGGTAGACCAGTTCTAGTTGTTGTATCAAATGTATGTCTGGTTGAGGTGGCTGAGTCTTACCTCGGAGGACACTTAGTCCTCACCGTATTCCTCTTGAGCTAAGGTCACTTAGACCTCGCCCAATCACTCGTGGTAAGTCTTCAAGGTAGACTTCCAAAACCTTCACAGACTTGTTCACCGGCACACCACAATTACTCTTGGGTGCTCAGAACATGATGCCTAACCGTCTGGAAGAATGACAGTCTTCAAAGGTAATAAGCGTCGGATCACACAGATCAACTTCTTCAGTGATGCTCAGTCACTTAGGCTCTGGTTGGGTTTTTCCTCACTTGGGTTCTCACAAAGTCATCAGAGGAAGGGTTGCTCTCAAATGACAAGTGTCAAGTTCTCTCTAGAGCAGCCAACCAACTAATGGTTGTGGGGGCGGCTATTTATAGCCAGGGGCAACCCGACATGAATTGTCATAAATGCCCTTCTCAGACATGACCGTTGTCAGGATAAGAATCCACTCGACAGCTGGCACGTGGTGCAGCAACGGTCGGAAATTAAGCTCTCAATTTCATCGGGGCACTCTATTTCCTCACGATAGGCAGATCGCACTGGCGAAATCCTAACTCCTCAGCCTGACCAAATTCGTCAGAGACCAGATGAACCTCGTCACTGTCACTGTCAAATTCGTCAGCTGTTCCGGAGATTTCCAAAGGCTTCACTCGAAGCGGCTTAGGTTTGTATAGTTTTGGGCATCGCTTTGAAGTATGAAATATGTTTCACCTTGACCCCCTTTGACAGTATGGTTTTTCCTATGACTCAAATAAGAAGAAAAAGAAGCTATGAAAACAAAGTCTTCAAGCTTCCAAGTCTTCACATCAATTTCTTCACAGGCCGCACCAAATTCTTCACTTGAAGAAATACATTTTTAGGGGTCGACTTTCGTGGTTAAACCAAGTCTTCACGGACGATTATTTTCTGTGTACACTCACAAACTCATTAGTCCCCTAACTTATTTGTCTTCAATACTCCAAAACCACTAAGGGGGCACTTGATGCACTTACAATCTCCCCCTTTTTGGTGATTGATGACAAATCAGTTAAGTTTTCAACGGGAATAAAACAGTGGAAGTGTAAGGACATGATATGAAGACATTGGTTACAAGATATTTGAGGAACTCCCCCTGAAGATGTGCATATGAAGAATTTGCTCTAGGTTGCAAATGCACATGGCAGGTTGAAATTGTGGAGATCTCCCCCTATATCTTGGAATCCAATCATGCATGATCATAAGATATTGAAGAATTTGAATGCATGATGAAAATTGGTGTCTGGCGAATTATAACATGCATGCACAGATATTTTGAGGATCAGAGCATAATCACGCATGCAAATAAAACGTCGCAAAAGAATGTCAGACCACCAACAGTATTTAAGTTACAACTCATCAAAGGAGCGAATCAACCGAAGAACCAAGAGTCGCAACTTAACAAAAATAAACAGCCCAATATATGAGACCCGCTTGAAGACTAACTCAAATTTCTCCCCCTTTGTCATCAGATGACCAAAAGGAGACGAAACTGAGAACTAACGCCCCTAAAGAAATCAAATCATGAAGCAGTCGAGGGAGCGCCAGCGTCATTGTTAGGGTCGCGAGTTGAAGAAGGG
This sequence comes from Elymus sibiricus, assembly GCA_039707655.1. Taxonomy (NCBI): domain Eukaryota; kingdom Viridiplantae; phylum Streptophyta; class Magnoliopsida; order Poales; family Poaceae; genus Elymus; species Elymus sibiricus. Next base: position 240,690,606 of record CM077676.1, read on the forward strand.
CCTGCTGCAGTGTCTTCAACATCTTCATTTTCATTAGTAGCACATGAAGAAGACACAGAGCTTGGAACCATCGAAGGAACTTGAACCTTCTTGAACTTCTTCTTGGGGGGATTAGCCCAATCAAAGTTCATTTTGAATTCCATTTCTTCAAGTTCGTCAGGGGTCTTCAGATGAGAAAGAATGGCCCAACTTCTGTCGAAGATTTCATGCAGATAATAATGATTCTTCCAGACTAAATTTTGCGTCACAGTCATATTGCCTAGAATAGCATGAAGTTGACGCTTAACCCAGTTGTGGTTTTTGTCAACTTTCTGATGAAGACTTATGAGCAGCTCACGACCAGTCATTAGTCTAGGAGCTTCACCTTGAGGGGTTTGCTGAGTGGCATTTGCGTCAGTGTCATGGCTTGAAGAATCATAACCAGTGGAGTGTGAGACAGGCTGACGAAATTGGCCATCAAGGGGACGAACTCCTTCATCAATGACAGCTTTCCCTTTGCCAGGTACTGAAGCAATTGTGCTTTGAAGAATTTCAACATCTGGCAGAAAGCTGAGATGATTTTGACTGTCCGCTTTGTAGTTGATTGATGATCTTGAGCGGATGAATCTCATGAGCCAGGGTGCATAAGGCTTTAAGTCAAAAGGAGATTGTGCAACAGTGGCCAAAGTCCTCATGAAGAAATCATGCACATTGATAGGAATACCATGGATGATATTGAATAGCAAGTTCTTCATGATTCCCACAACTTCTTCAGTCTCAGAATTGTGGCCTTTGATAGGACTGAGGGTTTTGGCCAGAATGCGATATACTGTCCTTGGCACATATAGCAAATCCTTCACTAAGAAGGTGGTTCTCTAAGATTCTCCTTGAGCCAAAGGCTTCATCAGTACTTGCATCAGATGATTTGGCAATTCAGGTTCTTCATAGATCTTTCTGGCTTCAGCTGAGGGCAAATCAAGAGGAAGAGCTCAGAGCAATTCATCAGTAGGAGCATTGTAGTGCGTGTTCTCACTCATCCAGTCGAGAGCCCATGAGTGAATATCATCAACATCACCAGATAGATGCAAGGTGGCATAAAACTGAAGAATGAGTTCTTCATTCCAATCACACACATCTGTGACGAAACTGAGTAATCCGGCATCGTGAAGAATAGCCAGAACTGGCCGAAAGCATGGTAAGGATTCCATATCAACATGAGGAATATGTCGATGTAGGAACACTTTGTTCTTGTCAAACAGCTGTGAGGAATAGAAGTTCATCTGAGCATTTGTCCAAAATCTCTGATGCCTAATTTTTGCAGAGTCATATGGGGACTCGCCTATGAAGAAATTCTTCTCTTGAAAGAAGGCGGCATTGTCGAATTTTGGCCTTCTGACGCTTTTGCCAACCTTTGGCATTGAGGGCACTGGCTGAAGATTTATCTTCTTTGGCCTCACATCGAAGATGGGTCTCGGAGAGCCCGTTGAGTCGTTGGGATCCATGATGGCCAAAGACTTTGCAACTTCCTCAGCTGTTGCAAATGGAACAATGTCTGAATCTGCCGAGGGTGTTGGATCTGCAAGTTGTGTTGGAGGAGGTGCAACTTCTTCATCATTCACTTGTTGCACATTTTCTTCAGCTAATGTAGCTGGAATTTCTTCATTGATGGTTTGAAGGGATGGTTGTTGACCTTCAGGACCAGTGTGTATTTCCTTAGTAACAGCTGGGGACTGAGGTATTTGCGTGAGAGGCGTGGTGAGGGGTGAGTTCGGATGTGTGACATCCCAGAAGTCATCATGGATAATAGGAGTTGAGGAACCCACATCCACGTCCTCATCAGTTTCTTCATCAGTCACTTGGACTGGAGGCGATGATACCTGGTGTAAAGAAGCATCTGCTTCAATCTCAATTTGTTCATCCACTTGCTCTGTGGAAGTAGCAGAGTGGGATTTCTCTTCTTCATCTTCAGGTGGGATGACATAGTCCACACCGAAGGGAATGATTTGAAGCTCTTGACTTGATCTGGTTGGAGGGACAGAAGAAATTGGTATGGCATCAATAGGTGTATTTGAAGACATTGGAGTCATCCTCAATTTCTTCACGGATTCTGCAGCAGAGGGTGCTGAAGCTTTTCTTTTCTCAGCAGCCTTTGTTTTCCTCACTTCTGATGCAGAAGGAAGTGTAAGTCGCTTCAAAGATGAAGTCTGTTCTGGCGCTGCTACTGAGGAACTTGGTGGTGTAATTTCATCAGGCACGACTGATGCAGTCGCCCTGGCAGTTTCTTCAGGCGCAACAGTTTTAGTTGCCCTGGTAGGTTCTTGCGGTGGGGCTGAAGAACTGGTTGGAGGAGCTTGACCACACTTCGCAGCCTCCCTTTGATTGTAATCAGCAACAACTTTGTTGGAAGCATTGATGAATCGATATTTTACTCCACAGCAGTGCTCAGCCTGGCGCTCATATTCCTCAGACAGGCGCTGAATCTCTGTTTGCATAGCAACCAGTTGCTGAGGGGATATAGAAAGCATTCTATCCTTGAGCTCCTTCTGCTTTTTCTTCATCTCTTTTCTTACGAGCTTCGCCTTCTCAATCTTGTGTTTTTCATTGAGGACAAAAGCAGACAGAACGTGACTTGGTCCAGGTGGCAAATCCAAGTTGTCAAGTGGTGTATCTGGTTTCTGACACCATACATCAATGAAGTCAAGGATCTTTTTCGGACTAAGAAATGTTGGGACAGAGGAATTCTTGGCACGAGCGGCCTCTTCCATTCTTCTTTGTACAAATTCTGCAAGTTCATCTTCATAAGCCATATCATGTTCGTCAGCTTGAGGCAACACAGCATTGCTCTTGGGGCTGGGCCTAGTTCCTCGGCCTGCAGTGGCTTTCTTCTTCAGCATTGGCGTGTTTGAGGAAATATGCCCTGATGCTGAGGCACTTGATGCAGCAATGGAGGCTGTTGGCCTTCAGTGCGCTGGCATGACGCCAGCACAACTGGTGTTGATGCTCTGGCTTCAGCCCTTGAAGAACTTATGGATGGTGGAGGTGCTGATGAAGTTGGAGCAGTTTGTGCCTTAGGTGCTGAGGCCTTTGATGAAGATGGCTTAGGCTCTGAGGGCTTTGATGAAGATTTTGGCCGTGAGGGCTCTTCAGTTGATGCTTTAGGCTTTTCAGCCGACTTATTTTTCATAGCTTTCTTGGGCGCTCCGCCACTTGAGCCTGCACCCACTTCTTGTGAAGCCTTTGTGGCCCTGTTGAATTCTTCAACAGCCTTTTGAGCATGTTTCTGCAGTTTGGCCTGACGCTTAGCCCATTCTTTGGGGAATTCTTCACCCCTTCTGATGCTCGTGCGATCAGCTGTTTGACTAGGAGCCAACTGTGGTCTTTTGCACGGAGGCTTGACTGCGAAGTCCTTCATATATTTATAGGTGACGAAATTGTAGCTCCTCCACTAATAAGTCCAGTACCTCTTGATCTTTTGCATGCGCGTTTTGCGCTGCTCCTTGGTTTCCTTTCCATGAGTTTCTTCATCAGTTGTGCAATATCCTGCATACAGATCCTCGGGGATCTCGAAAGCTGTGTGTTCCTCTTTCCTCTTGCCACCCTTCTGAGGCTTTCTGCCATCTGCCATTTTCTTCAACTGAGGGTTTTGATCTTTTGAAGTTTTTGATGAAGTCTGTAGATTTTCCTCAAGCAATGCTGCAAATGAATTAAGTTGATGAGAACCAAGAGATTCGTCTGCAGACATGGGTACCTGTGAACAGAGTATAGTTGCGAGGAAATTGGGAAGAGTCACATGCGTTCTTAGAGATTTTCAAAATAAAACCAGTTGAGGAAATTGACCCTTATCGTCTTGAAGAAATTTTTCTAAGTGTTCTTGACATAGATTTCGAAGTTGTACAGATAGAGGCAATTTGCACAACTGAGGAATCTAATCATGAAGTGCATCTTAGATGAAATTACCAAGACTGGCCAAAAGGAAGTGCTGAAGATTTGGGAAGAAGTGGTAAAAACAGCACTTGAAGAATTTGAGAAGGTAAACAGATCAAACTTGGGCAGTAAAAATAAGCTTTAATTACCCCAAGGATGAACTCGATGAACTGGACGACGAGTCGAAGGAAATCGTCAGTTCAGATCTCTCGTGCCCTAACTTGGCGACGAGAGACAGCTACGGCGACGGCGGAGATGAAGAAATCCGCGGCCGGCGTGAGTACGACGACGAAGAAGTTGAGGCAGTGAAGCTCTTCCTCTCCGGCGACGATAAAATCTAGTGGCGGCGCTAGGGTTTTGAGAGCGACAGGGGCGCGAGAGTGAATGAACTAGGTTTGACGTGGTCAAGCCATTATATAGGCGCAGTGAAAACCGAGTGGTCCGAAACTTTTGGACGGATAAGCCCCTGGCTCTTCGCATTTCTGCGACACGCGTCACACATGCATTTTGTGTGTGCTTAATCCACGCGTAGTGCACGGGATTAAGGTTACTGTGGCAACCACCAAAAATTTGAATAGAAGATTTTTTTAAAAATGTGTTCACAATTTCTTCAGCTGTCAAGGACACAGTGAAGACTTTGAACGGTATCGAGTAGAACGCATATGAAGAGATTGTGAACAGATTGGTTTGAGTTTAGCACAGAGGGGAGCGGGTCCGATCACATTCACACAGATGGAAAATCAACTTGAAGAATTAGCAATATGTGAATGCTGTAGAGGACATGAAAAACTCAGATATATATGAATATGAAGAATTAACTCAAGTAATGAAGAACAACCACAAATGATGAATTTGAAATGTTTTGATGAAAATGCTAATGACGAGAAACTCAAATTCAAGCAAGTCAAAAGTGAGTGGTGGCGTTACCCACCGTATAAGAACTATGATGATTTCAGACACCGCGTACAATTGTCGTAGAGTTCTGAGAATCAAGTTCTTCATTAATTTCTTCACACTTAGAGGGTTAGTCTTCATTGATTGAAGAAAAACGTTACTTCGTGTGTTGTGCATCAAAGTCATCAAAAATGCATAAGCGTTAGGATGTGTGTCCTTTTCAAAGGACATTCGAAGATTCTAGGATGTTGAGCTCACACCACAACATGCAAAACCTTCTCTCATCCAAGGGCTTAGTGAAGATATCTGCAAGCTGGTCTTCAGTCTTCACGTGGTTGATGACGATGTCTCCCTTCAGCACATGATCACAAAGAAAATGATGACGAATCTGAATGTGCTTCGTCCTAGAGTGTTGCACAGGGTTGTGGGCGATCTTGATGGCACTCTCATTGTCGCAGTAGAGTGGCACTTTCTTCACGTTGACACCATAGTCCTTGAGGGTTTGCTTCATCCATAGAAGATGTGAGCAACAGGCACCAGCGTCAATGTATTCAGCCTCGGCCGTGGAAAGTGAGACGTTGTTCTTCTTCTTCAAGGACTAACAAACAAGAGATCGTCCGAGGAAATGACATGTGCCTGATGTTGACTTGCGATCCACTCGATCTCCAGCATAATCAGAATCAGAATATCCAGCAAGATCAAATGATGAGCCCTTGGGATACCATAATCCAAGTGTTGGTGTGTGAGCTAAATATCGAAGAATTCGTTTCACAGCCTGGTGATGTGACTCCTTCGGTGACGCTTGAAAATGGACACACATGCAAATGCTAAGCATGATATCTGGCCTAGATGCACATAGGTAAAGCAGCGAACCAATGATGGAGCGATATACCTTCTGATCGAAATCTTTACCATTTTCGTCAGTGCAGAGTTGACCATTTGTTGGCATTGGTATCTTGTGGCCTTTTGAATCTTGCATGCCGAATTTCTTCAGGCAATCCTTGAGATATTTTTCCTAAGATATGAAGATGCCATTTCATTGTTGACGAATTTGAAGTCCGAGGAAGAATTTCAACTCCCCCATCATAGACATCTGATATTCTTCTTGCATCATATATGCAAATTCGTCACTGTACTTCTTTGTTGGTGCAACCAAAGATAATATCATCAACATATATTTGACATATGAACAGTTCACCATCACAAGATTTTGTGAAAAGAGTAGGGTCAAGTGAACCGGGTTTGAAACCCTTTTTCTTCAGGAACTCCTTCAGTGTATCATACCAAGCCCTAGGGGCTTGCTTGAGGCTATTAGAGAGCCTTGTTGAGTCTGAAGACTTTGTCAGGATGCTTTGGGTCTTCAAAACCTGGTGGTTGAGCAACATATACTTCTTCCTCAAGCTTACCATTGAGGAATGCACTTTTCACATCCATTTGATATAAGAGGATATCATGATGGTTAGCATATGCAAGCAGTATACGAATGGCTTCAAGCCTAGCAACAGGTGCAAATGTTTCATCAAAATCAATACCCTTAACCTGTGTGTAGCCTTGAGCTACAAGACGGGCCTTATTCCTCATCACTTGGCTGTTTTCGTCTTGTTTGTTGCAATAGATCCATTTGGTGCCGATGATGTTGTGCTTGCGTGGGTCGGGACGCTTGACAAGCTCCCACACGTTGTTGAGCTGAAATTGATGCAATTCCTCTTGCATCGCTTGAATCCATTCCGGTTCAAGAAATGCTTCATCAACTCTGGTGGGCTCTGAAATAGAGACAAACGCGTAATGCCCACAAAAGTTAGCTAAATGTGAAGCTCTTGAGCGAGTGAGGGGACCAGGTGCATTGATGTTGTCGAGGATCTTTTCAATCTGCACTTCATTTGCCACTCGTGGATTTGCTAGATGAGGGCCTTGATGTTGTTGTTGTCGTGCAGAATCCTTAGCATCATTTTCTTCAGGATTAGCAGTTTCTTCATGATGAGGGATAAGTACTTCTTCATCAGCTATTTCTTCACTGGGCACAATTTCACCAGTGCCCATAAGCTTGATAGATTCCTCAGGAGGCATTTCATCTAGCACAGGAGGCAGGTGCTCTCTTTGCGAGCCATTAGTTTCATCGAACCGCACATCTATAGTTTCAACAACCTTGTGGTGGAAGGAGTTGAAGACTCTGTAGGTGTGCGAGTCCTTTCCGTAACCAAGCATAAAACCTTCATGTGCTTTCGGTGCAAATTTAGAACTGTGATGAGGATCTCTAATCCAACATTTAGCACCGAAGACTTTGAAATAACTCACATTGGGTTTCTTGTCAGTGAGGAGCTCATATGAGGTCTTCTTGAGGAATTTGTGAAGATATACCCGGTTGATGATGTGACATGCAGTGTCAATTGCTTCAGGCCAGAAATGACGAGGTGTTTTGTATTCATCAAGCATAGTACGTGCCATCTCGATGAGGGTTCTGTTCTTGCGCTCCACGACTCCATTCTGCTGAGGCGTGTAGGGAGCAGAGAGCTCATGAGTGATACCAAGTTCATCAAGATAGTCGTCGAGGCCTGTGTTCTTGAACTCAGTGCCATTGTCACTCCTGATGTGCTTGATCTTGAGACCATAATTCGTCATGGCCCGATTGGAGAATCGTCTGAAGACATCCTGAACTTCAGTCTTGTAGGAAATGATGTGCACCCAGGTGTAACGAGAGTAGTCATCAACAATGACGAATCCATAGAGCGATGCTGCATTGGTTAGTGTGGCATAATGTGTGGGACCAAACAAATCCATATGAAGTAATTCAAAGGGACGAGTAGTGGTCATGATTGTCTTAGCCGTATGCTTAGATCTGGTCATCTTTCCAGACTCACAAGCTCCACACAAATGATCTTTGACGAATTTGACGCCTTCGACGCCAATGATGTGCTTCTTCTTAACGAGTGTGCTCAAATTCCTCATGCTAGCGTGTCCAAGACGTCGATGCCATAGCCAGCACTCTGAAGCTTTTGCCAGTAGACATGTGGTAGGCTGAGGACCTAGAGAGAAATCTACAACATACAAATCACCTTTCCTAAAGCCTTCGAAGACTTTGGATTTGTCGGATTCCAACAGCACAATGCATCTATATTTGCCAAAGATGACAATCATATCAAGATCACAAAGCATTGAGACAGACATGAGGTTGTATCCAAGGGACTCGACAAGCATCACCTTTTCCATGTGTCGATCCTTCGAGATAGCAACCTTACCCAGACCCAATACCTTGCTTTTTTCCTTTGTCACCGTATGTGATATGCTTCAGATGAGACGGAGTAAGGGGAGCATCAGTGAGGAGATTCCTGTCTCCAGTCATATGATTCGTGCAGCCACTGTCCAAGACCCATTCAGTGGCTGAAGGTGTATCATCCTGCAGAAGCATTAGTCTGACTTACAAATTCATATACTTCAAAGTGAAGAATATGATGATGATCAATTTCGTCATACAATTTCATCAAGGAATAATATCTAGCAGCATAAGGGATGTGTGAAATGAGTTATTCATTTCATCGTGATTAGCCTGCATCCCAACAGGCACTATGTCAGGTCTTCAGCAAATTCATCAAACATTTCAGTTGTCTGAAGACCTGACCCTGCAGAAGAGATTAGTTCTTCTTTTTAACCACCCACATCTGTATGGGTGGATGAGAAGCAATGTAGCGAAGTGCATTAACGAAGAACTTAGGCATTGAAGAATATGCATATCTCTTCACAGGAGGGTTATAGTAATTGAATGAATACGCAGAGAAATTCTTCAATGATTTGTGAACATAGTGGTTCGAAGAATAATGCTCATATTCATCAAATCGCTGTTTGTTTCCCTGCGAAACAGAGGCATTAGCATGACCATAAGTGGATCTGCGTCCATTTGACGACTTTGATCCCTGTGAAGAATTTGCCCTGGGAGGTTTCTTCTTCATTGGTGGCGTCATGATGACATTCACCTGAAGATTTTCCAGAAGACTTTTAGGAACCCAGATTTTCTTCACAGGTGGACCGTTCCTGCAGTTAGTACCAATGAATCTGGCAAAGACTTTACCATTCTGATTCTTGAACAGTTTATAGTTGGAGTCAAATGACTCATCTGAGGAATATGAAGAATCACAAGTATAGCTAGATAAAGTGGATGGATCTATTGGAGGCCCTTTTGCAGCAACCCATGTGGTTTTGGGATACTGCTCAGGTTTCCAATACGAACCATCATCGTTGAGTTTTCTCTCAAAAGCAATACCCTCTTTCGTAGGGTTTCTGTGAAGAATTTGCTTTTTGAGCACGTCACACAGGGTTTGATGCCCTTTGAGGCTTTTGTACATGCCAGTGACATACAATTCCTTCAGCCCTGCATTTTCATCAGTATCACCGGTGGCTTCCTTAAGTGAGGGGTTAGTGGCCACCGTAGCAGTTGAAGCAATTGAAAGTACAAAAGCATTTGAACATTCAGCTGAAGAATTTGCATTATCTTGTTCAAGGCATTTTAGGCATGGTGCAACAAATTCTTCTTGAACGGTACTGATCTGTTGAGCGAGGAGTGAATCGTTTTCTTTTTGAAGATCATCAGCTCCTCGAGATCTTGCTTCCTTTGAAGAAATTCATAGGACAGCTTCTCATGTTCAGCTGAGAGGGACACATGACAACATTCAAGTTCGTCATATTGAGACTTAAGCCTTCTGAGATCCTCAGACAAAGCTTGACTAAGATCCATTTCCTCGTCCAACAGGTCATCGCTTTTGTCTAGCAGTTTTTGAATCTTTTCCATGGTGTGCTGTTGCTCAGTTGCAATTTTAGCAAGTTTCTTATAGCTTGGTTTAGATTCACACTCAGAGTCATCATCACTGGAAGTTTCAAAGTAAGCTTCTCGTAAGGTTACCTTTGCACCTCGTGCCATGAAGCAATAGGTGGGAGTGAAGTCATCAGCACAGTCATCATTGTTGGTGAAGATACCATTATCCTCAGAGTTGAAGATGGACTTGCTGACATACTCAGTAGCGAGTGCAAGGCTCACCACACCTGTGTCTGACTCCTCCTCAGATTCCTCAGCTTGCTGATCATCAGATTCTTCTTCAGAATCCATTTCCTTCCCAATGAATGCACGAGCTCTGCTAGAACTGGTTTTCTTGTGAGGTGAGGACTTTGATGAAGAGTTTGAGGACTTCTTCTTTTTGCCATCAGATTCATCATCATCCCTGCTCTTCTTCTTCTTCTTATTTAGCCATAGAGGGTAGTCGGCGATGTAGTGGCCTGGTTTCTTGCATTTGTGACAGGTTCTCTTGTTGTAGTCTCGAGCAGCGCTTCTCCAGTGTTCTTCGAGTCATACTTTGAAGATTTTCCAAAGCGGTTCTTCTTGGAAAACTTCTGGAACATCTTCACCAGCATAGCCAGTTCTCTGCCAATTTCCTCAGCACCATCAGAACTGCTCTTATATTCCTCTTCTTCTTCAGATGAAGAAATAGCCTTGGCTTTTGCTTTTGCCTTCAGAGCGCGAGGACGACCATAGCTGGATCCATACATATATCTCTTCTCTGCTTGATGAAATTCATGTGTGTTGAGCCTCTCAAGAATGTCAGCGGGATCTAGTGACTTGTAATCAGGGCGCTCTTGTATCATCAGTGCCAAAGTGTCGAAGGAACTGTCCAGAGACCTCGGCAATTTCTTCACCACCTCATGATTGGTGATGTCAGCATCGCCAAGAGCTTGAAGCTCATTAAAGATATCAGTGAGGCGGTCGAAGGTTTGTTGTACATTTTCATTGTCGAGCCTTTTGAAACGATCGAAGAGATTGCGCAGGACATCAACTCGGGAGTCACGTTGAGTGGAAACTCCCTCATTGACTTTAGAGAGCCGGTCCCAGATTGGCTTCGAAGTTTCCAAAGCACTCACTCTACCATACTAGCCTTTGTTCAGATAACCACATATGATATTCTTCGCTTGAGAGTCCAGTTGCTTGAATCGCTTCACGTCAGTGGCGTTGATGCTTGGAGCTATGGTAGGCACTCCATTCTCAACGACGAACCAGAGATCGTTGTCCATAGCCTCAAGATGCATTCGCATCTTGTTCTTCCAGTAAGGATAGTCTGTGCCATCGAAGATGGGGCACGCGGCGGATACCTTGATCATACCTGCGGTCGACATAACTAAAACTCCAGGTGGTTAAACCAAAATCACATAGAACAAGGGAGTACCTTGCTCTGATACCAATTGAAAGCGCAGGTTAGCTCCCAGAGGCGGGTGAATGGGAGATTTTTAGAAATTCGTCAAACTCCAAAGATTTTGACGAAAATCAAAGTGACAAAATAAAAACAGAGGTGAAACTAGATCGGCACAGATGTAACTAGCATGCATAGAAAATACATACAGGTGAAGAACAAGTAATCACACAAGCATACATGCATGAAGAAGATGAACTGAAGAAATGATAGACAGCATGATGAAAGTCTTCAGTTCAAATTCATCAAAAAAGTAGATCACAAGTTCTTCAGCAGCGGAAATTGCGTAAAGGTAAAGGGGTGAGGAATTTGAAACCGATTGGGCTTGACGAAGACACAGCGATTTGGTAGACCAGTTCTAGTTGTTGTATCAACTGTATGTCTGGTTGAGGTGGCTGAGTCTTACCTCGGAGGACACTTAGTCCTCACCGTATTCCTCTTGAGCTAAGGTCACTTAGACCTCGCCCAATCACTCGTGGTAAGTCTTCAAGGTAGACTTCCAAAACCTTCACAGACTTGTTCACCGGCACACCACAATTACTCTTGGGTGCTCAGAACATGATGCCTAACCGTCTGGAAGAATGACAGTCTTCAAAGGTAATAAGCGTCGGATCACACAGATCAACTTCTTCAGTGATGCTCAGTCACTTAGGCTCTGGTTGGGTTTTTCCTCACTTGGGTTCTCACAAAGTCGTCAGAGGAAGGGTTGCTCTCAAATGACAAGTGTCAAGTTCTCTCTAGAGCAGCCAACCAACTAATGGTTGTGGGGGCGGCTATTTATAGCCAGGGGCAACTCGACATGAATTGTCATAAATGCCCTTCTCAGACATGACCGTTGTCAAGATAAGAATCCACTCGACAGCTGGCACGTGGTGCAGCAACGGTCGGAAATTAAGCTCTCAATTTCATCGGGGCACTCTATTTCCTCACGATAGGCAGATCGCACTGGCGAAATCCTAACTCCTCAGCCTGACCAAATTCGTCAGAGACCAGATGAACCTCGTCACTGTCACTGTCAAATTCGTCAGCTGTTCCGGAGATTTCCAAAGGCTTCACTCGAAGCGGCTTAGGTTTGTATAGTTTTGGGCATCGCTTTGAAGTATGAAATATGTTTCACCTTGACCCCCTTTGACAGTATGGTTTTTCCTATGACTCAAATAAGAAGAAAAAGAAGCTATGAAAACAAAGTCTTCAAGCTTCCAAGTCTTCACATCAATTTCTTCACAGGCCGCACCAAATTCTTCACTTGAAGAAATACATTTTTAGGGGTCGACTTTCGTGGTTAGACCAAGTCTTCACGGACTATTATTTTCTATGTACACTCACAAACTCATTAGTCCCCTAACTTATTTGTCTTCAATACTCCAAACCACTAAGGGGGCACTTGATGCACTTACAATCTCCCCCTTTTTGGTGATTGATGACAAATCAGTTAAGTTTTCAACGGGAATAAAACAGTGGAAGTGTAAGGACATGATATGAAGACATTGGTTACAAGATATTTGAGGAACTCCCCCTGAAGATGTGCATATGAAGAATTTGCTCTAGATTGCAAATGCACATGGCAGGTTGAAATTGTGGAGATCTCCCCCTATATCTTGGAATCCAATCATGCATGATCATAAGATATTGAAGAATTTGAATGCATGATGAAAATTGGTGTCTGGCGAATTATAACATGCATGCACAGATATTTTGAGGATCAGAGCATAATCACGCATGCAAATAAAACGTCGCAAAAGAATGTCAGACCACCAACAGTATTTAAGTTACAACTCATCAAAGGAGCGAATCAACCGAAGAACCAAGAGTTGCAACTTAACAAAAATAAACAGCCCAATATATGAGACCCGCTTGAAGACTAACTCAAATTTCTCCCCCTTTGTCATCAGATGACCAAAAGGAGACAAAACTGAGAACTAACGCCCCTAAAGAAATCAAATCATGAAGCAGTCGAGGGAGCGCCAGCGTCATTGTTAGGGTCGCGAGTTGAAGAAGGGCCTGCTGCAGTGTCTTCAACATCTTCATTTTCATTAGTAGCACATGAAGAAGACACAGAGCTTGGAACCATCGAAGGAACTTGAACCTTCTTGAACTTCTTCTTGGGGGGATTAGCCCAATCAAAGTTCATTTTGAATTCCATTTCTTCAAGTTCGTCAGGGGTCTTCAGATGAGAAAGAATGGCCCAACTTCTGTCGAAGATTTCATGCAGATAATAATGATTCTTCCAGACTAAATTTTGCGTCACAGTCATATTGCCTAGAATAGCATGAAGTTGACGCTTAACCCAGTTGTGGTTTTTGTCAACTTTCTGATGAAGACTTATGAGCAGCTCACGACCAGTCATTAGTCTAGGAGCTTCACCTTGAGGGGTTTGCTGAGTGGCATTTGCATCAGTGTCATGGCTTGAAGAATCATAACCAGTGGATTGTGAGACAGGCTGACGAAATTGGCCATCAAGGGGACGAACTCCTTCATCAATGACAGCTTTCCCTTTGCCAGGTACTGAAGCAATTGTGCTTTGAAGAATTTCAACATCTGGCAGAAAGCTGAGATGATTTTGACTGTCCGCTTTGTAGTTGATTGATGATCTTGAGCGGATGAATCTCATGAGCCAGGGTGCATAAGGCTTTAAGTCAAATGGAGATTGTGCAACAGTGGCCAAAGTCCTCATGAAGAAATCATGCACATTGATAGGAATACCATGGATGATATTGAATAGCAAGTTCTTCATGATTCCCACAACTTCTTCAGTCTCAGAATTGTGGCCTTTGATAGGACTGAGGGTTTTGGCCAGAATGCGATATACTGTCCTTGGCACATATAGCAAATCCTTCACTAAGAAGGTGGTTCTCTAAGATTCTCCTTGAGCCAAAGGCTTCATCAGTACTTGCATCAGATGATTTGGCAATTCAGGTTCTTCATAGATCTTTCTGGCTTCAGCTGAGGGCAAATCAAGAGGAAGAGCTCAGAGCAATTCATCAGTAGGAGCATTGTAGTGCGTGTTCTCACTCATCCAGTCGAGAGCCCATGAGTGAATATCATCAACATCACCAGATAGATGCAAGGTGGCATAAAACTGAAGAATGAGTTCTTCATTCCAATCACACACATCTGTGACGAAACTGAGTAATCCGGCATCGTGAAGAATAGCCAGAACTGGCCGAAAGCATGGTAAGGATTCCATATCAACATGAGGAATATGTCGATGTAGGAACACTTTGTTCTTGTCAAACAGCTGTGAGGAATAGAAGTTCATCTGAGCATTTGTCCAAAATCTCTGATGCCTAATTTTTGCAGAGTCATATGGGGACTCGCCTATGAAGAAATTCTTCTCTTGAAAGAAGGCGGCATTGTCGAATTTTGGCCTTCTGACGCTTTTGCCAACCTTTGGCATTGAGGGCACTGGCTGAAGATTTATCTTCTTTGGCCTCACATCGAAGATGGGTCTCGGAGAGCCCGTTGAGTCGTTGGGATCCATGATGGCCAAAGACTTTGCAACTTCCTCAGCTGTTGCAAATGGAACAATGTCTGAATCTGCCGAGGGTGTTGGATCTGCAAGTTGTGTTGGAGGAGGTGCAACTTCTTCATCATTCACTTGTTGCACATTTTCTTCAGCTAATGTAGCTGGAATTTCTTCATTGATGGTTTGAAGGGACGGTTGTTGACCTTCAGGACCAGTGTGTATTTCCTTAGTAACAGCTGGGGACTGAGGTATTTGCGTGAGAGGCGTGGTGAGGGGTGAGTTCGGATGTGTGACATCCCAGAAGTCATCATGGATAATAGGAGTTGAGGAACCCACATCCACGTCCTCATCAGTTTCTTCATCAGTCACTTGGACTGGAGGCGATGATACCTGGTGTAAAGAAGCATCTGCTTCAATCTCAATTTGTTCATCCACTTGCTCTGTGGAAGTAGCAGAGTGGGATTTCTCTTCTTCATCTTCAGGTGGGATGACATAGTCCACACCGAAGGGAATGATTTGAAGCTCTTGACTTGATCTGGTTGGAGGGACAGAAGAAATTGGTATGGCATCAATAGGTGTATTTGAAGACATTGGAGTCATCCTCAATTTCTTCACGGATTCTGCAGCAGAGGGTGCTGAAGCTTTTCTTTTCTCAGCAGCCTTTGTTTTCCTCACTTCTGATGCAGAAGGAAGTGTAAGTCGCTTCAAAGATGAAGTCTGTTCTGGCGCTGCTACTGAGGAACTTGGTGGTGTAATTTCATCAGGCACGACTGATGCAGTCGCCCTGGCAGTTTCTTCAGGCGCAACAGTTTTAGTTGCCCTGGTAGGTTCTTGCGGTGGGGCTGAAGAACTGGTTGGAGGAGCTTGACCACACTTTGCAGCCTCCCTTTGATTGTAATCAGCAACAACTTTGTTGGAAGCATTGATGAATCGGTATTTTACTCCACAGCAGTGCTCAGCCTGGCGTTCGTATTCCTTAGACAGGCGCTGAATCTCTGTTTGCATAGCAACCAGTTGCTGAGGGGATATAGAAAGCATTCTATCCTTGAGCTCCTTCTGCTTTTTCTTCATCTCTTTTCTTACGAGCTTGGCCTTCTCAATCTTGTGTTTTTCATTGAGGACAAAAGCAGACAGAACGTGACTTGGTCCAGGTGGCAAATCCAAGTTGTCAAGTGGTGTATCTGGTTTCTGACACCATACATCAATGAAGTCAAGGATCTTTTTCGGACTAAGAAATGTTGGGACAGAGGAATTCTTGGCACGAGCGGCCTCTTCCATTCTTCTTTCTACAAATTCTGCAAGTTCATCTTCATCAGCCATATCATGTTCGTCAGCTTGAGGCAACACAGCCTTGCTCTTGGGGCTGGGCCTAGTTCCTCGGCCTGCAGTGGCTTTCTTCTTCAGCATTGGCGTGTTTGAGGAAATATGCCCTGATGCTGAGGCACTTGATGCAGCAATGGAGGCTGTTGGCCTTCAGTGCGCTGGCATGACGCCAGCACAACTGGTGTTGATGCTCTGGCTTCAGCCTGATAAGGGGTGTCCCGATCTTCTCGTTGAGCTCGATGTAGGTGGATGATAACTTGTGGGACGCTGACGAATCTCTGGCTGTTCCCCCGTTGCCAATGCAACACTTCTCAACCCTATTCGATATTCGCAACTTCACACACTTGCGCACGTAGCCGCCGACCACGAAGCGGTTTGCAATCTACCAATTCCCAATGGAACAGCAGAAGACACTTGAATCTTGAAGTAGGATAAACACCAGATCGCAACAAAGTGGTGAAGGTAGAATACTCCTGATCGAATCAAAGAGGAATATTGATTACAGAGGAATGCTTAAAGCAATTCAATCTGAAAAGAGGTTTAATCAAAACGTGGTCTGCCTCTAACTAACCCTAAGGAAGGGTATTTATATCCTAAGATAGTTGGAAGGGGTACACGGGCCGTCAGCCCAAAAGCCTGCGTGCAGGCAGCACGGTAGTACCGCTTATAGCATGCGGTACTACCGCTCCAAGCGGTACTACCTCTTAAGTACCGCTCTAGTACCGGTTAGGTCGCTTGGATGCCAGAACTATTTTGCTAAGCGGTACTGAGTACGGTAGCACTGGGCGGTACTACCGCTTTAAGCGGTACTACCGCTGGTGTGGGGCGGTACTACCGCCCTGGAAACTGCAAGGTCCTCCTCCCTGCCCAGCTGCACTGCCTCCTTGCTCTCCTCCTTGCTCCCTTGTGCTATGCCTTCCTCTCCAATGTACCTAATGACACACACACACAAGGATTTAGGCAGTATAAAGCTCTCATTAAAATAAATAGCATTATCAACTAAGAGAGAATTCACCTGTTGTTCTAGTAGTTTAGCACGAGCTCTTGTAATGGGTCCAATCCTGATTTCATCATTGGACATCTTCTTTGTAGCAACAGGTTGTTCATGAGGTAGAGATGGAGTCATAGTATAGATGTCCTCATCATCCTCCCCCCCTTGAAAAGGCGTCGACCTCGACGCGTCAAGGTCATCTCCAAGATAGGGCGTCAAATCAGCAACATTAAAAGAATTACTGACACCAAACTCCTCGGCAGGAAGATCAATCGTGTATGCATTATCATTTATTTTTGTAAGCACTTTATAAGGACCAGCACCACGTGGCATCAACTTGGACTTGCGCAGATTAGGGAACCTATCCTTGCGGAAGTGTACCCACACCATGTCACCCGGCTGGAACAACACCTCCTTGCGCTTCTTGTTAACACGAGCAGCTGTGTGCTTGCCCTTCTTCTCAATGGCTGCCTTTGTTTTCTCATGAATCTTTTTCACAAAATCTGCACGCTGTGATGCCTCCATGTTCACCCTTTCTTGCGTTGGCAGCGGCAGCAAGTCAAATGGTGCAATGGGTTTGAAACCATACACCACCTCAAATGGACAAAGTTGCGTGGTAGAGTGCACCGCTCTGTTGTAAGCAAACTCCACATGCGGCAAGCAGTCCACCCACTCACGCAGATTCTTCTTGAGCATGGTTCTCAGCAACGTGGAAAGTGTACGATTCACCACCTCCGTTTGACCATCAGTTTGGGGATGACAAGTAGTACTGAACAGTAGCTTCGTTCCCAGCTTGCCCCAAAGTGTCTTCCAGAAGTAGCTCATGAATTTCACATCACGGTCAGAAACAATCGTCCTTGGTACGCCATGTAAACGCACGATGTCCCTGAAAAACAGATTAGCAATATGCGACGCATCGTCGCTTTTGTGGCAGGCAATAAAATGTGACATCTTTGAAAATCTGTCTACTACCACAAAAATAGAATCATGTCCTCTCCTGGTTCTAGGAAATCCTAAAACAAAATCCATGCTGATATCTTCCCATGGAGAATTAGGTGCAGGCAGAGGGGTATACAGACCGTGAGGTTTCAGCTTGGACTTTGCCTGATTGCAAGCGATGCAACGCTTCACATACCTGTCCACATCACGCCTCATCTTTGGCCAGTAAAAATGATCTGCGAGAATAAGGAACGTCTTCTCACGTCCAAAGTGGCCCATCAAACCGCCGGCATGAGATTCCTGCAACAAGAGCAAACGCACGGACGATTCTGGCACACACAGTTTGTTAGCACGAAACAAGTACCCATCATGTATATGGTATTTTTCCCACGCTTTCACAGCAGAACATTGAGCAAATGGCGTCGCAAAATCAGTATCCAAAGCATATAAATCACGCAAACTCTCTAAACCAGGAACTTGAACATCAAGTCGTGTCAATAACATGCTTTTCCGAGAGAGTGCATCAGCAACAACATTGTCTTTTCCTTTCTTATACTTAATGATGTATGGGAAGGATTCAATGAACTCAACCCATTTAGCATGTCGTTTATTCAGATTTGACTGGCTTTTTAAAAACTTCAAAGCCTCATGATCAGAATGTATGATAAATTCTTTTGGCCACAAATAATGTTGCCAAACCTCAAGAACTCTAACGAGAGCATACAATTCTTTATCATAAACAGGATAGTTCAAATGCAGAATCTTGGGCGGTGCCCCACACAAACTCAACACCTTTTTTGGTAAGGTCATTCAAAGGTGCAGCAATAGTACTGAAATCTTTCACAAAACGTCTATAAAAACCAGCAAGACCATGAAAGCTTCGTACTTGACTAACATTCAAAGGAGTAGGCCAATTTTTAATAGCTTCAATTTTAGATTCATCTACCTCAACTCCATGAGCAGAAACAACATAACCCAGAAATATGACCTTATCTTTGCAAAATGTGCATTTATCCAGATTACCATAAAGCTTAGCATCACGCAACACTTGCAAAACTTGTCGAATATGATCAGAATGTTCAGATGCATTGCGGCTGTAAATAAGTATATCATCAAAATAGACAACCACAAATTTACCAATAAAGTGCCTCAAAACATGGTTCATTAACCTCATGAAAGTACTAGGTGCATTAGTTAACCCAAAAGGCATGACTAACCACTCATATAAACCAAACTTTGTTTTAAAGGCTGTCTTCCATTCATCCCCTTGTTTCATCCTAATTTGATGATAACCACTACGCAAGTCAATTTTAGAGAAAATAACAGCACCACTCAATTCATCTAGCATATCTTCCAAACGTGGAATAGGGTGACGATATCGAATAGTGATGTTATTTATAGCTCGACAATCTACGCACATGCGCCATGTACCATCTTTCTTAGGAACTAAAATTACAGGAACAGCACAAGGACTTAAGCTCACGCGAATATAACCTTTGTCGAGAAGCTCTTGTACTTGTTTCTGAATTTCCTTAGTTTCCTCGGGGTTGGTGCGGTATGGGGCCCGATTGGGCAGCGACACTCCTGGTATCAAATCAATTTGATGCTCGATACCCCGCAACGGTGGCAAACCAGCAGGGACCTCCGCCGGGAACACGTCACCAAATTCCTGTAACACATTAGAAACACCAAGAGAGAGAGGAGTCATATCATTAGAAATCAAAATTTCACCCCTGCACAAAAGCACAAGAGGAACAGCAGTGGGATCCTCACGGAACTCTCTCAAATCAGATTTGGTGGCTAACATGACTAAGGAATTCACTCCCTCACATTTACTTTTACCGCTCAAATTTGGCTTGTGGCGCTCACTCACCGGAAGTGTAGTCTCTCGCCTATCTAATCTTTCGCTCTCGTTCTCAAGATTCACTTCAATTTTTTGACGAGATTCAGTTACAATTTGCCGCGGAGTCATGG
This sequence comes from Elymus sibiricus, assembly GCA_039707655.1. Classification (NCBI taxonomy): domain Eukaryota; kingdom Viridiplantae; phylum Streptophyta; class Magnoliopsida; order Poales; family Poaceae; genus Elymus; species Elymus sibiricus. The sequence continues at coordinate 240,710,323 of CM077676.1, forward strand.
GTCGCAAAATAATGTCCTTGCCATGCCAAGTCAACTGGTATGTGTTGGCTCTCCCATTGTGAAGAACGTTTCTATCATATTGCCATGGGCGGCCCAACAACAAGTGACAAACAGTCATAGGAACCACATCAAACTCAATGGAGTCTTTATATGGTCCAATCTGAAAGTCCACACGCACCATGTGGCTGACCTTCATCTCTCCAGTATCGCTCAACCACTGAATATAATAAGGGTGTGGGTGCGGTAAATATTTCAGCTTTAGTTTGGCACAGAGCTCTTTACTAGCCAAATGGCGACAACTACCACCATCAATGATCACTTTGCACGCCTTGCCAGGACCAATAATAGCCTTTGTTTGAAACAAATTACACCGCTGATTATCAGCACTAGGCTGAACACTTAACACTCGTTCCGAGCAAACGATAGTAGGAAAGTGTGTTGCATAAGCATCGAGAGCCCCATCAGTGGTATCCTCATTCTCCCAATCTTCAGAAGTAGGATCAGCATCATCACCGGTCTCATACTCTAAATCCTCATTAATCAACATGACCTTCTTATTGGGACAATCCTTCTTGAAGTGACCTTTGCCTCCACATGTATGACAATGCATATCCCTATTTCGTGCTGTAGACATAGAGGAACCAGTAGCACTCGCAGCAGGGTGCACCGGTTTCGTTGCAGTAGAAACAGCAGAATCTGACTTGTTCCTGGAAGGAACAAGAAAACCAGAAGTATCACTTTGTGGGGGCGCCCCACCAGTAGGTCGTGGGAAACGACCACGAGCAGAAGCAGAACGAGAGGTAAACTTGGCTTCTTCGGCCAGCTGAATTTCTGCTTCACGGGCTTGATGTAACAAATCTGACATGTCTTGATATTGGTGATGCCGAACAATACGCTTGATATTGTATGTCAAACCAGAAAGAAATCGCTGCATGGTCTGTTCGGGCTGTTCACGGACTCGGGCACGCTGCATAATCAACTCCATCTCCTGAAAATAATCATCCACAGACATTGTACCTTGCCGCAAATTCTGCAACTTATCATAGAGAGAACGAATATAGTTGCGTGGAACAAACCGGGCACGCATCACTTCCTTCATATTGCGCCATGTAAGAATTGGAGGATCTCCATCTTCCCGTCTTGTACGCACAAGATGATCCCACCAACGCAAAGCATAACCATCAAATTCAGAAGATGCCAACTTGATTTTTCTGTCCTCGGTGTACTCATGTAAACGCCACAATCTCTCTATCTTGAGCTCCCAACTAAGATATTCTTCCACATCAGTAGAGCCCTCAAATGTGGGAATAGAGAATTTCGGCTTACCCAGCCCATCCTCATCACGGTGAGGTTGCTGAATATCAGTATCACGGCGTGCACCCAAAACAGCAAACCCACGGCCACCACCACGGCCGCCATTACCACGGCCACCATGACCACGGCCACCATGAACCATAATATTGGCAGCATGAGCAGCGTTTGCAGCTGCGTCAGCTACATGACCACCATGAACACTTGCCTCACCATCATCATCAAGATCATCATCTTGCTCCCGAATGCGCCGTTGACCCACGGAAGCTTGCAAAGCAGCTACGGCATGCGTCAAATCCGTAACGGACTGCTGAAGTGTAGTCATAGTGTCACGAGTTGTATTCATGGTATCTTGAGTGTCAGCAAGCTTTAAGTCAATAGCACGCACATCCTCGTGTATACCATCACAAGCAGAATTAAATTGGTTCGTCAAATGATCACGAAGTGCCGCATATTCATTCCAATGCACCACGGATTTAGGATCCTTTCGCTGCTGGACATCAAAAGACTCTTCGGACATGATTAGGGAATTAGTACGCACAAAAAGAAAAATATAGTGGGTGTATGTGGAAAACTCTCAACTCACTCAAAACTGAAAGAAACAAGGTATCTTACCGTTCCAAAGTGAATTAGAATCGCTTACCAACTTGGATAGGCAGAACTCGCACGGATGTGAGGAAGCGAATACCGAGGGAAAAACTATCACACGACAAACCAGGGTATATAGTGGAGCTTGGTTGGGATACCTAACAACACCGAAGATAAGGCCTAGTGCTGATCGTGTGAGTCACACCCAAGGAAACACAAACGGTGGAGAGAAACTTGGCAAAGCAACTCTCGCACGGGATGCAGCTCCACAACTGCGAAAGATAATAACAAGGAACTGCCCTCTATTCTTCTCTTTCTTTCTTTCTTCCTTGTTTTTTTTTTCAACTGTCACGTGAACAGTACCGTGAATAGTAACGCGGAGTTTTTTTTAACTACTTGGAAACAAATCTGGAAAGCTAAACTCCAATGGAAATAGATCGGATCACAAGGATGAACCCAACGACCAGCAACTAAAACCAATCTACGATGCAATCTAGGCTAGGGCAAACTATGAAGAAACCTAATATTTTTGTGAGACTTTTTCTGGATAGGAGGAAAAACAACACTAATATAAGGGATTGATGGATGCTCACCGAGTAAACACTGGATATCTGATACCAAGATGATAAGGGGTGTCCCGATCTTCTCGTTGAGCTCGATGTAGGTGGATGATAACTTGTGGGACGCTGACGAATCTCTGGCTGTTCCCCCGTTGCCAATGCAACAGTTCTCAACCCTATTCGATATTCGCAACTTCACACACTTGCGCACGTAGCCGCCGACCACGAAGCGGTTTGCAATCTACCAATTCCCAATGGAACAGCAGAAGACACTTGAATCTTGCAGTAGGATAAACACCAGATCGCAACAAAGTGGTGAAGGTAGAATACTCCTGATCGAATCAAAGAGGAATATTGATTACAGAGGAATGCTTAAAGCAATTCAATCTGAAAAGAGGTTTAATCAAAACGTGGTCTGCCTCTAACTAACCCTAAGGAAGGGTATTTATATCCTAAGATAGTTGGAAGGGGTACACGGGCCGTCAGCCCAAAAGCCTGCGCGCAGGCAGCACGGTAGTACCGCTTATAGCATGCGGTACTACCGCTTAAGTACCGCTCTAGTACCGGTTAGGTCGCTTGGATGCCAGAACTATTTTGCTAAGCGGTACTGAGTACGGTAGCACTGGGCGGTACTACCGCTGGTGTGGGGCGGTACTACCGCCCTGGAAACTGCAGGGTCCTCCTCCCTGCCCAGCTGCACTGCCTCCTTGCTCTCCTCCTTGCTCCCTTGTGCTATGCCTTCCTCTCCAATGTACCTAATGACACACACACACAAGGATTTAGGCAGTATAAAGCTCTCATTAAAATAAATAGCATTATCAACTAAGAGAGAATTCACCTGTTGTTCTAGTAGTTTAGCACGAGCTCTTGTAATGGGTCCAATCCTGATTTCATCATTGGACATCTTCTTTGTAGCAACAGGTTGTTCATGAGGTAGAGATGGAGTCATAGTATAGATGTCCTCATCACAGCCCTTGAAGAACTTATGGATGGTGGAGGTGCTGATGAAGTTGGAGCAGTTTGTGCCTTAGGTGCTAAGGCCTTTGATGAAGATGGCTTAGGCTCTGAGGGCTTTGATGAAGATTTTGGCCGTGAGGGCTCTTCAGTTGATGCTTTAGGCTTTTCAGCCGGCTTCTTTTTCATAGCTTTCTTGGGCGCTCCGCCACTTGAGCCTGCACCCACTTCTTGTGAAGCCTTTGTGGCCCTGTTGAATTCTTCAACAGCCTTTTGAGCATGTTTCTGCAGTTTGGCCTGACGCTTAGCCCATTCTTTGGGGAATTCTTCACCCCTTCTGATGCTCGTGCGATCAGCTGTTTGACTAGGAGCCAACTGTGGTCTTTTGCACGGAGGCTTGACTGCGAAGTCCTTCATATATTTGGAGGTGACGAAATTGTAGCTCCTCCACTAATAAGTCCAGTACCTCTTGATCTTTTGCATGCGCGTTTTGCGCTGCTCCTTGGTTTCCTTTCCATGAGTTTCTTCATCAGGTGTGCAATATCCTGCATACAGATCCTCGGGGATCTCGAAAGCTGTGTGTTCCTCTTTCCTCTTGCCACCCTTCTGAGGCTTTCTGCCATCTGCCATTTTCTTCAACTGAGGGTTTTGAACTTTTGAAGTTTTTGATGAAGTCTGTAGATTTTCCTCAAGCAATGCTGCAAATGAATTAAGTTGATGAGAACCAAGAGATTCGTCTGCAGACATGGGTACCTGTGAACAGAGTATAGTTGCGAGGAAATTGGGAAGAATCACATGCGTTCTTAGAGATTTTCAAAATAAAACCAGTTGAGGAAATTGACCCTTATCGTCTTGAAGAAATTTTTCTAAGTGTTCTTGACATAGATTTCGAAGTTGTACAGATAGAGGCAATTTGCACAACTGAGGAATCTAATCATGAAGTGCATCTTAGATGAAATTACCAAGACTGGCCAAAAGGAAGTGCTGAAGATTTGGGAAGAAGTGGTAAAAACAGCACTTGAAGAATTTGAGAAGGTAAACAGATCAAACTTGGGCAGTAAAAATAAGCTTTAATTACCCCAAGGATGAACTCGATGAACTGGATGACGAGTCGAAGGAAATCGTCAGTTCAGATCTCTCATGCCCTAACTTGGCGACGAGAGACAGCTACGGCGACGGCGGAGATGAAGAAATCCGCGGCCGGCGTGAGTACGCCGACGAAGAAGTTGAGGCAGTGAAGCTCTTCCTCTCCGGCGACGATGAAATCTAGTGGCGGCGCTAGGGTTTTGAGAGCGACAGGGGCGCGAGAGTGAATGAACTAGGTTTGACGTGGTCAAGCCATTATATAGGCGCAGTGAAAACCGAGTGGTCCGAAACTTTTGGACGGATAAGCCCCTGGCTCTTCGCATTTCCGCGACACGCGTCACACATGCATTTTGTGTGTGCTTAATCCACGCGTAGTGCACGGGATTAAGGTTACTGTGGCAACCACCAAAAATTTGAATAGAAGATTTTTTTTAAAATGTGTTCACAATTTCTTCAGCTGTCAAGGACACAGTGAAGACTTTGAACGGTGTCGAGTAGAACGCATATGAAGAGATTGTGAACAGATTGGTTTGAGTTTAGCACAGAGGGGAGCGGGTCCGATCACATTCACACAGATGGAAAATCAACTTGAAGAATTAGCAATATGTGAATGCTGTAGAGGACATGAAAAACTCAGATATATATGAATATGAAGAATTAACTCAAGTAATGAAGAACAACCACAAATGACGAATTTGAAATGTTTTGATGAAAATGCTAATGACGAGAAACTCAAATTCAAGCAAGTCAAAAGTGAGTGGTGGCGTTACCCACCGTATAAGAACTATGATGATTTCAGACACCGCGTACAATTGTCGTAGAGTTCTGAGAATCAAGTTCTTCATTAATTTCTTCACACTTAGACGGTTAGTCTTCATTGATTGAAGAAAAACGTTACTTCGTGTGTTGTGCATCAAAGTCATCAAAAATGCATAAGCGTTAGGATGTGTGTCCTTTTCAAAGGACATTCGAAGATTCTAGGATGTTTAGCTCACACCACAACATGCAAAACCTTCTCTCATCCAAGGGCTTAGTGAAGATATCTGCAAGCTGGTCTTCAGTCTTCACGTGGTTGATGACGATGTCTCCCTTCAGCACATGATCACAAAGAAAATGATGACGAATCTGAATGTGCTTCGTCCTAGAGTGTTGCACAGGGTTGTGGGCGATCTTGATGGCACTCTCATTGTCGCAGTAGAGTGGCACTTTCTTCACGTTGACACCATAGTCCTTGAGGGTTTGCTTCATCCATAGAAGATGTGAGCAACAGGCACCAGCGTCAATGTATTCAGCCTCGGCCGTGGAAAGTGAGACGTTGTTCTTCTTCTTCGAGGACCAACAAACAAGAGATCGTCCGAGGAAATGACATGTGCCTGATGTTGACTTGCGATCCACTCGATCTCCAGCATAATCAGAATCAGAATATCCAGCAAGATCAAATGATGAGCCCTTGGGATACCATAATCCAAGTGTTGGTGTGTGAGCTAAATATCGAAGAATTCGTTTCACAGCCTGGTGGTGTGACTCCTTCGGTGACGCTTGAAAATGGACACACATGCAAATGCTAAGCATGATATCTGGCCTAGATGCACATAGGTAAAGCAGCGAACCAATGATGGAGCGATATACCTTCTGATCGAAATCTTTACCATTTTCGTCAGTGCAGAGTTGACCATTTGTTGGCATTGGTATCTTGTGGCCTTTTGAATCTTGCATGCCGAATTTCTTCAGGCAATCCTTGAGATATTTTTCCTAAGATATGAAGATGCCATTTCATTGTTGACGAATTTGAAGTCCGAGGAAGAATTTCAACTCCCCCATCATAGAGATCTGATATTCTTCTTGCATCATATATGCAAATTCGTCACTGTATTTCTTTGTTGGTGCAACCAAAGATAATATCATCAACATATATTTGACATATGAATAGTTCACCATCACAAGATTTTGTGAAAAGAGTAGGGTCAAGTGAACCGGGTTTGAAACCCTTTTTCTTCAGGAACTCCTTCAGTGTATCATACCAAGCCCTAGGGGCTTGCTTGAGGCTATTAGAGAGCCTTGTTGAGTCTGAAGACTTTGTCAGGATGCTTTGGGTCTTCAAAACCTGGTGGTTGAGCAACATATACTTCTTCCTCAAGCTTACCATTGAGGAATGCACTTTTCACATCCATTTGATATAAGAGGATATCATGATGGTTAGCATATGCAAGCAGTATACGAATGGCTTCAAGCCTAGCAACAGGTGCAAATGTTTCATCAAAATCAATACCCTTAACCTGTGTGTAGCCTTGAGCTACAAGACGGGCCTTATTCCTCATCACTTGGCTGTTTTCGTCTTGTTTGTTGCAATAGATCCATTTGGTGCCGATGATGTTGTGCTTGCGTGGGTCGGGACGCTTGACAAGCTCCCACACGTTGTTGAGCTGAAATTGATGCAATTCCTCTTGCATCGCTTGAATCCATTCCGGTTCAAGAAATGCTTCATCAACTCTGGTGGGCTCTGAAATAGAGACAAACGCGTAATGCCCACAAAAGTTAGCTAAATGTGAAGCTCTTGAGCGAGTGAGGGGACCAGGTGCATTGATGTTGTCGAGGATCTTTTCAATCTGCACTTCATTTGCCACTCGTGGATTTGCTGGATGAGGGCCTTGATGTTGTTGTTGTCGTGCAGAATCCTTAGCATCATTTTCTTCAGGATTAGCAGTTTCTTCATGATGAGGGATAAGTACTTCTTCATCAGCTATTTCTTCACTGGGCACAATTTCACCAGTGCCCATAAGCTTGATAGATTCCTCAGGAGGCATTTCATCTAGCACAGGAGGCAGGTGCTCTCTTTGCGAGCCATTAGTTTCATCGAACCGCACATCTATAGTTTCAACAACCTTGTGGTGGAAGGAGTTGAAGACTCTGTAGGTGTGCGAGTCCTTTCCGTAACCAAGCATAAAACCTTCATGTGCTTTCGGTGCAAATTTAGAACTGTGATGAGGATCTCTAATCCAACATTTAGCACCGAAGACTTTGAAATAACTCACATTGGGTTTCTTGTCAGTGAGGAGCTCATATGAGGTCTTCTTGAGGAATTTGTGAAGATATACCCGGTTGATGATGTGACATGCAGTGTCAATTGCTTCAGGCCAGAAATGACGAGGTGTTTTGTATTCATCAAGCATAGTACGTGCCATCTCGATGAGGGTTCTGTTCTTGCGCTCCACGACTCCATTCTGCTGAGGCGTGTAGGGAGCAGAGAGCTCATGAGTGATACCAAGTTCATCAAGATAGTCGTCGAGGCCTGTGTTCTTGAACTCAGTGCCATTGTCACTCCTGATGTGCTTGATCTTGAGACCATAATTCGTCATGGCCCGATTGGAGAATCGTCTGAAGACATCCTGAACTTCAGTCTTGTAGGAAATGATGTGCACCCAGGTGTAACGAGAGTAGTCATCAACAATGACGAATCCATAGAGCGATGCTGCATTGGTTAGTGTGGCATAATGTGTGGGACCAAACAAATCCATATGAAGTAATTCAAAGGGACGAGTAGTGGTCATGATTGTCTTAGCCGTATGCTTAGATCTGGTCATCTTTCCAGACTCACAAGCTCCACACAAATGATCTTTGACGAATTTGACGCCTTCGACGCCAATGATGTGCTTCTTCTTAACGAGTGTGCTCAAATTCCTCATGCTAGCGTGTCCAAGACGTCGATGCCATAGCCAGCACTCTGAAGCTTTTGCCAGTAGACATGTGGTAGGCTGAGGACCTAGAGAGAAATCTACAACATACAAATCACCTTTCCTAAAGCCTTCGAAGACTTTGGATTTGTCGGATTCCAACAGCACAATGCATCTATATTTGCCAAAGATGACAATCATATCAAGATCACAAAGCATTGAGACAGACATGAGGTTGTATCCAAGGGACTCGACAAGCATCACCTTTTCCATGTGTCGATCCTTCGAGATAGCAACCTTACCCAGACCCAATACCTTGCTTTTTTCCTTTGTCACCGTATGTGATATGCTTCAGATGAGACGGAGTAAGGGGAGCATCAGTGAGGAGATTCCTGTCTCCAGTCATATGATTCGTGCAGCCACTGTCCAAGACCCATTCAGTGGCTGAAGGTGTATCATCCTGCAGAAGCATTAGTCTGACTTACAAATTCATATACTTCAAAGTGAAGAATATGATGATGATCAATTTCGTCATACAATTTCATCAAGGAATAATATCTAGCAGCATAAGGGATGTGTGAAATGAGTTATTCATTTCATCGTGATTAGCCTGCATCCCAACAGGCACTATGTCAGGTCTTCAGCAAATTCATCAAACATTTCAGTTGTCTGAAGACCTGACCCTGCAGAAGAGATTAGTTCTTCTTTTTAACCACCCACATCTGTATGGGTGGATGAGAAGCAATGTAGCGAAGTGCATTAACGAAGAACTTAGGCATTGAAGAATATGCATATCTCTTCACAGGAGGGTTATAGTAATTGAATGAATACGCAGAGAAATTCTTCAATGATTTGTGAACATAGTGGTTCGAAGAATAATGCTCATATTCATCAAATCGCTGTTTGTTTCCCTGCGAAACAGAGGCATTAGCATGACCATAAGTGGATCTGCGTCCATTTGACGACTTTGATCCCTGTGAAGAATTTGCCCTGGGAGGTTTCTTCTTCATTGGTGGCGTCATGATGACATTCACCTGAAGATTTTCCAGAAGACTTTTAGGAACCCAGATTTTCTTCACAGGTGGACCGTTCCTGCAGTTAGTACCAATGAATCTGGCAAAGACTTTACCATTCTGATTCTTGAACAGTTTATAGTTGGAGTCAAATGACTCATCTGAGGAATATGAAGAATCACAAGTATAGCTAGATAAAGTGGATGGATCTATTGGAGGCCCTTTTGCAGCAACCCATGTGGTTTTGGGATACTGCTCAGGTTTCCAATACGAACCATCATCGTTGAGTTTTCTCTCAAAAGCAATACCCTCTTTCGTAGGGTTTCTGTGAAGAATTTGCTTTTTGAGCACGTCACACAGGGTTTGATGCCCTTTGAGGCTTTTGTACATGCCAGTGACATACAATTCCTTCAGCCCTGCATTTTCATCAGTATCACCGGTGGCTTCCTTAAGTGAGGGGTTAGTGGCCACCGTAGCAGTTGAAGCAATTGAAAGTACAAAAGCATTTGAACATTCAGCTGAAGAATTTGCATTATCTTGTTCAAGGCATTTTAGGCATGGTGCAACAAATTCTTCTTGAACGGTACTGATCTGTTGAGCGAGGAGTGAATCGTTTTCTTTTTGAAGATCATCAGCTCCTCGAGATCTTGCTTCCTTTGAAGAAATTCATAGGACAGCTTCTCATGTTCAGCTGAGAGGGACACATGACAACATTCAAGTTCGTCATATTGAGACTTAAGCCTTCTGAGATCCTCAGACAAAGCTTGACTAAGATCCATTAACTCGTCCAACAGGTCATCGCTTTTGTCTAGCAGTTTTTGAATCATTTCCATGGTGTGTTGTTGCTCCTTGGTTTCCTTTCCATGAGTTTCTTCATCAGGTGTGCAATATCCTGCATACAGATCCTCAGGGATCTCGAAAGCTGTGTGTTCCTCTTTCCTCTTGCCACCCTTCTGAGGCTTTCTGCCATCTGCCATTTTCTTCAACTGAGGGTTTTGAACTTTTGAAGTTTTTGATGAAGTCTGTAGATTTTCCTCAAGCAATGCTGCAAATGAATTAAGTTGATGAGAACCAAGAGATTCGTCTGCAGACATGGGTACCTGTGAACAGAGTATAGTTGCGAGGAAATTGGGAAGAATCACATGCGTTCTTAGAGATTTTCAAAATAAAACCAGTTGAGGAAATTGACCCTTATCGTCTTGAAGAAATTTTTCTAAGTGTTCTTGACATAGATTTCGAAGTTGTACAGATAGAGGCAATTTGCACAACTGAGGAATCTAATCATGAAGTGCATCTTAGATGAAATTACCAAGACTGGCCAAAAGGAAGTGCTGAAGATTTGGGAAGAAGTGGTAAAAACAGCACTTGAAGAATTTGAGAAGGTAAACAGATCAAACTTGGGCAGTAAAAATAAGCTTTAATTACCCCAAGGATGAACTCGATGAACTGGATGACGAGTCGAAGGAAATCGTCAGTTCAGATCTCTCATGCCCTAACTTGGCGACGAGAGACAGCTACGGCGACGGCGGAGATGAAGAAATCCGCGGCCGGCGTGAGTACGACGACGAAGAAGTTGAGGCAGTGAAGCTCTTCCTCTCCGGCGACGATGAAATCCAGTGGCGGCGCTAGGGTTTTGAGAGCGATAGGGGCGCGAGAGTGAATGAACTAGGTTTGACGTGGTCAAGCCATTATATAGGCGCAGTGAAAACCGAGTGGTCCGAAACTTTTGGACGGATAAGCCCCTGGCTCTTCGCATTTCCGCGACACACGTCACACATGCATTTTGTGTGTGCTTAATCCACGCGTAGTGCACGGGATTAAGGTTACTGTGGCAACCACCAAAAATTTGAATAGAAGATTTTTTTTTAAATGTGTTCACAATTTCTTCAGCTGTCAAGGACACAGTGAAGACTTTGAACGGTGTCGAGTAGAACGCATATGAAGAGATTGTGAACAGATTGGTTTGAGTTTAGCACAGAGGGGAGCGGGTCCGATCACATTCACACAGATGGAAAATCAACTTGAAGAATTAGCAATATGTGAATGCTGTAGAGGACATGAAAAACTCAGATATATATGAATATGAAGAATTAACTCAAGTAATGAAGAACAACCACAAATGACGAATTTGAAATGTTTTGATGAAAATGCTAATGACGAGAAACTCAAATTCAAGCAAGTCAAAAGTGAGTGGTGGCGTTACCCACCGTATAAGAACTATGATGATTTCAGACACCGCGTACAATTGTCGTAGAGTTCTGAGAATCAAGTTCTTCATTAATTTCTTCACACTTAGAGGGTTAGTCTTCACACCGCGTACAATTGTCGTAGAGTTCTGAGACATCTACTTGTTTTAATATTGCAAAAAGAGCTAGTAAATGGCACGCCCAGCCCTGAATTAATTAAATAGATAAAAGGCACCCCTCCCCGGGGTTTGTTGGCTGGCACCCGTGAATTCGGCTAGCCATGGTTTGTGAAGAAAAAGGTGGAGGGGGAGTGTTAAGCATGGGAACCGCCCTCACACATGTTTATCATATAAGATGACGAGATTCTCTGTCATAAATCGTTGACTAAAAAGTACACCTCCCAAAATGAAATCTCTGTTTTAAAGCAATGAGCTCTGGTACATAAGCAAATCCCTGGCTCCCTCTGCGTTTTGTAATTTCAAAAAGGCCAGCGAGATACAATTCTATCATATTGTATCATGGTCATTTTGACGAAGTGTTGATGTATGAGATATAGTATTATTGCTTGCTAGTTGGTTATGTGATTGATATTAGTAAATGTGGCTGCTAAGTGTTATCATATATGTGGTTACTCCATGATCTGTGTTGAAATCTGATCACTAGTTAAATTTATGTACATCTACAAAAGCAAATGAGTTTGTAAAAGTTTTTCTTTATCACTTTCAGTTTATCAACTGAATTGCTTGAGCACAAGCAATGAGTTAAGCTTGGGGGAGTTGATACGTCTCCAACGTATCTACTTTTCCAAAAACTTTTGCTCTTCTTTTGGCCTCTAATTTGCGTCATTTGAGTGAAACTAACCCGAACTGGCGCTGTTTTCAGCAGAACTACCATGGTGTTGTTTTTGTGCATAAATAAAAGTGCTCGGAATTGGATGGGAATTTTTGGAGAATTATTTTGGAATATAAAAAAAAATACTGGAACGAAAAAGTACCGGAGAGGAGCCACCAGGGGCCACAAGGGCAGGGGGCGCGGCCACCCCCTGGCCATGTGTCGTGTCCTTGTGGGCCCCTGGCCACCGCCTTTACCTGATTCCGGCGCTATAAATTCACATCTCCTTCGAAAAAAATTAGACAGAAGTTTCATCGTGGTTTACAATATGGAGCCGCCACCACCTCCTGTTCTTCGTCGGGAGCCCTAACTGGAGTCTGTTTGTGGCTCCGGAGAGATGGATTCATCGTCGCCGTCATCATCACCAACCCTTCTCCATCAACAATTTCATGATGCTCACATCCCTGTGTGAGTAATCATTTGTAGGCATACTGGAGGTAGATGGGATTTGGATGAGATTTCTCATGTAATCGTTGTCAGATTTGTTAGGGCTTGATCCCTACTATCCACTATCTTCTGAGATTAATGTTGCTATGAGTATGCCATGCTTAATGCTCGTCACTAGGGCCCGAGTTTCACGATTTCAGATCTGAACCTATTATGTTTTCATGAATATATTTGTGTTCTTGATCTTACCTGCAAGTTGTATGCACATGTTATTGTTCGGAACCCTAGACCCCAAAGTGACAACAATTGGGATACTCTATCGGGATGACTGTAGTTTGAGGATTACATGTAATCAATATGTGTTAATGCTTTGTTCCGGTTCTCTATTAAAAGGAGCGCCTTAATTACATTTAGTTTCCATCAGGACCCCGCTGCCACAGGAGGGTAGGACAAAAGATGTTATGCAAGTTCTTATCGCAAGCACGCATGACTATATACGGAAAATACATGCCTACATATGATTGATGAATTGGAGCTAGTTTATATCGCTCTAGGTTATCACTGTTACATACTGAATCTCATCTAAACACCCCATCGCTACTCCATGCCTACGCTTTTCTGCTATTGTCTCAGTTAAAATCACCACCGCTCTACTTGCTACAATTTTGTTACTATTGCTGCTACTGCTACCATTACTCTGCTATCACTACTATCATATTATGGTGCTGCTAATAAATTGATGCAAGGAAGTTATCTCTCATGTGTGGTTGAATTGACAACTCAGCTGTCAAGGCTTATAAATATTATTTGGCTCCCCTTGTGTCGAATCAATAAATTTGGGTGAAATACTATCCTCGAAGACTATTGCGATCCCCTATACTTGTGGGTCATCACTCATCTGTGGAGTCGTCACGAAAACACCTTACATGGCCACGACATATTCAGACAAAATGGCCCCCGCCGACGCTCTCAGAACAGCCTGACACTAGTCTATCTGGCTACCGCGCGTCCAGGTATCTGGCTACATACGTTGACCGCCTCAAGCTACCCGCCATCGTCACCAGCCCTAAAAAACGAGTATGACTCCGACCAAGGAACAACCCATAGGCCATGCCCACCCAGAAGAGCATTGTGGCTGCGATCTCAGCCGGAGCAAGCAGACGGGAAATGGCGAAAAGAAAACTAGAGTGGCGGAAACAAAAATTGCCTCCTCGACCAAAAAATAGACCGAACCAGAAGCAAGCCCCTGGTAGACCCGACAAATGCCACCTTGGGCTCAAGCACCTACAGAAAACATCACGACAAATTACAACGATGAGTAGACGCAAATCCCAACTGAGGAAGTCGCTTGTGAGCAGTACACCGGCAACGAACCTCAACAAAATAGTGGGTGCAAAGAGAAGGGAGGGACGAACATCCTTGTGTAGCGTGCAAAGAAAGGCATATGGCGTGGCCAATATGAGAGGACGACCGAGCACAGGACGATCTTTTAACGAGCGCATACCAACCGACGTTGCACGTCCCATCCCACACCAGCCAAGCCGGGCACACCCCGCGCACGAGACCAGGACAAGTGATCATTGACATGCCGAGAAGACACCCCGTCCACACGGCTCCCAACCACGACATACACACCCACCGAGCCGGCACGAGCGAAAGACAGCTGGACAGATAGCCCTCGTGGCCGACTAGCTCACCCTCGTCTGTTTCGCTCGCACAAACCAAACAAACCGCCCCACGCGCCTCGCCGGCTCACACGAGCAAAACATCCGGGCACACGCACTTGGCCTGGTCGTGCGAACGAAGCACACCCGGCAGGGATAATTCGGTCGCGCCAGGCCGGGCCTACGTCGCATGCGAGGCAACGCGTGAGAGTCCACGCAGGCGCGCCCGACAATGCCCCACGATGTGGCCCCGAGCGCTCCTGCGGTCCTCCCGTCATGGACCCCGCGTGAGCCTTCTCTAGCAGGCGCAACACACGCCCCCATGAGCTAGCCGGCGTCGCGGGCGGGACGCACGCCCCGCCTGTCGTGACCATATCAGCCCAGCCGGGGGCGTACACACCGACATGCAGGTACAGCCACGCCGTCGCGCATGGGGCAACGTGCGAAAGGGCGATCGCTGGCATGCCCGACACCGCCCCATGATGGTGGCGTCAGGCGCGCACCCGCGGTCCACCCGTCATGGACCGCCCAGCTGGTCGCACGGGTACGCCGTCCAGGCAGATCGAACGGCGCAAAGAGCTCCCGACAGGCCCTCGCGACACGCCACCCAAAAGTACCAGATGGTAACAATAGTCAGCTAATACTGGAATGCAAAAAAGTTGGCAAGGGGCAGTAAAATAGGGCACAACAAAGTCTGCCATAAATCTTTGAATGACTAATAAGCCTAATACTACTAATATGGGCTATATCACAGAGTTCTTAATCATTACACATTAAATATATCAGATCCAAATCTGTTTAACTACACAATACGATATTAAAAAAAAAGCAAACGAGTTAAAGCCCAGCTTCCATTAGAGAACACAATGCGTGATTTAGCTTTCCCTTCTTTTTTTTACATCAAGCTTTCCTTCATAAGTTAGTAAATTCTTGGTAACTGATGAAAGACTTTTCATAGTTTATACTGCCACATAATATCATATGAGTTGTAATCTACCAGTGTTACTAAACTGAATTATGAACATATTCCACTAGACATCTTCCATACAATCTATCAAATAAAATGACTGAGATCTTCCATACGATTCTATACATTGCTGAAAGCCTGAAATCGTGGAAAGGAAACCAATAACGGGCAGAAGATATGCTGGAGTGGAACTGAGACACGAAAATACATATGCCTCGGCAATGGACCATCAAAACACGGCAGTTTATTGGTTTGTCTAATAATTTTATTGAGCAACTTCATGTGCATCATTTGCAATTGTTACTTTACCTGTAAGCCTGGCATACAATGCATCACTAGGGCGATAATCTTGCTCCTCCATCACTGAGAGCAGAATCGAGCACTCAGCAGCATTGCCCTTCCGCAATAGACCATCAATCAGAATCTTCCAAACAATCTCATCGTAGTTGTATTCCTCCAATAACATGTCACCCAAAACCATTTTAGCAATCTTAATACTTCCCTCCTCACAAAGAGAACAAATAATATGCCTATACGATTCTATACGTGGTAAATAACCACTTTTGGTCATTGAATCAAGAAATGTCAAAGCTTCTGTTGGCATTTTTAGTCTGCAACAACACCCTATAATTGAAGTATATACATCCACACCGGGGGTCAAGTTAGCACTCTGCATCTCACCGAGCAAAATTTTGGTTTCCTCCAATCTATCAACTCGGCATAAAGACCTAAGAAAACAATTGTAAATTTCAATGTCTGAAAGCAACTGAAGCTTAACCACCTTCTCCAAAAGCTCCTGGAGATATTCCACTTCTGCTATTTTCCATATATCAACAGAGCTGGCAAGGATATTATTAGAGGATTTTTTCTTTACCAATAATCTAAGCAGGACCGTGTAGGACTCCTCATTTGGCTTGCACCTACTAGCAACCATGTGCTTGAAAACTGAAAATGCTTGACTGGCTAGTCCTAAATTTGCATACCCACTAATCAAAGTGTTATATGTCACTAAATTAGGGGAAATGCCCAGATCAACCATTTCAACCATCATATGTTCAGCATCTTCCATCCTTCCCTCATGACAGTAGGAGCGAACAAATATTGTGTAGGTGAAAACATCAGGCTTAATTCCTGCCGCAATCATCTTATTAAGTATCTTCTTTGAACCTTCAGATCCTAGCTCCCTAACAAGTTCATCAATTAGAATGGTATACGTGACAGCATTGGGTTGTACTCCTTTCACCATCATATCATCCAACACCAACATCGCTTGTGACAAATCCTTTTGCCTGCATAACCCATCAATTAGTGAACTGTATGTGTGAGCGTCTAGAACAAACCCCTGTGAAACCAATTTCTGCATCAACTTGTCAGCAGCATCAACCTTTCCTGCCTTGCACAGTCCATCAATCAAGCTGGTGTAGACAATCTCATTCACCCTGTATCCTTTCTGTATAAGAGATCCAAGAAACAACTGAGCTTCCCCAACTCTTCCACGTTTGCACAGAGCATCAATCAACACCGAGCATGTCCACTCACTAGGAACCAGCCCAGTGGCCTCCATCGATTGGAGCATCCTAAAAGCACATTCCAACTGCCCATCATTGCACTGCCCCTGAATTAAGGCCGTGTATGTCATCACATTTGGAGCCAAACCAGCCTCAACCATCCGACTGAACAGCACCATGGCTCTGTCCACCTTGCCAGATTTGCAGAACCCACATATCAGCTCAGTATACGTTCGCACGTTCGCTGAGCACCCCTTAACATCCATCCTCTCAAAAACCTTAACCGCGAGCTCCAGGTCCCCAGCATTGCAGTAGCCATCAATCAGGGCATTGTAGACGACCACATTCGGCTCAAAACCCTCAGCCATTGCCTCCGTGAGAAGAACCTCTGCCTCACCAGTCCGCCCAGCCCCACACAGTCCATGCACCATCGTGGCATACACATGCGTGTCAGGGGCGCACCCGTCTGCCCGCATCCCAGCAAACACTGCCACAGCCTCACGCACCATACCGGCGCCACACAGCCCATGGAGCAGCGCAGTGTACGTGAACACAGTGCGCGCGCATCCTCGGAGCGGCATTAGCACGAACACCCGGCAGGCGTGCGCAAGCAGCCCGGCCCGACAGTATCCAAGAACAAATGAGGTATACGCATGAGAGTCCGGCGCAAGACCAGCGCGGAGTAGGGAGGCAAGATGCCGCTTGGCAGCAGGGAGGTCGCCGGCGAGGCAGTAGGCATTGATAAGGGTGGTGTACGTGCGAAGGTTGCGCGCGGGCATGCGGGATGCGAAGGACTCCATGTCCGGGAGCATGCGGTGGCGGGCGAGCGCCATGAGGAGGGTATTGAGGCAGCGGAGGGGGGGGAGTGGGGTGTAGGGGGTGAGGAGGAGGTGGGAGAGGCGACGGAGGTCTGCAGTTGAGGACGCGGCAGCGGAGATGGCGGCGAGGAGGCGGGAGGTGGGAACGGGCAGGGGCATGGCGCGGAGGGCTATTGTGCGGTGGGCATTCCTGGGGTGGGTGATGGAGGTGGGCGGCGGCGCCGTCGGAGGCGGACGGTGATGGAGGTGGGAGATGGGAGGCGGATCCTGGGCCTTTACTGAGGTGCCTTGTTTGGGCTGCTGCGATTGATTATCAGATTTAGTCTTCCGAAAACAAGAATATCAAACAAACACACTCCCCTCAAAGAAAAACAGCTTTTTAAACCCCTCGACGCCTTACTGCCCTAGCTTGTCTTCCCCAGTCGGCACTCGGCACCCTTCCCTAAAAAAAAAAAAAGAGGTCGACACCCTTGGCCGTTGTCACATTCCTTGTTGCCCCACCGCTCCGGCCGGCAGCCATGGAGGAGTACCTGGCAAACATGAGGACCCTCCGCTGCTACATGAACGGTCCGTCGCGCGAACCCACCCCCACCCCCCCACCCCTGCTCCCGCCCCCGCCGCTCTGACTCTCCAGCCGCCTCGGCTGTCGATGGTTGCGTCGCTGGGCTGCAGATCTGGAAGAGGAGGCAGCGAAGCGGTCAGCGGAGGAGCAGAGGCAGCGCACGGGCATAGATGCTCACGACAGCGACATCGCCCTAGGTTCAAATGTCTCTTGTTTCCTGTCACTCGATTCGCGCTGCTAATTTTGCCGTCTTGGTTGATGCTGTCGGTGTTTATGTTTGCGCAGTGAGGGCGCAGGCGAAACAGGTGAGCGACGAGGCCGAGCACCTTGCCAAGGCGAGGGCGCATGTCTGTGTGGAGATGGCCGAGAAGCAGGGTAGGATCGCCTCACTGGAGGTCGTGGGTGCCACGCTGAAGCAGGTGAGGATCCGGGAATGTTCGTTCTAGCTCTTGCGGAGTTTGCTATCCTGGAAATATGTGCACGTAAGCCGTAAGGAATTTGATGGCACTCCTTTGTTGTGGCATGTTGGAGGACGTCAAATGCTATGTTGAACGGTATTTAGCGAGTGAATAGTCATGCTTTCCTAGAAGTGGGTAAACACTGTCAGCTGTTGTGAATAGAAGGAAGTGGGATGATCATAATCGTTAAAAAAAATGCAGACAGAGGATCGCCTCTTGCTGTGGTGGTGAAGATGGGAGGGCAGAACTCCACCCACTAGGGTTCATATCCTGCCATCCTTGTGCGGATTAGTAGGAACTTTGTGAGATTCGTGGATATCGCTGGTCCCTGTTTTGGAAGCGTGTGTTAAGGAGGTGCTTTGTGAGTGCTTCTCCCTTGCAATCGCCAAAAAAAGGGCAGACTAGAAGCAATGCAATTGGACAGTTATATTTTGTCTTAAAACGGTAGTTCTGAAATGTGATGTTCTTTTAGTGGAGGTTGGCTCTTCCAAAATCTGTTCTGGGGGTTAAAATTTTGTCCCATCTGGGATACATTTCTTGCTTTTGATAACCTAATGTTGATTTTTCCCCCTCCAGCGCCAGTCCGCTGGGTTGTCAAATACTCAAATGTAATCCAGGTGTTGGTATTCACCTGTCAGGGCCTAAGTTCCCGAAGGGATAGTGGTGTCTGCTGGGAGGTCGGGGGCGGGGAAGGTTGTCTTTGGGTACCGTGATGCCAACGGGAGATAGGCTGCAGAGGAGACCCCCTACCTTTTCTATTTATGTTTCTTGCTTGTTTCTCTCAATACCAGTCCCGGGCATTATATATCCTGCAATTTACATGACTTGGAAACTAAGGGCACTTTAAACCGACTTAGACCTGAACACAATAGGGGAAACCTTCTATGGGACAAAAAACTCGATCATACTCAAATCAAACTTCCTAAGACTTGAACTTACCTAATCCTGTACTCCTATCACGTGGTGGCCATGGAGTCTTGATTGGGTTTGCACCTGCAGACATAGTGCTGACCCACATGACATCACTCCCCTCCATGAGCAGCTCGTCCTCGAGCCAGAACGTTGGATTCTTCTGCTGAAATTCAGTAAGATGTTCACAGGAAGCTTCAGATGCAGCACAACCTATCCATTGCACCAACACTTGTTGCACACCATGACTAAGACGAGCCTTGAGCACCTTGGTATTTGTTGACAAGTTAATTTTCTTGTTCTTTAAAAAAAAAAATACTCGCCACGTTTTATTCGATGCGATCCATGCTCCATTTCATCTCAAGGAGTTCGTTTGCATATGCTAATATTTGTTATGAGTGTTGAACTGCTATGGTAACAAAGCATTGGCATGACAGCTATAAATATCTGCTGATTATTGCAACGAAATGCAACTGTTCCTATTGAATCGCTTTTATTGAAATTCATGCCCTATAAGTCGTCTGGTTTTGTGTTTTTTTGTTACCAAAATTTAAGATTTGTTTCATCTGGACTAAACATAAACTGTATATTAGACATGTGTTACTTTATAAAGGTGTTATTTGAAGAGACCTGTGTTAATCAGAATATTTGGCCATCCTTCTATTATGTGGAATCTTATATTCTTGTGTTGTCTTTCTTTTCCAAAAATGTTCAATTCCCACCCTTTGTTCGTGGTGTCCAGAGATATATAGTCAAGAGTTTAGTTAATCTTGCAAGTTGCAACATCATAGTTCATCCTAGATTTTTTTTCAGCATGCATGCTTTCAATTACAATCCAAACAACACAGCGGCGTACATTACCTCCTGTAAGTTTGTAATCCTGACTTTCTTGCCATCCTATATAGACGTTAGACCTCCTCCAGCTGGAAATCACAAGTACATCTGCAAAACTCGGCCAGAAAAGGTACATCTGTGACCTCTAAAAAGGACCATGCTGTGAGTTCTGAATTGTAAGATAGACTAATCGATTACTTTCTAATGGCAGATTATTTTACACGAAGACAATGGAAACTTTGAGTGTCAAACTACAAGAGCATCAGGTTAATATTTTAGTTTGTTCCTATGTTGATATTTTCTGACCGTAATTATATGTTTCATGAGTAAAATTATCTAGTTACGAATGCTATTTCCTTGAAACCGTGCATTTTTTACTTTGCAGGGATGGCTTGATTCGGATAAGAATAAGATGGTTGCAATAGAACCATTTGTAAGTCTTAAATTCTCATAGTGAATTTGTTTTCTTTTCTTACCATGATTACTATTTTCATGTAAAAAATCCATGTCCTTGTTATTCTAGTTTATGTGTTGTATATTCGGGAAATATCTGGAGTCCTCACTCCTTTCCTTTGGTACACATAGATACATGCAAGCACACATCGCCCCCTTGGGGGGACTCTCACACCCACATACACGGCCCAACACAACCCCTCAAGATTCATGATAGATGTCTATCATTCCCATCTTGTCACAAGTCAAACTACACTCCTTAACTCCGAAACCTTTAGTTAAATAATTTGCTATTTGTCCTCTGGAGTTTACAACCTTACATGACCTATTCTCTTTGTACCATCAACAGATTTCTCCTTAATGAAGTGATCTATCTCCACATGCTTGGTTCTGTCATGTTGGACAGGATTATTAGTTGTGCTAATAGCTGATTTATTGTCACAGCATACATTTAGTCAAGCTTTCCTCAACACTTTCAGTTCTGACAATGGAAAAATTAGGCGTTAGTAAACCTACGCGTAAGCACGCCTAAGCGTTGCGTGGTAGCCGAACGCCTCGCTTCTGCCATTCACGCTGAAATAAGCAGGAGGATGCCTAAGCGGCTAGGCAGGTGTGTATGCTGTGACGGCTCTAGGTAAAAGAAAGCGGTTGGGTGAGTAGAGTGGCGGGAGGGACAAAACCAAATTGAGGCCAAAACAGAGGCAAAGGGGGCTCGGGCTATGGTTAGGACATTCTGAAGTCCTAAATATCTGAAAGTCCTCAGGTTCTTGTCTAACTTCCATATCTTCTGAAAGTTTTCTGGCAAGTTCTTCATCAGCACCAATCTGAGCTTTAGTTGAGGGTGAATGTTGGTTAAGAATTTCCTCCAAAGTAGCAGACATCCTTAAGTCTTCAGATTCCTTAGCTGCTGCTGTTGCTTCCTCATCAATAGAAACTTGAGGAGCATCTTGAACACTAGGTTCTCCACATGCTGTTGCTTCCTCATCAATAGAAACTTGAGGAGCACCTTGAACACTAGGCTCAGATGCAGTGGCTTGAGAACTAGGGGCCTATTCAGAAACAGGGGCTTGAAGAAACAAAGCACCCTGAGTATCACCTTGAATTTCTTGGTCCTCCACATGCTCTTGAGCACTTGGCTCATGTACATCATCTTGAGCAGTGGGCTCACTTGCATCTTGTGCAATCAAACTATCTAAAGCAGTGGCAGTGATTGGAACACTTTGTGCCACATCCTCTACCTGATCTTCTGTAGGCACTGTATCTTGAACTGAGTGAGTTGAGCTTGGTTCAACAAGTACATTCTCTATGAATTTTTGAGCACTGGCAGTAATGGGTTGACCTTGAAGCAAGGCATCTGAACTAATAGCTGCCAGCCTTTGCCTTTCTTTAGCTTCTGCAACAAGCCTGTTCTTTAGATTTTGCGTTTTTGCTAGACCAGCACTCCTTCATGATCTACCTCTTCCTGTTCCTCTAGTAGCATGAACAGAAGTAGCAGCGATCTTAGTCCTCGGACTAACAAATAAGTGTGATGGAGGCAGAGCATACAATGGAGCCTCAGTCACTAGATTTGCCAAATCTATATCTTCTTTGGCTTGAGCTGCTTGAGGGGCATCAACAGGCAGAGCAACTGTCCTGGTTCTCTTTCTGGTAGCCCTAAGGGCATCTCCAATGCCATGCATCAAAACGCCTGCACCTGCAAATGTCCGGACCGCGCTGTCTGGAGACGTTAGGCCAACGCCATGCACCAAATGTCCATGACATGGTCCGGAAGTCCGAAATCCCACAAACTGGAAGCCAAGTTGGGGGAGGTTTGCAGGCGTTCGGACCTCCGCACGTAGCCCTCCGACACCCCGGCCCATCCCAAAAACCCCACACAGAGCCCTGCTTTTCTCACTTCGTCCCTCTCCTTACTTTGTATCCGCGTAGTTCGAGACCGTCGCCGCCGCTGTACCATCCACTCCACCGCCCAGGCCTTGCCGGACCTCCGCCACTCCACTCGGATGCCTACGCCTCCCTTCCACCCTTGGTTCGGCTGCCGCTAGGTACCCTCCGTCCCTGCACATTTGTGTCCATGGCGGACACCACACTCGACAAGTGCACAGCTGCATTAAGGATGCTTGCCTATGGCACGACCGCAGCTTCGTGGGACGAGTACCTCCTGATGTCCAAAAGCACATGTCTCAAAGCCATGGTCAGGTTTGCTACTACGGTGGTCAAGGTGTTTGGCTCGGAGTACTTGGCACTGTCGGAAGCAAGAGGGTGGGCCAGGTATGCTCGGATCCCTGGATTGCATGCATTGGCAATTGAAGAATTGCCCATATGCTCTACAAGGGCAATATCAGGGCCATTATAAGAAGCCCACCATTCTTGAAGCAGTTGCATTAGAAGACCTTTGGATTTGGCACTGTTTCTTTGTGTTGCCTGCGTCTCACAATGACATCAATGTGTTGCGGCGGTCCATTGTTTGCAAGATTGTGTGCGGGAGAAGCTCCTTCGTGCAACTATACCATCAATGGTCATGACTCAGGATGCAAATGGGATGGGTTGCGAGCTCCTTGTGGTCGCTGATGCTTGCCCGGAAAAGTTATGTGGGCAATGCGGCAGAATACCAAGCTTTTATGCGGGACCCGTGGGTGCCGCAAGCCCGCATGTGCTCTAAATTCGTTGGACTCTGACTTCGTTGAACTTCGCTCGCGCCTGCCTGAGGTGATGCTCCGCCTTACCACAACACATGAATGCTGACTTGCCGATTACTTTCTTCGGCGAGGGCAACATGGTACGTGTACAGATGGGGGAGTCGGTTGATTGATTATTGTCTCTGGTCGACACTTCTCGCCGTGTTGCTCCGGCCTTCGTGCTACATGCACCAGAAGCTAGAGACAAACATGGATGAATCGATTGAGCCATGAACTAGCTTGTGCAGGTGTCTAGTTGCAAACCAAAAGTGAAAAATCTGAGGCCAACGCGCCATGCACGATGGAGATGGATATGGACGTGAGTGATTATGCGGGCCTGTTGCGTGTCATGTGGGTTGACCGTGAATGCCCGCTATACTTCATGGGATGCGCAATAGCCGCATGAGTTCCATTTTGCGGGGCGGCTTAGCCGTCTGAGGCCAAATTCGCCATCGAGCAACTGAGCATGGAGCAACTTGGACCTACGGTTCTCTGCTGAGGAGCGAGCTCTATTCTTTGCCTCCACCTCGATCCACTGGTCCTCCACCTCGCTGACTATGGACCAGTGGATCGGCGGGCGCTCAGTCAGCGAGATTGTGTCGCAGCTTTCCAACTGCATCGCTAAGCGCCGCTGGAAACTACGAAGGCCAACAATTGGACTCATAACATCCATGGACACACCACCCTGACCATGGAGCCCGATCACCTACTGTGGAAGTGGACTTCAAGTGGTGTTTACTCTGCGAAATCCTGCTATCAAGCCACCTTCCAAGGCTCGCTCCGCAGCAGCTCCTGGAAGTTCATTTGGAGGAACTGGGCGCCACCTCGGGTGTGCTTCCACTGGCTAGCTGACCAGGACTGGTGCTGGACCGCCAACCGCCTTGCGCGCTGAAAGATCGTGGATGTCGCCTAGAGCGGGGGGGGGGGGGGGGGGGGTGAATAGGCACTTTAAAATAATTACGGTTTAGGCTTGAACAAATGCGGAATAAAACTAGCGTTTAATTTGACAAGCACAAAACCTAAATCGACTAGGCTCACCTATGTGCACCAACAACTTATGCTAAGCAAGATAAACAACTAAGCGATAGCAAGATATATAACATGAAACACTATGGCTATCACAAAGTAAAGTGCATAAGTAAAGGGCTCGGGTAAGAGATAACCGAGGCACGCGGAGACGACGATGTATCCCGAAGTTCACACCCTTGCGGATGCTAATCTCCGTTTGGAGCGGTGTGGAGGCACGATGCTCCCCAAGAAGCCACTAGGGCCACCGTAATCTCCTCACGCCCTCGCACAATGCAAGATGCCGTGATTCCACTAAGGGACCCTTGAGGGCGGTCACCGAACCCGTACAAATGGCAACCCTTGGGGGCGGTCACCGAACCCGTACACTTTGGCAACCCTTGGGGGCGGTCACCGGTACCCGTCAAATTGCTCGGGGCGATCTCCACAACCTAATTGGAGACCCCGACGCTTGTCCGGAGCTTTACACCACAATGATTGAGCTCCGAGGCACCACCAACCGTCTAGGGCGCCCAAGCACCCAAGAGGAACAAGCTCTAGGGTACCAAGCACCCAAGAGTAAAAATCTTCTCAAACTTCACTTCCACGTATCACCGTGGAGAACTCAAACCGATGCACCAAATGCAATGGCAAGGGCACACGGAGTGCCCAAGTCCCTCACTCTCAAATCCCACCAAAGCAACGAAAGCTATGGAGGAATATGAGAGGAAGAACAAGAAGGAGAACACCAAGAACTCCAAGATCTAGATCCAAGGGGTTCCCCTCACATAGAGGAGAAAGTGATTGGTGGAAACGTAGATCTAGATCTCCTCTCTCTTTTCCCTCAAGAACTAGCAAGAATCATTGGAGGGATTGAGAGTTAGCAAGCTCGAAGAAGGTCAACAATGGGGGAAGAACACGAGCTAGAAGGGATAAGGTTCAAGGGGGAAGAAGACCCCCTTTTATAGGAGGGGAAAAATCCAACCGTTACCTTGCTCTCAGCCTGCACAGAGCGGTACTACCGCTCCACAGAGCGGTACTACCGCTCGGGCGGTAGTAACCCAAAAGCAGTGCAATGGCACGAAGCCACGAGGCGGTAGTGCAGCCGGAGCGGTACTACCGCTCGCCCCAGCGGTACTACCGCTGGGGTTGCAGCTCGGGGTTGCTCAGAAGCAGAGCAGGAACAGGGGAGAAGCAGTAGAACTGCTACAGCGGTACTACCGCCCACCTGAGCGGTACTACCGCTTATAGGCAGTAGTGCTGCTCTCCACTGCCGCTTCACTTCCGCTGAGAGTGCATCGAGACCTGGAGGGAGCGGTAGTAGCGGGCGGTACTACCGCTTATAGGCGGTACTACCGCTTCGCACTATCGTTGCACTTCCGCGCAAACCCGACACGAAAGTCGAGTTCCCAGAAGCAGCGGTACTACGCGCGGCACTAGGCTGCGGTACTGCCGCTTACAAGCGGTACTACCGCTTGGGGCCTTCAGGAACACTGCACAGAAAACAGAGGATACAAGAAAACCAGAACTGCCATAACTTCTGCAAATGAGCTCCGAATTGAGCAAACTCAAGCTTGTTGGATAGAGGACGACGAGTAGTATCCAACAGCGACTGGTTATAATAAGAAGTGGCAGTAGAGATATGCCTATGAAATAGAGATGAGAAACCTCTATGAGAGAAGAACCGGCATAAACTCCAACATCGAAAACATCATAGAAGAAGCAAACGAAATCTGTTCTCGATGAACTTGAGCTTGTCATGAAGGTGACCAAAAGCTCAAAGACTACCAAAGCAAACAGGCCAAACAAGAACCAAGAAAGATGATGCAAGAATGCAATGGTTTGAGCTCTCTACGAAAGATACGATTAAGCTACTCATCCGAGAGCCCCCCTTGATAGTACGGCTATCGATCCTATAACCCGGTCTCCCAACTACCACCATGAGACCGGTAAAATAGAAAACCTATCAAGGGCAAACCTTTGCCTTGCGCATAGTCCACTTGAGCTAGATGATGACGATCTTGACCTCCTCAAGTTGGACCACCTTTCTTGATTGCGCCGGCTCGATGAAGACTAGTTGATTGCTCCCCCATACTCCACTATGGGTGAGCCACTCTTCGGCACATCTTCACAAGTCCATTGTCACCACAATGGACGGCAAGCTTCAAGCATGTGATCTCTTCGTGATGCTCCACTTGAACTTGCACACCGCAATCTTGATGACGATCACCACTTGATGTCATCCTCCATGGGTTGAATGAGATCTTCCTCTTGACGCAAGCCCATGGAAACATACCTAACCCCACATAGAACTCTCGCATAGAACATGGATTAGTACACAAAGCGTAATGGACAATGCTTACCATACCGTGAGATCACTTGATCCCACTCGGTACATCTTCTACGCTTTGTGTGTGTTGATCAACTTGAATCACTCGTTGTACTTATACTTGATCAACCTTGTATCTTTTCAACTCTCTTCATTAAGATGATGTCTTGAAGGTAAACATGAATGTCCACACAATCTTCTTCTTCAAGACATGCTTGTAATAGGCTCATCTCTTACATGACCAATCTTTGGATAACTCCATGAATAACCACCTTGGTCATCTCAAAATCTCCTTGAAACCAACAAATGTACTTCAAGAAAAGCCTATGGACAAACCCTTCAAATATAACTCAAGGGAACCATTAGTCCATAGAGATTGTCATCAATTAACAAAACCAAACATGGGGGCACCACATGTTCTTTCACGCGCCGCGGCCTCCAGCACCGCACCTCATGCCTCCTTTGCTGCTAGAGCCCCGAGTCGATGCGCCACCTGCTTCTCTGCTGCCCGTTCTCCAGACAGCTTTGGCACGAGATGCTCGCCTGGCTGCGCATGTCTTGCACACCGCCGAACCATGACACATCCCTCCTGGACTGGTGGCACGCTGGTAAACAGCGCACCTCGAAACCCATGCGCAAAGGCCTCACCCCCTTTGCCTTGCTCACCCCATGGATGATTTGGAAACACCGTAACGAATGTGTCTTAGAGAGCGCCCAACCATCTGTCAGCAGCCTGGTTGCGAAGATAAAGGACGAGGCGAAGCTTTGGGCCAGAGCTGGCGCTTCTGGACTCCGCGACACTATGCCCCAGTCCTGGAATGTACATTAATTTCCCTGCATTGCTCATTACCTGTGCCTCTTAGGAGGATTGTAACTTCAACTCTGCCTTTTCAATGAAAAGAAACACAAAAGTCTCTTTGCGTTTTCTTGAAAAAAAGGATCCAACATCCAGGTCTGTATGATCACTGTAGATAGCATTAGAGTCAGATCCTGATTCAGACATCTTGCAAGCAGACAACTAAGCAGACCACTGAGCAAAGCAGACCAACAAACACCTGTGGATGATATATAGATGAGAAGCATAGGTACGATACACATGGATACAGAGAAAGTAATAAAAAAATTAAAATGAAGCAATTTTTAGTTTTTCGCAAGGTCCGATAGTTCCGGATAGAAATTTAGCCGGTAGTATCGAGTAGTTATAAAGCTGCAGGGCACACTGCTAAAATACCGTCGTCAGTTTCGAGCAGAAACTGAGCAGTAGTTTTGAAGAGTGACATCTTGGACGCTAGCTCAACATTGTTCCGGTAGTATCAAGAGGTACTACTACGATGGTTTTGGGCTCTGTAAAAGGTTTGAAATTGCAGAATGAAAATCGATGGATTTTCGGTGTATCTTGCATGAACTATGGGGTGTTTGACAAAAATAGATTGGCCTAAAGATTCTAAGCAGATCTAGCCTTAAATTTAAACATGGATTAGGGCTAGGGTTTGCACAGGTATGATGGAAGATTTACCGTATTGCGTCGAGCAGATTTGACGGAGAAAGTGCATGGAAATGTCGCAAGGCGACAATGACGATGGCAGAGGCGATTTGAAAGCTTGAGCACAACAAGCACATATGGATCAACGTGAATCTGCAGAGGTGCGTACTCGGGTGCTTAAGTGAAATCAAATCGCACACTGTCCGATAGTACCGTAAACAAAAGGACCACTGGTATCGAGCCTTTGGTTTAAAGCAGTATCAGGGATGAAAGATTAAATCCACGAACAAAAAAGATAAGTATTCGATAACTTCGATAGAGATTTTACCGGAGGTTTCAAACACCTTAGAGAATTTTTGAAGGTGGAAACTTGGTCAGTAGTTCTTGGAACATCATCCGGTACTTCCATTGCAGAACAAATGATTGAGTGTATAGAATTTAGGTAAGATGAGCATAGATAGAGACTGGAGAATCCTATGTGTTCTTGTCACTTCCAATTGGCAAACACAAAGACAAGCCAAAGCAACAATTGGATGGACTTGAACAAATACATGCATAATAACATGATTCTAGTCCTAGCAACTAAATGAAAAAGAAACAAAAGAAAACACAACAAACTAGAGAGTTTGTCGGTGACCTTGTCACCTTATATGAACATGCTGACTTAGGACCGCTTAGTCAAGTAATGACATTGGATCCTATATGTCAAGTTCGTCATTTAAGCTTAGCTTGAAGAGAAGATATATCCAAATATTAATGTGTTGACACTCTTGATGGTATTTATTCCTTGATTGAACAATCCCATACTCTTAGTTTGTTTCATAGTGATAGGATAGGAATCATATCTACACTTGATTGATTTATTGTTGTTGTTGTTGATGGCGGCCTCATTGTGTTTCATGTCGGTGAAGACATGAATAAGTGATCACACTTGGAGTTGAAACACAGTCTTGTTGGATGGGGTTTCAATGTTCACCATGAAAACTTTGAGTGCAATCCATTTGTGCCTAAAAGATTAGTATACCAAGGGACACACAAAGCATATCCAATAAGCTAGGAGTGTAGCACACACCATAAATAGCTTGTGGATAAGAATATTTTACCATGTCCCTTACCATACCATTAGGGTACGCTCCTCAAAGTGATGTTTCTCAAGATTGGAGTGAGAATGAAACATCTAGACTTTGATCTTGGGAGGAGCTTCCCTAACATGTTGATCTTCATTTCTTCTTGGGTACCCACGCCATCTTGTACTTTTAGCAACAAGGGATTTGGATGCGGTTGGTGTAGTGGAAGTAGTCGAAGTAGATGGGTGGTGCTTAACAACCCATTTCCTTTCGGGTGCTTTTGGCTAGGTCGTGGTGATGGTTGTTAACTGTCATGGCTCAAATGTATCTCCATGTAACAAAAAAACTTTCTATCCCTAATAGCTTAGAGACAACCACTTACCTCTAACCGAAGTCAAAGTAATTTAAGCATGAGAATCACTTTGTATGGTGTGTTTATTCATGGTAATTCAACTCTTGCATAAGTTGTACATGAATGTTTGACAATTATTAGGCCACTTTGAATTGAATAAGTTGATATTCAACATCTACTATGCAAGTTGGACAATAAGGATTTTTATTAATTCACTCACTCTTTGTTGTTTCACACTCTTGTTAAGTGAGGCAATATATCGTTTCAATCATTGTTGTAACATATGCACTCATGCAGGTTGAAGCACCTATGAGCAAGCAAAACTTTTTTGAAGGTACTGGTTCTGCTAAACAAAAAGTCAAATAATAGTGGCTTTTAATTATTCTTTTCATCTTTGGACACGAGTCGATTCATATGCTTGTTGTATCCATGTTAATTAGCTTACCCTGGCGTGGGGTTAGTTTTTCCTCAGGACCCAACTGCGCTCATCTTCACTAGTCGAGGAAAAGCTTGTGTTCCACACCTATGAGTACTATTCATACACATGACAAACAAAGGTTCCAACATAACATTTTAATGATTTTAAAAACACACATACATGCCTTTATGACGAATGCTTTACACAACGAGTCAATGAATTATGCAAGTTGGAGAAGTCTACTCAACACCATGACGTTTGACACAGCCATGTCGTTTGGCGCCAGACTACATTACCCCTAAGGTTTAAAAACTAGCTACCAAACCTTTGCGAAGCCATTAAAAAACCCACCGGAGAGCGTTAGGAGGTGGTTTCACTAGCATGACACTTCGACGTGCCTCTTGGGATAACTTATCCATCTTTTCTCTCTTTCACCACTAGCCATCATTTCCTGATTATCGAAGTAGCAACATCCTAACCGTACCATCTCCTATAATTCTGGGCCTAAGCTACCCGTGCCTCATGCTTTCGATTTGCACATTCCTTCGCCCTACCATGCCTCTGCGTCACTGCACCAGTCTCTTACTTACCACTCGCCCATATCTACCCTTAAGGCTGAAACATGTCCTTTGCTCTATAAGCGACTTGCTAGTTTTCAGTGCTAACCAACATCACTAGACATGTTTTCTTGAGAACACCTCCTTAGACTTGTGTTAAGTTTTTGTCACTTTGAACTGACTACTATGCAATGCTAACCATAAGCATGCACCAAGGAGTCTAAGTTGCTCTGATACTAGGTGGTAAATAACACAAGCTTGGCTCAGTTTCTCAGGGTGGCACCTCACAGGGTGGTCGTGGGGCAACTTGGTTTGATTGGACGAGGTGAGTGGGATGGAGTGGTTGATGGTCTCGTCATTGGCATACACAGGAGGCAGATGCCACAGGGGCAGCGAGTAAGCGACATGGTGCAATTGAGTTGTTGTCCAAGGGTGCACATAGAGCGGCAGAGCTAGGTCACAAGGGGTAGCTACAAACATTTTGTGCATGGGCTCCCCAAACTTGGTAGCCATGATTCCATGAAGGTACGTGAGGATGATACTGTGTTGCACTGTGATGCACACATGAGCTGGGCGAGGTAATCATGCTCCCACCTGTCAATGTCAGTGTCACTTCCAATCTTGGATGCTGCCAGGATGCCAGGAGCAAACTTCATGGAAGCATAATGGCCCCATCTCATGTGCTCTGTACTAGCTTCTCTTGATGAATGGAAGCAGTGCTGCTGATATGGAGTATCTGAACAATCTACATTAGGTGGTTCTCTGCAATTAGTAAAAAAGAACTTTTGATCGACGCAGTTAGCGGACTACATGGGTGCACTGACCAGGCTCTGTTTATATTACCTGTTTTCCGTTTGAGTGATGTTACTTTGCTTGAAATTTTGAGATTAAACTATTAGCTTACTATCAGGTCTGCACCATTCTAGATATCATCTTGACTTTTAACTTGTCCAAATGTGACATTGGATAACATAAATAGGAAATTTTGTCAAATTGTGAACTGTAATTAATAGCTTCACTTGAATATTGATCTGTTGTGTTATTGCAGGGAAGAGGTATGAAGTGCTCAACTTAGGAGGGAGCATAGACAAGGTATTCCACGCTTCCCATTCTCCTCCTGCAGCAAAGGAACATCCAACCTGTCATGTGTCGCTCACCAACTAATAAACAGGAATCTGACGTTGGAAAGAAGCTACTGGATATCAAAGCAAAAGCATCACGGCTCCTCTTAGAAATCAGCGAAGTATTCTAATTCTGGAGACTCTTATAGCCCTAGATCTGCCAAGCAGTCGCAATTGCTGTTTTAGTCAAACTAAAGAATTATTAACTTTGCAGTGTAAGCAGACCCTTGAGCAGGAGAGCAACATAACTGCTAGCTTCCCTGTAAGTTCAGTGTGTTTCTTAACCGTAAACATCATTCCGTTAACAAGTCATTCTCAATGTGTGTGATTTCATCCTGGTGCCTGCAGGCTGCAGTGCAGATGGATACGAAGTCCTTGGAGGAGGAATACAAAGCTCTACAAGGTGATGGAGCCGGAGAAGCTGAGTACTTCCAGTCTCTTGAAGAACGAATCACTAAAATGAAGGTGTTTTACCGATACTTTTCAGTTTGGTTGCTTCATGATTAAAGCTAATTGATTTCCTTTTTCTTCTTCTCATGGAGAAATACATATACTCCCTCCGATCCAAATTGGAAGCTGAACATCTTTCTCTGCAGGGAGTTTCTGATCCTATTAAATGCCGTTGCGGACTGGAGTACAATGTAGAACTAGGCGGGGAGTCCATGGGTGTAAGATAAACTCATATGCAGATAACCACAGGTCCAGTGGGTTTAAAGTATGTATATGCGCAGCTGCCGTAGGTACAGCATGACAACTCCTTATAGAAGTATTAAGCGTTGAGAATCGTAGCATTTACCAATGAAATGACAAACCAACAAGGAAGAAGTACAAGAAGAAAAGCTAAGTACTACTGCATAGTTTGTGAAAGCGAAATTTATAATGTAGGAAGTTGGAACTCCTTGTAGGAGCTTCATCGGACGGCGTATTTCGTTTTCTTTTTCACACTTCTTACTTTCATTTGTGGTGCAGACCAGAGTGCATTCATCGTGTGAACAGTTTATGTTTCATTGGTCTACAAATGAAAATGGGCATGTGGCTTTGGTCCATCTTTTTTTTTTGAGAGTACGTGGATTGCGTACCATAACTTTATAGAAGACAAAAAAAAATTATACTCCCTCCGATCCATATTAATTGGCGCACACTTAGTACTCCCTCCGCTTTAGTGATCTAAAGCGCTCTTATATTTCTTTACGGAGTGTGTGTCAATTAATATGGATTGGAGGGAGTACAAGAGAGGATACAACTAGATCACAGAAACCCACTCCAATTCCTATCAAGCGAGCTCACTACTTGCAGAAATGCTGAACTCCTCTAGCTCCGCCCTAACCCATATGCGAAGCTAATCAAAGATGTGAGAGACAAGTTCAGGGGCGTTCCTAATAGGCTTTGGTCCATCTAAGTCTCACTTTAAATGGGGTATAGGCGCCTTCGTCGCGCCACTCTTTTCTTCAAGTCTCGAAGGCTGCTCGTAATGGAAGTATCATATATATATAGTGCCAACTAAGCAATTTTGATGAAGTGGCATAGAATCAAATGAAGAAAAAAAGGGTTGGGTATCATATCTTGATATCGTATTATAATAAATGTTATATTAGTATGTGTCATACATGATAATAAATAATGTCATATAAGATACTAATATATGATACTATGCATTACGAAGGTATTATCGTATACTAGTATCATATGTATGACTAACTTATCATACTACTCTCTACGGGCAGCCTAAAGGATACTTTTAACTTATCATACTACTCTCTACGGGCAGCTAAGGATACTTTCTTTTTGCGAGAAAAAGGATACGTATTTATTAGTCCCGATGGATATTTTGTCAGACAGTTGTACTAAGCTAGTATGTGAAATTTTGTCTACATTCTAAAAGTCGTACTAGAGCTAGTATGTGAAATTTGCCGTTGGAGGACGTCACATCAGGATACCGTTAGATCTAGAATACAAGGGGATACACGATTTAACTAGGTTTAGACTCCTAAGATAGGTAAAAGCTCTACTTTTTTTTTTTTGCGTGGTAAAGGGAGATTTCTATTGCTCAAGGGGGTAAATCAGCCAGCACCAAGTTTACAATGTCATGCATACCCGAACCCAGCCATACCGCAGTACCGCGGGGGGGGGGGGGGGGGGGGGGGGGGGGGGGGGGGTTACTCCTCAAGAGCGTGGCTAACTTTATTTTGCGAGCGACTAATAGCAGTAATAGAGATCTCCCTAGTCTCAGCATCCTTCATCCTCTTGATCTCCTCAACGAGCACGCGGTGCCTCGAACGGTCCCTTGACAAAGCGTTCAACATGTTCATGGCTTCCACACTGTCCATCTCAATGAGGATGGGCAAATCAGTACGGTGTAGGGTCAGTTCGAGCCCCTCCATGCACGCCGCCAACTCGGCTTCCAGGCCATTATCGCATGTGCGATTTTCCCTGCAGACAGTTAAAATGATACCTCCTTGGTCTGACCGCAAGACCATGCCTCCGCCAGCTGCTCGTGTTGCCGGTACATAGCTGCCATCAACGTTCAATTTTGTCCATCCGGCTGGAGGTAACGCCCACCCCACTTCCACCTTCTGTTGTACTCGCTGTTGTGGCGCCAAAGCTCCCACCTGAACCACCATCTTCCCTTTCTCCATGTTACCTTGGGGCCATTGGTGGATGCACAGCAAGGAATTGATGTAGCCTTGTAAAAATCTGCGTGATGCTTCTGTTGGGGGTGGGGGCTTGCCATGCGTAATTTCATTCTGCACATGCCACACACGCCACATGGTCACGAGGACGATCATACGTGTAGTCTCAGATAGAGGCTCCAGTAAAGAGAACAACCATTCTGGACCGGTGTTGATGATGTCCTCCACCTTGGGGATGGGCCAGTCACGCGCCATAGCACGCCACAACTCTTTCGCCAGGGGGCGTCTGCACATAGCATGGAGGCCATCCTCTCGTTCCACACCACAAAGGGGACACACGTCAGAGAGTTCTAGGTGACGAGAGAATTTATTTGCCCAAGTAGCGAGCGAGTTGGAAACCAGCCTCCACGCAAAGATGCGTACCTTTGGGGGAGCAGGGCACACCCCATATAATCTTCCAGATGGCGCGATGACCATCCGGTGCCCTGCTTGTTGCGGTCGCCAATGGACGCTCACGCTCGACCATGGCGAGGCGGTATGCAGAGCGAACGGTGAAGATACCATTCTTCTCTGGAGCCCATGCAATGACGGCGTCGGTGATGCGGGGTGACGTGCGGATGCTGGTGATGGTCACGATGTCTGCCGGGAGGAAATACTGTCGCAGCACATCCGTACGCCAGGCGCCGGACTCGTCCAGGAGCTCTGAGACCCGCCGAAGACGGCAAGTCCCCTGCCGCGTGATCGGCTGGCCCGTAGGTTCCGTAGGGAGCCAACGGTCACGCCAAATGTGAATGTTCCGGCCATCGCCGACGCGCCATACAATCCCCTTCTTGAGGAGCTCGAGGCCATACTGAATGGCCTGCCACGTGGGAGAAGCGTTCCCAGAGAAGACCGTGTCCTCAAGTCGACCGTCTGGGTAATATCTGGCTTTGAGAACCTGCGCACACAAACTGTTAGGATTAGAAAGAGCCGCCACGCCTACCGTGCCAATAAGGCTTAGTTAAAAAGACGAAAGTCTCTAAAACCCAAGCCGCCCTTCATCTTATGTGCAAGAATATTCGGCCAGGCCGTCCAATGCGTCTTCCTTTTACCCTCCGACGAACCCCACCAGAAGTTCCGCACCATCCTGTTGAGGTCATCGCACACTGACATTGGGAATTTAAAACCCCCTCATAATATACGTTGGGATCGCATGTGCAACAGCCTTGGTCATAATCTCCTTGCCCGCCAGTGACAACGTATCTCCCCATGCGATGATCCGCTTGAGAAGCCTCGACTGCAAATTCTGAAATTTCCTCCTAGACATCCGGCCATCCGGGGTAGGTAGGCCCAAATATTTTTCCTCAAAAGTGACAAGGCTAACGTGCAGCACCGAACGAACCTTCTCTTGATTGTTCTCAGTACATGATTTGCCAAACAGTACGTTGCACTTGGTCGGGTTAATACACTGCCCCGTTGCTTTCTCATACGTATTGAGTAACTCATGCACCTTCCTAGCTTTCTCCTCCTCTGCATTGAAAAACAAAAGAGTGTCGTCCGCAAACAGCAAGTGGGAGACACCCAGTGCCGCCTGCACACCTTTAGGGGGGTGAAGTCGCCCCTATCTTCTCCATCCTTCAGCAACGCCGGAAGTCCGTCAGCCACAAAAAGGAGCAAAAACGGGGAGAGAGGATCACCTTGCCGAAGCCCACGCGTCGGTGCAAACAAATCCAAGAGGGTCCCATTAAATTTAACTGTATATCTCACCGAGGTGACGCAAGTCATAATCCAGTCCACCCACCGGCGAGCAAAACCCATCTTTTGCATCGTTCGCTTCAAGAAGGTCCAGTCTACCTTGTCATAAGCTTTGGACAGATCCAATTTGTATGCACAAAAACTCTTTTCCGGGTCCTTTTCCTGCTGAATATGATGTATACACTCAAAAGCAACTGGAGCATTATCAGTAGTCATTCGTCCAGGAACAAAAGCACTATGAGCTGGTGAAATAATGCCATCCAATAAAGGCCTCAACCGATTAACCAGGCATTTCGCAGCTACCTTGTAAATGACATTGCACAAACTGATAGGTCTGAATTTGGTGAGTTTTTCTGGGTTATCTACCTTAGGGATGAGAACAATGGATGTGTTGTTCACCCTATCCGGCATTACCCCTGTCCTGAAAAATTCTTTCACACCGCTGATTACCTGCTCTCGCATGACCGCCCAATTCCTCTGAAAAAGTGAGCTGGAAACCCATCTGGCCCGGGGGCTTTGAGCGGCCCTATCTGGAACAGTGCGTCTGCTATTTCCTTGTCCATGAACTCTGCACACAACTGAACATTCATGTCATTAGTGACTCTTGTATTAATCAAATCAACAACCGGATCAGCACATAATGATGTATCGGCGGTAAACAGTGTGGCGAAATAGGAAGTCGCCATAGCGGCCATGGACTCATGGTCCTTGTGGGTAACGCCAGCATCATCCACTAGTGCTTTAATGCGATTTTTTCGTGCCCTCCAGACTGCCTTCCGGTGAAAGAACTGAGTGTTTCGGTCTCCTTTACGCAGCCAAGCAATGCGAGACCTCTGCATCCACAACATTTCTTCACGGTACAGCAGTTCGTTTAACCGATCATTGGCCTCCCTTATCTCTTTATGGTCTGCATTCATAGACATAAGCTCCTCAAGGCAAGAACGAGATTTATTAATTTCTTTGATCACATTACCGAACTTTTTGTGGCTCCAATCCTGCAGCCTCTTCATCATGTTGTTTAGACCCTCCG
The DNA here is from genome assembly GCA_039707655.1 of Elymus sibiricus. Lineage (NCBI taxonomy): Eukaryota > Viridiplantae > Streptophyta > Magnoliopsida > Poales > Poaceae > Elymus > Elymus sibiricus. Next base: position 240,747,544 of record CM077676.1, read on the forward strand.
CAATATCGCCCAAATGTAGCATGGAGCCCAGCTCCGTCCATGTGTTCATGGTGACCTCCGGGAGAGATGGGTCCCTCTCCCACATCACCTTGTATTGGCGACATCGCCTACCAGTCGCCATTACGGCCTCCTCTTGGGCGCACTTGAGGAGGATGGCGCGGTGGTCTGAGCTTGGAGCCACCAGGTGCTCCACCTTGGCCTCCGCAAAGGCGTCTTGCCAGGCATTGTTAGCCATGGCACGGTCTAGCCGGACCTTAACATTGGCCCTCCCACTTCTCCGGTTATCGTAAGTGTACGGGGGTCCTGCAAAACCAAGATCACCGAGGCCACAAATTTCCAAAACATCATGAAAATCGATCATCTGACCTGCCGCATGAGGTGTTTCGGAGAAGTGTTCGAAGCTCCACATGGCTTCGTTGAAGTCTCCAATAACCATCCATGGCATATCAGCCCGCTGTTGGAGATCACGGAGGAGGGACCACATGTGATGATGGTCCTCCGTCCGCGACTCACCGTAGACGCAAGTGAGCCTCCAGGGTGGCTCACCCGCCGTAGCAGTCACATACGCATCAATATATTGTTCATTTATTTCTTTTACATCCAGACTCAAAGACTCATGCCAATACAAGGCTAGACCTTCACTAAGACCAACACTATCAATACCACCAAAACCACTCAAACCTAACCGAGCACGATATCTTTGCATTTTATTTCTAGACTACCTAGTCACACAAAGAAAAACGATACAAGGGGAGTGAGTCTTTGCTAGACTCACGAGATCACGAACTGTCTGAGGGTTCCCCCCCCCCCTCGGCAGTTCCAACTGAGGATATTCAGCCCCGTCAGGTCACCGACGGCCCCATGGTCGGCTGCCTCCATAGTGTTGATCCTACCATGCATCTCCTGGTCATGGGCATCGCCTCCTCTCCCAACGTGCTCGTCTTCCTGGATCGCCTCCGTTCTGCGTTTTTTAGGAGTACCTGAAAGCAACGGTTCAACCGAAATAGCCGTGTTAGAGTACACCACCATGGCCTTAGTTTCACCCAGCCTGGAACCAATAGCATGATCATCTCCTACATTACGCTTGCCCAGCGATGAGAGATCATCGGACAAGTCAGCATCTTCCATCCTCACTTCCTGAGATAGATTCCTCAAAGCCGGGATAAGATCCAAGCTCCTCGGCTGCGACTCCGCCATGTCATTAGCAGGCGTGCTGACAGTTTGAGGTTGACGCTCTATAGCAGATAGTTCCTTCTCCTCCCTCATGCTCCCACGACTGTCCATCTTACCCATTTGCTCAGCAAGCAGTTCATCAATAGCTAGATTCCCTTGGTTGTGTTCTGCATTCTCCCGCCGAGTCGAGGCCGCACCCTCACGCCGAGGTCCATGGCTACCCCGACGACGCACCGAGCTGGTGCTGCTGCTGGACGAGAAGTCCAGCCCGCGGTCGGCTGTGGGGTTCTCCTTTGCACGCACAGTCCCCTTCTGCTGCATGAACCGCCTAGGTGGCGAACATCTGAGCTTGCCGATGTACTTTCCGCTGGGGACGCCTCCCTTTAGCTTCCTCCGACATGACTTATCCTAATGGCCTAGGTAACCACAAGTATAGCAGATGTGCGGCAGTTTTTCGTACTGAATATTGAACTCCATCTTAGTTTTCTTGTCCTTCACCTTTGTAGTCATGGCTGCTGATGTCTCCAGCGCCTTGTACACTGGGAGTGCAACCCTCACGTGTACATAGTTACCCATGTTTACTCCCTGACAGAGGTACATTTGCAGAATCGTGCCCAGATTAACGCACAGAGCCTTCACAACCGCCTCCGTTCTCAGATTCATAGGAACGTCAAGGATGCGAACCTAGATTCTGATAGTATCCAACTTGTATTCTGACACTTTCCTCATCCCATCATAGGCTTCGATGATCAAGGGGTCATGTTCATACTGCCAAGGGCCACCCCTCAAGATTCGCGTCATATCAGCCTCACAACCAAAATGAACTAGGTATTTTATTATCACCTTGGTAGCTATAGTCCATGTCCTCCTTTAGCCTCCATCCTTCTTCAATGTTTTCAAACAGCGCCCTTGGCGTAGGCCATTCCAGCGAGTAAACAAGCATGACAACAGTCCATGGGTGTTCCTGTTTTTGGAGGACTCCCTCCTCTTCCAGGTCAACTTCAACTAGTACAGCTTCGTCTTCTACATCCTCACCATCCCTGAAATCCTTCGAACCCTGGACCACAGGCCTCTCCTTCTCCTTGGACGTTGACGGCATGTCAGAAGCACCCAGCTTCTTCATCTGATTCAAGATCGCGAGCGACTTCACACGCGGGTTCGTTGCCACGAGGACCTCAGATCCCCCATCAGCAGGCTTCGGGTGGGCAGCAACCGCAGAGGGTGCCCCATAATCACCCCCACCGACCTCTGGGTTCACCTCGGTCTCCGGCGGCACCATGCCCACGGGTTGCATAGCCGATGACATCACGGTGGGATCGGACTTGCTCGGCAGCTCGGTTCCAGGAGGGAGGCGATCTGGTGGTTTGCTAGGTTTCCGGTGGCTCTCCGCCCCAACCCTATGGCGCTTAATATATGCAGGTTCCTTTGGTTTCTTGCGCGAGGGATCAGCGATCCCTAGATCTTCCGAGAATCATGGCCTTCCTGGACTTCTCTCGAACTTGGACTCCTGTTGGGACACAGCGGGATCGCGGCCACAGGGGCCAGTCGATCTGGTGGCGGATAGGGCCGCCGCAGTTCCGTCGTCCTGCCAAGGCTGGGACGCGGAGAAAAGGCCACCCGCGGCGGGCACGACGTCCGGCGGCGGTCGCTGCATGGTAGTCGCCTCACGATCGCCCTGGGAGCAAAACCCTAGATCGCCCACAGAGGGTTTGGTTCAGTCTTTCTATTTTTTTGGGGGGTTGGATATTAGAGGTGCCGGTCAGCCCGGGCGTTTGAGGCCCATTTGGGGCGCCTGTCTGGGTCAAATTTTCACGACCAGTCAGTGACCGGGTCGTCTGCCCGGGCGTTTGAGGTGGGTTTGGGGCGTCCGGCTGTACATGCTGGGTGTTAGCCCATCACATAGTTGACAATGGTACCGATAGGCCAAATAAGGACTGGGCAACACCGCCTAGTGTGAGTACATTCAATGCCCTAGCCAATGGTGTCACGCTGCGTAGATAGCCACGGCCATGCTGGTCGTTGCATGATTGAGCGGCGCGCCATTGCCTCGGATGAGTTTCCTGCCCGAAACGATACGAGAATAATGAAACCAAGTGAGCCGGCCAGAACATGGACGCGAACAATCGTCGAGCAGCAACCCGACAACCACCCGGGGAGGGGAACCGAGTCCAAAAACATGTCGGTCGGCCAGGCTCGAAGACCTCGATCGGCGGGATATCCAGGTTCGGTCCAAGATACATGCGTGGGTCGTCCTGCATGCGCACGCATGGACAGGCAGTCTACACGCATGACGGCCGCCTCTGCTCAGTGGCCCAAACATCATACGCCTCCGCACAAGCGGACGAATATGGCACACGCATGTCGAGTCCAACGGGAGGCATGCGACAGTCTATGAAGATCCAGTATCCGAGCATGTGCAAATAAGGACGGCTGGCCAAGCCCCTCAAAACTCCACACGATAAGGCCGGGCCGGGTCAATGTCACTTGTCCCATGCTACAGTGCTCTCGTATGTGTTGGGAAACGTAGTAGGAAAAAAAATTCGGCCTACGAACACCCAGGAACAATATGAAGGTGCATTAGGGGATTGGATCATGATCGTTACCCACTCCGAGTATGTAGCGGAAGCAGATGAGTCGGTGTAGATCGTACTTGGAGTCCCTCGTTCCGCCGATGAATGATCCCGTGAACCGCCCTCGAACGATCCCTCGAACCAAAGACCGAAAGCACGGCCTCTCTACAGTTTGCAAGCGTACGGTCTTCACGATTCGGCAGCGTTTCGCCGTCCAGAACTAATCGCCGCCGGAGAATTAGAGGAGAATATTAGAGCCACTCGGGGCTACTAATTATGAGGATTAGAGGAACTAGAACTAGGTCTAATTATCTCAATTAGAACTAGTAGTATTGGGCTAGAGGAGGCACCTAAAACTTGTGTTTAGAAAAAGGCCAATACCTCCACTATATATAGGTTAGAGAGGAAGAGAGGGGCAGCCACCAAGGAGGGAAAGTCCCTCCTTGGGGTGCTGGCCAAGGGGGAGGAGTTGGACTCCCTCTCCACTCCAATTATTATATATAACTAGCAAATATGCCCGTGCGTTGCAACGGGTGAAAAATTATTATCCCCGCATGGCCGCATCCTCCTACTAAATGAACACGTTGTCAAGACTCAAGAATAGCTATAGAGATGTGGTAGAGATAAAAAAAAGTTTGAAATTATATACTAAAATGAGATAAGGACTTTTAAAAGGCAATCGAGACTAAAAGGGCTACGATGTTAACATGGCCTAATTTCATAAAAGCATCCACGGTAGTCATTTTTGGTCCTATAAAGGCAGCCTCCATACACTTCAAGCATCAGAGTCGTTGTCTCCAAGCTTGATGTCCCTCTAGCCTTAAAGTACATCTCCAACAAATGAAAAAATTAAAATTAATTGGTCTCACATATGAGAAAGCGTTGTAGCTGGTGATGTTTATTAATGGATCAATTAGAAGCAAGCCGATCCAAGACAGTCGAACAACACAAAATGATGAGTCAAAAAAGTGAAATCACTGTTTGAAAGTTAATTTAAATGAAAAATTAAGAACAAACCAATATTTAAGAAAGAATTCCAATGCAATTAAGGGTTCGTCTCTGGTAAACCTTTTTTTTGGACACCGTTTCAGGTGAGCTACCAACGTGTGAGACGTGATGAGGCTAATTTGATGCGTGCTCATATGCCTGATTGATTATTGGAATGACAACCAGATTTTTTTCTGTTTCAGATCAGCCATGACATACATGTATGTGATGTTCGGATCGGCCATAGGTGAGTCAGCAGCAGCATGTAGAGCTCCTTTTAAGGAGTGCTAGCCAGGGGCTGCAAAAATCCCTTCGACGCCACTTTGCTCTGCTTCATGTGGACTTCTCTCTCCCTCACGCCTCCCTCTCCATCTTGCTCCGTCCGTCGAGCCGCCCCCGCTGCTCAACTTGTCTCTCCCTCAGGCCTCCCTCTCCATCTTGTTCCTCTAACCGCGCTGGCAGCCGTTGACCTTTGCCCCCTGCTCGCCCGCTGCCGCAGCAGCACATCCGCCTCGCTGCATCACCGGCCTCCGCCGGAGCTCGCCATCTGGACACCAATCCCTCTTTTTGCCCTCTACTTGTTTGATTTCCAAGGTTGCTTGTTGATTTCCTAAGCAACATGTATATAAACTGGTCTGATTCGATCTAATGAAGCGAGGTGGGACTATTTTAAGGATGCACGATCGTGGAAGGGCTGATCAAACTTTCGCAACCAGGATAGACGAACGAATCGTTGATCGATACTGGCTGCGTGATGGCGACAAGCGCGGTAAGGTCGGCGTTGAGCGCGAGGCCGCGGGCCGGGCCGCCAGGGACAGTCAGCTCGTCCACGTACCCGGCGTTCAGGGACGCATCCGTCACCCGGAGCTTCGGCGGTTGCGGGCGGTAGACGAGGTACATGGTGAGCACGGCCACGCCGATGACGACCACCGCCAGCCAGAACAGGATGCAGCAGAGGGTGAAACAGAAGGCCAGTGTTGTTGCCACGCCCTTCTCCCTCACTCACCGGAGCTCTACCCCTCTCTCTCTCTCTGCACTCGAGGAAGAAGAGAACTGGAGGAAGAAGGACACAGGGACACAAGTGTTTTCCGGCGCACGTACGCCACCCGCCGCACGAACGGCGTTTTTTTTTTCTGAGCACGAACTCAGTCCAGCTGCCTCGGCAATACACAGGGGTGGGGGAGTCTTATACGCCTGCGCACATACGCCAGGCCGTGCCCACTCAATCCACTCGCCACGTCCCGCAGATCCTGGCTCGCGCACCCGCCGCGCTCCTACGCGCACGACGCGGCCACTCCCATCGCGGGCGACGCGGTCACACCTCCTGGCTGCTCGCCAACCAGCTCACACACACGCGCACGTACACGTGCTGCTACACACACACACTCACGCAGCTACGGCCCTGACTATGCCCGGCTCGTCTGGCACACGCACGCACGAGCGCCCGACGCGCCCTGGCCGAGCCACGGCTTATTCGTCTAACATTCACCCCCCTAAGCCATGGCTCAGAGGAGTCCACCGTCGTCAACGCCGGCGTCCGCCATCAGCGCGCGCTCCGCCGCCGGCTCCCTCCGCAGCTGGGGGCAATCCCTCTTGAAGTGGCCGCGCTCGCCGCACTTGTAGCAGCGGCCGCGCCGGTTCCCGCCGCTGTTCGACGCCACGCTCTTGCCGTCGTCGTCGTCGTCGTCCCGAGCACCGCCGTGTCGACGCTCCCGCGCTGCCCACTGCGCCGCCGTCATGAGCAGCTGCTCACCGCCGCGCTCGCTGCCATCTTGACCACGGCACCGCACCCGCTCTTAAAACGCTCGCAGCCGCCCGAGCGCCTCGTCGAACGCCATGGTCGCCGTGTCGTAGAACTGCTCGATGCCGGCGACGACGGGCAACAGCCGATCCGGGACGGTATCCAGCAGCTTCTTCACGAGCGCCGCGTCGCCCAGCGTCTCCCCTAGGCTCGCGAACCGCGCCGTCATCCCTGCCAGCCTCCCGGCGTACGCGTCTAGCGCCTCGCCGTCCGCCATCTTCAGGCGGTCAAAGTCCCCGCGCAGCGTCGCCAGCCTCGCCACGCGGACCCGATCGGCACCGACGAACCTCACCTTCAGGGAGTCCCATACCTCCCTGGCGGTGAGCTTCGTCGCCACCTGCAGCAACACATCCTCCGGCAGCGCTCCGAGGAGCATCGCGCGCGCCGCCTTGTCCTTCTTGGCATTCACCGCCGCGTCGCCCGGCGCCACCGCCTCCCATACGGTGTGGACGTCGAGGATCGCCTGTGCCTTGATCGCCCACACGGTGTAGTTGTCCGGCTTGAGCATCGGCATCGCCATTGACACCGATCCGCCCGCGTCGCCGCCGTGTGGCATGATCGCCATTCCCGCCGGCGAGCTCCCGAACCGAGGCTCTGATGCCAATTGTTGTTGCCACGCCCTTCTCCCTCACTCACCGGAGCTCTACCCCTCTCTCTCTCTCTCTGCACTCGAGGAAGAAGAGGACTGGAGGAAGAAGAAGGACACAGGGACACAAGTGTTTTCCGGCGCACGTACGCCACCCGCCGCACGAACGGCGTTCTTTTTTTCTGAGCACGAACTCAGTCCAGCTGCCTCGGCAATACACAGGGGTGGGGGAGTCTTATACGCCTGCGCACATACGCCAGGCCGTGCCCACTCAACCCACTCGCCACGTCCCGCAGATCCTGGCTCGCGCACCCGCCGCGCTCCTACGCGCACGACGCGGCCACTCCCATCGCGGGCGACGCGGTCACACCTCCTGGCTTCTCGCCAACCAGCTCACACACACGCGCACGTACACGTGCTGCTACACACACACACTCACGCAGCTACGGCCCTGACTATGCCCGGCTCGTCTGGCACACGCACGCACGCGCGCCCGACGCGCCCTGGCCGAGCCACGGCTTATTCGTCTAACAGCCAGCAGCTGCCTGCGCTTTGCCTCCAGCGAGAGGAAGTCCGGGGAGCCTTTCCGGAGTCCTCCTCCCCGGCGTCCAGTGGGATGTCTTGGCGGCGTTTGCGACGTCGACCCCTGGTGATCATGGTGCTGGTGCTGCTGCGGGCTCCCGTTGCTCGACACCGGCGCGGCCACTTGGTAAGGCGCGCCGCCTTCGTCTGGCTTGATCGTGGTGATGCGCTCGACCCTCGTGGTGTTCGTCATGAAGCCACCGTTGCCGGTCGGGCGCGGGCCCATCCACGGCGCCTGGATTGGCCCCGGGAACCTCGTCCTCTGCTCTCCTGGGACGCGCTCGTACCTGTACCGTGGCTCGTCGACCGCCATCGGCGGCAGCGGCGCTGGCAGTGGCTGCGCATGCCTCTGCCACGGCGCCACGTAGTACGGCCTGGTGGATGCCGGCCGCAGCGCCTCCGGTTTGTCGACTTCCTCGATGCCGTCGTGGCTCGGCCCACCGGGGAAGCGCTCGTCGCCAGGATGAGGATGCATCTACGCCTCTCTCGTTCCGGGCTGCCGATAGGAGACGTACTGCCGAAAAACCGAATCGTTTTTTAACTTGCAAACCGAATCGTTTTTTAACTTATGGGTGGCATTGGTGGGTAATTCTCGCCAACTTCGAGGGTAATTTGGATGACGGTGACCCGACGGAAGCAATGCGTGCTTTATTAGTAGGTATAGGTATAGATTTAACATCACCGGAAACATTTTTCCACCTATATATTAATTATCGGGAATACCCGCTATTGCCCGATAAACTCCAAAACCCTTCCGGCGACCCCGAAACGCTTCCGGTTCCTCTCGGAACTATTCCGAATATTAACGAAACTATTTCATAAATAAATCCTCGATACTCCCGTCCTACTCAGCAGATCATGATTACTTTAAGCTTGTGACCCAGTAGGTTCGGTAAACCATAGACATGAACGAAACACCGTCGTTCAATGATCGATAGCGGAACCGTGGACGTCCATATCGATCCCTATGATTACACGAATGATATTCGAGTGAACCTTTTGGTTATCATGTGATGTTCCCTTTGCTTCGTGATACTTTACAAAACCCGAGGTGAGATATATCTGTATCGTCTTGAGTCATGCACATGCTCACTATACCGGTCTCCTCGTTACCGGTTTTGTTCTTCTTTCTAGTTGTCGTGTTTTGGCATCCCCGTTACATATTCACCTATGTCTGGCCAGACAATGATGGATGCCTTCACACTGAGAGGGCCCTAAGAATATCTCTCCATCGTCAGAGGAGCAAAATTCCACTCTCGAGCTATCCCTTGTCAAACTTTCGATGAACCTGTAAGCTGTCGTTATGATCACCAAGTTACTGATGACGTTTGAGCAACCCCAAAGCTCATCGTACGGTAAGAAGTGACTGCGATACTCTCATGGTCTAAGGAACTAAAATCACAAGTTAATACTCCGTGTCATAGCAATTGACTTATGACGATATTATCTCAAAGTATAACAAACAGGTTTGGGTTGATTCAATATGATCGTTCTTCTAACGTCATACTCTCAATGTTGTTTTGAGACTATTGTTACACTTAACTATATCTCAAGATCCGGAAAACATGATCACCAACAACACTTGAGCTAGTCTTAGAGGCGGGACTAGGAATCTTATTTTATCGTTTATCATTCTACACGTGCATATGAGTTTTCCACTGAATCGCTTATTCTAGGATCATAGCAGTTATAGCATAGAATATAAACTCTAAACTATGAACACGAAAATATAATAATACAATATTATTGCCTCTAGGGCATACTTCCAACAGACTCCCACTTGCACTAGAGTCAATAATCTAGTTGCATGCTTTCTTTAACACCAATGGCTATCTGGTGTTGTTTCATGCTTTACTTGTGCTATAGTCTTTGTCAATGGTTCTGTCACATACAAATTCTTTGTGAACCTTGCTTTTGTCATGTCTATTTTATGTGAGTTTTAAACTCCTTTTGCTTCGAACAATGACCCTATTATTCATAATATAGTTAATTAGTTTCGTTGCACTTAGGATCATCAAATTAGATATTCTTATCCTATCTCTATCAAGACACATCATGATTCAGACAGACATTGTATCTTATCAGGATACTTCTTGATTCAGAAATTTTACTTTGAAGCGTCTCAAGCCTCAATATACAATTTTCTTTTGTTATATAATCCACAATATCATTCATGTTTGAAATCATTCAAACTATTTATTCTAGCATAGCCCAATAGTTATCTCAAAATAGTCATGAAGTTGTTGTACGTACAACAATTTCTTCATCTCCTCCATAGACAAAACATGTCTTTTTGTCCTTCTGAGGTACTTAATGATTTTATTAACTGCCCAGTGAACCATCCCGGGATCACTGCTAATACCACTTAGTATATCGGAAACATTCATATTTTGTACATATCATGGTTCCTATGATGAGTTCAACTGATAGCATATTTTGAACTCCAATCATCTACTTATGCTCATCAACTGTCCTAGGACATTGATTTGCTAAGTGTTACACCATGACAATTGGGAGGAATTACTTTCACCATTCTCCATTTTGAACTTCTTTGAAACCTTGTCAATGTACATACTCTGGTTTTAGCACAATTGGATATATTGATCTATCTCCATAGAACTTGGTATCCAATAAGCTGTTTTACCTAATTCTTTCATCATAATACTCTTTTCGATGAACCCTTTTATTATGCTAAGAAACTTTATATTATTTCCAACAATATGTCATCCACATATTGGTTTTTAGAAATGTCATACAGATCCCACTAAACTTCATAAGTCTCATCATTCTAATGAGGTTAAACTATTTAACCATTTCATCAAAATGTTAATTCCAGCTCCTTTTGATGCTTTGCTTCAAACCATAGATTTGTTTCTTTGAAGCTTATAATCATTTACCCATTTTTGCTATCATTTTCCGTACAGACTTTTAGCATTGCTTCTGGTGAAAATGGTTCATATAATCGATTCTCACAATCTTGCAAAATTCACTAGCAACTAACCTTGCTACATGGATAGTAAAATTTCTATCAGCATCTCTTCCTTGAATAATCAATCAAGTTCCAAGCTTGAGGAAATTCATCCTGGATTATATAGCTTTAAGTCATTCTTATGAGCTGGGCGCCGCCATCGCTTCCCTGTAGCGCGCAGGTTTATCTTCTACTAAGACAAACTCTTACCTACGTAGTTTTAGTTACAGCCTTGACTCGGAGTTTCTGCAGCTGGTGTAGTAACCCTTTCCGGATTAGTTGTACAGAAAATTTCCGGAACAAATTCCGTTTTAATTGATTCTGTTTATATCCATCGAAGATTCTGTAATCTTGTCAAGCTGTATTATCCTCCCACTTACTCCTTTTGCGAGAAACTTTTCTCAAGAAAGTGTCCATACTCTGTGACAAACACTTTTGTCTCCGAACTTTTGTAAGAGGAATAATCTACGGGATAGTATTCGTCTAGGTTGTTCACTCCATAACTCATATGGTGTATTTTAGCCAGACATTTAGACGGTGCTTCCTTTAGTGTATTTGCTGTGTAAATATATAACCCCAAAATAATTACAAGTGGATCGGTAATTATGAAATAATTCATAATCATTTATTTTGGTAAACCCATGACAAAAATAACCTTTTATATTTTGTAATGATGATACTTATCTTCATCCTAAATTCCTTTGAACATTTCAAAATTTTCAGACCTTTTTGTTGCACCAAGTAAATCATATTTACTCAAATTATCAGTGAAATTTATGAAATATAATTCTTCACCGCGCCCTGGTATGATCATTGAACCATATACATCACTATGTATTATTCAATGATTTTACCCTTTCGATCAAAACAATTTTAAGCGACGTATTAGTCATCGAATAATTTCTTGTATATGTCAAATGATTCAATAATCAAAAGACTCTAATACTTCATCTCAATGAAGTTATGCATCAATTATTTTGATGTGACCAACATTGCGGTGCCATAAGTAAATAGTATTTATCAGTCTTCTTAAGACTTTTAGCATTTTTAATGTTATACAAAATCTTCAAGATAACGAATAAACCATCAATAATAGAGGTAAATTCAAAACATATTCTTATAATAACTTGAACAACCATTGTTTAAAACTTATAAGAATATCCATCCCATAACCCAAAAGGTAATGTCTTACATAACTTATGATCGAAATAACTATTATTCGGCTCTAGGATAAATCTTAAAGATAAACTAAAGACATGACTTTGACGGCTTGATCAGCGATCCCGTCACCATTCCCGACTTGTATCATGACTTCATTCCTTCTCAACTTGTGAGCTTTCTGTAGTCCCAGTGTCGGTTTGCAAACAAGAGCAACCAATCAGTATCAAATACCCATGACTTTACAGAATTTAACAAGGATAATAACATTAACTTTGTATAACTTTTATACCTTTACCGGAAGAACCATTCTTCTTATCCGCCAAGTACTTCTTGCAGTTGCGCTTCCAGTGTCCCTTCTGCTTGTAGTAGAAACATTCAGTCTCCTTAGTGGCCCCGCCCTTGTTTCTCTTCTGTGACACGGTCTTACCGGATCCTAAAGATTTCTTCTTGGACTTGCCCTTCTTCTTGAAACTGGCGGTCTTATTGACCATCAACACTTGTTTGTTCTTCTGCATTCCAGTCTCTGCAGTCTTGAGCATAGCAAACAACTCATTTGCACTTTTCTCCATCCCATTAATGTTGTAATTCATGATAAAACCATCGTAAGATGGGGGGAGTGAAGCAAGCACAATATCTGTACCGAGTGTTGGAGGAATTCCAAATTCCAGAGCAGCAAGCCTATCAACATAGCCAGCTAGCTTCACTATATGCTCACTCATCTAGGAACCTTCTACCATCTTGCACTCAGTCAAGGCCTTAGTTATTTCAAAACGTTCGGTCCTTGCCTGCTTCTTCTACAGAGCATCCAGTGACCCAATGATAAATTGAGTACTTGATCATTCAAAACGTTTCTATAGTTCAGGATCCATGCAAGTCAACATGAGGCACTGGACTGACTCATAATCATCAATACGAGTAGTGAAAGCATCTACAACTTCTTGTGGTGCATCCTTTGCAGGTGGATCACCCAGGGGCTGATCCAGCACATACTCCTTCTTAGCACTCCCGAGGACAAATCTCAGGTTCCGGATCCAATCCGCATAGTTTCCATCATTTGCAGCCAACTTTTCTTTCTTTAACATAGGGGCTAAGTTGAACATATTGCGAGCCATTGATCTACAATGATAAACACAAGATTTACTTTAGACATTGTTCATAATTATGTTGCACTAGTGTTTAAACAAATTTTAATATAAACACTTCCACTCAAATCAATATCTCTCATAATTGAAAGTGGGTGATTCAAGACCCTGATCTCGTTCACAATCATTGATGTGGACATCACTGATGACGTGAATTTCAATCGGTAGGCAATCTTTTTCATCTTGTTCATCTTTCAATGCTTCATGCTCCGAGCTCAGAATGATTCTTCCAGAACTTCAAGACAACCGAGTGCTATCTGCTTGCTTGGTTTGACCTCGCCCGCCTTACACTTCACGATCAGTTTGTACTCATGTGGACATGACGTACTTCGGAAAGCCACATGTTATAGACGGTTGCAACACTGGGGAGAGCACTTTTTAACTTGATATTTTCAGTGAGAGATCACCCTAATAATTTTCTACTGCGTAATCAAAGCGTGCAAACAATAAAGGGATAAACATCACAAGCAATTCATAATAGCATGATGTGATATAGCCCTTGGCGCTGAGAACATCTCCATGGTCCTCCGTGCTCTTCATGAAAGTACTCCGGGACGGTGTCGTAGCCATCATCATGTTCTCCTGCGCCTGGCGAAGCCACCTTGCTCCGTGTCCTCCGTAGCATGCCTGTCACTCCGTCGATAAATAAAAATAATGAGTTCCGACACGCAGGTCGTATAAGTGAAAATCTCTTGGCTCCAGCCATCATGCCGTACTATGATGCGCAGGCCACTTAACGTTACATTATATAACCATCTCATACATAAACTTATTATCATGATGAAGGCTATACCACATCACATGCAATCCCGCAAAACCAAGTTAGACGTCATCTAATCGATTTTAGCAAATTTTAATTAAGTGGCTGCTAAGGTTTACGGACAACACTAGCTACCTACATCCACAAACAAAGGTGATAATCCTTGTTGCTTGATTAACTTTCGGGGTGTGTGAGGGAAGAGACTTAATTAAAAATCTCTAGCCCCACACTAAACTTCGTCAATACACGTGACCCCCTAGAAGATCGAACATCTTCGTTGCCCTCTCGTGATTGCGACGGTTCACTATTCTTGACTATGATGCAGCCCAAAGAACTGTTAGCAGATCGTCGACAGCCAGAGCCGATCGATTGTCAGAACTTTGTGAAAAGCTACACCATGCCGTCAATGAACTGAACTGAAGCAACACTCCCGGGAAGCATAGCAAGAAACTCAGCCCTCAGATCCACATGTGATCTAGATCGCAACCTACACCTACTCATAAAACCGCTCATGATGCCACTGTTGGGAAACGTAGTAGAAAACAAAAAAATCAGCCTATGAACACCTAGGAACAATATGAAGGTGCATTAGGGGATTGAATCATGATCGTTACCAACTCTGAGTATGTAGCAGAAGGAGACGAGTCGGTGTAGATCGTACTTGGAGTCCCTCGTACCGCCGATGAACGATCCCGCGAACCGCCCTCAAACCAAAGACCGAAAGCACGGCCTCTCTACAATTTGCAAGAGTACGGTCTTCACGATCCGGCAGCGCTTCGCCGTCCAGAACTAATCATCGCCGGAGAATTAGAGGAGAAGATTAAAGCCACTCGAGGCTTCTAATTATGTGGATTAGATGAACTAGAACCAGCTCTAATTATCTCAATTAGAACTAGTAGTATTGGGCTAGAGGAGGCACCTAAAACTTGTGTGTAGAAAAAGGCCAATTCCTCCACTATATATATGTTAGAGGGGAAGAGAGGGGCAGCCACCAAGGAGGGAAAGTCCCTCCTTGGGGTGCCGGCCAAGGGGGAGGAGTTGGACTCCTCCACTCCAATTCGCCCCCCCCCCACAAGAAAAGGGGGGGGGGCACCTCCACTTGGGCCTTCGTGGCCCAAGTTGCCTTCCACCACTAGGCCTTTTAAGGCCCGTTGATATTTAATTAATTATAAAAGCCCTCTAACAATTACTAGAGCCTTTTATATATAATTTAACATCACCGGAAACATTTTCCACCTATATATTAATTATCAGGAATACCCGGTATTGCCCGATAAACTCTGAAACCCTTCCGGTGACCCCGAAACGCTTCCGGTTCCTCTCGGAACTATTCCGAATATTAACGAAACTATTTCATAAATAAATCCTCGATACCCCCGTCCTACTCAGCAGATCGTGATTACTTTAAGCTTGTGACCCTGTAGGTTCGGTAAACCATAGACATGAACGAAACACCTTCGTTCAATGACCGATAACGGAACCGTGGACGTCCATATCGATCCCTATGATTACACGAATGATATTCAAGTGAACCTTTTGGTTATCATGTGATGTTCCAATTGCTTCGAGATACTTTACAAAACCTGAGGTGAGATATATCGGTATCCTCTCGAGTCATGCACATGCTCACTATACCGGTCTCCTCGTTACCGGTTTTGTTCTTCTTTCTCGTTGTCATGTTCCGGCATCCCCGTGACATAGTCACATGTGTCTGGCCAGACGATGATGGATGATGTCACACCGAGAGGGCCCTAAGAATATCTCTCCATTGTCGGAGGAGCAAAATTCCACTCTCGAGCTATCCCTTGTCAAACTTTTCGATGAACCTGTAAGCTGTTGTTATGATCACCAAGTTACTGATGACCGTTTGAGCAACCCCAAAGCTCATCGTATGGTAAGAAGTGACAACGATACTGTAGGATCGAAAGTATGTCTAGAGAGGGGGGTGATTAGACTACTTGACCAAATAAAAACTTATCTTGTTCCCAATTTTAGTTGCAGGCAAGTTTTAGCAATTCTACCAAGTCAAGTAACACCCTACACATGCAAGTCTAAGAGTTGTGCAGCGGAAAGTAAAGACTTTGCATATGAATGTAAAGGAGGGGTTGGAGATATCAAATGCAATGAAGACATGAATTTTTTTCCCGTGGTTCCCATAGGTGGTGCTATCGTACATCCACGTTGACGGAGACTTCTACCCACGGAGGGTAACGGCTGTGTGAGTCCACGGAGGGCTCCACCCACGAAGGGTCCATGAAGAAGCAACCTTGTCTATTCCACCGTGGCTTATGCCTACGAAGGACTAGCCTCACTCGGGTAGATCTTCACGAAGTAGGCGATCTCCTTGCCCTTACAAACTCCTTGGTTCAAGTCCACATGATCTTGGAGGCTCCCAAGTGACACCTAACCAATCTAGGACACACCACTCTCCAAAAGGTAATAGATGTTGTTGTTGATGATGAAATCCTTGCTCTTGTGCTTCAAAAGATAGTCTCCTCAACACTCAATCACTCTCTCACAGATTTGGCTTGGGTAGGAGAAGGATTGGAGTGGAAAGCAACTTGGGGAGGCTAGAAATCAAGGTTCAAATGGTTGGATTGGAATGCCTTGATCTCAACACAAGTGTAGGTGGTTCTCTCTCAGAAAATGAATGGTGGAAGTGTAGTTTCATTCTGATGGCTCTCTTAGAGAGTAAGTGGTGGTGGAGGGGTATAAATAGGCAGCACCAAAAATCCAACCATTACAAACTTTTAGCATAACTCGGTTACACCGAAACAAAATATCGGTGAGACCGACCTGTGTAAAAGATTCGAACATTAGGCTTTTCGGTGAGACTAATCAATACAACTCGGACGGACTAATTCGTGATGACCTAAGCAAAACCTTGTTTTGGTAGTTTCGATCAATTCAACTTGGTAATTCTGAAATGGAATTGACTGGGTACAGAAACTTGGTCACTGCACTTCGGTGCGACCGAATGTCATCTCGGTGGAACCGAGTTTCTAGGGTTTGGCTGTGGCCATTTCTAAGTTGAACTCGGTGGGTCCGGATGTAGATATATCGGTGGGACCGAGTTTGACATTTAGGGTTTGGACAGATTGGAATGTGGTAGAGTGGCTGAGGGTTTTGGAGCAATATCTCCAAGCACTTGAGCAATTAAGTCATGATCAAAACCTCATGCCCTTTTAATAGTATTAGCTTTCCTATGGACTCAATGTGATCTTGGATCACTTAACCAAAAATGTAGAGTCTTGAAGCTTGTGCTAATGTGCTTCCTTAGCATTTTGAGGGGTCCACATCCACATGTCCTTGCCATGCCAACATTGAACTTTCCTGAAATCTATCTTTCAATAAGCATTAGTTCAATGACATATATGCTGTTATTAATTACCAAAACCACCCGGGGATTAGTTGCACTTTCAATCTCCCCCTTTTTGGTAATTGATGACAACATATAGATCAAAGCTTCGACAATGGATATAATCAATGAATAATATCGTCGCTTTGAGAAGTATGTGATAAGCAAGAGCTCCCCCTAAATTTGTGCATTATTTAAAATTTGCGTTTGAATGCAAATGGACAATCGATTAGGATCATGGGCCACTCTTGCATGTCACATACATCTTGGTGGAGTGCTCAAAATGATATGAATGAGAAACAACAAGCACTCATCACCAAGCATACAAGTGAATGATCATACACAAAGCATCTAGATAGATTGATAAGCATGCATAGCATTAAAGTACAGTATGATCAAGCACATAAGCAACATAGTCTCATACAAGCATCAAACAAAAGTATCACAAAGTACCAAGCGAAACAAAATGAGCAAAAGCAAGACGCTCTCTCTCGAAGCCCTATGATCTATATTAATTCTCCCCCTTTGGCAACAAGTACCAAAAAGCTCGAATGAGTACAGAGCTAAGCGTCACTCTGGGCTCGATCTCCCGCAGCTCCTGGTGAAGAAGTCCTTTGACTTGCAGCTCTGATGTGCGTCAATGGAGTGGAGAGAAGCGCATCTGCAAAGATCTCGAATGACGTCTGCTGACTGAAGGGGTAGAAACTGTTGGAGTATAATGTCCGACCCTCTCCCATAGATCGGTCTTTTGGTTGCATTGGCTAGAGTATGCACTTCTACATGATATCAGAGCCAAGAGGTCTTGAGTTCAAGACCCGACTAACGCAATTAAATTGCAGCCCACTTTCGGTCCACGTTTAGGCCTAAGGGAGCCACACGTGAGGGGGAGTGTTGACGTATAAATGTATTGCCTAGACTCTTCCATCAGATCGGTCCGATGGGTGAACTGGTTAGGTGCATAAACTTACAACCAAGAGGTTCAGGGTTCAAAACCCAGTAAACGCAATAAATAATTGCGGCCTACCCCCGCTTCCACTGCCCACGTCATATAGCTCCAAAGAAGCATAGACATGAGGGGGAGTGTTGGAGTATAATGTCCGACCCTCTCCCATAGATCGGTCTTTTGGTTGCATTGGCTAGAGCATGCATTTCTACAGAAACGACTGGAACAACTGATGGAGCAACTGACGGGGAGAAAACTGGAGCAGATACAGTGGCTCTGGTGTCACTGACGGGCACTGCTGCTGATCTAGGCATCTTTTGGAACTGAGTGGTCGTTGGAAGACCGGTGCCAACATCCTCATCATCACTGCTGGAGCCCATCTTGGCTTCATCTACCTCCTTCTTCAGACTGTCAACTGTTGTCGCTAGCTCGGTGACCTTGACATCCAAGGCATGGAACTTTGTTTCCACTATCCTCTCGAGGCTCTCCTAGTTGTTCACGAGGTTGGCCAAACTCCGCTCGATCTGCTGAGAAGCATGGAGAAGATATGTCATCTGATCAGCCTTAGTCTTCAGTAGGGGGACTGTGGAAGAGCTGGGTCCTGGAGTAGCTATCTCAGTCTGGGCCTGGGCTGCAGCAGAGGTAGGATGAGAGGGACTCATCATCATGGTGCAATCCTCTAGCTCTGGCTGTAGCGGCAGGTGCGGACGATCAAGTAGGTAAACTTTGCTACCAACTTTGGAATTGATAATCATCTGGATATGCGGTGCAAACCCACAAGACCGTTTCTGATCTGCAGCAATCCTCTTGATTGTCTCAACAATCACATCCATCACCTTGAACCTAGTGAAGCCATCCACAAGATGTAGCATGTTGATAGAATGGTCTCTGATCATCTTGTCATCTCCAGATTTAGGCATAAGTGTGTGCCTCAGTATGGTGTTAATCGTAGCTAGCCTTGGCAGCAGATAGTAGATGGATCCCAGCTTGTGTATCTTTTGGTAGTCCTTGGGGATCGGTCCATACATGTAATTCATGGAGTTGTGATCCATCTTGCCCTTGGCATATACATCATCGTCTTTCTCCTCAGCATCTGGAGCACAAATCAAAGCAGCCCACTCTACAATACTGGACTGGTATCTCACTCCCTCAGACATCCACACAATCTTTCCATCGGGATAGAAGTGTTCGGTAGAGTAGAATTGCATTATCAGCTCATCTGTCCATGCAGTCATCTTGGTTCCAATGAATTCATCTATGCCAATAGTCTTGAAATTCTCATGTACATTGTGAAAGTTGTCAACATTCTCATCAATGTATTCCCAGTCAACCCATCTCATATCGCTGACTGCTGGGTTCTTGTCAAGGAGCACTATCTCATAGAAGTCTTATTGCTCATTGGTGTGGAATTGATAGTCCATAGCAGTTCTCCTCCTGACAGAGTAGGGGTCTGACTCTCTCCATTTCCTCAATCCCTTGTGTTTCCTCTCCTTCATGTTCTCTGCTACTGGGTGAGTCATCATGCTCTGGCAATCTGGGTCTTAGCTTCTTGAACACTATGGCTTCATCATCATCTTCTTCTGTCCTCTCAGGCACTGGGGCCTTGTTCTTCTCTGCAGCTAAGATGTCTCTGGTAGTCTTGCCCTTGGGCTTGGTAGCAGCAGTAGTAGACTTGGCCTTGGAAGTGGTGGCAGCCTTCTTGGGCATTGCATCAACCAACAACTTCCTCTGCTTGGGAGGTGGTGCATCTGCAGCTGGCTCCTCTTCCTCTGACTCATCATTGACCACATAAGGTCTCCTGAAGACAACCTGAGCAATTTCCTTTCTCTCTTTCTTCTTGCCTGCCTTCTTTGCCATTGACTTGGGCTGGCTTTGGCTTGAACCTCCTGGGTTCTCACTGGTGGGAGCAATGCCTCTCTTGGCAGCAGTAGACTGAGAGATCTTCCTGGCAACACCTCTCTCTTTCTGAGTATTTTCATACTCCTTTTTGACAACAGCTTTCTTCTTGGATGTTACTTTCTCTGGTTGAAAGTCTGAGTTCTCTTCATCTGAATTTCTCTTCTTCCTAGCCTTGGTAGCTGCCTTAGGAAGACTGTGAGACCTGGGGGTGCCTGGGTCTTGAAAACTTCCCTCAGGACTAGTGCCTGCATCAAGATCCACACTGACCTCTTCTGACCTGTTCTGGCTATCCTCTAATCCGGACATGCTGACATTAGAGTGGGTATAGTAGAGTAGATGAGTTATGATACCTTCTTTTATTGATCCGGTGATGGAACAACAAAGTATATCCTGCACCTATTTCCCCAGAGGTGACCTTGGGTTATTAAACCCACGAGAGGAAGATTCCCTTGAAGCGATGGTCTCTAGCAAGCTTTTGTTAAAGTATCAAATCCAGCTTTTGACCGGATCAAGCAAGCAAATAGTGATTCAAACATTTATAATAAAAAGAGGTATGGGTATGAGGTATTAATGCTTACAACCATGTATTTCTGTTGGGACCAGATATGATCTTAATTTGTGCGCTGGAAGTCACCCATCGAGATGTGCTTGTTACGGATCGAAGTGGGGGATGTGTCCAAATAACATATTGACCGACACGGGTCCTTCATCAAGAATTAGTTGTCTTACCACAGGCCCTATCCATCACATGGGGTTGCCTCGATAATTAAGATAATAAAATCAGACAAGAGCTTTGGGCGTTTAATGACTGCACCTCATGTATCCCCAAGGATATGATCCATGTTACCCTACTGAACCTTACTGTCACCGGTGTTCGGTATAACACTTCACGGTCTCCTCACTCCTAGCCTCACCGGTGCTCGATCTCCATGATCCTGGGTACCTGCAGGGATGAAGATCGTGGACAAGACAAGAGACATCTACGAAACAATTTTATTTCACACATACGGGGAATTATTTCAAAGCCCTTCCATTGATCCCCAGCACAAATACAGAGGGTTTCAAGGCTCATGCCTCAACCCATACCTTACCGAACTACTCACACATGGAGATCAGACCACGAGAAGAAAACATTGAAAAACACATCTTGAAGATTGATTGATTGCAAATATGTCTTACAATGGATGCCTTGTGCGATGCACGATTACAAGTATGAACTAGATGAGGAAGCACTATGGTGGTGATGGTGGCTATGGAGATGTAAATGGCGGCGGCTAGGGTTTGTGGATGAAGATGAGGATGAAGGTTTTCTGGCTACTGATGACGCTCCGTGCTCGTTCTATTGACATTTCGATGGAGTCCCCTTTATAAAAGTTGTACAGGTAGACGATCTGCCTTGGTTTCCACGCCATACAGGCGCTCATACGGGCACGCCCGCCCATATGGAACGCCGTTTTTTGCTCTGTTTCCACAGAGACGCCTCCTGTTGATTCCTTCTTCTTCCATTCTCCTTCCTTTCCATTCCCACACGTGATTTTTCCCCTATTTTACCCCATTTCCTGTGGAAACACATCAAAGAGAGGATTTGTGAATCCTTTGCATTTATTAGTCATTAGTAGCAATATCGGAGCGAATATCTCTTTTTAAATGAAATATCTCGGTTTAAACAAAGGTGAATGAGTGTAAAAATATCACTCATCAACTCCCCCAAGCTTAAACTTGATCGTGCTCGAGCAACATAAAGAGAAATCCGAATCAGAAGGAACTCAGTTGGTTAAACCAAAATAATGAGAAGGTTTTGGTTCACTTACGATCGGTATGCCTAGATAGCCCTCCGCTTCTTGACCTGAAAACTTAGCATAGCTGTAGCGGTGGCATGGTTATAGTGCAAGTGTTAGTGAAGCAAAGATAATCCACACGAAGTTCTTGATCTACTAGATAAAACAACTTTGCAACACTCTATTCTATTTATTTTAGACAAGACATTGTCGTGTGTACGACAATCTTTGGGATCAAGATGATCCCTTTGCGGTTCGACTGTGGGAATCAACGTGCACAAAGAGTAGTTTCAGCAATGCAAACACACAAGCGGATTTACCCAGGTTCGGCCCACCATGAGGTGTAAAACCCAACTCCTCCTTTGGTTGTATTATTTGTGGAAGCACAAGTACAAGAGAGTGTAGCTTGCCGGCAAGGTGCGTGGGAAGTGCAGCTACGTAGTGAACTTGTGCAAAGTGTCGACCTTTGTTAAGGTAGCCATGGGCCTCCTTTTATAGATGAAAGGGGTCACCACAGTGGCAAAACAGTAATTACATGATGTAGATAGTGGCTACATTGCTATCATACCTAACCAGATGGGTTAGGACAAATGTATTTAATGTGCCGTTAGGTGTCATGCTGAGGACGAGCTCCGGCAAGAATCCTGCACCGCTCACCCAGCTACCTTTTATTATCATGACACGCCTCCATGACGAGTGTCATTAAAGTTAATCTTTAGGCGCCGTGCTGACACATGCCCCGACAAACTTCACCTAACCGCCTGTCCGCTCGACACCTATTGACAAGCGACTAGCTGGTCGCTGAGGTGGAGCGGTGAAGTGGCAGAGGGAGCTTGCCGGCACGGAGCTTGTCGGGACTTCCCTTGCCGTTATGTAGCTTGCTGGCAAGTGTAGTCTTGATCTTCAGTACTTCTTTAGTACTTCTCGATGGCCTGCCTTGAGATCTTCATGGTTTTGTTAACCAGGTCTTGAGTCTTGACAGAAATAATCCTTCGGCAAGCCATTGCCGTCGGGAAGGCTGCACTATCTGTGCATAAGTTAGGGTATGAAAACACCCATGTTTTTATACACCGACAGGAGCCCCCGTGGCTGGGCCACACACGTATGCCAAGCGTTGTTGGGCTAGGCCCAAATCAATGCACAGACACATGTGGCGAAGGATTACTACTGTAATCATCATTTTTACTAGATACCCACGACGCGTGTTGAATGCGGGATGTGGGAGAGGTGGATTGAAACGGCAGCTGGGGTAGTGCGCCTGCAAAATCGCATCCACGTCAGACAGTAAAGAGCCAGCCCCCGCGCCTTACCCATAAAAAGGGCGCTCGCGAAGGGCGCTGCTCATTTACCCCCTTCTTCCCCAATCTAGCCAGCCGCCTCCATCCTCAACCTCGCGCAAGAACAAAGCACAGCACCTCCGCGCCGTTCTGCTCGCTTTTCCATTAGACTCCTTCTCCAGAAACCATCATGGCGCCGAAGAGGGCCACCAAACCGGTTGATTCGGCGGCGGAAGAGAACAAGGCCGCCAAAGCAGCGCAACGACAGGAGAACGCCGTCTTCCAGCCGGCGCTAACAACCCGCAATCTAAAGAAAAGGTACTCGTACATGTACGCCAGGAAGACGAAGGACCAGGAAGGCACATAGGTGCTTCCAGGATCCCATCCCCAAGCAGACAACCAGTTCCACTTCTTCGCTGGGTATTTTTACTGTGGATTATGCCCACCCTTCTCAGATTTCTTTGTAGAGGTGATGCTGTCCTACGGATTTATATTGCTAGGCTTAGCTCCAAATGCAATCACTTGCATGTCAGTCTTTGCACATCTATGTGAGAATTTCTTAGGAGTAGTGCCCAACATCGCTCTGTTCCGTCACTTTTTCATCCCCCGGATCGAGAGTGACGATCTCTCCGGAAGTGTCACCTGGATTCCAAGGACAGGGATGAAGAAGTACTATCTTGATGGAAAGCTGCAGACCAAGTGGAATGAGTGGAGGGCAGACTGGTGCTGAATCAAGGAGCAACACTTCCCGACCTTATGCCATCTCAGGACCAAGAAGATTGAGAAGAACACCAATTGGAGCAATGTTGACCCCAACGACAGCAAGCTTGGGCTGGCACTGTACAGGCTCATCAGTCTCAAAGAATCCGTCTTAACCATTGAAATGGTGGGAGCAGATTTCACTCGCCGCCGAATTGCTCCACTGCAATAGAGAGGAGGCCGAAGAGCATGGGAGTACAAGAACCCTGCCGACACAATGCGCTTGCATCCAGGCCTTGACAACAACTTGACAGTCATGGAACACTATTGGCTCATCTGTCAGCTCTTCAACAAAGGTTGTGATTTCCACTTGCCGGCAAAGGTAGTCCCGCTCTGCAACAACACCGCCAAGGATTCTATCCTGGCTATGATGCTGGAGTGCACCTCCAAGGGTGTTGTAGATACTTGGAAGGTGCCTACCAAGAAGGAAGTGAGGGACTGGCTTGACGGCTTAGTGGAAGAGGCTATCAGAATTGAGGATGATATGGTCCATCCTACAAAAGATGACGAAGAGCAGTTCCTTGCCGCAAGAGTCGAAGAGGCAAAGAAGGCAGCTTGTGCTCGGGCGGCTAGGCGCACCAGCGAGGAAGGGCGCATCGAAGAACATGCCGAAGAGCATGAGGGCGCCGAAGAACATGCCGAAGAGCATGCTGAAGAGGAACATGTTGAGGCACATGAGAGTGATGAGGAGCACCCCGAAGAGGTTGAAGGAGAGGTGGAAGAGGAGGTAGAGCCTCATGCTCCTCCTGTTCGAGTAAAGACTGCAATCACGAAGAAGCCTGGCCGGAAGAAGGTGGCGCACATCGAGCCAACAAGCGATGAGCTTGCCGGATCAGAGGTAGCTGCCAAGACTTCTCGGGCCCAGCCTTCCAAGCGACAACCTCCTCGTGGTGCTGCTTCCCGGCAACCGACTCCGTCAACCGTAGAAGAGGTAGGTGCTTCACAGCCCCCAGCCTCTTTAGGGACAAAGCGTACCAGGAAGACGCCACCACCATCTACGTCCTCCGGCGCTGAGGACACAGTACATTGGGACCTATTTGTCCTTAGTGATCACGAAGAAGAAGAGTAAGATCATCATCTTTCTTCGCCAATCTTGTAATTATCTTGATATTGTTGCTATTGAATTAATCATTTTGTTTGTCTTGGTCTTGTAGGGATGAAGTGCCATTGGTGGAAAGGTACTGGAAGAGGGCCAAGACCACCAAAGAAGGCGAGACGGTAACGGATACTGATCAAGGCTCAGCTTCTCTTGACGTTGCCGACTCCAACCCCCAGCGTGAGGCTCATATCCAGTTTCTGCTGGCAAGCATTGCCACTAACGCTTCAGCAATGGAAATTGACAAGGAGGCGGAGAGTAACCAACCAGAAGGAGTGCCCCAGGGGATGGACCCCTTGACGGCACCCTCAACTTCAGCACCTCTGCCAAGAAGTTCGCCGATAAGAAACAATCCTCCTCCCGAGGAGCATGATTACAAGTATGAACTAGATGAGGAAGCAGTATGATGGTGATGGTGGCTATGGAGATGGAAATGGCGGCGGCTAGGGTTTGTGGATGAAGATGAGGATGAAGGTGTTGTGACTGCTGATGACACTCTCCCCGTGCTCGTTCTGTTGACATTTTGATGGGGTCCCCTTTATAAAAGTTATACAGGTGGACGATCTGCCTCAGTTTCCACGCCATACGGGTGCTCATACGGGTGCGCTTGCTTGTATGGAACGCCGTCTTTTGCTCTGTTTCCACAGAGATGCCTCCTGTTGATTCCTTCTTCTTCCATTCTCCTTCCTTTCCATTCCCACACGTGATTTCTTCCCTTTTTAGCCCATTTCTTGTGGAAACACATCAAAGAAAGGATTTGTGGAATCCTTTGCATTTATTAGTCATTAATACTAATATCGGAGCGAATATCTCTTTTTGAATGAAATATCTTGGTTTAAAAAAAGGTGAATGAATGTAAAAATATCACTCATCAACTCCCCCAAGCTTAAACTTGATCGTGCTCGAGCAACATAAAGAGAAATCCGAATCATAAGGAACTCAGTTGTTTAAACCAAAATAACGAGAAGGTTTTGGTTCACTTACGATCGGTACGCCTAGATAGCCCTCCGCTTCTTGACCTGAAAACTTAGCATAGTTGTAGCGGTGGCATGGTTATAGCGCAAGTGTTAGTGGAGCAAAGATAATCCACACAAAGTTCTTGATCTCCTAGATAAAACAACTTTGCAACACTCTATTCTATTTATTCTAGACAACACATTGTCGTGCGTATGACAATCTTTGGGATCAAGATGATCCCTTTGTGGTTCGACTGTGGGAATCGACGTGCACAAAGAGTAGTTTCAGCAATGCAAACACACAAGCGGATTTACCCAGGTTCGGGCCACCATGAGGTGTAAAACCCTACTCCTACTTTGGTTGTATTATTTGTGGAAGCACAAGTACAAGAGAGCACAGCTTGCTGGCAAGGTGTGCGGGAAGTGCAGCTATGTAGTGAACTTGTGCAAAGTGTCGACCTTTGTTAAGGTAGCCATGGGCCTCTTTTTATAGATGAAATGGGTTACCACAGGGGCAAAACAGTAATTACATGATGTAGATAGTGGCTACAGTGCTATCATACCTAACCAGACGGGTTAGGACAAATGCATTTTATGCGCCGTTAGGTGTCATGATGAGGACGAGCTCTGGCAAGAATCCTGCACCGCTCGCCCAGCTACCTTTTATTATCTTGCCACGCCTCCATGACGAGTGTCATAAAGTTAATCTTCAGGTGCCGTGCTGACACGTGCCCCGATAAGCTTCACCTAACTGCCTGTCCGCTCGACACCTATTGACAAGCGACTAGCTGGTCGCTGAGGTGGAGCGGTGAAGCGGCAGAGGGAGCTTGCCGGCACGAAGCTTGTCGGGCCTTTCCTTGCCAGTATGTAGCTTGCCAGCAAGTGTACTCTTGATCTCCAATACTTCTTTAGTACTTCTCGATGGCCTGCCTTGATGTCTTCATGGTTTTGTGAACCAGGTCTTGAGTCTTGATGGAAATAATCCTCCGGCAAGCCCTTGCCATCGGGAAGGCTACAACTGTCTGTGCATAAGTCAGGGTATGAAAACACACATGTTTTTATACACCGACAGGAGCCCCCGGGCCTGGGCCACACACGTATGCCAAGCCTTGTTGGGCTAGGCCCAAATCAATGCACAGACACACATGGCGAAGGATTACTGCCGTAATCATCATTTTTACTGGATACCCACGACGCACATCGAATGCGGGACGTGGGAGAGGTGGATTGAAACAGTAGCTGGGGTAGTGCGCCTGCAAAAGCGCATCCACGTCAGACAGTAAAGAGCCAGCCCCCGCGCCTTCCCCATAAAAAGGGCGCTCGCGAAGGGCGCTGCTCATTTACCCCCTTCTTCCCCAATCTAGCCAGCCGCCTCCATCCTCAACCTCACGCAAGAATAGAGCACAGCACCTCCGCGCCGTTCTGCTCGCTTTTCCATTAGACTCCTTCTCCAGAAACCATCATGGTGCCGAAGAGGGCCACCAAACCGGTTGATTCAGCGGCGAAAGAGAAGAAGGCCGCCAAAGCAGCGCAGCGGCGGGAGAACGTTGTCTTCTCGCCAGCGCTGACAGCCTGCAATCTGAAGAAAAGGTACTTGTACGTGTACGCTAGGAAGACGAAGGACCATGAAGGCACAAAGGTGCTTCCAGGATCCCTTCCCCAAGCAGACGACCAGTTCCACTTCTTCGCTGGGTATTTTTACTGTGAATTATGCCCACCCTTCTCAGATTTCTTCATAGAGGTGATGTTGTCATACGGATTTAGATTGCTAGACTTTGCTCCAAATGCAATCACTTTCATCTCAGTCTTCACACATCTATGTGAGAATTTCTTAGGAGTAGTCCCCAACGTTGCTTTGTTCCGTCACTTTTTCATCCCCCGGATCGAGAGCGACGCTCTCTCTGGCAGTGTCACATGGATTCCAAGGACAGGGATGAAGAAGCACTATCTTGACGGCAAGCTGCACACCAAGTGGAATGATTGGAGGGCAGACTGGTGCTGGATCAAGCTGCAACACTTCCCAACCTTCTACCATCTCAGGACCAAGAAGATTGAGAAGAAAGCCAATTGGAGCAATGTTGACCCCAACGACAGCAAGCTTGGGCTGGCACTGTACATGCTCATTAGTCTCAAAGAATCCGGCTTAACCATTGAAATGGTGGGAGCAGATTTCACTCGCCGCCGAATTGCGCCGCTGCAACAGAGAGGAGGCCGAAGAGCATGGGAGTACAAAAACCCTGCCGACACGATGCGCCTGCATCCAAGCCTCGACAACAACTTGACGGTCATGGAACACTATTGGCTCATCTGTCAGCTCTTCAACAAAGGTTGTGATTTCCACTTGCCGGCAAAGGTAGTCCCGCTCTGCAACAACACCGCCAAGGATTCTATCCTGGCTACAATGCCGGAGTGCACCTCCAAGGGTGTTGTAGATACTTGGAAGGTGCCTACCAAGAAGGAAGTGAGGGACTGGCTTGATGGCTTAGTGGAAGAGGCTATCAGAACTGAGGGTGATATGGTCCATCCTACAAAAGATGACGAAGAGCAGTTTCTTGCCGCAAGAGTCAAAGAGGCAAAGAAGGTAGCTCGTGCTCGGGCGGCTAGGGGCACCAGAGAGGAAGGGCGCACCGAAGAACATGCCGAAGAGCATGAGGGCGTCGAAGAACATGCCGAAGAGCATGCTGAAGAGGAACATGCTGAGGCACATGAGAGTGATGAGGAGCACACCGAAGAGGTTGAAGGAGAGGAGTAAGAGGAGGGAGAGCCTCGTGCTCCTCCTGTTCGAGTAAAGACTACAATCGCGAAGAAACCTGGTCGGAAGAAGGTGGCGCGCATCGAGCCGACAAGCGATGAGCTTGCCGTATCAGAGGCAGCTGCCAAGACTTCTCGGGCCCAGCCTTCCAGGCGACAACCTCCTCATGGCGCTGCTTCCAGGCAACCGACTCCGTCAACCACAGAAGAGGTAGGTGCTTCACAGCCCCCAACCTCTTCCAGGACAAAGCGTACCAGGAAGACGCCACCACCCACTGGTACAGCGAGCTGCGATACAAACAGTTTTTACCCCCTTTCCACGACAGAGTTTTAAACCGTCGCCTTGCCTGTGTGTGCGATAGGGTGGGGGGTCTTCCCACATGACCCAAAAACCGTCCTGATGGGAGCACTGACGCAGACGCCTGTTCAAATGTAATTGTATGCGATGCACGAACATATCGCACACATTATATTTTTGGCACGCATGTGGGATTGGCGAGTCAAACGTTTCTAATTGCTCAGGGAAACCAAACGGTGTTTCACATTGGACCGTTTGCGAAATTGTACCTAAGGCAAACGGGCCATCATAGAAACTGTGTGCGATATGTGGCCCATCGCACACGAGTATTATATGGCGATCGTCTGCCGTGCATGACATCATCGCACACGTTTCCTGAACAATTTATGAGTGGGATTGTATTTTGCATTGGGCACAGTTTCCTCTAAGCTCTCGTGTGCGATAATGTGCTATCACAAACGGTTCAAGAGCCCCTACGCACACGTAGAAGTGCTCAAAACCGTCTGCGATTTGTTGTGTATCACCGACAGTTCCGCTATGAGTGGTGTGTGCTTTCCGTTCTGGATCGCACACACTCATTTAGTCTAACCGTGTGCGCAT
Organism: Elymus sibiricus; assembly: GCA_039707655.1. Classification (NCBI taxonomy): domain Eukaryota; kingdom Viridiplantae; phylum Streptophyta; class Magnoliopsida; order Poales; family Poaceae; genus Elymus; species Elymus sibiricus. The sequence continues at coordinate 240,776,989 of CM077676.1, forward strand.
CAATGGCCAGGTTAAAGCAAAAAATAGCGCATTTGAATTGCCATGCAAATAACAAATTCGCCACAATATGCAATTGAACAAATAGTGTCCACAGGACGAACATTCATCAGAATTCGCAACAATATGGAACTGAACAAATGCTAGCTAAATTCCACTGATTTATCGACAAATGCAGTACATAATCATAGTGTACGAAATAAGAAGACCTCATCACATGGAAAACAATGCATCCATGCCTATATGTTTAGCGGCTAACTCGTGTTGAATGTTTACTCATTGTTTCAGGAACAGCCATGCTGAAATCTTCATTATCACCAGTGGGATTGACGAAGTGATTCAGGAAGAAGTTGCTGATAAATCTCCTAACCTCCATCAATTCACTAGGGAGGAGCGGTTCAGGGGTCATTGGTTCAAAGATGAGCTGTAGGATTTTTAGATCAGAATGTGCCATACGAGTGGAGTAGAAGATATTAATTAAGATACAGACTTACTGGTGCTAAATTGTGTGTATCGTTACAGCAATCAGTAGATTTGAAGATGGAGATCATGTGTGTGCAGACATAGTATCCACAAAGGTTGGTCCCTGGTTGCTGCTGAGGACACTAAATTTTTTTGTACAGAATTAGTCATGTATTTGCCCTGTTAGGAGCAACCTAACCGGTGTAAGATGTTTATTTTTTCTTTGGAGAGAAATAGAAAGAGGTTTATTTAGAAACTTGAACATTAGACTAGCGTAAGAAAAGGTATTTGCAAACATTTGGATACATTTTCCGAAAATAACGGATTTCGGTGTATTACCGGATAAACAATCTCGTGCTGCAGAGGTAGTGCACTCTTGAACTGGTTCCCTCGTTTAGTTATGCACGATGCCAACACACTACAAATGAAGATGAATTTTGACATACTCAGTTCTTGAACCAGATATGAATGCAAATTTTAACATCATAGAATTCAATACCTATCCATGAATTGCTGAAGATGCATCAGATCCTGAGGCTTTATTGAATCTCTGAGAGAATCCAGGTAGTAAACTCTGTTCTGGTTTGGAGCAATGACTACCAAGATCCAGTGAATGCTATAGATTAAGAAAACCATGAACTTACAAACTATGACGAAATGTGAAAGACGGTCAATGTATGTGTGGTTGCTTATTTGACTTACCCTTCATGATATGGCCAGAGAAAGAGTTCTGCACAGGGCGTGAGACACAAGATACCGACGACCTTGCCAATGGCCCACTCCCGATCATCTGTGCCACCACGTAATAATATGCCATTTGCTATGTGAGGATCTATGAAATACACTGCCTCCATTTTTCTTTGCGTGATCAATCCCCTGAGAGGAATACAATACAGTTAGCTTTTTTTCATTTACAGCCTTGTATGGAGAAGTTGATCAGAGTTGGTGAAGTACTTACAACATCAAGCATTTAACAAGAGTCATATCGAGCACATCGAAGTTGAAGAAGAGATGAAAGTCCTTGAATCCCACACTGATGGTTCCTTGATCATGACCGAAATGATCATTGTTGTAGTGGACTAGCAGACCCTTATGACCTTCTGACATTGCATCCATGCAATATTTATGTAACTTGCGGCAACTGGAACTGCACTCCTCTAAGTATTCGTCAACAAGAAATGGCTGGCCGTGGACGTACCTGCATGCTGCAAGTACGTCTGCTTTATTTTTAGCAAGTATCCTTTCGACTTCTTCATCGGGCAAGCTGTCAGAACCAGTATAACTCTCCGATTCAAACAACTTGCTGGTAATTTGGTTTTGGGCGATGAGTGCTTTTAGTAAGAGGCTATCATTCACATTCTTCCTCGGTCTTAGGGGCCGCTTCCTCGCGGGTGCGGCCGTGGCCGCTTTCCTCTTGGTACTTGAAGCACTTCTGGTGCAAGGTCTGGATCGTTGATAGACGGGTTGCTGAGCAGGCGATGAAGATACAACGGGCTATTGAGCAGACGGTTTAGCTACGCCGGACTGCTGAGCTGGCGGTGCTGCTGTGACGGACTGCTGACCAGGCGATGAAGCTATGTCGGGCTTCTGCGCAGGTGGTGCCAACACGTCGATGTGCTGAGGAGGCTGTGCCAACACGTTGGTTTGCTGAGCAGGCAGTGCCGACGCATCGGTATGCTGATCATGCGGCTGCGAACCGACGGACTGATGAGCAGGCGGTTCCGAACCTTCTGACTGCTTAGCAGTCCGTTCCACCGGGTTGCTCTGTTGAGCATGCGGTGCCGCTGTGTCTCCCCCTGTTGCTTCAGTGGCCGGCATCTGAACCGGTGGTGCGTCTTCAGCAGTTGTAGGCCTTGCCACTGGCTGCTCAGGGGCGGACGATGACATGGCCTGTACGGCATGACGTCGGGCGGGCTGATCACAGGTTGATGCATCGGCCGTCAGATTACGAGTATTAGGTTCCACGGGGGAAGCACGCAAGAGCTACTGTGGCAAGGAGAGAGTCGCCGATTGAAGGGCGACATTGATTGCTCTTGGCGGGGCTTGAGGGATCTCATCTATGAAGTCTATTTCCTTTCGTGGCCACTGGATATGATTTAACAGTGTTTCTTGCAAGGTCCTCTCCTCATCACAGTCCCCTAGGACATTCTTCAGGGAAAATTTATTGAATCCAGGCTTTACTTCAGTCAAGTAGCACTTCACACAGCCCAGCTTCAATGGCACATTGTCCAACAAGAGGCCCCCTTCAGAGTGGGGGGACAAAACCCAGGCTGTTGCACATTTTAATGTACCTTCATAATGTGTCAGCACGCCCCTCAGTTTGTCTTTCATTCTGGATATATCAGATATAGCATCATCATGCGCAGCTGCAGTCTCAGTGTCGCTAGGGTCAGCTGATGCACAGCTACTCTTGTGCGTGCTATCGCGCAATAAGAAGCATCGTCCATGCCCGCCTCCCCTCCCGTCTGCTGGCTATCTCTTAGTGTTAGAGTCTTCTGCATCATCATTGACTCCTCAATTTCCATTCAAACTTTCGGATACATGTCCATCCTCAACCTTTCATACCATTCTTCCTTCTTCTGTTCACTCCTCGCTTTTTTCATGGCGAGCCTCTCTTCTTTGCTGAGTGTGAAAGCCCTCTTGTGCGGGACATTGACACCTATACCCCTTGCACGGCCAGGGGGCTCTTTTGTTGCCAGAGCATCGGACAGAATGTCACATGGCCCTGAGTTTCTATAGAACCTTCCAGGGTTGCTGGTGGAAGCCTTTAACATCACGTGATACAGCTCTTCATCATGTGAGTTTTCAAAGTAATAAGAACCGTCGTCACGCCTCCTTGCGCATGCCCGCAAGTAGTCTCTAGCGCGTTCGCCCCTGATTTCACTAAAGGCCGGTTTTCCACCCGCAGGTACTGCTTCTTTGTCCTCCTGGTCCCATATCGGTTTCATGCCATAGTATCCTACCACACCCATACGGTGGGTGTGTGTGTTGCTCTTCTGAAGTTCCGATTGCTTGGCACTCTTATTGGTAAACTCTGCAGTTGCCCTGAACCTTTTGAATTCTGCCCAGTCTGCCTTTGTAATTTGGGGGTATGCAGGGATTGGGTCCTTGCCTTCACTCAAGTACTTCTTGTACAACACGTGCTTCCAGTTTCTCCAAGCATCCCTGGCCTTCTTCAGTGCAGCGTGTTCCACCTGCATTCTCCATTGCTCTAGAACGTTGAAGTGTTCCATGATCTCCTGGACTATCCTGTGCCGTGTTTCTGTGTCAGCCTTCCGAAACCCCGACAGATTAATGTTGAACCTTACTCTATCAACAAATCCACACACACTCCTGAACCTCGTTCGTGCTTTATCTGGTTTAGTTGGAGCCCAAGACCTTAAATCGATGTCAGTTACTTCATACACACCTTTAGGCTGGTGTGTGGGCTTTCTTGGAGCGTTCTTCCGTGTCCTGACTGGAAGAGTGATTGCAGCAGCTCTATCCCGTTCCAGATTACTTGTTCCTTGATCATCTGTTGGAGACCTAGGGTTTTCGGACTTAGATGAAGATACATCGCCTGAAGCATGAGTGCTGTCACTGCTACTCGGTATCTACAGAGAACAAATGCGAAATTCAGAAAAGGGGGATAAGCATAATGCTAACAACTTGGTAGCAAGCTGTCTAGACATGTCATGTAATAATTTGGAAAATGTACGGCTAATTTGTTCATTTTGTGTGACTCGGGCGCCCACGATATGTAAATCAACAATAACTAATTGGAACAAATACAACTTATATGTACAAGTTAGGAAGGTAGATAATGAACATATATACGCTCTCCGTTATTGTATAGCCAATTTGGGAACATACAGAACCAAATAGGAAGAGGGATTGCAAGGAAATATGCCTCACCTCGATGGAGAGCGGTAACTGACAGGTTTTTGTGCAAACCCGGCAGGATAGGCGAGGGGTACAGGATCGATATGGTCGAGGGCGGCTGGCGAGCAAATGAAGACGGCGAGGCGCGGGCAGCCCGCGTGTTGGGAACGGCAGCGAAGGTAGGGTTGACGCCGAAGAGCGGGCACACGGCCGGGTTGAGCACGCCGGCGCCGGATAGGGTTCTGGTGTGGATCTAGGGGAGGGGGGAGCTGGCGATGGAGTTTTGGTAGAATATGCCGACTGTTGAGTGAAACAGGGGCGGGCGGTGGGGAGGTGTTGGCGGCTTCGGTGAAAAAAGGGCGCCGGTCGCGGCGCGGAAAGGCCTATGCAAATGGAAGCCTCTACGAGCCAGTGTGCACAAACAGCATAATTTCGTTTGAAATGAAGACGTGGTAATTTTGAAATGAAGACGTGAGTTCAACGTTTTGCCTCGAATTTTTTCCATGGTACGCAATCACCATCATAACCTAGGTTTGATTTTCTGGTGCATTTCAGGTCTCGTTTGCTACATTCAAACAATTTTTTGCATTTACCATGCATTTAGTGCATATAAATCAAAACCCTACTGCAACTACATGTGGGTGTTAGCAAAAAAGGTGTAAAAATCATTTTTGTGTCGGTTTGCTAGTTTTTATTCATTGTCCGAGAAACAGGAAGAATTTTCAAACATTTCGGCCACGAGATGCGGCCATCGGTGTAGGGCTTGTTGGTAATATAATTACAGGAAATGCGGATGGACTTCGAAAATCACGAAAATCGGTGTGTCACCACGGCACGATCTCAAGACCGAGTGGAAATTTTTTGGTAAAGTTTCGCACAAGTTACGATGGTGGCTCCTTGCAAACCGGAGCATCTCACAAGAAGGATCATAGTTCCCAATAGGAGACGTGGCAATTCGGACTCCGATCGTTGGTTACTTTATCGTTTCGCCTCAAAAAAAAATCCACGGTACGCAATCACCATTACACGCCAGTATTGATTTTTTCACGCATTTTGGGACTCGTTTGCTATATTTAAGCCATTTTTGCATTTACCATGCATTTTGTGCATATAAATCAAATCCCAACCGCAACTACATGTGGGTGTTGGTAAATAAGGTCTACAAAATCATTTGTGTGTCGCTTTGCATGTTTTCATTCATTGTCCAAGGAATTGGAAGATTTTTCAAACATTTCAGATGCGAGATGCGGCCACCGGCGTAGGTCTTGTTGGTATTTTAATTACTGGAAATGCAGATGGAGTCCAAAAATCACGAAAATCGGTGTGTCACCATGGCGTGCTCTCAAGACCCCGTGGAAATTTTTTGGTAATGTTTGGCACAAGTTTGGATGACCGCTCCTTGGAAACCGGAGCATCTCACAAGAAGGATCATAGTTTCCCAAAGGAGACGTGGTAATTCGAACTCCAGTTGCTGGTGACTTCATCGTTTCGCCTCGAATTATTTTCCACGGTACGCAATCACTATTATATCCTAGGTTTGATTTTCTCACGCATTTTGGGGCTCTTTTGCTATATTTAAGCAATTTTTTGCATTTACCGGGCATTTAGTGCATATAAATCAAATCCCAACTGCAACTGCATGTGGTGATGAAAGGGATGAGGATTGTCGTTCGATCTGGGTGCATCTAACGGTGTAGACATATGATCCGTGGGGTTTGGGTTATGGCCAATCAGAACGCATGACTCAGATCACGCGTAGCAGGGGTCATCGGCCACGGTTTGATAGGCACACGGCTTTCGTGACTGAACCGTGTGCTATTGGAAAACATCTACATCAAGGAGCAGCATAATTTTGTTTGAAATGAAGACGTGGTAATTTTGAAACGAAGACATGAGTTCAATGTTTCACCTACAACTTTTTTCCACCATACGCAATCACCATCATTCCCCTAGGTTTGATTTTCTGGGGCATTTCAGGTCTCGTTTGCTAATTTAAGACATTTTTTGCATTTACCATGCATTTAGTTTATATAAATGAAAACCATACTGCAACTACATGTGGGTGTTAGCTAAGAAGGTGTAAAAATCATTTATGTGTCGCTTTGTTAGTTTTAATTCATTGTCCGAGAAAACGGAAGCATTTTCAAACATTTCGGCCGTGAGATGTGGCCACCGGCGTAGGGCTTGTTGGTAATTTAATTACAGGAAATGCGGATGGACTTAGAAAATCACGAAAATCGGTGTCACCGTGGCGCGATCTCAATAACGAGTGGACATTTTTTGGTAAAGTTTGGCACAAGTTACGATGATCGCTCTTTGCAAACCGGAACATCTCATAAGAAGGATCATAGTTCCCAATAGGGGACGTGGCAATTCAGACTCCAATCGTCGGTGACTTCATTGTTTTGCCTCGGAAATTTTTCCATGATACACAATCACCATTGCACCCAAGTATTGATTTTCTGGCGCATTTCGGGTCTCGTTTGCTATATTTATGCCATTTTTGCATTTTATCGTGCATTTTGTGCATATAAATCAAATCCCAACCGCAACTACATGTGGGCTACTTGCAAAGCAGGTCTACAAAATCATTTGTGTGTCACTTTGCATGTTTTCATTCATGTCCATGGAATGGGAAGAATTTTCAAACATTTCGGATGCGAGATGCGGCCACCAGCGTTGGTCTTGTTGGTATTTTAATTACAGGAAATGCAGACGGAGTCCGAAAATCACGAAAATCGGTGTGCCACCATGGCGTGCTCTTAAGACCCCGTGGAAATTTTTTGGTAAAGTTTGGCACAAGTTTGGATGATCGCTCCTTGGAAACCGGAGCATCTCACAAGAAGGATCATAGTTTCCAAAAAGAGACATGGCAATTCGAACTCCAGTTGCTGGCGACTTCATCATTTTGCCTCAAATTTTTTCACAGTACGCAATCACTATTATACCCTAGGTTTGATTTCATGGCGCATTTCGGGGCTCCTTTGCTATATTCAAGCCATTTTTTTTGCATTTACCAGGCATTTAGTGCATATAAAACAAATCCCAACAACAACTGCATGTGGTGATGAAAGGGATGAGGATTGTCGTTCGATCTATGTGCATCCAACGGTGCAGACGTACGATTCGTGGGGTTTGGGTTCTGGCCAATCAGAACACACGACTCACATCGCGCGCAGCAGGGGTCATCGGCCACAGTTTGGTAGGCACACGGCTTTCGTGAATGAACTGTGTGCTATTTGCAAACCAGATTGCATATGTTCTGTTCATACATACTGGGGTGACATCAATTGAGTGTGCTAGCTATAGGGTATACAATCATAAATAGTTTAAACTCTCATTGCCTGAGCTGATGACATATCAAGGTCAACATATTAATCGTTCTTAGATCAACAGAAGGCCGGGCATAACTCACAATTCAGTACATGCAACAATTCTAATTGAATGAATTAAGTTGCAGAGTAGACGTAATAAATAGCGTTACGTATTAATTCCAATGTACATGGGAGAACTGGGATCATTAGGTTGACCCCGAATGAACTTAGGATTTCTGATGCTTTTAAGCCTCTCTTTATGTTTGGTGCGTGATCCCTTCGCTGCCATCTCAGCAAATTCATCGTACTCGTCCTCATCAGCAACACCCTTGACGCCCAGTACCCTCCTCTTCCCACGCATCACTACATGGCAGTTCTTATGCAAGAGGTCTTCCACATAGAAAATCTGGGTTGCATCACTGGCAAGAATGAACGGGTCCTTGTGATATGCCATCTTTGTCTTATTAACACAGGTCTTCCTGTATTCATCAACCTTTATGATGACCCACAAGTATAGGGGATCAATCGTAGTCCTTTTGATAAGTAAGAGTGTCGAACCCAACGAGGAGCAGAAGGAAATGACAAGCGGTTTTCAGCAAGGTATTCTCTGCAAGTACTGAAAGTAGCGGTAACAGATAGTTTTGATAGCAAGATAATTCGTAACAAGTAACAAATAGTAACGGTAACAAATAGTGCAGCAAGGTGGCCCAATCCTTTTTATAGCAAAGGACAAGCCGGAACGAACTCTTATAATAAACAAAGCATTCTCGAGGACACATGGGAATTTCATGTAGTCCCTTTCATCATGTTTGTTTGATTCGCGTTCGCTACTTTGATAATTTGATATGTGGGTGGACCGGTGCTTGGGTGTTGTTCTTACTTGAACAAGCCTCCCACTTATGATTACCCCCTGTCGCAAGCATCCGCAACTATGAAAGAAGAATTAAGATAACTCCAACCATAGCATGAAACATATGGATCCAAATCAGCCCCTTACGGAAAAGCGCATAAACTAGGGTTTAAGCTTCCGTCACTCTAGCAACCCATCATCTAATTACTACTCCACAATGCCTTCCCTTAGGCCCAAAGATGGTGAAGTGTCATGTAGTCGACGTTCACACGACACCACTAAAGGAAGCAACAACATACATATAATCAAAATATCGAACGAATACCAAATTCACATGATTACTTATGACAAGACTTCTCCCATGTCCTCAAGAACAAAAGTAACTACTCACAAATCATATTCATGTTCAAGATCAGAGGGGTATTGAATAACATTAAGGATCTGAACATATAATCTTCCACCAAATAAACCAACTAGCATCAACTACAAGATGTAATCAACACTACTAGCAACCCACAGGTACCAATCTAAGGTTTTGAGACAAAGATTGAATACAAGAGATGCACTAGGGTTTGAGATGAGATGGTGCTGGTGAAGATGTTGATGAAGATTGGTCCTCCCACGATGAGAGGATCATTGGTGATGTCGATGACTTCAATTTCCCCCTCCCGGAGTGAAGTATCCCCGGCGGAATCGCTCCGTCGGAGAGCAAAATAGCTCCTGCCCAGGTTCCGCCTCGAGACGGCGGCACTTCGTCCCGAAAGTCTTCTCCTTATTTTTTCTAGGGCAAATGACCTTATATAGCAGAAGGAAGGGGCCAGACGCCAGTTGTGGGCCCCACAAGGCATTAGGGAGCGCCCAGGGGTGGCGCCCTGTTGCCTTGTGGGCAACTGGTGGGTCCCCTCTGGTATTTCTTTTCTCTAGTATTTTTTATATATTCAATAAAAAATCTCCATGAAATTTCAGGTCAATTGGAGCTCTGTCGAATAGGTATCTTTGATGTGGCTATTTCAGGTCTAGAATTCCAGCTGCCGGCATTCTCCCTCTTCATGTAAATCTTGCAAATTAAGAGAGAAAAGGCATAAGAATTGTACCATAAAGTGAAATAATGATTAAGAACATAATAATTAACAGTAGGAAATCATGATGCAAATTGGACGTATCAACTCCCCCAAGCTTAGACCTCGCTTGCCCTCAAGCGAAAAGTAGAAATCGATAATCATGACCACATGTTTAGAGAGAGAGACGTCAATAAAAATAAAATACGGACATGGAGCATCATGATCATTATTATAACAACAATATATCATCATAAAACTTCTCATGAAAAAGTGACAATTCATCCACAAGTTAAAGTATGAACCCTAAACCAAATTGAAAACTAACAAACTATGATCTCAGTCAGTGAAGCAATTGCAATTCATCATATTATCAGAAAGAGTCTATGTAAGAGCTTTGTTTAGCAAGTTCACATACTCAACTATCATTTAGTCTTCTATGATTGCTGACACTCACGTCATACTTATGGGGCAAAAGTTTCAGTCGAACACATAGAAAGATAGGGGCTTATAATTTCGCCTCCCAACGTATTTACCTCAAGGGTAATGTCAACAATAATAACTCATGATCACCTACATTCAACTGGATATATATGCATGGATCAATCCCCACCACATGATGTTTGCCAAAATAGAAAATAAAAATGGAATAGAGGAGAATTCTATTGAGGGAAGCAGAGGTAGGCCCTTCGCGGAGGGAAGCAGAGGTTGTCATGACTCTTGCATGAAAGTAAATACATAAAGTAAGAGATAGGCCCTTCGCAGAGGGAAGCAGAGGTTGTCATGCGCTTTTGTTTTTGGATGTGCAAGCTCTTAATGTAAAGGAACGCCGCCCCTTGTGATAGCGACCTTTATTATGCCGTCTGTCGCTTTTATTGCTTCACCATCACAAGATCGTACAAAGCTTATTTTCCCTTATAATAAAAGTTCATACATATTTAGGAGCAATTTTTATTGCTTTTGCACCAATGACAACTTACTTGAAGGATCTTATTCAATCCATAGATAGATATAGTGGACTCTCATGATATAAAACTGGGTTTAAGGGTTTTGGATGCACAAGTAGTATCTCTACTTGGTGTGGATTTTTGGCTAACAAAAGATAGGGGGCAAACACCACATGTTAGAGGATCCAAAACAATATAACTTCTATGTGAATATAAGCAAACATAACCCATTACGTTGTCTTCCTTGTCCAACGTCAACTAATTGACATAGAATATTTGATGGGGGCTCACAATCATAAAAGATGTCCAAGATAGTGTATTTATATGTGAGACCTCTCTTCCTTTATTACTTTTTCATGAATTGCTACAATTACCAATGCTATGTTTGTCAACTTTCAACAAGTTTTATCAATTACACGTCTTTTATGTGAAGTCATCACTCCCCATGGGATTAGCATATGATCTTATTTCTATTCTTTATTTATTTCTAAGATTGGATCATCAAAAGCAAAACACTCAACTCATACTACTCTTTATCATATAACTTTCAGACACGATTACATAGATAGATAGATCACAAAGCAAGCACTTGAAGGTAAATCATACTAAGACTTTATTCTTCTAAATCACGAAATAACTAAGGATCGAACTAAGATAGATAATGATGATGAAAAAGTGATGGTGATACGATACCGGGGCGCCTCCCCCAAGCTTGGCACAAGCCAAGGGGAGTGCCCATACCCATGTACTCAAGTCTCCTTCTTCGGTGATGGTGGTGATGGTGAAGTAGTGGGCTTGTCCTTCGTGGCATTAATTAGGATCTCCTTTAGGCTTTGAATTTCCCGAAGCACATGATGTATCATCTCTGTGTTCTTTTGGACTTCGGCCATAATATGCTTATTCTCAGGCCCCCAAGCATTCTTTCCTGCATCACTTTCACTTGGATGAGAGATGTCCCAATTGGAGGGTATGTGCATACGAGGAGTATTTTCAACCCCATAATTGTGAACCAAGTTATGAAAGTTGTTTCGATGTAACCTGTGTAAGGGCCTCCTAGGGGGAAGCCCTTCTTGTACCTCTGGACTTCCATGGCTTGTAGCGCTTCTCATGTCTTGATGAGGGTTTGGAATTGTGGAGATGCCGGCAAGGGTGCCCCTCTCGGAAGCCAAGTGATTCTCCATCATCTTCTTCCATGGTAACCTCTTCTTCCTCCTCCCTTCTGAGCTCCATCTGCAGCAACCAAGCGTCATCTCCCACATTGTTGGGGGAAGAGGTAGGCATGATGCCTAGCTTCGGAATCTGACAGAAAATAGCACGAAACAAGAACAGAGGAGAAACTTGTGATACGGTGGTCAAAACATACGGGAGTATATATAAAGAATTTTTATCTTGCAAAACAAGTATGTGGGAAGAAAACGGAGTCGGGAAGGCACACGTGGGCCCCACAAGGCATCAGGGCGCGCCCCAGGGGGGGTCGCGCCCTGTTGCCTTGTGGGCAACACGTGGTCCCCTCGGCTGTTTCTTATTTTTGTAATTTTTCTAATATTCCAAAACTGACAAAAATAATTTTTATGGAATTTTTGGAGTCGGTTTACTTACCGTATCACATACCTACCCATTTTCAGGGTTCTGGAGCATTTCGGAAGGACTCTTTTATGTGCTCTTCGGGTGTCATTGTTTCAATAATATTAGTTTCAACATTAATGGGAGTTCCTGCAATATAATGCTTAATTCTTTGTCCATTCACCACTCTCGGATTATTGCCTTCGGAGTTATTTATTTTGATGGCTTCGGAGCGATAAACTTCTTCGATGACATATGTCACCTCCCATTTAGAGAGAAGTTTTCCTGCAAAAAATCTTAAACGAGAATTGTATAATAGAACATGATCACCTACTTTGAATTCCCGTTTTTGAATTCTTTTGTCATGCCACCTTTTAACTTTTTCTTTAAACAACTTAGAATTTTCATAGGCTTGGGTTCTCCATTCATCCAGAGAGCTAATATCAAATAACCTCTTCTCACCGGCAAGTTTAAAATCATAGTTAAGTTCTTTAATTGCCCAATAAGCTTTATGTTCTAGTTCAAGAGGTAAATGACATGCTTTTCCATAAACCATTTTGTACAGAGACATACCCATAGGATTTTTATATGCAGTTTTGTAAGCCCATAATGCATCATCAAGTTTCTTAGACCAATTCTTTCTGGATCTATTAACTGTCTTTTGCAAAATCAATTTTATTTCTATATTAGTTAATTCAACTTGGCCACTAGATTGAGGATGATAAGGAGATGCAATTATGTGGTTAACATCACATTTAGCAAGCAACTTACGAAAAGCACCATGAATAAAATGTGAACCACCATCAGTCATTAAATATCTAGGGACTCCAAACCTTGGGAAAATAACTTCTTTAAGCATTTTAATAGAAGTGTTATGATCAACACTACTAGTTGGAATAGCTTCTACCCACTTAGTAACGTAATCAACATCAACTAAAATATGAGTATACCCGTTGGATTTAGGAAAAGGTCCCATATAATCGAAACCCCAAACATCAAATGGTTCAATAACAAGTGAATAATTCATAGGCATTTCCTGACGTCTATCAACATTACCAATTCTTTGACATTCATCGCAAGAAAGGACAAACTTATGTGCATCCTTGAAAAGAGTAGGCCAATAAAAACCAGATTGTAATACCTTGTGTGTAGTTCGGTCTCCCGCATGGTGTCCTCCATATGCGTCGGAGTGGCACTTACGTAGGATCTGTTCCTGTTCATGCTCAGGTACACAATGTCTAATAATACCATCTACTCCTTTATATAGATGTGGGTCATCCCAAAAGTAATGTCTTAAATCAAACAAGAACTTTTTCTTTTGTTGGTATGTAAAACTAGGTGGTATATATTTAGCAACAATGTAGTTAGCATAGTCTGCATACAAAGGAGTATTACGAGAAGCATTTATCATAGCTAACTGTTCATCAGGAAAATCATCATTAATAGGAAGTGGGTCATCAAGAACATTTTCCATTCTAGACAAATTATCAGCTACGGGATTCTCAGCTCCCTTTCTATCAACAATATGCAAATCAAATTCTTGTAGCAAAAGAACCCACCTAATAAGTCTAGGTTTAGCATCTTTCTTTTCCATAAGATATTTAATAGCAGCATGATCAGTGTGAACAGTAACTTTGGAATCAACAATGTAGAATCTAAATTTATCACATGCAAACACAACTGGTAAAAATTCTTTCTCAGTAGTAGCATAATTTCTTTGAGTACTGTCTAGAGTTTTACTAGCATAATGGATAACATTTAATTTCTTATCAACTCTTTGTCCTAGAACAGCACCAACTACATAATCACTAGCATCACACATAATTTCAAAGGGTAGGTTCCAATCAGGTGGTTGAACAATAGGTGCAGAAATTAAGGCTTTCTTAAGTATTTCAAAGGCTTCTACACAATCATCATCAAAAACGAATGGAACATCTTTTTGCAAGAGATTGGTAAGAGGTCTAGAAATTTTAGAGAAGTCTTTTATAAACCTTCTATAGAAACTAGCATGACCAAGGAAACTTCTTATACCTTTGATATCTTTAGGACATGGCATTTTCTCAATAGCATCAACTTTAGCTTTATCAACTTCAATACCTCTTTCGGAAATTTTATGCCCAAGGACTATACCTTCATTTACCATAAAGTGGCACTTCTCCCAATTCAAGACAAGATTAGTTTCTTCACATCTCTGCAAAACTCGATCAAGGTTGCTCAAGCAATCATCAAAAGAAGTTCCGTAAACGGAGAAATCATCCATGAAAACCTCAACAATCTTTTCACAAAAGTCAGAGAATATAGTAGTCATACATCTTTGAAAGGTAGCAGATGCATTACATAAACCAAAAGGCATACGATGATAAGCATAAGTTCCAAAAGGACAAGTAAAGGTGGTTTTCTCTTGATCTTCAGGTGACACAAGTATTTGAGAGAAACCAGAATAACCATCTAGGAAACAAAAGTGTGTATGCTTAGATAATCTTTCTAACATTTGATCAATAAAAGGCAAGGGGTAATGATCTTTTCTAGTAGCTTTATTTAATTTCCTGAAATCAATTACAATCCTATAACCAGCACTACTAGGGAAAACCCTAGCAGTAGCGCGGGGTTTTGTAATATCAGTAGCGTGGGTGGGCACGCTACTGCTACGGCGCTACAGCTAACTATTAGCAGTAGCGTTGTTACACCCGCGCTACTGCTAACAGAGTTTAGCAGTAGCGTGTTTAGGTGAACCTCGCTACTGCTAAAAACTGCAGCGCGCCTATTTAGCACGCGCTACTGATAAAGCAGCGCTACTGATACACATACCCCGCGCTACTGTTACTATTGTCTGTAATTTTTTTCTGCAACGTTTTTTCTCTGTTTTTTAATAGGTTTATACAATAGCCTGTCATATCACACACAATAGTCTCATCATATCATACACATGCAAATATTCTCATCAAATCATGCCATCATCATCCAACACAAATGATGTCTATCATCATCATCGATCTCGAAATAGCGATACAAGTTATGATATGTCTCGAATACATGCAACTACATCGTCATCCCATACACATGTTTCATCATCCATCTAAAACGATGATATAGAAGAGAAGAGCTATCACTATGAGTAAGAGCAGAATTATGCAGTACATGAGGCGCCGGTTGTGATTCCTCTCTCGCGCTAGCGTGAACCTCAAGTAACTAGCTTCTGCTTCTTGTATGCTATCAAACCCTTTATGGCTGTCGCCCGAGAACCGTGACACTTGGGCCTGACACTCGGGCCACTCATCGTACACTCCCGGAACCCTCCCTATGTACACGGCATAGCACTTCTTCGCCATCAAGGACCTATGTACCTGTTAGAGATGCATGTTCATCAAGCGAATTCAACAATAATATGCAACATAATATATTTGAGCAACACGAAAAGAAAGAGTTAGCTAAGAGATGCAACATATAGTAAACATAATTAATCAACGCAGGTTCACCGTACCCAAACTAATTAACTAGATGTACGCAGGTCATCGTACCCAAACTAACAAACTAGCGTTACGCAAGTTCAGCAGGACCGTTGACATCACAAAGTTTCATCGCTACAGAAACTACAAGTTCAACCGACACATCATCATCGGCATCGTCAATCACTTCAAGTTCCACCCATCCATATCCGGGAGGATGCACCCTAGCTTCATGAACGGCGTCAGGTCTTGACGTTGCATGCCTATGCGAGTTCTGACATCAGCTCGTGATATAGGTCCGTGGTGGAACATCCCCTTCTCTCCGACAACTTCTTTCATGATGATCGTTGCAATGTCCTTCTGGATGCGAAAGAAGTCATCTCTGATTCTATAATCCAGTTCGTGTCTTAAGGATTCTGCCCATTTGCGGATATGTTCATCGTTTCTTGTTGTCATGCGAAGATGTTGGTGATCCCTTCTGTACTCCATCATGAGATGGAGGAGGTAGAATCCGTCGTTCTTGCTTGCTGTCGGTTGATGGATGGAGCAGAAGGTAGTTTTATGCGAGAAACCCGGCTTGTTCTTCCTTTGTTTCCTGATCAGCATGTTGCCACCCCTCATGCTGAAGCCGTGGAGAACATCATCCAGAATATCCATTATGTGGGTGTAGTCTTTCTTCTCGAAGTTTCTGGACGAGTCGAAATACACGGCGTGGGAGACTCGCGGGAAAAGAACGATAAGGACGGCGCGCCCGTTGCTGCGGAAAACCACGACACCTCAAATTAGTCTCCATATGAGCGAAGGAATGATTGAAACATACGAAAGGGTTGTTCGGCAATGACTTACATTGGATGATAAGGCAGGAGAATCGTTTCCTTGTCCTTATTCATTACCATGAAGTATTTGATGTAGTCCCTAGCAGCTTTACGTTCAAACACGCCGAGACTCAAGAAGGACTCATGCATGTAGTATGGATCCGCCACCGCGATTTCCGAGATTTGTTCTCAGTTCATATGTAGCGCAAAAAGGCGGACGATCGTAAAATCGAGCCGGCTCATGAGAAACATCTCAAAGATGTGATCAAACCGCAGGAAGAACACCTCCGCGGGCAGTGTGTCGACATAGCACTTGGCCTGAGGCACACGAACCGCGTAAAGCGGATATCCTGGATCCTCCGAGGCGAGAAGGCTTTTCTCAGTCGACAGCACATGGTCGTGTAGTCTCCTGAGATCCCCTGATATGGCCTCTAGTGGTTTCGGCGGTAGGATCAGCTTGCCCGCGACATGGTACATCGCCGCACCTTTGACCGGTACACGGTCTGCAAAATCGATCGGCTGGCTGCTAGAAGCTTTGGCAGCAGCAGTGCCTCTCTTCGGCGGTCTCTTCCTCTCCTTTTTCTTGGGTTCACCATCCAGACCCTTCCTTACCCCCACCACCAGTGTCATCGGGCTAAGCACTTTACGACCCTCGGCTAGATGACCCTGCGTTGAGGCGGCATCTGGAGGTGTGTCCTGTGAGGATTGCATGAAGAGAGACTTCTTGCAATCAACTCTAGGACGTTCCTGCCTGGGCACATCATCCATCTCCTCATCCGCATGCTTATAGCCCGAGTCATATGGCTGACTCATCATTTGTTCGTCGTCATAGGCGGCACCGGTATTGAGGAACCGGAGAGGGTCCTCCTCCTCCATCTCATCATACATTCCTTGTTCCACGGGGCCGACTACATCATCCACTATTGGACCCCCTTCCTCGCGTCGTTCGTCGCTCTCACCCGACACGAGAGGCGCTGGTAATTGCGTAGGCGGGGTGGTGGTGTTCATACCTTGCTGGTTCTCCAATCCTTGCATTGGTGTGCTCTCGGCCGCCTCCAGACGAAGAAGATTCTTCGGCCACAGCAGCATCCAACCCTTGCATTCTCCAAGCCGCATCGGGGTCTCGTCCTCCTCTCCCCCGAGCCGTACTGGAGGAGTCAAATCCTCGTGGCCCGCTTTCACACTCGACAAGGTAACCCTGAAGGTGCCAATGGGGATCGGCTGGCCGTGGAACGTGAGTTCCAAGGGCTTCGTTATCACTGCCTTTCCCACGTCCACCTTCCGGCTGTTGATCATGTAGAGTACGGTGCACGGGGTTTCGTCGGCCTGCGAAGACATGTCTGCGGCGTAAGACATCCGAAAGGCAACGAAAAACGGAAGATTATATATATGTTGGTGCGACGTGAAATTACCGTGAGGGCGTCGAGGTCAGCCAAAGACGAAGGCCTGCCTAGCACGCCAGAGACAGAGGACGGGCTGCTATGAGCTGGTGCGGGAGCAGGACCTTGTGCAGTAGCGGCAGCAGGTGGTGGTGGTGCGATGTTCACCGAGTTGCTCCCGACGAAGCTGGGCATGGGAAAGTCCTGTGCCGTCTTGTCTGGATTTTGCTTCGTCCAGTCGATAATAGCCGGAATCAAGTTAGTAGCGAAATCATTTCTGCAGGCAGCTATAGCTGCATTGACTGCCTGCTGGACCAACTCATTTTTGTTCGCTTCTGCGGCCTCAGCTGCTTTTTTCTCGGCCTCAGCTGCATTTTTCTCGACCGCAAGCTTCACCTTCTCGTCGATGTTCAACTGCCTGAACTTCTTTTTCTGCCTTTTGGCCTCTGGGCCCTCGTTGTAGTAGTACTTCCACCTGGCGCCGTCTCCGACGCCGTGCACACGTCCGTATTGCGGCCGCTGGTCCAAAGGGAGTCCCTTCAGTTGGTTCAAGGCCCGGTTGAGAGGGGTGTCCCACTTGGGCCTCATCGACGACTGAGACGACGAGTCGCGGCCGCAAGCCTGTGTTGCTCCTTCTGCAAAAGGAATGTGAACAGTTTACGAATGTTACTACAACGTGTAGTCCACTTGATCAGAAGCTAAATGTAAGGTGGTAAAAGAATAATTACCAGTAATCTAATCAATTTCCTCGTGATCGGGTCCGTGTGCCAAACCTTCTTTTCCTTGTCCCACTTGTACCGAGCCCTGATGAAGTCATGCTCCTACGGGTCGGTGAACTCCACGTAGGGGTCTGGGATCCCCGCGGCTTCACGTTCCGCGTCCTCCTTATCCCATATGGTCCTCTTGCCAATGTAGCCACGGCTTCCGAGGCGTTGGTTCCCCGTGTTCCTTTGCTGCATTGACTTGTATTTCTCAGACTTAATCTTGGCTGCCTCGGTAGCGGAAGTGTCCTTGAACTTTTCGAACTCCTCTGCCGTCAGTGTCGGATTGTCCGCCAAAATCTTGGACAGGGGTTCGTTAGCATCAATCGCTCGTTTCACCCTCCCTTTCCAGGCGGCCAAATCGTTGCTGAACATGCCCATGGCGTGGTTATTGATACCTTTCATGGCAGCATCATCCCATGGGTTTTCTATACGGTCATCCCGGCCGGGGAACTGGAATCTCTTGTGCAGCTTTGTTAGGAGCAAGTGCTCCAGATGTGGTTTCTTCCTTAAGTCATTGTCGTTGATGCTCGCGGTTTCTCGTAGGATGCATCCGACTTGGTTGCCGTAGCACTTGCGAGGTTCATCCGGCGCTATTGGCTCGAATTTGCCAGGGTGCATCTCTGTGACCAGGATTCTTCCGATGCCGAGTTTGTTAGGGCGTCGTGTCCTCTGCTTCTTCTGCTTCTTCTTTTCGTTACCGCCTTCGGCGCCGGTACCTTTGGCGCCGCCATCGGTGCCATCGGTGTCGATGTCAGCGGCAGTACCATCGTCCGCTATGACCAGGTCGCCCTGCAAACCTTCTGTTTGCTGACTAGACAAAAAGTCGAGGTAATCATGTTCACGGTCATATTGTATGTCGTCGGCAGCATGGTCAGAAGGCCCGGTCTCGTCGTTGTTCGACATGTTTCCTACGATTAAGTCTGCTCGTTTAATTCTTAAACTATAATAAAATGAGTAATGACATAAAAAGAAGGCCTATGGTTTGCCGGAATGCCGTTTCATTCCCGTCCAAGCAAATGCCGGGCACTCGATATGCCTACTTTCTAGCACAAGTCATGCCGAAATTCACGGGAAATTTCGGCATGACCTTTGCTAAAAAGTGGACATATCGAGCGCCTGAAATTTGCCGGAACGGAAATGAATCAACATTCCGGCAAAACATAGGCCACTCGGATCATTTCCCTACATACAAGAAAAGCCAACATAGGCAACAATAGCACATCATCTCCATCATTTGGCACATCATATGGCCACAACAGCAGCCAACATCATTTGGCACTTCAATTATTCAAAATATGTTCACCATCAACAGCCAACATCATGTATATCAAAGAAATTCATGCACTTTTATTATTCAAAGAAATTCACCATAAAGAACCCTAGTTAAATTCCTATCTACTAGGGTTAACTAAACAAAACAATAGCTACTTCTCAAAAAACCCTAGCTAACAATTGATTGATGCAAACAAGGAACTTCTATTTTTTATTTAAATAGCAACAATTGATTGAACTAAGATTTTTTAAACAGCAACAATTCTGTTTTGACTAGGGTTCATAATCTAGCACTAACCTAGCAATAATTCTGTTTTAACTAGCTAGGGTTCATAATCTAGCACAGTTGCTTTAACTAAATTTTTTTAAATAGCAACAATTATGTTTGAACTAAAAAAATGTAAATAGCAACAATTTTTTTTACTAGGGTTCATAACACTAACCTAGGGTTCAAATGGCACCTAGGTTTCATAATCTAGCACTAACCCTAGGGTATTCATGGCACTAATCTAGCACTAATTAACCTAGGGTTCATATGGAACTAATCTAGCACTAAATAACCTAGGGTTCATACATATGGCAGAGAGAGAGTGCAGAGAGAGACAAGAGGGGAGGGGAGAGGAGGGCCTTACAGGGCGGTGAGATCGATGGAGGAGTAGGAGGTTGGCGGCGACGTCGACGTCGAGGAGGAGGCAGGCGCGGCGAGGTCGAGGAGGAGGAGGCAGGCGCGCGGCGACGTCGAGGAGGAGGCAGGCGCGGCGAGGAAGGGCTCCGGCGACGGCGCGAGGAGGCAAGGGCGACGAGGGCTCTGGCGACGGCGTGGAGGAGGGCAAGGGGATGGAATGGGGGGGAATGGGGGGAATTGGGGAAGAAAGGCCCGCGCGGTGCGGTTAACTCAAACATAGCAGTAGCGCGTTTATGGACCCGCGCTATAGCTAACTTAGCTGTAGCGCGGGATACCTAAACCGGCGCTACAGCTAACTTAGCTATAGCACGGGTGTGGACACATGCTACTGCTATAGCTAACTTATCTGTAGCGCCGGTTTGGGTAGCCCGCCCTACAACTAAGTTAGCTATAGCGCGGGTCCATAAACGCGCTACTGCTATTCCTTTGATTTTTCTTTTCATTTTCTCCTTTTGCTTTTTCTTTTCATTTTATTTTTCTTATTTCCTTTCTCCTTTTTCTTTTTCTTTTCATTTCCTTTTGTAATCCTTTCATTTTCTTCTTTCCTTTCTCATTTTTCTATTTCTTTTCATTTTATTTTCTTTTCCGAAAGACGACCGAGCCGGGAAGAAGGGGATCGGATACAATGTATATAACTCAAGCGACGATATATATTACATATCATTTGACCGATAATGATTAAGTGCGTACACAAAATAAATACATATATATAAATGATGGTTTCTCAGCATCGACGTTTTCGTTTCTGAGTGAGCTTCTTTCCCTTCTTGTTCGTTGTCGAATAATTGAGCCCCTCGTTGTGACTTTTCCTTTTCCATGGAGTACGATCTTTCTTAGGTAATGTAGTATTGATTCTTCTTTTGACGTATGCTTCATCATCATCGTCATCTTCCCTCATCGGGTTTACGTACTGGTCGTAGTCTTCCTCATTGGCGACTCCATCCATTCCGATGATGTTCCTTTTGCCTCTCCTCACGACAACACGGCTGGGATTGCTCTGGTCGGTTATGAAGAAGCATTGTGTCACGTGCTTAGCGTGTACCCATGGCTCGTTTTTTTGCGATGGCATTGACGGTAGCGCTCTTGGCGTCGGGTATAGACATGGTAGTGAAATACCGGTTTTCTCTTTCGACGTTCTTAGCCCATCTGACACGGAACATCGTCGCATCGTGCAATCCTGAGTAGTCAAGCTCCCACATCTCTTCGACCCTTCCGTAGAATCTTTGAGTTGCGGCGTTGTCGCCGGTCATGCATTCCATCGTCACCCCTGAGTTCTGAAAATCACTGTTTATATCTTTGGCCTCCGTGTAGAACGTGTATCCATTGATATCGTATGCCTGACAGGTCGCGAGGTTGGCCGCGGGGCCATGTGCTAAGGCGTATATGAGCAATCCGTCCGTAGAGTCCTCTTCCGGGGGATTAGCAAGAACATGCTCTTTGAACCAAGGCAGGAAAGTGGAGTTGTGCTTTCTAATAACTTCGGCGTTCGTCTTGCATAGCCCCCGGTCACGGTACTTCTTTGCGATGGTTTCTTTGTGCAGTGTCGCGAAAGGATCTACCACGTCTAGGTGCTGTAGCACTACTAAGTTTGCTCTGTCAAAGTCATTGCGTCGATCCGAGTGGTCCACATGCAGTTCCCTCCGGCCGTTGGTGTGACCTTCTCCTCCGAGCCTCCCAAGGTGCTTGTTAACAGGCAAACCAACAACAGGGTCTCCGCCATATAGATAATTCTGCAGAAAGAGGTGCACTCTTGGGTCAGATAGCCCTGGATGATGCTTCCATCCGGACGGGACATGTTACGAACGAATCCTTTGATGACCCCATTCATCCTCTCGAACGGCATCATGTTGTGCAGGAATGTCGGCCCGAGGTCTATGATGTCGTCCACAATGTGGACACACAGATGCACCATGACGTCAAAGAACGCGGGCGGGAAGTACATCTCAAGCTCATTTAGTATCACAACGATCTCTTCCTGTAGCCTTCGGAGCTGCTTCACACTGATCGACTTTCGAGAGATAACATCGAAAAAGTTGCAGAGACTAATAAGCGTGTCACGGACGTGCTTGTCCATTATCCTTCTAAGGGCAACAGGAAGTATCTGCGTCATCATCACATGACAGTCATGAGACTTCATCCCGCTGAACCTTTTCTTCTTGGTGTCTAGAAATCTTCTTATCTTCCCACAGTAACCGGAACTAACTTTGATTCCAGTAAGGCAGTTGAAGAATTGATCGATCTCCTTCAGACTTAAGGTAAAGCAAGAAGGGGGGCAATAATTCTCTTCCTTCTTGTTGACTTTTTTGCCCTGGTCCCGCGCCTCCGTCTCCGTCTCCGTCTCCTCCGACTTTTTACGGGGCGGCATGTGGAGATCTGCCCTGATGTTCAAATCTTCCAAGTCTCTTCTTGCCTTCGGCCCATCCTTGGTCTTATCCGGCATGTTCATCAGTGTTGCAAGCAAGCTCTCAAGGATATTCTCCATGATATGCATTTGATCAAGGCAATGAGGCGTGTCGAGTTTGGGCCAGTACTCCAAGTCCCAGAAAATAGACCGCATTTTCCATACCTTCAGCAGCGGCTCCGACACCTTTTTCATCTTTCCCGGCACGGGGCACTGTTCCCAGTTTTTCAACAGCTCATCGATTTCGGCGCCGCTCCTCTTACGTGGAGGACCTCGATGCTCAGCCTCACCATTGAATAGATCTCCACGGTTTCTCCATGGGTCATCCTTCGCGAGCCATCTTCGATGCCCCATGTACACGATTTCCCCAGACCCGCCATCTTTCGTTAGCTGCTGAGATGTTGTATCATCCATGCACCGCGTGCATCCGCAATATCCATGGCACACCTGGCCTGCGACATATCCGTAACCGAGATAGTCGTGCACCGTCGTCATCAGCGCGGCTCTCATATAGAAATACTCGCCTTTGCTGGCGTCCCATGTCTTGGCCGGTGTTTTCCATAACGTGTCTAACTCCTCTTGAAGTAGCCCCAGATACAGATTAATATTATTTCCAGGTTGTTTCAGCCCTTGAATCAGCATGCTCATGTGTATGTACTTTGTCTTCATGCACTTCCAGGGGGGAAGGTTGTACATCCATACAAACACGGGCCATGTGCTATGGTTGGTGTTCTGGTTGCCAAACGGATTCATGCCATCGGTACTCGTGCCAAGCACGATGTTACTTGGATCACCTGCGAAAAATCGATATTCGGCGTTGAACGCTCTCCACTGGCTTGCATCCGCGAGGTGTCTCAGCTTCGGATCATCTCCATCGTCGGGCTTCACCCTCTCCGTGTGCCAGCGCATGAGCTTTGCTTCCTTAGGATCTATGAAATAACGCTGCAGACGGGGAGTGATCGGTAGGTACCATACAACTTTCTGGGGAGATTTCTTTCCGGCCTTCTTGTATCGAGAAGCATTGCACACCGGACAGTTGTTTTTTTCCGCGTGCTCCTTCCGATAAATGATGCAATCGTTGATGCATGCATGGTATCTAATGTGCGGCAGATCAAGAGGGCACACGATCTTCTTGGCCTCATCGACACTAGTAGGACACAGGTTCCCTGCGGGAAGAACCTTCTTTAGATACTTGAGAAGCTCATCGAGGCTTCTATCGGTCCATTTGTTTTTAGCCTTTGTCTTTAGAAGTTCGAGCGTGAAACTCAAGCGGGTCACCTCGGGATCGCAACCATCATACAATGGAGTATGAGAGTCTACTTCCAGTTGCTCCAGCTTGGCCTCCTCTCTACAAGCAGCTCTGTCGTTAGTCGTCTTCTTGCGAAGCAGGTCTCGAACATGAGGGTCCCGCACGACTGAACTTAGTAGCGACGAATGCTCCGGTGTGTCCACGTCTTCTCTGTCATGTCCGGCCACTTCTCCGCCCCCATGTCCGGCCTCTTCTCTGCCCCCATGTCCGTCCTCTTCACCGCCCCCATGTCCGGCCTCTTCTCCGCCGCCATGTCCGGCCTCTTCTCCGCCACCATTATCGGTCATCTCTTCGTCTGGTCCAATGTCATCATTGGCTGCCCCATCGACGTCATCATCTTCACTTATCCACCGAGTATAGCCATCCATGAAACCAGCCATGAGCAGGTGCGCTTTCAAACGGCCTTCCTTAAAGAGGTCAAGCAAGACTCCTCCTTTGCATCTTCGACACGGACAGAAAATCTCCTTCCGGTTATTTTCATACATGTCGTGCACCGCGGATCGCAACCATCTTTCCACCATCGTTCCACTGACCTTCATGATCGCCTGCGTGGTATAATTAATAAGAAAAAGGATTATAAACGCATCCATGCATGCATGCATCAAATTCATACAAAAATTCGGCATGACCTTCCCTAAAAATAGGACATATAGAGTTTGCCCGAAATTCGCCGAAACGGAAATAAATCGACATTTCGGCAAAACATAAGCAACTCATGTCACGCACGATCCGACAAATACACATAGGCGGCAACTCATGCCACATGCACATTCTCACCATCATAGCGCAAACACAAATATTTTCATTCTTGCAAAGCACAACTTTTTACTCACCTATCGTCCCGAGAGAGGGATCGAGCACACAAGTACGGTAGATGGCCATTGCCGCTATCTAGCTAGCTAGGGATCGAAAGTAGTGGAAGGAGGGAGGGAAAGCTAGCTAGCTTGCATGGTAGATCTAGTTGGAAGGAGATGCTCTACCTAACTAGTGGAGAGGGAGGGAAATCTAGCTAGTGAGACAAAGGCAAGAGTGGGGAAAGAGAGAAGGAGGGAGAGACAAATAAATTCAAGTGAGGAAGAGAAGAAGCCATTAATGGAGGAGATGGTGGATGGGGGCATTAATGGGGAGAGAAGAGATAGGAGAAGGAAGAAGTAAGTGAGGGAGGTAGAGGAGGGAGAGGGGGAGGAGGGGAGGGTGGCAGAAAAAGGTGGCTGCTACGTGTAGCAGTAGCGCTGGTACCTCACCGGCGCTACTGCTTAGATTCGTAGCAGTAGCGCGTGTCGGTGGCCCAGCGCTACTGCTAATCTGGGCCCACCTTCTGGCCCCGTGCACATATAGCGGTAGCGGTGGGCCACCGACAAGCGCTACTGCTATGGATCTTAGTAGTAGCGCTGGTTTCGGGCCACCGCTACTACTAAGGGTAGCCCCGGCCGGTGGCGGTGGGACGACTTAGCAGTAGCGCTGTCCGGCCACCCCACGCTACTGCTACTTTGGTACCTGTAGAGCTTGTTGGCACCCAGCGCTACTACTAAGTAGCAGTAGCGCTGGCCCCATAACCAGCACTACTAAAATTTTATCTATAAGCTTTCTCCTAGTAGTGCAGTTACAATTCTTTGTGGGATAAGTTCATTTTTATCATTGGGGACAACGGTAATACCTCCTTTCTTAGGAGCACAATGAACAGGACTTACCCATCTACTATCAGCTATGGGATAAATTATACCTGCTTCCATAAGCTTTAATATTTCAGTTCTTACCACATCCTTCATTCTAGGATTCAACCTTCTTTGATGATCAACAACGGGGTTAGCATCTGGCTCCATATGAATTTTATGCTGACAAAAACCGGGACTAATGCCCTTAAGATCATCGAGAGTATATGTGATAGCCTGGCTTATTAGGGATGATAGACTACTCATATAAATAAGGAATTCCTTCTTTTCCGGGAGTGTGACAGCCCAAGACCGAGACCTCCATTATATTTGTGATATGTTCACGCCTGCATGCTTGTGATGTTTGTTTTATTTCATTTGCATCATGCATCATCTCCATAATCTTGTTGTGATCGTTTTCCTTTTAATTTTGTTCATGTGCATTGCAACTTCTTCGTCTTCCTCTTCCTTTGACACTTCCTTTAAGTTCAAGATCAACTTCAAACTCCATGTCTTGCTCAATGCACCGAAGTTTTCAAATTCCTTACAGTGCAACTTCTCTTCTTTTCCCCATTCATTCATTTTTATTTATTTGAGTCACATTTTAGTTGCTCAAATAAATGTTCCTGTGGTGCCCATAGATCATATTTATTATGTTGGATCACCATCTAAATTTTCAGCACATTTAGCATTTGTTTGAATGGGTTTCAAAATTCAAAGAGTTTGAATTTTATTCAAACTTGCCTCAAAGTTTATCTTCCAAAAATCCCCCGGCTAATTTTATAAAATTCTCCATATTTTTCCGAGTCCAGGAAAATTACCCGCATGTCCAAATTCTTTCCCAAACTCTCTCTTTCTTTCTTCCATGTTTTGCCTTTTGGTAAATAGAAGAAATTAAAGAGAGAGGGGCAGTCCTACACCCGCCGGCCTATTGGACCTGACCAACCAGGCCGGCCCACCCCAAAACCTAACCCTATAACCCTAGCCCGATCGATCCCCTCTCTCCCTCCTCTCGATCCCTCGTCTCCCTCCAGCGCCGCCTCCCTCGCATGCACGCATCGCACAGGAGAGGAGCTCCTCGTCGCCGCCTTGCCTTCTCCTCCCCGCGCCGCTCCTTCCCTCGCCTCCGCGACCAGCCTGCAGCCGCACCGCACCGATGTCTCCTGCCCGAGGCCCTGCCTCCTCGTCGTCGCCCGTAGCTCTCCCACAGGAGCCCGAGCCCCATCAGCCAGGAGCTCGAGCCACCTCGCCGCGCCTCCCCGAGCCTCCCTTCTCCGTCGTTCGAGCCGCTCGGGCTCGAGCTCGTCCATGGCCGCTCGGCCGTCACCCTCGTCGGACCGCCGTCCGCGTGCTTGCCATCGTCCAGCTCCTTCGCATCCAAACCCCTCCGTTCTCGGCTCCGGCCGCCTCTGCAAGTCCAGCCCCGCTCGACCTCCTCCTCATGTTTCTCCTCTGGCCGCGCAGCACCCGAGCGTCGCTGCCTTGGCCTCCTCTATCCAGCACCTCACCCTTCCTCCCCTGTTCATCTTTGTGGCCATCGGCCCTTGCTGCAGCTCCTCGCCCTGATGACCTCTTGCACCACCAGAGACCGATGCCACCCCGGTGACCAAGTACCAGGATTTTCGCCAAGTCCCTCGAAGACCACTGATGCCAAGTACGAGTACATGACCGGAACGTGCCAAGTACCACGACGACCATGTACAACTACTGTTCCCGTGGATTTCGCCAAGTACCTCTACGCATAGAAACCCCAAGATCGACTACCGCATCGGATCACCAAGTTCAATAACGACCCACGAGGAACATGGATACATCAAGTTCCTCTCTGAACGTGCACCACTACCGTCGCCGAAGACCATCAAGTGAACAACTACCGCCGCTGTGCGCTTTGCCAAGTACCACTACTTCACGACGACCCGTGAACGACTACTTCCCCTACGACGCACCGAACACGATCCACCCCAAAACACACGCTTTGGAGGTATAACCGCCGAGACGACGCCCGTGAACGATGCATATGTTGTGTGAAATGCTCGTGTTTGCACCGTGTACGAATCGTTCTTGCACATCCCTCGCTTGCCATGCCACCGACACATGGGAACCCGATAACCAGGATCACCCCACCATCTCTTGCATGTTTCGCACATTCGCACGCTTGTTCCTCCTTTGCACCGGTATCTCAACGAGTTACCGGAACCGGAATGTTGCCGTGGCACCATTTCCGTTATCGCCGCCGTGGCACCCATTTCTTTCCGCCGTGGTGACAAATGCATCATATCATGATATATGTCATTGTCTTCATAAAATTGCATACAACTTGAATATGTCATTCTCATGCATGTTAAAAACATTTAAATTGTTGTTTGCATTAAAATTGCTAAATGACATGCTAAAATGATTTATTTCATAACTAAATAACCGTAGCTCCGAATTAAATAAATTTTATATGTAACTTGACTAGAAAAATGCATAGATTAACATGGTGCACTTACTTTTGCTGTTTAACAACATTAAAATTGTGTTTTAGGCAGAACAGTACCAAATTCAAAAATTGCATATGAGGATTTTCCGGAATTGTCATGTGTTGTTTCCGGCCTCATTTAAATTGCCTAGATAGATAGTTTGTTCATGCTTCATCTCTTGCCATGTTAACCAACATTTAATATTGATGAGTAGCCTAAATGAGAGAGAACTAAATAATTGTATGTGGAGTTTCGTCAATATGCAACCCGTGGCATATTGAGCTTCACTTAATGTGTAGTATTTGATTGTTGCACTTGCCATGCCATGCCTATTTAAACCGGACATGCATCATACTTGATTGTGCTTCATGCCACGATTATGCTTGTGTGTTTACCATGTTGTTTCCCTTTTTCCGGTTGTGCTTCTTCTCGCTAGTTCCGGTTTCGTTGCGATTGTGAGGATTCGTTCGACTACGTTGGTATGACTTCTTCATGGACTCAGTCTTCTTCCTAGCGGGATTTCAGGCAAGATGATCATGACCTTGGATATCTTTACTATCTTTGCTTGCTAGTTGTCTCGTTGCTATCGCTATGTCGCGCTTCCTACCACATATATGTCAGCCTCCCATATGCCATGATACAGCCTCTAACCACCCTTACCCAGCAAACCGTTGTTTGGCTATGTTACCGCTTTGCTCAGCCCTTTCTTATAGCGTTGCTAGTTGTAGGTGCAGCTGCAGTTTGTTCCATGCTGGGACATGGATATCTTGGGATATCACAATATCTCTTATTTAATTAATGCATCTATATACTTGGTTTTGGGTGGAAGGCTCGGCCTTTTGCCTAGTGTTTTGTTCCACTCAAGCCGCCCTAGTTTCCGTAATGCTGGTGTTATGATCCATGTTTAGCATTCCTAACATGCTCAGGGGAATGGGACCCTCTTGACAGTTTGCTTTGAATAACCGCTTCCAGCAAGGCCCAACATTGGTTTTAACATTTGCCAACATAATAATACTGAATTAAATAATTAATTTGCATAGGGAGTTAGCGCTACCCGAGGATTCTTAATTCCACATAATACAGGAGGGCCAGTGCTGATGGTGCTGGTCCAAAACTAGAGCAGCTTGCGGCGCCGCCCGGGGCAACTCGGGAGTTGGTCGCTGTAACCATAGCTCATCCGTCGTGGCCTGAGAAGAGATACGCGCGGCTACTATCAGGGTGTCAGCACGTCGGGAGGTCTTGCTGGAATTGTGTTTCCATTGTCGAAATGTCTTGTGCACCGGGATTCCGAGGATACTTTGGGCTATCTCGAGGTTGAGGTATTTCCACCGCAGCTTGTGTAGGCTTATGATGGGCCAGGTTGGAACACCCCTGCAGGGTTAAATCTTACGCGAAGCCGTGCCCGCGGTTATGTGGCACTTGGATATTTATAACCTCCGGTTGTAGAGGACTTGACACTAATCCTAATTAAAATACACCAACCGCGTGCGTAACCGTGACCGTCTCTTTTCGAGGAAGTTCGAGAAGAGAACACGGTGGGGTTATGTTTGACTCGTAAGTAGGTGTTTAGGATCACTTAGTGATCATTTGTAGTTTGCGACCGTTTTGCGTAAATGCTCTTCTTATTCTTGTACACGTAAGTTAGCCACCATATAATGCTTAGTGCTTGCTGCAACCTCACCACCTTACCCTTCCATACCCATTTAAGCTTTGATAGTCTTGCTACCCATGGTTATGGGATTGCTGAGTCCTCGTGGCTCACAGATTACTACCACAACAGTTGCAGGTACAGGTAATGCGATGTCTTGACGTGAGAGCGAAGCTTGTTTGCTTTGGAGTTCTTCTTCTGCTTCGTCGATCTGGGGATAGGTTCCTGGTCGGCAGCCTGGGCTAGCAGGGTGGATGTCGTTCTTCTTTTCGTTTGACTTCATCCGTAGTCGGATGCTGCCCTTCTGTATGATGTTTGTTATGTATTGATGTATTCATGTGATGATTGTATGTATTTGTTTGTATTCCCATCTATTATGTATGTGGTACGATGTAATGATATTCACCTTGCAAGCGTCTCCAATATGCATTTCTACTCTTGGTGGGGCCTCCGAGTTCCTCGAGAATAGGATCGCATATTGGGCGTGACAAGTTGGTATCAGAGCCTCGGCCGACCATAGGAGCCCCCTTGATTGATCGAACCGTTGGCGAGTATAGAAGAAAAACTATTTTGAGTCTAGCTATATATCGGAGAGTAGGAATTCTTTTTACTCCTTATCCCCTTCGTCGCTCTGGTGAGGAATTGTGACGTAGGTGTTTTGATTCTACTACTCTTCTCACTCAAAAAAAAATTTAGGATCACGCGGGTATTTTGGAATCATCACATAGCCTATACCACATCAATGCCTTTCCCTCCAAAGATAAAGGGAATACTTTCTTCTTAACTCCATCTCCGGATAAACCTACAAGCTTAAACAATCCAAAAATTTCATCCACATAGATCAAGTCCATATCGGGATGTACCGTTCCATCTCCTGCATAAGTATTAGCTGGCAGTTTCTCTATCATACCCAAAGGAATTTCATAATAAATATTTTCAGTAGGTTCAATAGGTTGAGGAGCAATGCTTATTGCTTCCGGTCGAGGTGAATATACCCCGAACAAGCCCCTCAAAGGATTACTTTCCATAGTGACAAGTGACAATAAATTTCAGCACGTAATATAAATGTTTCCTTACCAAATTCCACTCACCAAAGGCGCTTCACTCCCCGGAAACGGCGCCAAAAAAGAGTCTTGATGACCCACAAGTATAGGGGATCAATCGTAGTCCTTTCAATAAGTAAGGGTGTCGAACCCAACGAGGAGCAGAAGGAAATGACAAGCGGTTTTCAGCAAGGTATTCTCTGCAAGTACTGAAAGTAGCGGTAATAGATAGTTTTGATAGCAAGATAATTCGTAACAAGTAACAAATAGTAACGGTAACAAATAGTGCAGCAAGGTGGCCCAATCCTTTTTATAGCAAAGGACAAGCCGGAACGAACTCTTATAATAAGCAAAGCGTTCTCGAGGACACATGGGAATTTCATCTAGTCACTTTCATCATGTTTGTTTGATTCGCGTTCGCTACTTTGATAATTTGATATGTGGATGGACCGGTGCTTGGGTGCTGCTCTTACTTGAACAAGCCTCCCACTTATGATTACCCCCTCTCGCAAGCATCCGCAACTATGAAAGAAGAATTAAGATAACGCTAACCATAGCATCAAACATATGGATCCAAATCAGCCCCTTACGGAATAGCGCATAAACTAGGGTTTAAGCTTCTGTCACTCTAGCAACCCATCATCTAATTACTACTCCACAATGCCTTCCCTTCGGCCCAAAGATGGTGAAGTGTCATGTAGTCGACGTTCACACGACACCACTAAAGGAAGCAACAACATACATATCATCAAAATATCGAACGAATACCAAATTCACATGATTAATTATGACAAGACTTCTCCCATGTCCTCAAGAACAAAAGTAACTACTCACAAATCATATTCATGTTCAAGATCAGAGGGGTATTGAATAGCATTAAGGATCTGAACATATAATCTTCCACCAAATAAACCAACTAGCATCAACTACAAGATGTAATCAACACTACTAGCAACCCACAGGTACCAATCTGAGGTTTTGAGACAAAGATTGAATACAAGAGATGAACTAGGGTTTGAGATGAGATGGTGCTGGTGAAGATGTTGATGAAGATTGGTCCTCCCATGATGAGAGGATCGTTGGTGATGTCGATGGCTTCAATTTCCCCCTCCCAGAGTGAAGTATCCCCGGCGGAATCGCTCCGCCGGAGAGCAAAATAGCTCCTGCCCAGGTTCCGCCTTGACACGGCGGCGCTTCATCCTGAAAGTATTCTCCTTATTTTTTCTAGGGCAAATGACCTTATATAGGAGAAGGAGGAGGCCAGACGCCAGCTGTGTGCCCCACAAGGCATCAGGGCTCGCCCAGGGGGGCCGCGCCCTGTTGCCTTGTGGGCAACTGGTGGGTCCCCTCTGGTATTTCTTTTCTCCAGTATTTTTTATATATTCAATAAAAAATGTCCATGAAATTTTAGGTCAATTGGAGCTCTGTAGAATAGGTATCTCTGATGTGGCTATTTCAGGTCCAGAATTCCAGCTGCCGGCATGCTCCCTCTTCATGTAAATCTTGCAAATTAAGAGAGAAAAGGCATAAGAATTGTACCATGAGTGAAATAATGATTAAAAACATAATAATTAACAGTAGGAAATCATGATGTAAATTGGACATATCACTTTACCTGACTAAGAGGGACCCATTTGCACCTGAATAATGGCACCTTAACTTTCACATAGTTAAGCTCCCAAATCTCTTCGATGGTTCCATAGTATACCCTTTTATCAGCTTCATCTACAGTTATGCATTCTATTAGAATGGAGCTGTTCTGATATGAGGTCTTCTTATCACGTTCCTCAGTGTAGAACGTGTAGCCATTTATGTCATACGCTTGGTACCTCATACCGTAGGTGATGGCTTTTGTGCCAACCACGTTGCAATGTCATCCATGGATCCACGTGACATATGATCCTTGAGCCATCTAACGTAGTCCTTATTGTGCGCCTTCATCATGACATCTAATGGATGCACAATTGGTAAGAAACTTCGTCGTATCTCCGCCAAGTGTTCTTCAGCATAAGCGTCGAGAACTGAGCTGTTAAGCAGTACCGTCAAATGGGCTTTATCGGTATCATCTCCAGGTGCAGCGTGTTGCGCGCCAGCAAGGACCGGCTTACTAGCCAGCCTCCCCTCGTGGCGAGAGAGGGGCAAACCTATAGGTCTTTGTTTCATGTATTCGGTGCAAAACTCAACCACCTCATCCGCGGTATAACCTTGTAGGATGCTTGCCTCTGGATGACATCGGTTCCGACAATAGCGCTTCAATATTCCCATGAACCGCTCGAAGGGATACATGTTGCAAAGAAACACAGGACCACAGTACTTTATCTTGTCGACAAGGTGCACAGTGAGATGGACCATGACATCAAAGAATGACGGTGGGAAAAACATCTCTAGGTTGGACAATATTCTTGCAATATCCTCTTGCATATGATCCAGCTCCTCACGATTTACCACTTTCTGCCATAGTTGGTTGAAGAAATCACAGAGATCAATGAGTGTGTTTCTTATGTCTGTGTCCATCAAATTTCTGATGGCCACCGGGAGGATTTGTGTCAACATTACGTGGCAATCATGTGACTTCATGTGTGCCAACTTCATTTTACCCGTGCTCACATCCACGAGACTTCTGATGTTTGCGGAGTAGGAAGAGGGTGTCTTAATTGACAACAAATAATTGTAGAACTCTTTTGCTTCTTTTGCAGTGAAATTGTAACTCTGGCAAACGTGGAGGAATTTTTCACCATCTTCAGCTTCATTCATGCATTCTGTTTGATCACCAAGCATATCGAGTCGTGCTCCGTCACCATCCTTTGTTTTACCTTTAATCTTGAGCAGAGTACCAAGGATGCTTTCACATACATTCTTCTCTACGTGCATGACATCGATGCAGTGACGTACACTTAGAATCTCCCAGTAAGGTAATTGCCAGAACACTGATTTCTTCTTAAACACTTGTGTCCTGGGTGTTTTTTTTTTACGACGAACCGGGTCCCTTGCCAAGCACAACTTCAATTTCTTTAGCCATTCTGTGGACCTCCTTCCCAGAATAAGGTCTTGGGCCCAAACCTACCTCTGCTGTACCATCAAATTTAGTTTCATCTTTCGGTATGGGTGCTCTCTCCGTAAGAATCTACGATGATGCAAATACACAGTTTTGTGCGAGTTGGGAAGAAATCTACTCGCTATCCTATCCATGCATGTGACACATTCTACGTCTCCCCTTGTTTTATGCCCCGATGTGTTGCCTAATGCTGGCATATCTTGAATGTTGTGCAGCAGCAACGCATGTAGATCGAAAATCTCCTTTTTGTAAGCATCATAACATTTTACAGCAGGCTCTTTTGCCCACAATGTCAGCAGTTCTTCTACCAGTAGCTCAAAGTAAATGTCGATGTCATTTCCAGGTTACTTCGGGCCTTGGATAATCATTGACATCATGATGTATTTTTTCTTCATACACAACCAAGGAGCAAGGTTATATATGCACAGAAGCACTGGCCATGTGCTGTGTTTGGTGCTCATATCGCCAAATGGATTCATCCCATCAGTACACTCCCCGAGCCATATACTTCTAGGATCCATGGCAAAGTATTTATGTTTTTCCTCGATTGACTCCTACTGAGCCCCATCTTTCGAGTGCCTCAAATATTCATCCGCAATTCGCTCATCATGATGCAACCGCAACCTCTTTGCCTCTCTAGGGTTTGCAAACAAACGCTTCAACCTTGGAATTAAAGGCAAGTACCAAACAACCTTGAACGGGATTCCTGTCTTGATCTCTTCATCCAATTTGTCCTTGTCCTTTGCTTTCCTGCGCTTGTATCATGGATGCTTGCATATGCGACATGCACGCAAATCTTTGTACTCACCGCGGTACAACATACAATCATGCACACAAGCGTGTATCTTCTGGACTTCAAGTTCCAATGGGCAAACAACTTTCTTCGCTTCGTTCGTGCTTTTGGGGAGCACATTATCTTCTGGAAGAATGTCTTTGAAAAGACCTAACAACTCTGTGAAGCCCTTGTTTGATAGACGGTTTTCTGCTTTAAATCTGAGAAGCGCTAGTGTGGAACTCAACTTGGAATATTTCTTTTTGCAACTTGGATACAAATCTTTCTTTGAGTCCGCATCAATGGTTGGCAGATCCTTGTACCCAACCATTTCTTTATTTGGGCCCTGGAAATCTGCAATCATAGCAGCAAAATCTGGCATACCATCAAGGTCATCGTCTTCGTCGCCATCTTAGTTTTCCACTGGGGTTTTTCGATTGTCTCTGTTCCGTTGGTAGCTTGACGTCTGAGCCCCGAGGTTAGATTCAACATCCATGTGACTCTGATCGGGGTTTGGCATCTCGCCGCCCTGGTTACCTTCATCCATGACCGGCTCTTCATCGTGTGTAGTCCAACGTGTATATCCATCCATGAATCCCCGCTTGAATAAGTGGTACTCGACGTCTGTAACTTTATGTGACTCTGTATTGCCACAATCCTTGCATGGACACAGGATGTAATCCTCGTTACGGACTCTCTTCTTTGTCCTTTCAGCCAAAGTGATGAACTCCGTCATGCCACTCGCAAACTTTGAGCTTCTCCGATCCTTCTTCCATTTATATCGTTCCATCTGCACCACACGAGGGGTAATTCAAAAAAGCATTAATAAATGGATTAATTGATGCCCAAAGATGCGTGCATAAATCACAAGATTTCATTTTCATAATTTACGGAGGGCGCTCCATATTGTTTTATCCAGCCGTGCGATGACACAAATTAATGACCAGTCAATTTACACGCAGAGTACAGTATACTACCCTTATGAATTGAATACCTTAATTAAGCCACTCAACGAAAAGAATACCTTAATTAATTAGCCGCGCGGCGACCTCCACCCAGCAGACAGAGAAGCGTGATGCCGTGGCACGCCGAGACAGCAAGGTCGATGAGCAAAGCTTAGTGGGGCATCCGCCTGAAGTTCGAGCTCCACTATCCTGCCTTCAACCGCGAGGGATGTGCTCCAATCACGCCGCCGCCGACCTCGAGGATTGAGATCTCCTCCTATCTCCCGCCGCCGACCGAGGATTGACCTCCTATCACGCCGCCACCACCGACCGACCGAGGATTGACCTCCTATCCAGTAGCCGCTGCCTCGGCCGCCGCCCCCATCTCTATGCAGAGCAGCTATTTTTATTTTTTAACGGGTATTCGCAGAGCGGCTGTTTATAGTATTAACTCCATTATTGCATCCCCATATGTATCGGGTAGTACATCACATACAGTTATGTCACGGGAACCATTTGTCACGCACGTTGTCTTCTCACACGGTTTCGTGTGGAAATCGTGTGTGAAGTTGTAATATCGAACACAAACGATATGTACAAACCGTGTGTCATTTACAACAGAGTGCGATAAGTAGTTCCCGACCGTTATCAGATCCCCACAGTTTCCCCATTTCCCCCAAATCCCTAGATAGCCCCAAAATTCCCTCGCGTGGCACTGACATTGGGGGAATGCGGACGAGTGGTGCTGATGGTTTCGGTGCGGCTGCTCCGGCTCGTATCGTCGCTCTCGGTAGCGCGATGGGTGGCGCTGCCACGACGGCGGTCACCACCGAGCGCTTGCCTAAGGTCATCAGAAGGCCGGTGTACTACGGATCTGAATCGTCTTATCAGGTTCCAATCAATCCCGATCTTTTTTAGCATGTCCAAATTAAAGTAGCTCCCTGCTCAATCCGTCCTCAATGACCCCCGCTCCCCCACCCAGGAAAGCAATTAACCGCCGGATCCAGAGTATGACTCCAGACTCCCACAACATGAGTTCGACTCCGAGTTTTGTGCTACCGAGAAGTACCAAAAGCTGAGTTGTGTGCACGGACACACTCCCGCTCGACGTGTATGCACAGAGGGATTTGACATTGGCAGACGGTTTCTCAGTTGCCCCTTAGAGGTTAGTGCTAACTTCATCATTTAAGTTGAGTTAATGCCCCCGCCCATCCTGAATATTTAACATTGGCAGGGATATGAGGCTTGTGCCTTTGTTAACTGGTTGGATGATGAATGGCATGGTAGGGCTCGGAGTGTTATCACCAAGCTCGCAGAAGATAACGTAAAGCTGAAGAAGAAACTGACTGATCTGGAGTGTACAATCACTATGATGAAGCAAGAAAGACTCAATCACAGGCAACAGATGAAAGCAAGAGACAAGAAGGAACTAGCATGTGTAGTTGTAGTTGTCGCATTAGCCATCTTCTTTGCGCTGTTTGTAATGATGATTAGGGCTTTTGTTTGATTATTACTGGCTACATCAATAAGCAGAGCTCATCTATTGCTTGACAACTGTCCTATGAAAACTGCTTGTTTCACATTTGGACGCTCCAACCTATGTGTGTAATTATCACATTGAGAACTGCGCAACCGCGGGAATTTGGAGCGACTGGGTACTAATAATTGAGGTTGATTATATCAAGATTCTAACCGCCTGCCAAGGCGCCAATAAAAACCGTCAATCCCCCGCTTCAATTGCCATTCCTCTTTTCTTCATACCCCGCTTCAGTCTCCACTACCTTCATCGTCCCGGCCGGCCACGCTACACACTTACACACACTTTGCAATCTCGCTTTGTGTACGTACCGCAGCCATGTCGAGCGACAGCGAGGACGACAATTCCGCCAGCGGTCTTCCGACCGATGATAGGTCAACCTCGGAATCATCCCGCTCGTCTTCCATGTGTCCAGCGTCGAGCCCTGACCTCGATTTTATCCGGATCATGGAAGGGACACCGCCGTCTGAGTCGTCGGACGACGACCAGACAGATGAGGACCTGTCGGAGGACGATGAAGACGACGACGATGATGATGAGGAGGAGGAATGTTCGAACGAGGAGGACGACGATGAGGACATAAACGACAAAGACGACAGCGGCGGCGATGAAAAGCCAACGGTCAGCGGCAAGAAGCGTCCTCGCCAAGACGATGTCACGGAGCCACCCAACAACAACAAGAAGAAGGAATAAATTAAGCAGACTGTATATCTCTGTTGCCGTTCGCTCATATTAATCTGTGTCCCCTGTCAATCTCATCGCAGACGGTTAGCAGTACATATTCGACAGAGATCTTTTACATTATCGCCCACAGTTGGTTTCTTGAATTGTGTGCCCTGTCGAGCACACAATTCACAACAAACAATCGTATGCACTGTCTATAATTATCGCACACAATTCTGATTACCGAACTATTTGCCGGATATCACACACATCTTGTTACGCCGAATCGTTTCTGTTCTTCTGGATCATCGCAAATAGTTCATCCGAGTGAACCGCATGCCGTGTATCGCACACACCTCGAACTGGCTGCCCGTTTCTGTTGTGTTGGGTAATCACAAACAGTTCGTCCGAGTGAACTGTATGCCATGTATCGCACACACCTCGAACTGGCTGCCCGTTTCTGTTGTTCTGGCTCATCGCAAACAGTTCGTATGGATCAACTGTATGCCATGTATCGCACACGCGTCTCTAATCTGAATCGTTTTTTATGTCTCCTGCATCGCAAACAGTTCGTCTTATTGGGGACGGGTTTTTTACGACACCGTTTGTGATTCATGCATCGCACACAGTTTGGTCGCGGGGTCTCTGATTGATGTGTCGTGTTGCAGTCGCCTGCAGTAGTGACCATCTACGTCCTCTGGCGCTGAGGACATGGTACACCAGGACTTGTCTGTCCTTAGTGATCATGAAGAAGAAGAAGAGTAAGCTCATCATCTTTCTTTGCCAATCTTGTAATTATCTTGATATTGTTGCTGTTGAATTAATCATTTTGTTTGTTTTGGTCTTGCAGGGATGAAGTGCCACTGGCGGAAAGGTACCTGAAGAGGGCCAAGACCACCGAAGAAGGCGAGATGGCAACAGATACTGATCAAGGCACAACTTCTCTTGATGTTGCTGGCTCCAGCCCCCAGTGTGAGGCTCATATCCAGTTTCCGCTGGCAAGCATTGCCACCGACGCTTCAGCAATGGAAACTGACAAGGAGGCGGAGAGTAACCAACCAGAAGGAGAGCGCCAAGGGATGGATCCCTTGACGGCACCCTCAACTTTAGCACCTCCGCCAAGAAGTTCGCCGATAAGAAATAGTCCTCCTCCTGAGGAGCACCAAGAAGAGCATGCTCGCGTCGAGGACCCACCGACAACCGATGTTACCGGGGACCGAGCGATAGCAACTGATATTGCCGGAGGAGAAACAACATCTCCTCCACATGCTCATCAGGGTAAATTCTTTTTCAGGCGTCATCTTATCCTTGTCAATCCTTCTTTCTGTTCTTTTGATCTTGACCTGAGATTTGAATTTTCTTCTGCTCTTTGCTTCTTCTTCTTTGTCTTGTGGATCCAATCTCTCTGGAAGAGGGATAAATTATTGTGGACATGGAAGGAATTGCAAAGAGCGCCGCTGAAGAGGCCTCCAAGATTTCTACTGAGGAGAATGTTGCATCTGACGTTGAGGAAGCCAGGAAAGCTGCCGAGGAATCTAACAAACCCTCCGGCAACACATCTGTTTCCATCACAGCAGACATTGAGATGAGAGAAGCTGGCGACGACAAGCCAACTGCTGACGATCATCCCAACACATCTGACGCGCAACCCTTGGCGGATCCTTTGGAGCCCCTCAACCAGCGACAAGAATCTAAAGCCCCCAGCTTATCTGGTGCCGGGGAACTTTCCCTTGAAGATGCAATTGTGGGGATCATTGCACCTTTATCTCGTAGCATCACAGTAACAGGCACTTCCGATGACAACTCTGCTGATCTTGCCTTCCTGCAAACCATGGCTGCTGGCATCAAGGATGTGCAAGAGCGCTATAGCAAGCATTGGGATAGACTCCAAATGCAGCAGCAAGCCATGGAGTTGGTTGAGCAGAAGCTGAACGAGAAGGTGGAAGAGACCCGCAAATGGTATGAGGATAAGATCCAAAGCATAAAGGGGCAAGAGGATAAGCTTGCCGCTGCTAAGGAAGAAACATCGGGTCTGGACGACAAGCTGGCAGAACGCGAAGCGCAGCTTGACGCAAAAGAAAAGG
Source organism: Elymus sibiricus (assembly GCA_039707655.1). Classification (NCBI taxonomy): domain Eukaryota; kingdom Viridiplantae; phylum Streptophyta; class Magnoliopsida; order Poales; family Poaceae; genus Elymus; species Elymus sibiricus. The sequence continues at coordinate 240,816,972 of CM077676.1, forward strand.
ATCTTGCCACCAGAGAAGAAGCGCTTGCCGCTAAGCTTCGCGGCAAGGATGAAGAAATCCAGACCCTACTCGCACAGCGGACCCAAGAGCTGGAGCGAAACCATAAAGAGGCCATCGAAGCTCAAGCTCTGGTTCACGCCGGCAAGCTCCAGGAGGCCGTCAAAGCTGCCGAAGCCGCCAAGGCCATCAAGGTAGAACTGGAAAACAAAGTGATGAAGCTTGAGGAGGACCTCGCTGGCAGCAACAAGGAAATCCTGACCCTTCAAGAATCAGCGCAAAAGGCAGCTCACACTCTAGGGGAGCTGCAGACGCAGCTGTCATCCAAAAGTCAGGAACTCAGCAAGGCCGCCGATGTTGAAAAGGATCTGAAGCTGAAGCTGTCCACTTTGGAGGAGAACCTCGAGGGCGCCCGAGCCAGGGAGAAAACATTGTCGAAGGATCTAGAGAAGAAGAAAGCCTTGCTTGCTGATGCTGAGAATTCTTTCAATGTGTCGAACGGCAGTCTGCAACTCTGGACCAGCCGTCTTGTCGAGACTACAGAGCAACTTAGTGCTTAGCTAGCAGTTATGGGCATGAAGGACTATAGTTACTCCACCAATGCATAGGAAGCCGCAAGTGTCAGGTTAACTTTCTTCTTCAAGAACCTCGTCGAAGCTTTGGAGAAGCACTACGAAGAACAGGCTGCCTCCTTCGCCAATGAATCCTGCAAGCTTTGCCGGGATGTGCTCTTCAAGGTGCTTGTCAAGATCGTCCACCACAACCCCGGCATCAACATATCCAAGGCTCCAAGGCCTTCACGAGCTTGCCGAAAGGAACGAACACCAGCGCCGCCGAAGTGGTTATCGCTTTGATCGCCGACAGGGTTGGCCAAGTCTCCAGGACCCAGGGCGGGATCAGGAACTAGTCTTGTCGGCACATCTTGTCGCAAATGCCATTCATGTAAAAGACAGTTTATCTTAAGTCAGATCAGCATTATGCTTTTGATGTAATATAACTTGTGTTTGAATGAATGTATGTCGTTTTTCCTTATATGATTCTGCCCTTGTATGTTTTGTGCCCTACGCTTGCCGGAAACTTGCCGGTGCACACAATCCTGCCGTTAGCGCTTGAGGAACGGGTCCTTAGCAGCTTGTCGGAGGTGCCGCTTTCCAACAAGATATCACTTATTGGTTTTGATGCAGCTAACTTATACAGCTGAGCAGACTCGAAATAGAAATAAGAGCATGACCAATCCCAACAAGGTTCCTTCGCGTGCAGGTTTTTCATACAAAAACTAAAATCGTTTAAGTAAAAGCAACTACAGCAAAGAAATTTTGTTTTAAAGTTTTGCAACTTGGCTTTCTTTGCTATACTTCTTGTCATGAATGATAACTTGAACGTCATTTGGTATCCATACCGTCAATCCCCCCCCCCCCCGGGAAACTTGCACGCGAGGAACACTTCTGTCCTTTGAGAAAAAGAAAGAAGAGAAAAGAGGAGGCTGGAACCTTGACGGTTCGTTAATCATCTCATACAAGGCAACATGTAACACAACATTGCATGCAATATACAAAAATAAATATGTATTTTGACAAAAAGTTGTGAAACACTTAGCTTTTATTCAACTATGCACGGGGTCTGCGCCTGGCTCTGTACAAAGGTTTACATGCCTTGCCGGCCTATTTGTACAAAAGAGGCTGCCGGGCAGCCCGGCAACCGCACCTTATGGGTAGAACTTGCGAAGATGCTCAACATTCCATGAGTTGAGCACCGGAGTGCTATCTTCGGTCTCTAGACAGACTGCGCCAGGTCTAGTGACTCGCACTACCCGATAATGGCCTTCCCACTTCGGCGTCAACTTGTTTTTCCCCTTCGCGGACTAGATCCAACGAAGAACAAGGTCGCCTTCCTCAAAGTTCCTGGCATGAACTTTGCGGCTATGGTAGCGGCGCAAAGCCTGCTGGTACCGTGCAGCACAGACAGCAGCCCGGAAACGATCTTCCTCAAGGAGTGTGGCATCATCTTGCCGCAGCTCTTCTTGATCCTCTTTGTCAAAGGCCAAGACTCAAGGTGACCGGTATCTGAGTTATGTGGGGAGCACCGCTTCTGTACCATATACAAGGGAGAATGGCGTCTGGATGGTGGCTCGATTTGGTGTCGTTCAGAGTGACCAAAGAACCGCCGGCAACTCTTCCACCCAGCGTCTTCCACACTTGTGCAGCTTGTCGAAAGTTCTGGTCTTCAGACCATGCAATACTTCTGCATTTGCCCTCTCCGCTTGTCCATTGCTTCTTGGGTGAGCAATGGAAGCGTAGAAGATCTTGCTTCCAAGGTCTCTGCACCTGACCCTGCCAAAGAAGATTTCGGCTTGTCGGTTTGCGGCTCTGTGGTTGCTGCTTCTTCGTCATCAGCCTCTCTTTCAGCCACTAGTGCAGCACTTACAACTTGATTGGTTGCCGCTAGGTATAGTAGCAACGGCTCTTGTGGCTTAGGCGCAACTAAGACTGGCGGAGAGGATAGGTATCCCTATCTTGGAGTGCGACCTCTGCTTCCAGAGTCCATTTCATTGGACCTGCCTTTTTTAAGATTTTCAAAAATGGCAAGGCGCGCTCAGTTAATTTGGAGATGAACCTGCTCAATGCAGCAACGCAACCGGCAAGACGCCTGACGTACTTGACGCGCTTCGGTGCTTCAATCTGCTCAATTGCTTTGATCTTGTCGGGATTGGCTTCAATTCCTCTCTGAGATACAAAGAACCCGAGAAGCTTGCCGGATGGAACACCAAACACACACTTCTCAGGATTGAGCTTCAAGTTAATCTTGTGCAAACTGGCAAATGTTTTTTCCAAATCTTATACGAGTGTTGACTTGTCCTTGGTTTTGACCACATGTAAGCCTCCACATTTCTGTGTAACTGGGTCTCAAAACCAATCTAGATTGCCCTAGCAAATGTTGCTCCGGCACTTTTCAATTTGAAAGGCATGCGTATAAAACAATACGTGCCACATGGAGTGATGAAAGCTGTTTTCTCCTCATCTTCCTTGGCCATAAAGATCTGATGATAACCAGAGTAGGCGTCAAGAAAAGAGAGTAAATCACAGCCAATAGTGGAGTCCACAATCTGGTCGATGCGTGGAAAAGGAAAAGGATCTTTTGGACAAGCTTTATTTATATCAGTGAAATCGATGCAAAGCCTCCATTTTCCATTCGCTTCACGCACTACAACTGGATTGGCTAACCACGTGGGATGTAGCACTCCTCTGACCAGTCCTGCCGCTTCTAACTTCTTGATTTCTTCGGCAATGAACTCTTGTCACTCCAAGGCTTGCTTTCTGACCTTCTGCTTGACAGGTCTTGCATGAGGGCAGATGGCAAGGTGGTGCTCAATCACCTCCCTGGGAACATCGGGGATGTCAGACGGTTGCCATGCAAACACATCGACATTCGCCCGTAGGAAGGCGATGAGCGCACTTTCCTATTTGCTGTCAAGAGCGGCACTTATGTTGCCATCCTCCCTTGCAGAGACTTGTTTTGTTGCAGGTGGAGCTGCCTTGGACTTCTTGCTCTTGCCGACAGAGCTCTCTGGTACGTCCTCAACAGGCGTGCTGCACTCTACAGTGCGCTTCCCTGAATCCTTGCCAGAGGTGTTGCCGGTCTTCTTCTACTTTCCTCCCTCGGGAGCTTTGCCGGCAGGAGCAGGTGCCTTGGCGGCAGATGCTGCTACTGCCTCCTGGTAGAGCTTGTCGGTGCAGATGATTGCATCCTTCTGATTGGATTTGATGGTGAGTACGCCCATTGGCCCTGGCATTTTGAGCACATTGTAAGCATAATGTGATGCAGCCATGAACTTTGCCAGCGCCGGGCGGCCTAGAATCCCATTATACGGTAGCGGCATCTTGATGACATCGAAGACAATCTTCTCTGTCCTGTAATTGAGCTCGCTTCCGAACGTGACCGGTAATGTAATCTGGCCCTTAGGCTTGCCCCTTCCTAGATTGATCCCCTGGAATGTGCCTGTTTCCTCCAGATCCTCGTCAGGAATTTGCAGCCTCTTGATCACATCAGGTGAGATCAAGTTCAAGCCGGCCCCACCGTCAACCAACATCTTGGTGACCTTGAGGTTGCGGATTGTTGGCGAAACCAACAACGACAAACACCCGACTGTAGTTGTGCGATCAGGGTGGTCCTCGCATCAAAGATGATGGGCTTGTGTGACCACTTGAGTCGCTTTTGTGCTTCCATTGCTGGCTCCGCTGCATTGACTTCGCGGACCCACTGTTTGAGCTGCTGGTGTGAGGAGTGCAAAGATGCGCCTCCATCAACACACATAGCGTCTACCGCATTCTGGAACTCATTTTTGGACTCCTCCTCATCCTCATCATCACCATCTTCATCCTCTTTCTTCTCACGGCCTCGAGTAGGCTTCTCTTTCTGCTGCTTGGCCTTGCCGCGGCGGCCTCTGCGACCACCACGGTTCTTCTTGCCGGATCCAGCAGCACTGTCTTTGGCCTTCTCCTTGTCGCGCTTCTCATACTCTTGCTTTTGCTTTTCGTCAAGCTGCTCAACTTGCCGGCACTCCTGGAGATCATGGCCCGTAGTACGGTGGATCTTGCAGTATGGGCTGTCAGTCTTCTCACCGGCAGCTGTGACGCCCCCGACTCGACCGTGCACTAATCATACACGCAAATGCGCATGATCAAGATCAGAGACTCACGGGAAGATATCACAACACAACTCTAGACACAAATTAAAGTCATACAGCTTTATATTACAAGCCAGGCCATGAAGGCTCGAATACATAAGTCAGCGGAAGCAACAATATCTGAGTACAGACATAACTAAACAAGTTTGCCTTAAGAAGGCTAAGCAAAACAACGACAACTAGATCGAAAAGGCACAGGCCTCCTGCCTGGGAGCCTCCGAACTACTCCTGGTCGGCGGTCTCCATGTAGTAGTAGGCTCCGTCGGGGTAGTAGTAGTCATCGGCGGGATCAGCTGGCTCCGGGGGTCCGTCATCTGATCGCAGCAATCGGGTGGGGGGAAAAAGGTAGCAAAGCAACCGTGAGTACTCATCCAAAGTACTCGCAAGACTTACATCTGATCTATGCTAAGTATGCATCGGTATCAAAGGGAAGGGGTTGTATCTATGGACTAAACTGCAGAAATGCCAGAATAGAGGGAGAAGACCTAGCCTATCGAAGACTAGCATCTTGCAGCATGTTGCAGCATTAGAAGAGTGCAGATTAGCATATTATAAAGTAATAAGTAAGTAGTAGCAACGCCCAGAGATCCTTCCTTGACTCCCTGCGAGAAAGTGATCCCGGAGCCAACATATTATTAAGCACCACAAGTATCCAGTTCTAGTTGTAGTAGATCGGGATACTCTCCGAGCGTCCTGTTACCGTGGACATGGCTATTCGAATAGATAACTTCCCTGCAGGGGTGCACCAACTTACCCAACACGCTCGATTAACTCTGACCGGACACACTTTTATCGGGTCATGCCCGGCCTCGGCTGATCGACATGCCATAGTCCTACCTAGGCTCAACAGAGAGGCCAGCACGCCGGTCTACATCCTAAGCGCTCAGGGGTCTTGGGCCCATCACCCTTTGCACTCTTGCGCGTTGCGTACACGGCCGGGACCAGACCTAGCCCCTGTATACACACGCAGGCTGTCGCAGTCCACCCGGGCGCGCGCCGCTCAACTGCTGACGTCTGGAGAGCTTTCGGAAGAATCATACGATGCCGAGTGCCCATACTTTTTCCCGTGTGTTGGTTAGTGCGAAAAGGCCAGAGGCCTACTCAGATCACATATCCAAACCCGTTAGTCTGTTGGGAGCTCGCGGTAACGATCAGTGATCCTGTCGCCCTGTCTCGCGGACTTACGGCAAGGGTCAGGCCCATCCCTCTCTAGGGCGGTCTGCCTGCCCAGCCGGGCCGCGTAATTATCTCGCGAGTACCCTCATGCCCGACTTCAGTAACTCTCGCGGGTACCCCTCGGGGTCGACCCGACTTCAACAAGGGACCAAGGTAAAGTCAAAGTATCCATGTGTCTGTAACATCAAGGGGGAAATCCGAGGAATCACCCTCGATGGATTCCCACTCGATGTATCCGTCAAGGTGAACTTAGAGGAATTACCCTCGATGGGTTCACGCATGAGGAGTTGCACGACAGAGGCATCATCGGAGGTGGTGAAAGAGGAATCACCCTCGGTAACCCACAACCGGCTGGCTACGCTACAGAGATATCATCAGGAGTGAGGTAGGAGGTATCACCCTCGGCACTCGATAGTAGCTCTACAGAGTTGTACAACTAAGGGGGGGGGGTGCGGTGCTGTGTCGGTCTCTGCACGTTGATCACACTGATCGAGCATCCGGAAGCAAAGCATGGCAACACGGACAAGGGTGCGGGGCCACTGATGGATCACTAACCAACCTATACTAAGTATTTAGGATAGCAGGTAAGGTATGAACAGCGGTTACAAAAACAGGCTATGCATCAGAATAGGAACTTTCGGACAACAGTAGCAAAATCTAATGCAAGCACGAGAGAGAAAGAATGGGCGATATAGGAATGATCAAGGGGGTTTTGCTTGCCTGGAAGCTCTGCTGAAAGGGGCTGGACGTCAGGGGCGTAGTTGTACTCGGGAGCAGCGTCAGTCTCGGAGTCTACCGGAGAGAAGAGGGGGAAGAAACAATAAATATAGAGCAAACAAATGCACCACAATGCATGACATGGCAATACGCTGTGCTAGGGGTGACCTAACCCAGTGCTACACTTTAAAGACGGAGCATGAAAATATCTGGGAATATTTTCCCGGCTTTAGGCAATTATCGGACAGACGATCCGGAGGGGAAGGTTCCATGTTTGTAGTGTTGGAGGTGTAGGTGAACGCGACAGAAAACAAAATTTTCGGTATAGCGACCACGCCCAGGAACACTATGGAGATGCATACAAGGTTTGGATCTGATCGTTACCGACTCGTAGCGCAGCGGAAGTAGAGTCGATGTAGATCGTTGGTGCAGATCCCCGCAGCTAGGATTTACAACCTCCCAACCGCGAGGATGTACTCCCTCGTCTGCCCCTCGGACAGTCCCTCGAACAGCCCTCCGGGAGGCGGTCGGACAGTCCCCCGGAGGATGTCATGGACAGCCCTTCGGGAGGACCCTCGAAACTCGGACAGTAACTCGGACAGCCCTTCAGGAGGCACTCGCGAACAGCCCCTCGGGCAAAAAGATCGAACCTACGACCTCTCTACGGGGTTGCACACATACGGTGTCATCTATCCGGTAGGGCTTCGCTGTCCAGAACTAGTTCCCACCAGAACCCAGACAGCCTTTCGGCTCTACGAAACTGTTTCGTGTGAGGGAGAGAAGAAAGGCAGATCATGCATGCCATTTGGTGAGAGAGTTGGAGTGAGTGTGGAGAGCTCCTCTCCACCTCTATTTATAGGAGAAGGCGGGGTGGAGGGGCTGAAAATTCAGCCAGAAAAAGGGGTCCGTTCCCTCCCAGGCCTTCTCCAAGATCTTTTGGTAAAAGCCCCAAAAAGTGGCTTTCCAAAAAGCAACCAAAAAGTGCTTTTCACTATTCACAAAAACATTTTTCCGTGACCGTTAGATCCGAAAATATTTCTGTAGGTCTTAGAACATTTCCAGTACCCACTAAAATAATATTGGACGCGTTCCAAAACAATTCCGGATTAGTGATTTTCATCTGCGAAAAGCAACCAAAGCGGTTCTGGCAGCTCCGGAACATTTCCGGGTTTTTTCTCTGAAAAAATCCCAGAAGTTCCCAGAACAATTCTGGCACCCTCTAATAATTTCCAGGCGTGTGCCGAAACCATTTTGACTTAATGGTATACTCCGAAACAACCTTTCGATTTCACCAAAACTATTCCGGTGTTCTCTCTCCGAAACTTTTCCGTTGTCTCTGAAACTTTTCCGGTGACTTTCTCTCAGACTCCCTGTCTAGCATTCAGTAGATAGATGACCCTTAAGCATGTGACCCTATAGGTTCGGTGAAGTATAGACATGACCGGAACACTTTCCGATCAATGATCAACATCGGAGCCGTGGACACCCATATTGACCCCTATACCCACACGAATAAATATTCGAGTGAACCTCCAGTTGCCGTGTGCCAATCCTGTTGCATCGCGATATGTTACAAATACCCGAGGTGAGATTTATCAGCATCCCTATGGATCAACAACTTGTCCACTATGCCTGTTACCTCGTTACCGGTTTTGTTCTCTTTTCTCGTTCCCGTGTTCCGGCATCCCTGTGATCAAATCACAATGTGTCTGGCCAGACGATGATGGATACCAAAACACCGAGAGGGCCCAAAGAATATCTCTCCATCGTCAGAGGAGTAAATCCCAATCTTGAGCTATCAAGTCCCTTGTCACACTTTCCCATGAACCGGTAAGCCGCCGTAATATCCACCCATTTACGGATGACGTTTAACAAACCCCAAAGTTCATGAAGCAAGCATGAAGAAACTCGATACTCTCATGGTCTAAGGAATTATGCAAACATAAACCATCTCAGTGTTATAAACCATTAACTTGTGATGAATGTATCTCATAGCATAACATCAATCGGGTCGATTCAACACAAGTGTTCTTCTAACATCGTGTCCTCAAAGTTGCCGGCATAGTCATGCCCATGATCAGGAAAACAGAACCATCATGCAACACTTGAGCTAGTCTTAGAGGCCAGACTAGGAATACATTTTACCGTTTATTATTCCACACGTGCATATGAGTTTTCCTCCGAGCCTCGTGGTTATTGCAGACTCGAGAACCATAGCAGTTATAGCATGGAATATAAACATAATTATGAACATGGAGATAAATAATAACATTTATTATTTCCTCTAGGGCATATCTCCTACAGACTCCCACTTGCACTA